>OW569418.2:36196830-41196830 GCA_937662695.2 Halyzia sedecimguttata
TTAAATAATACCTCCGAGGAAACAGTTATCGAACGAATATAGGTTTTTTCGTAAAAAAAATTGGTTCAAGCCCTGTGGACAGGAGCTTTTTGGCGCTCTTGTTCAAACAGACAAATTATATCTCTGAAAGTAGGTATTGGTTTCTCAGAGTTGGGAATTATATCAATGGATTCCTATGATCCTATGATGATAACGAAATTAAATTTATAAAAAGTGTCGTTTAAGAAAAATGCTTCAAAAATTATCTTTAAAGAAAAGAGCAATCTACAATGCTTCAATGCTTTAAAAATTGTCATTAAATTTATTTATCAAGATTAAACGAGCAATCCACAATGATTCAACCTCGTGGAATAGGTTGTTGCAACTCACACTCGGTGCATAGTTTTCACAACTCGAAATACCTAAGGAAAGTATCATCGAAATATCTAGAGCAAGGCTGGAGACAATCATAGCAGATTGTCCATTTATTCCTGATATTTGAGTAGGTAGTGGATTACGAACAAATTATTTTAATAGTTCAAAATATATTAATAAAATACTATCCTCTTTTCATAATTTGAAATTTAATAGTTCATACCACTAACACATTCTTTTCTGTATTATGAACCTGAACTCAAGAAAAATGATTGATACACAAATGTAGATCCATATTCCAGTATTTTTTTGCTAGCAACATTATGGAAATACTGTATATAGGAACATGTCTCACCACCACTACTTAAGGAAGTAAAAGGTAATATTAACCTCAGTGGTCAACGAACAGTAATTTCTTTTGATGATTCCATTATGTTCTTCTTTCCTATTGCCTCCATAAACTACATCAAAACAGTCTTGTATATATAATCACAAATTCAAGAATCGAATATAATATAATCGAAAATATACGAATTGACAATTTCTAATAGCTAGAAAATATGACATTTATGAATATTCACACACACAGATTCTGTGTTCATATTCTGTGAATACATAGAACTTACGATGTATTATTCAAACTTTGAAACATCATATCTCCGAAAGTATTAGCTTGTTAGAGTTGAAAATGATAACAATGGATTTCTATGATGAAACTGCATCTTAAAAAAATTTTGATTCAAAAGTTGCATTCTGAAAAAAAAATTTTTTTTCGTTACTCCGAAACTATCAGACCGATTTTGCCCAATAAGCAACTCAACCGAGATATTTATCTCTCAAACCTACTCTGAAAATTTCAACTGTCTAGCTCATTCCGTTCCAGAGTTATCGTGTTAACGGCCGGCCGGACAGAATTGATTCCGATCACGGATTCTTGATCAGTGAGTCGAACCAAATCGGTTAAGACAATTTTCAGCAAAAAATACGAAAATTGCAGACATTTGGGAAAATTGATAAGCATTCTGTTCCGACGAACAAGAGCGCCAAAAATACGTGATACGTGAGTATTATTGATTATACCGAGCAATTTTTATATCATATGATCCTCCTATGAGTTTGTAAGCCTTCTCGGTAAGTCCGTATTGAAACGGAAAGGATCTCAAAGTTTGACTGATCTCCACGTCTGCATTTCCCTCCACATCGCTGAAGTCTCATGAAGTCATAAAGTAATTTCCCAAGAAACACTATCTTAAAACCATTATCAATGGAAAGTTTGAAAAGCCTTAGCTGGCCTACCTATCGAACTACGAATGTACAATGTCCATAATTCGTCTCTTCCTGACCAGAATCTCATTTGTTTTGTTCATGTGCTGGTATGAATGATATTCGAGGTACATACTTTCTGGAACTAGATGGTTTTCTATACCAATCTAATTTTATGTTGTTCTGCATATATCTAAAAACCCACGTCTCTATCTATTTCTTTTTCCACGACGAACTGAATGTGTTCATCGAAATTGTTGAAAACTGTCAAAGTCCCTTCAACGCTGTCAGCTGGTACTGTTAAAATCATGTCATCTATATATAAAATGTGGTAAAGCCCTGTGGACAGGAGCTTTGACGCTCTTCTTCAAACTTTGACAAATCATATCTCCGAAATTATTGGTTTCTCAGAGTTGGGAATGCGTTCAGTGGATTATTATAATAGAACTGCATCATAAAAGAAACAAAATTAAAATTTAATAACGAACTTATCCGAGATATTCATTTCTCAAATCTACTCTGCAAATTATATTGTTTTAATTGGAGCTTAGCCAATATTCCAGTTTTGTTTTCACTGAAGCTATTCTGAACCCAATTTGATAAACTTACCAAATTATATATTTCCATCATCATATGGATTATCCAAGGTCATATAGGGTACAGGTAATTATAATATCCTATAATTGGTCATTTTACTTTCAATCATACTTTGTTTGTTAGAACAGAAATATATTTAAATAATCATTAAGGATACTGTGGTGTGGGAGGTACATTTATTAGTAAATAGTTTCTTTCTGAGTTTTCTCTCCCAAACCATGAAAAATATCTGTTAAATAAAAAAATATTATTTTGTAATTGCTTCTGCGTAATAAGCACAAGATATTTGTCAGAAGCAATAAATCGAACAATGTTGCCTAACAAACAATAACGACACAACATCAACGATGAAACAACTAAATTTCGTAACGTTTCGGATATCAGACTCCTTCGTCAGACACCTTATTGCTTCTGACAAATATATTGTGTTTATTACGTGGAAGCAATTCACAAAATAATGAATTTTTATTTACCAGATATTTTTCAGAGTGTGGGAGAGAAAACCCAGAAATAAACCATTCAATAAGAAATACGTTTAACATGTCTGTCATGGGTAGATCAGATTACATGTATGAACAGTGAACACAGATAGATCACAGACAGATAGAATTCGTATTCTGTGAAATCATAGAAGTCGGATGTATTTTTGAAATTTTCAAAAATCATATCTCCGAAAGTATTAGCTCGTTAGAGTTGAAAATAATATCAATAGATTATTATGATGAAAATCATCTTAAAAAAAATTTCTCTTAAAAAAATTAAACTTACAAAAATTGAATTCGGAATTTGTAATGTAAAAAAAAGATTTTTTCCGTTACTCCGAATTGACCCGGCTGATTTTACCCAATAACGAACTTAACTGAGATATTTATCTCTTAAACCTAATTTGAAAATTTCAACTGTCTAGCTCATTCTTTTCGGGAGTTATCGTGGATGGGCGGGCAAAATCGATTTCGACGACGAATTCTTGATCAGTGAGTCGAATCAAAACGTTTAAGACCATTTCCAGCCGAAAATTCAAAAATTACAGACATTTCGACAAATTGATAAGCAGTCTGTTCCGAGGAACAAGAGCGCCAATAAGTTCAAATCTCATAACGATTTATTGGATTAGTGACGATTTACATCATCAACCTTGAGGGGGCACTTTATTGTAAAGAAATGAACTTCAGACGTAAATCGCAGAAATACTTCACAGCGGATTCCACATTCTGGTAAATTTTGATTACAAGTTCCGCTAAAAGCTTCGCCCAACTGGAGAAATAACAGACTCTCGTTCTGTCGCCATTAAAAATAGCAGAAATGAGCTCGATTCTAACCGAGCGTTAAATTGAATGAAAATTTTCCCCTATTTAACATCCTGAATTTGATTGGGATGAACAGGGCTAATTCAGCGGTTGTTGATGTGGTTTGGAGATTTTTTATGCATTGAAAATATTTCTTGTATTTTGTTTAGCTTTGTCTCCCTTATACATGGCGAATTCTGAAGAACGGCACATATTTCATACAGAGATAGAGAACACTTAGGGTTGGTTTATGCTGGCTGGTAACTTTTACTTATCCCCTAACTTAAAAATCGAAACATAGATTTCTAACGCTATGGTTGATACTGAGACTGAATAATCCGTTTACTTATTATTAATAATAATAATTAATAAGTTAACGGATTATTATAGACCATTATAAACCATAACACTAAAAATAAATGTATGTAATATGTATAAATAAATATATATATTATATATATATATACATATATACAGTATGGTGCAATTGAAAGGAATAAATTCGTTATTTCGTAAACCGGCGACTTTAAGGAAAAATCCTGAAACCCATCGATTTTTATTCTTAAACAGGCTATTCGTAAGGAAACCATTTTATTTTTGACGTCATTTTATTTTTGACGTCATATTAAATAATAATAATAAAAATTTAGTAATTGTTGAAAAAAATAAAAAAATCAATATTTCTACATTATTGATATGGCTGAATAGGTATTTAAAAGACCTTTCAAATAATGTATTACAACACCCACCTTTCCATCTGAAAATTTTAGCGATGACGTCATCACGCTCACATAGATGACGTCAAAAATGAAAAGGTATCCTTATGAATAGCCCGTTTAAGAATAAAAATCGACGGGTTTCAGGATTTTTCCTTAAAGTTGCCGGTTTACGAAATAACGAATTAATTCCTTTCATTTGCACCATACTGTATATATGATTAAGTAAAGTTACCAGCCAGCAAAAACCAGACTTTAGTGGGTTCCCCATGATTGGTGTTGAACCATTCATTAAAATCATACAGGAAGATTTCCAATTGTGAGTCATACTTTCAAAAAAATCCATTTGACAAACGAATCACAGCTGGGGTAACAGATTTTCAATTTTCAGGACCAGGCCTTATATTTACAATGTTTTCAGAAATCATTAAGAATATCATTCCGTATATGAAATAGTAGAAAACTTGATACGGAAGTTGAAACTACAGTACATACCCGTGATTATTTTCCTCAAATGAAACATTTCCTTGTGAACAAAACTGAATTAATAAATCTGATTTGAGTTGAGATTAATATGTAGTGTTTTCCACATTCATTTTTTTCATATCTGTATACTTATACAGATAATTTTCAAGCCTGTGTTTTGTGTATTAATCTGTTTTCCTAATTAATAAACATTTACATAGGTGTTTGAAAAAATCAATCAGAAATGAGTCCCTGGATATTGAAAGTCTTTCATATTGAGAGGAATATGAGGCACATAATCCTTTGAAAATTGAAGAAACTCTCCCCTGATTAGTATGGAATCGAAATAATCAAACATCAAATACTCTATATGATTTTCTAGCAAAAGTGGCGTGCAAAACTTCACCAACTAATACCAATCTGAAGAAATCACGTAAATCAATTTACAAAACCAATTTTGATAACTCAAGACATGTAAACCTTACTCACCACCAAACTTTGACGTATATTTTCATAAATAATACACACGAACTTTGTTTTGAGATTTCTAGAACACCATTTATTATCTCTCAACTACTGGGAACAAAGGAATCTTATGAGAAACTTCAATACAAATGTATCTCTTCGAGATATAGGCCGAATGACGGAGCCAAGATGCATAGAATAATAAGGTGTGGACACTCCCTACTAATTCCTGTTAAAATTTTCGGCCGAAAAACGGACCTAGAACTGTCAAATCACGTAGTTTACGTACTACTTCACTTTATTAACGATGGTGCCGCTGGAGTCGAATTCGAAGATTCTGACAAGGGAATAAATGAAAACATTGAAAACTGACAAGCGACAAAGTTCACTTTCCAACGTTGCTAGTTCGTAAATCCAAATTAAAAGAATATAATAAAGCAGTTTATTGAAAAATCAATTCACTTTTTGATTAATCAGACATCTGTTCGGACATTATATGTAAACCCCATTTATTTGGAACAGAAATTTCATCTTGCCAAGAAATAATGAGGTCAAATAAGGGATTTATCAGTAAAGAAGTTTCTTTGGAACATTTTGAATGGAACTGTAAATGAAGAAATCTGTGAAATGAATATTTATTCAAATGTATTAATTACCTTTATCATGTAAGGCTCATTTAAATTGAGCATTTTACTTATTATTTTCGATGTATAATTTGAAACATCATCAAAACATTCTCATGTATACAGCATTTTTTCAGTTACCCATAATACCCCTTGACAACTTTTTATGTTCTCAGCAATTAGATAGCAAGATATATTTGATTCGATAGCTATTATTCAGAACTAAGTATACTGATGAAATATCGAAAAATGATTCATTAAATTGATAAACTAATCAAATAGAGGGTAGTGTACTACGTTTCAATCTTTTATTCAATATATATTCACTAGAAAAATATTTTGAACAAACAAATTTTCAAATTTTCAATTAGAAGCCAGTTGCCATTCTTGTCGTGTAACAATATCCTTGAAACAAATAATATTATAGTATAAGAGCGACAAAAAGAATGACGCTTAAGGAAAGCTATTCAACTTTGATGAAATCACACTGTGTGGTTGCTCTGAACTTTGTTCTCTGCTAGTCCTTTCATCGTTGACAAATAATACTGTTAGTTTTCATAACATGTCATTTCATTCCTTCTCAATATATAACTAAATTGTATAATGAATATAATTATTAATTAATAGAGTTATACCTTAATGTTTCAACTTTCAAAACAGTTTATGTTCATCAACCGGCAAGATTATAGTAAATCAACAAGTCTTAGCGTTCTCCTATGTTGATTTATTAACAATTAACGGTATCAGCGATCTTTCAATATTATTAATATTATAAATAATACCTATCTTGATACAAGAAATCTGCCCCTGATGCGGCAAGAATAAACAATTGTTAAAAAAACTATATTCGCATAAAAACGAAGTATTTTCGGAATAAAAATAGTATTTGATTGAAATAGTTCTGGATACTCGTTCAGAGTTCACACAGCAAACATTTGGCATACTTTCGGCGCGGAAAACAAGAACGTTGAACAAAATACTCAAAATACTAAATTTCAGCAAACGGTACCACTTTCCACAAGAAACTAGAATAAACAAAGATTCGAATTTAATTTGGCATGTCGATAATTTTGTCCATCAAATTTCTACTGCCGGCATCTATCGGCGAAAACTGAAGTAAAACAAAATCCTTGTATTTTGACAGTATTTGGACCGCAAATCGGCCGAAAATATGTCAAAGAGTGTCTTCACCATGTATTTTATGCATCTATGACGGAGCTTACAAGTGTATCTTCCGCCGTAATACCATAGAAAATTATGTAAATCCGTTGACTTACAGAATCAAAATGATGAATTTACAAAACTGAAATAATCTCTATTATATATTGAAAAATTAATTGTGGAATATTAATAGGGACTCATTAGACAAAAGATTTCTAATTTAGATTGAAATAAATTCAAATTTCAAATTATAAGGTTACCAATAAATCAAATTCACGTTTTACTGGTTGCGAACTACAGAATTCGTAAAAAAGGAATATGTTGAACTACGAATGTTGATACGGGGGATGACTCTTGAATATATCCTATTTTTATGATAGAAATAAACTAAAATGTGGTGTTATATAAAAGCTTTCAGCGTGACTTATGCCGTTAGAACTTTGACGTCACACTAGGGAACTCTGGTTATGAGACAGAAAAATTGAATATGATTTATGTGTTTTTGAAATCGGTCAAATCATAGCTTCTATCCTCTACTACGCTCCACCCCAGGTTGACAGGTTTTGACCCTATATCTGTGTCAAACCACATTCGAACGATCAAATACTAAAGTTCTACTCAACTGACTCCTAACCAATATCAAAAACTGGATAGTTCGTGATTATGGCAAGAAATTAAATGCACACAAACTCATAAGAACGTAAATATATGGGTTCCTATAGGATTGCCAAGATATCTGGAAAAGTTTTCGAAATCAATAAATTCCAAGTTTTAAATGTTAAACTGCAATTCTGTCTCTGACCTAAGTCCAATTTGGAATGATTGAAAAATGGAAATGCCAACGGTTTCCTCAAAATCACTAACTGGCTTCGTGAACATTACACTTTAAAGCATAGTTTGGAGTATCAAGTTGGTTTACCTGAATTCGGAAAGTAACAATAATTATATAAACCAATATCATTAGTTTCAACATTCTCGAAGATCTTCGAATATTATTTTCTTGAGAGGTCACTTGGGTTTCTGGAGATTCATAAAATATTAAGCAGGACGGTTTTCGTCGTGGTAGTTGTACAAACGATGCTATTTTTCCCTCTTGAAATGTGTGGTTGGACAGCTTGAGGAGGGTTCACCTTCTGCTGCATTTTTTTCTGATTTATGCAAGGCATCTGACTTGGTTGATCTCAGATTACTATTTAGAAAGCTTGATAAATGGGTACTCGCGGTAATCCTTTGATTTGGATGAAAAATTATCTCAAAAATAGGCGGCTGCTCGTGGCCATTAAAAATACTGAGTCCATGAATGCAAGATTTCTCAAAACTGAAATAGGTTTTCCTCAGGGTTCTATTTTAGGGCCTCTTCTCTTTATCCTGTATATCATCGATATAGCAGAAAATATTGATTTCAACCTGTTCCTTCATTCAGATGATGCTACAGCAATAACATCGGCTAAAGAAAGTATGAAGTTGCACGAGAACTTACAGAGAAACCTTACGTTCTCAAATAATTGGTTCAGCAGAATTCATTACATCCTAATTTGAATAAAACTGTGTTCATGATATTTCGCAATTATAACAAGATCCTCAATTTGGAATTAGGTTATAATGGCAGTGAACTAAGGAGAGTGGGAAATGTCAGATTTCTTGGAATGGATATCGATGAACATCTGAACTGGTTGAACTTAATCTGTTTTCTTTTTAGAAATTTAAAAGTTATCTGAACTCCAGAATAGTTAATATTATTAGATCATGCGCAGGTATCATCTAGGCTGAGGTATGGTTTGGCATTTTGGGGTTTCTCTACCAGCGCTGACAAACTGTTTACAGATCAGAAGAGGGTGATAAGATGTTTAGCTGGTATAAAACAGAGAGAGTCGTGTAGACCTTTCTTAAGACCTCTGAATATCCTCACAATACCATCAATGTTTATTTTGGAATTGGCCACATTTGTAGATGATTATAAAAGTACCTGCTACAAAAATAGTGACTATCATCAATACTTCACACGTCTTAATGATAATTTCATTAGGTACTTCCTCATTCAGGCATAGAATAGGACGACATTCCTATGCATTTGGGTATAAAAGTATACGATAAATTGAGTGAATAAATCAAAAACACAAATAATAAAGTTTTATTTAAAAAGAGGTTGAAATCTTTAGTAATTTTCTTTTTTGTTTTTTTCTTTTTTTTCCTCCTTGGGATTTTGTAAGACTTTTCCGCAATATACTTGTAAGCATTATATGGAAATAAAGTATTATTATTATTATTATAAAAGTACGATGCATCGAATTATAATTGCGACAGACGATTTGGTCACGGTGGCAGAAAACGAACAAATTGCAACGATTTTGCTCCTCGCTTATGCTAATTCAATTTTAATGTAGCGTCACTAGCCTACGGTGACTGAATCGTGTGCATTGCCGAGCGGTGCAAGTGAGTTGTCAATTATCGAGTCACAGATGTGGAGATTTTATATTCGATCTTGGAGTGCGACATTTTCCGTCCTTCCGATTCCCAACGCCTAGAGAGAAAACACGAAAATTTGTTGAATTGGTTACCTACTCACAACAAGCAGTTTTCTTGGAAATTCTGGTATTTATCGTGGCGAGACTTCCAAGTTTGATTCTCGGGAAGTTTGTTACTTGTTTTTTCTTTTCAACAGAGAAATCTCACTATGAGAGAAATATATTGGAATTAAGTTCAATATTCGTATATTTTATGTTGTTTTAGCTGAATTTCAGAAGCCACAGGTTTAAAATCAACTTTCGTTCGTGTCTGACGAAGGAGTCCGATTTTTACTCCGAAACGTTACGATATAAATGTTTCATCGTTGATATCGTTTCGTTATTGTTTGATAGGCAACATTGCTCGATTTATTGCTTGTCACAAATATCTAGTCTTCCTTACGCAGAAGCAATTCACAAAATAATAAATATTTATTTAATAGATATTTTTCATAGTTTGGGAGGGAAAACCCAGAAAGAAACCATTTCTTTGCAATGTTCAAAAATTATATTCTAATATTATTGGTTGGTAAACACAGAAGCAGACATGATTGTATTTTTTACTTTTTGGCACGCTGTTCTATGAACAGAGTGCCTATCAATTCGTCCAAATGTCTGTTATTTTCGAATATTTGGCCAAGAATGTTCTTAAACGATTAGTTTCGACTCGCTGATCAATAATTCGAGGCCAGAATTGATTCTGTCCGGCCGACCGTCAGCATGATTACGTTTGAATACAATGGGTTAGGGAGTTGAAATTTTCAGGGTAGGTTTGGATTCCAAATGCGCCGGCTACGTTCGTTAATGGGCAAAATCCACCGAGTGGTTTCAGAGTTATAGCGATTTGAAATTTTGTTGTTTCAATAACTTGAAAAATACTAATTTGATCGAATCTATCGCGACACTAACACTTATGCAAAATTCTGTTAGGATCGCATGACTGGAAATAAAAAAAAAATTGGTTCAAGCACTGACGTGAAGTCAGGAGCGCGTATGTTCTATTGTCCATTCTCCTGTATTGGACACTCCTAATCGAATTTACCATGGTGAATTCAATTGTCCGTTCTCCTGTATTGGACACTCTTAATCTAATTTACCATGGTAAATTCGATTAAGAGAGTATTGGACACTCTTATTCAAATTTACCATGGTGAATTCAATACAGTGTCCAATACAGGAGAACGGACAATTGAACTCACCATGGTAAATTCGAATAAGAGTGTCCAATACAGGAGAATGGACAATAAAACATACGCGCAAAAGCTCCTGATTTCACGTCAGTTCTTAAACCAATTGGTTTTTTGGAACATACTAAACATTTTCTAGGGGTACGGTTCTCACGAAATTGTACTCGCCTTTATGTCGATATTCTACAACTAGTTACCAAGCTTCAATTCAAACGAGTCTATATTTTTTGAGTCATCGAGGAAATAATATTCCTGATGGATATAACTCCGAAACCGATGCACCGATTATGCCCAAAAACGGACTTAGCTCTCCAATTGGGCTGTGAAAACTACCCTGAATCGATGACCACCAGGTTCATTAGCAATTTAATCTCCAATTTCCACAAACAAGCAACGAGCTTGTACCAGGTGATTATTCAGAACTTCAGATGTTCGAAGACCGCTACAGGACCCTTATTTATGTAGGGCTATCATCTTCCATACATGCTTCACTATCTATTATGAATCGACATAAAAATCTATATTATGTTTTGATATGTCATCATGACATTAATGATTTTGAAGGTTCTCGCAATTTGTCAGCGATGCGATATCGGACAACTGCTATTACTATTATAAATTTGTTTTCAATGATTTTTTTAAAATTTTCTAGTAATACGATCTTCACGAAATTTTGTAAACATTTTTGCGTCGGCATTCTAGAACTAAGATTACCATGTTTGAATTGAATCGGCATCGTATTTTTTGGGTTATTGAAGAAATAATTTCAGATTGATACAGAACTCCAAAACCGTTTAGACAATTATGCTGATTGCAAGTCGCTATTTCTTTCCGTTCTCAAGGTATCGTGAGATATTTTACATTTTACATAATATTTTTTCGGAATTTTTTTTTTAATTTGCCAGTGGTACAGACCTCACAAAATTTTACAAATGTGTTCATGTCAATATTCTAGAAGTAGTTAATAAGATTCAATCCGATCGAGTCTATATTTTTTTAGTTATCGAGGAAATAATATTCTAGATGGGTATAACTCCAAAATTGTTGGGCCGATTATGGCCAACAGCGAACTTAACTCTCTCATTCAGAAGCGCAAGTTACCCTGAACCTTGCAAGTCCCTATCTCCTTTCGTTAAGGAATTATCGAGGTAACGGTCACCCATCCAGCTACTCAATTCACACAAGGCTGCTCGGATCTCCAACAATATAGATCCGATCGTGTTCAAACTTGGAACTTAGTAGTGGAGTAAGGTTTTGAAGGTTTTCGCAAAATTTCAGCCATGTCGGATGTATAGTTTCTGATATATAGATTATTTTTCAATGATTTTTTAAAAAATTTCTAGTAATACGATCCTCACGAAATTTCGCAAAAATTTGATCCACATTTGAATTGGATCGATTTTGTATTTTCCGAGTTATTGAGGAAATAACAACAAAATTTCAGATAGGTGTAACTCCAAAACCGTTTGGCCGATCATACTCATAAATAAGCTCAAATGTCACATTCAGATTGTCAACCTAACCTGAAAATTTCAAGTCGCTATCTGTTTCCGTTCTCAGGTTATCGTGACATAAAAAATATTTTTAAAAAATTTTTTTAAATTTTCTATTGATACAATTCCCACAAAATTTCACAAACGTGCTCAGGCTTGTATACAACAACTACTCACCAAGTTTCAATTAGATCGGATTAATATTGGTTGAAAACAAAATTATTACTTGCCGTGAAAATTTCAAGTCGCTAGCTCTTTCCGTTCTCAAGTTATCGTTGCAACGGCCAGCCGGCTGGCTGTAGGCACGATAACTCTCGAACGAAAGGAGTTAGAGAATTGAAATTTGCAAGGTGGGTTTGGAGCGTGAATGTCTCAGACGAGTTCGTTAATGGGCACAATCCATCGAGCGGTTTCGGAATTAATGCCGTTTTTAGTAAAAATATTTTTAATGAATATTTCAGAAACCGATCACTCGATCTATCTGAAATTTAGCATCATATTGTAGAATCATGACCTTTATACGCATGTGAAGTTTTGTATTGATCAGTATACCGCAAATTGTCAAAAAAAAAAATTTTAAATGAAAAAAAAAATTTCTACAATAACTCTCGAACGGAATGAGCTAGGCAGTTGAAATTTTCAGAGTAGGTTGAGGAGATGAATATCTCGGATGAGTTCGTTATTGGGCAGAATAGGCCAGATGGTTTCGGAGTAACGAAAAACAATTTTTTTTTTAAGTAACAAATTTCAAATTCAATTTTTATTTCAGATGCAGTTTCACCATAAAAATCCATTGATATCATTTTCATTTCCAACAAGCTTATACTTTCGGAGATATGATTTTTCGAAATTTCAATATTGAATAGTACTTCTATGTTTTCACAGAATGCTATAATTATTCTATCTAAGCTTTATTATATGATCTGTGGTCATACCCGTATATGTCATCCTGTTCTATAAGAGAGAGTCAAATTCATTTCAGCTATTTTAATTAGATATCTTCCATGGTGCAGTTCTCATTCTCAGATTGCTCATTTAATCTTGATAAATACACTATTATTTGAATTGATTTCCTTTATGATGCAGTTCTATCATAAGAATCCAATGATATATTTCCCAACTCTGAGAAACCAATATTGTCGGAGATATAATTTGTCTGTTTGATCAAGAGCGCCAGAAAGCTCCTGTCCACAGGGCTTGAACCCATTTTTTATGAAGGAAGCCATATTCGAGAAAGAAACACCCATAAATTTTTTGAATTTCCACAGACACGGGCCTGTTTATTTTCGAACCAACAGAGAATGTATGTATTTGGGTCGCGACTATTCGTTTGAGACCATTCTCGACCAAAAAGACGATCAGTTTTGTTGGCACGTTCGTTTTCAGAGTCGGATTTATATTCTTGGAAATATTGGGTAAATTATTTCAATTCTGGAGCTAAGCAGCTTTGGACGAGTTCAGTATCTGCATGGGTGACCGCTCTGGCTGTAAATCTGAACAACGCGCCAAAGCTCCTGTCCCCAGGGCTTTCCCACTTTTTTGTGATCATTTCATCCTTGGGATTAAAAATCTTGGATGAATCCTTCCTTGAGATTGGGGGATTTGACTAAACCTTCCTTTGGATTTAAGAGCTCAAACTAATCTTCCCCTAGGATTGAAATTCTTCTTTAGAACTGAAGAACTTCGCTATACCCTTACCTAGAATAAAAATATTTCGCTGGAGTCCTATCCATGACTGGAAATGTGATTAAATCGATTGTTGGAGAGAGGGAGCTTACCATTTTTGACTGAAATATTGAATTAGAAGATTAAATTGTAATTCAGAGCTTGGAATCCTATACGATCCCCAGCAATTAATAGCGAGGCTGGAGTGGACCATAAGGGAATTGTATCTATCTCAATTAATCAAGATGAGTAGACTATAGGATTGTATAGACTGAGAGGTTTATTCAAAGAGCCAGATCAATTTCTATAAATTGAACATTTAAAATTTTACTTGAATTATTTGATTGAATTGTGGAAACCTGCAAAGGAGTTTTGTTGCGCAGGGTAATCACATCTCCCCTAAGGCAATTGATAGTAGAACCTCATTGCTGTAATTGATTCAGGTGATGTCAGATCACCGTGATCAATTATAACGTTATAACATGTTCAATTTGCAAAAAGTTTGCAGACATTTTTCTGACCATCTATGCCTATGTCCAAATCATCACAAATAAAACTGGAAAGTATTTTCGTAAAAATGATCTTGTAAGGTAGATGAAAATCCACTCCAACATAATGTACACACAATTAGATATCAAGCATACGTTTCGGCCAATCCAATATACATATACAGGGTGTTTCATTGGTAAATGAACATCGTTAACCTGAGGTAGAGCTAATCTAAATGAGTCCAAAAAATCTATATATGAAAGGTCTAATTAGCTCCATAGCCGAGATACAGTGTGATTTATGTATTTGCCAATATTTTCAATTGTTTATAACTTTTGAACCACCCAGTAGAATCAGTCGTATTTGGAATGAAAAATACACTTCCATGGGTAGATCGATTAATTTTTAAACTGTTTAAAAAATCCAGGTCCGTATTAGAAAAATGTTGCAGTTTTCGCCAGCTGAGATTCCACACCCTGTATGAAGCAATATTGGAATTTGATTAGATTAGATCTCAGTTTCCCACATGAAATTCGACTCATAAAAATTATTGTCGAATGATTTAATTCCTTAGTGAAAGTCCACTTAATTATCAAGAATGTTGTACATTAAGATTTAATTCGAAAAATTGTTAGTTCCGTTTTCGATATTCTTATACATTATTTGTATTGTAAATAACTGTACCACCACCGCTAATGACCTAGTTGTCGAAGCGGCAATTTATAAATAAATAATTTTTCAGGAAAATATGGATTTTGAAACTTATTTCTCAAAATGATCAAAAATGAAAAAAATTAACAATACTGCATGTGGATTTTATTCATCCCATCCATGCGAATTCCTCAAATTAAAGACTCCATTTCTCGTTAACATTGCCGATTGTCACAGAAAAAATACATGAACAACATATCAGCATATTAATTTAGGTTATATCCCACCAGTGTTCATTCAAGTAGGCTACAACAATATCTATGACGTAAATTTTGACATCTCGATGGTTTGAACATTGCAGGAATGTATTTCTACCATGACCCTTAATCGAATTTACCATGGTAAATTCGATTGAGAGTGTCCAATACAGGAGAACGGACAATAGAATTCACCATGGTAAATTCGATTAAGAGTGTCCAATACAGGAGAATGGACAATAGAACATACGCGCAAAAGCGTCTGACTTCACGTCAGTGCTTGAACCAATTTTCATAAATTGAATGAAGCCTTTACTCCATTTAGATGTTCTGTGGTCTTGCGTCCAGATGGTTATCATATTATCTACATCGTGGTTGGCTCTTTCGAGGCTACCTTGACTTTCATTGTGGCGCAGATTGCCGTGCATCATTCTGAATTTCGGCCATATTTTTAATCAAGTCCACTTGACACCGTGATGTCATTTCTTTGAATAACATAGGCTTCACAACCAGTCCCTTATTCTCATGATTCAACTTTTGAACACAGGGCTGGCACACACTCTGAAATGCCCTTTGTAGTTACAATTTCATATTTTCTTTTCCATTGCTTTATTACACGGTATCTTCCCCTGGAAATGTGACCTTCATTAAGAACTCCGTACAACTGTTCATTAAAAAAATAATACTTTATGCTACCTTGGCCTACGACAGCGTGTATCAATTTTTTAATCCCATTCACTTCAATAATGTCGTATCGTCTTAAAAACCTGAAATCATTACTTTCTTTTTGGCGCTCTTGTTCTTAGGAACAGAGTGTTTATCAATTTGACCAAATGTCTGTAATTTTCGAAATTTTGGCAAAAAATGGTCTTCAACGATTTGGTTCGACTCACTGATCAAGAATCCATGGTCAAAATCGATTCTGTCCGGCCGTCCGTCCGTCCGGCTGTTAACAAGATAACTCTCGAACGGAATGAGATAGAAATTTTTAGAGTAGGTTTAGGAGATAAATATCTCGGTTGAGTTCGTTATTGAGCAAAATCGGCCGGGTGGTTCTGGAGTGGGGAATTATATCAATGGATTCTTATTCAATTTTCTTCATTTTATGATGCAGTTCTATCATAAGAATCCATTGATATAATTCCCAACTCTGAGAAACCAATACTTTCGGAGATATGATATGTCAAAGTTTGAACAAGAGCGCCATAGCTCCTGTCCACAGAGCTTTCCCACATTTTTTGGTCACAATTTCTGTCTGTAATTTTCAAATTTTTCGCCGTAAATGGTCTCAAACGATTGGGTTCGACTCCCTGATGAATAATTGTTCGAGGTCAAATTTGATTATGTCTGGCCGGCCGTTGCCACGATAACTTGAGAACGGGAAGAGATAGCGACTTGAAATTTTCACGGCAGGTGGCGCATCCCAATACGACGGACGAGTTCGTGAATGGGCATAACCGGCCGAATGGTTTCTGAGTAATAATTTTGTTTTCAACCAATAATCCGATCGGATTGAAACTTAATGAGTAGTTGAAGAATACAATTCTAAGGACGTTTGTAAAATTTTATGCGAATCGTATCACTGAAAAATAAAAAAATATATAAAATAATATTATGTATGTCACGAAAACCTGAGAACGGAAAGAGACAGCGACTTGAAATTGACAGGTTAGGTTGTGCATCTGAGTGCGACATTTGAGTTTGTTTATAGGCATAATCGGCCAAACGGTTTTTGGAGTTATACCAATCTGAAATGTGGTTTGCATTTCCTCGATGAGTCCAAAAATACAAAACTGATCCAATTCAAACATGGCTATTAGTTGTAGAATGCCAAGTCGAAAATTCTTGCCAAATTTCGTGAAGAGAATTAAAAAAAAAATCATGGAAACTCATTGAAAAAAATTATATATATCAGAAACTATTCGTCCGACATCGCTGAAATTTTGCGACAGCCTTCAAAACCTAACTCTACTACCAAGTTCCAAGTTTGAACACGAGCCTTGTGTGAGTTCAGTAGCTGGATGGGTGACCGTTGCCTCAATAACTCTCGCATGGAAGGAGATAGGGGCTAGCAGCCCCTAGCTCGGTAACTAGTTGTAGAATATCGACACAAAGACGTGTGTAAAATTTTGTAAGAACCGTTTCCCTAGAAAATTAAAAAAAAAAGAAAAACAAAATTGGTTCAAGCACTGACAGGAAGTCAGCAGCTTTTGCGCGTATGCTCTATTGTCCATAAAAATACCATACAATTTTCATAAAATAGTTCTGACATGAATACGACACGATTATATCACTACGATATGAGAACAAGATATCAATCTAAGCAAGCAATCGCAACACGAAATAATTCGTATTAATGGCAATTGCCTCTTAGAAGTCAGGTGGTGGGGATAGTCAAAACATAAAGGTGCGAAATGCGCATCCAGTGAATCAACTCTTACTAAACCAAAGCAGGCATTTTGTTTGTTTCTACAGAAGTAACTACATTATTGTCCAGTGCAGTTTTTGTCGTCTGACATACACTGCACAAAAAAATTAACGCAAATTATGGAAATCTCAAATTTATTCTACAACTGAAGGTGTTCTCAATGATAATTATTTTTATCAGAATTATGCATGCATATGTTATCCACTTTCAACGTTTTTCTTCAATACCGATGTTTTTTCCCAGAAGGAATAAAAAAAGATGAGATTATCAGATTTTGAATTTATTGGCTCTATTCTGAAATCAGTTGTTCTCGATCAATTCTAGTGATCAATAGTTTTTCATTCGTTTGATTTTCTACACTCGATCGCTATGCAACGCGAAACACGTAATTTGACCCAAGAGGAATGTGCCCAAGCGGTAGTTTTGCGAGAAGAAGGGTGGACATACACAAGAATTGCAGAAAGATTTGGAGTTTCCCATACAAGTGTGACCAGAATATTGCAGCTATTCAGGGAGACAGATATGAATGTCCGAAGACTAGGACAGGGTAGACCACGGGTAACAACTGCCATTCAAGAACGTTACTTGAGAGTTTCTTCGTTGAGACAACGGTTTGCAACCGCTCGCCTCCTTCAAAATCAGCTTGAGCAAACTCATGGGGTGCAAATTAGCACTCAGACAATAAGAAATCGCCTCAGAGAATATGATTTAAGCCCTCGTGTCGCGGCAAGAGGCCCAGCTCTTACCCCAGCCCATCGAAGGGCGCGTTTGGATTTTGCGAGAGAGCATATCCATTGGGAAGAGGCTGATTGGGAAAGAGTTCTCTTCACAGATGTGTCTAGATTCTGACTCTACCATTGTGATCGACGTTCCCTTGTATACAGACGTCCACATGAAAGATATGCTCAGTGCAATTTCCTGAATACTACTGGTTTCGGGGGAGGATCGATTATGGTATGGGGTGGAATATCTTTGACTGCTCGCACAGACCTAGTGGTCGTTGATAATGGAGCTATGAATGCTGATAGGTATATAAGGAACATTCTTGAAGAGCATGTAGTGCCATTAGTTCCATACATTGGTGAAAATTTCATTTTTATGGACGATAATGCCAGACCCCATCGTGCGCGCATCGTTCAGGAGTACCTTGAAGAGGTTGAAGTCTCACGGATGGAATGGCCAGCAAGAAGTCCAGATATCAATCCGATTGAACAGGTTTGGGACAACCTCAATAGAAGGCTGAGAAGTTCAGAAAATCATCCAGCTACTCTTAATGACTTAGGAATCCAACTCAGAGAAATCTGGGAAGGATTAGATCAGAACATTTTGAGTATGAACCGTCGTTGCCGAGCTGTAATTAACGCAAGGGGTGGAAATACCAAGTATTAAATCAGCATTCCAGTATTTTGAAAATTGTTTTTTTCTCTTCTTTCACATAAGATTCGGTGAAATCCTGAATTTTTCTTCCATTTAATGTGTCTTGTTTCGTTCAAAACCTTCCCGAGAGAACATAAAAAATAAGTTATAAAGTCAATGTAGAGTTAACTTTCATTAAAATTGAGATTTTCAGAATGTGCGTTAATTTTTTTGCACAGTGTATGTTTCGGAAACAAAATTTCGATCTTCCTCTTCCTCTTCGTTTGTTTCTGAAGCATATGTCAGACGACAAAAACTGTAGTGGACAAAAGCCTAGTTACTTTTGTAGTGTTCATAATAAGCCCACATTGAACTTAAACTAGAATATTTTGTTTGTTTGCTTGTTTTTGTTAGACCGATTTCGATCGAGCTAGTAGCCCGTGCTGCAGCCTACAGAGGCTTGTTGCACCTCGGTTGGTCTCCAATTGGCTGACAAGGTCCCATTGTTGATCTCCCTCAGCTCGGGTTGCTGGCCTCCATAGGGTCTCTTAGTCGATCCCCTGCAGCTCAGGTTTACTTAACCGAGCAAAGTCCTGCACCACCAACATTTCATGGGTCTCATGTAAGATCCCCACTGCATTGACGGTGTTTTACCTACATAAGGTCCATTTTCCTAGCAAGTAGGATTAGGCCCTTGACTAGGTAGCCTGCCTGGTTTCTATCACTCAGGATCTTGTCCACGCCTTAATAGTGAAGTTTCCATTGTGTGTGGGTTGGACAGTCAAATATGACATGTGAGGCAGTTTCGGCTGCCCCTCCTACCTTTCCTACAAACAGGCTTTTCTCGGAGAACTCCCATGTTGTTCAGGTGCTTTCTCAGGGTACAGAGACCGGTAAGTATAGGCAGGCATAGTCAACACTTCCTAGGAAGAGTATGTTCAATCATTTACCATCAACTCCTACTGACGTTTTCAGTAAGAGTTAACTCTGCCTAGGAGGAGTTAACAGCACTTACTAAATATGGACTTTTCTTGCTTCTGATCTTGTGATTTGAAACGATTAATAATATTGTAGATTATATCAGTCTACTCAAATGCTGACTAATGAAAAAAGTAATTTTCTTCTGTGTCTTCTCTTTTGGCGCTCTTGTTCCTCGGAACAGAGTGCTTATCAATTTGCCCAAATGTCTGTAATTTTAGAATTTTTGGCTGAAAATGGTCTTGAACGATTTGGCTTGACTCACTGATCAAGAATCCGTGGTCGAAATCGATTCTGTCCTGCCGTCCAGCCGGCCGTTAACACGATAACTCTCGAAAGGAATGAGCTAGACAGTTGAAATTTTCAGAGTAGGTTTTAGGGATAAATATCTCGGTTAAGTTCGTTATTGGACATAATCGGTTTAATAGTTTCGGAGTAACGAAAAAATATATTTTTTTTCACATTACAACTTTTGAATTCAATATTTTAAGATGCAGTTTCATCATAGGAATCCATTGTTATCATTTTCAACTCTAACAAGCTAATACTTTCGGAGATATGAAGTTGCAAAGTTTCAATAATACATCGTAACTTTTATGTATTCACAGAATGTGAACACAGAATCTGTATATGTTCACTATTCATAAATGTCATCTTCTCTAGCTATTAGAGATTGTCAATTCATTGTTTGAAAATATTTTCTCTTGGAAAGCAAGTATTCGATTCTTGAATTTGTGAATATATACAAGACTGTTTTGATGTAGTTTATGGAGGCAATAGGAAAGAAGGACATAATGGAATCATCAAAAGAAATTACTGTTCGTTGACCACTGAGGTTAAATTTACCTTTTATTTTCTTAAGTAGTGAGACATGTTCCTATATACAGTATTTTCATAATGTTGCTAGCAAAAAAATACCGAAATACGGATATACATTTGTGTATCAAACATTTTTTCTTGAGTTAAGGTTCATAATACAGAAAAGAATGTGCTAGTGGTATGAACTATTAAATTTTAAATTATGAAAAGAGGATAGTATTTTCTTAATATATTTTGAACTATTATAATAATTTGTTCGTAATCCACTACCTACTCAAATATCAGGAATAAATGGACAATTTTCTATGATTGTCTCTAGCCCTGCTCCAGACATTTCGATGATACTTTCCTTAGTTATTTCGAGTTGCGAAAACTTGCACCGAGTGTAAGTTGCAACAACCCATTCCACGAGGTTGAATCATTGCAGATTGCTCATTCAATCTTGATAAATAAATTTTATGACTATTTTTGAAGCATTGAAGCATTGTAGATTGCTCTTTTTTGGCTCTCTTGTTCCTCGGAACAGAGTGCTCATTAATTTGCACAAATGTCTACTATTTTCGAATTTTTTGATGAAAATGGTCTTGAACGATTTGGTTCGACTCACTGATCAAGAATCCGTGGTCACAATCGATTCTGTCCGGCCGGTCCGTTCGGCCCTCCGTTAACACGATAACTCTCGAACGGAATGAGCTGGGCAGTTAAAATTTTCAGAGTAGGTTTCAGGGATAAATATATCGGTTAAGTTCGTTACTGGGCAGAATGGGTCTTATGGTTTCGGAGCAATGAAAAAAAAAAAATTATACATTACTAATTTCCAAATAATTTTTTTTTAAGATGCAGTTTTATCACAAGAATCCGTCGATATCATTTTCAACTCTAACAAGCAATTACTTTCGGAGATATGATGTTTCAAAATTTCAATAATAAATCGTAGTTCTATGTATCCACAGAATGTGAACACAAAATCTGTCTGTGTTCACTGTTCATAAATATCTATTGGAAAACAAGTATATGATTCTTGAATTTGTGAATATATACAAGACTGTTTTGAAACCGAAAATCATTAGGACTGATTACATATTGAATAATTTATGTATAAATATTGGGGATGATGTTTCAGAAGATTTAGAATTGGATCATTTTAACGATGCAGTTTATGAAGGCAATAGGAAAGAAGAACATAATGGAATCATCAAAAGAAATTACTTTTCATTGACCACTGAGGTTAATATTATCTTTTACTTCCATAAGGTTGCTAGCAAAAATATGCTGAAATATGGATCGACATGTGTGTATCAAACATTTTTTCTTGAGTTAAGGCCCATAATACAGAAAATAATGTGTTTGTGTAAGTGGTATAAACTATTAAATTTTAAATTATGAAAAGAAGCTAGTATTTTACTAATATATTTTGAACTATTAAAATAATTTGTTCGTCAGCCTCTACCTTCTCAAATATCAGGAATAAATGGACAATCTGCTATGATTGTCTCCAGCCTTGCTCTAGACATTTCGATGATATTTTCCTTAGGTATTTCGATTTGTGAAAACTATGGTTGAATCATTGCAAATTGCTCATTTAATCTTGATAAATAAATTTAATGAGCATTTTTGAAGCATTGAAGCATTGCAGATGGCTCTTTTTTTTAAATGATAAATTTATAAGCATTTTTTTGTAAACGACACTTTTTTTTAATTTAATTTCTTTCATGATGCAGTTCTATCATAAGAATCCTTGATATAATTCCCAACTCTGAGAAACCAATGCTTTCGGAGATATAATTTGTCTGTTTGAACAAGAGCGCCAGAAAGCTCCTGTCCACAGGGCTTGAACCATTTTTTTTCTTTTTATTTGAATTGAAAGTAGAATTCTGCTCGTGAAATCTGTTAGTTGATGGTTAATTTTTGGAATTCTTGAATAGGGACTCAGGAAAGCTTTCCAGTCAGGTATCACACGGTTATCTTTCCAATTTGAAACTTTTCAATTTACCGAAGGAAAATTGTTATGAACTAGGTATCTGTAGTTTACCATAATCAAAATCTAAAATTTATTCCAGTTCGCTGAGAGACCATTTACAGCGTATTGAAGCTATTCATCATCTATCGGGTGAGAAATGAGGTTATATAAACCAATGTGTATATTATTTCCCAAATCGTATTGTGTTTTCATTTTTCGTTCAGCCATTTCTCCGACTGCCATTGAATTTTATCATCACTTGTTCATCATATTTAGAAGTTGGAATTGTCCTTGCTGCTTCAGCTGTCAGATCTGAGCACTCTGTCATAGTTTCTACCAGAAATGAGGGAAAAGTTCACAGCAGTGGAAAACCTCAATCGCAGAAAATCCAATTAAAATTGTTACTTACAACTGTGAATTCCCGGCATCCAAGGAAGAATGAATAATGCTTGTATTTTGAATTGGGGTACTTTCAAAGTTCCAGATTAGGTTGGAAGAATGAATCGTTCTTTCCACTACATTGAGCTGATAGAAAGGAAAGTTAGTGGCTCTAAAAGGAAACGAGTTGTAGACTTATGAATGGAAGTATTTTCAAAACTATTCTGGAAGTTTATTCTTGAGAATATTAATAGTCGGACACTTTTTGTACCCACTATATTGTTTGTATTTGTCATTCCTATTCTCATACAAATGAATTATTGCTTACTCAGAAAAGCATGGTATATCGATGAATAACCTGATTTTTGTGAAAAATGGATTTATTTTTGGCGCGCTGTTCAGGTGCACAGAGTGCCTGTCAATTCGTTCAAATGTCTGTAATTTGAATTCTTTCTGGCCGTCTGGTCGTCAGCACGGTTACGCTCGAACGCAATAAGTTAGAGCGATAAAATTTTCAGATTAAGTTTGGACTCCAAATGCGCCAGATAAGTTCGGTAATGGGTCAAATCCACCAAGTGGTTTCAGAGTTGTAGTTATCTATAATTTTGCTTTTCCAATTACTCGGAATATACTGATCTGATCGAATTAAAGCGCGGCAGTTAGTTGAAAAATACCAACACAAAGACTTTTGCACAATTTTGTGAGGACCGCATCACGGAAATTCAAAACAAAATATATTTAAAAAAATTCTGTATCACAGAAACTGTTGGTCAGATATCGTTGAAATTCTGCGAGAGCCTTCAAATCCTTATTTGCCAGTGAAGTTCCAGATTTGAACTCGACCAGATCTATATTGGTGAAGATATTATTGAAATATCTATATATTCCAAGGATCGAGATATACTGGTCAACTGTATTACACTTGAGAAAGTAAGTTGTCAACAGTTTTGATTTCCCCAAAGAATATAAGGAATCATGACGTGTTTACATAGATCATTATTATTCGTATCAACTGATACATCACCAGCATCGACGGATTGACTCCAGTCATCGACACACTTCATTAAGCATGTCAACACGGATCTCCCGTTTAAAAAACCATGCTGGCAGGGCGGTAAAATTCTGTTAGTAAGGAGAAAATCTTGCAGTTGATCAACAGCCATTCTCTCGCACACCTTGGAGGCAACAGAAGTCAGACTCATAGGACGGTAATTAGTAGCGGAAAGCTTGTCACCCTTCTTTAAAATTGGGGTAATTATTGCCTTTTTCCATGCTGTGGGTACTTTCCTCGATTCCAAAGAACGTGTGTAGATAATAGACAATGGAATGGACATGGAGGTAGTGCAAGCTTTAAGGCGCCTTGTGGAAAGCCCGTCCGAATTTTTTTCCTCAAATAAGTAATTTATAAAGTCCGCAATATACTGTTTGCTGGAAGGTAGTTCAGTTAATCTAGACATTGGTGCCTCCAAGAGGTCCGATGTTATTTTTCTGAAGTTTACCTTGAACCTAACAAGACACACGGTGAAATATTTATTGATTTTAACCATCAACAAATATTCTGAGTGGCCGGGGGTTGCATGGTTATTACCAAACATCAGTGTGACTTAGCCAGACACTGAATGAAACCTGAACGGCGTTCTATGAAAGTTATTTCCATCGGTCGAGAACCGGTAGGTGAAGAACCCCACCAGCGCCTCCTATGGAGAATCCTTACGAATTTCGGACCCTGTGCGATGAAGAAACCTTGAGTGATGCTCAGCGCCGTTCATTCTTTTGCCGTAAGAGGGTCAAGGAATGGCAACGTCATCTACCGTGAAGAGACCTTTACGAACTGAAAATGCCTGGTTCATTTTGGTTAGATCAACCAAAAACCAGTGAACATGTAATATCTTGAAACCAGAGGAAATCCAAGAAATAACCTCCAAATTTTGGAACTTCTTTAAGTTTCTGATTATATATTTAAAACTGTAGGTGGAAAACTTCACGAAATACATAATTGAAGTGCATTGAATTATGCGTCGAACGACCATTTTAACTTCAAAATTTGACCAATTTGTAGGATCGCAATTGGCCGTCAAATAGGCCAATGTTTCCTAACTTGTGTTAAAACTACAATAAAATTTAGGAAAGGATCAAGAAAAGTGATCTTTGCGGGAATTAATTAATAATCACAGAGACTCTTTGACATTTTATGGGGTTATTCATTCATTATATTCTTTTCTTTCTAGAATTTGAACTAAATAATTGGAATGTTTGTGAAATGGAACAAAAAATCTGTAGATTTTTAGATATGAATTTTCATCGATGAGTGACGTTCTTTGAATGTTCGATGGTCAATTCGAAATAGTGGTTTATTAATATAACGGATCTCTAATATCAATAAATTTCCGTAGTGTACGGTGTGAAAAATCTGTTAAATACAGGGTGGTCCAGATCTTAAACAAGAAATTTCAACTACGTATTCTACGTCAAAAATAAGCCATAGTTCGTCATATAAATATATGTCGAGAAATGCTTTCTCTCCGAGATACAGGGTGTTAAAATTATAGAAAAAAATGTTTTTCATTAATAACTCTTACACTTCTTGAAATATATCTATGAAATTTGAGACATAGGTTTTAAGGATCAAGGAGCACTTTTTGAATATAATTATTTTTTTTTATTCTACCAGTGGCACCCGTACTGCATCGAGACTAAATATTTTTAGACAAAAAAATGATAAGCCAATGGTTTCTCCAACAATAAAAATTACTCCTTAAATTCTTATTTAATTTGAAACACATTCATTCAGCTGACTTTTTGACGTACGTGGCACCGTTTCCGAGTTAAATTATTAAACACATTCTCATGCATGAGCAAATCGCTAAAATTTGATATAGTAGGTACATAATAATAATAAGACTATCCTTGTAAACCAAACGTCTAATTACAAAAAAATAAGCGTTAACAGTCACACTCAAATACGAATTTAAAGAAGATGTTCGAAGTAAGAGAAAAAAAAACGATTTTTTTATTAATTTTAACACCCTGTATCTCAAAGAGGAAGCATTTCTCGACATATGCTTATATGACAAACTAGGGCTAATTTTTTACGTAGAATACGTGGTTAAAATTTCTTGGTTAAGATCTGGATCACCCTATATATTGATCATTAGACAAACGAGTGAGTCAAAGTACCTGACCCGACGACAGTGCTTCTATAAATTATACTCGTGTGATAATTTTTGAATAGTCCATGCATTTTAACTGTTTTAGGGCTGGTTTCTGCGGAATATCATATGTCTGTCCAATTCCAATAGAATTCAGAAGATAAACTACATTCAAGTGTCCTCAGCTTCCTACCCTTATTCAATGGTATTCTACAGAACTTCTGGAAAGCAATGGCCTATGAAATTTTTGTGGTCGGTTAGCTCTGATAGCTCTAGATATTCTGTGTTCCGTGATCCTAATTCCCGTATATCCAGATCTCTGATCACAAACAGGCGGAAAATAACATTAACCTTTATTATAATTCACGAATAATATGTTGTGTCGAGTATATAGTATGACCGTTAAGATGAATATTGCCTATAAAACTCGAAATATTCATGCCCAATTACAACAAATGATGTTCCCTCAATGACGATTATGGGATACATTATATTCACATGCAACATGTCTTATCCTATCGTATGAATGAATCGAAAGTTTTTCTTATACTTTCCGTCTACGCGCACCAACTAACTCAATAATTCTTGTTACCTGAAATTAAAAAATCATATCTCCGAAAGTATTGGTTTCTAATGGTGGGTTTCACGAAGCTTCGATTAGCTTAATCGTGGATTTAATTCGAAAAAAAAATAATAAAATAAACTAACCAACACTCGACATCTCTTCCCTATTCCAAAAATGTTGGGGGTTGATGCCACCTTCATGGGGTTGGTTTTTTCGGAACAAACTCAGGATGGAAGTTCGTCCCCCTCATAACAGAAGTTGACCTGTTTTTTATTTATCTTCGAAAATTCTTCGTTTCTGAGTCCTGGGGGGGAAATCAAATTTTCAAATTTTAATGACATACTTCAGTCAACGAGTGAATCGTCTGTGATCACAGAATTTTTAATTCTGTCATTTGTATTCTAGTGGAATTTAAATACGAAAAACCTCAAGTAACTCCAGAATAAGATATTCACGAAATTCCGCGGAAATTAGTGGGTCGGCATTCTACAGGTACTCACCGAGTTTTAATTGGAAGATATTTGTATATTTTGAGTTATAGAGGAAATAACAACAACATTTCAGAAGTATATCTCCAAAACCATTAGGCCGATTATGCCAATTAATGAACTCAAATGTCACATTGGGATGCGCAACCTATCCTGAAAATTGTAAGTGGCTATCGGTTTCCGTTCTCAAGTTATCGTACATAATATTTTTTCGTAATTTTTTTAAAATTTTCTAGTGGAACAGTCCTATTCAGACACGTCTTTCTGTCAATATTCTACAACTAGTTACCAAGTTTCAATTCAAACGGGTCTTTATTTTTTGAATCTAGAGAACTCTAGATCGTTTGCAGATTATTCCCAACAACGAACTTGACTCTCCCATTTGGATGGGCAACATGCCCTGAATCGATATTCTCTATCTCTTTTCATTCGAAAGTGTTTGAGTTACCATTGCAACCCATCCATCTACTGAACTCTGTATCTTCGACAATATAGATCTAATCGTAGAGTTTGATTTCGGAGGCTCTCGAAAAATTTCAGCGATGTTCGACGAATATTTTCTGATATATAGAAAACATTTTTCAATGATTTTCGATAATTTTTTAAAAAATTTTCTAGTAATACGAAATTTTGCCGGAATTTTGGCTTCGGTGACTTATTACCATGTTTGAATTGGATAGGATCTGTATTTTTCTAGTTATTGAGGAATTAGCAGCCAAACTTCAGATATATATATAACTCCAAAACCGTTAGGCCGATGATGCCAAACTTAAATTATATAATAAGATTTGGGAATATTCAAGGGAATATTATAATGAATTTCGGTAACCACAAGATTAAATTTATTTGTTTGAGATTTGCATCAAGCAATAACATTTCTGATCATAGAATGACGCGAAAATTCAAACGATGTATCACAAGCCTAAACTTCCTGTTTGAAAAATTAACGGTTGTACCTATCTTTCGAAGGGTGCTGAAGATAGGGTTCGCATTTTCACGAAGAAAAATAACTATTTAAAATTTGAATTTAACGTGTTTCTGGATTTTCAGTAAATATGTACAGTAACTAAGATAATGAATTTATTCCACGTGGCTTTTCCACACTGTATATTGCTTCTGACAAATATCTTGTGGTTTCTAACGCAAAATTCATTTTTAAGACAATACATTTCTTATTTCATAGATATTCGAGAGTTTTGGGAGAGAAAATCCAGCAAGGAACCATTAAGTAATGATATATTTCATTCGAAAATTATATAAATTCAGAATTCATCCGTCATGACAATCAGAATATGCTAATGAACCAATGATAGAATTATAAATTAAAGTGATCTCTATTGTTAACTTTAATTGGGCACAATCAGTAATTTTTGCTACTTTGAATAATCCTCACGATGCCTTCATAAACGCTATCCAAACACGGGTGGTAAAACTGTCCAAACAAAAAGAAAAACAGGGAATATATGTTCCTGACGAATATATATCATATCTCATGTCCCGATAACGTTTTCATGAAAATTTCGTTTACCCGAGTTCCCCAAGTTCCGTCTCAGATATCGAATATAGGAATCCGCACGTACTTGCTAAGTTCTTGACATCTCTGATCTTCCGAAAGATCCACTTCAGAAATCTGTTTTTTATTCTGAGGAAAATTGATAATCGTAGAAGTTTGAAACCCTATTTTCGCAGTTAAAAAAAGTTCGAACATTGTGATTTGGGAAATTACTTCAGGCGAATACTTTGTTAATGAAGTTCGTGCAATGCGGATTTATTAATTAGTTATGAGAATAACGGCTTTTCCTATGTTGTTTAAATTGGTGACAATTTCTCGAAAATGGCATATTTGGTTGTCATTCAACGAAAATTTTTAATTTCATTGTTAATATCCTTCATAAAATAGAATTTCAGCGTGACTATTCTGGACATATTCTACACTAGGGTTGATATCTGTGTCCCGGCAGTGCGAAAACATATCGCAACTTCATTCCGATCCAAGAATTAATATTTTACTCTATACTCCTGGATAGCTACAGAGCTAAGACTAATTAGAAGGTGCTACTCTCTTTATAAAGATCACATTGTATCACAGAGATACAAATATCAGGTGCAGAAATTAACAAAATGTCTAATTACTTCGCTAATTCCTAGAATTCGTAACATGGGTGGAAGCAGTGATAGGTCTAACACATACACTATTAGCTATACTCTTGTACTTGGAAATTATGTTTCGGAAACGATTACTACACTCAAGTATGGGTTGACATTATACCCTTAGTCATAAACCGATTAGTCAAAATAACGAGTTGTTAAAAGGGGTTAGATCATTATTGAGTAAACAATATAATGTTTTATACATGTCGATATCTCCAAGTCTTCCAAGGTACAATTTATTGGAAATTTTCAACAATCTGGCCCAATATTCTGAAATTGACTTTGCCAGTTGTTGAAATGTTTGAACAAAATTTGCTCAAGCACTGACGTGAAGTCAGAAAGTTTTGCGCGTATGCTCTATTGTCCATTCTCCTGTATTCCAATACAGGATCTCTTAATCGAATTTACCATGGTCGAGACCATGGTAAATTTGATTAACAGTGTCCGATACATGAGAATGGACAATGACAATAGAACATACGCGCAAAAGCTCCTGACTTCACGTCAGTGCTTCAACCAATTCATTTTTTCGTAAATATTTTGGAATTTTCTAGAGGTACGGTTCCTACAAATTTTAAACACGTCGTTATTTCGATATTCTACATCTAGTTACCAAGGTTCAATTCGATCGAGTCTATATATTTTGAGTTATCGAGGAAATAATATTGCAGGTAGATATAACTCCGAAACCGTTGGACCGATTATGCCTGTTAACGAACCTAACTGAAAATTGCAAGTCCCTATTTCCTTTCGTCATCACCCATCCATCTACTGAACTCACACAAGGCTGCTCGAATCTTCAACAATATACATATATCCGATCGTTTTCAAACTTGGAACTTGGCAAGTAGAATTAGGTTCTAAAGACTCTAGCAAGATTTCAACGATGTCGGACGAATAGTTACTGATATATAGAACTTTTTTCAATGATCCTCACGAAATTTTGCAAGAATTTTTGCGTTAGCATTGTACAACTAATAACCATGTTTGAATTTAATCTGTTTTGTATTTTTCGAGTTATTGAGGAAATAACAACCAAATATCAGATGGATATAACTCCAAGACCGTGTGGCCGATTATGCCTAAAAACAAATTCAAATGTAACATTCAGATGCACAACCTACCCTAAAGTCCCTATCTCTTCCCGCTCTCAGGTTATCATGACATTAGAATTTTTTTTTTAATTTTCGAGTGATACGATTCTCCCGAAATTTCACAAACGTGCTTAGGTTTATACATTACAATTATTCACCAAGTTTCAATTCGATCGGATTGTTATTGGTCGAAAACGAAATTATTACTTGGAAACCACTGGGTCGATTATGCCCATTAACGAACTTGTCCGTCGTATTGGGATGCGCCACCTACCCAGAAAATTTCAAGTCGCTGGCTCTTTCCATTCTCCAGTTATCGTGGCAGTAACGGCCGGACGGCCCAACCTACAATTCTTCATCGGGGATTAGAACCCAATCGTTTGAGACCATTTTCGGCAAAGAATTCGAAAATTACAGATATTTGGCCAAAATGATAGCGCGATATTCCCCAGAACATGGGAGAAACGAAATAGTCCTAAGGTTACTCACGACTGGTTTCATAATAAGATTTAAAGTCTCTTGAAATTCAAAGCATCCTTTAGTTGGACATTTTGATCCAAAATCTCTATCTTAAGAATGCTCTAAATTATGAAACTGGCCGTTAGCTAATTCATAGAATTCGTAACGAACTCGAGTACATACAAGGGTGGAGATATGTTATAATTATGAGGTATAATATGAAACTCAACGAAGTACTCCTGCTAAACTTTAGAATTGTGGAGCGGAAAGATTTTCATATCCGACGTAACATCGTACATCGTAAACATCGAACATAAAATCTCGTTTGGCAGAACGAGCTCAATCTCCTAAGCTATTGAGAGCAAATTCATGGAAAAAAAATTTTGCAGGTACCATGGTAAATTCGATTAAGAGTGTCCAATACAGGAGAATGGACAATAGAAAATACGTGCAAAAGTTCGAGACTTCACGTCAGTGCTTGAACCAATATTTCTTTTCGTAATTTTTTAAAAATTTTCTAGTGGTGCGGTCCTCACAAAATGTTATACACGTCTTCATGTCGATATTTTACAACTAGTTACTGAGCTTCAATTCGATCAACTCTATTTTTTTTGACCTATCGAGGAACTAATATTCCAGGTGGGTATTACTGCGAAACCGCTAGATCGATTATGCTCAAAAACGAACTCGACCCTTCCATTCGGATGCGCAAACTAGCCTGAAAATTGCAAGCCCTTATCTCCTTTCGTTCGAAATTTATCGAGGCAACGGTCACCCATCCAGCTACTGAACTCACACAAGGCTCGGATCTCCAATAATATAGATCCCATCGTGTTTAAACTTGGAACTTAGTAATAGAGTTAGGTTTTAAAGGCTCTCGCAAAATTTCAGCGATGTCGGACGAATAGTTACTGATATATAGAAAAATGTTTTTCAATAATTTTCAATGTGAGAACCGTATCAATAAAAAACTTTAAAAAAATCATTGAATATCATTGAAAAAAATTCTAAATATCAGAAAAAAATTCGTCCGACATCACTGAAATTTTGCGAGATCCTTCAGAACCTAACTCTGCTGCGGAGTTCCAAGTTTGAATACGATCGGATCTACATTGTTGGAGATTCAGTAGCTGGATTGGTGACCGTTGCCTCGATAACTTTCGGACGAAAGGAGATCGGAACTTGCAACTTTCAGGGTAGGTTGCATATCCGTAAGGTAGAGTTAAATTCGCTTTTGGGCATAATCGGTCCAACGGTTTCGGAGTTATACCCACCTGGAATATTATATCCTCGATAACACAAAAAATATGGACTCGATCGAATTGACGCTTAGTAACTAGTTGAAGACTATCGCCATAAAGACATATGTAAAATTTTGTGAGAACTGTTCCCCTAGAAAATTTTTTAAAAATTAGGAAAAAAATTGGTTCAAGTACTCACGTGAAGTCAGGAGCCTTTGCGCGTATGTTCTATTGTCGAATTTACCATGGTAAATTCGATTGAGAGTGTCCAGTACAGTAGAATGGACAATAGAACATACGCGCAAAAGATCCTGACTTCACGTCAGTGCTTGAACAAATGTTTTAATAATTTTTTTTTAAACTCTCTAGTAATTCGATCCTCACGGAATATTATACACGTCTTTGTGTTGGTATTGTTCAAGTAGTTTCAGTTCGACCGGATCTGAATTGTTTGAAAACAAAATTAGTACTCGGAAACCGTTGTGCGGATTATACCATTATACAAATTTAATCATCGCATTCGAATTCGCAACCTATACTGAAAATATCAAGTCGCTTTCCGTTCAAAAGTTATAGAAAAAATTGGTTCAAGCCCTGTGGACAGGAGCTTTCTGGCGCTCTTGTTCAAACAGACAAATTATATCTCCGAAAGTATTGGTTTCTCAGAGTTGAGAATTATATCAATGTATTATTTTGATAGAACTGCATCATAAAGGAAAGTCAATTCAAATAATAGTTTATTTATCAAGATTAAATGAGCAATTTGAGAATGAGAAATGCACCATGGAAGAAATCAAATTAAAATAGCTGAAAAGAATTTGACTCTCTCTTATAGAATAGGATGACATATACGGGTATGAACACAGATCATATAATAATTCATGGATAGAATAATTATAGCATTCTGTGAAAACATAGAAGTACGATTCATTATTGAAATTTCGAGAAACCATATCACCGAAAGTGTTAGCTTGTAAGAGTTGAAAGTGATATCAATGGACTTTTATGGTGAAATTGCATCTTAAAAAAAATTTAATTTGAAATTTGTAAGTTAATACAAATTTTTTTTTCTTTACTCCGAAACCATCTGGCCTATTTTGCCCTCTGAAAATTTCAACTGCCTAGCTCATTCCGTTCGATAGTTATTGTAGAAACAAAATTTAAAAATTTTCAAAAATTTTTTTTTACACTTTACGGTAACCCGATCAATACAAAACTTCACATGAGTCTAAAGGTCATGATTCTACAATTTGATGCTAAATTTCAGATAGATCGAGTGATCGGTTTCGGAAACATTCATAAAAAATGTTTTTAATAAAAACGGCCATAACTCCGAAACCGCTTGATGGATTTCGCCCGTTAACGAACTCGTCCGAGATATTTACGTTCCAAGCCTACCCTGCAAATTTCAATCCTCTAACTCCTTTAGTTCGAGAGTTATCGTGTTAACGGACGGACGGCCGGCCGGCCGGACCGAATTGATTTCGACCACGATTTCTTGATCAGTGAGTCGAACCAAATCGTTAAGACCAATTTCAGCCAAAAATTTGAAAATTACAGACATTTGGGCAAATTGATAAGCACTCTGTTGCGAGGAACAAGAGCGCCCAAAATATTCAAGCTGCGCGATTCCATAGGTTTACGATTAATTGAAAATATAATGACCCAAACACTCATTCGATTTGCTGGATAGTTTTGCATACACAAGGGATAAAAAGCAGGTAAAAAATGGAGCAAATTCCATGGCTAAGGAATAAGGAACATCAAATAAACTAATTCTAAGAGTTTTTCCCTTCACCCTTGCCAAATTCACATAATACAGGTCTCGAAAGTTTTCACAAGGCCTAGTATAACTCAAACTTTCCATGCCCGTTGAGGCATGTGACATACCTGGAAGATATAATAATGGATGGGTTCTGTAAAACGTTTTTATAATTGCATTGGTAACGAAGTTCTTTAATCCCTCTTGTTTCCTAAAGTTTCCTCATTGTTATTCCGGATACCTTGCTCTGAAATCGAATAATGGGACTCTTAGGTTGAACAAATAACTCGGGAATATAAATTCATTTTTACGGCACGTGGAATACGTTATGTCGAGTGAAGTAAGTACTTGCTATTTTCCATTTGAAAATACCATGTGCATACATAAATGGTCCACACGTGCTAAAATTATAAGAAATTCTAAATACATTTCGCCCTATTCTAATCGAGAAAAACAGTTCAAAATTCTTCACAATTATTAGTGTTAGAGTGTTAGTTATTAGAGTTTTCATAGTGTCCGACCGAAACTGGGTTTTCAGCCGAAACCGAAACCGAACTTTCGGCCAGGCTGTCAGTTTCGTTTGAAACCGAAACCGACCCCTACATACGCATATTTAAAAATTTATATTCTAAACTGAAATCTAGTGATTTCTTTACACATTTATTTGCATATATCTAGAAACAGTTATGTACTGATATATAAAATAAAATTGGTTCAAGCCCTGTGGACAGGAGCTCTGGCGCTCTTGTTCAAACTTTGACAAATCATATCTTCGAAAGTATTGGTAAGAGTTGGGAATTATATCAATGGATTTTATGATAGAACTTCATAATAGCGAACATTACATTCAAACATCATGAAAGAATTTAAATTCAACTAGAGTGCCGAAAATTATAAATCCAAAACCAATAGACCAATTCTACCCAACAACGAACTCATCCGAGATATTCGTTCCTCAATTCTATGATGAACGATATATTTTTTCCTCAAATCCACTCTGAAAATTATATTATATCAATTGAAACTTTAGCCAATATTTCAGTTTTGTTTTTACTGGAGATACCCTGAACTCAATATTATTAACTTACCATTACCATTCCCATCATCCTATGGACTAAGATTAACCCTGGGCATTAAATATCAAAATTTGACATATCATGTGTCAGGAAAATAAGTTGACATGTATCAACACAGATCATATTATAATAATTCATGTATATATATATATATATATATATATATAATTATCGCATTCTGTGAAAACACACTAGAACGATTTCTTATTGAAATTTTGAAAAATCATATCTCCGAAAGTATTAGCTTGTTAGAGTTAAAATGACATCAATGGATTCCTATGGTGAAACTGCATCATGAGAAAAACTTATTTTGAAATTTGTAATGTAAACAAATGTTTTCTCTGTTACTCCGAAACCATCTGACCTATTTTGCCCAATAACGAACTTAGCCGAGATATTTATGTCCCAAACCTATTCTGAAAATTTCAACTGTCTAGCTCATTCCGTTCGAGAGTTATCGTGTTAACAGCCGGCCGGACGGCCGGACAGAATCGATTTCAAACACGATTTCTTGATCAGTGAGTCGAACCAAATCATTTAAGACCATTTTCAGCCAAAAATTCGAAAATTACAGACATTCGAGCAAATTAATAAGCACTCTGCTGCGAGGAACAAATCTATATTTTATACTGAAATCTAGTGATTTCTTTACACGTTTATTTGCATATACATAGAAACAGTTAAGGAATGTTAAATAATATAAAAAGACAATTTTTTTGAGATCTTTATTAATTATTTTGCTATAATCAAGTTATCAAAATGTTCAGTCTCGATATATAATCTAATTTATAATCATTAGTAAATACTCATGAATTCTCATTATTAACAAAGATCGACTACAATAACTTGTACGGCAATTATGTACCTACTTATAACTCAGTTAAGTTACTGCTTAGTTAAAAAAAATTTAAATGAAATAAAAAACAAACGAAATATGTTACTAATATAAAATAAAGAAACAAACGAAATATGTTCAAATTAGTATTTTAGTATTGGAAATCGAAAAGTCTTATATTGTAGGTTAAGAAGAGCCGTTTTTCCACATTCTCACCTATTGGATTATTCTAACGACCTGATTAGATTTGTGCAAGTGTTAGTCGCTAAGTTGGCCAAACGACCAGGATAATTCACGAAGAGTCAAGCTTCGGCGCGGCCGAAAGTTTCGCCCATTTATTGGCCGCAACCAAAACTAAGGCCGTAACTAGATTTCTTGGTCGAAACTGGCCGAAACCAAACTTTCGGTCGGTCACTATTTCAACAATGCTTACAATTGTTGTTTCATTAATAATTGTCCATATACTAACTACAGAAACCTTAGCACAAAATATGAAGATTCAATCTGAAGCACTTGCATACAAGGTGTTTCCAAAATTACTATATATGCTAGGTATACCAAACCCATTACCGAGCTATAGGGTGGTCCATCTATTCCAGGAATATATAAAATCCTCCCAATAATTGATCCAACCAGTATAATCGATTGATATTTGGAACGTACCATTCACATACACTGCTCAATTTAAGAATTTTTTTTTCAAAAGTGGAAAGCCCTGTGGACAGCAGCTTTGGCGCTCTTGTTAAAATTTTGACAAATCATCTCAAAAATTATTGATTTCTCAGAGATGGGAATGATATCAATGGATTCTTATAATAGAACAGCATCATAAAAGAAATTAAATTAAATCTAAATAACGAACTTATCGGAGATACTCATTCCTCAAATCTAATCTGAAAATTATATTATGTCAATTAAAATTCAGCCCATATCCGAGTTATGTGTTCCCTGAAGATATTCTGAACCCAATTTAATAAACTTGCCAACTTATATATTTCCATCATCATATGGATTATCCACGGGCATTATATTATGACCTTATAAAAATAAAGACGGATAAAGAACTTATCCGAGATTCCTCAAATCTACTCTGCAAATTATATTATATCAACTGAAACTTAGCCAATCTTCCAGTTTTGTCTTCACTGAAGATATTCTGAACCCAATTTGATAAATTTACCAAATTATATATTTCCATCATTATATGGATTATTCAAGGGCATATAGGGTAGGGGTAATTATAATATCCTATAATTGGTTATTTTGCTTTCATCATACTTTGTTAGTTAAAACAGAAATACATTTGACATGTCTGAAGGGAACAAAGATAGAACACAGATAAATAGAATTCGCATTCTGTGGAAAACTATATAGAAGTATGATGTATTATTGAAATTTTGAAAAATCATATCTCCGAAAGTATTAGCTTGTTAGAGTTGAGAATGATATCAATGGATTCTTATGATGAAATTGCATCTTAAAAAAATTTGAATTCGAAATTTGTAATTTAAAAAAAATTTTTTTTTTTTGATACTCCGAAACCACCCCGCCGATTTTGCCCAATAACGAACTCATTAAGACCACCTGCATCAAAAAAATCGAAACTTACAGACATTTGGGCAAATTGATACGCACTCTGTTCCGAGGAACAAGAGCGTCAAAAATTCGAGTCCGCATCAGAAAAATTCGGTACCTCTTTCTGCCAGGCTGAGAATTTACACCTTGATTGCTGAAATTTTGGAATTTGCTAGAGATTTTTGTAATAAGGATGAAATTTTGAATGGGAATATAATGATTGTGTTGTCCCACACGTCATTCCGTCCATTGATAATCGAAAGCAGTTCGTCATTTTTATAAACGACTTGTTGTGCTCACTTGGTTGCAATGCTTTAGCCTATGCGGATGATTTGAAGCTCTTCTTGAAGATATGTCGCATTGCTGATATTTTGCGTCTTCAGTCGTGTCTGGAGTTTGTCCACAGTTGGTGCCTGTGAAATGGTCTGATTCTGAATTTGAGGAAGTGTTTTAAGGTGACGTACACGAGAAAAGCTCAGCCTCTCACCTTTGATTACCATGTACGTGAGCATTTGATTGCTTCTGGGGACCGCATTCGTGACCTAGGAGTCCTGTTCGACAGTGAATTAAGTTTCATTCCACATGTTGAGGAGATCTGTGCCTCTTCTTGTAGGTCACTGGGATTCATGTTCAGGTGCTTCAGGGAATTCAATGATTTATCTGCTCTTAGAAGCGTTTACTTTTTGCTTGTCATAAGTAAATTGGAATATGCCAATTTGATTTGGTTTCCAATATATGGTTCCCATCTTGCACTACTCGAGCGAATTCAGAGGAAGTTTTTGAAGTACATCTTGTTCAGGAGGACAGGAAGGTATCCCGAGCGTGGTGCTGACCTTTCCGGTATCATGGGAGAGATGAGAATTAAAACCCTCCATGCGCGCCAGAGTCTACAGAGCGCAAAGTTCATCCATAAGCTCCTCAGCGGAAAGATTGACTGCTCTTTCCTGCTCTCACGAATTGATCTTCTTGTACCAAGAATGGTGACCAGGCATCCGCTGGCGTTCGTCCTGCCTACTCCTCGTACCAACATACTCCAACGGGCACCTGTATATCGAGCATGTGATAGTGCTAATAAACTGAGTTACAATGTGTTTTCATAGTGTTTTGAGTTCCGGGCTTTTTCTGAGTTGCAATGTTAATATGGAAATGTTTTCTTTTATTTTAAGTTTTCGGTGTATTATTATAATGTTACCCTGTAATTGGGAATTCTCCTGTTGGGTATAATAAATCATTATTATTATTATTATAACGAAATCTATTTGAATTTCTTAGAAATACCGTAAATTTAAAGTATCCCAAATTTCGTTATTGAATTTATTGTATCTTTCACCGAAACTTTCTATAGGTTGAATGACGTGTGGGACAATAAAATATTCATATTGCCTTTCAAAATGTTCCGTTTATTCAAAAAATTTCGATTATGTTCCAAAATTTAAACACACAATGTGGTGAATTTCACCTTGACAGAAGTTCGAGATTTATCTGATACGGACCTAGATTATGTGAATCAGATCAGAAGAATAACATATTGCAAATATCAATTGTTTATACTGGGCGGATTGAAAATTATGAGGATCTGAAATATTAGTGAAATAAATCTCCATATCTCCATATCTCGGAAATTGAGTTGATTAGACCTACTATATGTAGGTTTTTCGATACGTCTGTGACAGATTTATTTTAGATTAACTTATGTAGTACATTCACCAATGAAACACGCTATGTGTAAAATATTCCTCCTCATCGAGATAGAAGTTATTCTAAGAAGAAAAATAGTTCTTCGCTATTACCACAGGTAAGCATACATAATTTCCTTCTACCCCCTCCCTCCTATTAGTTTCGTAAAAATCAGTTTGGGATATTTATTCGATTCTTCGTAACTACGTGAATATCCTCAAGGGAATCCAAGATATTTGTGATAAAAGTATTGTATGAAATACCTGATTTTATTTCACTTACCAGCTTAACTCCACAGACATTGTCCTACCATCAGACAAAATTTTCTCAAACCAGTCAGAACTGGGACTGCCAAAGCAAGGAAAGGGAAAGGGTTGATACTTGATAATGATGATTATTATTATATTAAAAATCACAATCGTAATTGGTAGAAATATAAATTTTAATAATTCAATCTACATATCATATCATATTCCGAATTCTAATCACATTACGGCCTCGTTGTGAAATTAGATTCTTTAGCGGACGGCATTGTGAATAACATCACAAAATTCCACAGATTCACAAGGGAATTCGCCAGGAAAATCTTGAAATACCTACACAAAAAACACTGTATTTTTGAAATGGTAGCCCTATATTTGAAAACACACACTTTGAATTAATCGGAATAAATGTTCAAACCACAGAAAATAATTGCGGTGATCAAGAATATATATTTCATTCAAATAGAGGCTATCAACAAATTTGAAACTCAGCAATACTCATGTGAAATGCAACCTATTTTTTTCAAAATGAAAGAAAGATTATTGCACAACATCAAAATAGGAATATTGTTCAAAAAATATATCAATATACCTGAATATCAGACTATATTTCGATTCAATAAATCATATCATATTAATTAAAATATACATATTTATCTAACACTTGATTCCAATATATCATATTTTAGTGGAAAATTCATATATTTGAATGCACAACAGTATAATGATGTAATTACCCTTGGACAAACCGTTTGGAATTCGACGCAATGACTCCTATCGTTGGTTATGTGTTTACTCAGTTACCCTATCTCACCCATAGGCAGGTTCAAAACGACGTGAAGTATGTTGCCATTGAAGTTTGGTGAATGACGTTGTTAATTTGTATTGTCTACTGTTCATTATTTCATTTTATTTTATATGCCTTAATTTTTGCGAACAGTTTATAAAGATTTCACATCAGTGTCGTTAGTAATTTAACCAAGTTGATGATTGAATTCATTGATTATAATCGGAAATTAATATAAGTCATTAAACATATAAATTCAATCGACTCAAATCATTTCTAGATATTATTGAAATAATTAACCCTCAATCTCTGTAAAGAGGAATATTTTATATAAGTAACTAGCTGACCCAGCGAACTCTGTTCCGCCTTAGAGGCAATAAATAAGCAGATTTTAGATTTTATTATATCGTTAGAAAAAAAAACACCCTGTACAGTAATGATTTATTTTCAATGATGTATCCCCCTAAAGTTTATTTTTTAACACAAATGAATGAAATTGTACGATTGTGGCATGGAAAACAGCAAGTTGCAATTGACGTTAAAAGAAGAACACCCTGTATGGAGATTTCGGACGAATACATTATGAGAATCCATCCAAGGTACCTATTTAGTTAATGCTTTGTTTGTAACACAAATCACTTCAATCACGTACAATTGTGCCATGAGAAAAAGGACACCCTGTATAGAAATTCTTTATTTTCAATGGTGTATGCCACGAAAGTTTATTTTTAAACACACATGACTAAAATTGTACGACTATGGCAGGAAAAACAGCAAGTTTTAATTGACGTTAAAAGAAAAACACCCTGTATAACACAAAAAAGTATCCTATGTCCGTCTCCTGGCTCTAAGCTACCTCCTCACCAATTTTGAGCCAAATCGGTACAGCCGTTCTTGAGTTATAAGTGAAGTAACTAACACGACTTTCTTTTATAAATATAGATGTTATCGTTAACGTTACATCAGTGATACCAGTTATTTACTTTCCTCAATTAATCTCCTGACTAATCCGAAACGAAAGTGCTGAAATTTTCAATATATTCATCCCAACCACATGGTAGATCTCAGGTTGTTGAAACAAGGGGTTGTGGTTTGAAAATACAAAAGGATTGCTCCAATTCGATTTCTGCGTTTGGAATCCAGCCTTATCCGGAGAAATTCTAGACAGAATGCCCAAATTAATTAATTCATCTGTTTTCGTATTTCCGGGAATAAATATGAGAAATTCGATTAAAACGAAATTCCGCGGATGGAAAGTCTTTGCTTAGTAGCATATCTCGTGAAGGTAAAGGCGGTTTCTGTTTAAAATGCTCATGCGTGGAATATAAGAGAACACGATGGTATAAAGCACGAGATTTTATGTAATTATTCGAAGTTCTTATACAATAAAGAATGCAAGATACAGCTGATGGGTGCACAAGGATACTTCCATAATAAGAATCGCTGTCTATAGTCCCTCATCAAAATGTTACAAGTCTCTGTGTTATCTGTCTATTTCCACTAATTGATTAATTTTTCCACATTTCCAGAGCCACTTTTTTCCCTCATGTTCTGGGGAACATCGCGTTATAATTTTGCCCAAATGTCTGTAATTTTCGAATTGTTCGAATTGTTCGATACCTCAGAACGAATAGAGATAGCGACTCACAATTTTCAGGGTAGGTTTTGCATCTGAATGCGACAATTGAGTTTGTTGATAGGCATAATCGAACAAACAGTTTTGGAGTTATGTCCATCTGGAATATTATTTTCTCGATAACTCAAAAAATACGAACCCGATCGAATTGACTTGGTATCGGGTTGTAGAATATCAACATAAAGACGTGTCTGAAATTTTGTGAGGATCGTACCACTAGAAAATTAAAAAAAACATTACGAAAAAATATTATGTATCTCGCGATAACTTGAGAACGGAAAGAGAAAGATAGTTGCAATTTCCAGGGTAGGTTGTGAATACAAATACTACATTTAAGTTTAATATAGGCTTAATCAGCCAAACGATTTTGGAGTTATACTCATCTCCAATTTTGTTGTTATTTCCTCAACAATTTGAAAAAAAAACGAATCCGATCCTACTTACAAAAAGCTGACCCACTGGTTTTCGCGGAAATTCGTGAATATCATATCCTGGAGTTACTTGAGGCGTGAGTTTTCCGTATTTCAATTGAATACATATGTCAGAATTAAAAATTCTGTGATCATAGACGATTCGCTCGTTACTGAAGTATGTCATTAAAATAGCATGAAATGCTACATTCGATTAAGAGTGACCAATAGAGGTTAGTAGACCATAAAACTAGGGGTCGACAAGACAAGAATTCTTGTCTTGTCTTGAGAAAAAGTCAAGAGATTTAAAGGAATATTTTCTTGACGTTTTCTTGACCTGTAATATCTTGTCTTGACTCAAGAAATTTCAAGATCTTGAAATTTCTTGATTAGCCGCTGATTCCCCGGCGAACTTCCACGATCTTTATCTGTTTACTGACGAACTTAAATGACGTCGCGCAGTTGCACGCTTTACCCGGTTTAGTTAAGTGAGGTTATTATTACAAAGTGGTAGTCTTATTTTACCATGGGTGACAGTGACTCTTCTGTAAAGAGAGTAAGTCTGCTGAGCCAGCAAAAAAGATAAATTAGCCAAATGTATTCCATGTTTTCAAAAAAATAACAAGTGTTTACCTGAAAATGAAAAATTCCGGGACTTCATTTGACATCGAGTTTTTTCAAGGAGAGCCTTATCGAAGCAAGGTTCAATGTTCAAATTAAGAAAATGTAATTTGAGATTTATTATAATAGTTTGAATAATATTCACTTCAGTGCACGTCACAGAGCCTTTAATAATAATTACCAGAGAAATACAAGAATACTCTGCCAAATTATGGGCACAAAGTTCCCACAAAATGTTTTTTATTACCTCCACATCACAATAGTGAAAAGTGGATGTATTGTATCGGAGATTTTACCTTTAGCTAAAATGGCTTTATATGATCTAGAACTAGATACAAAAAAAATATTTGAGCAAACAAAATTTTTGTCCGAGCGTCTGGGTGTATGGGTGTGTGAATGTATGTTTACTCGAAATGGTCGTATTATTTTTGAGAAGAATTTCCCCCACTAAAAAATGGGAAGGTGGTATAATATAAAGAAGAAATCGCTGTATTTATTGAAAACTTAATGAAAACCTATATTTCCACAATTTTTTTTTTATAAAGGAAAAATATAATTTTATATTTTGCAATCGTAATGTTAAATATTGGATTTTCAAGAGCAGTTTTAACAATAACAAAGACAAGAAATCAGCAAGGCGTTGACTCCATAAGAATCTTATGTGCCTAAATTAATGACTAATGAATTGCAATTTAATGTTAAATTTAATATTTTTCCAAATCAAGTTTGCAATTTTTAGTTTCAACAGGATAATGTTTTATTATTTTTTATTTACATATTTCTGAATTGTTCTAGCAAAACATGTGTTCAATGAATTAAAATATAGACCGCCGTATTCACAAAGCACTCAATCTCCGTTAAGTCCTAACTGAGGTCCTCAGTTAAGGATAAATAAGAATCGCTACCTCAGTTTAAGTGAAAATTAACGTGAAACAGGCCTGTTTCAGCACCGTTACATACGTTAACTGAGGTTGCGATTCTTATTTATCCTTAACTGAGGACCTCAGTTAGGACTTAACGGAGATTGAATGCTTTGTGAATACGGCGGATTATCTTTTTGTCTTTTTCACAAATAAGATTTCTTGTTAAGAAATCTTGGTATTCACATATAGTTTTTTGTCCTGTCTTGAAATCAAACATTACTTCTGGTCTTGAAATCAAGACAAGATCACGACAAGACCTTGAAATTTTCCAGAACTTGGCGACCCCTAAATAGAACATGCGTGTAAAAGCTCCTGACTTGACGCCAGTGCTTAAGACAATTTTTCAACCATAGTAGTGTTATCATCAAAACGAATACAACACAGGAGAAAGGAAAATCTAACTAGGGACTTAGTTGCAGAGTAATATATCTCGTCCTTTTCCATCGGTTGCCTAAGAGATCTCTGGTCTTCGTGTGCCGATATAAAGACACCTTGAGGATATAGAAATCCAATAAGCGCTTCTGTTCCAGTTATAACAGTCGGCTTCACGAAATTTTGAGAATACTGTCGTAGGTTAATTCAAGTCCTTCCAGCCTACCATATTTAGATGACCTATTTCAGTTCGTTGATTATTATACTTTACATTAATTTCAATCATTATACTGTTAAAAAATATCTCCAATAGGGCTTCACGCGAGAGCGAGATTTTTCTCGTCTCCTCTCGTTCTCTTCTCGAAAAAGCGAGACGAGACGAGACGAGACGTTTTGCAAAAATAATATAGGCGATACCGAGACCACATACAGCGCAACACGAGAATCTCGTTTGTGGTCTCGTTTTTTTTTGTTTTATATACGACCCGACTTTTGCAACACCCGCAGAAAACAATTGAATATGAAGAGTTTCCACTATAATTACCAATATATTTTGTCTATATTATGCATCGATCGTTCTAGAAATAAACGATTTTTTAGAATATTATTAATTTGTTATGACCTTGCGATAATTGAGATTATTTTTCAAGAAACAATAGAATTCACAACCATAAAAATGGATGCCATTATGGATTCAATACATAACGGACAACTTTTATTGCCCGGAATCCCAATGCTGTGAAAATTTCGTCTTTATCTGAACATCTGGAGAAATTTATTCTCTGGTGCTCCTTGGAGTGAAGATGTGAACAAATATTGTATACATCTGTGGAACTACATATAATAAAACTGGTGAAGAAATGAAGCTATTCAATGTTACGAAAAGTGTTATGAGGAATACGCCAAGAACACCCTCAATGATCTACCCACTGGGAGGTATTCTTTGAAAACTATACCAAATTGTTCAATTCTGTTAAAAAATGTATCGACATCGATAGCCTAGTTAAAACATCAACAAAACTTTCGAAATATTGGAAAGTTGAGTTTGAAGAATATTTGCTGTTAGAAAGAACAAATAGGAATCAGAATATTTTACAGTGGTGGAGAGTGATGAAAAAGTTCTTCGTACACTTTCCAAGATGGCCGATGATTCATTAATGGCTACATCCTTACCTGTTGAAAAATTATTTTTCACAGCAGGTATGATCATGGCAAAAACACGTACATCATTGAAACATGATGTGAAGCAAGCGTGATTATGTTTGAATTCTTGGTCATCGAGTAATTTAAAAGTTGAAATTATCAGTGTTCAAAATTAAAAATAATATGTACAATATACTTGTACACGTACAAATATTTTTGTATAAGATCGTAATAAATATAGCTTTACAAAATTATTAATTAATGTATACCATTTCGTTTATATATTATAATATTTATTATCGTTATTCAGAATTAAGCGAGACGAGACGAGACAACTGATAACGAGACGAGAACGAGACTTAATTTTTTGGGAATTGTCGAGAGCGAGACGAGATTTTTTATACTCTCGCCTACTCCCGTCTCGTGTGAAGCCCTAATCTTCAACTTTCCAGAGGAGTAGACAGTAGATTTTGACGAATTTCTTCTTCCAAAGAAGGTGAAACTCGTAGTGAATTTGGTTTCCGGCATACTGTGAATGTCGGCATTATCTACTTCGGTTTCAAATAACTCTTCATTTTAATCCTCCTCATTAGACATTGATCCACAATCAATAGGCACCCAGTCATCCCGACTGTCTGCATCATGCTCACTAGACAGTTCCGTATCATTTTCTGTCTTGTCATTTTCGTCACCAGACACTAAAATGTCTGTACAAACATGTAATCTATCTGTTCCTGTTAACGACGTGGCAGTTGCCACGATAACTTTCTGATGGAAAGATATATCGACTTGCAATTTTCAGGTAAGGTAGCGCATCCGAATACAACAGTTAGTTTCGTTAATGGATATAATCGGTCTAACATTTTCGAGGTTATAACCATCAAACACATCTAGAAACACTGGATGGGCATTGTTCTTAATAGTATTTCTTCCGACGAATATCTAGTATTTCTAACGCAGAAGCAATATCAAAACAATTGTATTTTTTTACTTTATGTGTATATTCAAGAATAAAACATTGAAGTAGAGATTTTTCCCATGCTAGCAACAAATTAATCACCCTTCAATTAACTATGATAATATATAAGCGGCTCTATTCCAAACGTTTATTATTTATGAAAATGATAAACCAAAATTTCAATCACACGGAACTAAATATAATATACAGGGTGTCCCAAGTTCGAGTGCCTATTTGTTGTTTCTGGAGAACTGGACATATTTGAAATCTGAAAATTGGGATTATGATATCGCTTGAAATTCTCTACAGAGCTAAAATATTTTCGAAGCCCAAGCACTTCCAGTTATACAGGGAGTGAAATAAATTTGATGAAAAAAATTGGTTTTCAAGTTTTGCATTCCTGTTGTGATCAAGTATTCAATGCTGAATACATTTCTGTTAAAACCATTGTATTCATTCGAATAGTCAAATATGTGTAATCAGTATTATGTTCATTATTCTTATTTCAAACATTCTGAGCGTGAACCGTTTTTACAAAATCGAAGAGAAAGAATGTGGAAAGGTCACGCATCCTTTGAATTTCAGAAACATCAACACAGGGTGTTTCAAATTTTGTGTTGAAAATTGTGATTAAAAATTGGCCATAACTTCTGTTTTTCAAATTAGAACCCTATTTTTTTATGATTGCGTTGGATTTTGCGGCGAAAAATAATGAAAGTTTTCTAACATGATTATGCTCCTAAAAAAAACTCAGAAATTCTTGATTTAAGAGCATTTTAATCATGTTAGACAACTGTCATTATTTTATAACGCAGAATCCAACGCAATCATAGAAAAATAGGGTTCCAATTTGAAAAACAGAAGTTCAGGCCAATTTTTGATCACAACTTTCGCCACAAAATTCGAAACACCCTGTGATGATATTTTTGCAATTCAAAAGATGCATGACCTTTTCACATTCTTCCTCTTCGATGTAGTAAAAATAGTTCACGCTCAGGATGTTTAAAATAAGAATAATGAACATAATACTGACTAAACATATTTGACTTCTTTTTCCTGTTTTTTTTCCGATATTTTGAAAACAATTCGAATGAATACAATGGTTTTAACAGAAATGTATTCAGCATTGAATACTTTATCATACCAGGAATACAAAACTTGAAAAAAGATGTTTTCATCAAAATTTATTTTCACTCCCTGTATAACCGGAAGTGCTTGGGCTTTGAAAATAATTTAGCTCTGTAGAGAATTTCAAGCAATATCATAATCCCAATTTTCAGATTTCAAATATGCCCAGTTCTCCAGAAACGTCTAATAGGCACTCGAACTTGGGACACCCTGTTTATTAACGCGAACGAAACATGGTGCTTTTGATATCATACAGAGTACCGAATATTTGCCCCAAGGACTTGCGAGGGACCTTTGCACTGACACATTGTATTCTCGGTAGCTCATGTTGACGATTCACATAACTTGGAAGTCAGAGTAATTTCTCTCCTTATCTTATTAAGTTTATATCTTATCCCACAGTGACTTCTGAGTAGGCCTGATAAGAGCCTTAAATTTCTCTTCGACGTAGCAAGTGATTCCTGTTTCTCTGAAGATATGAAGAACTTCGTGCACTGCCTCTAAACTGAAGTGTTCGTTCAGTCGGAATCTTTCTCTTCCTCGAACGATTAGTTAACGTCTGACCTCAGTTAGATTTATATCCGACACAAGGGCTCTGGTTCTGGACTTGTTCTTCTCTTCAACAGTCATTTGTTCGTGACATTATTTGAATTTCCGGACCAACTTCAACTTTCAGTGGCCTCGTTTCATGCGGGGTTATATAATATGTCTAACCCCACTCATTGATGACCACTTCATGGGTGGCACCGATGTCAAACTCAACTGATATCGAGTCATTTGGGCACGAGAGCAACCTTGCCTTTATCCAATTAAACATAATTTGCATGTGCCCCTTCTTTGTACCATTTGTAGTTAATGCTGATGGCACTCATTAAACATTCTTTATTTAGCAAAATGTGCAGTGTAGTCTGGTTCGGGAGAAATTCCATTGCTATCGTGGGTGCAGTGCACATATCCCCCATATATATTCTTTTGACTGAGAGCTTTTTATGTGTTAGCAGAGGTTGGGGTAACGGGGTACCATAAAATTCTACGTATGATACAAGAGCTTAGGGAAAAACCTCAGCAAAAAAACCCTGTGTCCCCGTGAGTGTTGTGATTTGTAACTATTGTACACAAAATTTGCTGAAATTTAGAAATATTGATATACATATTTCATCAATATGGACTCCTTCGTCAAAAAACGGAGAGGTTTCTCCAAGGTACCCGGAACTCAACCTGAAAAATGAGAAGACAAGAGGAGAAGAACGAACAAACTAAAAATAATACACAATCTTTCCAAAATCTCCTCTCACAAATATACTCTTCCCACATGGTGCATGACCATTCAAGCTTCTGCGACCTCTGATGACTCGCATTTTCTCTAGGTTTGGTCTGATACTAGAGACGCACATGTGATGATGGTTCTGACCCCAGCTTGATACAACAAGAAGATCATTTATGATAATTTCAGAACCCAGGTCTTGCCTAATAGACTGCAGCATATCTTAAATGCCTAGCAATTGCTTGGCCAAGATGAGATTATTCGTTATTCCTGACAGCAAGATAACCTCTTCAGAAAACTCTAATTTTATTCCCTTCAAAAACGGAGCACTCATTTTGACTTTCCTTCGGCGTGTGAACAAGCCGAATATGGTCTTGGTCAGGGTTCACATTGAATCTCAACTGCAGACAGATTCATTCCTTATGTATGATGAAATCAATCCGTCCAACGTTTTCCTAAACTAATCATTCTGACAAGATACCACTTATCCATGGTGACCGTAGACACCATGCTAACTATAATCCCTTTGGCGTCTTTCTCTATATACGTGTATGTAGATGGTGTTTTCGAAAGCACTTTCCACGTTCCCATCGGAATTTTTGGGATTTCTAACGAAGATTCCAGTTCTGACAGAATATTGTGCAGGGCATCCACCGTAGACTTGACCGGCGGGCATGCGCACTGACGAATGTGCAGCGGATTATTCTTCAGCTCCTAATTGACTGTCAACTATTTTCTCCATATTTTTCAGAAGAACACAATGAGACTCATTAAATGGTATGATTTGGGGGATATCGTATAGCCAACCCTTGATCTCTCTATTTCTTGAGGGTTCTGTACAAAGCTGGCCGTGAACATTACCTGCGACTGCGAGGTGAGGTTTTTGAGACTCCTTTATAGTGAAGCAGGAAAAATGCTATGGGTACCCGGTGGTTTATATGGCTTGAAACTTTTGATCGCCATCTAAATATTTTGTGATGAACTATTTGCTGGCTATACGCCTGCATCCAGAAGCAGGCTTAAACTCAGAAACTTTCTCGCTATCGCTCTTATCGCAGATTGGCCTTGAGATCCTGCGTGAAGCATCTAGTTGAATTTTTTATTACATGTAATACCGATTCCATTCGAGTGGTCTTAAGCAATGAGTTGTTGGATTCTTGCTACAACAATCCGCTAATTAAAGTTATCCAGGTCTTCCTTTTGATTTCCTCTTAATCTTTCACTGACTGCTTACCTCTTGGGAGGGAAAACCCCCAAAGTATAATTTAATGATTACTCTGAATATTTGCTAAAATATCCATCTATCTCTTCCCTCTTGAGGTATCTCAGTTCAACAAATCACAAATACATCCATCTAAATTGAGGAATATTTCAATGCAAATTTAAATTCAACTTTATATTCAATTTTGAATTAATCTTTCTTCTGAACCAGAATTAGTCCTCCTGAATTCGAGACACAGTTCCATCAGCGAAATTGAATATTCAATCATGGCAATTAGTTTCGAATTCTTCTATTCGGATCGGAAATGTAAAAATTCCAATTTCAAAGAGAGCATTAGTGTGGGTGTCAATTGTAGAAGCATTATGCGTTCTCGTGCATTAAAACGAGCTCATGAAGATGCCATCGCTTCAGTTCGAGCCCCCCATTAAAATAACATCGCTTTAATGAAATCGATTCTCCACAGTTTATGGCCCTTGCTCTGACAATCTGACATAGTTTCGAAGTGGAGTTATAAGGCAGTAAACTTGGAGGGTGAATTAGCATATCTCAGAGCATGGAAAACCGATTTTTTTTCTGTATGTATGTAGGAATGAAGGTATATAGGGTGAGACAGTTGTTTGTAGCAGGACTTCACGATCGGATTGGAGGCTATTTTTGGCGCGCTGTTTTGTGAACAGAGTTCCTTTCAATTCGCCGAATGCCGTCCGGCCGGCAGCACGATTACGCTCAAACGCAATTATATATAATCTTCTGAATTAGTTTTTGTTGGTATAGCTATTCTCGAATTTCAGAATAGCTATATCAACAAAAAATATTTCTGAAGATTTTCGTTAGCGTCTGACGAAGGAGTCTGATTTAGACTCCGAAACGTTACGAAATAGTTGTTTCATCGTTGTTGTTGTTTCGTTTATGTGTGTTAGACAACATTGTTCGATTTATTGCTTCTGAAAAATATCTTGTGTTTCTTACGCAGATGCAATTCACAAAATAATAAATTTTTATTAAATAGAGATTTTTCAGAGTTTGGGAGAGAAAAGCCAAAAAGAGATAATTTAATAATGAATATACCTCCCATGCACAGTATTCTTTAATGGCTATTTTTTATCACTGAAAGTTCCTATTAATATATCTCCCAAGACACCCAATTGAAAAGATACAGGAAATTTAGGGAATATATACTGACTGACAAAGAAACTGCAAAACCCAGAAGGAGCTGTTTAAATTTGAATTTATTTTTGGTAAAACACAGATAGTATAGCAGGGAGTAAATGATTGAAATTTATATATCTTATTTATTATCTATACACGCTCCAACACGTCTTGGCATTGATGCAATAAGATGCTCTATTTCTTCTTGAGGGATACTATCATAAGCTACCTGTAGTTAATGTATCAGAGCCGCCAAAGTCCGTGGGGTTGGGGTAAATTTCCAAGCCTTCTAACCATGATGTTCCAAACATGCCCTATGGGCGAAAGATCGGGGGATCTGGGCACCCATGGCAAAAGATTCACATGTGTCGCTTCAAAAAAGTTCAAACTAACTCTGGCAACATGAGGTCGAGCAATATCTTACTGAAATATTGGATTCTAGAGCTGGTTAAGGTAAGATAGAACATATGGCTCCACTATTTCTTGAAGGTAACGCAGCGCTGTCATGTTACCTCGAATAAATACTAAAGGTGACTATTTGCACGTGCAATAGCTAGCACCCCATACCATAACGCCTACTGTCCGGTGAACATGATGCTCAAAATCAAACTGAGGTTCACGTTTTTCTCCCCGACGTCGTCTAACCCTCCTTCGGCCATCATGTGCACCCAAGGAGAATCGAGATTCATCAGAGAAGATGACCTGATGCCACTCAACATTCCAATGTTGACGTTCTCTGCACCACTGCAATCGTTGCCGGCGATGCTCAACCGTCAGAGATAACACAAGATGGGGTTGATAATGCTGCAGTCCAAAAGACCTTATCCGGCGGTAAACCGTTCGGACTGTTACAGGATGGCTCTAATATCCATAAGTCTCTAATATCCATAAGTCTTAGACGTCGATCTTGAACTTCATTTGTGCCCCTTCGACGTTCGGTGCCTACTCTTCTTCGGTTTTGGACATTATCAAACCACGTTTGACAACATCTCATCATCAAATCATCAAATCCAACAGTAGTGGGATTTCTGTTCGTACGGTTAGCGATTTCTCGAAATGACAACCCCGCCTTCCGTAGAACAATAATTCGACCTGTTTCAAATTCACTTAGCTGGCGATAAACTCCGCGTACATGTGCTCTAGGCATTTTAACAACAACTCAACATCGAACTGGATCTCCTCGAACAGCTGGTTTGTTGTAAAATTTAAAAAATTTGCAAAAAACGACTACAATATGTAAGTAACAAAAAATGTTCCCATGAAAAAACCTTCACGATTTTTTTCTCCAGATTTTAATCAATTACTCCTTGCAATACTAACTATGTTTTACCAAAAAATAATTAAAATTTAAACAGCTCCTTCTGGGTTTTGCAGTTTCTTTGTCAGTTAGTATAATTCGTGTTTTAGCAATAACTTCAAAACGGATACAGATGTTTCGATGCACATCAACTATTAATATTGCTTGCATGTTTCAAACATTTTTAGTGGCGAAGATAGGAGAGGTCATTGAATATTACAACTCATTCAAATTTATGATTTAAAACTCAAAGTCTACTAGCTATGGGGAATGCTACATAAAATGAAAGTAGAATTTGAAAGTAAATTCGAAAATGTAATAGTATACTGGGTGTTTCACATGGAATAAGCGAGGTGATATCCGTAAATCGTAGAAAATATTTAAACCAAGAAGGCTAATTTGCCTTATTTCTTCTACAAAATTTCAGACATATTCAATTGATGTTTCTCTACATACATCTAATGGGTACTCTCGGTGGGACAGCCTGTATAGCGATGCACAGCATTGGTTCCAAATAATAAAGTAATTTATTACATCATATCGTGGAAACAACAAAACTGTTCGCTTCACTATTCTGTACAATGAGGATGGGTAAACAACTTGGAGGATATTTGGAACAAAGTCAACATCGTTATTGTTGGACTATCTTCGATATATATGTATTTACATATCCATCCAGTACCTGCTGCTCTTTTGTTACTGCAGTCGTAATGCATGAAACAACAGAAACGATAGATCATTAGAAATTCATGACATTTTTCATGATTAAAGAATGCTTATCCTCAATATATATTCGCGCTATGTTGTAGAGCCCTCATGATTCAGGACATCTTCTCAAATTCTTATGCTTTTTCACCGGAAGGAAGGATGGTTATTGAAGCAATAACAATAACATTTCAGAAGGTTATAACTCCGAAACCGTTTAGCCAATTATGACCAACAACGAACTTTCCTGTCCCATTTGTATGCAAAACCTATCCTGAAAATTTCAATTCGCTATCTCTTTCCGTTCGAAAGTTATCGTGGACGGTCGTACAACGGTCACCCATCGAGCAACTGAACTCGCCCGAGGATGCTCGGCATTTCTTTCTGTTCTCAAGTTATCGTGAGATACAATCATAATATTGGCGCTCTTGTTCCTCGGAACAGAATGCTTATCAATTTGCCCAAATGTCTGTAAATTTTGAATTTTTGGATGAAAATGGTCTTAAACGATTTGGTTCGACTCACTTATCAAGAATCCGTGGTCGAAATCAATGCTGTCCGGCTGTAGGCACGATAACTCTCGAATGAAAGGAGTTAGAGGATTGAAATTCTCAGGGTAGGTGTGGAGCGTAAATATCTCGGACGAGTTCGTTAACTGGTGAAATTCACCATGCGGTTTCGGAGTTATGGCCGTTTTTAGGAAAATCATTTTTTATGAATATTTTCGGAACTGATAACTCGATATATCTGAAATTTATCAGCAAATTGTAGAATCATGAATTTTGTATGAATGTGAAGTTTTGTATCGATCGCGTTGCCGTAAAGTGGCTAAAAAAAATTTTTTAATTTTGTTTCTACAATAACTCTCAAACAGAATCAGCTAGGCAGTTGAACTTTTCGGAGTAGGTTAGGGAGATAAATATCTCAGCTAAGTTCGTTATTGGGCAAAATTGGTCTGTTGTTTTGGAGTAACAAAAAATCAAAAATTTCAAATTCCATTTTTTAGGATGCAGTTTCACCATAAACATCCATGTAATTTTGAACTTCAATAAGCTAATTCTTTCGGAGATATGATTTATCAAAATTTCAATAATAAATCGTACTTCTATGATGTATTCAACTATCATGTGCTATTATTAATACCACAGTAAATTTTCGACTGGAAATGCCAGACATAGTCATGTTCAATGTGTATATGAATCAAATGAGAATCGTTAGATGATGATGGTTGATTTGGCAATAGAGGTTAAGGCTGGAATTGCCTGACATATAGTCATGTTCCTTGTGTAAATGAATCACCTGAGATGATTGTGGCACAGTCTTTTTGTTCAGATGACTCCTTAGAGCGTTCTAATTGAAATACGACACTGAAACATAATCAACACATAAGGGAAAATAGTCATATTTTTACAAGGAATTATTTTACAAATATCATTCCAAGTTATCAGGGTGGAAGAGTCTTTGGGGAAGATTGTTCGCGGAAAAATGATGAATTGCTGATATGATATGATAGGAGTTTTTGCAAGAATACTTATCATCTTTACGGAACAATGAAGCAGCTGAAATTGAAACTTATCTTCACATGGGTATTAAATTCATAATTAGTTTTACAACATTAGTGTTCTGCTATAGCAAAAATTATTACCATTTGCCGCAAACTAGAAAATCTCACCGTCTCACGTATATCTTGTCAAACGCATTAAATTTATGAAGTTTGGTCATTCATCCATTTGAACATATCGATGACATAATAACAAAATAGGTGGAAACGTCTGTCCTTATTGCCAGTTTTCCTACTACTGTCGCTTCACCGCCCTGCTGGCAACACTGAAATTACATTTGCGTTAATCGACGTACATGATTTCCATGGAAACCGAGCTTAAGACAGGGGCTCTGGAGATTGGAATCGCTTCGATTCAGTATGCCCGTGTGCGTAAGCTATTAGTATATTCGATCAAGATCAACCTTTTAGAATCATGTCAGGATATAGTATACTTAAAACTCGAATGTACACGTACGAGCACTCAATTTATTAGCTGAATGCTTAAAGCCGTAAACAATGCATCCACCGATGCTCTCTGTAATACCCAGATCCCCCTTCATTTTAAAGGTATTTTATTTTGCCTTCTTATATCTTCTAGACGTAGAAGGAATATTGTGATTGGAGGCTTTTGATTCAGCGTGACAAATACTTAGGTATATTTGTGTCGATTCTTTACAACTTTTCATCCTCTTAACGAATCGATTGTACTAAAATGCTAGATAATTTCATGAATTGAAAAATCATAAAGAACTAATCGACTCCTTTCTACGTCGCTTGAATATAAGGTTCTCATCAATTGTGAAGAATTTTTGTTGAACAATAGGGCGAACAGAGTTGTTTACAAATATATCACAAATCATATTCAGTTTCGGATTGGAATGATTTTCAGGATTGTGTCATCATTCCAGAAGTATAAAAAAAATTCGAGAAACCACCGACGTGAAGTCAGGAGATCTTAGGCGCATGTTCTAGTGTCTATCCAAGCCTCAGACAGTCTCACGAAATACTGCATGAACCTTCAAGCCGTCTTTTTAGCGTTAACACGTAAAAAATTCCTTGGGCATTAACTGAATTCAAATTTTGAAACAAATAAAATAGTGGATTCACACATCGGGGATTCGAACCCGATTCTCCTGCGTGGAAGTTACGCTTCTAAGTGATTTGTAATTTCGGAAGAAGTAGATACTACTTCGGCATTTTGTTTTCACAATAATTGCTAATATATTGAGCCGGTAGATCTGAAATTCGGTACTCAATTGTAATATAGCGGACAGAAGGTTTGTGGGAAATTTCAGCAGAATCTGATTGATAGTTTTTTTTTCTAGAGATACGATCGTCACATAATTTTGAGGAAACTTGTGCGTCGGTATTCTACAACTAATCACCCTTTTTTAATTCGATCATATCTATATTTAAACAATACTCCAGAGAAGTATGGATACTAGAAAAGTAATTGGCAGTATTGCCAATTACTTTAAATGAAATTTCAAATATACTGGAGCTTTCAGAAATTCTGAATCTTTAGGCAATTCTATCCAAAATAATAAATATAAGGAAACTAAAGATAAAAAATCTGGAGTCTACAAGCTAACCTGTAATGATTTCCCGATGTTTTATATTGGTCAAACCGGTAGTTCGGGAAGAAGATACATGAACATCAGAATAGTTACTTATCTGATATCTCACATTCAACATATGCAAACCAGTTGAAAGAATTGGAACATGATTTCAATCATCACTACTATGAACTCATCCATGTCGAGAACAAAGGTTCTAGACTTGCATCCAGCTACTGAACACACACAAGGCTGCTCGAATCTCCAACAATACAGGGTCTTTCACGAGGAACCTCACCCATATTTATACGGGAAACTACTGAACGTATTTTCATGAAATTCAGCACTTATAAGTACTTCACGATGCTGATGAAATCTAAAATATTTTCAAGGCATGAGCACCTCCGGTTTTTCCGGAAATGACGTCAACTTCCGTTTTTCAAATTAGAACACCATTTTTTCATTGCAGAAATAGATTCCTTAGAAAATTTCAAGTTATTTTGATGTAACATTTTTCAGTTTTGGTTGGAAAATTCTCTCTGAGCGGGAAAATTCGAAAAAAAATCGAAAATAGAGCTCCGCTGAAACAAGAATAACTTCGAGGTTTTTGGATGGAAAATTTTCATTTTTGGGATTTTTCAAGATGTAAGATTGATGTATCCACTTTAAAAATCGAAATCGCGATTCATGATACAGGGGGTGGATAAATCGCTTTCAAAGTTAGGGATGACAAAATCGTGAAAAATCAATTTTTTCAAATTAGAACCCCATTTTTTTATGGCAGATATTGAATCTACGTTAAAAAATAATGTGAGTGTATGCATCACACCCTTGCCCTAAAGTGGATATTTTCTGAGTTATTCACAAAAAACTGTTTTTCGTCTTGAATTTTCAGCTATTTCTTTTCCCTTCACGCCAAAAAGATGAAATTTATGGAACTGTTACGTAAACCATGTTTTAGATTTTACTACCCTAATATGCAAGAGAAAAAAGTTACATTTTGATTCGAATTTGTATCGGAAACCTCTTTATTTCAACTAATCGGCCATCGGTTTTCTCTCCAGTGATAAATAAATAATTCCTTATGAACCATATGCAAAAACTTACCATGTTTTACATTCTTTTTTTTTAATGATAGACATCATTAATTACATCTGCCAAATTCCTCTTTATCCAGTAGCATTTTGTGTTTACTATTAATTTGGTGATAATTCGTATTAAGTTATAAAATCGATCACTATGCCTAATTTTACCAATGAAGATTATTTAAATCTCATTCTACTTCATGGAGAATGTAATAAAATTGTAGATAGAACGATTCGACTGTTCATTGAGAGGTTTCCTGACCGACCCAGACCAACGAGAGATACCATTAACAGAACCATGACAAACTTGAGAAATGTCGGATCTTTCGTTAAGAAAACTATACACAGAGAAAAAATTCTCTCAAAGATGCCGAGATTGATCTGGGATTATCTCAATCGAGTGTTTGGAGAATATTAAAAAAACATAAAATGCACCCATATAAATTCAATAGGGTACAGCATTTGAAGGAAACTGATTTCGTCAGGAGAACCCCAGGTAGCACACTATATTGGCGGAGTATCGATTTTATATTGGCCCAATATAGATACATAGATTCATAGTAAATCTATATATCCCCAATATTGGCCCTATATTGGAATTTCAATATATATCCAATATTGTGACTTGTTGCTACCGCCAATATTGGCCCTATATTGGCGATAAAAAATTTGTCAATATTGTAAATGAGGACGACCTCCAATATTGGCCAAATATTGGGATTTCTATATCTGGCCAATATTATGAATTAGGGCTGCTTCCAATATTGGTCAAATATTGGTATTTCTATATTGGACCAATATTGAGAATTAGTACTGCCTCCAATATTGGCCCAATATTACAGTTTCAAGATCTAGCCAATATTGGGAATTAGTGCTGCATCCAATATTGGTCAAATATTGTGATTTAGATATTGGGCCAATATTGTGAATTAGTATTGACTCGAACATTGGCCAATATTACATTTTCAGGATCTAGCCAACATTGTGACTTCTTCCTACCGCCAATATTGGCCCCAAATTGGCAAAACTATATTGGCCAATATTGGATATGAGTACTGCCCCCAATATTACCCCAATATTGGGATTTCTATATCCGGGCAATATTATGAATTAATGCTGCATCCAATATTGGTCGAATATTGAGATTTTCATATTGGGCCAATATTGTGAATTAGTAGTGCCTCCAACATTGGCCCAATATTACAGTTTCATGATCTAGCCAATATTGTAACTTGTTGTTACCGCCAATATTGGCACCGAATTGGCTAAACTATATTGGCCAATATTGAATGTGGGGTACTGCCTCCAATATTACCCCAATATTGGGATTTCTATATCCAGCCAATATTACGAATTAATGCTGCATCCAATATTGGTCGAATTTTAAGATTTCCATATTGGGCCAATATTGTGAATTAGTATTGCCTCCAACATTGGCCCAATATTACAGTTTCATGATCTAGCCAATATTGTTACTTGTAGTTACCGCCAACATTGGCACCGAATTGGCAAAACCATATTGGCCAATATTGAATATGAGTACTACCTCCAATATTAACCCAATATTGGGATTTCTATATCTGGCCAATATTATGAATTAGGGCTGCTTCCAATATTGGTCAACTATTGGTATTTCTATATTGGACCAATATTGAGAATTAGTAGTGCCTCCAATATTAGCCCAATATTACAGTTTCAAGATCTAGCCAATATTGTGAATTAGTGCTGCATCCAATATGGGTCAAATATTGTGATTTAGCTTTTGGGCCAATATTGTGAATTAGTATTGCCTCGAACATTGGCCCAATATTACATTTTCAGGATCTAGCCAACATTGTGACTTCTTCCTACCGCCAATATTGGCCCCAAATTGGCAAAACTATATTGGCGAATATTGAATATGAGCACTGCACCCAATATTACCCCAATATTGGGATTTCTATATCCGGGCAATATTATGAATTAAAGCTGCATCCAATAATGGTCGAATATTGAGATTTCCATATTGGGCCAATATTGTGAATTAGTATTGCCTCCAACATTGGCCCAATATTACAGTTTCATGATCTTGCCAATATTGTAACTTGTTATTACCGCCAATATTGGCACCGAATTGGCTAAACTATATTGGCCAATATTGAATGCGGGTACTGCCTCCAATATTACCCCAATATTGGGATTCCTATATCCAGCCAATATTATGAATTAATGCTGCATCCAATATTGGTCGAATATTGAGATTTCCATATTGGGCCAATATTGTGAATTAGTATTGCCTCCAACATTGGCCCGATATTACAGTTTCATGATCTAGCCAACATTGTAACTTTTTGTTACCGCCAATATTGGCACCGAATTGGCAAAACCATATTAGCCAATATTGAATGTGGGTACTGCCTCCAATATTACCCCAATATTGGGATTTCTATATCCGACCAATATTATGAATTAATGCTGCATTCAATTTTGGTCGAATATTGATATTTCCATATTGGGCCAATATTGTGAATTAGTATTACCTCCAACATTGGCCCGATATTACAGTTTCATGATCTAGCCAATATTGTAACTTGTTGTTACCGCCAACATTGGCACCGAATTGGCAAAATCATATTGGTCAATATTGAATATGAGTACTACCTCCAATATTACGCCAATATTGTGATTTCTATATCTGGCCAATATTATGAATTAGGGCTGCTTCTAGTATTGGTCAAATATTGGTATTTCTATATTTGACCAATATTGGGAATTAGTAGTGCCTCCAATATTGGCCCAATATTACAGTTTCAAGATCTAGCCAATATTGTGAATTAGTGCTGGCCAGTAGTGCTGGCCAGTAGTAGTGGCCAATATTGAATATGAGTACTGCCCCAATATTACCCCAATATTGGGGTTTCTATATCCGGGCAATATAATGAATTAATCCTGCATCCAATATTGGTCAAATATTGAGATTTCCATATTGGGCCAATATTGTGAATTAGTATTGCCTCCAACATTGGCCCAATATTACATTTTCAAGATCTAGCCAACATTGTGACTTCTTCCTACCGGCAATATTGGCCCCCAATTGGCAAAACTATATTGGCCCATATTGAATATGAGTACTGCCCCCAATATTACCCAAATATTGGGATTTCTATATCTGGTCAATATTATGAATTAGGGCTGCTTCCAATATTGGTCAACTATTGGTATTTCTATATTGGACCAATATTGAGAATTAGTAGTGCCTCCAATATTAGCCCAATATTACAGTTTCAAGATCTAGCCAATATTGTGAATTAGTGCTGCATCCAATATGGGTCAAATATTGTGATTTAGCTTTTGGGCCAATATTGTGAATTAGTATTGCCTCGAACATTGGCCCAATATTACATTTTCAGGATCTAGCCAACATTGTGACTTCTTCCTACCGCCAATATTGGCCCCAAATTGGCAAAACTATATTGGCGAATATTGAATATGAGCACTGCACCCAATATTACCCCAATATTGGGATTTCTATATCCGGGCAATATTATGAATTAAAGCTGCATCCAATAATGGTCGAATATTGAGATTTCCATATTGGGCCAATATTGTGAATTAGTATTGCCTCCAACATTGGCCCAATATTACAGTTTCATGATCTAGCCAATATTGTAACTTGTTATTACCGCCAATATTGGCACCGAATTGGCTAAACTATATTGGCCAATATTGAATGCGGGTACTGCCTCCAATATTACCCCAATATTGGGATTCCTATATCCAGCCAATATTATGAATTAATGCTGCATCCAATATTGGTCGAATATTGAGATTTCCATATTGGGCCAATATTGTGAATTAGTATTGCCTCCAACATTGGCCCGATATTACAGTTTCATGATCTAGCCAACATTGTAACTTTTTGTTACCGCCAATATTGGCACCGAATTGGCAAAACCATATTAGCCAATATTGAATGTGGGTACTGCCTCCAATATTACCCCAATATTGGGATTTCTATATCCGACCAATATTATGAATTAATGCTGCATTCAATTTTGGTCGAATATTGATATTTCCATATTGGGCCAATATTGTGAATTAGTATTACCTCCAACATTGGCCCGATATTACAGTTTCATGATCTAGCCAATATTGTAACTTGTTGTTACCGCCAACATTGGCACCGAATTGGCAAAATCATATTGGTCAATATTGAATATGAGTACTACCTCCAATATTACGCCAATATTGTGATTTCTATATCTGGCCAATATTATGAATTAGGGCTGCTTCTAGTATTGGTCAAATATTGGTATTTCTATATTTGACCAATATTGGGAATTAGTAGTGCCTCCAATATTGGCCCAATATTACAGTTTCAAGATCTAGCCAATATTGTGAATTAGTGCTGCATCCAATATGGGTCAAATATTGTGATTTAGATATTGGGCCAATATTGTGAATAAGTATTGCCTCGAACATTGGCCCAATATCACATTTTCAAGATCTAGCCAACATTGTGACTTCTTCCTACCGCCAATATTGGCCCCAAATTGGCAAAACTATATTGGCCAATATTGAATATGAGTACTGCCCCAATATTACCCCAATATTGGGGTTTCTATATCCGGGCAATATAATGAATTAATGCTGCATCCAATATTGGTCGAATATTGAGATTTCCATATTGGGTCAATATTGTGAATTAGTATTGCCTCCAACATTGGCCCAATATTACATTTTCAAGATCTAGCCAACATTGTGACTTCTTCCTACCGCCAATATTGGCCCCAAATTGGCAAAACTATATTGGTCAATATTGAATATGAGTACTGCCCCCAATATTACCCCAATATTGGGATTTCTATATCCAGCCATTATTATGAATTAATGCTGCATCCAATATTGGTCGAATATTGAGATTTCCATATTGGGCCGATATTGTGAATTAGTATTGCCTCCAACATTGGCCCGATATTACAGTTTCATCATCTACCCAATATTGTAACTTGTTGTTACCGCCAACATTGGCACCGAATTGGCAGAACCATATTGGCCAATATTGAATATGAGTACTACCTCCAATATTACCCCAATATTGGTATTTCTATATCCGGCCAATATTATGAATTAATGCTGCATCCAATATTGGTCGAATATTGAGATTTCTATATTGGGCCAATAATGTGAATAAGTATTGCCTCCAACATTGGCCCAATATTACAGTTTCATGATCTAGCCAACATTGTAACTTTTTGTTACCGCCAATATTGGCACCGAATTGGCAAATCCATATTGGCCAATATTGAATGTGGGTACTGCCTCCAATATTACTCCAATATTGGTATTTCTATATCCGACCAATATTATGAATTAATGCTGCATTCAATATTGATCGAATATTGCCATTTCCATATTGGGCCAATATTGTGAATTAGTATTGCCTCCAACATTGGCCCAATATTACAGTTTCATGATCTAGCCAATATTGTAACTTGTTGTTACCGCCAACATTGGGACCGAATTGGCAAAACCATATTGCCCAATATTGAATATGAGTACTACCTCCAATATTACCCCAATATTGGTATTTCTATATCCGGCCAATATTATGAATTAATGGTGCATCTAATATTGGTCGAATAATGCGATTTCCATATTGGGCCAATATTGTGAATTAGTATTGCCTCCAATATTGGCCCAAAATTAGAGTTTCGAGATCTAGCCAATATTGTGACTTCTTGCTACCGCCAATATTGGCCCCGAATTGGCAAAACAATATTGGCCAATATTGAATATGAGTACTGCTTCCAATATTTTCCCAATATTGATATTTCTATATACGGCCAATATTATGAATAAATTCTGCATCCAATATTGGTCGAATATTGAGATTTTCATATTGGGCCAATATCGTGAATTATTATTTCCTCCAATATTGCCTCAATATTAGTGTTTCAAGATCTTGCCAATATGGTGACTTGGTAAAGAAGCCACATGGTGAAATATTGATTGATTTTAACCATCAACAAATATTCCGCTTGGTCGAGCTAGAATATTCGTTGATGTTCAAAATCAATGAATATTTCACCGTGTGTCTTCTTTAGTTATTGGCAGTAAGCCACAGTTCACCTCTTTGAATTGTGACTTGTTGTTTCCGATAATATATTGGGTTGGCACGATGTTGTTAGGAAATCCGTTTGTAATAATATTATGAATTCAATCCAAGTATATTGGCTCCGAATTGACAAAACTATATTGTATATAAGTACCTCCTCCAATATTGGCAAATATTGGGATATCTATATCCGGCCAATATTATGAATTAGTGCTGCATCCAATATTGGCCTAATATATTGGGATTTCTATATTGGTCCCCTATTTTGAACTAGTACGTCCTGTAGTATTAGACCAATATTGAAATTTCAAGATCTAGCCAATAATGTGCCTGTTTGAGGCCGCCAATATTGGATCCATATGGACAAAACTAAATCGGCCTACATTTAATGTATATGAGTACTGCCTCCAATATCGGGATTTCAATAGCCGGTGAATTTTGCGGATTTGAGCTGCATCAAATAGTGGTTAAATATTGGGATTTATATATTGGGCTAATATTGTGAATTAGTACTGCAATCGATGTTAGGCCAATATTGAAATTTCAAATCTGAGAATTTTCTAACTTTATCGGGACAATATTGTAAATCAGTACTGCTTCCAATAATGGCCCAATATTGAGAATTTTATATTGCGAAGTAGCACTGCATCCAATGTCCAATCTTGGGATTACTATATCATATACTACTTACTTGATTTTCCAAATTAGGGAAACGACGAACAACAAATTTGGCGTCATTTATAACAGAAATTTTAACAAATGCTTATGATGCTAACAATGAGTACTATGTCAATGATACTTTTGAAATCGCAATAAGAGCTATTAACAAATTTGAACTTAACTATGAAGTTAGTTCTTCTTATTCCTACTGTAGTCAGAAAACTTCGTATTTGAGGGGAAATACTACATTCAACTATTCGGCTGCACATGGGATCAAAACTAAGTCCAATACTATCACTTTATGTAATGGATTCTCAGTTAGAAACATGCATATCAAAATTACCATTTAAGTTAACCTTCTAAAAAAAAATCGTGGATGACCTCATAAAAGCAATACCTCCAAAAGGAACTGACACAATCCTTGAAATTTCAATTAAACCTCAATAAACATATACAATTCAACATGATGATATAATATCTAATATTGGGGTGCGTTTTTGGCGTTCTTGTTCGTCGGAACAGAGTGCTTATCAATTTAATTGCCCAAATGTCTGTAATTTTCGAATTTTTGGCTGAAAATGTTCTCAAATGATTTGCTTCGACTCACTGATCAAGAATCCGTGGTCGAAATCGATTATGTCCGGCCGTCCGTTAACACGATAACTTTCGAACGAAAGGAGTAAGAGGATTGAAATTTTCAGGGTAGGTTAGGAGCGTAAATATCTCAGACGAGTTCGTTAACGGGCGAAATCCACCAACCGGTTTCGGAGTTATGGCCGTTTTTAGTAAAAACATTTTTTATGAATATTTCCGAAACCGATAACTCGATCTATCTGAAATTTAGCATCAAATTGTAGAATAATTACCTTTATACGCATGCGAAGTTTTGTATTGAACGGCTGCCGTAAAGTGTCGAAAAAATTTTGTGGAAATTTTTAAATTTTGGTTCTACAATAACTCTCGAACATAATGAGCTACGCAGTTGAAATTTTCATAGTAGATTTGAGAGATAAATATCTCGGTTGAGTTAGTGGGTAAAATATGCCAGATCATTTTGGAGTAACGAAAAAAAGAATTTTTTTAACTTACATATTTGAAATTCAATTTTTTTTCAAGGTGCAGTTTCACCATAAAAATCCATTGATATAACTTTCAACTCTAACATGCTAATACTTCCGGAGATATGATTTTTTCGAAATTTCAATAATGAATGTTTTCACAGTATGCTATAATTATTCTATCTATGAATTATTATATGATCTATGTTCATACTCGTACATGTCATCCTGTTCTATAAGAGAGTGTCAATTTCAGCTATTTTAATTTGATTTCTTCCATGGTGCAGTTCTCATTCTCAGATTGCTCATTTAATTTTGATAAATAAACTATTATTTGAATTGAAATTCCTTTATGATGCATTTATATCATAAGAATCCATTGATATCATTCCCAACTCTGAGAAAGCAATACTTTCGGAGATATAATTTGTCTGTTTGAACAAGAGCGCCAGAAAGCTCCGGTCCTCAGGGCTTGAACCAATTTTTTATTTTCATCTACCGTAACATGGTCCAAATTAATCAGAATTCCACTCCGATGAAGAAATAGATTTCAGTAAGTGAGTGCTTTAAAATGCTAATCAACAAAAAAATGCAATAAAAATAAGTCACATCTCAGGTCAAGTATAATTTGTTTTGCTTTGACAGTTCGAAACTACGAAGTACATTCTAAATCATTTAATGAATTTGATTTGCTTGTTATGATGATAACTGGGCGAACTGTAATCTCCAAAAATAGATTATAAAGAGATTTTTTAAATTTAATAATATTGCATATAATAATAGTATTATTTCGTTTTCATTCTATCAATTTTAAATTGAAAGGTATATTCTAAAAATCAAAAGAGTTTAATTTTCAGTTCAGCCACTTCGGCCTGTTTATTTACATCCTCGGAAATATAGTGAGACTGGTTGACTGGTAGGATTTAAATTGCTTCAAACAGATGTGTTTGCAATAAAACCAGCGACAGAAAACATCTGTTGTATTGTTGCTCTTCATTCTACAGAGGGTTGAACGAATAGTTTTTATCGATTTTTAAAGCATAACTGTAGAAAAAGGAAAGAGAATGTACCCCAGAGCCCAGAGCAGAGGCGAGATTCTGGCGGTTTTAGTTTTAGTTTTTAGTTATTTCATTCGTGGCGTCCGGTCGAAGTGTTTCAGAGGATATTTGTTCAGTGATTCGTTACACTGCAGGTTAGTTCATTCCTTTATTTATTACTTTTTCAATGCATATATGTTCCTATAATTCAAACTCTTTGTATATTTGCCTTGAATTTAATCATTGATGATGTTATTTAATATCATAATTTGTTTCATGTCCACTTTTTTTCAGAAAATGTATGTGATCTAGCCCTAATCATAAGCGTTTCAAGAAAAAGAATGTCTAACAGCTTAGGAATTAAATCTCCGTGGAATGGCCAGATATGAAACAAAAGATCGGAGAATAAACCAATCTAATTTTGGCAAGTTCGAGTAAGTGAAGTTATTGAATGACTTATTAATTATTGTATCGAGACCATTATTTGAAATTATACATTTTGCCTATATTTCTACTGAAGTGTGGATTAATTACAAATATTTCGATAATAGGTATAGGTTCATCGAAAAAAAGGTGTAGGTATACCTACTAAACTTTTGGATTGTGATGTACCTACATTGTCCAATGTGAATTGATACAGTATATTTTGTAATGAGTGAAAATTACAACATTATGCTGAAATACTAATTCTAATATTATTAGCTTATAAAGATAATTCACATTTCGATTATAGAATCTGTGAGAAGGAATATTCATGACACAACCGACCTTGAAATAATGCAAATTATTGGATTTCCCTTAGCGACTGCTGGAGATAGGGATGGTGGGAGGCTAATGTAGACCAAGTAAGTTTATTGCTTCTGTTGTTTTTCTTTCCTTACTCTAACATAATCTACTTTGCAGGTACCAGTCGAGGAAATCAAAAACGAATAAAAGAAATATTTTGTAAAATAAATGTATGGCCGAATGAAATATATATGTTTTTTGGATACTTCTTCTTAATTGTTCAATCACTATGTCGATATCTCCACTGGAATAATTGCAGCGAGTATAGTTTATACGAGAGAAACACATCTCTTCAAATAATGTGTGAGTGTTCAACCTTTTATTATTGGGCCAGTATATAGAAATTATACTGGGCTATTATATGGAAATTATATTTGGCGAATATGTATGAACTATATTGAGCCGATATTAATATCTTGTATTGCAAAATGTCAACATTTTGATATTGGGCTAATATGTAGATACTATATTGGGCGAATACATAGAAACTATATTTTGCCAATATATAGAAACTATATTAGGCCGATATTGATAACCTATATTGGCGCTTCATTGTAAGATGTTAACATTATGTTATTGGTCCAATGTAGAAAAACTATACTGGGCCAATATATAATAACGATATTGGGTTGATATTCATTTCCAATATTGGTGCTTTATTCTATAATGTCAACATTTTGTTATTGGCCCAATATTGGCTATCAATATTAACCCAATATAGTTTCTATGTATTGGCCCAATATAGATTCTCTACATTGGGCCAATAACAAAGTGTTGACAAGATTCAATGAAGTACCAATATTGGATATAAATATTGGCCCAATATAGTTTTTCTACATTGGGGCAATAAAAACATGTTGACATTTTACAATGAAGCGCCAATATTGTTTATCTATATCGGCCCAATATAGTTTACATTGGGACAATAACAACATGTTGACATTTTACAATGAACCACCAATATTGGATATCAATACTGGCCCACTATAGTTTCTATATATTGTTCCAATATAGTTATCTACATTGGGCCAATAACAACATGTTGACATTTTACAATGAAGCGCCAATAGTGTTTATCAATATCGGCCCAATATAGTTTCTCTACATTGGGCCAATAACAACATGTTGACAATTTACAATGAATCGCCAATATTGAATATCAATATCGGCCCAATATAGTTTCTCTACATTGGGCCAATCACAACATGTTGACATTTTACAATGAAGTACCAATATTGGATATCGATATTAGCACAATATAGTTTCTATATATTGGCCCAATATAGTTTCTCTACATTGGGCCAATAACAACATGTTGACATTTTACAATGAAGCGCCAATATTGTTTATCAATATCGGCCCAATATAGTTTCTCTACATTGGGCCAATAACAACATGTTGACATTTTACAATGAAACGCCAATATTGGATATCAATATCGGCCCAATATAGTTTATCTACATTGGGCCAATCACAACATGTTGACATTTCACAATGAAGTACCAATATTGGATATCAATATTAGCCCAATATAGTTTCTATATATTGGCCCAATATAGTTTCTCTACATTGGGCCAATAACAACATGTTGACATTTTACAATGAAGCGCCAATATTGTTTATCAATATCGGCCCAATATAGTTTCTCTACATTGGGCCAATAACAACATGTTGACATTTTACAATGAATCGCCAATATTGAATATCAATATCGGCCCAATATAGTTTCTCTACATTGGGCCAATCACAACATGTTGACATTTTACAATGAAGTACCAATATTGGATATCAATATTAGCACAATATAGTTTCTATATATTGGCCCAATATAGTTTCTCTACATTGGGCCAATAACAACATGTTGACATTTTACAATGAAGCGCCAATATTGTTTATCAATATCGGCTCAATATAGTTTCTCTACATTGGGCCAATAACAACATGTTGACATTTTACAATGAAGCACCAATATTGGCCCAATATAGTTTCTATGTATTGGCCCAATATAGTTTCTCTACATTGGGTCAATAACAACATGTTGACATTTTACAATGACGTACCAATATTGGATATCAATATCGGCCCAATATAGTTTCTATGTATTGGCCCAATATAGTTTTTCTACATTGGCCCAATAACAACATGTTGACATTTTACAATGAAGCACCAATATTGATTATCAATATCGGCCCAATATAGTTTCTCTACATTGGGCCAATAACAACATGTTGACATTTTACAATGAAGTACCAATATTGGATATCAATATCGGCCCAATATAGTTCCTATGTATTGGCCCAACATAGTTTTTCTACATTGGCCCAATAACAACATGTTGACATTTTAGAATGAAGCACCAATATTGATTATCAATATCGGCCCAATATAGTTTCTCTACATTGGGCCAATAACAACATGTAGACATTTTACAATGAAGTACCAATATTGGATATCAATATCGGCCCAATATAGTTTCTATGTATTGGCCCAATTTAGTTTTTCTACATTGGCCCAATAACAACATGTTGACATTTTACAATGAAGCACCAATATTGATTATCAATATCGGCCCAATATAGTTTCTCTACATTGGGCCAATAACAACATGTTGACATTTCACAATGAAGCACCAATATTGTATATCTATATTGGCCCAATATAGTTTCTGTATATTGACCCAATATAGTTTCGCTATATTGGGCCAATACATGTAAACTATATTGGACCAATACATAAAAACTATATTGGGCTGATATTGATATACAATATTGGCGTTTCAGTGTAAAATATCAACATTTTGTTATTGGCCTAATATAGATAAACTATATCTGGCCAATATATAGAAACTATATTGGGCCAATATTGATATCCAATATTGGTATTTCATAGTAAAATGTAAACATGTTGTTATTGGCCCAATGTAGAGAAACAATATCGGACCAATAAATGTACCATATTGGCCCAATATTGGACCAATATCGGTGTGCTACCTGGGACAGAGTTTTGCGAAGCTATGATGATTCGATTTCAAGAGAATGAAAACTTTTTGGACTGTATAATTTGGACAGATGAATCTAAATTCACAAAGAATGGTTCTTTCAATAGGCATAACAGTCATTATTGGGATGAAGAGAACAACCACCACTTCAGACAATGGAACTTTCAAGAGACCTGGAGTTTCAATGTTTTTTGCGCCATCAAAAATAATGCAATTCTCGATGTTCACATTTATGATGGGACTTTAACTGGTAAGATAGAACACTACACATGTTTGCATTATTTAAAGAATGTTCTCCCTTAGGAGAAAGATATTCTGACATATTGACTCAAATAATTGAGCCGCTAGTACAGAACCATAATGACTTATGGTATCAACAAGATGGCGCGCCTCCCCACAATTCACTCAATGTGTCAAATATCCTCTACAGGCTATTTGAAGATCGATGATTGGCGAACAATGGTCCACATCTTTGGCCACCACGTTCTCCCGATTTAACTCCTTTCGACTATTATGTTTGGGGTAGGATAAAAAATATTGTCTACTCAACTCCCGCGACTGATAAAGAGGACTGCATAGAACGAGTCAGAAATGCGTTCAGGTTTGTTTAGATTTTTAGATTCATAGTTTTGAAACTCAATTTGGTTTTTAAACACTTTTGCAGATCTCTTCCTCCCGATGAAATAAGAAGAGCAACGCACGAAGCATTCCTGAGACGTATAAATAAATGTCTAGAAATTAACGGTCAAAACTTTGAGCATCTTCTCTAGTTATAACTGCGAGAGTTTGCCATGGTTCTCCTAATAGTAACTTGAAGTCGGTTTCAAGAAGGGGTGAAAAATCTACAGCATGGTTCAAATAACAGTTCCTGAAAATTTCATATTTTTGGCGTGAAGGGAAAAGAAATAGCTGAAAATTCAAGACGGTTAAAACAGTTTTTTGTGAATAACTCAGAAAATATCCATTTTAGGGCAAGGGTGTGATGCATACACTCACATTATTTTTTAACGTAGATTCAATATCTGCCATAAAAAAATGGGGTTCTAATTTGAAAAAATTGATTTTTCACGATTTTGTCATCCCTAACTTTGAAAGCGATTTTTTCACCCCCTGTATCATGAATCGCGATTTCGATTTTTAAAGTGGATACATCAATCTTACATCTTGAAAAATCCCAAAAATGAAAATTTTCCATCCAAAAACCTCGAAGTTATTCTTGTTTCAGCGGAGCTCTATTTTCGATTTTTTTTTTCGAATTTTCCCGCTCAGAGAGAATTTTCCAACCAAAACTGAAAAATGTTACATCAACATAACTCGAAATTTTCTAAGGAATCTATTTCTGCAATAAAAAAATGGTGTTCTAATTTGAAAAACGGAAGTTGACGTCATTTCCGGAAAAACCGGAGGTGCTCATGCCTTGAAAATATTTTAGATTTCATCAACATCGTGAAATACTTATAAGTGCTGAATTTCATGAAAATACGTTCAGTAGTTTCCCGTATAAATATGGGTGAGGTTCCTCGTGAAAGACCCTGTATACTCATAGATCCGATAGTGTTCAAATTTGGAACTCTGCAGTAAAGTTATATAGGTTTTGAAGTCTCTCGCAAAATTTCAGCAATAACGGACATTATAGTTTCAAAGATACAGAATTATTTTTATTGATTTTTGCGCGTATGTTCTGGGGAACATCGCGTTATCATTTTGCCCAAATGTCTGTAATTTTCGAATGTTTTGCCGAGAATGGTCTCAAACTAAGTTCAACTCACTCATGAAGAATTTGAGGTCAAATTTGATTCAGACCGGCCGGCCGTTGCCACGATAACTTAAGAACGGAAATAGATAGCGACTCGAACTTTTCAGGGTAGATGGCGCATCCCATTAGGACGGAGTTCGATAATGGGCATAATCGGCCTAACGGCCGATAATTTTGTTATCGACTATTACTAATCTGATCGAATTTAAACTTGATGAGTAGTTGTAGAATACAAACCTTGGGACGTTTGTGAAATTATGTGGGAATGGTATCGCTAGAAAATTTTTAAAAATTATTAAAAAATATTATTTATGTCACGATAACCTGGGAACGAAAAGAAATAGCGACATGAAATTTTCAGGTTAGGTTGTGCGTCCTAATGTGACATTTGAGTTTGTTTATAGGCATAATCGGCCAAACGGTTTGGGAATTATACTCATCTGAAATTTGGTTGTTATTTCCTCAATAACTCGAAAAATTCGAAACCGATCCAATTCAAATATGGTTATTAGTTGTAGAATGCTAATGCAAAAATTCATGCAAAATTCCGTGAGGATCGTATCACTAGAAAATTTTTAAAAAATCAGTGAAAATCATTAAAAAAATTCTATATCAGACTATTCGTCCGACAGAACCTAACTCTAATACCAAGTTCCAAGTTTGCTCAGTAGCTGGATGGGTGGCCGTTGCCTCGATAACTGTCGAATGGAAGGGATAGGGAATTGCAATTTTCAGGGTAAGCTGCGTATAATAATGGGACGATTAAGTTCATTTTTGAGCATATTCGGTCGAACGGTTTCGGAGTTATACCCACCTGGAATATTATTTCCTCGATAACTCAAGAAAAATAGACTCGATCCAATTGAAGCTTGGTAACCAGTTGTAGAATATCGACATGAAGATGTGTGTAAAATTTTGTGAGAACCATACCCCTAGAAAATTTTTAAAAAATTAAGAAAAAAAAATCGGATATACCGTGGTAAATTCGATTAAGAGTGTTATACAAATTTTCCTTGAGTAAAATTCTAAACGTCTCTTACCAGTTACGGAACGCCCACACTCTGCTCGGTTTCCAATATTCCTTCAATAGCTCCGACAATATTCGATTCGATCGTTTTCAAATTTGGAATATCGGATAGTTTCTGAGATCCACAATACTTTTGCTGCATGTTTAATAACTTTTTAAAAATTTTCCATTGATATGATCCTCACGAAATTTTGAACAAATATTTGTGTCGGCATTCAACAACAAATTACCAAGTTTCAATTCGATTGGTTGTGTATATTTTGACAAAAAATTTTTACTCGGAAACCGTTCGGCCGATTATGCCCATTATACAACTTGTCTGTCGCATTTGGATGCGCAACCTACCCTGAAAATTTCAAATCGCTAATTCTTTCCGTTCGAAAGTATTAGAACATGCGCACAAAAAATATAGATGACGTCATCATACTTACAGTTAGGAATGAGCCATTGTGAGATTGTTATACAAAGTTGAGCAAAGCAAAATTAAACTGAAACGAGAAAATCCTGGAGCAGGTTATGCTCCAGGATTTTCTCGAATGGAGAAAATGGATTTAAAGAGAATAAATATGTTCCAGCCCTTACAAGTTCAATGTATAATCTATTGAGTGCATACGAGAATTAATCATCCGTGGCTTCAGCAAATTTGAATATTCATCAGGCTCGTTCTTTTCCTGTAGAAAATAATTACTCACAACCTTCAAAATGCTTGTTATATCTACATACTGCACAGTGATCTATACCATTAATCTCAATCTAAACTTCGTCCTCCTACATTTGGATTGCAGTAACCATTATCCACGTAAGTGAGTTTTCTTCGTGAGTTCTATAACACCTGCTTTCTAATCGGAGTGGATTCTACAAGATGAAGGGTTATAGTTTCTGCGTGATACTATTAGAGAAAATGTGAAATGTGCAGATGGTGATTGCTCTGATTTAGATGGATATGCATGAGAACGTGATACTACCATGAGCAGGAAGCCTTAGCATTTTCGTGTGATATATGAAAGAAGTAGAACCGAATTTGGGAGTGCAATGTCTCATGAATATACATGGTGTTTCAACCGAATTCAAGTGATTTTATTCTACTAACAGTTGCTAGCGGTTTTTCCAGAGCCGTATCTAGGTACTATTGCGCCTGTGGCAATATATTAGGCAGCGCCCCCCATTGGCGTAGATTTATTTTCATCCACTATATTTTCATACAATATTTTTTTTTCATAATTTTAGTCATATATTTTCGTAACAGTTTTGAATTAATACACAATAATATGGATATTTACTTATTTTATTGAAATACACAAATAAAATGTATACAAACAAAACAAATTCTGAAAAAACAAAACAAAATATTTATTTTTATGTAGTAAATACGCATATTCAAAAGAATAAATATTTTTTAACTAAAAATGTATTAATACTGCTCACTTAGCATACAGATATTATTATTTAACCATTTGAAACACTAACTTCTTTTTTAGATTTTCAGTGTGAAACTAGCCTGTGCAAAAAATTAAAAATAACAAACAAGCACTGACGTGGAGACAGGAGATTTTGGACACTCTTAATCGAATTTCGCTTTTCTGAACTTCCATTGTTGACCACACATGGGCCCACGTCATATAATCAAGACATTTCGTTCCTTCTATATCCAGAACTTTCCCTTCATTGGTCCAAACATCTACAATTTCAACTCATACTCGTAGAAATGTATCCGAATCTCCTGTAGGCTATGACATTTGGGAGTTACAAATTATGCAAGAAGGTTCAATCTTTTGTATTCGAAATATAGCAAATCTGTCTTGGTGCGCTATTCAGGTGAACAGAGTGGCTATCAATTGGTTCAAATGTCTGTATATTTCTAATATTTTGCCGAGAAGAGTCTTAAACGATTAGTTTCAACTCAATGAAGAAAAATCCATCGTCAAAATTGATTCTGGCCAGCCTTCAGCATTATTACGCTCGAACGCAATGAATTGGAGCGTTGACAATTTTAGAGTAGGTTTGGAATCCAAATGCGCTGGCTAAGTTCGTTAATGGGCAAAATATACCGAGTGGTTTCAGAGTTATAGCCAACTGAAATTTTGTTTTCGCAATAACTCGAAAAATACTGATCTTATCGAATTGAAGCGCGGTAGTTAGTTGAAAAATACTAACAGGAAGACCTATGCAATATTTTGTGAAGATCACGCTGGAATTCTGCAAGAGCCTTCAAAACCTTATTTCACAGTAGAGTTCTAGATTCAACTTTGTTAAAAATATTACTCAAAAAAAAATTATTTTGTCAACTGAAATTTTGTTTTCGCAATAACTCGAAAAATACTGATCTTATCGAATTGAAGCGCGGTAGTTAGTTGAAAAATACTAACAGGAAGACCTATGCAATATTTTGTGAAGATCACGCTGGAATTCTGCAAGAGCCTTCAAAACCTTATTTCACAGTAGAGTTCTAGATTCAACTTTGTTGAAAATATTACTCAAAAAAAAATTATTTTGTTTAAAACGGTTTGAACAATTTTTTTGCCACTTGTGAATAATTTTAAGGAATCATTTTCGTTAAAGATCATTAGTTAGCTTGGTCTTTGATATTAAAAAAAATAAATCGATTATTATTTGAATTTCCAATTTTTATTTGATAAACAATTTTTTATAAACAAATGAATTGCCTTTCTGTATTTTTTCTATTTCTACTTACAAAAAACAAAAACAATCAGGTTTACTGAAAAAAAAAATTTCCATTTCACTGTTTAAAAGTTATAGTACACTTGAACATAAACAAGCCCTGAGGACAGGAGCTTTGGCGCTCTTGCTCAAACTTTGACAAATTATATGACCGAAAGTTATAGTTTCTGAGAGTTGGGAATGATATTAATGGAATCTGTTGATAGAACTACATCATAAAATAAAATGAATAAAACAAGAATCCATTGATATCATTCCCAACTCGGAGAAACCAATACTTTCGGAGTTATGATTTGGCAAAGTTTGAACAAGATCGCCAAAGCTCCTGTCCACACGTCTTTCCCACATTTTCAATTTGGCTTCTGTGCGTCAATTCTCAAGAATTTTCGTAATGTAGTGCAAAACGTAGATCTATGAGTCATCTCATGTTGGATTTATATACATCAGGATATAATAATGAGAGTATTCTGTGAAATAATATGGAATAGAGGATAATTATTGACATTTTGAAAAATAATATCTCCGAAAGTATTAGTTTGTTAGAGATGAGAATGACATCAGCGGATAATGTAAGAAAAATTTTTTTTTTGTTACTCCGAAACCACCTGGCCGCTTTTTTACAATGACGAACTTAACCGAGATATTTATCTCCTAAACCTACTCTGAAAATTTCAACTGTCTAACTCATTCCGTTCGAGAGTTATCGTGTTAACGGCTGGATGGACGGCCGGTCGGACAGAATCGATTTCGACCATGGATTCTTGATCAGTGAGTCGAACGAAATCGTTTAAGACCATTTTCAGCCAAAAATTCCAAAATAACAGACATTTGGGCAAATTGATAAGCACTCTGTTCCGAGGAACAAGAGCGCCAAAAACCAGGTGAGAATATTGAAATGAAAGAGAACCGAATAATAATGATATAAGATTGTTTTGTTTTTTTTTCTAAGTATAAGTAGAAACAAATTACAGAGAGACAATTCATCTGTTTATAACAAATTGTTTATTAAGAAATACCTAAAATAATAATCTATTTTTTTTAATATCAGAAACCATGATAATTAGTGATTTAAAAAAAATCCTTAATATTAATTACAAGTACTAGAATGAAATTGTCCATTAACAAATCCATTTTAAAGCAAAAAAAAATTTTTAAATCCTAATTGTAGACTATGTTCCCGAAAGAAATTCTAAATCTTATATACAACGCATTATTTTGTTTATAACCAATTTTTAAACAATAAGGGATAAATATTTTTGAAAATTATGTTTGAGTGGTAGATAATGAGAAAACGAAACAGTAGTAATTTTATAGAACAATTTTTTTTTCAATGTTTGATTAAGCATTATAATTTTCAACCTATACAAATTTTTAATCACAAAACGAAAATTATTAATTTTGTAATTCTTCCGAAGGGAATCTATTCTAATGCCTCTGAAAAATAGCTCTACGCAAGGAAAAAATTCTCAGATCAACAGTTTAACAATTATCGCACTTGCAATCTTAATGTTCGTGCTACAAAAAATTGTTTATTAATTGATAACCAATTAAAAAATCGCGATAAAAATTTTTGAATCACGAATTATTTATTATTGATTTATCCTGTATCCGTTTTCAGGCGTATTTTCAACCCTCTGATAAAATCATAAATATTGGTCCTATTTAAATCATTTTTAAAATCTCAAATTGTTTTTGAGATTTATGTAAAAAACGAAACCTCCCTTTTTGGTGCTCTAGTTCCTCGGAATTGAGTCCTTATCAATTTGCCCAAATGTCTGTAATTTTCGAATTTTTCGATGAAAATGGTCTTAAACGATTTGGTTCGACTCACTGATCAAGAATTCGTGGTCCGGCCGGCCGGCCGTAGGCACGATAACTCTCGAACGGAATGACCTAGATAGTTGAAATTTTCAGAGTAGGTTTGGGAGATAAATATCTCTGCTAAGTTCGTTACTGGGTAAAATCGGACAGATGGTTTTGGAGTAACAAAAAAATAATTTGTTTTACTAAACAAATTCCAAATTAAATTTTTTTCAATAAGCAGTTTTACCATAAGAATCCAACGATATCATTTTTAACTCTAACAAGCTAATACTTTCGGAGATATGATTTTTCAAAATTCCAATAATAAATCGTACCTATTTCTACGTTGTCACAGAATGATATAATTATTCTATGTATGAATTGTCATAATGTCAACTTATTTTCCTGAGACATGACATTATCTAATCAATCGAAGAATTTTGAGCGAAGTGAGAAAAATCTCAGTTGTTGGCTCCGAAATTACTTTTTCTCAGAAAAGTCTTACATTTCGGAACGGAACATGAAGTAAGAGATCTGAGAGTAGTGAGACTGCTTTTCATCCATAGACATAGAATGCTCAGTTCTCTCAATTTATGACGGGACTGACGGAAGGCAATATTATAACTTCAAAAATATTGGGGTTGAAATACCTCACCCAAAAATGTTCGAAAATAATACGTAAATATTGAAAGCATAATTCTGTAGTTCGAGAGAGGAGAAAATTTGGTGAACGTAGATCAGGAAATTTTTGATCGATTACAAGGTAATTTTTCATTATTACTTCTCTTCTTTCATACATGTTTTATGGAATATCTACTATTTGTAGGTACTTTAAACTTTTTTTTTGGCGCTCTAGTTCCTCGGAACAGAGTGATCAATTTGCCTAAGTGTCTGTAATTTTGGAATTTTTGGCTGAAAATGGTCTCAAACGATTTGGTTCGACTCCTTATCAAGAATCCGAGGTCGAAATCGATTCTGTCCGGTCGGCCGGCTGGCCGTAGGCACGATAACTCTCGAACTAAAGGAGTTAGCGGATTGAAATTTGCAAGGTGGGTTTGGAACGTAAATATCTCGTACGAGCTCGTTAATGGGCAAAATCCATCAAGCGGTTTCGGAGTTAGACAGATTTTATTAAAAATATTTTTTATGAATATTTCCGAAACCGATCACTCGATCTATCTGAAATTCATCATGAAATTGTAGAATCATGACCTTTATACGCATGTGAAGTTTTGTATTGACCAGATTACCGCAAAGTGTCAAAAAAAATTTTGATAATTTAAAAAAAGTTTTTCTACAATAACTCTCGAACGGAATGAGCTAGGTAGTTGAAATTTTCAGAGTAGGTTAGGGAGATGAATATCTCGGTTGAGTTCGTTATTGGGCAGAATTGGCCAGATTTAATTTGATTTCTTCCATGGTGCAGTTTTCATTCTCATGATTGCTCATTTAATCTTGATAAATAAACTATTATTTTAATTGAATTTCCCTTATGATGTAGTTCTATCATATGAATACATTGATATAATTCCCAACTCTGAGAAACCAATACTTTCGGAGATATAATTTGTCTGTTTGAACTAGAGCGCCAGAAAGCTCCTGTCCACAGGGCTTAAACCCATTTTTTTACATAATTGTTTATATCTCTTTAAATCCTTGCGAGCAGCCCTTGAATTTTCTCAAAAATATCTACATGCCATTCCGAATCGAATGACACCCCAATCATTATTTTCGGAGAACTCTAAAAAGTTTGACCTAAAAGGCACTTGTTTACTAGACTAATGGTGGGTTTCACGAAGCTTCGATAGCTTAATTGTTGATATTATTCGATTCGGTTGCATCAAAATAGAACTGGGAATCGACATAGAATCTCACTAATTTGGCAATTAAGAGCTGTCAAAGCTTTGCGAAACTCACCGTAATAATAATATACAGGGTGTTCCTAAATTGAACGTACAAACGAACAGGGGAGATTCCTTAAGTGAGTTTAAGAAAAAAAAGTCCCATAAACATGGGGTCGCAAACGTTTCGTTTTCGAGATACAGAGTGTTGAAGTTTGAATTTTTTTCATATTACATTTGAGAGTTCTCACCACGTGACATGGCAATTTCGATAGAAGATCTACAGGGTGATATTTTTTCTGGAACACTGCCACCTGTTCTTCTGCAGAACTATTTTTTGGTGAGCAACTGTTAATTTGAAAAAATGTAAAAAGAAGCTTTGTTCTTATACTAAACTTTTCGGTCTCTTGTAGTTTTGTCGTATCTACCAACGATTTCGAGAAAAAAAATTTTGAACGATTCTCTCGAAATTCTCGTAACTATGATAGGAAGGCCAGTTTGTAATCTGTGGTGAATGAATTCAGTGCCAGTTTTGACACATCAAAATATTGAACGTTTGTTTTTTTTTTAAAAGTGAAGGTGGTTGCATTTGTGGTTATTTATTTTTGCGCGTATGTTCTGGGGAACATCGCGTTATAGTTTTGCCCAAATGTCTGTAACTTTCGAATTTTTTGACGAAAATGGTCTCAAACGATTAAGTTCAACTCCCCCATGAAGAATTCGAGGTCAAATTTGATTCTGTCCGTCCGGCCGTCCGTCTGGCCGTTGCCACGATAACTTGAGAACGAAAAGAGCTAGCGATTTGAAATTTTCAGGGTAGGTGGCGCATCCCAATACGACGGACAAGTTCGTTAATGGGCATAATCGGCTTAGTGGTTTCCGAGAAATAATTTTGTTTTCAACCAATATAAATCGAACTGAAACTTGATGGGTAGTTGTAGAATATGAACCTAAGCACGTTTGTGAAATTTTGTGCGAATCGTATGGCTAGAAAATTTTTAAAAAATTATTAAAAAATATTTTTGTTGTGTCGATAACTTGAGAACGGAATTAGATAGCGGCTTGAAATTTTCAGGTTAGGATGTGCACCAGAACGCGACATTTCAGTTTGTTTATGAGCATAATCGGCCAAACGGTTTCAGAGTTATAGCCATCTGAAATTTTCTGAAATTTGGTGGTTTTTTGTTCCTCATTAACTCGAAAAATACTGAACCGATTGAATTCAAACATGGTTATTAGTTGTAGAATGCCAACGCAAAAATGTTTGCAAAATTTGGTGAGGATAGCATTCGTAGAAAATTTTTAATAAATCATTGAAAATAAAAAAAAAATTCTATATATCAGTAACTATTTGTTTGAAATTGCTGAAATTTTGCAAGAGCCTTCATAACCTAACTCTACTGCCAAGTTTCAAGTTTTAATACGATCGGTTAAATATTGTTGGAGATTCGAGCTTTCTTGTGTGAGTTCAGTAGATGGGTGACCGTTGCCTCGATAACTTTCGAACGAAAGGAGATAGGGACTTGCAATTTTCAGGGTAGGTTGCGTATCCGAAAGGGAGAGTTGAGTTCGTTTTTGGGCATAATCGTTTTAACGGTTTCCGAGTTATACCCAGCTGGAATATTATTTCCTTGATAACTCAAAAAATAAATATTCGATCGAATTGAAGCTTGGTAACTAGTAGTAGAAAATCAACATAAAGACGTGTTTAAAATTTTGTAAGAACCGTACCCCTAGAAAATTTGAAAAAAATGACGAAAAAAAAAAATTTTAAGAGCCGTACCCCTAGAAAATTTTAAAAAAATCACGAAAAAAAAAATTGGTTCAAGCACTGACGTGAAGTCAGAAGCTTTTGCGCGTATGTTCTATTGTCCATCCTTCTGTATTGGACACCCTTAATCGAATTTACCATGGTAAATTATGTTGTCCATTCTCCTGTATTGGACACTCTTAATTCTAATTTACCATGGTAAATTCCAATTAAGTGTCCAACACAGGAGAATGGACAACATAATTTACCATGGTAAATTCGATTAAGGGTGTCCAATACAGAAGGATGGACAATAGAACATACGCGCAAAAGCTTCTGACTTCACGTCAGTGCTTGAACCAATTTTTTTAATGTAGTTAGACTACTATTTTCATTACGATTTTTATGACTGTCACAACAATATTTGATCAGAAATTAGAACCTCTACACATTTCAATATCAAAACATGCCGAATTTCACGAATTCCGAAATGACTGATTTGCATTTCATGTATGGTCTTGCAACTGGAAATGCAAGAGAAGCTAGGCGTCTTTACATGGAACGCTATCCCAATAGAGTGATACCAAATCATCGAATGTTCTCTGATATTCATAGGCGTCTTTCAGAAGCTGGATCTTTTTCCACGAAAAGAATTAATGCTGGGAGACCACGCAGTGTGAGAACACCACAACTCGAAGAGGCAGTTATGAACGAAATAGAACAACATCCAAGAACCAGTACAAGAAAAATTAGTGTACTATTGAATGCAAGTCATCAAGTTGTTTGGCGGATCTTGCGGGATTCTCTGCTATATCCTTATCACATTCAGAGGGTTTAAGCTCTTCTGCCTCGAGATTTTCATCCAAGGGTTAGTTTTTGTCAGTGGTACCTCAGTAGACTATTGATGAATCCTTATTTTGATTGCAAAATTCTATTCACTGATGAAGCCTGCTTCTCAAGGACTTCAATTATCAATTTTCATAATGAGCACGTATGGACTGAGGAGAATCCGCATGGATATGTAGAAACCCATTTTCAAGAGCAATTTTCACTAAATGTGTGGGGTGGTTATATTGGTGATGATTTGATTGGTCCTTTCTTCTTGCCAGGTCGACTAAAAGGTCGTTTGAAAGAGTTCGATCGTCTATGAGACGAAGAACAGAAGCTTGTATAAGAGTTGGGGGAGGACATTTTCAACATTTGCTGTAGTTCAGTCCTTTGCGGTTACTTAGTTTTCTTGTTATGATTTTTTTTTTAGTTTTACGTTTCTTGTTGTACTACATTTTTTGTGTTGATTATACGAGTTTATCGAACCTTTATGAATCATCACTACAGATCAGGAAAATTTCCATAAAAACTGACACTGAATTCATTCACCTCAGCTTACAAAGTGGCCTTTCCATCATAATTTGGATTTTCACGAGGATTTCGAGAGAATCATTCAAAATTTTTTTTCTCGAAATCGTTGGTAGATACGACAAAACTACAAGAGACCGAAAAGTTTAGTATAAGAACAAAGCTTCTTTTTACATTTTTTCAAATTAACAGTTGCTCACCAAAAAAAAGTTCTGCAGAAGAACAGGTGGCAGTGTTCCAGAAAAAATATCACCCTGTAGATCTTCTATCGAAATTGCCATGTCACGTGGTGAGAACTCTCAAATGTAATATCTATGCCAAATTTCAGTTGAATATCTTGTGAAGTGTAGATACTATGAGAAAAAAACTTGAAAAAAATTCAAACTTCAACACTCTGTATCTCGAAAACGAAACGATTGCGACCCCATGTTTATGGGACTTTTTTTTCTCAAACTCACTTAAGGAATCTCCCCTTTTCGTTTGTACGTTCAATTCAGGAACACCCTGTATATGATTACAAAATGAATACAGAATAATTTGTTTTTTTCCAGCGTAGAGCAGGAAATACACTAAGTTTGTGAGGTTTGTCTCATGGGGTTGAATATGAGTGTAATCTGATAAACCATAATCTACAATGTGTTTGAAAAATTAAACTCAGTTTTGTGGAATTCTTCTGATATATATATATATATATCATGTTATATGTTATATCAAGCGGAAATTCATTCAAATAACAGCAATACTTTCCAGCAAGCGCCGATCTTGAAACGATATGAATTCCACTTCTTTGCACATCAAACACTTTAACATCGAACAAATTGAATATTTTCCGCAGCAGCAGCATAAATCTTGATTTTAACTGAGACAAAGTGAGGAAGGGTTTTCATATCTTAATTGAAAATCAATTCTTCGAAAATTTCCAATCTTCATCGACCCTTAAATGAAGCTCACTACGTTCTCTCAGGATGGAATGGGATATTAGCTGTCGATTATATAGAGGAATATTGAGGACAAGATAAAAATCCTACTGGTAAATTCCCAGGGTTAGAATTCTATTTTTAGCCGACGAGAATCTTTTTGTGTGTCGATCTTGATAGTGTAGATTCAGTATTTAAAAGAATTCTTTAGAGCCATTTTAGATTATCCCGCATACCGGGATGATTTATGAGTATGGCTCCAAATTTGGAGTCTATTCGACGAACACGACAATATACACTGCGCAAAAAAATTAACGCACATTCTGAAAATCTCAATTTTAATGAAAGTTAACTCTACATTGACTTTATAACTTATTTTTTATGTTCTCTCGGGAAGGTTTTGAACGAAACAAGACACATTAAATGGAAGAAAAATTCAGGATTTCACCGAATCTTATGTGAAAGAAGAGAAATAAATAATTAATAAATAATAAAATAAGACCACTAGGTCTGTGCGAGCAGTCAAAGATATTCCACCCCATACCATAATCGATCCTACCCCGAAACCAGTAGTATTCAGGAAATTGCACTGAGCATATCTTTCATGTGGACGTCTGTATACAAGGGAACGTCGATCACAATGGTAGAGGCAGAATCTAGACTCATCTGTGAAGAGAACTCTTTCCCAATCAGCCTCTTCCCAATAGATATGCTCTCTCGCAAAATCCAAACGCGCCATACGATGGGCTGGGGTAAGAGCTGGGCCTCTTGCCGCGACACGAGGCCTTAAATCATATTCTCTGAGGCGATTTCTTATTGTCTGAGTGCTAATTTGCACCCCATGAGTTTGCTCAAGCTGATTTTGAAGGAGGCGAGCGGTTGCAAACCGTTGTCTCAACGAAGAAACTCTCAAGTAACGTTCTTGAATGGCAGTTGTTACCCGTGGTCTACCCTGTCCTGGTCTTCGGACATTCATACCTGTCTCCCTGAATCGCTGCAACATTCTGGACACAGTTGTATGGGAAACTCCAAACCTTTCTGCAATTCTTGTGTATGTCCACCCTTCTTCTCGCAAAACTACCGCTTGGGCACATTCCTCTTGGGTTAAATTGCGTGTTTCGCGTTGCATATCGATCGAGTGTAGAAAATCAAACGAAAGAAAAACTATTGATCACTAGAATTGATCGAGAACAACTGATTTCAGAATGGAGCCAATACATTCAAAATCTGATAATCTCATCTTTTTTTATTCCTGCTGGGAAAAACATCTGTATTAAAGAAAAACGTTGAAAGTGGATAACATATGCATGCATAATTCTGATAAAAATAATTATCATTGAGAACACCTTCAGTTGTAGAATAAATTTGAGATTTCCATAATGTGCGTTAATTTTTTTGCGCAGTGTATAATCAGACGCGGATGTAGCAATATAAGAGGAGATTCTAAATTAGATGTGAACCATGGAGAATAATTAGAAATCAATTTGGAATATAAATTAGCCCGCAACTTTCGAATTCCACAATTTATGTATGCCAAAATTATTTTCAAACAAATGGTGGAAGTCATTTCGATCATAATTTATGAATACATTTTCTAATGAAATTTCGAGTTTAGTTGCAATAATAGTAATTTACGTAACAAGTCCGGAAAATAGGGTTTTTTTGGACGAATAGACAAAATTCTAGGAAGAGCGTAAGCGAGTCCTAGAAGTCTATGAGTCCAAAAAAACCTTTTTCGGGTGTGTTGCGTACAATATTTTTTCGGCAACCGTGTAGAATAACAAATCAATGAGACGACACATTTCTTTTTTATATATTTTGATTCTTATTCAAATTAAACAGAACAGAAAATTTCAGCTATTGCTAATATTGAAGGGATTCAATTTCTTTGAAATGCTTGGTTTACTTAAATCCCCTTTGTTGAAGCCAGAACAAGAAGCCAAAGTTTCCGTTTCACTTTGATTGTTTTCTTCTTATGATTTTTGAATAGTTTTGGCAATTTTAATTTTGTTTGTAAGTGAATTATCTAACAACAACGTCGTGATTCTTCCCGGCCTAGTCCAGGAAGTACGTACTTCCCGGACTAGGCCGGGAAATGCTACTTTCTCAAAGAAAAAGCGTCCGGGAAGTGGGTACTTCCCGGACGGTTGCCGAAAAAAAATAGTTAATTCGTGTTTGTTTCTTTCTTTGCTTCTTATATCCCCTTTCAAATCATACAAATCATTTTTCAACATCTAATACAGCATAGTTTTGCTTATCCTACACATATCATATCCTTCTCTGATCAAAATAATCCAAAATTATCATCAAATTTGGTCAACGTAGAAAAAATTAACGAAAAATGAAGTATGGTGAGAAATCTGTTAAGAATCACCAGAACTCAAATATCTCGGAAACTGTTGATTTTCGGTTATCAATAAATATGGCTCAAACAACAGCAAATGATCCATACTAACACCTTCTCTAAGGGTGTATTATTATTATTATAACAGGGTCGTCTGACTTGGTTAAGCCCTTCAGGACTGCGATAGGATCGATAGGATCTATAGGATCATTTGTTCTATTACCCTTCAAGGACATTGCCAATGGTGTTAACAAACCTGGTGATGTCCTTAGAAGCTTTGGCTGTCGCGTCATGAGGATTTAGAACTGGCTAACCCATATATAAAATTCTTAGAGTGGCCAGTTCTAGAGATTTGCAAAGTATGTGTTTGGCTGTTTCCTTTTCCAATCCACAAGTCCTTCGTGTTTCGTCTGCTGACTTGCTCATGCGGTACAAGTGGTATTTCAACCGGCAGTGCCCTATCAGCATTCCTACCATTAGCCAAAGGCCAAAGCTCAGCTAGTTGCAACTGCAGGAGTTTTCTGGTATGGGATGGTGGAAAATCCATTAATCCTTTTGCCTGTGCAAGTCCTGGAGTCTTTCTCCGAAGATCTGTTCTCTTATTTAGCTCCCATTGTTGAACCTCTGCTGTGTGGTTGTCTTCTCCAAGCCTACAGATGAGTTCTGATTCAGCAGGTATTACCCTAGAGGTCCTTTTCATAGGTTCATTGGTTCTCTTATATTCTTCGATATCACAGTGCCCTGGAACCCATAGAACAGTCAGCTCTTTGCCTCTAGCCAGTTGCTCTATGGTAATCTGGCATTCAAAGGACAGTAGGAAACCTTGGATGGGTGATTCCTGGTCTCTTAGTGTGGCCTGGCTGTCCGTTATAATCTAGATAAATGCCCCCATAAGGTTCTTTCCCAGAAACTCCTGAGCACAAATCTACATTGCTAGCGTCTCTGCCTGTAAGATAGAGGGCTCATGTCCCAGGGGCAGAGATATCCTTAGTTTCGGTCCATATGCCTCCAATACTTGCGCCCTTATCTAATTTTGATCCATCCGTGTACCAAATGAATGACATTTAGTCCAATAACTAAAACAAGACACACGGTGAAATATATTCATTGATTTTAAGCATCAACAAATATTTCGCGTAGCCGGGCTAGATAGCCTCATCGCTCAGTGTTCCCAAAGACGAAAGTATCATTCAGGGACAGACACAAACCCCGGGTTTCATGACCAATCATCAGAGTGACTTAGTCAAACACTGAATGAAAAGTGCCGTAGAACTGGTGGGGGAAAGAACCCCACCAGTGCCGCCTATGGAGAATCCTCCGGCCCTCTGCGATGAAGAAACCTTGAGCGATGTTCAGCGACGTTCATACTTTTGCCGTACGAGGGTCAAGGAATGGGGACGCCATCTAGCGTGTAGCGACCTGTACGGACTGAAAACGCCCGGTTCAGTTTGTTTAGATAAACCAAAAACCAGTGAACATGTAACGAGGTGAACTGTGGCTAATTGCCAATAACTAAAACAAGACACACTGTGAAATATTCATTGATTTTAACCATCAACAATGAGGTGATCTAGCCCGACCACGCGGAATATTTGTTGATGATTAAAATCAATGAACATTTCACCGTGTCTCTTGTTCTAGTCATTGTCAATTAGCCACACTTCACCTCATTACATATTTAGTCCGATAGCTTAATGAGGTCCACGGCACTCTCTTATGACCGTTGCAAAGGGTTGTTTCGAAATCGAATATGGTTGACATCTGAGAGCTGCACCAAAAGAGTGCAGTTGGTCCAGTGACCTCATATGTCCTACCCAATTTCCAGTTAGGGGTTTCCCTCTACGATATATTATGCTTGCACCCAGCAGTCAGCATTTCCTTACATATAAAGTGCCTGTACATTAGCGCGCTGCGTGGCAAATGAGTGGCACGCGCGCCGCGCGTTCTCTGCTCGTTGCTTTTGTTGTTGCAACAAACCTCCCATGATCCTTATGAAACTTGCAAATGCGCATTGCGCATTCAGTTCAGAGTTATGTCTCTGTCACTCCGCACTTTCAGTGAGGAGTAGTGCGACTATGTTAATAGCAACCTACTAGAGGAAGAGAAAAAAAATTGGTTCAAGCCCTGTGGACAGGAGCTTTGGCGCTCTTGTTCAAACTTTGACACATCTTATCTCCCAAAGTATTGGTTTCTAAGAGTTGGAATTGATATCAATGTATTCTTATGATAGAACTGCATCATAAAGGAAATTCAATTCAAATATTAGTTTATTTATCAAGATTAAATGAGCAATCTGAGAATGAGAACTGCAGCATGCAAGAAATCAATTTAAAATAGCTGAAATGAATTTGACTCCTTCTTATAGAACAGGATGACATGAACGTGTATGAACACAGATCATTTAATAATTCATAGATAGAATAATTATAGCATTCTGTGAAAACATAGAAGTACGATTTATTATTGAAATTTCGAAAAATCATATCTCCGAAAGTACTAGCTTTTTGGAGTTGAAAATGATATCAATGAATTTTTATGGTGCAACTACATCTTGAAGAACAAATTGAATTTGAAATTTGTAAGTTAAAAAAAAAATTTTTTTTTCGTTGCTCCGAAACCATCTGGCCTATTTTACCGAATAACGAACTTGAACGAGACATTCAACTCCCAAACATACTCTGAAAATTTCAACTGCCTAGCTCATTCTGTTCGAGAGTTTTAAAAATTAAAAAATTTTTTTTTACACTTTACGCCACCTCGATCAATACAAAACTTCGCATGCACATAAAGCTAATTATTCTACAATTTGATGCTAAATTTCAGATATATCAAGTGATCGGTTTCGGAAATATAAAAAAAATGTTTTTACTAAAAACATAACTCTATTCTCCATAACTCCGAAACCCCTTGGTGGATTTCGCCCGTTAACGAACTTGTCTGAGATATTTACGTTCCAAACCCACTCTGCGAATTTCAATGCTCTTACTCCTTTCGTTCGAGAGTTATCGTGTTAACGGACGGACGGCCAGACGGCCGGCCGGCCGGACTGAATCGATCTCGACCACGGATTCTTGATCAGTGACTCGAACCAAATCGTTTAAGAGCATTTTCAGCGAAAAATTCGAAAATTACAGACTTTTGGGCAAATTGATAAGCACTCTGTTCCGAGGAACAAGAGCGCCAAAAACCCAAAGCCAATGTTACAATCATTTATAAAGACCTTGTTCTGGAATTATTGAATTGTTGAATGTTCATAAAGTAAAAATTGGTTCAAGCCCTGTGGACAGGAGCTTTTTGGCGCTCTTGTTCAAACAGACAAATTATATCTCCGAAAGTATTGATTTCTCTGAGTTGGGAATTATATCAATGGATTCTTATGATAGAACTGCATCATGAAAGAAATTGAATTGGAAAAAAGTGTTGTTAAAAAAAAAAGCTTCAAAATTATCATTTGAAAAAAAAACCCATAGAAATACGAATCATTATTGAAATTTCGAAAAATCATATCTCCGAAAGTATTAGCTTGTTAGATTTGAAAATTATATCAATTAATTTTTATGGTGAAACTGCATCTTAAAAAAAATTGAATTTGAAAATTGTAAGTTAAAAAAAGTTTTTATTTCGTTACTCCGAAACCATCCAGCCTATTTTGCCCAATAACGAACTTAGCCGAGATATTTATCTCCTAAATCTACTCTGTATATTTCAACTGCCTAGCTTATTCTGTTAGAGTTATTGTAGAAAAAAATAAAAAAATATTTTTTTTTAAACCTTTACGGCAGCCCTATCAATACAAAACTTCGCATGCGTATAAAGGTCATTATTCTACAATTTCATGCTGAATTTCAGATAGATCGAGTGATCAGCTTGGGAAATATTCATAAAAAATGTTTTTCCTGAAAATGGCCATAACTCCGAAACCGCTCGAAGGATTTCGCCCTTTAACGAACTCGTCCGAGATATTTACACTCCAAACCTACCCTGCCAATTTCAATCCTCTAACTGCTTTCGTTCGAGAGTAATAGTGTTAACGGACGACCGGACGGACGGACAGAATTGATTTCGACCACGGATTCTTGATCAGTGAGTCGAACCAAATCGTTTGAGACCATTTTCAGCCAAAAATTCGAAAATTACAGACATTTGAGCAAATTGATAAGCAATCTGTTCCGAGGAACAAGAGCGCCAAAAACAGCATTGGTGGCGTACCGACCTTTCCAAAAAAATAAATGGCACAGAGCTAATGCTGGATTTGAAGTCCCATGAAATTAGTGGACAATATACAAATTTTACCAGAATGTCACCAACTAACTTTGAGAATCTCCTGCAAACGATTGGTCGTCATATTTCATTCCGGACCGGACGGACAGAATCGAATTTGACCTCTGATTATTCCTCAGAGAGTCGAACTCAATCGTTCGAGTTTTGACCATTCGTATAATAGAGACATTGTGGCAAAATTATAACACGCTGTTCCTCGCGGAAAACGCGTACGAAAACGAATTTCGTTAAATCAACGATCCTTTCTTGTCGAAACAACGAAAGATTTCTTTTCTTTAATGGATGATTGTCATAAAGGTAAATTATTTTTTACCTAGTATTGATACGTTTGCCTGGCGATTTTTGTTTTTTGCGCGTATGTTCTGGGAACATCGCGCAATCATTTTGCCTAAATGGCAGTAACTTTCGATTTTTTTGACGAAAATGGTGTCAAACGATTTGGTTCGACTCACTGATCAAGAATGCGTGGTCAGAATCGATTCTGTCCGGCCGGTCCGGCCGTAGACGCGACAACTCTTGAACGAAATGAGCTAGACCTAGAGAGTTGAAATTTTCAGAGTAGGTTTGAGGGATGAATAGTTATTGGGCAAAAGTTGAGTTAGTTATTGGGCAAAATCCGCCTGATCGTTTCAGAATAACGAAAAAAATTTTTTCTACATTTCAACTTTTAAATTAAATTTTTTTCAAGATGCAATTTCATCATAAAAATCCATTGATATCATTTTCAACTCTAACAAGCTAATACTTTCGGAGATATGATTTTTCAAAATTTCAATATTACATCGTAGTTCTATATAATTCACAGAATGCAAATTCTATATGTCTGTGTTCACTGTTCATAAATGTCATCTAGCTATTAGAGACATGTCCATTCGTAGTTTGAAAATATTTTCTGCTGGAAAACAAGTATCCGATTCTTGAATTGGTGAATATATACTAGATTGTTTTGAAACCGAAAATAATATTGACTGGCTGCATATTGAATAATTTATGTATTAATTCGGGATGATGTTTCAGAAGATTTAGAATTGGACTTCCGGTCAAACCGGAAGTGACTTTCAATTTTTGTTTTTTTTAGTTGAAGGTTCCTTGAACGAATTGAAAATCATAAAATAATATCTTTTGAAATGGCTGAGATAATCCATTGGAACATGTATACTGGGACACCCGGTATAGTGTTTATAAAGCCCCTGCCCTTGGTTTCCACCTAAAGAAAAATGGTTCAAAGTGTCCTTTTTGTATTCAAGAACGGGGATCCTTATATCCCATTATCCACCTACGTAATGATTCCATATCAAATTGCCAATTTGTTATTCTGGGATCTGTGTCATAAAAATGTCAATTTGTATCAAGCCTATCAAGATTAAAGGTCATAAATAAACTGAGAAGTGCATGGCAGGATTGGTATATCCGATATCGCATAACGAATTCAGTGATATTCAATAAATCTCATATTTTGTTGTTTGTACAGGGGATACAAGTATTTGCAAAGGTGCAATAGCACTGCAGATTTTGAACATTTAATTTTCATTTAACACGCTCTACAGACAAAATACCAATCTAGACAAAATCCTCTGAGTATAATACTGGATTGGTTCGTTCTCACCTCAAATGAAAAATATATTTTATCTCCATTACAAAACATTCTGAAATATCATCTTGGGTAAGTAGTATTGTACATTTTTCGTAAACATTAATTTCAGAAACCTCATAGACTGAACGTCAAGCATAAATTTCATTTTCCACACAGGTGATTAGAATTTTCCTCTGGTCTCAAACTACAAAAGTTTACCTTGTTCTTGAACAAGTGCAGCAGACTAAAAAAAGTGGGAAAGCCCTGTGGTCAGGAGCTTTGGCGGCGCTCTTGTTCAAACTTTGACAAATCATATCTCCGAATGTATTGGTTTCTCAGAGTCGGGAATTATATCAATGGATTCTTATGACAGAACTGCATCATAAAAGAAATTCGAATAATATTTTATTTATCAAGATTATATGGCAATTTGCAATGATTCAACCTCGTGAAATGGGTTGATCCAACTTACACTCGTGGCATAGTTTTCACAACTAGAAACACCTGAGGAAAGTATATCATCGAAATGTCTAGTGTAAGGCTGGAGACAGTCATAGCAGATTACCCATTTATTCTTGATATTTGAATAGGTATAGGCTGACGAACAAATTATCTTAATAGTTCATTTCATTTGTTTGAAAGATTAAATATGTATTTCATATTCTTGTTTTTCTCTATTTGAAAACTTATCTCATTATACGACAAAATATATTAATAACATACAATTCTCTTTTCATAATTTAATAGTTCATACCACTAACACATTAATTCTGTATTATGAACCTTAACTCAAGAAAAAATGATAGATACACAAATGTAGATCCATATTTCAGCATTTTTTTGCTAGCAACATTATGAAAATACTGTACATCGGAATATGTCTCACTACTTAAGGAAGTAGAAGGTAATATTAACCTCAGTGGTCAACGAACAGTAATTTCTTTTGAAGACTCCATTATGTTGTTCTTTCCTATTGCATCCATACACTACATCAGTGTTTTTCAACCTGTGGTCGCGACCCCCTGGGGGGTCGCGAAGCTTCTGTAGGGGGGTCGCCAGAGGTCAAGAGCACTATGTACTTTAGTAAAAAAAAACAATAAAGATTATTAATATTTATTTATTTATTAAGTAAGAGAAACAAAATATAAAATCCTTAGACCCATGTTAATTAATGCGAAGGTTGTGCTTGTTTTTTATTAATTAATTTATCCCATCGTGGATCTGTATTTGCGACACATAGAATTAAATCGTTTTCCAAATTTAAGCGATTTCTTTGCTTACTCTTTATCTGGGCCATCGATGAAAATGTCAACTCGCATAAGTACGAGGTGGCAAATGGAATCAAACACTTCAAAGCCTCAGTTGTCAATTCCGGGTATTCTGTTTTTCTCCTTAACCAAAAGGTATCCAAATTAGAAGACTTGAATTCCAAGTGCAACATCCCATCGGCAGATAATTCTAGCAGTTTCTCTTTGAGCTTATTTGGTAAATTAGCCTCATTTATAGCTGCATTTAAAAACGGATTTAAGATCCACCTCTGCCCAGTGTTCTCTGATATCTCTTGCACTGAGAAGTAATAACACAATTCTTCTTTCAAATTATTTAACAACTCTTTCATACCAGGTACATATGTCTTGATGTTTATCTCACATCCGACTTCTTCAGTAAAAGATTGTGTCGACGAAAATGAATCGAAGTTATTTTGATTTATGGACGACGACCACAAGTCAATTTTTTTTGTAAAGCCATGTATTTTGTCTTTTGCAGTGATGACATTTTCATTTCGCCCTTGAAGACTTTTATTCAAGATATTTAAATGCTCAAATAAGTCAGAAAGAAAAGCTAATTTCAAAAGAAATTCCGGGGCGCAAATGAATTCAGAGTATTCTGACTTGGCCTGCTGTAAATATATCAAAAGTTCAGCACGAAGTTCCATAACTCTTGCCAGTACTTTATCTTTTGACAACCACCTAACCTCTGTATGGTAGAGTAAATTTTGGTGGAGTGCCCCCATATCTTCACAAATAATCCGAAATAATCGTGACTGCAACGCTTTTCCTTTAATATAATTTACAATCTTTATAATAATATTTAGAACTTGGCTGTATTCCTGTGGCAAGACTTTGGCCGCAAGAGCTTGGCGATGGAGAAAACAATGCACCCAACAAGCGTTTGGCTTCTGTTCTTTCAGCCTAGCAATAAATCCACTCTTCGCACCAGTCATCGCTTTTGCTCCGTCGCTGCAAATAGCAATGCATTTATTTGCCCAATCGATATTCATATCTTGCGTAGCTTCAAGGAACATGTTATGCAAACACTGACCTGTAGTATTTGTGGGAAGCGCTCTGCAAAATAGTATTTCTTCCATTAATTTATCATAGGATTCAAAACGCACAAAAGCTACAAACTGCGCACATCCCGCAATGTCCGTGGATTCATCAAATTGCAAAGATACAAAAGTGCTTTCCTTTATTTTTTCTATGACTTGATCACGAACGTCAGTGGCCATATCGCTTATCCTGCGTTGAACGGTATTGTCAGAGAGAGGTATACTTTTGAGTTTTTCGAGCTCTTGTTTCCCAAACATAATATCTGCTATATCTAATATAGCTGGTAAAATCAAATTTTCGGCAATAGTGTGAGGTTTGCCTGCTTTAGCCACACGAAAAGCTACTCGATAACTAGCAAGCAACGCTTTCTCATTTAGGTTGGACATTTGTACTATACCAGTTTTTTGATGTTGAAGAGCTTGCAATTTTCTCTCAAAAAATTCCACGGGCTTATTTTTTTCATTTGGATGTTTTGTGTTAAGGTGGCGGTTTAACTTCGACGGCTTCATGCTTTCTCTTGATAAAGTTTCAAAGCAAATAACGCACTGTGGTTTATTGTCAATCACAGTAAACCCGAATTTCAAATAATTGTCGTCATAAAGACGTTTTTTCTTTGTTTTACTTCCACTACTTTCACCAGAAGTTGACGGTTCTGTTGATCTTTTCAGGAATTTATCCATGTTAAATTATTACAAATCACTACAAATGCGTAATTCTTACAAATTAAAGTAAACACAATGTCTAACGGTCGTCAAACAATTGAACGTCGACGTGAATTGAGTGAGTATCGCGTCGTCCCGCGACCCCTCCCCCGCAACGCTCGTTGTGACCCGCTCGTTCGTTCACTCTCAACAACTCGCCAGCTAGCCACCCACCACACTTGCCGGGCGGTCGGCATCGGCCTTGGTCGTACGTGCGTATTTGCGTAAATTGCTGCGACGTATTCAATGTATGTATATAGATTTAAAATAATGTGTTTTAAGTACATACCATATTATGTACTTATATCCGAATCCTAATTATGGAGACGCATAAAAATACGTCGTATGGAACGAATATTTGTAACGCTGTAACATACACATACATATATGATAAAAAAGCGAAGGGTCGGGGGGTCGCATCATGAAAAAGGTTGAAAAACACTGCACTACATCGTTAAAATGACCCAATTCAAAATCTTCTGAAACGTCATCCCCAATATGTATACATAAATTATTCAATATGCAACAAGTCAATATTACTTTTGCTATCAAAACAGTCTTGTATATTTTCACAAATTCTAGATTTGAAACCGTGTTTTCCAACAGAAAATATTTTCAAAGTACGAATGATAAACAAACTAGAACAGAAAAAATTTGCATGTCTCTTATAGGTGGGTAACAACATATAGAACAGAGACAAATAGAATTCGCATTTTGTGAAAACATAGAAGTACGACGTATTATTGAAAATTTGAGAAATCATATCTCCGAAAGTATTAGCTTCTTAGAGTTAAAACAGATATCAATGGATTTATATGGTAGTAGAATCTTTAAAAAATTGAATTTGAAATTTGTAATATCAAAAAAAATACTTGTTTTCGTTACTCCGAAACCATCAGGCCGATTCTGTCCAATAACGAACTTAACAGAGATATTTATGTCGCAAACCAACCACCATGTTCAATATTTGGTGAAGAAGTTACGCTGTATTCTGTATGGGTTTAAACAGGTGATGGGGCATCTCGATTTCAGACAGAAAATAATGGTTTACCAGAGTTTGGTGGAATCGCACTTAATGTATGGAATTATTGGCTGGGGAGGAGTATCGCGAACTTATCTCAACACCCTGGAGATCTCCCAAAGGAGGTTCCTCAGGCTGATTTTAGAGAGAGAAAGAAGATATCCCAGTGACTTACTTTACTCTGAGTTAAAAACCCTGGATATAAGACAATTATTCATTGTTCAAATAGCCATTAGAGAACATATAAATAAAAAAAATCTGGTAGAGTTAAAACATTTGTATAACACCAGAAGAAAACATGATTTTGTTACACCTCTAACGAACAAGGCGATAGGGCAAAGATGTTATAATTATTTAGCTCCCAAAGTGTACAACTTCCTCCCTCACGAGTGGAGTACCGAAACTTCCACCGTTGAATTAAAAAAAAATTTAATCTTTTATACGATCCACACCAAGGAAGGAATTGCATAGAATTGTTGAAGGATGAAGTTTTATTTGTCGATGGGTAAAAGTTGCAAAAGTTTATGAGTGTTATTGTATATGAACTGTCTATTTTTGATATTGTATGGGGTAAAAGTGTACTAGAATTTGCTAGGTGATATTTGATATTTTATATTTTTTGTGCTTATGTATTGTTTGAGTATGCAGATTATTCTCTATTTGTTTTTATAGTGTATTCACATTCAATGATTTTACCACACACAGGGTTTTACCCTCAGTGGAATTGTAATTTATTCATCAATTTCTTATGTATGTGTATATGAGTGTATAAAGAATTTCGTATTGTATTTTATATGCTCAATGTGTATTCCTAGTGATGAATGAATATTATTATTATTATTATATTATTATTATTACTCTGAAAATTTCAAGTGTCTAGCTCATTCCGTTCGAGAGTTATCGTGCTAACGGCCAGACAGAATCGATTTCGACCACGAATTCTTGATCTGTGAGTCGTGTAAGACCATGGAAGACCATCCAAAAATGCGAAAATTACAGACATTTTGGCATATTGATAAGCACTCTGTTCCGAGGAACAAGAGCGCTAAGAACAATGCTTCTTGTGAAAATTCAAATATTAAAATTGGTTCAATCATTGACGTGAAGTCGGAGCTTTCGCACGCATGTTCTATTTTCTATTCATCTCCATTGGACACTTTTAATCGAATTTAACATCTGTATATACCGTTTTCTCTACTTTTATTAGATATGAATGTATTTCGTAACATTTCAATGACTTGAGTAAAGAGAGTATCAATGACTTGAGTAAAGAGAGTATCGTCTATGATCACAGAATCTTTCATTCTGACATATATATTCTATCGGAATTGAGAAACGTAGAATATCTAATAATATACGAAAATTATTAAGCCAATTATAATTTCAGGAATTCACGACATTCCGCGAAAATTAACGCATCGACATTTTACAAGTAATTACCGAGTTTTAATTGGATTATATTCGTTTACAGGGTGTCCCAAGTTCGACAGCCTATTAGACGTTTCTGGAGACCTGGACATAGTTGAAATATGAAAATTGGGATTATGATATTGCTTGAAATTCTCTATAGAGCTAAAATATTTTCGAAGCCCAAGCACCTCCGGTTATACTGGGAGTGAAAATAAATTTGATGAAAACATTTTTTTTTCAAGTTTTGCATTCCTGATCGGATCAAGTACCCAATTCTGAGTACATTTCTGTTAAAACCATTGTATTCATTCGAATAGATTTCAAAATATCGAAAAAAACCCGGAAAAAAAGTCAAATACGTTTAGTCAGTATAATGTTCATTATTCTTATTTTAAACATCCTGAGCGTGAACCGTTTTTACAACATCGAAGAGGAAGAATGTGGAAAGGTCATGCATCTTTTGAATTTGAGAAATATCATCACAGGGTGTTTCAAATCTCACGACGAAAATTGTGATAAAAATGTGCCATAATTTTGTTTTTCAAATTAAAACCCAATTTTTTATGATTGCGTTGGATTCTGTAGAGTAAAATAATGATGGTTTTATAACATGATTATGCTCCTAAATTCAATAATTTCTGACTTTTTTTTTTAGGAAAATCATGCTTGGGCTTCGAAAATATTTTAGCTCTATAGAGAATTTCAAGCAATATCATAATCCCAATTCTTATATTTCAAATATGTCCAGGTCTTCAGAAACGCCTAATAGGCACTCGAACTTGGGACACCCTGTATTTTGGTTATAGAGGAAATAACAACAAAACTCAGATGAGTATAACTCTAAAACCGTTCGGCCGATTATGACTATTACCGAACTTACATGTCACATTCAGATGCGCAACCAACATGAGAGTCGCTATCTCATTCCTTTCTCAAGTTATCACGAGATACAAAATATTGGTAGGGTGGACACAAAATTTCACATACGTCTTTATGTCAATATTCTACAACTTATTTTCAAAAAAGACAAACGGTGAAATATTCATTCATTTTAACCATCAACAAATATTCCTCGTGAGCCAAGCTAGGTGAACTCCTCGCATAGTGTTCCCCCAAAAAGGAAAGGTCATTCAGGAGCAGACATGAACTGGTTTCATGGTTATTATACCAATCGTCAGCGTAACTTAACCACACTGAATGACAATACAATTTGTTGCGATCGGCACCTAGGTAAATCCGACCCCCTATGATGAAGAAACCTTGAGCGATGTTCAGCGACGTTCATTCTTTTGCCGTAAGGGTCAGGGAGTGCAACGCCATCAACCGAAATGACACCATTACGAACAGAAAATACCCGGTTTAGAGAGGTTAGATAAACCACGTAATGGTCTCATATAGGTAGAAGTAGAGAATTATTTCAATTACAATTGGATTCCTACAATGCCATCAATTTAGGCTAAACATGAACAAATAAATTTTATATGTCGAATAAATTCGTAATTTCTTGGGTATTTAACTGCTTCATCAAGACTTTTAATTTAAATATTATCAACGTTGTAGTTTCCAAAGCTCTAGGTATTACAAGTAATACCCATGTTGCATCTCATGTGATCTATTCAATACTGAGGTAGATACATTTTCATGTTGATGTATGGCTAGAACCAAGATATGAAGTTACAGCAGACTTCGAAAACAACTGTTCACTCGGGAAGCGGAACAGTTTACCATATCATTACCAGGTTAAAAATTTAGTTTTTGGGGCCTGTGGTACCCCATAATAAATTTCACCGACTCGAATGCACTTCTTTCTTTCCGTGATATAGCTTGTGAACCAGCTCGGCGAACAACCCTTGACACCAACATCCTGAAGAGGCGCAAGCAATCGGTCATGGCTCACAATGATGAAGGCCTTCGCCAAGTCTGCAAATATACATAACGAAGGCTTCGATTTGCCCAGGTACTTTGGTACGAATTTCTTACGCTAAAGCCGCTATTGCATCCTATGTCAACCTTCCCGCTCTAAACTCATACTGTCAATCATCAAAGATTTCACAGTTTTCGAGAAATTGTGCTATTCTAGTGTGTACAACTTTCTTGAAATTTTTCGAGATCTTTGAATCAAGTGAACTACGACGATTTTTGCGCGCGTGTTCCGCAAGGAACAGCGTGCTATCATTTCGTCACAATGTCTGTATTTTTCGAATTTTTTTTCGAAAATGGTCTCAAACGATTGGGTTCGACTTCCTGATGAAGAATTCGAGGTCAAATTCAATTCTGTCCGTCCGGTCCGGCCGGCCGGCCGTTAGCACGATAACTCTCGAACGGAACGACTTAGAGCGTTGAAATTTGCGGGGTAGTTTTGTAGCGTAAAGATCTCGGAGAAGTTCGGTAACGGGCGAAATCCACCGAGCGGTTTCGGAGTTAAGGCCGTTTTTAGTCAAAACGTTTTTCATGAATATTTCCGGAACCGATCACTCGATATTTCTGAAAATTGGCATCAAATTGTAGAATCATGACCTTTATATGCCTGCGAAGTTTTGTTATGACCGGACGGCCCTAAAGTGGCAATTAAAATTTCAAAAATTTTAAAATTTTGTTTTCAAGATAACACGAAAAATACTGATCTGGTTAAATTGAAACTCAGTAGTTAGATGCAAAAGACCAATGCAAACACTTTTGCAAAATTTCGTGAAGATCACGTGACATGAAAAAAATCAAAAAATTACTACTATTTTGCGGAATACTTTGCTTAAAATGCCGAAACCTATTTTTTTTGGTTCATGCTTCCTTTTCCGGGCATTTAACTGCTGTAGTTTTCGTCAGCGAGGATTGGGGTTTTGGGGTGGCGGATGCTATTCCTCCATAGAATCCAGATCCCTGATGAGGGTCTGCGCATGCGTAGATTAAAGATGCGATATCTCCCGAACCACTAGTGTTGGAGAATCGGAGTTTTTTTAAGGTGTGTTATTTTGAGAGGACTTTTAGCCGCGAGGAGATTGCGCATGCGCAGAAGAGAAGTGACTGTTTTTTAATTGGATGGGTTATGTTGGGAGTGCTGAGTCGATATTGTGAGGTTTTAAAAGAATATTCATAGCAATTCAGTTCAAGGACAAGTCATTTTGGGGGATGTAGCGTTGTTTCCGAGTCAAAGTGTTCGTACCGTGGCCCTGGGGCTAATTTTGAAATTGATGTTACCCCTTACAGGCATTTTTCGTTATGCGCATGAGCAGACCATCGGTGATTTAACTGGTGGTGTTCTCGTCAAAGAGGATTGGGGTTTTGGGGTGGCGGATGCTATTCCTCCATAGAATCCCCTATTGAGGGTCTGCGCATGCGTGGATTAACGATGTGCTATCTCCTGAACCACTAGTGTTGGAGAATCGGAGTTTTTTGTAAGGTGTGTGATTTTGAGAGGACTTTTAGCCGCAAGTAGATTGCGCATGCGCAGAAGAGAAGTGACTGTTTTCGGGTTGTATGGGTTATGTTGGGAGTGCTGATCCGATATTGTGAGGTTTCAAAAGAATATTCATGGCAATTCAGTGCAAGGACAAGTCAGTTTGGGGGATGTAGCGTTGTTTCCGAGTTAAAGTGTCCGTACCGTGGCCCTGGGGCTAATTCGAAATTGATGTACCCCTTACGGGCATTTTTCGTTATGCGCATGAGCAGACCATCAGTGATTTAATTGCTGGTACTTTCGTCAGAGAGCATTGGGATTTTGGGGTGGCGGATGCTATTCCTCTATAGAATCCCCTGGTGAGGGTCCGCGCATGCGTGGATTCAAGAAGCGATATCTCCTTAACCACTAGTGTTGGAGAATTGGAGTGTTTTGTGAGGTGTGTAATTTTGGGAGGACCTGCAGCCACGAGTATATTTCGCATGCGCAGACGAGAAGTGAATGGTTTTGGGTTATGTTGAGAGTAATGAGCCGATATTGTGAGGTTTTAAAAGAATATTCATGTCAATTCAGTGCACGGACAGAAGTCAGTTTGGGGGAAATAGCGTTGTTTCCGAGTTGATATGTCTGTATGGTAGCCCTGAGGCAAATTAATAAATAACTATATTCGGTAGATCTATATTAAAATACGTTCGGATTTGGAGAAGAGGCAATTGCTTTCCTAACGGAGGTCCCACAACCGCAATTTTTTTTGATCTTCAGTAAAGCTAACAGCCAAACTGTATTGATAGCTATATTTGTTAAAGGAACTTGAAAAATAAGCACTGACGTGAAGTCAGTACTCTTTGGCGCGCGTGTTCACGGTGGCTAATTAGAATTGAATGATGAGTACTTCAAGCTCAGTGGATAGAGCGAGCCGAAGATCTACCCAAATGATAGTGGACACCATTCACTGTCGGTTCAAAAATTAACAGTGCTGTATCTAAGCTGCCATCAGGATAGAGTAACAAAGTTGGAAAAGAACACAACTGACTCTCCTTAGTCGCACAAGCTCCTAGATGATTTGGGAGGGTCAGTATAATCCTAATCATGTTTATAGCACGCGCGCAAAAGCAGAGTGATTTAACAATGAAAGAAAAAGTGTAAAAAGTCAATCTGCTTTAGCGCGCGTGCTATAAACATGATTAGGATTATACTGACCCTCCCAAATCTTCTAGGAGCTTGTGCGACTAAGGAGAGTCAGTTGTGTTCTTTTCCAACTTTGTTACTCTATCCTGATGGCAGCTTAGATAGAGCACTGTTAATTTTTGAACCGACAGTGAATGGTGTACACTATCCTTTGGGTAGTTCTTCGGCTCGCTCTATCCACTGAGCTTGAAGTACTCATCATTCAATTCAAATTAGCCACCGTGAACACGCGCGCCAAAGAGTACTGACTTCACGTCAGTGCTTTTTTTTTTTTACTAATAGATGTTTCTTCTCCTGATATATAGACCAGTTTTATGAGTGTTGTTTTTAGTGGACTTGGAATTTTTCAACAATTTGACAGAATTTTCAGAAGTTGACCTTTCTTGGTCACATAAAACAGGTAGCTTACATTTCCTCATCAGCCGGTTATTTAATATTCCTTTGAGCAATATAAACCTCGAGAAGAAAAAAAAATGATTTTCCGAATTGCCAAAAGAAATGGGTGTACTCATCAAGTAGTTCAGAGAATTATCAACAAACATAAAGATTCAGTAACATGATCCTAACGAAAGAAATAAAAACGATAGAAGGTTTCCACGCTTTCACGTTCCATTCGAAAACAAACAACAAACTCCAAAATATTTTTGAAATGGTTAATATAAATAGTTATTTATTATACAAGGGAAAAAAGTATTAGATTTTAGCTCGAGGTTATGTTGTCTCCCGACGCGAAGCGGAGGGAGACAAAAAACCGAGAGCTGAAATCTAATATTTTTCCCGTGTATAATACACTATTTTTTTCTTAGACAGGAAAAACGACGATTTAATAGTGAAAGAACATATTATTACAATATATTAAAGTCAGAATGTTATCGATATGAAATTTGAATTTTTAAACTAAGCTATTAGACCTGCGTTGCTAAGGAAAACTTCAGTGTAATCAAATATCTGTCAATTTAATTTTGTGATTTGATTCAAAAATTGCGAACTCAGTAATTGTTTAGTAGTTATTTTGAATACTATAAAGTTAAAAATGCTTGATTCTGAGTTTTCTCTGACTCCACCGAAGTTGATAGAAGCAGCGCAAGTAGCAAATATCTTCCATTACCTATATGTATATATATCCGGGAAAAAAGTATTCACTTTTTTCCCGGGGAAAATAGTTATTTTTGTATCTAGTGCGCGAAATGCTACTTTGGTGATCGAGAACTGATTTTTTTAACGAGGCGCAGCCGAGTTAAAAAAATAGTCGAGATCACCAAAGTATTTCGCGCATGAGATGCAAACAAAATTTTTTCTACAAACGCCAAAAATATTGTTCTAAACTAAGTAACATTCATAGTTTAATATGAAAAATTGTATTGAACTGGCTTAAAATGTTTTTCCAAATCAAGTAAATACTATAACTATGAAAATAAAATGGCATTTGTTTGTTTGATTGAGGAACATAAAGGTTAAAATATAAAAACTCCATATAGTTTACATGCAGTGTGCGAAGTAAGTACTTCGCACACTACTTCGCGCACGGTGTCATGGTAACAAAGGAAAATGAAAAAAAGGGTCACTTCGCATATTGTTTTCAATGCGCGAACCTTGTCATTTTTTGACGTTTGTAGAAAAAAGTAATTTCGTGAAAAGTTATATTTTGTTACCTGTCAACAGAGATGAAATGTCAAATTTTTTTCCCATCACAGAAAAAACTGGTTTTCAAAACTTCCACAAAAATTAAACAATTTCAAGGAAATACATTCGATAAAACTCCGGACATGATAAAATCGGGTACATATGAAATTAAATGTTTAGATTTCAACAAGTTCTAGGTCGGGCAAACAAACAGAAACATTGTCACACGATATAAAGAGCATACGGGACACATTCGGAACAACAACATCGAGAAATCTGCTGTTGCAAAACACGTTTTAACAACTAGCCACTCAATTTCAGAAAATTCTGTCAAATTGTTGAAAAATTCCAATAAAGTGTACGTAGGAACACGAAATGTTTTTTTCCGAAACATATGTCAGACGACAAACACTGTAGTGGACAAAAGTGTTGTAACTTTTGTAGTGTTCATAATAAGTCCACAGGGAACTCAAACTAGAATATACCCTGCATAGAAAGTGATCACGATTTCTACCCATATCTGAATGTGGTAAGGTGCAAACAAGTTTCAATCGAATTCCGAATCCTTTTCGAATGGTATATACACAGAAAGATCCGAGTTTTCTTTCTTCCTTTGAACATAGGAAACTTCTTAAGAGTCGATTTTCAGGATGCAATTTGAATCCAATTCCGACTATCCACAGTTGTATAGATTCGCTGCATCCAGAAATTAGGTCGACGAAAAAGTATATCCTTGAAGAACATGAAACTCGTGTGGGAACATCCGTAGTGCCTTTGAGACCCATGAAAACACAATCAATTCACACTAAGTGGGAAAGGAGGTACCGAGAAAATGAAAGAGGAAACCTATTTAAAACGCGTCCCATATTCTCATAAGGTCCCAGAGCCAGAGGTAAACAAGTTCTAAAGAGCATTTTTAAGGGTTGAAACAAAATTTCAAATTGAAAGGAGGATAATTTATGAAAATCAGAGCCGTCGCATCACTAGGGACTTGTTTATATAATCTCCATATACAACTAGTTGGAAAAGCAGGTTCGGGTGCTTTGGCGCGCTTGTTCAAATGTATAGCCAGAGTGGTCGCCCATTCAGATACTGAATTCGCCCATGGCAGCTTGGCTTCCAAAAAAATTATATTTTCACAATACTTCCAACAATATAGACTCGATCGAGTTAAAATCTAGAACTTAGCTGTAATATAAGGTTTTGAAGGTTCTTGCAAAATTTCAGCGTATCTGAGCTATTCAAATTTATAGCCAGACTGGTCACCCATCCAGATGTTGAACTCGCCTCAAGCTGCTTAGGTCCAGAAAAAAAAATATATATCCCAAATATTTCCAGTAATATAGATTCTGTCGAGTTTAAATCTAGGACTTGGCTGTAGAAGAAGCTGAAATATTGAGGGGCATTTTATATCTTCACTATCAATTCTTTCTTCAAAAGAGAAACAATGAGTTGACAATTAACAGAAAATATTCTGTATACCAGTGATTTTCACATCCAATAATATACGAAAGTACTCACGTTTCACGTAATTTTAAGGAAAAATTAACCCAAATTCGTTCCATAACGGTTCCGTAGCCGAGTTATCATTTCAATAGAAATGAAAACAAATGTTACCTCCGTTCAGTAGAGGACAAAAAAAATTAGTTAAAGATCTGTAATCTGAAAATATCTGTTGCAATTCATCAAAATACGTCCAATATAGCATATTGTATTCTCTTTGTTAAACGAATGGATTTAAATATCGATATAAATGCATGTAAATAATAGTTTTTAATCATCCTCTGCAACTGACAATGATTCTCTAGTATTGAAAAATTATCGAGGAATAAATGAAAAACCAATATTAGTTTGATTTTTTACAAATTTATATTCGATAAACTTCTTCGGGAATGGAATTGCTCTGGATAATTGGCAATATATATTATGTTGTTGAACCGATTTTGTGAATTTTGACATGCTGTTGAGGCATCAACTTGTCAAATACAACTTCGGTCGGAAGCACGGAAATAAATATGAACATAGACAGACTTGACTTGTTGCCCATTGATTTATGACATTCACTCCAGGCACGTCAGAATAGAGAACTGTTGACAACTTCGCTGTTTTTTTTATTGAAAATATCCATCTTTGCGCGTATGTTCTGGGGAACATCGCGTTATCATTTTGCCCAAAATGTCTGTAATTTTCGCATTTTTTGCCGAAAATGGTCTCAAACGATTGGGTTCGACTCCCTGATGAAGAATTCGAGGTCAATTTAGAATATGTCCGTCCGGCCGTTGACACGATAATTTGAGAACGGAAAGAGCTAGCGACTTGAAATTTTCAGGGCTCATCCCAATACGACGGCCAAATTCTTTAATGGGCATAATCGGCCCACCGGTTTCCGAGTAATGATTTTGTTTTCAAACAATATAAATACCATCGAATTGAAAGTTGGTAGTATATAAATCTAAGCACGTTTGTGAAATTTTGTGAGAAATGTATATCACTAGAAAATTTAAAAAAAATTATTGAAAAATATTTAATATATTTAATCGAATTTACCATGGTAAATTCGATTAAGAGAGTGTCCAATACAGGAGAATGGATAATAGAACATACGCTCAAAAGCTCCTGACTTCACGTCAGTGCTTGAACCAATTTTTTACGATATTTTGTCTTAATTACGAAAAAGCCAAATAATTTTCGATTGAAAATTCTCCCCTCAAAATATCTGCTTTTTAAAAAGAATCGGTGGACTGTTTGTTCGTTGAGATCTCTACTTTCTGGTGGCGTAAAAAAAAATCACATTACTATGGTAAATTTTCTCAGAAAATGCTAAGTTAATATTCAATAAGACATCTATAACATGTTGTAGAATCTTCCTTAAATTATATGCGTAGAAGCCTATTTATTGCTATTGTATTCCTACCTGAAAGACGCTAGGATAGGAGCCTAGAGATAGTGAGGCTTTGGTGTCGGCCCAATATACTAAAGCGCCAGCTCCTATATTGGATTTTGAATCATCTGTGTACCATTTAATGGCATTATCTTTAAAAACTTGGGTGGTGGATTTCTGGTCCCAGTTTTTCTTCCTACCTAGCATCGTAGTGTTCTTTTCGATGTTTACTTTCTAAATCATTTCGTCACTAGGAAGATTGGCTTATGAAATGTACCTGGTATGAAAGGACCGGGTTTTCTAGGTTTTAATATTCTCACTACCTGTGCCTTCCCTAGATATTCTGAGAAGTACCATTTTGTCTGTCACTAGATGAAGGGGTGTGGAGATTTGTGATAATCCACACCCCATGTGCCATGGTAGGACAGGTTCCCATAACTCTAGTGATATACACACAGGCAATCCTTTGTACTTTGTCGAGGGTTTTCCTCGTACTATTCTGGCTCATCTTTGTACACCAAACTACTCCCCATACGTGATTATGGGTCTCTCAATGACGTAAATTCATCGCAGTATCTTGGGATTGCAGCCCTAAATCTTACCGGATAGATTTCTGCACGCCATAAAAGCCTTTATTGCTTAACTAGCAGTGATTTCAACATGCTTATTCCACAGAAGTTTACTAGGTATCTAGTATTACTCCCAGATGTTTAACTTCAGACTTCCATTCTGTAATGTCTCCGTTCGAAAAGAGGGATCTCACAGCCAGAAGTTTCCTTCTCCGAGTAGAGAAATCACTATGGTCTTGTTCGGGTTTATGCAGAGCCCCACTGACAAACACCACCTGTAGTAAGTCACACAAGAAGCCCTCGAATCTACCTCTGACTATTAGGACTATGCCATTGGCATATTCTATAAAGCCGAAGCCGAGCTCCGTTAGCATGTGGAGTAGCTCATCCACTACTAGGCTCCAAAGAAGGGTACAAGAGGGTTAATTATCTTCTTCACGAAATATGCTATTTTCATCTCATTTTCGATAATTGCAAATGAATATTCGACCAAATGACAAGCTTGCTACTCTTTTCACACAAAAAAATAATAATCTCTAGAAAATGTATTATGTCGAGTAATACTTTCCAGTGTATATTGTTATTTCAATATTTCAAGAATGGTTGTTTTAAGTACAGAATTTGTCCATTATTCAAAAATATACTGAACTTAAATAGAAATAATTCCTCGAATAATTCATAAACAACATTGAGGAAATACTAAAAGTTTTTGGTGACATTCAAAGTTGCTACTATTCATGGAAAATTTTCATAAAACATTTCGTCCAGAATCGGTTCATTAGATGTTTATGATAATTATAATGAAGTTCTGTATAGAGGTTCAATCCTATATAATTTTTCACTTGAGGCAACGCGGATTTGCATCAAGTAAAAGCGACGAGCAATCAATTTTTACAAACACTTGTGTTTTCACTCATGATCAAATATCATCACAGCTTGCAAAAGACTGAAACAATTCAAAATATGAAATCCTTCATTTCCTAAATGGAGCGGTAAACATGATTTCATGAGAAATAATGGGTATCCCGTTTTGTAAACAATTATTTCTATCGTAGATGAATACCGTGTTATTATAAATGATGAACCAGTTTATTTGAACTACACCAATCAGAGAATACACGAATTACTACCTACAACTGGTTGATAGCTGTTATGTTAATTGATAAAATGGAATGACTTCGAACCCTCCACACAGAACTTCATTATATTTAAAAGAGACATCCAAATAACCAATTATGGTCGAACTGTTTTATTTCTATTTTGGTTTAATATATTTTTGAGTAATGGATGGATCGTGCAGTGAAAACCCTTCCTGAAATATTAATAATATGTCAAGTGTCACTACTATCGGATATGTATTGTTTGAAAACAAAATTTCAACTCCGAAACCGTTTGGCCAATTATACACACTAACGAACTTAACCGTGCAAATTTCAAGTCGCCATCTCTTCCCGTTCGAAAGTTATCGTGGATGAGCCCGGCCGAACATAATCGTATTTGACCTCGAATTTCTCATGAGTTAGTCGAACCTAAACATTTGAGACCATTTTCTGCAAAAAAATTGAAAACAGTAGTTATTTGGGCAGTGATAGCACGAAATTATGCGTGGAATTTCTGCGGATTTTACAACTAATTACCATGATTCAAAGGTTTCTTTTCTGGGATCTCTCTCCCAAACTCTGAATGTAACAATTATCGAATTTCAGAATAACTATCGACAAAATAATTCCGAAGATTTTCGTTAAGTGTCTGACGAAGGAGTCTGATATAGACTCCGAAACGTTACGATATAGTTGTTTCTTTGTTGATGTTGTTTCGTTGTTGTTTGTTAGGCAACATTGTTCGATGGATTGCTATTTGCTTCTCACAAATATCTTGTGTTTCTGACGCGGAAGCAAATCACAAAATAATAAATTCTTCATTTTGTAGATATTTTTCAGAATTTTGGGAGAGAAAACCCAGAACAGAGACCTTTTAATAATGAGTATACCTACCACAGTATCCTTTAATGATTACTTCATTACCATGAATTGGATAAATTCGTTTTTCTTGAGTTATTGAGGAAATACCAACAAACTTTCAGATGGGTACAACTCCAAAACCGTTTGGCCGATTATGGCTATTAAGGAACTCAAATGTCCATACGGATGCTACCTACACTGAAAATCCCGATTCCTGAATACGTGAATCGCTATCTCTTTCCGTTCTCAAATTATCGTGAGATACATAATATTGTTTAGTGATTTTTTTTTAAATTTTCTAATGATACGATTCACAAGATTTTTTTCACACGGCCGGTATATTATAACTAGTTACCAAGTTTCAATTCGATCGTATCTCTACTGTTTGAAAACAAAATTTGTACCCGGAAACCTTTGAGCCGGTTATGCCCATTAACACAATTAACCGTCCCATATTGGACAATTTGGCAAGCACGACGGGTGTATGAAGGACTATTTCCCGAAAAAAAATGTCACTCAATTTTAATTGTCGGGCAGAAATAATATTAACTATAATTCAAATAAATAAGATCTTATTGACATTCATCCAGAATGTTTTCGATGTTTTAAAACGTTACAAAAATATTCACCTGAAGCACACGTGTAAATACCCGGATATTTTCACGCTGCATTGATATTCAAACATTTTGGGTTGTTGCTAAGTGATTTGTATCATATGCGTTAATATAATTGGTTGAAATTTTTTTAGGGGAATAGTTATCCATATCCTATGGTCCATGCTCCAATACGAATGTCAATGCCTGATTTTTGCAGTCTCTGTATACATCTATTGATTTGATTACTGAAGGAATAGAATTGTACAAACTCCATACACATGGATTCAGAGTTATCCTTACTTAAAGAAATATTGAGAGATGGATAGAGAAACGGTTGAGTATGTCTAAGGCAGCTATTATTTCTATATTCGATGAAGCATTTGCTATTTCAGCGAACAAATGTAAGGCCGTTACTGTCAAGAATCGATTTGCTCTCATGAGTATCTAAATAATATCTTACGGGATTTTTTCCCTAACACCCGATTTCTATTGCATACAGTTGATCCACAGTAGCCCCACACAAGAAGCACTTACGGTTAATGTGTCAAGGAAAACGAATTAAGTCAATTTAGTTTTATGACTCACTTATTTTAAATTTTAATTAAAGATTCACATTATATTGTATTACTGATGATTTTGGAAATTTAAGTTATATTCGGGGGGAGGGATGATGGTTATCTTCAGAGATGAATGGAAGCTGTTCATGGGTGATATAATATTCCACTTCTGAAAACAGGAAATCTAATTATGAGTTGTGAAAACTATGCACACAGTGTAAGTTACCACAACCCAATCTACGAGGTTATCCGCCGTATTCACAAAGCATTAAATCTCCGTTAAGTCCTAACGGTGGTGAAACAGGCCTGTTTCACGTTAATTTTCACTTAAACTGAGGTTGCGATTCTTATTTATCCTTAACTGAGGACCTCAGTTAGCGGAGATTGAATGCTTTGTGAATACGGCGGTATATCATTTTAGATATAATATTTTTATTGCAGGTTGTAATAATTTTGTTATCAAAAAGTTTAACCTTTAGTTCAGTTTTAAAGCTATTGAACATGAGAATGACCTAAGCAAATTATATAAAAGCATTTCCACCACCACTTCTTTCTTTCATTTATATGAACTGTTGTAAAATACAGGATGTCCCATCTCAGACGAGCCACCCCGTATATTTCTTATCGCATAGTGATTGGAAAAATTTCCAGAAACATGTCGAATGATTTTGTTTGGGGGACATCTGTTGACGTATATTTGAGGCTTGAACAAACAACCCCCTAAGAAGGGGCGCTTCCACCCCTCAACTTTGAATAGGGGAGAGGGGTTGAGTAATACTTCATTTGAAAGGTCTTGGAAGCCTCTTTACAACGTAATTTTGATGATTTTCGCCAAAATTCAATTTTTAAGCTCAAATGAGCCACCTTGAATATTTTGGTTATTTTTACAATGTACAAGCCCATTTTAATTAAGTCTTTTTTATAAACATAAAAAAACCTAAAAAAAATAGTAATTGTTTTATCATGCTTACAATCAAAAAAATTAAATCTGCGTTTTTAAATCAAATTGGTATTCAAATTGTTCTCCATTAACTTCCATACAATAACACATTATTTACTGAAAACCATCTCAAACATGGTTCAGCATAATTGGAGCAAAAATCTTGGACTTAAGATGTTCCCACAATAAGAAGTCCAGAGTGTTCAGGTCAGGAGATCAGGTCAGGCCACTCCATAGGACCTCTTCTTCCAATCCAACAACCAGGTTATTGAAAATTGGGGTATTGACGAACTCGTGCGGTGTAGTGAGGAGCAGCTCCGTCTTGTTGGAAATGCAATTGTTGTTCAAGTAGTAGAGGATCGTTTTCTAATTTTTCTGTTATTAACGGATCATTCGCATTTTCCAGCGTTTCAAGATAAATTCGCCATTTAAGTTATCAGGAAGGTAACAGAGGTCCAATGAGGTGGTCTCCCAAAATTCCTACCCAAACGTGTTGCTTTTCCGGATGTTGAGTGTGAGCTTCTCGAAATACATTAGGACTTGTATCGCTCCAAAATCTACAGTTATGTCGGTTAACCTTTCCATTAAGTGAAAAAGTGCATTTGTCAGAAAAGCAAACGATGTACAAGAAATTTGAGTTATTTTTGATACGCTCTGCCATAATTTCGCAAATCTCTTGCCTTCGATCCAAATCATCATCATTTAAAAAATTTAATGCTTGTGGCTTCTACTTGATGCAAATCCATATTAACTCAATGAAAAATTATATACGATTTACACTTATTTATTCAATATTGTGACGCGTTTCGTCGACACAGCGACTTCATCAGACTACATCATACTAAATTCTTAACAAATCATTTAATTCATGAATTAATTTAAATTTGTACTGATGGAATTTGAGTTTATGTAAAATTCTGAAAACGTCAGATTGGCTAATACCGGAAGCTGCAGATAGTTGTTGTACAGATTGCTCCTTAATCATTTGCAATTCCAATGGGTGCCCTTTTTGGCGCTCTTGTTCCGCGGAACAGAGTGCTTATCAATTTGCCCAAATGTCTGTAATTTTCGAATTTTTGGCTGAAAATGGTCTTGAACGATTTGGTTTGACTCACTGATCAAGAATCCGTGTTCGAAATCGATTCTGTCCGGCCGGCCGTTAACACGATAACTCTCGAACCGAATGAGCTAGACAGTTGAAATTTTCAGTGTAGGTTTGGGGGATAAATATCTCGGTTGAGTTAATGGGGCGAAATCGGTCGAATAGTTTCGGAGTAACGGAAAAAAATTTTTTTTTTACTTTACAACTTTTGAATTCAAATTTTTTTAAGATGCAGTTTCATCATAAGAATCCATTGTTATCATTTTCAACTCTAATAAGCTATTACTTTCGGAGATATGATGTTTCAAAATTTCAATAATACATCGTAAGTTCTATGTATTCACAGAATGTGAACACAGAATCTGTCTGTATTTGCTATCAATAAATGTAATCTTTTCTAGCTATTAGAGATCGTCAATTCGTAGTTTGAAAATATTTTCTCTTGGAAAGCAAGTATTCGATTCTTGAATATGTGAATATATACAAGACTCTTTTGATGTAGTTTATGGAGGCAATAGGTAAGAAGAACATAATGGAATCATCAAAAAAAATTACTGTTCGTTGACCACTGAGGTTAATATTACCTTTTACTTCCTTAAGTAGTAAGACATGTTCCTATACACAGTATTTTCATAATGTTGCTAGTAAAACAATACTGAAATATGGAACTACATTTGTGTATCAAACATTTTTTCTTGAGTTAAGGTTCATAATACACAAAAGAATGTGTTAGTGGTTTGAACTATTGAATTTTAAATTATGAAAAGAGGATAGTATTTTATTAATATATTTTGAACTATTAAAATAATTTGTTCGTAATCCACTACCTACTCAAATATGAGGAATAAATGGACAATCTGCTATGATTGTCTCCAGCCTTGCTCTAGACATTTCGAATATACTTTCCTTAGGTATTTTGAGTTGTGAAAACTATGCACCGAGTGTAAGTTGCAACAACCCATTCCACGAGGTTGAATCATTGCAGATTGCTCATTTAATCTTGATAAATAAATTTAATGACAATTTTTGAAGCATTAAAGCATTGAAACATTGTAGATTGCTCTAATTTTTAAAGATAATTTTTGAAGCATTTTTTTTAAACGGCACTTTTTTAAATTTGATTCCTTTCATGATGCAGTTCTATCATAGGAATTCATTGATATAATTCACAACTCTGAGAAACCAATACGGAGATATAAGTTGTTTGTTTGAACACGGGCGCCAAAAAGCTCCTGTCCACAGGGCTTGAACCAATTTTTTCATCCATTACTGAATCCGTCTCAACAAATTTTGAAATCAATTGCATTACTTACGTATGGTGAACGCTACGTTCAGGATGGTTTTGGTTAAATATCCTTGCAGCCACTCGGGCACAATTTTGATTTTGATTTTGGTAATACAGCCTAAGCAGCTCAACACGTTCTTGGAATGTGTACACCATCATTATTTTTGAAATTTGAAACAAATCAGCGAAGTAGAAACACTCAACAGATCGATTTATAATACATCAAATGATCGAAGAAACGTATTATATCCAGATAAACAACTTCTAGGAACAAAAAATGAAGGGAACATAAGAAAATTTTTTATTTTTTTTTATTTATAGTTTGAGAGAATTCTTCTTATTACCTGAGAAAATATTGCAATTCATGTTTTTGAAGATTTTTCAAGTTTGTAAAAAGGGCTCAACAAAAATGGGCTTGAACATTGTAAAAATAACCAAAACATTCAAGGTGGCCCATTTGAGCTTTAACATTGATTTTTGGCGAAAATCATCAAAATTACGTTTTTCATACGCCATTGTAAAGAGTCTTCCAATACCTTTCAAATGAAGTATCACTCAAACCCTCTCCCCTATTCAATTAAGAAGTTGAAGGTCTGTGTCTTAGGGGGTTGCTCGTTCAGGCCTCAAATATACGTCAAAAGATGTGTTTAGATCATTCGACGTGTTTAGGGAATCATTATGTGATAAAAAATATACGAGGTGGCTCGTCTCAGATGGGACACTCTGTATACCAATTAATGGAATATTGAGAAAGTTCCAAAAATTTACAAACTTCTCGTGTGCTTGATCAAACTACGTCAAATTATCCATATAGTGACTTAGCACAAAGGTTTGGGGAATCGCAAGCTACAGCAACTAAAATCACTATGACATAGTTACATGTTCTGCATGAAATTCTTTTCAATCAATTAAAATCAATTGTATGCAATTTTTTTTTAAAATTGTATTTTTAAAAAAATATATATTAAGTACCTATAAAAATATATTCTTTATCTCAGATATCGCGGACAGTTTGGAAGCCCTCAAAATCATATTGTACAGCCAAGTTCTAGATTTGAACAGGTTCGGATTTATATGTTTGGAAATATGGGGAATTTTTTTTCCTGGAGCTAAGCAGTCTTGGGTGTATTCAGTACCTGGAGGGGAGACCACTATAGGTATAAATTTGACCATCTAGTTATTTCGAATGAGCTGCCGCGATTTTCCATGCCCTATATATCATCCGGAACGTCCATTGTGTATCTAACGTCATTGAATTTCGTGAAAAGCAATTATCGCTCGGTAATTGGGCACGGATAATATTTTGGTTTATGATAAATTTTACTGTCGTTCCAATGTGACATTACTCTGATTGATGTCTTGGACATAATAATTATCTTCTTGGAACAGTCTACAGTTGATTGTATGGCACACATTAGATAAATACGAGGCGTGAATGTAATTTTCATGTTTTGCATCAAGAAAACATAGTTTTAATTATTGATAATTAAAATCCATCAACGTGTGTTAATCATACTCATATTTCTGAATATTATGACAATAATGTATCAGGTATAAGTTATTTCTGTTGTTGTGTTTGGTAAAATATGAATATTTATTAAGAAAAAATTCTAGACTGCTAATCCTCGAAGTAATAGACATCAGGAAGTTTTTCTGATTTTACATGTTTTTTGGCGCTCTTGTTCCCCCTAGTTTAATAAATGTCATGTTTGTACAACTAGGGTAGGCCAATGAAAATTGCGATAAAATCATATTTCGTTTCTTCTTTCTCCCGAATGATTTCGATTCTTTTCCATTTCCAATTCATTTATTTTATTTATTTACTTATTTAGAACTACACCACTCAAACAGCATTAGCCAATTATAGAGTCGGAATAATACAAAAAAAAGTATACGAACTAGGTATATAAAAATAAACACCAAATAACGAGAAATATTACAGAACATAGAAAATGATGCAACTCTGTGAGCAAACCAAAACAAAAAAACTCGATGTAGTGAAAAAATGAAAAGCTCACTCACAAAGCCACACCAAAAGCTTACATCCCAACAGCAGTCAGAGAATAGCCCGTCTGATTTCACCGGGCCCGCATGCAAATATGTCAATGAGTTCATGAGTTTTCAGTAGTGGCAAATTAAATCTAGTATTAAGCAACTCATGTGATATACCTCGTTCCGTATAAACTCCATCAAAACAAAAACATAAATATCTTAGAAAACGTCTCTGCACCGATTCAATAATTTTAATATTATAAGACGCATATCCCGGATTCCAAACTACGCTGGCATATTCTAGTTTTGACCGTACTAAGGTATTGTACAAGATCATTGTTGTTTGAGTTTGAGGAAGCCATTTGGAATTTCTAATTACAAAACCTGAAGTTTTGTAAGAACTGGAAACAATGTTATTTACGTGTGCGGCAAAGGTTCATTTTTGGCGCTCTAGTTCCTCGGAACTGAGTGCTTATCAATTTGCCCAAATGTCTGTAATTTTCGAATATTTCGATGAAAATGGTCTTAAACGACTTGGTTCGACTCACTGATCAAGAATCCGTGGTCGAAATTCATTCTGTCCGGCCGGTCCGGCCGGCCGTAGGCACGATAACTCTCGAACGGAATGAGCTAGAGAGTTGAAATTTTCAGAGTAGGTTTGGGGGATAAATACCTCGGCTAAGTACGTTATTGGGCAAAATCGGAAAGATGGTTTCGGAGTAACAAAAAAAAATTTTTTTTTTTACGAAACAAATTCCAAATTAAATTTTTTTAATAAGAAGTTTTATCATAAGAATCCATTCATATCATTTTTAACTCTAACAAGCTAATACTTTCGGAGATATGATTTTTCAAAATTTCAATAATAAATCGTATTTCAACGTTGTCACAGAATGATATTATTCTATGTATGAATTGTCATAATGTCAAATGATGTTCCTGAGACATTATCTAATCAATCGAAGAATTGTGAGCGAAGTGAGAAAAATCTCAGTTGTTTGCTCCGAAAAAAGTTTTTCTCAGAAAATTCTTACATTTCGGAACTGAACATGAAGTAAGAGATCTGAGAGTAGTGAGACTGCTTTTCATCCATAGACATAGATATAACTCTCGAACGGAATGAGGTAGGTAGTTGAAATTTTCAGAGTAGTTTAGGGAGATGAATATCTCGGTTAAGTTCGTTATTGGGCAAAATTGGCCAGATTTAATTTGATTTCTTCCATGGTGCAGTTCTCATTCTCATGATTGCTCATTTAATCTTGATAAATAAACTATTATTTGAATTGAATTTCCTTTAGGATGCAGTTCTATCATATGAATACATTGATATAATTCCCAACTCTGAGAAACCAATACTTTCGGAGATATAATTTGTCTGTTTGAACTAGAGCGCCAGAAAGCTCCTGTCCACAGGGCTTGAACCCATTTTCATCAAAAGTTACACCCAAATCCCTAAACTCAGTGCATCTTTTGATTGTATTATTATCTATGTTATAATCGAGATAAATTAAGTTCTTCTTTCGAGCAAAAGACATTATGTTGCACTTCAATTCAGTATTAAAAGATTTTTTCACACCACTGACTCAAATTTGAGATAACTTCTTGAAGAATATAGCAATCACTTGCTGTTGTAATCTTACTGGATAATTTACAGTCATCTGCATAAAGAACAACATTACATTTCATATTGCAACAAATGCGATTCACAAAATATTGAACAACAGCAGGCCCAAGACAGATTCCTGCGGAACTCCCAACGTTGCAACACATTTCGACGACTTAAATCCATTATACTGAACAAACAGCTGCCTTGACGACATGGTAAGATAAGAAAAACATAACAAAATTGTTTGATAGTCCAAAGAGACTAACCTTTTGAAGAAGGATGCCATGACCAAGCCTGTCAAAGGCTTTAGAGAAATCAGTATACATTACGTCTACTTAGGATACCTTGAAAACGGTTCATTTTATCGACAATGAACAGGAGTACTTTTTCATCAGCTTAATGTTCAAGGTATCCAAATATGTTTTTTTAACTCCTTATCATACAGGGTGTTAACAATGTAAGCATTAAAATGTACAACCTAGTCCGCCCCTGATAAACTGAACAAGGTAATTTAAATGTAAGGGCAGTATTTTAGGAGGTCCTATATACTGTTTATCATATCAAATTTTCATTAAAATATATTAAGTAGTTTAAATTTTACTCCAGTAAAATGGATTTCCAGTGGCGTCATTTAGGAGGCCGTATCTCCGTAGGGAGGGCCGCTAGGGAAAAAACTGATTATTTTTTCAATGTTTTATCTGAATCCGAGAGATTTCCCACATTTTCGTGGACACCCTGTATACCCGATTTTAACATGTTTGGAGTTTTATCGAATGTATTTCCTAGAAGTTGTTTAATTTTCGTGGAAACTTTGAAAGCAAGTTTTATATTAATCTCTTTAAAAATATTCTGGATTTGTTGTTTGTTTTCGAAAGGAGCGTGAAAGCGTGGAAACCTTTTACCTTTTTAATTTCTTTCTTTAGGGTTATGTTACTGAAGAGATTTTCATATTAATGTTTGTTGATAATTTTCTGAACTAGTTGAAGACTATACCCGTTTCTTTTGGCAATTTGGAAAGTCAGTTTTCTTTCTTTCTTGAAGTTTACATTGCTTAGCGGAATATTAAATAACTGATTAACGAGGAAATGTAAGCTGGCTGTTTTATGTGACCAGGGAGCTACCGAATCAGATGAAATGTAAATATCAGAATTAGTAGGTTTTCGAAAAATGTCAAAACTGATTAGATTTGAGTAATCACTAGATAATTTTAAATCTGAATGGCAAGTAGTCCCTCTCCATTTCGAAGGTGAACTTGATAAATATGGGTATTTACTTTTTATGACAATGGTAAATTCGTTAATATCTAAATTTATAAATAATTTATCTCATCTTTGTATCTAGCCCAAAATTTTGGAAAATTTTGTTTTATTTTATAATTTCGAGTTCTAACTTGCTGAGGAACGAATTAGCTAAAAAGGGCAAAGCGGGTACCCATGGCCGTACCGAAAGTTTAGTCATAATATTTACCGTTAAAAGAAAAGATATTTTGCTCAATGCAAAGCGAGGCTAACATCATTTACTCATTAATTTCTATTTGAGGAATATCTAACCTAGAAAGCCAGTCTTTCAAATTTTCTATTGCGATTTTAACCGGGGTATTTGGAAATAATGAAGCTAAGTCCAAAGAAATGAAGCGGTCTTTATCATTGATTTTGAAATTTTGAAACTTTTCAACTAATTCGTACGCATTTTTTGTTGCCAATGTCTGAGGAGTTTGGAAGGTATTAAATATATTTACCAACCATTCGGCAAGATTATAGATAGGCGAAATTAAATTTTAGACGATAGGTCTCATTTGTTTACCGGGTTTGTGAATTGTGGGCAGACAATTCCAGAAATTTCCGTCAAATTGTAGAAAAATTCCAATAAATAGTACTTATGAACCCTTGAAGGTATCGAAATGTATAAGATAAAGGATATCATACTCAATAATGATCTAACCCCTATTAACAACCCATTATTCTTACTAATCGGTTTATACCTAAGGGTATAATGTCAACCCATGCTTGAGTGTAGAAATTGATTGCATGCTTTAGTAACACTTAGTCTTTGAAGATGGAAACTTTGTTTACTAAACATATGTCAGACGACAAAAACTGTTGAACGGTTTTTTTTCTGGATTTTCTCACCCAAACTCTGAAAAATATCTATAAAATAAAAATTAATTATTTTGTGATTTGCTTCTGCGTAAGAAACACAGGATATTTGTCAGAAGCAATCAATTGAACAATGTTGCCTAACAAACAACAACGAAACAACAACGAAACAACATCAACGAAGAAACAACTACATATATCGTAACGTTTCGGAGTCTATATCAGACTCCTTCGTCAGACGCTCAATGAAAATCGATAGAATTATTTTGTTGATAGTTAAGTATTGAATTCATAATGGCATTCGTTTTTATGGTTGTGAATTTTATTATTTCTTGAAAAATAATCTCAGTTATCGCAAGGTCATAACGAATTAATAATCTTCTAAAAAATCGTGTATTTCAATAACGATCGATGTATAATATAGACAAAATATACTGGTAATTATAGTGGAAACTCTTCATATTCAATTGTTTACTGTTGGCGTTGAAAAAAATCGAGTCATATATAAAACTTCATACAAAAAATGTAACCAAACCTAAAACGAGGCTCTCGTGTTGCGCTGTATGTGGCTCGGTATCACCTTTAATATTTTTGAAAACGTCTCGTCTCGTCTCGTCTCACTTTTCAGGGACGAGAACGAGACGAGACGAGATAAATCTCGCTCTCGCGTGAAGCCCTAATAGTAGAGCTACCACGCAAACGGTTTCAGTTGAATCCATGGTTTTACTAAATGTAGTTTCGATTAATTTGTGACAAGTGCGCGCATGGAACATTTTAAAATTGCTTTCTTAGCGATTGCGATTATCAAGTCGAGCGACAAGAAATCGCATGTGTGGGCCAAGCCTTGATCACAATATGAATGTTGCATTCTGGTATATGCCACCATTTATGCAAGGTATAATAATTTTATAATATCGACTAGTGGTTTTTCATTTCTTCTTAATCCTATTTTAGTTTCATGATTTTTGTGACTCGTTCTTTTTCTTTGAATATTGTGTTTATAATGTCCCCTATGTGGGACGAAATGTTGATATGTTGATGATAGTTAAATAAAGCAATAGATTTTATGATTTTGGTCCCAGGATTGCGAGAACTTATGATATATGATTATGACGTGAATAATCTGTATAAAAGAATTCCATACCTTTTTAAGCCAGTCCCCCCATCCTTCTCATAATTGAACGAAAGGAAATAGTTGGGAATCCGAAAAAAAACATTCCTTCCAATGGACACGGAATCAGCTTTGTCCCCTACGAGAATACGCACCATAAATTCCATCCTTGGAGAGGACGCTATAAAATTACCATAAAGCTCTAGTTATATCCTGGCAGACAGTGAAAAATGCAGAAACAGAGCATAAGGGGACTCAGGGTGGGACTCTACGATCCTCGGCGATATTACTCTCTCATTATCTTTAGGGCGCCAACGACCTTCATGGTAATTCATGTTCATCCCCCGTAGCTCGTTCCAAACATGTTACTTTTCTCGATCTGTATATTTTACCCTCCTCCTTTCATCGAAATTGGAGTTTGGAGGCAATTTCGACGTTTGAAAAAGAATGTCCAAACGAAATGTCATTTTATGCGAATCGTCCGCCGAAGCCTTAGTTGTGGATGATTCAATTTGCTATGCTGGCAGTTACCCTTAGGTTGTCAGCTCTGAACTCCGAAGGACCCTTCCGTTCTACATCATATCTATTTATTTTATTATCTAAGAAGCCCAATAAGGGTCAGCTGTTACGTAGGTTCTCGAAAAACTGATGCGTTGAAGTTTACATAATTTCACATCTTCTCCTCTAGATGACTTCGCGTAGTTAACAATTCACAGAATTTAAAAAATTCGTCCGTTATCCCTACACTGTAAGCTTTATTACAAAGATTTATTATTTCGGATTACAATAATATAGTACTCTTTCCAGATGATTATCACCATCTTTTTGAGTGCAAGTTCTGAAGAACGGTGTGCTATATCATTTTACCCTAATGTCTGTTATTTTGGAATATTTTGCCGAAATTGGAAAATGGGTATGATGTGTATCCGAACGTGACGGAAGTTCCTTCATGGGCATAACCGGCCAAACCGACGAGTCCTACGTATACTGGTGCAAGTGCAAAAAAATAACTTTGAAGGAGAGCCATTTAATCGTTCCAATGCTTGTAACTTTGACATAATTCAATAGAAATATTTGAAATTTTGCAATGTTATTTTGGAACTGCTGAGGAATAGAACTGCATAATCAAAATTGAATACCTACTCATACTTTGGAAAATAGCGTCACTTATTTTGTTTCTATAAATATATTAAAGCATGTAAACTAGTACAAGTGATCACTTGTACTATTGTATAGTGTACTTTACGTTTATTTACAAATTAAAGAGAAAGAGAAATGCATTGTATTAAATATCATTAAAAAATTAAAGCATATAATACTGAAAATATTTTTTTTCATCTGCTTTTAGCACTTGTATCAGTTTACTTAGTACTGATAAGTACTTGTGCCAATTTATCTATTCAGGTTATTTGTATGATTAATGAAAGAAATCAATTAGAAAATTAAATTTATTTGCATTCCAAATGAATAAATACATGGAAAACATGGAATTACCATCCTAAAATAATATAATATAAAAAAAAAATTCTCATACTTAGGTAGGTACATAGGAACAATTTTTGACGTGTAAGTTATTGTTTCATGAAGTATTTTTATTTTTATCAGTCCTTTAGACATTGGGTATCAAAATAAAATAACACCATAAATGAAAAGAAAAAATTGTGAACATAATAAAGTCATATTCCGAATAGTTTTGACAAACTTATCAACGTAGTTTGAGAATTTTGGAATAACGCTCTTATGAGTACAAAATATTGCCTTCGTATCACAACTTCAATCTTCTTCTCTCTGAATATTCTTGAAGATCTTTGAACTTAAATCAGTAACAATGTTTTGTTAGCTATATTTAAGCTACCACATTTCTTAGTGACAGTTTGTATACTTCTACGTGTATAACTCCTCAGACATTGTATAGTTTTAGAAGCATCTTCTTCGAAAGCATATTCGAAATGTAGCATAAATAAATCTTCGGCTTGAACGTTGATTTCACATAATGAAATATCCAGTTGTGTATTTGATTTTATTTGTATGAAGGTGAAAGAAGTAATCAAAACGTTCATGTTTAGGTCGGATAATCGTGGTAGCCAGAATCATTTTCCTTATGTATACCTACTGCACTTGGACATTTAATGTGAACATTGCCCATAGATTTCTTTTATCGGTTATACTAAAACGAGGGTGATAGTATTCACTCAGTAATTTAAGTAAAAACCAGAAATCAGATCAGTTGAGCATGGCATTCAAAATGGCGACAACTAATGGAAAAGAGTACATAATAAAGATCTGACTCAATCTTTCATCTTCGATTTCCAGTCATGCGTTTCCATTTTTGATTATTGGAAATTATTGATGGTTGGAATAGATTAACATGGCAGCAAACACTCTATATGGCAGTCGTATGTATCTTTAGTTACTGGATCAGTTGTATACTTTCCTCTACGATCCTAGATTTCAGAGCAGTCAGAATAACTATCGGAATTTGACATAAATTATTATAATACAGGGTCTTTATAAATGATTGTAACATCGCAGTTGGCTTGGAAATATTCTTATTTTACCGCTTCATATATATACTATTCACGATTCGATCCACATAATTTATTTTCTGACAATATCATCATCAAGGCTGTCAATTTCAAAAGCCCGTAAAATATGTGGTGTCGTTATTGTTTGTTAGGCAACATTTTTCTATGTATTGCTTCTGACAAATATCTTGTGTTTCCTACGCAGAAGCAATCCACAAAATAATAAATTCTTATTTAACATATATTTTTCAGAGTTTGGGAGAGAAAACCCAGAAATAAACCATTGAATAAGAATAGTAGTAATTAATCAATTCAAACTATAATTTATACCTACAGTATTCAAAATATTACAGTCATTCATTCCTCCATGATTTTTTAACGTTTTATCTGCTGGGTTTAATTCCTAATAAATCTAGTATTAATTGACTTTGCGAACGATTCATATAATATTATCATTGTTACTGAACTTAAATAAAAACCTGATAAATATCGGTAAATGTTAACAATTGATCATTAAAAAGTTTCTTTCTGGGTTTTCTCTCCCAAACTCTGAAAAATATTTATAAAATGAAAATTAATGATTTTGTGATGTGGAAATAAAGGCATGATTATTATTATTATTATTTGTCAGAAGCAATCAATCGAACAATGCTGCCTAAAAAATAACAACGAAACAACATCAACGAAGTGAAATTCATCGCAGTTATACCATTGTAGGACGATCACGAAGTAACGTCGCCGAGCGTTAACTGATGTAATGGTCATTTGCGTTCGCGAGTCGTATGAAACGCAACTACCTACCAACTACCATCTGCACTGGTGTGTGTAAGTTCCTTACACCAGTGCAGATGGTTCTCTGGCATAAAATCAGGTCACTTACAGCAGTTTAGAAGTTGATATTTTTGAAGCTTATTGATATTTGAAGATGATTGAATGGTTTCTTTCTGGGTTTTCTCTCCCAAACTCTGAAGATTTTTTCGTTAAGCGTCTGAAGAAGGAGTCTGATATAGACTCTGAAACGTTACGATATAGTTATTTCTTCGTTGATGTAGTGCAGTTGTGATTTGTTAGGCAACATTGTTCGATTGATTGCTTCTGACAAATATCTTGTGTTTCTTAGGCAGAAGCAAATCACAAAATAATTAATTTTTCATTTTTATAGATATTTTCAGTTTGGGAGTTTGGGAGAGAAAACCCAGAAAGAAACCATTCAATGATGAATATACCTCCCACAGTATCCTTTAATGATTACTTATTTGAAGATGAGTTTTATAGGATATAATATATAGAATTCATTCATATATATATATATATATATATATATATATATATATATATATATATATATATATATATATATATATATATATATATATGTCAAGTGTATAGTTCCGGTACTTTTTGCAAGGTGTATATTTCTCTGCATACATAGATCATATATTGAATATATAATCCGTTTCTTTTTGAATTTTCAATATATGTCTAGTGGTTTCTGTTTTAGATTATTATATATATATGGCATAGTTCCGAGACTTTTTTCAAAGAAATGATTGTAAATCTGATATTTTTCATAGTTTTTCCGCATATATTAGATCAATAGCACTCTAAGAAGTCATTGATGTCAAAAAATCTCTGAAAACCCCTAGATATTTTCGAAAGCCTGCTCAATAAACGATTGAAGATTTTATATCTTTTGTCGGTTTTCTCGAACACAATAGATTCATACTAGGTATTCTAATGGTAGATATCAAAAGATTACTGAAAACTTAGTGTATTCTGAATATAATTCAGTTCCATCTCAGATATCGATATATCCGCGAAATATATTTGAGCGTTTTCTCGCAGAAAATAGAATCATATTACTCCCACGAGTCATAGATGTCAAAAGATTTCTAAAAACTCATTTGATTCAGAATATAATCCATCAGTTTCATTTCAGATGTCGTCTTGTTCAGAGACTTTCATAGAAATACATAATTGAAGATTGTATATTATTATCGTCGGTTTCCTCGCACAAAATTGATTCATATTATTCTGATGAGTTATTCTCAAATTATGTCAAAAGATGGAATACTTCATTATTCAGGAATAATTCATCAGTTTCATTTCAGTTGCAATTAAATATATCGTCTAGAATCGGGAAAATCACCATATAAATAATCGAAGATTTTATATTTTTATCGACTTTCTCGCACACAATATATTCGCATCACTTCGACGTGTCTTATTATGTCAAGAGACTCACAAAACTTCATTATGATTATAATTAATCAGTATTATTCCAGAAATCGATTTATGCTCTAATTGCGGTACAATCTTCATAGAAATAATTGAAATTTTTATAATTTTGTCGATTTTATCGCATAGAGAATTTTCCTATTCCGTTGTCATAGTTACATTATATTCATATTACAACGACGAGCTGGATATGTCAAAATATTTCTACAAACTTATTACATCTTCAATATATAATTTTGGAGATTCATTTCAGATGTTACCATAATATTTAGTTCTGGGACATCACTCATGGAAATAATTGTTGATTTAATATTTTCGTCAGTGATTTCGCATAGGTACAATATATTCATATTACTCCTTCGAGTTGTATATGTCAAAATCTTCATGTCGAATACATATAATTCGGAAGATTCATTTAAGGTGTTACCATACTATCTAGTTTCTTTTTGAATTTTCAATATATGTCTAGTGGTTTCTGTTTAAGATATATATGGCATAGTTCCGAGACTTTTTTCACAGAAATGATTGGAAATTTGATATTTTTCATAGTTTTTCCGCATACATTAGATCAATAGTACTCTAAGAAGTCATTGATGTCAAAAAATCTCTGAAAACCCCTAGATATTTTCGAAAGCCTGCTCAATAAACGATTGAAGATTTTATATCTTTTGTTGGTATTCTCGAACACAATAGATTCATACTAGGTACTCTAATGGTAGATATCAAAAGATTCCTGAAAACTTTGTGTATTCTGAATATAATTCAGTTCCATTTCAGATATCGATATATCCGCGAGATATATTTGAGCGTTTTCTCGCACAAAATAGAATCATATTACTCCCACGAGTCATAGATGTCAAAAGATTTCTAAAAACTCATTTGATTCAGAATATATCCCATCAGTTTCATTTCAGATGTCGTCTTGTTCAGAGACTTTCATAGAAATACATAATAGAAGATTGTATATTATTATCGTCGGTTTCCTAGCACAAAATTGATTCATATCATTCTGATGAGATATTCTCAAATTAATCCAAAAGATCCTCAACAACTAATAAACAACAGACAAAATATTACTCCGACATAAATGTCGAAAGATGGAATACTACATTATTCTGGAATAATTCATCGGTTTTATTTCAGTTGCAGATAAATATATCGTCTAGAATCGGGAAAATCGCCATATAAATAATCGGAGATTTTATATTTTCATCGACTTTCTCGCACACAATAGATTCGCATCACTTCGACGTGTCTTATTATGTCAAGAGACTCACAAAACTTCCTTTCATTATGATCATAATTAATCAGTATTATTCCAGAAATCGATTTATGCTAAAATTGCGGTACAATCCTCATAGAAATAATTGAAATTTTTATAATTTTGTCGGTTATATTGCATATAGAATTTTCATATTCCGTCGTCATAGTTACATTATATTCATATTACAACGACGAGTTGGATATGTCAAAATATTTCTACAAACTTATTACATCTTCAATATATAACTTTGGAGATTCATTTCAGATGTTACCATAATATCTAGTTCTGGGACATCACTCATGGAAATAATTGTTGATTCAATATTTTCGTCAGTGATTTCGCATAGGTACAATATATTCATATTACGCCTTCGAGTTGGATATGTCAAAATATTCCTACAAACCTCTTTCATGTCAAATACATATAATTCGGAAGATTCATTTAAGGTGTTACCATAATATCTAGTTTCTTTTTGAATTTTCAATATATGTCTAGTGGTTTCTGTTCAAGATATATATGGCATAGTTCCGAGACTTTTTTCACAGAAATGATTGGAAATTTGATATTTTTCATAGTTTTTCCGCATACATTACATCAATAGCACTCTAAGAAGTCATTGATGTCAAAAAATCTCTGAAAACCCCTGGATATTATCGAACGTCTGCTCAATAAACGATTGAAACTTTTATATCTTTTGTTGGTGTTCTCGAACACAATAGATTCATAATAGGTACTCTAATGGTAGATATCAAAAGATTCCTGAAAACTTAGTGTATTCTGAATATAATTCAGTTCCATTTCAGAGATATCGATATATCCGCGAGATATATTTGAGCGTTTTCTCGCACAAAATAGAATCATATTACTCCCACGAGTCATAGATGTCAAAAGATTTCTAAAAACTCATTTGATTCAGAATATAATCCATCAGTTTCATTTAAGATGTCGTCTTGTTCAGAGACTTTCATAGAAATACATAATTGAAGATTGTATATTATTATCGTCGGATTCCTCGCACAAAATTGATTCATATTATTCCGATAAGTTATTCTCAAATTATGTCAAAAGATCATCAAAAACTAATAAACAACAGAAAAAATTTTACTCCGACATAAATGTCGAAATATGGAATACTACATTATTCTGCAATAATTCATCAGTTTTATTTCAGATGCAAATAAATATATCGTCTAGAATCGGGAAAATCACCATATAAATAATCGAAGATTTTATATTTTTATCGACTTTCTCGCACACAATAGATTCGCATCACTTCGACGTGTCTTATTATGTCAAGAGACTCACAAAACTTCCTTTCATTATGATTATAATTAATCAGTATTATTCCAGAAATCGATTTTTGCTCAAATTGCGGTACAATCCTCATAGAAATAATTGAAGTTTTTATAATTTTGTCGGTTTTATCGCCTAGAGAATTTTCATATTCCGTCGTCATACTTTACATTATATTCATATTACAACGACGAGTTTGATATGTCAAAATATTACTACAAACTTATTATATCTTCAATATATAATTCTGGAGATTCATTTCAGATGTTACCATAATATCTAGTTCTGGGACATTACTCATGGAAATAATTGTTGATTTAATATTTTCGTCAGTGATTTCGCATAGGTACAATATATTCATATTACGCCTTCGAGTTGGATATGTCAAAATATTCCTACAAACTTATTTTATATCGAATACATATAATTCGGAAGATTACTTTAAGATGTTACCATAATATCTATTTCCGGGACATTGCTCATGGAAATAATTGTCGATTTAATATCTTCGCTAGTGATTTCGCATAGGTAAAATATATTCATTAAGCCTTCGAGCTGGATACGTCAAAATATTCCTACAAACTTATATTATATCGAATACATATAATTATATGTAAGTAATGTGTATGTAAGTAATCTTTCGAATGCGAAAGATTACTTTAATATGTTACCATGGAAATAATTGTTGATTTAATATTTTCGTCAGTGATTTCGCATAGGTACAATATATTCATAGGTATTGCTACGTCGAGATGGATATGTCAAACTATTCCTACAAACTTATTTTTTCGTGAGTACTTATAATTCGGAAGATTCATTTCAGATGTTGCCAGAACATCTAGTTCCGGGACATTACTCATGGAAATAATTGTTGATTTAATTTTTTCGACGGTGATTTCGCATAGTTACGTACCTACAATATATTACGCCGTCGAGTTGGAAATGTCACAATATTCCTACAAAATTATTTCATCTGGAATACCTATAATTCTAAAGATTCATTTCAGATGTCACCATAGTATCTAGTTCCGGGACATTACACATAGAAATAATGGTTCAAAGATTATTTAAAACTCTGTTTATTCTGAATGTAATTCATTTGCTTAATTTCGAATGACAATATGTCGTTTATTTCCCGTTTAGGTACTACAAATAGACCAACATTTTTTTGTACGTTTTCCATATACAGGGTGACTCATTGAGTTATACATCAATTTCAACCTAGATCACTCTCATCAAACGCTTTTTTCATTGAATACTTTTCCACCTTCGGCCCAGGTATCAGTTTTTATTTTGTATCTTACATGGTGTTTCCTAATGAATTGAATCTAGGTGTGAACTTTCCTATAACAATCACACATCCTCCAAATATAGTTTTTTCCTACTTCCTACAATGGTGTCCTAGTTATTGACTCACGGATTCATAAAACTAAATAAAATTGGTTCAAGCACTGACGTGAAGTCAGGAGCTTTTGCGCGTATGTTCTATTGTCCATTATCCTGTATTGGACACCCTTAATCGAATTTATCATAGTGAATTATGTTGTCCATTCTCCTGTATTGGACACTTAATTCGAATTCACCATAGTAAATTCGACTTACTGATATATAGATTTTTTTTTTTAATTTTCAATGATTTCTTAAAAATTTTCTACATATTATTATACTATACTCACAAAATTTTGCAAGAATTTTCGCGTTGGCATTCTACAACTAACAACCACGTTTCAAGTCAATCGGTTTAGTATTTTTGAGTAAATGAGGAGAAAAAACAACCAACTTCAGATGGCTATAACTCTAAAACCGTTCGGCCGATTATGCTTATAAACAAAGGCAAATGTCGTGTTCTGATGCACACCCTAACCTGGAAACTTCAAGCCGCTATGTCTTTCCGTTCTCAAGTTATCGTGACAAGAAAAATATTTTTTAATAATTTTTTAATAATTTTCCAGCCATACGATTCTCACAAAATTTCACAAACTACTCACCAAGTTTCAATTCGATCGGATTCATATTGGTTGAAGACAAAATTATTACTCTGAAACCATTGAGCCGATTATGCCCATTAACGAACTTGTCCGTCGTATTGGGATGCGCCACCTGCCGTGAAAATTTCAAGTCGCTAGCTCTTTCCGTTCTCAAATTATCTTGGCAACGGCCGGATGGCCGGCCGGACGGACAGAATCAAATTTGACCTCGAATTCTTCATCAGGGAGTCGAACCCAATCGTTTGAAACCATTTTCGGCGAAAAATTTGAAAATTACAGACATTTGGGGAAAATGATAACGCGATGTTCCCCAGAACGTACGCGCAAAAACTTGGTAATTACTCGTAGAATGCCGACGTGCTAATTTTTATGAAAAATAGTGATATCGTATCACAAAAAAAATATCTTTTTTTCAAAAATTTTATATTTCAGAAAGTATCCGTCAGAATCCGCTCAAATTCCGCACATACCTTGGAGCCATAATTACACAATCGAGTACTGAAGTTCAGTTCGATCCACTTTGTATGAGGCGTGAATTAATAGACAATAGTACATGCGCGGAAAAGTTCCTGACTTCACGTCAGTGCTTTTTAAGAATTTTTCATCTATTGATTAGAGTTGAAATTTGGTGTTCAGAGAGATAATAATGACATAGAAGCGTGTGCAAAATTTCCTATGGATCGGTTTACTAGGGACGAAAAAATTTCAAATACAATTGTTGTTTTTCAAATTTGATATTTTGGTCATGGAAAGTGATTTTTAGAGAACGCAAAATTTCAATCTGAGGCAGTACAGAAAATTCGAATGAAAATTCTATATTATTTTCCTTTTATTCTTGAAAATACCTGACCCAGTTGAAACCTGGGTGTAAAATAATGACATTTATATGCATGCAAAATTTCATGAGTATAGTGAAATTAAGATGATCAGTCTGTTTTTGAGGGTTGTTCAACATTATATTCAGATCGGTCAAAGCAGATTGACTTCACTTCCACGCTTTTTGGGTATATAGGTTCCTGAAGTGACCCTGTTCTATAATTACGTACTTCTCTTAGCGAACTCTAGGAGGTCGCGGTAAGATGAAGGAGCATAGGGGTTGATATCCAAATCGCAAATCCTAATAAATGACAAACGCTACCGTATCTCGTCATAAATATGTCCTAGACTTAATCGTTGGTTTCGCGCGGGAAAGAAAATTCAACACGTGGTAAGCAATTTTTTGTTATAACGTATATTTCCTTATGTACTTCGTATCTTCCACATAAGAAGTCCCGGAACTAGGCCTTATAAAATAGTACATATCTGAAAAGTATTAAACTTGTCCAAACACGTTCAATCCTTATATCTCGTAGTGTACATATTCGAGGTCTCGGAACTAGGCGTTTACCTGCAATTTTTTTCAACCCATATCTAACAGTAAACCTACATTTTTCGAGAGCCTTCAAATCATAATTCTACAGCCAAATTCATAATTTGAACATGATCGGATCTATAATGATGGGGATCATGAAACAATACTGGAAAGCGAGCAGCATTGGGCGAGTTCAGTATCAGGATGTGTGACCGTTACCATGATAACTTTTGAATGGAAAGAGATGGCGACTTGCAATTTTCAAAGTAGATCAGCAATTCAAGTGCGATACTTGAGTTCGTTAATAGGCATAATCGATCGACATGTTTTGGAGTTATACCCATCTGAAGTCGTTGTTATTTCCTAAATAACTCTAAGCATACAGATCAGATCCAATTTAAACTTACTAATTAGTTGCGAATGCTGATGCGCAAATTTTTGAGAAATTTCGTGAGGATCGTATAATTAGAACATTTTAAAAATATCATTTAAAACTCTGTTTCAGAAAGTATCAGTACGATATCGATATCCGATCGAATTGAAACTTGGTAACTAGTTGACGTATGCCGTCACAAAGAGTGAAATTTCGTGAGAATCATATTATTAGAAAATTTTAAAAAAATTATTAAAAACTATTCTCTATCTCAGAAACTGCTCGTCCGATATCACTGAAATTTTGGTAGGGTCTACAAAATACAATTTTACAGGCAAGTTCCGAATTTAAATACAATCGGATCTTGGTTGATGGAGATATTGAAAAACAATTGGAAGTCGGGATGCCTTGGGCAAGTTCAGTAGCTGGATGGGTGACCGTTGCCACGATAACGATAACGGAAAGAGATAGCAATTAGCATTTTTTCGGGTAGGTTGCGCAACCGGTATGAAGATAGCAGTCTAATGTTAGCAGCCGATTTCGAATGCCAGACCGTAGCAGCCGAAATTTCGTTTATGCTTACATTTTCAAGAAATATGAATATTTCCCAATAGTTCTTCAATACAAAAATGTTGCTACCTCAATAGGGATCTACCCTAAAAAATATATTACGATGTACCCTCTGTCAAAAACTACCACATTTTCCTATCATATAATAAATGAATATGAACTATTATTATATAGGGAATTCGAAGTAAAAGAAGAATATGAAGAAAATGGTGTTTCCGATAAAAATTTGATATGTGAATATCCATGATGTACGCTTTCAGAGAAATCTACTCCGGTGTACTCAAACGCCTCCGTTTAAGGGAAAACTACCCCTTATCTCTACTACCAGTATATCGAATGTATGACAATAATCGTGTTATTTCAAAGTTGAAGAAAATTATGAAGAAAATGATGTTTCACTCTGAAAATTTGATATGCTGATGATCATGATGTGTTTTATCAGAAAAATCTACAGCGATGAACTTACAAGCCTTCCTTATATGGAAAACTACCCCTTGTCTCTACTTCCAATAGATCGAATGTATCAGAATTATCGTGTTATTTCAAAGATCAAGAAAATGATGTTTCACTCTGAAAATTTAATATGTTAATAATCATAATGTACTGTATCAGAAAAATCTTTCAGGATGAAACATCATTATCTTCATAATTTTCTTTAACTTTAAAATAACACGATTATTCTGATACATTCGATCTATTGGAAGTAGAGACAAGACGTAGTTTTTCATACCAGGGAGGCTTGTAAGTCCTTCGCGGTAGATTTTTCTGATAAAGTATATTATGATTATTAAAACGTCAAATTTTCAGAGTGGAACATCATTTTCTTCATAATTTTTTTAAACTTTGAAATAACACGATTATTCTGGTACATTCAATCTATTGGAAGTAGTTACAAGGGGTAGTTTTCCATACAAGGAAGGCTTGTAAGCCCATCACGGTAGCTTTTTCTTATGGAGTACACCACGAGTATCATCATATCAAATTTTCATGGTGAAAAATCATAATTTTCTTCAACTTTGAAATAACACGATTATTGTGATACATTCGATATATATTGGTCGTAGAGACAAGGGGTAGTTTTCCATACAAGAGTGGCTTGTAATTACATCGCGGTAGATTTTTCTGAAAGAGTATATCATGATTAATAACGTATCAAATTTTCAGTGTCAAACATAATTTTCTTCATAATTTTTCTCAACTTTGAGATAGCACGATTATTCTGATACATTGGATATATTGTTAGTATAAGAAAAAGGGACATTTTTCCATACAAGGGACGCTTGTAAGTGCCTCGCAATAGATTTTTACTCAAAAAATATAGTAGGCACATTCACATATATTTTTTGTAATTTAGGCCCCTAAGCAGGTAGCAATATTTTTTTTAATTGTAGAACTAGTGAGAAATACTCAAATTCAAAGTGTACGCATAAACAAAGTTTCGGGTGCTACGGTCTGGCAGCCGATTTCTTGAAATCGGCTGCTACCTTTAGGCAGCTATCTTCACACCGGTGGCTGCGCATCGGAATGCGACACTTAAGTTGATTAACGAGCTTAATCGGCTAAACGGTTTCGGAGCTATATCCATCAGAAATTATGTTGTTATTTCCTCAATAACTATAAACATACAAATCCGATCCAACTCGATAAATATCGTTTCAAGGATACAATCGTTCCATATTTTTTTGTTAATCTGGAGCTGGATTTTCCTTGTGATAATTAATTGATTTATTTAAGCTTCAAATAAGAAAGATGTGCTCCAAATATAAAGAAAATGTACTGGGTGGTTCGATTGTTATAAGCTCGAAAAGTAATAAGTAAAATTCATGAATCACACTGTATCTCGGTAACCAAAGCAGTCAGAGCCAATAAATTGGGTATATCTCTAGAACCACCTTGGTGTCCTATATTCACTGTTTCAGTTTTTTCGTTTATCAATGAAACGACCTGTAACCTGTAGAATAATTGAAATCATATAAGTGAATTTTATTAATATTTTCTAAAAAAATATGTATAATCTTGTGAAACTGAAGTGAAGAATTGTACATAATATACAATTCTTCGTTTGATTTAGAATTATATGTTAAGTGGTCAGTTCCGGTACTTTATTTGTGACATAATGCAGTTTTCCGGTACTTTAGCCGAGTTCCGGTACTGAATAAAATCAGTTAAATAGGACCGTTCATTTCATGATTCAAAGAATCATTATAAAATGGTTTCTTTCTGGGTTTTCACTCCCAAACTGTGAACAATATCTATTGAATAAAAATTTTGTTATTTTTTGAATTGATCCTGCGTAAGAAACACAAGATATTTGTCAGAAACAATAAATCGATCAATGTCGAAGCCTAAATCAGACTACTTCGTCAAAATTATAAAATTTTCATTTAATAGATATTTTTCAGAGTTTGAGAGAGGAAACCTGGAAAGAAAGCATTCAATAATGAATAAACCTGCCACGGTATCCTTTAATGAATACTTAAATAATCAATATTTGAACCATGAAATAACCGGGTTCTGGTACTGAATAAAATTAGATGAAAAGGAACGTTCATTTCATGGTTCAAATAATTATTATTTGAATCATGAACGGACACGCAAAAGCTCCAGAGTTCACCTCATTGACTTTAAACTAATTTCAGCCAGTACCAGAACTCTACTGAAGTCCTGGTAAACGATATCAGGTACCAAAAAATTGGTTCAAGCACTGACGTGAAGTCAGAAGCTTTTGCGCGTATGTTCTATTGTCCATTCTTCTGTATTGGACACCCTTAATCGGATTTACCATGGTAAATTATGTTGTCCATTCTCCCGTATTGGACACTTAATTCGAATTTACCATGGTAAATGGTAAAATCCGATTAAGGGTGTCCAATACAGAAGAATGGACAATAGAACATACGCGCAAAAGCTTCTGACTTCACGTCAGTGCTTGAACCAATTTTTTTTTCGTGATTTTTTTTGAAATTTTCTAGGGGTACGGTTATTAATATTTTTTTTTCCGTCTTTTTTTTCGAATTTTCTAGTGGTACGGTTCTTACAAAATTTTGAACACGTCTTTATGTTGATTTTCACTACTAGTTACCAAGCTCCAATTCGATCGAATATTTATTTTTTCAGTTATCAAGAAAATAATATTCCAGGTGGGTATAACTCGGAAACCGTTAGACCGATTATGCCCAAAAACGAACTCAACTCTCCTTTCGGATACGCAACCTACCCTGAAAATTGCATTTCCCTATCTCCTTTTGTTCGAAAGTTATCGAGGCAACGGTCACCCATCTACTGAATTCACACAAGAATGCTCCAATCTCCAACAATATTAAACCGATCGTATTAAGACTTGAAATTTAGCGGTAGAGTTAGGTTATGAAGGCTCTTGAAAAATTTCATCAATTTTTAACGATTAGTTACTGATATATAGAATTTTTTTTTTTATTTTCAATGATTTATTAAAAATTTTCTACGTAAGTTGTCCTCACCAAATTTTGCAAACATTTCCGCGTTGGCATTCTACAACTAACAACCATGTTTGAATTCAATCGGTTCAGTACTTTTCGAGTTAATGAGGAACAAAATCCACGAACAAACTGAAATGTCGCGTTCTGGTGTTCATCCTAACCTGAAAATTTCAAGCCGCTATCTCATTCCGTTCTCAAGTTATCGTGACAACAAAAATATTTTTTAATAGTTTTTTTAAAATTTTCTAGCTATATGATTCGCACAAAATTTCACAAACGTGCTTAGGTTCATATTATACAACTACTCACCAAGTTTCAATTCGATCGGATTTATATTGGTTTAAAACAAAATTATTACTCAGAAACCGCTGGGCCGATTATGCCCATTAACGAACTTGTCCGTCGTATTGGGATGCGCCACCTACCCTGAAAATTTCAAGTTGCTAGCTCTTTTCGTTCTCAAGTTATCGTGGCAACTGCCGGACGGCCGGACGGCCGGCCGGACAGAATCAAATTTGACCTCGAATTCTTCATTGGGGAGTCGAACTTAATCGTTTGAGACCATTTTTTTCAAAAAATTCGAAAGTTACAGACATTTGGGCAAAACTATAACGCGATGTTCCCCAGAACATACGCGCAAAAAGTCCAGTAATTATATGCGCATGAGATAGATTGATAGTGATTCGTATAATTTATCTGAAATATTATTTTGAATGACTAGAAATTCACCCGAATGAATAGGCGCAAAATCTCCTGGGTATTTGCAACTAACATGTACCAGTACCGTATATCAACAAAAGTAAGGGTTATCTACATTAGGTCCAAAAAAACCGACTTAACAAATACATATATCACGTTTGTATCCATTCCGGTATTGCATTGAAAATGATCTGAACAATGAAATGAAAGGCTAGCAAAAGCATAGAGTTGAAACTTACAATAATTTTTTTATTTAATCACGTAAATACCAGTCGGAGCCCTGGGGGGAAGTTATGTTTCTCTTAAAATTCTCCATGTAATTGCCAAAATTCATCTCGATTAGATCTTTATTCACGGAAATATTGTATTCAGAACCTTACAACAAATATTCAAAAAGCCGGAAAATAATGCAGATATGTGATTTCGGAGGAAAATATCTACTCACGAAAATTAATATTCATTGTACTCTACTTCATATTGACATGAAATCTATTTGTTGAATGAACAATGTTGTATTATTATCTACCCAAATTATATGTAGATGCCCTATGTTTTTAGGTATACTGTATTCCTGTTTATATTGCTTAAATAATCATGATGGATTCTACTTCTTCCTACAATAAACTTTCCTATGGCTATTAAAACTTCACATTGATGGAATTTCGAAAAGTCTGAATGAACATGCACTCTACTCCGGTCCTTTTCATCTGATTGTATTCAGTGTCGATACTCGGCAAATGTACCGGAAAACTACATTATGTCCCAAATAAAGGACCGGAACTAAACGCTTGACATATATTGATATGGTTTGAAATTATTATTTTGATATTCTGGAATATGATGTAAATTTTGTAGAGTATGTGTGTTATAGTGTTTTAGGATAATACTTAAATATATTTCTGCTATTATTTGAAATGATTGAAAATTTACTTGAATGAATAGGCGCAAAACCTCCTAAGTATTTGCAACTAACATGTACCAGTACCGTAGATCAACTAAAGTAAGGGTTATCGACATTAGGTCCAAGAAAAACCGGCCTAACAAATACATATTTTACGTTTGTATCCATTCCGTTGTTTTATTGAAAATGATCTGAGCAATGAAATGAAAGGGTTAGAAAGTAAAATGTCTTCTCAAGAAAATGAATATTCATTATTGATATTCATATTTATATTGACAAGAAATCTATTCGTTCAATGAACAATGTTGGATTATTATCAACCCAAAATATATGTTTTTAGGTATATTGTATTCCTGTTTATATTGGTTGAATAATCATGATGGATTCTAATTCTTCCCGCACTAAACTTTCCTAAGGCGATTCAAACTTTACAGTGATGAAATTTCGAAAACTCTGAATGAACGTGCACTTTACTTCAGTCCTTTTAATCTGAATTTATTCAGTACCGGAACTTGGCAAAAGTACCGGAAAACTACATTAGGTACCAAGTAAAGTACCGGAACCAAACGCTTGACATATTGATATGGTTTGAAATTATTATTTTTATATTCTGGAAAATGATGTAAATTTTGTAGATTATGTGTGTTATAGAATTTTCGGAGATCCATGGAAACATATTGCTAGGTGGTTTGAAGATATGTGAGTTTAGATAGAAGCGTCACTTATTTGAGAAGAGTTTTTTTTATATAATTCAAGGAAATAAATTTTCGATTTATGTTAAGAACTCCCAAATGAGTATTGAGTCTCAGTAATATAATAATTGAAATCATATAAGTAAGTTTTATTAATATATTTTTATAACAATATGTATATTCTAGCGAAACACAAGTGAAGAATTATAAATAATTTATAATTGAGGAGTAACCATTCAAAACGCATGTTCAATTTGGGCGAAATTGAGTTTGAAGCGGATTTAGAAATGATTTCTATTGCTCTATAGCTCTATGTTAACAACATCTTCCAAATGGCATTATGTCCCTGTGTAATTCAAATCCAAAGTATGTAAGCCGCAACGCAATAAATTATGTACACGTTTGTATTAAAAAAAAATAAAATATAATCAAAAAAATGTTTTATCGATTTACTCATGTTAATTAGGTTACAGGCCAACACTTACTATGCAGACTGTTTTCTCTAAATGTATAAAAAATCGCAACAAACAGCATTATTTTCAATTTCAACCACATCAAGTAGCGAAAAACTACATTACGTCCCAAATAAAGTACCGGAACTAAACGCTTGACATATATTGATATGGTTTGAAATTATCATTTTGATATACTGGAATATGATGTAAATTTGGTAGAGTGAGTGTGTTATATAATTTTAAATGATCCATGGAAACATTTGTAGGTAGTTTGAAAATATATTAATTCAGATAAAAGCGTCACTTTATTTGGGAAGAGTCTTTTTAAATATAATTCAGGGAAATAAGTGTTAGATTTGTATAAAAACCCTCCAAATGAGTATTGAGTCTCAGTTATATAATAATTGAAATCATACAAGTAAATTTCATTATTATTTTCTATAACAATATGTATATCCTTGTGAAACTCAAGTGGAGAATTTTAAATAATTCACAATACTTCACTTGAGTTTCACTAGACTATACCATATACATGTATGTCAAGGGTTTATATCCGGTACTTCATTTGAGGTTGTTTTTACGAGTTCCGGTACTGAATAAAATCAGTTGAAAAGGACCGTTCATTTCATGGTTCAGATAATTATTATTTGAATCGTGAAATAAACGGGCACGCAAAAACTCCAGAGTTCACCTCATTGACTTTAAACTAATTTCAGCCTGAATCAGAACTCGACTGAAGTCCTAGTAAACGATATCAGGTACCAAAGAAGTCCAGTAATTATATGCGCATGAGATAGATTAACAGTGGTGTGTATAATTGAATCGAAATATTATTTGAAATGATTTGAAATTTACCTGAATGAATAGGCGCAAAACCTCCTAGGTATTTGAAACTAACTTCTACCAGTACCGTAGATCAAGAAAAGTCAGGGTTATCGACATTAGATCCAAAAAAACCGGCTTGACAAATTCATATTTTTTGTTTGTATCCATTACGTTGTTGAATTGAAAATAATCTGAACAATGAAATGAAAGGGCTTGCAAAAGCTTAGTTCATTTCAGCGAATTTCAACAAATTTCGACCAGAACATGAAGTAGAACAGTAATTGTTGAATGGTTTTGAATAAAGGATTGAAACTTATGGTGATATATTGGAATCAAGAAGTTTTGTATTTAATCACATAAATACCGGTGGGAGCCCTGGGGGAAATGATGTTTATCTTAAAATTTTCCATTTAATTGTTCATCTCGATTAGATCTCTATTTACAGATTATCGTATTCACAACCATACAAATATATTCTAAACGTCGGAAAATAATGCGGATATGTGGAGGAATAAATGTCTACTCACGAAAATAAATATTCATTGTACCGTACTTTATTTTGACAAGAAATCTATTTGTGGAATGAAAAATATTGGATTATAATCTACCCAAATTATATGCAGTTGCCAAGGATATCTATTCATATTTGATAATTAGCATGATACAGATATAACGTAGCATTTATCCAAAATAGATTGAAATTTAGTACTGATATGGTGAGGTACCGGAAGCATGCAATTGACATAAATACGATATTTGTTCCGGTACTGTACCGGAACCCGACGAATAACATATATTTATTCCGGACCAGTACCGGAACTCGACAAAAGTTCCGGCAAAAGGCAATAGGGCTCAAAAAAAGTACCGGAACTATACGTTTGACATATATATATATATATATATATATATATATATATATATATATATTCATATTCAGTACTTTATAGTTTGTTTTCGTGATTTGTTTGCTTAAGTAATCATTAAAGGATACTGTGGGAGGTATATTCATTATTAAAAGGTTTCTTCATAGGTGTTATCTCCCAAACTCAATCTATCAACTTACTGTGGAAAGAGTTCGAAATAATGAAATTGATTTCATCAAAAAATGTCCTGAAGATAATGGATATCCGAGTCAATTTATAATAGGTGTGTTTATATCTATCATGAATTTAGATAGAAGAGCAAATAATCATGTACAACAGAATAATCAACAAGAACAGTAACCCAATCTGTTGAATGTGTTCACTTAAGTTCGTGGCCTTTCTGAAAAACTCAGAAGAATCGGTTCTAAGTTCAGTATAAGACCCGTCTGCAAAACACAAAATGATGTTAGGTCTTTAGTAACAAAGACAAAACCCATTAATGAAAAACAAAATAAAAAAAACTGTGTATATAATATTCCTTGTATTTGTGGTAAATCGTACACAGAAGAAGTCAGAAGATGAGAACAACTTAAGAAATAGCGACATACATAAATCAAAAATAGCAGAACATGTATGTACGATCCAAGGAGATCACATGATGGATTGGAGTAATACAAAGATTCTGATGACAGAACCTGATTATATAAAAAGGATACTTAAGGAGTCAACTTGTATTTCGTTGAACAGAGAATGCAATTTTGTAAATTTCTCAATTGGTATTGACAATATTTGGCTGAATTTATTCCAAAATGGGTTAGAACTTGAAAAATTCTATGAAAAGTAAAACTATGTCACTATGATTTTCAAATACTGTCAATGTGACAATTCTCGAATTTCAGAATAACAATCAACAAAATAATTCTGAAGATTTTCATTGAGTGTCTGACGAAGGAGTCTGATATAGACTCCGAAAAGTTACGATATAGTTATTGTTTCTTCTTTGATGTTGTTTCGTTGTTGTTTGTTAGGCAACATTCTTCGATTGATTGCTTCTGACAAATATCTTGTGTTTATTACGCAGAAGCAAACACAAAATAATAAATTTTTATTTTATATATATTTTTCAGAGTTTGGGTGAGAAAGAAACCTTTTAATAATTTGTTTGATTAGTTTATTACCTCAAAACGTTTTAGTTACACCAGAAAACTAATGTACTTCACCAAATAAAATTGCCTCAACATTGAACAATGTAAATTCATAAAATTTCGAATTCCACTTCGTAATGGGAATAATAGGATGTTAAATATCGACCGGAGGGAAAACATATTTCTATCAAAAAAAAAATCCAATAGTTGACAACATTGATGGTGCAATCTGATACGCTGATCTCAAAATAATTAGGAACACTATACAGGGGGATTTCACAAACTTCATAAAACTTTTCACACTTTTCGAGGTAGTCCTGCAAATCGAAAAGAATTTTACTGCCATAGGTAATTTTGTACTGGCTGAATGCCAACTTCATAATAAATATAAGCTAAATTGGTGAATTATTTCAGGAGATCAACGGTGGGTTTCACGGAGATTTGACAGCTCTTAATTGCCAAATCAATGTGATTCGATGTCAATTCACAGTTAATTTTTGATGCAACCATCGAATTAAATCCACAAATAAGCTAATCGAAAATTCGTTAAACACACCAACAGTGAATTTGATTTCCATTCAAAATTGAATAATAGCCTGTATGTCAAAGTCTATAGTACTCATAGATATAGGGTTGTTTTGTGATCCTCTATCTCTCAAGAACATGTTTCCTATCTCATCCGAGATACCGTGCATACCTACTCAGTTGAGTAGCGGGTTCTGTAATTAGTAGATATTATTCCTTCATCTACAGCGACCCCAAGAAAAAAGGGCAATATCCTATGTAGGGTGAATATCTCCGCTGAAAGTGAAAATTAACCGTAGAATTTAATTTCGCTTTCGATAGACTTAATTAAAAAAGCCATCAGTTGAATTAATAACTCTGCTTATGAGGTTTCATTAGCAGATTAAACCCAGTAATTGATTCGTTATATAAAAAAACATGGGAGGTAAAAACTATGGGTGAAATTAAATTTTCAAGTACCAGGATTTGGAGTGCAGTTATTTCACCCTCAATTCGTTAAGTGTTCTGTTCTGTCCCATAAAAACTAATTGTCCGTTTTCAAAGCAATTATTTCAGATCAGTTGGTGGCGAGGTTATAAATGAAAAAGGTTTTTTCCACTCGCTCGTTTCCCTTGCGCTTATACCCACTGAAACTGGTGATTGGATATATTATGCTATCAATAAAAATTGAATAAGGTTACTGACCTAGATTCAACCGAGGAGTAGGTTTTTTTTTCATTTTTTCAGTAGCAAAAGTTTCGGAAATGCTGAGCGAATCAGGTCCTTGCTATCTGATATATATTCTTTTGAACTTCGAGCATAACATTTGTTTTTATCTAACAATAAAGCATATGTATGAAAAAACTGTTAGCAGAGGTGAGTGTAACTGGGTACCATATAATTTGATAGATGATACTAGAGATTAGGGAAAAAACCTCAGCAAAAACACCCTATCTCCCCGTTAGTGTTGTGATTTATGAAAAAAGAAATTGATAACAAAACATGCTGAAATATTAAATATTGAAGGGCATCTTTTTCTTTACTATCGCTTCTTCCTTCAACAAGCAGAGAAGTTTCTCCAAGGTACCCGAAACTCAATCTGGAAAAGGAATAGACAAAAGGAGAAAACGATCAAATTAAAATGTGTTCAAGCACTGACGTGAAGTCAGAAGCTTTTGCGCGTATGTTCTATTGTCCATACTTCTGTATTGGAGACCCTTAATCGAATTTACCATGGTAAATTATGTTGTCCATTCTCCTGTATTGGACACTCTCAATTCGAATTTACCATTGTAAATTCGAATTGCATTTCAGCAATTTCAAACGAATAGTTACTGATATATAGAATTTTTTTTTTTATTTTCAATGATTTATTAAAAATTTTCTACAAATGCTATCCTCACCAAATTTTGCAAACATTTCCGCGTTGGCATTCTACAACTAATAACCATGTTTGAATTCAATCGGTTCAGTACTTTTTGAGTTAATGAGGAACAAAAACCACGAAATTTCAGAAAATTTCAGAGGGCTATAACTCTGAAACCGTTTGGCCGATTATGCTCATAAACAAACTGAAATGTCGCGTTCTGGTGTTCATCCTAACCTGAAAATTTCAAGCCGCTATCTCATTCCGTTCTCAAGTTATCGTGACAACAAAAATATTATTTAATAATTTTTTAAAAATTTTCTAGCCATACGATTCGCACAAAATTCCACAAACGTGCTTAAGATCATATTCTACAACTACCCACCAAGTTTCAATTCGATCGGATTTATATTGGTTGAAAACAAAATTATTACTCGGAAACCACTGGGCCGATTATGCCCATTAACGAACTTGTCCGTCGTATTGAGATGCGCCACCTACCCTGAAAATTTCAAGTTGCTAGCTCTTCTCGTTCTCAAGTTATCGTGGCAACGGCCGGACGGCCGGACGGCCGGACGGACAGAATCAAATTTGACCTCGAATTCTTCATTGGGGAGTCGAACTTAATCGTTATATTTCGAAAGTTACAGACATTTGGGCAAAACTATAACGCGATGTTCCCCAGAACATACGCGCAAAAATGGAATATTCTATATTTAATCGAATAGATCTGAAACTCACTACCAATTCTAAAAAAGATTCAGAAACATTATGAATAGCCCTAAAACCATCCTTGAATCTATATATGCGACAATTATTAACTAAATGATCTATGGTTTCCTCTGCTTCCCCGCATTCACAACTAGGGCTCTCAACTGAATTCCACCTGAAAAGCATGCTGTTGCATCGACCATGACCGGTTCTTCGACGATTCAGAATAGACCATATTTTCCTTGGAAGATCAAAACCCGGAACTCTATTTGAAGAATCAGAAATTAAATATTTGTTGAATAAATCGCAAGAAATCCAGACCGCCAAACTTCCTTATCACTTTTATTCGAATTAAGAAAACAGTTGGACCATAAAGGGTTTCGTGACTTCAATCTGGGAATCTTATTGTCTGGAATGTAGAAGAGAATCGGAAATGAATTCGGAAAAGAATGAAATTTATTCCAAGAATTTGAAACAGCAGTCCGCCTGCGAATGTGGGGCGGGACAATGTTTGAAAGAACTGGCAACCAATGAATAGGTGTAGATCTAATAGTTCCAGTGATGATCCTCATAGATGAATTCAGCTGTGCATCAATGTTTTGTATATGAGCACTATTAATCCAAACGGGGCAACAATATTCAGCGGCGGAAAAAAACAAGCCTAAGGCTGCTGTTCGAAGAGTAGCTACATCAGCACCCCATGAAGTACCAGCTAATTTCTGCGGAATATTATTTCTTGGTTTCAACTTCAGACGCAAGTCATCCAAATGGGCTTTGAAATTCAAAGAGGAATCTAGTTTCACTCCTAGGATAAAAATTATGTCTCAAGAAAGCATCACCGAAAGTTACACTCAACGTTCTATATTTTTGATATGATTGTTCAAATGAAAGCAAGAAACTTCAGTTTTATTATGATTCGGACACAAACGCAACTCAAATAGGTATATACTATTTAATAGAACATTTCGAGTGAGAGTTGTTCGAGCATTCTCATCTGAAGTCCGATTGGTCATTGATTCTGATTGTGCCTTATATATAGGGTACGGTCTTAGTCCTATATTATTTCTGATGCAACGATATATCTGATCTGCCTTTTATTGTCAAGTTGCCCTGCTCCATGTTTACGATTCCAAGTTTTACAACTATCCACTAAGCCCTTTCTAGATATTACGGGGAACAGTTATTTCCTTTGAATGTCGTTAAAAGCTGCTTTCTTAGACTCTAAGACTCTTCAATTCCTGCGAGTCCTGCGACATATCACATTAATATAAGCCAATTGACGCAGATTCTCACGACATTCTGATTTTGGAGTAACCATCACCTCTAATCTCAGTTGTGTAAAGTTAAATTGCCAATAAAAATCATCAAAGCACCGGCTTGCCTTGATGGGAACTAAACGTTATACTGTAATCTCTCAGAAGTGTATCAGGTAGTGGAAGTCTCAAAAAAATGTGTTTCTCTGATTGCAAACAAAATACAACTAAATTAGAGTCCCAATCAAAACAAAACAATTATCTTAGGGTTAGAATTGTTGCAAGTATTCTAAACTTCCTTCTCCCCGGTAAGACCTCCACGAAATCTTTCATCTTTGCAGGTTATTTCGCATGGAATATGGAACGTTCGATAGATATTCCATAGTTCTGGTCAAATAAATATGGTGGATGAATCTTAGTTCCAATCAAACAAATGTGGTTGGTACTTCCGCCAATTCAACAAATACAGTTTCGAGCAGATCTATAACGGGAATTTTCAACCCACCACGGAAAACTTTGCATAATGTGGGATAGTGACATTTTTGCAATGGGCGATTAAAATAGAGAAGATAAGAACTTAATAATCGTATACTTTAGTGTAGGTTTATATGTTTATTAACGAACCAAATAATCAGGATAATTTAATATTCTTTGTTTTTTGATATAATCAAAATGGAAGAGTCCACTTACTGAAGATAGATGCCTAATATGTGGGTTAGATGCGGCGATGATATTTTGACTTATTGGATAGTTGTCTCAAAGAAAACATCGAAGTTAACTCTCTTTTATTAATATAAATTATCATAAATTCTTACCCTGCAACCTATTTTTCATTGTTTACATTTTACGTATTGTACTATTTGATTTTTATGTAATTTATAATATTGTTATACCTAGTTTCGAACAGAATTGTATTTATATTTTTAAAAAAATATCTTAACTAATTAACGTTAGCTAGATTGTACAATATTTGGTACTCAGGAGAGGCTCAAGGTTGTTCAGCACCAGGGTGCTAAAAATATTTGACAGCCTCCCAACCCCTTTCGGCAGGAATAATCGATTTTTTTCTCCCGGGGTCTAAATGAATTTGGAGTTATAAGTGATCTGATTTGATTGCTATTTCCCGGTAACTAAAAAAATATGGCAATTAGATGTAGAAACCCAACGCAAAATTTCGTGAGAAGCGTACCAGAAAGTTTTAAAAAAATCATTGCAAATCATTGAAAAATATTGTATATTCTATAACTATTCGTCCGATACGCTGAAATTTTGCGAGAGCATTCAAAACTTAACTCCGCAGGAATCTTTCAAGTTATAACACGAGCAGCCTTCTGTGAGTTCATTAGCTGGACGGGTGACCGCTGCCTTGATAACTTTCGAAGGGAAAAAGATAGGGCCTTAAAACTTTCATAGTAGGTTGCGCATCCGAATGGGAGTTAAGTTCTTCGTTGGGCATAATCGGTCCAACAGTTTCGTAGTTATATAACCATCTGGAATATTATTTTCTGGATAACTCAAAGAATACAGATCCTATTGAATTGAATTTGGTAACTTTTTGTATAATATCGACATAAAGATTTTGAAAATCGTATGACTAGAAAATTTCAAAGGAATTATGAAAAAATATTATGTATCAATTTTCAGGATAGGTTGAGCATACGAATTCCGAATGCGACATTTTGGTTCGTTTATAGGAATAATCGGTGAAACAGTTTTGGAGTTATACTCCGAAATTCTGGTGTTATTTACTCTATAACGCAAAATATACCAATCTCATCCAATTAAAACTCGGTAATTATTTGCAGTATGCCGACTCTAATTTTCGTGCAATCACGTGAATATCGTATCGTGATGTTTTTCGTATATCATTACATATTTTACGAATTTCAATTCCAATAGGATACATAATGCAGAATTAAAAATTCTGTGATCTTAGAGGATTCTCTCATTACTCAGGTGTGTCATTGAAATGGTTCGAAATTCATTCATATCCTATAACAGCAAAGAAATGGTCTAAATCGATGGTAAATTCGATAAAGAGTGTCCAATAGAGGCAAATAGACAATAGAATATGCGCGGAAAAGCTGTTGACTTCACGTCAGTGCTTGAATAAATTTTCAACCAACTACCGTGCTTTAACCGACCAGTTCAGTAATTTTCAAGTTATTGGCAAAACAAAATTTCAGATGACTACTAGACGGAATTTGCCCATCAACCAACGGCGCATTTGGACTCCGAAAGTACCCTGCAAACTTCATCTCTCTAACTCATTGAGTAATCGTGTTAACGGCAGGAGAGCATGGATTTTAAACTCGGATTCTTCATCAGTGATTCGAAACTAATCGTTTGAGACCATTATCAGCCAAAAATTCAAGAATCCAGACATTTCTGCAAATTACTAGGCACTTTATTCAGGTGAACAAGCGCGACAAAAATAAGAAACATTTATCGCTAATAACCCTTAAAAATTTAATGCCTGTGGAAAATGTGGTAGTATAAGGTGTAGTAAAGAGAAATTTTGCTTGAAATTGAAGGCCTTAATTACCACTGTTAGAATGATCCGATTCAGATAAAATATGTACCGTTTTGTTCTATAAAGTGTGGCCATTTTGGAGGTAATATCATTGTGCCCCTCTCATAGAAGCCATCGTCCCTATTGGCAGAAAATTGGTGCCACTTGGTGCCAGGTCTGTACTATAAGTTGGATGCATACGAACCTCCCAACCAAGCTCGCAGAGATCTCGGCGAGTCACTATCGATGTATGTGGCCTGGCGTTGTCCTGATGGTATACAATTATACTCTCCTATTGGCCAAAGCAGACCGCTTCTGGACGATTGCTCCCTTCAGACGGTCCTATTGTTGACAGTACAGTTCCGAGTTAACAGTTTTGCCGTAGGGGAGCAGCTCATAGTAGATAATTCCCTGCAAATCCCACCAAACACATAACCTTCCTGCCGTCTATCCTTTCACCGTTTCCGCTGGTTCACCGCGTTTCTATCACGACCGATTTTGCTTGACGTTGTCGTAAGTGGTCTACTTTTCATCACCAGTCACCAACCGCTCCAGAAATAGGTCAAATTTGTTGCCATTCAGCAGCGTTTCGCAGATGGAAATTCAGTCGATGAGGTTTTTTTACGATTACTCGTATGGCACCCATACATCTAGCTTCTTCTTGAAGGTTCCAAATGGTTTTTTGTGCAATCTTTAGCTCTTGGGCAATCGAAGCAGTGCTTCTATGATGGTCAGACTCGACAATGTCCATGATTTTATCGACAATTTCGACAATTGGTCTTCCAGTGCGTGGTGAATCTTCGACATCCAAATTACCGGAACGGAATCGACGAAACCACAATTGCGCGTAATTGGCGATTACAGTATCAAAACCATAAATACTATTTACATTTTCAGCCGCCTGTCTTGCATGTTGGCCTTTATCGAAGAAAAACTGAAAAATATTGCGTATTTTCTGTTTGCTAGTATTCATCTTTGACGCACGCTCAAACTAAACTGAGTCAACTGATCATCATGTAGTACAAAATCTCATCGTTCTAACGCCATCCAGTGGAACCCGATCGGACTTATACAATCCGAGATACATATAATTAAAGACATCTATTGTAACAATAGTAGTTTTCTTTTTACTATTTTACTACACCTTATATATTTCAAATAAGAAACTAGAGTTTACTGTGGACACGATACTTCAATGAACAGCGAGTAACTTTAATTGGCGTCTAGCATACGTTTCGGAACCACTGTTTACGTCATCAAGAGACAACGTAAAATAAAAAAAAGTGGGAAAGCCCTGTGGACAGGATTTGGCGCTCTTGTTCAAACTTTGAGAATCATATTGCCGAAGTTATTGGTTTCTGATAGAACTGCATCATAAAAGAAATTAAATTCAAATAACAGTTTATTCATCAAGATTAAATGAGCAATCTGCAATGATTTAACCTCGTGGAATGGGTTGTTTGCAACTTACACTCGATGCATAGTTTCACAACTCGAAATACCTAAGAAAAGTATCATAGAAATGTCTAGAGCAAGGCTGGATACAATCATAGCAGATTGCCCATTTAATCCTGATATTTGAATTGGTATAGGCTGACGAACAAATCATTTTAATAAGACATTTCATTGTTTTGAAAGATTAAATATGTATTTTATATTCTTGTTTTTTTTTATTATATTATACCTATTAATATTATTATTTATTAATCAAATTCTCTTGTCATAATTCAATAGTTCATACCACTAACACATTTATTCTGTATTATGAACCTAACTCAAGAAAAAGTATTTGATACACATGTAGATCAATATTTTAGCATTATTTTGCTAGCAACTTTATGAATATACTGTATATATTGACATGTCTCACTACTTAAGGAAGGTAATATTAACCTCGGTGGTTAACGAACAGTAATTTGTTTTGATGATTCTAATATGTTGTGCTTTCCTATTGCCTTCATATAGTGCATCATTAAAATGAAACAATTCTAAATAATCTGAGTTATTTATATATGAGTTATTCAATATGCAAAAATTATATTATTTTTGGTATCAAAACAGTCTTGTATATATTCGCACAGTCAAGATTAGGAATCCTGTTTTCCAACACAGAATATTTTCAAAGTACGAATGATAAACAATCTAGAACAGAAATAAATTTGACATGTATCTTATAGGTATATAAGATGACATTAATGAACACTGAACTCAGATAGAAGATGTAGTGTAAAAAAAAATCGTTTTTTCGTTACTCCGAAACCATCAGGCCGATTTTGCCCAATAACGAACTTAACTGAGATATTTATGTCACAAACCTACTCTGAAAATTTCAACTTTCTAGCTCATTCCGTTCGAGAGTTATCGTGTTAATGGCTGGAACCACCGGACAGAATCGAATTCCTAATCAGTGAGTCGAACCAAATCGTTTAAGATCATTTTCATAAAAAAAATCGAAAATTACAGACATTTGAGCAAATTGATAAGCACTCTCTTCCGAGGAACAAGAGCGCCAAAAAGAATCTGCGGAGGAAATGTTGTATTTTCCTTCCTAGTAATATGAATAGATGTCAATGCTCCAAGGTCTCAGAATAGTATATTCTAAAACATGTTGCAGAATGGGCTCCTATTTAAACACGAATGCGTGTTGGAATTGCCTTCTGCAACGAGTATTAGACGATATTTTCTCTATTTCAGGCAAGTTTTGTAAAATACTGTTAAAATTTAATGAAAAATTCGGATTATACAACCTAGTGAATTTTGTGTTGTATCTTGTCAGTTGTTGTGACTGTTACATAAGGTTGCAGATTACGGAATTTGAATCGTACGTAGGGCATGGAGATCAGATCTAAAACAGTTTCCTAATAGCATGAATGATTGTAGACAACTGGGAAATCTCTAGTACCTTATTTTTTAGTGAAAATAAAACTTTTTGGCGCTCTAGTTCCTCGGAACTGAGTGCTTATCAATTTGCCCAAATGTCTGTATTTTTCGATGAAAATGGTCTTAAACGATTTGGTTCGACTCACTGATCAAGAATCCGTGGTCGAAATTAATTCTGTCTGGCCGGCCGGCCGGCCGTAGGCACCATAACTCTCGAACGGAATGAGCTAGACAGTTGAAATTTGCAGAGTAGGTTTGGGAGATAAATATCTCGGCTAAGTTCGTTATTGGGCAAAATCGGACAGATGGTTTCGGAGTAACAAAAAAAAAATTTTTTTTTACAAAACAAATTCCAAATTGAATTTTTTTCAACAAGCAGTTTTACCATGAGAATCCAATGATATCATTTTTAACTCTAACAAGCTAATACTTTCGGAGATATGATTTTTCAAAATTTCAATAATATATCGTATTTCAACGTTGTCACAGAATGATATAACTATTCTATGTATGAATTGTCATAATGTCAATTTTCCTGAGACATGACATTATCTAATCAATCGAAAAATTGTGAGCGAAGTGAGAAAAATCTCAGTTGTTTGCTCCGAAATTAGTTTTTCTCAGAAAAGTCTTACATTTCGGAACGGAACATGAAGTAAGAGATCTGAGAGTAGTGAGACTGCTTTTCATCCATAAACATAGATATAACTCTCGAACGGAATGAGGTAGGTAGTTGAAAATTTCAGAGTAGGTAAGGGAGATGAATATCTCGGTTAAGTTCGTTATTGGGCAAAATTGGCCAGATTTAATTTGATTTCTTTCATGGTGCAGTTCTCATTCTCATGATTGCTCATTTAATCTTGATAAATAAACTATTATTTGAATTGAATTTCCTTTATGATGCAGTTCTATCATATGAATACATTGATATAATTCCCAACTCTGAGAAACCAATACTTTCGGAGATATAATTTGTCAGTTTGAACTAGAGCGCCAGAAAGCCACAGGGCTTGAACCCATTTCTTCTCAACAATTATTTCACTATATCCAGATTATATTATACAGGGTGGTCCAGATCTCAACCAAGAAATTTTAACCACGTATTCTACGTCAAAAATAAGCTCTGGTTTGTCGTATAAACATATGTCGGGAAATGCTTCCTCTTTGAGATACAGGGTGTTAAAATTTTTTGGAAAAAAAATGTTTTTCTTTCTTTTACTTCGAACACCTTCTTAAAATTCATAATTGAGTGTGGCTATTAACGCTTATTTTTTTTGTAATTATACGTTTCGTTTACAAAGATAGTCTTATTATTATTATGTACCATGTAAAATTTTAGCGATTTCCTCATGCATGAGAATGTGTTTAATTTTTTTACTCGGAAACGGTGCCTCGGATGTCAAAAACGCAAGAGAATGAATTTGCTCCATATTAAATAAGGATTTCAAGAGTAATTTTTAATGTTGGAAAAACCAGTGGCGTATCATTTTTTTGTCTGAAAATATTCAGTCTCGATGCAATGCGGACGTCACTGGTAGAATAAACAAAAAATGATTCCATTCAAAAAATGCTCCTTGATCCTTAAAACCTATTACCCAAATTTATTAGAAATATTTCAAAAAGTGTAAAAGTTATTACCTAATAAGAAACATTTTTTTTAACACCCTGTATCTCGGAGAGGAAGCATTTCTCGACATATGTTTGTATGACAAACTAGGGCTTATTTTTGACGTAGAATACGTGGTTAAAATTTTTTGGTTAAGATCTGGACCACCATGTATTGATAATTGACGTGTGTTGAAATTTGATAGGATCGAATGTCAGTGGTGACTACCACAAAACGAAAAATATAACTAGAAACAATGCGGGAATGAGTTCATTACAGCACTAAAAACAGCGCTGTAAGGAGCTCAACACGATACTGAAACAGAGAAAATACATTTATAACATGTTCAGATTTTCGACTCGGGAACGCTCAATAGGCTCCGTGTAAAAAATAATGCCAATGGTCATAAAAGAAAACTTTTTTCATCTCCCCAGTCGTTGTATCATTGACAGGTCTCAGAGTGATGTTTCTGCATCATTGGTTCGAGTTGTTTTAAATCCACAGGATCGATCAACTCTCGGTCTATTTATCCGCAGCAAATGAATCCTCTGATGTTGTTCCAGTCCCGATATTAGCCATTATCAAATGAGTGAGTTTCTTCCGAACCTGCCACCGAAACCGACGAATGGTTGGCAGTGCTGGGGTGGCTTAACATTGACGCGAAATTCGCCGCATGCTATCTTCTACCCACGGCTTTTTCACACCAGACGTGCTGAACTTGATTTAAGGGTGAATATTAACTAGGGTAAAAACATATTTTAATTAGAAAAGAGTACATATTGAGGATGTTTGGGTATGCATTCGTTCTTGAAAACCACCGTCATTTGTTAGATATGTTAGAGACAAACAAATATAATTGCATCAATTTCAAATTCGACATTTGTTGTCTTACTCAGTGTTTGCGAAGAAATATAAATTCTATTATACAGTATACAGGGTGTCCGGAAATGATGAGCAAAAATAAATACTACTTCTTCCTATAAAATATTTTCGAAAATTGATTATTACCGAAGTTACAGGGTGTTAAAGTTAAATTTTAATCAGCGTTTTTTTGCTCTACGTTTTGCCCCGTTGATGATATTTCGACGAAATTTCGAACTCGTGGCTTTTACGGGATGAGCAAAACGAATTTGCAAACCATTTTTTTCATGTGGTTGAAAATAAATTAAAAAGATTTCGTATTCATCGCATTCAAGAATAATGCTATTTTGCGTTTTTCTCGAAAACGGTTATATTTATCGAAACAAAAGAAGTTCACCTTTTCTGTGTGAACAAATCTAGAGAATCAAAATATTTGGTCAAAATTTGCATGCAGTGTAGCGCAAAAAAGTTGGGACCATTCAAACAAAAGTATAGGCTCGTATGTGGTGCCCTCTACAAAATGAGAAAAGATGGTTTGCAAATTCGTTTTGCTCACCGCGTAAAAGCCACAAATACGAAGTTTCGTCGAGATATTATATATTATATACGTAGCAAAACAGAGCAAAAAAACTGTGAATAAAATTTAACTTTAACACCTTGTTACTTCGTTAATAAACAATTTTCGAAAAACATTTATAGGAAGAGGTACCATTTATTTTTTGGCTAGAAATCACCCCTGTATATTATACTCTATACAGGGTCCTGCAATAGTGCGTTACGCTTCCATAGCTGCCAAACCAGACCTTTTAGAAATGTTGTTTGAACGTACGCCCTTTGTAGCTTAAATTTTGCATCTCAGGAAAGTAATTTCTAATATACAGGGTGTTCTCGAATGAAATTATTCAACAAATGAGTGATTTTTTGAATGGATATTTTCACATATTTTCAATGGTCTTCAATACCTCTATTATTACGCAAAATATTAGAGATATTTTTCCAACAGTACAGATCTTATTCACAGAAAACTGCAAAAAGTTGAGGGAACAGTAGTTCGCTAAAAGTCATCTACCGATTTCCAAAAGCGATAGTAACATTAATTCGAGCATCATTTTTTCCAACTGAAGAATTTGCCTAGTCATCGTTCCTAAATGACCAACCTGTCGTATACAGGGTGTCCGTTATCAATGTCCAAATCTTAAGAATTTCAAGTTGTTATTTCTCGATTTTTTCACATGTAACACCCTTAATTTTTTTCCATAGTGATGTAGACAATTGAATACCTTACATTTTCTCAGAGGTAACCTTAGGACTATTTTCACTCCTGTGTACAGCAGACACGAAAAATGACAAGATGGCCTGCTAGATCATCGGATCTCACCAAACTAGATTTTTTTTTGTAGGGATACATAAAAGGGAATCGTGTACGATGAAGTTCCAACAACAGCTCCTAATATGCGGAAGAGGATTGTGACTACTTTCCGAAGCATTACTCCAGCCATGCTGATGAGGGTTAGTGGGCCATTCAACCATCGGATCGCTTTGTGTCAACCACCTTCTCTGGAACACAAAGCGATCCGATTGTTGAAGGACCCACTAACCGTCATCAGCATGGCTGGAGTAATGCTTAGGAAAGCAGTCACAATCCTCTTTCGCATATTAGAAGCTGTTGTTGGAACTTCATCGTACACGATTCCCTTTATGTATCCCCACGAAAAAATCTAGTTTGATGAGATCCGTTGACCTAGCAGGCCATCTTGTCATTTCTCTACATCACCATGGAAAAAAATGCAGGGTGTTATATTCGAAAAAATCGAGAAATAACCATTTGAAATTCTTAAGATTTGGACATTAATAAGGGACACGCTGTATACGGCAGGTTGATCATTTAGGAACGATGACTAGGCAAATTCTTTAGTTGGAAAAAATTCTGATCAAATTCATGTTACTATCGCTTTTGGAAATCGGTAGAGGACTTTTAGCGAACTACTGTTCCTTCAACTTTGTGCAGTGTTCTGTGAATAAGATCTGTACTGTCAGAAAAATATCTCTGATATTTTGCGTCATAATAGAGCTATTGAAGAGCATTGAAAATATGCGAAAATATAAGGGGTGGTCCATTCAAAAAATAACTCATTTGTTGAATAATTTTATTTGGGAACACACTGTCTATTAGAATATAATCTCCTGAGATGCAGATTTAAAACTACAAAGGGCGTACGTTCAGACTAAATTTCTAAAAGGTCTGGTTTGGGAGGTGTGGAAGCGTAACGCCAGGGGTGAGTTGCCTTATGACATTTGACGGTTCAGTAAGCAGCTCGAGTACTTTGTAACTCTGGTCAATTAAGTTTTTGTAACCCCCACTAAAACAAATGGTAGGGGGTGGGGCTACTTTTTAACATAAATTATTTTTTTCCAGGGTAACGTACTAATAATAAACTAGATTCCAATACTGCAATCCTTTACCTTTCGTTTGGTGTATCATTGACACTTGGCGCTCAAGCGGGTACAAAGATGTTATCAAAAGAATGTCACGAACAAACAACATTTTTGAAAACGGGGTAGAGCACTACTTACAGATCGGCATTTTCCAGCTTCTCATTAATGGTAATGAGATGATTGAAATTGAATTTTTTTCTCTTGCGTGTGTCGTTAGGGACCATAGTCTCCATATTTTCAAGATATTAAGAAGTATACATGTTATTCCAAAAAAGGCTAGTCATCTCAAAGCTACAAAATTTTCAATGTGGTACCCTGTATACCTTTCCATTTTTGATTTTTTTCTAATATTTCATTTAATTATTGAATTGTAAGCATAAAACGTATGCATTCCGCAAATAAAAATATTCTGTATCCATGATATTTTGTTATTTTTACAAGCCATAAAAATGCACGTATATATATTAAAAATAAATCAAAAACGGCTGCTTTACTAAAAAAAGTCATCTTCACAAACTTGCGTTAAAATTTGCCGTACAAATTCAAATTAGTAAGTTGTGAGATGACTAGACTATTTTGGAGTACCATGTCTTCTTCTTAATATCTGGAAAATATAGATACTATGATCCCTAAAGACACTCAAGAGAGAAAAAATTTCAATATGGTAATAGGAAGCTGGAAAACGCCGATTTGTGTATAGTGCTCTACCCCGTTATCGAAAATGTTGTATGTTCTTGACATTCTTTTGATAACATCTTTGTAAGCGCTTGAGCCCCGAGTGTCAACAATACACCAACTGAAGAATAAAACATCGCAGTTTTGGAATATAATTTATTATGACTGCGTTACCCTGAAAAAATCATTTATTTTAAAAAGTAACCCCACGTCCTATCATTTGTTTTAGTGAGGGTTACGAAAACTAATTTCACCAGGGTTTCAAAGTACTCGAGCTGCTTACTCTAACCGTCAAATTTCATTGCTACATCTCAACTGGTATCTAGAATAATTGCAAAACAAGAAAACTCACCCATCGCTTGAACCATGCCTAACTTTAATCAGAAGACCCGGAGGATAGTTTAACAACAAGCGTGACACCCTAAATTTATGAAAACTGAAATTGTTACCAAAATATGCTGAAATATTAAATATTGAAGGACATCTTCTTCTCTACTATCGATTCTTCCTTCAACAACCAGAGAGGTTCCTCCAAGGTAACTGAAACTCAATCTGCAAAAGGAAAAAACAAGAGGAGAAAACGAACAAATTAAATGGAATATTCCATGTTTTATTAAATACATTTGAAAATCGCTACCCGTTCTAAAAAAGACTCAGAAACGCTATGAGGAAGAAAAGCTTCCTGGAATCTATATATGGGACAATTATTAACTAACAGATCTATGGTTTCTTCTGCTTTCCCCTATTCATACACCGGAACTCTAATTTGAAGGATCAGAAATTAAACCTTTGTTGAATAAATCGCAAGGAATTCATTCAGACCGCCAAACTTCCTTGTCCTTGTTTTATTCAAATTAAGAAAACTGTTGGACCATAAAGGGTTACGTGACTTCCATCTGGGAATCTTATTGCCCAGAATATAGGAGAGAATCGGAAATTAATTCGGAAAAGAATGAAATTTATTCCAAGAAATTGAAACAGCAGTTTGCCTGCGAATATGGGGCGGGAAAATGTTTGAAAGAACTGCCAACCAATGAATAGGTGTAAATCTAATAGTTCCAGTGATAATCCTCATATATGAGTTGAGCTGTGCATCAATTTTTCGAGTATGAGCATTGTTAAACCAGGCAGGGCAACAATATTCAGCGGCAGAAAAAAACAAGGCTGAGGCTGCCGTATTTAGGATTAAAAATGTATCAAGAAAGCATCACTGAATGATACACTCAATGTTCTATATTTTTGATGATTGTTCAAATGAAAGCAAGAAACCTTAGTTTTATTTGGATTCGGACACAAACGCACCTGAAATAGGTTATTTGTCAGGATTTCTAAATCTGCAGGTAGATTATTTTCTATACTTTGGGAAATCAGAATGACCAAATGTAAGGGCAATATCATCAGCATATGAATTTGTCAGAGGAAGTAGCAGGAATATCACACATATATAAATTGAGAAGAAGTGGCGCTAAAACTGAACCTTGTGGGAGACCATTATTCAAATTTTTCAAAATTACTTTTTTTTTTATCTTGAGAGGGTCCGCTTCTCTCAGGAGTGTGAGATTCCAGTTGTTGATTGGTAACTCACTAAGAAACCTCTCGCACGTTCCTTGGAGTAGATCTTCGTCCTACCCTTACAGCGTCCCTTAACAAAAGAGATGAGCTGCAAGTGGCCTTCACAGTTGATGCGACCTGATGACTCGAAGTGATCCGAGCAACACCGCCTTCTGAATTCTGTGCGCTAAATCCTCGGCCAGAGATTTGCAGGCCGGAATAATCTTCAATTCGGTCACGTAGTTCGCTCTCATTCTGTCTAGGCATCTTATGCTTAGTACGCCCATTTTAACCTTTTGCCTTGCATACAGGATCCGCAGTTCAAACATTAAATCCTTGTATTTTTCTCTCTTCTGTTCTTCTTTCATCCCCACATTATTTTCTGCGGGAGAGGGAAATTTGACGACAAACAATTCCTTCAGTTCTCTGTCCAGCACTAGTATATCCGGCTTTATGGCATGGATCTGCTGAGTTGCTGGAATCGCATAGTTCCTGTAGATGCGAGCTCCGTCATTTTCAACAACTGCTTCAATTTCCAGGGGCACATATAGTAGCACTGGTTCGTTGTCTATAACATAAACCTCTCTCAGATGGAAGTAGATCATTCGGAGTGCTGCATTGTGTCTTTCCACATATCCTGTTGGAGCATGGACTCTGCAAGCAGACAGGATATGTATAAAAGTTTCCTCCTAGCTGTGGCATGCTCTGCACGCTGTTTAGTGCCCATTTCATGATGTTCTTTTTATACCATCTTGTATTTATCACCCCATCTTGACAAGCCATAATGAATCCCTCCGTTTCCGACTTAAGCCCAGCGGACTTCAAAAATGCGAAGGATAATTCTTCCGACAGGCCCTGAGCTTTCAAACTCCTGAAGAATATGGAGTGTAGATGTTTACTCATGTGACCTTCGAGTAGTGTCTTAAGTTTTACCTGTCTTATCTCTCTGCGAACGCTTCTTAGGTCTGTTGGCGTGTTGTACTGAGGTTTTCCAAGCTCTCTGACCAACCCTGACTAGGAAAGCCCCTTGGTTCCATATTTCATGATTAGCCACCATTTTCAGAAGAGGGTCTTCTGAATATCCTTATTGCCATTTCCAACGTTTGTTGATGGTGGTATTCCAAACTTTGCAAACCTCTGCCTCCCTGCGTTCGTGGAAGGTATATCCTTCGAATCGAGCAGTTAGGATGCAGGCTACGATTCATGCTCATCACTTCACGAGTGGTTCTGTCTAGCTTGAGAATTTCATTCACTGTCCACTTAACTATCCCGTATGAGTAGGTGATTATCGGGACTGCCAAACTTTTCATAGCTGATACTTTATTTTTCCCGGACAGCTGTGACTTTCATATATCTCGGATCTTCTTTTTGTAGCTAGCTGCTAAGGCATCCTTGATTTGGGTTGTCTCCAGTGCACCTCGCTGCTTCATCCCAAGGAATTTGTATGTTTCTTGATCTTCGAGGTGTCGAATGCTTATTCCCCCTTCTAGGTCGATGTCTTCTCCTGTTTCTTCAGTTCTTCCTCTGCTTAGATGAAAAACAGCACACTTTTCCAGACTGAGTGACATTCCTATTGATGAGGTGTATTCGGCAACGATATTCAGTAGTTGTTGTAGTGCTGCCTTGGAAGAAGCTTACAGTTTTAAGTCGTCCATGTATAGGACATGTGAGATCCGATGTTCCCTTCTGCCTGGTGGCCCGGCCTTGTACCCTATTCTGCTTGTCCTCAACTCAGTTGTTAATGGAAGAAGTGTTATGCGGAACAATAACGGGCTCAGCAATTCTCCCTGAAATACGCCTCGCCTGTAACTCACCCCTCTGGTATAAGTGGTTCGACCCTCAGATCGAACGGCAAACTTAGTCATCTATAACGCCATGATGTTTTCCATCGTATGGACGATGTAAGGATGTACTTTGGGCATCGCTAGCAGCCGAATTATCAAGCAGTGCGCCGATGTGTCAAATGCTTTCGCGTAATCCAACCATGATGTATGTAAGTCGCACTTGTTGTGTCTCGCATCTTGACAAATGCTCTTGTCTATAAGTAGGTTGTCCTTGCACCCCTGTACTCTTTTCCTTGCTCCTATTTATTCGTGGATTTGATTCCACACTGGTCCAATTGACTCCTGGATCCGATGTTGAAGAACACTTGTGAGAATTTTATACAGTGTGTTGAGACACGTGATTGGGCGGTAGTTGTTTGGCTGTCCTAGATCACCTGATTTCGGTATCAGCACAGTTCTGCCCTCTACCAACCATGAAGAAATTGGCTCACGGTGTATAACTATATCGAATCCAAGCTAATATGGGAGTGCCGAAGAAAACTCAATGAAGTAGTCAAGAACAACAGGGTCTCCTTGGTCTGGGTTCCTGGTCACGCCGGAATCATAGGAAATGAGGAGGCCAACACACTTGCCAAGAAAGGAGCACAAACCCTCTTTATTGGCCCGAAACCTTATTGTGGGGTTGGTTGACACACCTACAAAAGTGAATTCCGGACGAAAGAAGAAACTGAGAGAGGCACTTTCTGGAGATTTCCCCCCGGAATGCATCACTCCAAGAAATTCCTCCGGAACTTTGATACTGTCAGATCCAAGAAATACTTGGACCTAAGTAAGAACAAGCGCACCTCCTCACTGGCTTCCTCACAGGGCACTGCGGCCTCAGGAAGCATATGATGAGATTAGGGCTAGCAGAAACTGACGAGTGCAGATTCTTTTGGGAGGAGGATGAAACTCCTGATCACCAGACAACGGAATGCCTCGCCATCTCAAACCAACGCAAGGAATGCTTTGGGCAAAAATCTGCAGGAGCGAAGACCTAGCCTCCTTGAAGCCATCCCAGATACTGGAGTTCATCAGAACTCTGGAACTGGAAGGCGAGCTGTAGATGGTAATGACATCGAAAGCTCTGAAGGGGAGGCACAATAGACCTTAAGTTCGCAGTGCAACGTTACTCCCTACAACAATATACAATATATAACTATCTCACTGAATAATCTAGCTGGGTGATGGTAAGTAGCTGGAAGGTTCATCCACCAGTAGTTCTGAACGCCATCCAGTCCAGGTGCCCTAAAATCCTGCGTGTTCTTCAAGGTCTTTCTATTCTCTTCGGTTGTTATGTCAGTCAGCTCTTCGGTCTGTTGCAGATTTTGATCACATAATATCTGGAATTTGTGAAGTGCTGGTGTATCCCTGGTCTCCGTTGGTCGCTCGTATAATTTTTCCAGAAAAATTACTTCTATTATTATCAACAAAAACATGGAACCTTCTATCTGTCAGCATATTTTCGAGTAAACGAACCATTTTTCCACACTTTAAATGAGTATAAAGTTTTAAAATCAAAGCATCGTTCCATACCGTGTCATATATACTGCCGACAAATCCACGAATGCTGTTCCTGTTTTCATTTCATTATTGAAATCTGCTTCGATAATTATGGCACTTAATCAAAGGAAGAATTTCAGGAATTAAGTAATAATAATTTTCAACGCATCGTTTTCGATGTTCTCGCGAGAATAACATGAAATAGCAATGCAGAATTCCTTCACTTCGTTAATTTTCAATAATATTGAAAATATTTTTGGAATCAAAATTAATATTTTAATTTCCGTTCTTCATTTATTTGCCGAAAAATGCTTTTATATGTTTACAACGCAAGAAAAAAACCGTTTTCAAAGGCTTTGTGTTGCTTTCTGAGTTCACACCTAGACCAACAATGTTCACTCCGTCCAAATATGGCCAGTATTTCCCACTTTCTGCGAGTAAGGCTTTTCTATCCAAAGAAAGGCATTTAATTGTTGCAGTATAGTGATAATCCGCCGTATTCACATAGCATCCAATCTCCGTTAAGTCCTAACTGAGGTCCTCAGTTAAGGATAACAGGCCTGTTTCACGTTAATTTTCACATTAACTGAGGTTGGGATTCTTATTTATCCTTAACTGAGGACTTCAGTTAGGACGTAACGGAGATTGAATGCTTTGTGAATACGGCGGAATATCTCTCACTACGGAAGCTGCTCAACTGATTGGGTAAATTGCCACATTTACGTTGAGCTAGTCGTAAAACTCATATATGAATCATGCTCCAAGCCTCCAACAACTCTCCCACATCTCATCCTCATCGATGGCAATCTTCCAAAACTCACTCGCCTTCGTTGCCGAGGAAATCCGATATTCATTCAGTACGTGCTGATCCTACCGACGAATACTGATCTCAATCACGCATTATTGAAATTGAGTGGGCAGTATATCTCAGGCTGATCCTGAACTGAGCGTTTTCTACACATTCGTCAATCGTATTTCCCGTGCGCGTCCCCTTGTTATGATTTCGAAACGAAGAGTTTACGAACCGACTCCCAAATTGAATGGGTACAAAATGCTCCATTGTTGGCAACGACTCTGGAAACCGTCTATGTGTGATTCATTCACTTGGACTCCTTTGTTCTGGATAGAAGTGTTTAGTTCCACAATATTGAATTTCAGGAGTGTGAAAAAGGCTTCTGACGATTTTGGTTCAATTGTTGTTATGTCTACGCGTGTGGGTGGAACGAGGAAAATAAGGAAAAAAAGAGTAGGCCACAAAGGGTAAAATAGAGAAGAAATTCTTGTGTGCTTCCCAAATATGGAAGTTTCAAGGAAAATACACGATCACAACATGTTCAGAATTAGTTTTTTTCCTTTCTTTGATTCGCCATTTGGAAATTCAGGATTGGTAAGATGGCTTATGTGTTCACAGAATACAATTGTTCTTTATGGTGGATGAAACCATGCTCATATGTTATATCAAACTCTGAACTTAACCCAGTTGGCATACAGCTAAGTAGAGCAGCAAAATTTTAGAACGGATAAGCACCCAAGAAAACCATTGTGAGATAAGGGAAGAATCGCGACTTTGAGCCTAAAGAGTACAACAGATAATATTTGAGGGAGCAATCGAAGGAAATTGTTAAAACATTAGTAATTTAGAAGATAAAACCTCACCGAATACTTCGGTTCAACCAAACAAGTGTTAATATAAACATATAAAGGGTACCGGTCAACTGGGGCTTCTTTGCCTGTGTGGGTATCTTTGCCAGATCGTATTTTTGTAAAAACCACTTTTTTTCCGCGACAACCGGCAACGCTGGCATAGCCGCCATTTGAAAAATTCGCGGCAACGGGTTACAAGACCAGGTAGTAAAGGCGGGTTTATACAGCAAATAAGATAAGATAAAATAAAATAAGAAATAAAATAAGAAAGTTAAACATGTACATTTCTATGAGAGCGTTTATACACGAAATAAGATAAAATAAGAAATAAGAATAAGAATTAAAGTTGGCCAACTCTCATCTTTATTTCTTATTTCATGATATTTTATTTGGAAAATGACAATGCGCATGCTCAAAGAGTGAAATACATAGAACTTGCATAAAATTGTCAAAAAGCTGCGATTTGATTGGTTTATTCTTATTTCTTATTTTGTTTTAGATTATCTGTATAAACCGATCCGTTTAACCCTTAATTCTTATTTAATTTTAATTTGTTTCTTATTTTATCTTATTTGCTGTATAAATCCGCCTTAAGAGTCCAACCGTTGTACTGTGACTGTGCTGCGAATTGCAACCACGTAAGTGAACCTGCCATTTTTGTGCCTTTAAAAGTTGTTGCTATGCTAAGGATAGCATCTCCTAAACCTATCCAGATCAGAATTTTGCTGTTATTGTTAGTTATTCATTAAAATAGTTGGGTGTTGCTTATGATATTAGTTATCATTACAATCTTTTAAAACAGGATTTTTGTAGATTGACTTTATCTCAGACATGCTTATCTTATATGTCGATAAAACTATATAACAAAGTTCCAGAACAATACAAGAACATCTCTTTTAATAGTTTCAAAAAAGCGGTAAGAAAATTTTTACTTAGGGGTGCATTTTAAGACATAGATGAGTTTTTAAACTGTGATATTATACTGTGATACTATACAATACCTATGAGGGCTTTTATCTGTGTTGTGATTAATTTATTATTATGTTGTATTTATTATTATATTCTTTTTAAAATTTTCATATGTGTATACTATATACACGTATAAATGAATATATATTTGTGTATGTGACTATATACTGTGATATTTTTTCTGTCTCTATTATTTCGACGAGTGCAAACAATGTCTATCTAATTGTAAAGCATGAATACAGATTTTTTTTTCGCTCGAGAGGAAAAACCTTTTATAGGCCCGCCCTGAGAGGGTCTGCTTCTCTCAGTGTGAGTGTGAGACTCCAGATGTTGATGGTTACTCACTGAAAAATCCTATCGCACGTTCCTTGGAGTAGTTCATCGTCCTGCCCTTACAGCGTCGCTTAACAAAAGAGATGCGCTGCAAGCGGCCTTCATAGTTGATGGGACCTGATGACTCGAAGTGATCCGAGCAACACCGCTTTCTGCATTCTGTGAGCTAAATCCTCGGCCAGAGATTTGCAGGCCGGAATAATCTTCAACTCGGTCACGTAGTTCGCTCTCATTTCGCCTAGGCATCCTATGATTAGTATGACCATCCTAACCTTATGCCTTGGATACAGGATCCCAAGTTCAAACATTAACATCAACACATATCCTGATGGAGCATAGACTCTGCAAGCAGACAGAATATGCATAATAGTTTCTTGTTGGCTGTGGCATGCTCTGCACGTTGTGGGGGTGTCCACTTTCATGATGTTCTTTTTATAACATCTGGTATTTATAACCCCATCTTGACAAGCTATAACAAAATCCTCCGTTTCCGACTTGAGTCCAGCGGACTTCAAAAAGGCGAAGGATAATTCTTCCGACAGGCCCTGATCTTTCAAACTCCTGAAGTATATGGAGTGCAGGTGTTTACTCATGTGATCTTCGAGTAGTTTCTTCAGTTGTGCCTGCCTTATCTCTCTGCCAACTCTTCTTTGGTCTGTTGGCGAGATAGGTGTTCCTGCTAGCTCATGATCGATTGATATGCCGGTTAAACAGAGCTTCTCCAAAGCTCTCTGACCAGCCCTAAATAGGAATAAAGCCCTAAATAGAAATAAGGATTACTATTACTATTACTATAGATTTAACTATTTATTGTGGACATTTTTGAGCCATTGGCAAAGTTGCGCCGAAATGAAATTATTATTTTTTGCGCGTATGTTCTGGGGAACATCGCGTTATAGTTTTGCCCAAATGTCTGTAACTTTCGAATTTTTTGACGAAAATGGTCTCAAACGATTTAGTTTGACTCCCCAATGAAGAATTCGAGATCAAATTTGATTCTGTCCGTCCGGCCGTTGCCACGATAACTTGAGAACGAAAAGAGCTAGCGACATGAAATTTTCAGGGTGGGTGGCGCATCCCAATACGACGGACAAGTTCGTTAATGAGCATAATCGGCCCAGTGGTTTCCGAGTAATAATTTTATTTTCAACCAATATAGATCCGATCGAATTGAAACTTGGTGAGTAGTTGTAGAATATGAACCTATTTATTATTTATTTTTTATTATTATTGATAAGGGGTTACGTTGCACCGCGACCTTGAGATCTATTGTGTATATGAACCTAAGCACGCTTGTAAAATTTTATGCGTATCGTATGGCTAGAAAATTTTAAAAAAATTATTAAAAAATATTTTTGTTGTCACGATAACTTGAGATAGCGGCTTGAAGTTTTCAGGTTAGGATGTGCACCAGAACACGACAATTCAGTTTGTTTATGAGCATAATCGGCCAAACGGTTTTAGAGTTATAGACATCTGAAATTTTCTGGAATTTTTTGTTCCTCATTAACTCAAAGAATACTGAACCGATTGAATTCAAACATAGTTATTAGTTGTAGAATGCCAACGCGAAAATGTTTGCGAAATTTGGTGAGGATAGCATTTGTAGAAAATTCTTAATAAATCATTGAAAAAAAAAAATCTATATATCAGTAACTATTCGTTTGAAATTGCTGAAATTTTGCAAGAGCCTTCATAACTTAACTCTACTGCTAAGTTTCAAGTTTTAATACGATCGGTTAAATATTGTTTGAGATTCGAGCATTCTTGTGTGAGTTCAGTAGATGGGTGACCGTGCCTCGATAACTTTCGAACGAAAGCAGATAGGGACTTGCAATTTTCAGGGTAGGTTGCATATCCGAAAGGGAGAGTTGAGTTCGTTTTTGGGCATAATCGGTCTAACGGTTTCCGAGTTATCCCCACCTGGAATATTATTTCCTTGATAACTCAAAAAATAAATATTCGATCGAATTGAAGCTTGGTAACTAGTAGTAGAAAATCAACATAAAGACGTGTTTAAAATATTGTGAGAACCCCACCCCTAGGAAATTTGAAAATAATGACGAAAAAAAATTTTTAAGAACCGTACCCCTAGAAAATTTAAAAAAAATCACGAAAAAAAAAATTGGTTCAAGCACTGACGTGAAGTCAGAAGCTTTTGCGCGTATGTTCTATTGTCCATACTCCTGTAATGAACACTCTTCTTAATCGAATTTACCATGATGCATTCTATTGTCTATTCTCCTGTATTGGGCACTCTTCTCAATCGAATTCACCATGATGATTTTTATTGTCTATTCTCCTGTATTGGAGACTCTTCTTAATCGAATTTACCAAGATGAATTCTATTGTCCATTCTGGACAATAGAATTCATCTTGGTAAATTCGATTAAGAAGAGTCTCCAATACAGGAGAATGGACAATAGAATTGGCTGCCCGGTTCTCCAACAATATAGATCCGATCATGTTCAAACTTGGAATTCTGCAGTAGAGTTAGGTTCTGAAGGCTGTTCCATAATTTCAGCCATGCCGGACGAATAGTTTATGATATATAGATTTGTTTTCAATAATTTTCAACTATTTTTTTTTTAATTTTCTGGTTATACCATCCTCACGAAATTCTGCAAGAATTTTCGCGTTGGCATTATTCAACTAATAAAGATGTTTGAATTCAATCGGTTTTGTATTCTTCGAGTTAATGAGGAACAAAAAACTACCAAATTTCAGAAAATTTCAGATGGCTATAACTCTAAAACCGTTTGGACGATTATGCTCATAAACAAACTCAAATGTCGCATTCAGGTGCAAAACCTAACCTGAAATTTTCAAGCCGCTATCTCCTTCCGTTCTCAGGTTATCGTGACAACAAAAATATTTTTTAATAATTTTTTAATAATTTTCTAACGATACGATTCTCACAAAATTTCACAAACGTGCTTAGGTCTATATTCTACAACTATTCACCAAGTTTAAATTCGATCGAATTTATTTTGGTTGAAAACAAAATTATTACTCGGAAACCATTGGGCCGATGTTACCCATTAACGAACTTGTCCTTCGTATTGGGATGCGCCACCTACCCTGAAAATTTCAAGTCGCTAGCTCTTTCCGTTCTCAAGTTATCGTGGCAACGGCCGGACGGCCGTACGGCACCACAGAATTAAATTTCTCATTTGGGCAAAACTATAACGCGATGTGCCCCAGAACATACGCGCAAAAAGAATTATGCACTACAAATTAATTAACACATTCTATTTCCCTCTTATTGATGATACTGGCCTTATATTGGAAAATTAAATTAAGGCTGGGCTAGATGCACCGCAGCAAAGCTCAGGCTCGAGGCAGCTGTTTGGGAATTTTGATTTTACCAAGTTCAAACTAGTTTAACCTATTATTTTATCCCTAGAATTTATTGTTTTGTTTAATGTTTTGAGTTTTTTTTGTTATTACTGAAGTCGTTTTGTAGTTTATCAAAATGGTGATAAATACTGTTTTTCAAATATTAATAAAGAAATATTTTTTAAAAAATTCGTTTTTTTACTTATATTCAGTTTATTTTTGACGGCATATATTTTTTAAAACATTGTGGTATGTCAAAGTTACGTTCATAGCATGTTTTCATTGCCGTTTCTATTAAATTCAGTAATTTTTCAACGATTGGCAAAGTTGCCCCAATTGCGGGGAACTTTGCCACATTTTTGACCCGTACATTTATTATCACGTTTTATCGCGTACATTTATGACGTTTATCCCTTACATTTATTATAATAATCTTTGAGGATTGGATAGACAAAACATAAAAATTTCACATATTTCAAGCTCGAAGACATTTTCGACAAAACATCGATTTTATATTAAAAACACCACGAAAAATGTGCAAACTAGCCCCAGTTGACGGTATATAGAGTTATTAACGAAGAACGTTCATTAAAATAATTCAGGCCAGGATTCACAATATCCAAATGGAATTAAATAATCATGTGTCTGAGTGGAAGATAAATTCTTGGTTAAATTTTCAACCTGAACTTTTTCTGTATATGACATCCACTTTAGTTGTTTAAACACCCTATTGTTCCTTTATAATCAGAGTCTCCAAAATATTCAACATCAACTGGGTGTATAATTTGATATTTTCATCAATATTCGATAAAAATGAGAAAATAGGTAGGTATAAAATTTCTATAATAGGGCTTCAATTCTATCTTTGAAATGTCTGTACAAAAAGCCAAACTTGTTGATTTATCAAAAGAAGAACGAATTATTAGCAATTAGCTACAGTTAAAAATTTTCAAGAATATTTTCTGTAATCTAGGGGCATTGAACTGCTCCTACACCTTCCTCCTCATTCGTTTTATGTACTTTGGAATTTCAACTCGATTATGTGCTTATCTCATTGAGTTCCTATTCAGTAAATTGTTATGCATTCATTTGGTTGAAAAATTGCCTAGGAATATTTCATGTAATAAATTTACATCCTTTCTTGATGAAACAATGAAGAAATAACAACTTCTCAACGTTATAATAATATAAATGTAGGAATTATATCTCCACCCTTGGAAATAATAGAGTTAAGATTAGTTTTTGTGATGCAGCTGACGTTTACCAACGTTCGCACCGATAATTCATACGTATTTCTGGATGGATTATATCCCTGTCTCAAGAAAACGCAAACCATCCCCATGACATGTAAATATCAACTCTGGGGGCGCCTCGAAGGCATTAAGCCTTCTAGTGTCACAGAATACTTTTTCTGAATAGTAAATCGCTAAGAACATATAAGTGTTAGTTGTCTCATTAATTTTGGAGCTACATTTTCGTGGAACTACAGTTCTGCTCCAGGGGTCGTTTTCATGGAAACCCACTGGTCCCAGCAAAGTATCGCTAGGAGAGTATCTTCCGATCATCGGTGAACACCACCTTGGTAATAGAGCCCTACCCAGCTCAGGGAGAGGGGTTGAAAGGTACCACGGGTTGATCACGGGGTCGAGAAGACGAATTTTATCAAAGTCAAATTGGCGGATTCGAGCGCGATTGAGGTCAGTACGGGGGTCGAGGCAATCCCTTAGACGCTCAGGATTCTTGATTCTTTTTTAGACGTGTGAGAAAGGTTGAGACTGGAGAGACTGAGTGCGAGTGTCGTTATACGGGCGAAGTAGAACCTTAAGTATGAAGACGTTAGGAACCTCAATAATCGACGATATTTTATGTATATTTGAGTACGACTATGAAGTTGGAGAATTCACGATTTCAGACTAGATATACGATTCCGGGATCTTCGAAGTAGTCGAAATATTTTTTTTTGCAGATCTGTATTCTGAGTTTTCTATATGGTTCAGTAAAAATGTTTTTGGTCGACTGGAAAAAAACTAGTCCACTGTATTGGTTAAAATGTTTCCATATTTCCCAATTATCTCCAACAACATATAGATCTGACCGAGTTCAAATCGTCGTTGCGCCTTCAAAATGCGACATGTGAATTTTGATAAATTGTGCATTCATACACTTAGCGTGTTTGCAGGAGCATATTTTCGATTTCGTACTTGTCGCTTTTCGATCAAATCTAACTGGAACCGAAACTAGTGTGATTATCACATGGCAGCTTTTAACGAAATATCCATCTCGCGCTGTTGTTAATCGAAATATACACTTAACGCAATTTGCACAATATATGCACATGTCGCGTTTTGAAGGCGCAACGACGAAATCTAGAATTTGGTTATGGAATAAGGTATAGGTTCCTTACAGAAAATTTGAATAAGTCTTATAATCAGTATACTTCAACTAACTACCGATATTTAATCCGCTCAGATCAGTATTTTTCCAGTTATCATTAATACCCTTATTACACTATGCCTTTTACATGTCTATATAATTAAGTTTGACCTCGGATTTCTCATCAAAGCAAACATTTTAGACCATTTGCTTCCAAACAATGACAGAAATTTAGGCGCTCTGCTCAGAGGAACAATGGTGCCAAAAATTGAAGATAACTTGGAGTTGAGAATATCAAATTTAATCTCAGCGGTCCGATAAATTTATACAGGCTGTTTCACGAATGATTGTACAGGCTTTCAGTGCAGATGCAGAACATTTTGGTGAGTCTAAATCAGTGTTCAAAATATGTCCTAACTATATTCGTTCATGAGATACAGGATATTTTATATATTTTATCAAAAACTTCTAATCAGCATAACTCCTGAACGCCTGCATGGTTCTTCATGAAAATTTCAGGGATTGAGTATAGGCCTATGCCTGATATTCGCTCATAATGACTTGTTGATAGAGCAGGTCCAGACTGAGAAAATTATTTTCTTCATTCTACATCTTGTAAAACACCCTGTACATCAAATCTTCAAGAAGTGAAAAATTTCTCAGAATCCACAATAAATACTCTTTCAAATAAGCCATTTGGCAATAATGGCACACTTACTATCAATATTTTATGAACCATTGAATATTTGGAATTTTCAATTTATAATAAACACGGACCTGTGAATCACCGAATAATGCGTAAATTCATATTGAATCAATTGAAATTCTCAGTAACATCACTTAATTATAGTACTGCATTTTATTCCATCCAATACAGGAATTTAGTCTCGCGTTTGATTACCTAAGTACCTGAAAATAGAAAGGATGGAAATACTCATTTTCGAATTATTCATCTTTGAAAATTCTTTTTTCGAATAATTCAAACACAAATGTTAGCTTAATTGAAGATTTTATGCCAAACAACCGAAAAGAAAAATAAATAAATAATCGACCCAAAACGCTAATGAAAGCTGCGGCACATTCAATACAAGAGCTAGAAAGTGTCAAAAAGAAATAGAGGAATTTGCGAGAACAAATCAAATTCTCATACCTTCAATTCCCTCTTATAATGAGTTCACTTCAATGTTCAATATTTTTTGTGTTTTTGTTTCTATGAAATCTTTGATTCTACTACCATCTGTTTCAGTTATTCAAAATTAAGAGTTTTCGAAGATACATAATTCCAGAATGAGAATCATTTGAACCATGTTTTGGAACATAGCCGAGCTAGGTTAACTCATCGCTCAGTGTTCCCCCAAAGAGCAAAGCGCCATTCAATGGCAGAACTGCGATTGTTACCAATCATCGGCCTGGCTTAGCAACAATGAATGAACAACCGAACTTGTAAGGAGAAAATCCCATCAGCGGCACCTGGGTCGGAGGATCGGAGTTTGTAAGGATTTTTCATAGGTGCATAGGTGGGATTTTCTCCCTATCAGTTGGCAACGGATGGAATTAAGTTTCCTAGAAGTCCTTTGGTTGTTCATTCATTGTGGCTAAGTTACGCTGATGATTGGTGACAACCATGAAACTGCGGTTCGTGTAAGCCCTTGAATGACGCTTTCTTCTTTGGGGTAACACGGAGCGATGAGGTGACCTAGCTCAGCTCACGCGGAATATTTGTTGATGGTTAAAATCAAAGAATATTTCACCGTGTGTCTTTTTTAGTCATTGGCAATTAGCCACAGTTCCCTCATTGTATGTTCTTTTGGGTAATCTGAAGTCAAAACCCTGAATTTGTGTATTGGGAAAAATAAGATGCACCACATTTCTGAAGTCATGATACTGAGAAATTCAATTCATTCAAAATGTATTAACGGATTAATCGGAGTCACACAGGTCCGTGTTTATTACGAATTGAAAATTCCAGATATTCAATGGTTCATAAAATATTGAAGCGAAGTGCGCCATCATTGCCAATGGGCTTGTTGGAAAGAGTATTTAGTGTAAATTATGGGAAAAATTTCACTTGAAAATTTGATGTACAGGTTGCTTTACAAGATGTGGAATAAAGAAAATAATTTTCTCAGTCCGGACCTGCGCTATTAACTAGTCATTATGAGCGAATATTATGGCCTTTACTCATTCCCTGAAATTTTCATGAAGAACCATGCAGGCCTTCAAGAGTTATACCGATTGAAAGTTTTTGATAAAATACATCCTGTATCTCTTAAACGAATATAGATAGGTCATATTTTGTACACTGATTTAGACTCACCAAAATGTCCAGCATCTGCACTGAAAGCCTGTAAAATCATTCGTGAAACACCCGTTATTTCCCCCCTTCTATAGTTTCATACGAAAGTTCAGATAAACTTTCAAGTGTGATTGTTAATCATTTTACAAAGTTCCATGAATTTGACCACAATGAGAAAATCATTATTATTTAAACTCGATTTTCGGATAATCCATACCTTTCCTCCGAAACGAATGCTATGGAAATGTATAGCCTGAATGATGAATAATTGAATACTGCCAAGTGAAAAATAGAAATGGGTTTCGTGTTAGTGGTGGATACACCGTGAAATGTTTTAACATAATTACAACGCATAGTATCAGAAAAGTCATTCAGACTACAATATATTCGACTTATTCACGTTTAATCTCCAATGAAATGGAAAATATCCGCCATGAATGCTCCTTGAAACGTGAAATCCACAATTTATAGCAATCCCGAGACGTGTCCAGGCATAAACTAGAGATCCAAAATTCCACTAATATATAATGGTATATGGTGATATTATTCTTATGTCGCCTTTCCTTCCCGACTTATACAGTGACTGGGTATCATTGTTCCCACATTTCGGCAATAAAGCTGCCAGGGAACGTTTCTGCTTCTGAAGAAATGAAAATATCCCTTTCGATATTTCTAACATGTGATGAGTTGTGATGCTTGGAAGGCGTCTGTTGAGATGGGAAGAGAATTTTTGAGTTATGCCTGCCTACTACAAGATTTATGCTGTCGACTTTCATGAGCTGGATTATATGGGTTTCAATACCCTAAAAAAAATGATCATTGGGATTTATCAGAAAGTTGCGATGTAATGGTACACAGTCGAGATATTTCAAAAGCTTCCGTTATAAGATTATATACAAATATAGTAATATAGCTAATCTACAAATATACCATATAAAGTCAGTCTAGAAAGTATCTGGAAAAACCAAAGTTCAATTGTAGTTATTTAGTATATGTTTTTAGTTCTTGAATTAGAAAATTATAACAAATTATTCATCTTATTTACTTATACGACCTCTATTTAAGTGTAAACAGTTGACTAAACGTCGAGGTACACCCGAAATAAGATCACCTCCATAATTTTCGGTGATGGTAGTCCAGGACTGTAAAACTGACTGAATTAAATCACCTTTATTCCGTGGCGCTGCTCGTTCATCTTCAATCTTCATTAGTCCCCATATGTTTTCAATGGGACTAAGATCTGTTGAAGCTGCTGGCCATGGAAGGGTTGTCACTTGGTGTTCTTAAATCCAAGCTTGAGGATAGGCCGGAGTATGGCATCTTGCATTATCCTGCTAAAAAAATCTGCTTAAATTCACTGGATACGATACTACCCTCCTCTATTCATTTTACCTAATTTTAAAGATAAACAAATACCTCTTGATATTCCATTTTCAAACTGTCCGAATTAATAATTAATTGAATTGAAAACAAAAAAAACTGTCTTTGATTCACGGAATAATTTTTTCCAGTACTGTATATTGCGTTCTCAAAGGATGTTGATGTAATTCAAAATTACACGGAGCAAAATTATAGGGATCACAATTCTTCAAAAACTTTCTGGAGGGTTCATCTTCCTTGTTAGTTCTGTAAGTAGGTAGTACAACTATGCACTAGAAATCATACAGAAGAATTCAGTAGAAAAACGTGTTACACAAATATACAGCCTTATTGTATTGAAAAAAGGCCGATACCAACAGGGTCTCAAAATAGGTTCGTATAATTAATATACTTATGCATTAATTTCACAAATCAACTTATTCATATTTGATGTTGAGACTGAAACATAAATTTTACTATGATATTATTTAATAATATTCTGATTGGAGCCTGTAAAAGAGTATAACTAATATATTATATAATAATATACAATTCATTCTGATATATATACCATAAATTCTTTTACTATATCACATATTTCTCCCAAATGTTTCCTGCTAAATAATTATATTTCAGCATCAATGAAAATGTATAATTATCAAAGTATTTAAATGAATTAAGATATGAAGTATAAAATAATTTTGTGGAATCTCTTCATTTCAACATTAACTGTAAAAAAAATTGAGAGTAAAAATTTTGATACCCTATTGGCAGAACGCTCTAGACTTGCTGATCAAATATACAGGGTCTTTCACGAGGAAACTCACCCATATTTATACGGGAAACTACTGAACGTATTTCCATGAAATTCAGCACTTATAAGTACTTCACGATGCTGATGAAATCTAAAATATTTTCAAGGCATGAGCACCTCCGGTTTTTCCGGAAATGACGTCAACTTCCGTTTTTCAAATTAGAACACCATTTTTTTATTGCAGAAATAGATTCCTTAGAAAATTTCAAGTTATTTTGATGTAACATTTTTCAGTTTTGGTTGGAAAATTCTCTCTGAGCGGGAAAATTCGAAAAAAAAATCGAAAATAGAGCTCCGCTGAAACAAGAATAACTTCGAGGTTTTTGGATGGAAAATTTTTATTTTTGGGATTTTTCAAGATGTAAGATTGATGTATCCACTTTAAAAATCGAAATCGCGATTCATGGTACAGATGGTGAAAAAATCGCTTTCAAATTTAGGGATGACAAAATCGTGAAAAATCAATTTTTTCAAATTAGAACCCCATTTTTTTATGGCAGATATTGAATCTACGTTAAAAAATAATGTGAGTGTATGCATCACACCCTTGCCCTAAAGTGGATATTTTCTGAGTTATTCACAAAAAACTGTTTTTCGTCTTGAATTTTCAGCTATTTCTTTTCCCTTCACGCCAAAAAGATGAACTTTTCAGGAACTGTTACTTAAACCATGTTTTAGATTTTACTACCCTAATATGCAAGAGAAAAAAGTTACAGGTTGTTCCTAAATAGATGGCGAATTTTGATTCGAATTTGTATCGGAAACCTCTTTATTTCAACTAATCGGCCATCGGTTTTCTCTCCAGTGATAAATGAATAATTCCTTATGAACCATATGCAAAAACTTACCATGTTTTACATTCTTTTTTTTTAATGATAGATATCATTAATTACATCTGCCAAATTCCTCTTTATTCAGTAGCATTTTGTGTTTACTATTAATTTGGTGATAATTCGTATTAAGTTATAAAATCGATCACTATGCCTAATTTTACCAATGAAGATTATTTAAATCTCATTCTACTTCATGGAGAATGTAATAAAGTTGTAGATAGAACGATTCGACTGTTCATTGAGAGGTTTCCTGACCGACCCAGACCAACGAGAGATACCATTAACAGAACCATGACAAACTTGAGAAATGTCGGATCTTTCGTTAAGAAAACTATACACAGAGAAAAAAGTGTAGTAGAAGATGAGAACAACGAAATTACAGTTCTTGCATATTTTCGTGTGAATCCTCAAAATTCTCTCAAAGATGCCGAGATTGATCTGGGATTATCTCAATCGAGTGTTTGGAGAATATTAAAAAAACATAAAATGCACCCATATAAATTCAATAAGGTACAGCATTTGAAGGAAACTGATTTCGTCAGGAGAACAGAGTTTTGCGAAGCTATGATGATTCGATTTCAAGAGAATGAAAACTTTTTGGACTGTATAATTTGGACAGATGAATCTAAATTCACAAAGAATGGTTCTTTCAATAGGCATAACAGTCATTATTGGGATGAAGAGAACAACCACCACTTCAGACAATGGAACTTTCAAGAGACCTGGAGTTTCAATGTTTTTTGCGCCATCAAAAATAATGCAATTCTCGATGTTCACATTTATGATGGGACTTTAACTGGTAAGATAGAACACTACACATGTTTGCATTATTTAAAGAATGTTCTCCCTTAGGAGATAGATATTCTGACATATTGACTCAAATAATTGAGCCGCTAGTACAGAACCATAATGACTTATGGTATCAACAAGATGGCGCGCCTCCACACAATTCACTCAATGTGTCAAATGTCCTCTACAGGCTATTTGAAGATCGATGGTTGGCGAACAATGGTCCACATCTTTGGCCACCACGTTCTCCCGATTTAACTCCTTTAGAATATTATGTTTGGGGTAGGATAAAAAATATTGTCTACTCAACTCCCCTGACTGATAAAGAGGACTGCATAGAACGAGTCAGAAATGAGTTCAGGTTTGTTTAGATTTTTAGATTCATAGTTTTGAAACTCAATTTGGTTTTTAAACACTTTTGCAGATCTCTTCCTCCCGATGAAATAAGAAGAGCAACGAACGAAGCATTCCTGAGACGTATAAATAAATGTCTAGAAATTAACGGTCAAAACTTTGAGCATCTTCTCTAGTTATAACTGCGAGAGTTTGCCATGGTTCTCCTAATAGTAACTTGAAGTCGGTTTCAAGAAGGGGTGAAAAATCTACAGCATGGTTCAAATAACAGTTCCTGAAAATTTCATCTTTTTGGCGTGAAGGGAAAAGAAATAGCTGAAAATTCAAGACGAAAAACAGTTTTTTGTGAATAACTCAGAAAATATCCATTCTAGGGCAAGGGTGTAATGCATACACTCACATTATTTTTTAACGTAGATTCAATATCTGCCATAAAAAAATGGGGTTCTCATTTGAAAAAATTGATTTTTCACGATTTTGTCATCCCTAACTTCGAAAGCGATTTTTTCACCCCCTGTATCATGAATCGCGATTTCGATTTTTAAAGTGGATACATCAATCTTACATCTTGAAAAATCCCAAAAATGAAAATTTTCCATCCAAAAACCTCGAAGTTATTCTTGTTTCAGCGGAGCTCTATTTTCGATTTTTTTTTCGAATTTTCCCGCTCAGAGAGAATTTTCCAACCAAAACTGAAAAATGTTACATCAAAATAACTTGAAATTTTCTAAGGAATCTATTTCTGCAATAAAAAAATGGTGTTCTAATTTGAAAAACGGAAGTTGACGTCATTTCCGGAAAAACCGGAGGTGCTCATGCCTTGAAAATATTTTAGATTTCATCAGCATCGTGAAATACTTATAAGTGCTGAATTTCATGAAAATACGTTCAGTAGTTTCCCGTATAAATATGGGTGAGGTTCCTCGTGAAAGACCCTGTATAGCAAAGTACAACTAACATTCTCCATACACATATCGAGAAGGGTATGCTAAGTTCTGCCCAAAATTCAATGCATCAAACAACAAGGAGCATCACACAACTGAAATTAATTATGTACTATTTCCGTAGACATTTACTTACATAAAAGCTTGAGATTCAAGCTATCCCTTCGTAATTCGTATGGGCGAATAATGGAGAATGTTTCCTCAATTGAGTTCTGGCGCCTCGACATGCTACTGAAACTGATCACAATGAATAATACTTGTTCATTTCTGAAGTAAATTTGATAAGTTGGGACATGCTTGTCCATGTCAAAAGATAGATTTCGAAGCAAGGGACTATCGCACGCATCGCTTATAGCCGATATGCACTGCGAGCGCTATAAAAGGATGAAATACATTATTTTCCTACATAACGCTCTCCGCATACATTGTCTACCTATCATACCTGCAAATCCAATATAACTTAGTTCGGTGTAGACGATTTCAACTGTACTTTCAACGACCAAGAATCCCTGAAAATGTGAAAACAAATATCTCGAGAAATAGAATAGAATTAGATTTATATTCATCATTTCACCCTACGCATAGAACAAGTTTTATCTGAGTTTGAATGAAAAATCTGTAACTTTGGTATGGAATGGCACTACGAAATGAGTATTATTTTTCTGGATTAAATAGACTGCTGCATATTTGACACTCATGATATATTTACCACTTAGATGCTGAAAATTGCGTGCTATCATTTCGCTCAGATGTCATTTTTCGCCGAAGATGGTTTGAAACGATTGAGTTCGACTCACTGATGAATAATCTGGGATCATATTCATATCATTTCTGTCCGGCCATAAACACGATAACTCTCGAACGAAAAGAGTTGGGAGTATAATTTACAGCGCAAATATGTCGGTTAATTTCGTTGTTTAGTGAAATGCGCCAAGTGGTTTCAAAGTTATGGCCATTTTGAGTTTGAAATCTTACATTTGAAAATTTTACTTTCCCAATCACTCGACAAATACTGATCTGATCGAATTGAAACTTGATAGTTAGATTCAAAATACCGACGCAAAGGCTTAATCAATCTTTCGGGAGAATCATACGACTAAGAAAAATTTAAAAAATGTTCTACTAAAGAAGACACACGGTGAAATATTCATTGATTTTAACCATCAACAAATATTATGCGTGAGACGAGCTAAGTCACCTTATCATTCAGTGTTCCTCCAAAGAGGAAAGCGTCATTCAAGGGCAGACAGGAACCGCGGTTTCATAGTTGTTTTCAATCATCAGCGTGGCCTAGCACACTTAATAAACAACCGAAGTAGTTCTAGGAAATTTAATTCCATCAGTTGCAAACTGGTAGGGAGAGAATCCCAACAGCTGCACCTATGAAAATCCTTACGAACTCCGTCCCTCTGCGTTGAAGAAACCTTGAGCGATGTTCAGCGACGTTCAATCTTTTGCCGTAAGAGGGTCACGGACTGCAAAGCCGTCAACGTATATAACACCTTTACGGACTGAAAACGCCTGATTTAGTGGGGTTAGATAAACCACCAACCAGTGAACATTTAATGGGGTGAACTGTGGGTTATTGCCAATAACTAAAGAAGAAACACGGTGAAATATTCAGTGATTTTAACCATCAACAAATATTTTGCGTGAGACGAGGTAGGTACCCTATCGCTCAGTGTTCCTCCAAATAGGAAAGCGTCATTCAAGGGCAGACACGAACTGCGGTTTCATGGTGAATGAACAACCGGAGGAGTTCTAGGAAACTTATTTCCATCAGTTGCGAACTGGTAGGGCAAGAATCCAAACAGCGGCACCTATGGAAATTCTTACCAAATCCCAATATGAAATCCGAAATACCTACCTACTGGTCAAATTAGCAATGCTTTATTCACTGCAAGAAATTCTAATCGCAGATTATTGCAAGCAATGTTGATGATAAAGATTCAAGATACATTTTCGTTCGAATAAGTTTAACTACAGAAGCAATTTGAAAAGTGAATGAGTGATGTGTGGAATTTTATTTAATTTTTGCTGCTCTTGTTCCTCGGAACAGAGTGCTTATCAATTTAATAATGATAATGAAAAATGGCGATATCGTTGTTAAAAAATCAACAAGTCCAGAGCGTTCCTGCTAATCGGGTCCTTCATAAATGGCTTCGTATAATACATATACTTATGTATATATTTCACAAATCAAATAGACCCCAGGGGGTTCATTGATCTGCCGAGAAATATTCACTGGTGGGGAGAGGCTGATTTCCGTGTTTCGTCTCATAGGTGGCGTGGGCGATTAAAATGATCGACCAAGCCGGCTCTGAGAGGCTTAACCCGGGTCAGTTTAGTTGAATTTGTTGAGAAAGCTACAGGGTACTGATGAAGGCCAAGAAGCCAGAAACGCGTCTGCTCTTGCTTTCTCGGCAGATCAATGAACCCCCTGGGGTCTATTTGATTTGTGAAATATATACATAAGTATATTTATTATACGAAGCCTTTTATGAAGGACCCGATTAGCAGGAACGCTCTGGACTTGTTGCTTATCAATTTGCCCAAATGTCTTTATTTTCGGATTTTTGGCTGAAAATGGTCTTGAACGATTTGGTTTGACTCACTGATCAAGAAACCGAGGTCGAAATCGATTCTGTCCGTCCGGCCGTTAACACGATAACTCTCGAACGGAATGAGCTAGACAGTTGAAATTTTCAGAGTAGGTTTGAGGGATACATATCTCGGTGAATTTCGTTATTGGGCAAAATCGGTTTAATGGTTTCGGAGTAAAGAAAAAATATATTTTTTTTTACATTACAACTTTCGAATTCAATTTTTTTAAGATGCATAAGAATCCACTGTTATCATTTTCAACTCTAACAAGCTAATACTTCCGGAAATATGATGTTTCAAAGTTTCAATAATACATCGTAAGTTCTATGTATTCACAGAATGTGAACACATGATCTGTCTGTTATCACTATTCATAAATTTCATCTTTCCTAGCTATTAGAGATTGTCAATTCATAGTTGTTATTTTCTCTTGGAAAGCAAGTATTCGATTCTTGAATTTGTTAATATATACAAGACTGTTTTGATGTAGTTTATGGAGACAATAGGAAAGAAGAACATAATTGAATCATCAAAAGAAATTACTGTTCGTTGACCACTTAGGTTAATATTACCTTATACTTCCTTAAGTGGTGAGACATGTTCCTATATACAGTATTTTCATAATGTTGCTAGCAACAAAATACTGGAATATGGATCTACATTTGTGTATCAATCATTTTTTCTTGAGTTAATGTTCATAATACAGAAAAGAATGTGTTAGTGGTATGAACTATTAAATTTTTAAATATGAAAAGAGGATAGTATTTTATTAATATATCTTGAACTATTAAAACACTTTGTTCATAATCCACTACCTACTCAAATATCAGGAATAAATGGACAATCTGCTATAATTCTCTCCAGCCTTGCTCTAGACATTTCGATGATACTTTCCTTAGGTATTTCAAGTTGTGAAAACTATGCACCGAGTGTAAGTTGCAACAACACATTCCACGAGGTTGAATTATTGCATATTACTCATTAAATCTTGATAAATAAATTTAATGACAATTTTTGAAGCATTAAGGCATTGAAGCATTGTAGATGGCTCTTTTTGGAGCTCTTGTTGCTCGGAACAGAGTGCTTATCAATTTGCCTAAATGTCTGAATTTTCGAATTTTTGGCTGAAAATGGTCTTGAACGATTTGGTTTGACTCACTGATAAAGAATCTGTGGTCGAAATCGATTCTGTCCGGCGGGCCGTCCGTCCGGCCGTACGGCCGTTAGCACGATAACTCTCGAACGGAATGAGCTAGACAGTTGACATTTTCAGAGTAGGTTTGAGGGATACATATCTCAGCTAAGTCTGTTATTGGGCAGAATCGGTCAAATACTTTCGGAGTAACGAAAAAAAATATTTTTTTTTTACATTACAACTTTTGAATTCAAACTTTTTCAAGATGCAGTTTCATCATAAGAATCCATTGTTATCATTTTCAACTCTGACAAGCTGATACTTTCGGAGATTAATGTCCCAAAAGTTTCAATAATACATCGAAAGTTCTATGTATTCACAGAATGTGAACACAGAATCTGTCTGTGACCACTATTCATAAATGTCATCTTCTCTAGCTATTAGAGATTGTCAATTCATTGTTTGAAAATATTTTCTCTTGGAAAGCAAGTATTCGATTCTTGAATTTGTGAATATATACAAGACTGTTTTGATGTAGTTTATGGAGGCAATAGGAAAGAAGAATATAATGGAATCATCAAAAGAAATTACTGTTCGTTGACCACTGACGATAATATTACCATTTACTTCCTTAAGTAGTGAGACTTGTTCCTATATACAGTATTTTCATAATGTTGTTAGCAAAAAAAATACTGAAATATGGATCTACATTTGTGTATCAATCATTTTTCTTGAGTAAAGGTTCATAATACAGGAAAGAATGTGTTAGTGGTATGAACTATTAAATTTTAAATTATGAAAAGAGGATAGTATTTTATTAATATATTTTGAACTATTAAAATAATTTGTTCGTGATCCACTACCGACTCAAATATCAGGAATAAATGGACAATCTGCTATGATTGTCTCCAGCCTTGCTCTAGACATTTCGATGATACTTTCTTTAGTTATTTCGAGTTGTGAAAACTATGCGCCGAGTGTAAGTTGCAACAACCCATTCCACGAGGTTGAATCATTGCAGATTCTTCATTTAATCTTGATAAATAAATTTAATGACAATTTTTGAAGCATTGAGGCATTCAAGCATTGTAGATTGCTCTTTTTGAGCAATTTGAGATTGCAAATTGAGATAATTTTTGAAGCATTTTTTTTAAACGACACTTTTTTTTTAATTCAATTGCTTTCATGATGTATTTCAATCATAGGAATCCATTGCTATAATTCCCAACTCTGAGAAACCAATACTTTTGGAGATTTAAATTGTCTGGTTGAACAAGATTGCCAAAAAGCTCCTGTCCACAGGGCTTGAACCAATTTTTTATCTCTCAATATGAAATCGTGAAATGCTCGAAATTTATCGTCTGCGAGTTCTGCATACACACATAATGGTTTTGCAGAAATTTCACATCTCCGTCTTTGCTTACTCGGACTGATTGTTGTAAGTACTGTGGACGTGGCCATGTCTGATGTGTGCATGCGCAGAAGTGGCCTGTTTTAGGCCCTCTAGTTCTTCGGAACTGAGTGCTTATCAATTTGCCCAAATGACTGTAATTTTCGAATTTTTAGCTGAAAATGGTCTCAAACGATTTGATTCGACTCACTGATCAAGAATCCGAGGTCGAAATCGATTATGTCCGGCCGGCCTTAGGCACGATTACTCTCGAACGGAAGGAGTTAGAGGATTGAAATTTGCAAGGTGGGTTTGGAGCCTAAATATCTCGGACAAGTTCGTTAATGGGCAAAATCCATTGAGCGGTTTCGGAGTTGTGGCCGATTTAAGTAAAAAAAAATTTTATGAATATTTCCGAAACCGATCACTCGATCTATCTGAAATTTGGTATCAAATTGTAGAATCATGACCTTCATACGTATGTGTTTTGTATTGACCAGGTTACCGCAAAGTGTCAAAAAAATATATTTAAAATAAAAATTTTTTTTTTACAATAACTCTCGAACGGAATGAGTTAGGCAGTTGAAATTTTCAGAGTAGGTGAGGGAGATGAATATCTCAGTTGGAATCGTTCTTGGGCAAAATAGGCCAGATGGTTTCGGAGTAACGAAAAAAAAAAATTTTTTTAAGTAACAAATTTCAAATTCAATTTTTATTTAAGATGCAGTTTCACCATAAAAATCCATTGATATAATTTTCAACTCCAACAAGCTAATACTTACGGAGATATGATTTTTCGAAATTTCAATAATGAATCGTACTTCTATGTTTTCATAGAATGTTATCATTATTCTATCTAAGCTTTATTATTTGATCTGTGTTCATACTCGTACATGTCATCCTGTTCTATAAGAGAGAGTGAAATTCATTTCAGCTATTTTAATTTGATTTCTTCCATGGTGCAGTTCTCATTCTCAGATTGCTCATTTAATCTTGATAAATAAACTATTATTTGAATTTAATTTCCTTTATGATGCAGTTCTATCATAAGAATACATTGATATAATTCCCAACTCTGAGAAACCAATACTTTCGGAGATATAATTTGTCTGTTTGAACTAGAGCGCCAGAAAGCTCCTGTCCACAGGGCTTGAACCCATTTTTAGTTTATATCGGTTAGATTGGGAGGGGTCAATTTTGAAATTCAGTATTTGAGTTTCTTCAGTAGTTATTGATACATCCAGTAAGTATTTTGAACCAAAAAAATATTTTGATACCGTCACCTATTATCTTTTAATTTATCATCTTGTAGGTATTCAAAAGAGGTAATATGCATATTGCATATCGTAAACTGCTACTTAAAATCAAATTTTAAAATATATATTCTGTTCCATCACTTTTGAACGATAATATTTAAAATCGTCCGGTTTGTGCGCCATCCTAGTGAAAAGCTGTACTCGAAGGACAAATCTATGCAGACTCAGATATTTCTAACAACGATTTGAAATTTCATTCATATTAGACCCAAAAGCAAAATGTTCGATTCCTGATCTGTACTTTTTTCGGTATAGTTTATATATATATATATATATATATATTCTTTTGAACTTGAGCATTACAATTTGTTTTTTATCTAACAATACAGCATGTGTATGAAAAAAGTGTTAGCAGAGGTTAGTGTAACGGGGTACCAAATAATTTGATATATGATACTAGAGCTTAGGGAAAAAAACCTCAGCAAAAAAACCCTATCTCCCCGTTAGTGTTGTGATATATGAAAATTGAAATTGTTAACAAAATATGCTGAAATATTAAATATTGAAGGGCATCTTTTTCTTTATTATCGCTTCTTCCTTCAACAAGCAGAGAAGATTCTCCAAGGTACCCGAAACCCAATCTGGAAAAGGAAAAGACTAAGGGAGAAAACGAACAAATTAAAAATGGAATATTCTATATTTCATTAAATAGATTTGAAACTCGCTACCCATTCTAAAAAAGATTCAGAAACATTATGAATAGCCCTAAAACCATCTTTGAATCTATATATGCGACAATTATTAACTAAGTGATCTATGGTTTCCTCTGCTTCCCCGCATTCACAACTAGGACTCTCAACTGAATTCCACCTGAAAAGCATGCTGTTGCAACGACCATGACCGGTTCTAAGACGATTCAGAATAGACCATATTCTCCTTGGAAGATCAAACCCCGGAACTCTATTTGAAGGATCAGAAATTAAATCTTTGTCGAATAATTTGCAAGAAGTCCATTCAGACCGCCAAGCTTCCTTGTCACTTTTATTCGAATTAAGAAAACAGTTGGACCATAAAGGGTTTCGTGACTTCAATCTGGGAATCTTATTGCCTGGAATTTAGGAGATAATCGGAAATGAATTCGGAAAAGAATGAAATTTATTCCAAGAATTTGAAACAGCAGTCTGCCTGCGAATGTGGGGCGGGACAATGTTTGAAAGAACTGGCATCCAATGAATAGGTGTAGATCGAATAGTTCCAGTGATGATTCGCATAGATGAATTCAACTGTGCATCAATATTTTGAGTATGAGCACTATTAAACCAGACAGGGCAACAATATTCAGCGGCAGAAAAAACCAAGGCTAAGGCTGCCGTTCGAAGAGTAGCTGCATCAGCGCCCCATGAAGTACCAGCTAATTTCTGAAGAATATTATTTCTCGTTTTCAACTTCAGACGCAAGTCATCCAAAAGAGCTTTGAAATTCAAAGATGAATCTAGTTACACTCCTAGATATTTAGGATAAAAATTATGTCTCAAGAAAGAATCACCGAAAGTAACACTCAATGTTCTATATTTTTGGTGATTGTTCAAATGAAAGAAGAAACCTCAGTTTTAATCGGATTCGGACACAAACGCCACTGAAATAGGTACTTTTTCAGAATATCTAAATCTGCAGATATATTATTTTCTATACTTTCGAAATCAGAATGACGAAATGCAAGGGCAATGTCATCAGCGTATATGAATTTCTCAGACGAAGTAGCAGGAATACCACACAGATATAAATTGAAAAGAAGTGGTGCTAAAACTGAACCTTGTGGGAGACCATTATTCAAATTCTTGAATTTACTACTATTATTATCAATAAAAACACGAAACCTTCTATCCGAGAGCATATTTTCGAGTAAACGAACCATTTTGCCACACTTTAAATGAGTATAAATTTTAAAAATCAAACCATCTTTCCATACCGTGTCATATGCTGCCGACAAATCCACAAATGCTGTTCCTGTTTTCATTTTACTATTGAAACCTGTTTCGATATAAGTAGTTAGACTAAGAACCTGATCACAACAATTTCTATTTTTCCTGAAGCCCCCCTGGCAATTCTTAGAACGTCTTCTAGAGACGATTCAATCCTAAAAAGTATCAATCTTTCTAAAATTTTAAAAGGAACACTCAACAGACTAATGGGTCGATAACTGCTAGGATCAGAAGAATCCTTTCCACGTTTTAAAATTCCTATGACTTTAGCTTTGCGGAATTCTTTTGGAATATTTCCTGTATTCAGAATATTATTATAGAATGATAATAACCAGGACAAGGCTTTTTTGCCCAAGTGTTTGATGAATTCAGGATAAATTCCATCAAATCCTGCTGGTTTTCGAGATTTAGTGCATTTAAGTGCTGCTTTTAATTCATCCAAGTTGAATATATTCGAGATACTGTCTACATATGAAGATGATGTCCTAAATTTGTGCAAATTATACTTCATATTCTTTATTTTTGATTTTGAAATTTCAACCGAATTGGAAACATCAACTAGTCGACGAGCAATCAATTCAGGATCAATTTTGGAAGATGACAATGTTAGAGGAGTAGCCTCCCCTAATTTTCTCGAAACATCCCATGTACTCCTACTCGAATGTGTGAAATTCATATCGGAAACTACACTATTCCACTTTTCCTTACGACTTGTATTTATCGAATTTATTAGCTTCTCGCATTTTTCATTAGTTGGGGAATTTTGATAATCCCTATATAAATTTTCTGCTTCAACTGACCAACCAGGAATATACTCTTTGCGGAAACCCCTCGGAATGAATTTCTTAGCTGAAGCTTTTACTACACCAACAAATCTGTAGTAATTGTCATAAGTTGGTCGAATCCATCTTATGTCACTATATATATGAATGTTTTGAAGGCATGACATATTAATTCCTGCAGAATTTGAAAATACTTCGTCAGCTAGTTATGTCTAACCAAAAGTTCAGCCTGTATTTCTGAAACGAAGAGCATTAGCCAAATTTAATTGTTGTTTTCAGGCTCTCCTAGCTACCATTCATTCACCATCAAACTATGTATAGTTGTTTATTATAGTTTGAGTTCACTGTGGACTTATTATGAACACTACAAACGTAACAACACTCTTATCCACTACAGTTTTTGTCGTCTGACATATGTTTCGGAAGCAAAGTTTCCATCTTCAAAGATGAAGCGCTACTTAAGCATGCTATCAATTTCTACACTCAAGTATGGGATAAAATTATACCCTTAGTCATAACCCGATTAGTGAGAGTAATGAGTTTTTATTAGGAGTTGGATCATTATTGAGTAAAAGATCCTTTCTCTCATACATTTCGATCCCTTCAAGGGCTCCTTAGTACACTTTATTGGAATTTTTCAATTTTACGAAATTTTCTGAAATTGATCGGCCAGTTGATAAAACGTGATTTCCAACAGCAGATTTATCGATGCTGTTGTTCCGAATGTGCCCCGTATGCTCTTTACACCATGTGAGAATGATTCTGGTTGTCTGCCCGACATATAACTTGTTGCATTTAATTCCATATATACCCGATTTCAACATGTCCGGAGTTTTATCGAATGTATTTCCGAGAAGATATAAAAGTTTTTTAAAAAAATTCCAATAAAGTGTTCTTAGGAACACTTGAAGGGATCGAAATGTATAAGAGGAAGGATATTTTACTCAATAATGATCTAACCCCTATCAACAACACATTATTCTCACTAATGGGTTTAAGAGTAAGGGTATAATGTAAGCCCATACTTGAGTGTAGAAATTGATAGCATGCTTCAGTAAAGCTTCGTCATTGAAGATGGAAACTTCGTTTCCGAAACATGTGTCAGACGACAAAAACTGTAGTGGACAAGAGTGTAGTTTCGTTCATTTTCACATTTTTGGAAGCTCTATCTACAAAAGTTGAGAGATGTAGGGTGAACAAAATGCAAATATCTACGAAATTCATTTGAAATTTTTGAACCGGCCTTGTTTTTTGTATAGTTTCCGTCTGAACGTACGGTGACGGGTTTTTCTATCTGCATTATGGTACTGTAAAACTTTCAGGGTGATTTTTTCACTGAACCATTCAAAAGGGTCATTTTTTGAGAAAAAAGGAAGCAAGATAGATAGCTTCCTCGTCCAGAAACAAGTCTATATAAAATGGTCTCTGCTATTCTTATATCTATATTCTTCGTGAAATATTTACTATCGGAGACATAAAAATTTCATCCCCTTGAGGCATCAAAATTTACGACTTCAGTGAAAGTTCTGATAGGACATTAATGATTATCTCACGAAAGGGTTCAGGGACTGTTATCATGAAAAACATAAAATTGTTGATGTGGAAGAGATTCCTGAATGTGTTGGGATGTATTTGACGGTCGTTCCATAACATCAAACTGTATTTGTTAGTTTGTTGCTTCCTTCGTTTTGGAATGTCCATCCCTGAGTTGCCGAATTATATGAAGTAATTCACATGGATTCTGAATGTTGATTTAGTATTCTTTGTTGAAGTGATATAATGCGAGGAACTATTTTGAATAACAATTCACGTTCCAAAATTATTACAAAGAGATAATAAATTTGTTTATTCTTGCAGTTGAAGGAAGGAAATTTTATTTACAATCTTCTATTTGAAAAAAATCGCAAACAGCACTGACTTGAAGTCAGGAACATTTGCGCCTCTGCTTATTCACGTTATTCATTGATAATCATTAAAGGATACTGCGGGAGGTATACTCATTATTGAAAGGCTTTTTTCTGGGTTTTCTCTCCCAAACTCTGAAAAATAACTATAATATAAAAATTATTTATTTTGTGATTTGCTTCTGCGTAAGAAACACAAGATATTTGTCAGAAGCAATCAATGTGACAATTCTTGAATTTCAGTCTGATATAGACTCCGAAACGTTACGATATACCTGGTTGTTTCTTCGTTGATGTGCTTTCATTGTTGTTTGTTAGGCAACATTATTCAATTGATTGCTTCTGACAAATATCTGATGTTTCTTACGGAGAAGCAAATCACAAAATAATTAATTTTTATTTTATAGATATTTTGCAGAGTTTGGGAGCGAAAACCCAGAAAAAAAACCTTTCAATTATTCATTGTTATTATAAAACTTTTGGAAACAAAAAATATAAATCTTTTATAGTGATACGATATTCACGAAATTTCGCGAAAATGTGCGTGTCAACATTGCCCAATTTATTACCATTTTTGAATTGGTTCAGTTACGTATTGTTTGAGTTATTGAGGAAATAACAATAAAATTTCAGATGTGTTCAACCCTTAACGTGCGTGCATGGAGAGGTGTGGTCTGGAAGACGACGTTTTATAATTGAGGCAAGAAAAAATTATACTTAAATTTTTTGGTATGTTTCATTGGAACAATTTTCAGTTGAAATAAACCTACTCATAATAACACTAATATCGGTACTGACATAATTGTAGAAAAATGTTGAGAAAATGACAAAAAGAATATAAACCATTTCTTTTTATACCAATGATGTTTAGAACATAAAATTGAGGATATTTTCCATAAATTATTATAAAAACTAACCTAGCTGAACCTGAAAATACTAATAAACCCTTAACGTAAAGTCCTTGAATAGGTGTAGCAATCTACAAAGTTTAATATTTTGTGCGCGTATGTTCTGGGGAACATCGCGTTATAATTTTGCCCAAATGTCTGTAATTTTCAAATTTTTTGCCGAAAATGGTATCAAACGATTGGGTTCAACTACCCGATAAAGAATTCAAGCTCAAATTTGATTATGTCCGGCCGTTACCACGATAACTTAAGAAAGGAAAGAGCTAGCGACTTGAAATTTTCGCTTAATCGAATTCACCTTGGTAAATTCGATTAAGAGTGTCCGGAGAATGAACGATGTATATATTGTATATTTTTGTAGGGGGTAACGTTGCACTGCGACCTTAAGGTATATTGTGCCCCCTCCGTCAGAGCTGTCGATGTCATTACCATCTACAGCTCGCCTTCCAGTTCCAGAGTTCTGATGAACTCCAGTATATGGGATGGCTGCAAGGAGGCTACGTCTTCGCTCCTCCTGATTTCTCGCCCAAAGCATTCCTGGACGATAGAACATACGCGCAAAAGCTCTTGAAATTACGTCAATGCTTGAACCAATTTGTTTCACGCTGGGCACAAACTTGTTTAGTACACTGCAGGCATACTGGTATTTGACATTCGAGGCACAAATATTTCGTCATCCTACGTGAAAAACGTGAACGTGAACGTGAAGAACACAAGTGACATATTTTTCGTTTTTCGAGAACAAATCTATCCTTTTCTGCTGTTTGGTCTGCTCTACCACATACAATTTTCAAACATAAACGGAGACGCCTCGTCTATTAGACTACTTTAGACGAACCACCCGCAATAACTTATATACAAATACTGATATCTCATTACACAACCATTACCCACTGGTTAAGATGTGCTGCGGGGAGGATTAGGTGGATTGAAATGCCGATGGGCGCATTAATCAGCCAAACCAGCTATTTGTTTTTATGGCGTCGTCTGACAGACTACATGTCTCCGGTTAAGGGTTAACTCCAAAACCGTTTGGCAGATTACGCATATTAACGAAATGTCGCACTCGGATGCGCAAACCTACCTTGAAAATTACAAGTCGCTATATCTTTCCGTTCTCAAGTTATCGTGAGATACATAATATTTTTTGATAATTTATTTCAAAATTTCTTGTAATAATCCTCACAAAATTACATAAGTCTTTGTGTCAGTATTCTACAACTAGTTACCAAGTTTCAATTCGATCGGATCTGTATTTTTTTTTAAGCAAAATTAGTACTACGAAACCGTTGTGCCGATTATGAGCATTAACGAACTTGTCCGTCGGAGTTGGAAGTTATTTTGGCAATGGCCGGCCAGAATCAAGTTTGACCTCGAATTATTCATCAGTGAGTCGAACCTCAAAGACGTTTCCGAAAAATGATAGCACGCTGTTCCCCAGACATTTGGATGTGTACGAACCTATCAAAAGTGCCATTTTTTGTACACTAAAATTCCACTTTCATGAATAATTCCGTTCAATTCCACAAAATTCCATTCAATTTCTCACAATTCCACTCAATTCCATTCAATTCCATTCAATTCCTCACAATTCCATTCAATTCCGCACAATTCCGTTCAATTCATCATAATTCCGTTCAATTCCGTTCAATTCTTCGTAGTTTTGTAAAGAACACTCTAGCCTATAAAATTGATACAAGTACTTGTTCATATGTAATACCTGCTGAGTAGAAATCACCAGGACTTCAGTTTATGAAGTTGTTGCAAATTTGAACACGTTCGGAGCTTTAATGGTGGAGATATTGAAGAAATACTGAAAACCGAGAAGCGTTGGGCGAGTTCAGCTTTTGGAGGGGTGAATTACCATGATAACTTTTGAACGGAAAGAGATAACGACTTGCAACTTTCAGGGTGGGTTGCGCATCCGTATTCGTCAGTTAAGTTCATTAATGGGCTTAATCAGCTAAACGGTTTCGGAGTCGTACCCATCTGAAATTTTTTTGTTATTTCCACAATAGCTCGAAAAAATCTGGTCCGATCCAACTTAAAATCTGTAAATACTTGTAGAAGGCCGACGCATTAAATTTTGAGAAATTTTGTGAGGGTTGTATGACTAGAAAAAAAATAGAAATATTTCTTCAAAAAAAAATTAAAGCTTTTCTTGAAAGATGTTATATTTCAGTAAGTATTTGTCAGATTCCGCTGAATTTCCACACAAATCTTCCAGCCGATTTCGATTTTTCCAATATCTTCAAAAATACAGATCCGCTCGAATTGAAATCGAGTAATCGGTTGAAACAATTTGACGAATTATATCTCCGACAGTATTGGTTTCTCAGAGTTGGGAATGATATCAATGGTTTCTTGAGAAAGAACTTAATTATGAAAGAAATTAATTTCAAACATCATAAAAGAATTCAAATTTAACAAGAGTATTAATCTTAAACCAACAGACCAATTGTTCCCAATAACGAACTTATCCGAGATATTCATTCCTCAAATCTACTATGATAAATTATATTATATCAATGGATACTTAGCCAATATTCAAAATTATTTTTACTGGAGATATTCTGAACCCAAAATTGATTAACTTGCCAAAGAATATATATACATCATCATCATCATATGGATTATCCAAGAGCTATCTACGATACCTGAGGTTCTTCCATTGGTCATTTTGCATTCTATTATACTTTGTTTGTCTCTTATCTGTAGATGAGCTGACAATGATGAAATGTATAAACACAGATGAAATTCATGGATACGGACGATTTTTCGATTATAGCAATCTGTGGAATCATAAGGTTACGATTTAATATTGGAATTTTGAAAAAATCATATCTCCGAAAGTATTAAATCACTAGATTTGAAAATTATATCAATGGATTCTTATGATGAAACTGCATCTGCAAAAAAAATCGAAATTTGTAATGTGAAAAAGATTTTTTTTTCGTAACCCCGAACCCATACGGCCAATTTTGCCCAATAACAAACTCAACCGAGATATTTAGCTCCCAAACCTACTCCGGAAATTTCAACTGTCTAGGTTATTCTGTTCGGGAGTTATCGTGTTTACGGCCGGCCGGCCGGACAGAATTGATTTTGACTACGGATTCTTGATCAGTGTGTCGAACCAAATCGATTAAGACGATTTTCAGCCAATAATTTGATTTTTTGGGCCAATTGATAAGCACTGTGTTCCAAGGAACAAGAGTGCCAAGAAAACGGCTTGAAGGTTCATGCAGTATTTTGTGAGGGTGTGTGAGGCGTGAATAGACAGAAGAACATGCTCGCAAAAGTTCCTGACTTCACGTCAGTGCTTTTTAAGAATATTTTTTTACATTGAGATCTAAAACTAAAAAGATAGGTCTATGAGCATAAATATCTAACTAACTAACGAAAAGGAAAAGGAAGTTTTCCCAATGTGATAGAAAACTACCAAAAAGGGTAGGTACTAAGGTGACAACAAAAGGACTCGCTTTTCACAATGAAATCTAAATTAGAAGGATGGGTACTAAAAATTCCAAAAGCATTGACGTGAAGTCAGGAACATCTGTCCGCATGTTCTATTGTCTATTCAAGCCTCATAATATACTCTCATGAAATACTGCATGAACCTTTAAGCCGTCTTTTTGGGATCTAGTTCCTCGGAACAGAGTGCTTATCAATTATCCCAAATGTCTGTAATTTTCGAATTTTTGGCTGAAAATTATATAAAACGATTTGGCTCGACTCTGTGGTCAAAATCGATTCTGCCTGGCCATCCGTTAACACGACAATTCTGTTCGAGAGTTGTCGAGTTAACGGACAGCTGGCCGGACGGCCAGGCAGAATTGATTTTGAAAGTTGACAGTTGACAGTTGAAATTTTCAGAGTAGGTTTTGGAGATGAATATTTCGGTTGAGTTTGTTATTGGCCTAATCGACCAGGTGATTTCAAATAAAAAAAATAATTTTTATTACAGATTTTAAATTCAATTTTTTTAAGATGCAGTTTCATCATAAGAATACATTGATATCATTCTAAACTCAAACAAACTAATACTTTCGGAGATATGATTTTTCAAAATTTCAATAATTTTTCTCAATTCTATATGATTTCATAGAACACTCTAATTATAATTTGCTGCTGTATGTAAATCCAACGTGAGGTGAGTCATAGACCTACGTTTTGAATTTAATTACGAAAATTCTTGAAAATTGACGCACAGCAGCCAAATTGAAAGAGTGGGAAAACCCTGTAGACAGGAGCTTTCAATGATCTAATAAACTTTAACAAATCATATCTGCGAAAGTATTGGTTTCTCAGAGTTGGGCATGATATCAATGGATTCTTATTTAATTTAATTTATTTTAAGATGTAGTTATTTCATAAGAATCCACCGATATCATTTCCATTACTTTCGGAGATATGATTAGTCAAAGTTTGAACAAGAGCGGCAAAGCTCCTGTCCACAGGGCTTCCCCACTTATAGTGTTACCAAGTGAAAATATGTATTGGGCATCAACCCAATTAAAATTTTAAAATATATAAAATAGTGACATCAATCAGCGGGGATTCGAACCCGGTTCTCCTGCGTGGAAAGTGAGCACGCTATCATCTCGGCAATCGAAGTGTTGTTACAATTCTGAGATTTACATAAATCGAAGTTTCAGAAGAAGTAGTTACTATCTTCATCAATCAGTCGAAAGTATTCGTTCTAGACCATTTTCGACAAAAAAAGAATTAAAAACATTTTGGCAAAATGCACGCATGTTCCTCATGCGCGCAAAAGTGATTATTTAACTTTGAAGGTGTCTGGTAGCGAGAGGGTCCCACCATGCAGTGTCTACGGAGAAAGAGATTCCCTAGAAATTATGAACAAGTCAGGCTATTTTATAGGTAGTATATTAGCTAAAATTTCTTATATCTCCACTAGGAGTTATCTCCTACTGATATTTCAACGCAAGGTTCGTATTAGTCAAATGTGATCACCTGCTGTACTTTGTGTGAATACACAAATCTGATGGTCATCGGCTCTCATGGCCATGGTCGTGGGTTTATACAGCCAATAAAATAAAATAAGAAACGAAATGAAATGAAATAAGAAATAATGGCTAAAATGATTGGTTTATACAGATAATCTAAAGAAAAATTGGTTCAAGCCCTGTGGACAGGAGCTTTTTGGCGCTCTTGTTCGAACGGACAAATTATATCTAATCTCCGAAAGTATTGGTTTCTCACAGTTGGGAATTATATCAATGGATTCCTATGATAGAACTGCATCATAAAAGAAATTAAATTTTAAAAAAGTGTCATTTAAAAAAATGCTTCAAAAATAATATTTAAAAAAAAGAGCAATCTACATTGCTTCAATACTTCAATGCACAATCATAGCAGATTGTCCATTTATTCCTGATATTTGAGTAGGTAGTGGATTACGAACAAATTATTTCAATAGTTCAAAATATATTAATAAAATACTATCCTCTTTTCATAATTTGAAATTCAATAGTTCATACCACTCACACATTCTTTTCTGTATTATGGACCTTAACTCAAGAAAAAATGTTTTATACATAAATGTAGATCCATATTTCAGCATTTATTTGCCAGCAACATTATGTAAATACTGTATATGGGAACATGTCTCATAACTTAAGGAGGTAAAAGGTAATAATAACCTCAGGGGTCAACGAACAGTAATTTCTTTTGATGATTCTATCATGTTCTTCTTTCCTATTGCCTTCATAAACTACATCAATAAAATAATCCAATTCTAAAACATCATCCACAATATTTATACATAAATTATTCAAAATATGTAATCAGTCAATATTATTTTCGGTTTCAAAACAGTCTTGTATATATTCACAAATTCAAGAATCGGATACTTATTTTCAACCTACGAATTGACAATTTCTAATAGCTAAAAAAGTTGACATTTATGAACAGTGAACACACAGATTCTGTGTTCACATTCTGTGAATACATAGAACTTACGATGTATTATTGAAACTTTGAAACATCATATCTCGGAAAATATTAGCTTGTTAGAGTTGAAAATGATAACAATGGATTCTTATGATGAAACTGCATCTTGAAATAATTTGAATTCAAAAGTTGTAATGTAAAAAAAAATATTTTTTTTCGCTGCCACGAAACTATTTGACCGATTTTGCCCAATAACAAACTTAACCGAGATATTATTTATCCCTCAAACCTACACTGAAAATTTCAACTATCTAGCTCATTCCGTTCGAGAGTTATCGTGTTAACGGCCGGACGGACGGAGGGCCGGACAGAATCGATTTCGACCACGGATTCTTGATCAGTGAGTCAAACCAAATCGTTCAAGACCATTTTCAGCCAAAAATTCGATAATTACGGACATTTGGGCAAATTGTCTTCTGAAATATAAAATTTTTGAAGAGATTTTTTTTTCTTGTGACAGGATCCCCACAAAATTTTACAGAAATTTGTGCGTTGACGTTCTACAACAAATTGCAAAGTTTCAATTCGATCAGATTTGTATTTTTTGAGTTATTCAGGAGTCAATATTCCAGATGGGTATAAAGCTGAAACCGTTTGGCTAATTATGTACATTAACAAACTTGGCTGTCGCATTCGGATGCGCAGCCGACCCTGAAAATCGCTATCTCTTTTAGTTCGAAAGTTGTTGTGGCAACGGTCGGCCGGGCAGAATAGATTTTGACCTCGAATTCTTGAACAGTGAGACGAATCTTATTGTTTGAGAACATTTTCGGCAAAAAATTCGAAATTAATAGACATTTAGGCAAAATGATTCCTAGAACATTCCCGAAAAAGCAGTCCTTTGCGCATGTTCAATTCCATTCAATTCCTGTATAATGCCGTTCAATTCCATTCAATTCTACTAAATTCCTATATAATGCCGTTCAATTCCATATAATTCCGTTCAATTCCATATAATTCCGTTCAATTCCATATAATTCCGTTCAATTCCATGCAATTCCGTTCAATTCACCCACAATTCCACAATTTTGTACACTAAAATTCCGCAGTGAAAGACCCCTCGGGGGTAACAGTTAAATGTGAGCCGTCATAGGACCTTGATTGTACCATTCACTAGGAGAAGGAAGCTTAACATGGATTCTCCCACTATGAATAGAGTGCATATCCCATTCGCGGATGAGACTAGTTATCTGGGTGCCACTCTATATAGAAAGCTGAATTGGAATTCGCAACGGGTGATACACAAGGCTAGGCATTACCTCTGGGCCTACTACCGGACTTGTAGAAAGAGATGGGGACTGGCTCCGAAACAGCTCCACTGGCTGTACGTGATGGTGGCGAGACCACAAAATACTTACAGCATTATTGCTTGGTGGGATTGCAATTTAAAAATTCATTATCAACTCAAGCCTACTAGCCATCGCCCCCCTTAGCTTATGATCAGGAGCGTGGCCTGGATGGCATCATACAAATTTCTGCATATGGCTTCGAATGAGCCTTATATGACTGGATTCGTGCCCAGTCCTCTGCGGGAGGAATTGGTGACCAACGAGATAATGAGGATGTGGTCTGATGTATCTATAAACAAAAACTACACAGAGTGGCCCTACCGTGTCGTCTTTCCCAGCAGAGAAGATTGGAACATCTCTGGGACCCCACTGGCAAAAGATCCCTGTTGATTTACATATAACTCCGTTACCACCTCGGTTACCACCCAAGGGCTGAAAGGCATTTAATCAGCCTTTGTAGATTTGCGACTGTTTTTCAAGCATAAATTTTCACCATTGATCACTGCGCGAAGCTCATACTTGGGAAAGGGTGTGTTTGCAGGTCCATTAAGTTCCTTTCGGATAACCAAGCTACCTTGAAGGCCTTGGCTTATCATAACTATGCGTCCCTGCTTTTGTAGGACTGTCGGACCCCAAACTTCACTTGCTGAACTGGGAGGGCGCTGCAGGGTGCAGCTCATCTGGTTTCCGGGCTACTCAGACATAGAAGGTAATTTATTTATTTATTTATTTAAAATACAAATAAGAGTAGAGGCTTATGTCTATAAACTCCAAAAGAACTACGAAAAATGGACCAATGTACAGACTTATCATTAGTTCACAAATCATATTGAAAAGAAAATAAAAACACTGAAAACTCAATATAAACTCCAAATAGTCAGCAAAAAAAAAACATCAAATCGAATGCCTTCGAATCAGCTCAACTGGTGTTGAATACGACTCAGACTGTCCAAGCTATTTTTGAACGAATTTGTCGATGCGCTATCCACAACCGAAGCCGGAAGCCCATTCCATAAATCAAATACTCGGTTGCTCAAAAATAGCTGTCTTTGAGTAGTTCTAAGCTTCTCCTTTGCAAGCTTGCAGCCATGACCCCGAAGATTGTTGGTATTCTTCTGAAATATAGCTTGTACCTGTGGTCCGAAAATTCCCTTCATGGACTTGTATGTGAATATGAGATCACCCCTGTCGCGTCTATGAGAAAACGAAATCATATCTGCGAGTTTGAGGTGGGTCTCATAATCAGGTCGAGGGGATCCGTAAGGGATTCTTGTGTTCCATCTTTGGATGGATTCCAGCGAATTAATCTCCGATACAAGAGCAGTCCACCATGCTGATCCTGCGTATTCCATGACCGGACGAACGAAGGACTCGTATAGAAGCTTACAAACCACCCTGTCCGAGCCTCGGAAAGTCTTCTGCAGCAAATATGTCAGTTGGCGGGCTTTGGCTGTCACAGAAGCAATATGAAAAGTCCACGTTAGGTCACTGGAGATGGTCAGACCCAAATCACGTTGTTCAGTGACTGGAGTTAAACGATGACCCCCTATAAAATAGGTAACGTGCGGATTATTTTTTCCTATATGCAAAATGTGACACTTCTCAAGATTCAGTGGCAGCAACCAGTCATGACACCAAACAGCTAGCTTGTCCAAATCTTCTTGGAGAATTGAGGCATTGAGAAGTGGAAAATTATACAGTTTCGTGTCATCAGCGTAAATTGCACATGTGGACTTAAAACATCTAGGGAGATCCGAACTGTACAACAAAAAAGTATCGGCCCAAGAACCGAACCCTGAGGGGCGCCGCTTTTGACATTCCACTCACCAGACGAAAAAACATCCCCTACCCTCACATTGTAAGATCTACCCGATAGAAACGCACCGATCCAGCTGAGCAGGCCACCTCTAATTCCCTGGTGTTCGAGTTTACATAAAAGGCGCCGATGTGGCACTCTGTCAAAGGCTCTTGAAAAGTCCAGATAAACTACATCCACAGCCAGATTGGCATCCCATGCCCTCGTCCAATCATCAAGACAGCAGATGAGGTTTGTGAGAGTAGAACGATGAGGGAGAAAACCATGTTGTTGTTCGGGAATAATTTTATGTATTGTGCAGATTTCAATAATCTGGTCGCATACGATCCTTTCCAAAACCCTAGATAAAGCTGAAATAACACTGATTGGTCTATAGTTATTTGGGGATAACTTATCACCTTTCTTATAAATTGGTGTAACTGATGCTAACCAATCTTTCGGAAAAGTAGAGCTGGAAAGAGATCGTCGGAATATGAGATACACCGGTATTGCTAGAGCTTCGGAACAGTTATGTAGTAGCCGCGGAGAGAATCCGTCCCTCCCTGGGGAGCTGCTGACTTTGACCTTATCAAGATACTCTGCTACCAACTCCCTGGAAAGAACTATAATATCCAGTTCGTCATGTTCACGAGGAGATGCAATGATAGGTAAATTTCCAGGAGGTTCAGATACGTAAACCGCAGCGAATGTGCTCGCTAAAACATCGGCTGTTTCCCGCGGACTACATATATTACCAGCAGCGTCTCTAATAGTTGGGAAACTGACTTTTGTATTTATTGTGGACCTTATATATTTGAAGAATTTCCTTCTGTTAGACTTATTCGCCAGTGTGCGTTCAAATTTAGATTTTTCAGTTGTCAGAGTTGTGGAGAGAAAATTATAAAGGCTTCTATGATTGCGATAATCGGCATCCAAATTACTTTGCCAGAGGGACTTCTTGCGTCTCAGAAGCTTCAAAATACGCTCATCAATCCAAGTTTTCCTCGATATATATGGAACAGTCACGCATCTGGTACATACGGAAACAGCTTTATTGAGTTCAGATTCGAGTTTCTTCCACATATCATCCACATGCATATCCGGTGTTAAAAGTGCACTCCAGTCGATTGAGGAGATAATTTCAGATATGCGGCCATAGTCAATTACTTTCCTGGTGTGCACTTCGTGAGAACCTGGTAGCATGGGAACTTGCAATTGCAGCTCAGTCACCAACACATCATGATCCGACCTGCCGAAAGGTGGCAAATGCTGGACACTCGACAACAGATTCTCGTCGGAAACCAGAAACCAATCGAGCAAAGATGGAGTCTGACCATGCCTGTGTCTTGTCGGCTCTTTTATAACCTGCTGAAGACCAGCAGTCAGCAAAAAATCAGCATACGGAAAGGATGGAGAACGCTGTGAGGGGGGTATCACTAGTGGCCATGTAATATCGGGGCAGTTAAAGTCGCCCGTAATGAAAATATTTGGATTCAACTCACAAACATCCCTCAGAAAGCGAACCACGTCGATGTCAGCAGCACAGGGGCGAGGTCTGTGAACACATCCAACTAAAATTGAGAACCGGGAATTAAAAATCTTGATGAATATATTGTCTATGTCTGGCCAGTCTTGACTTGTCACATCTATCTCGAAAACATCCAGCAAATTCTCGTGCACATATACACATACTCCGCGATATCCCACAGTGTTCTGGCTATCGTTACGAAACAACGAGTAATGAGGTATCGAGTAGACAGAGCCAGGAACCGAAGGACTCAACCAGCTTTCAGAAATAAATATTATGAATGGCTTGTATTCTTCCACGAACAGAAGCAACTCCAGAAATTTAGAATTAAGGGACATCACGTTCGAATACACTATAGGCCATATGTTTAGTGTTTCCAGTTTTTTGAATGAGAACCAAGCGCAACAGAATCAATTACCCTTGGTACCCCTTTTACGTATTTGATGGTCAGGTTACTTTCACCTGATGCATGCCTTCTCGCTAGTTCTTCGCGTACAGTCTTCAATTCCTCCGTTTGCTTTTTAGTTCTGTCATCGTAAATATTGATGTTTCGATATTCCTGACTTCCATGAAGCAGTGCCCTATTCCTGAGCAGTGATCTGACGATACCTGAGTTAGAGAATGAAACCCTGAGCCAACGGGGTCGCACATCATTTCTGCCAGGAAGGCGTGTAACGTTCGTCATGAAATGACCAGATGATGAACAAACATACTCAACAACAGCTCTAGCATTGTCTGAGTCCGAAGCAGAATCCGCACCCTCTGGGACACCAATTAGTATTATATTATGAGATTTCTCGACTCTGTCCAGTATCTCCGGAACATCAACCTCCACTCCCCTAGAAAACTCTCCAGACTGCAAACCGGCAAATTTGTCCGTGATTGATGTTATTTCAGCAAACAAATTGGACTGGTCTCGTTCAAGGTTCAATATGTTGACTTTGCAGGAATCCAGACTCGTTTGATGGTCCTTCAGAATCTCAGAATGTTCCTGAATCTTAATTGAGCAGCCACTGATCTGAGCAAACAGGTCATCTTGTCTTCTCTCAATACGTTCCACACCAGCCGAAACTTCACGAATCTGTTCCATCAAAAGTTGAAAATGCCTCATTGTGATCTGATCACTGTTAGAGGACTCACTTTTTGATGCCAAGGCAGGCTGAGTTGTTGCCATAGATTTAGATCCAGCAGAATTGCTACGCAGCTGGCGTGCAGTTGACACACAGAGTAAGCAATTCCAAACTTCATTGTTGGATGAAAAATAGTCGACCTCCTTCTTTGTCAAATTGACACAACCTTCATGAAAGTATTTGCTGCATTTGGAGCATGCAATTAACAGATCGCCGGTTGCAATCTTTTTGAAACAGTTGGTACAAGCTGGCATAGCTGAGATTATAAAAGGAAGTAGGAGATGGTAGTTTAAACACTTCACTTCCTTGGGCCTTTAAGGAAGACTCAGACAGAATGGGTGGGCCACGAAAAAAAGAAGAGACAGATATAGGATACAGGTGAGGAGAGGCAAGCAGAGTTCAGTAAAAACCACCAGGTACGCCACTGGCATGGAATCAATAGTAGGTAATGAAATGGTGGGCTCATTTGATCCCTGTGGCAGCTCTCACAAGGCAGCAGTGTGGGAGAACAATAGACAAGCTTGCTCAACAAGGATTGGCCCGACAGCTGAAAGAGCCAGACGATGGCTCAATATCTTCAGGTTGCACCTGAGAGTTTTACCAGCTGTGGACGGGTCACTGTGGCCTCCGAAAACCCCAGTAAGTTTGGGTTGGTTGAATACTTAGAGTGCAGAATATGCCTAGGGGACGACGAGTCTATCGAGCACATGATATGTGACTGCCCTGCTGGGGAAAGGATTAGATTTGAGGAACTAGGAGGCCACAAACTGAAATAGAAGGAACAGAACAAGGTTCATCTGCCTCCTCTATCAAAAGGCTTGAGCTTGTGGGTGAATTATATATTTAGGTGTGTTACAATAGACCGATCAGTCGCAGTAATTAATTAGTCCGCCATAACTTGTGATTAATTTAGAGTATGTTCTGGGGAACATCGCGTTATCATTTTGCCCAAATGTCTGTAACTTTCGAATTTTTTGACGAAAATGGTCTTAAACGATTTAGTTCGACTCCCCAATGAAGAATTCGAGGTCAAATTTGATTCTGTCCGGCCGTTGCCACGATAACTTGAGAACGGAAAGAGCTAGCGACATTAAATTTTCAGGGTAGGTGGCGCATCCCAATACGACGGACAAGTTAGTTAATGGGTATAATCGGCCCAATGGTTTCCGAGTAATAATTTTGTTTTCAACCAATATAAATCCGATCGAATTGAAACTTGGTGAGTAGTTGTAGAATATGAACCTGAAAACGTTTGTGAAATTTTGTGCGAATCGTATGGCTAGAAAATCATTAAAAATTATTAAAAAAAAATATTTTTGTTGTCACGATAACTTGAGAACGGAAAGAGATAGCGGGTTGAAATTTTCAGGTTGGGATGTGCATCAGAACGCGACATTTGAGTTTGTTTATAAGCATCATCGGCCAAACGGTTTCAGAGTTATAGCATTCCGAAATTTGGTTGCTTTTTTCTCCTCATTAACTCGAAAAATACTAAACCGATTGAATTGAAACATGGTTATTAGTTGTAAAATGCCAACGCGAAAATTCTTTCAAAATTTTGTGAGGATAGTAGTTGTAGAAAATTTTCAAGAAATCATTGAATATTACAAAAAAAATTCTATATATCAGTAACTATTCGTCTGAAATTGCGAAAATTTTGCAAGAACCTTTAGAACCCAACTCTACTGCCAAGTTTCAACACGATCGGTTAATTATTGTTGGAGATTCGAGCAGCCTTCTGTGAGTTCAGTAGATGGGTGACCGTTGCCTCGATAACTTTCGAACAAAAGGAGATAGGAACTTGCAATTTTCAGGGTAGGTTGCGTATCCGAATGGGAGAGTTAAGTTCGTTATTGGCATAATCGGTTTCACGGTTTCCGAGTTATACTCACCTGGAATACTATTTCCTCGATAACTCAAAAAATTAAGATTCGATCGAATTGAAGCTTGGTAACTATTAGTAGAAAATCAACATGAAGACGTGTTTAAATTTTTTAAGAATCGTACCCCTAGAAAATTTGAAAAAAAATACGAAATAAAAATTTTGTAAGAACCGTGAAGTGACGTGAAGTCAGGAGCTTTTGCGCGTATGTTCTATTATCCCATACTCCTGAATTGGACACCCTTAATTGAATTTACCATGGTAAATTATGTTGTCCATTCTCCTGTATTGGACACTTAATTCGAATTAACCATGGTAAATTCGAATCAAGAGTTTCCAATACAGGAGAATGGACAACATAATTTACCATGGTTAATTCGATTAAGGGTGTCCAATACATGAGAATGGACAATAGAACATAATCGCAAAAGCTCCTGGCTTCACGTCAGTGTTTGAACCAATTTTTTTTAGGAAATTTCTGAATCTTTCAACAAATTTGTTTTCCGGAATTGCAAGATCATGACATTGTACAGTCTGTATATCTACGAGTCAGTGATGTTTATTGTAAATAACTATCAAGAATTCAAAGATCTGGAGCTTCAACATCACTATAATACAAGAGGGAAAAATTATCTACAAGAAGATAAGCCAAACTACAGCTATTTACAAAAAAATGTAACTTACAGCTTACTAACTGTGAGGAATAAGTTTCCAAAGAATTTTAAATCAATTCCTAGTAGATTACTAAAACATAAACTCAAAAATTTTCTTATAAATAAATGTTATTATGATTTAAGTGAAATCCTCCAGGAAAAGGATTTCAAGGGATTATAATTTGGGATTTTGTAAATGCTTTGTTTTTGTAGATTTTATGGATCTTTTTGACTGGATCAACACCTGTATGGTTATGATTTAATAAATTCATTATTATTATTATTATTATTATTATCTCAAATAGTTTTTGAGATATTGGTAAAAAACCAAAACCCTTTTTTTTTGTCTACTTAATTGTTTGAACTATTGCAATTTTTGCGAGCGGCATTAGCATTTCCTCAAAAAATATCTACATGCCATTCTGAATCGAATGACACCTCAATCATAATTTTCGGAGAATACGCAAAAATTTTGACCTAAAAAGCACCAGTTGACTAGACTAAAAAGAACATCCATTATTGAGAAGCCATCACACCCAAAACAAAATTAATTGTTCTTCTTGATGGGTTGATGGAATTACAAGTCCATAGCTGCTAACGTATTGATTTCATTTATTTCTCTCTTTAGTCTTAATATTAAACATGAAGAATGCTGAACTTGTTGAGTAGTTTCGCAAGTTTCACACCACATTAATTGCCACCACCCCTAATACCTGAATATTCAGGGAGATTTCTGGAATGAACTCTATATACGTCAGTTTGTTTTGTTCCAGAATACTATTTACCACAATTTCAGAAATTTCTACCTCTAATGCAAAAAGTTTCTGGTTGAAGTCAGTACTGCAATTTCCCATTTGTCGGTGACATCGAGTGTACTGGTATTTCGACATCATTTTGGTTTTAAACTTCATATACACGCTGTTGTTGTACAATGTCGATTATAAAGTGGTCACAATATCCATCCACAAAATTTATACTGAAACTGTAGCAACCTACTCAGAGCAGATTCATTAAATTCATCTGAAATATTTTTTGTTGATCAAAATCAAAGACAAACACAGCTGCAGTTTCAGGGTGTTTCCATACAGGGTGTTCCATGAATGGTTATCCATAGCCTAGTGGTAAATGCAGGTGATCCAGGCCTATCAGTATCTAAATGCAGTTTGTTCCGGAGATAGAGGGTGATTCATGGATATTGGCCCTAATTTCCGATATCCATAACTTGGGAATCTGTTGACCGATTTTAATTAAATTTAGTGTGATTGTTCTCTTCCAACAATTCTTTAAAACGACTCATATAATTTGATAATATTCAGTCAATTAACTTTGGTAAATAGACAATAGAACATACGCGCAAAAGATCTTGACTTCACGTATCACGTATCAGAATATCGAGGTTTTTCCTTCAATCTTCGAAATCTATATTATTTACATAAGTTTGAAAAATTGATTCAAGCGTTGACGTTAAGTCAGGAGATTTTGCGCGTAGGTTCTATTGTCCATTCTCCTGTATTGGACATTCTTAATCGAATTTACTTTGGTAAATAGACTTCACTGACTTCACGTCAGTGCTTGAACCAATTTTTTCGTAGTTTTTTTTTTTAATTTTCTATGGGTACGGTTTTCACAAAATTGTACACACGTCTTCATTTCGATATTCTACAACTACGTAGTTACCAAGCTTCAATTCGATCGAGTCTATTTTTTTGAGTTATCGAGGAAATAATATTCCAGGTGGGTATAACTCTGAAACCGTTAGACCGATTATGCTCAAAAACGAACTTGACTCTCCCATTTGGATGCGCAACCTAGCCTGAATGACTTAATAAAGCTTACAAAACGTTACCAGCTATGTTTGCAGGAGATAAGGCGTTGAATAGCCATTTTACAATTTACAATTTACTAAAATTCTCACTGAAATTGGATGTGAGTGCCCAAAAATTAAAAAAAATGTGAAAGAAAAGCAGCAGTTTTTCTGTAAATATACCGGATGTTCCAGTATACATGTTCCAATGTAATATCTCAGCCATTGGCCATTTCATAAGATAAAAAATTTAAAATTTCATGATTTTCAATTCGTTCAAGGAACCTTCAACTGAGAAAAACAAAAATTTTAAGTCACTTCGGTTTGACCGGAAGTTACTCTGACTTTTTTTTTCTCAAATAGCAGCCTATACATTTTTTCCAGTTTTTATTTCTACTCAAAATTACCTTTCCAACGACGTATCACACTTTGTATTTTACATTTGATTTGATGGAGAAAACGTCAATTGAAATTTCAAATTGAAAGAATTGCAGTAGGCTACGATATTTTGAGTATTCTTGATTTTGACTTCAATAATCGAGATCAATAAAAAGAACCTTCCTCAAGTTGAAATCAACTATATATTTGAAGAGCGTTAAACAAAGAATCAATAGTAAAAGAGATAGAAAATTACAAAAAAATGGGGCAAAAACATAATATCTAAAGTATAGGTTCGAAATGCTGACCATTTGCTTCCATCATAGACATATAACATACTTATATAGTCTAAGGCTTCCACACATCTTTCATCTCGGTGGACTAGTTCACCCGAAGTAACACCTCAGCACTAAGGGCTCTATATGCATTCCTTATTTGGTTTTTTAGATCTTCGAAATCAATAGGTGGAGTCTGGTACACAGGATCTTTCAAATATTTCCAAAGGAAGAAATCTAGCGGTATTAAATCTGGAGAAATCGTGCAGGCTATCTTATCGGTCCATTTGAATAGATATATCGGCAGACACGGAACGATAAGATGGTCTGCAAGATCTCCAGATTCAATAATAATAATAATAATAATAATAAGTTTATTTAAGTTAGAATACAGCATATACATCATCACACATAAATTCCGATTCAAGAAACATTCAAGAGTCGGAGAAAAATGACACCATGAAAAGCAATTACAACAGTACACACCTATATAAATATAAAGCACAATTAAATTAGGTAAATGAATAAACAGCTCCAAAAACCATATGGTTGTGCGGAGGAGTTCTCTACAAGCAAAACAAGTATTTACTTGACAACAATGAATCAAGAGAAAGCGAAAGAAAAAACAGGAAAAAATGCTCACGAATATTTGGAACATTTGCGGTTGATGATGTCATCAATCTCGGCTACCCCCATGGTTCTCCAATAATTTTTCAGGTGTCTACCGAAAATTTCAGAAGAATTGAACGAATTGAACTTATCCTTCATTTCACCAGTTAGGGAGTTAAAAACATATGGAACGAGATATGTATAAGTGCGTTTCCCAATAGCCTTTCGTGCCCTATAACATGACACACTATTTGCCGTCCTCCCACGAGTGGTGTATTGATGATCCACATAATTGAGTAGGTATTTATTTTTAAAGGTGAACTTTAAAATGTTGTAAAGGTGAAGTCCTCTCACATCAGGAACTTCCGCCTCCTGGTACAATTCTCTGGTAGAATACAACCTACCTCTATGCAGTACCTATTGCCTACAAAAAAGAATTCTGTAACACCCGTAAGCTGCTCATGTGTACATCGTACACTCCTCCCCATGTCAGAATACCATAAGAGAGGCGAGACTCCACCAAAGCATAGTATAATTTCATCAAATATTCTGTCTCCAATATCTGGCGGAGGAAGAGAAATCTGTACAGGAAGCGTCTCAGTGTATCGACTACACTGCAAGTATGGACATTCCATCGCAAGCATCGATTAATATAAACACCTAAATACTTTATAAAGTCTACCAGAGCAATCTCGAAGTGATATTCGCCATCAAGGACAAAAAGCGAGCCAAGAGCAGGTAAATCGTTCGAATAAATTGAAAACAGTAAGTATTTGGTTTTCTCAGGATTTATAGTAAGAAATCTGTGTCTAAAAGCTCTCAGTATGGTCTTCATGTCCCCCTCAACTTGATCCCTGATACTGGTCCAGGATATATCCCTATATAAAATTGCCGTGTCGTCTGCGTAGCTGATTATTTTTCCCGAAGATTTCATTTCCAATATTTCGTTTACATACAAAGTGAATAGAACGGGCCCTAAAAGCGTTCCCTGCGGCACACCACAATGTTCAAAGGATCACTCAGTGTATCACCAACCTGCACCATCTGAGTTCTACCTTTCAGATAGTTACTGATCCGCCCAAGCGGAACACCACGCACGCCTAACCCCTCCAAAACATCAATCAACAGATCATGGTTGACAGTATCAAATGGTCTGGACAAGTCCAAGAATACGCAGAGAGCCACTTCATCAGCATCCAAAGCCTTATAGACGGCATCACATAAACAAGATACAGCGTCAGATGCAGATTTTCCCTCTCGAAATCCAAATTGAGCACTCGATATAATCCCAAACCTGTCCAAATAAGCTTGCAGTCACCTTCCGATAATCTTCTCGAAGACTTTCGCAAATGATGTAATCAGAGAGATTGGTCTATAATTTATTGGTGAATCTCTAGGTCCTTTCTTATAAACTGGCTTCACTATGGAAATTTTAAACTCCTGCGGACAAATCCCAGAGAGCATGATGTCATTTATTATCTTAGCAAACGGCGGAGCTGTTACATCTTTAATATTTTTCAATGTTTCATTGGTGATCTTTTCGTATCCTGGGGATTTATTATTTTTCAAATTATTGATGATACATTGAATCTCTTCAGGTGTCGTTGGCTCCAAGAAGAACGATTGGTTGGTATGTTACTGCGTTTAAATGGTGTTGGTTCTGATATCGTTATTTTCTCAGCAAGTTCCTTGCCTGAATTGATGTAGTGCTAGTTGAAGACATCTGCAATTTCCCTCTCACACTCCGCAGTGGATCCGTCTAGTTTTTTTAGTCTCTTTATGTCTTTATGGCCTTCTGTATTGTACATATTGTTAATTGTCTGCCACAATTTTTTGGAGTTGTTATTTTTGTCTATTCTGGCTTTATAGAAGCGGTACTAGGCCGCTTTTATGACCCGATTCAGGCAGTTTCTATAGTGCACAAGTTCTTCCGTATACTTGTTTGGGTCGTTTTTGTATTTCTTGTAAAGTTCATTTTTAGTATTCACCGATCTAACAATACCTGCACTTATCCAATCTTTTCTACCTATATCTTTTCTTCTAATAACCAACGTCTTACTGTTCAGGTCCACCAAACTATTAATCATCTCAAGAAAATATGTTGTTTTTTCTTGGGGGTCTACTAGCGAATAAACAAAATCCCAGTCAAATCTAGCCAGTGCCTCTCTGACCCCATCATAGTCTGCAATCTTACGACACCTCCGATTCCGTCCGTGTATCTCCCTCACCATCATTGGTAGACCAATAGATGTAGTTCTGTGATCTGTTATCAGGGTGTCAATTGTTGAAGCTGTCACATAATCTTCTATTTTATTGATGTCACTTCGTAAAAAAATGTGGTCTAGACAGGACTTTTTACGGGTTTCTATATTCATCATCGACATGTAGTTGTACTTACTCATTGTATTTATGTAGGCAGAAGCCAACAGACCGTTTTTTGTTTAAAATATTAATATTATTTATATTAAGTTATATTTAACACCGCTGGATTTCTTCCTTTGGGGATATTTGAAAGGTCGCGTGTACCAGACTCCTCCTATTGAGTTGGAAGATCTAAAATACAAAATAGGGAATGCATGGAGTGCCCTTAATGCTGAGGTGTTCAGTAGTGATACTTCGCGTGAACTAGTCCACCGAGCTGTAAGATGTGTAGAAGCAGATGGTCAACATTTAGAACATATGCTTTAGATAAATTATAGGTATATTTTGCCCCTTTTTTTGTAATTTTTTATTTTTTTACTATTCATTCTAGGATTAACGTTCGATGAAATACATACTTGATTTCAACTTTTTTTCATTGATATCGATTATTAAAGTCAAAATCGAGAATCCACAAAACATCATAGCCTACTGCAATTCTTTCAATTTGAAATTTCAATTAACCTTTCTCCATCAAATCAAATGTAAAATACAAAGTGTGATACATCGTTGGAAAGTTAATTTTGGGTAGAAATAAACAATTGCAAAAAATACATAGGATGCTATTTGAGATGAAAAAGTTCAGAGTCACTTCCAGTCAAACGGAAAGTGACTTTCAATTTTTGTTTTTCTCAGTTAAAGGTTCCCTGAACGAATTGAATATCATCCAATTTTCAAATTTTTTTTTTTTGAAATGGCTGAGATAATCCATTGGAACATATATACTGGGAAACCCGGAATATAGCTGGAAATATAATATTTTTAAATATCATTATTATTATATATATTTTCTGACGAGAATGGTAGGGATGTAAAGAAATAGGGAGATCATTACTTGTTCACAATTTAGTATGATTCAGACTGATGAAGTCGCTGTGTCGACGAAACGTGCCACAATATTAAATAAATCAATGTAAATCGCATATGAATCTTCATTGAGTAAGTATGGATTTGCATCAAGTAAAAGCTGCAAGCATTCGATTTTTGATACACTCCTGCATATAAATTATCTATAAATTTGAAGGTGGACAAGAAAAAGTTCGGCATCGTAAGTTGCAGCTTGATTCAAGGATTCCAGGACTGATCCATACAATTAGTGAAATTTCTGGAACCTCAGATTTTATAACACCTAATGTTTAATGAGAGATAATGATTAGATTTTATAAAATTATTAAATATGCTTGAAATGACTCAACATAAACTTCATCTGTTCTATTTTTAGGAATCAAGTGGAAGTAGGGAAAACATGATAAATGGATAATATGTAAATAATCATTAATGGATATTGTGGGAGGTATATTCATTATTAAATGGTTTTATCTGGGTGACAATTCTCGAATTTCTGAATAGCTATATCAACAAAAAATAATTCTGAAGATTTTCGTTAGTGTCTGACGAAGGAGTCTGATTTAGACTCACAAACGTTGCGAAATAGTTATTTCATCGTTGATGTTGTTTCGTTATCGTTTTTGAGGTAACATTGTTCGATTTATTGCTTCTGACAAATATCTTTTGTCTCTTACGCAAGAGCAATTAACATAATAATACATTCTTATTTAATAGATATTTCAGAGTTTGGGAGAAAAAATACAGAAATAAACTATTTTATAATGGATTATATGTGTCTTAGTTATAGAAAACTTCATACCAACATTAATCTCAATCGGAAGAACCATTCAAGGCTACAAAATAAAAATTGGTTTTTTTTCATTTCAATGGCCTGTATCTGTTAACCTGAACCGAACTCAATTATTCAGTTATTCAATCCAACAAACATTGTCAATGGTCTTGCTAAATAGTCAAGCAATCTACCAATCTACAGTATACAGGGCGGGTATTTATGTTTGGTAATTGAAACAAGTGTTTCGTTTGATGAGAGGAATCTATGGTTGAACTTAAATACTCACCCTGTATAATACAGATTGATAGAATCTATAGCTACACCATTAATAATAGCATTAGGATTGAATAAGTTGGGTAATAAAACAAAATATCATATCGGTCGCCGTTCTGAAGGACTGAACCAAGACACACCTCCCTGTTCTAATGATAATAATAATAATAGCTAGACCAGTAGGCAAGGTCAGTTGACTTTGATTTCTCGATATATTACAGAGATATTATCACTAAAGTGGACAACGAATTGTCCCTACTGCCTTTTATCGTGGAAGGCCCTCCTTCAAAGGCTTGAGTTCAACGCTATTATTTCCCCCATATTTCCTACAAAAGACTACATACCGAATAATTCACATCGAGGTCCCTTGATATCAAGCGACACGCGACTGTTCAACGAAATTGTTGGGAGTTCTTGCACCTAATGCACCGGAAATTCTACATTAACCCTCCATGAAGTTTATGAAAGACGCTAAAATTTTATCGCAAATGCTACTTGTCATGGAAGCAGTTTTATAGTCGAAAATTTGAGGATGGAATATTCTGATAATGATGAAGAATTGATTATGCTCAGATAGATGTGCAAAAGCGATTTTCTCTTAGATTTGAAAATGGCTTCAGGAGGGATAGTGACATTTTTTATGGGACTTAAATACGTATTAACACATTGAATACCAAATGATACGTGAAAATTAATTCTGTGAAGCCAACTAATGATTTACACTTTTTTAACTTTCCTTATCGGAGACATACAAGTGGTGGTCATTTTTATATTCATTGATTGATTTATTTTGTTTATCATTAAAAAATGTTTATTGTCATTCACATATTAATCACAAGCGTCTGTTTTTCACCTCGGGCCGATCAGATTGCTCTGAATCGTTCGTTAATGACATTTAGATGTAGGGGAGTACACATCTGGACCGTTCGGCAAAGTAAATCGGATCCATCTGAGGTCGGCCTTTTTGCTCGAAGTAATATGAGCGAGCAGGCGATTTTAATTGATTTTATCCCATGATTACAGAACATCCGTGTTTGTGGGGAGAAGTATCACTTTTACATTAGGCGGAAGCATTTCCTACTTCGTTTTATCTTGATCGTTGAATATTTTTATAGCTCTATTCGACATTTCGTGTTTCAACGGAAAATGTTCAATTTGAACCGTACCGTCATTAATTTTAAGATACGCTCAAAATATCGGGAAAGGTCTGTTGAAAGTTCAGCTAGGAGTATTAAAAGCAGCATTGCTAAACCTCAAAATGATATTGTTGAATTTTTGTTTCTTATTATCTTTTGGAATTTATGCAAATGTTTATATATAAAATTGCACTAAAAAAGGATCTAGAACCTTTGTGTACTATTTTATTTTTTTTTGTACACATGGAGGTAAGTTTCAACTAGATCTATTTTTTCAACAAAGTTGAATTAAACAAAATCTATTCATTTTTATAACTTTAGTCATCTTAGAATCAAGTACAATCATGAAATCAATTTTATTTTAATAAGCTGTAACAATTAGTACAACAGATAGGATAAGAACGATAATGAATAAAATTTAAACTATAATTTTTTACCACCAATGGCTTAAATGGGGAGAACATAATGTGAACCATATATTAGAAAAAGTGTTTTTGACTAAGAACAAAACCGCAAAGGGATTTATTCATATGTTTCTACTTGGTATGCTTAATTATTTATTGATATAATATACAGCTCAACTGTTTATTTGACGTATCTTTATATTTTATTATTATATTCATTATTTTAAAAACATGAAGTAGTATTCTATACCTACCTATTTGAAAGAAAAAGATCACTTAGTTTTCACATCAAGTGATACCACTCAATTTCACAATAACAGGGCTCAAGTTAATTTATCATTTTCCTGTCAATACAGACCTGTACTGTCACATTATACTAATACTATTATCTTAGACATAGGAGTTAAAGGACAGATAACATATGACACCAAATGTCCACCACATGATCACAGAACCAGGCTCCTTTTTCCTACTCTAGCTTTCACATCCGTAAGTTGCACATCCTACCATTATGTGTAACACCATTTTATAACAGAGCAGTCCATAAACGCACAGATAAACAAAAGAAACCAACGTCCACCACATCGTTTGGTGGCCACCAAACTGTCAAAGTTTTGGTTACAGATCTAATCAGATACTATTATACTGTGTCTATGAGAGGTTGTCACTTCCGTTAATCTGCTTTATAAATATTACAGAAAAATTGGTTCATTGTGAATTAAACGTATCTTGGTGAAACCTACCGCAAACATAATAAGTCTAGGCTCTATGCTATCTATAGGTCAAAGAAATATACTGATGGAGGTTATAATAATTGGTGTTGTTGTTTATGCCGGTTGGATATTATAAGATATTGTATTCATTTATATGATGTGAATTGAAATATTTAATGAATGTGAAAATAGGCGATGAAGATATTGTTGGAATCAGTGTTTTAACATTCAGGAAGTTTTTTTAAAAAATGCAGTAGGTATAAAGATTATTAATAACCATTTCAGAAGACTTGAGTGAGTAAATAAGTTTTTTCGAACAATTTCATTGAATTTCGGGCATCAGATGCTACAGCTTTCAGATAATTATGCAATAAATGAACAACTTAAAAGCTCAGACTGTATATACACATTTTTATAGAGAATGTAGGAAATTGGTTTTTTCCGATATGATTAGGTATCTTCTTATTTGAAGATATAAAGTATGACTGTTCGATAGAACCGTTTTTAATCTGTCATATCAAGATATTCGTGGAGAGCCAATTGAAACGAGGGAAATTGAGATTTAGTTGTAGCATGAAGGTAAAATGTTCAATATCTGCCGCTTCCTTCAAGTGAGTATGAAATACTCTTTTGTCAGAATAAGTTTTGCAATACCAATTTTGCCTGAAATCGAATAATATTTTCTAGAAGATATTCTGGGAGTAATAGCGGCAGAACTATATTGAATTTCCAATAATACAGGGCGTGGCAGCATATCTTCTTTTATTGATAACTTAATAAGAACCATTGTATGAATCATAATTGGTTTCTCGTTTTTTATAATGTAGGTACATACCTAAAGTCTTGTGTACTTAGTTTTTGGAACTCTTGTTCCTCGGAACAGAGTGCTTATCAATCTGCCCAAATGTCTGTAATTTTCGAATTTTTGGATGAAAATGGTCTTAAACGATTTGGTTCGACTCGCCGATCAAGAATCCATGGTCGAAATCGATTCAGTCAGGCTGGCCAGTGCGGCCGTAGGCACGATAACTCTCGGTTAAGTTCGTTATTGGGCTAAATCGGAGTAACGAAAAATACTTTTTTTACATTAATAGTTTAAAAAATTATTTTTTGAAGGTTCATTTCCTGCATATGAATCCACCGATGTCATTTTCAATTCAAACAATATAATACTTTTGGAGATATGATTTTTCAAAATTTCAATAATACATCGTACCTCCATATGTTTTTACAGAATGCGAATGCTATCTGTCTGTGTTCTATCTGGGTTCACTGTTCATTCATGTCATCTTACCTACCTATAAGATACATGTCAAATTTATTTCTGTTCTAGTTTGTTTATGTAATACGTACTTTGAAAATATTTTGTTGTTCCGAATCTTGAATTTGTGAATATATACAAGACTGTTTTCATACCAAAAATAATATTGACGTGTTGCATATTGAATAATTCATGTATAAATATTGGGGATGATGTTGAAAGAAAAAGGAATCATCATCAAAAGAAATTACTGCTCGTTGACCACCGAGGTTAACATTACCTTTTATCTTCCTTAAGGGGTGAGACATGTTCCTACATACAGTATTTTCATAATGTTGCTAGCAAAAAAATACTGAAATGTTGATTTACATTTGTGTTTCAAATATTTTTTCTTGAGTTAAGGTTCATAATACAGAATGAATATGTTAAATGAACTATTAAATTATGAAAAGAGGATAGTATTGTATCAAAATATTAAAATCATTTGTTCGTCAGCCTATACTTAACTATTCAAATATCAGAAATAAATGAGCAATCTGCTATGATTATCTCCAGCATTGCTCTAGACATTTCGATGATTTCCTTAGGTATTTCTAGTTGTGAAAATTATGCCCCGAGTGTAAGTTGCAATTACCCATTCCACTAGGTTAAATCATTGCAGATTGCTCATTTAATCTTGATGAATCTATTATTTGCATTAAATTTCTTTTATGATGCAATTCTATCATAAGAATCCATTGATAAGGTGAAGAGCACCTTAGCTCCTGTCCACAGGGCTTTCCCACATTTTTAAAAGACCCGTTTTATATTTCCACTTTGAACCTAAACGCTAACAGTGAATTCTGTTCATTGTGCTACGCAAACAGCCCTTAAAGGCAATATTGTGGGTAAAATTTATTGGCCAGTTATGCCTTCAGCAACATAGACCGGAGCGATCAGCAAATATTTCTTGCATAATTAGGTAATAACCGCTAAACAGTGAACCCCAGTTTCCCGCAGGTACAACAAATTAACCTACCTAAATGGGAAGCCACGATAACTCCGAAACAATACCTAACAGCAATCGCATTAAAACACAGATGCCATCGCTGATCTCAGATAGCTATACCGATGTCATTCATTGCGTTATAAACTCGCCGAAGCTCGTAAACTACATCCCTTACCTTTGAAATTAACTGCAGCTCCTTTGATTGGATAAGGTTTGCCGTTTGTGCGGTAAGACGAGATTTGGCGAAGATAAAAGCAACAGGGCGTCTGCTTAAGGGGATCCCGAGTGAATGCGAGAGAATTTGTTTGGAATTTTCATTGCCATACAGCAGGGGCGGCTGGTGAGGGAGGGCTGCGGGGTGCCGCCCTCCGTAGAAAAATGACGTACATACATAAACAATCAATTTGTATATTTCATATTCGTGCTATTGTCTTAAAACTGGATTCAAGATTCAACTAAAATGAATACATTTTTACCTAGCCACCATCTTCATTTCACAATAACAACATTTACGTTAAGCCTGCGAATACACAAGGTATACTATGAGCGACCATCATCCGCACTCCGCACTATGCTGAGGGGCGGAATCTCGAAAGCCCAAAGCATAAACGCCGGTTACCATGGAAACGGCAAACGTGACCAATCAGAGATCAGCATAGTCCGCTAGTTCCACGCAGTTTTCAGTGACGATTTGAACGCGGAAATAGGAGCCCAGAGAGGAATAAACCGACAAAATAGTGCAAAATGTTACGTGTTATGAAGTTGCGTTGAGGATTTAAGGATTGACAATGAGGGTGTGTGATATAACGAAATTAAACTTTAGTTCTTGGAGTTTGGTTGACTATAGGTGAATATTAAAATCAATGAACGACCTATGCCCGTATTGAATTTAAGTCAAGTGCAACCCGGCTATAAGAATCGAGTGGGGTTTACGTGAAAGTTTGATGCAAATGTTTACGTCAAAACTTTATGAATGCGTTTTTTGTTTCGTTTGCTTACTGTTTAGTGGAGACGATAACTGGACAAAAGAAGGTGTACGTGATTTGACACATCTGGATCAAAAGATAAAAAAACACGAAAAATCGGCCAAACATATGAACAATATTGTAAGCTCCCAGCTATTGGGCACAACTAATATCACTTCTGGATTAAGTAGTGCATATGTCGAGAACATTCGTAATCACAATGAAATGGTATCAAAAAAATGGTTCAAGCCCTGTGGACAGGAGCTTTTTGGCGCTCTAGTTCAAACAGACAAATTATATCTCCGAAAGTATTGGTATCTCAGAGTTGGGAATTATATCAATGTATTCTTATGACAGAACTGCATCATAGAAGAAATTCAATTCAAATAATAGTTTATTTATCAAGATTAATTGAGCAATCTGAGAATGAGAACTGCACCATGGAAGAAATCGAATTAAAATAGCTGAAATGAATTTGACTCTCTCTTATAGGACAGGATGAAATGTACGAGTACGAACACAGATCATATAATTAAGCTTAGATAGAATAATTATAGCATTCTTTGAAATCATAGAAGTACGATTCATTATTGAAATTTAGAAAAATCATATCTCCGAGAGTATCAGCTTGTTGGAGTTGAAAGTGATATCGATGGATTTTAATGGTAAAACTGCATCTTAAATAAAAATTGAATTTGAAATTTGTTGCTTAAAAAAAAATTTTTTTTAGTTCCTCCGAAACCATCTGGCCTATTTTGCCCACTAACGAACTTAACCGAGATATTCATCTCCCTAACCTACTCAGAAAATTTCAACTTGCCAGCTCATTCCGTTCGAGAGTTATTGTAGAAAAAATTTTTTTTTTATTTTTTTTACACTTTGCGGTAACCTGGTCAATACAAAACTTCACATGCGTATAAAGGTCATGATTCTACAATTCTGTCCGGACCGGCCGTGACAGATTCGATTTCCCATTAACGAACTTTAACGAGATATTTACGCACCATACCCACCTTGCAAACTTCAATCCTCTAACTCCTTTCGTTTGAGAGTTATCGTGTCTACGGCCGGCCAGCCGGACCGGCCGGCCGGCTGAACCGGCCGGACATAATCGATTTCGACCTCGGATTCTTGATCAGTGAGTCGAACCAAATCGTTTGAGACCATTTTCAGCCAAAAATTCGAAAATTACAGACATTTGGGCAAATTGATAAGCACTCAGTTCCGAGGAACTAGAGCGCCAAAAATGTGTTTTACTAAAATCGGCCATAACTCCGAAACCGCTTGATGGACTTCGCCCATTAGCGAACTTGTCCGAGATATTTACGCTCCAAACCCACCTTGCAAATTTCAATCCTCTAACTCCTTTCGTTCGAGATTTATCGTGCCTACGGCCGGCCAGCCGGGCCGGCCGGCCGGCTGAACCGTCCGGACGTAATCGATTTCGACCTCGGACTCTTGATCAGTGAGTCGAACCAAATCGTTTGAGACCATTTTCAGCCAAAAATTCGAAAATTACATACATTTGGGCAAATTGATAAGCACTCAGTTCCGAGGAACTAGAGCGCCAAAAATGGTTCAAGCCCTGTGGACAGGAGCTTTTTGGCGCTCATGTTCGAACAGGCAACTTATATCTACGAAAGTATTGGTTTCTCAGAGTTGGGAATTATATCAATGGTTTCTTATAGTAGAACTGCATCATGAAAGGAATTAAATTAAAAAAAGTGTCGATTAAAAAAAATGCTTCAAAAATTATCATTCAAAAGAATTGTCAATTTTTCTTTTGTTACTCCGAAATCATCATGCTGATTCTACCCAATAACGAACTTAACCGAGATATTTATCACCCAAACCTACTCTGAAAATTTCAACTGATTAGCTCTAGCTGTTCGAGAGTTATTGTAGAAACAAAATTTCAAAATGTTTAAAATGTTTTTCGACACTTTACGGCAACCCGATCAATACAAGACTTCGCATGCATATAAAGGTCATTATTCTACAATTTAATGCTAAATTTCACATCGAGTGGCCGGTTTCGGAAATATTCATGAAAAACCGCTTTTACTAAAAACGGACATAACTCTGAAACCGCTTGATGGATTTCGCCCGTTAACGAAATATTCCGAGATATTTACGCTCCAAACCTACCCTGCGAATTTCAATCCTCTTTCTCCTTTCGTTCAAGAGTTATCGTGTTAACGGAGGGCCAGCCGGACCGGCCGGACAGAATCGATTTCGACCACGGATTCTTGATCAGTAAGTCGAACCAAATCTTTTGAGACCATTTTCAACCAAAAATTCGAAAATTACAGGCATTCGGGCAAATTGATAAGCACTCTGTTCCGAGGAACAAGAGCGCCAAAAACCGTTACGTCCTGTCAAAAAAAGTTAAGGTTATTTCAATATCGATGCCAATGACTACTGAAAGATGTTTCTCTACTTTATAATCAAGAGTTTTCTATGGAATACAATGTCATAAGAAAAACTGGCGGCGCTCGCAATAATGTTGTCCATAACCGAATAAAATGTAGTTAAGACATTCCTGACTTCAATGAAAGGGTAATCGAGAAGTTCATCTGCGACAAAAACAGAAGGATGGAGTTTAATTTTGAGAAGTAGGCATCTGTAAGTACCTATTCAAAATATATATACTTTTTTGGTATTCTTCAATCAGCGCCCCCCTGAACAAAATTATCACGAGCCGCCACTGCCATACAGAACCCTATATTTATGATGATGTATATTTGTGGGTAACACCCTTCTTACCGGTTTTTGCCAAAAAGTGTTGGTATATAATTTTTTAATTTTTCTTAGACAATCAAGTGAATTTTTCTTCATTTGTGGCATGTTGCCTTCTACCTGATTTCAGCCAATATCCAGAATTGCCACATCGCAAAATCTTCACAGAATCTGAAATATTTACATATCAACAGATCCTAAAATCAATCCACGCTTCCCTTGCTTCTAGGAGGGTTTTTTCGATTTCTGATATATAGAATTTTTTTCAATGTTTTCCATAGATTTGTTAAAATTTTCTAGTAATTCCATTTTCAAGAAATTCAGCCAGAATTAACCACCATGTTTGAATTGAATCGGCATCGTATATTTTTTGAGTTCTGGAGGAAATAACAACCAAATTTTAGATTGATATAACTCCAAAACCGTTTGGCCGATGATGCCTTTCAACGAACCCAAATGTCGCATTAGGATGCACAACCTAACCTAAAAATTGCGATTCGCTATGTCTTTCCGTTCTCAAGAAATCGTGAGATAAATAGTATTTATCAGTTATCGAGAAAACATAAGAAATGAGGAGGCCAACAAACTTGCCAATAAAGGAGCACAAACCCCCTTTATTGACCCGGAACCTTATTGTGGGGTTGGTTGACACACCTACAAATGTGAATTCCGGACGAAAGCTGAGAGAGGCATTTCCTGGAGATCTCTCCCCGGAATGTATCACTGCAAGAAATTCCTCCGGAACTTTGATACTGTCAGATCCAAGAAATACTTAGACCTCAGTAAGAACACGCCGCACCTGATCTCTGGCTTCCTCAAAGGGCACTGCAGCCTCAGGAAGCATATGATGAGATTAGGGCTAGCAGAAACTGACGCGTGCAGATTCTGTTGGGAGGATGATGAAACTCCTTATCATCTGATAACGGAACGCCTCGCCATCTCAAACCAACGCAAGGAATGCTTTGGGCAAGAAATGTGCTTGAGCGAAGTCGTAGCTTCCTTGAATCCATCCCAGATACTGGAGTTCATCAGAACTCTGGAACTGGAAGGCGAGCTGTAGATGGTAATGACATCGACAGCTCTGAAGGGGAGGGGGGCACAATAGACCTTAAGGTCGCAGTGCAACGTTACCCCTACAATAATATACAATAAACAGCAACGACATTTGTTAGCAGTTTTTATTAATGTAGATCAAGTTGCTATAAATAAGTTACAGCACTATTAAAGTTGCATTGTTATATTGACCTAGCAACCAGAGTTTTTTAGCAGGGATAACATAATTGCTCATTCAATTTCAAAAGTTGTATATTTTTATAAACGGGGCGAAAACGCGACGATTTTATTCTTCTTATTCGATAAAAGAGTTTGTTAAAACCGTGCACACGAGTAATGAATCACCCTGTACAGACATGTTTCGTATTTTATTAAAATCACAACAAGATTGCATTATTTCAAACGGAGAGCACTGGCATCTCTCCAAATCTAACAATAATAAGGATATCTGAGATAGCTCATTGTATATCAAGTTATGGTTCGAATCGCCAGGTGAGCTAACAACACCTGTCGAAGAAAAAAATCAGAGCGAAGAGAAATATGATACAGATCCGGAAGGTCCTCCACAAATGGATTTTCCCCGTAAAATGGAAATAATGCAGTTACGTACGTCCTGTTATGGAAGCCGTGGGCGAGTCTATTCAGAATCGGCGCTTCGTTGCCCTTTCTTGGACTCGTGTGCTCATAAAAATCACATCAGATTGGAATTATATTTGGTAGCTGTCAGGCTTTGATTACTATGCAATCATATCGATCTGAAACCAAAACTTTGACAGTTTGGTGGACACCAAACGATTTCAGGTTCTCTTCTTACACCATTGATTTATTTTCTTGTTCCATGCTAGTACATTTCGTTCTCGAATCCTTTTTGATGAAGGAATGACGCCGCTGTTCGACAAGGGTCGATATGCGATTTCACTGTTACTAGTTGGAAAATCGAATCTGAAAGAATATAATCATAATCAAAGATTATAGAATTGTTATATATTATTATTGTAAGTCAACCAGAGTGGTTATATTCTCCAGCTCAACTGATTTATTTTCCATCTTTGCTTCAACAAAGGGAGCACTATCAACTACGGAGCGTTCTATTATGAAATTTCCTGCAGCAGCACAAATAACTTTTGACAACACAGACAAATATTACTAGGATGCGCAGCTTACTGCTGTTAAAGCCACAGCAGGAAAAAGAAGCCAGGTTCTGTGATCATGTAGTAACATTTGGTTTCAATATCAGGGAATATGTTATCCGTCCTCTCTCTTCTATAGTCTAAGCTGTCAGGAGACTACAGTTTCCACCTAAATGACCAAGTGCCACATACATTATGGTTTCAATAGAATCGAGTGATTTATAGATTCACAAGATTTGAATCTTGAATTTACCATGTTAAATTCGATTAAAAGTGTCCAATATAGGAGAATGGACAAAAAAAAATCACCATGGTAAATTCGATTGAGAGTGTCCAATACAGAAGATTGGACAAAAGAACATACGCGCAAGAGCTCCTGCCTTCACGTCAGTGCTTGAATCATTTTTTTTTTCGTAATCTCTTTGACATTTTCTATGGGTACGGTTCTTCCGAAATTTTAAACACGTCTTTATATCGATATCCTACAACTACACTGAGAAAAAAGTTACAAGTAACAACTTTCACTTGACTGCGTTTTACTTGAGATAAATAAATTTTAATCAACGATAAGCAAACATTTATTTGCAGCAGATAATCATATTTATCGTTAACAGACACGTTCACCTAAAAATTGACAATTGTTAGAAGTAACTTTTTTTCTTAATCCCACTTAAAAAGTTATTGAATCTGAATGGCGCTGTTATTTAAATGTTGTTTGTTAATGATAAATAAGCTGCGTATACAAGTCAAGCAATGAATTAACTTATCACAAGTTACTTTTTCACTAACGCATTTTCATTAGCTGCGAATAACAAAGTTATTTGACATATTCAAACATCGACTTGCGGTAGGTACGTGTGTTTATTGTAATAAGTGTAAAAAATATTCGTTAAGTAACTGATTTTAGCCGAAGAGCACCCGATCTCGTTGATTCTTTGAAGCCGTTGGATGATACATAATATCATCATCAGTCATCAGTGGTCAGAATTCAGAGCATTAAGGTCAAAGGAATCATCATCCATCAGGAGTGGTTGAATTCGCACCCCGCCTGTATCGTCGAGTTGTGTTTCACTGATTACGAGAGTTTATCGAGATATTCTTTCGAAGAAGGTCTGCGGTTATATCTATACCTATGTACGTATAGTGTAAATTTCTCCACTTTTTAGCATGTTTATTGTATTTCCCAAAAATGGATTACGAAGACATCCTTAAGCAATGGGAGTTCGAACATTAGGTGGAAAATTTAGAGGTAAGTCAAACCTTTCAGTGTTTTAGTACAATGTTCATATATATTATGCTATTAAATGGTTTCTTTCTGGATTTTCTCTCCCAAACTGTGAAAAATATCTGTTAAATTAAATTTTTTATTTCGTGAACTGCTTATGTGTAATAAACACAAGATATTTGTCAGAAGCAATAAATTGAACAATGTTGCCTAACAAACAATAACGACACAACATCAACGATGAAACAACAAAATTCCGTAACGTTTTGGAGTCTAAATCAGACTGTTTCGTCAAACATTCTTAACGAAATTCTTCAGAATTATTTTTTGTTGATGGAGCTGTGAAATTAATTGAATTAATTATTATAATAATTAAATTAATGTTCCAATTAAATTTCGTAACATTTTGGAGTCTAAATCAGACTCCTTCGTCTCGAATTTCAGAATAGCTACATCAACAAAAAATAATTCTGAAGGTTGTCGTCAAGTGTCTGACGAAGGAGTCGTTATTGTTTGTTTGGCAACATTGTTCGATTTATTGCTTCTGACAAATATCTTGTATTTATTACACAAAAGTAATTTTCAAAATAATAAATTTTTATTAAACAGATATTTTTCAGAGTTTTGGAGAGAAAACCCAGAAATAAACCATTCAATATGCATATATATATGAACATTGTACTAAAAAACTGAAAGGTTTCACTTACCTCTAAACCCATCCAACTACTGAATTCCAACAAGGCTGCTCGAATCTCCAATCCGATCCTATCCAATCATGTTCAAACTTGGAACTTTGTAGTAGATCTAGGTTCTAAAGGCTCTCGCCAAATTTCAGTGATGTCGGCCGAATAGTAACTGATATATAGAATTTTTCTCAATAATTTTCAATTCATTTTCTAAAATTTTCTAGTAATACGATCCTGATGAAATTTTGCAAGAATTTTTGCGTTGACATTCTGCAACCAATGACCATGCTTCAATTCAATCGGTTTTGTATTTTTCGAGTTATTGAGGAAATAACAACCAAATTTCAGATGGGTATTACTCCAGAACCGTTCGACCGATTATGCCCATAAACAAACTCAAATATCGCTTTCAGATGCACAACCTAAATTTCAAGTCGTTATCTCTTTCCGTTCTCAGGATATCGTGACATAAAAAATATTTTTTAATAATTTTTTTTTTAATTTTGTAGTGATACGATTGTCACAAAATTTCACAAAAGTGCTTATGTTTATATTCTGCAACTATTCACCAAATTTCAACTTGATCGGAGTTGTATTAGTTGAAAACAAAATTATTACTTGGAAACTATTTGGCCGATTATGCCCATTAATGAATTTGTTCGTCATATTGGGATGCGCCACTTCACCTGAAAATATCTAGTCGTTAGCTCTTTCCGTTCTCAAGTTATCGTGGCAATGGCCGGCCAGACAGAATCAAGTTTGACCTCGAATTCTTCATCGGGGAGTCGAAACAATCGTTTGAGACCATTTTTGGCAAAAAAATCGAAAATTACAGACATTTGGGCAGAATGATAACGCGATGTTTCCCAGAAAATACGCGCAAAAAGCTTAAACTTAAAATGATCCTAACTACGATACTATTGCGGATCTCGCCTTTTCAACTGTCTAAGGGCCGATATATTCACCTATCTGTAAACTTTCGAGTAGCCTTACCCAAAGGAAAGTATTCTATAATTGTTTATTCATCTCTCTGTTATACGAAGTGATCTGCAAATATGTGGAACATCTGTGAAATATGAATATATTTTATTACTTTAAAAGGTGGCGGTAAATTTAACGAGCACGTAGTTAACGAATACTTTACGGAGAGGTTGAAAAAATCGGCCCTAACTCTTTTTGTTACAGGATTATTCATCAGTGAGTCGAACTAAATCGTTTGAGAGCATTTTCGGCCAAATATTCCTAAAATACAACTGAGCAAAATGATAGCACGCCGTTCCTGGCTAAAACATGCGCGCGAAGAGTCGTTTCTAGTAAAAGCAGGACATTTAATCGCAAATATAGGGAATCGCTGTGTTCTGCATAGGAAATATTAGACCTTCGTGAAACATTTATAGCATGCCTTTTTCGTACCTATTTGTCAGCCTGACTGGCTGCGCCTGAATGTTTGAAGATATACGCATGCGCTTGGGACTATTTTGTAGACTGTTTCAGGCTTGAAAATAAATAGAACTGGTTCTTTTTGTTCCCCCTGAAGCGTGGGGATTTCAAGCCTTTTTGTCGAAATGTCATGTCTACCAACACAATATTTATCTGTCTGACTTGACGTCTAAACATATAACCTGGTTTATTCTATCCTTTGAATCGCAGCCTTCGTATATTCAATATTAAATTTATGTTTATTACTCTGAGGACGTAAACTAACTAAACTTACGAAGGCCATATAAGCTGTGATGGTCATCCCTGAGTGATATGAAGTTTTCAGCAGTAGCCTAGTATCACAAAGTAATTATTAATATCGTTCTTGGTGTAATGCTTTATGGAATGACAGTGTCTTTTTTTTTGTATGTGAATTTGCACTCTATGTAGTAGCATATTCAACGTTTCTTCAGACATTCTTAAAACACCATGGTATTGTTTTAAAAATATACGAACTAAACAAGAACTTGAGGTAAATATGTCAATTTCTTCAATATTGGCAGCTCTGAAATGACTGCCTAAAACAAGCGCGGTGTAATAGTGCCACTCATTTGGGGGGGAATTCAACCAACAAATAGCCATGAAAATAGGCGCAAATATAGACATGAAAACGGCATAGTTTAATAAGAGTATAATGGCACGCCATTGAATGGGATATTTCCAATCGGGAATTCTGGATTGACATGTCCCTGTGAACTTATATTTTGATTTACATGTTTTCATTTGTAGAAGAAATAACATCCGACGAAAAGTTTGGCCAAGCTTTTGGCAATATTCGTATGCAATCAACTCGCACTCAATCTGAATACCATTGATTAGACCAATTATTTTGCACGCTACGTGGGGATCTATATGTGAACTAGTGTGGTAATTGAATTTGGGGATGCTGGAATCTGGACGTAATATATGTGTGCGTGAGCAGTTGAATTTTATATGTTTTTCCTTGAGCTTATGAATGTGTATGAAACGGTCGTTTGTAATCATGACCCAGTCAGCAAAGTTAGCTTATAATTCCGTTGATTCGCGACTAATATTTTTGTTAGGTTAGTGCTACCAAATCATCAATTTATTATATTAACGAGTAACTGTACATAGTCCATTCACTTTTATAAAGTCTCCCGGTTGGTCATGATTTGAGTCTATCACGTTTTTGTAACTAAAACTAAGGCAAGTTGGCACTCCTGAAATATCGTCAATGTCAAAAATATTCTCTGAGACTTTGCCAAGTTCTACTCTCAACTTTCAACAGAATGTTCTATCTTGGACATTATATTATCACAGATCATTATCTTCAAATAATAGAGATATTTATATTTATATTTATTATTTATTTATATTTTTAAAGTAACAAATTTCATATCTGAGATCAGTTTTGATAAGGTGGTGGTTAGTATGAACTCGTTCACTACAAAGGTCAAATATAGTATAAAATCAGCTGTTCATATCTTGAATGAAGATTTAATGAGGAAACTTACACCTAGTCACGTAACTAAACCCAGACTCTACGGTTTGTTAAAAATACACAAGTCGGATCACTTTCATGAGATCCCAATACGCCCTGTCGTTTCATATAAAGGTTCCCCAACATACGAATTATCCAGTTGGTTGAATTTGAAACTGAGTTTTATAATGATAAGTTCTTATACAGCATAAATAACAGTTTAGACCTTGTAAATAGGTTAAAATCAGTACAGCTAACTGAACATGATATACTTGTTTCCTTGGATGTTTCCAATTTGTTTACTAATATCCCAAAAGTGGAGGTTTTAGATATTGTTGAACAAGACCTCATAAATAGTACAGTATATTCTGATTTTGAAATCATTGACCTTTTGAATCCTTTGAAAACCTGTCTAAGCCAGAACTTTTTTGTGTTCGAGGATGTTTTATACGATCAAAAGAAGGGACTCGCTATGGGCTCTCCTTTATCACCTATTTTAGCGGACCTCTTTATATTTAATTTCGAATCCACTAGAGTCCTCAATAATAGTGAGTTTTCGGATAATATTAAATTCTATGCCAGATATGTTGACGATATCTTGATTGTTTGGAATAATGAGGGTGATAACTTGAATCAATTAATTTTTTGCCTGAATAGTCTACATAGCTCCGTGCACTTTACTCTTGAAACGCAGAACGAGTACAAGAAACTTAACTTCCTAGATCTCACTTTGACAATTGTGGAGAAAACTGAACAGTTTGGTATTTTTAGGAAGCATACACACACAGGTATGGTTATAAATAATGAATCAAATCATCCCATACAACATAAATTAGCAGCATTTCACAGTTATGTTAATAGACTTTTAACAATACCTTTAGATGTAACTGAATTTGATAGAGAACTGAAAGTAATTTATCAAATTGCTGAGCGCAACGGATATTCTCAGGATTTGATAAACAGATTACTTAATAAAAAATTGGTTCAAGCACTGACATGAAGTCAGAAGCTTTTGCGCGTATGTTCTATTGTCCATTATTTTGTATTGGACACCCTTAATCGAATTTACCATGGTAAATTATGTTGTCCATTCTCCTGTATTGGACACTCTTAATTCGAATTTACCATGGTAAATTCGAATTAAGTGGACTACTGTATCCTTTATTTTTCATTAAAATTTCAACACTTTCAACACAACACAGGGTGTTTTATCAGAACGTAGAGATAAAATCAAAATATCTAAGTCCCTGTGTGCATTTTCTTGTTATGGTTCACATTAAGAGTTTATTGGCCTGAAATAACAATAACTGCCAAATTTGAAAATAATTCGTTAAACGGTTCGGGAGTTATAGCTAATCAAATGTTCTGGTGAAATCGATAAATGACCCTGTATCTCAGAAGCAGAGAGCCTTACACCATATTTAATTATTGTTTTCCGGGTCCCCTGGGTACCGTCTATTCATACAAACGTTACTCGTAGATCACCCTGTATATGTGCTTCGACATGCTGAAAAAAGAATTTTTTCTACTGTAATGCTATGAACATCTTTCAAGAGTTATGAATTGCCGAAATATTAATTATCTGAAAAGGGGTAGGTACTAGAGCTGTCTGTATATTCTCGATTAACGTGTTAGCATCGGTTTAGACACGATTTAGAGAAGAAGGGGATATGATATATCTGTATTGTGAGGAAAAGCCAAATGGAATAAATTCAGTATCTTGGTCATTGGCGTTCTTCTTCGTAAAAATGCGAACCCTACCTTCAACCCCCATCGACAAACAGGTGTGAGATTTGCCAGAGCTAGTCGTCAATAGTGGCTTTAGAGCAGGCATGGGCAACCAGGGGACCGCGGGCCACATGTGGCCCGCGAATAGAATTTTCTTGGCCGGCCAATGAATTTTTTCACACACGACGCACCTGCAGATTTGTTTAATAAAGATACCACATCAAAAAAATATTCGAGCAATTTCATTCCTGCATCTAGAAAATCTTTGTGCAAAATCGTTAAAACTGAACATAATGGAGACAGTTTTTTCTTGCGTAAATTTCATTATATCGAGAGATTTTAATCACCGCCAGTTCCAGCAATTTCTTTAGGATTTAGGAATCAGAGTATGGAGATATTATTTTCCCTTGTGAAGTTCGAAGGCTCAGTAAGGGAAAAATGTTGAAGAGATTTTATGAACTGAGAGAGGAATTGAAAAATTTTATGGAAATGAAAGGAAATCTATATATGGGTCAGCCTTAGGTGGATGAGACATGTTTATCGAGTTTAGTATTTTTGGTTAACGTTACCAGTTACTTGAACGAATTGAATTTGAACATGCAGAAACCAGGACAATTTGCTTAAGAGCTATTCACTCATGTCAAGTCTCTCCAAAGCAAACTTCGGTTGTGGGAAAATCAAATTCGTAGGGGAAATTCATATAATTTTCCTATCCTGGCTGCTGATGAAACTTTCGACAAAAATGCAATCATTAAACAATGAATTCACATCAAGATTTGAGGATTTCTATTCATGCGAAATTCAATCCCAACCACTCATGTCTCCTTTCGAACTGGATGTGAACCAAGTGGAAATGCGGCTTCAGATAGCTTAAATGAGCTCCAAGCGGGCGATGCTCTGAAAAATATGTGTCGTGAGTTACCTTTGCAAGAGTTTTATGTGAGATGTGTTTCTAAAGACAAATATCCAAATTTAGTCATCAATTTCATATTTCGATTTATTTCTCTTTTCGGTAGTACTCATTGCTGTGAGCACATTTTCTCAGAAATGAATATTACGAAATCAAAGAACCGATCAAGGATTATGGATTCGAATTTGGAAAATACCTTACTTGTAGCACCGAAATCAGTCCCACATATTGATACTCTTGTGAAAGAAACACAACCCCTGGTGTCCCAGTAGTTACTATACTATACTTATTGAGTTGTTTTTTTGTAGAAATATGTCAGTTTGGGTTTTTCACATTTTTTGTATTGTAAGGAATATTAGGTTTATTTTATTCTTGGCGCTCTTGTTCTTATCAAATTGCCCAAATATCTGTAAATTTCAGATTTTTGGCTGAAAATGTTCTCAAACGTTTTGGTTCGACTCACTGATCAAGAATCCGTGGTCAAAATCGATTATGCCCGGCCGTCCGTTAAAACGATTGCCGTCAAATGGAATGAGCTAAACCATTTCTCTGAGTAGGTGTGGGAGATAAATATCTCGGTTGAGTTTCGGAGTAACGAAAAAAAATTACTTTTGAACATTACAAATTTCATATTCAATTTTTTTTCAGATGTGGTTTCATCATAAGAATCCACTGATATCATTCTCAACTCTAACAAACTAATACTTTCAGAGATATGATTTTTCAAAATTTCAATATTTAATCGTAATTTTGTGATTTCGTAGAATGGTCTAATTATATTTTGCTGATGTTTATATGTAAATCCAACATATGAAGTAAGTCATGGACCTACGTTTTGAATTAAATTCTTTGTTTTGAATAAATTTTATGATGGTTAAAAATTTATTTTCGGCTCGTAGTCTACAAAAATTTTTCTATTTGGCCCTCTGTAAAAAAAGATTGACCATGCCAGCTACATGGGCTGTATTTAAATTAATATTAATTCAACGGATATGTGATAACCATATATTTCAGTATAGTACTGTAAGATTTTACAAATCAGTAAATTCATTAATCATCCAAGGAACGTAAGCGATAAAGCTGCTGACGCCTATTCAGTGCTTTCACAATCATTTCATTATTCATTCGATGATTGTTGACATTTAAATCCACAAATATCAGTACTCTACATAGACCGGAATAATTCCGCCTTAAATACTGAAGCACAGCATTATTATTCTCATCGGAAGTGTTGTCTTCAACAAAGCATTCCCATCTGTGGAAACACTTGTCCTGAAATACTGCTTAAAACGACGATTGAAAAACTCAGAACTGTGCATCTGCATTCTCCTGAACCCACTTTTGTTCAAAAAATACCCCTATAAACAACCATAACTGCTTGGAATTGGGTCACCGTTATATCAGTAATTCCACAGGAGATCGCTTGGAAAATCCGAGCGTTGGTTGGCTGCTATCATATCGAGAACATAAGTGTTTCATTCCGAATTTCTCCAAAACTTTATGCAAGCCGTAGACACTCATATGGAGCGTGCCTACTCTGCAGGCGGTTTCAGTTGCCTCTCCTGGATATGCGCAAATTGAAAATTATGGTGATAGGGAAAGTCGAATACAAAAAGAGTCTTATGAAAGAATCAGTCTACAGAATAATATTTTCCAAGCCGTATTGGGGATTACAGGGAGAATTGTTCGAGGCTTTGATATTATTACGTGTTTTGAACGGAATCCACTGCTATCGAACTATTTCTGTATATTCTAGGTGAATTGATCAAATCATTCTTCTCCATTTGAGTCGAAACAAGTAGAACTATGAAATATTATGAGCTTCATCCTTACATAGTATAAAACAAAGTCACTTCCCGCTGTCTGTCTGTTCCTATGTATGCTTAGATCTTTAAAACTACGTGAAAGATTTTGATGCGGTTTTTTTTAATAGATAGAGTGATTCAATAGGAAGGTTTGTATGTATAATACATGCATAATATATTAGAGAAACGCTGATAATTTTAGAGGTTTCTAATGTGATGTCGTAAATAAACAAATTTTTTCTCCGCTTACATTGCAAACGCTGGCTGAACCCTACGAGATAGATGAAAATAATTTAGTACAGTATGATACACCTTAAAAAGGTCTACAAAAAAGTCCGCGATGGTATATGTCTATCTCTCAAGGATAACCCACAATAACCATTTTTTATCCTTTACATTCTACGAGAAATAATGGCTTGATTACGAAGCGATTTTAAAAAATACAGCATTGCTCCTTATCCAATTGTATTGTATATATTACAATACAATTGGATAAGGAGCAATGATTTATTGTTTAAAATCGCTTCGAAATCAAGCCATTATCCAATGCATACCTTGAATGCATTGTGCATTTAGTATTGATCACTATGGCCCTTTACAGCATGTAATTTAAATGAATATTTTCGAAGATATTGCAGATTTAAAATGCAGGGACATAGCAGTGCGGTGGTACCGACCGAGGGGGGCGACACAGCCAGGATATGGATAGAAATAGAAAATAGAGAGAGCCAGAGAATCATCTGTAGAGCGTGAGGCTCGCCTCAGCCATGGATAGATGTATTGATTCCCCGAATTCCTCTGATACTATCGGATTTACTGATCTAATTTAAACGCCTAAAATTTCCGGCAAAGATATATTTTGCAATGACCATTAATAAATCGCAGGGTCCAACTTTCAACTCTCCGGGCTTATATTTGAGCGTTGAGTGTTTTTCACATGGCCAATTATATGTCGCTCTTTCAAGAGTAACCTCTAAAGAAAACAAGTTTGTATTGTCTAACGACAAAAATGCTGTGAACGTTGTATATAAAGAAATTCTGTAGTATATTTAGTATCACATTTCAACCGTGCGAAGCCGGGGCGGGCAGCTAGTTTTGTATATTGTATATTGTTGTAGGAGGTAACGTTGCACTGCCTTAAGGCCTATTGTTACGTCATCCGTCATAGCAACAATTCATTCAGAAGCGTTTCACCTCATTTGAAATTGCTTCTTGGTTTACCGATTTTCAATACCAAAAGATTCAAATTTTATAAATTATGAAAGTGTATGAGGGCCTCCATGATGATCTGGTATTGAAGTATATACAGAAAAACATAAACATATGGTATTTCGTGTTACATGCAAGAGACCTATTGTACCTGGTAAGAAAGGACCAGGCCTTCGGGTTTTAATAATCTCATTACCTGTGCCTAGTTACTCTGAGAATGGCTCCATGGAACATTTTGTATATCACTAGATGAAGGGGTGTGAAGTTTGTGGTAATCTCAAGTGCCCTGGTAGGATAGGTTCCCTTAGCTCCAGTGATGCACACACAGGCAAGTCTTTGTACTCTGTCGAGCGTTTTCCTAGTACTTTTTTGGCATGTTTTTGTATACCAGACTACTGCCCCATACGTGATTATCAGTCCCACAATCATGACGTACATACATCGCAGTATCTTGGGGTTGCAGCCCAAAGTCTTATCGGCTAGATTTTTGCACGTTAGTGAAGCCGTTATTGCTTGACTATCAGTGATTTCAACATGCTTATTCGACAGAAGTTTACGGTCTAGTATTACTCCTACATATTTAACTTCAGACTTCCATTCTACAGGGTGAGTCAGTTGTTTGTAGCAGGACTACAATACCAGATAGAAGGCTACTCTTCATCACTTAAAGTTCCCACAAACACATATCCTAAGACTCCCCATCAATGAGATGCAGGGTGTTAAATTTGGAGAAAATAATTGTTTTTTTTGTGATAACTCCAATGTGGCTGAAGATATTCCGATATAACGAGAAAAGCCATAGTTCTCGTTGAAAGTTTACTTCAACTGTTTCTCACATGTTTCAAACATTTTCGGTGGCGTAGATAGCAGGTCGTTCGATATTGCAAGTACCCTAACTTGAACGGCACTGACATTTTTGCAAATTTTTTTACCGTTTTGGAACTCTTGAAGAATTTTCTTCAAAAATGGTAGGTATTGACGATCGGAGGCTCTAAACCTTTCCGGTTTCGACAAAATGGGCTTCAAACCATTTCAAGATTTGATTGTTTGAGCGATTGTTTCATTGCAAAATGAATAAAAGATTCTTCTTGTAGAACAAGCATGCAAAAATTAATTTAAAAAAATTTAAGGTTTTTTTGACTACGTTTCCATGATTACCTTATTAACTTAGGACATTATTTGCCTTATTATTCTACAAGAAGAATCTTTCAATCCTTTTGCCACGAAACAATCGCACAAAAAATGAAGTCTTGAAATGTTTGAAGTCGATTTTCTCGAAAACGGTGAGGTCTAGAGCCTTCGATCTGGCGTACCAATTTTGAAGAAAATTCTTCAAGAGTTCCAAACTAGTCAGAACATTATCAAAAAAATGTCAGTGACGTTCAAGTTGAGGGAGATGTAATATCGAATGACCTCCTAAATAGGATGAAATGTTTTGAAACAAACGAGAAACATCTGAATTTAACGGTCACCGAGAAATACGGCTTTTCTGATTTTTGTAAGCCTATACAGATAACCCGAAGCCGAGCTCCGTTAGCCTGTGGAGGAGCTCATCCACTACTAGGCCCCAAATAAGCCTATAGATAGCTGATAGAGAGCTCTTTAGATTGGCCTGCCTTGTAAGCATGCTGACCCTTGTGTAATTGAAAGCTCTCAAGGTTCTCCGTTTTTATGTAGTTGTCCACAACCTTCGCCATCGTTTCAAGTAGAGTTGGACATAATCGAATGATTTCAATAATCGATATATAGGTTCTCGAGAGGTTTCAATGATCGAATGATCACTCAAGATTTTAATCGCTATGTGCATGCTCGTCTCAGTCCCTATTGCGTCAGCTGCTTCCGTTCTCCCTTATCTCCAACATGTTTGCTTCGGCCCACTTTAACAGTGTCCAGTAATCACAGTTAATAATTTAATCATTGCGTTTCATCGCTCAAAGATTAGGCCGGGTTCTATACTATATTTTTTCCATCTTTTCGAGATAAAGTATGAACGTAAAATTCCCAAGAATAAAATCGAGAATGACAACAATACGCACCAGATGTCACCCATAAATTTTATCGATCGTTAAACGAACCTCTCATATCTCGCCTTGCAGTCTGAAATGCCCCCAATGGAAATCCGAAATATCAAAACCTTCAAAACGTAAACGAGATATTTCGTTTTCGCGTTATATCATCTCGCTACCACATGATAGACGATAGGAAATCATTCGAATGAATTCGCTCTCATTTTTCAGAACATCTCGTGATATCTTGAGTGGTTTCAATAATCGAAAGGTTCAATTATTTTTACTCGAGAGGTCCCAACTCTAGTTTTAAGTAGAAACGATGTCAGGGTAGGTTGCGCATCTGAATGGGAGGGTTCACATCAGTGCTTGAACCAATTTTTTTTTGTTGTGAAGGTTACTCGCTCCTGTTGTCGTGTCCCCTATTTTCAGTTTTATTTCCATCTTTTCTTTGGTTTCTTGGTTGCCCTGTCCTGAAGAAGCCAACTAGCAAAAATACGTGTCGGCGGAATTGTCCGTTAAACCTTCTCGCTTAAATATTACTAGGTACTTGACCCAAAGCTAAACTGCTTCTCATGATTTTCAGCAGATAGGGATGAATCTCTTCGATACCTTTCTGCAGGAGTGCTGAAAATATCCCATCCACTCCAGGTGACTTATACGACTGAAAGGTGTTTATTGCCCATTCTAGCCGCTGCCCTGTTATCCTCATTTTAGCTATATCCCAATCCTCCTTGCGAGATTTGTTGGTGTTATTTATTGATGTTTCAGTGTTCGTAACAAGTTCACTACCTGGAGAGCTCCAGTTTACTAATGAACCTAGTGTAACCTGAATATTAATAGAATTTCCTACTTTGGATTTATTCGAAAGTCACTGAAATTCCAAGTTTTCCGGTTCCAAATCTTATTTCTAACTCAAAAGAATATGCAACTTTTCAGGTATATTCATCAAGTGAACTCTAATACATAAACATTGAAAGCGTATTTTCACGTTTATATTAAGACGCAATTATTCTGTCGTAATGATTATATTCCGCCAATTGCTCCAATCTCTCCGTTCGCGGAGCATTATGGGGGAAAATTGTTGGAAATGTGGAAAACAATGCAAAGGCAAGAACTCATCAGGTTAAATAGATGAAATTACGAAAATACTTGATTTTCTGAATTGATGCGAAATATTTTGAAGGATGATTCTTTTAGTGGAGCTCTCATACCATATTTTCATTGTTTTTTTGCGCGCTTGTTCTAGGAAACTGCTGTTATTCCGACCAAATGTCTGTAATTTTCGATTTTTTGTCAAAATGGTCTCAAACGCTTAGGTCCGACTCAATGATGAAGAATTTGAGATCAAATCCGATTATTTTCGGCCTTCCGTTGCTACGATAACTTCCAAACGATCAGTGACAGCAAGTTGCCATTTTCGGGGTAGGTTAGGAATTTGAATGCGACAGTTAAGTTCGTTAATAGGCATGGAAGTAGACCTATCCGTAATGTTGTTGTTAAATCCTTAATAACTCAAAGAATACAGACCAGATCGATTTGAAACTTGGTAAGTAGTTGTAGAATGCCGACGCGCAAATTTTTGCAGAATCCGGATGAAATCCGGTACTCCATCGTAAAATGGAAGTTTGTGTGGAATCTGACGTATAGTGTCTGAATTATGAAGTTTTCGATGAAAAATCTTTATTTTCTAGAGATACGATCCGCATAAATTTTTTAAAAAATTTTGCGTCGGAATTCTGCCAATAATTTGCAAATATCAATTAGATCGGATCAGCTTGTTTGAGTTATTGAGGAAATTCTAACGTTGACCCTCTTTTAGATGTTTGCCCGACTAACTGGAAGGTCAACGAACACAATTATGATTCGTGGGATGTAAGGTTAATACTAATAAAACTGGTTCTCAAGGGTTTTAATAAAGAAATTCCTTTAAATACAAAGGAGAGTGCTTGGCTTAGAACTTGCAAACAAATTGAAGGTATTCTTCGAGGATCCTTCCAGGGGATGAATGTGGGTCCTTTAAACTGGAACTCACGATGCAGGGGATATAAGATCTCAATCCAATAGCAGTTTAAATGCAGCAGTGTTAGGCATGCAGGCTCTCAAAGACGTTGCAACGAAGTTTTTCACTGCAACAAGAATTCTACTAGATAGAGTTGAACTTCAGCCCAAGCCATGAACTATAGATAAATATAAAAACAGTGTTACAAATAATACTCTCCAAAACAAAATATTTCTCTGTACGAATCTGGGGTATAAATTAACAGTAAATGAACTTTATTCATCGGAATTCATTAAACCCTAGAAAACTATGAGGCACATAATCCCTCGAAAATTGAAGAAACTTTGCCCCGATATGTTCAGAACAAGTTCAATACCAAAACAATATATACCAGAAAAATTAGTAGGAATCGAAACAAACAAAAGGTACTCTACATTATTTTCTAACAAAAACGGACAAACATTAAATTGAACAAACAATCTGGCAGCACATGAAGCATACTCGTGTTTGATATGTTGCCATTTAATAACAAGGGGTAAGATGAACCACGGGGTTTAGAAATAATAACTGAAAGCTGAATTATTCTACTTGTATGATTGAAATTGATTTAAAACGTAATGTAAACAAAGAGTGACAGGTCTTATACTGTCACAAAATAATAATTTCAGATGGGGTATATCTAAATCCAAAACTGCTTGTTGTTAGTTATTCCCATTAACGCACTTAACCGTCTCATTCCGATGCACCACATTCCCTTGAAATTGAATGTCGATGTCTGTTCAAACTCAGGGTGGTCAGATTTTGTCATAATTTTTTAAGCAGTGGATTGTTACAGAGGATTGAGTTGGAGAAATCGTTAAAACCAATTTATTTACATATACACATTGTTAATACAAAATGAGAAGTAAGAATATACATATAAATTCAAATGGCGAATAGTCAACGTTGACTGACGAAAAGCAATGAATAATTATTAAAATATGATAAGGGCCATTCCACCAGTAACACAAGATGTTTACAATGATTATCTAAGTAAATATCTAAGTAATATGCGTGAGAGTCATCAAATGAAAAAAAAACATTTGTATATACGAAGAGCATACTAGTGTGTTGCACCAACGATGAGCTTCCATGAAACTAATAAATTCAAAAGTGCGATTAAAAAAAAAAACAACAGTGCCAAAAATTATTAATTCGAAACCACCAGACCGATTCTACCCAATAACGAACTTATTCTATATATTCATTCCTCATATCTACTGTAAAATTATATTAAGTCAATTTAAAATTAGCCAATATTTCAGCTTTGTTTTAATCCAATTTGATTAACTTACCAAAGTATATATCTCCATCATCATATGGATTATCATGAGTAACGAACCAGAAATAAATTTGGTTATAGGTATGATAACATGTATGAACACAGATCATGTAATTCATAGATAGAATAATTACAATATTCTGTGAAAACAGAATAACGATTTAATTTTGGAATTTTGAAAAATCATATATCGGAAAGTATTAGCTTGTTAGAATTGAAAATGATATCAATGGAATCTTATAATGAAATGCAACAAAATTTAAGTTGGAATTTGTAATTTGAAAAAAATTATTCTTTTTTAATTCCGAATTACAAGATTATTATTTTGCCAATAATGAACTTAACCCAGATATTTATATCCTAAACCTACTCTGAAAGTTTCAACAGTCTAGCTCATTCCGTTCAAAATTTATCGTGTTAATGGACGCGCAATGTTGCCATTGCGCATTTTGGGTACTATCGCTAGCTCCCGAAACCCGGACGATGACGGCGATCGATTTGTGTTTAGTCTTCCGATCCTAAGGAGGCGCACCCCCAATATTAGGTTACACCGTATAGCACGCGTGAAAACGCGATCCGGCAGGACAAGCACCACCCTCGGTCAGAATGCGAAGTCCGCACCTACCACAACTCCTATGTATAGACTATGTAGCGGTCTATGAGCGCTCTTACTACTTCAGCAACTCAGCAATGCTGCACTCCACTAATACGGCATACTGTACAAACGTACAAAGGCATGACCGTACCCATGGTGCGACGTAACTCGGATACTAGTAGTCATAATGACCCCGACACTTCATTGTTACATCCTAGCTCAACATTCTTGGATACTAGTCCCCCAGCACCAGGGACCGACACCTCAGACGCTGGAAGCGTTCATAGTAAGGGTGGATAGGAATTTCCAGCCTGCTATCTCGGATACTAGTGGTACGGGTGCCCGTACTCCGACACCTCAAGCGATATTAGACTAACTCCCCCACCTTACTCAAGGGCATGCACATGAACGGCTTCACAAGACCCGTCAGTTGCCCTGGAGGGTATAACGTACTAGCGCTAACCGGATAGAATCCATTTTGATCAAGCATTCTTGACCAGTGAGTCGTACAAAATCGTTAAAGGCCATTTTCATCCAAAAATTCGAAAATTACAGATAATTGGGCAAATTGATACGCACTCTGTTCCGAGGAACAAAAGCACAAAAAAAAATTGGTTCAACCACTGACGTGAAATCAGAAGTTTTTGCCCGTATGTTCTATTGTCCATTCTTCTGTATTGGACACCCTTAATCGAATTTACCATGATAAATTATGTTGTCCATTCTCCTGTATTGGAAACTCTTAATTCGAATTTTATAACGACTGATGACTGTTCCCAAGTCGCAGTGGTTAAGTTCGGAGCTACTAGAACTCAGGGATCCGCGGTCTAGCTCCAGTGGAGATGGGAGTGGATTCCTAAAAAGGGAACCTAGTAAATGGGCGCCAGGTAAAATTAAGTCTCCCAGATACCCCCGCGTAATGTACTAATTCCTAAATTCACCAAAAGAATATTCACGCTAATAACAGACAGTTTATTCCAGTAGCATACAACCCAGGTCTTTAGACCCACCAAAATTAAACTACTGTGAAACCCTGAATAACGGTGGCGGAAATTGTACGAGGATATTATTCTTTGATTTAAATACGCGTCGCTTGAGCTCAGGCGCTTCCACGTTTCTCATCTATGATCATATATGATTACCACAAATCTTTCCCCAATTTCCGCTTTACAATAACAATAATTTAGGTAACTGATGACAATAAGTTCACGTCATAAATAGCAAGTATAAGACATGTTTCGAAGATCTATTTCCTATAACTTGCATGCTATTCCTTATGCCTGAACGTAGTAGTGCTTCGATGGTCTCGCAATACTGTTCTCCTTCCCTCTGTGCTCGCAGTCTGCGACCCTTGACTGAATGTCCCACAGCGCTGCTTCCTGACCACCTTGTATATACTCGGGATCTGCAACACTGCGTGGCTGTCTCACAGCGCTACTTATGGACCACCTTGTATATATTCGAATGTCTCAGTTACACTCTTCCTGACATAAAAAATCGTGCTGGCATAAAAATTGTGCTATTCCTCTTGACATAAAAATCGTGCTGGCATAAAAACTCGTGCTACCATTAAAACTCGTGCTACCATAAAAACTCGTGCTACCATAAAAACTCGGGCTACCATAAAAACTCGTGCTACCATAATAACTCGTGCTACCATAAAAACCCTGAAGACAGAAAAGAAACCATCAGTGCTTCTCTCGGATAAGAAACAAATGAATTTTCCCAACACATAATAATTTCGGTTATCAGAATATTAACTAGACCATTTATTCGTTGTTATGCAATAGTTATAGAATTCGTACATACCCTGATGTTCGGGGTTGTCCTGCACACGTTTGCTTCGAAACCAAACCTGGCCATGCCTCCACCAAATAATTCTTCAAGCACACAGCGATATTCTGGATATAGAAAGATAATTACAACCTGAATTGTTTCCACTAGAAATGACGAGAATAGAAGATCTAACACATACCTGTTAAAGTCGCCAAGATCTTTCACGTGGTCAACTCTTGGATTTGCAAAAAGGTCTTTATATCCTCTTTCGAGACGAGCGCAAGTTACCTGTTATCTTCCCAAATCAAACCAATGTAACCCTCACTCCTAATTCGATTTTCGAAACTATATCCAACTAAGACGAATTCAACAATTCTTACGAAGTTTCGAAAATACGCACGACCTATTGCTCCTCCGTAGAATCTCCACAAAATGGACGACCTCATCTCCCTGACTGGCGCAGACCCTCACAAACTTTCAGACTGTCACAATGCAACAATATTGCCAACTCATTCGGCTCTTGGAATACAATAATTATTTAGCGTCGATTGGTACCACTGAGTTCCAACCTCAAATTCGATGTCAACATAAAAGACATAAACGACACTCGCGCAAACCAAATGTAAACAAACCCCAGCCCGGGTTAAAAAGAAACATTACAATTTACCATGGTAAATTCGAATTAAGTGTCCAATACAGGAGAATGGACAACATAATTTACAATGGTAAATTTGATTAAGGGTGTCCAATACAGAAGAATGGACAATAGAACATACGCGCAAAAGCTTCTGACTTCACGTCAGTGCTTGATTCAATTTTTTTTTTCGTGATTTTTTTGAAATTTTCTAGGGGTGTGGTTCTTAAAATTTTTTTTTCGTAATTTTTTTCATATTTTCTAGGGGTACGGTTCTTACAAAATTTTTAACACGTCTTCATGATGATTTTCTACTACTAGTTACCAAGCTTCAATTCGATCGAATATTTATTTTTTGAGTTATCAAGGAAATAATATTCCAGGTGGGTATAACTCAGAAACCGTTTGACCGATTATACCCAAAAACGAACTCAACTTTCCCTTTCGGATACGCAACCTACCCTGAAAATTGCATGTCCCTATCTCCTTTCGTTCGAAAGTTATCGAGGCAACGGTCACCCATCTACTGAATTCACACAAGAATGCTCGAATCTCCAACAATATTCAACCGATCGTGTTAATACTTGAAACTTGGCAGAAGAGGTAGGTTATGAAGGCTCTTGCAAAATTTCAGCAATTTCAAAAGAATAGTTACTGATATATAGAAATTTTTTTTTCAATTTTCAATGATTTTTTAAGAATTTTTTACGAATACTATCCCCACGAAATTTTGCATGAATTTTCGCGTTGGCATTCTACAACTAATTACCATGTTTGAATTCAATCGGTTTAGTATTTTTCGAGTTAATGAGGAACAAAAAACAACCAAATTTCAGATGGCTATAACTCTAAAACCGTTTGGCCGATTATGCTCATAAACAAACTGATATGTCGCATTCTGGTGCACATCCTAACCTTGAATCTTCAAGCCGCTATCTCTTTCCGTTCTCAAGTTATCGTGACAACAAAAATATTTTTTAATAATTTTTTTTTAAATTTTCTAGCCATACGATTCGCACAAAATTTTACAAACGTGCTTAGGTTCATAATCTACGACAACTCACCAAGTTTCAATTCGATCGGATTTATATTGGTTGAAAACAAAATTATTACTCGGAAACCACTGGGCCTATTATGCCCATTATCGAACTTGTCCGTCGTATTGGGATGCGCCACCCACCCTGAAATTTTCAAGTCGCTAGCTTTTTTCGTTCTACAGTCATCGTGGCAACGGCCGGACAGAATCAAATTTGAACTCGAATTCTTCATTGGGGAGTCGAACTAAATCGTTTGAGACCACTTTCGTCAAAAAATTCGAAAGTTACAGACATTTGGGCAAAACTATAACGCGATGTTCCCCAGAACATACGGGCAAAAAAGAGAGCAATTATCAATAGATAATACAAATCCTAATCAGTGCAAATAAGATGATCGAATATGTGAGAAAACTGAAAATGGTGGAACTCCAGTGCAACCGGAAGTGAGAACGAACGAGGTGAAAATAGTTGAAATAAAAAAAAAATAAGAAAATAGTACACCTTGCGATATTTCATACTGAATAAACTATTGACTATTATAATATATAGATAATAAAGAGTGTTGAGATAATATTATAGCTGATGGAGATGTAACGAGCAGAAATTGTTCACTAGTTGAAATATACGGAAAAAAATCAAATAACTCCATCGTAATACCGAAAATCATGTGTTAAGCACGAAATATATTTCAGATAAATCATTAACCAAATAATCGAGTTAATTTCTGTGGGCGAAAGACAGGTCCATTTTCATCAATCGACATTTCATTCGGAACACGTGTGTAACTGAAATAAAATTCGCGTACTGCAAAATTTGAGAGCATTTTGAATTAATAAAATAACAAAAAGCACTTACGTGAAGTCAGTACTCTTTGGCGCGCGTGTTCACGGTGGCTAATTTGAATTGAATGATGAGTACTTCAAGCTCAGTGGATAGAGCGAGCCGAAGATCTACCCAAAGGATAGTGGACACCATTCACTGTCGGTTCAAAAATTAATAGTGCTGTATCTAAGCTGCCATAAGGATAGAGTAACAAAGTTGAAAAAAAACACAACTGACTCTCCATAGTCGCACAAGCTCCTAGAAGATTCTGAGGGATCTCTTCGGGAAAGACTTGGAGGGGTCAGTATAAGCATAATCATGTTTATAGCACGCCCACCTAGAAGATTCTGAGGGATCTCTTCGGGAAAGACTTGGAGGGGTCAGTATAAGCATAATCGTGTTTATAGCACGCCCGCCAAAGCAGACTAACCCCACGTCAATGCTTTTTTACACTTTTTCTTTCATTGTTAAGTGAATCTGCATTTGGCGCTGGTATTTACATTGGTACTTCGCATCTAACTACCGAGCTTCAATTCAATCGGATAAGTATTTTTCGAGTTATAGTGAACGCAAAATTTCAATTTAATTTTCGAATATTTGGAATTTTTTTTGTCTAGTTTACAGCCATCCGATCAATACAAAACTCTGCAGGCATATAAAGGCCATGATTCTACAATTTGATGCTGAATTTCAGATAGATCGAGTGATCGTTTCGGAAATATTCTTGAAAAACGTTTTAACTAAAAATGGCCGTAACTCCGAAACGGCTTGATGGATTTTGCCCATTAACGAACTTGTCCGAGATATTTACGCTCCAACCATGCCCTGCAAATTTCAACGCTCTAACTCGTTCCGTTCGAGAGTTATCGTGCTAAAAGCCGGTCCGGCCGGCCGGACCGGCTGGACGGACATAATTGAATTTGACCTCGAATTCTTCATCAGGGAGTCAAACCCAATCGTTTGAGACCATTTTCGTAAAAAAATTCGAAAAATACAGACATTGTGACGAAATGATAGCACGCTGTTCCTTGCGGCACGCGCGCAATAGGGAGCTGTAAATTACCCGTATGCTCCTCTTGTCTTTTCATTTTTCAGGTTGAGATTCGGGTACCTTGGAGAAACCTATCCGTTTTTTGCGGAATCCACATTGAAGAAATATATCTCCATCAATATTTTTTAATTTCAGCAAATTTTGTAAACAATAGTTGCAAATCACCACACTCACGGGGAGAAAGGTTTTTTTGCTGAGGTTTTTCCCTAAGCTCTTGTATCATACGTCGAATTGTATGGTACCTCGTAACACCAACCTCTGCTGACACATATACAGCTCTCAGTCAAAAGAATATATATATATATATGAGATGAACTAATGAGTCTCTAATGCTAGATACATTCACACTTTTTTGTCGCGCTATTCAGGTGAACAGCCAGCGCTGGCTATGTTCGTTAATGAGTAAAATCCACCGAGTGGTTTCAGAGTTATAGCAGGTTATCATTTATTTCAACCTTTAAACATAGAACTGTTCTATTTTAAATCAATTCTACAATTGAAACCTTCATTCAGTAGAGAACAAAAATATCTACTTCAGCATCTCTGATCTAAAATTATCCGTTTCAATTAATCAAAATACGTCCAATAAACCATATTTGATTCTCTTTTACAAATTATCTGAATATCGATAAAGTGCATCTAAATAACTGTTCAACATCCACTGAAACTAACATTTGACAATTAAAAAAAAATTTTTCGTATTGAATCGGTAAAGACTTCTCGTAATCTGAAAATTTTCTGTAGATTATAAGTAACATAGGAATATGGATACTGCGGAGAAGATTATTTAAATGAGAAGTTTTAACGGGAAATTCCGCAAAAGGAGTATCGGGTAATTCCGCTCCTTGAGCGGAATTAATACAGTGGACCAGTACACTGTGATCGTTGTAATATTTTGATATTTTGCCAATATCTCCACCAACATAGATCTGTAAAACATTGCTGTAAAATTAGGTTCTGAAGGCTCTCACATAATTTCGATATCTGACTGATAGTTTGAGATACAGGATTTCTTTAATTATTTTTTCTTCAATTTTTTAGTCATTCGATCCCGACGTAATTTTTCCAAAGTCTTCGGGCCGGTATTTCTCAACTGAGTACAAGGCTTCCAGTCAATCAGATTAGTATTTTTCGAGTTATTTGGAAAACAAAATTTCAGATGGCTATAACTCCGAAATCTCTTGACGAATTAAGCCTCCAAATCTAGGCTGCAAATCAAAACTCTCCAAATCATTGCATTCGAGAGTAATCGTGGTCACAGACGGACGAACAGAATTAAGTGTGAACTCGCATTCTTCATCAGTGACTAGGAAATTTTGGGCACATTGAAAGGCACTGTGCTTAGGATAACAAGCGCGCCAAGAAAGATCCAGAATAGATCGTAATTCTGTTACGTTCTGTTGAAAACTATCGTGTAAAATTCGCGATTTTTTTTTAACTCGATGATGAAGGTTAATTAATGAAACTAAGTAACTTGTTCAAATTTTCGACCGATGTTCATCGGACTTGTTTTATGAAATTAATGATGAAAACCATGATATTCGGGACAGTAGGAACATTCCAATAGAATTTCATCAATTTAATGAGTTTTCAGGTAGGTACTGAGTTACTGACACGTTTTTTTAGTTTCAAACGCCAATTTCCAACAACTATATTATGGAATAGATCCTACTGAAATGTATCGTGGGTTTTTGATATCCATTTAATGAATTTCCCTTATATGTTTTAGAGGTTCGGCGTAGGAAAGATGAATAGATTATTTAATTCTACGAACTGCTGCGAAAGTTAAACTGTAGAATATTCAGGTTTCCGGGAGATGATTGTAATTTTTCCATTACATGATTTCAGATTATAAACCAATACCAAAATGTTTATTGTTAAATAAAAAACACCAAATGGTTGCTAACTGGGTTTTCTCTCCCAAACTCTAAAAAATATCTATAAAATGAAAGAATTATTATTTTGAAATTGCTTCTGCCTTAGAAATACAAGATATTTGTCAAAAGCAATATATTTATAGAAAAATGTTGCCCAATAAACAGTAAACAAACAGCATCAACGATAAAACAACTATTTTGTAACGTTTCAGATACTAAATCAGACTCTTCATCAGACACCAAGCGAATACCTGTCAACAAAAAATAATTTTGAAGATTCTCGCTTGCTATCTGATGAGGCAGTTTTATTCACGTCCGGTTTCTGAAAGGCTGATCAACACAAATGTTAACTAATCAGACATCAATCTCTTGTTAACTATCATTTGAGCTGCGCAAAGCGCAAAAACTCGGACTGATTCGACATGAGCAGTTCTGTTAGTTGATCACCACTTTGACCCGCCATTCAGAAACCGGGTGTTAGTATCCGAAGCGTTACAAAATAGTTGTTTCATCGTTAATGTTATTTCGTTACTGTTCATAAGGCAACATTGTTCAATAAATTACTTCTGACAAATATTTTGATTTCTAACGCAGAAACAATTTCAAAACAATAAATATTTTTGGCGCTCTTGTACCTCGGAACAGAGTGCTTATCAATTTGCCCAAATGTCATTTGACCTTTTTATTTTTTTTATATTTTTATTGATAAATATATCGCTCTTATTCCTACTTCTAATTTTAAACTGATTTGCCTAAAGTATCGTCTGGACATTTTGAGTGTGATCAGATGTCCCCACTTGTTCAGAAAAAAAAACAGGATGAGAGATTGGCGAACGGAGTTTTCATTATTCGATAGTTAATTCTTCAAACATTAAAACCTAAACTGTGAAAATCTCATTAAATGATTTCTTTCTGGGTTTTCCTTCCCAAACTCTGAAAAATATCTATAAAATTCGCTTCTGCGTAAGATGAATATATTTCCCACAGTATTCTAAAAATATTACTTGTGAAAATCTCATGGAGATCTATAAAAATCATTTCAATGCAGTATTACGAAGGTTCATTATTAGAGAATTTTGAATGAATACATAATTTATGTTTTTTAAAATTCCCAGCGTTTTCGAGTTAAGTCCCCGTTACACTAATTTTGTGATTAATGCTGATTCTGCTGGAGATTCTCAATCTACGTTGTTCGCTTAATCCAAGTGATATTGTATCTGTATCCGCCTACACTTTCACTGAACCGGGAAGATTGATAGCTACAGTAAATTATATTGAACAATTTTAATTGCTGATTTAGGGCAGTTGTAATTCGAAATTAATTGGAATATTTCCATCCGTATCGTTCGAATCTGATCAGAATGTAGGTTGGTGGACAAATACCTACTTGGCATTTTGCAGATTTGTATGGATATATGGTATAGCTGTTCAAAGTAGCGCTTGGAATTGTTATCCATTAACTCGAATATTCGACTAGTCTAAATTATTATCTTGTGTTGTTTGACGACTATCCGAATATACAGAGTGAGCCACGGTAGATGCTACCCTGGACTTTTACGCAGAACGGGACGTACGATTTCATTGAAAATTTGATTTCTTGGCTAGGAACCGCAGCTCCTTCGATCTGGAATATCTTTAGCGTTGCCGTTTATATAAAAAATTGGTTCAAGCCCTGGCGCTCTAGTTCAAACAGACAAATTATATCTCCGAAAGTATAGGTTTCTCAGAGTTGGGAATTAAATCACTGTATTCTTATGAAAGAACTGCATCATAAAGGAAATTAAATTCAAATAATAGTTTATTCATCAAGATTAAATGAGCAATCTGAGAATGAGAACTGCACCATGGAAGAAATCAAATTAAAATAGCTGAACTGAATTTGACTCTTTCTTATAAAACAGGATTATATGTACGAGTATGAACACAGATCATATAATAAAGCTTAGATAGAATAATTATAGCATTCTTTGAAAACATAGAAGTACTTACAATTCAATATTGAAATTTAGAAAAATCATATCTCCGAAAGTTTTAGCTTGTTGGAGTTGAAAATGATATCGATGGATTTTAATGGTGAAACTGCATCTTAAATAAAAATTACAGACATTTGGGCAAATTGATAAGCACTCAGTTCCGAGGAACTAGAGCGCCAAAAAGTGTAATTCCCTTTCCGGGATCTGAGCCCGCCTTCTCCCGTTCCGAAACCGAAAACCTTCGACATAAAATCGCCACTGGGGGTTTATTTGACGGTTTTTTACCCTTGTCTCTCTAGGTCGATTTTGACGTTTCTCGAACCAACTATTAGCAAGGAATTAGACAATGTCATGTCTCAGGAAAATAAGTTGACATTATGACAATTCATACATAGAATAATTTTATAATTCTGTGAAAACGTTGAAATACGATTTATTATTGAAATTTTGAAAAATCATATCTCCGAAAGTATTGGCGTCTTGGAGTTAAAAATGATATCATTGTATTCTTATGGTAAAACTGCTTATTGAAAAAAATTTAATTTGGAATTTGTTATGTAAAAAAAATTTTTTTTTTTGTTACTCCGAAACCATCCGTCCGATTTTGCCCAATAACGAACCGAGATATTTATCTGCTAAACCTACTCTGAAAATTTCATTCTCATTCCGTTCGAGAGTTATCGTGCCTACGGCCGGCCGGCCAGACGGCCGGACAGAATGAATTTCGACCACGGATTCTTGATCAGTGAGTCGAACCAAATCGTTTAAGACCATTTTCATCGAAAAATTTGAAAATTACAGACATTTGGGTAAATTGATAAACACTCAGTTCCGAGGAACTAGAGCGCCAAAAATTGATTCAAGCCCTGTGGACAGGAGCTTTGGCGCTCTTGTTGAAACTTTGACAAATCATATCTCCGAAAGTATTGGTGTCTCAGAGTTGGGAATGATGGATATTTATAATAAAACAAAATGTGTCTATTAAAAAGAGTAACTTCGAAATTATTGGTTTCTCAGAGTTGGGAATGATATCAATCGATTCTCATTTAATTTATTTCATTTTATGATTCAGTTCTATTATAATAATCCATTGATATAATTCCCAACTCTAAGAAACCAATACTATCGGAGATATGATTCATCAAAGTTTGATGCCAAGGAATCAAATTTGCAATAAAATCGTACGTCCCGTTCTACGTAAAAGTCCAGGGTACCATTGAACGTGGGCCACCCTGTATACAGGTAGAGTCTTTGAGTTGTACATCAATTTTAACAATAGATTCCTCTCATCAAATAAACCACTTTTTTCTTTTACTATTTTCCAGATTCGACTCAGATAAAAAGATACAGGCTGTTGAAATTGCAGACAAATATCCATTTTTGGCGCTCTAGTTTTTCGGAACTGAGCGATTATCAATTTACCCAAATGTCTGTAATTTTCGAATTTTTCGATGAAAATGGTCTTAAACGATTTGGTTCGACTCACTGATCAAGAATCCGTGGTCGAAATTCATTCTGTCCGGCCGGTCCGGCCGTCCGGCCGTAGGCACGATAACTCTCGAACGGAATGAGCTAGACAGTTGAAATTTTCAGAGTAGGTTTGGGGGATAAATATCTCGGCTAAGTTCGTTATTGGGCAAAATCGGACAGATGGTTTCGCAGTAACAGAAAAAAAACAAATTCCAAATTATATTCTTTTCAATAAGCAGTTTTACCATAAGAATCCATTCATATCTTTTTTAACTCTAACAAACTAATACTTTCGGAGATATCATTTTTCAAAATTTCAATGATAGAATTATTCTGTGGCTATTCTATGAATTGTTATAATGTCAACTTTGACGTTGTCTAATTGTCATTCATTCCAGTAAGGGTATCAATATGAGAATTATAATATAATATCATACTTTTTGTTGGTTGATATTTTCATGCCGATGGTCAATCCATATGATGATGGGAATGGTAATGGTAAGTTAATGATATTGAGTTCAGAATATCTCCACTAAAAACAAAACTGGAATATTGGTGTATTGGAGTAGATTTGAGGAAAGATATATATTATCGTTCATCATAGAATTGAGGAATGAATATCTCGGATGAGTTCGTTGTTGGGTAGAATTCGTCTATTGGTTTTGGATTGATAATTTTTGCACTCTTGTTGAATTTAAATTCTTCTATAATGTTTGAATTCAATTTCTGCTAAGATGAAGTTCTAAATTTCAATAATGAATCGTTCTTCTATGTTTTCACAAAATGCTATAATTATTCTATCTAAGCTTTATTATATGACCTGTGTTCATACTCGTACATTTCATCCTGTTCTATAAGAGAGAGTCAAATTCATTTCAGCTATTTTAATTTGGTTTCTTCCATGGTGCATTTCTCATTCTCAGATTGCTCATTAAATCTTGATAAATAAACTATTATTTGAATTGAATTTCCTTTATGATGCAGTTCTATCATAAGAATACATTGATATAATTCTCAACTCTGAGTAACCAATACTTTCGGAGATATAATTTGTCTGTTTGAACTAGAGCGCCAGAAAGCTCCTGTCCACAGGGCTTGAACCCATTTTTTCTTATGTAGCTTTGATATGAATACTCAGAATGAAATGAATTTTGGTATCATGTTTTCTATAGCTATAACACATATTCACCGATTATCAGTGTTTTCCTAATTCCTCTGGAATGGAATTAGCATAAGGAAAGGAGAAATTTATCTTGAGTCTTCATAAGAATCTACAATCATTCTTGGCGCTATTGTTCCTCGGAACAGAGTGCTTATCAATTTCCGAAATGTCTGTAATTTTCGATTTTTTTTTATGAAAATGGTCTTGAACGATTTGGTTCAACTCACTGATCAAGAATCCGAGGTCAAAATCGATTCAGTCCGGTCGGCCAGTCCGGCCGGCCCTCAGTTAACACGATAACTCTCGAACGGATTGAGCTAGGCAGTTGAAATTTTCAGAGTTGTTTTAGGAGAGGAATATCTCGGAAAAGTTCGTTATTGGGCAGAATCGGCATGATGGTTTCGGAGTAGCGAAAAAAAAAATTTTTTTTTTACATAACAAATTACAAATTCAATTTTTTTCAAGATGCAGTTTCATCATAAGAATCCATAGTTATCATTTTCAACTCAAGCAAGCTAATTCTTTCGGAGTTATGATTTTTCAAAATTTCAAACATAATTCGTACTTCATTGGCTGTACTTAATTATTCTATCTATGAATTATTATATGATCTGTGTTCATTCATGTCATCTTATTTCGCTTCAAGTGACATTTCAAATTTTCTTTCTGGTTCGTTATTCTTGATATAAAATACCCTTCCTGTTATAGAGAACAAAGTATGATTGAATGGAAAATCACCAATGAAAATAAATAACCTCAGCTATCGTAGAATTAAGGGGATGATATGATATTATACTTTTAAGATGATAATGTAATGCCCGTGTGTAATCCATATATGACGATGGAAATTTTTTCGGTAGGAAAATTGGGTTCAGAATATTTCCAGTATGAACAAAACTGGAATATAGGTTAAGTTTCAGTTGATGTAATATAGTTTTCATAGTAGATTTGAGAAATGAATATCTCGGATAAGTTCGTTATTGGGTAAAATTGGTCAGTTGGTTTTGAATTATTGATTTTTGGCACTCTTGTTGAATTTAAATTATTTTATGATGTTTGAATTCAATTTAATTCATGATGAAGTTCTATCATAAGAAACCATTGATTTAATTCCTAATTCTGAAGACCAATAATTTCGGAAATATGATTTACCAAAGTTTGAACAAGAGCGCCAAAGCTCCTGTCTTCAGCACTTTCCCACTTTTATTAAATTAAATTATTCGTCATAAGTTCTCCTAAAATATTTTCGAGTTATTCTACGTTGAATATTATAAAATCTGATAGGTCTGACCTAGGATGGCCTGGAATCAACCGGCGTGAAGTTCGCATCCAAAATCTGGCAGCCAGTTTCCGATCTTTCCTGAAGGATCATTGGCGTCGTGAATGTTGTCTATAATATATGGAAAGGTTTAACGGGTAATTCCGCAAAAGGAGCAGATTAAAAATAATAATAATAATAATAAAAGAAGAAGGACCAGCAGAGGCTGAGAACGGAATGATAATAATAATAATAATAATAATAATAATAATAATAATAATAATAATAATAATAATAATAATAATAATAAAGCATGTCTGGCCATGATTGCCTTCACAGTACATCATGCTACCGTAATGCGTAGACGGTACAGCCAGCATCGCCAACTGTCCGTTGCCCCTGTACCTTTTTGATTCCTCACCTTTCCCACCTAATAGAACCCACCTATCCAAATCCACAATCCTTTTTTTTTTTCCGGGGCTGTTTTCACTTTCTTTCCATTCCCTTAATCCACAAAATTGAAAAGAGTGAACACACCCATGAGAATGGAGCAAAATGAAGAAGTATCTATGCGATTGTCCGAGGAGGACCACGATATTGGAGCTGACCCTGGTATCGTGCCAGCGAGCGGTCAGTGGCGGGGTAGACTGCGGGCACCCCGTCGGGATAACCCGAAAGAGCAGCTCCCGCAGATAAGCCAACCGATAATAATACAAGAAGGTACCCAACAACTCCAACCTCAATCCATTCAAAGCGTTGTTCAGCGTGAAGTTGAACCCGCTAGAGTGAGATGTGCGAAACGCATGAAATGGACGAAAGAAATGAATACACAAATAATATGTTCATATATGCGCGCAACTTTATTAGAAACTGATGAGATTATGTACAGACGGAGGATGTACGAAGATTTCAAAGCGAAATATCCAGACCTCATACTAACCGAACAAAGGGTGGCAGATCAACAACGTACTATTATCCAGCGAAAATTCTTGAGTACCATCGAAATTCAAAAAATAAAGGAGATAATCAAAACAGAGCTTGAAGGTACAGCAAGCATTTCTGAAAGGGAAAGGAATGACTCAACTGACCAAGAAATGAAAACACCAACTGAACAAACCCAATACCATCTAACTGAAACAAATAATTTGAAAGAAAATGAAGAAATCAATCCAGGGATAACCAGGATGACTGACGTAGAAAGAGATATTTCAAGTGACCCAAAAATTTGGCCAACAGAGGAACTGACACAACACCCAACTAGTGAGGAAACACACAGGAGAAGTAAAAATGAGGAGAATGCAATACGCCCAGAGTTCATAAATGAAATTATCAACCTCGCAGCCTCTCCTGATACTGAAGTTACTGGCTGGTGTTTCAAATACCGAAAACACCTGATTGAATTTGAGGGCATGGATCCTAGTTGCAGACCAAAAATTCCAAAATTATTCTTCAAGAAAAACTTCAACGAAATTCTGTCTTCTGCGAATGAGGAACTGGAATCGCAACTGACACAGGAAATGGACCTCGAGACATTACACCTGCATATTTATTGCGCAGCGTTGGCAACATTAGAGCAAAATGGTCAGTGCTTACCAAAAGCCGAAATAACCTGCGCTCGAAGAACAGGAGCACCACCTTGGGACCGCAGAATCACGACGAAAATAAACAATATCAGGTCCACTATTGGTCAGATACATGCATATAGGAATGGCAATAACAGCAGAAAGCTTGAATCTAAACTACCGAATGAGTTGAGGAAACAGATTTCTGGGAAAGAAAACCTTAAAAGACAAGAAATATTGACCGACTACCTTGACACATTGAAACAGAAACTTGCAGCACTCTCTAAAAGACTACGCAGATATAGACTCAGTTATGCAAGGAAAAAGGATAATGAACTGTTCAATAAAAACCAAAAACTATTCTACAGAAAGTTAGGAACCATGACTGCCAATAATAACGAACCACCAACCAAAGAAAATTTGGAGACCTACTGGAGAGATATCTGGTCGAAGAAAACGGATTGCAACACAGATGCCCATTGGATTGTAGAAGAAACACAAAAATATGAACACCTCCAAATGAAAGAAATAAATGTGACCCTCGAAGATCTTCATAAAGTTCTGAAGAAACTGCCGAACTGGAAAGCCCCAGGCCTGAATGGTATACAGAACTTCTGGTACAAGCGGTTCACTTGCACCCATAAATATCTTGTCAAACAAATTCATCAGATTATTCTTGAACCGAAAACAGTACCGAAATTTTTGATGAAAGGAATAACATATTTGATACCCAAGAACGAAAATACAACAGATCCATCTCAGTATAGACCGATAACCTGTCTTCCCACATTATACAAAATCATCTCAGGAATCGTACACAATAAAATATATTCATATATAGAGGAAAATAATAAACTGGCCCAGGAACAGACAGGTTGCCGAAAGGGAGCTATGGGTAGTAAGGAACAAATAATAATTGACTCCATTGTATTAGAACAAGCCAGAAGAAAACAGAGAAATTAACACATGGCGTATATTGATTACCAGAAAGCCTATGATTCTGTACCTCACGAATGGCTCCAAAAAATACTGAGAATATATGGTATTGATGAGAAAATCATCATATTCCTCGAAAACCTAATGATGCACTGGGAAACCATGCTGGACTTAACGATCGGTGACGTTAACATGCGCACAAACAATATACAAATTAAAACAGGTATTTTCCAGGGTGACACTCTTAGTGGACTATGGTTCTGCTTGGCCATGAACCCAATTTCCAGTATATTGAAGAGTACTCACTATGGATTCAAGATCAAAACGCGGGAGTTATCAATTCTCATTAATCATTTGTGGTACATGGATGATCCGAAGATTTACGCAGCTAACCAACCTCAACTGGAATCCATACTCAACATAGTATTCGACATGAGTAAGAATATAGGGATGAAGTTCGGAATAAAAAAATGCCATACTGTTAACATAAAGAATGGTAAATTGGTGGACGCAGAAGATATTAAACTGGACGAAACAACCTCCATATCAACCATCGATGAGCCATATAAGTACTTGGGTATCTTACAGACAAACCGAGTGGAACACAAACTAATAAAAGAAAAGCTAACAAATGAACTAACAACAAGACTACATAGCATACTCCGAACAAAATTGAATTCAGTGCATATGATGCAGGCTCTAAATTCCTTTGTTCTGCCGGCGGTGAGTTATTCTTTTGGCATAGTGAATTGGACCCGTACCGACCTAGAAAACCTGAACAGGAAAATACGAACAGCTCTCACAACTCATAAAATGCACCATCCGAGAACTTCTGTAGAAAGGATCAACATTTCCCGGCACAATGGAGGAAGAGGCGTGACAGACCTGTTAGAAGCATGTTACCATCAAATAGACCTACTTAGAAATCATTTCAATTCTACCGATAAAACATTACATCGGATACTCATAAAGGCAGATAAAAACTACACGCCTTTGAATCTCAATGCAACTGATCTTTTCCCCATATTGACACAAAGAAAGGAGGATAATTGGGCACGCAAAGAACTTCACGGTCGTTTTCATCGTGAACTGAATAGTCCATATGTAGACAAGAAGGCATCTCTCACATGGCTAGTCAATGGAACGATTTACCCAGAAACGGAAGGATTCCTGATCGGAATACAAGATCGTATAATTTCTACAAGGAATGTCAGGAAATACATTCATAAAGAGCAAATCCAAGATGTTTGTCGAAAATGTGGAATTCAAGGAGAAACAATAGAACATATACTTTCAGGATGTCCATGTCTGGCAAACAATAAATATTTGAACAGACATAACAAAGTTGCCACCATCATTTACATGCACCTAGCCAAAAACTATAAATTACCGATATCAGATAAAGAAAGATACTACCAATATACACCACCACCAGTTATCGAGAACGATTTAGTCAAAATATACTGGGATAAATCCATAATCACGGATAAGACCATACCACACAATAGACCAGATATCACCATCATTGACAAAATCGAAAAAACAACCCTACTGATTGATGTATCTATACCAAACAACCATAACATGGAGAGTAAATTCCAAGAAAAAATGGAGAAGTATAAAGACCTCAGAAGAGAGATTCAGCTGATGTGGAAAATGCAGACAGTCAAAGTTGTCCCTGTCATCATCTCCTGCATGGGTCTTATTCCGAAAAATCTCGAGATGGAACTGAAATCAATAAACGTACCCTATAAATCTTACGCAGAAATGCAGAAATCTGTACTTCTTGACGCGGCCAACATCGTCCGATCAGTTCTAGAAATCAACGATAACTAGGAGGTAGGTTCTTACCTTGGTCAACATGCCCGGTAAGAATCGAAAACACGGAATATATCCCGAATGAAAAAAAAAAAAAAAATAATTATAATAATAATAATAATTCCGCATGATCCATATTTCTATGTTGTCTATAATATTAATTTAGGTTACGTAGTATTTTTGAGGCAAAAAAGAGGTTTTTCCAAAAGATTTTATTTTTATGTAGCTGTGAACTGAATATTTCGTGAGTACAGTATAATTAAAAATATTCGAACAATTTAACCTGACTAAGCTCGAGTGAAGGTATAACAAAATGAAACGAGTAATGACAAACATGTACTAAGAAAAGAAACTCCATTTGGCCCCGTCGATGAGGTTGAAACTGCCCCCGTTAGCATGAAAGAATAATTTTTAACATGATGGTAACAACAAGCCAAGTTGAAACTCATACAGAAAATCATAATAGTGACGATAAGTACCTTACAATGGTAAATCCCTTCGGCTTCGTCGAAGAGGGTGAAAACAGCCCTCCTAAGTATGAAAAAATAAGTTATTTTCATCATGATGGCGATGAATAGCCAAGTTGAAACTCATACAGTATATCATCATAATAAAATCAAGTATACACTATAGCGGAAAATCCCTTCGGCCCCGTCGAAGAGGGTGAAAACAGCCCTCCTACGTATGAACAAATAGGATATTTTCGATATGATGGCGACGAATAGCCAAGTTGAAACTCAAAGAGTATATCATAATAGTAGCGTCAAGTATAGACTATAAAGGAAAATCCCTTCGGCCCCGTCGAAGAGGGTGAAAACATCCCTCCTAAGTATGGTCAAATAAATTATTTTCATTATGATGGCGATGAATAGCCAAGTTGAAACTTATACAGTAAATCATAATAGTAACTATAAGTATATCATATAACGGAAAATCCCTTCGGCCCCGTCGACAAGGGTGAAAACAGCCCTCCTAAGTGTGAACAAATAAATTATTTTCATTATGATGGCCATGAATAGCCAAGTTGAAACTCATACAGTATATCATAATAGTGACGTCAAGTATACACTATAAAGGATAATCCCTTCGGCCCCGTCGAAGAGGGTGAAAACAGCCCTGCTAAGTATGAACAAATAAATTATTTTCATTATGATGGCGATGAATAGCCAAGTTGAAACTCAAACAGTATATCATAATAGTGACGTCAAGTATACACTATGAAGGAAAATCCCTTCAGCCCCGTCGAAGAGGGTGAAAACATCCCTCCTAAGTATGAACAAATAAATTATTTTCATTATGATGGCGATGAATAGCCAAGTTGAAACCTTTACAGTAAATCATAATAGTAACTATAAGTATACCATATAACGGAAAATCCCTTCGGGCCCGTCGAAGAGGGTAATAACAGCCCTCCTAAGTATGAACAAATAAATTATTTTCATTATGATGGCGATGAATAGCCAAGTTGAAACTCATACAATATATCATAATAGTGACGTCAAGTATACACTATAAAGGAAAATCCCTTCGGCCTCGTCGAAGAGGGTGAAAACAGCCCACCTAAGTATGAACAAATAAATTATTTTCATTATGATGGCCATGAATAGCCAAGTTGAAACTTATACAGTAAATCATAATAGTAACTATAAGTATACCATATATCGGAAAATCCCTTCGGGCCCGTCGATGAGGGTAAAAACAGCCCTCCTAAGTATGAACAAATAAATTATTTTCATTATGATGGCGATGAATAGCCAAGTTGAAACTTATACAGTAAATCATAATAGTAACTATAAGTATACCATATAGCGGAAAATCCCTTCGGCCCCGTCGAAGAGGGTGAAAACAGCCCTCCTAAGTATGAACAAATAAATCATTTTCATTATGATGGCGATGAATAGCCAAGTTGAAACTCATACAGTATATCATAATGGTGACGTCAATTATACACTATAAAGGAAAATCCCTTCGGCCCCGATGAAAAGGGTGAAAACATCCCTCCTAAGTATGAACAAGAAAATTATTTTAATTATAATGGCGATGAATAGCCAAGTTGAAACTTATACAGTAAATCATAATAGTAACTACAAGTATACCATATGACGGAAAATCCCTTCGGCCTCGTCGAAGAGGGTGAAAACAGCCCTCCTTAGTATGAACAAATAAATCATGTTCATTATGATGGCGATGAATAGCCAAGTTAAAACTCAAACAGTATATCATAATAGTAACGTCAAGTATACACTATAAAGGAAAATCCCTTCGGCCCCGTCGAAGAGGGTAAAAACAGCCCTCCTAAGTATGAACAAATAAATTATTTTCATTATGATGGCGATGAATAGCCAAGTTGAAACTCATACAATACATCATAATAGTGATGGTAAGAATACTCTTTGAAGGAAAATCTCTTTGACTCTCTCGAAGGGTAATTAATTTTTTTTTTCAATTTGATGGTGGAACGAAACCAGCATCGATCTCATGTACAATACTTATCAATAATGATGTCATTATTTTAGAATTGACAGAGGTCTTATATGATGTAGACATATGCAAATTGAAATTTCTTTTAATTTCTTCGTAGTATTTATACGTAAATTAGCTTCAATCTGTATTCTTCTGATAGAGTCATCCTGATCTTCATATTACTTGTTTTTGCGCGTATGTTCTGGGGAACATCAAATCAAATCAATCAAAATCAAAAAAGTTTATTCAAACACCAATACATTACATATTACACGTCACAAATTATACAATATTCTATCCTCAATATGAAATCAGCCAAGAGAGCGGACCACCTAAGCAAATGAATACTTGTATTGTGAGTCCGCCCTCCCATCCGAGATCCACATGTAAGCCATCCACAATAACCCGAGCGAAAGGGACGGGGAAAGCAGCGAGTCCTGAGGAAAAAATCTCCTCCTTTATTCTCTGCGGAAAATCTCGAACACCTCTGGGTTTTCAATCATATATTTTTTGACCATGAATTTGTATCTCCTAATAAAACAGACCTCTCTGATAACCATGGGGAGCATATTATACAATCTCGGTGCAAAATAAAGCAAGGATCTCTGAGTCAATGTTTTTTTTAATCGCGTTATCATTTTGCCCAAATGTCTGTAACTTTCGAATTTATTGACGAAAATGGTCTCAAACGATTTGGTTCGACTCCGCAATGACGAATTCGAGGTCAAATTTGATTCTGTCAGTCCGGCCGTCCGGCCGTTGCCACGATAACTTGAGAACGGAAAGAGCTAGCGACTTGAAATTTTCAGGGTAGGTGGCGCATCCCAATACGACGGACAAGTTTGTTAATGGGCATAATCGGCCCAATGGTTTCCGAGTAATAATTTTGTGTTCAACCAATATAAATCCGATCAAACTGAAACTTGGTGAGTAGTTGTAGAATATGAATTAAGGACGTTTGTGAAATTATGTGCGAATCGTACGGCTAGAAAATTATTAAAAAATTATTAAAAAATATTTTTGTTGTCACGATAACTTGAGAACGGAAAGAGATAGCGGCTTCAAGTTTTCAGGTTAAGATGTGCTTCTGAACACGACATTTGAGTTTGTTTATAAGCATAATCGGCCATAAGGTTTTAGAGTTATAGCTATCTGAAATTTGGATGTTTTTTTCTCCTCAATAACTCGATTGAATTGAAACATGGTTATTAGTTGTAGAATGCCAATGCGAAAATTCTGCAAAAGTTCGTGAGGATAGTATTTGTAGAAAATTTGAAATTTTGCAAGAGCCTTTAAAACCCAACTCTACTAGCAAGTTTTGAGTTTTAACACAATCGGTTAAATATTGTTGGAGATTCGAGCAGCCTTGTGTGAGTTCAGTAGATGGGTGACCGTTGCCTCGATAACTTTTGAACAGAAGGAGATAGGGACTTGCAATTTTCAGGGTAGGTTGCGTATCCGAATGGGAGAGTTGAGTTCGTTTTGGAGCATAATCGGTTTAACGGTTTCCGTTATACCCACCTGGAATATAATTTCCTCGATAACTCAAAAAATAAAGATTCTATCGAATTGAAGCTTGGTAACTATCATTAGAAAATCAACATAAAGACGTGTTTAAATTTTTTTAAGAACCGTACCCCAAGAAAATTTTGAAAAAAATTACGAAAAAAATTTTTTTTAAGAACCGTACCTACCCCTTAAAAATTTCAAAAAAATTATGATGAAAAAAATTGGTTCAAGCACTGACGTGAAGTCAGGAGCTTTTGCGCGTATATTCTATTGTACATTCTGCTGTATTGGACACCCTTAATCGAATTTACCATGGTAAATTATGTTGTCCATTCTCCTGTATTGGTCACTTAATTCGAATTTACCATGGTAATTTCGAATTAAGATTGTCCAATACAGGAGAATGGACAACATAATTTACCATGGTAAATTCGATTAAGGGTGTCCAATACAGGAGAATGGACAATAGAACATACGCCCAAAAGCTCCTGACTTCACGTCAGTACTTGGACCAATTTTTTCAAATCACTCTAGAATATGAACATCTGAATCTGTGGCTAAATAAATGTGAATTTTTAAAAATGTCATCTTGTTACTCAGTTCAAGTAGCACAAGTCACAAATATTATTTATTTTCTTTTTGTTCGTTGGAATTCCCTTCTGTACCTCATTTAAAGTTGTTAAGCATTTCTCATGATAGTATCTGCAACATATTTCGCATTTAAATACGTCACAATATACATCAGTGTTTGAAGAACAGTAGAAACATTTGTATCTCATATCATGACTTGTCTTCAATAATAGTAATTACATTTTTCGTCTGAATTCACTAGTGTCAAAATTTCTTGTTAATGGTTGTCTCTTGGCAATCTTCGAAAAAAATTTAATTACATATATACCGCAGTTATACCCATCGATTTGGTTCACGTGAGCTATGTTCCCTATGTGGAGGTTTTTCGAATCGATTTCTTTCATGTGAAGAAATTCTTTCATTTTTCCCAAATAGAATACTTCCATAGTATTCTCGGATCAAGAAGAGTTAATTTTTGTGTTGATATATTCAAAATTAACAATACAAAATGATTGTGCCTAGCAACAGGCATAACTATTTCATTTTTACTGAAATTTATGCTGCTGGCAAAGTTTCCTGTAATAGGTACATCACCAAAGATTATAGAAGATTTCGCCACAGAAATTATTTGGAATCTTTTATCTATCGAATTCATGAGAAACATACAGTGATCTATCACGAAGCTACTCAACCAATTTCCTTCATCTAGGGTTAAATTGTCGCTTATCATTATTTCGGATAATGAAAACGTCACATCAGGATTGAATGAGACAACGTAGCCCCTCTTATTTTCTAACTCCCTGTAGTAGTAGGCATCATTCACCAAGCCATTGTCTAAAAACGATAAACTTTTACACGTCCACTTTCTTTCTCTGTCGGTCAATACTTTATTTGGGAGAACAATGGAGGGTAACATGTAACAATTATAGAAAAACTCTAGCTTGATCAACATTATTTCAAAAAATTCAACGTTCCTGTAAACACGAACAATTTTCACTCCTGCGAAAGTGAATATCAACAAATCACACCATTTTCGGTTTGTTATTTCCAGCATTCCTTGAATTTGGTAGTGATAGTTATGATTAATGTTGATTTTAGAATTATTTTTATCTAAAGATTCGAACTTATAGTAATTGGGATCCGAAAAGCGAGCTTTATAGGGGCATTTGATTTCGATAAGACCTTCATCGCTTACCAAGCCATCAGGAGATGCACCAAGGAATGGATATTTCCTGTGAATTATTAATCCTGACAGTTGGCAGGACAATTTTGTCAATTTTGTGCAAGTACATCGTGCCTGATCTTCATATTGAAAGCCATGTATCACAGCTGCACAACGAATCGGCTTTTGCTCCCTTATAGTTTTAACTATATTTTGAAGAGAAGATTGTTCTTTAACCTTGCAAATTCTACCAAAATAAGAAGATGTCACTCTCTTTATGCCACATATCACAATTCATTTGATTCCGGGTATTCATTTCCAAACTAGTCATCTCTGTCTCGGTAAGCTTGAGGGATTCCAAGAATGATAAACACTTATGCCTTACATTATTGTATATCATTGTTTCAGATTTCGGAAGGGGGTGAGTGCACAATTTACATTAAAAAATATCTGTATAATTTTTTTTTCGGTCATTACCTTTGTCACATATTTGATGTATCCATCTTGAACATTTATCGCACTTAACCCAGTCCTTCACTTCATTTATTATGCCGTGTCCGCAGTATGCACATAGTGAAGGTTCATCATCTTCTGGGAATATAATACTATCATTCAATGTTTCTACATTCGGATTTCTCAAATATTTAGCATCGAAAAGAGTACCAATTTTTCTTTTTTCTTCCTTTGCCCAATGTTCTTGTGATAAATGTTCTTTTGTAGCATCTCCTTTTGTTAAGCGAGACTTACTTATCCTCAAATTACATTCTAAACTCAAAGCTAAAATATCTTTTCGTAATCTTCTAACAAATTGGGAACATTTGAGATTTCTACGCAAATTTAACTTGATATTTTTCAATTGTCCAAAATAGTTTTCCACGGCTGAATTACTGACTGAGTATTGGTTTGTGAGCATAAGAGCACTCCAAAGAGGACACAACGGTAAGTATTTCGACATAATCAAATCAAAAAATCTCTCATTGTAAAAAGTATTTTCATTGAAGCCCTGAATACCCAACTCCACTGATTCTATTATTCTACTGAATCTTTTGTAATAAGGACTAGACTTGAGCAAACCTTCGAGCTTTCGACCTTTATCCTGACATGAATTTTCTAAAGCTTCATAATTTTTCGGGTTATCATCTGTATAGATTTCTTGGCTTCTGGTTGAAACAGCCAATATTGTGCATTATCAGTTCTCATACTTTGATTCTTTGATTTCAGTAAGACGTAGACATGTTTTATGAAACAGTCGAATTTCTCGATATTATTAATCAAAATGGCTGTTGCCAATAAGTCCTTGAAATAAGGATTCTGATTCTTGTTTGTTGCCATGCTATCGACGTCTTTCGATACCATTTTCATGAAATGTTGAACACAAGTTGACTTTTATCAAGCTATTTTTTTTTGTGCAGATCATGTTCAATATTCGTGTCATAACAAATCTGTAAATATTCTTGTAAAGAACATCTATTGAATGATATACAAATGGCATGCAAATTGGCAAAGGAAAAATCAGTGACAATTTCCGAGAATGCAGGCCAATAATTATATGATTCGCAGAAGTAACGAAAATCATGTAATAATTTGAAAATCGAATTGGAATCATGAACAGAAGATATCATTGAGAAAATAGGACATATTCTTTCAGACTTTTCAATTTTTATAACAGCAGTATAAAAATATATTTTCTAATTATTCTGCATAGGATTTCTAATTACACCGCCGGTTGCATCGAAGTAGATTATGGGTAGAATATCATTCTTCTTCTGGAGTTTCAAACCTTCAATCTGCTCTGAACTGTAAAGTTTGACATTGAAAGGAATACTGATCTCCTGAATAAAGTCGGCATAGTCTTTCTGCATCAATATCATGTCAATTAGATCGTTTTTGTGTCTGTTGAGATAGAAAACAGCTTCTGATTTGATCTTTCTCACCACGCAATCTGATTTGATTTTTTGGAGATTTCTGCCAATGGTCAAAATTTTCTCATTTGCATTCAAAATAGTCCGTTTTTTGTAATTCGATGGTTTCTCATTGAGGAGTTCATTGCCTATGGTGAACCTTTCGGAACTTCTCACATGACTCGTAGTAAAAGTAAAGTGATCGTAATCTAGTGAAGAACTATAAACGTTAAGGTTTTTGTGTTGAATATAAATCTTGAATTTCTTGCAGGAATTCTTGTTGTATTTGCAAACTGCGAATATACAAAATCTTTCAATTTTCCTCGCATATTTAACATACTTAAACACTATAATGCAAACATTATTTAAGTATTTCCTAATCCTATTACGTATGAATTCAGGGTAATATTCCGCATTCAAACTACCATCTGAAAATATAATTTTCCAAATGTTGTCAGGTATTGAGAAAGAACCTTCGTGTATAACGCAATCATTATATTTAATTATTTTTTTAGTTTGTGGAGTATTTTTGGCAGATAGTGGTAGAATAGAGGCTTCAGTGCCAGGACTTGATAAATTCAATAACCCAATAGGAACATCACGACTTTTCTAAATTTATGAATTATTTCAGTGATGAATTAGGATGGTTACTATGAATATCCCCATTCTCTTCAGTTTCCTTCAATACTCGCCACGTGTTATATATTCTTTTCCTGTTATCAAGAGAATTTTTCAAGGAGAAGTCTGCACATAATTTTCCGTATATTGAGATTTCAGTGCGCCAGTATTTACAAACATCATTGATATTTGCATTATGTTTCTGCAACATACTTCTCAACTGGTCACTATTAATGTTTTTTTTTAGTAGATATATCATTTGGCAAGAATCTTCTTGAGAAAAACTTTTTGAAACTATCTGTTTCCTTGATTATGCGTGAAATCACGCTAACGTAACCATACTTAGTGTTCTTCAAAAGATGCGAGATTTCCTCGCAGCCTTTTTCATCGAAGTTTTTCTCAAACTCGAAGTCGGAATCATATCTAATCAAAGCTTAGGCTATAACCTCGTATGCTTTAAGTTTAGAAATGAATTTTTTTCCCATGACTCTCTTGAGATGTATTAACTAGATATGACCTTATATTATACAACTCAACCTAAACTAAACTCCAAAATATATTTCACCGAAATGAATATTGAACTAAATAATTAATCCTGAAGGTAAATAATACATAATATTGATCCTTTGTTAATGATATGAAACAGTATCTAACTGAAGAAGTTCAGAACAATCCGGTTATCCGCTCGCTCCGTTTTCAAATACACTGATCAACAATTGCTAGGGATCACTTATGAACTTCTCTTCATTTGTATTTTTTTCAAGTAATCTCGTGAATATCTGTACATTATATGTTCTCTAAGGAAAAATTAAGATTTTTGAGTTGATTATATCAAATTTTTCCTCACTTCATCGGCTCTTGTTCACAAAATCGATTATTATCTGTAGGCTGTTACATGTGGAGTGAAAAGCAATGTGGTATTTGTTATTAAATCTGTTTTTTTCTCTCGTTAAAACACATAAGGTGACAATAATTGAAGAAATGAGAACAATATTAGCTTATCAGTCATGCCGAGAAGACGTTTGGCTCCTGTGCAACTGGACCAAATCATACGGTGGATACAGGAAGGTTTGTCCCAGCGAGAAGTGTCCCGGCGGTTGAATGTTTCGCAAAGTGTCGTGAGTCGGGCTTGGAATAGGTTCATCCAAAACGACTCAGTAGCTTATGTTCATGGGGGAGGTCGGCAGCGCAGTACAACAGCTGCCCAAGATCGTCTTTTGGTCCTCAATGCTAGGAGAAATCCCACTTACCCGGCGTCGCGGCTCAATAGATTAGAGTTGCAACAGGAGTTCTAATTTCGAACCAGACTGTAAGACGACGACTACATGTTCGTGGTTTGAGAGCACGTAGGAGGGTACAACATCCCCGTTTGAATAGGGAACACCGGGTTCATCGACGGCAATGGGCTGAGGAGCACCGCAATTGGACAGTTGAAGATTGGAGCCGATGTTTATTTACGGATGAGTCTAGATTTCGTTTGGTCAACTCCGATGGACGTATTCTTGCTTGGAGGGAAAGAGGTCGAAGGTATGCAGAACAGTTTATGGTACCCACAACAGCTTTTGGCGGAGGTTCTATATGTGTATGGGGAGGCATTTGTTTGAACCAACGCACAGAGTTGGTTGTTCTGCAGAACACCACAATGACCAGCCAGAGATATCACGATATGATTATTGAACCCATAATTGTTCCGTTTGCGGCTGCCTTGGGCGAGAATTTCATTTTAATTGACGATAATGCCCGTCCACACCGTAGTCGTCTGGTTAATGAAGCGCTAGAAACTCATGCTATTGATAGGATGGACTGGCCAGCTCGCTCTCCAGACATGAATTGCATCGAACATGTCTGGTCTGAGATGTCTAGACAATTGTCAACCTTAGAACCACCGATCAATAACCTGGAGGACCTTTCTAACGCTTTACGGGATATTTGGACGAATTTGCCCCAAAATTTTATAAATCGTTTGATTGAAAGTATGCCTCGTAGGGTAGAATGCTTGAGACGAGCTCGTGGGGGGCCAACTAGGTAATAGCTTAACCGAAACTTCAGCCTTCTTGTGGTGTCATCATAAAATTTTTATGTTATTCAAACACAGAATTTTGAGTGTTCCTAATAAAGTCTTTTTTTCTCTCCAACTTTCCATTTTTTCATTCTTTTCTCAAGTAAACCATATTATCAACTGAAAATACTCTGATATCTGACTAAATTTATAATCTTGGAGCGAATAATTCAGAAATAAATTTAGAAAAAGTAAGTGATCCCTATCAATTGTTGAGCAGTGTACAATAATTCAAGAACGTATCGTAGATATAAGCACAGTCTAAGTCCTGTAAGCGAACATGTGGTCGCTTGCTCGGCAGTGTTGGGTATATCACTTTTGGGCGCTACACTTAATCGTTTAATAACAGAGTTTCAGGTAATCCGATTTCGTTGAAATTTTATATCTGAATACGATTTTCTGTCGAGATGCGAAATATCAAAAAATTTTATTTTTTCCTGCACTCCACGAGGTACATTACTCCTGTACTTCTTTTCGAAAACCCGATTTTCTGAGACTGAATCAGACAATTTATCTCTATTGTGACTTCGAGGAAGTCCCTGAAGAGATGATTAATATATTAAGGCATTCATATGAGTTCAGGGATATTAACACACTCAGGCACCTGTACATCAGTCTTGTTAGACCACAATTGGAGTTTGCCTCCAGCGTATGGTGCCCGTATACCTATGTTGACAATGTCAAAATCGAAAGAGTTCAGAATAAATTCCTCCTCAGCATATCTTCCAGACTAGGCATCCCTCGTATAAGCTTCTCTGCAACTCAGATGAGAAATATGCTCCACTTGCCTACCTTAAGAACTCGCAGGATGAGATGTGATATATTGTTATTTGCCCGACTTGTTAGGGGGATGTTATCGTCGACGGAGCTTCTCTCGCTTTTTGGTTTCCATATACCATCCAGAAGCACTAGGGGATCTGTGTTGCTGCACATTCCTCATTATGGGTGCAATTATACCAGGGCGTCGCCAATTCCACGAATATCGACAGATGCCAACATGTCCAGTAGATCGGGCGTTGATTTTTTTGGGGTCAGTTATTCTGCCATTGTTAGACAGGTGGGTGAAAGTATAATTTAGTTTTTTATAATTTAGTTGTTTATTGTTGGATTTTCTGTTTCCTTTAAATATTCTTCGTTAATTTCATGTATATATATATTTTTGTGATTACTGTAAAATTGGGTTTATCCCGTAAATAAATAAATAAATAAATAAATATATTTCCATCTAACCTGATTATTTCAATTTACTAACAGTACTCAAGGAACTAATATTTACTGAGTGAATGCATTCACTCGCGTTTAATAAATGAAATTTTACGTTGTTGAAATAGCTTATTATTACTTTATTTAATTTTGTCTGCATATCCGACAACTGGCGCGTCAGTCGACTCTATCATGACTCCAAAATATTCATTCATACCTGAGTGAAAAGTTCAATTTCTCAGACACGTTGTACGAACTGTTAAAACTCGGTTTATAACCTGCATAACATAAATATTTCCTACATACAGGGCTGTTTCACCCTCTTCGACGGAGCCGAAGGGATTTTTCATTATAGGGTATACTTATCGTCACTTTTATCATTCACTGTATAAGTTTCAACTTGGCTATTCATCGCCATCATAATGAAAATAATGTATTTGTTCATACCTAGGAGGGCTGTTTTCACCCTCTTCGACGGGGCCGAAGGGATTTTCCTCTATAGTGTATACTTGACGTCACTATTATGATATACTGTATGAGTTTCAACTTGGCTATTCATCGCCATCATAATGAAAATAATTTATTTGTTCTTACTTAGGAGGGCTGTTTTCACCATCTTCGACGGGGCCGAAGGGATTTTCCGGTATATGGTATACTAATAGTTACTATTATGATTTCCTGTATAAGTTTCAACTTGGCTATTCATCGTCATCATAATGAAAATTATATATTTGTTCATACTTAGGAGGGATGTTTTCACCCTCTTCGACGGGGCCGAAGGGATTTTCCGTTATAGTGTATACTTGACGTCACTATTATGATATACTGTATGAGTTTCAACTTGACTATTCATCGCCATCATAATAAAAATAATTTATTTGTTCATACTTAGGAGGGCTGTTTTCACCCTATTCGACGGGGCCGAAGGGATTTTCCGTTATACGGTATACTTATATTTACTATTATGATCTACTGTATAAGTTTCAGCTTGGCTATTCATCGCCATCATAATGAAAATAATTTATTTTTTCATACTTAGGAGGGCTGTTTTCACCCTCTTCGACGATGCCGAAGGGATTTTCCTTTACAGTGTATACTTGACGTCACTATTATGATATACTGTATGAGTTTCAGCTGGGCTATTCATCGCCATCATAATGTAAATAATTTATTTGTTCATACTTAGGAGGGCTGTTTTCACCCTCTTCGTGGGGGCTGAAGGGATTTTCCGTTATATGGTATACTTATAGTTACTATTATGATTTACTGTATAAGTTTCAACTTGGCTATTAATCGCCATCATAATGAAAATAGTTTATTTGTTCATACTTAGGAGGGATGTTTTCACACTCTTCGACGGGGCCGAAGGGATTTTCCTTTATAGTGTATACTTGACATCACTATTATGATATAATGTATGAGTTTCAACTTGGCTATTCATGGCCATCATAATGAAAATAATTTCTTTTGTTCATACTTAGGAGGGCTGTTTTCACCCTCTTCGACGGGGCCGAAGGGATTTTCCGTTATATGGTATACTTATAGTTACTACTATGATTTTCTGTATAAGTTTCAACTTTGCTTTTCATCGCCATCATAATGAAAATAATTTATTTGTTCATACATAGGAGGGATGTTTTCACCCTCTTCGACGGAACCGAAGGGATTTTCCTTCATAGTGTATACTTGACGTTACTATTATGATATACTCTTTGAGTTTCAACTTGGCTATTCGTCGCCATCATATCGAAAATATTCTATTTGTTCATACCTAGGAGGGCTGTTTTCACCCTCTTCGACGGGGCCGCAGGGATATTCCGCTATAGTGTATACTAGACGTCACTATGATGATATACTGTATGTGTTTCAACTTGGCTATTCATCGCCATCATGATGAAAATAATTTATTTTTTCATACTTAGGAGGGCTGTGTTCACCCTCTTCGATGAAGCCGAAGGGATTTTCCATTTTAAGGCATACTTATCGTCATTATTATGATTTTCTGTATGAGTTTCAACTTGGCTTATCGTCACCATCATGTTAAAAATTATTCTTTCATGCTAACGGGGGCAGTTTCACCCTCATCGACGGGGCCAAATGGAGATTCTTTTCTTAGAACATGTTTGTCATTACTCGTTTCATTTTGTTATACCTTCACTCGAGCTTAGTCAGGTTAAATTGTTCGAATATTTTTATTTATACTGTACTCACGAAATATTCAGTTCACAGCTTCATAAAAATAAAATCTTTTGGAAAAACCTCTTTTTTGCCTCAAAAATACGACGTAACCGAAATTAATATTATAGACAACATTCACGACGCCAATGATCTTTCGGGAAAGATCGGAAACTGGCTGCCAGATTTTGGCTGCGAACTTCACGCCGGTCTGGAATCAATGTATTTTTTGGGGCTCTTGTTCCTCGGAACAGAGTGCTTACCAATTTGTCCAAATGTCTGTAATTTTCGAATTTTTGGATGAAAATGGTCTTAAACGATTTGGTTCGACTCACTGATCAAGAATCCGTGGTCAAAATCGATTCTGTCCGGCCGGCCCACCGTTAACACGATAACTGTCGCATGGAATGAGCTAGACAATTGAAATTTTCAGAGTAATTTAGGAGATGGGTGTCTCGGTTATTTTCGTTATTGGGCAAAATAGGTCTGATGGTTTCGGATTAACGAAAAAAAATTTTTATTCACATTACAAATATCAAATTCAATTTTTTTTAAGATGTAATTTCACCATGATAATCATTTGATATCATATTCAATTCTTACAGTCTAATTCGGAGATATGATTTTTTGAAATTCCAATAATAAATCGTACTTCTATGTTTCCACAGAATGCCGTATTTAAGTATTCTATCTATGAATTACTATTTGATCTGTGTTCTTACATGTCATTTTATTTTCCTATGGGAGATAAATGTCGAAATTATTTCAGTTTTGTTGTTCTTGATATAAAATACACCTCCTGTTCTAGAAAACAAAAAATGTTTGAATGCAAAATGACTAATGAAATAACCTCAGCTATCGTATAAATAGATATGATATTATATTTTTAAGGTGATAATATAATGCCCGTAGTTAATCCATATGATGATGGAAATATATTCTTTGGTAAGATGCATAATCAAATTAGGTTCAGAATATCTCCAGTAAAAACAAAACTGCAATATTGTCTAAGTTTTAAAATATAATTTTCAGAGTAGATTTGAGCAATGAATATATCAGATAAGTTCGTTATTGGTGAGAATCGGTCTGTTTGAATTTAATTTCTTTCATGATGCAGTTTTATCGTTAGAATCATCAAGAATATCTTTCCCAGAGACCAATAATTTCGGAGATATGATTTGTCAACGTTTGAACAAGAGCGCCAAAGCTCCTGTCCACAGGGCTGGAACCAATTTTTCATTTCTAGCCTTGACATGGTTTCCAATGAAGTAAATGCTGGCATGAAGTTTTCTATAACTATGACCCATGAAACAAAAAAGTTATATTGATTCGAGCACAGCAAGCTTGCATGTTAAAATGCATGGCGGCCCAGATTCTATCGATTACTAAAAGTTAACAAAGAAGAAATTCCTACGAGGCCAATAATAAGTACGATTAGCTCTCTGGTTTCTGACCTTGATAAATTTATGGCAGATATACTTAAAAGTTCATTCTACCATGCTCGCTGAAAAAATGAATAACTCTCTATTGCCTGAGAATCACGAGATAGTATCCTTGGAAAATAGTCACTATTCATGAATAATTCACTCGAGTTTACGGTACACATAATAAAGGAATGTTGAAAACTTATATTACAAAATGCGGAGATTTCCAAGGACATATCCATCCAGATCCTCGTGTTTATTTTCCAGTCGAATTACTTCCTATTTAACAAGGTCTCTACAGAAAAAAAATGGTACAAGTACGACGTGAAGTCAGGGGTTTTTGCGCGCATGTTCTGTTGTCCATCCTCCTGTATTGGGCAATAGAACATGCGCGCATATGCTCCGGACTTCACGTCAGTGCTTGAACCAATATTTTTGGCTTTGCGCATGAACAGATAAAATGTGATAATAGGATATTCTTTCGACCTGATCCAACTGATTTATGTAACTAAAATCAGTTGAATTAGTACTGAACGAAGCAATTTTATGTAACTAAAATCAGTTGGATCCGTTCGAAAGACTATCCCTATTATTGCTGGAATGTTTTTCTGAAAGGAGTGGGGTTTGGAGTTGCAGGATACTAACCCCACTTAGAATCTCCTTTAGCCCACGCATACGTGGATTGAAGCTGCGAAATCTCCTGAACTGCTGGTGCTGGAGAATCGGTGTCTGTTATGTATCCTTGAGAGCATCTTCGGCCGCGAGTTGACTGCGCAACTACAGAATAAGAGTGGATGATATTTGCAGGTTATATGGTTTAATCTGGGAATGGATTAAGGGCGTGTTCCACTAGGCGATCGCAACGTTCGTAGAGTCGTCTGCGCAGTTCTGCGGTCTTGCGCGTGATCGTTGTGAGACCTTAATGGGACGCTCCCAATGGCTATCGATACTGGGTCTGGTATTAAATTACATTCAGATTCAGAGAAAATGCGTAAAAAACTTCGTCCCTGACTCCTCCCTGGCCACACTCCTTTTTTATCTCAACCAGGTTTGAACAAACTTGCTTCGAAATATGTATTTTCTTCAAAACTTTATTAAAAATTATAATTATAATGACAATATCTTGAAAAGAGTACCAACTATATAGGTAAGTATATATATTTACCATGGTAAACTCTAGAACATGCGCGCAAAAGCTCCTGACTTTACGTCGGTGCCTGGACCAATTTTGTTTTCGTAATTTCTTCAAAATTTTCTAGGGTTACGGTTCTCACAAAATTTTACAAACGACTTCATGTCGATATTCTACAACTATTCACTGAGCTTTAATTCGATCGAGTCTATATTTTTTGAGTTATCGAGGAAATAATATTCCAGGTATGTATAACTCCGAAACCTTTGGAACGATAATGCCCAATAACCAACTTAACTCTCCCATTCGGATGCGCAACCTTCCCTGAAAATTGCAAGTCCATATCTCCTTTCGTTCGAAAGGAATCAAGGCAACGGTCATCCATCCAGCTACTGAACTCACATAAGGCTACTCGGATGTCCAACAATATAGATGCGATCATGTTTAAACTTGGAACTTTGCAGTAGAATTAGGTTCTGAAGGCTCTCGCAAAATTTCAGCGATGTCAGACGAATTGTTTCTGATATATAGAATATTTTTCAATGATTTTCAATGATTTTTTAAAAATTTCCTAGTAATACGATCCTCACGAAATTTCGCAAGAATTTTCTTCTTGGCGTTAAAACCATGTTTCAATTTGAGTGGCTCTGTATTTTTCGAGTTATTGAGGAAATAACAATCAAATTTCGGAAGGTTTAACTCCAAAATCGTTTGGTCGATTATGCCTTGGACAAAATCCAATTTACGCATTTACATGCACAACCTAACCTGAAAATTTCAAGTAGCTATCTTTTTCTGTTCTGGTGTACAATAATAACGCGATAACCTGATCGCAACATAAATAATATTTTTTAATAATTTTTTTACAATTTTCTAGTGATATGATTCTCACAAAATTTCACAAATCTCCTCTGGTTTGTATTCTACAACTACTTACCAAGTTTCAGTTCGATCGGATTATGCCCATTAACGAACTTGTCCGTCGTATAGGGATGCGACACGTACCCTGAAAATTTAAAGTCGCTATATTATCATTCCATTCTCAAGTTATCGTGGCAACGGATAGCTGGATCTCGAATTCTTGTACACCAGAATTCCTAGCGGTTTACCCCTCGGTTAAAACCAACTATTTGGAGCTGCATACATGATTGTCCGATAGGTGTCTCTAACATCAATAGGAATTCTCAATAATTCAATATTAATTCTGCGGAATTTCATGGAATTCAATAGGAATTCCACGGAATTCAATAGGAATTCCAGGAATTCAATAGAAATTCCGGGAAATCAATAGGAATTCCATGGAACTCTACTTTCTTGTACATCAGAATTCCTAGCGGTTTACCCCTCGTCAAGCAGTTAATTCCAGAAAAGTTACTGGAAGGTGAAGGAATTTATCAGGAAGTGGCTAGTAGGCAACAAAATCCTGAGCCGATTTCTTGAAGAATTCAGAGGAATAGAATTATACCTTTAGCTTCTTGTTGAATTGTAAAACCACACTATAAATAATTATATGTATAGATTTCTCTTTCGAATAAATTGTTTTCATTCTAAAAAATATATGACAACAATAAACAAAAAATCATTCAACATTGCCTAAAGTAGAATGAAACTTTCAGAAAAAAAAGTATTCAAAAACATTCCTCTCTAGATTTCTTTCTTAGCCCAAGATCCAGTCTGAAGAGGTAAAATAATCCATAATCGTTTTAAAATCTTTCAATATTGCAAAACTATCTCAAAGTTTTCCATTCTTATTTTGGTCCAGGAGTACTATTCAACATTGTACTCAGTTTCTTTCATGGGCATTCCGAAGAAAATTTTTTTGTAATTTTCCCGCTCAATAACTGAGACTTACTTCTTAGGAAATTTATAATTACTTTTTGGCGCTCTAGTTCCTCGGAACTGAGTGCTTATCAATTTGCCCAAATGTCTGTAATTTTCGAATATTTCGATGAAAATGGTCTTAAACGATTTGGTTCGACTCACTGATCAAGAATCCGTGGTCGAAATTCATTCTGTCCGGCCGGTCCGGCCGGCCGGTCTGGCCGGCCGGTCCGGCCGGTCCGGCCGGCCGTAGGCACGATAACTCTCGAACGGAATGAGCTAGAGAGTTGAAATTTTCAGAGTAGGTTTGGGGGATAAATGTCTCGGCTAAGTTCGTTATTGGGCAAAATCGGACAGATGGTTTCGGAGTAAGAAAAAAAAAATTTTTTTTTTACGAAACAAATTCCAAATTAATTTTTTTTTAATAAGAAGTTTTATCATAAGAATCCATTCATATCATTTTTAACTCTAACAAGCTAATACTTTCGGAGATATGATTTTTCAAAATTTCAATAATAAATCGTATTTCAACGTTGTCACAGAATGATATTATTCTATGAATTGTCATAATGTCAAATGATGTTCCTGAGACATTATCTAATCAATCGAAGAATTGTGAGCGAAGTGAGAAAAATCTCAGTTGTTTGCTCCGAAATTAGTTTTTCTCAGAAAATTCTTACATTTCGGAACTGAACATGAAGTAAGAGATCTGAGAGTAGTGAGACTGCTTTTCATCCATACACATAGATATAACTCTCGAACGGAATGAGGTAGGTAGTTGAAATTTTCAGAGTAGTTTAGGGAGATGAATATCTCGGTTAAGTTCGTTATTGGGTAATATTGGCCAGATTTAATTTGATTTCTTCCATGGTGCAGTTCTCATTCTCATGATTGCTCATTTAATCTTGATAAATAAACTATTACTTGAATTGAATTTCCTTTAGGTTGCAGTTCTATCATATGAATACATTGATATAATTCCCAACTCTGAGAAACCAATACTTTTGGAGATATAATTTGTCTGTTTGAACTAGAGCGCCAGAAAGCTCCTGTCCACAGGGCTTGAACCCATTTTTTCTTATTGAAGCAAACAGAACAAAACAAATAAATCAGACAAGTGCAACAAACAATGAAATATCGTTTTTATTATGCACAAGCGCGCCAATAACATATACATAAACACATTCAAATTTCAAATGTTACTATGTTGCCAAGTCTTCAGACGACACGAAGTCATCGGTCATTTCGAAGGCCACATGAGAATAGCAATATAAACTATCGCTCGAAATTACCACCGTTCGTTTTCGTTTCGAGTGGTAGAAAACGAGTGAAGTTCAGAAGATCCACGGGGCGAAAATAATTCCAACAAATGTAATGCTCGTAAAAACCGGCGCAAACGTTCTTGAGATATAAATGGTGTAAATAACCCCACTTTGTTTTATATCAAGCATTATTTTTTCCACTAGATATCCGGATGCCAGGAAATAGAGGCATTTGTAAATTATTAAAAACGCCAAACCGTTCCCTACCGTAAAGGATTCCCCAAGACACAAAGGATGTATCGCCCCAACCAATAACAACTAAAAAATTGGGGAGTCTGCATCAAACTTTCGTGACCCGAAGCCCGAGTTTTTCTAGCGGAAAGGTTTTATTCTCTATGGCAATAAATAAGGGTTTCCACCCACAATCGCAACAACCAATATCACCTGATCTCGCAGGATTAATCCCCGAGGTCCGACAGCCAATTTCGTAGAGTGATGCGTCATCATGAAATATATAGGTGGGTGACGTGATTTCTTATCGTTTTTCTTTCCGGATTGGTGTAGATTTGGACAATACTGAAGAAGTATAATTGGAAAGTTCATATTTTAAAAATAAAGAAGAAATTCGTAGAGGTGGTAAAACTTTTCCATATCAGAAATAAAGGAATCTTTGATGCTGTTGATCTGTATCAAATAATCCCCAAAATAAGGCATATTGAGAGAATACAATATTGCTCAAAGGTTTCTGCCGAATTTCAGAGGAATCGACATCTTCAGAATGGTGGTTGAAAGTTTTGATATTAGCGGATGGACCAGTATCTTAAACAGTGAATACCCATCTATTAATTTCACATTCGAAATGGGGATGTATGCCCTCTGGCTTGAATGTGATACCTCACATTCAATCATTCAATTGAAATCTGAAAGGACTATGGAGCTCTACTTTAAAAAAGGAATGCAGGAAACTGCTGAGTTAAATTTCCATAAAAATTTCATAGACAGCTCTAGCAGCCGAGTCAAATCCATATGGAATCTAGTTTGGAGGCAGACTGCTAGCAGGAGCTTCCGTACTGCAATTATTTCGAATACAAACAGGAGATTGCATTGTGACGAACTATAGGTGGCTAATGTTTTCGGTGAATATTTTTCCAATATTTGTTCTACAAGTATTGGTGAACATTTTCGGAACGAGTTATCGAGCTTCTGTACAACTGAGCCGCTATCAGATACCTACAAATTTCTTTTTCCTTCCGTTGGCTACCAACGAAGTCCAAGCCGATATTAATAGCCTAAAGAAAAAAAAATTGGTTCAAGTACTGACGTGAAGTCAGAAGCTTTTGCGTGTATGTTCTATTTTCCATTCTCCTGTATTGGATACTCTTAATCGAATTTACCATGGTGAATTATATTGTCCATTCTCCTATATTGGAAGACAGACAATATAATTCACCATGGTGAATTCGATTAAGAGTGTCCAATCCAGGAGAATGGACAATAGAACATACGCACAAAAGTTCCTGACTTCACGTCAGTGCTTGAACCAATTTTCTTTTTCGTAAATTTAAAAAAAAAATTTAGTGGTACGGTTCTCACAAAATTTTACACACGCCCTTATGTCGATATACTACAACTAGTTACCAAGCTTTAATTCGATCGAGTCTATATTTATTGAGATATCGAGAAAATAATATTCCAGGTGGGTGTCACTCCGATGCCGGCCAAATAGTTTCGAATATAGATTTTTTTCAATGATTTTCAATGTTTTTTTTTTAATCTTTTTAGTAATTCGATACCCACGTAATTTGGCAAGAATTTTCGCGTTGGGCGTCTACATCTGATAACCATGTTTGAATTGGATCGGTTTTGTATTTTTTCAGTTATAGAAGAAATAAGAACCAAATTTCAGATCTGTATAACTTCAAATCCGTTTTACCGATTATGCCTATAAACAAGCTCAAATGTCCCATTCAGATGCGCAGCTTTACCCGAAAATTTCAAATCGCTATCTTTTTCCGTTCTCACGTTATCGTGATATAAATAATATTTTTTGATAATTTTCTTAAAATTTTCTTGTTATACGATTCTCACAAAATTTCGCAAACGTACTTGGTTTTGCATTCTACAACTACTCACCCAGTTTCAATTTGATCGGACTTGTATTGGTTGAAAACAAAATTATTACTCGGAAACCATTTGGCTGCTTATGTCCATTAACGAACTTGTCCGTCGTATTGGGATGCGCCACCTACCCTAAAAATTATAAGATGCTATCTCTTTCCGTTCTCAAGTTATCGTGGCAACGGCCGGACGGCCGGACGGACAGAATCAAATTTGACCTCGAATTCTTCATTGGGGAGTCGAACTAAATCGTTTGAGACCATTTTCGTCAAAAAATTCGAAAGTTACAGACATTTAGGCCGATTATGCCCATTAGTGAATTTGTTCGTCATATTGGGATGCGTCACTTAACCTGAAAATATCTAGTCGCCAGCTCTTTCCGTTCTCAAGTTATCGTGGCAATGACCGGCCAGACAGAATCAAGTTTGACCTCGAATTCTTCATCGGGGAGTCGAAACAATCGTTTGAGACCATTTTTGGTAAATAAATCGAAAATTACAGACATTTGGGCAGAATGATAACGCGATGTTCCCCAGAACATACGCGCAAAAAGGGGGAAAGTCCTGTGGGGAGCTTTGGCGCTCCTGTTCGATCTTTGACAAAACATATCTCCGAAATTATTGGTTTCTCAGAGTTGGGAATGATACCAATGTATTCTTTTGACAGAACTACATCGTAAAAGAAATTAAATTCAAATACGATACAACTGCATCATGGAAGAAATTAAATTCCAACAAGTGTGCCAAAAACCATGAACTTCCCCGAGATATTCATTGCTCACATACAGTCTGAAAATTATATTATATCAATTGAAACTTAGCCAATATTTTAGTTTTGTTTTTACTGGAGCTATTCTGAACCCATTCTGATAAACATTCCATCATCATATGATTTATCCACGGGCATTAAAATATCACCAAAAGTATAATATCATATTAAAATCCCCATAATTTTACTATAGCTGCAATAAATTTGACTCCCTTTTATAGGAAAACAAGATGACACGTTCGAGTATGAACACAGATCATATAATAATTCATAGATAGAATAATTATAACATTCTGTGAAATCATAGAAGTACGATTTATTAATGAAATTTATAAAAATCATATCTCTGAAAGTATTAAATTGTTAGAGTTGAAAATGATATCGATGGATTTTTATGGTGGAACTGCATCTGAAAAAAAATGTATTTGAAATTTTTAATATTAAAATTTTTTTATTTTTTCGTTACTCCGAAACCATTTGCCCGATTTTGCCCAATAACGAACTCAACCGAGATATTCATTAGCCAAACATACTCTGAAAATTTCAACTGCCTAGCTCATTATACTCGAGAGTTATTGTGGAAACAAAATTAAATTTTTTTTTTTGATACTTTACGGCGATTCGATATATATAAAACTTCGCATGTATATGAAGGTCATGACTCCACAATTTAATGCATAATTTCAGATAGATCGAGTGATAGGTTCCAAAGATATTCATTCTATTCTAACTAAAAATGGCCATAATCTCGAAACAACTTGGTGGAAATCACCCGTTAACGAACTCTTAACCTACCCTGCAAACTTCAATCCTCTAACTCCTTCCGTGCCTACAGCCGGCCGGACCAGCGGAACAGAATTGATTTCGACCAAGGATTCTTGATTGGTGAGTCGAACCAAATCGGTTAAGACCATTTTCATCTAAAAATTCGAATATTACAGACATTTGGGCAAATTGATAAGCACTATGTTCCGAGGAACAAGAGCGCCAAAAAATAGCTCTGAGCTGATGATTTCCGTTAGCGTTTCGAGGGTTCTCTCGCCTCATATCTCTGAGCATCTTGCCCACCTGATTAACTCTTCGGTCACGTCGGGTGAATTTCCTAGCATCCTGAAGACTGTTGAAGAAGAATGCTACTGTCGACATTGCAAACTATCGTCCTATATCTCTGTTGAGCACTCTGTCGAAAGTCATGAAAAATTGATTCTCAATAGAATGTTGGATTACTTGAAAAATATTTCGTTGATCACAGAAAGCAAACATGGCTTTCGACTCAACCGATCCACCAATATAGCTGCTTGCGACTTGATCAATTTTGTTAACGACTGCCTTGATGGCGAGTCGTAAGTGGCAGGGCTCTTTTTGGAGAGCATTCGACTGCTTGAATTTTTATTTTATTCTGGCCTCGGATTCAGGGGTGTCTTCCTCGATTGGGTTGAGGATTTTTTGGATAATAGAGAATTCTATGTTCGTGTTGGTCAACAAGAATCTGCCAAATATCCGTTTGAATTGGGAGTCCCACAGGGTTCTGCTTTGGGACCTCTTTTATTCATTTTGTTCTTCAATAATCTTCCTCTTTATGTTACTACTTGTTCGTCGATTTTGACTTATATCCAAATAGTTCTGATTACTGACGATACTTCTTTTATAATTCGGGTGTCCAGTCTTGTTGAACTCACCGCTAAGTGTGAATTTGTGGTGCACTGTTTGACTGATTGTTGTGATGGTGTTTTCGGAATTCCAAAATCAAAACATAAATAAGACTGACCTCTTATACTTTCGGTCACGAGACTTGGGTTGCCAGTTAAACTTGAAACTCCCGGCAGGTGAGTTGAAGAGTTCCGATTGTGTTAAGTTCCTTGGACTCTGGTATGACGGAGCTCTGAGTTGGAGGAACCAGGTTGATTCAGTTTGTTCGAAATTGGGTGGTGCATATTTCGCGATTAGGAGTCCCAGACAGATTCTACCAAAAGAGTCTTTATTCTGTGTTTATTACTCAGTTGCCTACTTTCATCTGAGTTATAACATATTATTGTGAAAATTTACCATGGTAAATTCGAATAAGAGTGTCCAATAAAGGAGAATGGATAATAAACATACACACAAACGCTGCTGCCGTCACATGAGTTCTTGAACCAATATGTTTTTCGTGATTTTTTAATATTCCGCTAAGCAATGAAAACTTATAGAAAGAAAGAAAAATGATTTTCCGAATTGCCGGAAGAAACAGATATAGTCATCAATTAGTTTAGAAAATTATCGAGAAACATAAAGACAAACAACTCTTCAGTAATTCAATAAAACCACAGGGGCTTAGATGTACTACCACTATGGCACTTGTCACCAGAATTCCTAAGGCATTCCGAAAGAACTTTGAGTACGTGCTCCCTGCACGAAGTGGAAGTCTTATGTTATATTTTTCTCAGGTGATCGGGTAAGGAGAGGAAAACTCGGTTACACCCAATATTAATAGCGGAACTTAAGATCTATATTTAAGAAATTTCGGTACACCACTCTCACTCATTGAAACTTCAACAATACAAATCGATCATTTATCGGAGGGGCTGAAACCATCTACCCAAATCTAACAATACTCCATCTAATCAAAAGGAAACTCTTCAATTATAAAAGACAATTATGTTAACAGAAAACACATCAAATTTGGCCATATTCCAAACATTTCTATGGTCGAGATATGTCAGTAATTATCTGGGAATACCAGTCAAACACATCAAAGTCTTCAAAGAGGAGTTAATTTAATTATAAAAGTCTCTCCTGCCTTACGGAGACCGCTAATCCTTGAATTTATCTATCTATCACCCACTTACTTACTTCTGATTTTCAATGAATTTAATTAACGGTCGCCACTAAATCGGTTTTCCTGAGCCCGTCCTTCTAATCCGTGTTCCAGTTTTAACTAACGTTCGTTACAAGACCGAATTAAACGAGATTCTAACGTAGCTCAAGTATCGACGATTATTTGAACTTCACATCGAGATCGAACCATACCACAAGCTTTCCCAACCTATCTCTAACTCCGGACTTCAAACAAAAATTGAAATCTTACTCGGTACCATGAGCTACCTCCAAAGTAACTCCCTAATGTTCCCGACTGTAACTAACTAATCTCGTCGCTCCCAAAAACGAACGTGAAGCGTTAACCTTTCCCTTAGTCGCTTGTTTCTGATATGACAGTATTCTGAGCACCTCAACTTCCCCCAGATTGACGGTTATCCACGTAAATGTGTCTACTTTAGCAAGCCAAAACAATTCTCAGGCTTTTGACTCTACTCACGTTGATCTCTTAGAAGGCTCCATGATATAAACACTTATCGCTGCCGGAATGCGCTGTCATTGGGTCTCGATCTCCAACCGATAACTAGCTGCAATGTATTCTGCTCGAGAGTAATGTCTTATCGGTTTTTAAACTGAACAAATATCCGGCGGCGGCTCATACAATCCTAGCTTTCTATTTGACTGATTAATTTCCGAATTTCTTCACTTCGAACTGATGTGAATTTGACAAATAGAAAGACTTTTTCAAATCAAGGTTATATTAAACTCATTCCACTAGAGAGCAACATCAGTTGGAAGTGATGCGCATCAGTTCAAAATCACAACATTGTCAAATAGAACACAGATCCACTGATTTCGCATCAGTTTGGAAGTGATACAGCGTCAAATAGAAAGCTACTATTGTATACTCCCAGCTTGGATTTTATCTGTTGCATTCTAAATTATCCCAATACAATGTATTCTCTGATCTGAAAATTAAGCGTTCGTATTTCAATTATTTCAATACAAGGTATATTCTCACTTGAATGTTAAGTTTTAGTATTCCCAACTATTACAGTAATATTACCCTAACGAATGGGCAAAAGGTTTGCAAGCTTTCACGTTCCATCAGAAAACAAACAACAAACTCCATAATATTTTTAAAAAGGAATAAAACTGGCTTTTAATCCTTTAAAAAATATTGAGCAATTGCTAGGAAATACATTCGATAAAACTCCGGACATGTTAAATTCGGATACATATGAATGTGAATGTTCATTGCAGCAAGTGCTACGTCGGGCAAACAACCAAGTGCTACGTCGGACAAACATTAGGAACGACAACATCGCTTAAACTGCAGTGGCAAATTACGTTTTGAAAACAGACCACCCAATTTCCGACAATTTCAAATCCAATTTCAAATTGTTGAAAAATTCCAATGAATTGTAGTGCACAATATTGCAGTTACAAGTGTAGTGTTTATAATCATATCTATCATATTCAGATTCCCATCAGATACTCACAATGTGAGAGTGAGTTTATGTCTATTCTCCAAATTGGTTGGCCGTTGCGGAATATTATGTTAATCCAAGTAGATACGTGGAGGAACTGCTGATGTTTTAATCGGGAGTTCTGTCATTTATGTTATCGATAGCCTCCAATACTGATTGTTCTTGTATCCATTTAAATGGAAATGAGCACGATAGAGGATTAGGTTCACTGAAATCCTCGTGTGTGATCTAAGAAGATTTCAATTCAATTATACAGGATAATTTCAAAGGTGTTTTTTTAAACAGCCTATAGAACTCATCAAATTAAAAAATGTGGACAGGAGCTTTCTGGCGCTCTAGTTCAAACAGACAAATTATATCTCCGAAAGTATTGGTTTCTCAGAGTTGAGAATTATATCAATGTAATCTCATGATAGAACTGCATCATAAAGGAAATTCAATTCAAATAATAGTTTATTTTTCCAAGATTAAATGAGCAATCTGAGAATGAGAACTGCACCATGGAAGAAACAAAATTAAAATAGCTGAAATGAATCTGACTCTCTCTTATAGAACAGGATGAAATATACGAGTATGAACACAGATCATATAATAAAGCTTAGATAGAATATTTATAGCATTCTGTGAAAACATTTACGATTCATTATTGAGATTTAGAACTTCATCTTAGCAGAAATTGAATTCAAACATCATAGAAGAATTTAAATTCAACAAGAGTGCCAAAAATTATCAATCCAAAACCAATAGACGAATTCTACCCAACAACGAACTCATCCGAGATATTCATTCCTCAATTCTATGATGAACGATAATATATATCTTTCCTCAAATCTACTCCAATACACCAATATTCTAGTTTTGTTTTTTTCAGTGGAGATGTTCTGAACTCAATATTATTAACTTATCATTACCATTCCCATCATCATATGGATTGACCATCGGCATGAAAATATCAACCAACAAAAAGTATGATATTATATTATAATACTCATATTTATAGGATTGCTGGAATGAATGACAATGAGACAACGTGATGTCTCAGGAAAATAAGATGACATTATAACAATTCATAGAATACCCACAGAATAATTCATTGAAATTTTGAAAAATCATATCTCCGAAAGCATTAGCTTGTTAGAGTTAAAAATAATATGAATGGATTCTTATGATTAAACTGCTTATTGAAAAAAATTTAATTTGGAATTTGCTTTATAAAAAAAAATTTTTTTTTGTTACTCCGAAACCATCTGTCCGATTTTGCCCAATAACGAACTTAGCCGAGATATTCATCCCCAAAACCTACTCTGAAAATTTCAACTGTCTAGCTCATTCCGTTCGAGAGTTATCGTGTCTACGGCCGGACCGGCCGGACAGAATGAATTTCGACCACGGATTCTTGATCAGTGAGTCGAACCAAATCGTTTAAGACCATTTTCATCGAAAAATTCGAAAATTACAGACATTTGTCAAATTGATAAGCACTCAGTTCCGAGGAACTAGAGCGCCAAAAATTTAAAATTATCGATATAATGGATATGGATCCCAGATCGTGGGTTATTTCCATTACCAGATCGTGTTGACCTGCAAACAAAGTTTTGAGGAAAAGAATACATTATTGAATTGTTCCTTTTGGGTTTTCTCTCCCAATAACTAAAATATCTATAAAATAAAAAAAATGATCATTTTAAGAATTGCTTCTGCGTTAGAAACACAATTAAGATATATGTCAGAAGCAATGTATAGAAATATGTTGCCTAACAAAAAATAACGAAACAACATCAACGATAATAATATTATTTCGTAACGTTTCGGAAAATAGATTAGACCTCTTCGTCAGACACCAATTATTTTTTGTTGATAGTTAACACCAAAAAATCTGAGGTACGGTTTCGGAATTCAAGTAAAATATTCCGCAAAATAGTTGAACAATTTTTGAAATTTTTTCTAGTGATGTGATCCTCACGAAAATTTTTATAGGTCGTTATGTCGGTATTTTACAAGTAACTACCGAATTCCAATTCGAACAGATCAGTATTTTTCTAGTTATTTAGAAAACAAAATATTCGAACGTTTGAAATTTTTTTGTGTGTCATCCGATCAATGAAAACTGGGAAAGCCATGTGGACAGGAGCTTTGGCGCTTTTGTTCAAACTTTGACACATCATATCTCCGAAAGTATTGGTTTCACAGAGTTGGGAATTATGTCAATGTATTCTTATGATAGAACTACACCATGAAAGAGATACAATAAAAAAGATATGATATCAATTCGGTAGTACAACAAAATCGATCATATTTACAACAATTCAAAAAATACATAATCGTTGTAGTCATAAACTAATAATTGCAACCAACACAAATATAAATCTGGAAAATATGCAAACAAATCGTGATATTGTGAACGCTACACCCTACATCAAAGTGGGTTTTGAGTTGTTATGAAAATTAATACCTGTTATACTGGTGATTTGAAAAAAATAGAACTGCATCATGAAATTAAATTCAAACAGACCGAACTTATCTGAGATATTAATTCCTCAAATATGTACTCTGAAAATTATATTATATCAATTGAAACTTAGACAGTATTGCAGTTTTGTTTTTACTGGAGATATTCTGTACCCAATTTGATTATGTACCCTACCAAAGAATATATTTCCATCATCATATGTATTATCCACAGGCATTATATTATCATAACTTCACGAAAACCCATTGTGACTCAACATAATGATTGAGGAGAAAGTCTAATAACTCACATCATTTTGAGACCTTTTATTGTATTTTATCGGCTGACGTCAACGCCTTTTTCAAAGGAACCTCATTTTATTTGAATTAGATCTCTTAGGAGACTAAGCTTTTACTGTTATTGACTCTATGACTGTTAGAATCTTAATTGGGATTCTGGCTGATCTTTGCATTATGGATCTCTTCATATTCGACCAGATACTTAATTTTGGTGAGTATAACCTCAGATAATAATGAAAAATGGCGATACCGTTGTTAAAAAATCAACAAGTTAAGAGCGTTCCTGCTAATCGGGTCCTTCATGAATGGCTTCGTATAATAAATATACTTATGCATATATTTCACAAATCAAATAGACCCCAGGGGGTTCATTGATCTGCCGAGAAAGCAAGAGCAGACGCGTTTCTGGCTTCTTGGCCTTCAACAGTACCCTGTAGCTTTCCCAACAAATTCAACTAAACTGACCCGAGTTAAGCCTTTCAGAGCCGGCTTGCTCGATCATTATAATCGCCCACGCCACCTATGAAACGAAACACGAAAATCAGCCTCTCCCCACCAGTGAATATTTGAAGCGTGAAATCATATGCCACCATTCACTCGATATTAAATCAAGAACGAGTCCCGCAGAGCTCAGACAGTATCTTCTCAATGGCCATTAACGCTGTTTAGCGTTTTCAAAAATAATAATGAAAAATGGCGATACCGTTGTTAAAAAATCAACAAGTTAAGAGCGTTCCTGCTAATCGGGTCCTTCATGAATGGCTTCGTATAATAAATATACTTATGCATATATTTCACAAATCAAATAGACCCCAGGGGGTTCATTGATCTGCCAAGAAAGCAAGAGCAGACGCGTTTCTGGCTTCTTGGCCTTCATCAGTACCCTGTATATGATTTCACGCTTCAAATATTCACTGGTGGGGAGAGGCTGATTTCCGTGTTTCGTTTCATAGGTGGCGTGGGCGATTATAATGATCGACCAAGCCGGCTCTGAAAGGCTTAACCCGGGTCAGTTTAGTTGAATTTGTTGGGAAAGCTACAGGGTACTGATGAAGGCCAAGAAGCCAGAAACGCGTCTGCTCTTGCTTTCTCGGCAGATCAATGAACCCCCTGGGGTCTATTTGATTTGTGAAATATATGCATAAGTATATTTATTATACGAAGCCATTCATGAAGGACCCGATTAGCAGGAACGCTCTTAACTTGTTGATTTTTTATAACCTCAGAATCACCACACTTCCGTTACATTTTCGGAATTTCTTAACGTTACCAAGATGGCGGTTACGTGTATGAAGTGTGAAAAATCAATAAGTCGATATGACGACTCTATATCATGTTTTAATAATAATTCACATATATTTCACATTGGATGTGTAAATATCACTGTGGAACATTTAGAACAACTCAAAAAGTCTACTGGTTCGCAAGGATGGCTTTGCTGTATGTGTACCTCAGATGAGAGTGATGAGACCATTCTTCATAGTATGAAGGTTAATGATATCAATGGGGTGAATATGGATGATTTGAGGAATTTGATCATAGGAACATTTCAAGAAACCTTTTCACCTATATTAGATTCGAAAAAAACGGAAATGTTTAACCTCAAAATGGAAATAATATCTTTGAAGGATCAGAACGCTAAACTACTGAATAGACTCGGAGGAGACACTAAATTATCTTATGCTGGACAAGCGAGTAAAAATAATGTTTCAGGAAAGGTTGCAAATGAATCCACAAGAATAATTTCTAGTAAAAACTCGACTATAAGTAACAGTCTCTCACGTTCTAATGAATCTAATTTCAATAAAGGATCACAAGAAGTAAACCAAGAAAAAACTGTTAAAAATCTCAAAACACCTACTTAGGAAAGTGTTGAAACTCCGATTGTACTTTCTAACGCTGAATCATCTCACAATGCCCCAAAGACAACTGACGATGAGGGCTTTACTAAAAGCCTAACAGCACCTAAATTCAGATATTTGCATGCATGTAACCTACACCCTGATATGGAGGAGAGTATAATTGTTAGTCATCTGGTAAGTAATGGATTTGAAAATGTGAAATGTACGAAAATGAAATCTAATAGACCAGAGCAGTATTCATCGTTCAAAGTCATGGTTCCTCTTTTTGAATCTCTGAAAAACCCAGAAATCTGGCCTGAAGGAGTAAAATTGAATAATTTTTTATTCTATCTAATCAAGAACAAAACCAACGAATAAAGAAGCGATATAATTTGGTTCATCAGAATCTTCAATCAGTTGGAAATTGCTTCAATCGACTGGAGTTGTTTGTAAATAAGTTTGATGTGTCATTTGTCACTGTGACAGAACATTGGAAAGTGACGATGAACTTCTTAACTACAAATTTTTAAACTATAATCTAATATCGTTTTTCTCCCGAAAAGCGGGTAAGCACGGAGGCTGCGCTATATATTGCAGGAGCGGGATCATCTCTAGGGAACGAACTGATCTCCATTTGTGTTCGAGTGTTCAGCTGCTGAATGTCTTATTGAAAGTAAAAAAACTATTATCATTTGTATATATCGACCCAGCTGTTCTAACACGTCGGACATAGATATACAGATATACAGAAGGTATTTCTTGAGAAAATGCATAATATCCTTGTGAACAGAGGAATCTTGTTCTTTTGTAATATCTGGAGATTTTAACATCGATATTCTTACAAATAACAAAGTAGCGGAGAAGTTCAACTCACTTGTTGAGGGTTTCAATGCAAAATTAATGATTTGGGAACCTACGAGAATAACACCAACATCTTCTACATGTATCGATAATATAATAACTAATATCGAAGATGACATATTTGCTCGTGTTGTCGAAGAACATATATCAGATCACAGGGCACAAATATTTACTTTCTCTGCTGTCAAAGCTGAGCATCGTAAAAAAAAAATTCGCTTGATAAATGAGTCTAACACTGAGATATTTTTGAATTCCTTGTCCCTCGTGGACTGGAACATACTTTCAACCGACTTCTGTACTTGTGTAGACTCCTTATGGAATATGTTTCACACAACCTTGAAACGAACATTTGATGATTCATTTCCATATATTTCAATTAAAAATAATAACAAAATTAAAGTTCCCATCACACCCAAGGTTCAAGAACTCCGTAATTATATGAGTGCTCTATTTGTTTTTTCACAACAAGATTCGAATTATAAAAGTCATTATAGAAAAGTGAAATTCCGATATGATAGGGAGTTACAGAAGATGAATCAGATGAATTTCGGAAAACTAATTTCGGAGAGTAAAAATAAGTGTAAAACATCTTGGAACATATTACGTAGGCTAACGGCTAGTGACTGGGAGAGATGTCCTGGAGCATGTTGGCAACCCACAAGACCTTGCGAATAACTTTAGTCGATTCTTTGCAGAAGTGCATTCAGAATATTCACATAATTCTAATATATCAGGTGGTCAATAAAATGAAGAGTAAAGCTTCTTGTGGGTATGATGATATACCTATAACAGTTATAAAAAAATCGATTCATACAATTGCTAAACCTCTGTCCCATATTATTAATCGAGCTTTTACGGAGGGTTTATTTCCATCTGCCCTCAAATTAGCTGTGATCAAACCTCTTCATAAAAAAGGAGATTCAAATGATGTTCGTAATTACCGTCCGATCAGCTTGCTGACTGCATTTTCAAAAATTTTCGAGAAAATTTTGGTGAACAGGTTATTGAACTTCTTTCATAAATTCCAAATATTTTCGAAAAATCAACATGGGTACTTGCGCGGTAAAAGCACCACCACGGCTCTCTATGAGTTAACATCGGGTATTGTTGAAGCACTTGAACAAGGTGAGGTGCCCATCGGACTTTTTCTGGATCTATCTAAGGCTTTTGATTGTGTAAATCACCAAAGACTTTTGGACAAATTAGAATTCTATGGTATTCGGGATAACCAGCTAGAACTGCTTTGTAGTTACCTAACCAACAGAAAGCAGAAAATTTCCGTTAACGCTGGCGAGAAAGTTTACACGTCCAAAGAAGAAGTTCATAGTATGGGTGTACCTCAGGGGAGTGTTTTGGGTCCTCTTCTTTTTCTTTTATACATTAATGAAATACCTTCAGCCATATCTACTTTCAGCCAAAAAAATGTCAATATACTTTTATTTGTGGATGACACAAATGCACTCATTAAAAATGAAGACCTCAAATATTGCATCGAACAGACACAAACAGCATTTGATCTAATAAGTATTTGGTGTAGTCATAATGGGCTCCATCTAAATGTTGATAAAACTGAGTGCGTCATGTTCAGGACTAATAGATCTAAATAAAATGTCCCGGATACAATAGATTTCAACAACACCACCGTTGAAATATCACAGACCACTAAATTCTTAGGAGTTTATGTGGACAGTCAATTGAATTGGTGCGAACATTTTCACCAGCTAAGTAAAAAACTCAATAGTGCCCTTTATATGATAAGGGTGTTATCTCGACGGGTGGATGAGCAACTTTTGAGATCCATCTATTTCGCCAGTTTCGATTCTCTACTCAGGTACGGAATCGTGATTTGGGGTGGAGGTTCTGATTGCAGTAAGCTGTTTGTGTTACAAAAATCTGCTTTAAGATCCATGATTGGTCTTAAATATCGGGAATCGTGTAGAGGGCACTTCAGACAGAATAAGGTTCTAACTTTCTTCGGATTGTTCGTTTTAGAGTGCATTCTCTTTGTGAAAACAAGTCCTCATTATTTCGAGAATTTAAGGAATATTAATAACACAAGACGTACTATTTCCTTTCACTTTCAGATACATAAAATGACACTAACTGAAAAAAAATCCAAGAATATGTGTATAAAATTTTATAATAGTTCGCCCAAGAATATGTATACTGGACATAGTTAATTATAGGAAATTCAAGAACTTCAAGAAATTCAAGACTTGATCATAAAAATCGAACCTTACTCGATTTCTGAATTTCTTAATTATAAATTCTAGGATGTAATTTGGCAATTTTTTTGTTTTTTTTTCTGTTATTGACGGTTTCCCATTTCTTTGTATATTTATTCAAGATTCAGGGAATAAAGCTTTTGTTTGTTTGTTTGTTTGTTTGTTAGTTTTTTAAAGGTTTTAAATTTTAATTTTAATTTTATAATCAACTTTTCACTATATTTTGTCAATTTTAAAGTTTTACATGTAGAGATTTTTTGAGATTTTAACAAACAATGATCAATTCCTATATCTTGTTATATAGTTTCAAGTTACATTATACCTCAGATTTACCTGAGAGAACGTATATTTTGTATAGTTTTCAGTTAACTACTTATGTCTGTATATCAGCCTTAAGCTCAAACTTTTATCATTCAGTTCAATTAGAATTTGTAATGAGTGATTTTAATTTATACTTTATTAACTATAAGACGGTTCAGGCAACCTACTAGCACCAATGTGCTGAAAAACTGTTTTTATGCTTACAGCCTATGGCTCCGAAGATGGCTTTTAAGCCGAAACATGTCAGCCGATAAAATACAATAAAAGGTCTCAAATTGTGTGAGTTATTAGACTTTCCCCTCAATCATTATATTATCACCTTAAAAGTATAATATCATATCATCCTCATAATCCTATGATAGCTGAGGCTATTTCATTGGTCATGTTTCATTCTATCATACTTTGTTTTCTAGAACAGGAGGTGTATTTTTATATCAAGAATATAGAACCAGAAATAATTTTGATATTTATCTCTCCTAGCAAAATAAGATGACATGTTAGAACACAGACCATATAATAATTCATAGATAGAATAATTAGGTACAGCATTCTGTGAAAACATAGAAAGTACGATTCAAAATTGAAATTTCGAAAAATCATATCTCCGACAGTATTAGTTTGCTAGAGTTGAAAATGATATCAATGGATTTCAGGGTGAAACTGCATCTTCAATTGAATTGAATTTGAAATTTGAATGATTTTGCCCAATAACGAACTTAACCGAGATATTTATCTCCCAAAACTATTCTCAAAATTTTGAACTACCTAGCTCATTCTGGTCGAGAGTTTTTGTAGAAACAAAAATTAGAAATTTTTTTAATTTTTTTGACATATTACGGCGATCCTATCAAAACAAAACTTTGCTTGCATATAAACGACATTATTGTACAATTTGATTCTTAATACGAGACAGATCGAGTGATCTGTTTCGAAAATATTCATAAGAAAATATTTTTAATAAAAACTACCATAACTCCTTAACGAACTAGTCCGAGATATATACGCTTCAAACCTACCCTGTAAATTCCAATTCTCTAACTCCTTTCGTTCGAGAGTTATCGTGTTAACGGCCGGCCAGACGGCCGGACAGAATCGATTTCGATCACGGATTCTTGATCATTGAGTCGAATCAAATCGTATAATAGTTCAGTCAATCTGGCATTTCGACGGTACAGAAAATAACCAGTGGCTGAATCTTTGTTAATAGTTGAAGAATGATGTTAGAAAAGGGTTTATTGGGTCGGCCACGTTGGACCGTGATGCGTGTTTTGAAAAACTCAAAATAATTTTGAAACGCATTTATCTCGTGATCTATGCATTTCACAGAAAAATTTATTCAAGAAAAAATGTAGAGGACATCGATATCTACAATTAATCTCATTGGTGCTATGCCGTACAACAAAAAATGCACGCAGTAGGTGGCGCTAAAGATCCAAAATAAGAGTTTTTCCACTTTTTTGCTATTAAATTTTCTTTTTTCAACTATATTGTAAATGTAAAAGTTGTTCCTTTTAATATTACGAACAACTTTTATTTAAACATTTTTTACATACAACTTACCGTTTTGAAGCTACAGCTTGCTGAAGTTTGAAAATTCCATTGTAACGATTTCACAAAGTATGAGGACAGCTGTGGTGCATATAACTGACGTATCTTTATTGTTTTGATCAAGATGTAATAATTTATATTGTTTATAACATTGTTTGTAATATTTCCAATTAGCGATTGTAAATTATTATGAATAACTAGTGGCCAGCAGTCCATATTTTGGGATTCAGATGAGCCAGCAGATCTACCTAGCAATAGATCCACATTTTTCTGGGAGATCAACATTTTTACGGTAGATCTACATTTGTCCGGTAGATCTGCATTTTTCCGGTAGATCTACATTTTTTCGGTAGATCTACATTTTTCCAGTAGATCTACATTTTTTTGGTAGATCTACATTTTTCCGGTAGATCTACTTTTTTCCGGTAGATCTGCATTTTTCCAGTAGATCTAAATTAATTTTGGTAGATCAATATAATCGGTAGATAAATTGAATCGGTAGATCAATTGAACCGGTAGTTCAATGCCATCTAACGGGTCCTGTTGTGATTCTGAGAATCATTCATACCCGAAAATACCATCGAAATATGTCAGGAGTTTTTGAGTTGCTAAAAACCGAATATAGCGTTACATACAGAATCGTATTGTGAACATTTGTGCCTTCCGAAATACAATCACAAAGATTCATCAAAAACGGTATAGCCATTTTTGAGTTCCTGTAAACCGATTATAGTGTCACCTACCGGGGAATATTGTGGATCTGGAACTTTATCAGATACACGCACAAAGTTTCATCGAAATCGGTCCAGTCGTTCTTGAGTTGTTATAAACCGAATGCAGCACCACCTAACGGGTTTCTATTGTGACACTGAGAGCCACTCAAACACGTACACAATGTTTCATCAACATCGGTCGAGGCATTTCTGAGTTTCTACAGACCGATAGCAGCGCCACCTACCGGGGTATATTGCGGACCTGACACATACTCAGATACACACACAAAGTTTCATCGAAATCGGTTCAGCCGTTCGTGAGTTTCTATAAACCGAATACAGAGGTTTCGGAGTTGACATTTTTTTAAAAACACCCCGTATAGCAGCGGTTATCATTTCGTAACGGTTTTACAGTGTTGAGAATTCTCTTTACGATAGATCTGTAGGGGTGACATTTTACTTGAAACACCCTGTATAGTCAATTTTCTGCTTAATGTTTGAATATTTTGAGTAATTTTAATGCAAAAATCCGTCTGATCGAACGGATATTCATTATAGATTTCGTAACTTACCGAAAATATCCAAATCCCAAGATACGTTTACTGGAGTACGCTCCTTTTAGTTTTTCATTGGGTAAAAATGAAAGAAAACTAAGAAAAAGCTATTTCGGACGCTCGGAGATTCGATCCCGCCGCTCCGCGAGGCTTGGGAGCTATTAATGCATTTACCAACGCCTTAGACCGCTCGGCCATGCCAGCTTCGTGAATCTTTTCAGATTTTCTGGCACATAAACATTTCATAGTACTGGGACGATTTCCGTCTTTCGTTTTTCAGAATATCGTCAATCCTGTCAAGCGACCGATCGAAATCGGTTACTCGTTCATATTTCTCACGGTTTTTCTAGACGATTCCAAGATTTTCGAGTGATTCCGTTCGAAATTCAAATTCGATTGACATTTATCGTGGCTCGTTCGGACCGAAAACGTCGACCTCGAAGGAGCCGCGTTGAAATTCGCCACAGAAATACGTGAAACGTCAGAATTTTGTCGATTTTCGCGAAAAAGTCACATTTTCCTATCGTTCTTCCGGGAAAACGAAAGAGAGAATCGAAAAAAGGGCCGTGTTACGGACTAATTTCGAATCTCGTCTTCGCGTTCCCGCAAATACCTTCGTTCCGAACGCCACCGTTTCTCCGGATGCCTCCACACAATTTTGCACCTTTTGCAAAAAACGGCGTATTTGAGATTTTTTTTAAAATACACCCCCTTCTTTTCGCTCCGAAAACGCGAAACCCTACGAAACTTCCGTCTTTTTCCTCGATAAACCCCTTGGAAATTTCCCCCCAACCCCCCTCCTAACATCCAAAAAAACGTCACGTTTATAGTAACATTTTCAAAAAAGTTTTTTTGTTCCTTTTCTATGAAACCCATCTTCATTTTAGTATTGGGACTAGTGGCCAGCAGTCCATATTTTGGGATTCAGATGAGCCAGCAGATCTACCTAGCAATAGATCCACATTATTCTGGGAGATCTACATTTTTACGGTAGATCTACATTTTCCCGGTAGATCTGCATTTTTCCGGTAGATCTACATTTTTTCGGTTGATCTACATTTTTCCAGTAGATCTACATTTTTTCGGTAGATCTACATTTTTCCGGTAGATCAATTTTTTTCCGGTAGATCTGCATTTTTCCAGTAGATCTAAATTTTTTTGCTAGATCAATATAATCGGTAGATCAATTGAACCGGTAGTTCAATGCCATCTAACGGGTCCTGTTGTGATTCTGAGAATCATTCATACCCGAAAGTACCATCGAAATATGTCAGGAGTTTTTGAGTTGCTAAAAACCGAATATAGCATTACATACAGAATCGTATTGTGAACCTTTGTGCCTTCCGAAATACAATCACAAAGATTCATCAAAAACGGTATAGCCATTTTTGAGTTCCTGTAAACCGATTATAGTGTCACCTACCGGGGAATATTGTGGATCTGGAACTTTGTCAGATACACGCACAAAGTTTCATCGAAATCAGTCCAGTCGTTCTTAGGTTGTTATAAACCGAATGCAGCACCACCTAACGGGTTTCTATTGTGACACTGAGAGCCACTCAAACACGTACACAATGTTTCATCAAATTCGGTCGAGGCATTTCTGAGTTTCTACAGACCGATAGCAGCGCCACCTACCGGGGTATATTGCGGACCTGACACATACTCAGATACACACACAAAGTTTCATCGAAATTGGTTCAGCCGTTCGTGAGTTTCTATAAACCGAAAGAGTTGATATTTTTTTAAAAACACCCCGTATCAAGGGCGTAGCCAGGGGGGGGGGGTTTGGGGTTTCAAACCCCCCCCGAAATGTTATTTTTTCTCTTAAAAAAAAATTTTTGCTGCAGAAAGTGACCCTTAAACCCCCAAAACCCCCCCCGAAATCAATTCCTATTTCAAAACCCCCCCGAAATCAATTCCTATTTCAAAACCCCCCCGAAATTAATTCCTGGCTACGCCCTTGCCCCGTATAGCAGCGGTTATCATTTCGTAACGGTTTTACAGTGTTGAGAATTCTCTTTACGATAGATCTGTAGGGGTGACATTTTACTTGAAACACCCTGTAGAGTTAATTTTCTGCTTAATGTTTGAATATTTTGAGTAATTTTAATGCAAAAATCCGTCCGATCGAACGGATATTCATTATAGATTTCGTAACTTACCGGAAATATCCAAATCCCAAGATACGTTTACTGGAGTACGCTCCTCTTTGGGTAAAAATGGAAGAATACTAAGAAAAAGCTATTTCGGACGCTCGGAGATTCGATCCCGCCGCTCCGCGAGGCTCGGGAGCTAGAAATCTATTTACCGACTCCTTAGACCGCTCGGCCATGCCAGCTTCGTGAATCATATTCGATTTTCTGCCAGATAAACATTTTATAGTACTGGGACGATTTCCGTCTTTCGATTTTCAGAATATCGTCAATCCTGTCAAGCGATCGATCGAAATCGGTTACTCGTTCATATTTCTCACGGTTTTTCTATTCGATTCCAAGATTTTCGAGTGATTCCGTTCGAAATTCAAATTCGATTTGACATTTATCGTGGTTCGTTCGGTCCGAAAAGGTCGACCGTGAAGGAGCCGCCACAGAAATACGTGAAACGTCAGAATTTTGTCGATTTTCGCGAAAAAGTCACATTTTCCTATCGTTCTTCCGGGAAAACGAAAGAGAGAATCGAAAAAAGGGCCGTGTTACGGACTAATTTCGAATCTCGTCTTCGCGTTCCCGCAAATACCCTCGTTCCGAACGCCACAGTTTCTCCGGATGCCTCCACACAATTTTGCACCCTTTGCCAAAATCGGCGTTTTTGCGATTTTTTTTTTAATACACCCCCGTCTTTTCGCTCCGAAAACGCGAAACCCTACGAAACTTCCTTATGTTTCCTCGATAAAACCCCTGGAAATTTCCCCCTAACCCCCCTCCTAACATCCAAAAAAACGTCACGTTTATAGTAATATTTTCAAAAAAGTTTTTTTGTTCCTTTTCTATGAAACCCATCTTCATTTTAGTATTGGGACTAGTGGACCGCAGTCTATTGTTGGAGGCTTCGATTAGTCAGTAGTTTTGATTCCGAGGTAAAATTAAATAAAAAAAAAATTAAAAAAACAAATTGATAAAAATATTGAAAAAAAATGAAAAAAAAATTATAAATCAAAAGTTTTGAAAATTTAAAATTGAAGACAAAAAAAATTATTAAAAAAATTGTAACTATAAAAAAAATTCAAATTATAAATAAAATGGAATTAATAAAAAAGAGAAACACGCTGTATACACATTTCTGAAAAATATATTATGAGAATCCATCCAAGGTTCCTATTCAGATAACGCTTTGTTTGTGGCAAAAATCAAATCAATCGCGTAATATTGTGCCGATAGAAAAAGAACACCCTGTATAGTAATGGTTTATTTTCAACGATGTAGGTCCCGAAAGTATATCATTTACAATTGAATACAATAGTACGATTTGTCGTGAAAAGCAGCAAGTTGCGATTGACGTTAAAAGAATAACACCCTGTATGGAGTTTTCTGAAAAATATATTATAAGAATCCATCCAAGGTTCCTATTTGAATAGCGCTTTGAGTGTGGCAAAAATCAATTCAATCGCGTAATATTGTGCCGATAGAAAAAGAACACCCTATATAGTAATGGTTTATTGTCAACGATGTAGGTCCCGAAAGCATTTCTTTTATCACAATTGAATACAATATTACGATTCATCGTGAAAAGCAGCAAGTTGTGATTGCTTGATTAAAAGAAAAACACCCTGTATAGAGATTTCTGAAAAATATATTATAAGAATCCATCCAAGGTTCCTATTTGAATAACGCTTTGTTTGTTGCACAAATCAAATCAATCGCGTAATATTGTGTCGATAGAAAAACAACACCCTGTATAGTAATGGTTTATTTTCAACGATGTAGGTCCCGAAAGATTATCTTTTATCATAATTGAATACAATAGTACGATTTGTCGTGAAAAGCAGCAAGTTGCGATTGACGTTAAAAGAAAAACACCCTGTATAGAGATTCCACAAAAATACATTATAAGAATCCATCCAAGATTCCTATTTAGATAACGGTTTGTTTGTGGCACGAATCAATTCAATCGTGTAAAATTTTGCCGTGAAAAAAACATCATAGAAATTGGTCGAGCCCTTTTAGAGTAACCATAAATCGATCGGGGTGTACCCTACAGTATGCTATTGTGAATCAGAGACGCGCCGAATCAATAACACGAAGGTCCCATCGCAATATGTTAGAAGTTTTTGAGTTACTAAAAACCGAATATAGCGTCACGTAGCGAATCGTATTGAGAACCAAAGGCCTTCCGAAACACAATCACAAAGATTCATCAAAATCGGAATAGCCATTTTTGGATTCCTATGAACCGATTATAGTGTCACCTACCGGGGAATATTGTGGATCTGAAACCTACTCTCAGATACACACACAAAGTTTCATCGAAATTGTTCCAGTCGTTTTTGAGTTGTTATAAACCGAACTCAGCGCCACCTAACGGGTGCACACAAAGTTTCATCGAAATGGGTAAAGCCGTTTCGGAGTTGACATTTATTTAAAAACACCCTGTATAACAGCGGTTATCTTTTCGTAACGGATTTACAATGAAGAGAATTCTCTTCACGATAATTCTCGTGCAGTGATATCTCACTTAAGACCCTGTGTAGCAATGGTTTTTCATTTTCGACCGTTAATTTTCTACTTAAATGGTTGAATATTTTGTGTAATTTCAATGCAAAACATTCAAAATTATACGTTCATTTTTGGATCAAAAATAATCAAGGCTGTGTCCTTGGTTGCGTAAGGTACCTATTCATATACATACATTCACGGTTGGATAAAAAATAAACAATGCATTGAACGCGGTGGCGTAGGTTCATATTCAAATACATACATTCACAATTGGATCAAAAATATTCAATGCTGTGTCTTTGGTTAAGTAAGGTCCTTGTTCAAATACATACACTCACAGTTGGATAAAAAATAAACAATGCAATGAACGCGGTGGCGTAGGTTCCTATTCAAATACATACAAAAATCCGTCTGATTGAACCATTGATTATAGATATCGTAACTTGACGAATAGATCCAAGTCCCGTTTTCGACAGTTAATTATCTGCTTAAAGTTTGAATATTTCGATTAATTTAAAAGAAGAATTTTCAAACAAACGAAAATTCAATATAGATTTCGTAATTTGACGAAAAGATCAATAGCCCATGATGAGTTTACACGGGAATAACACACTCAGAAGTTTTCATTCTATAAAAATGAAGAAAAATTATAACGTCAACGATTGCCGGCCACTCCGAGATTCGATCCAGCTGCCCCGCGATGCAACCGTTGATCCTAGGACGCTTCCCTCCCGGCCACTTTCGCTATAGATAAAAGTAGGAATTATGCTCTATATAAAGGTTTTATAGCCCTGGGATGATTTCCGTCCTTCGATTTCCAGAATATCGTCAATTCTGTCAAGCGATCGCTCGAAATTGGCGAATTGTTCATATTTCTCGCAATTTTTCTTGACGATTTCGAGATTTTCGACTAATTCCGTTGGAAGCTTGAATTCTATTTGACAATTCGACCCTCATTCGGACTGAAAACTATGACGTTGAAGGAATCGCGAAAAGATTTCGCACAGAATTACGATACGATTTCTACAACGATATCATTCGAAAATACTCACGTTTCGTAAAAGATTCCAAAATTCGACGGAAAGATTAAATTCAGGCGATATCCCATCATACTTCTTACACCTGTCAACAACTAAAAAATGTTTCCTTAGGATACATTCGGTTGAATTTTGAATTCGTATATAAATGCCTGCAAGTAAAAATCGGTAATATCTTCAAAAGTGTAGATCGATAATTAGTAGTTGTCATCATGTCGGCGAGTAGTAAAGACATCGATGCTGTTCTCTCTTTGAAGATTGTTCCCCAATGTGGATTTTGTAAACGGCAAATTGTTAAAAGTAGTTGCAGGTGTCAAATTTGCAGCAAAAGTTTCCATCCAGGATGTGGTGCTAAAGTGAAAAAGTGCTGCGACGTCGAATTATCCGGTCCTATTTCCGAAAAATCGACTGGCGAGATTTCCCCGATGCCCGATATTGGCAGTAAAAATATTACGAGCGAATCTACGCACCAAGATCTCCTTCTGAAAATTATTGCAGAATTGGAATCTAAAAATAACGTATTAATGGAAAACAATTCTCTGCTGAAATTTAAAATCATAACACTGGAAAATGAGCTGAAATCAAAACAAACAGGAAAAAATCGATTCAACGAGGTGTTGTCAACGTGGGATTCCCAAGATAAGCGTCTTCAGGCTAGTCATGAATGTGTGGTCAACTTAGGTTCAACTAAACGTTTAAGTTCTGAGCGTGCTGTAACCGATGCTCCCAACCGTCGGACGTACACCGAGAGAGTGGTCGTTGATAAATCTTCAACTGCCGGTCCCTCTAATCCAGGAAAGAAACAGTTAGCCGGACAGGAACGAGATCGAGCCAATCTTAAAGTTTTAAGTTATCTGGGCACACCAACTGGCCTCGATGACAATGAAATATCATCTAAAGAGGACTCAAACTGGAAGGTAGTTAGCCACAAACGACCAAAACGTCGACCCAGGGAAACCTTGGTAACTGGAACATATTCTGGGAATTCAGAGGTGGAAGGGTTGGACAAATTCAAGGCTTTTCATGTGTCGAATCTCAGACCCGACACCTCAGTCGAAAATTTAGAAAATTTCCTAAAACGGAATTTTTCCAATATAAAATGCGAAAAACTAAACTCGAAATACCCGGACTCGTATTCCTCATTTAAAGTTCTGATTTCTGCCTCAGAATATGAGAAGGCTCTCGTGAGCTCGAATTGGCCTAATAAGGTCAATGTAAACCGTTTTTTCCAGCGTGGGAAATTCAAAGAACCACTGGAATAAGTTCCCCTTCAAATGATTCGTATATTGGGGAATTAAAAATTGTCCAATTGAACGTGCAATCTATTTTGAATAAACTAGATGCTCTGGAGATACTTGTGGAGGAAATACACCCCGATGTGCTGAGTGTGGCGGAGCACTGGTGCAGTTCGGATAGTGTAAGTGTTGTGTCAATCGCGGGTTATGTTCTGGCTGATTATTTTTGTCGTAATCATAGACAACACGGTGGCTCAATGCTATTTACCAGGGTAGGTCTTCAAGTGAATAAACTTTCTGTATCTAAATTTTCTACTGAAATGCATATAGAGATGTGTGGTATCGTAATAACTGTTAAGAATTCCCGTCTTGGTATCATAAGCATTTACAGACCTGGCACTGGAAGTCTTGAGTTGTTTTTTGATAAATTGTTTTGCGCTCTTCAGGCTTGTTTTGATAAAATAGATTATGTCTTCCTGTGTGGAGACTTAAATATAGATTACCTAAGTCCTGATTCCAATGAATTCAGATTACTGAATGAATTGATGGATTGTTTTCATTTGAAGGTTTCATCTACTGAAGCAACTAGAGTTTTCACATACAGTAATGGTAGAACTTCTATTTCTAAACTTGATTACATCATCATGAATGACCATTTGGAGAATTATAGAGCTACTGTTTTTGAGGCGCATTTGAGTGATCACCGAGCCATACTTCTAAGACTAAATTTTGTACCGGTTTACAGTGATAAATCGAAAATGTCTTTAATTAGAGACTTGAGTCCGGACTGTTTGGCTAATTTAGTAACTCGACTAGCTGAGTATGAATTTGTAGAAGTTTATAAGGAATATGATGTTGATCAATGTTTTGAAATGTTTATCAATGCTATATCTTACTATTTAGATTTGTGTTGCCCCTTGAGAAAGGTCAATAAAGCGACAGGGAAGCGAAGCTGGGTAACATCCGAAATAATGCAGAGTAAAAAAAATCTTAATAGCCTGTATTGGCTTCACATGAATATCGGTTCAAAAACTACCTACGTAAACTATAAAAATTAAAAAAAACATCATAACTCATTAATAAGGTCCACCAAATTTAATGCTCACTGTGCAACTATAGCTAAATCAGAGAATAAAAGCAAAACGGTCTGGAATATTGTTAACAACATCATTGGCAGATCAGGAAATAATAATAATTCTATGTCGATCGTGGTAGATGGGGCAAAGTTCTCCGAACCTGCAGAAGTCTCAGACTTGTTTGCGAGTTATTTTTCCACCACAGCTAGAGATAGACTGTACACTTGCTACGGTAACAACTTGTCACTATCTTGTACTATTACACCATCCTTAAACTGCAATTTCTTTTTTTATCCTGTTTCTCTTTCTGAAATTGAGGAAACCGTGAAGAAATTGAAAAATAAAAAGAGCGTGGGATATGATCGCATTTCAGTAAGAATCCTTAAAGAGATTTCTCCAGCAATTGGCCGTCACTTAGCTTATCTGATAGACTTATCCGTAACATCGGGTAAGTTTCCAAAAGTTCTCAAAAAATCCATTGTTGTCCCTGTATTCAAGAAAGGCATTTTAGAGGATATTACAAACTATCGCCCAATATCCATTTTAAGTGTTTATTCAAAAGTATTTGAAAAAGTCGTCTTTTCGAGAATGGTAGATTATCTTACCAGGTTCAAGATATTGAACTCAGCTCATCATGGTTTTCGTAACGGTCATTCTACTCAAACGGCGGCACTTAGCTTCGTGGAGTCAATATATGAGTGTTTGGAAAAGAATATGCAGGTGGCTGGGATATTTTTTGATCTCTCCTGCGCTTTTGACACTCTCAAATTCGATTTTATTATTGACAAATGTTATAATATGGGTTTTAGAGGGATATTCTTGGACTGGTTACAAGATTACTTAAATGGAAGAACCTTGTCTGTTAGAGTTAACGAATGTTTTTCTGCGGACAACAGTATAGAGATGGGAGTTCCTCAGGGTTCCGTGCTGGGGCCGCTGCTCTTTCTGTTGTTCATAAATGATTTGCCCAGTCATCTAACTTGTCTCCTGTCGATATTGTTTGCTGACGACACATCCGTGGTGGTTTCGGCGCGTAGTCGTGTTGAGCTCCAACGGGCTTGTGAAGGTTTGATGGCGGAGTTTTTCGCATGGTGCCGCGCGAACAATTTGATGGTTAATGTCGGGAAAACCGTTTGTTTGCATTTTGGCCTTGGTGGCATCGATATGGAACCTCTGAGATTAACTTTGTCGGACGGCGTGGTGGTGGCGGCTAATTCTACGAGATTTCTTGGCTTACATGTCGACAGAGGTCTCGGTTGGTCATCCCACGTTGACTATGTATGCAAGAAGATCAATTGTTCATTCTTTGCTTTAAATAGGCTCAAAAACACTCTGCCTCTTAATTCTCTTATTGAAATATACTATAGTCTGGTTTATAGCCATCTTGTATATAATATTTTGCTGTGGGGAAACTGCACTACTGTTTCGAGAGTTTTCGTTGCTCAAAAGAGGATTATGAGGTTAATTTTTAATTTAACTCCCCGTTCCTCTTGCAAACCAATATTTGTATCAAACAAAATATTGCCGCTGCCATGTATTTATATTTTGAAATGCCTAACTTACGCTAAAGAAAATGTATCAAAATGGAAGTCTGTTTCAAATTGTCACGAGTATGAAACAAGAAACTCTGATATTTTTCTCATTCCCAAACATAGAACACATAAATTTGAATGCTCTCCATTATATCAGAGTATAAAATTGTATAATCATTTACCATCATCAGTTAAGTCGTTGAATGTAATTCAGTTCAGGAGAGAGGTTAAGGGTATTCTCACATCGAAATGTTTCTACTCGGTGGGTGAGTATTTTTCCGATCTTTTGATTTGAACAACTATGTATATGTACCCAATTGCTAAATGCATTTTCTTTTTATGACATGTCCTATACACTGTTAGTTGTGTCTTACAGGATCAATAAAGAATGTTATGTTATGTTATGTTACCTTATTTTACGTTCTCCACTTTCGGACCGTTTCATCAAAATTACTTCCTCGAAGATACCTACCAGTCATTCCAATTCCATTTCTAGCAATGTATCTTCACGATTCGAGATTTTCGACAAATTCCGTTCGAAATTCTAATTCTATTTGACATTTATCGCAACTCATTCGCGATAAATTCAAACTGACAGTTCCTTTCATCTTTGATCGAAGTAAATCATCCACGTCTTATCTTCTATAGCAGGACCCGAAGTCGGTCGAGCGAAGCCGAACCGGTCTAAACGTCACATTTCACCGAGGTTTTCAAAATATGTCAAAGTTTGCGATCTTTTTACGGAAAAAGAGAAGGTTTTATCAAAAATCGAGATCCGTTACGGACTACCTACGAATCTCGTCTTTCGGACCCCGACGAAATACCTTTTCGAGCGTCGCGTCCTCGCCAGATCTCTCCCATACCGATTCGCACCTTTAACCGAGAAGGCCGTTTTCGCCCGAATTTACGATTTATTTAAAAATACTCCCCACGTTTTCTCTCGTCAAAGACGGATACCCGGAGAAAATTTCGTCTTTTCTCTTTCCCTTTTCCACCTCGAATCCCCTCTCGCCCCTCGAATAACCGACGAAAAAATCGAAAATATCGACCTCCTCGAGGAAAAAATCTTTTTTGACTTCTCTCTGTGATCCCGAGATCTTGGCGTTAGTAATATATGTAACTAGTTGGCCCGCAGATCTACCTAGCCAGTAGATCTACATTTTTCCGGCAGATCTACATTTTTCCGGTAGATCTACATTTTTCCAGTAGATTTACATTTTTCGAACTTGAAAGTTCGAAATCGTTTGAGCCATATCTGAATTTCTATAGACCTAGTGCAACCTGACACATATTCACATATACACACCAAGTTTCATCGAAATCGGTGCAGCCGTTCTTGAGTTTCTATAAACCGAATACAGCGCCACCTACCGGTCACCTATTGTGACCCTGAGACACACTCAAACACGCACACAATGTTTCATTAAAATCGGCCAAGACATTTCTGAGTTTCTATAGACCGATTGCAGCGCCACCTGCCGGGGTATATAGCAGACCTGACACACCTACTCAGATACACACACAAACTTTCATCAAAATCGGTCTAGTCATTTCACCTACCGGATGCTATTGTGAAGCCGTTTCGGAAAACAGCCTGTATGACAGCGGTTATCCTTTCGCAACAATTTTACAATGTTGAAAATACTGTTCATGTTAAATTGTTATACTGAGGTGGCAACTGGGCCAATTTGCCTATCAGAGAATTATGGAACTCTCCCCACGCTTCCGTTGGAAGCTCGAATTCTATTTGACAATTCGACCCTCATTCGGACTGAAAACCATGACGTTGAAGGAATCGCGAAAGGATTTCGTACAGAAATACGATACGATTTCTACAACGATAACATTCGAAAATACTCACGTTTCGTAAAAGATTCCAAAATTCGACAGAAAGATTAAATTCAGTCGATATCCCATCATACTTCATACAACCAACTGTCAACAACTAAAGAATGTTTCCTTAGAATACATTCGATAGGATTTCGAATTCGTATATAAATGCCTGCAAGTGAAAATCGGTAATATCGTCGAAAGTATAGATCGATAATTACCTTATTTTACGTTCTCCAACTCCGGCCCGTTTCATCAAAAATCTTTCCTCGAAGATAGGTATCTGCCAGTCATTTCAACTTAGAATTTGATAGAATACATTATTTCTCAAATATCGAAAATTCTGCCATGCGATCGGTCGAAATCGGCGACTCTATCATATTTCTTCTTATTTCTAGCAATGTATCTTCACGATTCAAGATTTTCGACAAATTCCGTTCGAAATTATAATTCTATTTGACATTTATCGCAACTCATTCGCGATAAATTCAAACTGACAGAAGTTTCTATCATCTGTGATCGAAGTAAATCATCCACGTGCAGGACCCGAAGTCGGTCGAGCGAAGCCGAACCGGTCTAAACGTCACATTTCACCGAGGTTTTCGAAATATGTCAAAGTTTGCGATCTTTTTCCGGAAAAAGAGTAGGTTTTATCGAAAATCGGGCTGCGTTACAAACTACCTACGAATCTCGTCTTCCGGCCCCCGACGAAATAACTTTCCGAGCGTCGCCTCCTCGCGAGATTTCTATCGCCTCCGATTTGCGCCTTTAGCGGAAAACGGAGTTTCCACTCGATTTCACGATTTTTTTTTAAATACTCACCACGTTTTCTCTCGTCAAAGACGGATACCCGGAGAAAATTTCGTCTTTTCTCTTTCCCGTTTACACCTCGAATCCCCCCTCGCCCCTCGAATAACCGACGAAAAAATCGAAAATATCGACCTCCTCGAGGAAAAAACTTTTTTGACCTCTCTCTGTGATCCCGAGATCTTTACATTAGTAGAATAAATAAACTAGTGGCCCGCAGTCTATTGTTGGAGGCTTCGATTAGTCAGTAGTTTTCATTCATAGGTAAAATTAAATAAAAAAAAAATTAAAAAAATTTTTTTTTAAAAAATTGATAAAAATATTATTATAAAAATTTTTGAAAATTTTGAAATTGAAGAAAAAAAAATTATTAAAAAAATTTTAACTATAAAAAAAATTTAAATTAAAAATAAAATGGAATTATAAAAAAGAGAAACACCCTGTATACACATTTCTGCAAAATATATTATGAGAATCCATCCAAGGTGCCTATTCAGATAACCCTTTGTTTTTGGCAAAAATCAAATCAATCGCGTAATATTGTGCCGGTAGAAAAAGAACACCCTGTATAGTAATGGTTTATTTTCAACGATGTAGGTCCCGAAAGTATATCATTTATCACAATTGAATGCAATAGTACGATTTGTCGTGAAAAGCAGCAAGTTGCGATTGACGTTAAAAGAATAACACCCTGTATGGAGTTTCTGTAAAATATAGTATAAGAATCCATCCAAGGTTCCTATTTGAATAACGCTTTGAGTGTGGCAAAAATCAAATCAATCGCGTAATATTGTGCCGATAGAAAAAGAACACCTTATATAGTAATGGTTTATTTTCAACGATGTAGGTCCCGAAAGCATATTTTTTATCACAATTGAATACAATAGTACGATTCTTCGTGAAAAGCAGCAAGTTGTGATGGATTAATTAATAAAAAACTCCCTGTATAGAGATTTCTGAAAAATATATTATAAGAATCCATCCAAAGTTCCCATTTGAATAACGCTTTGTTTGTGACACAAATCAAATCAATCGCGTAATATTGTGCCGATAGAAAAAGAACACCCTGTATAGTAATGGTTCATTTTCAACGATGTAGGTCCCGAAAGTTTATCTTTTATCATAATTTAATACAATAGTACGATTTGTCGTGAAAAGCAGCAAGTTGCGATTGACGTTAAAAGAAAAATACCCTGTATAGAGATTTCTCAAAAATACATTATAAGAATCCATCCAAGATTCCTATTTAGATAACGGTTTGTTTGTGGCACGAATCAATTCAATCGTGTAAAATTGTGCCGTGAAAAAAAGAACACCCCGTATAGTAATGGTTTATTTTCAACGATATACACAACACAACCCTAAGTTTCATCGAAATTGGTCGAGCCGTTTTAGAGTAACCATAAATCGATCGGGGTGTCCCCTACAGTATGCTATTGTGAATCAGAGACGCGCCGAATCAAAAACACGAAGGTCCCATCGCAATATGTTAGAAGTTTTTGAGTTACTAAAAACCGAATATAGCGTCACGTAGCGAATCGTATTGAGAACCAAAGGCCTTCCGAAACACAATCACAAAGATTCATCAAAATCGGTATAGCCATTTTTGGGTTCCTGTGAACCGATTATAGTGCCATATATATATATTTATATATATATATATATATATATATTGTTGAGAAATTCTTTATCAAAATTTTCAAATAAAAAAAATAATTAATTAAATATTTTTTAATTTAGATAAATATTCCGAATATATAATTAAATTTCAGGGAGGGTTCAAAATAAAAAAAAATTATCAAAATGAAATTGGAAATCTATTCAAATTAGTGATTACCAAAACAAATACAAATACTTAATTCTACAACTTAACTTACTTGTCACTATCTTTCTTTTATCTAGAATGTTTTTGTTGTCCACTTAATTTCTTTTATATTTTTTATTCTGTATCTTCTTTCTTGATTATATTCTTCTTCTGTTTCTTTTTTTGTAGTTATATCCTTATTCTTGATTCAGCAAATTCGAGTACTTCAGTGTTTTCAATTGATTTCTTGGAAATTGGTTAGTTGTTATGATACTTGAGATTGGAGAAATGAAATTATATTTGAGATCGATGTTGACTCTGTCGCTGCGGTAATCTGACTGAATGACAGGAGACGCGTCCACTCCCTTTTATATCCTCCGATTAATTTGAAAATTCGAGGTTTCTTTGAAATTTTGACAGTTTTAAAATAAAATGCATTTTTCTTGAAATTTTCCTTAATAGCACTGTTTCCTGAATTGTAATGACTGCAGAAAATTCGGCCAAATTTTTCTCTTCCGTCTGGTACTACTTCCATGTTCCAACTTGCATTGGAAGTTCCTCAAAATCTTCTGAGTTTCCTGACAGCTATCAATTTTGCAATCTCTTCCACTTTAAATTTAAATATTTCCCTATCTAATTTGTTCTAGCATACCAAACTATTTATAATAATCAATGAGGTCAATTCACATACAAATTAACTTAACATAACATAATAAGAATAAATAATAATGACATCTTTACGTGGTCTTCCAAAATATTGACTTCACATAAATTTTGATGATTCTATCTCATGGAGACTACTCCATAGTTCAATAAGAGTGTATCCTTTACAAATTTATAATGTTTCAAAGATTAAATTTAATTCTTTCCATATGAATTTTATACTAATATGTTTGAATAGATGTCAAATTTCATTCTCAAATTTCAATCTCTATTTTCTGAATTAGTAATTGTTTTTTAATTAATGAAACATGATGGAGAACATGCCTTAGCATCTTTGCTTCACTGTTTAATTCCTCTTCATGATCATATATTAGTAAAAATTCAATTTAACAATAAAATCTCCAAAATTTCGACGTTTAAAAAAAATTAATCAATCAAATTTTACTCCTGCTATATAATTAATTGTATGATTTGAATTCAAATCATATCTTACCATAACAATATATATATATATATATAGATATTGTGGATCTGAAAACTACTCTCAGATACACACACAAAGTTTCATCGAAATTGTCCAGTCGTTTTTGAGTTGTTATAAACCGAATTCAGCGCCACCTAACGGGTGCACACATAGTTTCATCGAAATAGGTAAAGTCGTTTCGGAGTTGACATTTATTTAAAAACACCCTGTATAACAGCGGTTATCTTTTCGTAACGGTTTTACAATGATGAGAATTCTCTTCACGATAAATCTCTTGCGGTGATATCTCACTTAAGACCCTGTGTAGCAATGGTTTTTCACTTTCGACGGTTAATTTTCTACTTAAATAGTTGAATATTTTGTGTAATTTCAATGCAACTCATTCAAAATTATACGTTCATGTTTGGATCAAAAATAATCAAGGCTGTGTCCTTGGTTGCGTAGGGTACCTATTCATATACATACATTCACGGTTGGATAAAAAATAAACAATGCATTGAACGCGGTGGCGTAGGTTCATATTCAAATACATACATTCACAATTGGATCAACAATATTCAATGCTGTGTCTTTGGTTAAGTAAGGTCCTTGTTCAAATACATACACCCACAGTTGGATAAAAAATAAACAATGCAATGAACGCGGTGGCGTAGGTTCCTATTCAAATACATACAAAAATCAGTCTGATGGAACCATTGATTATAGATATCGTAACTTGACGAAAAGATCCAAATCCCATTTTCGATAGTTAATTACCTGCTTAAAGTTTGAATATTTCGATTAATTTAAAAGAGGAATTTTCAAACGGACGGAAATTCAATATAGATTTCGTAATTTGACGAAAAGATCAATAGCCCATGATGAGTTTACATGGGAATAACACACTCTCAAGTTTTCATTCCGTAAAAATGAAAAATATTATAACTTCAACGATAGCCGGCCAACTCCGAGATTCGATCCCGCCGCCCCGAGATGCTGACCTATGTTCCCGCGACGCTTCCGTCGCGGCCACATTTGCTATAGGTATAAGTAGGACTTATGCTCTATATGAAGGTTTTATAGCACTGGGATGATTTCCGTCCTTCGATTTCCAGAATATCGTCAATTCTGTCAAGCGATCGCTCGAAATTGGCGAATTGTTCATATTTCTCGCAATTTTTCTTGACGATTTCGAGATTTTCGACTAATTCCGTTGAGAGCTCGAATTCTATTTGACAATTCGACCCTCATTCGGACTGAAAACTATGACGTTGAAGGAATCGTGAATTGATTTCTTACAGAATTACGATACGATTTCTACAACGATATCATTCGAAAATACTCACGTTTCGTAAATGATTCCAAAATTCGACGGAAAGATTAAATTCAGTCGATATCCCATCATACTTCATACAACCAACTGTCAACAACTAAAAAATGTTTCCTTAGGATACATTCGATTGAATTTTGAATTCGTATATAAATGCCTGCAAGTGAAAATCGGTAATATCGTCAAAAGTGTAGATCGATAATCACCTTATTTTACGTTTTCCACTTTCGGGCCGTTTCATCAAAATTCTTTCCTCGAAGATAGGTACCTACCATAGTCATTTCAACTTAGAATTTGATAAAACACATTATTTCTCAAATATCGAAAATTCTGCCATGCGATCGGTCGAAATCGGAGACTCTATCATATTTCTTCTTATTTCTAGCAATGTATCTTCACGATTCAAGATTTTCGACAAATTACGTTCGAAATTCTAATTCTATTTGACATTTATCGCCACTCATTCGCAAAGAAAACGTCGATAAATTTAAACTGACAGAAGTTTCTATCATCTGTGATCGAAGGAAATCATCCACGTTTTATCTTCTATAGCAGGATCCGAAGTCGGTCGAGCGAAGCCGAACCGGTCTAAACGTCACATTTCACCGAGGTTTTCAAAATATGTCAAAGTTTGCGATCTTTTTACGGAAAAAGAGAAGGTTTTTATCAAAAATCGAGATCCGTTACGGACTACCTACGAATCTTGTCTTTCGGACCCCGACGAAATACATTTTCGAGCGTCGCGTCCTTGCCAGATCTCTACCATACCGATTCGCACATTTAGCCGAAAAGGGCGTTTTCGCCCGAATTTACGATTTATTTAAAAATACTCCCCACGTTTTCTCTCGTCAAAGACGGATACCCGGAGAAAATTTTGTCTTTTCTCGTTCCCTTTTCCACCTCGAATCCCCCCTCGCCCCTCGAATAACCGACGAAAAAATCGAAAATATCGACCTCCTCGAGGAAAAAATCTTTTTTGACTTCTCTCTGTGATCCCGAGATCTTGGCGTTAGTAATATAATGTAATTATAGCTTTTGATCATACCGTTAGCAGCACTGCGATGTTAACGCAGCGCTGTATTACACTATAACTTTCGAACGGTAAGTTGTATGTAAAAAATGTTTAACTAAAAGTTGTTCGTAATATTAAAAGGCACAACATTTACATTTACAATATAGTTGAAAAAAGAAAATTTAATAGCAAAAAAGTGGAAAAACTCTTATTTTGGAACTTTAGCGCCACCTACTGCGTGCATTTTTTGTTGTACGGCATAGCACCAATGAGATTAATTGTAGATATCGATGTCCTCTACATTTTTTCTTGAATAAATTTTTCTGTGAAATGCATAGATCACGAGATAAATGCATTTCAAATTTTTTTTTAGTTTTTCAAAACACGCATCACGGTCCAACGTGGCCGATCCAATAAACCCTTTTCTAGCATCATTATCCAACTATTAACAAAGATTCAGCCACTGGTTATTTTCTGTATCGGAACGATTTAATTTTTGCCAGATTGACTGAACTATAAGACCATTTATTTTCGGCCAAAAATTCGAAAATTGAAGACATTTGGGCAAATTGATAAGCACTCTGTTCCCAGGGATAATAGCGCCAAAAACTTTGCTTACATGTAAGGGTCGTAATTCTACAATTTGGTGCTATATTTCTGTCAGATCAAACGAGTAGTTTGGCTTAATACTCAAATGAGTTTGTTGAATAAAAAAATGGGTTCAAGCCCTGTGGACAGGAGCTTTCTGGCACTCTAGTTCAAACAGACAAATTATATCTCCGAAAGTATTGGTTTCTCAGAGTTGGGAATTATATCAATGTATTCTTATGATAGAACTGCATCATAAAGGAAATTCAATACAAATAATAGTTTATTTATCAAGATTAAATGAGCAATCTGAGAATGAGAACTGCTCCATAGAAGAAATCAAATTAAAATAGCTGAAATGAATTTGACTCTCTCTTATAGAACAGGATGACATGTACGAGTATGAACACAGATTATATAATAGAGCTAAGATAAAATAATTATAACATTCTGTGAAAACATAGAAGTACGATTCATTATTGAAATTTCGAAAAATCATATCTCCGAAAGTATTAGCAGGTTGGAGTTGAAAATGATATGAATGGATGTTTCTGGTGAAACTGCATCTTAAATCGAAATTGAATTTGAAATTTGTTACTTAAAAAAATTTTAACTCTGAAAATTTCAACTGCCTAGCTCATTCCGTTCGAGAGTTATTGTAGAAAATCTCAATTTTTGCGCGCGTGTTCCGCAAGGAACAGCGTGCTATCATTTCGTCACAATGTCTGTATTTTTCGAATTTTTTTTCGAAAATTGTCTCAAACGATTAAGTTCGACTCCCTGATGAAGAATTCGAGGTCAAATTCAATTCTGTCCGTCCGGTCCGGCCGGCCGGTCCGGCCGTTAGCACGATAACTCTCGAACGGAACGACTTAGAGCGTTGAAATTTGCAGGGTAGTTTCGTAGCGTAAATATCTCGGACAAGTTCGTTAACGGGCGAAATCGACCGAGCGGTTTCGGAGTTAAGGCCGTTTTTAATAAAAACGTTTTTTATGAATATTTCCGGAACCGATCACTCGATCTTTTTGAAATTTGGCATCAGATTGTAGAATCATGACCTTTATATGCCTGCGAAGTTTTGTGTTGAACGGACGGCCCTAAAGTGGCAAAAAAAAATTTCGAAAATTTGAAAATTTTGTTTTCACGATAACTCGAAAAATACTGATCTGATTAAATTGAAACTCAAAGCAAACACTTTTGCAAAATTTCGTGAAGATCACGTGACATGAAAAAAATAAAAAAATTACTACTATTTTGCGGAATACTTTGCTTTTAATGCCGAAACATATGTTTTTGAGGTTCATGCTGCCCTTTCCGGGCATTTTCCGTATTGCGCATGCGCAGATGAGAAGTCCTTTAACTGCTGTAGCTTTCGTCAGAGAGGATTGGGGTTTTGGGGTGGCGGATGCTATTCCTCCATAGAATTCAGATCCCTGATGAGGGTCTGCGCATGCGTAGATTAAAGATGCGATATCTTCCGAACCACTAGTGTTGGAGAATCGGAGTTTTTTGTAAGGTGTGTTATTTTGAGAGGACTTTTAGCCGCCAGTAGATTGCGCATGCGCAGAAGAGAAGTGACTGTTTTTGGGTTGGATGGGTTATGTTGGGAGTGCTGAGTCGATATTATGAGGTTTTAAAAGAATATTCATAGCAATTCAGTGCAAGGACAAGTCAGTTTGGGAGATGTAGCGTTGTTTCCGAGTTAAAGGGTCCGTAACGTGGCCCTGGGGCTAATTTTGAAATTGATGTTACCCCTTACAGGCATTTTTCGTTATGCGCATGAGCAGACCATCAGTGATTTAACTGGTGGTGTTTTCGTCAGAGAGGATGAGGGTTTTGGGGTGGCGGATGCTATTCCTCTATAGAATCCCTTGTTGGGGGTCTGCGCATGCGTGGATTAAAGATGTGATATCTCCTGAACCACTAGTGTTGGAGAATCGGAGTTTTTTGTAAGGTGTGTTATTTTGAGAGGACTTTTAGCCGCGAGTAGATTGCGCATGCGCAGAAGAGAAGTGACTGTTTTTGGGTTGGATGGGTTATGTTGGGAGTGCTGCGTCGATATTATGAGGTTTTAAAAGAATATTCATAGCAATTCAGTGCAAGGACAAGTCAGTTTGGGGGATGTAGCGTTGTTTCCGAGTTAAAGTGTCCGTACCGTGGCCCTGGGGCTAATTTTGAAATTGATGTTACCGCTTACAGGCATTTTTCGTTATGCGCATGAGCAGATCATCAGTGATTTAACTGGTGGTGTTATCGTCAGAGAGGATTAGGGTTTTGGGGTGGCGGATGCTATTCCTCCATACTATCCCCTATTGAGGGTCTGCGCATGCGTGGATTAAAGATGTGATATCTCCTGAACCACTTGTGTTGGAGAATCGGAGTTTTTTGTAAGGTGTGTTATTTTGAGAGGACTTTTAGCCGCGAGTAGATTGCGCATGCGCAGAAGAGAAGTGACTGTTTTTGGATTGGATGGGTTATGTTGGGAGTGCTGAGTCGATATTATGAGGTTTTAAAAGAATATTCATAGCAATTCAGTGCAAGGACAAGTCAGTTTGGGGGATGTAGCGTTGTTTCCGAGTTAAAGTGTCTGTACCGTGGCCCTGGGGCTAATTTTGAAATTGATGTTACCCCTTACAGGCATTTTTCGTTATGCGCATGAGCAGACCATCAGTAATTTAACTGGTGGTGTTTTCGTCAGAGAGGATTAGGGTTTTGGGGTGGCGGATGCTATTCCTCTATAGAATCCTCTGTTGAGGGTCTGCGCATGCGTGGATTAAAGATGTGATATCTCCTGAACCACTAGTGTTGGAGAATCGGAGTTTTTTGTAAGGTGTGTTATTTTGAGAGGACTTTTAGCCGCGAGTAGATTGCGCTTGCGCAGAAGAGAAGTGACTGTTTTTGGGTTGGATGGGTTATGTTGGGAGTGCTGAGTCGATATTATGAGGTTTTAAAAGAATATTCATAGCAATTCAGTGCAAGGACAAGTCAGTTTGGGGGATGTAGCGTTGTTTCAGAGTTAAAGTGTCCGTACCGTGGCCCTGGGGCTAATTTCGAAATGGATGTAACCCCTTACGGGCATTTTTCGTTATGCGCATGAGCAGACCATCAGTGATTTAACTGATGGTGCTTTCGTCAGAGAGGATTGGGGTTTTGGGGTGGCGGATGCTTTTCCACTATAGAATCCCCTGGTGAGGGTCTGCGCATGCGTGGATTAAAGATGTGATATCTCCTGAACCACTTGTGTTGGAGAATCGGAGTTTTTTGTAAGATGTGTTATTTTGAGAGGACTTTTAGCCGCGAGTAGATTGCGCTTGTGCAGAAGAGAAGTGACTGTTTTTGGGTTGGATGGGTTATGTTGGGAGTGCTGAGTCGATATTATGAGGTTTTAAAAGAATATTCATAGCAATTCAGTGCAAGGACAAGTCAGTTTGGGGGATGTAGCGTTGTTTCAGAGTTAAAGTGTCCGTACCGTGGCCCTGGGGCTAATTTCGAAATGGATGTAACCCCTTACGGGCATTTTTCGTTATGCGCATGAGCAGACCATCAGTGATTTAACTGATGGTGCTTTCGTCAGAGAGGATTGGGGATTTGGGGTGGCGGATGCTTTTCCACTATAGAATCCCCTGGTGAGGGTCTGCGCATGCGTGGATTCAAGAAGCGATATCTCCTGAACCACTAGTGTCGGAGAATCGGAGTTTTTTGTGAGGTGTGTAATTTTGGGAGGACTTGCAGCCACGAGTATACTGCGCTTGCGCAGACGAGAAGTGAATGGTTTTGGGTTGTTTGGGTTATGTTGGGAGTAATGAGCCGATATTGTGAGGTTTTAAAAGAAAATTCATGTCAATTCAGTGCACGGACACAAGTCAGTTTGGGGGAAATAGCGTTGCTTCCGATTTGAAATGTCTGTATGGTGGCCCTGAGGCAAATTTATAAATAACTATATTCGGTAGATCTATATTAAAATGCGTTCGGATTTGGAGAAGATGCAATTTCGTCCCTAACGGAGGACCCACAACCGAATTTTTTTCTGATCTACGGTAAAACTAACAGCCAAACTGTATTGATAGCTATATTTGTTAAAGGAACTTGAAAAAAAAAAAAAGCACTGACGTGAAGTCAGTACTCTTTGGCGCGCGTGTTCACGGTGGCTAATTTGAATTGAATGATTCAAAAATTAACAGTGCTGTATCTAAGCTGCCATCAGGATAGAGTAACAAAGTTGGAAAAGAACACAAGAGACTCTCGTTAGTCGCACAAGCTCCTAGAAGATTTGGGAGGGTCAGTATAAACCTAATCATGTTTATAGCACGCGCGCAAAAGCAGATTGACTTTACAATGAAAGAAAAAGTGTAAAAAGTCAATCTGCTTTGGCGCGCGTGCTATAAACATGATTAGGTTTATACTGACCCTCCCAAATCTTCTAGGAGCTTGTGCGACTAAGGATAGTCTCTTGTGTTCTTTTCCAACTTTGTTACTCTATCCTGATGGCAGCTTAGATACAGCACTGTTAATTTTTGAATCATTCAATTCAAATTAGCCACCGTGAACACGCGCGCCAAAGAGTACTGACTTCACGTCAGTGCTTTATTTTTTTTTTTTTACACTTTGCTGTAACCTGGTCAATACAAAACTTCACATGTGTATAAAGGCCATGAGTCTACAATTTGATGCTAAATTTCAGATAGATCGAGTGATCGGTTTCGGAAATATTCATAAAAGAAGGTTTTACTAAAATTGGCCATAACTCCGAAATCGCTTTTTGGATTTCGCCCATTAACGAACTTGCCGGGATATTTGCGCCCCAGACCCACCTTGCAAATTTCAATCCTCTGACTGCTTTCGTTCGAGAGTTATCGTGCCTACGATCGGACCGGCCGGACCAGCCGGACAGAATCGATATCGACTTCGGATTCTTTATCAGTGAGTCGAACCAAATCGTTTGAGACAATTTTCAGCCAAATATTCGAAAATTACAGACATTTGGGCAAATTGATAAGCACTCAGTTCCGAGGAACTAGAGCGCCAACAATACCGAATGATATCGAACTTCAGTTATTTCATTCAATAGTCGACACGGAATACTCATTGGCTTTGCTGCCCTATTACGAGGGACTTCAAGGCCCCTCAGCAACATTTTCAGTTCGAAATAGCCGAATATTCTCATTGTGTATCGAAATAATAATCTTCGTTCGAAATGCCACTGCAGATGTGCGGTTAGCTGCAACGTTTCGCTAGTATGGGCAAAGTTGTATTGGGAATATTCTCATGTTGAAAGTAATATGCTGAAACTTCCTGCCTTTTATGATTGTGTCTTTTGTGATGTTGGAGATGGGAAAATATATCCACAACCACAAAAATAGGTGTTAAAATAAAATGAGATATTATTCTACCTGAGAATTCCGATGCAATATTATCCTAGCAAATACATAACCCGTTACATGTAGAGCAGAATGCATCATAATAATCAACGTCATCTAAAATTCATGAATTAATTTAGCGATGAACTCAATTCTTCATTCTCCACATTTATCATTTCACAATAAATATGTTGTGAATATATATGGTTTCCACTCTGTAGGGGGTGGGGGTACTTTTTAAAATAAATGATTTTTTCCATGGTAACGTACTATATAATATATTATATAACGTACTATATAATATATATTTTTGCGCGCGTGTTCCGCAAGGAACAGCGTGCTATCATTTCGTCACAATGTCTGTATTTTTCGATTTTTTTTTCGAAAATGGTCTCAAACGATTGGGTTCGACTCCCTGATGAAGAATTCGAGGTCAAATTCTATTCTGTCCGTCCGGTCCGGCCGGTCCGGCCGGCCGGTCCGGCCGTTAGCACGATAACTCTCGAACGGAACGACTTAGAGCGTTGAAATTTGCAGGGTAGTTTCGTAGCGTAAATATCTCGGACAAGTTCGTTAACGGGCGAAATCGACCGAGCGGTTTCGGAGTTAAAGCCGTTTTTAATAAAAACGTTTTTTATGAATATTTCCGGAACCGATCACTCGATCTTTTTGAAATTTGGCATCAGATTGTAGAATCATGACCTTTATATGCCTGCGAAGTTTTGTGTTGAACGGACGGCCCTAAAGTGATAAAAAAAAATTTTGAAAATTTGAAAATTTTGTTTTCACGATAACTCGAAAAATACTGATCTGATTAAATTGAAAGTCAGTGGTTAGAAGCAAAAGACCAAAGCAAACACTTTTGCAAAATTTCGTGAAGATCACGTGACATGAAAAAAATAAAAATATTACTACTATTTTGCGGAATACTTTGCTTTTAATGCCGAAACATATGTTTTTGAGGTTCATGCTGCCCTTTCCGGACATTTTCCGTATTGCGCATGCGCAGATGAGAAGTCCTTTAACTGCTGTAGTTTTCTTCAGAGAGGATTGGGGTTTTGGGGTGGCGGATGCTATTCCTCCATAGAATTCAGATCCCTGATGAGGGTCTGCTTATGCGTAGATTAAATATGCGATATCTTCCGAACCACTAGTGTTGGAGAATCGGAGTTTTTTGTAAGGTGTGTTATTTTGAGAGGACTTTTAGCCGCCAGTAGATTGCGCATGCGCAGAAGAGAAGTGACTGTTTTTGGGTTGGATGGGTTATGTTGGGAGTGCTGAGTCGATATTATGAGGTTTTAAAAGAATATTCATAGCAATTCAGTGCAAGGACAAGTCAGTTTGGGGGATGTAGCGTTGTTTCCGAGTTAAAGTGTCCGTACCGTGGCCCTGCGGCTAATTTTGAAATTGATGTTACCCCTTACAGGCATTTTTCGTTATGCGCATGAGCAGACCATCAGTGATTTAACTGGTGGTGTTTTCATCAGAGAGGATTAGGGTTTTGGGGTGGCGGATGCTATTCCTCTATAGAATCCCTCGTTGAGGGTCTGCGCATGCGTGGATTAAAGATGTGATATCTCCTGAACCACTAGTGTTGGAGAATCGGAGTTTTTTGTAAGGTGTGTTATTTTGAGAGGACTTTTAGCCGCGAGTAGATTGCGCATGTGCAGAAGAGAAGTGACTGTTTTTGGGTTGGATGGGTTATGTTGGGAGGGCTGAGTCGATATTATGAGGTTTTAAAAGAATATTCATAGCAATTCAGTGCAAGGACAAGTCAGTTTGGGGGATGTAGCGTTGTTTCCGAGTTAAAGTGTCCGTACCGTGGCCCTGGGGCTAATTTTGAAATTGATGTTACCGCTTACAGGCATTTTTCGTTATGCGCATGAACAGATCATCAGTGATTTAACTGGTGGTGTTTTCGTCTGAGAGGATTAGGGTTTTGGGGTGGCGGATGCTATTCCTCCATAGAATCCCCTGTTGAGGGTCTGCGCATGCGTGGATTAAAGATGTGATATCTCCTGAACCACTAGTGTTGGAGAATCGGAGTTTTTTGTAAGGTGTGTTATTTTGAGAGGACTTTTAGCCGCGAGTAGATTGCGCATGCGCAGAAGAGAAGTGATTGTTTTTGGGTTGGATGGGTTATGTTGGGAGTGCTGAGTCGATATTATGAGGTTTTAAAAGAATATTCATAGCAATTCAGAGCAAGGAAAATTCAGTTTGGGGGATGTAGCGTTGTTTCCGAGTTAAAGTGTCCGTACCGTGGCCCTGGGGCTAATTTTGAAATTGATGTTACCCCTTACAGGCATTTTTCGTTATGCGCATGATCAGACCATCAGTAATTTAACTGGTGGTGTTTTCGTCAGAGAGGATTAGGGTTTTGGGGTGGCGGATGCTATTCCTCTATAGAATCCCCTGTTGAAGGTCTGCGCATGCGTGGATTAAAGATGTGATATCTCCTGAACCACTAGTGTTGGAGAATCGGAGTTTTTTGTAAGGTGAGTTATTTTGAGAGGACTTTTAGCCGCCAGTAGATTGCGCATGCGCAGAAGAGAAGTGACTGTTTTTGGGTTGGATGGGTTATGTTGGGAGTGCTGAGACGATATTATGAGGTTTTAAAAGAATATTCATAGCAATTCAGTGCAAGGACAAGTCAGTTTGGGGGCTGTAGCGTTGTTTCAGAGTTAAAGTGTCCGTACCGTGGCCCTGGGGCTAATTTCGAAATGGATATAACCCTATACGGGCACTTTTTGTTATGCGCATGAGCATCAATATGCATATTCAAGATGCAATATCTTCTGTGTGAGATTTTAGGAGGACTTGCAGCCGCTAGTAGATTGCGCATGCGCAGAAGAGAAGTGCCTGTTTTTAGGTTGTATGGGTTATGTTGGGAGTGCTGAGCAGATATTGTGAGGTTTTAAATGAATATTCATGGCAATTCAGTGCAAGGACAAGTCAGTTTGGGGGATGTAGCGTTGTTTCCGAGTTAAAGTGTCCATACCGTGGCCTTGGGGCTAATTTCGAAATTGATGTTACACCTTACGGGCATTTTTCGTTATGCGCATGAGCAGACCATCAGTGATTTAACTGCTGGTTCTTTCGTCAGAGAGGATTGGGGTTTTGGGGTGGCGGATGCTATTCCTCTATAGAATCCCCTGGTGAGGGTCTGCGCATGCGTGGATTCAAGAAGCGATATCTCCTGAACCACTAGTGTTGGAGAATCGGAGTTTTTTGTGAGGTTTGTAATTTTGGGAGGACTTGCAGCCACGAGTATATTGCGCTTGCGCAGACGAGAAGTGTATGGTTTTGGGTTGTTTGGGTTATGTTGGGAGTAATGAGCCGATATTGTGAGGTTTTAAAAGAATATTCATGTCAATTTAGTGCACGGACACAAGGCAGTTTGGGGTAAATAGCGTTGTTTCCAAGTTGAAATGTCTGTATGGTGGCCCTGAGGCGAATTTATGTATAACTGTATTCGGTACATCTATATTAAAATACGTTCGGATTCGGAGAAGAGGCAATTGCTTTCCTAACAGAGGTCCCACAACCGCAATTTTTTTCGATCTATGGTAAAGCTAACAGTCAAACTGTATTGATAGCTATATTTGTTAAAGGAACTTGAAAAAATAAAAAAAAGCACTGACGTGAAGTCAGTACTCTTTGGCGCGCGTGTTCACGGTGGCCAATTTGAATTGAATGATGAGTACTTCAAGCTCAGTGGATAGAGCGAGCCGAAGATCTACCCAAAGGATAGTGGACACCATTCACTGTCGTTTCAAAAATTAACAGTGATGTATCTAAGCTGCCATCAGGATAGGGTAATAAAGTTGGAAGAGAACACAACTGACTCTCCTTAGTCGCACAAGCTGCTAGAAGATTTGGGAGGGTCAGTATAATCCTAATCATGTGTATAGCACGCGCGCAAATGCAGATTGAATTAACAATGAAAGAAAAAGTGTAAAAAGTCAATCTGCTTTAGCGCGCGTGCTATAAACATGATTAGGATTATACTGACCCTCCCAAATCTTCTAGCAGCTTGTGCGACTAAGGAGAGTCAGTTGTGTTCTCTTCCAACTTTATTACCCTATCCTGATGGCAGCTTAGATACATCACTGTTAATTTTTGAAACGACAGTGAATGGTGTCCACTATCCTTTGGGTAGATCTTCGGCTCGCTCTATCCACTGAGCTTGAAGTACTCATCATTCAATTCAAATTGGCCACCGTGATCACGCGCGCCAAAGTGTACTGACTTCACGTCAGTGCTTTTTTTTATTTTATATACTATAATAATAAATTACATTCCAAAACTGCAATCTTTCACCTTTCATTTGGTGTATCGTTGATGCTTGGGGCTCAAGCGGTTACAAAGATGTCTTCAAAAGAATGTCACGAACACACAATAGTTTAGATAACGGGGTAGAGCACTACATACATATCGGCGTTTTCCAGCTTACCATTACCATATTGAAATTTTTCCTCTTGCGAGTGTCATTAGGGACCATAGTCTCCATATTTTCAAGATATTAAGAAACATACATGGTGTTCCAAAGAAGACTATCATCTCACAAACTTCCAAATTTTCAATTTGATACCCTGTATACTATGTCATTTTTGAATTCTACGACAAATTGTAACAAGTTTGTGAGGAGAACTTTTTTTTAGTTAAGCAGCCATTTTTGGCGCTATTGTTCCTCGGAACAGAGTGCTTATCAATTTGCCCAAATGTCTAAAAGTTTCGAATTTTTGGCTGAAAATGGTCTTGAACGATTTGGTTTAACTCACTGATCAAGAATCCGTAGTCGAAATCGATTCTGTCCGGCCGTTAACACGATAACTCTCGAATAGAATGAGCTAGACAGTTGCAATTTTCAGAGTAGGTTTGAAGGATAAATATCTCGGTTAAGTTCGTTATTCGGCAAAATCGGTCTAATAGTTTCGGAGTAACGAAAAAAAATACTTTTCTTTACATTACAACTTTTGAATTTTAATTTTTTTAAGATGCAGTTTCATCATAAGATTCCATTGTTATAATTTTCAACTCTAACAAGCTAATACTCTCCGAGACATGAAGTTTCAAAGTATTAATAATACATCGTAAGTTATATGTATTCAGAGAATGTGAACAGAAAATCTGTCTGTGTTCACTGTTCATAAATGTCAACTTTTCTAGCTATTAGAAATTGTCAATTCGTAGGTTGAAAATACTTTCTCTAGGAGAATAAGTATCCGATTTTTGAATTCGTGAATAAATACAAGACTGTTTTGAAACCGTAAATAATATTGACTGATTACATATTGAATAATTTATGTATTAATATTGGGGTTATGTTTCAGAAGATTTGGAATTGGATCATTTTAATGATGTAGTTTATGAAGGCAATAGGAAAGAAGAACATAATGGAATCATCAAAAGAAATTACTGTTCGATGTCCATTTAGGTTAATATTACCTTATACTTACTTAAGTAGTGAGACATGTTCCTATATACAGTATTTTCATAATGTTGCTAGCAAAAAATACTGAAATATGGATCTACATTTGTGTATCAAACATTTTTTCTTGAGTTAAGCTTCACAATACAGAGAAGAATGTGTTAGTGGTATGAACTATTAAATTTTAAATTATGAAATGAAAAGAGGATAGTATTTTATTAATATATTTTGAACTATTAAGGGCCGGTTTCTGACGCATTTGAATGGAGTTTATCTTCAGTTTATCTACTGAATTCTATTGAATTGGACAGATAATCGGAAGATAAACCACATGTTATATTCCTCGGAAACCGGCCCTAAGATAATTTGTTCGTAATCCACTACCTACTAAAAGATCAGGAATAAATGGACAATCTGCTATGATTGTCTCCAGCCTTGCTCTAGACATTTGATGATACTTTCCTTAGGTATTTCGAGTTGTGAAAACTATGCACCGAGTCTAAGTTGCAACAACCCATTCCACGAGGTTGAATCATTGCAGATTGCTCATTTACTCTTGATAAATAAATTTAATGACAATTTTTGAAGCCTTGTAGATTGCTCTTTTTTTTTAAAGATAATTTTTGAAGCATTTTTTTTAAAGGACGCTTTATTAAAATTTATTTTCTTTCATGAAGCAGTTCTATCATAGGAATCCATTGATATAATTCCCAACTCTGAGAAACCAATACTTTCGGTGATATATTTGTCTGTTTGAACAAGAGCGCCAAAAAGCTCCTGTCCACAGGGCTTGAACCAATTTTTTATTTATTATTTAGGCAAATAGGCGCATTTTCAAGGCTTGTAAAAATAACAAATTATCATGGACAGAGAATAATTGTTATTTGCGGATTGCATACGTTTTATGCTAAATGAAATATTAGACACAATTCAAAAATGACGAAGTATACAGGGTATCACATTGAAAATTTAGAAATTGTGAGATGACTAGCCTTTTTTGGAACTCCATGCATACTTCCTAATTTCTTGAAAATGTGGAGACTATGGTCCCTAATGACACTCGCCAGAGAAAAAAATTCATTATGGCAAGCGGAAGCTGGAAAACGTCGACCTGTATGTAGTGATCTTCCCCCATTATGGAAAATGTTCTGTTTTCGTGACATTCACTTGATAACATCCCAACTGCTTGAGAACCAAGTGTAGACGAGACACCAAATGAAAGGTAGAAGATCGCAGTTTTGGCATCTAATATATTATTAGTACGTTACCGTAGAAAAAAATCATTTATTTCATAAAGAACCCCATCCCCCTACCATTTGTTTTAGGGGGGTTACGAAAACGTATTTCACCAGGTTTTCAAAGTACTCGAGCTGCTTACTCAAACCATCGAGTTTAATTGCTCTATCTCAACACTGGTCTCTTAAATATTTGCAGAATAAGGAATTTCACCCATGGCTTAAGCCATCCATAACTTCCATCAGAAGACCCGGAGGACAGTTTAACAACAGGAAGTGTAACACCCTAATGGTACCCTATCACTTCCTTGCCTATGTCGGTGTGGTGGCCTCGGACCCTGTATGTGTATACAGTAGTATAGCTGGTCCTGAAGGAGCGTGCTATCAGCAGCAAAGCCCAAAAAAGAAAATGCCGTCTAGCACATGATCAATTTATTCAATTTGCGATACCGTTTATGGTAAAAATTGGTTCAAGCACTGACGTCCTACAATATTAATTTGAATGATAATATTATAAATAAAAAATTGGTTCAAGCACTGACGTGAAGTCAGAAGCTTTTGCGCGCATGTTCTATTGTCCATTCTTTTGAATGGACACGTCAGTGCTTGAACCAATTTTTTTTTTCGTGATCTTTTTTAAATTTTCTAGGGGTACGGTTCTTGAAATTTTTTTTTTCGTCATTTTCTTTCAAATTTTCTAGGGGTACGGTTCTTACAAAATTTTAAACATGTCTTTATGTTGATTTTCTACTACTAGTTACCAAGCTTCATTCGATCGAATATTTATTTTTTGAGTTATCAAGGAAATAATATTCCAGGTGGGTATAACTCGGAAACCGTATGTCCGATTATGCTCAAAGACGAACTCAACTCTCCCATTCGGCTATGCAACCTACCCTGAAAATTGCAAGTCCCTATCTCCTTCCGTTCGAAAGTTATCGAGGCAACGGTCACCCATCTACTGAACTCACACAAGGCTGCTCGAATCTCCAACAATATTTAACCGATCGTGTTAAAACTTGAAACTTGGCATGAGAGTTAGGTTATAAAGGCGCTCGCAAAATTTCAGCAATTTCAAAGGAATAGTTACTGATATATGGAATTTTTTTTTCTATTTTCAATGATTTTTTAAAAATTTTCTACAATTACTATTCTCACGAAATTTTGCAAGTATTTTCGCGTTGGCATTCTACAACTAATAACCATCTTTGAATTCAATCGGTTCAGTATTTTTTGAGTTAATGAGGAACAAAAAACAACCAAATTTCAGATGGCTATAACTCTAAAACCGTTTGGCTGATTATGCTCATAAACAAACTGAAATGTCGCGTTCTGATGCACATCCTAACCTGAAAACTTCAAGCCGGTATCTCTTTTCGTTCTCAAGTTATCGTGTCAACAAAAATATTTTTTAATAATTTTCTAGCTACACGATTCGCACAAAATTTCACAAATGTGCTTAGGTTCATATTCTACAACTACTCACCAAGTTTCAATTCGATCGGATTCATATTGGTTGAAAACAAAATTAGTACTTGGAAACCACTGGGCCGATTATGCCCATTAACAAACTAGTCCGTTGTATTGGGATGCGCCACCTACCCTGAAAATTTCAAGTCTGTAGCTCTTTTCGTTCTCAAGTTATCGTGGCAACGGCCGGACTGCCGGACGGCCGGCCGGACAGAATCAAATTTGACCTCGAATTCTTCATTGGGGAGTCGAACTAAATCGTTTGAGACGATTTTCGTCAAAAAATTCGAAAGTTACAGACATTGGGCAAAATGATAACGCGATGTTCCCCAGAACATACTCGAAAAAAGTGAAACCCATTATTGCACGCATGTTCTGGGGAACAACGTGCTATTATTTTGGCCAAATGTCTGTAATTTTCAAATTTTTTGCCGAAAATGGAATGATTAGGTTCGACTAACTGATGAAAAATTCGGGGACAGATTGGATTTTGTCCGGCCAGTATTGACACGATAACTTTCAAACGAAACGAATATTTCAGGTTAGTTTGCGACCGAATTGCGACGGTTGAGTATGTTAATGAGCATAATCGGTTAAATGGTTTCAGAGTGTCATTCTAGTTTGATGTCACTGTCGACTGATTATGAACACTTCTGAAGTAACTACTCTCTTGTCCATATGTTTAGCAAACGATGTTTCCATCTATAAAGACGAAGCGTTAATGAAGCATGCTATGAATTTGGACACTCAAGTATGGATTGACATTATACCCTTAGACGGACACCGATTAGGGAGAATAATATCTTTTCAATAGGGGTTAGATCATTATTCAGTTAAATATAAATAATATGAAATTAAATGGTCAGATTCCAACAACTGATACATCGGGCAAACAACCAGAAACATTCTCACACAGTATGAAGAATATACGGGACACATTCGGAACAACAACATCGATAAATCTGCTGGCCAGTTAATTTCAGAAAAGTCAAAATGTTGAAAAATTCAAATAAATTGCACTTAGGAACACGTGAAGGGATAGAAATGTATAAGAGAATAGTAAGTCCGGAAAATAGGGTTTTTTTGGACGAATAGACAAAATTCTATGACGAGCGTAAGCGTCCTATGAGTCCAAAAAAACCTTTTTCGGGCGTGTTGCGTACAATATTTTTTCGGCAACCGTGTAGAATAACAAATCAATGAGACGACTTATTTCTTTTTTATATATTTTGATTCTTATTCAAATTAAACAGAACAGAACATATCACATGTTAACAGAAACATTCTAATTATTATTTATATTAATATTTATATTAAAATTCGATCAATTACTAATATTGAAGGGATTCAATTTGTTTGAAATGCCTGGTATATTTATATTCCTTTTGTTGAAGCCACAACAAGACGGCAAAGTTTCCGTTTCGCATCGATAATTTTCTTCTGGTGATTTTTGAATTGGTCTAGTTAGGGAAGTACGTGCTTCCCGGACTAGGCCGGGAAATGCTTCTTTCTCAAAGAAAAAACGTCCGGGAAGTGGGCACTTCCCGGACGGTTGCCAGAAAAAGATATTTTACTCAATAATGATCCAATCCCTATTATCAACTCATTATTCTCACTAATCGGTGTATGACTAAGGGTGTAATGCTTACTTGCCTTACTTGAGTGTAGAAATTGATAGCATGCTTTGGTAATGCTTCGTCTTAGAAGATGGAAATACCGTTTCCGAAACATGTCAGATGACAAAATTTGTAGTGGACAATAATGTAGTTACTTTTGTAGTGTTCAGATTACTAATGTTGTTGTCAAACAATACAGATCCGATCGAATTGAAACGTAGTAACTAGTTGTAGAATAACGACATAAAGACGTATGGGATATTTCGTGAGGATCATACTAGAAAATTTAAAAAAAAATATTTAAAAATATTATGTACCTAAATATTATATGAATATTATTTATCTCGCGATAACTTGAGAATGGAAATAGATGGCGACTAGTAATTTTCAGGGTAGGTTGTCCATCCTAATGCGAAATATAAGTTCGTTAATATGCATAATCAGCCAAACGGTCATAGAGTTATACACACCCGAAATTTTGTTGTTATTTCCTCAATAACTCAAAAAATATGAAACCGATCCAACCCAAACATGTCAATTGGTTGTAGAATGCTAGCGCGCACTAGAAAATTTTGAATAAATCATAAAATACTATGTTGTTTCTCAAAAAATATCCTTCCGATATCGCTGAAATTTTGCAAGAGCCTTCAAAACTTTTCAGTAAATTCCAAATTTGAACATGATCAGGTTGGAGTTCAGCAGCTGGATGGGTGACCGTTGCCACGACCACTTCCGAACGAATAGGGATAGTGACTTACAATTTTCAGGGTAGGTTGCGCACCCAAAAAAAAATAACACATTTTCTTAAAAAATTTCAGAATATAAGCGAAATAATATTTACATAGCAATCTCTACTGTTCTTCCAAAACGATGAAACCTATGAAATCCAGACTTCCCTCAAGGTAATATAAGTTTTTCATTCAAAAGAGAAATTAATTGCAGAAAAATCACTTGCTCAAAAATTTTCGAAAGAGTATAAAGAATGCTAATTGGATATTAAATCGTTTAAGGACGTAGAATTATTTATCTATGGTTAGTGGAATTGCTACACAGAAGTCTAGTTCACGAGAAAATTTTGATTGTTCAGAGCAGGAAATTATCAAGTGGACTGAAGGGCTTGCACAGTTTTATCATTGAAACTTATTTAACATCAGCACCGCAAGCTGTGTCTCGAAAGCAATCAATTCACCACATAACTTTCAATTGTTCAATTTAACATATTTCGGCTTGCCAAACCTATCCATAAATAATCTCAAAGGATACTGTGGGAGGTATATTCATGGTTGAAGGGTTTCTTTCTGAGTTTTCTCTCCGAAACTCTGAAAAATATCTACAGGGTGGTCCTAAATAAGTGTATCAACGGTCAACTGTACATTTCTCGTGAAAAAATATCATTTTTTTTCCCTTCCATTTTTTTCCGGGTATTCGTTTCAGAGATACAGGGTGTCAAAAATTTATATTTTTTTATGGTCGCTAAAAATAATGAAAAATAACTTTGCAATTCAAACTCAAAACCTAGTTGTCGAATTTTGTTGAAAATGATAAACCTGTTGATTATCACTACTCAATTTTCCAATTACGAGAAATTTACGTTAGCAAATTGTTTTTGATCATAAAATGCCAGTTTTCTCGAAAACGGTTCACTTTAGAGCAATGAACCAAGATTACCGTTTTCATGTAAGACACATTGGCGCATCAGAATTAGCTGTGCAAAAGCAAATTTTTCCAGAGAGTAAAAGTTGTGGGGTTACATTTTTGTGCAAATTCAATATCTCCACCACTGGCACGTCTAATAAAACCGATTAAAGTGCGAGAAGGTAGCTATTATTAGTGACAATGTGAGTACAAAAACTCAATTCTTCAATTCAAACGGTTCCTGAGATTTTAGCAAAAAACTGAAAAACTATATATTTTTGACACCCTATATCTCTGAAACGAAGACCCGGAGGAAGAATTTGGAAAAAAGAATTATATTTTTTTATGAGAGATCTACAGTTGATACACATATTTAGTAACACCCTGTATAAAATGAAATTTTTTATTATTTTTTGATGTGCTTCTGCGTAAAAAACACAAGAGATTTATCAGCAGTAATCAATCGAACAATGTTTCCTAACAAACAATATGTTGATGATATATTTTTGTAATTTGGCAACATGGTAGAGAAGAGTTAGACAAATTTTTCGATTTCATAAATTCAAAGGAACCTACAATGAAATTCACTTCGTAAATAAAGAAAAATCATCAGCTTTGCTTCTAGATGTTTCGATAATAAATTATCCGAACCACTTTGAAACGATTGTCTTCAGGAAGCAGACACACACAAATAGATATTTAAATTTCTATTGGAACCATCTACTAAGTGTGAAAAGAGTTGTCATCAAAACACTTTACGATAGAGCTAACCTAATTTGTTCTACTCTTGAAATTCGAAATAAATTTCTGGAAGATAATGGATATCCGAGGCAATTCATAGATATATCAATCATGAATTTAGACAGAAAATCTTCTGATAAAATAACAAATAATCAAGTACAACAGAATAATCAACAAGTACAGCCACCCAATCTGTTGAATGTGATTCCTTATGTTCGTGGCCTTTCTGAAAAAAACAGAAGAATCGGTTCTAAGTTCAATATAAGAACAAACCACAAAATGATCCTAATTCTTTATTAACAAAGACAAAACCCATTAATGAAAAAGAAAAATAAAAAAACTGTGAATATAATATTCCTTGTATTTGTTGTGAGAAACACAGGAGAAACATCAAGACCACTAGAGGTAAGAAAGTTGGAACATAAGAACTACTTGAGAAATAGACCCAGAAATCAAAATGGCAGAACTTGTATGTACAATCCAAGGAGATAAATACAGAGATCCTGGTGGCAGAATCTGATTACATTAAAAGGAAACTTAAGGAGTCAACTTGTATTTTGTAGAACAGAGAATTCAATTTTGCAAATTGCTCAATTGGTATTGACCATATTTGGCTGAATTCATTAAAAAAAGGAGTTGGAACTTGTAAATTTCTATGCAAAGTAAAACTATTTCAATATGATTTTCAAATACTGTCAATGTGACAATTCACGAATTCAGAAAGACAAAAATAGCAATCAACAAAAAATAATAATACAGAATTATGAAGATTTTCGTTGACTGTCTGACGAAGAATTCTGATATAGACTCCGAAACGTTACGATATAGTTTCATAGTTGAGTTTGTTTCGTTATTGTTGGTTCGGCAACATTGTTCGATTGATTGCATCTGACAAATCTCTTGTGTTTTTACGCAGAAGCAGATCACAAAATAATAAACATTTTTATATAGATATTTTTCCGAGTTTGGGAGAGAAAACCCATAAATAAACCATTTAATAAACCTATCCATATTCAACTCATTTTAATCGTTCGATGTGACCGGCTCCTAGTTTATAATAGGTTGATACAGGGATTGAAGCATTTCTGACCTGTTAATACTTGATTACGGTCAAACGCAAGCCACCACTTGCGACTCTCAATAATTACAAAATCTAGCAGCTGGTTACATTAAAAATTTGAGTAACCTTTTAATTCAATTTAGAAGGAGTTCTGGGAGGATTAACGCGTGGCATACGCTCTCGCGGAAATCCAAATTCAATTTGCGGCAACTGAATTCTGAATGGATAAACGAATTAAATTTCCAAACGAAATTTTTCGATTAGGTCCGTTTTTATGTTGCAGAAGTTAGTCTGGAGGGCAAACACAAGAAACTGATGAACAGTGTAATGAAAAAACTCTTTTCACGGCATTGAATTGAATTTTTGTTCTGGGAAATTAACTAGTCTCTTTCGTTACACTGTTGAAATATAAATTTATTATAGGTTACATCTGGCCTAAAATGATTAATTTCGTGTACCACAGATATTAATGCAAACTTCATTGAATTTAGATAATAAAACGAATATTATCATAACACACATATGAGTTGAGGTGAAACAATATAAACTCAATAAGGTATGTTTAGACACTCGAGAAGTAAATAGATAATACTGCTGAAATTCAACCTATAGTACAGATAAAATCAGTCATGACACACTCCTAGGGCGCGATGACATATACCTGTAGAAGCCATTTTTGAAAGCGTTCCCTTAGGCAAAGGTCACAATATATTTGCTGAGCTAGGAGTTATGCACGTGCACAGAGTGGGCCAAATTGGACACTTTTGAAAGTGAAGTCCTATCTCTGTACTAGATGGATGAAAACTGATGGTTGTGTCTGAGGTCCAATCTTCATGAGAAACTACAGGTGAAAACCACTTGTCGTTATCTATCACCGTTACATAGTTACAGGAAGTTTTTAGAAAATGTGCATTTTAGAATAATTGCTGTAACTTTTCTTCTGTTGAAAATTTTCCATTTCTGTAAAATTATTGTTGTAGCTACTTTTTACGTAGAATTCGGTGATATTGATTACATTTTCTGGAAACTGATATTTTATCTGATCTCGGCATGAAAATATTTTTTTCAAATGGGACACCACATATATTTTTGCTCATTTCGATAGACTGTTTAGAAATTTTAGACTGTTCAAAAGTTTACATTTTCTTCCACCAATTGTTCAATAATGAGGAATCTAAATGTTCACTCACTTATCTAACTCATCCTTTTGCCCATTTCTCTACAAGTTTCAGGTGAAAATTTATTTTTAGAGTTTGTAGTGCAAAATCAGTTCACTCAAAAAATTGAAAAATTGGTTCATGCACTGACGTGAAATCAGGAGCTTTTGCGCGTATGTTCTATTTTCCATTCTCCTGTATTGGACACTTTTAATCAAATTTACCATGGTGAATTCTATTGTCTATTCTCCTGTATTGGACAGCCTTAATCGAATTCACCATGATACATTCGATTAAGAGTGTCTAATACAGGAGAACAGACAATAGAATTCACCATGGTAAATTCGATTAAGAGTGTTCAATACAGGAGAATGGACAATAGAACATACGCGCAAAAGCTCCTGCCTTCACGTCAGTGCTTGAACCAATTTGTTGCCCCCTCCTAAGGAGGATCTCTTTCAAAACCAGGTCTGACCGCTAATGTAGGGCTATCATCTCCCATAGATTTGTGATGAAATAACACGATTTTCCCATAACATACGCGCAAAAATATGTCATCATGACATTCATATTTTTGAAGGTTCTCGCAAAAATACGTCCATAGACAACATATCATACGACGATTCGCATCCAGCTACCGAACTCACAAATGGCTGCTCGGTTCTCCAACAATATAGATCCGATCGTGTTCAAACTTGAAACTCTGCAGTAGAGGTAGGTTCTGAAGGCTCTTCCAAAATTTCAGCCATGCCGGACGAACAGTTTATGATATATAAATTTTTTTTCAATTATTTTTAATTATTTTTTTTTTAATATTCTAGTAATACCATCCTCACGAAATTCTGCAAGAATTTTCGCGTTGGCATTCTACAACTAATAACTATGTTTGAATTCAATCGGTTTTGTATTCTACGAGTTAATGAGGAACAAAAAACAACCAAATAACAGAAAATTTCAGATGGCTATAACTCTAAAACCGTTTGGACGATTATGCTCATAAACAAACTCAAATGTCGCATTGAGATGCACAACCTAACCTGAAATTTTCAAGCCACTATCTCTTTCCGTTCTCATGTTATCGTGGCAACAAAAATATTTTTAAATAATTTTTTAATAATTTTCTAGCGATACGATTCTCACAAAATTTCACAAACGTGCTTAGGTCTATATTCTACAACTATTCACCAAGTTTAAATTCGATCGGATTTATTTTGGTTGAAAACAAAATTATTACTTGGAAACCATTGGGCCGATTATACCCATTAACGAATTGTCCGTCGTATTGGGATGCGCCATCTACCCTGAAAATTTCAAGTCGCTAGCTCTTTCCGTTCTCAAGTTATCGTGGCAACGGCCGGACGGCACCACAGAATTAAATTTCACATTTGTGCAAAACTATAACGCGATGTTCCCCAGCACATACGCGCAAAAATAAAGTTCAGTAACGAGTATTGCCTTCTTGAACACCAACCACAGCGTGACAACGTCCTTGCATACTTTTGATCAGATTGTTGAAGTAGCCTTGATGAATTTATCTCCAGAGTTGCGGTAAAAGCCGTCAGAGTTCTTGAAGTGTATGTGGAGGTGGTTGATGAGAATCCAAAGCTCTTTGCTGTCGATCTCAAGCGTGTTCAATGGGATTGAGGTCTGGTGACCGAGGGGACAGGGCCAAATGTGGAATACCAGAGCTTCATCAACAATTCTCGCACGATAGGGTGGTGCATTATCGTCCAAAAATTAGAAATTTGGCCCTATAGCAGCATGAAACAAAGGCATAATACTCTCAATGACTTGCTGCGTATTCATGGTATCATCAAGCACCAACAATTCTGTACGATCATTGAAACAAATGCCTCCCTAAACAGTAATTGTACCACCTCTCAACGGATGAACTTCCTGAACTGATCTGCGATTTCTGGGCACCACAGGATGGGTCCATACACGAACACGCCGACTATCCAAAAACCGTTGATATCTCGACTCATCTGTGAAAGACGCATAGACTAAAGATTTCAAATATCCCCAAACAAAATAATCGACAGGATTGAAATCTGGTGACCTAGGGGGCCACGTATGTGGTCCACCTCTGCCTATCCACAAATTTGGAAAATGCTCATCCAAGAAGTTCCTGCAATGTTCGAATCGTCGAATAATGTCGTCGAATAAATATCACCCGTAAGCCGCCTTGATAGAATGTGAGGCACTATATCAATCGACTTTTATAAACTCCAGACCATACGTTAGTTGAGAATTTGTACCGGGATCTCGTGTTTCTGACAGCATGTGTATTTTCTTCAGCCCACTTAATTGAATTCCTCTAATTGAAGACTCATATTCATTTTTCCGCTGTTGATCATTTTGAGAAAAAAATACACAAAATCCATATTTTTCATAAAAATAATTTTCCAAGAATATCGTAACGGCAAATTTTTAATCAGTGGAACAAACAATGTTTCGGATTGAATGTTAATGTACAATATTTTTGAGAATTATGTGGAATATAACTAACAAATTAAATCTGTCGACAATAATTTTGATGAGTAGAATATCGTGCGGGATACTGGGATCTACTGATTCCCATCGCTCTCTCCTAAAATTCTAATCAATATTCCTTCATACAGGGTGTTAAATCTGAGCTTGCGAAAAGTTCAAAATTTTTCTAATACGAACCAGGATTTTTTGATCAGTTTGAAGATTAATCGATCGACTCACGAAAGTGTATTTTACGTTCCAAATATCAACTGATTCTACTGGGTGGTTCAATTGTTATAACTAATTGAAAATATTGGCAAATATACATAAATCACCCTGTATCTCGGCTCTGGAACTGATTATACCTATCATATATAGATTTTTTGGACTCGTCTAGAGTAGCTCTACCTCAGGTTGAGGTATGTTCATTATCCAAAGAAACATCCTGTATATACATTGATACAAAATATATAATGAACTTGAATAGACCAATGAATGAAGCAACTCAGAACAAAAATAGGTTGGTCAGTCAGATACTCCCCCATACGTATGCTTTCTCCAGGAGTATTGGCTCCCCCCGTTTTCGAGAGGAAATCTATTTGAGATTGGCAGATGATTGTATAGTTTTATTCCCTGATATTGTGGCTATCTTTCATATTTAGAAGTATAATGCCTCGGAATGACAAATGTTTGAGTGCTCCTAGTATCATGATCATGCATACCCTCTAGACCCGGAAACAGGTTTTTTCTTTTATATACATTGAACATCCATAGATATAAATACAAGGTACACTGAAAAATATATGAAATCTGAAAAATGGCCTGCATGACGTGCGGGAGTCTAAACCAAAAATTAATCTCATTTTTCGCTTCTGTAGTATCAACACTCTACGGACATTGATGGAATTTCTCCATAGTAAAATATTGAAGTTCTAATAACTATATACAATACCATAATAAATATTCGAGATTGAATCTAATGGTAATGTTGCTCCGCAAGTGTGCACCCTGCAACCACAATAGATGTATCTTCTGCGTAGATTGTAATCAAACTTGCATTGACACAAACAGGCAGGTCATTTATAAATATTAAATACAATAGGGGTGAAAAAACCGAACCCTGCGAGCTTCAGTCGCCAACAAACCACGCGACTACACTAGTTTCACAAGGCGAATACTCTGTTTGACCCTGGCCAGCTTAAAATATATTTTGGCACATGGAAAATGGAAGACAATTAGTACACCTGCTCTGTAGCTTAGCCAGGATTTTGGAATGATGGGTGTATATCGTCAGCTTTGAGGCCCTCTAGAATTTATTTCCATTAAACTTGTTCTTTGAGGCCCTACGCAACAATTTAGAGGCCCCTTTTTCAATCTCAAGGGTGAAGGGTTATAACACGGTAAACCCCTTTCTTCGCTACACCACTGTACATGTTCCAACTGGAAAGCACCAATCAGCTGCATCGAAATCATGAATTAACTATAAAATAGAAGTCATGCAAGTGATATAAAGCCGAACTCATCGTTTGAAAGTCTTATGTGTTCAGTAATATAATCGAATTGAAAAATTCCAGCTCAAAGTTAGCAAGAATATTTTCACGGATATCAATGATCCTAGGATCCCATAACCCAAAGATTGACATTTTTATAGGTGCCAGTTCTTATCGATTATTCTATATATTCCCCTGACTCTCGATTTCAACATGCTGAAAGGTATTTAATTTCAACCTGAATCTCAATTTCAATATCAGCTATGCAGGAATATAATATTGAAGTAAATATCAAATTCCTGACTTTTCAATATCCGTTTCCTTCATCCCTATGATATTCGATTGCGGCATATATTCATGTTCCTATGATTTTATCATTCAACAGTTGTTAATGTAGTGTAAGTGTGGTTTTATCCTCAAAAAGTGGATTGGTAAATATGTCAGAGATATAAATGCGGGATATCACCAATGGAATCGATAAACCTAGAATATATCGTATGTGATCACAAAGATCACAGGCAAGCATATTATTGATACTTATATTATTATTTCCCAATTTTATAAATATTCTCCTCATCCTTCTTAGCCATCATTATATTAGATGGTTAATTGTTGGAGATAAAGCATGCATGCAGGGAGATTGGAAATTCGACCTGATACTTCAAAGGCGTTATACTATGGGACATTTCCAACAGATTAAGTCCAGTTAACCAGGGATCAAAAATGGGAGGTGTTGGGTACCCTGATCGATGTTTCGAAGGACCAGATATTTCGTTCCCTGATTGTTTTATCAGGGGGATGAGTTTTTGGTGTTTCTACTTTGAGAAACAATAGGTGAAGATTATTAATCCAGTGGATTTAGGTCGTTGTGCATGCACAACTGATGAAAAAAGCGTATAATTAACTTTAAGCAACCAGCAGTAATCTCGTTGATTATGGAGTAAATTATTATTTGCAATTAGATAACAATTACGACGACGAGGCGGAAGCGGTGGAAGATTGAATAGCACTTTAAACAAACAACAAACTGTATTTTCTTGTTACCGATATGGAGAAGCACGAAGCACTAATATACAAATGTAATATTTATAAAATACAAAATCTTTTCCTATATTAAAATGTACAGCAAGGAAGAAGTGAGTACTAAGTTCGTAAGATAACTAAAAGAAATTGTATTGTTTCGCGAAAGATCAAACAAGCACTGACGTGAAGTCAGGAGCTTTTGCGCGTATGTTCTATTTTCCATTCTCCTCTATTGGACACTCTAAATCGAATTTACTATGGTGAATTCTATTGTCTGTTCTGCTGTATTGGACACTCTTAATCGAATTTACCATGGTAAATTCGGAATCTTCAATACAGGAGAACAGACAATAGATTTCACCATAGTAAATTCGATTAAGAGTGTCCAATAAAGGAGAATGGACAAGAGAACATACGCGCAAAAGTTTCTGACTTCACGTCAGTGCTTGAACCAATTTTTAGTGCTTGAACCAATTTTTTTTTCAATGATTTTTTAAAAATGTTCTAGTGCTACGATCCTCACGAATTTTTGTAATAATTTTCGCGTTGGCATTCTACAAACTAATAACTATGATTGAATTGGGTCGGATTTGTATTTTTTGAGTTATTGAGGAAATAACAACCAAATTTCAGATTGATATAACTCCAAAACTATTTGGCCGATTATGCTAGTTAACGAACACAAATGTTGCATTCTGATGCGCAATCTACCCTGAAAACTGCAAATCGTTATTTCTTTCCGTTCTCAAGGAATCATGAGATACATAATATTTTTTCGTAATTTTTTAAAAAATTTCAAGTGGCACGGTCCTCACAAAATTTTACAGACGTCTTTATGTCGATATTCTACGACTCGTTACCAAGCTTCAATTCTATAGAGTCTATATTTTTTGAGTTATCGGGGAAATAATATTCCTGATGGGTATAACTCCGAAACCGTTGGGCCGATTATGGCCAACAGCGAACTTAACTCACCCACTCATATGTGCAACCTATCCTGAGCATTGCAAGTCCCTACCTCTTTTCGTTCGAGAGTTGTGAGGCAACGGTCACCCATCCAGCAACTGAACTCACACAAGGCCACTCGGATCTCCAACAATATAGATCCGATCATGTTCAAACTTAAAAATTGGAAGTAGAGTTAGGTTCTGAAGGCTCCCGCAAAATTTCAGCGATGTCGAATTAATAGTTTCAATTCGATCGGATTAGTATTGGTTGTAGAGAAAATTATTACTCGGAAACTATTGGGCCGATTATGCCTATTAACGAACTTGTCCGTCGTATTGGGATGTGCCACCTACCCTGGAAATTTCAAGTCGCTATCTCTTTCCGTTCTCAAGACATCGTGGCAACCCAATCGGTTGAGACCATTTTCAGCGAAAAATTCGAATATTACAGACATTTGGGCAAAACGATAACGCGATGTTCCCCAGAACATACGCGCAAAAAGAAGTGAATTCTAGCTGTGAAATTGTAGGTATATAAACGACCGAAGAGAAGGAAAGCAGGGTAAAAATGGGGGAAATATCAACATTCACTGGAGTTTCAATCTTAAAACTGCCAATGAAAGTGCTGAGGGCACTTCTAGAATGTTTAATCTTATGCATTCGAAATCTGCGATTTTTCTCACTCATATGCGCTGACTTCCCTTGTTTTCTGCATGAAACGTGTCAGCACAGATCGATAATTTCCGCTGTTTCACTTGTTTCAAAAGCCTCTAGAAAAAAACGAATGCAAGCAATGGGTAATATCTCAAGAACTGAAAAATTTCTTAAGAGTTTGATTGTTGAAGGAATTTGAGCATTTGTTCTGAAGTCTTTTGAGGGAATTAGCCAAAAATCGCTCTGACAACGCCCTGACAACGAAAAACTTTGATGGTCCTTTGTTGAGAAGAAACCCTTGGGTAATAATTCGATTCGTGTAATCTATGCGTAGGTATATATAATGATTATACGAACCCATTTCAAGACTTTAATGGCAGAACGCTCTGGGCTTGGCCATGTACCTGAATCTGCGATGGATATAGCCAATAGTTTACCAGAATCTGTGATAAATAGTAAGGATAGAGGAATTACAATTAATGAAAAATTTTTAGTTTAGATAAGGATAGAATACTGAGAATAATGACTTGAAAATTATCGGTTGCCAACTATGCCTAATCGGTTTCATTTGAAATGCTCCCCATTTCAGGGATCTAACTATTTCAATAGAAAACATGAAGAATTTATTCGTTATTCATGTGGAAAATAATATTTATTTTTGAGATAATGTTAAATTTGGTTTGGCAACTCGGATGCTGATTCCTATGAATGTGGTATGTTCATATTTGAATACTCTCTTGAAAAATTTTATATTGTCTTATATTTTTGCGAATATTCTGAGTCATTTTAATATGTTTTTCTTTGAACACCCCGTTTATTTTTTCACCTAAAAGGTTTCATATTGTGATATATTTTTGGTAATATTCTGTAATAAATGTTATATTGTGATATATTTCTAGGAAATCATCAGAGTATCATGAGGATACTCCTATTTTCGTTAAGATTCAAAATGATCCAATAAAGTTGCCATGGAAAATATAGGTGCGCTATTAAATAAAATCATCGCATTATTGCATGGCATGTGTAATTAAGCAATTTGTTCGAATATGAGAAAAATCCTATAATTGAACTTCTGAATTTACCGCCTCTTTTCCATCCACGTTGGCTGCCATATTAGTTTTGATGAGTGGCCTTCAGTGTAGGAGGTGTTGCCCCGAATTATTCAGTTATTATGTCATTCAGAGATGTCAGTCATGTTCGTTATTTGATCGTTCTAAATTGAAATGCAGCAAATTTAGGGAGAATATTGGGGTTAGCTTGTAATTAAACGATATCAACTATATTTTCTGCAATCCCGGCAGACCGAATTGAATTGATACATCTACCTTTAGATCAGTTTTTAATAAACAGCGTTCTTTTCAATTCTGCGTACTTCTTAACGGGATGAGTGAAAGTTCACAATATCTCAAAATATCAATCCACAAAAATTGAAAATAAATGAGCAAACATGGAATCGTATAGCATTGATTTGAAATAAAATCACTGCGATGGTTTCAAAATAGGTTTAACCCGAACCCCAGCAGGGTGAGGAAGTTCCTTATTGTTACAAGTGTCTTTTTCATCACAAATAGAACAAGTCTTCCTTGGATCTTCAGTGGGACATAATATGGTGTTGTTAGTGCAGCCTCTCTCATATAAGGCTGAATTGGTATTTTGTCCAACTGTCATTAACTGGAAACAGACCTCTCCTTCATGGCAGGTTTTTGAGTTTGTCTCCCAGCCCCAAGCACAATTTGAGTAAAAGTCAAAACTCCGACAGGATATACAGTTGATGCCCTCAGCTGAAAGCAATTTGATGAATGAATGAAGATAATTTTCGAAACAGGCAATTCAATTTTAACCGATAAATGAACTTTGCAAAGTAAAACTTGCTCTAATGCTTAGAACGATAGATATTATGTAAGGTTCAATACTGACATATTTGGAAACTAAACACATAGGTACAGCTACAAACATACAAATTTCGCACGGGTAACCGAGACCAAAAATAATAAACTTATAAAAAAATATTTGGTCTGTTTTAGTCAGCTGCGATGTTTAACTTATGATTTATGATATATTCCTGATTGTATAGGTTAGGATGTAGTAATATAATGGGGTGATTATTTAAGAGCTATAGGATTTGATTCGACAAAGAAACACATAAAATTCAGAAAAATATATGAAATCTTTATTTGAGTTGATATAACGATCGATATAATTTAATGTTTAAAGATTATTTCATGTAAATATTGGCCGCGACCGCACTTCCAATGATCCATACCCCGGTTTCATTTTCGATATACTCTCTCCAACATATCGGCCGGTATCTCACATGAACATTAACATAGCCCCACAAAAATAGTCTAGAGGCGTTAAATCACACGATCTAGGCGGCTAATTGACCGGCCCCAATGGTGAAATAAACTGCTCACCGAACTCGCCTATAAATTGGGCCATTATTTGGCGCGCTGTGACATGTTGCACTGTCTTGTTCAAAACACATGTCAGCCAAGTCCAGCTCTTTCGTCTTGGACAAAAAACGTAATTATAACATGGTAGCGCTCGCCATTCACAGTAACGTTCAGGCCTTCGTAGGCTCATATTCCACACAAAACGTTGACTTTTTCGGGAAGCATTGGTAGTTCTTGGGATGCTTTTGGTTGCTCTTCACTACAAATATGGCAATTTTGCTGGTTCACGTATCCATTAAACCAGAAATGACCTTCGTAGCTGAACACAATTTTGCGATAAAAAAGTGGATCTTCATTCAACTTTGCCAGCGCCCATTCACTAAAAGTTGACCGTTGTGGTAGGTCATGCGGCATCAATTCTTGCATCAGTTATATTTTAAAAGGTTTCACACCCAAATCCTTCCGCAAAATGTTCCACGTAGTGGAGTAACAGAGGCCCAATTGCTGCAAACGGCGCAGTATCGATAATTCAGTGTCATCACTAACACTGGCGGATACAGCTGCGATATTTTCCTCTGTCCACACTCTACGTGGTGGCTCAATGTCCAATAAAGTAAATTTGGTGCGAAATTTAGTCACATAATGTGAATAGACGCCTCAGAAGGTCGACCAAACTAACCATAAAATGGAAGAAGTGCACGATACACTTTCCTAACCGAGCATGAAATTTGATAATAAAATTCAATAATTTGCAACCGTTGTTCGTATGTGAGTCAATTATAACTCTTTATCATAACATTTTACATTTTATTATGAAATTAGGCAATCCAGTCCCAAATATTTCGGCTTTGATGTTAATAACTCTATTTTATCTTGAAATCATAACATTTTTTTTAAGTTGTACAATCGTTGATTAAAATTCCAAACAATTGTTACTTCTCGAATTTTGACAGATATAAAATTCTACCAAAATAGGTACTCTAAATATTCATAGATTAACTGCTAACTATAACATATTATGACCATGTGAATATGTAACAAATTAACGTATTGTTACTTTACTATATTATATAAACTTGATTTTCATAAAAATCTTTAATTATGTCCTTCAATCACTTGGTAAAGAAAAGTTACAGTGTTGTACCACAGTAATATACTTGTTTTTTTTTGCAGGCATCTTTCTTTGCGTGCTATAATTTTGCCAAATTGTCGATTTTTTTGCCGAGTGGTCTCAAATAATCAGATTCAACTCAGTGATGAAGAATTCGATGTCAAATTAGAAATTTCGTGAAGATCATATCATTAAAATATTATTTAAAACGAAAATCATTGAAAATCGATGAAAAAATTCATTACCTCCGAAATTATCCGTCTGATATCGCTGAAATTTTGCGGTAGGCTTTAAAACCTAACTTTACAGCCAAGTTCCAAATTTGAATACCATCAATCTACATTGAATGTAGAATCAAAAAAATCATAGATAAAATACCAACAGAACATAACCACCTCAGTTTTGGCTTTCGTAGGGGAATATCAATATAGACAATTTGAATTTGATATATTGATACAGACATTTTTAGACTGTTTCAAATGTTTCCATTTTTACGAGCATGTTCTGGGGAACATCGCGTTATCATTTTGTCCAAATGTCTGTAATTTTCGATTTTGTTGCCGAAAATGGTCTCGAACGATTAGGTTCGACTCACTGATGAATAGTTCGAATAATACTCGTTGCCACGATAACTTTCTAAGGAAAAGAGATACCGACTTGAAATATTCAGGGAACCTTCAAAACCTTATTTTATAGGAAAGTTGTAAATTTCAACACTATCGAATCTATACTGTTGGAGATATTGAAAAAATCGAGCGCTCTTGGGCGAGTTCAGTAGCTGAATGGGTGATTGGTTGATCGTTGCCACGATAACTTCCGGATGGAAAGAGATTGCAACTTGCAATTGTCAGAGTATACTGCGCATCCGAATGCAACAGTTAAGTTGATCGTCATAATCGCCCAAACAGTTTCGTTATTTGCGAGAATTCAATCCTGTCCACATTGAACACTGTCTTACAGGGTGTACAAATACAGTCCTAATATTACATCAGCCTCCGAGCTATAAGAGACGTGTTATATATAATATATAAGATATTTGCATATCTTAGCCTTATTTTTCGAGTTATTAAGGAAATAACAACCAAATTTCAGATGGGTATAACTCCAAAACCATTTGGCGTGCATACAAACATACTCAAATGTAGCATTCAGATGCACAAACTAACCTGAAAATTTCAAGTCGATATAACTGTCCGTTCTCAGGTTATCGTGACATAAAGTCAGTAGTTTTTTTTTTAATTTTCTAGTGATACGATTCTCACAAAATTTCACGAACGCCTTAAGGTTCGTATTCTACAACTACACACCAAGTTTCAATTCGATCGGATCTGTATTGGTTGAGAACAAAAGTTTTACTGGCAAACCATTGGGCCAATTATGCCCATTAACGAATAATTAACGAATTAACGTCGTATTCGTACCCTCTAAATTTCAAGTCGCTATCCCTTTATCCCTTTCTCAAGTTATCGGGGCAACAGCTGGCCGGACATAATCAAATTTTACCTCGAATTCTTCATCGCCTTACCATTATGGCGAAATGTCTGTAATTTTCGAATTTTTGCCGAAAGTGGTCTCAAACGAAACCCATTCGTTGGAGACCATTTTCCGCAAAAACTCGAAAATTACAGACATTTGGGCATAATGATAACGTGATGTTCCCCAGAACGTACGCGCAATAAGTAGGTACATATGGAAACGAATAATTGGTATGTTCCAAGTGGAAACTAATGAACTTTTGTGTAGAAGTTACAGATATTTCAAGCGTAATACTATGCCGAAACTTAAATGGTCAGAAGTTCTACAAATATTATCCCGGAATTCATAATTTGGAAGAATAAACCAAAATGTGATTCATGAAATGAAACACTTCGCTTCGTACGTTCGTATTGGAAATACTCACCGAAATGCAAATTGTAAGCAGCAAACATGAGTAAGATAATAGTTTTCATCTTTTCAACCATTTTAAAATTTTCAAATATGATTTTTCTACTTGGTATGCTTTACGTAATATTTATATATCTTCTCAAAGCTATTGAAAACTCTCTACTAAATTTACAATTTCATGAGACCCGATATTAATCATCATAACTCAATTATTAGTTTTGATTTCAAATCAATCAATCTTGAAGTTAATGGGAAACATTGATAATTTTTACGTCAAATGCAATATATCACGCAAATTGATTTCTTTCCTTATCAATATAAGACATTTCCCCCACATAATATGAATGAATTCATTGTTTTATACAGATTTCCACTTAACACGCAGTCGAAAGTATTTTGAATGGAGAGGCGAAAAAGGAGCTGAAAATTATTCACAAGAAATCATACCCTCATAAAAATTTCAGTTATTCACCTATGTCTCGCACAATGAAATATTATATAAAATTTACAATAATGTATTTAATATTGTGACGCGTTTCGTCGACACAGCGACTTCATCAGACTACATCGTCCTAAAGAAGACACACGGTGAAATATTCATTGATTTTAACCATCAACAAATATTCCGCGAGAGCCGATCTAGGTCACCTCATCACTCAGTGTTCCCCCAATGAGGAAAGTGTCATTCAAGGGCAGACACGAACCGTGATTTCAAGGTTGTTACCAATAATCAGCCTGACACAATGAATGAACAACCGAAGGAGCTCTAGGAAGCTTATTTCCACCGGTTGCGGTTCCACTAGCGCCACCTATGGAGAATCCTTACGAACTCCGACCCTCTACGATGAGTTGGAGTTGCCATTTCTTGACCCTCTTTCGGCAAAAGAATGAACGTCGCTGAAAATCGCTCAAGGTTTCCTCATCGCAGAGGGTCGGAGTTCGTAAGGATTCTCCATAGGTGGCGCTAGTGGGGTGCTTTCCCTACCGGTTCTCAACCGGTGGAAGTAAGTTTCCTAGAACCCCGTCTGTTTTCATTTGGTTTCAGGCTATGTCACACTGATGATTGGTAAGAACCATGAAACCCTGGGGTCTGTGTCTGCTCTTGAATGATACTTTTCTCTTTGGGGAACACTGAGCGATGAGGTGTCTGGTCCGGCCACGTGGAATATTTGTTGATGGTTAAAATCAATAAATATTTCACCGTGTGTCTTGTTTTAGTTATTTGGCAATTAGCCACAGTACACCTCATTTTAATGTTCACCTCATTCAATATGCATCATGCTGAATTGAATTAAAATGATCTCCTTATACCTCGAAGACCTGAATATAGGATTTAAATGTTTTTCTTCTTCTTCCTTCTCGTTCTTATTCTTCTTACAACTTATTTAAAACTAGTTACATAATCTAAAGGCGCGGCCAGACTATGCCGATCGGCACCATTCAGTCTGTGCCGATCGGCAAAGCCAGATAAGTGTGGACGCGTCTTTCGGTCTTGCCGGCCCGAACCGAATTATGCCGCTTCCAACCCGAATCAGCGCGGTCCGGTTAAAAGAAAGCCGTACCGAATGAAAACAAAATTCACAATGTGGACGTGACGACCTGCTTCAGTTCAGAGGAATACAGTATTTGAAGGACGATCTCGTGTTAATCTGTACACGTTTATTTGTTTGATTACTTTTTGACGGTGAAATGAAGTGGACGGATGATCAAACTAACAGAAATGTGTCGTGTTCGTCTACAATTATGGGATAGTACTAATATGAATTATAGAAATTAAAATTGGTTCGAGCCCTGTGGACAGGAGCTTTGACGCTCTTGTTCAAACTTTGACAAATCATATCTCTGAAATTATTGGTATCTGGGAATGATATAAACGGATTCTTATGATAGAACTGCATCATGAAAGAAATCAAATTCAAACAGACCGATTCTCTCCAATAACGAACTTAGCCGAGATATTCATTCCTCAAATCTACTCTGAAAATTATATTATATCAATTGAAACTCAGACAATATTGCAGTTTTGTTTTTACTGGAGATATTCTGAACCTATGAACCTAATTTGATTAAGTATCTTACCAACGAATATATTTTCATCATCACATGGATTATCCCAAGGGCGTAGCCAGGATTTTAATTTTGCTGCACTTTCTGCAGCAAAAATTCGTTTTTTAAGAGAAAATTAACATTTTATCATCATCATAATTCTACGATAGCTGAGGTTATTTCATTGGTTATTTTGCATTCAATCATACTGTTCTCTAGAACAGTAGGTGTATTTTATATCAAGAATAACGAACCAGAAATAATTTTGACATTTATCTCTCATAGGAAAATGAGATGACATGTAAGAACACAGATCATATAATAATTCATAGATGGAATAATTAAGTACAGCATTCTGTGAAAACATAGAAGTAGGATTCATTATTGAAATTTCGAAAAGTCATATCTCCGAAAGTATTAGCTTGATAGAGTTGAAAATGATATCAATAGATTTTTATGGTAAAACTGAATCTTAAAAAAGAAGAATTTGAAATGTAAAAAAAAAAATTTTTTTCGTTACTCCGAAACCATCAGGCCGATTTTGCCCAGTAGCAAACTTAACCGACATATTTATCTCCCAAACCTACTCTGACAATTTCAACTGCCTATTAGCTCATTCTGTTCGAGAGTTATTTTCGACACTTTACGGTAACCCGATGAATACAAAACTTTGAATGCATATAAGGATCATTATTCTACAATTTGATGCTAAATTTCAGACAGATCAAGTGATCAACTGATAATCATTGAAAAAAAGTGAATATCCCAGAAACTAAGGGTCCGAAATCGCTGAAATTTTACGAGATGCTTCATAACTTAATTTTGTAGCCGAGTTCCAAGTTTGAACACAGTCGGCATCATATTGTTGGAGATAAGAGCAGCCTTGGGTGAGTTCTGTAGCTGGATGGGTGACCGTTGCCACGATAACTTTCGAACGGAAAGAAATAGCCACTTGCAATTTTCAGGGTAGGTGGAGTTATGTTTCCTGATGGACATAATCGGCCAAACAGTTTCGGAGTTATACCCATCTGAGTAGGTAAACTACCGGGGTCCTAGGACATTTCAAGGCCACCAAAACCATGGTAGTTCCTGGTACACTTCAAGGTCACCCAAATGGAACCTAACCCAAGTGGGTAGGCAACCAAAAATTAATGTAGTAAACGTGTGACGTCATTGCAGGTGACCTTGGGCTGGTAGATCAGGCCTAGCCAGGCTTGCGCAGGTTAATTTTGCGAGAGAAGTGAAAAAAATTTTTTTCGGACTTAAAAAAATTTCGAAAATTTCGGACTTAGAAAAATTTCGACAAGTTCGGACTTAAAAATTTCGAAAATTTCGGACTTTGAAAAATTTCGTAAAGTTCGGACTTACAAAAATTTCAACAAGATCGGATTTCAAATCGAATAAAACGATGATTAATTTTGTGAGAATTGTGAAAAAAAAATATATTTTTGAAAATTCTTTATGTTGGACTTGGAAAAACTTTGAAAGGAACAATTTTAGCTACTATAAACCTTAGATATCCTTATGGGAAATTACATGTTAAAATAAGTGAAATTGAACTAGAATTCTGGGAGGAAATAAAACAAGACAATTATAATATTTGTTTTTTATTGACAAGCCAATCGTATAGTAAATTAACATTTTCGAGTGCACATATGAGTTCATTCTTTACATGTAACCTACAATGATAACTTGTTGTGGATGCTTCTTTTAAGAGTTTTAGCTTGGGGCAGTCAGACATCTCTAGGATGATACATCGATCGGAGTCTTTATGTAATAGTGTTCTTAGAATCCTTACTTTCGGCAATCCTTTTACGTAAATTAAGCTTTGTGCATCAGGTAGTAGGTGGCTCTTCAAAACAGAAATTAGCATTTCTACAGGTATATAGTAATCATAGTTGGTCGTCCAATCCAAACCATGGATGTTGTTTGTTGTGTAATCTATCTGCCATTTGAAATGCTCAGATAGTAGATGAAATTGCACTGGTGTTCTTATAAAATAATGTTTCCTTTCACAAGTGTTAATATTTAGAATTGAAAGTTCCCTGATGTAAAATTCACTATCTTTGTAGTGGAACCCTTGGAAATCCACAATAAATGCCATTTTGTGCCGTCGTATGAGCTCTAGATAATCCTTACAGTCCCACTTAATGGATTATATATCACGTTTCGGTCGTGAAGAATTAAACAATAAGCACTTGTTTTGTTTGGTACCGGTTTTGCTGTTTCAATTTCAAGTCTGATATCGACTGCACCGTTCTTTATTGTCTCACTCTGATGAGTACAATCTATGACAGCTATTGGTGCTGTATGTTTGAATGAACTGGGTGTAAACGCTGGTTCATCTTCGTTTTTATAATAGTACGCTCTTTGAAAATGCGCATACATTTCATATAATAACGACCATTGATTCTTGTCCCAATCAAGGTTAAGGTTATCATACGGATATGCGTCTGCATTCAGGAATAATTTAATATTCCTTAGATTGCAATGATCAAATAATGCCGAATCTCTGTTTAAGCTATTTTTACGATCCGTTTGGAAGGCAAAAATAACAATTCGGGGTTTTTCCATCAAGCTGCTTGATTTAACAGTCCAGGTGTGATGGGTAGTCTCTTGAAGAGTGGGTAATTGTTGAATTTCCCAATTTCTAAATGAAATGGATAAATCTCTGCTCTCCTCAACATATTTCAATAATCTTAATTTTTGCACATCGGCCACTTTAAGATGTGGCACTTTCCAATAAATTTTGTTGATTTCCACAAAGGGTTTTTCAGTTCCTGTTACTGGTTGATTAATAATCGCGTTCAAATCATTGCTGCTCCTAATCAATACCAATTCTTGACGAACATTCATAATAACCTTTTGGAAATCCTCTGCAAATCCCAGCCACAATTTAAGAGGTATACAAACGGTAAAATTACCTTTTTGATCAAGGATATCAGGTAGTCCATCTAATGCCAATCCAGCATTTTGCAAACGATCAAATTGATTCTTCGTGTAGGATAAGTAACTCTTCAATGTGCTAGTTATTCCCAAATTCCGTGTTTGATCAATCACAGTGCCTCCTATTTCATAACGAATTTCATCGAAAAGAAATGAAATTCCATTTTTTATAAATTTTATATGTGTAGTTTCAGTAGGTGGATGTTTAACATCATCACTATTTTTTAATAATTTCCCCTCAATATAAATGTAACTATATGATGGTAAAGTGTATAGATCTTGCGTTTGGATGGGTATTCTTATTTCATCACTGCACTTATATGTCGTTGAAGCATACGGTTGATGAGTATGATATTCAAAATTCGCAATAGATTCATCAATTGGAACATTTTCAGCTACATTTAAATTTAGGAAACTCATTTTGTCTTCACTTTAAAACCCAAGGACCTTAAAAATAATTTATTTGTCGCTGTTAACGGTACACTGGTTTTTGTAGTACTGAACAATATATTTCTATCAGCCCCTTTTTTGTTATTTTTCATACCATTAGATTGTTGTTGTTGTTGTTGGTTGCTTGAGAAAACGTTATAATATCTCATGATCGCTCTTAGTTCACTTGTTGTAGATTTTTTTCACATGTAATCTTACTGTTACCACTTCTCCGTTGAAATTGACCAAGTTACCCTCTTGGTCTGTTAGTTTTATAGCAATTTCATTGATAAATTTCGTATTTATCGGTAAATAGATAACATTAGAGGGGTTTTCAACTATCTTGGTGCCTGGTGCATTTTTTGGATAGAAGACGTGCAAAATATGTTTTTTTTCATCATTAGAATATGAGTTTTGCACTAAATTACATTCAATATTGATCGCATTCACTCTGAAAATATTGATAGGCTTGTTGGAAATATGTTTTTTATTAGCAGCTAATATTTGCGGTGTAAACCCCAAAACTTGTGCTATACTACAATTCTGTTGAAAATCAATAGGTTCCGTGCATTTCACTTCCGATCTCAGGGTGGTTCGATTCAACGAAATATTTATGGCTGGTCTATCTGTTTGACCTTTCAATGGATTATTTTCATAGTTATCAATTATATATTTTTGTAGATAGTGATTTATATCACTTATTTCATAGCAACCAGGTGGAAGAATGATTATGTTGTTTACACCAAAATGGAAACGATTATTTGTTTCATCGACATTGGGAATGCTATTGTAACTGACAAAGTTTATTAATCCGATAACATAGTCATGAGATTCACTTAACACAATTGGTGGATATATAGTGGCTTTCAATTCTGACGACTTGTCGTTTAACGTGAACGTGTAGGACATGATGATGATGCTTGCATAACACTGACCATATTTTTCATTTGAATGATAATTTATTTAATAAAAATTTTATACATAAGTGTCCACAATTATACGATGTTTTTTTTTGATATGTTTTATAATTATAGAAAATATTCAATTGTTTCTTATGCGTACAATGATGTTTACAACCAGATTTAAAATATTTACAAACTTCAAGAGGTGGAGGTAGATTTCCATAACTATCAAAATATGAAATGTTATCCCCCTTTTTGCGATAGCTGACCCAATGTGTGCCCGGCCCATCAGAGTTGTCTAAATTCACAATTCCGCATTCATTTTTTCGAATTCGTTTAGGCATCTCATCTTTCATAAAGCATCCACGAAAATTAGCAATTTTTAATTCTGTAACCAAATTGCTAATATCCCGATCTGTTAGTGCTCGCTTTGGAAGTTTCATCTCTCTCTCTCTCTCTCTCTCTCTCTCTCTCTCTCTTTTTTTTTGTTAATTGTAACGATCTGCTTCACTGTCTCGTAGAAAAAGTCCAAATCCTTTTTTGTATTTTCTCAAGCACATTCCTTTTCCCATAGCAATAGCTTCCATAGTTTTATTGTGTCGATTTGCCTCTTCGAATTGTTGTTTGGCCTGTTTAGCAGCATTAATTGAATCAATAATTTTTGCAGTTCCCCCACCTAGTGCACCTAAAGCACTCAATCCCGCAAAAATCGGAATTAATGGTAAAATACCTCCTTTTTTAGGTAACCTTATCACTTTTGTTGACTTTATTTTGGATTTGAATTTATTGGCTAATTTCTTTGCCAAAAATACCCGTGAAAATAGATCCTTAGGTTTTTTTCTTATTATATGTTTTTTTATTTCTTTCACCACTTTATTGAAAGAAACACGTTTAATCTTCTTTTTCTTCATGCTCATTCTTTTTACACCACATATACACACTCAAAGTTGAGCAGGACTGCACCCCAATTATGTAAAGCTCACATATTTATAGGTAAAATTCTTGTTCGTTTAGCACCCCCATTCTCGTCCTGATCTTCATCTGTGGTTCTTTTTCGTTTTATATAAGGTATTTCTTCATAATCTATCTTGTCATTGTCAGTATTTATTTTCAATCTTTTACTTTCAATCTCATCGTTGCTATAGACGCTTTTACGCTTTTTCACCCTCAAAATTGGTTTTCGATTTTTCTTTTTATTGGTGGTACCAGCGACAGCAGGAGCAGCATCAGCAGCAGCAGTCCTATTTGATGTCATAATTTTAATCATCGCAGGAGTAGGAATTTGATTTTGTTGTTGTTGTGAAGGTTGAGTAGGTTTGGATTTTAAAATTCTTGGTTTTAACAGTTTTATTGCCTTTTCCCCTGAATTTTCTTCTTCTACACTTAGAATGATTTCATTGCACTTTTTTCTGATGAGTAACAAATTCTTTAGGAGTTTTCGTAAAACATTTCTTTGTTGTCTCTTATTACCAATTCCCATCCCTAATTTAACTTTGCTTCGCATTATACCGCTAACACCTAATGCAGCCATCTTTTCAGTAAGCGAAGCATCAGAAGAATGATATCTTTCCATAGCTTTAGTAGCTAAAATTTCATCTGCTTTATGGCGGTGTTTTAAATCCTTCTCTTTCGAATATTTAATATCATGTTCCATGCATGCCTCATCCAATTTATTTATAGGTTTGGATCCTGACATTAAACGTTTCGATAGACGTGTTCCAGGACCACAATAATTGTACCCGGGTATATGTAATTCAAATGGCAGGGAATTTATAAGGTTGTTAACAAGTCCACCACCCGTATAAAATTTCATATTTTAACCAAGATATATATATATATATACACACACACATACACAACCTTCGCTTTATAAAGAAAAGCTATAAATGATATAGTTTTAGTTATGTTAGTCATTTTTATTTGAAACATTGTTCAATATGAAAGTTCATCAACAAAAAGTTCATCTAAAAGTTCAGAATAATGATGTGTTGCAGACTGCAGGTGCTTATCATCAACATTCGAAACATGGTGATTTATTTCCCGCTACTATTAGATGTCTTATAGTAGGACCTTCAAATTGTGGGAAAACTAATGTTATGATTACACTCATTGAACATCCACATGGATTGAAATTTGAGAATATTAACTTATACTCAAAATCGGTACATCAACCGAAATACCAGTACCTCGAGCAATTATTAAAACCAATAAAAGGAATAACTTTCAACACTTTCACGACAGCTGAAAATATAGATCCACCTAATAGAGCCAAACCTAATTCTCTATTCATTTTCGATGATGTCATCTGCAACAAACAAGATTTAATGCGTGAGTTCTTCAGTATGGGAAGACATAATCATGTGGATTGTTTCTATTTAGCACAAAGTTACGCTAGAATACCAAAAAATCTAATACGAGAAAATGCTAATGTTATTATTCTTTTCAAACAAGATGAAATGAATCTAAAACATGTCTATACAGATCATATTGGTTCGATGGATTTTTCCTTTGATACATTTAAAAATATATGTTCAATGTGCTGGTCGGGGGAACCATTTAGTTTCGTTTCAATCTTTAAGGATAATGAACTAAATGGAGGTCGATATAGAAAAGGTTTTGACGAATTCATCAATATAAATACCTAAACTCTATTACTGCTTATGTTAGTTTGCCAGTAAAACAACAGGTGTTGACAAGCAGAACGTTGATAACGATGACCGAAATGAACACTTACAATAAGAGATTGAAACGACTTTTGATTCAAAAACGTAAAAATATTAAAGATAAATTACAATTACTCAAGTATGGAAAGAGAGTCAAAGAAAATGCATTTTCTCCAATAACGAAACAATTGAAGGAAATAAAAAAAAATTTGAAACATGAGGAAGACGAAAAGAATGGCAATCATGAAGAAGAATTAGAAGAAGAAGACTTAAAATGGGTGATGCCTCAATCGTCTTTATCACCGCTCACACCCATTGGGGAAACGACAGCAGGCAGCAGTAAAGACAGGACCAAGGAGACCGCTAATAATACTTCGTTTATCGATTACCTAGATCAATATCCACCCATTGCGAGGAAATATATTATGAGTCTGAATGAAAATCCTTCAAAATTCGATCGAAAATATGGTGTTCGTTTTGATCCAGAAACGGAAAAATTCTCGATTGGTAATTCACGAATGCAAATAATTTAATAATTTGATAATTGATAATTGAAATATTCTGAGGAAGACTTGCAAAATTACCATGATATAATTACTAAAACAAACGCATATAAATGTTATTATCACCCAAGCAATCAGATAGATGGTAACAAAACTGTTAAATATAAAAAAATTGTTGCACCGTTAATAAAAAAAAGGGGGGTTCTATCAATTTGAGATTACATAAAAACACAGCCTATATGTTTTGGAATGATCCTAATGAATTAGTTGAACGATTGAAATTATTATTGGCATCACATGAAGCTGGAAACAGTGGTGTTATAAATGAAATCACTTCAATTGTTGAAGAATTGTACGAGGCTGGTTTGATAGTATAACGATGACATCGAGAACCGAGAAGAAGTGGCAAATTGTCACCGAGCTGTATAAGCAGGCCCGAATAAATTTTAAACGTCGTAAAACAATTGTACGTGGCTTGTGGGACTTATGCCAAGCTGATCTGATAGATATGCAACCATATGGCAAAGAAAATAACGGTTTCAAGTATATTCTAATTATCATCAATTGTTTCTCTAAATACGTTTGGACTGAACCGCTCAAGGATAAATCAGGGAAAAATGTGTCAACTGCTATGGAAACTATTTTGTTGAAGATGTTGAAATCGAAAAAAAACAACAGTTTGAAAAATTTACAAACAGACAAGGGTACAGAATTTTATAATGTTACTTTCAAAAAGCTAATGGAAAAATATTCTATTAATCATTATTCCACCTACAGTGATAAAAAAGCAGCAATTGTTGAACGTGTAATTCGAACAATTAAAGGAAAAATGTATCCTCAATTTTCCTTTCAAAATACCCACAAATGGATAGGTGGTATTTTAGCTGAAGTGGTTAAAAACTATAATAATTCTGTGCACCGCACAATCGGAATGAAACCGATCGATGTAAAAGAAACAAATGAAGATTCTCTACGTGGAATTTATAGTAATCCAAAGTCACCAATACGAAAATGTAAATTCATAAAAGGTGATCATGTAAGAATTTCCACAGCGCGGGGTGTCTTTGATAAAAAATATAATATGAATTGGTCTCCTGAAATCTTTATTATTAAAAAAAAAGTATTGAGCACACCCACAACATATATTTTGAAGGATATCAATGATAAAGAAATCAAGGGAGGATTTTATGAGGAGCAAATGCAAAAAGTGAAATATCCAGATATTTATTTGGTTGAAAAAGTTTTGAAACGTAAAGGTGGAAAAAGCCTAGTTAAATGGGTTGGATTTGACGATACACATAATCAATGGATATCAAATGACAATGTATCTTAAAGGTTACAATAAAACACCAATAATTTAATAATGATTCTTTTATTACTTCAAAGTCCCAAATGGTTAACGTTTTTTTCAAATGAAATCATGATCATCAATCTCGATTCTTGGCATTTCCCTTCTTCTTCTTTTCGACGGTTGTGATGAGGGTGGTTGTTGTGATAGGGGTGGTATTGTTTCCTCCTCCCCCGCTAATAATTGTGAATTAATTTCAAAAAGTTGTCTTTTGGCTGCTCTTCTTTGTCTCGAATCCTCCTCATTAAGCCCATTATTCACATGAGGTGTACTTTGGGTAATGGGAACTCCTGCTCCCCTCAAGGCTCTCTTCAATATCACCCCATCTGATTGTAATGGGGGTGTTTGTGAAGGTGGTGGTGGTGTTGATATACATGCTTGTGTTACTTGAGCACTCTCAATATCCTCTTCGTCGACAATATTGTACTTGTATCTTCTTATGACATCTTCCAATAACCCCAGATCTTTGTCATCCTCCAATCGTGTTTTCAGGTATTTCACAGGTAAATTACCAAATTTTTTTTTCATCGTTTTTACTTTTGGACTATATGATAGTTTTATTGTTACCTTATCATCATAAAGAGTGACTTTGGGGGCTCCATATCTTTGAACAAATGAAAGTAGTTTAAAAAAAATAAAAATGATTAGGGAGGAAAAAAACTTACTGAAAAATCTGCTTGCACACCACCTCTAACATTCGGGGAGTAAAATTGTCCCGATCAGTAGAGAAAACAACAATAGTACAAGGAATATTCATGTTAAAGTTTTTTTCTTATTCACGTGCACGTTCGTAGCTGGTAACTCCAATAATTATACTAGTTTTTCAAGATGAATTGAACGGAATTTATACTCTGAAATCGCTGATTGTCAAGGACAAAATGTTTAAATTTTGGGACAGAATATTTTACTGTCAATCCTTCTTCCCCTTTATTTTATATGAAAATGTAAATACATATAATTCATGTGAAATATCAATTGAAATTTGTTTGAAGTTATTCATTTTCACCAAACGAATATCCATATTAAGAATTACATATATCAATTAATTGGTGTGAATCAATTACATACAAAGTGAAAATTTTCATCAATTGGATAATTATTTATTAGGCGTACTCTCTAAGTAAACGCTTATCGGTATGCTAATTGAGTCGGTATGCTAATTGAGCTTCGTCGGCGTTTATTTATCTCCGCGGACACATTGTAGTTGAATGGAATCAAGTTGAATAGAATGCAACTTGACCATTTATTCGTCCTCTTAATTTTATCGAATGATACATTGTTTTAATATTAATGATGTACATGCAAAAATCTAGATTGTTAGGATGCAACTTTGTCTACTATTATAATCTGAATTGAATTATTGCAAATTAACAAATATTTTGGGGCACGTGTAATTGCGATCCGAATTGGTATATAAGAAATAGATTGCGTAGGTATTCTACTTGAGGTTGTGTTTGTGCATAGAGCAGAATCGAGGTAAGCAGATTTTATTTTCTACCTGTTTTAAAAAAAAAAATGTTTGGGCTGATTTTTGAGTTTCCAATTTTTCAAATGAAAATATATTTTTCAGACATAAAAGAAAAAAAAAACATAAAAAAACAGCAAAAATCCGTGAAAAAGGCAGAGAAAAAAAAAATGAGCGGTACAGCAACCACCCGTTTAGATAGTTTGTCGGCTGAAGCCGTTAAGACTATGGAAAGGGTGAGTAGATTAATCAAAACTAAAGAGGAATTTTTAAAATATATTACTTATTTGAAAAATATTATTTGCGTTTTGAATAGATCGATTAAAAATAAATATAATGATGCTATTGGGAATTGGGCTAGAGTTGAATCTAATCTTAGTATTTTAAAGTATTATCAACGAACATTTAGGAAAAAGTTATCAAAATTAATGGAAAAACGATGCGAACCAAATTTAGAATGGCATGAAATTAAATCGGCATTTAATGGGCGTATATCTAGTGGTATTATTACAAATCTTGGATTCAAAGATCCTCAATTATTTTTGGAGAAAGCATTTAGAAGTTTTGCAATACAAATTCGTAAGTCGTTGAAAAAATCTGTACTAAAAGTTAACACTATTTTGGCTGGTTTATTTGTGAAACCCTCTGATTTAGAGACTAACTTTAAATTTTTTTCCACAAAAAATGAAGTTATTGACGTTAGTGTAAATTTAAAAGATTGGTATAAAAACAATGTATCGTCTGTTATTTTGAATCGAATGGGTGAGTTCCAAGAACGCGATTCGGGCTGGAGTCTATATGAAATTTTGTATTTGAAATTGAACATTAATCATTTCAGTCCAATAAATGTTGGTATGTCCACTTATGTAGATTTACCAGCATTTGTGAAAAGCACGCATAGTGTAATCAATATAAAAAATAATGATCAGTACTGTTTCCTGTGGTCTATTATGGCTGCTCTTTTTCCCGTTTACGATGAATCCAAAAATAAATGTAGAGTATATTCTTACCCCGATTTTGAAGGCTTTCTTAAGTATGAAAACATTAATTTCCCAATAGAATTGAAGGATATTCAAAAATTTGAATTATTGAACGGTTTAGGAATAAATATTTTTACTATTTCGAATAACAAGGAGATTGTTCCTCTTTGTCTTACCAAGAGTCCATTTTACAAAATAATAATTAATCTCTTGATGGTGCCTTGTGAAAATTTGACAAATGAAATAGCTGAAAATAATCCTGGAACGAGTTCAATGAATTTAAAAACTAAAACAAATTACCATTTTGCTCTAATAAAAAATTTATCCCGTCTTTTGAGTCGTCAACTTAAAGATTCGAACAATAGGAAATATTTCTGTGAAAGATGTTTGAATCATTTCGCTACAAATGAATCTTTGGAAAGGCATCTGGAGTTATGTAGAGATTTGAATCACTGTAAAATAGTTTTACCTAAAGAAACTCATAAGATTTTAAAATTCAAAAATTTTACACATCAAATACCTATGCCTTTCGTTATTTATGCGGACATTGAAAGTCTTTTGGTTGATTATGATCTGTCCTCTTCCTCCTTTGCTCTCGATAATAAAACTATAAAGCGCAAAAAACATGAAGCCTTTAGTATAGCTTATTATTTCAAATGTGATTATGATGATTCTTTATCTAAATTCAATTTATATACAGGTTCTGATTGTATAAAATGGTTCATAAATGAATTGGAAAATCTTTCAGCATATGTTGGAGGAATTATATCGAACCCTCTTCCAATTGTAATGAACGATGAGGAGAAACAGAATTTTTATGAAGCGAAGCAATGTTATGTGTGCGATAATGAATTTTCTGTTAGTGATGGTAAAGTTCGTGATCATTGTCATTTTTCAGGAAAATATCGTGGTGCAGCTCATGAAACTTGCAATTTAAAATTGCAGATATCTAATACTATACCTGTGGTTTTCCATAACTTTTCCAATTATGATAGTCATTTTCTAATTAGAAGTCTTGCGAAAGATATTGAGGGTCCCTTGAATATTTTGCCTGTTAATAAGGAAAAATTCATTTCGTTCACAAAATACATCACTAAATATAAAATAAATTTGAGATTTATAGATTCCTTTAGAAATTTAGCCGGTAGCTTGGAAAAATTATCCTCGTATTTGGATGATGAACAAAGAACTATTGTTTCAAAATTCTTTCCTGATAAAACTCACTTTGAGTTAGTGACAAGAAAAGGTGTATTTCCATATGAGTATCTTGATAATTTTAAAAGACTAGACGATCAGGAACTTCCATCGAAGGAAAATTTTTATAATACGCTCACTGAGGAGGCAATATCGGATGATGACTTTAATCATGCAAATAATGTATGGAAAACTTTCAAAATTCAAAATTGAAAACAATATGCTGAATTGTATCTTAAAACTGATGTTTTACTTTTGAGCGATATTTTCGAGAATTTTCGAATTAATTGCATGAAATATTATAATTTAGATGCACTCCATTATTTTACAACACCAGGATTGGCCTTTGATGCGATGTTAAAACTTACAAAAATTGAATTGGAATTACTCACTGACATTGAAATGATTAATTTTATTGAAAAAGGCATTAGAGGAGGAGTGTCGCAATGTTCGAGGCGTTATGCGAAATCCAACAATAAATACATGTGTGTTGATGAATACAAGTCTGATGAGCCTATTTCGTATTTAATGTATTTTCATGTGGTGAATTTATATGGAGCTGCCATGACAAAGGCATTACCATTTTCTGATTTTCAATGGGTGCAGATAGGGTCTAATGAAATAGGCACTATCTTAAACACACCAGATGATGCTGAATTTGGTTATGTTTTAGAAGTGGACTTGGAATATCCGAAATCTTTATATGAAAAACATAAAGATCTTCCGTTATGTCCGCATCATCTGCCACCACCTGTATCTGATAATGATACAACTAAATTATTATTGACTTTATACAATAAAAAAAAATATATTATTCATTACCAAAATTTGAAACAGGCTATTAAATTGGGGTTGAAGCTAGAGAAAGTTCATCGGTGTTTGAATTTTGCTCAAAAACCTTGGATGAAATCGTACATCGATTTTAACACAGAGTTGCGTAAAGCCAGTAAAAACGAATTTGAACGTAACCACTTCAAATTGATGAACAATGCGCCATTTGGAAAAACAATAGAAAATGTTAGAAGATATAGAGATATAAAGCTAGTAACACATTATGAAGGGAGATATGGTGCTAATTACTACATATCACAAGGGAACTTTAGTAGCATTACTATTATCGATGAAGATATTGTACTAATAGAAATGAAAAGGTTAACCATAAATATGAATAAACCAATTTTCATCGGTATGTGTATTTTAGATATTTCGAAAACATTTTTGTATGATTTTCATTATGAATACATTAAAGCTAAATTTAACGACAATGCAAAATTATTGTACACAGATACTGATAGCCTTATTTATCAGATTTTCACAGATGACATTTACCAACATATAAGGCAGGATATTGATAAATTTGATACCTCCGATTATCCTGAGAATAATATTTTTAATATTCCTAGGCGGAATAAAAAAGTAGTTGGTTTAATGAAGGATGAAAATAATGGTTGCATCATGAGTGAATTTATCGGGTTGAGGTCGAAGATGTACACGTATAAAGTTTGCGAAATTGAAAAAAAAAAAGAACAGAATATTAATTATGCTGATAACCATGAACTTATTGAGCTTTTGAAAACAATTAAAAAAGTAAAAGGAGTAAAGTATGCAGCTATAAAAAATTATATAACCTTTCAGGATTTTTATAAAACACTTTTCGAACAATCAACATTTTCAATAATTCAGAACAGTATAATTGCGAAAAATCATGAGATTTTCTCAATTCAACAAGAAAAGGTTGGTTTAAGTTTTGATGATGATAAAAGAATTGTATTGGAGGATAAAATATCAACGGTACCATGGGGGTATTTTGATTAATTCCTATCTTTATATATTTTGATTGATCTACACAGCCTCTCTCGGTGAAAATGCTGTATCGTTGTTTCTCAAAAAAAAAACTAAAACAAAATATAAAATTTCATTACCAGAATGAATAATCTACCTACTGGAGCAGAGCTGCGGCGGTGCCCAATAGCTGCGTGGGAGCTTGAGGTACTTTTCCATGTACTGGAAAAACCTGGAGACTTAACACTCCAGGACCTGAGACGGCTGGTGGCACTGGCCAATATTCCAGGTCATTGGAAAGCCTGGCTAATACAGCAGTATTATCTAACGCATTGTGCTGTAATGTGTCAGGACAACTAGATTAGGTTTTATATTTATCTTTAGGTTAATATTATATCTATTTAATAAGTTAAGAAATTGATGTTTAACCCGAAGTAGTAGTAGTGCCATTAGGCGGTATTTTATTTAAGAAAAAGTAATCGATGAACTACCAGTTTCATTTTGGTCTCTCCACTGTTTCATTTGATACAGAATTTCTCAAAGATCAACATGCCTGTGCCCGTTAAATACGTCTGTCCTATATGTAAAGGTGAATCTGAACAATACTATGCACCTTGTATTCGTTGGTTTTTTCAATTACTAGACAAAAAACTGTATGGAGTAAAACATAGATGTAGTTGTTGTCGATTAATGTGGCAAGAGCAGTGAAGATGTGTCTTGAAAGTATGGATCACATGGACTTTGAACAACGACTTCTCACGTTTAAGAAGAAATTTTGGACCGGTGCTGCAAATCCTATCGATTAGCCAAGAGCTGGTCTGTATTTCACCGGTGAAGGAGACATTTGCCGTTGTGTTTATTGTTCAGTGCAAATTCATAATTGGAAGAAGGAGGATAGTGCTTTGGAGGATCATTATAAGTATTCCAAAGATTGTGCATTTGGTCAGATGTTGTGGAAATATTCCAGGACTACGCGTAACGAAGATCATCACCCCCACAAAATACTACTACAACTACTACTACTACTACTACTACTACTACTACTACCACTTCAACTACTACAAAAAAATGAATTTAGTAATCCTTTACTCGCTTATTGGAAATATCTTATATGTTCATTTCCAACCTAAAGTGATAAAGGCTCAAGTATGTACTAATAAAAATAAACTATGTGATAATATGGTTGTATGCAGGCTAAACAATGATCTACCTGTATTTAAATATTACTTCAAAAATGATGATGATTATGATGTCTACAACATACATACTTTCAAAATAATTTATACTTTTTCAAATCGAAGTTGTAAAGAATCTGATTGGCTAAACGTGCCTCCTTCTGAACAAAAAGAACATCACTCTTCTATAAAGATACTTATAATTTTGTTATTTTGCTTAATATGTATGCTCGTATCCATACTTACCTTTTTATTAAGAAATACTTTATTTCCTAAAATAACTACATGTATATAACATAATACTTATCGATAATCTTCCTAATACATATATATATTTTTTTTTAACATGAATGCAGCCTCAGAATCTTCCCTATGTACTCTGTTACGAGCTGTTTCCTTTCTTCCTTTATAGGCAGAACCTTTTTTTTCCCTGAAATCTTCAATCGGGATCTTAAACTCTTCATAGTATCATTACTGTGCCCCCTTTTGTACTCTTATTCTTGTGTCGTTGGTCGCTGTCACTTATACTGGCACATTTCTACCTCCTGTCAAGTACGTTACCTGAACTAACTACTTGCGTATAATATAATTCGGTGAATGCAGCCTCAGAATCTCCCCTATTTAATATATGCATTAATAATGCACTATTTGTTCTAGCACATTTCTACCTCAAGTCAAGTACGTTACCTAAACTAACTGCTTGTGTATAATATATACAATTTGTAATCTTTTTTTTGTTAATATATTTACATACAACCCATTTGTGCTTATAAACCAGTTTGTTGTACTACCATTTGTAATTTAAGAATTCTTATTACCTGACAAGTTCGTACTTGTATATTACACAATATCCATGGTTTGGATTGGACCACCAACTATGATTACTATATACCTGTAGAAATCATGTAAAGAATGAACTCACATATGCACTCGAAAATGTAAATATACTATACGATTGGCTTGTCAATAAAAAACAAATATTATAATTGTCTTGGTTTATTTCCTCCCAGAATTCTAGTTCAAGTTCACTTATTTCAACATGTAATTTCCCATAAGGATATCTAAGGTTTATAGTAGCTAGAATTGTTCCTTTCAAAGTTTTTCCAAGTCCAACAAAAGAATTTTCAAAAATATATTTTTTTTTCACAATTCTCACAAAATTAATCATCGTTTTATTCGATTTGAAATCCGAACTTGTCGAAATTTTTCTAAGTCCGAACTTTACGAAAAAAAATTTTTTTCACTTCTCTCGCAAAATTAACCTGCGCAAGCCTGGCTAGGCCTGATCTACCAGCCCAAGGTCACCTGCAATGACGTCACACGTTTACTACATTAATTTTTGGTTGCCTACCCACTTGGGTTAGGTTCCAGTTGGGTGACCTTGAAGTGTACCAGGAACTACCATGGTTTTGGTGGCCTTGAAATGTCCTAGGACCCCGGTAGTTTACCTACTCATCTGAAATAATATTTTCTCGATACCTCAAAAAATACAAATACGATCGAATTAAAACTTGATGTGGAATACCGACATAAAGACTTAAGTGATATTTTGTGAGGATTGTATCACTGGAAAATTTTAAAAAAATTACCAAAAAATATTACGTATCTCACGATAACTTATGGGAACGGAAAGAAGTAGCGACTTGCAATTTTCAACATGGGTTGCGTATCGGATTTGAGTTTGTTAACAGGCTTAAGTGGCCAAATGGTTTTTGAGTTATGAACATCTAAATTTTTGTTGTTATTTCTCCTATAACTCGAAATATACAGATCCGATCCAATTAAAACTCGGTAATAACTTGTATTGCCGACGCGCAAATTTTCTCCGAATTTCGTGAATATCGTATCGTGAAATTACTTGAGATGTAGGTTTTTTCCTATATCAGATAGAATACATATGTCAGAATTAAACATTCTGTGATCATAGGCGATTTTCATTATTCATATAATTACAGGTAGAAAAATGGGAAGTCTACTCCACTAAAATTTGTGTATTTCTTGAAAGAAATGATGCACAATGCATTTCGACAAGTGAACATGTCATCTTCAGGTGTTCACAAAAATAAATAAAAATAAAAGTAAATACAATAAAAGTGTTCACCACTGAGTTACGAAGTATTTTGGAGTTGACTTTGTAACTCAGTGGTGAACACTTTTAATGTATTTATTTTTATTTTCATTTATTTTTGTGAACACCTGAAGATGACAAGTTCACTTGTCGAAATGCATTTTACATAATTTCTTTCAAGAAATACACAAATTTTAGTGGAGTAGATATCCCCTTCTTCTACCTGTAAAATCAGACCTCCACGTCAATGGACTATTAAAAAAAAAATCATATAATTGTTCGAAATGTATTAATATCTTATAAAAGCTGAGAAAACGGTATATAGCTAAGTTAAATTCGAATCGGAGTGTCCAATAGAGGTGAATAAAACATTATTAACAGTAAGATTGTCGGTTTTAGGTTAAATTTTATTTTTTTCCGCTCTCTCGAAAAATTTTATATTTCATAAACTATGCTCGCAAAAGCTCCTGACTTCAGGTCAGTGCTTGAAACATTTTTGTTTTGTTTTATGCACATTTTTTTGGCAAATAAATCTCATTATTATTAGTTTGTTCAATTCCAGCCAACACGATACAATTATTTCAAAATTTGTATTTTTGAGCGTATGTTCTTGGGAAATTTGCTTTATCATTTTGCCCAAATGTCTGTAAATTTCGAATTTTTTGCCGAAAATGGTCTCAAACGATTGTCTACCTGATGAAGAATTCGAGGATAGATTTGATTCTGTCCGGCTGTCCGTTGCCACGATAACTTGAGACAAGAATGAGATAGCGACTTGAAATTTTCAGGGTAGGTGGCGCATCCCAATACGACGGACAAGTTCGTTAATGTGCATAATCGGCCCATTGGTTTCCGAGTAATTATTTTGTTTTCAAGCAATATAAATCCGATCGAATTGAAACTTGGTGAATAGTTGTAAAATATGAACATAAGCACGTTTGAAAATATTGTGAGAATCGCATCACTAGAAAATTTAAAAAATATTATTAAAAAATATTTTTTTCTTTTTGTTGATTGATGTTAGTGTTAGATTCAATCCTATGCACGGGCTTAAGCCCCCTATAGGTCCTTAAGTGTGGTTCAAGTTTGTATATTATGGAATAATGCGACAAATTTGTGAAAGCTGTGGAACTAAGGAGTGTTGAATAAATAAATTAAATTAAATTTTTCATGTCCTGATTACCTGAGAAAGGAAAGAGATAGCGTTTTGAAATTTTCGGGAAAGGTTATGAATCCGAATGGTACATTTGAGTTTGTTTATAGGTATAATTGGCCAAACGGTTTTGGAGTTATACCAACATGAAATTTGGTTGTCATTTCCTCTATAATTCGAAAAATACAAAACCGATTAATTTCAAGCATGGTCTTTAGTTGTATAATGTCAACGAGAAAATGCTTATAAAATTTCGTGAGGATCGTATTTCTGAAAAATTATTGAAAATAATTCTATATATCAGTAACTATACGTCCGACATCGCTAAAATTTGCGATGATCCTTCAAAACCTAACTCTACTGCCAAGTTCCAAGTTTGAACACGATCGGATATATATTGTTGGAGATTCGAGCAGCCTTGTGTGAGTTTAGTAGATGGATGGGTGACCGTTGCCTTGATAACTTTTGAACGAAAGGAGATAGGCACTTGCATTTTTCAGAGTATGTTGCGTGTCCGAATGGGAGTGTTGACTTCGATTACGGGCATAATCGGTCCAACGGTTCCAGAGTTATACCCACCTGGAATATTATTTCCTCGATAAGTCAAAAAATATGGACTCGATCGAATTGAAGGTTGGTATCTAATTGTAGAATATCGACATAAAGATGTGTTTAAAATATTATGAGAATCGTACCCCTAGAAAATTTTTAAAAAATTATAAACAAAATTGCTTCAAGCACTGACGTGAAGTCAGGAGCTTTTGCCCGTATGTTCTATTGTCCATTCTCCTGTATTGGACACTTCATTCGAATTTACCATGGTGAATTCGAGTGTCCAATACAGTAGAATGGACAATATAATTTACCATGGTAAATTCGATTAAGAGTGTCCAATACAGGAGAATGGACAATAGAACATACGCGCAAAAGCTCTGACTTCACGTCAGTGTTTGAACCTATTTTTCGCTGGATGATATTTCCTTACAATTTAGAATGAATGAAGGTTGAACACAAACGTAGTTTGAAATTAAATGATATTATTTTGAGAAACTCATGACAACAAGCAGCTGCAGATTAGTATGGGTATACTCCATTCACTTTTATAAAGTCTCCCGGTTGGCCATGATTTAGGTATATCACGTTTTTGTAACTGAAGCAGAGGCAGGTTGGCACTGCTGAAATATCGTCAAGGTCAAAATAGTTCACCGAGAGGTTGCCTGTTTCTATTCTCAAAAGTCTCACACTTAAGATAATCATAACATTAAAAACTGCAATAGGACTGACATTCTGACTTCATTCTGACATGTGGAACTCTAGAATGAAATCAATTAGTTTCCTATCATTATATTTTATTAAGGTATAACAATGACTCGGGTTTCGTAGTACTACTACATTTTGAAACTGTTGTATTTCAAGTTGTACAACAAGGTATTTAAATGTCTTCTTGAGAAAAGTGAGGAATTCCATAGGTACGTCTGCTCGTTTAGAAGTTTTACTGCCGGGTTATTCAGGTACTTTTATTGTTTTCTCAAATGAACTATCACGAAGTAACGGACTATACTCATCTATCCATTATTTTTCAATAAAATTTCAACACTTGATTCTTGATTTCCATACAAGAAAATAGCATAATTGAAGTTTATATACGTGAAATATTTCCAGTAACAACAGAGCAAAAATTTTCTTCTATAGTCGCCAGGACTGTGGAATTATTGGATTCACATAATATCTTCCCAAATTCACAATTTTTCCGAAGGATATTCACATTGTGAAAATACGTAATTACTACGACTTCTATGTAGAGAGGACAACGTTGTTAAGTTATCTGACAGGAAAATGACTATAACCTAACATTTTCAAAATATACATGGTGAAATGTGTCAAATTTTCATGGCCAACCGGGAGACTTTATAAAAGTGAACGGAGTATACCTAGGTATATTGGAGAAAGAAGTATATGCTTGGTAAGATATAATATTCGTAGGTAAACAATTCTTCTGTAGAATGTCTTTGGCAATCAAAAGGATTTTCCATCGAATTATTTCGACAGTTCATGACATATATTTGACACAAAAATAATCCTTCATAGGTATTGAAGCAAATGGAATCTCAGAGCCTATCGAGGACAGTTGAACGAATTCTTATCAGGGAGTTCCAGCTTTATCGAGAGGACATCCGGCGATTTTATTGGTCCAGCTCAGTTTTCAGCAGGACTGTTCATTTTTATTTTCGACATTTCTTATGTCGAAGACATACCAAACGCCTTCTATTATACGAGTGAATATTCAATGAAACTTTTTTATTTGGCAATCAATTTTTATGTGGAGCTCGGTGATTCCTTTCAGTATTCACTTTGATATTGGTTCTCCCACGTTATTTATGTTCTGCTATAGAAGATTGAAGAAAGAATAATTTCATCCAAAATACCAGATTTCAATGTGGGTAGTTTGATTCAGTTCTGGCATATTTATTTCGTCGAATAAAATGCACGGCCGGCTGTCCGTTGCTACGATAACTTCAGAACGGAAAGAGATAGCGACTTAAAATTTTCAGGGTAGGTGGCGAATCCCAATACGACGCACAAGTTCGTTAAAGGGCATAATCAGCCCAATGGTTTCCGAGTTATAATTCTGTATTCAACCAATACAAGTCCGATGGAATTGAAACATGGTCAGTAGTCGTAGAATGAAAAATTAAGCACGTTTGTGAAATTTTGTGAGCATCGTATCAATACAAAATTTAAAAAAATTATCAAAAAATATTATTTATGTTACCATAACCTGAGAACGGAAAGAGATAGCGACTTGAAATTTTCAGGTAAGGTTGTGCATCTGAGTGGGGCATTTGAGTTAGTTTATAAGTATAATGAGTCGAACAGTTTTGGAGTTATACCCATCTGAAATTTGGTTGATATTTCCTCTATAACTCGAAAAATATAAAATCGATCCAAATCAAACATGATTTTCAGTTGTGGAATGACAACGCGGAAACTCTTGCGAAATTTCATGAGGAACATATAACTCGAATTTTTTTAAAAAACATTGAAAATCATTGAAAAAAACTCTATATATCAGAAACTTTTCGTTCGACATCGCTGATATTTTGCGAGAGCCTTCAAAACCTAACTCTTCTGCCAAGTTTGAACACGATCGGATCTTTATTTTTGGAGACCCGAGCAGCCTTGTGTGAATTAAGTGGCTGGATGGGTGACCGTTGCCTCGATAACTTTCGAACGAAAGGAGATAGGGACCTGCAATTTTCAGGGTAGGTTGCACATCCAATGGGAGTGATAAGTTCGTTTTTGGGCATAATCGGTCCATCGGTTTCAGAGTTATACCCACCTGCAATATTATTTCCTCGATAATTCAAAAATATATAGACTCGATCGAATTGAAGTTTGGTAACTAGAGGTGGAATATCGACATGAAGGAGTGTGTAAAATTTTGTGAGAACCGTACCCCTAGAAAATTTTCCAAAATTACGAAAAAAAAACATTGGGTCAAGCACTGACGTGAAGTCAGGAGCTTTTGCGCGAATGTTCTATTGTCCATTCTCCTGTATTGGACAGTCTTAATCGAATTTACCATGGTTAATTCTGTCCGTTCTCCTGTATTGGACAGTCTTAATCGGATCTATCATGGTAAATTCGATTAAGACTCATACAGGAGAATGGACAATAGAACATATGCACAAAAGCTCCTGACTTCACGTCAGTGCTTGAACCAATTTTTTATTGTTAATATGCTATACAGGTCGATTAGTATTATAAATTGCATTTTTCTGGCGCTCTTGTTACTCGGAACAGAGTGCTTATCAATTTGCCCCAATGTCTGTAATCCAATTTATTGCTGGAAATGGAAATAAATATCGTTATTGGGCAAAATCTGATTGGGACAAAAAATGGTGGTTTCGGAGTAACAAAAAATTTTTATTTTCACATTGCAAATTTCAAATTCAATTTTTTTTTAATATGCAATGTCATCATAAGAACCCATTGATACAATTCTCAACTCTAAAAAACTAATACTTTCGGAGATATAATTTTTAAAAATTTCAATAATAATTAATCTTATTTCTGTGATTTCATAGAATTCTCTAATTATAATTTGCTCAAGTATGTAAATCCAACGTGGGGTGTTTCATAGACCTACGTTTTGAAATTACGAAAATTCTTGAAAATTGACCCACAGAAGCCAAATTGAAAAAAGATCACAGCAAGTGGTGTTCCCAAACGGTCACCCATCCAAGTACAAACCACAACGTTATGTAGCATATTGAGTGTGGTATGGCCACAAATTATATTTCTTCCTCTAACTCTGCAATTATATTTATGATGCATTTCTATCATAAGAATCCATCGATATCATTCCCAACTCTGAGAAATCAATACTTTCAGAGATATGATTTGTCAAAATTTGAATAATTACTCGATAGTTTGTATGACCCTTTTCTGAACTTAATTTCTTTTATGATGTAGTTCTATCATGAGAATCCATTGATGCCATTCCCAACTCTGAGAAGTCAATACTTTCGGAGATACAATTTATCAAAGTTTGAACAAGAACACCAGAGCTCCTATCCAAAGGGCTTCCCACATGTTGCCCTGAGTAAAAATATATATATATGTTACTCAGGGTGGTTATAATCCCAACAGGATAGATGATTTTATCTCAAAGTTAAAGGACAAATTGAAGAATAGAGAGGATAACTTACTGAATACAACACACGAAGTCAACAACGAGACAGAATGAAAAGGATACATCAGCATCCCCTACTATGGTAGCATGTCACATACAGTCGGTAAAGTACTCAAGAGACAATTCAATGTTGAAATTTCATTCAAATCTTCGAACACACTTTACCAAAAATTAGTGCGCAAATACAGGGTGAGTCTTTGACCACTGCATTAATTTTAACCAAAGATTCCCCTCATCAAATGAAACACTTTTTTCATTTACCATTTTTCCAGATTCGGCTCAGGTAAAAAGTTACAAGCGTTTAAAGATTTCACAATGTGCTAATACACTCCCGCATATAAATTATCTATGACATTGTTGGCGGACGAGAATAAGGCATGGTAACGTGGTTTACAGCTTGATTCGGGATTCCAACGCTCAGGGACGGATCCATAAAAGTAGTGAAATTTCTGGAGTTTTCCATTTTAAAACATTCAATGAAGAATACTCGAAAATGGTGCGTTTAAGGAGAAATGATGAGGAATAATATAATGTTCTAAAACGATGGAATATTCTTGAAATGACTCAAGAAAAACTTGATATGCTTTCTTTATGCTAATTTCGTTTAGTTTTATGAGTCCACGAGTCCATCACTAGAAATCCAGTAGAAGTAGAAATTAATTAATATTTGGAAAATATGTATCATAGTTATAGGAAAGTTTACGCCAACATTCATTTTATTCGAAAAAAGGATGTCAAAGCTACAAAATAAAAACTGATTTATTTTCAGAATTTCAACAGCCTGTATTTCTTTACCTGAGCTGAATTTGGAAAAATGTTAAATGAAAAAAGTGTTTCATTTGATGAGAGGAATCTTTGGTTAAAATTAATGCAGTGGTCAAGGACTCACCCTGTAGATGGGATTGATGTTTTGGACAAATCTTGAGTTTACAGGCTTGAATGCGGAGATTGTATCACCATATACGAGTATGTTGGTAGAAGTGGGAGGAAACACAAGAATCAGGGAACACCTGACAAGCTCTAGAGTGACAGAAAGTATTAAATCAGTTTTTGGAGTACACTTAAGAGAAAGTGATCATCATTTTAATATATCCTACTATTGCATAATTGTAACTTTGGTAAAATTGGAAATATTGAAAGAAATATAAATTACAAGCCCATTAATATCCCGCTTTACAAGATCTTAAATTCAACAATGCTGAATAATTTCCATTAGGAGTCCTTTTGGTTGTTGGGAAGTCGACAAAATACCCAAAAATGTTCGACACAGTCTTCCTTTGTTTTAACTCAATAGTGCCACCTTGAGTGCCCAGCATTTCATTCATTTTGCAAAAAACCCCCTCCCCCCTCCTTTTTACATTGAATTTCATTTTTACATTAGTTTGTTCATTAAATTACAAACTCTACAAATGCGTCAAGTAGGTTATTCTTAAATATCACCAGATATCTCTCATATGTCAAACAATAACAGTATAACAGACAACAGAATGAAAATCGAGTGAGTGAACTACCGCCTCCGTCAAAATCACAATGTTGAAAAATACAAACGAAAATTATAATAAAAATTCAAGAAATACATTGATCTAAATAAAAATAATTGAAAAAAAATTTTATCAAATTTTAATTTTTTATCAATCAAATTCACTTTTTTTTTTACTAAATAAAAAAAAATATTTTTACTGAGAATGGCGGAATGCCAAAACATGTTAGCCTTATAAGTGAATAAATGTTCCCAAAATATAGTGTTTTTAGACTACACTCCTATTCAGAATACAGGATGTTTTCTATCTAGTAGATCCATAATTTAATAGCAACACTGGATTCTATCTGGATCATCTTCGTTGAGTTCCTGGATGGTTATCATTCTATCAGGATTACATTTCTGGAGTTTCAGAATTCTCGCCACTGGAGGATTGTCACTTTATAAGGATGAAATTTATGTGGTTTAATAGTTGTCGTCACTGAAAACTGGCCAATTTCGAGTTCCCTACACTCTAAGAAATTTTGCAACACCGGCCAACACCCGCTAACACCGGCCTGATTTCCTTAGAGGTCCTGATCTGTTCAGTGTTATTTCGCACCATCCGAAATAACACCGACTTTTAGGTGTATTTTCTGCCATAATAAGTAATCAGCTTTCACACCAGACCGATTGAGATTTATCATTCGGATGAGTGTGAGGTAGCACTAGATCAATGTGGTTTAGCACTAGTTCGGTGTGAATTTGCACAAGTACCGTGGTGCATTTAGCACTGGTTTAGTGTGATTTAACTTTAGTTCAGTGTGAATTTGCACTGACCTAGTGCGTGTGCAATATCTTGTTCAGTGTTATTTAACACCGAATCAGATGCGTTTTAAACCCTCGGGGTGTAGGTGTTATTTAGTTGAAATTTACACCATTTTCGGTGTTTTATATGATATTGTTCGTTTTATAATTTGAAACACAATATCATATAAATCACCGAAAGGCTATGAAAAGGGTATAGGTATTGAAAAAAACTTTTTAGTACATATGAATTTATTATTTCAAAGATTATTTAATAGACAGTTCAATTTTTGGCGCTCTAGTTCCTCGGAACTGAGTGCTTATCAATTTGCCCAAATGTCTGTAATTTTCGAATTTTTCGATGAAAATGGTCTTAAACGATTAGGTTCGACTCACTGATCAAGAATCCGTGGTGGAAATTTATTCTGTCCGGCCGTAGGCACGATAACTCTCGAACGGAATGAGCTAGAGAGTTGAAATTTTCAGAGTAGGTTTGGGGGATAAATATCGCGGCTAAGTTCGTTACTGGGCAAAATCGGACAGAGGGTTTCGGAGTAATAAAAAAAAAATTTTTTTTACAAAACAAATTCCAAATTAAATTTTTTTTAATAAGCAGTTTTATCATAATAATCCATTCATATCATTTTTAACTCTAACAAGGTAATACTTTCGGAGATATGATTTTTCAAAATTTCAATGTAAATCGTATTTCACAGATTGATATAATTATTTTATGTATGAATTTCATAATGTCAACTTGACAGAAGGGAATATTGTAACTTCAAAAATATTGGGGTTGAAATACTCGTATTTTAGCGATACAACGGGGACCTCACCCGAAAATGTTTGAAAATATTACGTAAATATTGAAAGCATAATTCTGTAGTTCGAGAGAGGAGAAAATTTGGTGAACGTAGATGAGGAAATTTTTGATCGATTACAAGGTAATTTTTACATTATTTCTTCTCTTCTTTAATATTTCTTAAGTTAAGGTTCATAATACAGAATGAATGTGTTAGTGGTATGAACTATTAAATTATGAAAAGATAATAATTTGTTCGTCAGCCTCTGCCTACTGAAATATCAGGAATAATCGACAATAATGGACTAATGGACAATCGGCTATGATGTCTTCAGCCTTTCTCTAGACATTCTTTTCTGTATTATGAACCTTAAATTCAGAAAAGAATATTGTTAGTGGTATGAACTATTAAATTTCAAATTATGAAAAGAGGATAGTATTTTATTAATATATTTTGAACTATTAAAACAATTTGTTCGCTATCCACTACCTACTCACATATCAGGAATAAATGGACAATCTACTATGATTGTCTCCAGCCTTGCTGTAAACATTTTGATGGTACTTTCCTAAGGTATTTCGAGTTGGGAAAACTATGCACCGAGTGTAAGTTGCAACAACCCATTCCACGAGGTTGAATCATTGCAGATTGCTCATTTAATCTTGATAAATAAATTTAATGACAATTTTTGAAGCATTAAGGCATTGAAGCATTGTAGATTTTTTGGCGCTCTAGTTCCTCGGAACTGAGTGCTTATCAATTGGCCCAAATGTCTGTAATTTTCGAATTTTTCGATGAAAATGGTCTTAAACGATTAGGTTCGACTCACTGATCAAGAATCCGTGGTGGAAATTTATTCTGTCCGGCCGTAGGCACGATAACTCTCGAACGGAATGAGCTAGAGAGTTGAAATTTTCAGAGTAGGTTTGGGGGATAAATATCGCGGCTAAGTTCGTTACTGGGCAAAATCGGACAGAGGGTTTCGGAGTAATAAAAAAAAAATTTTTTTTACAAAACAAATTCCAAATTAAATTTTTTTTAATAAGCAGTTTTATCATAATAATCCATTCATATCATTTTTAACTCTAACAAGGTAATACTTTCGGAGATATGATTTTTCAAAATTTCAATGTAAATCGTATTTCACAGATTGATATAATTATTTTATGTATGAATTTCATAATGTCAACTTGACAGAAGGGAATATTGTAACTTCAAAAATATTGGGGTTGAAATACTCGTATTTTAGCGATACAACGGGGACCTCACCCGAAAATGTTTGAAAATATTACGTAAATATTGAAAGCATAATTCTGTAGTTCGAGAGAGGAGAAAATTTGGTGAACGTAGATGAGGAAATTTTTGATCGATTACAAGGTAATTTTTACATTATTTCTTCTCTTCTTTAATATTTCTTAAGTTAAGGTTCATAATACAGAATGAATGTGTTAGTGGTATGAACTATTAAATTATGAAAAGATAATAATTTGTTCGTCAGCCTCTGCCTACTGAAATATCAGGAATAATCGACAATAATGGACTAATGGACAATCGGCTATGATGTCTTCAGCCTTTCTCTAGACATTCTTTTCTGTATTATGAACCTTAAATTCAGAAAAGAATATTGTTAGTGGTATGAACTATTAAATTTCAAATTATGAAAAGAGGATAGTATTTTATTAATATATTTTGAACTATTAAAACAATTTGTTCGCTATCCACTACCTACTCACATATCAGGAATAAATGGACAAGCTACTATGATTGTCTCCAGCCTTGTTTTTTAAGATACTTTCTGCAGTTCTATCATACTTCCGATATAATTCCCAACTCTGAGAAACCAATACTTTCGGAGATATAATTTGTCTGTTTGAATAAGAGCGCCAAAAAGCTCCTGTCCACAGGGCTTGAACCAATTTTTTATATAAAATTTGTGAAAATACAATAAACAATAAATTTTTATAGAAATATTTAGTGATTACTGAAGCTTAAAGAGATAATCAAAACTGTCGACAAACCAATCGAACTTTTGAGGCAGCACTTTCTGGTCCAACATGACACAAAATTCTTCCAGATGAGGTGTCAATGATATAGCGCTGGCAGTTTTTTTCAATTTTGCCAATTGTTTCTTCTGATGGTGAGTGTTACTGAAATTAAAACATTTATATATTAATCATATATAATCATACAATTCGAATTGTTGCCTACAAAATAATGTGAAGCTGGCAGGTCTTTATATAATTGAAAGTTGTAACTTTTCAACGTGCTTAGGACCGATAATTGACTATCAACGCTGGGTTTATTCGATATAGATATCAAGAATTCACTCTTATCTGAAATAAAATATCCTGGAGAATAGATTTTTGCGACAGTGTGATATACAATTAAGATACGCAATATTCTGAAAAAAATATGTTCCCTTAGACTACGTACTACATAAAACACTCACCTGCAAGTGCTTCTTAATAAATCCTATTGATAGTTCACAAAAGGTTAGATGAATAAGCCCCATTTGTTTGAAGAAATATACGAAAATAAATTTCAATAAAGAAACTGTAATAACATTAATAATAAATATGAAATTTCATCTAATTCAGATAATTGCACTTTTCAAATAGAGAAACTTGAATGAAATATTTTTCACTGACAAATGTAAAATTACAAAGTCGGCGATGGACGAATTTGTAAATCCAATCGACCAACCAACACTAATATCTCATCAAAATTTTCGGGAAAAATTGATGAAATGAGGATACCCAATTAGGTAGGCACCCAAAAAAATTAAATTGAACGTGGATTGGTTCGCAGGAATTTGGACTATGTTGATTTATATTTCTTTATTCAGAAATTCCGCCAACGTTTCGGCACACAGATAGTGCCTTCTTCAGGGCTAAAAATGTACAGTAATAAGATATTTATTTAGGGTCAACTCTCAACTTATAAAATTTAAAAAAAAAAGAGTTTTTATCAAACACTAATGTAACTATCTCTACTAAAATCAATCAACAACAGAATACATCAAAACTGTTTACAGATATTAATTGTTCATTATCATTACCTTCTTTCTTCCACAAGAAATATTCAACTGTCAATGTAATTGTTGGAACAGTTAGTTTCTCGAGTGAATATCACTTTCGTCAAAAGGATGTGTATTCTCCCTTTGATCAACCGCATAAATTTCTTTCCTTTCAAAAGAGAAACCCTCGACAATTGTGAAATTAGTCGGATAAAATATCCACGTTGCAAGGTTCATCATAGAGACTCTAAAATTGAGGTTATATATGAATGACAGATATAGGAAGATTTGTTGTGTTCAGACATATATCGATTTTTTATTGGCCTTAGTATGAGTGAGTAACTAGCCAGTTACATTGATCATGTTCTGTCCTGTATCAATAGGTTTTATTTGTTTTATATGTATGTATGTTGTATATATATATTAATATATTCTTTTGACTGAGAGCTGTATATGTGTTAGCAGAGGTTGGTGTAACGGGGTACCATACAATTCGACGTATGATACAAGAGCTTAGGGAAAAACCTCAGCAAAAAAACCTTTCTCCCCGTGAGTGTGGTGATTTGTAACTATTGTTTACAAAATTTGCTGAAATTTAAAAATATTGATGGGGATATATTTCTTCAATGTGGATTCCCTCGTCAAAAAACGGATAGGTTTCTCCAAGGTACCCGAAACTCAACCTGAAAAATGAAAAGAAAAGAGGAGGAAACGAACAAATTGAAAATAATACATAACCTTTCAAAAGTCTCCTCTCACAAAAATACTTCTCTGTAGGCGAATGGGATCTCGTGGAGAAGAATCGCCTCCGCTAGTTTTCGAAGATATTCACTCCTGAAATCCCGTCAATATTTGAATTCAAAAATGAAAATGTTGCTCGTAAGGCCAGGAGGGTCTCTTTTAAACCAGGTCTGACCGGTCCAAGTCCAAGCGATGATTATTCAGAACTTCAGATGTTCGAAGCCCGCTACAGGGCCCTTAAGAAGGGCTATCATCTCCCATAGATATATATTTTACTTTATATTGTATAAAAGTATGTTGTTATAAGTCATGCTAAGTCCGTTAATGTCTTCTCGGAAATTAACTGTTTTGTTCAACTTGATAAATATCATTTCGCTTATGTTTCTTTTGTAACTGTTATTTTCAGAATCTTATATACAGGCCTTGTCAAAATCGAATTTGTGTCCCTCCTCAAATGTGTGTAGCGTGAGTGCCGTTTTGTCTTCATGTGTTATGTTGTTAGTATCATATTTATGTTGTCGTAATCTTTCCTTCAGGTGTTGTCTAGTCTGTCCCACGTAAAACTTATCACAATTATTACAGGGAATTTTATAAACAAGGCTAGATTGCAAACTTTCAGGAGTACTGTCCTGAAAGGACAGGGTGGAAAGCAGGAGTACTCCTGAAAGTTTGCAATCTAGCATTGTTTATAAAATTCCCTGTAATAATTGTAACTGTAATAATTGTAACTGTAATAATTATTACAGGGAATTTTATAAACAAGGCTAGATTGCAAACTTTCAGGAGTACTGTCCTGAAAGGACAGGGTGGAAAGCAGGAGTACTCCTGAAAGTTTGCAATCTAGCATTGTTTATAAAATTCCCTGTAATAATTGTGATAAGTGTTACGTGGGACAGACTAGACAACACCTGAAGGAAATATTACGACAACATAAATATGATACTAACAACATAACACATAAAGACAAAACGGCACTCACACTACACACATTAGAGGAGGGACACAAATTCGATTTTGACAAGGCCTGTATAGTAGATTCTGAAAATAACAGTTACAAAAGAAACATAAGCGAAATGATATTTATCAAGTTGAACAAAACAGTTAATTTCCGAGAAGACGTTAACGGACGTAGCATGACTTATAACAACATACTAAACATACTAAAACAAATAAAACCTATTGATACAGGACAGAACATGATCAATGTAACTGGCTAGTTATTCACTTATACTTAGGCCAATAAAAAAAATCGATATAAGTCTGAACACAACAAATCTTCCTATATCTGTCATTCATATATAACCTCAATTTTAGAGTCTCTACGATGAACCTTGCAACGTGGATATTTTATCCGACTAATTTCACAATTGTCGAGGGTTTCTCTTTTGAAAGGAAAGAAATTTATGCGGTTGATCAAAGGGAGAACACACATCCTTTTGACGAAAGTGATATTCACTCGAGAAACTAACTGTTCCAACAATTACATTGACAGTTGAATATTTCTTGTGGGAGAAAGAAGGTAATGATAATGAACAATTAATATCTGTAAACAGTTTTGATGATTTCTGTTGTTGATTGATTTTAGTAGTGATAGTTACATTAGTGTTTGATAAAAACTTTTTTTTTTAATTTTATAAGTTGATAGTTGACCCTAAATAAATATCTTATTACTGTATATTTTTAGCCCTGAAGAAGGCACGAACTGTGTGCCGAAACGTTGGCGGAATTTCTAAATAAAGAAATATAAATCAACATAGTCCAAATTCCTGCGAACCAATCCACATCTAGAATATGGACGAGAATACACACATATTAAATTGAACATTCATATGTACTCACTTGCAAACAGTATTATTTCCAAACTTCCTTCGACGGCCAAAACAAATTTCTCATTATTCTCATAAGTCATAACGAATCTTCTTGATGCACTTCGTTTTTCCAAATTCTCACTTCATAATGCCTCATGAACCAACTTATCGTCTCCAAGGTACAAAATAATAAAATCATCCCGATACAACACACAGCATTGTAGTCTCCCATGAAATGTACGTGTTGTGTTAGAACTAGTCAGAAGTATTATTGCGACATAACCAATCCCTGCACATTGTTGCCGGATATAATTATATTCTGATATTTTAAAAACAATCCTTTGGTTTCGCAAATATCCATTTTCCAAAATTGGATGTTTCCAATTTTGTGTACTTGAGACGATTTTTTTAAGGAATGGTGCAATGAGTAGCGATTTGTTCAAACCTGCAATGTAAAATTATATCATACTCACTTTGAAGTCATTTTCTATCAGACTATTCATGATATACTTACCACAACAATCCATATGTTTATTTTTCGTGACTAAATATATCTCTTGATTGATAGGTAACTACAAATATTCAACTATTGTTGTACTACGAAATCTTTAAATAGCAGAAAATAAATTTGAGAAACATTGAGAGCGTGGAGGAATTGATTTTCATAGTCAAGAAGGGGATACATTGATATTTCCAATATTGATTCGAGTGTTCCGAAATAACATCAATATTGTTTGTGAGAATTCAACATGGAAGGGCACGAATTTTCCTGTCATCTTATAATTATTAATTCTTCACAACTATCGGCGATTTCTTTATATTTAAAAGACTCAGCAGGGATATCTGTCTTTCGAGAAAGAATACTTGGCAACTATGTAATAATGAATAAGTTGACGAAATAAAGTATAATGTTCTTTTGATATTCCTGGTGCGAATTTGGATAGTTTGTTGGTCGAAAAGCACTTGTTGGTATATTTTCGATGATTTCACATATTTCAAAAGTTGTACCTGGATATACATAAAGTTAATAACTGAGTGTAAAGTTTGTTAATCGGATTAAATCTCTGAAATCGTTCTTTCACATTTCACCATGCAGTTTTCATTTTCATCCAAGATATCACCTATCTGACTTTTCTATGAAGAATTGGCATTAAAACTTGATGGAAACTGTGAAATTTCAAATAAATTTTATTAATTCTTGATACTGGATCTGTTTGTGATATTTTCTGTCATAAATTACACTACTGAACACAATATGATCATAATAACGAAAATATTGATAGGATTGTGACATTCTAGTGGTGAATTGCATAGACAATATTCTTGATAGTATGAAATCAACATTCACACTGAGATTTTTTTTAGAGTGTACCTATCTTCCTAGTAGGGAGATGAGGATTTTCTTGAAAATAGAGGAGTACATTCATTTTGAAATCTTCGGTGAGGCACTCTGACGATGATTATTTGTTTTACTTAAATGCCCATTTTTTTCCGAAACTGTTTTTCGATCTTGCTTATAGTACTTTACGACATGGGTGGTAAATCAGGATCCTTCTCTCTGAGTAAATTCATTTTATGTTCGTGTTCTAACTCCGTCGTCAATCATCATTAAAATTTAAATCTTGTGGGTTTCAGTTAAGTACGGTATTTTCCCGATTTTTCATCACACCTTGTTTCTCACAAAACGACAAACTAATAAATATCCTATTCCATTTCCAAACTGCCTAAATTATTTCATTGAGTTGAATGAGTTTCCTTCATTTTCGAGATAATTGATATTTGTTAAATATCTTTTTAACTACATGAAATATCTGGCATTTAGCGCACATTTGCAACTTGATATACCGTTTATGAAAAGCTATTGAAAATTTGGACTGCCATTAAAAAAAAAATCATCGAAGATGTCGTACCTCAAATTTGACACACGCATATAAAATACACTTTCATCAAAAATAACGGAATTTAACATACTAATCGACCTGTGCGAGCATACTCAAAACAAATGTATTCCAAGTTAGAGAATTGCACTGTATAATACAGAATGATTTAGAAGGAAAAGCACACACTCGATTAAAATACTGAACTTCACAAAGATTCAGCCACTAAATATTTGACACATTTTAAAAGTAATCACTCTTGACTGTTAACAGATTCTGAAGATTTTTTGTGTACTTAAGATCAAATCTTCTATAAAATTACTTCCATACAGATTCAAATTAAATTATGTAACGGTGCATAAAAGTGGAAATATTTTACCCGAAATTTCTGGCACTCTGTAGTATGCAACAGTAGTGTATTATTACTCTTAAAATCTTGCTGCGTGCCCCATGAACATTTTGGATTTTTATTCACGCTAATATCTCTGATATCAAAGATGTCGTTATTCATTCGTTATTATATTAAAACTATTATCAGAAATCCAAATAATCCTACATTATTTTATATACCAAAACCACGTAATATTCCTTCATGGTAGAAGAACATGGTTCTGTATATAGTTGAAGATATTGGGAGAGTGGAAATAATCAGTAGTTGCAGTTCCAAATTTGAGGATATCAAGAGGAATCTATGGTAAAAGTTCATAAAATGAATTCAAATATGTATAATTTCGACAAATTGATTTGCAGAGACAATTTTACCACTTGGAAATCCAGTATGAAAACATATTTGCAGCATGGGGGCTTGTGGAGCTGTGTCGAGCGCCCTGAAAACAAAACTGTCGATCCGCAGAAAGATATCCAGGCATACTCAAAGCTTATTTTACTTTTAGACCCAAAAAATTTTTTCATGTTCAATAGTGCAAAACTACAAAGGAAGTGTGGGAAAATTTACGAAGAGCTTTTGATGATAATGGTCTGACGAGAAGAGTAGGTTTACTTTGATTGACAACGCTAGAATCAAGTAACAGTATCGTGGACTACGTGAGTAAAATTATGAACACCGCACATAAACTAAGAAATATTGGCTTTAACGTCGACGATGAAGGGCTTGGAACTTTGATGTTGGCTGACTTCCTGATGAATACAACCCTATGATAATGGGATTAGAAAGTTCTGGAATAAAAGTCTGTGCTGATGCAGTTAAATCTGAGCTCATACAAGAGATTAACACTTCTAAGTCAACAGCATCTTACACAAACTCTAAGAGAATTAGAAATATCACTCATACAGTTAAATAGAAGGGCCCACGATGTTTAAATTGTAATAAAAATGGGAACTTTGCCAAATATTGTAGGAAACCAAAGAAACATCAACAATCGGCAAAAAAAGGGGGAACCTCTGGTTTTGTAGCAGCATTCTCAGCTAGCGACGAAGAAAACACAAGTTATAAATGGTTCATAGACTCTGGTGCATCTATGCATATGATGAGTAGAAACGATTGGATGTATAATGTCACTGAACCTTCAATAAAGAGCATCACAGTAGCGAATAGGGAGCAACCCGCTGTGAAGGGACTTGGTTGTGTATACATTTACTTGAGTGTAGAGTAGAAAACACAAGTATAAGATGTTTTATATGTTCCTGGCTTAGCTGCCAATCTCCTCTCAGTAAGTACTGTTGTGAAAAATGGATACAAGGCCACATTTAATGATCAGGGATGTGAGATAGAAAATGGTAAAGGTGAAGTATTGTGTTCTGCAACATTCAGAAACAATTTATACGTTATGGACACTTGTAATGAGGTGGCCCACTTAACCTCAGACTCTGTCGATTGTGGTAACACCTACCTGTGGCATCTACGGATAGGTCATTTAAATATTTCGGATGTTAAGGAGTTACCTGGATGTACCGAGGATGTGATCCTAACCAATAATGGAAGTGATGTCATCTGCACCCATTGTATGGAAGGTAAGCAAGCTAGGATGCCATTCAAGAATGCTGGTTCGAGAGCAGCAAGACCATTGGACCTGGTACATTCTGACTTGTGTGGCCAAATGGATTGCAACCGTCCTTATTCTGTGTTTTGGCGTATGACGCTGATGATTTTCTTTGAGAACTTACCTATATTGATAGAAGATTCGGTGCATGTCATTATTCATTTGTTATTATTTTGAAGCTATTATCAGAAATTCAAATAATCCTACATTATTCTATATACCAAAACCACGTAATATTACTTCAAAATAAATTACACGTCTAGAAACGAACGATTTGTGGGACTGTAACACAATTTCAGAACGCTCAAGTAACCACGGTGGATCTGCGATTGTGTGGGCGAGGATTTCCAGCGAAGCTCATACAGAAATAATCTTTGTTGAAAACGGGGCTTTATGCACATCGACATATCCAATATATTCTCCAGGACGCTATTGTTTCCTAACCACAATTTAACGGAAACGATTTCTTGTTGATGGATGATAGTGCATGACCACACGTTGCAGAAATAGTAGACGAATATGTGGACAGCCTTTCCAAGATCTTCGATACAATACAATACAAGAAGAATTCGATACAACTTCCCAACCTTTCATGCTCAACCTTATTAAATCGATTCCACGTCGATTCAATGAGGACATTTTTCAATAGGGGTCACACTATTTGTGCGGTTGGCTCAGTAGGAGAGCATTTGACTTGGGAGCGGAAGCCCCAAGTTCAATTCCAAGGCTAGGAAATAAATTCTCTAGTCACGGTAATCGCCACCATTCACTGTTGGGTCAAAAATTAACAGTGCTGTGTCTAAGATGGCGTAAGGACACAGTTACAAAGCTTACACAAAACACAACTGATTCTCCATACTCGCTCAAGCTCTTCGAGAGCTTTATGAGGGGTTTCCTTGGGGAGGACATAGGAGTATCAGTATAATAATATACTATACTATATACTATACTCGATATTAACGCGTAGGTAAATTTGTTCCTTTTCTTAAATTTCAATGTTTTCATTAGAATTCGGAGAACAAACGTACGTTTCAATGTATCTTTTAATTCTTATTTCTGTTGGCTTGAAGATCATGCATCCTCTTTAGTAGCAAAGATAGTAACATGAGTACGAAATCAAAATGTTCAAAAGACATGAAGTTACATTTTGAGAACATCTGACACCCCTGTTGTACAGTGGCAGAAACCGAAATGTGAACGTTTTTTTTTCCTATTGTAAATATGGCCCATCCATATATTTTCTTCTAATAAATAAAATTTCCATGTTACAATGTTAGTTACCGTATTCCTCCGAAACGGCTTTATGGATTTTTACCAAATTTTACATGCGTATTCAGTAGGTCTGAAAATCGGCTTCTATCTATTTTTCATACCCCTAAGTGATAAGGGTTGGTTACCCTTAATTTTTTTTTTTATTTTTGGACGAAATTTTTTGTTTTTATGTTTTTATAATGTGGCATTGCAAAATGCGTACAACACTAAATTTTTACCCTTCTACCACCAAACCCTATTTTTTAATAGTCATTTTAGTAATTAATCATTTTTCATCCCGCTCGATAACTGATCAATTATCACTTGGTAAGTATCCCAGAGAAAGAGTTAATTAAAACCAAGTCGCCGTATTTTCTGTGAATGTTTTTCACTCTATTTCGATTAAAATTTCCCTGAGCCTATGGCAAAGCTAAAATTTTTGTACAAAAAAAATATTTATTTTTATTAAAGTATCAAGGCAGTTTATTCCTGCTATACTTAGAGGCAAGATTTTTTAAAATGTCCGCGTCTTTCTGGATCAACACTCATTTGCCAGACTATACCGGTGTCACGTCCCAGTAAACAGCACGGAGTAGGGATGAGAACGAAGCCGGTCTCCTGTCTTTCTCACCTTTTCTCACTTTTCTTAACCGGATACGTCTGAGTGGGTAGTTCGTATTTGCAATTGAACCCGGTAGGTGGCACCGCAATCGGGTTCTAGGTATTTTTTAGAATTACTTCTTTGAGTGGGTCCCTGGATAACTTGGAAATTCAATTGTCCCGGTAGGAGGCGCTGCAATCGGGTTCTAAGTTTTTTTTAAGATTTTTCGCATTTGGAAATAAAATTTCAACCGCAATAACCGATTTGGCACAGGCGAAGTTGCATGGGTCAGCTAGTATCCAAATATATTTAATGCCCCTGATCGACGGGCGAGTAAAACCGTGGGTTTTGGCTCGTTGCGGTAAAGCTCGCCGGTGTAACAATGCAATGCCGCCGGTTTTGCAATGATCGACTGGCGAGCTTTACCGCGACGAGCCAAAAACCGCGGTTTTACTCGCCCGTCGATCAGGGGTATATATCAAATATGTATCATCATCAACATCACTTAGTCGTTGAAAAAAAAAGTCAGAATTCATTGAGGTAATTTCAAATAAACGGAAATAATTATAAAATGCCCTGACATTCAAACGATGTTGAGAAAATGTGGGAAATTGCTAAACTGGAATTGGTCGGTAAATGTGACAACAGAAGCCTTATGTCGATAAAACTTGTATTTCCAACTTGAAGTGACGCTGGCAGGAAGGGCGCATTCGATATCCGATCCGAGTTGGAATTAGAAGAATATCTGATCAAAATGAAGATAATTCGCTCATCGACTATATTAAAGAGCATCCAATCGGAACTACTGTTGAAGCGTTTCAGTTCATTGATTTCTCTAGATCCTTAAGAACAGCGCAAAATAGAATCAAGGGAGGTAACCAAAAAAACTATTCTGCAGCAAACAAGGCATTCTTAACAGAAGGCATTAACAGAAGACCATAAAATGAAAAGAGTGCAGTTCACAAATGAATTTTTAGTTATGGATGAACATTTTTGGAGCACCGTAGTTTTTTCTGATGAAAAAACTTTTCAATCGTACAGTAAAGGACAACTTCGGGTTTATGGACCTCGAAACCGAAGGTATAACGAGGATTACCTCCACTCTGTAAGGAACAGTGGTCACTTTTTAGTGAGTGCGTGGGCTGTGGTAAGCATCTATGGAACAGGTGTCTGCTGGAATATAGATGGGAGCGAACATTACAAAGAAATATTAGAAAATGTAATGATACCTTCCGTTACACAGGTTTTCCCTGAAAACTTTATATTCCAGCATGATGAATCTCCTATTCACACTTCGAATATAGTAAGACAATGGATGCAGGAAAAAATATAATCGTATTACCTTGGCTTGCAACATCTGATACGTATGAAACGAGATCATTAGTTTTATCAATGAAGAGTCACCTGGAAGCTGTTATAGCAGCCAATGGTGCTGCTATAAAATGTTCATTATGTTGTATCCATAGATATAAAATATTAAATCTCGTTGACTCGTTTTCAATCAGAGTTTAAATCAAGGGTCGGCAACTGGCGGACCCTGATCCGTACTCGGACTGCAAGAAAGGGAAACCTGTTCCAACGAAAATTTGAACTTATAACTATTCATAAGATAATTGTAAAAAAAATATTAATAAGATAAGTACATCAACAAGTCCAGAGCGTTCCTGCCAATCGGGTCCTTCATGAATGGCTTCGTATAATTAATATACTTATGCATATATTTCACAAGTCAAATAGACCCCAGGGAGTTCATTGATTTGCCGAGAAGGCAAGAGCAGACGCGTTTCTGGCTTCTTGGCCTTCATCAGTACTCTGTAGCTTCTCAACAAATTCAACTAAACTGACCCGGTTAAGCCTCTCAGAGCCGGCTTGGTCGATCATTTTAATCGCCCACGCCACCTATGAGGCGAAACACGGAAATCAGCCTTTCCCCACCAGAGAATATTTGAAGCGTGAAATCATATGCCAGCATTCACTCGATATTAATCGAGAACGAGTCCCGCAGAGCTGGGGTCTATTTGACTTGTGAAATATATGCTTAAGTATATTAATTATACGAAGCCATTCTTCCAAGTGCTTCGATTGTCGAGACGTATCCTTTAGTCCTCTACAGTTTTAAACAGGTTATTTAAATAATTGTGGTGGAAAATTTCCGAGTTTTCGCAGAGTGATTGTGAGTGTTTCACAGGTACGAAAATCGTCGTTGGATTTTATTGAAATCCATTTTCCCCGTATTGGTTTCAGAGTGTTAATTCTTTATTTTTTTTACCAGCTTGCGTTTGTTTACATTTGTCGCGGCTTCCACGTTTGTGCAGCTGCGGCTCCCCACCACTTGCGCACCACTAGTATCACATTTTCAACCTCGACCGGTTTCCCACACGGGGACCGCGAACCGCGAGTACCGCGAACCGCGACTAGTATTGTTTGCGCTGGAGGCGGAGCTGTTGCGGTGTGCTGAGTGGTCGCCTAGGATTTGTACTCGCGTAATTGTTATCTTCCTATATTGGGAAATCACCAACCAGGGACACGGCTGGCAGCTCTTTGAGTGTCAGGAATAGGTGGAAAAACATCCTCGTTCCGTGCTTTGTCGCAGATTGTTCTTTTTCCTACTTTCTTTTTCATTCCTTATCCATTGGCTGTACACCTTTACCCATCCGTGGCCTTCCCTATCTGTGTTTAAGCCTCTCATATCGGCCCATGGGAGTGAAAATCTGTATTTCCTTATTCCCTTGCTTATTCTAACATCTGCGATTTAATTAGTTAACATTCTATCCGCGGCTCTGATGGCTCGGTGCCACATATGCTCAAAGCAAACTTCGGGCACTCGTTTCTCTAACTGCTTGAAGTGTAAGAATTCCTTTCATCTGGACTGTCTAAATTTGCCACCAGAACAGCTGAACTTGTTGGATACCAACTGGGTGTGTGGTCATTGCAGAGGAGAGGGACGATCTCTTCGTAGTAACGCTACTTCCTCGTCGAAAATGAGTGATTTCCAACGTTCTCCATCGACTTTGAATGATGATCAGTTCACCTTACTTATGACGAAATTAAACGAGATATCCAATGACATAGCCGTTATAAAGACCACCCAGCTAACACTTCAGTCGGATCTTACTGAATGTAAGTCCATTTTGGAGAAGCAACATGATTTGGATATTGCCTCTTGTTCGTCCCAGATCGATCGCTTGATGGACAGTCAAGACTCACTCAAGATTATGGTAGATTCTGCAACTCGCAGATTGTCGATGGTTGAGTCCCGGGAGCAGGTGATAGTAACTAACAACCAAATCACTTCTAGCCTACAACCATCTGAATTACTCGACCGTCTGCGAAGGTCTCATAATATCCTGGTTCGTGGGGTTCCTGAGACTGCTGCTGCTGGGGACTTGACTTCTGTTTCAAAGATACTTAATTGTGTATTGCCAGATGCTAATACCCAATGCGTTTCGGTTGCAAGATTCGGTAAATCTTCTACTAATCGTCCAAGAATTATCAAGGTTTCCTTTTCAAGCTCAATGATTGTTTCCCAGATCCTAAAAAATAAAGCACTGATAAAGAATGTACCGGATTGCCACAGAGTCACCATTTCGGATGACAAGACACCTCTACAGGTTAGAGAGCTCGGCAACTTCCGCGAAGAGCTCAGGCGCCGAAGAAGTGCAGGAGAGTCTGGTATTGACATCAAATATATCTCTGGCACACCTACCATTACCAAAACAGATGATACCAGGCGGTCAAAAAACTAGATGAAACATGCGAGTGGTCTATTGTTTATACAAATGCTCGATCTTTATCCTCTAAATATCTCGAACTTCTAGCTTTTGTTGGATCCTATCACCCTACTTTTGTACTCGTGGCTGAATCCTGGCTTCGTCCGGACATTCCGGACGACTTGGTCGCTTTACCAGGTTACTCTATTTATAGAAGTGACAGCACAACAATGGTGGGCTACGGTGGTGTGTGCATTTATGTGTGCAGCCAAATCCACAATTCTTTTTCTGTCCAGCACTCGAGTCCCAATTATCCAGGAATCGACTCTTCATTTATCGATCTATTCAAGGGCAATTCCTGCTGTTTCTCGGTGGGATGCATCTATCGTCCGCGCCCCTCTGTTTCTGACGCACCACTTGCCGCTTTGCTCGCGGGTCTTTCTGCTAAAAAGAAGAATCTCTACATAGCTGGTGATTTTAACATGCCGGATGTAGTTTGGCCCATATCATCAAAAATCTACAGCACGGCATCAGCTATTTTTGTTGACATGGTCCGTGATAGTGATCTCACACAATTGGTCGACTTTCCAACTCGCTTCAGAGGTTCACAATCTCCTTCCCTCCTAGATTTGATTTTATTTTGTAACGTTTCTTTTTAACTCAGGCGAGGGTTTGTTTATGTTTTGTTTACGGTAAGGTTATCGTTTATGTTGACATCGAATTTGAGGTGGATCTCAGTGGTACCAATCGACGCACAAGAAATATCGCATTCGAGAGCCGAATAAGTTGGCAATATTATTTCATAGTGACAGTCTGAAAGTTTGTGAGGGTCTGCGCCAGTCAGGGACATGAGGTCGTCCATTTTGTCAACACTCGAAGGAGGAGCAGTAGGTTAGGCGTATTTTCGGAACTTAATAAGAATTGGTGATTTCTTCTTAGTTGGATATAGTTTCGAAAATCGAATTAGGAGTGAGCGTTACATTGGTTTGATTTGGGAAGATAACAGGTAACTTGCACTCGTCTCGAAAGAGGATATAAAGACCTTTCTGCAAATCTAAGAGTTGACCACGTGAACGATCTTGGCGACTTTGACAGGTATGTGTTAGATGTTCTATTCTCGTCATTAACAGTGGAATCAATTCAGGTCGTAATTATATTTCTATATCCAGAACATCGCTGTGTGCTTGAAGAATTATTTGGTGGAGGCACGACAAGATTTGGTTTCGAAGCAAACGTGTGCAGGACAACCCCGAACATCAGGGTATGTACGAATTCTATAACTGTTGCATAACAACGAATAATTGGTCTGATTAATATTATGATAACCGAAATTATTATGTATTGCGAAAATTCATTTGTTTCTTATCCGAGAGAAGTCACTGATGATTTCTTTTCTGTCATCAGGGTTTTTTTGGTAACATCAGAAGTTTTTGTAACATCAGGAGTTTTTGTGGCAGCCCGAATTTTTGTAACATCAGGAGTTTTTGTGTGCCAGTACGATTTTTATATCAAGAGGAATAGAAGGATTTTTGTGGCAGTCCGAAGTTTATGGTGGCAGGAGTTTTTGAGGCCAGCACGATTTTTTATATCAGGAAGAGTGTAACTGAGACATTCGAATATATACAAGGTGGTCCATAAGTAGCGCTGTGAGACAGCCAACGCAGTGTTACCGATCCCGAGTATATACAAGGTGGTCAGGAAGCAACGCTGTAGGACATTCAATCGAGGTTTGCAGACTACGAGCACAGAGAGAAAGAGGACAGTATTGCGAGACCATCGACGCAGTACTACGTTCAGGAATAAGGATAATCAGCACGCAAGTTATAGGAAACATATCTCGAAACATATCTTATACCTGCTATATATATAACGTGAACTTATTATCATCAATTATATAAATTATTATTGTTGTTGTAAAGCGGAAATTGGGGAAAGATTTGTGGTAGTCATATATGATCATAGATAAGAAACGTGGATGCGCCTGAGCTCAAGCGACGCGTATTTGAATCAAATAATAATATTATCTACGTACAATTTCCGCCACCCCTATTCAGGGTTTCACAGTAGTTTTACTTTATTGAAGCTAAAGACCTGGGTTGTAGGCTACTGGAATAAATTGTTTGTTTTCAGCGTGAATATTCTTTTGGTGAGTTTAGGAATTATTACATTGCGCTGGGGTATCTGGGAGACTTAAATTTGCCTGGCGCCCATTTGCTAGGTTCCCTTTTTAGAGGCCCACTCCCATCTCCACTGGAGCTAGACCGCGGATCCCCGAGTTCTAGTAGCTCCAAATTTAACCACTGCGACTTGGGAACAGTCGTATGTCGTTATACGTTAATGATGCTGACATTGTGTCCAACATCGAACAGCATCCGCCATTCGGGAAGTCCGACCATGTTGTGATTCGGTCAACTTTACTTCTTAAGTTTCCGTCCGCAAATATTAGAGCTACCAAGTCAGTCAAGATCACTGATTACGAAAAACTTGTTAGTTTGGCTGAGGGGCTAGACTGGGTCAGCTTACTGCAGCCTGCTGCTGATGTGGAGCTCATGTGGGACTGTTTTACTGGGACTTTACTGGATTTGTTTGACCGTTGCACGGTCACAAAAGATATTTCGTTCATTCCATCTAAACCATGGATTAATGCCAGTATCCTCAAGCTAATTCGTCACAAAAAGTCGATCTGGCAGAGGTATGTTCGTAGCGGAAAACGAGGGGATTATGATGCGCACCGAAACTTTTCTAGTTACCTATCAACCACAATAAAAAATGCCAAAAGTGAGTATGAACTTAAGATTGCGAGATCAAAAGACCGCAAAAAATTTTTCAAATATGTCAGATCAACTTTGAACTCTAAGGTGGATACTCCTTTGGTCTACAATCAGAACAACAATCTGTGTTCGGGTGCGGAAGAGACTGCTAACGTTTTGGCTGATTCCATTTCAGCATCTTTTACTCACGAAACTAGCCATCCTCCTAGGATGAGTAATCCTCGCATTTCCGCTGAAGTCGTGGATGTAATTTTCTCTCCATCCATCGTGGAGTCTCATTTGTCTGCTCTTAAAGTTAACTCCTCACCTGGTTCTGACGGAATCTCAGCTAGGATTCTGAGAGAGTGTGCTCACTCCCTTTCGCTGCCTCTTTCTCTTTTATTTTCCCGCTCATTTGAGACTTCATCGCTCCCGTCTGTCTGGAGAAGCGCACGGGTAACGCCAATTTACAAGAAGGGAAACAAGCGTTGCGCTGCTAACTACCGCCCTATTAGCCTGGTCCCAATTATTGCGAAGGTTTGCGAAAGAATTATCCATGGGGGGATTCTCCAGTTTGCGCTGGGCCATGGCCTGATCCCACAGTGCCAGCATGGTTTTCTGCCGGGTCGCTCGATAATTACTAATCTGCTCGACTGTGTTGATAAGTGGTCAATGTCCCTCGACATGGGTAACCCTGTTGATGTCATCTACCTTGACTTTACTCGAGCATTCGACCGTGTTCCTCACAGGCGTCTTCTATACAAACTTGAGCACATCGGAATTCGTGGTCGCCTGCTTTCATGGATTGAGGCATTCCTTTCAAACCGCTCTTTCCAAGTTCGTGTTGGGGATTCGTTTTCTTCCCCAGAGATGTTCTGAGTGGAGTACCCCAGGGGTCTGTCTTGGGTCCTCTTCTATTCCTGCTGTTTATATCTGAATTACCCTCTTGTGTTGTTTCGAATATCTCACAGTTTGCAGACGACACCAAAATATTTGGTGATCCTACCAGTGCCAACAATATTCAGGACGACCTTGACTCTATCTCGAGGTGGTGCGAGGACTGGCAGCTGCCCCTCAACGGTGAAAAGTGCGTGGTTCTCCACATGGGTGCTCGAAATCCGCGGCGTCAGTACCTGCTAAATGGTATCCCCATTCCTGTTTCAAAGAGCCATTGTGATCTTGGTGTGATAGTGACGGACACTTTGAGTTGGTCTGAGCACATCTCTCAGACTGTTAATAAGGCCAAAAGATCCTTGTTCCTGCTACAGAAGTCCTTTGGCAGGTGTGACCCGCGTATATGTGCGCTTGTTTACCCAACTTATGTGCGGCCCATCCTTGAGTTCGCTGGTCCTGTTTGGTGTCCGGTTCTGACTCGCGATCTGTCCCTGCTTGAAAACCTTCAGCGTCGCGCTACGCGTCTTCCTTACGGTATTTCACGCCCCTCGTATAATGAAAGACTCTCAATAATGAACTTGTCTAGATTCTCCGACCGGAGAACTCGTGGTGACCTTTTGACGACTTTCCGCGCTTTGCACGATCTCTTTGGTGTTAGCTTGCGTCGCCTGTTCACGATGAATACGGATCACCGTTTGCGGGGTCACTGTTTGAAACTGGGAAGGGAGAGTTTCAGGACGGTCCAGAGGCAGCACTTCTTGGTGAATCGGGTGTTTGGTGTGTGGAACTCCTTGCCCTCGTCTGTAGATGAGTCGACGTCTGTGAATTCATTCAAGAACAACTACGACGGTTGGCTTCTTCGCGGGTGATGTGTGTGCGTGGACGACATATGATTTAGAAGGACTATTTATTTTATTTTTTTATTTTGGTGTCATTTCTTATTGTATAATCAAGCACTTTTGTTCTTATATGTCTTATGGGACTGTTAATTTTTGTGAGTTTATAGGCATTGCCTCAACTCTTATCTGTATGATAATAATAATAATAATAATAATAATAATGAAGGACCCGATTGGCAGGAACGCGCTGGACTTGTTGATTTATTAACAACAGTATCGCCATTTTTCATTATTATTTTTGAAAACGCTAAACAGCGTTCATGGTTATTGGGAAGATACTGTCTGAGCTCTGCGGGACTCGTTCTCGATTAATATCGAGTGAATGGTGGCATATGATTTCACGCTTCAAATATTCACTGGTGTGGAAAGGCTGATTTTCGTGTTTCGTCTCATAGGTGGCGTGGGCGATTAAAATGATCGATCAAGCCGGCTCTGAGAGGCTTAACCCGGGTCAGTTTAATTGAATTTGTTGAGAAGCTACAGAGCACTGATGAAGGCCAAGAACCAGAAACGCGTCTGCTCTTGGTTTCTCGGCAAATCAATGAACCCCCTGGGGTCTATTTGACTTGTGAAATATATGCATAAGTATGTTAATTACACGAAGCCATTTATGAAGGACCCGATTGGCAGGAACGCTCTGGACTTGTTGATTTATTAACAACGGTATCGCCATTTTTCATTATTAAGATAAGTACAAGTAAACGCTAGTGCTATGTTTGTCAATGTTTCTAGTAGGTATTTTACAAGAAATACAGCGACCAAAACTTAGTCTAGATAAGTAATTGTTATTATAGTGTAGGCCTCAGTTAACGTATTTAACGGTGGTGAAACAGGCCTGTTTCACGTTAATGTTCACGTTAACTGAGGTTGCGATTCAAATTTATCCTTAATTGAGGACCTCAGTTAGGACTTAACGGAGATTGAATGCTTTGTGAATACGGCGGATACCGCCATATTCACAAAGCATCCAATCTCCGAGCTGCATATTATGTGAAGATGTTGTTATCCTTAATTTCCACCACAAGATGCAGCATGTACAGTGCCGGAAACCGAAAAGTGAACGACTTTACAGAGCATATTTGGCTATTTTTAGTTGATTAAATGAGTCTTTGACATAGAAAAGCTCTATTTTGTTATTTTGCATTGTTAGTCCATGGAACTGTCAAACCCAAACGCTTCCGAGGTTCATTTAAACCAGGGGTCGGCAAGTGGAGTCCGAATACTTTGGGTAAATCGCTTCAGTAAGCAAATTCATACTATTTTTCTATTCTCCATCGTCTACTGTATTTCATGTCCTTCAAACAGGAACATCCTGAATATATTTTTAAATGTAATACAATACAGTGCATTTTTTTTCTGCTCGAGAGGAAAAACCTTTTATAGGCCCGCCCTGAGACGGTCCGCTTCTCTCAGGAGTGTGAGACTCCGGTTGTTGATTGGTTACTCACTAAAAAACATCTCGCACGTTCCATGGATTAGTTTTTCGTCCTGCCCATACACCGTCCCTTAACAAAAGAGATGAGCTGCAAGCGGCCTTCACAGTTGATGTGACCTGATTACTCGAACTTCGAAGTGATCCGAGCAACACCGCCTTCTGCATAATGTGCGCTAAATCCTCGGCCAGAGATTTTCAGGCCGGAATAGTCTTCAATTCGGTCTCGTAGTTCACTCTCATTCCGCATAGGCATCCTGTGGTTAGCAAGGCAGTATTATTTATTGTTAATATCATTATTTCTATTATAAGTAAACATAAAACTAGATTTCTATACAAACCCTAAGACTTTCATTGCGGCCGACTTAAACTGCGCACTTGTTATTTTGGTGAAAGTCACGCTTTGAGATTGACACCCATGTATGAAACTTGAGATTTCTTCACTTCAACAATTTTTCAAAATGCTTTACCAAGTGATCATTAAAAATTTGATAGCTATAGATACTTGTTTGGGAAAAGATTTTACAATATAAATGGAAAGGTTTAATGGGTAATCCCGCAAAAGGAGCAGATTAAAAATAATTCTGCTGGTACCTGCCGAAATGGAGGTCCTAGAGCTGAAGGCACAATTGGTTGCTCGCTCCTGGTGTGGTGTAACCTATTTTCACTTTTATGTCCATCCTTTCCTTGGTTTCTTGGTTGCCTTTCCTGACGAAGCCAACTAGCAGGAACACGTGTCGGCAGCTACCAGCAGAATTATTTTTAATCTGCTCCTTTTGCGTAATTACCCGTTAAACCTTTCCACTTATATATATATATATATATATATATATATATATATATATATATATATATAATATATATATATATTACTCCGCATGATCCATATTCCTATTTTACAATGTATTATTATCCCGTTTATACTTGTTTCAGGTTGAGATCTCCAGGAACGAAAAGTCACTACATGGATTTCCCACCATAAACACCGCAATGCATGAAAACATCGAACTGAACACTACCTACAACAAAGGAGAATTGGCTTACCTCCCAAATAACTACAGTGAAGTTTTTCTTTTTTCCAACTACTCCCCTACGAGTGTCAATATCTCTAACTTTCCAATCGTACAGACAAACTGGGGCCCCAAACGAGACCCTTTGGAAATCGTCATTCCCATAACTGTAGTATATGTGCTCACCTTCTTCAGTGGTCTAATAGGAAACATAAGTACTTGTATAGTTATCGCGAGAAATAAGTCAATGCACACCGCGACAAACTACTATTTGTTCAGTTTAGCAATATCGGACTTGTTACTGTTAATTTCTGGTCTTCCACCTGAGATATATTACGTATGGTCTAAGTACCCGTATATTTTCGGCGAAGTGTTCTGTATTCTTCAGGGTTTCGCGGCTGAAACATCTGCGAATGCGACAGTTTTGACTATAACGGCATTCACAGTCGAGAGGTACGTAGCCATTTGCAATCCTTTCCTTTCGCATACCCTTTCCAAGTTGAGTAGAGCCGTCAAATTCATCGTAGCCATCTGGGCTGTAGCACTATGTCTGGCTGTCCCACCAGCCATGGGATTCGGTGTGGTGTGCGAGGAAATCAATGAAACAATCATAGACGAGCATTGTGTCTGTATGGTAAAGCGCCAGGTTATACCTCATGCGTTCGAGATCTCCACCTGCGTGTTTTTCGTGGCTCCCATGTCGCTTATTACGGTTCTCTACATTCTGATTGGTCTGCAGCTGCATAAGTCCACGGTAGGTCCTTCGAGGGGAAATAGTGTGAAGATGAAGTATAAAGTGTACAAGCCAGTAGCCACATATGGAAACGCGCAGGCGCAAGCTGTTGTGGTGCTGAATGAATCTGGTAGTGAGAAACCAGTGGTGAAGAATCAGGAGGAAGATGGCAGGAAGAATTTCGCGAAGAATGCCCAGGCTGCTAAACATGTTGTAAAGATGCTAGGTAAGTGACAATTCATTTGTTCCGTATTTCGCTCAGTTATTTTGGCAATAAATGAGAGTCATTTCCAAAAATTTGTTCGAAATCATTTGGCTTTTATATTTCCTAATAATAGAGCAGCGAAAAATTATTTTGTCCCCACTCAAAACTTCCAATGTTTGATCCAAAATCAATTGGAAACTCCGCATGTCATCCATGAAATTAAAACAGCGCAATCGTTCATTCAATGATGGATGGACGTCAATTATTTGTAATACCTAAGACTAGTTGAAATTTTTAAATTGTGAATATAATTTTGTTAAAAGGTAACTTCATCTATTGATAAAGATATTATTAATGATATTAATTACGTGAAATTGCTGATTTTGCGAACCTTGAACTCGCGCGAGAGCCACAGCCCTTCTGAGTGACACTGTATCGTTGTTATCTTATTATCAAGTTACTGAAAAGCTCTGAATAACATAACTTGAAACTACACAGGATGTGCTGGAGTCTCATTTCTTATCGTTTTCCCATACTCTTTTTGAGAAAAATGTTGTGGTATTTTTCATTAGACGATGCTGTTCCATCAAAAATGAATAATGTAACAATTTGGAGTTTCTGATAGCTAGAGAGAGTTCGTTCTGTATGAAACTTTCTACAAGTCACTTCAAATAAACAAATTGTTTCAATTGCTTAAAAATGAAATTATCTCTAAACTAGTTGGAAAAGCACTGATGTGAGGATCTTTGGCGCTCTTGTTCAAATGTATAACCAGAGTGGTAACCTATCCAGGTACTGAACTCGCCCGAGGCTGCTGAGATCCAGGAAAACAATAATATTTCCCCAATGTTTCCAAGCATATATATCCACCCGGATTTTCAGCATTGGCGGGCAACATCCGACAAAAACGATGATGATTAGCAATTCTTGAAATATTGCTCTGCTAAAACTCACAAGATGAAAGTTTGTGTGAAATACTTCCCCTTATTTCATAGTAGTTGAACTGAAAAAAATCCAAGTGTTAGATTTTTAAATGGAAACAAAGTGATGTGCTATGAAACATCGAACCATCAGGAGGAAGTGGTCAAACAAGTAGATGAGACAAAGATGGAAAGCCTATTACTTAAAGTAGGTTACCTACAAGAACTATTGGCCGAAGCTAAAGACACGAATAATATAAATATAATAATTTGAAGCAGAACAGTGATCTCCTGTTGAAAAAGATAGAAAATTTTGGCAAAATAAACTCAAAATAGGAAAAATAACAATGAAACAAAGCAGATAAACACAATGGAAATAACTTAACTAAAGGATAGAATCAAACCTCTTCTCTTTAGAGAGCTCTGCTCCTTCAAATGTAAATATCTATTGCAATTTCATCTACTCAACAGCAGGTGACCAAAATAGTTCTTTACAAGACGGAAGTAAATGGACTAATCAAATAAATCATAGAATCATGAAGATAGTTAAGAAATATATAAAAATAGTGTATCTTTTATATTACTAAATGGGTTCTCATTCGAGAAAAATGAGTTTTAAGGTTTTTGTCATGACTGACTTTGACATTGAAATAGAAACAGCCAGTATGTTCAATTTAATTTTTAATTAACGAAGGAGAAGCATTGGTATGTCTTCTGATAGAAGCTAGAAAATTCGGAATTCTCATGCAAAAAAACTACTATAAAATTTCAAGTGTTTATCTCGCGTCTTTCTTTGAAATATTCTAACGAACGGTCTTCGTGAATCACCCTATGTAATACTAGAGCATCTGTTCAATGTTTCTTGTGGACGTTTATTCCCCGACCCAGAATTATTTTCCACTTTGCAGTCCGCGATAACTGTCAGGCGAGGAGCGTAATTAAATGTGCGACTATTACCCCAGCTACCAGTAAGGCTTCAGTTGGGCTGGAATTGTAAGGTCCCAAATTTAACTGATTCGGAAGAAGTATCCGCGTAGGAATTTCCACAATTTTCCTGTATAATTTTATTGATACTGCTCCCGAATAGTCGAAATGAAGAATGGCATGGGAGAAATCCCAATTGTGGATTGTAATAATTGTGAATGAAAAACATCTTTAAAAGCACTGACGTGAAATCAGGAGCTTTAACGCGCATGTTCTTCTGTCTATTCACGCCTAACACACCCTTACGAAATACTGCATGAACCATCAAGCCGTCTTCTTTTCAACCAAGTACTAGATTTAAACTAGATTTAAACGGATCTGCATTTCTTAAAATATTATGAAAATAAAATATGGCTTGAACGTTTGTTGGAATTTCAGCGGAAATTGATAAATAGTTTCTGAAATATAACTTATTCGATGAAATTTTTTTACGACATTTTTTTTCTATTGAAACGATCCTCACGAAATGTCTCAAAATTCAGCGTGACCCATTCGACGAAGTAGTTGCGTCTTTATGTCGGTATTCTACAACTAGTTACCAAGTTTCAATTCGATCGGATCTGTATCGGTTGAAAACAAAATCAGTACCCGGAAACTGTTGGGCCGATTTTGACCAATAACAAACTCGTCCGTCGCATTTGGACGCGCCACCTACCCTGAAAATTTCATGTCGCTATCTCTTTCCGTTCACAAGTTATCGTGGCAACCACCGGACGACCAGTCGGCCGGTCGGACATAATCGAATTCCACCTCGGATTCTTCATCAATGAGTCGAACCTAATCGCTTAATACCATTTTGGGCGAAAAATTGGGATAATACAGATATATGGGCAAAATGACAGCACACTGTTCCCCAGAATGTGAGCGCAAAAAATGCATCCGCACCATTTCTTCATGTTTAACAAGTCATTATGTAAGCAGAATTACCATAATCAAATTTCCAAACCCCTCCGAGTAGGTAGGTTGCAATTAGTCGATAAGTATTTTTACTGTAGTTTGGGCTTTCTTAAATCACCTAATGTATGAGTTAGAATTGAATGATGCTTGCGGCTTTTGCTTGATGCAAATCAATATTAACTTAATGAAAAATTATATACCATTTTCACTATTTTATTTAATATTGTGAGGCGTTTCGTCGACACACCGACTTCATCAGACTACAACATACTAACTTCTTAACATGTAAAGGTCTCCCTGTACCTAGATAACATGGACACAGACTCTTATTTAAATCTAATTAAGTGAGAGACTTATTCAAAACAAATAACATGAGAGACTTATTTAAAACAAATTACATGAGAGACTTATTTAAAACAATTTACATGAGAGACTTATTTAAAACTAATTTCGTATATTGGTTTAGGTTTAGATACGTAGGTAATGTGCTCGCGTGTCTTAAGGGAACAGACCGGCAATTGAAAATATTTGTAGATTTTATTAATAGCATTCGACCAAATGTCAAATTCACAACAGAAATGGAAAATAATGGTGCAATTAATTTTTTGGATTTAACAATATCGCGGAAAAATAATAGGTAAGCATGATTTTTCAATATTTAGGAAACCATCCCATACGAATACAGTTATTCATCGATCCTCGCGTCATCGATTCGAACATAAAGTCGCGGTATTTCATAGTATGTTACACCGGCTTATTTATATACCTTTATCCGAAGAAAATTATTGTACAGAATTACAAATTATCGAACAAATAGCGGCGAACAACGGATATGATACAGAGATAATCTGGAAAATGTTGAAGAACAACAATTTAGAAAAACAATTAGTTTAGTATTTCCAGAAATTAAGGATAAAAATAAAATACTCAATAGCTTAACACATTTTTCGAGTGTTCAAAACCTACAGGTGAATATCTCATTCCGGACAAACAATAACCTCGCAAAACTGATAAAAAAAAAATCCAAAAGGAATAAAGAAGATAAATCCGTTGTTTATCAATTAAATTGCGGGAGTTGTGATAAATCATATAAAGGAAAAACAGATAGAAATTTTGGCATAACAAGCTAGAAAAACAACAAAATCAAATCAAATTATTCGAATCATTTATTAGCAGAAGGACATTAGTTTAACCCGGATTTCAAAATTCTACACAATTTGAATAAAGGTGCGCAACTCAATTATTGGTAAATGGTGGAAATAAATGATGAAATACATACGCGTAATTTAGTTAATGAACAATTAGATCTAAATTTTCCTCCGTTACTGATACTATTGAAATAGAGAATCAATTTATAAAAGCATTAGGAATGAATTATTGCAAATATATACAAATAACTAGCAGTGTAAGATTATTTAATTAGTTTCAAATTATCTCTCATATGAATTGTTTTAAATAAGTCTCCAAGGTGAGTTCTGTGTCCATGTCGTCTAGGTATAGGGAGATCATTACTTGTTAAGGAGTTAGTATGATGTAGTCTGTATCGACGAAACGCGTCACAATACTAAATAAATTAGTGTAAATCGTATATAATTTTTCATTGAGTATGGGCTAGAATTATAAGGAAGAAGATATCGATTAAGAACATTGCAAAAATGAGTCTGATGGACACAAAATTATATTAAGAAATACTGAATATTGTGTCCGGATTGGATTTACTAATTCTGAAATTGGTTTAACTATTTCCGGAATTGCTTTTACTTTTTCCAAAATTGGTTTTACTTTTTCCCAAATGGGTAATACTTTTTCTGAAATTATTATTGCTTTTTCCGAAATTGGTATTACTTTATCCGAAATTGAACTTGGGGAACGTTGAGAAAGTTCTATCATTTCATAATTCATCCTCATGAAGAAATTACCGTAGTTTCTCTGTGAAACATTTCCGAAAATCTATGAATGAAATCAAAAATAAGCATTCAACTGTTCAGATTCCTCAAAGAAAATCAATGGAAATTACCCTTCTCCCACATTTCTTTCACTGAAAAGCCGAATCAGCAAATACGTTCCAAAAGAGCCGGCAATTTGAATATCCCTTAATTATTCACAACCCGTATCTTTATTGTCCTCTGAGAAATAAACGCCAGCATTTAAGACCTCGTCCATATATCCCGCAAATGTTTAGTATCGCGACCTTTTTCTTGATTAGGAATAGTTTCTGCTGAATCGACGCAGTACAATACTTATTTAAGGAATGTTTATCACGACCTTTCTGAGCCATTTCACTTTATGTACCTTGTCCGGGAAAACGTTCCCTTCAATGTCAAAAAGCAGGTGATTCACAAGAATAATGAATAACGAAGGAGGCTTTCGTGAGTGGGAAGTTGAAAATATGGGACTATGAAGGGTGGGCCTTTTCGTGGGAGGACGAATAAAAGTGTTTTTGTAAGGATTGCCATTTTTTGCCATGACGTGAACTGAAAATTAACTTAAATTTAACGTATGAGGTTTGTTTCTGAGTTCTCTTTCGGTTATCCTATTGTACTTTGGTTCATAAAGTGCTTCTTTATTTCATGTCATTTATTTACATCCCATTTAAATTATCCTTGATGATGCGGCTTACGCTTATTACCTTCAATGAATCAAGGAGCTATAAAAATATATGCGAGGTATGGATATTAAATGTTGGTGTTAGAAATGAGATTGATTACAAAGTTTTCTCCAATTGCAATTTTTTTAACAGGGAGAAGAGCTACTAGCCATAAGTTTAAAATATCATGAAAAAAATTGAACCCATTTTGGACCTTGTATACTCAGACGCTATTATATGGTTTCTTTCTGGCTTTTCTATCCCAAACACTGAAAATATTCATAAAATAAAAAAAATATTATTTTGTGAATTGCTTCTGCGTAAGTAAATTAAGATATTTGTCAGAAGCTATCGAACAATGTTGCTTAACAAACAATAATGAAAGAACATCAACGATGAACAATTATTTCGTAACGTTTCGGAGCCTAGAGTTCTTCGACACTTAACGAAAACCTTCAGAATTATTTTTTGTTGATCGCTATTCTGAAATTCGAGAATTGTCACATTGACAGTATTTGAAAATGATAGTAACATAGGCTTTACTTTGCATAGAAGTTTCTAAGTTCCAACTACTTTTTACGCGCCTGTTCAGGCGAACTTCGCGTTATCATTAGGGCTTCATACGAGACGAGAGTAGGCGAGAGTATAAAAAATCTCGTCTCGCTCTCGCCAATTTCCAAAAAATTAAGTCTAGTTTAAGTCTCGTTCTCGTCTCGTTATCAGTTGTCTGGTCTCGTCTCGCGTAATTCTGAATAACGATAATAAAAATTATGATATATAAACGAAATGGTATACAAAAATGAATAATTTTGTAAAGCTATATTTATTACGCTCTAATACAAAAATATTTGTCCATATACAATATACATATTATTTTCAATTTTAAACACTGATAATTTCAACTTTTAAATTACTCGATGAACAAGAATTCAAACATGATCACGCTTGCATCACATCATTTTTCAATGATGTACGTGTTTTTGCCATGATCATACCTGCTGTGGAAAATAATCTTTCAACAGGTACGGATGTTGCCCTTAATAAATGATCGGCCATCTTGCAAAGTGTGGGAAGAACTATTTCATCACTTTCCGCCACTGTAAAATATTTTGATTCCTATTTGCTCTTTCTAACAGCAAATATTCTTCAAACTCAGCTTTCCAATATTCCAATTTATGTTGATGTTTTGAATAGGCTATCGATGTTGATATATTTTAAAATAGAATTGAACAATTTGGTATAGTTTTCAAAGAATACCTTCCCAGTGGGTAGATCATTGAGGGTGTTCTTGGCGTATTTCTCATAACACTTTTCGAAACATTGAATAGCTTCATTTCTTTACCAGTTTTATCATACGTAGTTCCACAGATGTATACAATAATTGTCCACATCTTCCCTACAACGAGCACAAGAGAATAAATTTCTCGAGATGTTCAGATATAGACGGAATTTTCAAAGCATTGGGATTTAGGGGCAATAAAAGTTGTCCGTTAAGTATTGAATTCATATTGGCATCCGTTTTTATGGTTGTGAATTCTATTTTTTCTTGAAAAATAATCTCAATTATTATCGAAAGGTCATAACGAATTAATAGATAATCTTCTGAAAATCGTGTATTTCTAGAACGATCGATGCATAATATAGACAAAATATATTGGTAATTATAGTGGAAACTCTTTATATTGAATTGTTTTCTGTGGGTGTTGAAAATAGTAGTACAAAAAATTTAACGAGGCCAAAAACGAGACTCTGGGTTGCGCTGTATGTGGTCTCGGTATCGCCTATAATATTTTTGAAAACGTCTCGTCTCGTCTCGTCTCGCTTTTACGAGACGATAACGAGACGAGACGAGATAAATCTCGCTCTCGCATGAAGTCTTAGTTATCATTTTACCGAAATGTCTGAAATGTTCGAATTTTTTGCAGAAAATGGTCGCAAACGATTAGGCTGTGCAGCCGTTGCCACGATTACTTGAGAACGGAAAACGATAGTGAAATTTTCAGGGTAGGTGGCGCTTTCAAATACGACGGACAAGTTCGTTAATGGGCAGCATAATTGGACCAACGGTTTCCAAGTGATAATTTTGTCATCAACCAATAAAGATCCGATTGAATTGAAACTTGATAGCTAGTTGTAGAATACTGACAAAAAAAGACGATTGTGCAATTTTGTGTGAATCATGACACTAGAAAATAAAAAAAAAAACATTATTAAATAATATTATTTATGTCACTATAACCGGAGAACGGAAAGAGATAGCATTTTTTAGGGTAGATTGAGCATCTGAATGCGACATAGGAGTTTGTTAATAGGTATAATCGGCTAAATGCTTTTGGAGTTATACCTACTCATCTGAAATTTGGTTGTTATTTCCTCTGTAACTCGAAAAATATGAACCTGATCCAATTCAGTCATGCCAATTAGTTTTAGAATGTCGGCGCAAAAATTCCCGTGAAATTTCGTGAGGATCATATTACTAGAAAATTTTCAAAAAATCATTGGAAATCGTTGAAAAAATTGTATAAGTCAGAAACTATTCGTCCAACATTTTGCGGGAGGCTTCAAAGCCTAAATCCTGCTACCAAGTTCCAAGTTTGAACACGATCGGATCCATATTGTTGGAGATCCGAGCAGCCTTGGGTAAGTTCAGTAGCTGGATGGGTGACCGTGACTTTGATAACTTTCGAATTAAAAGAGACAGGGACTTGAAATTTTCAGGGTACATTGGCATCCAAATGGGAAAGTTAAGTTCGTTGTTGGGCATAATCGGTCAATCGATTTTGGAGTTATACCCATCTGGAATATTATTTTCTCGATAACTCAAAAAAATAAACACCCGATCGAATTGAAACTTCGTATCTAATTGTAGAATGTGGACGTAAGGAAGTGTGTGAAAATTTGTGAGAATCACACAACTAGAAAATCAAAAAAAAAACAAACAAATATTATGTATATCACGATAACTTGAAAACGGAAAGAGGAAGCGACTTGCAATTTTTAGGGTAGGATATACGATCCTCACGAAAGTACGCGAAAAAGAAAGTTTTCGTGTTGGAATTCTTCAACTAGTTACCACGCTTCAATTCGATCGGATATGTATTGTTTGTGTTATTGGGAAAACAAAATTTCTATTCCGAAACAGTTTGACCAATTAACCGTCGCATTTGTATGCGCATCCTGCCCCGAAAATTTCAAGTTGCTACCTCTATCCTTTCGAAAGTTACCGTGATAACGGATGGTCGTGATTCGTTTGAGATCATGTTTGGCTCAACATTCGAAAATTGAGAGTAGCCAGAAAACTGGAATTAAATATGGGCTAAGGCTCTTCGTTTCTGAGATACAGTGTGATTTGGTGATTCAGGATGGACATTTGGTTGAAACCATCGAACGAGTCCTGGTCTGTACTTTTTCAGTATATTGTATAGTGTAGTAGGGGGTAAAGTTGCACTGTGACCTTAATGTCTATTGTGCCCCCCATCAGAACTCTTGATGTCACCACCATCTACAGCTCGCCTTCCAGTTCCAGAGTTCTGATAAATTCCAGTATCTGGGATGGCTACGTCTTCGATCCTGTAGATTTCTTGCCCACAGCATTCTTTGAGTTGGTTTGAGATGGCGAGGCATTCCGTAATCAGGTGATCCGGAGTTTTATCTTCCTTCCCATAGAATCTGCACTTGTCAGTTTCTGCCAGCCATAATCTCATCATATTTATTTATCTATTTATTTATTTATTTATTTCTAACCAGGAATCCCAACAGAAAAAATCCAATTACAGGGATTCACAATATTTACAGTGAATGCATAATTAAAATCAAGTGTGACACTGCCAGTCCATAAAATACACAATTTTACAAAGCAATATATGTGAAACATAAGCGGAAAAGATGAACAGAGAAAAAGAAAAACATTCAATAATTAAAAAAAAAAAGAATTCCTCAATTACCATAAGATTCTAAAAGGTTAAAATGACATTTTTCCGGTAGACGAAGAAAGTGGTGTTAAATATGTCTGTGTTGTTAAAATGCCAGTTGAACAAACGCATAAGTCTCAGAAAAACAGAATGATAATGTAGAAGTGTTCTAGCTCTGGGAACACAAAAGAGTGCTCCCCGACGGGTTGGATAGTAAGGAATATTAAAATTAATGCAGTTAATCAGTGGAAAATCAAAGAAACTATTCACTATTCTATATAAGAAAACCGCGTCGAAGAGAACCCTCCTGTGCTCCAAGCTTAACATTTTATGCTTGCGCAGAAAACTCGTATACTCGCATTTCGGGATCCTACAACGGTTACTTAAGTTCTTGACGAACTTCCTTTGAACCTTTTCAATCCTGTCAACATACTTGTGGTAATATGGGGTCCATACAGGCGTGAGATATTCAAGGTGGACTCTGACCAGCGAATAATATAAAACCTTCAGGGAATTCACATTTTTGAAATCCTTCGTGATGCGTAGTATGAATCCTAGCATCTTGAATGCCTTGGAAACGATTTGGTCAATATGAATTTGAAATGATAATTTATAGTCTAACAATACACCGAGATCCCTTATCTGGTCCACCCTTGAAATCACAAGCCCACCAACAGAAAGATCAGAAACAAGAATTCCAACGTTTTTGGTGAAAGTGATATGTTGGCATTTATCAACATTTAATTTGAAGTGACGCTCGGTACAAAACCCATATAATCTATCTAAGTCCTCTTGGAACATCTGAAAATCATGAACAGTTCGAATAGCGCTATAAATTTTGAGGTCATCCGAGTATAATTCGTGTTTTGTGTACTGAAAACATTCATAAATATCATTGATATATATATAGAGAACAACAGGGGACCAAGATGTGACCCCTGAGGTACTCCAGAAGTCACGATAACACATTCCGAAGACGCTCCACCCACAGCCACGTACTGTAAGCGATCTGTTAAATAGGATTCCAGCCATCGCAGTAATCCACCCACTACACCGAAATCAGCCAACACTCTTATCAGAGTTGAATGATGTACCTTATCGAACGCCTTAGCCATATCTGTGTACACTGCATCTACTTGTATACCTTCGTCAAAATTCTCACTAATGAAATTCAAATAAGGAGTTAAATTCGTCAACGCCGAGCGTTCCTTAAAAAAACCATGTTGATGCAGATTTAATCCTGACTTGGAGAGATGAAAGAAAATGTCCGTTATTATAGATTCAAACAATTTACCAAAATGACATAGAATGGACACAGGCCTGTAATTCTCAACTTTATTCTTTTGTTTATTTTTATGAACTGGTACAATTTCTGCTAACTTCCATTTTTGCGCGCGTGTTCCGCAAGGAACAGCGTGCTATCATTTCGTCACAATGTCTGTATTTTTCGAATTTTTTTTCGAAAATGGTCTCAAACGATTGGGTTCGACTCCCTGATGAAGAATTCGAGGTCAAATTCAATTCTGTCCGTCCGGCCGGTCCGGCCGGCCGGTCCGGCCGTTAGCACGATAACTCTCGAACGGAACGACTTAGAGCGTTGAAATTTGCAGGGTAGTTTCGTAGCGTAAATATCTCGGACAAGTTCGTTAACGGGCGAAATCGACCGAGCGGTTTCGGAGTTAAGGCCGTTTTTAATAAAAACGTTTTTTATGAATATTTCCGGAACCGATCACTCAATCTTTTTGAAATTTGGCATCAGATTGTAGAATCATGACCTTTATATACCTGCGAAGTTTTGTGTTGAACGGACGGCCCTAAAGTGGCAAAAAAAAATTTTGAAAATTTGAAAATTTTGTTTTCACGATAACTCGAAAAATACTGATCTGATTAAATTGAAACTCAGTAGTTAGATGCAAAAGACCAAAGCAAACACTTTTGCAAAATTTCGTGAAGATCACGTGACATGAAAAAAATAAAAAAATTACTACTATTTTGCGGAATACTTTGCTTTTAATGCCGAAACATATGTTTTTGAGGTTCATGCTGCCCTTTCCGGGCATTTTCCGTATTGCGCATGCGCAGATGAGAAGTCCTTTAACTGCTGTAGTTTTCGTCAGAGAGGATTGGGGTTTTGGGGTGGCGGATGCTATTCCTCCATAGAATTCAGATCCCTGATGAGGGTCTGCGCATGCGTAGATTAAAGATGCGATATCTTCCGAACCACTAGTGTTGGAGAATCGGAGTTTTTTGTAAGGTGTGTTATTTTGAGAGGACTTTTAGCCGCCAGTAGATTGCGCATGCGCAGAAGAGAAGTGACTGTTTTTGGGTTGGATGGGTTATGTTGGGAGTGCTGCGTCGATATTATGAGGTTTTAATAGAATATTCATAGCAATTCAGTGCAAGGACAAGTCAGTTTGGGGGATGTAGCGTTGTTTCCGAGTTAAAGTGTCCGTACCGTGGCCCTGGGGCTAATTTTGAAATTGATGTTACCCCTTACAGGCATTTTTCGTTATGCGCATGAGCAGACCATCAGTAATTTAACTGGTGGTGTTTTCGTCAGAGAGGATTAGGGTTTTGGGGTGGCGGATGCTATTCCTCTATAGAATCCCCTGTTGAGGGTCTGCGCATGCGTGGATTAAAGATGTGATATCTCCTGAACCACTAGTGTTGGAGAATCGGAGTTTTTTGTAAGGTGTGTTATTTTGAAAAGGACTTTTAGCCGCGAGTAGATTGCGCATGCGCAGAAGAGAAGTGACTGTTTTTGGGTTGGATGGGTTATGTTGGGAGTGCTGAGACGATATTATGAGGTTTTAAAAGAATATTCATAGCAATTCAGTGCAAGGACAAGTCAGTTTGGGGGCTGTAGCGTTGCTTCAGAGTTAAAGTGTCCTTACCTTGGCCCTGGGGCTAATTTCGAAATGGATGCAACCCCTTACGGGCATTTTTCGTTATGCGCATGAGCAGACCATCAGTGATTTAACTGGTGGTGCTTTCGTCAGAGAGGATTGGGGTTTTGGGGTGGCGGATGCTTTTCCGCTATAGAATCCCCTGGTGAGGGTCTGCGCATGCGTGGATTCAAGAAGCGATATCTCCTGAACCACTAGTGTTGGAGAATCGGAGTTTTTTGTGAGGTGTGTAATTTTGGGAGGACTTGCAGCCACGAGTATACTGCGCTTGCGCAGACGAGAAGTGAATGGTTTTGGGTTGTTTGGGTTATGTTGGGAGTAATGAGCCGATATTGTGAGGTTTTAAAAGAATATTCATGTCAATTCAGTGCACGGACACAAGTCAGTTTGGGGGAAATAGCGTTGTTTCCGATTTGAAATGTCTGTATGGTGGCCCTGAAGCGAATTTATAAATAACTATATTCGGTAGATCTATATTAAAATGCGTTCGGATTTGGAGAAGATGCAATTTTGTCCCTAACGGAGGACCCACAACCGAATTTTTTTCTGATCTACGGTAAAACTAACAGCCAAACTGTATTGATAGCTATATTTGTTAAAGGAACTTGAAAAAAAAAAAAAAAGCACTGACGTGAAGTCAGTACTCTTTGGCGCGCGTGTTCACGGTGGCTAATTTGAATTGAATTATTCAAAATTTAACAGTGCTGTATCTAAGCTGCCATCAGGATAGAGTAACAAAGTTGGAAAAGAACACAAGTGACTCTCCTTAGTCGCACAAGCTCCTAGAAGATTTGGGAGGGTCAGTATAATCCTAATCATGTTTATAGCACGCGCGCAAAAGCAGATTGACTTAACAATGAAAGAAAAAGTGTAAAAAGTCAATCTGCTTTGGCGCGCGTGCTATAAACATGATTAGGATTATACTGACCCTCCCAAATCTTCTAGGAGCTTGTGCGACTAAGGAGAGTCACTTGTGTTCTTTTCCAACTTTGTTACTCTATCCTGATGGCAGCTTAGATACAGCACTGTTAAATTTTGAATAATTCAATTCAAATTAGCCACCGTGAACACGCGCGCCAAAGAGTACTGACTTCACGTCAGTGCTTTTTTTTTTTTTCAGGGAAAATTCCTTGCTTAAGGGACTTGCTAAAAATGATATGAAGAGGTACAGATAATGACGAAACGCATGACTTAATAAAAATAGGTGGAAAAAGATCAGGACCTGGGCCCTTAGCAATATTCAGTGCTTTAATCTTTGCTTCAATTTCTGTTATGCTGATATCATCAATAGATATAGATCGCGAGGTTTTGATTACTGTTCTTTGCAGTACTGGTTTATGTGGATCTTCATATACTCCCGAAAAATATTTGCTGAATGCGTTAGCTATGGACGGAGCATCCTGGATTACAGCGTCATTATATATCATTGCGGATGGTGCATTACAAGAATTAGACATCCCACTAACATAAGACCAAAAAGTCTTCGGGTTTTCTACAATATTTTGCTCAACTCTAGCAATGTACCCCTGTAGTCATTTTGAATTGATACTTTACATTGACGGCGAAGCTCCGAAAAATTTTCATAATGAATCGGACATCTAAATTTCTTGAACTTAATATGATACTTGGATTTGCTTAGGATCAATTCAATCGTCCTCCGAGAAAACCACACTGGGTACCTCTTTGCAGTTTTCATTCTTTTCGGCACATGCCTATCTATTATCTCATTTAATATATCATAAAAACCAACACACCATCATCAACATTTTTATCACCTAGAATAGAATGCCAGTCAACTTCAGATAGATCAGAATTTATGGAAACATAGTCTGCGTTGAAAAATTTATAAACAGAGCGTGATTTATTCAGTGAAATTTTCTCTATGGGGATATTAACATACGCTACTAGCGCTGCATGATGAAGATCTTCTGGTACAAACGGCAAAGAGGCACGCATTACATTTGTATCACTATTATTTGACAAAAGCAGATCAAGAATTCTGTTGTTGTGATTGGGCACACTATTAAACTGATCCAAACTATTATAAGATACAAAATCCCTAAATGAGGCATAATCATCTTTCTGAACAGAATTACAACTTAGACTTCCATTTACATCCTTACTCCAGACGAAATCACCCAAATTGAAATCCCCCACCAACAGAAAACAATCATCACTATACATTTCAACAAGAGATGTAACATGATCGTAAAACTTTACACAATCTTCGTTTTTAATGTCCGGTGGAAAATAGCATACCCCCAAAAAGAGTCTTCTTTTGTGAGATAAAGTTAACTGGATCCAAATATCCTCTACTCTGGATTCACTTACCAAATTCGTTATTTCACAGGATCGGATACTTTTAGATACCCCGACTAAGACACCTCCACCCTCGACTTTAACACTATTTGAGTCACACCGGTCTCTACGAAACACAGAATAATTAACTGTAAAAAGTTCAGAATCACATATTTTTGGTTTGAGCCAGGTTTCAGATGCACAAATTAAGTCGTAATCGTTGTTAAGGGTTGATGACAGAAACTCTGCAGTTTTAGTACGTAACCCGCGGCAATTTTGATAATACAAGCTCAGATGGTTGGTGCTATCCATTTTGACTTCTTCTGTTATCCACTTATATGAAATATAGAATCACCAACTCAGTTACGAAGGTCACCCTCCACGGAAACATGAATAATCCTTGCACCATAATCCTTACGTATCAAAATCTTACAGTCCTGTGTCCAGCAATATTTATATTTATTAATTTTACAGAACTGCCTGGCTACATAAAAGAGATTTCTGTTATAAGGAGTCAAGCTTTCATTAATGTAAATTTTAGATTCCTTTTCATGAAAACCTAATTCAGTAGATTTCAACCCTTCCTTTTTGCGTTTAATAGCCGACAAACATTCATTTTTCGTTAATTTAGTTTTGAATTTGACAATGAGGGGTCGAGACTGGCCATCCTTCTTTTGAAAGTGAGATCTATAACAGGTATCGATATCGGTCTCCGCGGACGGTATATTTAGACCAATCAAAACATTTTTTACAGTTTTCAAGACATTTTCATTCTTTGCTATATGCTTCCTAATACAGCAGTGTCCTATGAGGAATCCATATACTTCTTTGATCTGACTGTGTCAGAGTTCCGGAGATACTTTTTGGAGTCATAAGAGAGATTTTCAAAGTATACCTCTTTTTTCTATCATCTGAAATTCACTTGTAGATGTATCTACCTAAACCCCACAGTAGGATTCCAAGCCAGTAAAAGGTTTTCGTGCTACTTTCTTGGCAAGTGTGTTGGCCTCCACAATTCCCGAGTGACCAGGAACCCAGAACAAGGAGACCCTTTTGTTTCTTACCTACTTCATTAAGTTTTCTTCGGCACTCTCGTATTACCTTAGATTCAATAACATGGGAGCTCAGAGCTTTAATAGCAGCTTGACTTTCAGAATGGATTGCTATATCACCCCTCTGATAGTTTCTCTTCAGGTTCATTTCCACGATTCTTTCGATTGCAAGTATTTCTGTCTGAAAGACGCTCGGATAGACGCCTAGCGATAGTGAGCATTTGTTGCCTGCCCCATATACTCCAGCGCCAGATCCTATATTGGTTTTTGAATAGTCTGTGTACTTGTTCGGTAACGCTTATATGAACATTTTGATGGCCTGAGAGGATAAAACAAGCAGTTTGAAAATAATTTGTCCTAAAGCTCGAGATTTGTTATTAAAGCCATAACTACCGACTCAGAATTTTCGATATTTAATCTCAGCTAATAACGTACCCTATTTTATGAAGTATCAATTCGACGTTAATATCATCTGATTCTGCATAGATTTGCCCTTCGAAAACAGATTTTCCACTAGAACGGCACACAATACGTTCATTTTTGACGCGCTTGTTCCGCCGAACGGAGCACCTATCAATTTGGTGGTCGCAAAGGTTTAGTCTTATTGATGAAGAATACAAGGTCAAACTTATTTATGCCACTCCGTCCGTCCATCCGAAGAATATTCAATTATTTTAGGAAATTTATTTATTCTTCATCATTGCTCCTTGAACGCACTTCTAGTTTTCGACATAATCATCACTGAATATTATAAAGTCTGAAAATCCAATAATTTCACTACTTTTATAGATCCGCCCTGAGAGTTGCAATCCCGAATCGATATAAGATATAAACCACGTTGCCGTAACATTTTCGCATTCACCATCAATGTCATCGATAATTTATATGCAGCAGTCTATTAGTACATTGTGAAATCTTTGAACGCTTATAACTCTCTACCTGAGTTAAATCTGGGGATTCTACGGAGGAATAGCATTCTCCACCCCAAAAATCCAATCCTCTCAGATGAAAACTCCAGCAGTTAAATCACTCCTCATCTGCTCATGCGCATAAAGAAAAATGCCCAAAAGGGGTAACATGAATTTCAAAATTGTCCCCAGGGTCACGGTATGGACACTCTGACTCTGAAAAAACGCCATTTCCCCCAAACTGACTTTTCCGTATACAGAATTGCCATGAATGTTCTTTTAAAACCTCATAATATCGGTTTAGCACCAGACCCATGACCGACAGTCCTAAACCACTCCCAACATAACCTATACATTCTTAAAACAGTAATTTCTCCTCTGCGCATGTGCAATCCACCCGTGGCTAGAAGTTCTTTCAAAATCACAAACCTCACACAAAATTCCGATACTCCAACACCAGTGGTTCAGCAGATATCGCATATTCAATCCACGCATGCGCGGACCATCACAAGTAGATTCTATGGAGGAATAGCCTCCTCCACCTCAAAACCCTAATCCTCTCAGACGAAAACTCCAGCAGTTAAATCACCTCAGACACTACGATGTCCCCTCGAAACTGGCTCGCAAACTTACAGAATTGACATGAGCTGTTAAAGTGGCCTTCCAGTTACACCCCCAGTCGTTCACCGTTCAGACAAATTTTGAAGACCCATTTAAAATTCCTCATATCGTTCACGCTTTAATTCAATTGCCACGGTAGTTACTCGTTCATATTTGCCCTCGTACATATCGCATTGATTCAGATAAACTCGCAAAAAACACGTCGAATATTTACCAGATTTTAGATATTCCACGTAGGAATTCGAACTGAAATAATTTGTCCATTTTGCTAGTTTGAAATTACTAATTTTTTTAGGCTAGTGGTCTGTTTTCAGTGAAATTTTGCACACCCCAAGAGGTCATCATTGGTCACCGAAGTGCCAAAATTGAACTCAATTTGATATTTGTTTTCATAATTTCCAGCAAAATTAACATTTTTTGAATTTTTTTCTCATCACCACAAAATTTTGCACAAGTGTTTTCGTTGGTACTTTGCATCCAACTACCAAGCTTCAATTCAATCGGATCAGTATTTTTCGAGTTATAGTGAAAACAATATTTCAATTTCAAATATTTGACACTCTTTGGCGCTCTTGTTGCTCGAAACAGAGTGATTATCAATTTACCCAAATGTCTGTAATTTTCGAATTTTTGGCTGAAAATGGTCGATTTGGTTCGAATCACTGATGAAGAATCCGTGGTCGAAATCGATTCTGTCCGGCCGGCCGTTAACGCGATAACTCTCGAATGAAAAGAGCTAGAGGTTTAAAATTTACAGGGTATGTTTGGAGCGTAAATATCTCGCACGATTTCGTTAATGGGCTAAATCCACCAAGCGGTTTCGGAGTTATGGCCGTTTTTATTAAAAATATTTTTTATGAATATTTCCGAAACCGATCACTCGATCTATCTGAAATTTGGCATCATATTGTAGAATAATGTCCTTTATACGCAAGTGAAGTTTTGTGTTGATCGGGTTGCCATAAAGTGTTAAATAAAATCTTGTATATTTTCAAATTTTGCTTCTACAATAACTCCCGAATTGAATGAGGTAGGCAGTTGAAATTTTCAGAGTAGGTTTGGGAGATAAATATCTCGGTTGAGTTCGTAATTGGGTAAAATAGGCCAGATGGTTTCGGAGTAACAAAAAAAAAATTTTTTAAGATAACAAATTTCAAATTCAATTTTTTTCAATAAGCAGTTTCACAATAAAAATCTATTGATATCATTTTCAACTCTGGCAAGCTAATATTTTCGGAGATATGATTCTTAGAAATTTCAATAATGAATCGTACTCCTATGTTTTCACATTATCCTATTATTCTATCTACATACATGTCATCCTGTTCTATAAGACTCTCTCTTATAGAACAGGATGTTCATTTCAGCTATTTTAATTTGATTTCTTTCATGGTGCAGTTCTATCATAAGAATACATGAGAAACCAATTCATTCGGAAATATGATGTGTCAAAGTTTGAACAAGCGCGCCAAAGCTCCTTTCCACAAGGCTTGAACCAATTTTTTATTTTAGTTCATAGCCATCCGATCAATACAAAACTTCGCACGCATATAAAAGTCATGATTCTTCAATTTGATGCAAAATTTCAGTTAGATCGAATGATCGGTTTCGGAAATATTCTCGAAAAACGTTTTAAATATAAACGGCCATAACTCTGAAACCGCTTGGTGGATTTTGCCCATTAACGAACTTGTCCGAGATATACACCCTTAAAAAACTACCCTGCAAATGTCAACGCTCTAACTCCTTCTGTTCGAGAGTTATCGTGCTAACGGCCAGGTGGACCAGCCAGCCGGACTGGACGGAGAGAATTGAATTTGACCCCGGATTTTTCATCAGTGAGTCAAACTGAATCGTTTGAGACCATTTTCGGAAGAAAAACGAAAAATTCAGACATTGTAACGAAATTATAGCACGCCGTTCCTTGCGGAACACGCGCGCAAAATGTTGTTTTATAATGCCAACAATCTCTATACTACCACACACTTATAATTAAATGAAATGGTGGAAAAAATTGGTTCAAGCACTGACGTGAAGTCAGAAGCATTTGCGCGTATGTTCTATTGTCCCTTCTTCTGTATTGGGCACCCTTAATCGAATTTACCATGGTAAATTATGTTGTCCATTCTCCTGTATTAGACACTCTTAATTCGAATTTACCATGGTAAATTCGAATTAAGTGTCCAATACAGGAGAATGGACAACATAATTTACCATGGTAAATTCGATTAAGGGTCGATTACGTTGTCCATTCTCCTGTATTGGACACTCTTAATTCGAATTTACCATGGTAAATTCGAATTAAGTGTCCAATACAGGAGAAAGGACAACATAATTTACCATGGTAAATTCGATTAAGGGTGTCCAATACAGAAGAATGGACAATAAAACATACGCGCAAAAGCTTCTGACTTCACGTCAGTGCTTGAACCAATTTTTTTTTTCGTGATTTTTTTTAAATTTTCTAGGGGTGCGGTTTTTAAATTTTTTTTTTTCGTCATTTTGTTCAAATTTTCTAGGGGTACGGTTCTCACAAAATTTTAAACACGTCTTTATGTTGATTTTCTACTACTAGTTACCAAGCTTCAATTCAATCGAATATTTATTTTTTGAGTTATCAAGGAAATAATATTCCAGGTGGATATAACTTGGAAACTGTTAGAACGATTATGCCCAAAAACGAACTCAACTCTCCCTTTCGGATACGCAACCTACCCTGTAAATTGCAAGTCCCTTTCTCCTTTCGTTCGAAAGTTATCGAGGCAACGGTCACCCATCTACTGAACTAACACAAGAATGCTCGAATCTCCAACAATATTTAACCGATCGTATTAAAACTTGAAACTTGGCAGTAGAGTTAGGTTATGAACGCTCTTGCAAAATTTCAGCAATTTCAAACGAATAGTTACTGATATATAGAATTTTTTTTAATTTCAATGATTTATTAAAAATTTTGTACAAATGCTATCCTCACCAAATTTTGCAAACATTTTCGCGTTGGCATTCTACAACTAACTACCATGTTTGAATTCAATCTGTTCAGTATTTTTCGAGTTAATGAGGATCAAAAAACCACCAAATTTCAGAAAATTTCAGGTGGCTATAACTCTAAAACCGTTTGGCCGATTATGCTCATAAACAAACTCAAATGTCGCATTCAGATGCACAACCTAGCCTGGAATTTTCGAGCCGCTATCTCTTTCCGTTCTCAGGTTATCGTGACATCAAAAATATTTTTTAATAATTTTTTAATAATTTTCTAGCGATACGATTCTCACGAAATTCCACAAACGTGCTTAGGTTTATATTCTACAACTATTCACCAAGTTTCAATTCGATCAGATCTATATTGAAAACAAAATTATTACTCGGAAACCACTGGCCCGCTTATGCCCATTAACGAACTTGTCCGTCGTATTGAGATGCGCCACCTACCCTGAAAATTTCAAGTCGCTAGCTCTTTCCGTTCTCAAGTTATCGTGGCAACGGCTGGCCGGACAGAATCAAATTTGACCTCGAATTCTTCATTGGGGAGTCGAATCAAATCGTTTGAGACCATTTTCGTAAAAAAATTCGAAAGTTACAGACATTTGGGCATAATGATAACGCGATGTTCACCAGAACATACGCGCAAAAAATCATTTGTAATGGGCAGGAATACCTCGGTCGGAAGCCAATTGATTCTCAATCAATAAAATTGATAACAAATAACAAAATTATTGAACAGTTTCAATTCCGACTATAGCTCGCTTCGCATCAACACGACACGGTTTTATGTACGGCAACGACACAAACGCTCGAGATTTCCCACAGCCTCGCTGCACAGTCGTGTAAACGACATCGGCATCCGATTCTTGGGTGAAGGCTTGATTGATAGCTTTTACAGCTATCCGGCACGAGTCGTGGTCGTGTGAACGACACACGGCTGCCTTGCACGGCTCGAGGAGACTGACGGACACCTTCGAGTCGTGCACGGCAGCCATGTGTCGTTCACACGACCACGACTCGTGCCGGATAGCTGTGAAAGCTATCATTCAAGCCTTCACCCAAGAATCGGATGCCGATGTCGTTTACACCGACTGTGTAGCGAGGCTGTGGGAAATCTCGAGCGTTTGTGTCGTTGCCGTACATAAAACCGTGTCGTGTTGATGTGAATGCTAGCCTTAGTCGGAATTGAAACTGTTCAATAATTTTGTTATTTGTAATCAATTTTATTGATTGAGAATCAATTGGCTTTCGAGCGAGGTATTCCTGCCCACAACAAATGATTTTTTTTTCCACCATTTCATTTAATTATAAGTGTGTGGTAGTATAGAGATTGTTGGCATTATCAAACAACTTTTTGCGCGCGTGTTCCGCAAGGAACAGCGTGCTATAATTTCGTTACAATGTCTGTATTTTTCGTTTTTTTTCCGAAAATGGTCTCAAACGATTCAGTTTGACTCACTGATGAAAAATCCGGGGTCAAATTCGATTCTTTCCGTCCAGTCCGGCCGGCTGGTCCACCTGGCCGTTAGCACGATAACTCTCGAACAGAAGGATTTAGAGCGTTGACATTTGCAGGATAGTTTTTTAGCGTGTATATCTCGTACAAGTTCGTTAATGGGCAAAATCCACCAAGCGGTTTCAGAGTAATGGCCGTTTATATTTAAAACGTTTTTCGAGAATATTTCCGTAACCGATCATTCGATATATCTGAAATTTTGCATTAAATTGAAGAATCATGACTTTTATATGCGTGCGAAGTTTTGTATTGATCGGATTGCTATGAACTAAAATAAAAAATTGGTTCAAGCCCTGTGGACAGGAGCTTTGGCGCTCTTGTTCAAACTTTGACACATCATATCTCCGAATGAATTGGTTTCTCATGTATTCTTATGATAGAACTGCACCATGAGAGAAATCAAATTGAAATAGCTGAAATGAATATGACTCTCTCTTATAGAACAGGATGACATGTATGTAGATAGAATAATTATAGGATACTGTGAAAACATAGGAGTACGATTCATTATTGAAATGAAAAAAAAATACCTGTCGTATGTTTACATAAATGCAGTTCGCAATTCTCATTCCAGTTTACATTCAAAGTTCAAAAGTTATTAAAATGATTTCAAGAAAAAACAAGTGTATTTGCACAAGTGAAAAAAAACTTGTGATTAAAGCTGCGGAGGATGGGCATATTTGAAATTATACATAAATCACTAATTTTGATCGAACTATTGATTACTTGAATTTCATCAGAACACCCTCTTGATTATTTGAACCCTTATTATTTTGAACTCTCGAAAATTTGAAATTTTTGCTGGTCCCTAGAGTTTCAAGTTATCGAGAGTCGACTGTACTACATTTATCTCTCCTGTCCACCCGAGTGACAGATTCATTTCAGGAAATGAAGGTTGTGATATAATCAAAAGGCATGGGATAGCATTCGGACCATCATCTACCGGAAGTAATGCATAAGTAATAAGGAAGGAAACAAATCAAGATTAATAACTCCGGGGATTTCGTTCCACTACTTGCTGTTGGTGTACGTATAGGACACAAAATACAATTTCATTCACATCTTGTTTGTTATATTGTTGGAAGGCTTCTAATTGTATCTAGAATGATCAACCTATAAAAATAGTATCAAATGTTTCTGAGACTATTAATTCATTATTAAATGGTTTATTTCTGGGTTTTCTCTCCCAAACTCTGGTAAATAAAAATTTATTAAGTGATGTTGGGAGCTGTGTGCACGTGCCTGAATAAACAGTGAAGAAAAATTTCTTTGTATTTCGTGCAGAATATTTATTTATATAATCATAGCAGAGCGCTTTCGACTTTTTCAGTCATCATCGATGCCTACCTGTAAGTAAGCAATTAGACTGGTAAATTCAGCAGAAGGTAATGAAATTTTGTTCTGCGAAAGAATAAATTAGCCAAAAAGATTCAGAAATACTTACTCTTCAGGTTTTACAAAAGTCCATAACAAACAACAACATCAATAACATGATAAAATATACTAAGAGTATAAGTAATCTTGAAATCTTTTTGGTTAAATTATTTTTTCGCAAAACAAAATTTGATTAACTTTTGCTGAATTTACCAGTCTAATCGCTTACTTACAGGTAAGCACCGATGATGACTGAAATAGTCGAAAGCTCTCTGCTATGATTGTATAAATAAATATTCTGCACAAAATACAAAGGAATTTTTCTTCACTGGTTAAAAATTTATTATTTTGCGAATTGCTTCTGCGTAATAAACACAAGATATTTGTCAGAAGCTATAAATCGAACAAAGTTGCCTAACAAACAATAACGACACAACATCAATCATGAAACAACTAAAGTTCGTAAATGCTTCCTCTTTGAGATACAGGTTGTTAAAATTATAAAAAAAAATGTCGTTTACAAAGATAGTCTTATTATTATTATGTACCATATCAAAGTTTAGCGATTTCCTCATGCATGAGAATATCTTTATCTTTATATTTTTTTACTCGAAAACGGTGCCTCGCACGTCAAAAAGTCTAGAGAATGAATTTGCTTCGAATTAAATAGGGATTTCAATTATAATTTTTATTGTTGGAAAAACCAGTGGCTTATTTTTTTTCTAAAAATATTCAGTCTTGATGCAGTACGCCACTGGTAGAATAAAAATAGATAATTTTATTAAAAAACTGCTCCTTGATCCTCTAAACCTATATCCCAAAGTTCATATAAATATTTTAAGAAGTGTAAAAGTAATTAATAAAAAAAATCCCCTGTATCTCGGAGAGGAAGGGTTTCTCGACATATGTTTATATGACAAACTAGGTACTTGGTGATATTTGTAGAATGAGGACGCACTATTTTTTGCAGCATTTCGTGAGGATTGTATCGATAAAACAATATATTCCTCAAAAATGTTTTCACGTGTTACCGCTTCCTCCACTCAACTTCATGCAGTATTTTGTGAGGGTGTGTGTGTCGTGAATAGACAATAGAACATGCGTGCAATAGCTCCTGACTTCACGTGACTGATATTTAAGAAAATGTTCTTACCTAACCTGGATATTCAGAAAATGTTATGTCTACTTGAATATTTATGCTCATCCATTGAATTATGAGCTGTCCAGGTAACTCGACCTTGTGTAATCACGACTGTCATCTATCCTGAAAATTTTGAATGGGAACTCCTCAAATTTTCCATCAACATTGAAATCGTTGTCTTTCATCTAATTCTTGGCGCTCTTGTTCCTCGGAACAGAGCGCCTATCAATTGACCCAAATGTCTGTAATTTTCGAATTTTTTGATGAAAATGGTCCTGAGCGATTTGATTTGGCTCACTGATCAAGAATCCGTGGTAATAATCGATTCTGTTCGGCCGGCCGGACCTTCGTTAACACGATAACTCTCGAACAGAATGAGTTGACAGTTGAGATTTTCAGAGTAGGTTTGAGGGATAAATATCTCAGTTAAGTTCGTTGTTGGGCAAAATCAGCCCAATAGTTTCGGAGTAACGAAAACTTTTTTTTTTACATTACAACTTTTGAATTAAATTCTTTTTACGATGGAGTTTCATCATAAGAATTCATTGTTATCATTTTCAACTCTAACAAGCTAATACTTTTGGAGATATGATTTTTAAAAATTTCAAAAATAGATCGTAAGTTCTATGTATTCTCAGAATGTGAACACAGAAACTGTATGTGTTCACTGTCTATCTCTATCTAGTCTAGCTATTAGATATTGTCAATTCGTAGTTTGAAAATATCTTCTTGATTCTTGAATTTGTGAATATATACAAGACTGATTTGAAACCGAAAATAATATGGACTGATTACATTTAAATAATTTATGTATAAATATTCGGGATGTGGTGTCAGAAGATTTAGAATTGGATCATTTTAATGATGTAGTTAATGAAGGCAATAGGAAAGAAGAACATAATGGAATCATCAAAAGAAACTACTGTTCGTTGACCACTGAGGTTAATATTACCTTTTACTTCCTTAAGTAGTGAGACATGTTCCTATATACAGTATTTTCATGATGTTGATAGAAAAAAGATACTGAAATATGGATCTACATTTGTGTATCAAACATTTTTTCTTGAGTTAAGGTCCATAATACAGAAAAGAATGTGTTAATGGTATGAACTATTAAATTTTAAATTATGAAAAGAGGATAGTATTTCATCAGTGTGTTTTGAACTATGTAAATAATTTCTCTACCTACTCAAATATCAGGAATAAATGGACAATCTGCTCTCTCCAGCCTTGCTTTAGATATATCTATGATACTTTCCTTAGGTATTTCGAGTTGTGAAAACTATGCACCGAGTTAAGTTGCAACAACCCATTTCACGAGGTTGAATCATTGCAGATGGCTCATTCAATCTTGATAAATAAATTTAATGACAATTTTTGAAGCATTAAAGCATTTTAGATTGCCGTTTTTTGGCGCTCTTGTTTTAATGATAATTTTTGAAGCATTTTTTCAAACGACAGTTCTATCATAAGAATCCATTGATATAATTCCCAACTCTGAGAAACCAATACTTTCGGAGATATAATTTGTCTGTTTGAACTAGAGCGCCAAAAAGATCCTGTCCACAGGGCTTGAACCAATTTTTAAAAATGGATGGATTGTGTTCGAAGTATCGTGAATATAAAATTCTCGATTGGCATATTTCGGAATCATGACATATTATCATGTCCATTCATGAATTTGTCCTTTCTTTTTGATCCTAAAACCTTCATAACAAATATCTAAGATGTTTCTTAGAAATGTTATCATGCTAACAAACGGCACTAGATGGATGAGGGGAATATAATTTCACTATGGATTCTGTATCAGTTATCCCAAGTCAGCAGTGCGAGGCTAAACATTCTCGAAATGCAGACATCTCAGCAAGATGACAGCTTGTGACCTGGCTCCATTGACCATAAATTCTCCTTTTGATCGAACATCATATGTAGTTGTTTATATTTAATACACAAGTTTATCTAATCAGTTTTTCTTGCAAGTTCTAAGGCAAAGCATGCTATCGAATCAGTCTTTAATTTTCGAATTTTTTGCCTAAAATGCACTCAAACGATTATGTTCTACGCAATGATTTGAGGCCAAATTCAATTCTGTCCCATGCCACGTTAACTCTCTAGCGAAAAGATATAGCAAGTTGCAATTTTCAGGGAAGGTTGCGCATCCGGATATGATGGTTAAGTTCGTTAATGGGCATAATGGCTTCGGAGTTATACCCATCTGAAATGTTGTTGCTATTTCCTCTTAAAAAGTTCCGATCGAATAAAAAATGGGAATTTCTTATAGGATGCTGACTTACAAATTTGCGCGAAATATCGTGAGGATTAAATCACTAGAATAATAAAGTAAAAGTTCCTTCGAAAAAAAATAGAAGTATTTCACTTAAAAATTGATATTTCAGAGACTCCCTGATTCCACAAAAACCTTCAAACCACCATTATACAATAGATTACCGGATTTCGGCCCGATTGACTTTTGGAGTATATCGTTTGGTTTCTTACCTATCCTCTATTTAACTACTTCCATATATCATATTGAATATTCAACTATTACTTCATCGCTCGAACTTAATAAATATTCTGACCAAATACAACAAAGTTCTCCTCTATCTGTGATTCTCATAATTTAAAACCAACTTTAATATTCTTCCTAAAATCAACGCTCATAGTCTAGAAAGGAAGCCATTCTTCATAAAATTTCATGCATAAAGGGCCATCATTGACATCAGAAACTGAAACTCCGAGAACGTATTCAAACTTTTCCCATAATCATATAGCTGCTCACGAAGTGAAATTCATAATGAAGCCATCAAGCCACTGTTGCCACTTCTGTAGAAATCTATAAAATAATTCCAAAGAGCTGTTGTTCAGGTCCCTGTATAATCACTCTTTTCAAAGATAGATCTTTCCCATTTTTCTAACTTCTTTCGCGTAACTCTGCTTTGTATGAAGTAATCATCAAAGGATACTGTGGGAGGTATATTCATTATTGAAAGGTTTCTTTCTGGGTTTTCTCTCCCAAACTCTGAAAAAAATATCTACAACGTAAAAATCAATTATTTTGTGATCTGCTTCTGCGTAAGAAACACACGACATTTGTCAGAAGCAATCAATTGAACAATGTTGCCTAACAAACAACAATGAAACAACTTCAACGAAGAAACAACTATATCGTAACGTCTCGGAGTCTATATCAGACTCCTTCGTCAGACGCCCAATGAAAACTGTTAGAACTATTTACAAAATAATTGATTTTTATTTTGTAGATATTTTTTTCAGTTTTTGGGAGAGAAAACCCAGAAAGAAACCTTTCAATCTGCTTTGTATGGCCTACTTAATTAAAAAAACTTCCGGTTTGAATGAGTATATGCATCCATCTCATTTTTCCGAGCATGGTCTAGAGAACAGCGTGCTACCATTTTGCCAAAAGTGTTTTTAATTTTCGATGTTTTTGCTGAAAAGTCTTAAACGACTGGATTCGATTCACGGATGAAGTTTCCGAAGTCTTATTCGATTCCGGCCCGCCGTCTGTCTGATTCACGATAACTTTCAAAAGGAAATTTATTTCCGTGGCTATCTCTAGCGATCTGTAATTTTCAGAATAGGTGGCGTATCCGAATGCGACGGTTAAGATCGCTAACGGCATAATCAGCCAAACGGTTTCATAATTGAAATTTTGTTTTGAAATAATACAGATCTGATCGAATTGAAACTTGGGAACTACTTGTATAATACCGACACACAAAGACTTATACAAAATCTTGTGAGCATCCCATGATAAGAAAATTGGTCTCTCTCATCCTCTTACCGCGACTGACGCGACAGCCAGCAGTTGACGTCACAAGGGTACTCCCCTAAGACTATCGAAAGAAGAGAATGCTGTCGAATTCTCAATTCATTATTTTTTCTGGCTGCATAACTATAATAGTAAAAAAAGTTATTTATTTACCCAACAGGAAGATTCCCAATTGTATCTGCTCCTAGATCTTTCCCAAGGAGACTACTCATAAGCTCTCGAAGAGCTTGAGCGAGTAAGGAGAACCAGTTCGTGTTCTGTGTAGGCTTTGTTACTGTGTCCTTACGCCACCTGAGGCTCAGCACTGTTAATTTTTGACCAACAGTGAATGGTGGCGATTACCGTGACTAGAAAATATCTTTCCTAGCCTCGGAATTGAACTTGGGGCTTCCGCTCCCAAGTCAAATGCTCTCCCACTGAGCTAACCACCCTACATTAAAGGGTATCAATCAATGAGAAAAAAACAAAAATTCATCATCTAAAATTAAAAAAAAAAAACTTGAACTTGAGATCATCAGCACCCTTGCATATGCGGTAAACTGGAGCCCACTGAAGAGCATTCGTTCAAGGTGTTGGAAGGTGAAATGATGTGACAGTCCTCGCCTCCAGCCTTGGCGTACGTAGGTGATTATTAGACAGCAAATAAGGTGAATCAATCCTTCCCGCGACAACTTTCTGGGTGAACTGCGTACTGCCACCTCTGCCTTTCGAACAGCAAAAAGATTCGCATCTCTCGCATGATCCCCGACAAATCCGCACCACGTTCGGGATAACTGTCGGAATTCCGGTATTCAACACACTTGAAAACAATTCTGTGAATTCGCTCGACCGGCGAAAGATGTCAACCATAGATCGGAAACTAGATTATGTTTGCATACTCTAATTTGCTCATCACCAGCGAAAAATATTCAGTTTTGAGAACGGACACATAAGGAAACTCTCTGGAACAACGGAAAACAAACCCCAAGTATCGACTGGCCAAGGTACACAGCTCTTCAACATGTGGAATGAAACTGAAGGCCGAGTCAAAGACTACCCGCCAAATCACGGAACCTATCCCCACTAGCAATAAGACGATCACCAACAGAATAGTGAAACAGAAGAGGCTGTGAATTCTTTGTGAAGGTGATATCAAAATCCATATCTATAATAAATATCAGTTCATTACGCAAGCACCATCCATGCATAAGCTCCAAACTAGACTGAAGCAACTCCAAATCAGACACATCACTTATTCTCAAGTAAAGCTTGAAGTCATCTGCATAAGCCAAGGCCAAGCATTCGAGAGAAGTCAGAAGATCATTAATGAATATTATAAACAACAATGGCCCACGATTTGATCCCTGCAGTACACCGGATGGAAGTATATACTCAGATGGTCTGAAGCGATTATAAAAATTAGTTTCATTATTTACAAAATAATGTAAGTGTGGATTAACGAGCATCAAGTAACAATTAACAATCTTATATATAAAAATTGGTTCAAGTACTGACATGAAGTCAGGAGCTTTTGTGCGTATGTCCTATTGTCCATTCTCCTGTAATGGACACTCTTAATGGAATTTACCATGGTAAATTCGACTAAGTGGCATCTTCATCAGGTAGTTGAACCCAATCGTTTGAGACCATTTTTGGCCAAAAATTCGAAAATTACAGACATTTGGGCAAAATGATAACATGATGTTCCTCAGAACATACGCGCAAAAACATGACTCATTATTTCCTTCGATAAGATCAAAATAGGCCAACAAATGCAGGACTAAAACCAACTGATGACAGTTGACTCTGAAGGATATTGTGATCTGTACATTGGGCTTTCTAAATTTTACATACGCCATATGGATAACACTCTTTACATTCTAAATGTCCACCCCATAGGATGCGTAGTTTTTGAACTACTCAGAAAATAGTCTTAAACGTCCATGACTCTCAAACCCTTCCGCCGATTTGACCCATTAACGAACATAACCAGTGCATTTGGACCACAAACCTACCCTGCAAATCACAGCATTCAGGCTTGTTTCGTTGGAGAATTCTTGTGCTTACAGATATAGCGGGATAATTTACTCATTGATTAACAACGGAATCCCTACGCCACTGGGGCGTGTTCAAATTGGGTGGATTTAGTTTCCCTGGTGTTGCCAGGACAATATCAAATGATATTGGTATCTTTGAGTTATCTTTGTCCTACTCATTGGAAATTGACTTCTCAATATTGGCTTCACATATTGGAGAATTTATGCTTAGGTATCCTTTCTCTTCTTTCTATGGTCTAAGGTACTGCCAGTTATACTGAACGTCAGTCGTCGGTCACGGGCATCGGTGTTCAGGGAGACCAGCGCCTAACTATTTCAATATACCGAGTGATAAAACAATAAACAATCTGATAATTGAAGTTATTTTAATGCCTAAAAATCAAGTAAAAGTTGAAATAAATAAATAAATAAGACATAAATATTGTTATTCTCTTTAATAAGTTCGTAGTAAAATTTTATAAAATACACACCCAAAAAAACTGAAGAATAAATTTGTTTCAGTAGCTTACAATGTTTGTCTAAATACAGAGAGAATAAGAGAATATTACTATTGCATGTAATAGTGTTAGAAATAACCCTCAAATATTTCTAAAGTCGGTGAAAGATATAGTGGCACGCTCTCAAAAATGTATTGATGGTGGGGGGTCTCAATTTGGATAATTTATTTTGATATTCATAAAAGTTTTTAACGGATTATTCTCTCTAAGTTCATTACAAAAAATTATTGCGTTGTGTTGTATTTTGATAAATTCAAATTTATTGGATAAAATTATGATTTACGAAAAATTCAGTCCAGTCCATTACAGTTCCTTTAGGATTGTTTCAGTAAATATTGGATCTGATATCAGATTATTGATAATTGTCATACTAGGTTAGTTATTCTAACACGAACTTATCATAAATAAGACTAATTCCGGTCCTGGTACGAATGTAGTCTTCAGTTTTTTTGGGTTACAGGAGTATTTTGAAAAAGTTATAACGAGCTTATTAAAAATAATATGAATACTTATGTCTTAGTTTCGTGAATATTCATTATATTAACTTTTTTCGAGGATTAATTTCTCGAGTGAAAGAACAAGAAGAGATTTAAAAGATTCCTGTAGGATTTTTTCTGTAGAAGTGGAAGCTGGGCTCAGATTTTTGACAATTATTATACAGGGTGAGTTATTCTTACAAGAACTCAACATGGAGGAAAAATAATATTCCGGTCCAGATATCGGTTTCTTTCAAAGGGCTACTTGTTTAAGCCTTTTAGTTCAATTTATGTACCAAATTTGAACCAAATCGGCTGTGTTTAATATGGTGGATTGAATTGTTTGTTTAAATTTACAAATTACTCTATATGCCAGTAACGAAGCGGTTTTGGACATTTGTATATTGCATTTTGTCGGTTTCATCTCTGGACACCTTGTATATCCATTTATGGAGTGAATTAGACGATACTGATTTGTTCCAAAAAATGAAAAACGTAACTTGCGTATAATATTTAATGTAGGTTTTTTTCAGGTCAATGATTGAAAATTAGTTGATATAAATATTGCAATTTGTCATTCTTAAATATAAATTGTTTTCAAACATGATTTCCCTATATACACGGCAACATTGCAACACAGAAAGTTACGGGATAACTTAGGATATCTGAGAACCAACCCCAGTTCTATGTGCTGAAGGAAATGTTATTGAGCTTGTCTATTGGAGTGTTAAATCGAGCATACAGAATTAAGACTTCTAAGGAGTTAGGAGAATGGGTTGGGTTGTATAAAATTACCAGTCAAACAATCGAAGTTTTGGGGTGTCCTTAGGTTCGATAGCAGTTCCAAATAAGAAATACAGTGTGTGGATAAAGTAAGGAACAAAATTCATAACTGTGTTTGTTATTGAATGTTTTCAAGAGAAACGTTCAGACAGGTCAATTCTAGTTTTTGGCGCTCTTGTTCCTCGGAGCAGGGTGCTTAGCGATTTGTCCAATTGTGCGTAATTTTCAAATTTTTGCATGGAAATGGTCTTAACCGATTTGGTTGCATTGATCAAGAATCCGTGCTCAAAATTAATTATATCCAGCCGTCCGTTAACACGATAACTCTCGGAAGGAATGAGCGAGACAGTTGAAATTTTCAGAGTAGGTTTGGGAGATAAATATCACAGTTCGTTATTATATTATTATCATTATTATATTTTTTTACATTTACAAATTTCAAATTAATTTTTTTTAAGATGCAGTTTCTTCATAAGAATCTGTATCATTTTCAACTATAAAAAGCTAATACTTTCTTAGATATGATCTTTAAAAATTTCAATATTAAATCGTGATTCTTTGATTTCACAGAATGCTGTAATCGAAAATTAACATTCGTATTTGTATCTATGAATATATATATATGAATTATCTGTTTCCATTCATGTTATCTTGTCTACCGAGACATGTCATATTTATTCATGAATATCAGCTATCGTTGAATTATGAGGATTATATAGGATATTATAATTTTGGGTGATAATAAAATGCCCTCGAATAATCCATATCATGGTGAAAATATATACTTTGGTAAGTTAATCAAATTGGGTTCAGAATATATCCAGTAAAAACAAAACTGGAATATTGGCTAGGTTTCAATTGATAATATAATTTTCAGATTAGATTTGAGGAAGTAATATCTCGGCTAAGTTCGTTATTGGGTAGAATCAGTCTGGTGGTGTTGGATTAATAATATTTAGTAGTCTTGTTTTTTTTCAATTTTGAATTTTTTAAAATTTAATTCATTTTATGATGCAGTTCTCTCATAAAAATCCATTGGTCATTCTCAACTCTGAGAACTAATACTTTCAAAGATATAAAAAAATAAGTGTTAGAAACGCCTTTCAAATGAATGCGTCTTTTTACAAATGCTGTGCACTACCGATGTGTAAAAATACGTTAATCATCACGCCACAAAAAAAATTTCATGAATGTTCCAAAACGCGCACAAATAAGGAAAAAGTAGTTAACATTTGATATAAGACATCCTTCATCATTGACAACAACAATTACAAGTCATTTTTGTGAAGATCACTTTGAAGTATGTACTGAAAAACTTAACATTCAAATATAAAATCGTTTTTGATAGCTTTATTCTTGGTAACGTACCAAAAACAAAGTGTAAAATATTTATTATCTGTGGATGTTTGTTTACTGAAATTAGACGGAATATGAGAGTAAATATACGTCTAAAACTTTGTACATCACCTATATTTTTTTAATTCGTTGATATAGATGTTGGGTATAGTTCTAAATATGATGAGATAGTGAGTAAAATGAGGAAGCTGTCTCTTTCGTTTGGAATAAAGTGAATCAGTGTAAATCTATAGGTACTTACGAAGAAATTTTCACGTTCCTAGCTTCTGCTGCACAAAAATCCTTGTTTCTATAAAAGAAACTGGCCACCATCATAGAATCAATCTTTGTTGAGATAGAACAATTTCCTTTGATGAATCTGATCTCCATTGTAAAATATTATGGTTGTTTGAACAAATTATCGAAAGAAATAGCTCACCGGTAATACGTTCAGCTTGGTTATGACAGTTCCCGGTTAGTGATGTCAGCGCTCTCTGAGTGGTATTCGAAGTCACGTGATAATGGGTAATGAATAGGGTAATTTAAATTAATTTCATTTAATTAAGGACGAATAATTAGGTTCTCAAAGTATTATTTTAAGTTTTTAAAACCCATCTTCAATGTGTTGAACATAACTTTACAGGAATTTGTAGCTTGTGTCACGATCCCTATTGGTTGTAGACAAAATACACTGAAGAAGATATACTGAAACTTCACTTCGTTTGCCTTTGATTGATAGGCAGAAAACGCATAGTTCAGCGAAAGAGAAGAATCGTTGATTGTAGATAAAAATAAATTTTCTAGTATAAATTGATCCCAGTTTCATCACAGATAACGAACTACCCTTAAACGAAAAGAGCTTCCGCGGACCCTTGTTTATTTCGTCGAGACGGAGGTTTAATGAAGTGTAGAAAACCTTATCCTGATGAGAAATTTTCTGCATTTCCACTCCTGAAAAAATAGGGATTGGCAGCAAATGAGACAGATTATTTCGAATCTCGCTGTGATGAATTTTGTTCCGTGAAGTTTCGATTTGTGAGCTTACTGGAGGAAGTTCGATAATAACAAGAAGTGAACCAACTGAGGCGTTCACACAAACACGGTTTAGGCTTTAACTATATACCTAAAGAAATTATTTACATATGTATTCTGTTCTCGAACCGAATAGATTTCTTTCAATTTTTCCCAAATTGTCTACATATAGAAACATGAAGGTAAATACATATTTTCGGGATTTTTTGGTATCTCAGTATTCTTGAGAAAATGATGATTTACCAAGATAATGTTGTGGATCAACTAATGGCTACAGTACCTACATCTAAACCAGTGAAGTGTTCAAATTTTCAATGACTTTGATGTATTTGACGTCCCGAAAAAATTGACGTCCAGAAAAACCTAATATGAACCTCCTGATAAACTTGTATACAGGGTATTCCAACGAGAATTTGACCTCCCAGAACTCAGAAACGAAGAATTCTCGAAGATTTTAAAAAACGGATCAACTTCTGTTTTGAGGGTGACGAACTTGCATCATGAGTCTTTTCCGAAAAGACCACCCCCATGAAGGTGGCATCAACCCCCAACATTTCTTTAATATGGAAGAGATGTCGAGTGTTGGTTAGTTTGGAAGTTATTTATGTTCTGTACACAACCCAGTTAAAATTTTCATAACCCCCTCATTATTTACAAAATAATGTAAGTGTGGATCAACGAGCATCAAGTAACAATTAACAATCTTATATATAAAAATTGGTTCAAGCACTGACGTGAATTCAGAAGCTTTTGCGCGTATGTTCTATTGTCCATTCTTCTGTATTGGACACCCTTAATCGAATTTACCATGGTAAATTATGTTGTCCATTCTCCTGTATTGGACACTCTCGATTCGAATTTACCATGGTAAATTCGAATTAAGGGTGTCCAATAAAGGAGAATGGACAACTTCATTTACCATGGTAAATTCGATTAAGGGTGTCCAATACAGAAGAATGAACAATAGAACATACGCGCAAAAGCTTCTGACTTCACGTCAGTGCTTGAACCAATTTTTTAAATGTTCGTTGAAGTCCAAGGATGGTTTTTACGGGGAGAAAATTTCGAATAATTGCCGGGAAACCCCTAAAAACAGCCCTTTTCTTTTTTCCATACAAACGTTTTCTAACTAAAATGTAGAGTCAATTTTAACTTTATGAAAAACCAACAAGTAAAGAGCGTTCCTGCTAATCGGGTCCTTCATGAGTGGCTTCGTATAATAAATATACTTATATTATGCATAAATTTCACAAATCAAATAGACCCCAGGGGGTTCATTGATCTGCCGAGAAAGCAAGAGCAGACGCGTTACTGGCTTCTTGGCCTTCATCAGTACCCTGTAGCTTTCCCAACAAATTCAACTAAACTGACCCGGGTTAAGCCTCTCAGAGCCGGCTTGGTCGATCATTATAATCGCCCACGCCACCCATGAGACGAAACACGGAAATCAGCCTCTCCCCACCAGTGAATATTTGAAGCGTGAAATCATATGCCACCATTCACTCGATATTTAATCAAGAACGAGGCCCGCAGAGCTCAGACAGTATCTTCCCAATGGCCATGAACGCTGTTTAGCGTTTTCGAAAATAATAATGAAAAATGGCGATACAGTTGTTAAAAAATCAACAAGTAAAGAGCGTTCCTGCTAATCGGGTCCTTCATGAGTGGCTTCGTATAATAAATATACTTATGCATATATTTCACAAATCAAATAGAGCTCAGGGGGTTCATTGATCTGCCGAGAAAGCAAAAGCAGACGCGTTTCTGGTTGAACTTGTTGGGAAAGCTACAGGGTACTGATGAAGGCCAAGAAGCCAGAAACGCGTCTGCTCTTGCTTTCTCGGCAGATCAATGAACCCCCTGGGGTCTATTTGATTTGTGAAATATATGCATAAGTATATTTATTATACGAAGCCACTCATGAAGGACCCGATTAGCAGGAACGCTCTTTACTTGTTGATTTTTTAAACAACGGTATCGCCATTTTTCATTGTTATTTAACTTTATGGCTATTCAATAAAGTTGTCGTTGGGGTTGGAGTTGTAGTTGGATTGGAGTTGGAGGTGGAGATGGAGGTGGAGGTGGAGGTGGAGTTGGAGGTCGAGATGGAGGTGGAGGTGGAGGTGGAGTTGGAGGTGGAGATGGAGGTGGAGGTGGAGTTGGAGTTTGATTTGGAGTTGAAGTTGGCGTTGTGGTTGGCGTTAGGATTGGAGTTGGCGTTGTAGTTGGGGTAAGAGTTGGTGTTGGAGTTGGCGTTGGGGTTGGAGTTGAAGTTGAAGTTGGAGTAGGCATTGTGGTTGGTGTTGGTTATGGAGTTGGCGTTGTAGTTGGAGTTGTAGTTGGATTGGAGTTGGAGGTGGAGATGGAGATGGAGATGGAGATGGAGATGGAGATGGAGATGGAGATGGAGATGGAGATGGAGATGGAGATGGAGATGGAGATGGAGATGGAGATGGAGATGGAGATGGAGATGGAGATGGAGATGGAGATGGAGATGGAGATGGAGATGGAGATGGAGATGGAGATGGAGATGGAGATGGAGATGGAGATGGAGATGGAGATGGAGATGGAGAGGGAGATGGAGAGGGAGACGGAGACGGAGACGGAGACGGAGACGGAGACGGAGACGGAGACGGAGACGGAGACGGAGACGGAGACGGAGACGGAGACGGAGACGGAGACGGAGACGGAGACGGAGACGGAGACGGAGACGGAGACGGAGACGGAGACGGAGACGGAGACGGAGACGGAGACGGAGACGGAGACGGAGACGGAGACGGAGACGGAGACGGAGACGGAGACGGAGACGGAGACGGAGACGGAGACGGAGACGGAGACGGAGACGGAGACGGAGACGGAGACGGAGACGGAGACGGAGACGGAGACGGAGACGGAGACGGAGACGGAGACGGAGACGGAGACGGAGACGGAGACGGAGACGGAGACGGAGACGGAGACGGAGACGGAGACGGAGACGGAGACGGAGACGGAGACGGAGACGGAGACGGAGACGGAGACGGAGACGGAGACGGAGACGGAGACGGAGACGGAGACGGAGACGGAGACGGAGACGGAGACGGAGACGGAGACGGAGACGGAGACGGAGACGGAGACGGAGACGGAGACGGAGACGGAGACGGAGACGGAGACGGAGACGGAGACGGAGACGGAGACGGAGACGGAGACGGAGACGGAGACGGAGACGGAGACGGAGACGGAGACGGAGACGGAGACGCAGACGGAGACGGAGACGGAGACGGAGACGGAGACGGAGACGGAGACGGAGACGGAGACGGAGACGGAGACGGAGACGGAGACGGAGACGGAGACGGAGACGGAGACGGAGACGGAGACGGAGACGGAGACGGAGACGGAGACGGAGACGGAGACGGAGACGGAGACGGAGACGGAGACGGAGACGGAGACGGAGACGGAGACGGAGACGGAGACGGAGACGGAGACGGAGACGGAGACGGAGACGGAGACGGAGACGGAGACGGAGACGGAGACGGAGACGGAGACGGAGACGGAGACGGAGACGGAGACGGAGACGGAGACGGAGACGGAGACGGAGACGGAGACGGAGACGGAGACGGAGACGGAGACGGAGACGGAGACGGAGACGGAGACGGAGACGGAGACGGAGACGGAGACGGAGACGGAGACGGAGACGGAGACGGAGACGGAGACGGAGACGGAGACGGAGACGGAGACGGAGACGGAGACGGAGACGGAGACGGAGACGGAGACGGAGACGGAGACGGAGACGGAGACGGAGACGGAGACGGAGACGGAGACGGAGAGGGAGATGGAGATGGAGATGGAGATGGAGATGGAGATGGAGATGGAGATGGAGATGGAGATGGAGGTGGAGATGGAAATGGAGATGGAGGTGGAAATGGAGATGGATGTGGAAATGGAGATAGAGGTTGAAATGGAGTTAGAGTTTGAGTTGGCGTTGGCGTTGGGGTTGGAGTTGAAGTTGAAGTTGGAGTCTGCATTGTGGTTGGCGTTGGTTATGGAGTTGGCGTTGTAGTTGGAGTTGTAGTTGGATTGGAGTTGGAGGTGGAGATGGAGGTGGAAATGGAGTTGGAGTTTGAGTTGACGTTGAAGTTGGCGTTGGGGTTGGCGTTAGGATTGGAGTTGGCGTTGTAGTTGGGGTTAGAGTTGGTGTTGGAGTTGGCTTTGAAGTTAGTGTTGCGGTTGGAGTTGGCGTTAGCGTTACAAAATACATAAAACACTAAATTTTCACCCTTCTATCACCAACCCCTATTTTTGAATAGTCATTTTAAGAATTAATCAGAGTTGGAGTTCGCGTTGTAGTTGGCGTTGGGGTTAGAGTTGGCGTCGGAGTTGGAGTTGGAGTTGGAGTTCAAGTTCGAGTTGGAGTTGGATTTGGACTTGGACTTGGACTTGGACTTGGACTTGGACTTGCACTTGGACTTGGACTTGGACTTGGACTTGGAATTGGACTTGGACTTGGAGTTCGAGTTGGAGTTGGAGTTGGAGTTGGAGTTGGAGTTGGAGTTGGAGTTGGAGTTGGAGTTGGAGTTGGAGTTGGAGTTGGAGTTGGAGTTGGAGTTGGAGTTGGAGTTGGAGTTGGAGTTGGAGTTGGAGTTAAAGTTGGAGTTGGAGTTGGAGTTGGAGTTGGAGTTGGAGTTAGAGTTGGAGTTGGAGTTGGAGTTGGAGTTGGAGTTGGAGTTGGAGTTGGAGTTTGAGTTGGAGTTGGGGTTGGAGTTGGAGTTGGAGTTGGAGTTGGAGTTGGAGTTGGAGTTGGAGTTGGAGTTGGATTTGGAGTTGGAGTTGGAGCTGGAGCTGGAGCTGGAGCTGGAGCTGGAGCTGGAGCTGGAGCTGGAGCTGGAGCTGGAGCTGGAGCTGGAGCTGGAGCTGGAGCTGGAGCTGGAGCTGGAGCTGGAGCTGGAGTTGGAGTTGGAGTTGGAGTTGGAGTTGGAGTTGGAGTTGGAGTTGGAGTTGGAGTTGGAGTTGGAGTTGGAGTTGGAGTTGGAGTTGGAGTTGGAGTTGGAGTTGGAGTTGGAGTTGGAGTTGGAGTTGGAGTTGGAGTTGGAGTTGGAGTTGGAGTTGGAGTTGGAGTTGGAGTTGGAGTTGGAGTTGGAGTTGGAGTTGGAGTTGGAGTTGGAGTTGGAGTTGGAGTTGGAGTTGGAGTTGGAGTTGGAGTTGGAGTTGGAGTTGGAGTTGGAGTTGGAGTTGGAGTTGGAGTTGGAGTTGGAGTTGGAGTTGGAGTTGGAGTTGGAGTTGGTGTTGGAGTTGGAGTTGGAGTTGGAGTTGGAGTTGGAGTTGGAGTTGGAGTTGGAGTTGGAGTTGGAGTTGGAGTTGGAGTTGGAGTTGGAGTTGGAGTTGGAGTTGGAGTTGGAGTTGGAGTTGGAGTTGGAGTTGGAGTTGGAGTTGGAGTTGGAGTTGGAGTTGGAGTCGGAGTTGAAGTTGGAGTTGGCGTTGGCGTTGGCGTTGGGCAGGCGTTGAGGAGGCAGTACGAAGTCTACCGGGCCAGCTAGTTACAAATAAAATAGCAAAAGCAAGTAAAGGTTGAACTTGTCAATTTTCAATGAGAGTGTCCATGCAGACAAGTAGCAATTATCAATTAACAAATAACAAGTAAAAGTTGTCTAACTTTTAACTTTCAACTTTAAATGAACGAAATTCAGTACTTGTACGCTACTAGTGCGCAGATGAACGTGGATTAGTCGGTCCGATGACATAAATGACCTCGCTTCTTGAAATATTTGTGTTATTTATTGTGTTGTTTCTTTGAGTTCCTCAATAAACCATCTGAAAATGGAATTTCAAACACTTCTTTTCGATTATTAAGGGAACAGAGGTTATTTTGGAAAATTGATGCCTTGAATCTTCGACTTGAGGGCATCCTTACTTTTTACTTCTTAATTGTTAATTTGAGCGCATGAATGCTACATTTTTATCATTGTAAACCTGACAATTATTTTTGGATTCTTCAAAACTCTTACGTTCTTCAGTTGGCGGCTCAACTTTCATCACCTTTTTACGGTGAGTTCCATTATTACAATATTTCGTATGGGTAATGAACCGATTTTTGAAAATTTTAACTGGGTTGTATACAGAACATGAATACCTTTCAAACTAACCAACACTTGACATCTCTTCCCTCTTCAAAAAATATTGGGGGTTGATAACACCTTCAGGGGGTGTTTTTTTTTCAGAACAAACTCATGATGGAAATTTGTCCCCTCCATGATTTTAGCGACATTCGAACGACTCGATCATTTTTCTTCCAGGCAGATCGCGTCAATCGTGGAGATTAGAGACCACAGAACACTAATAAAGACGCTATTGGAGACATTTGTAGTAGTCGTTCGAGCATTGTTCCCATGGAAAACATATTTGCAGAATTAAATGATTCACTCAAATTAACGTGGCTGACATAAAAAAATTGACCTGTCTGAACGTCATACTTTGTTTTCTAGAACAGGAGGTATTTTAGATCAAGAATTTTGAATAGATCTAGAAATAAATATGACCTGTCTCCTATCTGTAGATAAGATGACATGTATGAACACATATCATTTATATATTATACAGGGTGAGTCTTTGACCACTGCATTCATTTTAACCAAAGATTTCTCTCATCAAATGAAACACTGTTTTCATTTAACATTTTTCCAAATTCAGCTGAGGTAAAAAGATACAGGCTGTTGAAATTTTGAAAAAAAATCAGTTTTTATTTTGTAGCTTTGACATCCTTTTTTCGAATAAAATGAATGTTGGCATAAAGTTTCCTATAACTATGATACATATTTTCCAACTATTAGTTATTTTCTACTTCTACTGGTTTCCTAGTTATGGACTAGTCAATTCATAAAACTAAACGAAATTAGCATAAAGAAAGCATATAAAGTTTTTCTTGAGTCATTTCAAGAATATTCCATCGTTTTAGAACATTATATTATTCTTCATCATTTCTCCTTAACCGCACCGTTTTGGAGATATTCTTCATTGAATGTTTTAAAATGGAAAACTCCAGAAATTTCACTACTTTTATGGATCCGTCCCTGAGCGGTGGAATCCTGAATCAAGCTGTAAACCACGTTACCATGCCTTATTCTCGTCCGCCAACAATGTCATAGATAATTTATATGCGGGAGTTTATTAGCACATTGTGAAATCTTTAAACGCTTGTAACTTTTTACCTGAGCCGAATCTGGAAAAATGGAAAATGCAAAAAGTGTTACATTTGATGAGAGGAATCTTTGGTTAAAATTAATGCAGTGGTCAAAGACTCACCCTGTATAATCATAGACACAAATACGGACTTCAATTTTCGTTTACAGCATTCTGTGAAATCATAGCATTACGTTTTAATTTCTCCAAAAGTATTAGCTTGTTAAAGTTGAAAATTATATCAATGGATTCATATGATCAAACTGCATCTTGAAAAAACTGAATTTGAAAATTTTAATGTAAAAAAAATTTTTTTTTTCGTTACTTCTTGGCTGATTATGCAACGAACTCAACCGAGATATTTATCTTCCAAACCTAATTTGAAAATTTCAACTGTCTAGCTCATTCCGTTCGTGAGTTATCGTAGCAACGGCCGGCCGGGCATAATCGATTTTGACCACAGATTCTTGATCAGTGAGTCGAACCAAATACATTTTCAGCCAACAATTCGAAAATTACAGACTTTCGGGCAAATTGATAGGCTCTCTGTTCCGAGGAACAAGAGCACCAATTATTATTATATTAATGTAGTGTGATACCAATCAGTGAAATATTAGTCCTTAAATGAATGATTGCGCTAAAGCTCCTGAAGTCAAGTGAGTGCTTTCGAAATTTCGTTTATTCTATATACATATTTTCAGGAATGAGGTCACAGTAATGTTGAAGTAGTAGCTTTTTTATTTTGGAAAATGAAAAACCCAGAATTCTCACTCGTTCAGTGTGTGCCATAGAAGCACCTTTTTTGGTTTGTTTTTTCCACGCTTCGCAACCGGATGATGAACGACAACAAGAATCATAATTAATATTTGTGCATTCGGTCAGTAAAACCCGTTCTGCGTATGTTATCCTATCACAATAAATTCAAGGGTTGTGGTAGTAGGGGTGCAAATTAGGGAAATGATGGTGGCAGAGGTACCCCTTGACAATATAATAGAAATATCTGAATGGAAATTTGATTTTTTGCACCTGCAATGAACTCTTTCAATTTTTCAATATGATAAAATGTTTGAAATTGTCGAACTTGAGTCAAAATTATATGATATTCAGATGTTCTTACTACTGTGTTGTGATTGTAGGAAGAAATATGCGTAGTAGTATTAAGTTTTGTGAATAGTAGTAGGTGCAGATATTAATGCAATTCTTTTTCAGTTGCTGTTGTAGTCACTTTCTTCATTTGTTGGGCACCGTTCCACGCTCAACGTCTACTAGCAATATATGGTGAAAGATCTTCCTCAAGAACTATAAAGGCTTACCAGACTTTGACGTACGTCAGTGGAGTCCTGTACTATCTGTCAACCACTGTCAACCCATTACTTTACAATATAATGTCGCATAAATTCAGAGAAGCGTTTAAGGTGTGTATATACCATAATATATTAACCTGATTCTTACTGGATTTAAACAGAATAGTTTTATTTTTCAGATGCATGAAAGGTTTCACTTATATTTAATATTGAACAGCTCAGGAACATTTAATTTTCTATCAACTTTCTCAATAATATTGTTTAGATTTTCGTTTTGTTTACACACTACATAGCTCCCAATCATTTCAAACTTCGTAATAACTAATTTATTCAGGTTTTTGTTAACTATTTTATTTTATTTTTTATTCCATGCATTCTTGAGTAAGCATTCTCTGTTTATTCCCAAAGTGTCAGGCAAAACTTTTTAATATTCAAGATTCATTTGAAAACTACTAGGAAGGCACTATAGGCTTAGATGGGAAATCTTAGAGAAAAATGACAGATTTCGATATTGGTAAATATCGCTTGTTTCGGGGGAGAAAATCCTGTGAGGACATACAGAGAGGGATACTTAAAGTTGTACATTTATTTTAACCATGGATTCCTCTCATCAAATGGAACACCTTTTTCGTTTACCATTTTTCCAGATTCGGCTCAAGTAAAAATTTATAAGCGTTTGAAGATTTTACAATATGCAGAGCCACCCCTGAACCATCTTTAAGTGTTGAACACAGAAACTTTCTGATGCTCGAAATTGTCTGAGAAATCTTATTCACTCACAAGTCTATTGAAATGGTTTTAAATAATCTCTATTCTGCATTTTTGAAAAAAACTTCTCCTGAATATTAAAACACTGACTTCAACTTGATTTTCATTGAATATCCACTATAAGATTATCCACAAAATCTTCTTTGACTATTTTCATATTGCTTACCTTATTCACTCACTGAAGTTTTTTGAAATGGTTCGAAATAATCTTTATTCTTAATTTTTTAAAGAACTTCTCTTGAATATGAAAACACTGACCCCAACTTGATTTTCATTGAATATCCACTATAAGATTATCCACAATATCTTCCTCGCCTATTTTCACATGGCTGACATATTTTAATTCACATCATATACATGATTATAATATCAATATCCAACTAACAACAATTATAATATAACCTCCACTCGAATGAATCGAGAAAAACAGTGATTATTATGTTATGTCACAGGTTAATCTGTGGTTATGTTGTCTATGCTAATGACGACGTCGTATAGACACAGTATAATAATATTTTATTAGACTGTGACAGAAGCAGGCACATAAAAGAATATAATATTGTGTCTAACCTTATTTTATAACGTTCATTGTTTATTGTTTACATGATTCCTTAGATCCAGATGGAGAATTTCTCGTCAAGAATATTTGGATTGAATCAGTGGAATTATACTTATAATTGATATTTCCCTTATGCATACTAATATACTAAAAACTTATACGATTCAACTATAACGTGCATATTATGTTTCTTTTAATGGCCTACAGTTTTTGAACTTGGTATATTGTGTGTGCAATTGAATTTTTCTTTTTTCTTCTGACGTGTCCAATACAGTGTAAATTGTGAATGATGGATCAATAAAAATTATTATTATTATTATTATTATTATTATGTAGTTCGTATCTAATAACTAAGTGACGTGAGTTATATCTGTAGAAAATTAGAAGACAATTATGTTGCATAAATTATGAGAGAAATCCTTAGAATATTTGTGCAGAATCGAAGCAATATGAAAATATATGTTTAGATGACATGGATATTTAAGTTTCATATTCACATAGAGAAAAATTCATAGATGAATACAAATTTTGGTAGGCCTATTCATCTATTTCCCAAATGATAACTACCTTGCGAATCAAGTTGATAAGATGGTAAATAAAACTAATCAATTTGGGAACAAGATTGAATTTGAATATCAACTTTGAAATCAATACTCAGTCCATGCATGTATTTGAGCAGATCATGTGTGAGATTATATTCCATGTTCGTATTGATAAAAGCAGGTAAATTTGTGCAATTTTTTTCAATTTTATGACAATCAATGAAGAATATTTCGAAAACGGTACGTTTTGGGAGGAATGATAAAGAATAATTTGATTTTCAGATAGGATGGAGTATTTCATAAATGACTCAAGATAACCTTCATCTGGTTTCGTTATGCTAATGTCTCATAGTTTCAGGAATTCGCGAGTCTATAACGAGGAAACCAGTTAAAGTAGGGAAAAACTGTTAATTGGAGATTATGTGTCATAGTTATAGAAAACTCCATACCAAAATTCATTCAATTCTGAATAACCATATCAAAGCTACAAAAGAAAAACTATTTTTTTTTTCAAATTTCAACAGCATGTACCTTTTTCCTTGTGCTGAATCTGGAATAATGGTAAAAAAAAGTGTTTTATTTGCTGAGGGGAATCTATGGTTAAATTTAATGTATAACTTAAAGACCCACGCTGTATATCTTTTTGAAACTAGTTGAAAAATCACTGTGGCCAGTAGCTTTGGTGTGCTTTTTTCAAATCTATAGCCAGAGCAGTCACTCACCCAGGTGCTGAACTCGCCCAAGGATGCTAAAGGAAAATAATATTTTCCCTATATTTACAAGAATATAAATCCCAGTTTAAATGTAGAACTTGTCAAGAATATGGTTTTGAAGGTTCTTGCGAAATATCAGCGATATCTGAAGCACAGTTTCTGAGATACAGAATTGTTTTCAATAATCTTTTCAAAATGTCTTAGCCATACGATCCTCTCAAAATTTCGCATAAAATTTAATTAAATTTCAATTGATATTGATATTAATCGCTGTATCTTGCGTTACCCCAAACCTTTGTACTAAGTCACTATGTGGATAATTTTGACGTAGTTTCATCAAGCATATAAGAATTTTGGAAATTTCTCAAATATTTCCAAAATCTTTAGCAAAACGTGACAATATATTATCAAATTGTCCCTTTCTTAGTTTTTTTTACCAAACTCTGAAAAATATCTATAAAATGAAAGTGAGAAGGCACCGTGGACAGAGGATTTTGCGCGCTGCTCCAATTCATAACCAGAGCGGTCACCCATCCAGGTACTTAACTCACCCAAAGCTGCTTAGCCCCAGGAAAAAATTATATTTCATAGAATATAAATCCGACGGTAAGCAAAAAAAAAACGGTCCACTGTTTTGCTGAGAATGATATCGAACGATTAGTTTCAAATAAAAACATTCACTGTTGGGTCAAAAAAAAGAAGTGCTTTGTTTGTGATGGCGTAATGACCAATTTCATCAATCATTTATTCCGAGAATTAGTCCCATCATAGAAATTAGTCGAATCGTACGGTTGTGCCAACATAACCTACGAGTTGACATTTTACCAAAAATACAGCAATATTTTGAATATCTAGTAATGTACGAAAATACTCAAGTAATTTCATAAAAAGTGGTCTTTATCATTTTGAAATCTTTCAAAAGGAGTTTGTGAACTGTTGAATCTATTTAGTAAGCATTTAGCAAGATTGTAGCTAGGAGTGCAAATGTGGCTAGTTCTGTGAAAGAATTTTGTTTTGTGAAATTCTCGTGTGGTGGTATGAATTCAATACATCGGGTCAAATTGTCCAACAACATTTTTGCTTCCTGCTTCTGAAATTCGCTTTGATCTACCAATAAATAAATTCACGGAGCACAATATATTCATCTCGTTTGCGGCCTCGAAAGTTATATATATTTCCATCGGAATTATGAATGTTAACAATGGAAAATAGATACGCATGCATGCGTCTCATCATTTTTACTCTATGCATAATGGAATGAGAGATAACGTTCCGGCCAATTGACGTGTAATTCATCATTATTTCAGCTGAAAACGCCAAACCTGCCTCCTGGCGAATTTCAGCGCAACAGGTTGAAACACGAGAAGCTTCGAGAGGAGAATGATGAAATGCATCGCGAGAATATCTTAACTTTATGAAAGGATTATCTTGTTCTTTGCATAATATTTTGAATGAACAGCCTTTTATTCGGCACCAAATAATTTCCTCCTTTGAAAGAATAGTGTACTCAAAACATTGCAGTGGTAGTTTACTGCTAAAAGTTTCGTGTTACTTTTTATTAAGTAACTACTAAAGGATACTGTGGGAGGTATACTAATTTTCAAAAGGTTTCTTTGTGGGTTTGCTGTCCCAAACTCCGAGAGTTAATCTGAAATTCGAATTTACCATGGTAAATTCGATTAAGAGTGTCCAATACAGGAGAACAGACAATATTTTTCACCATGGTAAAATCGATTTTGAGTGTTCAATACAGAAAAATGGACAAGAGATTTTTTTTCCTCACGAAATTTGGCAAGAATTTTCGCGTTGGCATTCTACAACTAATAACCATATTTGAATTGGATCGGATCAGCATTTTTTGAGTTATTGAGGAAATAACAAACAAATTTCAGATTGATATAACTCCAAAACCATTTGGCCGATTATGTATTTCACGAACTTAAATGTCGCATTGAGATGCACAATCTACCCTGAACACTGCAAGTCGCTATTTCTTTCCGTTCACAAGGAATCATGAGTTACATAATAATTTTTCGTAATTTTTTTAAAATATTCTAGAGGTGCGGTCCTCACAAAATTTTACACACGTCTTCATGTCGATATTCTACAATCAGTTAACCAGCTTCAATTCGATCAAGTCCATATTTTTTGAATTATCGAGGTAATAATATTCCAGATGGGTATAACTCTGAAACCGTTAGGCCGATCATGGCCACCAGCGAACTTAAATCTCCCATTCATGAATGGGAGAGTCCACAATCGACCCAACGGTTTCAGAGTTATACCCATCTGCAGATGAGCAACATATCCTGAAAATTGCAAGTCCCTATCTCCTTTCGTTCGAGATTTGTCGAGGCAACAATCACCCATCCAGTTACGGAACTCCCAGAAGGCTGCTCGGATCTCCAACAATATAGATCCGATCATTGTTCAAACTTGGAACTCGGTAGTAGCGTTAGCTTCTCAATGCTCTCGCAAAATTTCAGTGTTATCGGACGAATAGTTTTTGATATATGGATAATTTTCTATGATTTTTTTTAAATTTTCTAGTAATACGATCCTCACAAAATTTAGCAAGAATTTTTGCGCTGCCATTCTACAACTAATGACCATGTTTGAATTGGATCGGTTATGTATTTTTCGAGCTATTGAGGAAAAAACAACCAGATTTCAGATAGGTATAACTCCAAAACCGTTTCGCCTCATATGGCGCATTCAGATTCTCCACTGAACCTGAAAATTTCAAGTCGCTATCTCTTCCCGTTCTTAAGTTATCGTGGCAACGGACGGCCGGCCGGACAGAAACAAATTTGACCTCGAATTCTTGATCAGTGAGTCGAACCCAATCGTTTGTGACCATTTTAAGCGAAAAATTCGAAAATTACAGACATTTGGGCAAAATGAAAACGCGATGTTCCCCAGAACATACGCGCAAAAATATAGACTCGATCGAATTGAAGCTTGGTAACTAGTTGTAGAATATCGACATAAAGAAGTGTGTAAAATTTTGTGAGAACCTTACCCTAGAAAATGTTTGACAAATTTGCGAAAAAAAATTGGTTCAAGCACTGACGTGAAGGCAGAAGCTTTTGCGCGTATTTTCTATTGTCCATTCTTCTATATTGGACACTCTTAATTGAATTTACCATGGTAAATTCGAGCATTCGAGCATGGGGAATAGAACATATACGTGCAAAAGCTTCTTTCTGACTCCACGTCAGTGCGTGAACCCATTTTTTATTTCGAAATTAATACAAATGAAATAACTTCCTAAGTCTCCTAGCCTTCAGCCTTCCAACTGATTTCAGTTCAAAGTTCAAATAGTTCAGTTTATTCAAAGTTTGAAAACCATTACATGAATCTAAATTAAATAAACAAACATTCAATGATGAAGTGCATATGAGCACGAAGAAATTGAAAAAGGAAGTCTTCTCTCTCGCAGTATTTACTATTGCTAATACCAATACCAAATACTCCTTCCTCCCTGTAAGCACCTTCTGTTTTCCAACCAAACATAATAAATCAACGACACCCTGATAATATCGCTCGATATTTCTTAGTTCGTTTCGAACGTCACAAAAGATTTTATCGTTCGTTGAGAAAAGACTGCACTAAAACCTGAATTTGCTGCATTCTTCCTTGGGATTTATTTTAGGTCTTTTTTATCCACATCTGGAGAATTCTTTACTGTGTGACTCATTTCTCTCTGAAAACAACATTTCCACATCGTGGAATAAAGCTACAAAACAAGGTGGTTTGCAGAAATGGCCTCAGTGCAACGGTCCACAGAGGGATTGTCTCTTAAATGGTATCTAGAAGACAAAAAACAACAGCCGAATATTTTCGCCGATAAAATTTCAGCGGCAAGGTTGATGTGATATTTTGCAGAACATTCGTATTCATGGTGAACAAAAATGGAAACTACTCATACGTTTTCTTGACGGAATGTTCTGTACATAAACATTGTAGCCCTATATTATAAATGCTATATCTGGCTGATGTATACTAACGGACAAAGAAACTACTACACCCAGAAGGAGCTGTTTAAATTTTAATTTTTTTTGGTAAAACATAGATAGTATAGCAACGAGTAAATGATTAAAATTTGGAGAAAAAAATCGTGAAGGTTTTCTCATGTAAACATTTTTTGTTATTTACATATTGTAGCCTTTTTTAACAATTTTTTTAAATTTTACACAAACCAGCTGTTCGAGGAGATCCAAGGTCGATGTTTAGTTGTTGTTAAGATGCCCTTCAATATTTAATATTTCAGCATAATTTGTTAGCAATTTCAATTTTCATAAATCACAACACTAACGGGTAGATAGGGTTTTTCTGCTGAGGTTTTTTCCCTAAGCTCTAGTATCATATATCAAATGATATGGTACTCCGTTACACTAACCTCTTCTAACACTTTTTCATACACATGCTTTAGTGTTAGATAAAAAACAAATTGTAATGCTCGAGGATAAAAAGAATATATGTATATCGCCAGCTAAGCGAATTTGAAAGAGGTCGAATTATTGGTCTATGGGAGGCGGGGTTATCATTTCGAGAAATCGCTACCCGTACGAACAGAAATCCAACTACTGTTATGAGATGTTGTCAAGCGTCATTTGATAATGCCCAAAATCGAAGAAGAGTAGGCACCGGACGTCGAAGGGGCACAAATGAAGTTCAAGATCGACGTCTAAGACCTATGACTATTAGAGACCGATTTGTGACAACTCGATCTTTGGCTGATGAGTGGTTAGGAGAACAAGGCAATCTTGAAACTGTCCGAACGGTTTACCGCCGGATAAGGTCTTTTGGACTGCAGCATTATAGACCCCATCTTGTGTTACCTCTGACGGTTGAGCATCGCTGGCAACGATTACAGTGGTGCAGAGAACGTCAACATAGGAATGTGGAATGGCATCAGGTCGTCTTTTCTGATGAATCTCGATTCTCCTTGGGTGCACATGATGGCCGAAGAAGGGTTAGACGACGTCGGGGAGAAAGACGTGAACCTCACGTTTGATATTGAGCGTCATGTACACTGGAAGGTAGGCATTATGGTATGGGGTGCTCTTGCAAATGCAAGTAGAGCACCTTCAGTCTTTATTCGAGGTAACATGACAGCGCTGCGTTACCTTCAAGAAATAGTGGAGTCATATGTTCTCCCTTGCCTTAACCGGCTCGAGAATCCAATATTTCAACAAGATAATGCTTGATCTCATGTTGCCAGAGTTAATTTAAACTTTTTTTAGGCGACTCATGTGAATCTTTTGATATGGGCGCCCAGATCTCCCGATCTTGCGCCCATAGAGCATGTTTGGGACATCATGGGTAGAAGGCTTTGAAATTCACCCCAGCCTCCACGGACTTTGGTGATTCTGATACATGAACCACCGGTAACTTGAGAAAGTATCCCTCGAGAAGAAATAGACCATCTTATTGCATCAATGCGAAGACGTGTTTGGTAGTTTATATATAATCGCGGCGGACAAACACATAATTAACAAATTTATTAAAAAAAATTGTAAACTCTTCGTTTTTTTTCTTGAAATTTCAATAATTTACTACTTGCTATACTATCTATATTTTACCTAAAAAAAATAAAATTTAAACAGCTCCTTCTGACTGTTGCAGTTTCTTTGTCAGTCAGTATATTTCTCCCTTGGGAGTTATTTTCGAAGTTGAGGATTTGTTCAGAAAACTTATGACACACGGCAAAATATTTGTCAATTAAACATCAACAAAGATTCCTTCGTGATCCTAACCAAACCACGCCATCGCATATTGAGTTCAAGAACTATATACAGGTATTGAATTTGAGATTAAACGAAAGTTACACATTGGAATCCTCCAATACCTATATTAAATATACATATCATAGTATAATAGATCATATTACAATTCTAGGAACTTCTAGCATGAGTAGGAGAAGACGAAAAAACTTAGATTGTTAACATAGTACATTATTATACGTACTGTCGTGACTTTCACATTGTCCGCTTCGTCTTTTATCAAATAAACTTTTTAAAAACCAAAGTAAATATTCAATAAACATAAGTGGCGCAGTCGGAAGGGTACTCAAAACTTTTTTAGCGCTGTTCTTCCTCGAAACAGAGTGCTTATCAATTTGCCCAAATGTCTGTAATTTTCGAATTTTTTTATGAAAATGGTCTTAAACGATTTGGCTCGACTCACTGATCAAGAATCCGTGGTCAGAATTGATTCTGTCCGGCCGGTTCGGCCGTAGACACGATAACTCTCGAATGAAATGAGCTAGACAATTGGAATTTTCAGAGTATGTTTGAGGGATAAATATCTCGGATAAGTTCGTTAATGGGCATAATCGGCTTGATAATTTCGGAGTAACGAAAAAATTTTGTTTTTTACATTAAAACTTTTGAAATAAATTTTTTTCAAGATGCAGATTCATCATATTAATCCATTGTTACCATTTTCAACTCTAACAAGCTAATCCTTTCGGAGATATGATTTTTCAAAATTTCAATAATACATCGTAGTTCTAGACAGAATCTGTCTGTGTTCACTATTCATAAATGTCATCTTATCTAGCAATTTGAGACATGTCAATTCGTAGTTTGAAGATATTTTCAGTAGGAAAACAAGTATCCGATTCTTGAATTTTTTAATATATACACGACTGTTTCGAAACCGAAAATAATATTGACTGATTACATATTGAATAATTTTTGTATAAATATTGGGGATGATGTTTCAGAAGATTCAGAATTGGATTGTCGTAATGATGTATTTTATGAAGGCAATAGGAAAAAAAAACATAATGGAACCATCAAAAGAAATTTCTGTTTGTTGACCACTGAGGTTAATATTACCTTTTACTTCCTTAAGTAGTGAGACATGTTCCTATATACAGTATTTTCATAATGTTTCTTGCAAAAAAATATGAAATATGGATCTTCGTTTGTGTATCAAACATTTTTTCTTGAGTTAATACAGAACATAATACAGAAAATAATACAGAAAAAAATGTGTTAGTGGTATGAACTAGTACCTTTTAAATTATGAAAAGAGGATAGTATTTTATCAATATATTTTGAACTATTAAAATAATTTTTTCGACAGCCTCTACCTACTCAAATATCAGGAATAAATGGACAATCTGCTACGATTGTCCAGCCTTGCTCTAGACATTTCAATGATACTTTCCTTAGATATTTCGATTTGTGAAAACTATGCACCGAGTGTAAGTTGCAACAACTCATTCCACGAGGTTGAATCATTGCAGATTACTCATTTTATCTTGATAAATATTTATAATGAAAATTTATGAAGCATTAAAGCATTGCAGATTGCTCTTTTTATTTGAATGCATTTTTTGAAGCATTTTTCTTCAAACGACATTTTTTTTTATTTAATTTCTTCATGATGCAGTTCTATCATAAGAATCCATTGATATAATTCCCAACTCTCAGAAACCAATACTTCAGGAGATATAATTTGTCTGATTGAACTAGAGCGCCAGAAAGCTCCTGTCCACAGGGCTTGAACCAATTTTTTCGGCTTAAACTTTTTTTTCCGACAAAAAATTGCGAGAAAGTAGCACAAAAACTGTGCATGAAGGATTACATAAAAAACCAACTCCTTCGAAATTTTTTCCAACTCCTTCAACATTTTTCCATCGGTGTTTAAAATTTTCCAACTCCGTTCAACATTGGGGGGGTGGGGGGGAATCATCGAATTGAAGCTTGGCAACTAGTTGTAGAATATCGACATAAAGACGTGTGTTGAATTTTGTAAGAGTACCTCTAGAAAATTCAAAAAAAAATTACGAACAAGAAAATTGGTTCAAGCACCAACCTGAAGTCAGGAGCTTTTGCGAGTATGTTCTATAGTCCATTCCTCTGTACTCGAATTTACCAAGGTAAATTCGATTAAGAGTGTAAACACACACACGATTTGCGAAGGCGTTCTGAAGAAACTATAACATTGCCACATAAACTGGTTTACGTAGTTTTCATGATACCAGATGGAAAACACAATGTAATTTTTTTTTTTACTTTTCTTTTTATCACATCTTGAAGGCATATAAGTTTAGTATTATTGTAATAAGATTTGGGAATATTATAATGAATTTCGGTACCTAATCACATGATTTTATTCTTCGTTATTTTAAATTTTGCAACAAACATGAAAGTGATAACATTTCCGAATAGATAATGATGAGTCCTTTCAAACGATGTATCACAAGCCCATACTTCGTATTTGAAAAATTGGGGATTTAACCTGTATTTCGAAGGAGGTTGAACGCAGGGTTCACATTTTCACGAAGAAGAATGACAAGTTAAAATTTGATATTGACTTTTTCCGGGATTTTCCATAAATATGTACAGTAGCCAAGATATTGAAATTATACCCATTTGGCTTTTCCACACTGTCTGTTGTAAATTTTCTTATTAAATTAGCAATGAGCTAAATTTCATATTCTTAATACAAATATCTGCATCGGCTTTCAGGGAATTTGATTTAAATTTTTTGAATTGAATTAAGACTGTTGATAATTTAGGGAGCATTCCAATTCAAAATTCCTTCAATATACTGAAGGAAATTTAGGAATTTAATATAAAAAATTCAAGTGTAACGAAGTGTTTTTTCGTTACTAAATAAATTCAGGATATTGTTTCCAAAATTTTTCATTTCGAAATAATTCCTGCATTTATTCCGTAGAGTCATACCGTAAGATACGTTCATGAAGGAAATTCGAAACTCTTCCGTTCAGTCCGTTTCCATATAATTCAAATGAGACAATTAATTATATCGAGAAATATTCATATATGGAATTTAAAATCATTCCGATTATTCGGATGCATTCTAAATTCGCAGCCTATGTAGAAAAACTCCGTCAACTCCAGTGTATCGCTTATCGCCGTTTTTTGCCAGATGCGGACAGATATTTCTACAATGAAAATGCGCAAAAACTGGAGGTCCGTTGTTTATGCCGTTGAGTGTTCGAATTCCTTCCAGAATAAATTACATAATGTTGGACCAATCAGAGGCGTCCAAAATCCATCTCCCTTCAAAATAAGACGAATTTGCGATCATGTAACATGTCATCCGACCGAGTCTATATAAGGACTTTCCGAATCAAAATCGGGACTTTTTGGTAGATTTTCGAGTTGTACACATCGAAACCTGTTTGATAGATTTCCGAGTATTAGATTATTAATTGCACCGAGTATTATACACCGAATTTTTCCGAAAACACCGATAAACTGTCTTTTTGCGCGCGTGTTCCGCAAGGAACAGCGTGCTATCATTTCGTCACAATGTCTGTATTTTTCGAATTTTTTTTCGAAAATGGTCTCAAACGATTGGGTTCGACTCCCTGATGAAGAATTCGAGGTCAAATTCAATTCTGTCCGTCCGGTCCGGCCGGCCGGCCGTTAGCACGATAACTCTCGAACGGAACGACTTAGAGCGTTGAAATTTGCAGGGTAGTGTCGTAGCGTAAATATCTCGGACAAGTTCGTTAACGGGCGAAATCGACCGAGCGGTTTCGGAGTTAAGGCCGTTTTTAATAAAAACGTTTTTTATGAATATTTCCGGAACCGATCACTCGATCTTTTTGAAATTTAGCATCAGATTGTAGAATCATGACCTTTATATGCCTGCGAAGTTTTGTGTTGAACGGACGGCCCTAAAGTGGCAAAAAAAAATTTTGAAAATTTGAAAATTTTGTTTTCACGATAACTCGAAAAATACTGATCTGATTAAATTGAAACTCAGTAGTTAGATGCAAAAGACCAAAGCAAACACTTTTGCAAAATTTCGTGAAGATCACGTGACATGAAAAAAATAAAAAAATTACTACTATTTTGCGGAATACTTTGCTTTTAATGCCGAAACATATGTTTTTGAGGTTCATGCTGCCCTTTCCGGGCATTTTCCGTATTGCGCATGCGCAGATGAGAAGTCCTTTAACTGCTGTAGTTTTCGTCAGAGAGGATTGGGGTTTTGGGGTGGCGGATGCTATTCCTCCATAGAATTCAGATCCCTGATGAGGGTCTGCGCATGCGTAGATTAAAGATGCGATATCTTCCGAACCACTAGTGTTGGAGAATCGGAGTTTTTTGTAAGGTGTGTTATTTTGAGAGGACTTTTAGCCGCCAGTAGATTGCGCATGCGCAGAAGAGAAGTGACTGTTTTTGGGTTGGATGGGTTATGTTGGGAGTGCTGAGTCGATATTATGAGGTTTTAATAGAATATTCATAGCAATTCAGTGCAAGGACAAGTCAGTTTGGGGGATGTAGCGTTGTTTCCGAGTTAAAGTGTCCGTACCGTGGCCCTAGGGCTAATTTTGAAATTGATGTTACCCCTTACAGGCATTTTTTGTTATGCGCATGAGCAGACCATCAGTAATTTAACTGGTGGTGTTTTCGTCAGAGAGGATTAGGGTTTTGGGGTGGCGGATGCTATTCCTCTATAGAATCCCCTGTTGAGGGTCTGCGCATGCGTGGATTAAAGATGTGATATCTCCTGAACCACTAGTGTTGGAGAATCGGAGTTTTTTGTAAGGTGTGTTATTTTGAGAGGACTTTTAGCCGCGAGTAGATTGCGCATGCGCAGAAGAGAAGTGACTGTTTTTGGGTTGGATGGGTTATGTTGGGAGTGCTGAGACGATATTATGAGGTTTTAAAAGAATATTCATAGCAATTCAGTGCAAGGACAAGTCAGTTTGGGGGCTGTAGCGTTGTTTCAGAGTTGAAGTGCCCTTGCCGTGGCCCTGGGGCTAATTTCGAAATGGATGCAACCCCTTACGGGCATTTTTCGTTATGCGCATGAGCAGACCATCAGTGATTTAACTGGTGGTACTTTCGTCAGAGAGGATTGGGGTTTTGGCGTGGCGGATGCTTTTCCGCTATAGAATCCTCTGGTGAGGGTCTGCGCATGCGTGGATTCAAGAAGCGATATCTCCTGAACCACTAGTGTTGGAGAATCGGAGTTTTTTGTGAGGTGTGTAATTTTGGGAGGACTTGCAGCCACGAGTATACTGCGCTTGCGCAGACGAGAAGTGAATGGTTTTGGGTTGTTTGGGTTATGTTGGGAGTAATGAGCCGATATTGTGAGGTTTTAATAGAATATTCATGTCAATTCAGTGCACGGACACAAGTCAGTTTGGGGGAAATAGCGTTGTTTCTGATTTGAAATGTCTGTATGGTGGCCCTGAGGCGAATTTATAAATAACTATATTCGGTAGATCTATATTAAAATGCGTTCGGTTTTGGAGAAGATGCAGTTTCGTCCCTAACGGAGGACCCACAACCGAATTTTTTTCTGATCTACGGTAAAACTAACAGCCAAACTGTATTGATAGCTATATTTGTTAAAGGAACTTGAAAAAAAAAAAAAAAAAGCACTGACGTGAAGTCAGTACTCTTTGGCGCGCGTGTTCACGGTGGCTAATTTGAATTGAATTATTCAAAATTTAACAGTGCTGTATCTAAGCTGCCATCAGGATAGAGTAACAAAGTTGGAAAAGAGCACAAGTGACTCTCCTTAGTCGCACAAGCTCCTAGAAGATTTGGGAGGGTCAGTATAATCCTAATCATGTTTATAGCACGCGCGCAAAAGCAGATTGACTTAACAATGAAAGAAAAAGTGTAAAAAGTCAATCTGCTTTGGCGCGCGTGCTATAAACATGATTAGGATTATACTGACCCTCCCAAATCTTCTAGGAGCTTGTGCGACTAAGGAGAGTCACTTGTGTTCTTTTCCAACTTTGTTACTCTATCCTGATGGCAGCTTAGATACAGCACTGTTAAATTTTGAATAATTCAATTCAAATTAGCCACCGTGAACACGCGCGCCAAAGAGTACTGACTTCACGTCAGTGCTTTTTTTTTTTTTTGATTTGATTATCGTTATACGAGAAAAAGACACTATTTTAACCGTAATTTGTGAGTGAAAGTTCTGATTTGGGTAAGCATTCCGTTGGCCCTTTGGCTTGCCGTTTATTTTTCCGCACTGCTTGTGTTCCTTAATTTCCTTTTTCCGAGTCAGGTCAGATGCTTGATAATTAGTCAAGTTAACAAATTAGATTAAATAATTTATTTCCGAATTTGTTGTATACAGGGTGACCCGATTCCATTAGTGGATTATTTTATTGAAGCGTCTGGTATTTTATTTTGCATTGATTGTTATCTTTGCGAACATTGTAGGACGTAACTCCGGTAAACTTCCTGTTCAGACCCTAGTGTTTCAGCGACCGAGCCCTGGCATTTTAGGGGTTGAACTAGAAGTGGCGTTACGTCTGAGGCATCCTTGAATAATTAGATTGAGGTGAATGTCCATATCGTGCTAGCACGAGGTGGGTTACTCGGTCTGGTATTCGAGTTTGATTGCCGAGCTGTGAACAAGGGTAACAACCCTCTGACACCCCGCTTGTTTATTATTTTATTGAATTGTCCGGTATTATATTTTGATTTGTTATCTTTGTGAGCATTGTAGGACGTAACTCCGGTAAACTTCCTGTTCAGACCCTAGTGTTTCAGCGACCGAGCCCTGGCATTTTAGGGGTTGAACTAGAAGCGGTGTTGCGTCTGAGGCATCCTCGAATAATTGGATTGAGGTGAATGTCCATATCGTGCTAGCACGAGGTGGGTTACTCGGTCTGGTATTCGGGTTTGAATTGCCGAACCGTGAACAAGGTATTCAACCGTTCGAAACTCAAGTACCGATTATTTTGTGACGTTAATAGGTTAGGAACACAAGCATATATCTTTTATAGCCAAAGGGACCCCAATTTTTATTACCTTTAGCACTTTCACTTGGTACTGTATGCTCTCATTGTCTGTCCTGTATTCCTGTTGATGCTTTTACTGCTTATATTACCTGCTCTGCTCGCTATTCTCACCTCCGCAATCACCGTTAACATTCACTGCTGTAGTATACCTTACAAGGCATTTATCATCTGCCTTTGACTGTGTATATTGTATATATTCTTTTGGTGGTCAGTCAGTAGCAAACTTAACATCAAGTAGAAATATTCGATCATAATTTCTCCTGTCTTGCTAAATTCTTTCAGACATTTCCGTTTGTAAATATATACTGAGATTGACATCATTGTAGTGTATTTCAGGCAGTGAATGATAGTGATATTGTAATATATTTTTACATAGTTATAGTGAGTTTTATTACAACATTTTATCACGACCGTATTATCCGAAAGAAACTGGTACAATTCAATCGCTTACACCACAGATTGTAGTGAACCCTTCTCCAACTGTGTAAAGGCTACCTGGGGAAAAGGGAAGTGTACGACAAGGAGTTGCAACCTTGGGAAATGAATTTGCAACTGGCGCTTGAGGAAAAGTCCGTAGGCTAGAAAAGGTCGTCGCACAGGAAGAAACCTTATATTTGCAGAATTCCATGAAACAACTAACCGTAACCTACAAAAACAATGGGTCCATTTCAAGAGCCGGCCAAGACCACATTTTGACGAAAACGCTGAAAGTTAATGATGGACTTGTCTGGATCTTGCAATGGACCCCTCAATTGTAACTTGCGAAATGCGAATTGAGGGCGTAAACAAAAATGGATGCGAAGAACTTTCACGCAATACACTAGGAAAACTTTATTTCTCTTCAATTCTGTAGTTGCCTGGACAATGTGAATACCTCTTCTTTCTTCTAATTGTTTAAAACTTTAAAAAAAATATTTTAGTTTGGACTCGTAGTCGTAGAATTGAAATTATTATTCGTAGAAGATGTGTACCCTTGAACTCTGTCTGTCTGTATTTGGCAAGATCCTTTTCGTCCCCACCTTCAAATATTGGGTAGGTGTGTATGATATTTATCGGGTATTTATATTGATCACAAGTGTTCGCTTTTATATCTCATTTAATACTGACTTCTTGATACACATTTTTCAAGATCGCTGTTTCATTATTTATCTACATACGAAATATTTCCCTTCAACAAAGCAAATTATATAAAATAAACTAAAATGAAAATTTCTCATCAGGTTGTCTTACTTTTCTACCTTATCTTGATACGTAAATTGTTCTACGTGTAACTGGAACATTTGCCAAATCTTGAGTATTTAAATCATTCATATCATCACTTTCCTTCTCTATTTTAGATGAATCATAACTAGCATTATCAACATTCATTTGATTATCATCATCTAAAGGCGGTTTCATACAGCGAATAAACAAATTAAAATAAAATAAGAAATAACAATGAACCAATCCAACGTAGCGTTTTTGAGCAGCTGCGATCCAGCTGCTAATGAATGGGCTCATTCTTATTTCTTATTTTATTTCAATTTGTTCTATTTGCTGTAAAAACCCGCTTTCAATCATTCTCAATATCGGACCTATATTTAAAACTATTAACAAAGTATGGCTTAGGATGATATCTATTCCTCCTAACGATTGAATTAGTTCTTTCAACTTTCACAAAATAAGACCTTAAATTAATTCTTTTGATGACATAGCCTTTTACCCAAATACCTAAATACAAGAAAGAAAACTCGGATCTTTCTGTGTATACACCATTTGAAAAGGATTCGGAATTCGATTGAAACTTGTTTGCACCTTACTACATTCAGATATGGGTAGAAATCGGGATCGCTTTCTATACAGGGTATGTTCTAGTTTGAGTTCCCTGTGGACTTTTTATGAACACTACAAAAGTTACAACACTTTTGTCCACTACAGTGTTTGTATATTATCTTGCTTAATATACATTTTTTCATTTTCGTTCATACTTCTTTTACTTTTCGTCATCCTGTCGTGATAACTCTTTTGTATATTCTGTCTCTTCACTAAAAATTGTCTTTGTTTCCTAAAATTGATATTTCTTGGACATAATAGTTCATTTATAGAATATAGTTCATTTATAGAATATAGTTCTAGTTTTCTTATTGAAAAACAATTCACAAGGTGGAGGTATATTGTCATCTATTGGTGTGTTCCTGTAATCTAGTAAAGCTAAGTTTATTTCCGTATCAGATTCTAAATTCTTTTTCATTATATTCTTGACAGTTTGAATAGCTCTTTCTACCATACCGTTAGAACGTGGATAATTTGGACTTGAAGAAATATTTCCAAATTGCCAAGTCTTTTCAAAATTTTGGAATTCATAACTAGAAAATTTTGGGCCATTATCTGACATGGATATCTGTGGTATACCTAATCTACTAAATATACATTTTAAATTCTCAATTATAGTTCCGGAAGTTGCACTGCATTTTACAAATTTCCACATATTTGGAAAAATAATCAACTACAATCATATATTTTTTTTCATTGAGTTCCAACAAATCGCGGCAAATTTTTTTCCAAGGATAATCAGGAATAGGATGCGGATGAGTGACTCTTTACAGTTGCTTCTTGCATACTTTTGACGTACCACATGATGAAATACGATTTTCTATATCACCATACATACCTGGCCAGTACAGTAATTCTTTAGCTTTCAGTATACATTTTACAATTCCTATATGACAACGGCCAGTTTCATAATAAATTTTAAAGTTCCTTTAAATTTGAAGTATCCTTCAAAGTGACATTTTGGTTCAAAATATCCAACTAAAGGATGCTTCAAATTTAAAGGAACTTTAAAATTTATTATGAATCCGGCCGTAAGTGAATTAAATCAAGCATTTCTTTTCTCAAAGTTTCTGGCACAACTAGACAATTTCCTTTATAAATTATGTTATCAATAATAACTAACTCCGATCTAACATTGAAATATATTTTTGACATTGTTTCACATTACGCTTTGGAACTCGGCTAACCTTCTTTAATATATTTACTAACAATTTGTAATTTATTATCTTCTTACCAGAAAATAAAAAAATTGGTTCATGCCCTGTGGACAGGAGCATTGGCGCTCTTGTTCAAATTTTGACAAATCATATCTTCGAAAGTATTGGTGAGAGTTGGGAATTATATTAATGGATTCTTATTATAGAAGCTCATAATAGCAGAAATTAAATTCACACATCATAAAAGAATTTAAATTCAACAAGAGTTGCCGAAAATTATTAATCCAAAACCAATTGACCAATTCTACCCCAACAATGAACTCATCCGAGATATTCGTTCCTCAATTCTATGATGAACGGAATATTTTTTCCTCAAATCAACTCTGTAAATTATATTGTATCAATTGAAACTTTAGCCAATATTTCAGTTTTGTTTTTACTGGAGATATTCTGAACTCAATATTATTAACTTACCATTACCATCCCATCATCAAATGGATTAAGCATGAGCATTAAATATCAAAACTTGACATATCATGTCTCAGGAAAATAAGTTGACATTTATCAACACAGATCATATTATAATAATCCATAGATAGAATAATTATCGCATTCTTTGAAAACACAGAAGTACGAATTATTATTGAAATTTTGAAAAATCATATCTCCGAAAGTATTAGCTTGTCAGAGTTAAAAATGACATCAATGGATTCCTATGGTGAAATTGCATATTGAGAAAAACTTATTTTGAAATTTGTAAAATGTAAAAAAAAATTTTTTTTGTTACTCCGAATCTATCTGACCGATTTTGCCCAATAACAAACTCAGCCGAGATATTTATCTCCCAAACCTATTCTGAAAACTGTCTAGCTCATTCCGTTCGAGAGTTATCGTGTTAACGACCGGCCGGACGGCTGGACAGAATCGATTTCGACCACGTATTCTTGATCAGTGAGTCGAACCAAATCGTTGATGACCATTTTCAGCCAAAAATTCGAAAATTACAGACATTTGGGCAAATTGATAAGCATTATGTTCCAAAGAACAAGAGCGCCGAGAATGATTGAGAAGAAATCTATATATCAGAAAGTATTCGTTCGACTTCGCTGAAATTTTGCGAGAACCTTCAAAACCTAACTCTAAAACCTAGTTGCAAGTTTGAACACGATCGTATCTCTACTGTTGGAGATCTGAGCAGACCTGGTTATTTTCTTTTTTTATATTATTAGGTATTTAATAAATTTCAATTCCGAGAGAATACATATGTCTGAATTGAAAATTGTTTGATCTAAGACGATTCTCTCATTACTCAAGTCCTTAAAATGGTAGAAAATGTATTCATGACTTATAAAAGCCGAGAAAACGGTGTATATCGATGGTAAATTCGAATGGACAATAGACCATGCGCGCAAAAGCTTCTGACTTAACGTCAGTGGTTGAACTAATAAGTATAAGTATGTATATGGACTCACACTATTTCATGGAACGCTAATTGACAGATTCAATCTGTCAATTAATATAATAGACAGGTTAAATCTGTCGATTAGCATAATTGAGAGATATATTCTGTCAATTAGTATAATTGACAGATTTAATCTGTCAATTAGTGTAATTGACAGATTTAATCTGTCAATTAGTATAATTGACAGATTTAATCTGTCAATTGACACATTTAATCTGTCAATTAGTGTAATTGACAGATTAAATCTGTCAATTGACAGATTTTTTATTTTTTCATTGGCCCTAATACGCCGTCGTATAATTCTACTTAAAGCATCAGATATGTACATTTCTTTACCTGGTTTATACTGTATATCTAAGTCATATAGTTGGACATCTAACCTCATTCTTTGTAAACACATTGGACAATCCATCAACGCCTCCTTAAAAATGTGAATTAGTGGTTTGTGATCTGTTTCCACAATAACTTTTCTTCCAAATATATATTGGTGAAATTTTTTCACCCCATATACTATTGCTAACATTTCCTTCTCGATTTGAGCATAGCATTTTTGAGTTTCATTCAAAGATCTCGATGCATATGCTATAGGCTTACCTTCCTGTAATAGTACCGCCCCTGAACCGTCTCTTGAAGCATCCACTGAAAAAAGCAACATTTTCTGTGGATCGTAAAATTTTAATGTTGACTGAGACGATAATATTTTCTTCGAAATGTTCGAATGCTTTTTGTTGTACCGAACCCCATTCAAAAAATCTATTCTTTTTCAATAGTTCCCTTAGAGGGGACGTTATTTCAGCTACATTAGGAATGAATTTATGCAAGTAGTTAACTATACCCAAAAAACTTTGCAATTCTCTCAAATTTGTAGATTCTCGATAATTCCTTATTACAGATACTTTACTTTCATCTGGCTCTATACCGTTATTTGTTATCTAATGACCCAAATAATTAACTTCCGAAACTGAAAATTTACATTTATCTCGATTGTATCTAATATTATTTTTTCGCGCTCTCTTCAATACCTCTATAAGCCTTTCATAATGTTCTTTTTATTTTCACCTCATACTAAAATATCATCTATATATATATATATATATATATATATGTGTACCCTTTAATTCCTTCGAATTATTTTCCTCTGAAAAATTTCCGCAGAGCATACTAAACCAAAATGTAATCTTCTGAATCTATATCTGATAAATGGCGTGCTGAACGTACATAACTTCGAACTATCTTGATCTAATTCGATGTTCCAAAATCAATTATTACTATCCAAAACTGAAATGAGCGATAATGTCTGTAAAATTATGCATTGAAAAATGCTCTCGTTTTATAGCCCTATTCAAATCTGTGGGATCAATGGAACTCCTGAAATCTCCATTAGGTTTATCTACAATCACAAGAGAATTTACCTACTCAGTTGGCTCGAATTCTTTAGCTATAATGTTTTGTCTCCCTGAATTATCTAGTTTATCTTTCAATTTTATCAAAATTCCTTTAGGAACGCGTCTAGCTGCACGGATACAAGGTTCAATAGTTTCATCTATCTTAATTCTATACTGGCCTGGTAAGCACCAAATCCCATCGAAAACATCATGAAATTCATTAATGAACTCCTTACAGTCACTCATTTCCGCCACCATTCTCGCAATATCCATATCTTCTATTGAATTTTTTCCAATAATTGATTGACCATTACCATTAGCTATAAATAATTTTACATTATAATCTTTATTTTTGTAAAACACTGAAGCTATTATGTACCCTAATATTTCAATTTGATTCCCTGTATATTCTATCAGCTTTGTATCATCTTTCATAATTTTCATTGAACTAAAAATTTTATTATAAATGTTCAAAGGAATGACATTAACATCAGCACCGGTATCTACTTTAAAATTTACTATTTTCTCATTTATCTTAATATTCAATGTCCAATTTGGTTTTTTTACCAGAGTGGTATTCTCCACCGAACCAAGGTAGAGACATTCCTGATTTATATTATTTACATTTTTATTTCTACAGAATGAAGCACATTTTCGACAAATTTTTCCATAAGCTATACAATTTCCCCTATAATGAATAGTACCACATTTCAAACAATTGAATTTATCAGTAGTATTTAATTTTTGTTGGTGGAAGTAATTGTTATTATTTTGAGTCGACTTGAAACTCATCTGTTTTTGTTGACGACTTCTGAGATGTTGTCCACTAGAGGTGCTCTCATTTTGTTTCCCGGAGATTGGCGACTTCTTCTTTATGTTCATATGACTTTTCCTTCTCAGTTCCATCAATTCTTGATTATCTTCTTTCTTCCTCATGCTCGTACCTGGATTCGAACATAAAATTTCCTGCTGTTTATTTGTTATCTCCACCGATTCACAAATCTCAACTGCCTTTATCAAATCCAAGTTTTTTGTACGTAAAAGTCTGTCCTTCAAATTTTTGTCTTTTATGCCTAAGACCAGTCTATCCATTATGAGAGAATTCGTTGTTTATGAATTCGAAAGTATTGTATATTTTCAGGGCTTTATCACCTATACAGTTCAACAACACAGCTGCTTTGAATTCTTCAGACTCTGCTTCTGCTTTTAATGTTTGAACAAAAAATTTCCATTCCACTGCTGGATCTTCTTCTAACTTCAGTTCAGATGGTGGTCTTGCACTTGTATCCATTTTTTAAACAAATTGAGTACTGATATTCAATTCTTCTCCACGAAAGTATTTCAATTTCAGAGACACGCATTTCAGGTTCGCTGATTCGACTGCGCCCTGTGATATTTATCGGGTATTTATATTGATCACAAGTGTTCGCTTTTATATCTCATTTAATACTAACTTCTTTATACACATTTTACAAGATCGCTGTTTCATTATTTATCTACATATGACGCTAGAAGTGATGAAGATTTCGATAGCTAATTGAAATTGAAAATAGTGTCGCCAGAGGAGAGTTCAAATCAGCAGCACATTATTTCTGTAAACGGGCAGAAATTTTATCGGGTCCTGGTGATGTGGAAAAATCGAGAGTACCTACTAATCTTAATACTCTCGTTGCAAAACATCTGTTTTGCAACATTCTCGTTATGTATATGATAGTATTCAATGTCTCCATGTCCAGTCTGCTTCCTCGAGATCATCTTGGACGGCCTTATAATTTATGAATTTATTCACCCTTCCAATTTGGCACTTAAAAGAAGATGATCGGATTTTCCAAGAGGTGGACTCAATGCCGGCGACTAAATTCGTGACATTATTCCAAATTAGATCAGGTATGATTGGTTTCTGACTGACTGATTTAATCTGTACCAAGTAGGCTGGTCGACATTTGATGAGGGTTGGAATTATTGATCATATCGATATCGACGTTGGATGCAGAATTTGTGTAACAAGACGCGTTAGGGGTCTTTTTTGGATGTCTGCAATGAAAACATTTTCTGGTGATTTTTATGGTCCCAGACGATATACCCCACCTATACAGATGGAGAAATTCGCATAAATTACACGCAGAAAAAGGTTGTCTACGACTGGAATGTCCAACGTGTCATTATGTATAGAAAGACTCTTAGAGTTGTTTTCGTTAATATACTGACTGACAAAGAGAATGCAACACCCAGAAGGAGCTTTTTATTAAATTTTAATTTATTTTTGGTGAAACATAAATAGTATAGCAAGGAGTAAATGATTGAAATTTGGAGAAAACAAACGAAGGGTTTACAACTTTTTTAATAAATTTGTTAATAATGTGTTTGTCCAACGCGATTATCTATACACTTCCCAACACGTCTTGCCATTGATGCAATAAGATGGTCTATTTCTTCTTGAGGAATACTATCCCAAGCTACCTGTAGTTCATGTATCAGAGATGCCAAAGTCCGTGGGGGCTTTAGCGAGCTGTACCTAAACTTATATTAAATCTGACAGAGAGAAAGAAAATCAGTTAAACCCGTTATTTTCACTGTAATCTCTAGGTCAAGGGAAAATGGAACGAACATATAGATTCTGGTTAGTCTGTAGTTCTATCGCAGATTACCAGATAGTGCAATCGGCATTTGGCGGGAAGCACGTAGGTTTGACCATTAGATTTACCACAGATGCAGACGTAGTAAAATGACAGAGAGAAATGAACTGCGTTCTCGCTCTTTGAAATTCAAAAGAAACTTTAACCTCAACTCCACTTCAAGAAAGATCAAGTTGGGTAACTTGGTGAAGGAAATTTTGTAATCAGTATCCCCTAGATTTTTAATATTCAGTCCTGTGAATGAAGAATTAAATCTCGCAAAATTAAAGCTGGAATACTCTTTCGAAGGATTGCGCACATGCAGTATGGATGCTTATGTCTATCTACCAAACAATTTTGGAAATATAGTCAAGATATACGAGATAAACAAATGAATTTATGCAATATGCGCTTTCATTATATTATTCTGGACCAACAGCCAATGGAAACATGATTGCAACTTATCAGTTCCCTTCAGTGACAACTCTAAGAAGACCGAAAACCGAATTTAAAGAAAATACTGGTTTAAATGATTTTGTTTTCTGGAGTCTGAAATGGAGATTGCAAGGAAAAAACAAGGTTGATAGGATATGTGTTCTTTCAATAGATGAATTATTGCTAAGAGCTAATTAGTACTATTATCTGAAAAATGATAAAATATTAGGATTACAGGTTATTGGCCAGTATCTGAAACCATGATTTATTGTTGCACAGGATTTTTTTTCTATATTTTTATTTCAGGCTAAGGAAAAAAAATGAATAAGTGCTGATGGCTAGAGAAATACATGATAACTGGAAGCAGCCACTTTTTTAATACAGTTTGTAGTGCGACAACTCTGAGGAAATTATTTTTGATTGTATCGGCAAAATGGAGGAGATAGGACTCAATGTATGAGCCTGGTATCTGATATATGGATTCTAATTTTGTTTTGCTTCGTAACAATACTTTGTTCCTCTTGAATATTATTTCTGATTCATAGTTCATGAGGATTGAAAATAGAAGAACAATATTTCAAGGATAGAATTTTTTTATTGAACAAGGAAAAGTTCACAGTACAATTATGGATTCAGAGGAAATTTGATATTTTGGTCACAGATAAATGTAATCAGAACTATGTTATCAGGTTACAACCTAATAATATACCATTTATTATTATGTGAAGCACATTTTAATTTAGAATTCATAACATGATGTACATATGCAAATAAATCAAAACCAAATAGTCTGTTTTAATTTAATATTCCACAAAAGTATTTGTGAATACCTGATTTTAGTGCGAAGAAAGCACTCTTCAAAAAATATTTGATTTGACTAATATAGAAAGATTTTTTTTCAATACATGATTTACATCTTAATATCAAGCAAGAAACAATACTTCCAGGTTAAACGTACTAAATAATTATTCACTTATTTGACTCAACTTAAACGACTAACAGCACAGAAGTGAAACAAAAAAAAAATTAGCAATAGGAATATATATTGAAAGATCATAAATAGTTTGTAGCTTCCACTCTTCATCCCTTGAATAGGACGATTTCATTAATTATGTCAAATATATCACACTTTCAGGATCGTTAAGTATCAGAAGTGCAGGAAAAAATTCCGTTGACGCACTAGTTTTCAAGTTCGACTGCATCCTAAACCTCTTCATTACACTTTATAAAATTGAGTTACAGATTTTCGAACCTAAGCTGAGTATTTTAGCTATAACCTTTCCGTTTGTTGTTATACATTTATGAATGAACGTCGTTCTGCCACTACCATATTTGCGATTGGCCGAGAGGTCGCGTGAACCTATATCTGCGATTTTGTTGGCACCCCCAAATAGTTCCTAGCTAGGAACTATTTGGGGGTGCCGAGAATTCCATGTTCAATATTACGCGTCAGCTGAGTTCATTCATAAATACTGGCAGTGGCGCATCTGGTTAGTCTGTGGTTCTATTCAAGTTTTGATCTCGTTCCAGAACACGTTCAAGCAGTGCTTCAGGCGTCATCTGATGGCCAGGGACCCAGCAGGAGGTAGGTGTTACGCCAACTTATCCGGCAGATCCTCACAAGTAAACAGTCATAGCAACACCGATTCTTACAGCAGGCAGAGTTCGCTTCGCTACCTGGACTCCGAGATGGCGCGGTTGCACGATCATAGGAGGCCGCTGGTGGTCTCATTCAAACGCAAGACGGCGTCGACATCCCCCTACAGAGGGCGTCGCGCCGACAAGAGCGAGCAGACTTTTGACGGCGAGTTTCAAGAAGTGCGAGATCAGAGGATGAACGTGAAAGTGGAAAACGGTAAAGAGGGAGATTGATTTTTGGAATGAATGTGGCGTCATCTCTTGGGAGTAAAAGTGTTTTAGCGTAGTCAAAATATGTAGGAAACTTGGTTTTCCTCATCCGATGACTTTCCATCAGGTACAAACTCTAGGAAAATGTCGGTCTAGTATGAACAGTGAACACCTATAATTAAAAGAAAATACATAGAAGCACCGAAATGGCAAGAGGAGATTCAGCTCATTTGTACTTTGAGTGAGATTTCGTATCTCCTTACACTAAACGGACATCAGGATAATAAAATCAATTATGTTAATTCAGATGAATCCCAATAACCACTCGAAATTTTGAATGAAAACAACTCTTGAAAATCATAGGCGTGAAACAAGGATTTTTTGCGCACATGTTCTTCTTTCTGTTCATGCCTCACAAAGGCTCAGGAAATACTGCATGAATATTCAAGCCGATTTCTATCAACCGAGTGCTAGATTTCAATTATGTAGTTTTGAAAATATTCAGAAAATTAAATTCGGCCTGGAGGTTTGGTCGGAATTTCAGCAGAATCTGACAGATTGTTTCTGAAAAATAAAATTAGTGGGGTAACATTTGTTTCCAGTGATACCATTTCTCAAAAATTAGTGCGTCGGCATTCTACAAGTATTTAATAAACTAAAATTGGTTCAAGCCCTGTGGACAGGAGCTTTGGCGCTCTTGTTCAAACTTTGACAAATCATAAATAACAACAAAAGATTTTCATATACATGTAAAAGGTTTGTGAATCAAAATTATGAAAGTTTCTTGAGGTGGATAACCGATTAGTCACCCATCTCTGTTCTGGGTTCCGGTACTTTATTGTACTGTGCCAACTTCTTTCTTTTTTTATGTAATACACAGTATCTTTGTACAAATCTTATGCACAAAACAAGCGTTAACTCACTCAGGTGCATTTAAACATTGAAACAGTGTATTTGTACTAGTATACCTCCAAAAGTGGTTTCTCAGAGTTGGGAATTATATCAATGGATTCCTACAATAGAACTGCATCATAAAATAAAACAAAGTAAATAATAATCCATTGATATCATTCCCAAATTTGAAAAACCAATACTTTCGGAGTTATGATTTGTCAAAGTTAGAACAAGAGCGCCAAAGCTCCTATCCACAGGGCTTTCCCACTTTTTCAGTTTGGCTTCAACTGTGCGTCACTTTTCAAGAATTTTCGTAATTAAATTCAAAGTTTAAGTCTAGAAATCATTTCATGTTGGATTTACATACATCAGCAAATTATAATTAGAGTGTTCTATGAAATCATATAGAATTATTGAGATTATTTATTGAAATTTTGAAAAATCATATCTCCGAAAATATTAGTTTGTTAGAGTTGAGAATGACCTGCACCTTAAAAAAATTATTTTAAAATTTGTAATGTAAAGATTTTTTTTTGTTACTCCGAAACCACCTTGCTGATTTTGCCCAATAAAGAACACAACCGAGATATTTACCAAACCCACTCTGAAAATTTCAACTTTCTAGCTCATTCCGTTCAAGAGCTATGGTGTTAACGGCCGGACAGAATCGTTCGAGAGTTATCGTGCCTACGGCCGGCCGGCTGGCCGGAATCGATTTCGACCTCGGATTCTTGATCAGTGAGTCGAACCAAATCGTTTGAGACAATTTTCAACCAAAGATTCTAACATTACAGACATTTGGGAAAATTGATAAGCATTTTGTTCCGAGGAACAAGAGTGCCAAAAATTGATCAGATTTGTATGCTGTTCTGTTACTGAGGAAATAACAACAAAATTCCTGATGGGTATAACTCCGAAACCGTTTGGCCGCTTATGGGATTATCGTGTTCAAATTTAGAACTTTTGAATTAAGAAATTTTGAATTTGAATTGGACTTTTGAAGGCTATCGCAAAATTTCAGCGATATCAGACCGATAGTTTCTGAGATACAGAATATTTTTCTACTGATTTTTTTAAAATCTAGTGATAGGATCCTCGCGAAATTTCGATGTTTTTATGTCGGCATTCTCCAATTAGTTACCAAGTTCAAATTCGATCGTATATCGATATCGGACGGATAGTTTCTGATATACCGAATTTATTTTAATGACTTTTGCAAAATTTTTTAGTGATATCCTCACAAAATTTTACATAGGCACAATACAACTAATTGAACGGTTAAAATGGGATCAAATTTGTAATGTTTGAGTTATTGAGGAAATAACAACAAAATTTCAGATGGGTATAACTCCAAAAGTGTTTGGCCTATTATGCTTAACGAACTTGACTGTCACATTCGGATCCGCAACCTACCTTGAGAATTGCAAGTATCTATCTCTTTCCGTTCGAAAGTTACCATGGTAACGGTCACTCATCTAGATACTGAACTCACCCAACGCTGCGCGGTTTCCATTACCTTTTCAATATCTCCTCCATCATAGATCCGATGTTGTTCAAATTAGGAACTTGGTTGTATAATTATTCTTTGAATGCTCTGGCAAAATTGCAGCGATATCTCGCGGATAATTTACGAGAAACAAGATATATTTTATTAATTTTTGCTGTAATTTTTCAGTGATGCGATGATCACGAAATTTTTGCCCTGTCTTTGTGTTGGCACTCTACAACTAGTTACCAAGTTTCAATTCCATCGGAACAGTACAACAGAAAAACACTTCAGACCATTTGGCCGATTATGGCCATTAACGAACCTAGCCATCACATTCGGATGCGCAACATACTCTGAAAATTCACCATCTGTTTCCGTTCGAAAGATATCATTGAGTCAAACCTAATCGTTTGAGCACATTTAGGGCGAAAAATTCGAGAATAACAGACATTTTGGCACAGTGAGTATGCTGTTCCCTAGAACATGCGCGCAGAAATGAAATATCTCATTGGATAACTCTTTATATAACTTCGATGATTGTAAGTGTACCTAATGAACAGTTTGGTAGAAAGATGGGTGAGGGTTTGCATCATTTTCTGCTCCTTAGGTAGAAAAAGAGTGGCAATAGATTATTGCTGAATGGTGCTTCTCTGGGTTTTCACTCCTAAACTTCAAAATTGGTTCAAGCCCGGCGGACAGGAGCTTTTTAGTGCTCTTGTTTAAACAGACAAATTATATCTCCGAAAGTATTGATTTCTCAGAGTTGGGAATTATATCAATGGATTGCTATGATAGAACTGCATCATGAAAGAAATTAAATTCAAAAAAGTGTCGTTAAAAAAAATTCTTCAAAAATTATCTTTTGAAAAAAAGAGCAATCTACAATGCTTTAATGCTTCAAAAATTGTCATTAAATTTATTGATCAATATCAAATGAGCAATCTGCAATGATTCAACCTCGTGGAATGGGTTGTTGCAACTTACACTCGGTATATATAGTTTTCACAACTCGAAATACCTAAGGAAAGTATCATCGAAATGTCTAGAGCAAGGCAAGAGAAAATCATACAGATTGACCATTTATTCCTGATATTTGAGTAGGTAGAGGATTTCGAACAAATTATTTTAATAATTCAAAATATATTAATGAAATTCTATCCTCTTTTCATAGTTTAAAATTTAATAGTTCATACCACTAACACATTATTTTCTGTATTATGAACCTTAACTCAAGAAAAAATGTTTGATACACAAATTTAGATCCATATTTCAGTATTTTTTTGCCAGCAACATTATGAAAATACATACTGTATATAGGAACATGTCTCACTACTTAAGGAAGTAAAAGGTAATATTAACCTCAGTGGTCAACGAAGAGTAATTTCTTTCGATGATTCCATTATGCTCTTCTTTCCTATTGCCTCCATAAACTACATCAAAGCTGACTTGTTTATATTAACAAATTCAATAATCGAACACTTGCTTTCCAAGAGGAAATAACAACTCCGAATTGACAATCTCTAATAGCTAGAAAAGATGACATTTATGAATAGTGATTCACAGACAAATTATATCTCCGAAAGTATTGATTTCTCAGAGTTGGGAATTATATCAATGGATTGCTATGATAGAACTGCATCATGAAAGAAATTAAATTAAAAAAAGTGTCGTTAAAAAAAATTCTTCAAAAATTATCTTTAAAAAAAAAGAGCAATCTGCAATGCTTTAATGCTTCAAAAATTGTCATTAAATTTATTGATCAATATTAAATGAGCAATCTGCAATTATTCAACCTCGTGGAATGGGTTGTTGCAACTTACATTCGGTATATATAGTTTTCACAACTCGAAATACCTAAGGAAAGTATCATCGAAATGTCTAGAGCAAGGCTGGAGACAATCATAGCAGATTGTCCATTTATTCCTGATATTTGAGCAGGTAGAGGATTTCGAACAAATTATTTTAATAGTTCAAAATGTATTAATAAAATACCATCCTCTTTTCTTAATTTAAAATTTCATAATTCATACCACTAACACATTATTTTCTGTATTATGAACCTTAACTCAAGAAAAAATGTTGGATACACAAATTTAGATCCATATTTCAGTATTTTTTCGCTAGCAACATTATGAAAATACTGAATATAGGAACATGTCTCACTACTTAAGGAAGTAAAAGGTAATATTAACCTCACTGGTCAACGAACAGTAATTTCTTTCGATGATTCCATTATGTTCTTCTTTCCTATTGCCTCCATAAACTACATGAAAACAGTCTTGTATATATTAACAAATTCAATAATCGAATACTTGCTTTCCAAGAGAAAATAAAAACTCCGAATTGACGATCTCTAATAGCTAGAACAGATGACATTTATGAACAGTGAACACAGACAGATAAAATTCGTATTCTGTGATAACATAGAAGTACGATGTATTATTCAAATTTAGAAAAATTATATCTCCGAAAGTATTAGCTTGTTATAGTTGAAAATAATATAAATGAATTCTTATAATAAAACTGCATCTTAAAAAAAATTGAATTTCAAATTTGTAATGTAAAAAAAAAAATTTTTTTTGTTACTCTGAAACCATCTGGCCGATTTTGCGCAATAATGAACTTAGCCGAGACATTTACCTCCCAAATCTATTCTGAAAATTTCAACTGTCTAGCTCATTCCGTTCGAGAGTTATCGTGTTAATGGACGGACGGACAGAATCGATTTCGACCACTGAATCTTGATCAGTGAGTCAAACCAAATCGTTTGATACCGTTTTAAGCCAAACATTCGAAAATTACAGACGATTGGGCAAATTGATAAGCACTCTGTTACCAGTAACAAGAGCTCCAAAGAGTCCCAACTCCCGGAACTAGGACCGATATTTATAATTTTCCCCGGGAGTTGAAAATACTACCGAAAACGGGTACTCCGGCTTGCGTAAGCCTCGTCCCCTCCAGCCCTGTCATGAATAAATATAAGTTAAACTTATTAAATATGAAAATAAAAAAATTAACAAATTCAGGCGTCTGCGCGATAGATCAATGAAAAATAATCTGTGGTCCTTAAATGTTTATCGTGACTTCTCCAATTAGTTAAATAACAATGATTTGTAGCACGAACATTAGCATTGCAAGTGCAATAATTGTTAAACTATTAACCTGAGAATTTCTTCCTTTCTTGGCGCTAATTTTCAAAGGTCTTGGAATAGATTACCGTTGGAAAATTTGAAAAATTTTTAATTTTCGAATATTAAAGAATATTAAAGTTCAAAATTCCATAGCCTACTTGACCACGAATTTTTTTTAACGCACGTTATATTATGTGATCTACATTGAAGGCTCACTAATATACATAATTTTCTATTTTGTCAGGTTTGGACAACAATATATCCATCCTGGAAGAAAAAATCTCAGCTGAACCTGTTTCCGCCCACCTCATCTACGTGGAAGTCCACAACCTCCAGCCTACACACATCTGCCCCCTGAGCATCAACCATCTCCACTCCACAGATAACCTGAAACCGGAAAGCCACCAGAGAAGACGAAGAAACTACCACTCAAAGTCACTCAATAACGATTTGACAGTTGAGAGTGACCCTAGTCTTTTCAAATCGTGCACCATGCCTGAAATAGCAACGATAAGGAAAACATTCCATACCAACGATGTGCACACGGAAACTGAACATTCGTCACTCGTTGAGTACGATAGAGTTTCGTCCATTGATCAGCAGATGGACTATGTTTGCGTGTCCAGTATTCTTCTGAGCAGAGGGAATACCCCAATAATTAATGTCAATTAATTTTGTTGAGAACTTTTTCCCAACATAAAATGTGTTGTGAAGGCTAAGTATACCCAATGTGGATTACTGTTCAATATTTATAAATGAGTTGAATTTAGTGTCAAACTTCAAACAGAAAAATCCAACTCATCTCCCCAATAGGGCACTGTCCGCGCTCTATGGTCCACGAAGGAAAAAAGAGTTGGGAGGTCAAACAAACAATTTTAAAAACAGGTTACGTTCGTTTTGGTGTGTTGCTTTGATTTCGATTATTAACTAAAAAAATTGGTTCAAGCCCTGTGGACAGGATCTTTTTGGCGCTCTTGTTCAAACAGACAAATTATATCTCCAAAAGTATTGGTTTCTCAGAGTTGGGAATTATATCAATGGATTCCTATGATAGAAATGCATCATGAAATAAATTAAATTTGAAAAATAACGCTTCGAAAATTATCTTATAAAAAAAGGGCAATATACAATGCTTCAATGAATGCCTTAATGCTTTAAAAATTGTCATTAAATTTATTTTTCAAGATTAAATGAGCAATCTGCAATGTTTCAACCTCGTGGAATGGGTTGTTGCATTTAAGACTCGGTGCATAGTTTTCACAACTCGAAATACCTAAGGAAAGTATCATCGAAATGTCTAGAGCAAGGCGGAGACAATCATAGCAGATTGTCCATTTATTCCTATTTGAGTAGGTAGTGGATTACGAACAAATTATTTTAATAGTAAAAATATATTAATAAAATACTATCCTCTTTTCATAAATCAAAATTTAATAGTCCATACCACTAACACATTCTTTTCTGTATTATGAACCTTAACTCAAGAAAAAATCATTGATACACAAATGTATATTCATATTTCAGTATTTTTTTTGCTAGCAACATCATGAAAATACTGTATATAGGAACATGTCTCACTACTTAAGGAAGTAAAAGGTAATATTAACCTCAGTGGTCAACGAACAGTAATTTCTTTAGATGGTTCCATTTTGTTCTTCTTTCCTATTGCCTCCATAAACTACATCAAAACAGTCTTGTATATATTCTCAAATCCATGAATCGAATACTTGCTTTCCAACAACTATTAATTGACAATCTCTAATAGCTAGAAATGATGACATTCATGAATAGTCATCACAGACAGATTCTGTGTTCACATTCTGTGAATACATAGAGCTTACGATGTATTATTGAAACTTTGAAACATCATATCTCCAAAAGTATTAACTTGTTAGAGTTGAAAATGATAACAATGGATCCTTATGATGAAACTGCATCTTCAGAAAATTTTAATTCAAAAGTTGTAATGTAAAAAAAAATATCTTTTTTCGTTGCTCCGAAACTATCAGACCCGTTTTGCGAACTTAACCGACAAATCTATCCCTCAAACCTACTCTGAAAATTTCAACTGTCTAGCTCATTCCGTTCGAGAGTTATCGTGTTAACGGCTGGACAGAATCGATTTCGACCACGGATTCTTGATCAGTGAGTCAAACCAAATAGTTCAAGACCATTTTCAGCCAAAAATTCGAAAATTGCAGACATTTGGGCAAATTGATAAGCACTCTGTTCTGAGGAACAACAGCGCCAATTAGAGTTTTGGAACTTGTTTTTGCGCGCGTGTTCCGCAAGGAACAGCGTGCTATCATTTCGTCACAATGTCTGTATTTTTCGATTTTTTTTTCGAAAATGGTCTCAAACGATTTGGTTCGACTCCCTGATGAAGAATTCGAGGTCAAATTCAATTCTGTCAGTCCGGTCCGGCCGGCCGGCTGGTCCGGCCAGCCGTTAGCACGATAACTCTCGAACGGAACGACTTAGAGCGTTGAAATTTGCAGGGTAGTTTTGTAGCGTAAATATCTCGGACAAGTTCGTTAACGGGCGAATACTCGATAATTCTGAAATTTGGCATCAAATTGTAGAATCATGACCTTTACATGCCTGCGAGGTTTTGTTATGACCGGACGGCCCTAAAGTGGCAACAAAAAACTTCAAAAATTTTGAAATTTTGTTTTCACGATAACTCGAAAAATACTGATCTGATCAAATTGAAACTCAGTAGTTAGATGCAAAAGACCAATGCAAACACTTTTGCAAAATTTCGTGAAGATCACGTGACATGAAAAAAGTCAAAAAATTACTACTATTTTGCGGAATACTTTGCTTAAAATGCCGAAACCTATTTTTTTGAGGTTCATGCTGCCTTTTCCGGGCATTTTTCGTCGTGCGCATGCGCAGATGAGAAGTCATTTAACTGCTGTAGTTTTCGTCAGAGAGGAATGGGGCTTTGGGGTGGCGGATGCTATTCCTCCATAGAATCCAGATCCTTGATGAGGGTCTGCGCATGCGTAGATTAAAGATGCGATATCTCCCGAACCACTAGTGTTGGAGAATCGGAGTTTTTTGTAAGGTGTGTTATTTTGAGAGGACTTTTAGCCGCGAGTAGATTGCGCATGCGCAGAAGAGAAGTGACTGTCTTTTAATTGGATGGGTTCTGTTGGGAGTGCTGAGTCGATATTGTGAGGTTTTAAAAGAATATTCATAGCAATTCAGTTCAAGGACAAGTCAGTTTGGGGGATGTAGCGTTGTTTCCGAGTTAAAGTGTTCGTACCGTGACCCTGGGGCTAATTTTGAAATTGATGTTACCCCTTACAGGCATTTTTCGTTATGCGCATGAGCAGACCATCAGTGATTTAACTGGTGGTGTTTTCGTCAGAGAGGATTGGGGTTTTGGGGTGGCGGATGCTATTCCTCCATAGAATCCCCTGTTGAGGGTCTGCGCATGCGTGGATTAAATATGTGATATCTCCTGAACCACTAGTGTTGGAGAATCGGAGTTTTCTGTAAGGTGTGTGATTTCGAGAGGACTTTTAGCCGCAAGTAGATTGTGCATGCGCAGAAGAGAAGTGACTGTTTTTGGGTTGTATGGGTTATGTTGGGAGTGCTGAGCCGATATTGTGAGGTTTCAAAAGAATATTCATGGCAATTCAGTGCAAGGACAAGTCAGTTTGGGGGATGTAGCGTTGTTTCCGAGTTGAAGTGTCCGTACCGTGGCCCTGGGGCTAATTTAGAAATTGATGTTACCCCTTACGGGCATTTTTCGTTATGCGCATGAGCAGACCATCAGTGATTTAACTGCTGGTGCTTTCGTCAGAGAGGATTGGGATTTTGGGGTGGCGGATGCTATTCCTCTATAGAAGCCCCTGGTGAGGGTCTGCGCATGCGTGGATTCAAGAAGCGATATCTTCTGAACCACTAGTGTTGGAGAATTGGAGTTTTTTGTGAGGTGTGTAATTTTGGGAGGACTTGCAGCCACGAGTATATTGCGCATGCGCAGACGAGAAGTGAATGGTTTTGGGTTGTTTGGGTTATGTTGGGAGTAATGAGCCGATATTGTTAGGTTTTAAAAGAATATTCATGTCAATTCAGTGCACGGACACAAGTCAGTTTTGGGGGAAATAGCGTTGTTTCCGAGTTGAAATGCCTGTATGGTAGCCCTGAGGCGAATTCATAAATAACTATATTCGGTAGATCTATATTAAAATACGTTCGGATTTGGAGAAGAGGCAATTGCTTTCCTAACGGAGGTCCCTTAACCGCAATTTTTTTTAATCTACGGTAAAGCTAACAGCCAAACTTTATTTATAGCTATATTTGTTAAAGGAACTTGAAAAAAAAAGCACTGACGTGAAGTCAGTACTCTTTGGCGCGCATGTTCACGGTGGCTAATTTGAATTGAATGATGAGTACTTCAAGCTCAGTGGATAGAGCGAGCCGAAGATATACCCAAAGGATAGTGGACACCATTCACTGTCGGTTCAAAAATAACAGTGCTGTATCTAAGCTGCCATCAGGATAGAGTAACAAAGTTGGAAAAGAATACAACTGACCCTCCTTAGTCGCACAAGCTCCTAGAAGATTTGGGAGGGTCAGTATAATCCTAATCATGTTTATAGCACGCGCGCAAAAGCAGAGTGACTCAAAAATGAAAGAAAAAGTGTAGAAAGTCAATCTGCTTTGGCGCGCGTGCTTTAAACATGATTAGGATTATACTGACCCTCCCAAATCTTCTAGGAGCTTGTTCGACTAAGGAGACTCAGTTGTGTTCTTTTCCAACTTTGTTATCCTATCCTGAAGGCAGCTTAGATACAGCACTGTTAATTTTTGAACCGACAGTGAATGGTGTTCACTATCCTTTGGGTAGATCTTCGGCTCGCTCTATCCACTGAGCTAGAAGTACTCATCATTCAATTCAAATTAGCCACCGTGAACCCGCGCGCCAAAGAGTACTGACTTCACGTCAGTGCTTTTTTTTTTGAAACAATTTTGAGCATTGGTTCATTATGAATACTGTGGAGTAGCTGAATAATCTTCAGATATGTTGTAAATAGGAGATTTTCCTTTTGGATATACTTTCCTACACTCGCACATTGCATGATAGAATTCATTTTTTGCGCTCTTGTTCCTTGGAACAGAGTGCTTATCAATTTGCCCAAATGTCTGTAATTTTAGGATTTTTGGCTGAAAATGGTCTTAACGATTTGGTTCGACTCACTGATCAAGAAGCCGTGGTCGGAATCGATTCTATCCGTCCGGCCGTTAACACGATAACTCTCGAACGGAATGAGCTAGACAATTGAAATTTTCAGAGTAGGTTTGGGACATAAATATCTCGACTAAGTTCGTTATTGAGCAAAATCGGCTGGATGGTTTCGGAGTAACAAAAAAAATAATTTTTTTACGTTACAAATTTCGAATTAAATTTTTTTTAGATACAGTTTCGTCATAAAAATTCATTGATTGTGAATAATATTCTCAACGAGCTAATAATTTCGGAGATATGGTTTTTTAAAATTTCAATGATACATCGGTTTCGTTTTCCAAATTGAAAGATAAACGTCATTAATGTCAAATGAAACGAAACTGAAAGAGTATTTCTGGAGAGTTTAATTGATTTGATGTAAGCCTGTAGACAATTTGAAATTTGGATTCACTAAGTTGATAGACTGAGTTTTCTGTTTAGTCAGTCGAAAATTAAGGATACTAGGAAGTCGAGCATAACTAACGAGTCATTCTCTAATTGTGGAAGATTTAGAACTTGATTTCCAACTAATGTACAGGTAGTTATTCCTTTTCATGATGTAGTTCTATCATAATTATCCATTAATATCAGTCCCAACTCTGAGAAACCAATACTTTTTGGGGTTCTTGTTAAGAGAAATAATGACTTTTTTTAAAGAGATGATTATCGAAAAAGCTAAATCATTCACAGCAAGGAATTTTATGTGGCATATTTTCCTATTTTAAATGATAATGTTTGAAGCATTTTTTTGTAAACGACACTTTTTTAAATTCAATTTCTTTCATGATGCAGTTCTATCATAAGAATCCATAACTATAATTCACAACTCTGAGAAACCAATACTTTCGGAGTTATAATTTGTCTGTTTGAACAAGAGCGCCAGAAAGCTTCTGTTCACAGGGCTTGAACCAATTTTTCAGATCAAATTCAGCCAATATGATTAATCTTGCGTGGTTGCAACAAACTGTGTAGTTGAAGGATGTGGACATAGCTCAAATAGGGTTTAAATTTCGATTTCCTTCCGGGAATGCTGATTAAGATAGTGAAAATTGTCCCATAGAAGATTTCAAAACCACGGATCTGCCATATCAGGAACATAACAGACATATTTAGATTTGGAACTCTGAAGAGAATCTATGGAATTTAATTGGGGACTGGCAGATATCCAATGATTAAATATGTATCTAAACTTCATTTTGTATCATAAATGATAAAACTATGTGATATTTCACATTATATTCATAATAATAATCCGCGCTTTTATTGACAGATATTAGGATACAAAAATAAATTCCGAAATAAATAATAAGTGCATAACCAAACAGTAGGTACTCCAATGTATCAAACAGCAAAGTGAGCTCCTGTTGTATACTATGAGGACACAACTAATGCTTTCTTCCACTCGATCAAAAAAAAAAAAAGAAAAACCAAGATGATTTGCATAATAAGTATCACATCTAATATATATCAGGTTAATTTTTCTTCTTCGTTCTCAAACAGATCGATACCAACGAGTGAGGCCCCTGATTGGGGGAGTCTGAATATGGACTCAGCCTGAAAGACTATGTACACAATATCTGTGGAGCAACAAGGGGGCGTTCTTGATCCTGGGTCCTGGATCAGGAGTCTTGGAGTTCCAATCCCAGGATTGATAGCTGAGACTCATCGTTATTATAAAATCAGGTTATATACTTCACTCTGACAAGCGTAGTCTACAAGAGGTGTGGAATAAAGGAAAGAAGGTACAGGTCAAACACACAGGCAGAATTCAAAGGCAAAACAGATTCTAAGGTGATTCAGCATGTGTACTAGATAATCGAGCCATTATCAACCAAGTAACTCACGAGCAAATCCAGTTTATTGGTGAAAATTACCTCATATTTATCAATTTGAAGAGGAAATCTGCGCGAGTAAAGTTCCGTATAAAACTCATTAGCACTACTAGGATTCGTTGAGCATCCAAAGAAGACAATTATGAGACACTCGCAGAGATAGGAATTCCTGACACCAATCCTGTGGAGCTGGGTGTGAAACAATTTCCCGATCTAAGACGAAGAATAGAGGTAAAGAATCGTCGCAGTCGGCTAATCTTACAGAACCATGAAGAGGAAGGAAATGAGCAATGACAAATACAGCAATGACAAATATACCCGCCCATTGAGTGTGCAAATATCGAAGAACTCAGTCCAGAGACGTCTGAGATTAAACTGAAACTGAGGCCTAAGTTCTTGAAGCCGAGCCAGGATATTTGGGGGAACACCCAGATACCTACCATTTTTAGCTAGCAAGTCAGCAGTATCGTTACCATGGATATAAGAGTGACTAGGCACCCCGTCGAAATCCCTTCAGTGGTAGCTCTATAAAAGAGATGACATGTACACAGTGTGATGTTGGAGTCAAACCTACTGAACTTGAAAATTTGCAGCACACTCAGGGAGTCAGACTCTTGAAAATGACTCTCGCAGAGCAAATTCGACGGCGCTGCCCATGGCGTACATCTCCGCCGTGAATATGGACCAGTGATTCGGAAGTCACGCCGAATTTCTAATACGCAGGAAGGGGCAAAATATACCGTATCTCACAGAGTCCGGGTCTCTAGACAGCGCATCCGTGAACAAAAGTTGATGATGAAGAAATCTTTTAGAGATTATGGCGGAAAACTCTTGGGGGTTCAAAACAGAATGATTATAGAGACCAGATTTGTAACCTCTAATTTTGTTCAGTTTAACCGGGAGAGAAGTTTCTAGGAAGGGAATGTCCTGCGTCGTCCTGATAAGATGCCTCTCTGGCGACAGGTCAGTGACTGCCTGAAAAAGAGGAGGAGTGACAGGTCATAGCCACAAGTACTTAAATGCAAGCCAGCAATGCCATGCAAGGAAAGTGGTTATTGGGCAGCCTCAAAGAGGAACGCATTAGTGAGGATGGACCTCAATAATGAAAGCGACGACCTAAAACGGGCGTACTGCACTCGATCGAAATTTGTCAAATTCGCCTTGGAGCATCTCCATACTGGATTTATAAATTCTGATCAGGACAGCCAGGTGACTGCCTCATGTTGTTTTGCCTGGGGCTTAGATCACATTATGAGCACCAGAAACCTTAGCACAGGACATGTCTATTTATTTTTTCCAGCGAAAATTATCCTCAAGGTGGACTCCCAGATACTTAGCACATGATTTCTGAGGGATCGTCTGTCCGCAACAGGAAATATTAGGAAGATTCCTGGGAATTTAACACTTATAAAAGGACATTGCCGACGATTTTTCAGGGGGCAAAGACAAGTTCTTATTGGACAACCAGGTAGAAATTTTATTAAGATCTGTAGAAAGCTCTTCAGCCAACTGCACCATATTCCTGCAGGCGATCAGCAAAACAAAATTATCCGCATATTGTAGAACTTCGGTATTAGAGGATAGAATATCAGGGGGCAAAATAGAATACAAATTATACAAGCGGAGGGACGGAACTGACCCCTGTGCCAGACCGCAAGACGTAACCACAGTGCCAAGAATAGTACCCATAAGGGGGTCAGCGATGTATAGGGTTCGGTTGGTAAGGAGTTGAGTAATTATATTAATCATTGGGGATGCAGTAGATGCCACCTCAAGGTCCTCCAGAAGAGCAGAAGGTAGAACATGATCGTATCATCATCATCATCATCATTCAGCTCTCTGCGTCCACTGCTGGACATAAGCCTCCCCCATTTCTGCCCATTCCCTTCTGTCTTGAGCTCTTTGTATCCTGTTGCCTGCATATCTCTTTAGATCGTCTGTCCAACGTGTAGGGGGTCTTCCCTTACTTCTCTTATCCAATGCCGTCTCTACTCGAGCAGCCTCTTCGTCCATCTCCCATCGGTCATTCGTGCCACATGTCCAGCCCACTTCCATTTGAGTTTGTTAATTTGGACAACTACATATGTGACGCCGGTTCTTCTTCGCAAATCCTCTTTTCTTATATGATCCCGTAATGACACCCCGAGCATGAAACTTTCCATCTTGCGCTTGGTCACCATAAGTTTCTTTGTACTTGCTGCGGTTAGTGTAAAGGTTTCAGCTCCGTAGGTCATGACCGGCAACACGCATTGATCAAACACTCTCCTCTTCAAACATTGTGGAAAGTCGCTCTTAACGACTACCACAAGCTTTCCATATGCTGCCCCATGATCGTATGCTCCCCTTATATCCAGGAAAATAGCTAGATCCACTTCACCACTAGGGAAAGCCCCATATATGAATACAGCCAAGAAAGCAAGGCAATAATGAACTGAACGACCCTTCAGAAGCCAGAAAGTGGGCGAGTCGGAACTATCCCTTCCTCAATAAGTTTCTCAATACGGTTGTTCGAGAGCATTTCAAGTATTTTGGCGATACAAGGTGAAAGAGCTATTGGCCTATAGCTGGAGGGAAATAATCCCACAGTACTCCTTCGGAATTTCATCCAGTAAAGCATAAGAATCAGATGATACCAAGGTATCAGGATGAATAATACCAAACAATTTCAACTTTTCAACGTAATCGTCAGGTGCCCGCCTGAAACATTCATTTATTTAGCACAAGATAATTCAATATATATTTATATATCAATAATCCTTCCTCAAAACTACACCTTCAAAGGAAATCATTAGCAATATCTTGTGGTATTTGAAAACAAGAAAATTTTGAGACGGTTTATCAAAACCGGAAATTTTCAATTCCATTACCTCTCCAGACTATTCACTTACCTCACAGTATTCGCAATGAACCACTAATGACAATTGTTCAAAGAATATGGTCTTAAACCGATATTTCTCGCTGATAATTCACTTTAACCATTCACCAAACAGTGCTAATTACTCTAGGAGATTGGTTTCTTTGACACCTTAACTTCTTGGCAGCCATATTGTAACGTCAGCTGACAGTGCTCTATTGAGTCAACGAGAAGAATGAAATTTGTCATCTAATGCATAGGCATGAAGGTTCGATGTCTATGAATGAAAACCATTATTGCAAGATTTGATTGTAATTTTCAGCACAGTCCATAAAATAAAGAAAATCTTATCTCTGCAATCCAGGAATTTCAATATTATCCCCAAAATTTAATGAGGAATAATCAGTTTTCCAAGGCTGAAATAATATTGATATTCTCTCGAATAACTACCCCTTTGGATTCGTGCAGCGAAAACTGATTGCATTGCCCTCTGGAATGTTCACAGTTAATGGTTTGGTGTACGTAGAATTCAAAATTCGTATGTGACAAAAATAATCTGCAGTAGCTCTCCATCAAGGGCCACTGTACTACACAATGATACGTCATCAATAATTGCCTTTTGAAATACTGGAAATATACAAATTACTTCAAACTCGAATCCACTCATACAAAGATTTCAATTCAGCTATTTCCTTGAATTATTCATTCACACCTCGCACGATTAATTTTGAAAAAATAATTCATGCTATTCTAAATCATTCGAACATAAAAATTTCGGGATAAAACTCCTTCAATGAACAGAGGTGGTTTTTAAATTAATTAAAGTAAATTGCATTTCTCATATTGTTAACTTTGACATTTTAATATAAAACACATATCATTTTTGGAGCAAACCTGAATACTACGATGACTCCCAACGATAACCCAGAAATATATTCACTAACTTTGTGATTGTGCAATATCCTGAGTAGTGAGGATGAACAGAAAATTCGTAAGGTCACAAGCTCTGAACATATGTGGGTTCTCCGGGTGGGTTCCGGTTCTCACTGATGAACTTATAATACGGCTTGTTCATTGAGACCCTGCCGTAGACGCTTTTGAATTCAGCACGAATGTGCCGAAGTAATGTCTCCAGTACGGTGCGTCGATTTCAATGCTTCACGCACAGTGGTGATAAGTGGTCATTGATTTTAACTTCCAACAAATATTTCGCGTGAGCCGGGCTAGGTCACCTCATCACTCATCCAAAGTTCCTCCGAAGAGGAAATCGTCAGGGCAGACACGATTTCCTCTTTGGGGGAATACTGAGGGATGTGGTGACCTAGCTCGGTTCACGCGAAATATTTGTTGATGGTTAAAATCAATGAATATTTGACCGTGTGTCTTCTTGAGTTATTGCCAATTAACCACAGTTCCCCTCATTGTATGGAGTTTACGGAATATGCTTTTTGTTAAGATCAAGATACTTAAGAGGACAATACTAACCACAATTTGGTTATATTTTCAATTTATATATATAGTTTTAATTAAAATTCAGACACTTTTCAGTGAATGATACTTGCAGTTGTCGGGTCATTTGTAATTTTTGCGCGCATTTTCTGAGAAACAGCGTGTTATCGTTTGGCCCAACTGTCTGTTATTTTCGAATCTTTTACCTAAAATGAACTTAAACGATTAGGTACAACTCACTGATAAATGATTCGAGGTCAAATTGGATTATGTCCGGTCGGCCGTTGCCACGATAAATTTCGAACGGAAAGAGATAGCGACTTGAAATTTTCAAGGTATATTGCGCGCCAAATGCAACGGACAAGTTCGTTAATCGATATATAATCGGCTGAGCGGTATCTGAGTACTTAATTTGATTTCAAACAATACAGATCCAATCGAATTAAAACTTGGTAACTAATTGTAGAATACCAACACCAAGATAGGCGTATGTCAAATTTTGAGATAATCGTATCACTAGAAAATTTAAAAAAATAAATTATGAATCTCACGACAACTTGAGAACGGAAAGAGATACCACGACTTGCAATTTCTAGGGTAGGTTGTGCATCCGAATGGGACATTTGAGTTCGTTAATGGGCACAATCAGCCAAACGGTATTAGTTATACCCATCTGATGTTTTGTAGTTAATTTTCAATAACTCAAAATATACAAATGCGATCTAATTCAAACTTCGTAATTAGTTGTAGAATGCCAACGCACAAAGTTTTGGGAAATTTGGTAAGGATAGTATCACTAGAAAAATCATTGAATAAAATGATGTATCTCAGAAACCATCTATCCGATATCGCTGAAATTTTGCGAGAACCTTCAGAACCTAACTTTACTGCCAAGTTTCAAATATAAACACGATCGGATCTATTAGTCCAGTCAACAAGTGCTTCTTAGGTCAAAATTTTTACTTATTCTCCGAAAATTATGATTGAGGTGTCATCCAATTTGGAATGGCATGTAGATAGTTTTTCAGAAAATGCTGAGGCCACTCAAAAAAATTGCGATAAACAATTATGTGAAAAAAAGGGGGTTTGGTTTTTCGACAATATCTCAAAAATTATCTGAGATAATTCAAATTTGAAAAGAGATTCAAGAAGAGGAAGAAATTTCCTAAACAAAGTTACAGCTCCTGAAACTAGGACCAATATTCATAATTTTCCTAGAGGTTTAAAAATACGCCTGAACATGGGTACTCCGGCTTGAGAAAGCCTCGCCCCCTTCGTACCTTTGATGAATAAATATTATTTAAACTTATTAAATATGAAAATAAAAAATTGAAAACATTCAGGCACCTGCAGGATATCTTGATGAACAATAATCCGTGGTACAAAAATGTTTATCGCGACTTTTCAATCAGTTATCCATTAGTTAATTTACAATTTTTTGGAGCACGAACATTGACATGCAAGTGCGATAATTGTTAAAAGATATTAATCTGAGAATTTTCTCCTTTGGAGGAGCTATTTGTCAAAGGTCTTGGAATAGATTTGCGTGGGAAAATTTGAAAAATTGATAATTTTTTTTATTAAGAATTTACTCAAGCGAAAAATTATAAGCTTCAATTATGTTTTCAAAAGAAAATTTTTTATTATCTGATAAACAACGTATTGGTTCATAACAATTTTTCAAACAATAGGAGATAATAAATATTAAAAATCATTTTTGTGTAGTTTCTGATAAGAAAACGGATCAATAGTAATAAAATAAATTGAAGCTTTATAATTTTTCACCTAACTAAATTATCCATAACAAAACAAAAATTGATAATTTTTAAAATTCTCCAATAGGAATTTATCAAAGACATTAGAAGAATAGCTTCACGAAAGGAAAACAATTTCAAATCAATAGTTTAACAATTATAGCTCTTGAAATGTTAATGTTCATGCTACAAAAAATTGTTAATTAACTAATGGATAACTAATTGAAAAATCGTGATAACCATTTTTATATCACGGATTATTGTTCATTGATCTATCCTGCAGGTGCCTGAATTTTTTCAATTTTTCATTTTCATATTTAATAAGTTTAAATAATATTTATTCATCAAAGGTACGAAGGGGGCGAGGCTTGCTCAAGCCGGAGTACCCGTTTTCAGGCGTATTTTCAACCCTCAAGGAAAATTAAAAATGTTGGTCCTACAGTTCCGACAATCGCGACTTTTTTTTAGGAAATATCTTTCCCTATTTGAATCTTTTTTCAAATTTGAATTATCTCGAATAGTTTTTGAGATATTGGTGAAAATCCAAACCTCTTTCTTTTTGCGCGCGTGTTCCGCAAGGAACAGCGTGCTATCATTTCGTCACAATGTCTGTATTTTTCGAATTTTTTTTCGAAAATGGTCTCAAACGATTGGGTTCGACTCCCTGATGAAGAATTCGAGGTCAAATTCAATTCTGTCCGTCCGGTCCGGCCGTTAGCACGATAACTCTCGAACGGAACGACTTAGAGCGTTGAAATTTGCAGGGTAGTTTCGTAGCGTAAATATCTCGGACAAGTTCGTTAACGGGCGAAATCGACCGAGCGGTTTCGGAGTTAAGGCCGTTTTTAATAAAAACGTTTTTTATGAATATTTCCGGAACCGATCACTCGATCTTTTTGAAATTTGGCATCAGATTGTAGAATCATGACCTTTATATGCCTGCGAAGTTTTGTGTTGAACGGACGGCCCTAAAGTGGCAAAAAAAATTTTTGAAAATTTGAAAATTTTGTTTTCCCGATAACTCAAAAAATACTGATCTGATTAAATTGAAACTCAGTAGTTAGATGCAAAAGACCAAAGCAAACACTTTTGCAAAATTTCGTGAAGATCACGTGACATGAAAAAAATAAAAAAATTACTACTATTTTGCGGAATACTTTGCTTTTAATGCCGAAACATATGTTTTTGAGGTTCATGCTGCCCTTTCCGGGCATTTTCCGTATTGCGCATGCGCAGATGAGAAGTCCTTTAACTGCTGTAGTTTTCGTCAGAGAGGATTGGGGTTTTGGGGTGGCGGATGCTATTCCTCCATAGAATTCAGATCCCTGATGAGGGTCTGCGCATGCGTAGATTAAAGATGCGATATCTTCCGAACCACTAGTGTTGGAGAATCGGAGTTTTTTGTAAGGTGTGTTATTTTGAGAGGACTTTTAGCCGCCAGTAGATTGCGCATGCGCAGAAGAGAAGTGACTATTTTTGGGTTGGATGGGTTATGTTGGGAGTGCTGAGTCGATATTATGAGGTTTTGAGAGAATATTCATAGCAATTCAGTGCAAGGACAAGTCAGTTTGGGGGATGTAGCATTGTTTCCGAGTTAAAGTGTCCGTACCGTGGCCCTGGGGCTAATTTTGAAATTGATGTTACCCCTTACAGGCATTTTTCGTTATGCGCATGAGCAGACCATCAGTGATTTAACTGGTGGTGTTTTCATCAGAGAGGATTAGGGTTTTGGGGTGGCGGATGCTATTCCTCTATAGAATCCCTCGTTGAGGGTCTGCGCATGCGTGGATTAAAGATGTGATATCTCCTGAACCACTAGTGTTGGAGAATCGGAGTTTTTTGTAAGGTGTGTTATTTTGAGAGGACTTTTAGCCGCGAGTAGATTGCGCATGCGCAGAAGAGAAGTGACTGTTTTTGGTTTGGAGGGGTTATGTTGGGAGGGCTGAGTCGATATTATGAGGTTTTAAAAGAATATTCATAGCAACTCAGTGCAAGGACAAGTCAGTTTGGGGGATGTAGCGTTGTTTCCGAGTTAAAGTGTCCGTACCGTGGCCCTGGGGCTAATTTTGAAATTGATGTTACCCCTTACAGGCATTTTTCGTTATGCGCATGAGCAGACCATCAGTGATTTAACTGGTGGTGTTTTCATCAGAGAGGATTAGGGTTTTGGGGTGGCGGATGCTATTCCTCTATAGAATCCCTCGTTGAGGGTCTGCGCATGCGTGGATTAAAGATGTGATATCTCCTGAACCACTAGTGTTGGAGAATCGGAGTTTTTTGTAAGGTGTGTTATTTTGAGAGGACTTTTAGCCGCGAGTAGATTGCGCATGCGCAGAAGAGAAGTGACTGTTTTTGGTTTGGAGGGGTTATGTTGGGAGGGCTGAGTCGATATTATGAGGTTTTAAAAGAATATTCATAGCAACTCAGTGCAAGGACAAGTCAGTTTGGGGGATGTAGCGTTGTTTCCGAGTTAAAGTGTCCGTACCGTGGCCCTGGGGCTAATTTTGAAATTGATGTTACCGCTTACAGGCATTTTTCGTTATGCGCATGAGCAGATCATCAGTGATTTAACTGGTGGTGTTTTCGTCTGAGAGGATTAGGGTTTTGGGGTGGCGGATGCTATTCCTCCATAGAATCCCCTGTTGAGGGTCTGTGCATGCGTGGATTAAAGATGTGATATCTCCTGAACCACTAGTGTTGGAGAATCGGAGTTTTTTGTAAGGTGTGTAATTTTGAGAGGACTTTTAGCCGCGAGTAGATTGCGCATGCGCAGAAGAGAAGTGACTGTTTTTGGGTTGGATGGGTTATGTTGGGAGTGCTGAGTCGATATTATGAGGTTTTAAAAGAATATTCATAGCAATTCAGTGCAAGGACAAATCAGTTTGGGGGATGTAGCGTTGTTTCCGAGTTAAAGTGTCCGTACCGTGGCCCTGGGGCTAATTTTGAAATTGATGTTACCCCTTACAGGTATTTTTCGTTATGCGCATGAGCAGACCATCAGTAATTTAACTGGTGGTGTTTTCGTCAGAGAGGATTAGGGTTTTGGGGTGGCGGATGCTATTCCTCTATAGAATCCCCTGTTGAGGGTCTGCGCATGCGTGGATTAAAGATGTGATATTTCCTGAACCACTAGTGTTGGAGAATCGGAGTTTTTTGTAAGGTGTGTTATTTTGAGAGGACTTTTAGCCGCGAGTAGATTGCGCATGCGCAGAAGAGAAGTGACTGTTTTTGGCTTGGATGGGTTATGTTGGGAGTGCTGAGACGATATTATGAGGTTTTAAAAGAATATTCATAGCAATTCAGTGCAAGGACAAGTCAGTTTGGGGGCTGTAGCGTTGTTTCAGTGTTAAAGTGTCCGTACCGTGGCCCTGGGGCTAATTTCGAAATGGATGTAACCCCTTACGGGCATTTTTCGTTATGCGCATGAGCAGACCATCAGTGATTTAACTGGTGGTGCTTTCGTCAGAGAGGATTGGGGTTTTGGGGTGGCGGGTGCTTTTCCGCTATAGAATCCCCTGGTGAGGGTCTGCGCATGCGTGGATTCAAGAAGCGATATCTCCTGAACCACTAGTGTTGGAGAATCGGAGTTTTTTGTGAGGTGTGTAATTTTGGGAGGACTTGCAGCCACGAGTATACTGCGCTTGCGCAGACGAGAAGTGAATGGTTTTGGGTTGTTTGGGTTATGTTGGGAGTAATGAGCCGATATTGTGAGGTTTTAAAAGAATATTCATGTCAATTCAGTGCACGGACACAAGTCAGTTTGGGGGAAATAGCGTTGTTTCCGATTTGAATGGTCTGTATGGTGGCCCTGAGGCGAATTTATAAATAACTATATTCGGTAGATCTATATTAAAATGCGTTCGGATTTGGAAAAGATGTAATTTCGTCCCTAACGGAAGACCCACAACCGAATTTTTTTCTGATCTACGGTAGAACTAACAGCCAAACTGTATTGATAGCTACATTTGTTAAAGGAACTTGAAAAAAAAAAAAAAAAAGCACTGACGTGAAGTCAGTACTCTTTGGCGCGCGTGTTCACGGTGGCTAATTTGAATTGAATGATTCAAAAATTAACAGTGCTGTATCTAAGCTGCCATCAGGATAGAGTAACAAAGTTGGAAAAGAACACAAGTGACTCTCCTTAGTCGCACAAGCTCCTAGAAGATTTGGGAGGGTCAGTATAATCCTAATCATGTTTATAGCACGCGCGCAAAAGCAGATTGACTTAACAATGAAAGAAAAAGTGTAAAAAGTCAATCTGCTTTGGCGCGCGTGCTATAAACATGATTAGGATTATACTGACCCTCCCAAATCTTCTAGGAGCTTGTGCGACTAAGGAGAGTCACTTGTGTTCTTTTCCAACTTTGTTACTCTATCCTGATGGCAGCTTAGATACAGCACTGTTAATTTTTGAATCATTCAATTCAATTAGCCACCGTGAACACGCGCGCCAAAGAGTACTGACTTCACGTCAGTGCTTTTTTTTTTTTCACCTAATTGTTTATAACTTTTGCAATTTTTGCGAGCAGCGTTGGAATTTTATCAAAAGCTGTCTACATGCCATTCCGAATCGAATGACTTCTCAATCATAATTTTCGGAGAATACGCAAAAATTTTGACCAAAAAAGCACTTGTTGACTAGACTATATGTTGTTGGAGATCTGAGCAGCCTTGTTTGAGTTTGAGTATAGCTGGATGGGTGACCGTTGCTACAATAACTTTCGAACGGAAAGAGATAGCAACTTGCATTGTTCAGGGTAGGTTGCGCAGCCCATCTTATATTTTGTTGTTATTACCTCTATGACTCAAGATATACAAATCCGAACTGATTTAAACTCGGTTTTTACTTGTAGAATGCCAACCCGCTAATTTACACGAGATTTCTTGAATAGTAAAAAATCTATACGTCAAAATCAGCACATACCTTCAAGACACCATTTTACAATCGAGTACCGAATTTCAGATTGATCGACTTCGTATGAGGCGTGAATAGAAAATAGATTTTAATTCATTCTCCCCCAGTAATTTCGCAGGGAAGCTCTGGAAATTCAACGTTCATACTTTTCGTCGAACTCTCTAATTCGTATTGTAAAGCATCTATATTTGGAATAGTTTATTTATTACTTTTCATTTGATATCCATGTTATTAGATTAACGTAATAAAAATTTCGTATGAAACTTGAATAGAAAATAGAATTTAATTAATTCTCCCGCAGTAATTTCGCAGGGAAGCTCTGGAAATTCAACGGTCATACTTTTCGTCGAACTCTCTAATTCGTATTGTAAAGCATCTATATTTGGAATAGTAACAACACAACACTCACGGGGAGACAGGGTTTTTTGCTGAGGTTTTTCCCTAAGCTCTTGTATCATACGCAGAATTGTATGGTACCCCGTTACACCAACCACTGCTAACACATATAAAACTCTCAGTCAAAAGAATATATTTGGAATAGTTTGTTTATTACTTTTTATTTGATATATATTTTATTAGATTATCGAAATAGAAATTTCGTATGAAACTTCAACAGAAATAGAATTTAATTAATTCTCCCCCAGTAATTTCACAGGGAAGCTCTGGAAATTGGACGTTCATTCGATATCCATGTTATTAGATCAACGAAATAAAAATTTCGTAATAACTACTTCCTTTCGACAGTCAGCATAAATTGTTGATTGGGCGCTGGTGTATAATTTCGTTCCAACAAAACGTTCAAAAATACCCCTTTATGGTAGCAAGTTTGTCTACATCTCTCAGTTCTATTCTAGTCTTTATGTTTCAAAGCGGATTTATCCTCGGTCTGGGTGTAATCAAATGATTTCAATAATCGATATATAAGTTCTCGAGAGATTTAAATAATCGAATGATCCTTCGAGATATTGATCATTCGGTATTCCTGTCAGTTCTCATCGCGTCAGCGGCCTCGGATATCACTTATCTTCAGTATAATTGCGGGCGCTCCCTACAACAGTTTCACATTTTATGGCTTTATTTTATTTACTTTGCCGTTGATCCTTTTTTTATATATATTAATATATTCTTTTGAACTTGAGCATTACAATTTGTTTTTTATCTAACAATAAAGCATGTGTATGAAGAAAGTGTTAGCAGAGGTTAGTGTAACGGGGTACCATATAATTTGATATATGATACTAGAGCTTAGGGAAAAAACCTCAGCAAAAAAACCCTATCTACCCGTTAGTGTTGTGATTTATGAAACTTGAAATTGTTAACAAAATATGCTGAAATATTAAATGGCATCTTTTTCTTTATTATCGCTTCTTCCTTCAACAAGCAGAAAAGATTCTCCAAGGTACCCGAAACCCAATCTGAAAAAGGAAAAGACTACGGGAGAAAACGAACAAATTAAAAATGGAATATTCTATATTTCATTAAATAGATTTGAAACTCGCTACCCATTCATTATAATATTTTGTTTTGGTCCAATATTTGAATATTTATTTCCAGCTGTTCGAAAGGAAACGAAGTATATGAAATTAATTATGAACCTAAAATATTTCCTACAATGATTTATTAATTCCAGAACGAATATGATACGCAGGATAATCACATTTTATTATTCCGAATATTCATTCAATGCACAATTATATACCTATTTTTATAATCACTGAATACAATAATACCGGCAACATCAGTTCCGTCGGAAAGGGTATTTTCGAAATGTGGACAATTAACCAACCCCCGCCGTAACGTCATTAGATTAGCGTTAGAAAATGTAAACAAATAATATTTCTGAATGGCGAAAAGTAATTTCAATGAAATTTTCTATTTTTATATTTTTTACTTTATTTCATTCTTTTTTGCGCAGAAAAAAATTTTTAATCAAATCATATATTACATGTTCCGGATTGAATTATTGGAAATAAAATTTGAGTCAATTCAATAGATGCATAATCCAGTTGAACCAATTGAAGCTATCTATAAGCATCAAATGCTACTTATTCGAATATTTAAGAAAATAATGATAAAATACCTATATCGATTGTTGAACGAACCTCAGAGTCCGAGTTCTTAATTAATAACAAACGGAATATATCTGAACGAACAGCTACTCAATAAGATAAGAATAATAAATGCCTCAATTCGCAATGGAATGAAAAATAAAATCATTCACTAGCAGTACCATTTCGGTAGCACCAGACCAGAATTCAGATGGCAGCCCTAAATTCTATCGATTGTTAAAGAAACATTTCAACTCATACTCATATCTCACCCTCCAGTTGGATCAGAAGTGCCGCCAATTCGAAATATCAAAACATTCAGAACGTATACGAAAGAATAACGAGTACGAGATATCTCGTATATCATCTCATTTCATTCAATTCTTGTTCGAGTCGAGTGTTATCTCATCTGGGTGCCATATGATAGACGACAGAATATCATTCGAATGAATTCACTCGCATGTTTCAGAACATCTCGAGATATCTCGAGATGTTTAAATAAACGAAAGGTTCGATTATTTTCACTCGAGAGGTCCCATCACTAGTTTTTATGGCATTGCATCTAAACAAACATTTCTTCGATTATCCGGATCCTTGTGAAAACTGTGAAACTTACAGATCTCCGTTTGATTTCAATGGGAAACAAACAGGAACACAACGAATTACCATTGTAGTTCTTCTAGATACCCAAGAGGAAAGATCCTGAACATATAATACAAATATTTGTAGGTTATTAAAAGTGTTTAATATTTTAAAAATTACCACTCAAAATGTATAATGGGAGTAATTACGCGTTTATAAAGCAATAGATGCACGCCCTCACTGTTACGAATTATTTTTGATAACAAAGTCTGCTGGCTCTCTTAATATGTAAATAGTTTTATATACATAAATCAGTCGATTATTAGACCAGAGACGATAATTTTTGAAACAAAAAAAAATAATATTAGGATGAAACCGGTTGAAAAAGGAAGGGAATATAACAAAAATGAAAGGAAAAATAATTAACGGGTGATCTCAGGTCGAAAGTGGAAGGGGGTGAGTTTTTAAGGGTAAAAAATGGTTTATCTCGATTTCCGGCAAAACTGCAAACTGCAAAAGATCTACAACTCTCGTATTTACAGTTTTTTCACATAACCTCGAAATTTATGTGAAAAATTCAATTAACCAAGATTTTTTTCTCAAGATTTCGTTGAAAATTACCTTCTTATATTCCAAACAACCTGTAATCTTTTTGATTCAAAATATTTATTTTTTCAACATATTTTGACGTCAAAATATCTGCTTCTCTAAAAAAGTCTTTGGGCTTTTCGTTCGTTAAAATCTGTACTTTATGATGGTGTGAAAAACATACCTACACATTATTATGGTAAATTTTCTCAGAAAATGATAAGTTAATAAAGTTAATATTTAATAAGATATCTACAATATTTTGATTTTGATGCCAATTTATTGCTATTTTAAGATAACTTATATACCTGAGGGACCAACCGGAAAATTATAGCTCATCAAAAGGTATTACGTAGAGAAATGGCGAAGGGGCTAGGAGGGTCTGGGCCGTACTACCTGTTATTTCATATTATTTTCTGAGAAAATTTACCATTGTAATGTATATTTTTTGCACACCATCTGAAAGTAGATATTTCAGCTAACAGAAAGCCCACCGGCTCTTTTAAAAAGGGGGAAAGCCCCGTGGACAGGAGCTTTGGCGCACTGTCCAATTGTATAGCCAGAGCTGTCACCTATTTAGGTACTGAATTGGCCTAACGCTGTTTTGCTCCAGAAAAAAATATAATACCTTCCCATTATTTCCAGTAATATAGATCCGATCGGGTTTAAACCTAGAACTTCAAATAAGCTGAAATATTAAATATTGAGGGGCAAGTAAATATATTGATAATCCCCTTCCATTAACTGCAAAACCTGATCACAATTTACATTTTTTCTTTCATATTTCTGGGTTGAATAATCTTACTGGAATACAGCCAAAGAAAATCCCTATTAAGTAATCATTAAAGGATACTGTGGGAGGTATATTATCATTGAATGGTTTCTTTCTGGGTTTTCTCTCCCAAACTCTGAAAAATATCTATAAAATAAAAAATTTATTATTTTGTGATTTGCTTCTGCGTAAGAGACACAAGATATTTGTCAGAAGCAATCAATCGAACAATGTTGCCTAACAAATAACAACGAAACAACTATATCGTAACGTTTCGGAGTCTATATCAGACTCTTTCTTCAGACGCTTAACGAAAAAATCTTCAGAACTATTTTAGTCGAATTTAAGCGAATAACCAAAGCAGAGCGGTTAAAACCAATCCCTTTCGGTCTTAACCAATTCATTTAAGTGAAAACGGTTATTCGATCGGTTTAGGTCCGCAGACGTCATGAATCAGTTGTGAACAGATCACGAGCATAACCAAAATTTTGCGGTTTTAACCCAGCTCTGGAGTAGTTTTACGAACGGTCCATCGAATGAGCGGAATTATAAAATGGCGGAAAACGATCAAATTTATTGTATTTCTATCAATTATGAGGGCACCGATTATAATGTGCAAGTGGAGAAAATTGAGACAGCATATTTGCTTTTTTTATTCAAAACTACATAAAAGGCATTTACACATTTGTTTACATAATCATCATTCAAAATGTTTTTGCAAGGAATGGAAGACATCTCCTCTATAATTAATTCATAATTGGCATTGAAAAACTTGAATACAGTTCTAGACTTAACTGACTTCTCGATTGGTATGGTCAAGAATGTTGTATGAAATACCTATTTTACTCTTTCTGTGCGATTTGAACTCTGCTGATTATTGTTTCTCTCGGAATTATTTTGGTTCAGATTACTATTGGGCATCATCTTTTAAAAGTGAACTGTTACTCAAATTTAATTCCTTAGTCAACAGTTCCCGATCAGCTAGCTACCCTTTTTCAGGTACTTCCCCATTAATATAAACTCATATTTCACCAGTATGTCCAATTGTGTGTTATCTATTATTTTGAATAAACTCAAAAAATGATTGAGCATATACGTATGAATAAACAACAGAAAATATATATCCGAATATATTCAAATATTTCCAAAATATATACAAGCATATCCCACAACTGATACAATAATATGCAAGAGTGATCTCCTCAGAATTTACAAAATTACTTTTTCTGAAATTGGTTTTACTTGTCCCAAAATTGAACTAGAAAATATATATTTATAGGAGTAAATTTAATTTGTCTCTCGAGAGAAGAAAATAAAATAGGTTAGTTTTCGCACTGAAAGATTGCGGTTAAAACCAATGCATTCAAGCGACAGAGATGTCGGTTATAAAATGTGACGTCAGATTGTCATTTGTCTTATAACCAGTACGATAACCACATTTTGGACCAAAACCTTTCGGTCCATCGCTTAAATTCGACTTTTGTTGATTGTTATTCTGAGATTCGAGAATTGTCACATTGACAGTATTTGAAAATCATAGCTAACATAGTTTTACTTTGTATAGAAATTTCCAAATTCCACCTCCATTTTCAATAAATTCAGCCAAATATGGTTAATACCAATTGAGCAATTTGCAAAATTGCATTCTCTGTTCAATAAAGTACAAGTTGACTCCTTAAGTTTCCTTTTAATATAATCAGTTTCTGTCATCAGAATCCTTGTATTACTCCAATCCATCATGTGATCTCCTTGGATTGTACATACATGTTCTGCTATTTTTGATTTCTATATGTCCGCATTTCTCAAGTTATTCTTATGCTCTGACTTTGTTACTTCCAGTGGTCTTGATGTTTCTCCTGTGTATAATGTACCACAAATACAAGGAATATTATATACATAGTTTTTTTATTTTTGTTTTTCATTAATGGGTTTTGTCTTCGTTTGATTGCTTCTGACAAATATCTTGTGTTTTGTTTGATGGGTTTTGTCTTCGATTGATTGCTTCTGACAAATATCTTGTGTTTCTTACGCAGAAGCAAATCACAAAATAATCAATTTTTTATTTCATAGATATTTTTCAGAGTTTGGGAGAGAAAACCCAGAAAGAAACCATTCAATAAGTCCCTATTCTGTAAAATATGTCCATTTGAACCATGTATAACTCGTCTCGACCCGCGATAGGCATTCAGTTTCGATTTAAATCATTTTTTAAACAGAACAGAATGAAATTGGATCTTACCAGGTTAACTTGACAGATTGTCGGACACATGTCATATGTTTATGTAAAGATAATAGAGGAACATGAAATTCATGGAAAACAGATATACGTTCTATGGAGAGCACAAAATATAATATGAAATAACTTCTTCTCTGGCCAGTGGACCAGTACACCCCCATCGTTGAAATATTTCGGTAATATCTTCACCAATATAGATCCGATCGAGTTCAAATCTAGAACTTTACAGTAAAATAAGGTTTTGTAGGTTCTCGTAAAATTTCAATGATATTTGACGGATAGTTTCTGAGAAACAGAATTTTTTTTGAACATATTCGTTAAAATTTTTCAGTTGTGCAATTCTCACAAAATTTTGCATAAGACTTCGTGTCGGTATTTTTCAACTAATAACGGAACTTTGATTCGATCAGATTGGTATTTTTCGAGATATTGGGAAAACAAAATTTCGAAAGTCTATAACTATGAAACCGCTCGGTGGATTTTGCCCATTAACGAAACCTACCCTGAAAATTTCAACTCTCTAACTCATTGCTTTCAAGCGTAATCGTGTTGACGGCCGGTTATTGTTCAGTGAGTCGAAACTAATCGCTTGAGAACATTCTCGGCCAAATATTCGAAAATTATCGACATTTGGACGAAATGATAGGTTCTCTGTTCGCAGAACAGCGTGCCAAAAAGCAGATATTTTGACGTGAGAATTTTAGGATTGTAAATTAGGATGCTTTTTCGATATTAAGTCAAAATAGGCGGAAAAAATAAATATTTTAAATAAACAAATTTACAGTATGTTTGAGACATAAAAAAGTATGTTTTCACTAAATATCTTGGAAAAAAAATTTATTTTGTAAAAGATAAAAATGAGAAACCAAAAACTCATATGAATTTTTTTCACGTCAATTTTGAGGTTATGTGAAAAAAGTGTAAATACAAATGTTGTAGATCTTTGTATTACCTACAACTGTGTGGTTCATATTTTATCCTAAGGACATGTAGTTTTGCCGGAAATTGAGAAAAACCGTTCCTTACCCAGATCAACCGTAAAATATATTTCCTTTAATTTTTGTTATATTCTCTTTTTTTCCAATGGGTTGCATCCTACTATTATTATTTTTTTCACTTTTTACCATTTTCTAAGTCACTGGTCTATATTAGCTTGCGCCAATTATTTTGTCGCTCGTTTGTGTCCTAGCGAATGACTCGATTTTGGCTCAAAGTATTATGAATTTGTGAATACATTCTTGGGGATGGGGCTTTGTGTAGAAATTCTCATTCACGAAGTGATATGTTCGAATGTTTCTGAATGGGACCGAAAATATTCTAGAGTGGATATGAGATAGGAGTGGATAATATTTATATTTTCAGTATTACAGCATGTTTGATGGAAATGGGCTGACATTGAAGCTATATTGAATAAAGAACGCAGAAAATTCTACATAATTACATTGTATCATACCCATTTCATTTCCTCATTTAATTATATTGTTATTATCTAATATTGTTGGTAATGAATTTATGAAATCTGAAGAAGGCTCTGCCAATGCGGCTTGACTAAAGCTTGTCAAAGTTGAAACGCATGATAAGTAGTGAAATCCTAATTTATACAACAGATGTATAATATTTCCCTACAGCTATTTCGTATTCTAAAATTGAGTCGAGGGAGGTTTTTTTGGAAAATCTTATTACATACAATCTCAGTGATAATCGTGCTACATACTCAAATTAGTTCTTATTTGTGAAAACAGTTACTAAACACTAAATTCGATTGAGGGATATTGCAGGAGCATGTTGAAATATTTGGAATTATTCTGTAGGCATTATAAAAATTTCAATGATAATTCTGTGATATTAAAAACATTGAAAACATTTTCTCAGTCATTACAATAAGAGATAAAATATTTTCAAGTTTGTTTGGATCTCTGAACTATTTTTCGAATAAATGTATTTTTTTGAATCTGATATGTTGGTTTCGAAGGGAGAATGCATATGACTGATAGTCAAATAGAGCGTGTTTTGGAGTGATGTATTTGTACCTGATATTGAAGAAGTTGTGATAATTGTTATTCTTGTTTATTTTTAATGAAAGAATTAATAAATGTTGCTTGTGAAAAATTATTAAAATAGTTTTTCTCGAGAAATCCATTTATGTGGCCATATCATTAAGCTATTGTTTGTGAATTATTAATTAAATTTCGAACTGTTTATGAGAAAATGGTTAATGGTCTTGGCAGAAATGAAATGCTTTCCATTCGATTTGAAGGGTCAAAATGACCCAACCATAGCAAGGTAATGAGATATAGGACACTAGATATAGTAATGAATACAACGTTTCCATTTCAAACGGAACAATATAGTCTAGTCAACAATAATTGGTTTTTAGGTCAAAATTTTTGCGTATTCTCCGATAATTATGATTGAGGTGTTATTCGATTTGGAATGGCATGTAGATAGTTTTTGAGAAAATGCTAAGGCCACTCGCAAAAATTGAAATAGTTATAAACAATTAAGTGAAAAAAAAAAGAAGGAGGTTTAGGTTTTCGCCAATATCTTAAAAACTATTTGAGATAACTCAAATAGGGGAAGAAATTTCCTAGAAAAAAGTCCGAGCTGTCAGAACTGTAGGACCAATACTTATAGTTTTTCTAGAGGGTTGAAAATACGCCCGAAAACGGTTACTCCGGCTTGCGCAAGCGTCGCCCCATTCTTACCGTTGATGATTAAATATTATTTAAACCTATTAAATATGAAAAATATTAAAAAATTCAGGCTCCTGCAGGATATATCAATGAACAATAATCTGTGGTCCAAAAATGTTTATCGCGATTTTTTTAATTAGTTATCCATTAGTTAATTAACATTATTTTGTAGCACGGACATTAACATTGCAAGTACGATAATTGTTAAACTATCAATCTGAGAATGCTTTCCTTTCGTGGAGTTATTTTTCAAAGGTCTTGAAATAGATTCCTATTGGAAAATTTTAAAAATTATTAATTTTCGGATTGTTATGAACAATTTACTTAAGTGAAAAATTACGAAGCTTCAATTTATAATATTAATATTGATCCGTTTTATTAATGATTAGAACTACTTCGAAATTATTTTTAATAATCATTGTCCCATATTGTTTAAAAAATTGTTATAAAGCAATGCGTTGTTCATGAGATAATTTAAAATTTTATTTTGAAACATAATTGAAGCTTTATAATTTTTCACTTAAGAAAATTGTCAATAACAAAACGAAAATTAACAATTTTTCAATTTTTCCAGCAGGACTCTATTCCAAGACCTTAAAAAAATAGCTCCACGAAACGAAAAAATTCTCAGATTAATAGTTTAACAATTATCGTACTTGCAATGTTAATGTTCGTGCTACAAAAAATTGTTAATTAACTAATGGATAACTAATTGTAAAGTCGAGATAAACATTTTCGGAACCCGGATTATTCTTCATTGATCTATTATGCAGACGCAAGAATTTTTAAAATTTTTTATTTTCATGTTTGATAAGTTTAAATAATATTTATTTATGAAAGGTCCGAAGAGTACCCGTTTTCGGGAGTATTTTCAACCGTCTGGGAAATTTATAAATATTGGTCCCAGTTCCAGGAGTTGGAACGCTTTTTTAGGAAATTTCCTCTTCTTATTGAATCTTTTTTCAAATTTGAATGATCTCAGACAGTTTTTGAGATATTGGCGAATAACCGAACCCGCTTCTTTTTTTCCACTTAATTGTTTATATCTATTGCAATTTATACGTGGCCTTAGCATTCTCTCAAAAAGTATCTACATGCCATTCCGAATCGAATGACAATTCAATCATAATTTCCAGAGAATACGCAAAAATTTTGACCTAAAAAGCATTTGTTGCCTAGACTAAATACATTACATTTTTGCGGGCTTGTTCTAGAGTGCCATAATTTTGCCTCATCTGTATTTTCGTTGCTGAATTGATAGACATTTCAAGCCTACTTCAATTATTATTTAGTTTCAAGTATTCCAACATACCTATCTCATGATATCCGGAATCATTTGTTGATTTTATTTTTACTCAAGAAAGATGCTTAGTTGAGAAAAAATGAATTTTTTTCATTGCTTGTAAAACTTCTATAACACTTGGTACATATAAATTCGATTCCTTTTCCCTTGTAATAACTCTCATTCTCTTCTTCACCTCCGTTCTCCATTCCAAGAGCAGTTTACTTTTTCCATTTTTGCTTTTCCAGATATGTATCAATTTCAATTCGCGTCGAACGGAAAACTTTGCTAGAATTCTTTTGATTGTTAAAAATTATTAATTAATAAATTAAGTCTCTCAACTTTTTTGAGGATTCAATTGAAATTCTTTCTTGATAATTGATTTGTATTCTTCATTTATGTACATTTTTATGGGTACTCATTTACCTGAGCGTGTTCATATTGTAAATATATTAAAAAATATATATCTGATGCTTGAGTCGAAGTTTGAATAAGATGAGCATATTCAAACGAGAGATTGAGTGGTGAAAAGATTTAACAACACAAATTACATCTTTTCATCTGATCAAAGCAATTTACTGTTTTTCCAATTCACTTATTTTTTAGGTGAAAGATATGGGTAAAGTCAAGGATATAATAAAAAAAAGTCATGAATTATTCACTTTGTTATTGATCTCAACAAGTTGCCATCATTTAGTCGTCTTTCATCTTATAATTTAGCAATTAATTTCCCTACCTATACTAAACGCCACTAGGTTAGCAATGGAAATGAAACACATAATATTACTGAATGAATGTATTTAAATGGGTACATATTCTCCATGGGGAAACATTGAAGGTGTATATTTGATATCACTCCATAGGGTGATAGGTTCATATTTATCGTCGCATACTCTGGAAAAGAAATACAACTTTATCATCCGAACATGAAAATAATTTATACCATGAAAAACATCATCACTCATAACAAAATAATATATATGTACTAAAAAATTATTATACTAACTGACAAAGAAACTGCAACACCCAGAAGGGGCTGTTTAAATTTTCAATTTTTTTTTTGTAAAACATGGATAGTATAGCAAGGGGTCAATGCTTTTTTTTTACTTACATATTGTAGTTGTTCTTTGCAAATTTTTTAAATTTTACAACAAACCAGCTGTTCGAGGAGATCCAAACTCGATGTTTAGTTGTTGTTGAGATGCCTAGAGTATGTGTACGCGGAATATATCGCCAGCTAAGTGAATTTGAAAGAGGTCGAATTATTGGTCTACGAGAGGCGGGGTTGTCATTTCGAGAAATCGCTAACCGTACGAACAGAAATCAAACTACTGTTATGAGATGACTGTTGTTAAACGTGGTTTGATAACGCCCGAAATCGAAGAAGAGTAGGCACCGGACGTCGAAGGGGCACAAATGAAGTTCAAGATCGACGTCTAAGACTTATGGCTATTAAAGACCGATTTGCGACAACTCGATCTTTGGCTGATGTTTACCGCCGGATAAGGTCTTTTGGACTGCAGCATTATAGACCCCAGCTTGTGTTACCTCTGACGGTTGAGCATCACCGGCAACGATTACAGTGGTGCAGAGAACGTCAACACTGGAATATGGAATGGCATCAGGTCATCTTTTTTGATGAATCTCGATTCTCCTTGGGTGCACATGATGGCCGAAGAAGTGTTAGACGGCGTTGGGGAGAAAGACGTGAACCTAGGTTTGATATTGAGCGTCATGTACACCAGACAGTAGGCGTTATGGTATGGGGTGCTATTGCACATGCAAGTAGGTCCCGTTTAGTTTTTATTTGAGGTAGCATGACAGCGCTACGTTACCTTCAAGAAATAGTGGAGCCAGATGTTCTCGCGTACCTTAACTGGCTCGAGAATCTAATATTTCAGTAAGATAATGCTCGACCTCATGTTGCCAGAGTTATATTAAACTTATGTGAAGTGACCCTTGTGAATCTCTTGCCATGGCCGCCCAGATCCCCTGATCTTTCGCCCATAGAGCATGTTTGGGACATCATGGGTAGAAGGCTTGGAAATTTACCTCGGCCCCCACGGACTTTGGCGGCTCTGATACATGAACAACAGGTAGCTTGCGATAGTATCCCCCAAGAAGAAATAGACCATCTTATTGCATCAATGCCAAGACGTGTTGGGGAATGTATAGATAATCGCGGCGGACAAACACATAATTTACAAATTTATTAAAAAAAATTGTAAACCCTTCGTTTTTTTTTCCTTCAAATTTACTCCTTGCTATACTATCTATGCTTAACCAAAAATAAAATTTAAATTTAAACAGCTCCTTCTGGGTGTTGCAGTTTCTTTGTCAGTCCGTATAATGTGTCCACCACGATATCCATATACTAGTATTCACTAATATAAATAACATATCGTTCTGGATAACCATCTTCAAAGGAAACTTTTGAGAATTTGACAGCATCGCGATGAATTGTCAGTGACTAGCTTTGAGTGATATTATAATTTAAACAATGAATGTAGAAAAATTGCTTGACTATTCCCCTCAAAAAGTTTCAACCACTCATATTAACGCATATGATACAAAACACTTAGCAACGAACCAATATTTTCGAATATCAATGCAGTGTGCTTTAGGTGAAGATTTTGTGACGTTTTAAACCATCGAAAACATTCGGGATGATTGTCAAAAAGATTTCATTTATTTAAATTACAGTTAGTATATATTTCTTCTGCCCTACAACCAATATTGAGTGAAATATTTTGCGGGAAATAATCCTTCATGCACCTCTCGTGCTTGCCAAATTATCGAATATTTGGCAAGTGCTCGGGATAATATCCTACTATTTACTACAAATATTTTTATAGTTATTGCAATTTGGGTGGGTGTGAGTAAAATGAAATATAAAGAATGAAAAACTGTCGAAGCTGTATAAAACAAGTCTACTAAATATTGGTGTCTTTATTGTTATTTGAGGTACCTAATTATAAGCTGCGCATTGCTCCTCTTTCTTCTTTATTTAGTTAGTCTTACGTCCTTTGGATGCAGTATGTTATTGTACATTATTGTATATTTTTATACTGCTCCTCCTAGGTCTTCCCCAAGGAGACCCCTCATAAGCTCTGGAAGAGCCTGAGCGAGTAAGGAGAACCAGTTGTGTTCTCTGTAGGCTTTGTTACTGTGTTCTCACGCCACCATAGGCACAGCACTGTTAATTTTTGACCCAACAATGAATGGCGGCGATTACCGTGGCTAGAAAATTCCTTTCCTAGCCTCGGGATTGAACTTGGGGCTTCCGCTCCCAAGTCAAACGCTCTACCCTTGAGCCAACCGCACTAGTATTCAATTAATTCTTAGTTGATACCTAGGATAACTGAACACACAGCTAGTGGTGGCTCCACAATACGCCTGAACTGAAACTGACATATTGTATTATGCCATTTAATTTGTATCAGTTGATAATATCAAACTCATAGAAATTCCTTTATTATTATTACTATTGTGTGGCAGAATATACCACGGTAAGCAAGGCAAGGCAGTTTTGTGATGGTATTCATTTTGAACATAGATATTGTTGCAATAGACGATTTGGGTGAAGTAGTGATTCATAAATCAAAGTAAATTCTATACCAACAGCCAAGACCAACTATGCCAATAGCCACTTCTGAAATATGACTCACGAAAGACTTTATTTGATGCAGATATATGCACCTACGGCTGACAAAAATGAAGAAGCACAATTTCTATAAAGTATTCCGAAAAACATTACAATTGACATCTTCCAGAGACATAACGTTAGTTATGGGTGACCTTAATGGTAAAATCGGTGAAAGAAGATGTTCTCATCCCAGGTGCGGACGTGTGTTCTGATCATAATCCTCTTATTGCTAAATTCAAACTACAGCTGAAGAAAGTGCAAGCTAGCCGCAAGCCAACAAATTAAAATGTAGAAAAACTTAACAGAGATCAGGGAGCCAAGTAAACGAGAACTCACAAACGGGAAAAATAAAGATAAAGATTGGATGACGTACGAAATCTTAGAGTTGATGAATGAGAGGAGAAAGCGCAGGGTGAGTAGCAACACTCTGTATAAACAGCTGCATAGTCAAATTAGAAGAAAAATAAGGGAATCGAAGGAAACGTATTTTTCCGAAAGATGTGATGAGATAAAAGATTTGCAAAACAAGTATGAAAACTTCAACAAAAAAGTCAAGGAATGAGTGGGAATAGCGAAAAGAAAAATATCAAGCATACTTACGGACAAAGAGGAAACAGTCATAATGAAAAAATATAAAAATTAAGATAATGGAAAGAATACATAGAGGAGTTGTTCAATGATCACTGATCAGCGACAGGAAAACATGACAAAGGAATGCCAAGTTGGAGACATGGGTCCTGAATTAAACAGATCAGAAGTTGAACATGCACTCAGATCTAAAAAAACGAGAAATATTGCTGGGCCAGACGGAATGCCAACTGAGTTACTCAAGTTAATCGACGACGAAAACATGGATATCTCGGTGGACGTTTTCAACAATCAACCCAAAAGAAATGTTTACATCCACATTTAAATGAACACCGAATAAAATCAATGACAAAGAATGAGGCCATTTTCAAACCATAAGCTTGAAGTCACATACGTTGAAAATTCTTTTTAAGATTATACACGGCAAGGTAGAGCTAGATGTTGGTGATAATCAGTTTTTTTTATCGAAATGTTGTAGGTACAAGAGAGGCATTGTTATCTTTCAACGTGTTGACTCAGAGATGTCTGGACGTCAATCAGGACCTCTATGACTCAGAGATGTCTGGACGTCAATCAGGACCTCTATGACTGCTTCATAGACTATAATAAAGCTTTCGATAAGGTAGAACATGACCAACTTATGAATCTCCTCATGAACAAAAACCTGGATAAACAAGATCCGACATGCCATAGTTAAAATTAGAAAAGAAAGAGCTGAAGAAATGAAAATAAAAAGGGGAGTCAGGCAAGGTTGTCTTGAGAAATGAGACCGCCGGTATAAGGATCAATGGAGATTTGATTAACCAGATAACACAGTGATAATAGTTGATAACCTGAAAGATTTGAAAAGATGTATGGACATCAGCCTTAAGTGTAGTGGTAGCTATGGACTCTGGCCCAATCTAAAAAAAAAACCAAGTTCATAAGGATTTGTAAAAACAACAGCTCAGAAAAAATTCTTATGTTTTGGGGGTCAGCAGGTTGATAGTGCAAAAAAATATACGTACCTGGCAGCACTTATAACAGAAAAAATTGACTATACAGCAGAAATAAAGACGACAAGACAAAAAGCGCGTCCTAACTTTCTGTGTAGCAAAGATCAGACGATAGGCCTTAAACGCAGTTTGCCAAAATTTTACGTGTACAGTGTGTTTTACTATGGGTTGGAATCATGGACGCTCAGTGGAGATGCAATGAGACGACTCAACTCCTTCGCAATGTGGACCTATAGAAAAATCTTGAATTTTTCATGCGAAGATCGAATCACTAACGTCCTTACCTATTCTTCTAATCAGAAGAATAGGTAAGGAAAGGGAAGTTGTAGTGACAATCAAGGAAAGAAAGTTGCAATATCTAGGACATATAAATGCTTGGCCAGAAATACAGTATGTTACGACTTATAATGCAGGGGAAGATAGAAGGCAGAAGAAGGATAGGAAGAAGACGAATCTCCTGGCTCAAAATCTGAGAGAATGGCTTGGGTGCAGTTCTGAACAACTTTTTAGGGCAACTGTCTCGAGAGTCAGGATTGCTATAATGCTTGCCGACCTCCGCCACGGATATAGCACTCGAAGAAGAATCACACAAATAATGAACTAACAAAAAAATTATTGAATTTTTCCAACGCACTTCGACAAAATATGGGAGTAATTAAAAAATATCATAATGAAACAAGGCTGTCTAATAGCAAGTAATTTTAATATAATGCTCGAATTATATTTCTTTATCTAACAATAAAGCATGTGTATGCAAAAGTGTTAGCAGAGGTTAGTTGCAAAGGGCTACCATATAATTCAATATATGATACTAGAGCTTAGGGAAAAAACCTATGCAAAATCTCCCCGTAAGTCATTGAAGGAATAATTTCATAAAATCCCATGTTGAAGTGTTGTAGATGAGAAAGGAAAAAAGTCTTAAAAACATTTCGACTTGTGAACCTTTTATTCAGATCATCTAGGTGACATATTTCGGCATTACGCCATTATCAAACCATAAATTCTGAAAGAATATTTCCGTAGGTATAGTAAGTATTCGTACGCTTAAATGTTGGAAAAGGGGAAGACAGGAGGTGGGGTTATTTGAAAAATAACACTCTAAGGGGATGGGAAAAAATAATGGATCTAGGAACTACGAAAAGAGGTTAGCGGTTACGAAAACTTGGGTGATAAAACTTACGATTCCATTTTCGGTTCCAACTTCATATGGCAGAAGAAACTTTGTCAAGTCAAAAAGTCCAGGGGATAAATTACGAATATGACTATTTCGACTTCACAATTCGACACGAAACATCAAACAAGAATTACATGATAAAAACACAAAATCGCCGGAATTAAACGTTGGAATTAGGAAATCCAAACCCGCGAAAGCTAGATCCCGCAAATAAGGGATCCCTCTGAAATTCTCCGGGCTCAACATTGCAGGATTTTCCGTGCGGGAATCAATACTAAAATTCCGTATTCGACAGTAAAAGTGCAAACGGCCCAGAAAAAGAAAAAGCACTTTTTCGTCCGCTGTGGTGGTCACTATGAATACGGAATGATAAGGTTCAATACAAACATAACTGCCTGTAAGAATAACTGTCAGTTGCTGTGGTCACTATGGATATGGCACGGTTCAATACAAACATAGGTGTATGTAAGAATAACTGTCATTTGCTATTGTGCAATTATTTAAGAGGTCTGAAATTCATAAAAGTATGTATGTACCTAGAGGTCGACGAAAAAATGAAATATGTACCTCGTCGAAAAACTGTATATTGTCTCACCTGCTTGCTATCCTCGGCTTCAATTTGCGGGCACCACAATAATAGACAGTTTCTCGTCCTTGGTACATAAATAACTATTATGTTACTACTATAGTATGTTTTTAATTGCATAAGACCTTTGTATTAGCATGTTTAATAGGTTGAGTACAATGAGCACATACAGGGTGTCCTTTATAAGATGGGAAGCATTTTCATGGGAGACAGAAAACACTTAGAGGATCCCGAAAAACCCCCATTTGTAGTATCTAGGAGTTCGAGTTTTATTTACAGGGTGGTTTTTTAAATTTGAATGGAAATCAAAACCACTGTATCTCCTGATCGGAATCACCGATTTATCAGAAATTTGAAATGAAGATAGCTTTCATGAGATTCCAGAAAACGTGCAATCAAATATCATTTGATTTGCATGACCGTATCACATAAATTTGGACAGTTCTAAAAAGTTCGTGAAATCACTCTGTACAATGAGTTTCATGATTTCTTCGATATCTGCCTAATTCAATTCGCCAAATAATATTGTATGGCACCATCCAGGTTGCCAAGGACTGATTTCTTTTTTTGATAGTGACAATATTTTTTCTCGTGTCGAAATTTAACATAGGTACTATTCATCTCGTAACGAAGTGAATTTTGAATCTTTATGAATTTAATCAATAGTATATACATTATTGAATGTTAATTTCAGTTTTCATTCGATGGAATACTACATATTTCTGAAGCGTAACTCAAGGATGGCTCTTTAAAAATTATTTATTTTTAAGTAATTTAATTAGAAAGAATAAACTAGAATGATCTAGTATGTAATTGTCAAAATAATAAATAATTCTTAGGGACCCATCCTTGAATTACGCTTCAAAAAACTGATGTATTCCATCAAATGAAAACTGACATTAACATTCAATAATGTATATTCAATTAATTAAAGACATTAAGAATCAAAATTGACTTCGTTACGAGATGAAGAGTATGTTAAATATCGACACGAAAGAAAAAATTATTGTCACCATCGAGAAAAAAAGAACAGTCCTCGGCAACCTGGATAATGCCATACAATATTATCTGGCGAAATGAATAAATGAATGCTACAGTTTACGCAGATATCGAAGAAATCATTAAATTCATTGTACAGAGTGATTTCACAAACTGTCCAAATTTATGTGATACGGTCCTGCAAATCAAATTATATTTTATTGCAGTTTTCTGGAACCTCTGAAAAATCTATCTTCATTCCAAATTTCGGATAAATCGGTGATTGCGTTCAGGTGCAGTGGTTTTAATTTCCATTAAAATTTAAAAAACATCCTGTAAATTAGAATCTAGAACTCATAGATACTACAAATGGGGGTTTTTCGGGTTCTCTAGGTTTTTTCTGTCTCCCATTAAAATGTTTCCCATCTTATCCGGGACACCCTGTATATTGTTAACAATTCCGCATTCTCGCGAATCCGCGAGATTGATGTCTTTTATCCCGCGCGTTTGCGGGATTGAGGTTTTGGTGCGGGATTGGATTCCCTAGTTGGAATAGATAAGAAATGACAGACAATGTGGAGACATAATTCTCCTTCGAACGATCGTCCGCCAGAACGTGAATCCACCGATACAGGGGGCACAGGAAAATTTATATACCTACTCCAATACAAACATTTCCTTTTTCAAACTGGGTAGGATAGGTATGATGGGATTGACTAGTTAGGATTTCTACTTTGTTTTGGTTCTAATATTTTGTAGGTATATATATATATAACATTTTCATGTTTAAATATTTCTACTTCCTCAAGAATTTCCTGTCTTGCGAATTTGCAATTATGCATGAGGTTGGCATTGGAGTTCAGATCAAAACTACTTATGTTTTTCTTCCCGCAAGTGGCAGCCAAATATGGATTTATTATTCTCTGGATTATTGGCGCTATGTAAGTGTTCCTTTGTCCTTGTTCTTATGGATCTACCACTCCTGTCTATGTAGATGACGTTGCAGCCCGGTTCCCCGCATTTCAGTATGTAGACCCCAGGTTTATCTAAATTGTCAATTGGGTTCTTGTTCTCAACGAAAAATGGATGTAGAGGTTTCGCGATTTGAATGATTTCCTGGTGTCTTTTATGATTCTGATGACGTTAGCAATTCTGTGTGTGACGCTAACGTCATCAGAAGCATAAAAGACACCAGGAAATCATTCAAATCGCAAAACCTAATACATCCATTTTTCGTTGAGAACAAGAACCCAAGTGTCAATTTAGATAAACCTGGGGTCTACAGACTGGAATGTGGGTAACCGGGCTGCAACGTCATCTACATAGGCAGGAGTGGTAGATCCATAAGAATAAGGACAAAGGAACACTTACATAGCGCTAATAACCTAGAAAATAATAAATCCATATTGGGCTGCCACTTGCGGGAAAACATAGTTTTGATCTGAACTCTAATGCCAAGCTCATGCATAATTGCGAATTCGGCTGCAGACAGGATATTCTTGAGGAATAGAAATATTTAAACATCTAAAGGATAGCCAATACAAAACACTGAATGCGATGTTGATCAATAATGTGAAAGATACCTACACATTATTGGAACCAAAACAAAGTAGAAATCGTAACTAGTCAACCCCATCATCCCCTCCCCCTTCCATACTAATCCTAACCAGTTTGAAAAAGGAAATGTTTGTAATGGAGTAGGTATATAAATTTTCCTGTGCCCCCTGTATCGGTGTATTTCACGTTTTGGCGGACGATCGTTCGAAGAAGAGTCATATCTCGACATTGTCTGTCATTTTTGATCTATTCCAACGTTTAGTTCCGGCGATTGTGGGTTTTTGATTTTATCATGTAATTCTTGTTTGATGTTTTGTTTCGAATTGTGAAGTAGAAGTCGTCATATTCGTCATTTATCCCCTGGACTTTTTGACTTGACGAAGTTTTTTCTGCCATATGAAGTTGGAACCGAAAATGGAATCGTAAGTTTTCTCACCCCAGTTTTCGTAACCGCTAACCTCTTTTCGTAGTTCCTAGATCCATTATTTTTCCCATCCCCTTAGAGTCTTATTTTTCAAATAACCTCACCCCCTGTCTTCCCCTTTTACAACATTTTAGCGTACGGATTCTTATTATACTTACGGAAATATTCTTTCAGAATTTATGGCTTGATAATGGCGTGATGCCGTCACCTAGATAATCTGAATAAAGGGTTCCACAAGTCGAAGCGTTTTTAAGACTTTTCTCCTTCCTCATTGGAAGGAATGTAATAAGGAGATACTCTAGGACAGGGGTGGCCAACTTGATGAGACCCAAGATCTACTATTAACTGACAAAACCATACGCGATCTACCAATAAACTAATCAGATTTATAATAATAAGAAATTTTAAATGAAACTAGATGCTGTCTGCCTCTCCACGATCGACTGGACTTATAGCCGCGATCGACCAGTTGATCGCGATCGACCGGTTGGCCACCCCTGCTCTAGGATATGGATGAATAATTACATAATTAAAACAATCCGTTGAATCGAGACTGAGAAGGTAGATTTAAAGTGACATAGATTATATGAAATTCGACACTTATACTAGGCTGGATCTGAGGCAAAAAATAAATACAAGACGGACAAAAAACTATGCTATCGAAGAGAACCCCGTGTAACGTACCTGCTGCAACAATTTGAATGAGATCTGTTCTCTTCACGGAAGACATAATCGATCTCATAGATGCACGCCATATACAGTCTGTTCTCTCCTCTGAATCTCCTTCATATAGGAGGTCAGCTCATCTTCCAGAGCGTCCTTCTCCATGTCCTTAAGACTAGAATTGCTGATGTGACATGGGCTCTCCGGCTCAATATTTTGACACTCATTTTGGACACTAGTGTCGACGAAGGATGGGGTGTAATGGGCAGAATATTTCCTTTCCACCTTCAACGTGTCCTTATCTTTGTTGTGGAATAATCCGCAGCACTCAGACACTCCGGATTGCCCCGTATTTTCTATCGTTTTGACGTGCAACGCTATTATGTTGCAAGTTTTCATTTCATATGAACATTGCAGTTTTTCATCAGCTGATGATTTTCCTGCGCTATCTTCAGAATTACTCCTTGCTTGATCTTGTGAGAAGAGGAGCTGCATTGATCTGTAAATAGAAATAATGCATTTGTATACGGTCTTCTTTTCTTATTCGACTGTCTAGCACTCTAGCCCAATCATGATACACTGAAGGGCATAAATGGCAAGAAATATTGAATAGTAGAGGAGGAAAATCTCGAAATATTAGGATAACATATAACTTAAACTTGAATATTCAAACTATTACAAGCATAACGAAGAATCTCAAATCAATTTTTCAAAAACAAATAAAATATACTAACTGACAAAGAAACTGTGATCGTGATCGTGAAGGTTTTTTCATGTAAAAATTCTTTGTTGCTCACATATTGTAGTCGATGTTTGGTTGTTGTTAAAATGCCTAGAGCACGTGTACGCGGAATGTATCGCCAGCTAAGTGAATTTGAAAGAGGTCGAATTATTGGTCTACGGGAGGCGGGGTATTCATTTCGAGAAATCACTTACCGTACGTACAGAAATCCAACTACTGTTATGAGATCTTGTCAAGCGTGATTTGATAATGCCCAAAATCGAAGAAAAGTAGGCACCAGACGTCGAATGGGGACAAATGTAGTTCAAGATCGACGTCTAAGACTTATGGCTATTACAGACCAATTTGCGACAACTCGATCTTTGGCTGATGAGTGGTTAGGAGAAGCATTGTAGATTGCTCTTTTTTATAAGTGAATTTTTGAATTATTTTTTTAAACGACACTTTTTTTAAATATAATTTCTTCCATGATGCATTTCTATCATAGGAATCCATTGATATAATTCCCAACTCTGAGAAACCATTACTTTCGGAGATATAATTTGTCTGTTTGAACAAGAGTGCCAAAAAGCTCCTGTCCACAGGGCTTGAACCAATTTTTTTTCTGGGTTTTCTCTCCCAAACTCTGAAAAATATCCGTTAAATAAAAATGTATTATTTTGTAAATTGCTCCTACGTAAGAAGCACAACATATTTGTCAGAAGCAATACATCGAACAATGTTGCCTAACAAACAATAGCGACACAACAAAATTTTCGTAACGTTTCGGAGTCCAAATCAGTAGAAGCAATACACAAAATAATGAATTAAACAGATATTTTTCAGAGTTAGGAGAGAATACCCAGAAACAAACCATTTTAACCCCTTAAAAAATTGAATAATTACCTAACAGATTTTTTTTTTTGGGTGTCTAGACGATATTAGTTCAGCATGAATATGATTTTAACCACAAAATTTGTAAAAATGTGAAAATGAGTAAATAGCAAGAACGACCCACAAATAAATCAAATTTTCTGATGCAATACGGACCCTAGCCTATTTCGACCATTCAGCACAAGATGTCGCACTTAAATCCACTTTTGCACACATAGTCGGTTCAAATTTGCTGAAGCAAGACTGGCCCAACCCACTTATGCACGAGAGTCACGTGTTTCAAAATAAATTAAAAAACTTATAAAATCACCTCTAATAATTACGTGATCAAGCTTCAAAAATGTGCAAAATTTTCTTTTGCTATTTTTTCTATGATGAATATTTTGGGCTTTGTCCAGTTTTGCTCTGAGCACCTCAATGCTGTATTCCCCAATTTCCCTCATTTCTTCATTCCTCTATTTGATGTGCATTCAGATTAAGAGAATTCGATACATAGGTATGCAGGAAACAATTCTTGGGAGCAAAATTTAGTCAGGGGAACTGGTTATTGTTTTGTTTAGAGACCCCCTGTTTAGAGACCTTTAAGATAAAAATAGATACAACCTTAGACTAAAAAGAAAATCTTTCTATAGTCTAAGAATATGACTGCCTTCCTTCCAACCAAGACGCCAACTATAAGAGCAGTAGATCTAAAAGATCATGCACACTATATCTGCATAGACTGGCATGGACCAGCACGTGCGATCCTGCATCCTGTATTACATCGCAAACTTGCTGGTGCAAGTACGCTTTGGTGCAGGCCTACTGTGCGCTACTCCATTAAATAACACGATCACCTTCACGGGCAGACTTTTCTGGTCTGGTCCGGGTATTGGCATTGTTTACCATGCTGCAACGCAAGCATGTTGTTGCAACGCGGTAAAGAATGACTTAACCAATGCTCTCTGCCCAGACATATCTGACCATGACTCAGCACTGGCAGGTGTTCAGACGTAGTAACTAATGTATTATGGATACGCGCTCATTCTCGAGGCATTTTTTCCGCGTTTCAACTCAACATTGGGCGTGACTTGATGGATTTCATCGTCAATATGTTTTCGAGTCCTATCAAAGACGACACTTGCTGTCATTTGCTAATTTCCGGAACTCTAAGAAAGAAATACTGTTTAGAAAAATGTCGCGTTCTGTTAATGTCTCCGTTCATAGAATCGACGAAAATACTTTTTTTTCCTTCGGAGATCGATGATCATTTATGTTTTGTACTGCATATGTAGATATTGTATTTTGGCACTGCATTTTTGGACAGGGTGGAAGGTATTGCGAGCACCTTTGCGCGATACAAAATTAGTTTTGAATAACGTTCAGGACCTATGTGCAAATGAACACCGATGACAGAAAAGTATTAGCAAAATTAGCTCTAGGAGGAAACATGCCCCCAGAATTTTATGAAGACATGTCAACTGATGTGCATGGGTATAGAAAATGACTTGCCGAATAGTGCAGAGCAACAAAGCAATGTTTTTATGCAACAGGATACTTTTTATATCGAAACAATAAACACTGTCGAGAATACCAATAAAACGAACTAGGTGAAGCACATTCCGCAGCTGTAGCACAACTAAAATAGCATCCAAAAATAACAGTTAATATGGTTGATGCCATGAAAAAATGAAATAATAAATACAAAATTTTGACATCCTCTGACTTATTTAATTTTCTTCATTTATCCAAAAATACCTCACTAAAGAAGAACATTTCTGTTCAGCCAACATCTGTGAGCCGAAGAAAAATTAGACGTGGTTTATCATGCGGCGCAAAACGTGTTCAAGCTGGTAAGCTATAGAAGAAATAAATGCCGAACAATCCTGAAGGCAAAGATCTTTAAAGGAAAATATTGATATTAACCAAATGCAAATAAATCACATGTAAATGCACACTATAGGATTATACTTTAGTGGATTTTGCATTCAATGTAGTTTTTTGTATTTTATTGTTGTTTAATAAACTGTTTTTAGCGATACTAACTATATTATATACTATTGTTATTTTTATATGTTTTGTATTATTTTCTATACATTATTTTTTTCTATTCCAGTGTGGTATAGTAAAATGTTTTTGGCGATTGTATATTATTGTTATTTTTATGAACGCGAACTGCAAAATTCCAAAAGAAAGCAAATTTGAACGTGGTTGGGACTGCAACGCGGTAAAAAATGTCTTGAGAATGACAGCGTATCAGTAATACAATAGTTACTACGTCTGAACACTTGCCTGTGCTGAGTCGTGGTAAGATATGTCTGGATAGAGAGAGTATTATTTCAGTCATTGTTCACCGCGTTTCAACAACATGTTTGCGTTGCAGCATAGTAAACAATGTTAATACGCGTCCGGTCCGTGACGGTCCATGCAGGTATAGTGTGCATGATCTTTAAATGCAATGCACTGCACCAGATGATCCCATAGGAAGAACGGAAGTAGCTGATATAGCTGCAATGAAAACGTATCATACACAATTCATTTGGGCATGTTTGTGTTCTGTGATCTATACCTTTTCAAGTTCAATTTCCGAAAAAGTCAAACCAATTTCTGAAAAAGTAAAAGCAATTTCGGAAATTGTACTAAGGTGATCTGAATATTTTGTCTGAAATTGGATTTACATTTTCCGATATTGAACTTGAAAAGGTATAATTATCCTAGTTCTATTAATAATAATAATAATAATTATAATAAGTAGTTTATTTCCTACAGGTTAAACCCCAATTACAGGAAATCACACTAAATAAATGCATCAATAATACAACTATAGTAAACGAATAAATAGTAATGCTTAAAATCAGATCGAATACTGATATCATATCTATAATATAGTCAAGTATCATAGATGGTTTCTTTTATCACAGGTGAATATGATTAATAAAAGCAAATCGTTAACTACGGAGAAACTCCATTGTGTTATTAATCTGCAGCATCAGCTAATCACGTGAATTTAAATAATTTTATATACACTTATTTAATTACCTATATTCTTTTGAATCGAGAGATCTAAGAGTGTTAGCCGAGGCTAATGTAACGGGATACCATAACATTCGATGTAGGTATGACACAAGAGCTCAGGGAAAAACCTCATCAGAAAAAACCTGCCTCCCCCCGAGTATTGTGATTTGTAAAAATTAAAATTGTTCGCAGAATTTGCTAAAATATTGATTATTGATGGGCATTTCTTTCTTCAATATGGATTATTCCGTAAAAAAAAACGGAGAGGTTTGTCCAGGGTACCCGAAACTCAAACATGAAAAATGAAAAGACGATAGGAGAAAAAGTACGAAGGCCCTGTGGACAGGAGCTTCGGCGCTCTTGTTCAAACACTTGTTGAACACAGATCATATAATAATTCATAGTTAGAATAATTATAGCATTCTGTAAAAAATAGAGGTACGAATTATTATTGAAATTTTGAAAAATCATATCTCCGAAATAATCAGCTTGTTAGAGTTCGAAGTAATCTCAATGATTTTTTATGGTGAATCTGCATCTTAAAAAAATTGAATTTGAAATTTCTAATGTAAACAAAAATTTTTTCTCGTTACTCCGATACCATCAGGCCGATTTTGCCCAATAACGAACTCAACCGAGATATTTATCTGCTAAACCTATTCCGAAAATTACAACTGCCTAGCTGATTATGTTCGAGAGTTATTGTAGAAATCAGAGCTGTGCCGAGCACTGACGAAAAGTGCTTCAAGCCCTAAGCACTAAGCACTCTATTGAGTTCCATTAATTCATAATTTAATTCGAATTGATCAACATGACGTAAATACTTTATTTAATTTTTCAAAATATCAAAAATATTAATCTGCATAGAAATCAAATCGGATAGCAATATTTTCTATTGGAATTGTGTTCATAAAAAATTTTGCATTGTAAATCAGATGGAAATTTAAATATGAATATATCGGACAGATCTGTGAATTAACATGAACATTTTCCAAATAAAAATCACTCATATCTTCCTGATAAACGAAACACATAATACGGCTTTGATACTGAATACATTTCAGGTGTTGGTCATATTGACATATCCCATCCCATTCCATGAATCAATAACCAACAACTGATCGTTACAAGTCCCGTTCATGCCTCAATTATTGATCACCCTGGTACACACTCCTCGGGCCACACCGTGTTAGCGTCTATTCTTGTTACGACATGATTCCGGAAAGGCTTAGTGCTTAGTAATCCTCGGAAGTGCTCGGGAGCACTTACGGGATTACCATGCACTAAGCCTTTTCATGAAGTGCTTGAATTACACAGCACTAAGCACTGATTTCGAAAAGTGCTCGGGAGCACAGTACTCGGGAGCACAGTACTCGGGAGCACAAAAAAGCTTCAAGCACTTCCACAAGCACTAAGCACAGTGCTTTGGCTCAGCTCTGGTAGAAACAAAATTTTTGAATTTTTTTGCCACTTTACGGCAGTCCTATGAATACAAAGCTTCGCGTGCATATGAATGTCTTGATCCTACAATTTGTTGCTGAATTTCGGATAGATCGAGTGATCGGTTCCGGAAATATTCACAAATTGTTATTTTCCTAACAAGTGCGGAAAGTGATACTTTCCCGCACGCGACTGCCGTTGACCCGAACGACGCGAAGCGGAGTTCGGGCAAGCAGTCAAGTGCGGGAAATACACTTTCCGCACGAGTTAGGAACAACATTTTTCCTACGACCGCATAAAGATTCAAAAAGCACATTGAAAATACATATTTTATTTCAACATACAAAACATTTCATGAAAATCCACTATTTATTTATTTACTATTAATATTAATGTTGAAAACACAATTTGTTTCATTCTGCAAATGCGTCAGAATAGCCGGTCCAGAGTAATTTGTTGGTGGTAACTGGCTTTTAAGAGTAACGCTCGTGGATTGCAACGTGCATGAAGATGACGGAGACGGCATCGGTTGCAAGTTGCCAGTACCAGAATGAATTTTATTGGAAATGGTTTTTTTCTGTTCTACAGAGTCCTCCAAATAACCCTCAGCAACAGCAGTTGACTTCCAGCCTCCAAGACGTTTTATGTTGGTTATCCCTTCGCCTGAATCTGCTAGAAACGTTGCCGAGGATCGTCTAAAACTGTGACCTGTGTAACGTTCTTGGTTAGGTAGGCCTAAGTAGGAAGCGATCTCTGCCGGCATTTTACCGAATGTGTTTATGCCTACGCACTGAACAGAACATCTTCCTTTTTTGTAATTGATAAAAAAACGACGGTGCGTGGTGGTAGGAGGCCGTGAATTTGCATACTTTCTATAGAGCTTCAAAAAGGTTCCATTATTTATGTCTTCAGATATAACAAAGGATCTTGAGCTATGGTTTTTCGAATCGGAAATTTTCACAATAATTAGGTTTCCTTTATCTTGAATATCGTCAAGCGTGATTTTCACAAGCTCCGCTCTGCGAAGAGCACCGGCTAAAGCAAAAATGGTACCTACTTTAATCATAAGATATATCTCATCAGGGGCTAGCATAAACTTGGATATGTCTTCTTTGGTAAAAATCTGCGCTTTCTGTGGTCGGAAACCAACATTTTGCTTTTTTAGGAACGATGTCGATTTATGAAACTTGCTTATGTCCAGGTTTTGTTTTATTTTAACTAAACGTTTCACCATCGAGTAACGCGACCATAGGGTATTGGATTTCAGTAAATTACTCAGCTCGGAAAAATACGCCAAAAAAACCTCTTCTCTGAAGCTATTCACTCCTTTTTCCTTACACCAGTTTAAAAAGTGGTTGTATTGCTGCTCGTATCTTTCTCGTGATTTACTTGGTAACAGGTCTGAATTTACCTCATCTGCGGCCTTTAATATTGCTTCTGGGAGCTCTTCGTCTGACGAATCCATTAAAATATGGCTTTTATTGAAAGTAATTTGAAAAATGCCAGAATCGGACACTTCAACAACGCTTCGATTTGAAACTTTGACGTCCTGATGCCAACTTGGTTGCCATAATAAATCTTTGGTTACCACACCAAACCATTTGACTCAGCTTAGTTTGATTGTTATGAAAAATATATAGGGTATATAAAAGTATCGCAATTTCTTCATTCCAATGAATGAAAAATAGAATGTGTTAGATTGAATTTTAAAACTTATATTAGTTTGAATAGTAATATACAGGTGAAATCCATGAAATGCACATTCAATAACGATAAATTGACATATTTTACTCTCCCGCACTAATGCGGGAAAGTGAGTTTTCCCACACTACTGCGGGAAAGTGACACTTTCTGAACTAAAATGAGTGCGGGAAAGTGGGTTAAAACGCACGGTCGTAGAAAAAAATGTTTTCACTAAAAACGGCCATAACTCCGAAACTGCTTAGTGGATTCCACCCGTTAACGAACTTGTCCGAAATTTTGACGCTCCAAACCTACCCTTCGAATTTCAATCCTCTAATTCCTTTCGTTCGAGAGTTATCGTGCCTACGTCCAGACAGAATTGATTTCGACCACGCATTCTTGATGGGCGAGTCGAACCAAATCGTTTAAGACCATTTTCAGTTAAAAATTCTAAAATTACAGACATTTGGGCAAATTGATGAGCACTCTGTTAATAGGAAAAAGAGCGCCAAAAAGAACAAATTATAAATATTTCATTATCTTTCAAAAGGTGAGATACTCCACACCGTTTGGTAACTCTGTTCGCCTTTAATTTTAAACCTTAATTTTAAAAGGTTACTTCAATTCCAACAGGTGAATGTCTGATTCTAGGGAATACTTTCAAGGTAAATATAATCAAGAATAATATATCAAAGATTAATAAAGAAGATAAATCCGATGTTTATGATTTAAAGTTTAGTAATTTCGATACGTTAAGGAACACGAAAATCTTATTATTCGATTCATTTATTGGCGGAAGGACATAACTTTAACTCAGATTTCCAAATTCTTCACAATTTGAAGAATTAATTTATGGGAATGGTGGAAATAAAAATGTGGGAAAGCACTGTGGACAGGAGGTTTGGCGCTCTTGTTCAAACTTTGACAAATCATATCTCCGAATGTATTGGTTTCTCAGAGTTGGGAATGATATCAATGGATTATTATGATAGAACAGCATCATGAAAGAAATTAAATTCCTTTTGCATCTTATCTTTATATGACGGTCCAATTTTGGCTACAAGTGTTTCAAAACTATCGGAAGTCATTCTGAACAATTGTATACATGATATAGCCAGTTTTATTTATGAAACAAATGTAATAAGTTCAGAGAGAACTCAAACCAGAATACTTATGTAGGGAATCTTAAGAAATATTACTAAAGAATAACTACCTGTACATTAGTTGGCAATCCCGTTTTAATTCTTCCAAAATTACAGAATGACTCTCAAATTATGCTCGACTTACTTGCACTATTAATTTTCGACTAACCAAAAAACTCTTGAACTGCCTAGCACTTCAATCAAATTAATCCAAATTTCAAATTGTTTAGATGCGTACATCAACCAAACTGTTCAGAAATACACTTTCAATTTCGTTTGACATTAATGACGTTTATCTTTCAAACTGGACCAAATGACAGCTACCGCAAACAGTGACTAGTTAGTTGAACGACAGTAAGGCTTATGAATAACGAACCAGAAATAAATTTGATATGTGTCCTACAGGAAAATAGGATGACATGTGTGAACACAGATCATACAATAATTCATAGTTAGAATAATTAGAGCATTCTGTGAAATCATGTAAGTACGATTTATTATTGCATTTTTGAAATATCATAACTCCGAAAGTATAATCTTGATTGAGTTGAAAATTATATCAATGGATTATTATGGTAAAACTTCATCTTAAAAAAAAATTGATTTGAAATTTTTACTGTAAAAAAAAAATTTTTTTCGTTTCTCCGAACCATACGGCCGATTTTGCCCAATAACGAACTTAAGCGAGATATTTATCTCCCAAACTTACTCTAAGAATTTCAATTCATTAGCTCATTCCGTTCGACAGTTATCGTGTTAACGGATCATTTTGACGACGGATTCTTGATAAGTGAGTCGAACCAAATCGTTTAAGACCATTTAAATTCGAAAATTACAGACATTTGGGTGAATTAATAAGCACTCTGTTCCGAGGAATAAGAGCTTCCTATAAGACAAACACTGGTAATTTAGTTAATGAACCATTAGACTCAAGGAACACCATCATAGCTAACAACAAAACAAAATTAATTCTAATTATTCCTTGCGTTGAATTATGAATAATTTATCACAACTACTGCAATTAAACTGAAAACACCGGATTCATCATCTTTACTGCTCGTTGATTCATTATTACTAATACCAGGCTATCGTTTGCCTGGAATGAGATATTCACCTGTTGGTTTTGAAGAATCGTTTTAATTTCGTAATGCAGTTGCCGAAATATGTTTACCTGTTGAATTATTCACTTATATCTTTCATTCCTGAAAATATTAAACTAATTGTTTAAAAAAAAAATAAAATTCCAAACGTTTTTCTGATTGATACTCTGGATCATATCCAATCAAGATAGCAATGATAATAATTTTGTATTGGCCAGTAGGGAAATTTTTTAATTCTACCTACTATTTCAAACGAGTTCTTTATTGAAAATATTGGTATAAAAAAGTGCCTATACTTTTTAGTCGGGTTTATTAGAAAACGCAAAATTTTGATTACTGGTGCTAAAAAGTCTAGTAATTCTATCCAATTTATGAAGTGCAATAAAATAGTATAATTGTGTTACTTGACGATTACCCAAAAATAATTTAAACGGTTCATTTTCATCTATTAAATACTGCTACTAAGTCATCCAAAGTGTTTTCAATTTCTCATTGGTATATTTCAGTCTGATCTTTATTAAGTATTATATAATTTTGTTTATCGGCTTTAGTGAAAATAATATTATTTGTTAATTATTCAGTATGATGTAGTCTGAAGGAATCACTGAGTGTAAATCATGTACAATTATCGCGTTATCATTTTGCCCAAGTGTCTGTAATTGTCGAATTTTTTGCCAAAAATGGTCTCAAACGATTGGGTTCGTCTCCCTGATGAAGGATTTGAGGTCAAATTTGATATGACACTTCAGTTTGTTTATGGGTATAATCGGACAAACGGTTTTGGAGTTATACCCATTTGAAATTTGGTTGTTATTTCCTCAGTAAGTCGAAAAATACGAAACCTATCCTATTCAAAAATAGTTGTTAGTTTTAGAATGCCATCGCGTCAATTCCTGCGAAACTTCGTGAGGATTGTATCACTAGAAAATTTTTAAAAAATCATTGAATATCATTGAAAAAAATTCTATATATCAGAAACCATTTATCCGTCATCGCTGAAATTTTGCGGGGGCCTTCAAAACCTAACTCTACTTGTAACGTTCGTTTTGACCCAGGCCGGAGTTTGTTTACATTCTACTTGCGGTAAGGTTGTCGTTTGTGTTGACATTGAGTTTGAGGTTGGGTCTCAGTGGTACCAATCGACGCTAAAGAATTATTGTATTCTAAGAGCCGAAGTAGTTGGCTATATTGTTTCGTTTTGTCAGAGTCGGCGTCGGTCAGATGAGATCGTCAATTTTGTGAAGATTCGACGAAGGAAGCATAGGTTAAACGCATTTTCGGAACTCTGGTAGAATCATTGAAATCTTCTTAATTGGATATAATTTCGAAAATCGAATTAAGAGTGAGGGTTATATTGGTTTGATTTGGAAGGATAACAGGTAACCTTCACTTGTCTCGAAAGAGGATTTAAAGACCTTTTGCAAATGAACAAGTTGAAAACGTGAACGATCTTGGTGACTTTGACAGAACATTGCTGTGTGCTTGAAGGATTATTTGGTGGAGGCACGGCCAGATTTAGTTTTGAAGCAAACTTATTCAGGACAAACCCGAATATCAGGGGTTTTTATGTCAGGAAGAGTGAAACTGAGACATTCGAGTATATACAAGGTGGTCCATAAATAACGCTGTGAGACAGCCAACGCAGTGTTGCAGATCCCGAGTATATACAAGGTGGTCAGTCATCAACATTGTGGGACATCCAATCGAGGGTTGCAGACTACGAGCACCGAGAGAAAGAGGACCATCGACGCAATACCACGTTCAGGAATAAGGATAATCAGCACGCAAGTTATAGGAAATATATCTTCGAAACATATCTTATACCTGCTATATATGACGTGAACTTATTATCATCAATTACATAAATTATTGTTATTGTAAAGCGGACATTGGGGAAAGATTTGTGGTAATCATATATGATCATAGATAAGAAACGTGGATGCGCCTGAGCTCAAGCGACGCGTATTTGAATCAAAGAATAATATATAATTATACGTACAATTTCCGCCACCCTTATTCAGGGTTTCACAGTAGTTTTACTTTGTTGAATCTAAAGACCTGGGTTGTAAGCTACTGAATAAATTGTTTGTTTTTAGCGTGAATATTCTTTTGGTGAATTTAGGAATTATTACTTTACGCTGGGGTATCTGAGAGAATTGAATTTACCTGGCGCCCATTTAGGTACTAGGTTCCTTTTTTGGAATCCACTCCCGTCTCCACTTGAGCTAGACCGCGGATCCCTGAGTTCTAGTAGCTCTAAGTTTAACCACTGCGACTTGGGAACAGTCGTTATATTAGTCGTTATATACTGCCCAGTTCCAAGTTTGAACACGATCGGATCTATATTGTTGGAGATCCGAGCAGCCTTGTGTGAGTTCAGTAGCTGAATGGGTTGCGCATCCGAATAGGAGGAATAAGTTCGTTTTTGGGCACAATTGGTCTAACGGTTTCGGAGTTATACCCACCTGGAATATTATATCCTCGATAACTCAAAAAATATAGATTTGATCGAATTGAAGCTTGGTAACTTGGGAGGTCCACCGCATACATTGGAGTAGGGATGGCGATATGAAATCGATTAATCGAAGAATCGATTCTTTGAGCCAAAATAATCGATCTTTTTAATCGATACATCGTATGGAATCGATCCAGTGAATCGATATTTTATCCTTCAAAATCGAGATTCGATTTTATTCGATATTATAATTTATATTTATCAAAGAAACAAAGAAAATCCCTCTCCTCTGTGATAAGTGATGGTGCTCTATGCTCCAAATTTTAGGTTAGCATCATTTTCATTATATTAATTCTTGTCTTGTGAACTGCGAAAGCGAATTGTATTGTGAATTTTGAATATTTTGTGTGCTTGTCACGGAAAAATAATTATTGGAGTAAGTAATAATTTATTTTCTACTTTGATGTCAATTGAGTTCGTTATGCTAGTTATGACAATAAAAATTTACCTTTCAGAATGTCTGGTAAAAGCGATATATGGAATCATTTCATCAAGAAGGAGTCAGGTGGAATATGTAAATATTGCCACGTGGCAGTAAAAACTAAAGGCAACACGACAAATTTGTGGAATCACCTTTTAAGACGTCATCCAACCATCAAGACTGTAAGTAGTAGAACTACATCATAAGGGAAATTCAATTCAAATAAAAGTTTATTTATCAAGATCAAATGAGCAATCTGAGAATGAGAACTGCACCATGGAAGAAATCAAATTAAAATAGCTGAAATGAATTTGACTCTCTCTTATAGAACGGGATGACATGTACGAGTATGAACACAGATCAGATAATAAAGTTTAGATAGAATAATTATAACATTCTGTGAAAACATAGAAATACGATTCATTATTGAAATTTCGAAAAATCATATCTCCGAAAGTATTAGCTTGTTGGAGTTGAAAAGGATATCAATGGATTTTTGTGGTGAAACTGCATCTAAATAAAAATTGAATTTGAAATTTGTTACTTAAAAAAAATTTTTTTTTTCGTTACTCCGAAACCATCTGGTCTATTTTGCCCAATAACGAACTTAACCGAGATATTCATCTCCCTAACCTACTCAGAAAATTTCAACTGCCTAGCTCATTTCGTTCGAGAGTTATTGCAGACATTTTTTTTATAAATTTTCAAAAATTTTTTTTTACACTTTGCGGTAACCTGGTCAATACAACACTTCACATGCGTATAAAGGTTATGATTTTACATTTGGATGCTAAATTTCATATAGATCGAGTGATTGGTTTCGGAAATATTCATAAAAAATGTGTTTTACTAAAATTGGGCATAACTCCGAAACCGCTTGATGGATTTCGCCCATTAGCGAACTTGTCCGAGATATTTACGCTCGCAACTCACCTTGCAAATTTCAATTCTCTAACTGCTTTCGTTCGAGAGTTATCGTGCCTAGCACCGGCCGGACAGAATCAATTTCGACCTCGGATTCTTGATCAGTGAGTCGAACCTAATCGTTTGAGACCATTTTCAGCCAAAAATTCGAAAATTACAGACATTTTGGCAAATTGATAAGCACTCAGTTCCGAGGAACTAGAGCGCCAAAAAGAGAAGTGATGGTACTGGTGCCGGTTGTAGTAATGCAAGAATTGGTGATCGAAGTAAACAAGTTAGTATATAACCTATGCTCCTTATACCTTAATCGTGTTATGATCGTGAATCGTGAAAATTATGGTGCAAAGCTTAATAAATATTTTTTTCTACAAACGTCAAAAAATGACAAGGTTCGCGCATTGAAAACAATATGCGAAGTGACCCTTTTTTTCATTTTCCTTCGTTACCATGACACCGTGCGCGAAGTAGTGTGCGAAGTACTTACTTCGCACACTGCATGTAAACTATATGGAGTTTTTATATTTTAACCTTTTTGTTCCTCAATCAAACAAACAAATGCCATTTTATTTTCATAGTTACAGTATTTACTTGATTTGGAAAAACATTTTAAGCCAGTTCAATACTATTTTTCATATTAAGCTATGCATGTTACTTATTTTAGAACAATATTTATGGCGTTTGTAGAAAAAATTTTGTTTGCATCTCATGCGCGAAATACTTTGGTGATCTCGACTATTTTTTTAACTCGGCTGCGCCTCGTTAAAAAAATCAGTTCTCGATCACCAAAGTAGCATTTCGCGCACTAGATACAAAAATAACTATTTTTTCAAGGCTTGTGACAACGAAACACCTTTGAATAACGTTGCAGATTTTGAAAATGTTGAAACTTCAAATATTGAGAGTATGGTTTCAGTAGCTTCTTCCTCTGCATCTACTTCAGGCTTGAAACAGCAAACCTTTACATCTTGCCTACCAACTATAAAAGCATTTGGAGGTAAGACATGAAACTAAAGTCATTATCCAGACAATAATAATTTTTATGTGTTTCTTTTCATTTTTAGATAATGGTGTTAAGAGTGGCCAAGTAAGCAATGCCATTGTATTCATGATATCAAAGGATGGTTTACCTCTGAATACTGTGGAGGAAGCGGGATTTAATTATTTGATGAAAGTATTGGCGCCACTTTATAAGGTTCCAGCTAGGAAAACAATCACACATATGATTGATGATAAATATGAGATCTTATCTACCCAATTAAAAATCGAAATGCAAGAGGTAGAAGCTATTTGTTTAACCGCAGATGTTTGGACTGACCCACATAATAGCCAAAGCTACATGGGCTTGACTGGTCTTTGTTGCATTTATGCTGATGAATTAATGAGCATAATGTTTGGCGTGTCTGCTCTGACAGAACCTCATAATGGCGATTATTTAGGCCAGGTAATTATTAATATGACAGAAAAATGGGTCATAACAAGCAACAGAGTGATAGCATTTATCACCGACAATGGTGCAAACATAGTTAGAGCTGTGGTAAATGTTTACGGCAAAAATAAACATATGCCATGCTTTGCCCACACATTGAATTTAGTGGTATCAAAACCATTTGACAGTAAGGATGGAGTGGGAGAAGCCAAGAATTGTCTGCAGCATAATGTAAATGCAGCGGACTCCCTCAAGAAATCACAGGACCATAAAGCAAAACCCTTGGCCCTAATCCAATCGGTGTGCATCAGATGGAATTCTGTATTCTATCAACTGGAACGATTCGTTGAGTTGGCCATTATGATTGCTCCAGTATTACTCATGTACCCTAAAGCACCGACAATGCTCAATGCAAGTCAGCTAGAGTACATAAAAGATTTAATCAACATATTAAGACCATTAGAAACTATTACAAAAGAAATATCAGGAGAAAATTATGTTACAGCCAGCAAAATCATACCTATCATATCTTGTCTGACTGAAACGTATAATGCTATGAAGGTTTCTTCTGATGTTGGTTCCCAAGCAAGAAGTCGATTATTCAAGGCCTCAAAAAGAGGTTTGGGAATGTGGAACAAGTCCATTTTTTAGCAGCACCAACAATTTTGGATCCTAGTTTTAAAACAAATCACTTTGCTGACAAGGTAGCGTGTTCTCGAGCAATTGATAGAGTCAAGTCTATTATAATGGATATCAAGTCGCAGCAACAACTCCCTCGGAGTGGAAACGAGGAAAATGAAGAAGGAGAAGAAGTTGCTGCGGAAAAGGGAATTTGGGATTTCCACAATTTACTTGTGAAAAGACAACTTTCAACATGTAATGCACAGAAAATTCACGGATTAATTGAATGATTCAAGCATTATTTAATGCAGGCAGTTGTGCACCTGAAGTACGATCCATTACTTTACTGGAAAGAACAAAAACATTCCATCTACCATGATGTTTAGTCAACAGGAATGAAATATATGTGCATTGTGGGATCGTCTGTACCTTGTGAGAGACTATATTCAATAGCAGGTAACATTGCTAGTGATGAGCGGAACCGTTTGAATCCTAGTAGACTGGACAGGTTGTTGTTCCTGAAAAGCTTGGAATTGAAGCACTGGGAACTTTAATATGCGTAGCTGTGATGTAATATTTGTTGTAAATTTTTAAATAAATGTATTATTTACCATTTCACTGGCAGAAAATGAACTATTCATTTAGACCTGATTCTTGGATATGGCTTCAAAGAGAAGTCACATATCGTTGTATAAATAAATCATGAACATGAAGTTGCTGTTGCTAAAATATAGGAAGAAATATAGAGGTTTATCGAATGAGTTTCATCAATCCTAGACTGTATCCTGATAATGAAATTCATTCTTCAATGTAGTAAGGTTAGTTCAATTCAACTGTAAAACCATTTTTTTCGTTCAAATCAATAATGAATCGATTATCATTTTTTTCTCTTTGTTTTCAATCAAAAGTAATTATATTGTAAGTGAAACTAAAGAAAATCGATTTTAAAGAAATCGATCTTTTGCACCTCGATTTTTTTGTGGATCGATTTTTCAACTGTCGATTCAAATCGATTCAAAAATCGATGTTTTTTCGGAAGAATCGCCATCCCTACATTGGAGCAGCCGCAGCGAACAGACGCCTACAGACAATTATTGAAATGTCACACACCCGATGCAGAACATTTTATGGCGGGGTTTGGCTGTGGAAGCGATTGAAATGCAACCATCCACACCGCAATTAAGATTTGGGGTCTTCATCGTTATAGTAGAGTTCACAAGGCATGAAAAGAGCTCTAAAACAGATTTTCGTGGGACCTTAATTGCTAAAATGTATAGACCACTGGGTATCATTCTCCATACCCTTACAATGTAAATTCAACTGGTCGTCAAAAAACCGTCGTGTGCAGGAAGGGGTGGGGGGAATTTTTCCAAAAATTGACAAAAAATTTTTTTCTGTTCATGGTCATCTATATACGGTGAACATCACTCACACAAACTTCTGTTGAAATATACGATTCAGAAATATTTTTTATTAATTGTCAAAAAAGTCGGATACAATGCTCTTAAATGGAATTCCTTAAGATATAAACGCTTGCCCTGAACACCCATATTAACTATTATGTTCCACTCGGTTTTACTCGAGATCTGTTAGGATTATCGAAAAAATGCTTTATATGAAAGGTCTGCTCCGAAAACCAACGATTCAGATGCTTCTTTCAAAATTACAATAGGTAGAATAGTTTCCTCACAAAATAAGAAATTGTGTTATTAACTCCCATTAACCGAAACCGAACCTGGAGACGCTAGTAAGGCGCAATTTGTAGCGTTAGTCCATGTTAGTGGCGACCTTATGGATTTGAGCTTTGATCTATGCACATAAGGTTCGTTATATCTATCCGACCAACTTTACAGTACTATTACTGCGTGCCTTCAGAACGCATTTTGAAGATATTGTTTAAATTCCTAATTTTTTATATATATGAGAATTTTACATATAATTCATATATATTTGATTTAATTTTGTTAATTCGTTAATAAATATGCAAATATGCGAGTTCAAACTTATATTCATTACTTCATAAATCAATTTTGTGACGTAATATTACCACATTTTTGAAATCATCGTTCATTCTCATTAGTAGTAACAAGATTTCCTGAATCCTAGACCAAAACTCTGGAAAAGAATTAAGAAGGTATATAGTTGGTATCTATGATATTTAGGGTCTAAAAATTTCTTACATGTCATGATTCATCTAATTCAACTATCACTATCAGATGAAGAATCATCATTTTGAAGATATTGTTTAAATTCCTAATTTTTTATGTATATGAGAATTTTACAGATAATTCATATATATTTAATTTAATTTTGTTAATTCGTTAATAAATATGCAAATATGCGAGTTCAAACTTATATTCATTACTTCATAAATCAATTTTGTGACGTAATATTAACACATTTTTGAAATCATCGTTCATTCTCATTAGTAGTAACAAGATTTCCTGAATCCTAGACCAAAAATCTAGAAAAGAATTAAGAAGGTATATAGTTGGTATCTATGATATTTAGGGCCTAAAAATTTCTTACATGTCATGATTCATCTAATTCAACTATCACTATCACATGAAGAATCATCAAGGGAAGGAAGATTTGAAAAATTTGAAGTACTCGTATTTGCACATGTTTTTTGGGCCATACATTTGCAGGAGCCAATACACGGAATTTGTTTTCTTTTACAGGAACACATTGATCCTTTGCAATCTGAAATGAGAATTTCCATTTCATAAAGAATATTTACGGATCTGATATTCGAAATAATATTTACCTTTCCTACAACTGCAGTTGCCAAGGATAGATGTTTCTTTAGGTAGGATTGGCATCGTCGTTAATTTTGGCAGAAGTTTTCCATTTTCTACATACCACCCTCTAAATATAGGATCCGGTAAAGATGGTCATGGTACATTACTATTGATCCAAATTTTTGTTTGGTAATGGACTCGAAGGCTGTGTTGTCTCAAACTATCCAATGTTGGAGGTAATTTACTTATGGATCTTGAAGAAGCTATAATATTCCCCTGAGCCTTTTGATACATTTCGCATTTTCGTTTGTCGTATACAGACAGATTACAAATTCAACAATATCATTGAATTCCTTCAAACATGGCACCGAAAGTACATGATGAATTCAAAAATAGGAATTTTGTCATTAAATGTTTGATTGGGAATTTTAACCAACTGTCTGTAGATCAGGCGCTAGAGCATATCAACAAAAATTCCAAAGCTGCAGGAGGAACAGTGGGATAAACTGAAAATAGTAATAGAGAATGCATGAATGGTTCTTGAGTTACAACATTATTGGTATGAAGTTAGTCAAATTACGCTCATCTTTGCATCTTCATTCGGTCAAAATGTCGAAGAAGGTAAAAAAATAATGAAAATTGATGAAGATTCTGAGCAGATACTGCAGAGTGAACTTTCAAGATTTTGAGAATTTGAGAGAATAAGTATTCAATGATATTGTTGAATTTGAAATCCATCTGTATACGACAAACGAAAATGTGAAATGTATCAACAGGCTCAGGGGAATATTATAGCTTCTTCAAGATCCATAAGTAAATTACCTCCAACATTGGATAGTTTTAGACAACACAGCCTTCGAGTCCATTACCAAACAAAAATTTGGATCAATAGTAATGTACCATGACCATCTTTACCGGATCCTATATTTAGTGGGTGGTATGTAGAAAATGGAAAACTTCTGCCAAAATTAACGACGATGCCAATCCTACCTAAGGAAACATCTATCCTTAGCAACTGCAGTTGTAGGAAAGGTAAATATTCATTTCAGATTGCACAGGATCAATGTGTTCCTGTAAAAGAAAACAAATTCCGTGTATTGGCTCCTGCCAATGTATGGCCCAAAAACATGTGCAAATACGAGTACTTCAATTTTTTCAAATCTTCCTTCCCTTGATGATTCTTCATGTGATAGTGGTAGTTGAATTAGATGAATCATGACATGTAAGAAATTTTTAGGCCCTAAATATCATAGATACCAACTATATACCTTCTTAATTCTTTTCTAGATTTTTGGTCTAGGATTTAGGAAATCTTGTTACTACTAATGAGAATGAACGATGATTTCAAAAATGTGTTAATATTACGTCACAAAATTGATTTATGAAGTAATGAATATAAGTTTGAACTCGCATATTTGCATATTTATTAACGAATTAAGAAAATTAAATCAAATATATATGAATTACTAGCTGGCCTGGCAGACTTCGTACTGCCTCCTCAACGCCTGCCCAACGCCAACGCCAACGCCAACTCCAAATCCAAATCCAACTCTAACTCCAACTCCATCTCCAACTACGACTCCGACTCCTACTACGACTCCGACTCCGACTCCGACTCCGACTCCGACTCCGACTCCGACTCCGACTCCGACTCCGACTCCGACTCCGACTCCGACTCCGACTCCGACTCCGACTCCGACTCCGAGTCCGACTCCGACTCCGACTCCGACTCCGACGACTCCGACTCCGACTCCGACGACTCCGAATCCGACTCCGACTCCGACTCCGACTCCGACTCCGACTCCGACTCCGACTCCGACTCCGACTCCGACTCCGACTCCGACTCCGACTCCGACACCGACTCCGACTCCGACTCCATTTCCACCTCCATCTCCACCTCCAACTCCAATCCAACTACAACTACTACAACTCCAACTACAACGCCAACTCCATAACCAATGCCAACCACAATACCTACTCCAACTTCAACTCCAACCCCAACGCCAACTTCAACGCCAACTCAAACTCCAACGCCAAAAACATTTTCCAGTAGACCAAATTGTAAATCTAAACCATTCTCGAATCTCCACGAACACACACAAAAAATTTCATCAAAATCGGTCCAGTCGTTTAGGAGGAGTTCAGTCACATACACACGCACACAAGAAATATATATATTAAGATATGTAAAATTCTCATATATATAAAAAATTAGGAATTTAAACAATATCTTCAAAATGCGTTCTGAAGACACGCAGGAATAGTACTGTAAAGTTGGTCGGATAGATATAACGAACCTTATGTGCATAGATCAAAGCTCAAATCCATAAGGTCGCCACTAACATGGACTAACGCTACAAATTGTGCCTTACTAGCGTCTCCAGGTTCGGTTTCGGTTAATGGGAGTTAATAACACAATTTCTTATTTTGTGAGGAAACTGTTCTACCTATTGTAATTTTGAAAGAATCATCTGAATCGTTGGTTTTCGGAGCAGACCTTTCATATAAAGCATTTTTTCGATAATCCTAACAGATCTCGAGTAAAACCGAGTGGAACATAATAGTTAATATGGGTGTTCAGGGCAAGCGTTTATATCTTAAGGAATTCCATTTAAGAGCATTGTATCCGACTTTTTTGAGAATTAATAAAAAATATTTCTGAATCGTATATTTCAACAGAAGTTTGTGTGAGTGATGTTCACCGTATATAGATGACCATGAACAGAAAAAAAATTTTTGTCAATTTTTGGAAAAATTCCCCCCAGCCCTTCCTGCACACGACGATTTTTTGACGACCAGTTGAATTTACATTGTAAGGGTATGGAGAATGATACCCAGTGGTCTATACATTTTAGCAATGAAGGTCCCACGGGGTGACACGATAGAGCCCGGTTTGAACTCTACTATTAGGGAGGGTTCGGTGGCACTAGATCTACGCCGTATCGTTTAACAAGTAAGCGACTACATTGAGAAAATGATAAAAAAGGGTGCCTCAGCAAAAACTTAAATTTTAAAAATTAAAACATATATATTTATTCAATATTTTATTGAAATTCTTTCTACATATGTATGGAGGTAGTGATGACATTTACACATGAAACAAAATATCGTTTAAATGGCCTCCGTTGAGATGAAATTTTGCAGTACATTTTGCAGTAAGGGCTGCTGGATTTGATGAATTTGACGTGCAATTTCTTTTGAGTTCCTCAGTTGTCGCAGGATGGTTCGCATAAAACTTACTTTTCAAAAAACCCCAGAGAAAATAGTCCAAACAATTTAAATCACAACTTCTTGGTGGCCAGTTTTGGTCTCCGAAACGAGAAATTACTCGACCTGAAAACTTGGTTTGTAACAATGTCATTGTTTCCCTTGCGGTGTGACAGGAAGCGTCATTCTGCTAAAACCACATCTCATTCAAGTCCATTCCGTCTAATTCTTGCCAAAAAAAGTCTGTCAACATGACCCGGTAACGATGACCGTCGACAGTCACGGCGGCACCTTCATCATTTTGAAATATATGTATAATGAGTTTTCACTATTAACAAACGTTCTTCCAAGCTATAACTCACCATTTTCGAAAATGTCTATGTTTTATTTAAACAAACAACAAATATGGCTGACTCAAGAATTGACAGTGAAAAAATGGCGCGCATTTGGAAATTCAAGTTCTTGCTGAGACACCCTTTACCTACCATGATTTAATTCGATCAGATCAGTGTTTTTCTGTACGTTTTCATCCGATCAATACAAACTCTACATACATAATAAAGCTGGTATTTCTACAAATTACTGCTAAATTTTAGTTAGATCGAAAAGATAGTTTCAGAACTATGCAGAAAAAAAGCTTGAGCTTAAAATGGTCATAACCCCGAAACCACTAGGAGGATTTCACCCTGCAAATCTCAACTAACTCATTTCGATCCAGAGTTATAGTGCTTACGGCCATACGGGAGGACATAATTGAATTTCACTGCGTTTATTCATCAGAGTCGAACCCATTGATTTGAGACAATTTTCAGCTAAAAATACCAAAAATATGGGCAAAAGGACAGCACGCCTCCTTGGCAGAACAAGCGCGCGAAAATGCGTCTTCAATTATTTTGGGCGCTCTTGTTCCTCAGAACAGAGTCCTTATCAATTTGCCCAAATGTCTGTAATTTTCGAATATTTGGATGAAAATGGTCTCAAACAATTTGGTTCGACTCACTGATCAAGATTCCTTGGTCAAAATCGATTCTGTCCTGCCGGCCGGTCGTAGGAACGATAAATCTCGAACGGAATGAGCTAGACAGTTGAAATTTTCAGAGGAGTTTTTGGAGATAAACATCTCGGTTAAGTTCATTATTGGGCAGAATTGGGCGGATGGCTTCGAAGTAACGAAAGCAAAAAAATTTTTACATTACAAATTTCAAATTCAATTTTTTTTTTAAGATGCAGTTTCTTCATAAGAATCCATGATATCATTTTTAACTCTAACAAATTAATTCGCTAGGGGATTTGAATTTTAAAAATTTCAATATTAAACCGTAACTCTATGATCTCACAGAATGCTGTAATCGAAAATTAACGTCCGTATCTATGAATTTTCATGACCTGTGTTCATACATGTCATCACTCTCATCTCATCTACAGATCAGAGACATGTAAAACAAAATGTGATGGAATGCAAAATGACCAATGAAATAACCTCAGCTATCGCAGATAGCTCTCGAATAATCCATATGATGATGGAGATATATACTTTGGTAAGTTAATCAAATTTGGTCTAGTAAAAACAAAACTGAAATATTGGCTAAGTTTCAATTGATATAATATAGATAATTTTCATAGTAGATTTGAGGAATGAATATATCTCGGATAAGTTCGTTAATGGGTAGAATCGGTCTGGTGGTTTCGGATTAATAATTTTTGGCTTGTTGAATTTAATATATGATATTTGAATTTATTTTATGACGCAGTTCTATCATAAGAATACATTGATATCATTCCCAACTCTGAGAAATCAACACTTTTGGAGATATGATTTATCAAAGTTTGGACAAGAGCGCCAAAGCTCTTGTCCACATGACTTTCCCACTTTTTTCTTGTTCCGCAAGGTGTCTGTGTTTTTGGAATTTTTTGGAAAAAATGGTCTCAAACGAGAATCGAATTTACCATGGTAAATTCGATTAAGAGTGACAGAGAATAGAATTCACCATGGTATACTAGATTGAGAGTGTCCAATACAGGAGAATGGACAATAGAACACATGCGAGAAAGCTCCTGACTTCACGTCAGTGCTGGAGCCCATTTGTTTATCGTAATTTTTGACGCTCTTGTTCCTCGGAACAGAGTGCTTATCAATTTGCCCAAATGTCTGTAATTTTTGAATATTTGGCTGAAAATGGTCTTAAACGATTTGGTTCGATCAAGAATCCGTGTTCGAAATCGATTCTGTCCGGCCGACCGTCCGTCCGGCCGTTAACACGATAACTCTCGAACGGAATGAGCTAGACAGTTGAAATTTTTACAGTATATATATATATATATATATATTCTTTTGACTGAGAGCTGTATATGTGTTAGCAGAGGTTGGTGTAACGGGGTACCATACAATTCGACGTATGATACAAGAGCTTAGGGAAAAACCTCAGCAAAAAACCCTTTCTCCCCGTGAGTGTGGTGATTTGTAACTATTGTTTACAAAATTCGCTGAAATTTAAAAATATTGATGGGGATATATTTCTTCAATGTGGATTCCCTCGTCAAAAAACGGATAGGTTTCTCCAAGGTACCCGAAAATCAACCTGAAAAATGAAAAGACAAGAGGAGGAAACGAACAAATTAAAAATAATACATAACCTTTCAAAAGTTTCCTCTCACAAAAATACTTCTCTGTAGGCTCGTGGAGGAGAATCGCCTCCGCTAGTTTTCGAAGATATTCACTCCTGAAATCCCTTCAATATTTGAATTCAAAAATGAAAATGTTGCTCGTAAGGCCAGGAGGGTCTCTTTCAAAACCAGGTCTGACCGCTCCAAGTCCAAGCGATGATTATTCAGAACTTCAGATGTTCGAAGCCCGCTACAGGGCCCTTAAGAAGGGCTTTCATCTCCCATAGATATATATTTTACTTTATATTGTATAAAAGAATGAAAAAATGCGCCGGACAAATTACGACTTATGTCATGATGAAGACGTATTTTCACAGTAGGTTTGAGGGATAAATATCTGGGTTAACTTCGTTATTGGGCAAAATCGGTCTAATAGTTTCGGAGTAACGAAAAAAAAACATTTTTTTACATTAAACTTTTGAATTCAAATTTTTTTAAGATGCAGTTGCATCATAAGAATCCATTGTTATCATTTTCAACTCTAACAAGCTAATACTTTCGGAGATATGATGTTTAAAAATTTCAATAATACATCGTAAGTTCTATGTATTCACAGTATGTGAACACAAAATCTGTCTGTGATAACTATTCATAAATGTCATCCTCTCTAGCTATTAGAGATTGTCAAATCATAGATGATATTTTCTCTTGGAAAACAATAATTCGATTCTTGAGTTTTGTCAATATACAAGTCAGCTTTGATGTAGTTTATTGAGGCAATAGGGAAGAATATCTTAATGGAATCATCAAAAGAAATTACTGTTCGTTGACCACTGAGGTTAATATTACCTTTTACTACCTTAAGTTGTCAGACTTGTTCCTATATACATTATTTTCATAATGTTGCTAGCAAAAAAATACTGAAATATGGATTTACATTTGTGTATCAACCATTTCTTCTTGTGTTAAGGTGCATAATACAGAAAAGATTATGTTAGTGGTATGAACTATTAAATTTTAAATTATGAAAAGAGGATAGTATTTTATTAATAAATTAACTATTAAAATAATTTGTTCGTAATCCACTACCTACTCAAATATCAGGAATAAATGGACACTCTGCTATGATTGTCTCCAGTCTTGCTCTAGACATTTCGATGATACTTTCCTTAGGTATTTCGAGTTGTCAAAACTACGCACCGAGTGTAAGTTGCAACAACCCATTCCACGAGGTTGAATCATTGCAGATTGCTCATTTAATCTTGATAAATAAATTTAATGACAATTTTTAAAGCATTAAGGCATTGAAGCATTGTAGATTGCTCTTTTTTTCATAAGATAATTCTTGAAGCATTTTTTTCAAACGACACTTTTTTAAATTTAATTTCAATGACTATTTCAATGACTATTTCTTGATTTTCGATGTTAAAGATACACCTTCTTTTCATTCTTCCAGATGGAATAGAGGCTACAATCCAGACCTATGCATGGTTTCCTGTGATGCTTCTTCTAAACCTATTTCAGTAAAACGTAAAATTTTAGGTGTTTTTCCGCGTAGCCAGCATAAGCCCATGTTATTAACTATAGGAAATGTGGTTAATTTTGCTCCCTGTTTGAATAAACCCCGTTGGAATTTCCAGAAGGCTAATTGGGTTCAATTCGCGAAAAAAGTTGATAGTGACATAAGATGGATTCGACCAACTTATGACAATTACTATAGATTTGTTGGTGTAGTAAAAGCTTCAGCTAAGAAATTCATTCCGAGGGGTTTCCGCCAAGAGTATATTCCTGGTTGGTCAGTTGAAGCAGAAAATTTATATAAGGATTATCAAAATTCCCCAACTAATGAAAAATGCGAGAAGCTAATAAATTCGATAAATACAAGTCGTAAGGAAAAGTGGAATAGTGTAGTATCCGATATGAATTTCACACATTCGAGTAGGAGTACATGGGATGTTTTGAGAAAATTAGGGGAGGCTACTCCTCTAACATTGTCATCTTCCAAAATTGATCCTGAATTGATTGCTCGTCGACTAGTTGATGTTTCCAATTCGGTTGAAATTTCAAAATCAAAAATCAAGAATATGAAGTATAATTTGCACAAATTTAGGACATCATCTTCATATGTAGACAGTATCTCGAATATATTCAACTTGGATGAATTAAAAGCAGCACTTAAATGCACTGAATCTCGAAAAGCAGCAGGATTTGACGGAATTTATCCTGAATTCATCAAACACTTGGGCAAAAAGCCTTGTCCTGGTTATTATCATTCTATAATAATATTCTGAATACAGGAAATATTCCAAAAGAATTCCGCAAAGCAAAAGTCATAGGAATTTTAAAACGTGGAAAGGATTCTTCTGATCCTAGCAGTTATCGACCCATTAGTCTGTTGAGTGTTCCTTTTAAAATTTTAGAAAGATTGATACTTTTTAGGATTGAATCGTCTCTAGAAGACGTTCTGCAGAATTGCCAGGGGGGCTTCAGGAAAAATAGAAATTGTTGTGATCAGGTTCTTAGTCTAACTACTTATATCGAAACAGGTTTCAATAGTAAAATGGAAACAGGAACAGCATTTGTGGATTTGTCGGCAGCATATGACACGGTATGGAAAGATGGTTTGATTTTTAAACTTTATACTCATTTAAAGTGTGGCAAAATGGTTCGTTTACTCGAAAATATGCTCTCGGATAGAAGGTTTCGTGTTTTTATTGATAATAATAGTAGTAAATTCAAGAATTTGAATAATGGTCTCCCACAAGGTTCAGTTTTAGCACCTCTTCTTTTCAATTTATATCTGTGGTATATTCCTGCTACTTCGTCTGAGAAATTCATATACGCTGATGACATTGCCCTTGCATTTCGTCATTCTGATTTCGAAAGTATAGAAAATAATCTAACTGCAGATTTAGATATTCTGAAATGTACCTATTTCAGTGGCGTTTGTGTCCGAATCCGAATAAAACTGAGGTTTCTTGCTTTCATTTGAACAATCACCAAAAATATAGAACATTGAGTGTAACTTTCGGTGATTCTTTCTTGAGACATAATTTTTATCCTAAATATCTAGGAGTGAAACTAGATTCATCTTTGAATTTTAAAGCTCATTTGGATGACTTGCGTCTGAAGTTGAAAACGAGAAATAATATTATTCAGAAATTAGCTGGTACTTCATGGGGCGCTGATGCAGCTACTCTTCGAACGGCAGCCTTAGCCTTGGTTTTTTCTGCCGCTGAATATTGTTGCCCTGTCTGGTTTAATAGTGCTCATACTCAAAAAATTGATGCACAGTTGAATTCATCTATGCGAATCATCACTGGAACTATTCGATCTACACCTATTCATTGGTTGCCAGTTCTTTCAAACATTGTCCCGCCCCACATTCGCAGGCAGACTGCTGTTTCAAATTCTTGGAATAAATTTCATTCTTTTCCGAATTCATTTCCGATTATCTCCTACATTCCAGGCAATAAGATTGGCTCATTTGGATGACTTGCGTCTGAAGTTGAAAACGAGAAATAATATTATTCAGAAATTAGCTGGTACTTCATGGGGCGCTGATGCAGCTACTCTTCGAACGGCAGCCTTAGCCTTGGTTTTTTCTGCCGCTGAATATTGTTGCCCTGTCTGGTTTAATAGTGCTCATACTCAAAAAATTGATGCACAGTTGAATTCATCTATGCGAATCATCACTGGAACTATTCGATCTACACCTATTCATTGGTTGCCAGTTCTTTCAAACATTGTCCCGCCCCACATTCGCAGTCAGACTGCTGTTTCAAATTCTTGGAATAAATTTCATTCTTTTCCGAATTCATTTCCGATTATCTCCTACATTCCAGGCAATAAGATTCCCAGATTGAAGTCACGAAACCCTTTATGGTCCAACTGTTTCCTTAATTCGAATAAAAGTGACAAGGAAGTTTGGCGGTCTGAATGGACTTCTTGCAATTTATTCACCAAAGATTTAATTTCTGATCCTTCAAATAGAGTTCCGGGGTTTGATCTTCCAAGGAGAATATGGTCTATTCTGAATCGTCTTAGAACCGGTCATGGTCGTTGCAACAGCATGCTTTTCAGGTGGAATTCAGTTAAGAGTCCTAGTTGTGAATGCGGGGAAGCAGAGGAAACCATAGATCATTTAGTTAATAATTGTCGCATATATAGATTCAAAGATGGTTTTAGGGCTATTCATAATGTTTCTGAATCTTTTTTAGAATGAGTAGCGAGTTTCAAATCTATTTAATGAAATATAGAATATCCCATTTTTAATTTGTTCGTTTTCTCCCTTAGTCTTTTCCTTTTCCAGATTGGGTTTCGGGTACCTTGGAGAATCTTCTCTGCTTGTTGAAGGAAGAAGCGATAATAAAGAAAAAGATGCCCTTCAATATTTAATATTTCAGCATATTTTGTTAACAATTTCAATTTTCATAAATCACAGCACTAAGGGGAGATAGGGTTTTTTTGCTCAGGTTTTTTCCCTAAGCTCTAGTATCATATATCAAATTATATGGTACCCCGTTACACTAACCTCTGCTAACACTTTTTTCATACACATGCTTTATTGTTAGATAAAAAACAAATTGTAATGCTCAAGTTCAAAAGAATATATATATATATCATAGGAATTTATTGATGTAATTCCCAACTCTGTGAAACCAATACTTTCGGAGATATAATTTGTCTGTTTGAACAAGAGCGCCTAGAAGCTCCTGTCCACAGGGCTTGAATCTTTTTTTTTTTAATTTTCTAGTACGGTTCTCACAAAGTTTCACATACGTCTTTATCTCCATATTCTACAACTAGTGACCAAGCTTCAATTCGAACATACGCGCAAAAATGAAAAGACACCAGGAAAAACGAACGATATAAAAATAATACATAACCTTTCAAAAGTGCTCTCTCACAAATATACTCCTCGGTAGCCGCATGGATCTCTTGATGAAGAATGGCCTCATTCGCCTCCGCTAGTTTTCAAAGATATTCACTCTTGTTCTTAGAAATCCCTTCACTATTTGATTTCAAAAAGGAAAATATCGTAGCTCAAAGGGCCGGGGGAATCTCTTTCAAAACCAGGTCTGGCCAATCCAAACGATGATTATTCAGAACTTCATATGTTCGAAGACCGCTACAGGAGCCTAATGTAGGGTCATCTCCCATGGATTCCATTGTATTATGAAAAGATCGGCCCGAAAATTTATATTATAATTTAATACGTCATCATGACATTCATGGTTTTGAAGGGTTTCACAAAATTTCAATGATGTTGGGCATCTGCTTTGATGATATATTTTAAATTTGTTTTCAATAATTTTCTATGATTTTTTAAAAATTTTCTAGAATACAATCTTCACGAAATTAGTAAAAAATTTTGCGTCGGCATTCTAGAATTCATTTCAATCTATGATTGAAACGGAATCGTATTTTTTGGGTTGAAGAAATAATAACCAAATTTCAGATTGATATAACTCCAAAACCATATGGCCGATTTTGCTAATTAATGAACTTAAATGTCGGATTCAGATGCGCAATCTACCCTGAAAACGTGCAAGTCGCTATTTCTTTCCGTTCTCAAGGTATCGTGGGATACATCATATTTTTTCGTAATTTTTTAAAAATTTTCTAGTGCTACGGTCCCTCACAAAATTCAGCAAACGTCAACATGTCAAAATTCTACAACTAGATAGCCAGCTTCAATGAATAGTTTCTGATGTAAAGAATTTTATTCGAATGATTTTCAATAATTTTTTTAAAATTTTTTAGTGATACGATTCTCACAAAATTTTGCAGGAATTTTCGCGTTGGCATTATACAACTAATAACCTTGTTCAAATTGGATCGGTTCTGTATTTTTTGAGTTGTAGAGGAAAAAGCAACCAAATTTCAGATAGGTATAACTCCAAAACCGTTTGGTCGATTATGCTTATAAGCAATTTGAAATGTCGCATTCAGATGCACTACCTAAGCTGAAAATTTCAAGTCACTATCTCTTTCCCTTCTCAGGTTATCATGACATAAATAATATTTTTGATAACTTTTTTAACATTTTCTAGCGATATGATTCTCGCAAAATTTCACAAACGTCCTTAGGTTTGTATTCTACAACAACTCACCAAGTTTCAATTTGATCAAATTAATAATGGTTGAAAACAAAATCATTATTCGCAAACCATTGGGCTGCTTATGCCCATTAACGAACTAGTCCGTCGTATTGGGATACGCCATCCACCCTTGAAAGTTCTACTCGCTAGTTCTTTCCGTTCTCAAGTTATCGTGGCGACGGCTGGCCGAACAGAATCAAATTTGACCTCAAATTCTTCATCGGGGAGGCTAACCCAATCGTTTGAGACCAAAGTTGATAAAAAATACCTTCGATATAATTGGCTATCCTCTGTTGCATTGTATTAATACATCGCTAAGGGAAGGTTCCTTTCCTGATAATTTAAAAACATCAGTTGTAATTCCCATACCGAAAGTCGCTAGGACTAAAAATATTAAAGAATACAGACCTATAAATACTCTGCCATGTGTAGAAAAAATACTGGAATTGTCAGTTTATGAGCAATTCACAAATTATCTTGATGAAAAAGGGTTATTGGGTCAAAACCAGTCAGGATTCCGGAGTGGATTTTCATGTGAAACTGCATTGCAGAAGGTTATAAATGATTTCAAGTTTGCGGTTGACAAAGGTAATATGGTTGTAGCAGTTTTTTTAGACTTGCGTAGGGCATTTGAAGTTGTCGATAGAGAAATTCTGCTAAAGAAACTCAATCTCTACTTTGGCGTAAGTGGACATGCCTATGAGTGGTTTGAGTCGTACCTACAAAATAGGTTCCAAAAAACTAAAGTTAATGGTAATATATCTAATGCAAGGGATGTAATATCTGGAGTACCTCAGGGCAGCGTCCTGGGCGCATTACTTTTCATATGTTTTGTCAATGACATACTCGGACTGGATTTGGGTGAATGTAATATTCATTTGTTCGCCGACGATACTATAGTTTACATAATGGGTAATGAAATTAACAGCCTAATAAGAAAAATAAATAGCAGTCTCTTGACCATTAGTGAATGGTTCAAAAAAACAAATTAATAGTAAATACAAATAAATCTAAATACATGATTGTCAAAAGTAGACGACATTTGAACGATACAATTGATGATAATATTAAATGTAATGATCTTGACCTCGAGCGTGTTAAAAGTATGAAATATCTGGGCATTGTCATCGATGAAAAACTATCGTTCGGTGAACACATTGAGTATATCTGGAAGAAGATATCTAAAAGGATTGGATTCGCATATAGAATAAGCAAAAATCTTACTCAGTTCAGTAGACATATGATATACAACAGCATAATAAAGCCCCACTTTGAATATTGTTCTTCTATTCTATTTATGTGCCAAGACACAGACATTCAAAAACTACAAATTTTGCAAAATAGATGTATGCGTTTTATCCTAGGGTGTAATAGATTCGAAAGTATAGTGCGTATGCAAGTATATCTTCAGTGGATGTCTGTTAAGAAACTAATACAATTTCGAACGTTGATCTTTATTCATAAACTAATCAATAATATGCTTCCTGATTATCTTTCAAGGAACCTACATTTCCGGTCTGATGTTCACTCATACAACACCCGTCAATGTAGCCATATCCATATAAACCAAACTAAACTTATGTGTACAAAAAAAAGCATTTTTGATGTGGGAGTTGCAGCCTACAACAAGTTACCAAATGCGTTCAAATGTTATAAGTTGGGGGCATTTAAATTACACTTGCGGCAATATATTATGCGGATCGATGGACTTGGCTGATTTTTGTATGGTGTACAAGTAATCATCATTCTATAACGGCCAAAGGTACTGTTGATCTTTCCTGTGATCATGAACTTTTTAATTAACCATTGTGATATTTTATCTCCTTTTTTTTTAATCGTCGTTTCAATAATTTTAGTGTATTCAAATATTTATGAACATAAGTGTCTGTATTTATGTGTACTTTTGTGTAAATTTTCTGTGAGTTACTTGTGGTAGGTACAACTAGTGAGTAAGACTCCATGTAATGATTGCACTAGTCTTTGACTAAATAAATGAAATAAATTATCGGTGAAAAATTCGAAAATTACAGACATTTGGACAAAATGATAACGCGATGTTCCTCCGAGAATTTTCTGAAAAAATATGACGAATCCAAGAATTTTCAGCTTTTCGAAAAATATATCAGTGAAATTGATACAGTTTGCGATAACGACTTAGCCATGCTAGTCGATGAACTTGATGAATTAGAAAGTGACATCGATGAATTCCATGAAAAGAATGGGGATGTTGTAGGGGCTAATGTTGCACTGCTACCTTAATTTTATTGTGCCACTCCATCAGAGCTGTCGGTGTCATCATGATCTACAGCTCACCTTCCACTTCCAGAGTTCTGATGAACTCCAGTATCTGGAATGGCTTCAAGGACGCTACGTCCTTCGCTCCTGCACATTTCTTGCCTAAAACATTCCTTGCTCTGGTTTGAAATGTCAAGGCATTCCGTAATCAGGTGATTGAGAGTTTCATCCTCCTCCCCACAGAAGCTGCACTAGTAAGTTTCTGCTAGCCCTAATAATCATCATGTGCTTCCTAAGACAGCAATGCTCTGTGAAGAAACCAGTAAGGAGTTGCAGCGTGTTTGTAATGGGATCCATATACTTCTTGGATCTGACAGTGTCAAAGTTCCGTAGGAACTTTTTGAAGTGATGCATTCCTGGGAGAGATCTCCAGAGTATACCACTTTCAGTTTCTTCTTGCATCGGAAATTTACTTTTGTAGGTGTATCTACCTACCCAATTATAGGATTCTGGTCAATAAATTGGGTTCGTGCTCCTTTCTTGGCAAGTGTGTTGGCCTCCTCATTTCCTATAATTCCCAAGTGACCAGGAACCCAGATCAACGAGACCATGTTGTTCCAGCCTACTTCATTAACTCAATATAGCACAGCTTGTACTCTGATTACTGATCTGGCTTCAAAATGCACTTGATCATTCAGTAAACAGAACTCAGAATCTCTTACATGTCTGATCACGCAATTGGTAAAGTGTCGAAATTACCAAAAATTTCCATCCCGAAATTTTCCGGTAAATTCGACGCATAGTCAGAATTTCACGATCTGTCCAGTGATTCAGCCGAGTTAATAGGGGAACCATTGAAAAACAGGTACGATAATCGCAAAAAAGTTCGTTATAATCACACTAAAGCTCTTATCAATATGCCTTGTATACCTTGTAGACCAGGTTCAAAAACGTTACCAAGTTCTTAAAATTTTGGGCACACCGGTTGATTCGTGGAATACAATTCTGATTGTGATCAGCACGGAAAAATTGAATAACTCCCTACGCAAAAAGGGAGAAGAGTTCAGTAATGAATTTCTATTCCCCAAAATTGATCATATTATTTCATTCCTTGAACGCCGGTTTCAGTTAGAAGATAGCAAATCACATCACACGAGCGCTAAGCCGCCCCAAGCAAGCGAAAAGAGGAGTTCCTATAATCCTAATCCATATTCGCGTCAGAAGTCGTACGTTACTGCCGCTAACCCTCTGTCATGCCAGCCTTGTAAATGTGAGCATTAAGTGAGGGAATGTGAGAAATTGAATGCGTTATCTCCATCAGCCCGTTAAGTTGCGAAAACAGATTTACCATGTACAAACTGTCTACATGAAGGTCTCCGTTCATCAGAATGCTTAACCGGAAATTGTAATACCTGCGGTCGAAATCATAACACTATTTTACATGTAGACAATAATATGATTCAAATGGCTCATCCATCTGGCTTAAAAATACATGCGTCGGTGGAGTCTGAAACTTTATTATCCACCGCGATTGTAGATATCGTGAATAAGAGAGAGCAAGAACATTCATGTCAGTCAGTTAACGTCTATGTAATTGGTGTGGATGACATATAAAATATTCGACTGCAGCCACTTCGAAATCTGAATTTAGCAATTTTCAAAAGAATGTCGAATTTCTCATTATCCCACGCATCCCGGAAATCATGCCCTCAATTCTAGTCGACCGTAGAAATTTAGAAATACCAAAAAATATAAAGCTTGCTGACCACAGTTTCAAAGAGCCTTCGAACATTGATGCCCCCATCGGTGTGAAATTATTTTACAAACTACTCTATGCATCGGACAAATACCACTTGAAAATCATCTTGAAGGTGAGTTATCGCTGGTGAAATAAATAACATCAGCCAATTAAAAAATATTCATCTTACCGTAAACTCAAATGACATAAATCATACGTGATTTTGGTAAGTTGAAGAAATACCGGCGCAGCGATTATGGTTACCGGAAGAAACATTAACAGAAAACCATTTCATACTTAATACTAAAAGGGATGCCGAGGGCATCAGGTATATGGTAGGTTTGCCGTTCAACGACCATAAATCAATTCTCGTTACCTCGTACCCACTTGCGGTTAAACGATTACAATCATTAGAAGTGCGACTCGTAAGAGATAACGTTGTTATGCAAGAGTATTCGAAGTTCTTTACAGAATACAGAAATTTGAAATATATATTTTATTATTTTGAAACCATTGGGTAGATTCAGCCCAATAACGAACTTAACCGAGATATTTATCTCCCAAACTTACGGTGGAAATTTCAACTGTGTAGCTCATTACGTTCGAGAGTTATCGCGCCTTCCAGCTGCCAGAATTGATTTCGACCACGGATTTTTGATCGCTGAGTCGAACCAAATCGTTTAAGACTATTTTTATCCAAAAATTCGGTATTCCGAGGAACACGAGCGCCAAAAATGCCAGGAAGGTGCAGCATGAACTTCAAATGAAGCTGCATATAAGCTATGCGTGGCAAAACCTTGAACATTGCCTCGCGATTCAGCCTAGCGCTATGTATTGTAAACGGGGCTGCCGCGATGCCCGTCTGATACGTGTATCAGTGTTTGAGGGTTTGCCGCACATCGTTTATACGCTGCTTTACTGATGGGATGCCGCGTATTAAGCCCTGGTTTCTCTGACAAGATCGGCCCGAAATATTTCGGTGAAATAGAACGAACAGTTCGGCAACGATTTCGGTAAAATCCATTGTAGTATGTGTAGTACGTGTAGCGGTTTGTATAAAATATCGGAACGAAATTTCGGCGAAGTGTGCGGAGAGCAGTTCGTCGGGGCAGTTCGTCGGAATCAACAAGGTTTTGATTTGAACGATCTTAAAACGGCGCAGTTCGGCGAACTTTTTGTTTGTATTGGACCGTGCATTTTTATTTCTTGGAGAATTTATTGACTGAAATTAGAGCGTTTGTTCGTTCTATTTCACCGAAATATTTCGGATCCGATCTGGTCAGAGAAACCAGGGCTTTAAGCCCTGGTTTCTCTGACAAGATCGGCCCGAAATTTTTCGGTGAAGATTCGCGAACAAACGCTCTGAGTTCCCGAACTACATATATTGTCTTTCCCATAAACGGGAGGATTTTCTTTAATTTTTTCAATTAATATTTTGTCCTCTAGCGCAGAGAACTCTAATTTTTGGTATTTTTTCGCGAACATCTTTCTACCACACCTATAGAACCTACAGTAAACAAATTCTCCAAGAAATAAAAATGCACGGTCCCATACAAACAACAAGTTCGCCGAACTGCGCCGTTTTAAGATCGTTCAAATCAAAACCTTGTTGATTCCGACGAACTGCTCTCCGCACACTTCACCGAAATTTCGTTCCGATCTTTTATACAAACCGCTACACGTACTACACATACTACACTGGATTTCACCGAAATCGTTGCCGAACTGTTCGTTCTATTTCACCGAAATATTTCGGGATGATCTTGTCAGAGAAACCAGGGCTTTACGTAACTCTCCCGTCTCCCGTTCTGCTCTTATCGAAATTCGTAGCGAAGTACTGTGTATTGTGCAAGTTTATACGGCTGCATATCTAACAATCCCGTTATGCAACTTATGGAGCTAAAAAATAAAATAAAGAAATCATATCTCCGAAAGTATCTACTTCATACAGTTGAAAATGATCTCAATGGATTTCTATGATGAAACTGCATCTCCAAGAAGAATTGAATTTGAAATTTGTAATGTAAAAAAAAATTGTTTCGTTACTCTGAAACCATTAGGCCAATTCTCGCCAATTACGAACTTAACCGAGATATTCGTCTTCCAAACACACTCTGAAAATTTCATCTGTGTATCCCATTCCGTTGGACAGTCATTATACCTGCGGCCTGCTGGAGCAGTCGGCCGTAGTTTTTTGCTACGGCAATCCAATCAATGAACAAAAATAAATAAAATTCGTTCAAACCCTGTGGACAGGAGCTTTCTGGCGTTCTTGTTCAAACAGACAAATTATATCTCCGAAAGTATTGGTTTCTCAGAGTTGGGAAATTTAATTGTATTATATATGACAGTACAAAATAAAGGCGCTTTATTATTATTATTCTTATGAAAGAACTTCATCCTAGCAGAAATTGAATTCAAACATCATAGAAGAATTTAAATTCAACGAGAGTGCCAAAAATTATTAACCTACCATTACCATTCCCATCATCATATGGATTGAGCATCGGCATGAAAATATCAACCAACAAACAGTATGATATTATATTATAATTCTCATAATTCTACGATTGCAAATAAATGAATTAGACAATGTCATGTCTCAGGAAAATAAGTTAACATTATAACAATTCATAGATAGAATAATTATATAATTCTGTGAAAACATAGAAATATACATATATCCGAAAGTATTAGCTTGTTAGAGTTAAAAATGATATCAATGGATTCTTATGGTAAAAATGCATATTGAAAAAAAACTAATTTGGAACTTGTTCTGTAAAAAAAAATTTTTTTTTTGTTACTCCGAAACCATCTGTCCGATTTTGCCCAATAACGAACTTAGCCGAGATATTCATCTCCCAAACCTACTCTGAAAATTTCAACTGTCTAGCTCATTCCTTTCGAGCGTTATCGTGCAGGACAGAATGAATTTCGACCACGGATTCTTGATCAGTGAGTCGAACCAAATCATTTAAGACCATTTTCATTGAAAAATTCGAAAATTACAGACATTTGGGCAAATTGATAAGCTGTTCCGAGGAACAAGAGCGCCAAAAACTCCGCATGCATATGAAGGTCATGATTATAACATGAATATTCAGTTGCATGGAGTTTGGGATGCCAATGAAAAGGCATACAGTGCTTGTATTTATATTAGATCAATCGATAATTCAGGCAATGTTATCGTTAGATTAATTAAGTCTCGCGTAAAGCCGTAAAGTCCGTGAGTCTACCTCGTCTGGAATTATACGGCGCCATTTTGTCAGCTCGTTTGTTCGCTACAATGAAATAATCGCTCCCACAGTGTTTTGATGCCTCCAATTTGTGGTCATACCCAACTGTAGCTCTTTGTTGGATAAATACCCAAACTCATTTGATAAAAACTTTTGTTTACAATCGTGTAGTGTTGTTATTCGCGTAACGTGTCCGCTGATGAAAATCACGCTGATCTGGCATAACAGGACAAAATAACCAATGAATTTATTCAATGTCAAATTTGGAAATACGGTCCACAATTTTCACATCAGGAAATTGAGTCTTGGCCACCAGATATATTTATAATCACTGAAATACCTGAATTAAACTACTCTTTCCGTCAAAGAGTTGCATGAAAATCGAGGTGAACAATGCATTAATCCTAGAAAGATAGCGCTCCCTGTCTAGGCTCTGACGAATTATTGCTCACATAAATCGTTTCGTTAATAACACAAGGAATAAATCGAAAAGGTACTCTGGTCAGTTGAGCTCTTAAGAACTAGATAAAGTGGAGAAAACCATAGTTGAAATTACCCAAGCAACCGCGTTTGTCAGGGAAATAAAGCTGCTAAAAAATAACGAAGCATTACATGATAAGTGCCGGAATTCCCCAAAATCCCTTCTCAGATGAGTACGCAATACTCAGAGTAGGAGGTTGACTAATTCATTCTCCCTTACCAACTGAACAACGTCATCTGATTTTATTACTTTACGACCATTTCATTGCACGGCTAATCATTCGGGAAGAGCACTTGCGTCTGAAGCATGCTGACTCTCAAACCACTCTTTACTCGGTTCGTCAGAAATATTGGCTACTCAATGTGTAACTCCTTTGTGTCCATTTCTGAATGTCAACGTTGATTACTGTGGTCCCAGTAGTTAGCACTAAACGGTTTCCAGGGTACAATGTGACAATAACCTCATCATTTGTGTTTTAGCGCTCAGAATTATTAATGCCACCTTGACAGTTTGAACTACCACAGCGCCATCTAGACTTGGTGGCTGCAATTTTTTGGAGTTCGTGGCGGTGAAGCGTCATCTAGACTTGGGTGGAGAGATGGAATTTTGCTTTTTTACTATCGTGAAAAAATCTCGACGATGTTGAGATTCAAACTCGCGCCGATTAGGTACATATTTTGTGTACCTGAGTGTGTTCGGTTCTAGATACGGAGTTTGATGCAGTTGGAGGTGTGCATTCCGCGATCGAAGCCGGTAATTGGTCCCTTTATTCAGGTTGACATTCTGTAACCAAACCCGTATGTCAATCAGTTAGCGTCAGTGGCTTGGAGGTTGAAGGCTGAAGTACACAAAATATGTTTGTACCTAATCGGTGCGGGATCGAATCTCAACACAATCGAGATTTTTTCAATAAATATATGACGCTTCACCGTAGTAAGAAAGCAAACTCCACCCAAGTCTAGATGGCACTTCCCGCCACGAACTTCCAAAAATTCCACCCTCCAGTCTAGATGGCGCTTTGAACGTTGCAACTGTCATGGCGGAATTAATCATTCTGAGCTCTAAGCCAGAAATGTGATAGTCACATTGTGCTCCACAAGCCATTTAGTACTAACTACTGATCCCCTATATGTGAAGGAGAAAAAGGATCGAAACCGCAACAAATTAAAGGTACACGTGGCGGTTTTCGTTTGTTCATCTGCAATTGGTGAACTCACCTCGGAAGTCTCTTTGCATGTCCAGAGCGGCTTTTCTCTAGTAGAGAAAAATTAGCCTCAATTTTCTCGGATAATGCCGCCAACTTTAAAAATATTACGAAGAAATTTTATGTATCTCAACTTGAGAACGGAAATAGATAGAGACTTGCAAGTTCCATGGTAGGTTGCGCATCCGAATGCGACTATTAATTTCGTTGATTGGAATAATAGCTCAAATGGTTTTGGAGTTATACTCATCTGACATTTTCTTGTTATTCCCTCTATAACTCAACATATACAAATCAGACCTCGAATCTGACCCAATTAAAACTCGATGATAACTTGTAGAATACAGACCTAATTTTCACGGAATATCGTGAATATCGTATCCTGAAGTTATTTGATGCGTCAGATTTCGTATTTAAATTTAAATAGAATACACATGAAATGATCAAAAATTCTGTGAGCATAGATTCTCTCGTTACTGAAATATGTCTCAAAAATGGTATTAAATGTATTATTATATTCATATATTATAAAAGCTGAGAAAACGGTATATGGGTGATTCCGTTCTAACTGTGATATTCAATGTCCTGTATTGTTTGTTCTCATAGGTCATTAATTAATAATCAATTTATGAAATTTTTGTGCTTATTGGAAAATTATGAACATATTTCAACATTATTTTCATATACTATAACTTGCCACTTACAGAAAACTTACAATTTATCACTTAAATGTCAGTACCATGTCCATTTCTAGAATTTATTCATTAAATGTCAGTACCGTGTCATGTCCATTTCTAGAATTTATTTATAAATTGTCAGTTTTTTTTGTCGTAATAAATGATTTAAACTAATTACCTCATAAATTCTAATGTTTATGATCAAACTGAACAAAATTGACATTTTTTGTTTAATGTATTAAGTTAACATTGAATTCCGGTTCAATAACTTTTGTCTTTAAAGCTTTACTTAATACATTAAATAAAAAATGTGTCAATTTTGTTCAGTTTGATCATAAACATTAGAATTTATGAGGTAATTAGTTTAAATCATTTATTAGGACAAAAAAACTAACAATTTATAAATAAATTCTAGTAATGGACATGACACGGTACTGACATTTAATAAATAAATTCTAGAAATGGACATGGTACTGACATTTAAGTGATATATTGTAAGTTTTCTGTAAGTGGCAAGTTATATTACATGAAAATAATGTTGAAATATGTTCATAATTTTCCAATAAGCACAAAAATTTCATAAATTGATTATTAATGAATGACCTATGAGAACAAACAATACAGGACTTGTTTGTTCTCATAGGTCATTCATTAATAATTAATTTATGAAATTTTTGTGCTTATTGGAAAATTATGAACATATTTCAACATTATTTTCATATAATATAACTTGCCACTTACAGAAAACTTACAATATATCACTTAAATGTCAGTACCATGTCCATTTCTAGAATTTATTTATTAAATGTCAGTACCCATGTCCATTTCTAGAATTTATTTATAAATTGTTAGTTTTTTTGTCCTAATAAATGATTTAAACTAATTACCTCATAAATTCTAATGTTTATGATCAAACTGAACAAAATTGACACATTTTTTATTTAATGTATCAAGTAAAGCTTTAAAGACAAAAGTTATTGAACCGGAATTCAATGTTAACTTAATACATTAAACAAAAAATGTCAATTTTGTTCAGTTTGATCATAAACATTAGAATTTATGAGGTAATTAGTTTAAATCATTTATTACGACAAAAAAAACTAACAATTTATAAATAAATTCTAGAAATGGACATGACACGGTACTGACATTTAATAAATAAATTCTAGAAATGGACATGGTACCTTCATTTAAGTCATAAATTGTAAGTTTTCTGTAAGTGGCAAGTTATATTATATGAAAATAATGTTGAAATATGTTCATAATTTTCCAATAAGCACACAAATTTCATAAATTGATTATTAATTAATGACCTATGAGAACAAACAATACAGGACATTGAATATCACAGTTAGAACGGAATCACCCATATATCAATGCTCTTAATTCGATTAAGGGTGTCTTATTGAGGTGAAAGAAAATACAACATGCGCATAAATATCCTGACTTCATTCAGTGCTTGAACCAATTTTTTTATCTTGTTATGTCAATGTTATTGAATATAGAGTTATTATTATAATTGTTGCGGTAATTCACAATATTGAGAGATAAATGAACTGCTGCTCTTGAGGGTACCCTCTTGTGTAGGAACGTAGCAGGTGTCATGGACGACACCCCTAGGATTTCTAAAGCCTTTGTTCTAGGCATAATTGTCTGTGATATACACGAGCCGTACAGACACAATAACTTAAATGCTTATGTTCTTTCACAAGCCGGAAGAAATGTGCGGTTAATTAAGCAAATCGGTTTCGAAAGCAGGCAAAATAGATGATTCATGTATTAGACAACGCTAACTCATGGAGTCTCAAATGTAACTGTCATTTTTAGAACAAACTCGCACCCGAGCGGAACGTTCAGTGCATATATATATAATATGGGAGGAAATTCGCCAAGGCGATTTCCCGCAATAATAATTATACTTTTGTTCAATGCAGAGGGTGAAATTCCAGTCATAGAATGGAATAATATTCATTGAAAATCAAAACAAATACTGTGAAACGGTTATACTGTGAACAGCAGTAAAGGAATTTATTGAAGGCGGAGTATTCCGCTAAAATTTCATAGATTAATCCGCAATTCGAAACTTCGCGAGGAACAACAGAGTATCAGACATATTATTGCGATCCAGGCATTATCAGATTTCAATTCAAGTAGATATCTCTTGCCTTCCTGTATTCAAAGTTTCATTCATGCCATCACGCTTGTCCAATTAAATGAAAGGATCATTTTCCTGGGGATGAAAATGGAGAACAGAAACAAGTTATAAAGGGTATACCCGGTATCTATAGAGAGAATAATTCTTTATTTGTTTTGATAATCAGCCATATTTCTCATGAACGCATTGTTATTCAGATCATGAAGCTAATTCAATTTCATGCATGAGAACAATACAAAGCTTGATACTTAATTAAAATTGTACCGTCTCAGTTCATTATCGGTGGGATCTGAAAACAGTTATCGTACGTTCTTTTCGGAGATATGATTCGTCAAAGTTTGAACAAGAGCGCCAAATCTCCTGTCCACAGGGCTCTCCCACTTTTTTCACCATATTTTCTGACACCGGTTGTCGCTTTTTCCGATTTTAGTGGCATTCTCCCCCGTAAAGTGAAAATTCAAAGTTACTCGATGTACCAAATTCAAAATGCGGGTAACATTGAATGATTCAAAGTTACCTTATATTCATACGTTTCCCAAGTAGTTCAGAAATTAAAATTTTAACAAATATTAAATGTTTACGAATGAATATTTTAAAATGAAACTGGAGACGACCACTTATAAGGCAAGGAAAATCTATTACTCACCGCCTTTGTATATTTAATTTTGAATTATTAGGAAGCAACCAACACCCCCTGAAAAACGCAATCAGCAATAGCGCGTAAAACGTAACAGAATATTTGACAGATGAGTAGTTCTCTTTAATGTGGCAAACTTCATATTGGTATGTTCCATTTTTAACTTGCGTCCAACTCATACGTAAAAGTTGGAAGCAAGTCATACATAGAAGTACGATGTATTATTGAAATTTTGAAAAATCATATCGCCGAAACTAATAGCTTGTTAGAGTTGAAAATAATATCAGTGGTTTCTTATGGTGAAACTGCATCTAAAAAATAAATTGAATTCAAAATTTGTAATGTAAAAAACAGGAGTGCTTATCAATTTGCCCATATGTCTGTAATTTTCAAATTTTTTTATGAAAATGGTCTTAAACGATTTGGTTTTACTAACTGATCAAGAATTCGTGATCAGAATCAATTCTGTCCGGCTGGTTCGGCCGTTAACACGATAACTCTCGAACGGAATGAGCTAGACAGTTAAAATTTCCAGAGTAGGTTTGGGACAAAAATATCTCCTCTAAGTTCTTTATTGGGCAGAATCGTCCAGATGGTTTCGGAGTAACGAAAAAAAAAAATTGTTTTGCTACAAATTTCAAATTAATTTTTTTTTAAGATGAAGTTTCACCATAAAAATCCGTTGATATCATTTTCAACTCTAACAAGCTAATAGTTTCGGAGATCGATGATTTTTCGAAATTTCAATAATACATCGTACATGTTTTCACAGAATGTTCTAATTTTTCAATCTATGAATTATCGCATTATCTATGTTCACACATCTTATTTTCCTATATGGGATATTTCAAATTTATTTCTGGTTCGTTACCGTCATCTTGGGTAACTCTGAATTCCACTCTAACTTTGAATAAAACCTTACAAATGATAAATTTATTTTTATCATACGTAGAAGTTGGATGCAAGTCCAAGATACTGTTTAAAACGGAACATACCAATGTGAAGTTTGACACATTAAAGAGAACTACTCATCTGTCAAATATTCTGTTACGTTTTACGCGCCATTTCTGAGTGCGTTTTTCAGCGGGTGTTGGTTGCTTCCAAATAATTCGAAATTAAATATACAAAGGCGGTTTTGAGCAGGTGAGTTATTGATTTTCCTTGCCTTTTATGATGGTCGTCCCTAGTTGCATTTTGAAATATTCATTCTTAATCATTAAATTTTTGTTGGAATTCTTAATTTCTGAACTACTTAATGGGTAACTTTGAATCGTTCAATGTTACCCGCAATTTGAATTTGGTACATCGGGCAACTTTGAATTCACATTTTAAGGTGGAGAATGCCACGAAAGTCGGAAAAGTGATTCCTGGCGTCAGAAAATATGGTACAAAAAGTGGGAAAGCCCTGTGGAGTAGAGCTTTGGCGCTCTTGTTCAAACTTTGTCAAATCATATCTCCGAAAGTATTAGTTTATCAGAGTTCGGAATTATAACAATGGATTCTTAGGATAGAACTAGATCATAAAATGAAATAAATTAAACAAGAATCCATTTACGTCATTTCCAACTTTGAGAAACCAATACTTTCGAAGCTATTTCTTAACAAACACATTTTGGAGCTCCTGTTTTAATTTAGTTTTTTTGGCGCTCTAGTTCCTCGGAACTGGGTGCTTATCAATTTGTCCAAATGTCTGTAATTTTCGAATTTTTGGCTGAAAATGGTCTCAAACGATTTGGTTCGACTCACTGATCAAGAATCCGAGGTCAAAATCGATTCTGTCCGGCCGGCCGGCCGTAGACACGATTACTCTCGAACGAAAGGAGTTAGAGGATTGAAATTTGCAAGGTGGGTTTGGAGCGTAAATATCTCGGACAAGTTCGTTAATGGGCAAAATACATCAATCGGTTTCGGAGTTATGGCCGATTTTAGTGAAACACATTTTTTATGAATATTTCCGAAACCGATCACTTGATCTATCTGAAATTTAGCATCAAATTGTAGAATCATGACCTTTATACGCATGCGAAGTAATGTATTGATCAGGTTACCGCAAAGTGTCAAAAACAAATAATAAAAAAAAAATTTCTACAATAACTCTCGAACGGCCGTAGGCACGATAACTCTCGAACAGTATAAGCTAGGCAGTTGAAATTCTCAGAGTAGGTTAGGGAGGTGAATATCTCGGTTTAGTACGTTATTGGGCAAAATAGGCCAGATGGTTTCGGAGTAACGAAAGAAAAAACATTTTTGTTAAGCAACAAATTTCGAATTCAATTTTTATTTAAGATGCAGTTTCACCATTAATATCCATCGATATCATTTTCAACTCCAACAAGCTAATACTTTCGGAGATATGATTATTCTAAATTTCAATAATGAATCGTACTTCTATGTTTTCACAGAATGCTATAATTATTCTATCTAAGCTTTATTATATGATCTGTTTTCATACTCGTACATGTCATCCCGTTCTATAAGAGAGAGTCAAATTCATTTCAGCTATTTTAATTAGGTTTCTTCCATGGTGCAGTTCTCATTCTCAGATTGCTCATTTAATCTTGATAAATAAACTATTATTTGAATTTAATTTCCTTTATGATGCAGTTCTATCATAAGAATACATTGATATAATTCCCAACTCTGAGAAACCAATACTTTCGGAGATATAATTTGTCTGTTTGAACTAGAGCGCCAGAAAGCTCCTAGCCACAGGGCTTGAACCCATTTTTTGCGCGCGTGTTCCGCAAGGAACAGCGTGCTATCATTTCGTCACAATGTCTGTATTTTTCGAATTTTTTTTCGAAAATGGTCTCAAACGATTGGGTTCGACTCCCTGATGAAGAATTCGAGGTCAAATTCAATTCTGTCCGTCCGGTCCGGCCGGCCGGTCCGGCCGTTAGCACGATAACTCTCGAACGGAACGACTTAGAGCGTTGAAATTTGCAGGGTAGTTTCGTAGCGTAAATATCTCGGACAAGTTCGTTAACGGGCGAAATCGACCGAGCGGTTTCGGAGTTAAGGCCGTTTTTAATAAAAACGTTTTTTATGAATATTTCCGGAACCGATCACTCGATCTTTTTGAAATTTGGCATCAGATTGTAGAATCATGACCTTTATATGCCTGCGAAGTTTTGTGTTGAACGGACGGCCCTAAAGTGGCAAAAAAAAATTTTGAAAATTTGAAAATTTTGTTTTCACGATAACTCGAAAAATACTGATCTGATTAAATTGAAACTCAGTAGATAGATGCAAAAGACCAAAGCAAACACTTTTGCAAAATTTCGTGAAGATCACGTGACATGAAAAAAATGAAAAAATTACTACTATTTTGCGGAATACTTTGCTTTTAATGCCGAAACATATGTTTTTGAGGTTCATGCTGCCCTTTCCGGGCATTTTCCGTATTGCGCATGCGCAGATGAGAAGTCCTTTAACTGCTGTAGTTTTCGTCAGAGAGGATTGGGGTTTTGGGGTGGCGGATGCTATTCCTCCATAGAATTCAGATCCCTGATGAGGGTCTGCGCATGCGTAGATTAAAGATGCGATATCTTCCGAACCACTAGTGTGGGAGAATCGGAGTTTTTTGTAAGGTGTGTTATTTTGAGAGGACTTTTAGCCGCCAGTAGATTGCGCATGCGCAGAAGAGAAGTGACTGTTTTTGGGTTGGATGGGTTATGTTGGGAGTGGTGAGTCGATATTATGAGGTTTTAAAAGAATATTCATAGCAATTCAGTGCAAGGATAAGTCAGTTTGGGGGATGTAGCGTTGTTTCCGAGTTAAAGTGTCCGTACCGTGGCCCTGGGGCTAATTTTGAAATTGATGTTACCCCTTACAGGCATTTTTCGTTATGCGCATGAGCAGACCATCAGTGATTTAACTGGTGGTGTTTTCATCAGAGAGGATTAGGGTTTTGGGGTGGCGGATGCTATTCCTCTATAGAATCCCTCGTTGAGGGTCTGCGCATGCGTGGATTAAAGATGTGATATCTCCTGAACCACTAGTGTTGGAGAATCGGAGTTTTTTGTAAGGTGTGTTATTTTGAGAGGACTTTTAGCCGCGAGTAGATTGCGCATGCGCAGAAGAGAAGTGACTGTTTTTGGGTTGGATGGGTTATGTTGGGAGTGCTGAGTCGATATTATGAGGTTTTAAAAGAATATTCATAGCAATTTAGTGCAAGGACAAGTCAGTTTGGGGGATGTAGCGTTGTTTCCGAGTTGAAGTGTCCGTACCGTGGCCCTGGGTTTAATTTTGAAATTGATGTTACCCCTTACAGGCATTTTTCGTTATGCGCATGAGCAGACCATCAGTAATTTAACTGGTGGTGTTTTCGTCAGAGAGGATTAGGGTTTTGGGGTGGCGGATGCTATTCCTCTATAGAATCCCCTGTTGAGGGTCTGCGCATGCGTGGATTAAAGATGTGATATCTCCTGAACCACTAGTGTTGGAGAATCGGAGTTTTTTGTAAGGTGTGTTATTTTGAGAGGACTTTTAGCCGCGAGTAGATTGCGCATGCGCAGAAGAGACGTGACTGTTTTTGGGTTGGATGGGTTATGTTGGGAGTGCTGAGACGATATTATGAGGTTTTAAAAGAATATTCATAGCAATTCAGTGCAAGGACAAGTCAGTTTGGGGGCTGTAGCGTTGTTTCAGAGTTAAAGTGTCCGTACCGTGGCCCTGGGGCTAATTTCGAAATGGATGTAACCCCTTACAGGCATTTTTCGTTATGCGCATGAGCAGACCATCAGTGATTTAACTGGTGGTGCTTTCGTCAGAGAGGATTGGGGTTTTGGGGTGGCGGATGCTTTTCCGCTATAGCATTCCCTGGTGAGGGTCTGCGCATGCGTGTATTCAAGAAGCGATATCTCCTGAACCACTAGTGTTGGAGAATCGGAGTTTTTTGTGAGGTGTGTAATTTTGGGAGGACTTGCAGCCACGAGTATACTGCGCTTGCGCAGACGAGAAGTGAATGGTTTTGGGTTGTTTGGGTTATGTTGGGAGTAATGAGCCGATATTGTGAGGTTTTAAAAGAATATTCATGTCAATTCAGTGCACGGACACAAGTCAGTTTGGGGGAAATAGCGTTGTTTCCGATTTGAAATGTCTGTATGGTGGCCCTGAGGCGAATTTATAAATAACTATATTCGGTAGATCTATATTAAAATGCGTTCGGATTTGGAGAAGATGCAATTTCGTCCCTAACGGAGGACCCACAACCGAATTTTTTTCTGATCTACGGTAAAACTAACAGCCAAACTGTATTGATAGCTATATTTGTTAAAGGAACTTGAAAAAAAAAAAAAGCACTGACGTGAAGTCAGTACTCTTTGGCGCGCATGTTCACGGTGGCTAATTTGAATTGAATGATTCAAAAATTATCAGTGCTGTATCTAAGCTGCCATCAGGATAGAGTAACAAAGTTGGAAAAGAACACAAGTGACTCTCCTTAGTCGCACAAGCTCCTAGAAGATTTGGGAGGGTCAGTATAATCCTAATCATGTTTATAGCACGCGCGCAAAAGCAGATTGACTTAACAATGAAAGAAAAAGTGTGAAAAGTCAATCTGCTTTGGCGCGCGTGCTATAAACATGATTAGGATTATACTGACCCTCCCAAATCTTCTAGGAGCTTGTGCGACTAAGGAGAGTCACTTGTGTTCTTTTCCAACTTTGTTACTCTATCCTGATGGCAGCTTAGATACAGCACTGATAATTTTTGAATCATTCAATTCAAATTAGCCACCGTGAACACGCGCGCCAAAGAGTACTGACTTCACGTCAGTGCTTTTTTTTTATGTTACAGTTCTATTATAACAATCCATTGATCATTTCCAACTCTGAGAGAACAATACTTTCGAAGATATGATTTGTCAAAATTTGAACAAGAGCGCAAAAACTCCTGTCCACAGGGCTTTCCCACTTTTTTTTAATTTCTTCTATCAAATATTGAACAACAGTGCCAAAGCTCCTGCCACAGGCTTTCCTACATTTTTTTTAAACAGAACATAATGAAATTGGATCTTCCCAAATTAACTTGACAGATTATTGGACACATGTCATTTATGTTTATTTAAAGATACTTGAGGAACATGAAATTCATGAAAGACAGATATACGATCTATCGAGAGCACAAAATATACTATGAAAAAATTTAGAGCAACTTCAAAAATCAAAAAACTGTTGACAACTTGTTTGGTCGAATGTAATTATAGTGGACCAGTATACCCCCATCGTTGGAATATTTCGGTAATATCTTCACCAATATAGATCACATCGCGTTCAGATCTAGAACTTTACTGTAAAAAAAATTGGTTCAGGTACTGACGTGAAGTCAGAAGCTTTTGCGCGTATGTTCTATTGTCCATTCTTCTGTATTGGACACACCTATTCGAATTTACCATGGTAAATTATGTGGTCCATTCTCCTGTATCGGAAACTCTTAATTCGAAGTTACCATGGTAAATTCGAATTAAGTGTACAATACAGGAGAATGGACAACATAATTTACCATGGTAAATTCGATTAAGGGCGTCCAATACAGAAGAATGGACAATAGAACATACGCGCAAAAGCTTCTGACTTCACGTCAGTACTTGAACCAATTTTTTTTTTTCGTGATTTTTTTGAAATTTTCTATGGGTGCGGTTCTTAAAATTTCTTTTTCGTCATTTTTTTCAAATTTTCTAGGGGAACGGTTCTTACAAAATTTTAAACACATCTTTATGATGATTTTCTACTACTAGTTACCAAGCTTCAATTCGATCGAATATTTATTTTTTGAGTTATCAAGGAAATAATATTCCAGGTGGGTATAACTCGGAAACCGTTTAACCGATTATGCCCAAAAACGAACTCAACTCACCCTTTCGGATACGCAACCTACCCTGAAAATTGCAAGTCCCGATCTCCTTTCGTTCGAAAGTTATGGAGGCAACGGTTACCCATCTACTGAACTCACACAAGAATGCTCGATTCTCCAACAATATTCAACCGATCGTGTTAAACCTTGCAACTTGGCAGTAGAGTTAGGTTATGAAGGCTCTTGAAAAATTTCAGCAATTTCAAACGAATAGTTACTGATATATAGAATTTTTTTTTCAATTTTCAATGATTTTTTAAAAATTTCTTACAAATACTATCCTCACGAAATTTTGCAAGAATTTTCGCGTTGGCATTCTACAACTAATTACCATGATTGAATTCAATCGGTTAAGTATTTTTCGAGTTAATGAAATGAAATACAACCAAATTTCAGATGGCTATAACTCTAAAACCGTTTGGCCGATTATGCTCATAAACGAACTGAAATGTCGCGTTCTGGTGCACATCCTAACCTGAAATTTTCAAGCCGCTATCTCTTTCCGTTCTCAAGTTATCGTGACAGCAAAAATATTTTTTAATAATTTTTTTAAAATTTTCTAGCCATACGATTCACACAAAATTTCACAAACGTGCTTAGGTTCATATTCTACAACTACTCACCAATTTTCAATTTGACCGGATTTATATTGGTTGAAAACAAAATTATTATTCGGAAACCACTGGGTCGATTATGACCGTTAACGAACTTGTCCGTCGTATTGGGATGCGCCACCCACCCTGAAAATTTCAAGTTGCTAGCTCTTTTCGTTCTCAAGTTATCGTGGCAACGGCCGGACAGAATCAAATTTGACCTCGAATTCTTCATTGGGGAGTCGAACTAAATCGTTCGAGACCATTTTCGTCAAAAAACTTGAAAGTTACAGACATTTGGACAAAACTTTAACGCGATGTTCCCCAGAACATACGCGCAAAAAGATTTTGAAGGCTTTCGTGGTAATTTCAACGATATCTGACAGATAGTTTCTGAGGTACAGAATTATTTTAAAAAAATTATTTTCTAATTTTCCCGTGATGCGATCCTCACAAAATTTTGCATAAGACTTCATGTCGGTATTTTTCAACTAATAACCGTGCTTAGATTCGATCAGAATGGTATTTTTCGAGATATTGGGAAAAAAAATTTCAAATGGCTATAAGTCTGAAACTACTCGGTGGATTTTGCCCATTAACGAACTCGGCCGGCGCATTAGGACTCCAAACATACCCTGAAAATTTCAACTCTCTAACTCATTGCGTTCGAGCTTAATCGTGCTTACGGCCAGCGGGAACAGCGCGCCAAATATGTTCATATGTATTAAAGACTAAATCCCTATCTCAAAACAACCTATGTCCAAAGGATAAACTAACCAACTACTGAACAACAGAATTAGCTAACATGCGTTCGGATTTGGAGAAGATGCAATTTCGTCCCTAACGGAGGACCCACAACCGAATTTTTTTCTGATCTACGGTAAAACTAACAGCCAAACTGTATTGATAGCTATATTTGTTAAAGCAACTTGAAAAAAAAAAAAAAGCACTGACGTGAAGTCAGTACTCTTTGGCGCGCATGTTCACGGTGGCTAATTTGAATTGAATGATTCAAAAATTATCAGTGCTGTATCTAAGCTGCCATCAGGATAGAGTAACAAAGTTGGAAAAGAACACAAGTGACTCTCCTTAGTCGCACAAGCTCCTAGAAGATTTGGGAGGGTCAGTATAATCCTAATCATGTTTATAGCACGCGCGCAAAAGCAGATTGACTTAACAATGAAAGAAAAAGTGTGAAAAGTCAATCTGCTTTGGCGCGCGTGCTATAAACATGATTAGGATTATACTGACCCTCCCAAATCTTCTAGGAGCTTGTGCGACTAAGGAGAGTCACTTGTGTTCTTTTCCAACTTTGTTACTCTATCCTGATGGCAGCTTAGATACAGCACTGATAATTTTTTAATCATTCAATTCAAATTAGCCACCGTGAACACGCGCGCCAAAGAGTACTGACTTCACGTCAGTGCTTTTTTTTTATGTTACAGTTCTATTATAACAATCCATTGATCATTTCCAACTCTGAGAGAACAATACTTTCGAAGATATGATTTGTCAAAATTTGAACAAGAGCGCAAAAACTCCTGTCCACAGGGCTTTCCCACTTTTTTTTAATTTCTTCTATCAAATATTGAACAACAGTGCCAAAGCTCCTGCCACAGGCTTTCCTACATTTTTTTTAAACAGAACATAATGAAATTGGATCTTCCCAAATTAACTTGACAGATTATTGGACACATGTCATTTATGTTTATTTAAAGATACTTGAGGAACATGAAATTCATGAAAGACAGATATACGATCTATCGAGAGCACAAAATATACTATGAAAAAATTTAGAGCAACTTCAAAAATCAAAAAACTGTTGACAACTTGTTTGGTCGAATGTAATTATAGTGGACCAGTATACCCCCATCGTTGGAATATTTCGGTAATATCTTCACCAATATAGATCACATCGCGTTCAGATCTAGAACTTTACTGTAAAAAAAATTGGTTCAGGTACTGACGTGAAGTCAGAAGCTTTTGCGCGTATGTTCTATTGTCCATTCTTCTGTATTGGACACACCTATTCGAATTTACCATGGTAAATTATGTGGTCCATTCTCCTGTATCGGAAACTCTTAATTCGAAGTTACCATGGTAAATTCGAATTAAGTGTACAATACAGGAGAATGGACAACATAATTTACCATGGTAAATTCGATTAAGGGCGTCCAATACAGAAGAATGGACAATAGAACATACGCGCAAAAGCTTCTGACTTCACGTCAGTACTTGAACCAATTTTTTTTTTCGTGATTTTTTTGAAATTTTCTATGGGTGCGGTTCTTAAAATTTCTTTTTCGTCATTTTTTTCAAATTTTCTAGGGGAACGGTTCTTACAAAATTTTAAACACATCTTTATGATGATTTTCTACTACTAGTTACCAAGCTTCAATTCGATCGAATATTTATTTTTTGAGTTATCAAGGAAATAATATTCCAGGTGGGTATAACTCGGAAACCGTTTAACCGATTATGCCCAAAAACGAACTCAACTCACCCTTTCGGATACGCAACCTACCCTGAAAATTGCAAGTCCCGATCTCCTTTCGTTCGAAAGTTATGGAGGCAACGGTTACCCATCTACTGAACTCACACAAGAATGCTCGATTCTCCAACAATATTCAACCGATCGTGTTAAACCTTGCAACTTGGCAGTAGAGTTAGGTTATGAAGGCTCTTGCAAAATTTCAGCAATTTCAAACGAATAGTTACTGATATATAGAATTTTTTTTTCAATTTTCAATGATTTTTTAAAAATTTCTTACAAATACTATCCTCACGAAATTTTGCAAGAATTTTCGCGTTGGCATTCTACAACTAATTACCATGATTGAATTCAATCGGTTAAGTATTTTTCGAGTTAATGAAATGAAATACAACCAAATTTCAGATGGCTATAACTCTAAAACCGTTTGGCCGATTATGCTCATAAACGAACTGAAATGTCGCGTTCTGGTGCACATCCTAACCTGAAATTTTCAAGCCGCTATCTCTTTCCGTTCTCAAGTTATCGTGACAGCAAAAATATTTTTTAATAATTTTTTTAAAATTTTCTAGCCATACGATTCACACAAAATTTCACAAACGTGCTTAGGTTCATATTCTACAACTACTCACCAATTTTCAATTTGACCGGATTTATATTGGTTGAAAACAAAATTATTATTCGGAAACCACTGGGTCGATTATGCCCGTTAACGAACTTGTCCGTCGTATTGGGATGCGCCACCCACCCTGAAAATTTCAAGTTGCTAGCTCTTTTCGTTCTCAAGTTATCGTGGCAACGGCCGGACAGAATCAAATTTGACCTCGAATTCTTCATTGGGGAGTCGAACTAAATCGTTCGAGACCATTTTCGTCAAAAAACTTGAAAGTTACAGACATTTGGACAAAACTTTAACGCGATGTTCCCCAGAACATACGCGCAAAAAGATTTTGAAGGCTTTCGTGGTAATTTCAACGATATCTGACAGATAGTTTCTGAGGTACAGAATTATTTTTAAAAAATTATTTTCTAATTTTCCCGTGATGCGATCCTCACAAAATTTTGCATAAGACTTCATGTCGGTATTTTTCAACTAATAACCGTGCTTAGATTCGATCAGAATGGTATTTTTCGAGATATTGGGAAAAAAATTTTCAAATGGCTATAAGTCTGAAACTACTCGGTGGATTTTGCCCATTAACGAACTCGGCCGGCGCATTAGGACTCCAAACATACCCTGAAAATTTCAACTCTCTAACTCATTGCGTTCGAGCTTAATCGTGCTTACGGCCAGCGGGAACAGCGCGCCAAATATGTTCATATGTATTAAAGACTAAATCCCTATCTCAAAACAACCTATGTCCAAAGGATAAACTAACCAACTACTGAACAACAGAATTAGCTAACATGCGAACGGCATCTAACACATACTTAGAAGGCTCGCACATAGCTCCTCTCACCTTACATTCTCTTACAGAGGACACAAGTTTAATTTCGCCTCTGTGTAAATTCTAAATGGGGAGAACAATTACAGCACAAGACGTATCAGTGAAATGCTACACATCAGACAGAATACTAATGTAATTTCACGGAAGACACCCAAGGATTTAATTTAATTTACAACATCTTAGGTCAGGTGGATGTTGAAAGATAGAGATAATGGCTGAAATTTGATGGTGATTAATAACTACATGCTAGAGTCAAATATATTTTTGCGCGCGTGTTCCGCAAGGAGCAGTGTGCCATCATTTTGCCACAATGTCTGTATTTGAGAGTATCAGTATTTCTGGATCAAACGATTGAGTTTGATTCACTGATGAATAATCCGAGGTCAAATTCAATTCTGTCCGGCCGGCCGTTAGCACGATAACTCTCGAGCGAAAGGAGTTAGAGGATTGAGAATTGCAGGGTGGTTTTGAAGCGTGAATATCTGGGACAAGTTAGTGAACGGGCGGTTTCTCAGTTATGGCCTGTTTTAGCTAAAATATTTTTTATGAATATTTCCGGAACCGATAACTCAATCTATCTGAAATTTGGCATCAGCTTGAAGAATCATGATCTTTATATGCATGAGAAGTTTTTTATTGATCGGATGGCCATAAAATGGAAAAAGATTCAAAAATTTTGTTTCCACAATAACTCGAAAAGTACTGATCTGAGTGAATTTAAACTCAGTAGTTAGATGCAAAAGAACGAAGCAAACACTTTTGCAAAATGTGGTGAAGCTCATGACATGAACAAATTCAAAAAATCACTACTATTTTGCGGAATATTTCGGTTGAAATTCACAAATTTATTTTTTTCTGAAGTACATGCTGCTCCTTCCGGGCATTTTCCGTTATGCGCATATGCAGATGAGTGATTTTATTGCTGGATTTTTGTCTGTGAGGATTGGTGTTTTTTGGGTGTAGGATGCTATTCCTCCATAGAATCCCATGGTGAGGGTCTGCGCATGCGTGGATTCAAGATGCGATATCTCCTGAACCAATAGTGTTGGAGAATCGGAGGTTTGTGTGAGGTGTGCGAGTTTGAGAGGACTTTCAGCCACGAGGGAATTGCGCATGTGAAGAGGAGAAGTGGCTGTTTTTGGATGGTATTGGTTATGTTGGGAGTGGTGTAGGACTATGGGTCATGTGTCTGGTGCTGAGCCGATATTGTGATATTTTAAAAGAAAATTCATGAAATTCTGAGCACGGACAAGTCAGATTGGAAGAAATAGCGTTGTTTCCGAGTTGGAGTGTCCGTACCGTGGCCTGGAGCCAATTTTGAAATTAATGTTATCCATTTCGCGTATTTTTCGTTATCCGCGTGAGCAGACTAGAAGTGATATAACTGCTGAGTTTTCGTCTGAGAGTGTTGGGCATGGGGTGGAAACTCTCTCACTAAATTCTGGGCAGAGTAATATAGTTCGCGTGGTTCCCGTGAAATTTTGAAGATGTCTCTGCCTCCGCGTTTCGTGCGTCACGTGATGGTTTAACAGCTGTTCGCTGCCGACTTGTTTCAATTCATTTTCAATTTCGAGATTGCTTGTTGTTGAAACGTTGAAAGTATAAAGTGTTTTGCGTAGTTTTGGTTTTGTTTTTAAGGATGGTTAGCTGTATAGTGAAAGACAGCAAAGACTGTTTGGTGTTTGAACAGAAGTAGGTTGCACAGGCTTCCTAAAGATGATGAGGTAAGTTCGTTTTAGGTATTTTTTTTAATATTTTATTGCTTACTTCATACAAACTGTTTCAAACGACTTACAAGACACTTTAAATCTGTTTCATCAAAAAGATAGTTACCAAAGGGCCAGAAAATACGAATAGAAAATGGAACATCCATATTTAATCTCTTTTGTTTCCTTGCATACGATTGTTTAATTGTTAGTAGGCTGAAGGATCTTATTTGTATATATGTATGAGCAATAAAGTACTTAATTGTGATTAATTTATTGATACTTTGATATATCCAAAAAACTTGTATATCATCATTTTCAGGTTCAGAAGATATGGCTGGAAAGAATAGGACACCTTGATGCTTACTAGGGCTGCAATCTTAGTGTACGAACATTATCGAATTTGTTCCAGCCATTTTGATCCGTCCGACATTGTAATAAATATTAGGAAGCAATTAATTGTATGACCTGGTGCCTTTCCTACTCGAGGTTGGAGTACAAGGTAAATGAATTTTTTCCATTTTATTGTTCATATCTTGAATGATTATAGTTGCAGGTTGCACACTACCTCATTAGAATTTGCAGATTCAAAAACTTGTTTTCTCGAACTATCTGAAATATTTACTAACCATGCTTTCTCGTAAAATTAACGCAATTCATATGAGCCTGAAGTTCAACCTGTAATTCCTGCCACCCCAAGTAACTTATTTTATTTACTAATCTTAAATGATTTTTGATTATATGAAATTGAATTGTTATAATTTCTTTTCAGGAAAAACCAGAAGGACACGACCCTCTAAGTTATCGCCAGACGCTAGGGATTACTACAAAATTGCCACTGATCTGCAACGTAAAGTGGCAAGGATCGCTGAGAAGAATAAAGGCCTGAAATTTGTGGTGAAAGAGCTACAGAATGCTTGCCATTGTCTTGAACCGCTCAGCCACTCGATGAACACACCAACCTTTAATTTTCTCTCGTCCCAAATAAGGTGTCAAAACTTGAAACCAGAGGAAGGCGCTTTACTTTAGATGAGAAAATTCTTTTTTAAGGGATATAAACTCCTCAGCAACATTTTTGCGGTTCCATCCAGAAAAACTTTGTCAAAATTCTTGCATTCAGTAAATTTCAGTACCGGTATCAATTCTAGTGTTTTGGTTTCAATATCTATATCTACTATATTTCATATTTGATTTTTTCCCAGAGGCTATGGAAATGTATAAATTTGTGACTGCATTTTCATGTGTGAAATGTTTTCCACATTACTTTGTGCATAATGATATCCATTTTTCATATTATGATTCACATTTGGTTTTGTCCTTCTAAATGTATATTGGAAATATTGTGATAATTCATTAGCTCCTTCATATTCAAAGATAATGGATTATTTTAATGTATAATATATTTCCACATTTCGTTGTACTCGCTTAATGATATCCATTTTTGGCGCTCTTGTTTATACTTTATTTCACATTTGATTTTGTCCTTGTAAATGCTTACTAAAAATTTTGCGATCATTTATTTGTTTGCTCTTTCATATTCAAAGCTATAGATTAGAGAAGATTTTCATGAAGAGAATATCTTCCACATTGCGTTGTACAAAATATACTTACTGCTATCCATTTTTTATATTATATTTCACATTTAATTTTCTCTTTTCTCCTAAATGATTCGAAATTTATTTTTAATTTATATATATATTACTTAATAATTCTTCTAATAATTAGTTCACATGAAATGAACAACTTTAATCATGAATCTGAATAAATACTTTTATTAAAGAGAGTTCTGGGATTTCATTTGTTTCCTTTCGATTAGAACTAAAACCATTGTTCCAATAACATTGTCAAAAGCCAGGTGTTTGACGAATTATCGTCTATTTGGTGTTTGGCAGTGTTTTGGAACAATATTTTAAAATAGAATACAGGATATTATAATGCGAGGTACATTTGAATTTCCCGCTCGGATGAGTTTCTTGAGGTGCCCGCGACGTACCGCTAGTGTTCCAACGAACCAAAATAAGGCGAGAGTGGCCCATCTATATATATATCCCTTGTCTATGGTGTTGGGGATTTGAGATGCAGGATGCTATTCCTCTATAGAATCCCCTTGGGAGTGTCAGCGCATGCGTGGATTGAAGCTGCGATATCTCCTGAACCACTTGTGTTGAAGAATCAGAGTCTTGCATGAGGTTGATTTTGAGAGGACTTTTAGATTGCGCATGCGAAAGGAGAAGTGGCGCTTTTTGGGTTGTATGGCTTATGTTGGGTGCGGTTTGCGTCTAGCGGTCATGGATTTGATATTCAGCCGATATTGTGTTGTTTTGAAAGAAAATTCAAGGCAATTCTGCGCACGGATAAGTCAGTTTCGTGGAAATAGCATTGTTTCTGACTTGAAATGTCTATATCTTAGTCAAAAAACCTCCTAGAAGCTTCTGAGGGGTCTTCTTGGGGAAAACTTAGGAGGGTCAGTATAATAATAATCATGTTTATACTACGCGCACCAAATCAGATTGACCTCACGTCAATGTTTTTTTAGCGTTTTTGTTTCTTTGTGAAGTCAATCTGACTTTACGTCAGTGCCTTTTTATATTATTTAGGGAATGTTTTATTTGTAGAAGTTATTCTATTCCTCCAGATAGAGATAGTTTTCTGATATGTAACAACCCATGTACGAATAAGAACAGAACTGGTTTTTGATAAGCCTGCATGATCGAGGGGTAGATTGAGTAGCTCAACGGTCCTGTTGCCCGGAAAAAAGGAGGAAGGTTCCCAGACCAGGTTAGCTCCCTATCTGGGTTAAAAAAAGATTGCCAGCTCACAGAACCAACACTCTGCCTCGGAACAGGACGGATTCAAAGATGACGACCCACGCAAGGAATAGGATAAGAATATGGAAGAAGAAAAATACGATGCGAATCGCTACATGGAATATAAAGTCATTCAACAACAGAGACCAAGAGACACTAAATGAACTGGAACATCATAGAATAGATACAGGGTGAGTCTTTGACCACTGCATTAATTTTAAACAAAGATTCCTCTCATCAAATTAAACACTTTTTTCATTTACCATTTTTCCAGATTCGGCTCAGCTAAAAAGTTACAAGCGTTTAAAGATTTCACAATTTGCTAATACACTCCCGCATATAAATTATCTATGACATTGTTGGCGGACGAGAATAAGGCATGGTAACGTGGTTTACAGCTTGATTCGGGATTCCAACGCTCAGGGACGGATCCATAAAAGTAGTGAAATTTCTGGAGTTTTCCATTTTAAAACATTCAATGAAGAATATCTCGAGAACGGTGCGTTTAAAGAGAAATGATGAAGAATAATATAATGTTCTAAAATGATGGAATATTCTTGAAATGACTCAGGAAAAACTTTATATGCTTTCTTTATGCTTATTTCGTTTAGTTTTATGAATCCACGAGTCCATAACTAGAAAACCAGTAGAAGTAGAAAATAAATAATATTTTTATAGGAAACTTTACGCCAACATTCATTTTATTCGAAAAAAGGATGTCAAACCTACAAAATAAAAACTGATTTTTTTTCAAAATTTCAACAGCCTGTATCTCTTTACCTGAGCTGAATTTGGAAAAATGTTAAATGAAAAAAGTGTTTCATTTGATGAGAGGAATCTTTGGTTAAAATTAATGCAGTGGTCAAAGACTCGCCCTGTATATGTGCATTTCAAGAAACAAACAAATAGGGAAAAGGGCAAAGACAATATGGTGACCATCTGGTGATATACAGCGGAGTGGACAAACATGAGAGAGCAAAAGAAGGAGTGGCACTAGCAGTCCATAAAAAGTATCAAAACAATATTCGCGACTGTGCCTATATATCATCTAGAATTTTGTCCATTGGACTTGAAGCAAAAAATCAAAAATTGAACATCATATCAGTCTACGCACCTGAAGACAATAAGCCAAAGCAGGAAAGAGAATCCTTCTATGACCAGCTTCAGGATACCATTCAATCACTACCACGGAACCAACCATTGATAGTTCTGGGAGACTTTAACGCCCGAGTCGGAAATGATGAAATTCCAGGAATTAAACAGAGATTTAATGAAGACATACTGAACGACAACGGGGAATTAATGATAAACCTTTGCACCTTCAACGAAATGCGGATAACACGTTCTTCGATCATAAAGATCAATACAAGTACACATTCACTAACACCAGAGGATTTAAATCAATTATTGACTACATCGTCACCTCCAGGCACCTTCATCCAGGGCAAATTCTTGATGTCCGAACGCTGAACTCGGCTAATGTGGGAAGTGACCATAGCCTACTGCTTGCGAAGATCACGTTGGAGTTTACACCTAAAAACTGCCAGGGACCACCTCCTCAACAACAAAAAATCAACATAGAGTCATTATGGGACACATCGGTAAAACAATTATATGAAAAAAGGCTGGAAGATAAGATCGAACTTCTCAAGGTAGATGAACAAGACAGCATCAATATCAGCTGGGAAAAAAATAAAGAATAACATCAAAGACGCCGCCAATGAGGCCTTAGGAAAGCGAATTTCAAGGGGAAATAGAACCATAAAAACTCCTTGTTCTGTCGAGAAATCAAGGAAAAATGTAAAGAGAAGAGAAAGGCATACCTAAATTATAGAACACTCAGAACACCAGAATCATATGAAGGATATAAAAGAATTAGAAACGAAACCACAACACGTGTAAGGCAGTGTAAAGGTCATCATTGGGAAATTTTTTCTAAACGAATGGAAAAAGACTTCTACGTTTTACAGAAACAAATTTGGCGACTAATCCGAACACAAAGAAAGGAAGTCAATGAGCTGGTGGAAACAAACCACATAACCAACGAAAAGTGGATACATTACCTCAGTGAGCTTTTCAGAGCGGAGAATCCCGAGATCGAATGGAGAACACCCGCAATAGTTGTAGGCGAGAATATACAAATTGAAACCCTAGATATCATTACTGCACTTCAGAAAATTAAGAACCGAAAAAGTCCAGGACCAGATGACATCCCAAATGAGCTACTTAAATACGGTGACCAGTGCCTCACACAGGAGTTGACAAAGCTGATTCAAAAAATTCTTTGTCATCACAAAATACCCGACGAATGGCGCACTAGTACAACCATTCTTTTGTTCAAAAAGGGAGACAAAAAACTTCCGTCGAACTACAGAGGAATAAATCCCTTAAACACCACCCTTAAACTAACAACAAGGGTAATAACGAATAAAATCAACAGCCTTATATCACTGGAAGACGAACAGCAAGGCTTCCGGTCAGGAAGGTCATGCACGGATGCGGTATTTGTCATAAGACAGGTGACAGAAAAATCCATAGAATACAATAAACCGGCATATATGTGCCTTATTGATCTACAAAGAGCCTTCGATTGTGTACAATTGAGGGATGTCGTGCATCTGCCTTATAATAGACAAATTCCTCACAACATAATTAAAACAATAGAAGATATATACACATCGAATCAAATCCGAGCTAAAATAAATGGAAACCTCAGCGAGCTAATACCTGTGGGACGTGGTATCCGACAAGGGGACTCCCTAAGTCCACTCTTGTTTAGCATCATAATGGACGAGATAATAAATGCTGTGCGTTTGTTTAGAGGATATAGGATGGGAGATCGGGATGTTAAAGTTCTTTGCTACGCTGACGATGCAGTTCTGTTGGCAGAAAGTGAAGACGATCTGCAGCGATTGTTACATCGATTCAACTGCACCGCAAAATCATTTAATATGACCATATCAGCCTCGAAAACAAAATGTATGACAACATCAAAGATACCATTGAGATGTAAACTGGAAATTGATGGTAAAATAGTACAGCAGGAAATGAAGTTTAAATACCTCGACATATCAATTTCAGGATACGGTGACGTCGAGGCCGAAGTAAGAGAGCAAACACTGAAAGCAGCAAGAATAGCGGGATGCCTGAATGACACGATATGGAGAAACAGAAATATCGGAACGGAAACCAAGTCCAGAATATATAAGTGAGTTGTTAGACCAATTATGGCATATACAGCTGAAACCTGGCCCACTACATCGAAAAAGAAAACAACTACTGGAAACAACTGAAATGAGGGTACTACGTAGGATAACTGGCAAAACACTTAACGACAGAGAAAGGAGCGAAAACATACGGAGAATGTGCAAGGTAGAGAACATAAATGACTGGGTGCTGAGCAGGAAGGCGGAATGGAACGAACATATTGACAGAATGGATGAGCGGAGAATTGTAAGGCTTACTCGTGACAAGTCACCACTGGGTCGTAGGAGCGTGGGGCGCCCCCGAAAGAGATGGAGCGATAACTTGACCGCAAGGTAGTCAGAGTGATTGGAAGTAAACAGGCGTGTCACCTAAATTAAAGTAGGAAGAAGAAGAAGAAGAAGGTACTCGTAGAGTTAACGATATCTGATGAATAGTTTCTGAGTAACAGAATTAGTTTTGAATATTTTTTTTTCTAGTGGTGCGATCCACACAAAATTATGCATAAGACTTGTGTTTGTATTTAATACTACTACTACTAACTATTAACCATGCTTTGATTCGATCAGATTGGTATTGTTCGAGTTTTTGGGAAAACAAAATTTCAAATGGCTATAACTCTGAAACCACTCGGTTGATTTTGCCAATTAATGAACTTTGCCGAAGACTTTGGACTACAAACCTATCCTGAAAATGCCAACTCTCTAACTCATTGCGTCCGAGCGTAATCGTCCAGAAGGCTGGACGGACAGAATCAATTCTGATCTCGGATTCTTGATCAGTGAGTCGAAAATAATCATTTAAGACCATTGTTGGTCAAATATTCGAAATTTTCAGAAATTTGGATAGGCCAAAAATGGTATCGAAAAATTATATGACCGCTATAATAATCGTTGTATCGACCGCGAAGGCAACTATATTGAATAATAAAATCAATTTCTATATAAAAAAATAATTTTTCCATGCCAGCCTTCGAAGTTTCCAGCCTTTTATGACCCTATTGCGATATGAAAACAATCGGCTTAGTGTGGTTAGAGAAGACCACAAACCAGTGAACATAGAATACGATGTATGTCACTAATTGCTACTAACTAAAAGACACAAGGTGAAATATTCGTCAATTCTAACCATCAACAAATATTTGCTGAACGTCGTTGAAGATCACTCAAGGTTTTCGCATCACAGAGGATTGGAGCTCGTACAGATCTTCCTAGGTGGCGCTGGTAAGATTTACTTCCCTGTACTTCGTCAAAATAGAGTCTAAGTTTCCCAGGGCTGCTTCGTTTGTCATTCAGTGGCTTACTTACGCTGATACAACTACGAAACTGGTACGTATCTGCGACGAATAACACTTTTCTCTTTGGGAAACACTAAACGACTGAGGTGACCCAGACCAGATCACGAGGGAATATTTCTTGATGTTTAAAATCGACGAATATTTCACCGTGTGTCTTTGAGTTATCAGCATTCTTCTTAAAATAGGGGTTCAAGCCCTGTGGACAGGAGCTTTCTGGCGCTCTAGTTCAAACAGAAAAATTATATCTCCGAAAGTATTGGTTTCTCAGAGTTCGGAATTATATCAATGTATTCATATGATAGAACTGCATCATAAAGGTAATTCAATTCAAATAATAGTTTATTTATCAAGATTAAATGAGCAATCATGAGAATGAGAACTGCACCATGGAAGAAATCAAATTAAATCTGGTCAATTTTGCTCAATAACGAACTTAACCGAGATATTCATCTCCCTAACCTACTCTGAAAATTTCAACTACCTAGCTCATTCCGTTCGAGAGTTATTGTTGAAAATCTTTTATTAAATTTTCAAATTTTTTTTTTACACTTTGCGGTAATCTGGTCAATACAAAACTTCACATGCGTATAAAGGTCATGATTCTTCAATTTGGTGCCAAATTTCAGATAGATAGAGTGATCGGTTTCGGAAATATTCTTAAAAAATATTTTTACTAAAATCGGCCATAACTCCGAAACCGCTCGATGGATTTCGCCCATTAACGAGCTCGTCTGAGATATTTACGCTCCAAACTCACCTAGCAAATTTCAATCCGCTAACTCCTTTCGTTCGACAGTTATCGTGCCTACGGCCGGCCGGCCGGACGGACAGAATCGAATTCGACCACGGAATCTTGATCAGTGAGTCGAACCAAATCGTTTGAGACCCTTTTCAGCCAAAAATTCCAAAATTACAGACACTTGGGCAAATTGATAAGCACTCTGTTCCGAGGAACTAGAGTGCCAAAAAAACAAGTTTCGTATGACAATTGCCCAAAACAGGTTTAAAGTTCCTACAAATAGTAGATATTCCATAAAACATGTATGAAAGAAGAGAAGTAATAATGAAAAATTACCTTGTAATCGATCAAGAATTTCCTGATCTACGTTCACCAAATTGTCTCCTCTCGGACTACAGAATTATGCTTTCAATATTTACGTAATATTTTCAAACATTTTTGGGTGAGGTTGACGTTGCATCGCTAAAATACGAGTATTTCCACCCCAATATTTTTGAAGTTATAATATTCCCTTCCGTCAGTCCCGTCATAAATTGAGAGAACTGAGCTTTCTATGTCTATGGATGAAAAGCAGTCTCACTACTCTCAGATCTCTTACTTCATGTTCCGTTCCGAAATGTACCTAAGACTTTTCTGAGAAAAACTAATTTCGGAGCAAATAACTGAGATTTTTCTCACTTCGCTCACAATTCTTCGATTGATTAGATAATGTCATGTCTCAGGAATATAAGTTGACATTATGACAATTCATACATAGAATAATTATATCATTCTGTGACAACGTAGAAATACGATTTATTATTGAAATTTTGAAAAATCATATCTCCGAAAGTATTAGCTTGTTAGAGTTAAAAATGATACCATTGGATTCTTATGGTAAAACTGCTTATTGAAAAAAAATATAATTTGGAATTTGTTTTGTAAAAAAAATTTTTTTTGTTACTCCGAAAACATCTGTCCGATTTTGCCCAATAATGAACTGAGCTGAGATATTTATCTCTCAAACCTACTCTGAAAATTTCAACTGTCTAGCTCATTCCGTTCGAGAGTTATCGTGCCTACGGCCGGCTGGCCGGCCGGACGGCCAGACCGGCCGGACCGGCCGGACAGAATGAATTTCGACCACGGATTCTTGATCAGTGAGTCGAACCAAATCGTTTAAGACCATTTTCATCGAAAAATTCGAATATCACAGACATTTGGGCAAATTGATAAGCACTCAGTTCCGAGGAACTAGAGCGCCAAAAATCAGAATGCTATGGCGAATCGAAATGAGCAATAATACAGGGTACTTATAAATGAATGTAACATCGTAGTTGGTTCTGAAACCCTCTCATTTTGCCGCTTCATATGCCTGCTGAACACATTTGCAATTCCAGCCACAGATTTCATGACAGAATATACCCTCATTCAGTGGAATTCATAAAAATACGCATAACCTCACTTTCTCCTTTCTTTATATTCACAATGATGAGTTCCGAAATGATTGTCACTGGGAGATTACGTTCCCTAGTCCTAGTTGGGAACAAAAATTGTTATCATACAAAATAAATTGATTTTATAGTTGCCATTGTTCGCAGTTTGAAGAAAATGAAATTTTCAAACTAATGAATAAGGTAAGTTTTTATGTGAATAACCTATTATTATTGTATTCTTTTTACTGTAAATTGTTATGTAAGGATTTTTGTGGTACTAAAGAAAAACTATAATGATTTTGCTTCGATTGTAGTTGAAATATTGGCAGTGTTCCTATGAAAGCCGGTGGTTCTTTATAAGGCCAATAAAAAATTTGACGGTTGGCCTTGCTAGGGTACATGGGCCTTGCTGGGAACATTTACTAATGAAAATGTGAACTTAGTTTTTACTTTGACGAGCCGTTCTCAAAGCAATGTTCAATGATTATAATTTTAATATTCATAAGGATTATTCAACTTTTTAACTTAGACTTTCTAGGAACATTTTGGCCTTACAAAGAACGGACCCGTAAGAAGGCCATTATAGGTAAAAAACTATTTATCATTACATTGTAAAACGCATTTAACACTTATTTGTTATCGATGTAATACTCGTTACTATAATTTTTATATAATTTCCATTAATATATCCTTAGTTATGATATGGTGTTCAAGAAATGTTCGTTGAGATTTTTAAAGAAGATTATAATGTGTTAGGCATTTAATTTTTTATTTAAATGAAAGAGCTTTTTCTGTGGTTTCATTATTACAATTCTAGTTGTAAATTGAACGACTGATTTATAATATTGGCCTTGTTTGGAGCTTTGTTCCTTACAAGGCCGTTTAGAAGAGCTTTATAAAAGTTTAGTTCCAGAAATAGTGATTACATCTAGAATGAAAAAAAGTAATTTTTATGATGCACAATAAAACAAAGTGTTTATAAATGAGTCGTTTCTTTTATTCATCTAGTAAATGAACAAATAAAAACTGTTTATTCGGTAGAGTGGCCTTCCATGGTCCACCCACCTTATATCAATAATCTGCTCACTTGTGTTTCAGTGGAAAATAATTTAAAATCGTATTCAGAATTTTTGAGAAGTAAGTGTTGATAACGGAACGAATACTGTTGAACTAATTATAATAATCGAATGCAGGTAATAAATCAATACAGATGGACAGAATACATTGAATAGCTATACAAGATAACTCCCAGTATGGGAATTTGGTCATTTGTGAGAATTCTAACAATGAATTCACATCAAATGTTCAAAATGTGATTCATTATTCTCAAGGGATTTATAAACTCTTTTCGTTTGTTAATAAATATATTTTCCAAAATTTGTGGGCCAATATTTTGGCAGCACATTGCTATTGATGATTGGAGGTCCTCAATATTATCGTATTGTCTTTTGAAAACCTCATCTTTCAGACATGCAAAAATGCTAAAGTCCATCAGGGATGTCAAGTCTGGAGAGCGTATTGGAATGGAAGGCTGGAGTCCTCGAATTATTATACGGTTTTCATAGACCTCCTGAGAAAGCTTAGATTTGCAGAAGTAGTGTGGGCAGTTGTCCCAAGTTGTTGAAAATATACCAACCGTATTTCTTCGTCATCTAATTGATTTATGGATAGCTCCAGCATTATTATTCTTCATCTTTCACCATTAATGGCATTATGAAAGAAAACTGGGCCATATATTCTACGACGAGAAACTGCTAACCACACACCAACTTTTTGCGAATGTAAAAAAAAATGTAACAATAAAACTATGAGGATTCTCAGAGGTCCATAATCTGTAGTTTTGGGAATTTACATATCCCGGCAAGTGAAACTAAACCTCATCATTAAAAAAGTCCAATAATCTGTCGACATAAAGATTGATTAGAAACCAATGGCAGTACTCTAGGAGACGTGGAATATCTGTTGGTAGAAGTTCCTGTACCATCGTTATTTTGTAGAGCTACACATTCAGTTTTTTTCCAAACTTTGTGGCAAGTACTCAAGAGGACAACAGATTGTAAAAATAATTTATTCAGGTCCATTTGAGGATTTTCTTCAATTCGTGTTCTCGGTTCTTCAACAACTTCTTGAGAAACTTGAGGTCTTCCTGTCGATCTTCCCTTGTTCTGTCTTGACGATTCCAGTCTGCATGAATCTGTTTACAAAAACTCTATTGTGGGCTTTCAGAGAAGATTCCAGAATTTGAACATCAGAATATTTCGCCAGATAATCATTTTTACAGTCCTCTACAGAGTAAATCCATTTACCATGGTTTAATGTGTACCATTTCGGTAATAGGACATCACAATAAATTTGTTTTTTCTAAATTATAAGTCATTGCAGATTTAAATCATTTGGAGAGTCAATTTTAAAAGGAATCTTAAGAATTGACAATAATTCAATATTGGCTCTCGCTGTCAGTTTAAAAATTCTATGATTTAAACAGAACACAAGAAGTGAGAAGTGGCAAATAAATATCCAAAGCCAACTGCGATGTCACAATCATTTATAAAGTCCCTTTATAAAGCGTGATCCATTTGAAATATCAAAGTTAGTACTTTTCGATATAAGTGGCAACACCTGAGCGCTGAAAATATTCTAGATCGATAGAGCAGTGGTTCCTACCAGGGCCCCTATTCACGAAATGTAGAGAGAGATCTCTCCTACGAGATTTATCGCGACAGTGAAGAAAAAAATTGGTTCAAGCCCTGTGGACAGGAGCTTTTTGGCGCTCTTGTTCAAACAGACAAATTATATCTCCGAAAGTATTGGTTTCTCAGACTTGGGAATTATATCAATGGATTCCTATGATAGAAATGCATCATGGAAGAAATTAAATTTAAAAAAAGTGTCGTTTAAAAAAAATGCTTAAAAAATTATCTTATAAAAAAGGAGCAATCTAAAATGCTTCAATGCCTCAATGCTTCAAAAATTGTCATTAAATTCATTTATCAAGATTAAATGAGCAATCTGCAATGATTCAACCTTGTGGAATGGGATGTTGCAATTTACATTCGGTGCATAGTTTTCACAACTCGAAATACCTAAGGAAAGTATCATCGAAATGTCTAGAGCAAGGCTGGAGACAATCATAGCAGATTGTCCATTTATTCCTTATATTTGAGTAGGTAGTGGATTACGAACAAATTATTTTAATAGTTAAAAATATATTAATAAAATACTATCCTCTTTTCATAATTTAAAATTTATTAGTTCATACCACTAACACATTCTTTTCTGTGTTATGAACCTTAACTGAAGAAAAAATAATTGATACCCAAATGTAGATCCATATTTCAGTATTGTTTTTGCTAGCAACATTATGAAAATACTGTATATAGGAACATGTCTCACTACTTAAGGAAGTAAAAGGTAATATTAACCTCAGTGGTCAACGAACAGTAATTTCTTTTGATGATTCCATTATGATCTTATTTCCTATTGCCTCCATAAACTACATCAAAACAGTCTTGTATATACATATATTCACAAATTCAAGAATCGAATTTTTGCTTTCCACGAGAAAATAACAACTATGATTTGACAATCTTATAGCTAGAAAATATAACGACATACGACTGTTCCAAGTCGCAGTGGTTAAATTCGGAGCTACTAGAACTCGGGGATCCACGGTCTAGCTCCAGTGGAGATGGGAGTGGGTTTCTCAAAAGGGAACCTAGTAAATGGGCGCCAGGTAAATTTAAGTCTTCCAGATACCCCAGCGTAATGTAATAATTCCTAAATCCACCAAAAGAATATTCACGCTAAAAACAATCAATTTATTCCAGTAGCCTACAACCCAGGTCTCTAGATTCAACAAAATATAACTACTGTGAAACCCTGAATGAGGGTGACGGAAATTGTTCGCAGATATTTCTCTCTGATTCAAATACGCGTCGCTTGAGCTCAGGCGCATCCACGTTTCTTATCTATGATCGTGTATGATTTACGCAAATCTTTCCCCAATTTCCGCTTCACAACAACAATAATTTACACAATTGATGACAATATATGTTCAAGTTATATATATAGCAGGTATAAGATGTTTCAAGATGTGTTTTCTATAACTTGCGTGCTATTCCTTATGCCTGAACGTAGTATTGCTTCGATGGTCTCGCAATACTGTTCTCCTTCCGTCTGTTCTCGCAGTCTGCAACCCTTGACTGACTGTCCCCAATCACAGCGCTACTTCCTGACCACCTTGTATATACTCGGGACCCGCAACACTGCGTTGGCTGTCTCACAGCGTTACTTATGGACCACCTTGTATATACTCGAATGCCTCAGTGCTACTCCTACTGACGTAAAAATTCCTCTCTTCCTGACACAAAAAAAATCGTGCTGGCACAAAAATCGTGCTGGCATAAAAACTCGTGCTACCATAAAAACTCGGGCTGCCACAAAAACCCTGATGACAGAAAAGAAATCATCAGTGACTTTTCTCGGATAAGAAACAAATGAATTTTCCCAACACATAATAATTTCGGTTATCAGAATATTAATCAGACCATTTATTCGTTGTTATGCAATAGTTATAGAATTCGTACATACCCTGATGTTCGGGGTTGTCCTGCACACGTTTGCTTCGAAACCAAATCTGGCCGTGCCTCCACCAAATAATTCTTCAAGCACACAGCGACGTTCTGGATATAGAAAGATAATTACGACCTGAATTGTTTCCACTATAAATGACGAGAATAGAACATCTAACACATACCTGTCAAAGTCGCCAAGATCGTTCACGTGTTCAACTCTTAGATTTGCAGAAAGGCCTTTAGATCCTCTTTCGAGACGAGTGCAAGTTACCTGTTATCTTTCCAAATCAAACCAATGTAACCCTCACTCCTATTCGATTTTCGAAACTATATCCAAATAAGACGAATTCAACAATTCTTACGAAGTTTCGAAAATACGCACGACCTATTGCTCCTCCGTAGAATCTCCACAAAAATGGACGACCTCATGTCCCTGACTGGCGCAGACCCTCACAAATTTTCAGACTGTCACGATGCAACAATATTGCCAACTCATTCGGCTCTTCGAATACGATTATTCTTTGTGCGTCGATTGGTACCACTGAGATCCAACCTCAAATTCGATGTCAACATAAACGACATAAACGACACTCGCCAAACAAATGTAAACAAACCCCTGCCCGGGTTAAAAAGAAACGTTACAAAAAGATGACATTTATGAATAGTGATCACAGACAGATTCTGTGTTCACATTCTGTGAATATATAGAACTTACGATGTATTATTGAAACTTTGGAACATCATATCTCCGAAAATATTAGCTTGTTAGAGTTGAAAATGATAACAATGGATTCTTATGATTAAACTGCATCTCAAAAAAAAATTGAATTCGAAAGTTGTAATTTAAAAAAAATATTTGTTTTCGTTACTCCGAAACTATTAGACCGATTTTGCCCAATAACGAACTTAACCGAGATATTTATGCCTCAAACCTACTCTGAAAATGTCAACTGTCTAGCTCATTCCGTTCAAGAGTTATTGTGCTAACGACCGGACGGCCGGACGGACGGACGGCCGGACAGAATCAATTTTGACCACGGATTCTTGATCAGTGAGTCGAACCAAATCGTTTAAGACCATTTTCAGCCAAAAATTCGAAAATTACAGACATTTGGGCAAATTAATAAGCACTCTTTACCAAGGAACAAGAGCGCCAAAAACAAAGGGTTCACATTTTTTTGATAAATTTTTTTGTTTGTCCACTGCGATTTTCTATACACTCTCCAACATGTCTTGGCATTGATGGAATAAGATGGTCTATTTCTTCTTGAGGGATACTATCCCAAGCTACCTGTAGTTCATGTATCAGAACTGCCAAAGTTCGTGGGGGTGGGGTAAATTTCCTAGCCTTCTACTATGTCCCAAACATGCTCTATGGGCGAAAGATCAGGGGATCTTGGCGATCATGGCAAAAGATTCAAAAGGGTCGCTTCAAAAAAGTTTAAAGTAATACTGGCAACATGAGGTCGAGCATTATCTTGCTGAAATATTGGATTCTCGAGCCGGTTAAGATAAGGGAGAACATATTGCTCCACTATTTGTCGAAGGTAACGCAGCGCTGTCATGTTACCTCGAATGAAGACTAAAGGTGACCTACTTGCTTTTGCAATAGCACCCATACCATAAAGCCGACTGTCCGGTGTACATGACGTTCAATATCAAACTGAGGTTCACGTCTTTCTCCCCGACGTCGTCTAACCCTTCTTCGGCCATCATGTGCACTCAAAGAGAATCGAGATTCATCAGAAAATTCGATGGCATTCCACATTCCAATGTTGACGTTCTCTGCACCACTGTAATCGTTGTCGGCGATGCTCATCCGTCAGATGTAACACAAGATGGGGTAAATAATGCTGCATTCCAAAAGACCTTATCCGTCGGTAAACGGTTCGGACAGTTACAAGTGGCCTTAATTTTCTAACCACTCATCAGCCAAAGATCGAGTTGTCGCAAATCGGTGTCTAATAGCAATAAGTCTTAGACGTCGATCTTGAACTTCATTTGTGCCCCTTCGACGTCCGGTGTACTCTTCTTCGATCTTGGGCAATATCGAACCACGCTTGACAACGTCTCATAACAGTAATTTGATTTTCGTTCGTACGGTTAGTGATTTCTCGAAATGACAACCCCGCCTCCCATAGACCAATAATTCGACCTCTTTCAAATTCACTTAGCTGGCTATAAATTCCGCGCTACGCATCTTAACAACAACTGAACTTCGACTTTGGATCTCCTCGAACAGCTGGTTTGTTTTTTAAAATTTAAAAAAATTGCAAAAAACGACTGAAATATGTAAGTAACAAAAACTGTTCACATGAAAAAACCTTCACGATTTTTTTCTCCAAAATTTTTATCTTTTCATCCTTGCTATACTTACTATCTAAGCTTTACCGAAAAAACAAATTTTAAACCCCTCCTTCTGGGTGTTGCAGTTTCTTTGTCAGTTAGTATATTATTATGACATATATATTTTTGATTAATCACTCACCTCCTGCCTATATTTTTATCCGAACTGGTATGCGAAGTGTTGCTCCGTGATATGGTGGTGTTTGTTTGAGATGTAGGTTCTTTGACTTCAGCAGCGGATTCCTTACCTCCACTACTGCTGACACTACCACTGGCTTGATCGCATCCTGTGGGTGCGAAACGGGATAGGACCGAATAGGTACGTTGCATTGGGCGCGATTCGCAGCATGATAGATGACAACACTTCGAGAAGGTTTCCTGTAAAAGAAATACTACGAGTACTTTAGTAAGTTTCCAAGTTGAATGCATGGGCTTAAGGATGACAGTTTTCTATATTCTAAAGTACTACAACTGGGGAGGATTCGTTCAAGTATTACGTAAGCAGTTTTATTACAATTATTTACCCCCTCCTACTTGTCAGCAAATGTAAGCAAAGTTTCTACCCCCCCTCACATGCTCACGTAAACATTGGTATATACATAGATGCATAGAATACATGGTGAAGACACTCTTTGAAATATTTTCGGCCGAATTGCGGTACAAATACTGTCAAAATACAAGGATTTTGTTCTACTTCAGTTTTCGCCGATAGATGCCAGCAGTAGAAATTTTATGAACAAAATTATTGACATGTCAAATTAAATTCGAATCTTTGTTTATTTCAGTTTTTTGTGCAAAGTCCTACCTGGTCGGACCGTTTGCTGACATTTAGTATTTTAAGTATTTTGTTCAACTTCCTTGCTTTCCGCGCCAAAAGTAAGCCAAATTTTATCTGTGTGAACTCTGAACGAGCATCCAGTGCAGAACCATTTTAATCAAATACTATTTTCATTTCAGAAATCCTTCGTTTTCATGCGAATATAGTATTTTTGACAATTGTTTATTCTTACCAGATCTGGGGCAGATTTTTAGTATCTAGATAGGTATTAATTATAATATTAATAATATTGAAAGATCGTGGATACCGTTGTTAATAAATCAACATAGGAGAACGCTTAGACTTGTTGATTTATTATAATCTTGCCGGTTGATGAACATAAACTGTTTTAACAGTTGAAACATTAAGGTACAACTCTATTAATTTATAATTATATTCATCATACAACTCAGTTATATATTGAGAAGGAATAAGGAATGAAATGATATTCTATGAAAACTAACAATATTATTTGTCAACGTTGAAAAGACTAGCAGAGCACAAAGTTCAGAGCAACGATACAATGTGATTTCATCAAAGTTGAATAGCTTTCCTAAAGCGTAATTCTTTTTGGTGCTCTTATTATATAATATTATTTATTTCAAGGATATTGTAACACGACAATAATGGCAACTGGCTTGTGGTAGAGGTAAGGTATTGAAAATTAGAACATTTGTTTGTTCAAAACATTTTTCTACCGAATATATAATGAATAAAAGATTGAAACGTGGTACACTACCCTCTTATATTTGGTTAGTTTATCAATTTAATGAATCATTTTTCGATATTTAATCAGTATACTTAGTTCGGACACAGCCCACTATAGAGATAGCCTGGAACACAGTCTGACAACGCAGCAATTAATTGTCTCTTAGAGGCATACTTCTTCAATGCGGTAGCGCTGGATTTTGATGAAATTTCGACTATTTCATCATTTTTCGAATGATTTACTGTCGAAAAATGAAGAGGACTACAATAAGATCTTATTTATGATGAATATTTACCGATAAAACAGTTTAAAACAATGTAATTACGAGATGAAGTGTTGTGATTTTGGACACTTTGGGATTTAAAAAAAAAAACTAAAAGAGAGCACGGATTTTCAACTTCAGATTCGTTATCTACAACCCAAAATTTGCAAGTGAGTATATTTTCAGGACGATTAGACAGTTATGGGATGCTACAAGTCTATGTGAATTCAGAATATCAATTCAATGCTACAAAGAGTAAATTCACATAAAATTATTTTTTGATCTGAACTGTGTAAAATTGTTGATAAAACAAATTGATAAATGCCGAAACTGAATCCCCATTAATTATATTTCTGTAGCGGGAAATGTTTTCTTATTGATCTGAGGTTGAGACCATCTGCTCGGGTAAAGGTAAGATCGAAAGGAAGAATCTATTTCAAATCACTGCAGAAAATATGAACATTTTTAATGAATAATAAGGTCCTTATTGATTTCAACTGAAGCATCTACAGATGCAGACTTTTGGAAATTGAATACATATATATATAAAAATAAATAGATTATTTGAGCTTCTTGTTCTCCTATCCAGATGTATCAATTTTTGTTGAAAAATTATTAGAAAGGTCATCAAAATGTTTTATAAAATCGGAAGAAATGAAAATTCTATTTCACTCATATTTCTAGTCCATCTTGTTGTCTATAGTCTGAACTGAAATGTACTCATCTCCAATAAGTAGAAATAATCCAAAGGAAATTTCACTATTTACACACTGCAGTTTAATCACAGAACATATAAATATCCGACCATAATTATCACTGCATTGCATTAATTCACATTTGACACCGTTGTACACAAAAATACCACGAAATGCCCGCGAAAAACAATAATGGTTAACTCCAGAATCAGAAGTAATCGTCCAGTTTTACAATAACAAACCAACAAACGTTCGACTGACGTACGTCTCCGAGCTGAGTTGCCATTTTATCATCTTCCAGGCTAGTAGATATAGTGGGTTGTGGTTCGGAATAGCTTTCGAATCAAATATATTTTGCAATCTAATCATCCAATTGCTGAGAAAATAAAAAGTTGTCAAGGGGTATTGGGTGACTGAAAAAATGCTGTACCTATACATGAGAATGTTTCGATGGAGTTTCAAATTATACATCGAAAATAATAAGTAAATTGCTCAATTTGAATGAGCCTTACAAGATAAAGGTATGTAGGTAAATTACTACATTAATACATTAGTACATTAATACATTTGAATAAATTATGTAAGAGGTATTACAGAAATTTCTGCATTATTCAATGTATTTCAAAATACATTAATTAAATGCTCATATTCTAATGACATTGGATGTGATCTTTTGTAATGGAAAAATAATGATTTCACAGATTTCCTCATTTACAGTTCCATTCAATATGTTCCAATGAAACTCCTTTACTGATAAATCCCTTATTTGACCTCATTATGTCTTTGGAAGATGAAATATCTGTTCCAAACAAACGGAGTTTACATATAATGTCCGAACAGATGTCTGATTAATCAAAAAGTGAATTGATTTTTCGATAAACTGATTCATTATTCTTTTAATTTGGATTCAGGAGCTAGCAACGGTGGAAAGTGAACTTTGTCACTTGTCAGTTTTCATTTCATCGCTTGTCAGAATCTTCGTAATCGACTCTAGTGGCACCATCGTTTACAAAGTGAAGTAGTACACAAAGTACGTGAATTGACAATTCTAGGTCCGTTTTTCGTCCAAAAATTTCAACAGGAATTAGCAGGGAGTATCGAAACCTTGTTATTCTATGCATCTTGGTATATACGTAATATATTGGATTTATTCTTAGTCGCTATATGCAATTCTTCTGCAATTCTCTTAGAGACAATAAAACCAAATTCCTTGTCGGATTTTGCTTGTAACTTTTAAATTCATATGAGATTTTGTACAATTTTTGGTATAACTTGGATTTGTCTATTTCAAACGACATCTTTAACAATTCAACTTTGGCGAAAGTGGATCTGCAGTAACACAAACATTAACTTGCTTTGCTTTGCTTACAATACGTCAAGTCGTCAATCGTACCTAAACGAAACAATAGATTGACGGAAGAAATTTAGACAAGTGAAGAGCTCGCGGAAATTCCCCTACTCGGTTCTAAGCGAGTACCTAAACGTATTCATTATTTGTGGGAATCCCCGAATATGCGTTTCGTTTTCCAGCATAGACAATGTTGTGTTGCCATATTTGTAAATAATTGGTTCAAGCTTTGACGTGAAGTCAGGAGCCTTTGTGCGCCTGTTCTATTGTATAGTCACTATTGGACACACTTTTTCGAATTTAGCGAAGGTATATTAATTAGCCGGTGTACCATACACCCTGTGTTACACCGGCTAATTGATATATCTCTATCCGAAGAAAATTATCGTACAGAATAAGAAATTATCGAACAAATAGCGGCGAACAATGGATATAATACAGAGTTAATCAGAAAACAATTCAGAAAAACAATTAGTTTAGTATTTCCAGAAATTAAGGATTCTAATAAAATATTCAATAGCTTAACATATTTTGGTACACCGAGTCAACAACTTAAGTGGTTTCTTCAAAACCAACAGGTGAATATCTCATTCCGGACAAACAATAACCTTGCAAAACTCATAAAGAACAATAAATCAAAAAGGAATAAAAAAGATGAATCCGGTGTTTATCAATTAAATTGGGGGAGTTGTGATAAATCATGTATAGGAAAAACTGGTAGAAATTTTGGCATTAGAATAAAGGAAAATCATCACAGCTACAAGAACAACAAAATTAATTCAAATTATTCGAATCATTTATTACCAGGACATAAGTTTAACCCTGATTTCAAAATTCTACACAATTTGAATAAAGGTGCGCAACTCAATTATCGTGAAATGGTGGAAATAAATAGAGAAAAACATCGGGTAATTTAGTTTATGAACAATTAGATCAAAAGTTTTCTCCGTTACTTATATATTCAACTAGAGAATCAATTTATGAAAACTGTAGAAATGAACTATCGTATATGTGTACAAAGAATTAGCAGTATCAGATTATATATGTAATTAGTTTTAGTCACTGATGTAATAAGTTTTGAATAGGTGTCTGTGTCCATGTCATCTAGGTATAGGCAGATCATTACTTGTTGAGAATTCAGAGTGATTTAGTCTGTGATGAAGTCGTTGTGTCGACAAAACGCGTCTTAATATTAAATAAATTAGTTTAAATCAATTTTCCATTGAGTTAATATGGATTCGCATCAGGTAACATCCACAAGCTTTACAATATATTTCGGATCTTTTTACTATGATATACCTCATAAAAGGTGAAAACGTATCTTTATGGTAGGTATAATTACTGCGTCTTATTGTTTGCTCATTACAGGCAAGACTGACTCGGGTATACACAAAGTTACAGGATGCTGAAAAAATGTTTTCATGAAACATTAGTAAGCTTGGAAAAGTATTTGGGGATTCAAGAATGTTTGTTTTCGATCTGCATGTAATGTTTCTGAAAACATGGCTCAAATTGTGCTGAATGCAACGAATATTCCGGAATATATTTTATCTGTGATTATACAGGCTGTCTCGGGAGGAACGCGAAAAAGAAAAACCATATACTGAGGTCAGGTGGACTTATATCGAAGGATCATTATCGCCTGAGTTCCTTGGTTTTGATTATAGGTGATTTCGGTTAGAAGCGATAATTATGTCGATGGACAGGCCCATTCAAGTAAAACGTAACTTCATCCGTAAAAATAATTCTCGATGAAATGGTCCACATTGCATCTCTCCTGCATTACTTTACAAAACGGCGCTCGTCGTTCGAAATCGTCATCGGGTATTTCTTGTGAGCTTTGAATCCTGTATGGATGAAACTTAGTCTTTGACGCGCTGTTCTATGAACAGAGTGCCTATCAATTCGTCCAAATTTCTGTAATTTTCGAATATTTGGCTTAAACGATTAGTTTCGACTCACTGGCCGGCCAGCCGTCACTACGATTTCGCTAGAACGCAATGAGGTAGAGAGTTGAAATTTTCAGGGTAACTTTGCAGACCAAATGCACTGGATAAGTTCGTTGATGGGCAAAATCCACCGAGTGCTTTCAGAATAGCCATTTGAAATTTTGTTTTCCGAATACCTCGAAAAATACTGATTTGATCGAATCAAAACACGGTCAGTAGTTAAAAAATACCAACACGAAGACTACTAATAATATGCTGTTGAGTTAACCATTTTTCATGTTCCGATGAATATCATCTTTGGATGAGTAATGGATCCATGATCATATCCAAAAACATACCTGCTGGATCAGAAATCTCAGATTGTCATTATTACCTATTTTGATCCAGCACACATCTATATACTATTGAGTTAACCATTTTATATGTACCTTCGTCTTAGACGGAGGCTACACGGTCAATATCAGTTTCAAAACAATGAGTAGTTAATTTGACAATAGAATCGATATTAAAGATAAACATGCCTCTTAATATTTAATATTTCAGCTCATTTGAAGTTCTAGATTTAAACTCGATCGGATCTATATTACTTCAAATAATTGAAAGATTTTTTTTTTCTGGAGCAAAGCAGCTTTAGCCGAGTTCCGTCCCTGGATAGGTGACAGTTCTGGCTAAATTTGGTCAGCACGCCAAAGCTCCTGTCCACGGGGCATTCCCCCTTTTTTATTCTAAGAAGATTACCAACTGACTCACATCGAATTCATCGGCCAGTTTGCGTGTAGATCGTATCGGATTCTCTTCTATGGAATGTAATGTATCGAGGTCCTTATCGCCACATGTCGTAGTTGAAGGTCTATCAGATTTCGGAGAGTTTTTGTCATTTCCAGTTTGTTCGAAATGTTTAACCACAAACAGTAGTTTTACTTTTAGGATTTCTGTCTTGATAACGCTCATTAAAAATTTCGAAGAAATATCAAGATTTCTATTCGCTGCTTTTCACTCAATTGATTCATATCAAGTAGAAAATTACGGGAAATATGATATTATTCGCTTTAGAGAGATCAGTTATAGGAACTACAATGATACCATACATTTTGTCATCTTTAGTTGATCTGCCAGATTGACGAAAGCATATTTTTTCAACAAAAGCTAAACTTTTTCTTGACCTCCTCACTTTGTTTCGAGACCGCCTTCATGTACTGTACACGATGAACTCCACTCCTTTAGTCAATTTTGTTCTCTGAATAAAATGTTCTTGAACCTAAAAAAATGCAATGTTATGTCCTTTACAAGAAGCGCGACGCATATCATTTTCAACTATAGGATCAACGAGGCAGTACTGGCTCGTGCCGACAATATATAAGACCTTAGCGTTACTTTTGACCTCAAACTCAGATTCAATCTCCACATTGAAAAAATAGCAAACTCTTCCATTAAAATGCTCGGATACATCACCAGGCAATGCAAGCCATTTCGGAATACATTACCTTTCATTCAGATCTATTATGCATACGTGTTTAGTCGTTTAAATTTCTCGTCAGTAGTTTGGGGAGCCCACAATATCAAGTCCACATATCCCGATTGGAGAGTATTCAAAACAGATTTTTGAGAGTTCTTTCCTAAAAACAGAACCAGAGAGCGAGGACAGGTGAAGATCGCTATCACTTCTTCAGAATGATATTCAATATAATATCTTTGGAAAATAGGCGTAGGACCAATGATATCTTATTATTGTCAAAAGTTCTGAATAACGACTTGCAGGCCGCCCAGATTCTAGAAATGATTAAAATCAATGTCCCATCAGTGAATCTCAGACATTCCGAGTTATTTCATGTGGAACTCAAGCGGACGAATTGCTCCCGTAATGGTCCAATCGTGCGAATGCTCCGGTTTTCTAATGAATCGCAAAACTGGGTGGATATTTTCTTTCAATCACCCGAACAAATTAAGACAATTCTTAAGAAAAGATATTTGGATCATTAAAAACACCATTTTTTTTATACTATAATTTTCGGTACCTCTTTTTTCTCTAGTGTTGATGAGCTTTACAATACTTGATCCTGTAATTTTCTCCGATTCTTTTTTTCTTCTTTTTTTTGTTGATTTTGTCACCTTCAGTGTTTAAACAGCAGTTAATTGTAAAACGATTTAGTTATCCTGAAAAGATGATTTATATTTTTTTCTCTTTCTTCTCTTTTGCCTCACAGATAAATTCTTAGCTTTCTTTGATAATTTTAGTACTTCTTATTTAAGTTGATTCAAGATGTAAATTCTACTTTAAGAACTATATGTAACCATACTTTTTTTGTAAAATTGTGGATGGGTTTATACCTGTTTGTATCCCAAACTCTAATAAATAAAATTAAAAAAATGTGTGTGGAAGCGACACCACCATCCTTATCTGTTTATTGTTTTATTTGCGATCTAATACAGTATTAGGGTATTAGGGTATTAATTTGCAGCTGTTTTCAACTTGTGTATACATTTTTCTTTTACTCGTAACATTTTTATTGTTAGAATTTTAAAATAAAATTTTATTTTCGTTCACATAACTGAATTGATAATCGAATGACCTTTGATGCGATATATCACAAGCAATATTTTCCCAATAGAAAAATGTTGTTAAGGGTTAACAACATTCAAACAACTTCAAAACTGCATGCATTTCTCAAACTGCAAAAATAGAAATCGGTGGTTATAATATTCCTCAATATTTATTATTTCAAGAATAAGAACCTGACACCAATCACAAATTGTTAATTTTGTAAAAAAAAAATAAATCAACAAATTCTTTTCTCAGTGGCACCGCTCAATGTGTAATCGAATGTACTTCCATTTGATATATCAGAATCCATATATTCCTAGTTGACAAATCAGTAAAGGGGTGTGGTGCGTAAAGGGTGAGGGATTTCAAATTCAAAAACGCATAGAGAGACCTGCTTTAGAAACTACAAATCCATAGATTCATGTATTTCTCATAATAATAATTAGTAAAAGAATAATGGTCTGATTAAAGTACTCTCCAATCAAAAATTGTAATTTATTTCCTTATTTAAAAAAAAAAAAACGCCACAACGCATTGTACTTTTAGCCACATCGCTGAATAGGTAATCAAATTACCTTTCAATTGATGTATCACAATCCATATATTCCACATGTAAAAAAATTAAGTAGTGGGGTGAGAAATATCACAAAAGAGAAATTCATAGAAGTACAGGATAAATTGCTTTTGAAATTCAAAATCGACAGGTGTGAGGATTTTCCTTGATAATTCTTCGTACGAGAATTATTGACGAGATACGTTACTCTTTTGTCATCTACCATCCTCTGTGAAGTCTCTGAATATAAATAAATTCAAAAAAGAAATTGAGAATATGTTGTTGTCGAAATGTTTCTACTCGATATGGGAGTATATATCTGATTCTTTAGCAAAGTAGTTACACTTAGAATGTGTCACATTTTGTAATTATCTTTTTTGACCTATCCTATACGCCTTGTAGTGTCTAACAGGATCAATAAATTATGTTATGTGTGTGGAAAATTTTCGTAAATTTATCAAATTGAAAAGAATAATATCTTCAAAACCTATCGATTTCAAGAAAAAATAGGGGTTTGCAATTTAAAAACAAATATTGATGACGTCAATGCTTGGTAATATGAAATGGCTAGAAATGTAAGAATTACGGAAAAATGATCCTTAAAAAATGGGTTCAAGCCCTGTGGACAGGAGCTTTCTGGCGCTCTAGTTCAAACAGACAAATTATATCTCTGAAAGTATTGGTTTCTCAGAGTTGGGAATTATATCAATGTATCCTTATGATAGAACTGCATCATAAAGGAAATTCAATTCAAATAATAGTTTATTTATCAAGATTAAATGAGCAATCTGAGAATGAGAACTGCACTATGGAAGAAATCAAATTAAAATAGCTGAAATGAATTTGACTCACATGGCTCAAATTGTGCTGAATGCAACGAATATTCCGGAATATATTTTATCTGTGATTATACAGGCTGTCCCGGGAGGAACGCGAAAAAGAAAAACCATATACTGAGGTCAGGTGGACTTATATCGAAGGATCATTATCGCCTGAGGTCCTTGGTTTTGATTATAGGTGATTTCGGTTAGAAGCGATAATTATGTCGATGGACAGGCCCACTCAAGTAAAACGTAACTTCATCCGTAAAAATAATTCTCGATGAAATGGTCCACATTGCATCTCTCCTGCATTACGTTACAAAACGGCGCTCGTCGTTCGAAATCGCCATCAGGTATTTCTTGTGAGCTTTGAATCCTGTATGGATGAAACTTAGTCTTTGACGCGCTGTTCTATGAACAGAGTGCCTATCAAATCGTACAAATGTATGTAATTTTCGAATATTTGGCTTAAACGATTAGTTTCGACTCACTGAAGCAGACATGAAATCGAGAGGAATAATTCACGGCTATGCCATTATTGGCGCAACCTACCACTACGCCCATGGCATAGCAACTTATGCTAGATCAGACAACGAGAACGTCCAGTTAATCTTTTATATTTTTGTATCTAGAAATATGTGTCCATATATATTGTATAGAGTGTGTAAAGCGCCATACGCTAAATAAATAATAATACTGGCCGGCCGGCCGTCACTACGATTTCGCTAGAGCACAATGAGGTAGAAAGTTGAAATTTTCAGGGTAGCTTTGCAGACCAAATGCACTGGATAAGTTCGTTGATGGGCAAAATCCACCGAGTGCTTTCAGAATAGCCATTTGAAATTTTGTTTTCCGAATAACTCGAAAAATACTGATTTGATCGAATCAAAACACGGTCATTAGTTAAAAAATACCAACACGAAGACTACTAATACTATGCTGTTGAGTTAACCATTTTTCATGTTCCGATGAAAATCATCTTTGGATGAGTAATGGATCCATGATCATATCCAAAAAACATACCTGCTGGATCAGAAATCTCAGATTGTCATTATTACCTATTTTGATCCAGCACACATCTATATACTATTGAGTTAACCATTTGATATGTACCTCCGTCTTAGACGGAGGCTACACGGTCAATATCAGTTTCAAAACAATGAGTATTTAATTTGACGAAAGAATCGATATTAAAGATAAACATGCCTCTTAATATTTAATATTTCAGCTCATTTGAAGTCCTAGATTTAAACTCGATCGGATCTATATTACTGCAAATAATTGGAAGATATTTTTTTTCTGGAGCAAAGCAGCTTTAGCCGAGTTCCGTCCCTGGATAGGTGACAGTTCTGGCTAAATTTGGACAGCACGCCAAAGCTCCTGTCCACGGGGCTTTCCCCCTTTTTTATTCTAAGAAGATTACCAACTGACTCGCATCGAATTCATCGGCCAGTTTGCGTGTAGATCGTATCGGATTCTCTTCTATGGAATGTAATGTATCGAGGTCCTTATCGCCACATGTCGTAGTTGTAAGTCTCTCAGATTTCGGAGAGTTTTTGTCATTTCCAGTTTGTTCGAAATGTTTAACCACAAACAGTAGTTTTACTTTTAGGATTTCTGTCTTGATAACGCTCATTAAAAATTTCGAAGAAATATCAAGATTTCTATTCGCTGCTTTTCACTCAATTGATTCATATCAAGTGGAAAATTCTCGGGGAATATGATATTATTCGCTTTAGAGAGATCAGTTATAGGAACTAAAATGATACCATACATTTTGTCATCTTTAGTTGATCTGCCAGATTGACGAAAGCATATTTTTTCAACAAAATAAACTTTTTCTTGACCTCCTCACTTTGTTTCGAGAACGCCTTCATGTACTGTACACGATGAACTCCACTCCTTTAGTCAATTTTGTTCTCTGAATAAAATGTTCTTGAACCTAAAAAAATGCAATGTTATGTCCTTTACAAGAAGCGCGACGCATATCATTTTCAACTATAGGATCAACGAGGCAGTACTGGCTCGTGCCGACAATATATAAGACCTTAGCGTTACTTTTGACCTCAAACTCAGATTCAATCTCCACATTGAAAAAATAGCAAACTCTTCCATTAAAATGCTCGGATACATCACCAGGCAATGCAAGCCATTTCGGAATACATTACCTTTCATTCAGGTCTATTATGCATATGTGTTTAGTCGTTTAAATTTCTCGTCAGTAGTTTGGAGCCCACAATATCAAGTCCACATATCCCGATTGGAGAGTATTCAAAACAGATTTTTGAGAGTTCTTTCCTATAAACAGAACCAGAGAGCGTGGACAGGTGAAGATCGCTATCACTTCTTCAGAATGATATTCAATATAATATCTTTGGAAAATAGGCATAGGACCAATGACATCTTATTATTGTCATAAGTTCTGAATAACGACTTGCAGGCCGCCCAGATTCTAGAAATGATTAAAATCAATATCCCATCAGTGAATCTCAGACATTCCGAGTTATTTCATGTGGAACTCAAGCGGACGAATTGCTCCCGTAATGGTCCAATCGTGCGAATGCTCCGGTTTTCTAATGAATCGCAAAACTGGGTGGATATTTTCTTTCAATCACCCGAACAAACTAAGACAATTCTTAAGAAAAGATATTTGGATCATTAAAAGCACCATTTTTTTTATATTGTAATTTTCGGTACCTCTTTTTTCTCTAGTGTTGATGAGCTTTACAATTCTTGATCCTGTAATTTTCTCCGATTCTTTTTTTCTTCTTTTTATTGTTGATTTTGTCACCTTCAGTGTTTAAACAGCAGTTAATTGTAAAACGATTTAGTTATCCTGAAAAGATGATTTATATTTTTTTCTCTTTCTTCTCTTTTGCCTCACAGATAAATTCTTAGCTTTCTTTGATAATTTTAGTACTTCTTATTTAAGTTGATTCAAGATGTAAATTCTACTTTAAGAACTATATGTAACCATACTTTTTTTGTAAAATTGTGGATGGGTTTATACCTGTTTGTATCCCAAACTCTAATAAATAAAATAAAAAAAATGTGTGTGGAAGCGACACCACCATCCTTATCTGTTTATTGTTTTATTTGCGATCTAATACAGTATTAGGGTATTAGGGTATTAATTTGCAGCTGTTTTCAACTTGTGTATACATTTTTCTTTTCCTCGTAACATTTTTATTGTTAGAATTTTAAAATAAAATTTTATTTTCGTTCACATAACTGAATTGATCATCGAATGACCTTTGATGCGATATATCACAAGCAATATTTTCCCAATAGAAAAATGTTGTTAAGGGTTAACAACATTCAAACTACTTCAAAACTGCATGCATTTCTCAAACTGCAAAAATAGAAATCGGTGGTTATAATATTCCTCAATATTTATTATTTCAAGAATAAGAACCTGACACCAATCACAAATTGTTAATTTTGTAATAAAAAAATAAATCAACAAATTCTTTTCTCAGTGGCACCGCTCAATGTGTAATCGAATGTACTTCCATTTGATATATCAGAATCCATATATTCCTAGTTGACAAATCAGTAAAGGGGTGTGGTGCGTAAAGGGTGAGGGATTTCAAATTCAAAAACGCATAGAGAGACCTGCTTTAGAAACTACAAATCCATAGATTCATGTATTTCCCATAATAATAATTAGTAAAAGAATAATGGTCTGATTAAAGTACTCTCCAATCAAAAATTGTAATTTATTTCCTTATTTTAAAAAAAAAACGGCACAACGCATTGTACTTTTAGCCACATCGCTGAATAGGTAATCAAATTACCGTTCAATTGATGTATCACAATCCATATATTCCACATGTAAAAAAATTAAGTAGTGGGGTGAGAAATATCACAAAAGAGAAATTCATAGAAGTACAGGATAAATTGCGTTTGAAATTCAAAATCGACAGGTGTGAGGATTTTCCTTGATAATTCTTCGTACGAGCATTATTGACGAGATACGTTACTCTTTTGTCATCTACCATCCTCTGTGAAGTCTCTGAATATAAATAAATTCAAAAAAGAAATTGAGAATATGTTGTTGTCGAAATGTTTCTACTCGATATGGGAGTATATATCTGATTCTTTAGCAAAGTAGTTACACTTAGAATGTGTCACATTTTGTAATTATCTTTTTTGACCTATCCTATACGCCTTGTAGTGTCTAACAGGATCAATAAATTATGTTATGTGTGTGGAAAATTTTCGTAAATTTATCAAATTGAAAAGAATAATATCTTCAAAATCTATCGATTTCAAGAAAAAATAGGGGTTTGCAATTTAAAAACAAATATTGATGACGTCAATGCTTGGTAATATGAAATGGCTAGAAATGTAAGAATTACGGAAAAATGATCCTTAACAAATGGGTTCAAGCCCTGTGGACAGGAGCTTTCTGGCGCTCTAGTTCAAACAGACAAATTATATCTCTGAAAGTATTCGTTTCTCAGAGTTGGGAATTATATCAATGTATCCTTATGATAGAACTGCATCATAAAGGAAATTCAATTCAAATAATAGTTTATTTATCAAGATTAAATGAGCAATCTGAGAATGAGAACTGCACTATGGAAGAAATCAAATTAAAATAGCTGAAATGAATTTGACTCTCTCTTATAGAACAGGATTAAATGTACGAGTATGAACACAGATCATATAATAAAGCTTAGATAGAATAATTATAGCATTCTGTGAAAACATAGAAGTACGATTCATTATTGAAATTTAGAAAAATCATATATCCGAAAGTATTAGCTTGTTGGAGTTGAAAATTATATCGATGGATTTTAATGGTGAAACTGCATCTTAAATAAGAATTGAATTTGAAATTTGTTGCTTAAAAAAATTTCTTTTTTCGTTACTCCGAAACCATCTGGCCTATTTTGCCCAATAACGAACTTAACCGAGATATTCATCTCCCTAACCTACTCTGAAAATTTCAACTGCCTAACTCATTCCGTTCGATAGTTATTGTGGAAAAAAAATTATAAAATTTTGAAAATTTTTTTTGATACTTTGCGGTAACCTGGTCAATACAAAACTTCACATGCGTATAAGCGTCATGATTCTACAATTTGAAGCTAAATTTCAGATAGATCGGGTTTGAAAATATTCATAAAAAATGTGTTTTACTAAAATCGGCCATAACTCCGAAACCGCTTGATGGATTTCGCCCATTAACCTAATTGTCCGAGATATTTACGCTCCAAACCCATCTTGCAAATTTCAATCCTCTAACTCCTTTCGTTCAAGAGTTACCGTGCCTACGGCCAGCCGGCCGGACCGGCCGGACAGAATCGATTTCGACCTCGGATTCTTGATCAGTGAGTCGAACCAAATCGTTTGAGACCATTTTCATCCAAAAATTCGAAAATTCCAGACATTTGTGCAAATTGATAAGCACTCAGTTCCGAGGAACTAGAGCGCCAAAAATGAACTAATTTGAGACATCGAACCATTTTCCGATATTCCTCTAAGGAAAGGAAATAAATCCATTATTCCACACTTTTGACGCTCAGTCTATAATTAGTAAACCCTGGCAGTATCACACTAGAACTATCTTTGAAATGGAATTCAGTAAAGTTGAAATTTCCCACGTATGGACAGTTTGTTTATTTTCGAAGAGAGTTTGAACGGGCATAAACAAATCTGCCCGATTACATCCGGATTTAACTTGGTTATAAGCCCAGTGCACGTATTAAATAACTAAGGCTAATGGCTACGTTGGATTGCTGACAAGGATGGAAAAGGCCTCTCCATCTTTCTCATTATTCTGTAGTCATCTCAACGTCCATTTTAGATTTTCCAAGAATTTTCCAACTCCGCGCTCAGCTTGACTCAGCTTGTCAAGCCAATTTTATAACAACCTTGTTTGAATCGTTCGAGTCTTCCTAGAAGGAAATAGGTCGCATATACGAAGCAGTCAGTTTGCCAGGGACAACAGACGGCATAACATACTGCATGATAAAACCATTAAATTTTCCGACGCCGACTCTTGTATTTATTTTTCAAGAAAATTTGTTCTGATATGCCTTTTCTTCAAGTTACAGCTCAAATCTGGAATCATATATAAATTTTGACATTGGGCACTGACAACTTTAATAATCCTGCTCACGTAGAGATGCTTCCTGGAGTGGACGTTGTTTCGTATTCCAGTAAGTAACGGACGCTCTACTGCCATTGAAACTGTCTTTGGTTGCGTTTACTGGGAACAAATTTTTGTTTAGCTTAATTTAGTTTTCGAACAAAAAAGTTAAATGAAAATAAGTTGAATAATAGTTTACTTATCAAGATTAAATGAGCCATCTGCAATGATTTAACCTCGTGGAATGGGTTGTTGCAACTTACACTCGGTGCATAGTTTTCACAACTCAAAATACCTAAGGAAAGTATCATCCGAATGTCTAGAGCAAGGCTGGAGAAAATCATAACATTTATTCTTGATATTTGAATAAGTATATGCTGACGAAAAAAATATTTCAATAGTTCATTTCGTTTTTTGAAAGATTAAAAAATATGTATTTTATAATCTTATTTTTCATTATATATTATATTACCTCATTATACGACAAAATTTATTAATAGAATACAATCCTCTTTTCATGATTTAAAAGCTCATACCATTAACTCATTAATTCTGTATTATGAACCTTAACTCAAGAAAAAATATTTGATACACAATTGTAGATCCATACAACTACATCATTAGAATGATCGAATTCTAAATATTCTATTTATACACAAATTATTCAATATGAAACAAGTCAATATTATTTTTGGTATCAAAACAGTCTTGTATATACAGTATAACTTCAGTAGTCCGGGCAGATATCGTTCCGGTACCTGCCCGGATTATTGAGGTGTCCGGATTACTGGAGTGATTTCAAGTTATGAAAAAAAGCAAGTTATAAATATAAAAAAATATGCTTTATTAATTAACAGTCACAAAAAAATATTATTTTCTCGTATAATAGTACATAAATATATATACAATATAATATAAATGTATTTAAAGAAAGAAGGATAATGTTTATGTGTATTGTACATGTAAATAAATATAAAATAGTGTATAGATATTATGTATGCTAAATGAAATATCCTCTATGTTTTTGAAAAATACATATTAATTTTAGTTTGGACCTTTTTGGATGCATCTATATCAGTTGCCTTGTCTTTGAGTCTCTTCAAAAGCAATAAATCTTCAAGGGGAAGATTATTCTCCTCAGTCCACCTGATAGCTAGTGAAATTGCTTTGGCAGCATCTGCATGTTTCACCCTCTCCATATTTACATCACTTTCGGATTCAGAAGATTCTTTTGTTTTTTCAGTATTGCTACCGGTGGCATCCTGGACAAGCTGTTCATCAGTTAAGGCAATGACCAATTCGTCTTCTCCCACAGCCCATTTTGTGATATTTTCGCTGTTTAAATCATTTTCTCGATCAATGATCTTTAAGGACTCTATAATTTGTTTCAAATCCTTCTGACCTATTGGGCAAAGTTTCTTTTGTAGTTCTGCCAGTGGGATATTCTCATCATCTGATTCTTCTGGTTCCAAAATATCGGGCCATAAATTTGCCCAACTTCTTCTAATATTATTTGAAGTTATGGTCTTCCAAGATTGATCAAGATTGTCCATTACATCTTTTAAATTATACTGCTTCAAACAAGTTAGTACGTCTTCATCTTCATGTGAAATAATATGATTGAGAAGGCGTTTTCTATATGACACCTTTATGTTCTGAATTAAATTCTGATCCATTGGCTGTAGAACTGCTGTACAATTTGGCGGCAGATACATAATCCTGAAATTTGGATTAGTATTGACTTCTGCCTCCGGTGGGTGTGATGGTGCATTGTCTACTAAGAGCAGTGCTTTACAGGGTTTGTTATTTCTAACTAAAAATTTCTTGACCTCCGGTATGAAATATCTTTTGAACCATTCCATAAAGAGCGGTCTTGTCATCCAACCTCTGGTGGAAGCTTTGTATACAACTGGCAATGAAGTTACATTTTTGAATGCTCGTGGGTTCGCCGCTTTCCCCAAGACTAACAGTGGTAATTTATGCGATCCTGCTGCGTTGCAGCATGGCATAAATGTTAGACGGTCTTTTGAAATTTTTCGACCAGGTGCCGATTTTTCACCTTGATGGACCCAAGTGGTATCAGGTAATGTTCTCCAAAAAATTGCCGATTCATCAGCATTGTAAACTTGTTCGTTGCTTAGTTGCATCTCTTCAACTACAGCTCTGAATTTTTCCTGAAACGGTATTACCGCGGCAACGTCACTAGATATTTTTTCTCCACAGACCTTCAAAAATCGAATTCCGTGTCTTAGCTTGAATTTATCCAACCATCCAGAACTTGCTAAGAAATCGTTTTTTCCTGTTATTTGCTCGTAAAACTGTTTACCTTTTGTTCTCAAAATTTCTGATGAGACAGGTATGTGCGCGTTTCTTTGTTGTAGAAACCAGTTGTACAATGCAACCTCAACTTCAGGGTGTTCCGCTTTACGAAGGATTCTCCTTTTGCCTACAAAAATTAAAGGATAAATTCAATTAATGAAATACTACAAGTATTTTTTGGTATTTCATACCGGTTCCTTGAAAACTTGTTGCAACAAAATTCCTTATTTTATCCTTGTTTCTCTTTATATCGAACACTGTCGATTTTGGAATAGCAAACTGCTCTGCAATTCGTCGAGTACTTCTTCCATCATCAAGGAAATCTAATATTTTACACTTTTCGGTTAGTGTAAGCGTCTTATGCGATCGTTTGGTTGGAGCCATTGCGTCGGGCACGATTGGAAACCAAATGCTGAATGAAATATGCTGTTGCCGCGCTGTTTCCTACCGAAGAGTAACCATTTCTACTTGTTCAGACAGGAATATGCTATTGTTTTGCGTGTAAATATTTTCGCGTCCGGATTTCAGAGGTAAAAATTCGAAAATGCCCGAATCGTAGCAGTGCCCGGATTACTGGAGTGTCCGGGCTAGCGACTGTCCGAACTATCGAAGTTGTACTGTATTTAAGATTCGGATACTTAAGTAATCATTAAAGGATACTGTGAGATGTATACTCATTATTAACAGATTCCGTTTTTTCATCAGCGTTGAATTATGCTCCACTGATGATTCCTAATAGGGATGAAACCGCGGTATGTATCTATTCAACTTTGATGAAATCATACACACTCTGTGGATTGCTCCAAAACTTTGTTCTTTGCTAGTCCTTTCATCTACAATTACTAGTGGTTAGCTTTCCTAAAGCGTTATTCTCTTTGTAGATATTATTCAGAGTTTGGGAGAGAGAACCCAGAAAGAAACTTTTTTAATAATTCGGATACTTTTTTCCCAACAGAATATATTTTTTGAGTACGAATTATAAACATACTAGAACATAAATGAATTTGGCATGTCTCTAATAGCTAGATAAGATTACATTTATGATCATTGAACACAGAGAGAACACAGACAGACATTCTGTGAAAACATAGAAGTACGATGTATTATTGAAATTTTGAAAAATCATATCTCCGAAAGTATTAGATTGTTGGAGATGAAAATTATATCAATGGATTTTTATAATGAAACTGCATCTTATAAAAATTTTATTTGAAATTTGTAATGTAAAAAAATTTTTTTTTTCGTTACTCCGTAACCTACTGGCCGATTTTGCCAATTACGAACTCAACCGAGATATTTATCCCCCAATCCTATTCTAAAAATTTCAACTGTCTAGTTCATTCCGTTCGAGAGTTATCCTGGTTACGGCCGGCCGATCAGAATCAATTACGAGCACTGATTCTTAATCAGTGGGTCGAACCAAAACGTTTGAGATCATTTTAAGCCCAAAATACGAAAATCACGGACATTTGGGCAAATTGATAAGCACTCTGTTCCGAGGTATAACACCAGCGCCAAAAAGAAGTAGGGTAGCATCGTATCGAGTTAAGATTAGCGAGGATATTAATTACTTTATAGTTCTATGAGAAAGAACGTTTGATGAAAAATCGGACAGAATTCTGTTCTTAACTGAAACCCGCAAGATTGAAATTTTAATGATGATTGGCTGCGGAGATAGGACAAGAACACAACATAAAGTTCTGCATTTATTCAATGAGAAGTATCCTGATTTACTGCCCATGTCGCAAAGTACCATAAGCCAGATTGAAAATCAGTGTCAGGAAAATGGAAGTTTAAGAAAAACAAATAATCAGTGTTAGAGTGTTCTCACTGAAGATGTCACAATGAATGCACTCCTCTTTATTCAAGAAAATCCTCATGTCACCACCAGGCAGATAGCTAGGGAACTCGGAATTAGCCAGTCTTGAGTGACAAGAATTCTTAAAACTCAGAAATTTCATCCTTATAATCCAGGAACTCACTGAAGATGATCAAAATGGAAGACTCCAGTTTTGCGAACAAATTATGGAGAGGGCTTCACACGGGACCAGAGTAGGCGAGAGTATAAAAAATCCCGTCTCGTTCTCGTCTCGTTATCAGTTGTCTCGTCTCGTCTCGCTCAATGCTGAATAACGATAATTATTATAATATATGAACGAAATGATATATAATATGGAGTAATTATGTAAAGCTATATTTATAACGCTCTTATACAAAATCATTTCTTGTACATGTACATATTATTTTTAATTTTAAAAACTGTTAGTTTCATCTTTTAAATTACTGGATGACCAAGAAACATAATCACGCTTGCATCGCATCATTTTTTAATGATGTACGTGTTTTTGCCATGATCATACCTGCTGTGGAGAATAATCTTTCAACAGGTATGGATGTAGCCATTAATAAATCATCTGCCACCTTGGAAAGTGTAGTAAGAACTTTTTCATCACTTTCCACCACTGTAAATTATTTTGATTCCTATTTGCTCTTTCCAACTACAAATATTCTTCGAACTCACCTTTCCAATATTTCGAAGGTTTTTTTGATGTTTTAAAGAGGCTATTGAAGTCGATGATTTTTTACTATAATTGGACAAATTTGTATAGTTTTCAATGAATAACTTCCCAGTGGATCATTGAGGGTGTTCTTAGCGTATTCCGCATAACACTTTTGGAAACATTGAATAGCTTCATTTCTTTACCAGTTTCATTATACGTACTTCCACATATGTATACAATAATTGTTCACATCTTTACTACAAAAAGCACAAGACAACAAATTTCTCCAGATGTTCAAATAGAGACGAAATTTTAGATGCATTGGGATTTAGGGGCAATAAAAGTTGTCCGTTGAGTATTGAATTCTCGCGTTGCGCTGTATGTGTTCTCGGTATCGCCTATAATATTTTTCAAAACATCTCGTCTCTTCTCGTCTATCTTTTCCGAGACGAGAACGAGACTTTTTCTAACGAATCAAGCTTTACGTTAGATGGTGAGGTAAATCGTCTAAATTTTCGTTATGGGGTAGACAACAGCCCACACGGGATTAGGGAGGGTCACACTGAATTATAATTATTATTATTATTTATTTGATAAGAGCTGAGGCCAAGCCTTTGAAGCTCATAAACACAATATTATGATACAGGCAGTACATATGAAATACAAAAAGGTAATAAAGGAATAAGCATAAAGAATATATAAAAAAAGTAACATTGGCATAAAGAAAGCGAAAAAAAAAATGTCAGCAGTAGGTAAACTACCGGGGTCCTAGGACATTTCAAGGCCACCAAAACCATGGTAGTTCCTGGTACACTTCAAGGTCACCCAAATGGAACCTAACCCAAGTGGGTAGGCAACCAAAAATTAATGTAGTAAACGTGTGACGTCATTGCAGGTGACCTTGGGCTGGTAGATCAGGCCTAGCCAGGCTTGCGCAGGTTAATTTTGCGAGAGAAGTGAAAAAAATTTTTTTTCGGAATTTCGGACTTAGAAAAATTTCGTAAAGTTCGGACTTAGAAAAATTTCGACAAGTTCGGACTTAAAAAAATTTCAACAAGTTCGGACTTAAAAAAATTTCGTAGGTTAATTTTGCGAGAGAAGTGAAAAAAATTTTTTTTCGACCTTAAAAAAATTCCAGACTTAAAAAAATTTCGTTAAGTTCGGACTTGGAAAAATTTCGACAAGTTCGGATTTCAAATCGAATAAAACGATGATTAATTTTGTGAGAATTGTGAAAAAAAAATATATTTTTGAAAATTCTTTATGTTGGACTTGGAAAAACTTTGAAAGGAACAATTTTAGCTACTATAAACCTTAGATATCCTTATGGGAAATTACATGTTGAAATAAGTGAACTTGAACTAGAATTCTGGGAGGAAATAAACCAAGACAATTATAATATTTGTTTTTTATTGACAAGCCAATCGTATAGTATATTTATATTTTCGAGTGCATATGTGAGTTCATTCTTTACATGATTTCTACAGGTATATAGTAATCATAGTTGGTGGTCCAATCCAAACCATGGATATTGTGTAATATACAAGTACGAACTTGTCAGGTAATAAGAATTCTTAAATTACAAATGGTAGTACAACAAACTGGTTTATAAGTACAAATGGGTTGTATGTAAATATATTAACAAAAAAAAAGATTACAAATTGTATATATTATACACAAGCAGTTAGTTTAGGTAACGTACTTGACCTGAGGTAGAAATGTGCTAGAACAAATGATTAATGCATATATTAAATAGGGGAGATTCTGAGGCTGCATTCACAGAATTATATTATACGCAAGTAGTTAGTTCAGGTAACGTACTTGACAGGAGGTAGAAATGTGCCAGTATAAGTGACAGCGACCAACGACACAAGAATAAGAGTACAAAAGGGAGGCACAGTAATGATACTATGAAGAGTTTAAGATCCCGATTGAAGATTTCAGGGAAAAAAAAGGTTCTGCCTATAAAGGAAGAAAGGAAACAGCTCGTAACAGAGTACATAGGGAAGATTCTGAGGCTGCATTCATGTTAAAAAAAAAAATATATATGTATTAGGAAGATTATCGATAAGTATTATGTTATATACAAGTAGTTATTTTAGGAAATAAAGTATTTCTTAATAAAAAGGTAAGTATGGATACGAGCATACATATTAAGCAAAATAACAAAATTATAAGTATCTTTATAGAAGAGTGATGTTCTTTTGGTTCAGAAGGAGGCACGTTTAGCCAATCAGATTCTTTACAACTTCGATTTGAAAAAGTATAAATTATTTTGAAAGTATGTATGTTGTAGACATCATAATCATCATCATTTTTAAAGTAATATTTAAATACAGGTAGATCATTGTTTAGCCTGCATACAACCATATTATCACATAGTTTATTTTTATTAGTACATATTTGAGCCTTTATCACTTTAGGTTGGAAATGAACATATAAGATATTTCCAATAAGCGAGTAAAGGATTACTAAATTCATTTTTTTGTAGTAGTAGAAGTGGTAGTAGTAGTAGTAGTAGTAGTAGTAGTAGTAGTAGTAGTATTTTGTGGGGGTGATGATCTTCGTTATGCGTAGTCCTGGAATATTTCCACAACATCTGACCAAATGCACAATCTTTGGAATACTTATAATGATCCTCCAAAGCACTATCCTCCTTCTTCCAATTATGAATTTGCACTGAACAATAAACACAACGGCAAATGTCTCCTTCACCGGTGAAATACAGACCAGCTCTAGCCAAATCGATAGGATTTGCAGCACCGGTCCAAAATTTCTTCTTAAACGTGAGAAGTCGTTGTTCAAAGTCCATGTGATCCATACTTTCAAGACACATCTTCACTGCTCTTGCCACATTAATCGACAACAACTACATCTATGTTTTACTCCATACAGTTTTTTGTCTAGTAATTGAAAAAAACAACGAATACAAGGTGCATAGTATTGTTCAGATTCACCTTTACATATAGGACAGACGTATTTAACGGGCACAGGCATGTTGATCTTTGAGAAATTCTGTATCAAATGAAACAGTGAAGAGACCGAAATGAAACTGGTAGTTCATCGATTACTTTTTCTTAAATAAAATACCGCCTAATGGCACTACTACTACTTCGGGTTAAACATCAATTTCTTAACTTATTAAATAGATATAATATTAACCTAAAGATAAATATAAAACCTAATCTAGTTGTCCTGACACATTACAGCACAATGCGTTAGATAATACTGCTGAATAAGCCAGGCTTTCCAATGACCTGGAATATTGGCCAGTGCCACCAGCCGTCTCAGGTCCTGGAGTGTTAAGTCTCCAGGTTTTTCCAGTACATGGAAAAGTACCTCAAGCTCCCACGCGGCTATTGGGCACCGCCGCAGCTCTGCTCCAGTAGGTAGATTATTCATTCTGGTAATGAAATTTTATATTTTGTTTTAGTTTTTTTTTTTTTTTTTTTTTTGAGAAACAACGATACAGCATTTTCACCGAGAGAGGCTGTGTAGATCAATCAAAATATATAAAGATAGGAATTAATCAAAATACCCCCATGGTACCGTTGATATTTTATCCTCCAATACAATTCTTTTATCATCATCAAAACTTAAACCAACCTTTTCTTGTTGAATTGAGAAAATCTCATGATTTTTCGCAATTATACTGTTCTGAATTATTGAAAATGTTGATTGTTCGAAAAGTGTTTTATAAAAATCCTGAAAGGTTATATAATTTTTTATAGCTGCATACTTTACTCCTTTTACTTTTTTAATTGTTTTCAAAAGCTCAATAAGTTCATGGTTATCAGCATAATTAATATTCTGTTCTTTTTTTTTTTCAATTTCGCAAACTTTATACGTGTACATCTTCGACCTCAACCCGATAAATTCACTCATGATGCAACCATTATTTTCATCCTTCATTAAACCAACTACTTTTTTATTCCGCCTAGGAATATTAAAAATATTATTCTCAGGATAATCGGAGGTATCAAATTTATCAATATCCTGCCTTATATGTTGGTAAATGTCATCTGTGAAAATCTGATAAATAAGGCTATCAGTATCTGTGTACAATAATTTTGCATTGTCGTTAAATTTAGCTTTAATGTATTCATAATGAAAATCATACAAAAATGTTTTCGAAATATCTAAAATACACATACCGATGAAAATTGGTTTATTCATATTTATGGTTAACCTTTTCATTTCTATTAGTGCAATATCTTCATCGATAATAGTAATGCTACTAAAGTTCCCTTGTGATAAGTAGTAATTAGCACCATATCTTCCTTCATAATGTGTTACTAGCTTTATATCTCTATATCTTCTAACATTTTCTATTGTTTTTCCAAATGGCGCATTGTTCATCAATTTGAAGTGGTTACGTTCAAATTCGTTTTTACTGGCTTTACGCAACTCTGTGTTAAAATCGATGTACGATTTCATCCAAGGTTTTTGAGCAAATTTCAAACACCGATGAACTTTCTCTAGCTTCAACCCCAATTTAATAGCCTGTTTCAAATTTTGGTAATGAATAATATATTTTTTTTTATTGTATAAAGTCAATAATAATTTAGTTGTATCATTATCAGATACAGGTGGTGGCAGATGATGCGGACATAACGGAAGATCTTTATGTTTTTCATATAATGATTTCGGATATTCCAAGTCCACTTCTAAAACATAACCAAATTCAGCATCATCTGGTGTGTTTAAGATAGTGCCTATTTCATTAGACCCTATCTGCACCCATTGAAAATCAGAAAATGGTAATGCCTTTGTCATGGCAGCTCCATATAAATTCACCACATCAAAATACATTAAATACGAAATAGGTTCATCAGACTTGTATTCATCAACACACATGTATTTATTGTTGGATTTCGCATAACGCCTCGAACATTGCGACACTCCTCCTCTAATGCCTTTTTCAATAAAATTAATCATTTCAATGTCAGTGAGTAATTCCAATTCAATTTTTGTAAGTTTTAACATCGCATCAAAGGCCAATCCTGGTGTTGTAAAATAATGGAGTGCATCTAAATTATAATATTTCATGCAATTAATTCGAAAATTCTCGAAAATATCGCTCAAAAGTAAAACATCAGTTTTAAGATACAATTCAGCATATTGTTTTAAATTTTGAATTTTGAAATTTTTCCATACATTATTTGCATGATTAAAGTCATCATCCGATATTGCCTCCTCAGTGAGCGTATTATAAAAATTTTCCTTCGATGGAAGTTCCTGATCGTCTAGTCTTTTAAAATTATCAAGATACTCATATGGAAATACACCTTTTCTTGTCACTAACTCAAAGTGAGTTTTATCAGGAAAGAATTTTGAAACAATAGTTCTTTGTTCATCATCCAAATACGAGGATAATTTTTCCAAGCTACCGGCTAAAAATCTAAAGGAATCTATAAATCTCAAATTTATTTTATATTTAGTGATGTATTTTGTGAACGAAATGAATTTTTCCTTATTAACAGGCAAAATATTCAAGGGACCCTCAATATCTTTCGCAAGACTTCTAATTAGAAAATGACTATCATAATTGGAAAAGTTATGGAAAACCACAGGTATAGTATTAGATATCTGCAATTTTAAATTGCAAGTTTCATGAGCTGCACCACGATATTTTCCTGAAAAATGACAATGATCACGAACTTTACCATCACTAACAGAAAATTCATTATCGCACACATAACATTGCTTCGCTTCATAAAAATTCTGTTTCTCCTCATCGTTCATTACAATTGGAAGAGGGTTCGATATAATTCCTCCAACATATGCTGAAAGATTTTCCAATTCATTTATGAACCATTTTATACAATCAGAACCTGTATATAAATTGAATTTAGATAAAGAATCATCATAATCACATTTGAAATAATAAGCTATACTAAAGGCTTCATGTTTTTTGCGCTTTATAGTTTTATTATCGAGAGCAAAGGAGGAAGAGGACAGATCATAATCAACCAAAAGACTTTCAATGTCCGCATAAATAACGAAAGGCATAGGTATTTGATGTGTAAAATTTTTGAATTTTAAAATCTTATGAGTTTCTTTAGGTAAAACTATTTTACAGTGATTCAAATCTCTACATAATTCCAGATGCCTTTCCAAAGATTCATTTGTAGCGAAATGATTCAAACATCTTTCACAGAAATATTTCCTATTTTTCGAATCTTTAAGTTGACGACTCAAAAGACGGGATAAATTTTTTATTAGAGCAAAATGGTAATATGTTTTAGTTTTCAAATTCATTGAACTCGTTCCAGGATTATTTTCAGCTATTTCATTTGTCAAATTTTCACAAGGCACCATCAAGAGATTTATTATTATTTTGTAAAATGGACTCTTGGTAAGACAAAGAGGAACAATCTCCTTGTTATTCGAAATAGTAAAAATATTTATTCCTAAACCGTTCAATAATTCAAATTTTGGAATATCCTTCAATTCTATTGGGAAATTAATGTTTTCATACTTAAGAAAGCCTTCAAAATCGGGGTAAGAATATACTCTACATTTATTTTTGGATTCATCGTAAACGGGAAAAAGAGCAGCCATTATAGACCACAGGAAACAGTACTGATCATTATTTTTTATATTGATTACACTATGCGTGCTTTTCACAAATGCTGGTAAATCTACATAAGTGGACATACCAACATTTATTGGACTGAAATGATTAATGTTCAATTTCAAATACAAAATTTCATATAGACTCCAGCCCGAATCGCGTTCTTGGAACTCACCCATTCGATTCAAAATAACAGACGATACATTGTTTTTATACCAATCTTTTAAATTTACACTAACGTCAATAACTTCATTTTTTGTGGAAAAAAATTTAAAGTTAGTCTCTAAATCAGAGGGTTTCACAAATAAACCAGCCAAAATAGTGTTAACTTTTAGTACAGATTTTTTCAACGACTTACGAATTTGTATTGCAAAACTTCTAAATGCTTTCTCCAAAAATAATTGAGGATCTTTGAATCCAAGATTTGTAATAATACCACTAGATATACGCCCATTAAATGCCGATTTAATTTCATGCCATTCTAAATTTGCTTCGCATCGTTTTTCCATTAATTTTGATAACTTTTTCCTAAATGTTCGTTGATAATACTTTAAAATACTAAGATTAGATTCAACTCTAGCAAAATTCCCAATAGCATCATTATATTTATTTTTAATCGATCTATTCAAAACGCAAATAATATTTTTCAAATAAGTAATATATTTTAAAAATTCCTCTTTAGTTTTGATTAATCTACTCACCCTTTCCATAGTCTTAACGGCTTCAGCCGACAAACTATCTAAACGGGTGGTTGCTGTACCGCTCATTTTTTTTCTCTGCCTTTTTCACGGATTTTTGCTGTTTTTTTATGGTTTTTTTTCTTTTATGTCTGAAAAATATATTTTCATTTGAAAAATTGGAAACTCAAAAATCAGCCCAAACATTTTTTTTTTTAAACAGGTAGAAAATAAAATCTGCTTACCTCGATTCTGCTCTATGCACAAACACAACCTCAAGTAGAATACCTACGCAATCTATTTCTTATATACCAATTCGGATCGCAATTACACGTGCCCCAAAATTTTTGTTAATTTGCAATAATTCAATTCAGATTATAATAGTAGACAAAGTTGCATCCTAACAATCTAGATTTTTGCATGTACATCATTAATATTAAAACAATGTATCATTCGATAAAATTAAGAGGACGAATAAATGGTCCAGTTGGTCAATGTATCCGCGGAGATAAATAAACGCCGACGAAGCTCAATTAGCATACCGACTCAATTAGCATACCGATAAGCGTTTACTTAGAGAGTACGCCTAATAAATAATTATTATATTTATAAGATTATCTTATCTAAGGAATGTGCGATGCAGGTCCACGCGCTAGGATGCAAAATGCTAAATAAGCAATATCTAACAAAGTAATATGAATACAGTATGGACCTTTGGAAATAAACCTATCTATTAAATATGTAATTGATTCACACCAATTAATTGATATATGTAATTCTTAATATGGATATTCGTTTGGTGAAAATGAATAACTTCAAACAAATTTCAATTGATATTTCACATGAATTATATGTATTTACATTTTCATATAAAATAAAGGGGAAGAAGGATTGACAGTAAAATATTCTGTCCCAAAATTTAAACATTTTGTCCTTGACAATCAGCGATTTCAGAGTATAAATTCCGTTCAATTCATCTTGAAAAACTAGTATAATTATTGGAGTTACCAGCTACGAACGTGCACGTGAATAAGAAAAAAACTTTAACATGAATATTCCTTGTACTATTGTTGTTTTCTCTACTGATCGGGACAATTTTACTCCCCGAATGTTAGAGGTGGTGTGCAAGCAGATTTTTCAGTAAGTTTTTTTCCTCCCTAATCATTTTTATTTTTTTTTAAACTACCTTCATTTGTTCAAAGATATGGAGCCCCCAAAGTCACTCTTTATGATGATAAGGTAACAATAAAACTATCATATAGTCCAAAAGTAAAAACGATGAAACAAAAATTTGGTAATTTACCTGTGAAATACCTGAAAACACGATTGGAGGATGACAAAGATCTGGGGTTATTGGAAGATGTCATAAGAAGATACAAGTACAATATTGTCGACGAAGAGGATATCGAGAGTGCTCAAGTAACACAAGCATGTATATCAACACCACCACCACCTTCACAAACACCCCCATTACAATCAGATGGGGTGATATTGAAGAGAGCCTTGAGGGAAGCAGGAGTTCCCATTACCCAAAGTACACCTCATGTGAATAATGGGCTTAATGAGGAGGATTCGAGACAAAGAAGAGCAGCCAAAAGACAACTTTTTGAAATTAATTCACAATTATTAGCGGGGGAGGAGGAAACAATACCACCCCTATCACAACAACCACCCTCATCACAACCGTCGAAAAGAAGAAGAAGGGAAATGCCAAGAATCGAGATTGATGATCATGATTTCATTTGAAAAAAACGTTAACCATTTGGGACTTTGAAGTAATAAAAGAATCATTATTAAATTATTGGTGTTTTATTGTAACCTTTAAGATACATTGTCATTTGATATCCATTGATTATGTGTATCGTCAAATCCAACCCATTTAACTAGGCTTTTTCCACCTTTACGTTTCAAAACTTTTTCAACCAAATAAATATCTGGATATTTCACTTTTTGCATTTGCTCCTCATAAAATCCTCCCTTGATTTCTTTATCATTGATATCCTTCAAAATATATGTTGTGGGTGTGCTCAATACTTTTTTTTTAATAATAAAGATTTCAGGAGACCAATTCATATTATATTTTTTATCAAAGACACCCCGCGCTGTGGAAATTCTTACATGATCACCTTTTATGAATTTACATTTTCGTATTGGTGACTTTGGATTACTATAAATTCCACGTAGAGAATCTTCATTTGTTTCTTTTACATCGATCGGTTTCATTCCGATTGTGCGGTGCACAGAATTATTATAGTTTTTAACCACTTCAGCTAAAATACCACCTATCCATTTGTGGGTATTTTGAAAGGAAAATTGAGGATACATTTTTCCTTTAATTGTTCGAATTACACGTTCAACAATTGCTGCTTTTTTATCACTGTAGGTGGAATAATGATTAATAGAATATTTTTCCATTAGCTTTTTGAAAGTAACATTATAAAATTCTGTACCCTTGTCTGTTTGTAAATTTTTCAAACTGTTGTTTTTTTTCGATTTCAACATCTTCAACAAAATAGTTTCCATAGCAGTAGACACATTTTTCCCTGATTTATCCTTGAGCGGTTCAGTCCAAACGTATTTAGAGAAACAATTGATGACAATTAGAATATACTTGAAACCGTTATTTTCTTTGGCATATGGTTGCATATCTATCAGATCAGCTTGGCATAAGTCCCACAAGCCACGTACAATTGTTTTACGACGTTTAAAATTTATTCGGGCCTGCTTATACAGCTCGGTGACAATTTGCCACTTCTTCTCGGTTCTCGATGTCATCGTTATACTATCAAACCAGCCTCGTACAATTCTTCAACAATTGAAGTGATTTCATTTATAACACCACTGTTTCCAGCTTCATGTGATGCCAATAATAATTTCAATCGTTCAACTAATTCATTAGGATCATTCCAAAACATATAGGCTGTGTTTTTATGTAATCTCAAATTGATAGAACCCCCCTTTTTTTTATTAACGGTGCAACAATTTTTTTATATTTAACAGTATTGTTACCATCTATCTGATTGCTTGGGTGATAATAACATTTATATGCGTTTGTTTTAGTAATTATATCATGGTAATTTTGCAAGTCTTCCTCAGAATATTTCTTAGGTTTTCGTTTAAATATTAATTCGTATAAACCTCTAGTACCTCGATACCTTTTATTTTTTACCATAACATCTCCATTATCAATTATTTGCATTCGTGAATTACCAATCGAGAATTTTTCCGTTTCTGGATCAAAACGAACACCATATTTTCGATCGAATTTTGAAGGATTTTCATTCAGACTCATAATATATTTCCTCGCAATGGGTGGATATTGATCTAGGTAATCGATAAACGAAGTATTATTAGCGGTCTCCTTGGTCCTGTCTTTACTGCTGCCTGCTGTCGTTTCCCCAATGGGTGTGAGCGGTGATAAAGACGATTGAGGCATCACCCATTTTAAGTCTTCTTCTTCTAATTCTTCTTCATGATTGCCATTCTTTTCGTCTTCCTCATGTTTCAAATTTTTTTTTATTTCCTTCAATTGTTTCGTTATTGGAGAAAATGCATTTTCTTTGACTCTCTCTCCATACTTGAGTAATTGTAATTTATCTTTAATATTTTTACGTTTTTGAATCAAAAGTCGTTTCAATCTCTTATTGTAAGTGTTCATTTCGGTCACCGTTATCAACGTTCTGCTTGTCAACACCTGTTGTTGAACTGGCAAACTAACATAAGCAGTAATAGAGTTTAGGTATTTATATTGATGAATTCGTCAAAACCTTTTCTATATCGACCTCCATTTAGTTCATTATCCTTAAAGATTGAAACGAAACTAAATGGTTCCCCCGACCAGCACATTGAACATATATTTTTAAATGTATCAAAGGAAAAATCCATCGAACCAATATGATCTGTATAGACATGTTTTAGATTCATTTCATCTTGTTTGAAAAGAATAATAACATTAGCATTTTCTCGTATTAGATTTTTTGGTATTCTAGCGTAACTTTGTGCTAAATAGAAACAATCCACATGATTATGTCTTCCCATACTGAAGAACTCACGCATTACATCTTGTTTGTTGCAGATGACATCATCGAAAATGAATAGAGAATTAGGTTTGGCTCTATTAGGTGGATCTATATTTTCAGCTGTCGTGAAAGTGTTGAAAGTTATTCCTTTTATTGGTTTTAATAATTGCTCGAGGTACTGGTATTTCGGTTGATGTACCGATTTTGAGTATAAGTTAATATTCTCAAATTTCAATCCATGTGGATGTTCAATGAGTGTAATCATAACATTAGTTTTCCCACAATTTGAAGGTCCTACTATAAGACATCTAATAGTAGGGGGAAATAAATCACCATGTTTCGAATGTTGATGATAAGCACCTGCAGTCTGCAACACATCATTATTCTGAACTTTTAGATGAACTTTTTGTTGATGAACTTTCATATTGAACAATATTTCAAATAAAAATGACTAACATAACTAAAACTATATCATTTATAGCTTTTCTTTATAAAGCGAAGGTTGTGTATGTGTGTGTGTATATATATATATATATTTTGGTTAAAATATGAAATTTTATACGGGTGGTGGACTTGTTAACAACCTTATAAATTCCCTGCCATTTGAATTACATATACCTGGGTACAATTATTGTGGTCCTGGAACACGTCTATCGAAACGTTTAATGTCAGGATCCAAACCTATAAATAAATTGGATGAGGCATGCATGGAACATGATATTAAATATTCGAAAGAGAAGGATTTAAAACACCGCCATAAAGCAGATGAAATTTTAGCTACTAAAGCTATGGAAAGATATCATTCTTCTGATGCTTCGCTTACTGAAAAGATGGCTGCATTAGGTGTTAGCGGTATAATGCGAAGCAAAGTTAAATTAGGGATGGGAATTGGTAATAAGAGACAACAAAGAAATGTTTTACGAAAACTCCTAAAGAATTTGTTGCTCATCAGAAAAAAGTGCAATGAAATCATTCTAAGTGTAGAAGAAGAAAATTCAGGGGAAAAGGCAATAAAACTGTTAAAACCAAGAATTTTAAAATCCAAACCTACTCAACCTTCACAACAACAACAAAATCAAATTCCTACTCCTGCGATGATTAAAATTATGACATCAAATAGGACTGCTGCTGCTGATGCTGCTCCTGCTGTCGCTGATACCATCAATAAAAAGAAAAATCGAAAACCAATTTTGAGGGTGAAAAAGCGTAAAAGCGTCTATAGCAACGATGAGATTGAAAGTAAAAGATTGAAAATAAATACTGACAATGACAAGATAGATTATGAAGAAATACCTTATATAAAACGAAAAAGAACCACAGATGAAGATCAGGACGAGAATGGGGGTGCTAAACGAACAAGAATTTTACCTATAAATATGTGAGCTTTACATAATTGGGGTGCAGTCCTGCTCAACTTTGAGTGTGTATATATGGTGTAAAAAGAATGAGCATGAAGAAAAAGAAGATTAAACGTGTTTCTTTCAATAAAGTGGTGAAAGAAATAAAAAAACATATAATAAGAAAAAAACCTAAGGATCTATTTTCACGGGTATTTTTGGCAAAGAAATTAGCCAATAAATTCAAATCCAAAATAAAGTCAACAAAAGTGATAAGGTTACCTAAAAAAGGAGGTATTTTACCATTAATTCCGATTTTTGCGGGATTGAGTGCTTTAGGTGCACTAGGTGGGGGAACTGCAAAAATTATTGATTCAATTAATGCTGCTAAACAGGCCAAACAACAATTCGAAGAGGCAAATCGACACAATAAAACTATGGAAGCTATTGCTATGGGAAAAGGAATGTGCTTGAGAAAATACAAAAAAGGATTTGGACTTTTTCTACGAGACAGTGAAGCAGATCGTTACAATTAACAAAAAAAGAGAGAGAGAGAGATGAAACTTCCAAAGCGAGCACTAACAGATCGGGATATTAGCAATTTGGTTACAGAATTAAAAATTGCTAATTTTCGTGGATGCTTTATGAAAGATGAGATGCCTAAACGTATTCGAAAAAATGAATGCGGAATTGTGAATTTAGACAACTCTGATGGGCCGGGCACACATTGGGTCAGCTATCGCAAAAAGGGGGATAACATTTCATATTTTGATAGTTATGGAAATCTACCTCCACCTCTTGAAGTTTGTAAATATTTTAAATCTGGTTGTAAACATCATTGTACGCATAAGAAACAATTGAATATTTTCTATAATTATAAAACATATCAAAAAAAAACATCGTATAATTGTGGACACTTATGTATAAAATTTTTATTAAATAAATTATCATTCAAATGAAAAATATGGTCAGTGTTATGCAAGCATCATCATCATGTCCTACACGTTCACGTTAAACGACAAGTCGTCAGAATTGAAAGCCACTATATATCCACCAATTGTGTTAAGTGAATCTCATGACTATGTTATCGGATTAATAAACTTTGTCAGTTACAATAGCATTCCCAATGTCGATGAAACAAATAATCGTTTCCATTTTGGTGTAAACAACATAATCATTCTTCCACCTGGTTGCTATGAAATAAGTGATATAAATCACTATCTACAAAAATATATAATTGATAACTATGAAAATAATCCATTGAAAGGTCAAACAGATAGACCAGCCATAAATATTTCGTTGAATCGAACCACCCTGAGATCGGAAGTGAAATGCACGGAACCTATTGATTTTCAACAGAATTGTAGTATAGCACAAGTTTTGGGGTTTACACCGCAAATATTAGCTGCTAATAAAAAACATATTTCCAACAAGCCTATCAATATTTTCAGAGTGAATGCGATCAATATTGAATGTAATTTAGTGCAAAACTCATATTCTAATGATGAAAAAAAACATATTTTGCACGTCTTCTATCCAAAAAATGCACCAGGCACCAAGATAGTTGAAAACCCCTCTAATGTTATCTATTTACCGATAAATACGAAATTTATCAATGAAATTGCTATAAAACTAACAGACCAAGAGGGTAACTTGGTCAATTTCAACGGAGAAGTGGTAACAGTAAGATTACATGTGAAAAAAATCTACAACAAGTGAACTAAGAGCGATCATGAGATATTATAACGTTTTCTCAAGCAACCAACAACAACAACAACAATCTAATGGTATGAAAAATAATAAAAAAGGGGCTGAAAGAAATATATTGTTCAGTACTACAAAAACCAGTGTACCGTTAACAGCGACAAATAAATTATTTTTAAGGTCCTTGGGTTTTAAAGTGAAGACAAAATGAGTTTCCTAAATTTAAATGTAGCTGAAAATGTTCTAATTGATGAATCTATTGCGAATTTTGAATATCATACTCATCAACCGTATGCTTCAACAACATATAAGTGCAGTGATGAAATAAGAATACCCATCCAAACGCAAGATCTATACACTTTACCATCATATAGTTACATTTATATTGAGGGGAAATTATTAAAAAATAGTGATGATGTTAAACATCCACCTACTGAAACTACACATATAAAATTTATAAAAAATGGAATTTCATTTCTTTTCGATGAAATTCGTTATGAAATAGGAGGCACTGTGATTGATCAAACACGGAATTTGGGAATAACTAGCACATTGAAGAGTTACTTATCCTACACGAAGAATCAATTTGATCGTTTGCAAAATGCTGGATTGGCATTAGATGGACTACCTGATATCCTTGATCAAAAAGGTAATTTTACCGTTTGTATACCTCTTAAATTGTGGCTGGGATTTGCAGAGGATTTCCAAAAGGTTATTATGAATGTTCGTCAAGAATTGGTATTGATTAGGAGCAGCAATGATTTGAACGCGATTATTAATCAACCAGTAACAGGAACTGAAAAACCCTTTGTGGAAATCAACAAAATTTATTGGAAAGTGCCACATCTTAAAGTGGCCGATGTGCAAAAATTAAGATTATTGAAATATGTTGAGGAGAGCAGAGATTTATCCATTTCATTTAGAAATTGGGAAATTCAACAATTACCCACTCTTCAAGAGACTACCCATCACACCTGGACTGTTAAATCAAGCAGCTTGATGGAAAAACCCCGAATTGTTATTTTTGCCTTCCAAACGGATCGTAAAAATAGCTTAAACAGAGATTCGGCATTATTTGATCATTGCAATCTAAGGAATATTAAATTATTCCTGAATGCAGACGCATATCCGTATGATAACCTTAACCTTGATTGGGACAAGAATCAATGGTCGTTATTATATGAAATGTATGCGCATTTTCAAAGAGCGTACTATTATAAAAACGAAGCTGAACCAGCGTTTACACCCAGTTCATTTAAACATACAGCACCAATAGCTGTCATAGATTGTACTCATCAGAGTGAGACAATAAAGAACGGTGCAGTCGATATCAGACTTGAAATTGAAACAGCAAAACCGGTACCAAACAAAACAAGTGCTTATTGTTTAATTCTTCACGACCGAAACGTGATATATAATCCATTAAGTGGGACTGTAAGGATTATCTAGAGCTCATACGGCGGCACAAAATGGCATTTATTGTGGATTTCCAAGGGTTCCACTACAAAGATAGTGAATTTTACATCAGGGAACTTTCAATTCTAAATATTAACACTTGTGAAAGGAAACATTATTTTATAAGAACACCAGTGCAATTTCATCTACTATCTGAGCATTTCAAATGGCAGATAGATTACACAACAAACAACATCCATGGTTTGGATTGGACGACCAACTATGATTACTATATACCTGTAGAAATGCTAATTTCTGTTTTGAAGAGCCACCTACTACCTGATGCACAAAGCTTAATTTACGTAAAAGGATTGCCGAAAGTAAGGATTCTAAGAACACTATTACATAAAGACTCCGATCGATGTATCATCCTAGAGATGTCTGACTGCCCCAAGCTAAAACTCTTAAAAGAAGCATCCACAACAAGTTATCATTGTAGGTTACATGTAAAGAATGAACTCATATGTGCACTCGAAAATGTTAATTTACTATACGATTGGCTTGTCAATAAAAAACAAATATTATAATTGTCTTGTTTTATTTCCTCCCAGAATTCTAGTTCAATTTCACTTATTTTAACATGTAATTTCCCATAAGGATATCTAAGGTTTATAGTAGCTAAAATTGTTCCTTTCAAAGTTTTTCCAAGTCCAACATAAAGAATTTTCAAAAAAATAGTCCGAACTTTACGAAATTTTTCTAAGTCCGAAATTCTCGAAATTTTTCTAAGTCCGAAAAAAAATTTTTTTCACTTCTCTCGCAAAATTAACCTGCGCAAGCCTGGCTAGGCCTGATCTACCAGCCCAAGGTCACCTGCAATGACGTCACACGTTTACTACATTAATTTTTGGTTGCCTACCCACTTGGGTTAGGTTCCATTTGGGTGACCTTGAAGTGTACCAGGAACTACCATGGTTTTGGTGGCCTTGAAATGTCCTAGGACCCCGGTAGTTTACCTACTGTCAGCACATATCATCACAAACGATCAAGGGATGGTTGGTGGAAAACGATACCGGTCATATCCGTTCTAGAAGCCGTTTACACTGGTCGTACCAACAACATCAGGAGGCAAACTGTTCCAGACGTTGAAAATTCTGTTGGGAAGAAAACTTTGCATCTGGGTGGTCTTGAAGTTCTCTTTCCCTAACTTGAACATGTGCCCTCGTAAGTTGTTAACGTTGCGGATAAATATAGAAGATAGATTGACTCCTAACATATGGTTTATGGCCCTGTAACTGAATATAAGATCACCTCTCAGTCGGCGATCTTGAAAAGAGGTTGAACCAAAGATGCGTAATCTTTCCTCGTATCCAGGGCGGTTTGGACCGTAGGGAATACGTGTAACCCACCTTTGTAGCGCCTCCAACTGCTCCATGTGACCTTTTAGGTTAGGATGCCAAGCAGGACCAGAAAATTCCAAGATTGGTCGTATATAGCTTGTATATATACTGCAACAGACAGCTGGGGAACAGCCACGGAAACACTTAGACACCAAGAAAACGAGACTTCTTGCTTTAGACGTTATATTGCTCACATGTTGGGACCAGCTCAAATCAGACGTGATGGTCAGTCCTCGATCCTCATGCGAATCTGTGGTAGCAAGCGGTTGCCCATCAAGAAAGTTCCTGTGTTTCGGGTTTTTTTTTTCTAATATGAAGGACAACGCATTTGTCAAGGTTGAGCTTGAGCAACCAATCCTCTGACCAGCGCGATAAAGCATCCAAGTCTGATTGAAGCAGGGAGTAATCTGTTATAGGGTTGTTGTAAATTTTAGTGTCATCCGCAAACTGTGAGCAGGGTGATTTTAAAATACGGGACAAATCAGCGGTGTATATTAAAAAATGGAGAGGACCCAAAACCGTCCCCTGGGGTACACCACTGGTTACCAGTCTAGTTGAAGAGGAGCAACTGGATACTCTGACTGAGAATGTTCTATTCCGCAGAAAAGCCCCAATCCACTGCAGCAAATCTCCTCTGATCCCAAAATGATCGATCTTTGGGAGAAGGCGCCTGTGAGGTACACAGTAAAAAGCCTTTGAGAGGTCCAGGTAGACAATATCAGTGGGGATTCCATTATCGAAAGCTTTCGTCCATTTATCTATACTCTCTAGAAGGTTAGTGAGGACCGAACGACCAGGCAAAAATCCGTGTTGAGTATCGGGGAGAATATTATGCTCAAGCAAAAAGCTTACCATCTCATTAATTATCAAACGCTCACACACCTTCGAAATCACAGATGTTAGGCTGATTGGACGATATTTATTGGGACAGAGTTTATCGCCCTTCTTGAATACAGGCGTGACTGATGCCCGCAACCATTCAGAAGGTAATATATGGGATTGGAAGGACTCGGTAAAGATCAAAGCTAGTGGGGCACACAAGGAACTTGCACATTCCTTGAGGACTCCTGCATTTATGCCATCCAACCCGGGAGAAGAGTCAATCTTTAGAGCACGGAGTTGTTTCATTACAGCTTCTGGAGTGAACCGGATCGAACTCAGATCATAATTGCAACGGTCACATCCGACAATAGGTATTGGACCATCCAGCTCAGTTGTGAATGAAGCAGTGAACGATTCGGCCAATACCTCAGCTGACTGTTCGTAGCCATCAGCAATTCCATTGTTTCCTCTAACCAGTGGTATGGAAGGTTTTGTCTTGAGAAAGGAGCGAATGTATTTAAATAATTTCTTCCTATCTTTGGAACACTATTCTATTCTCAAATTGCCTCTTATCATCATCAATCGCGGCTGACAAACGATTGGAGTATTCACGATGTTCGTCATAACTATCGGGCTGCCTGCACCTCATATATCTCCGCCACAATCTTCGTTTATGTTTAATCATCCCACGAATCTTGTTGTCCATCTAAGGACTAGATTAATTGACCTCGACAAGCCTTGATCCAGTATTGTCTTTGATCGCCGACTGGATCACATGGACGAAGTCACCCCACATCTCCTCAACATTCAAACCCCCAAACCACCCCTTCCAATCCACGTCGAAGATCGAAATGTCCAACCCCACATAATCAATGATCTCGATTTTTTTCTTATTGTTAATTTGTGAGGAGGTATAAAACTGGATTTTAGTTTGAAGGGTGACATGATCTGACTTGCCAAAGGGCGATAGGTAATCAATATCTGCTACGAGGTCAGGATCATTGGTTAAAATAAGGTCCAGCAGAGATGGCTTGTGGGTTTGTCTATCAGCTGCGATAGACTCATATCTCGTACCAGAAGAGCATAATCAAGTGAAGGTGAGCTGAGGGGCGGCCACGATACATCAGGCAGGTTGAAGTCCCCCGCCACAAACACATTCCTCCTCCCCACAAGTTGTTTAAGATGTTCAACAAGGGCCACATCACCAATGCACGCACGTCAAGAATCAAGAAAAAGTCAATGGTTGTGCAGGGATTGCTCGTGATCGAGTAATAGAACCTCTTTTATTCCAAGGAAATGCCATGATGTATTTCCAGGCCAATGGGTTGGTAGAGGAGAATCTTTTGAATGACAACCCAAGTCTCCAGATTTAAAACCTATATGGACTATTTATTAAGGGGGTATTTGAAAAGCAAAGTTTTCAAGACCAAACTGGGAAACATTGAGCAGCAACAAGAACGAGTGACACAGGATTATAGGGTAATTTCCGCCGAAGTAATTAGAAATGTCCAAAACGAGTATCAGTTCCGTTTAGGTTAGTATCAGTTACTTAATGAGCAACTTTTGAGCATTCATTGAAGAAACATATTTGATTTGATGTCAGATATATCAGCTGATCAGATCTTCGAATAAAAAAAAATGTTTATAGTACGCATGTGGAACATCATGTACCCTTTAAAAAAAGTCATAAAAAAATTAATATTGCCTTTTAAAGAATTGATGATGACTTAAATTTAGGACACGCTGTATAACATTTACTTGCATCAAAAAGAGCGCAATTTGAAATACTAATCGACCTGTCCGAGCATACTTAAATCAAAACAACTGTCTTTGATTTGTTGAATTTATTGTTATTTAGAGACTGATACTGTATATTAGAAATGCAAATACAGAATTTGTTATTAAAATAAGGGGACTGAGTCCTAAGCTATGCTTGTATGATGATACTTATAATTTATTGGTGGCTCATCATAAAATTAGGAACCAAGGAGCTTTCCCATTTAGCGCTGGTCAGAAAGCTTTGCAGAATCTCAGTACAACTGGCATATCCATCGATCATGAGCTAACAGGAACACCTATCACGCCAACACATCAAAGAAGAGTTGGCAGAGAGATGAGACAAGCACAAGTGAAGATACTACTCCAAGATCACCTGAGTAAACACCTGCACTCCATATATTTAAGGAGTTTGAAAGATCAGGGCCTGTCAGAAAAACTATCCTTCGCCCTTTTGAAGTCAGCTGGGCTCAAATCGGAAACGGAGGGATTTATTATGGCTTGCCAAGAGGGGGTGATAAATACCAGATAGTATAAAAACAATATCATGAAAGTGGACACCCCAACAACATCAGAGCATGTTGCTAAGAAAAACATATTGCTTTCACAGCAAGATTGGAAATATTGCTATTCTGATCTTCGATTTTGAGCAATATGATCTGTCATTTTTAGAAACATATTGCTATCCACATTGCTATCTCAGCAAACCTCATAATAGTAATTGCTTAGAGGATAACAAGATTTGGAATATGGCAGAGAACCACTTTTTTCTTCCAAGAATTCGAAAATAGGTAGGTCCTTCAATGAATATGTGTAAGGTAATTTGAAATACTTAATATTGAAGAAATATTTAGTTCTGACAATAACAATCCCTTCCATTTCTATACAGAAAAGTTCACGAACTATTCAGCCTTAATAATAAGATTGATGCTTTTGATTCAAGAACAGAGGGAATTTTATTCATTCATTTATTTGTCATGAGCAAACTAGGAGAGATACTGCTTCTTTTAAGTTAGAGATATGCATTCGAAGACTGACTGACTGGATGAAAAAAATTAAATAAACTATTATTTCAGCCTCAATACATATTTGACTTCTTTTCATTGAATTGAAGAACTTAGGGAATTTGTTCAGGACAAAACTAGAGATATACTGTTCCGTTTTATTTAAAAGTGATCATTCTAAATCTGACTGACGATAGAAAAAAAGTGACATTTAATATTGGTTAAGGTGTTTGCTAGTCTTCAATTTTTCGTTCATAGTAGCCAAGGGCGTAGCCAGGAGGGGGGGTTTTGGGGGTTCAAACCCCCCCGAAATGTTATTTTTTTTCTTAAAAAAAAATGTTTGCTGCAGAAAAGTGACCCTTACACCCTCAAATATCTAAGAAATGAACAGGTAATGAGCGTATGTTCTATTGTCCAATACAGGAGAATGGACAATATAATTTACCATGGGAAATTCTTCGATTAATGGTGTCCAGTGTCAGTGCTGGAACCAATTTTTTTTTGTAATTTTTTAAAATTTTCTAGGGATACGGTTCTCACAAAATTTCAGATATGTCTTTATGTCAATATTCTACAACTAGTTACTAAGCTTCAATACGATCGAACATTTTTAGAAACATATTGCTATCCACATTGCTATCTCAGCAAACCTCATAATAGTAATTGCTTAGAGGATAACAAGATTTGGAATATGGCAGAGAACCACTTTTTTCTTCCAAGAATTCGAAAAAAGGTAGGTCCTTCAATGAATATGTGTAAGGTAATTTGAAATACTTAATATTGAAGAAATATTTAGTTCTGACAATAACAATCCCTTCCATTTCTATACAGAAAAGTTCACGAACTATTCAGCCTTAATAATAAGATTGATGCTTTTGATTCAAGAACAGAGGGAATTTTATTCATTCATTTATTTGTCATGAGCAAACTAGGAGAGATACTGCTTCTTTTAAGTTAGAGATATGCATTCGAAGACTGACTGACAGGATGAAAAAAATTAAATAAACTATTATTTCAGCCTCAATACATATTTGACTTCTTTTGATTGAATTGAAGAACTTAGGGAATTTGTTCAGGACAAAACTAGAGATATACTGTTCCGTTTTATTTAAAAGTGATCATTCTAAATCTGACTGACGATAGAAAAAAAGTGACATTTAATATTGGTTAAGGTGTTTGCAAGTCTTCAATTTTTCGTTCATAGTAGCCAAGGGTGTAGCCAGGAGGGGGGGTTTTGGGGGTTCAAACCCCCCGAAATGTTATTTTTTCTCTTAAAAAAAATGTTTGCTGCAGAAAAGTGACCCTTACACCCTCAAATATCTAAGAAATGAACAGGTAATGAGCGTATGTTCTATTGTCCAATACAGGAGAATGGACAATACAGGGTCTTTCACGAGGAACCTCACCCATATTTATACGGGAAACTACTGAACGTATTTTCATGAAATTCAGCACTTATAAGTACTTCACGATGCTGATGAAATCTAAAATATTTTCAAGGCATGAGCACCTCCGGTTTTTCCGGAAATGACGTCAACTTCCGTTTTTCAAATTAGAACACCATTTTTTCATTGCAGAAATAGATTCCTTAGAAAATTTCAAGTTATTTTGATGTAACATTTTTCAGTTTTGGTTGGAAAATTCTCTCTGAGCGGGAAAATTCGAAAAAAAAATCGAAAATAGAGCTCCGCTGAAACAAGAATAACTTCGAGGTTTTTGGATGGAAAATTTTCATTTTTGGGATTTTTCAAGATGTAAGATTGATGTATCCACTTTAGAAATCGAAATCGCGATTCATGATACAGGGGGTGAAAAAATCGCTTTCAAAGTTAGGGATGACAAAATCGTGAAAAATCAATTTTTTCAAATTAGAACCCCATTTTTTTATGGCAGATATTGAATCTACGTTAGAAAATAATTTGAGTGTATGCATCACACCCTTGCCCTAAAGTGGATATTTTCTGAGTTATTCACAAAAAACTGTTTTTCGTCTTGAATTTTCAGCTATTTCTTTTCCCTTCACGCCAAAAAGATGAAATTTTCAGGAACTGTTACTTAAACCATGTTTTAGATTTTACTACCCTAATATGCAAGAGAAAAAAGTTACAGGTTGTTCCTAAATAGATGGCGAATTTTGATTCGAATTTGTATCGGAAACCTCTTTATTTCAACTAATCGGCCATCGGTTTTCTCTCCAGTGATAAATAAATAATTCCTTATGAACCATATGCAAAAACTTACCATGTTTTACATTCTTTTTTTTTAATGATAGATATCATTAATTACATCTGCCAAATTCCTCTTTATTCAGTAGCATTTTGTGTTTACTATTAATTTGGTGATAATTCGTATTAAGTTATAAAATCGATCACTATGCCTAATTTTACCAATGAAGATTATTTAAATCTCATTCTACTTAATGGAGAATGTAATAAAGTTGTAGATAGAACGATTCGACTGTTCATTGAGAGGTTTCCTGACCGACCCAGACCAACGAGAGATACCATTAACAGAACCATGACAAACTTGAGAAATGTCGGATCTTTCGTTAAGAAAACTATACACAGAGAAAAAAGTGTAGTAGAAGATGAGAACAACGAAATTACAGTTCTTGCATATTTTCGTGTGAATCCTCAAAATTCTCTCAAAGATGCCGAGATTGATCTGGGATTATCTCAATCGAGTGTTTGGAGAATATTAAAAAAACATAAAATGCACCCATATAAATTCAATAGGGTACAGCATTTGAAGGAAACTGATTTCGTCAGGAGAACAGAGTTTTGCGAAGCTATGATGATTCGATTTCAAGAGAATGAAAACTTTTTGGACTGTATAATTTGGACAGATGAATCTAAATTCACAAAGAATGGTTCTTTCAATAGGCATAACAGTCATTATTGGGATGAAGAGAACAACCACCACTTCAGACAATGGAACTTTCAAGAGACCTGGAGTTTCAATGTTTTTTGCGCCATCAAAAATAATGCAATTCTCGATGTTCACATTTATGATGGGACTTTAACTGGTAAGATAGAACACTACACATGTTTGCATTATTTAAAGAATGTTCTCCCTTAGGAGATAGATATTCTGACATATTGACTCAAATAATTGAGCCGCAGTACAGAACCATAATGACTTATGGTATCAACAAGATGGCGCGCCTCCACACAATTCACTCAATGTGTCAAATATCCTCTACAGGCTATTTGAAGATCGATGGTTGGCGAACAATGGTCCACATCTTTGGCCACCACGTTCTCCCGATTTAACTCCTTTAGACTATTATGTTTGGGGTAGGATAAAAAATATTGTCTACTCAACTCCCCTGACTGATAAAGAGGACTGCATAGAACGAGTCAGAAATGCGTTCAGGTTTGTTTAGATTTTTAGATTCATAGTTTTGAAACTCAATTTGGTTTTTAAACACTTTTGCAGATCTCTTTCTCCCGATGAAATAAGAAGAGCAACGCACGAAGCATTCCTGAGGCGTATAAATAAATGTCTAGAAATTAACGGTCAAAACTTTGAGCATCTTCTCTAGTTATAACTGCGAGAGTTTGCCATGGTTCTCCTAATAGTAACTTGAAGTCGGTTTCAAGAAGGGGTGAAAAATCTACAGCATGGTTCAAATAACAGTTCCTGAAAATTTCATCTTTTTGGCGTGAAGGGAAAAGAAATAGCTGAAAATTCAAGACGAAAAACAGTTTTTTGTGAATAACTCAGAAAATATCCATTTTAGGGCAAGGGTGTGATGCATACACACTCACATTATATTTTAACGTAGATTCAATATCTGCCATAAAAAAATGGGGTTCTAATTTGAAAAAATTGATTTTTCACGATTTTGTCATCCCTAACTTTGAAAGCGATTTTTTCACCCCCTGTATCATGAATCACGATTTCGATTTTTAAAGTGGATACATCAATCTTACATCTTGAAAAATCCCAAAAATGAAAATTTTCCATCCAAAAACCTCGAAGTTATTCTTGTTTCAGCGGAGCTCTATTTTCGATTTTTTTTTCGAATTTTCCTGCTCAGAGAGAATTTTCCAACCAAAACTGAAAAATGTTACATCAAAATAACTTGAAATTTTCTAAGGAATCTATTTCTGCAATAAAAAAATGGTGTTCTAATTTGAAAAACGGAAGTTGACGTCATTTCCGGAAAAACCGGAGGTGCTCATGCCTTGAAAATATTTTAGATTTCATCAGCATCGTGAAATACTTATAAGTGCTGAATTTCATGAAAATACGTTCAGTAGTTTCCCGTATAAATATGGGTGAGGTTCCTCGTGAAAGACCCTGTATAATTTACCATGGGAAATTCTTCGATTAAGGGTGTCCAGTGTCAGTGCTGGAACCAATTTTTTTTTGTAATTTTTTAAAATTTTCTAGGGATACGGTTCTCACAAAATTTCAGATATGTCTTTATGTCAATATTCTACAACTAGTTACTAAGCTTCAATACGATCGAACATTTTTAGAAACATATTGCTATCCACATTGCTATCTCAGCAAACCTCATAATAGTAATTGCTTAGAGGATAACAAGATTTGGAATATGGCAGAGAACCACTTTTTTCTTCCAAGAATTCGAAAATAGGTAGGTCCTTCAATGAATATGTGTAAGGTAATTTGAAATACTTAATATTGAAGAAATATTTAGTTCTGACAATAACAATCCCTTCCATTTCTATACAGAAAAGTTCACGAACTATTCAGCCTTAATAATAAGATTGATGCTTTTGATTCAAGAACAGAGGGAATTTTATTCATTCATTTATTTGTCATGAGCAAACTAGGAGAGATACTGCTTCTTTTAAGTTAGAGATATGCATTCGAAGACTGACTGACTGGATGAAAAAAATTAAATAAACTATTATTTCAGCCTCAATACATATTTGACTTCTTTTGATTGAATTGAAGAACTTAGGGAATTTGTTCAGGACAAAACTAGAGATATACTGTTCCGTTTTATTTAAAAGTGATCATTCTAAATCTGACTGACATTAGAAAAAAAATGACATTTAATATTGGTTAAGGTGTTTGCAAGTCTTCAATTTTTCGTTCATAGTAGCCAAGGGCGTAGCCAGGAGGGGGGGTTTTGGGGGTTCAAACCCCCCCGAAATGTTATTTTTTCTCTTAAAAAAAAATGTTTGCTGCAGAAAAGTGACCCTTACACCCTCAAATATCTAAGAAATGAACAGGTAATGAGCGTATGTTCTATTGTCCAATACAGGAGAATGGACAATATAATTTACCATGGGAAATTCTTCGATTAAGGGTGTCCAGTGTCAGTGCTGGAACCAATTTTTTTTTGTAATTTTTTAAAATTTTCTAGGGATACGGTTCTCACAAAATTTCAGATATGTCTTTATGTCAATATTCTACAACTAGTTACTAAGCTTCAATACGATCGAACATTTTTAGAAACATATTGCTATCCACATTGCTATCTCAGCAAACCTCATAATAGTAATTGCTTAGAGGATAACAAGATTTGGAATATGGCAGAGAACCACTTTTTTCTTCCAAGAATTCGAAAATAGGTAGGTCCTTCAATGAATATGTGTAAGGTAATTTGAAATACTTAATATTGAAGAAATATTTAGTTCTGACAATAACAATCCCTTCCATTTCTATACAGAAAAGTTCACGAACTATTCAGCCTTAATAATAAGATTGATGCTTTTGATTCAAGAACAGAGGGAATTTTATTCATTCATTTATTTGTCATGAGCAAACTAGGAGAGATACTGCTTCTTTTAAGTTAGAGATATGCATTCGAAGACTGACTGACTGGATGAAAAAAATTAAATAAACTATTATTTCAGCCTCAATACATATTTGACTTCTTTTCATTGAATTGAAGAACTTAGGGAATTTGTTCAGGACAAAACTAGAGATATACTGTTCCGTTTTATTTAAAAGTGATCATTCTAAATCTGACTGACGATAGAAAAAAAGTGACATTTAATATTGGTTAAGGTGTTTGCTAGTCTTCAATTTTTCGTTCATAGTAGCCAAGGGCGTAGCCAGGAGGGGGGGTTTTGGGGGTTCAAACCCCCCCGAAATGTTATTTTTTTTCTTAAAAAAAAATGTTTGCTGCAGAAAAGTGACCCTTACACCCTCAAATATCTAAGAAATGAACAGGTAATGAGCGTATGTTCTATTGTCCAATACAGGAGAATGGACAATATAATTTACCATGGGAAATTCTTCGATTAATGGTGTCCAGTGTCAGTGCTGGAACCAATTTTTTTTTGTAATTTTTTAAAATTTTCTAGGGATACGGTTCTCACAAAATTTCAGATATGTCTTTATGTCAATATTCTACAACTAGTTACTAAGCTTCAATACGATCGAACATTTTTAGAAACATATTGCTATCCACATTGCTATCTCAGCAAACCTCATAATAGTAATTGCTTAGAGGATAACAAGATTTGGAATATGGCAGAGAACCACTTTTTTCTTCCAAGAATTCGAAAAAAGGTAGGTCCTTCAATGAATATGTGTAAGGTAATTTGAAATACTTAATATTGAAGAAATATTTAGTTCTGACAATAACAATCCCTTCCATTTCTATACAGAAAAGTTCACGAACTATTCAGCCTTAATAATAAGATTGATGCTTTTGATTCAAGAACAGAGGGAATTTTATTCATTCATTTATTTGTCATGAGCAAACTAGGAGAGATACTGCTTCTTTTAAGTTAGAGATATGCATTCGAAGACTGACTGACTGGATGAAAAAAATTAAATAAACTATTATTTCAGCCTCAATACATATTTGACTTCTTTTGATTGAATTGAAGAACTTAGGGAATTTGTTCAGGACAAAACTAGAGATATACTGTTCCGTTTTATTTAAAAGTGATCATTCTAAATCTGACTGACGATAGAAAAAAAGTGACATTTAATATTGGTTAAGGTGTTTGCAAGTCTTCAATTTTTCGTTCATAGTAGCCAAGGGCGTAGCCAGGAGGGGGGGTTTTGGGGGTTCAAACCCCCCCGAAATGTTATTTTTTCTCTTAAAAAAAATGTTTGCTGCAGAAAAGTGACCCTTACACCCTCAAATATCTAAGAAATGAACAGGTAATGAGCGTATGTTCTATTGTCCAATACAGGAGAATGGACAATATAATTTACCATGGGAAATTCTTCGATTAAGGGTGTCCAGTGTCAGTGCTGGAACCAATTTTTTTTTGTAATTTTTTAAAATTTTCTAGGGATACGGTTCTCACAAAATTTCAGATATGTCTTTATGTCAATATTCTACAACTAGTTACTAAGCTTCAATACGATCGAGTCCATATTTTTTGAGTTATCGAGGAAATAATATTCCAGGTGGGTATAACTCCGAAACCGTTGAACCGATTACGCCCAAAAAATAACTTAACTCTCCTATTTGGATGCGCAACCTACCCTGAAAATTGCGAATCCCTATCTCCTTTCGTTAAAAGTCAAAGTAATCGAGGCAACACCCAACCAGCAAAGTTGTCTTATAACTCCAATGATTCGCGACTAATATATTTTATAAGTATCATATTACTGCTTCCAAAATATCAATTCATTATATTAAAGCTACATAAACTTCATTTTGTTGTGGACAATCGAAATACTTTATAAATTTATCGTGAAAACGTCTTTACAGTAGAATTATGAAATATGTTATAAAACTGTTACTTAACCATTTGTTAAGAGGTTTATAACTAACTTATAAAACAATTCTGCTTATAAAACTGAATTGCTTTTTAATGGTTTCTTTATTAATTCTGGGGATATTTATAATTTTATTTCAAATATATTAAAAAACCATTTCAAAGATGTTCTGTTTAACCTCATGAAACAGTTATATAGAAGTGCTTTTAGTTACAATGTTGCTTCCAGAACTAAATTGTCGTTTCGGTAACCACTTCATAACTATTTTATAGTATTCAATTTCCATGATAATATCATCCAAAAGCAGCTGATCATTCTGTCCCCACACTGAAAGTGTTAATTCTATTCTCAACTGTCTGCACAATCTTGAACGTTTCTAAAAAAGTTATGATTACCATGAAGCAAATGCATATTAGTTTTCTAGCTAAAAGCACAAATGTCTTACCTATGCATGAGGTTCAGGAAGCAGTATGCTACTGCTGAAGACAATTTTCTGTAGGTGCTTAATTATCACCACAATCATGTTTGTGTTCAAGATATCGACTTATTAAAAAGGTACCTTCATCAGATTAACTGTTATTTCTCCTTTTGAATATCCTTGCAAAAATATGTATTTATCAGATATTCCACAGGAAATCGTTAACTGTTTCACTGATTTTGCAGGTTATGTTGACTTTCATGCGGTAGAACATAATAACATGTTTTATAGTAGTTGTTAAGTAGCTAAATTACAACAAAATGCTTGAAACTGATGCAAAATCATTTTATAAGAGAACGCCATTAAACATGGCGGCATTTGTGATGACTCAGAGTGCGGAGTGTTTTAAACACACTAAAAATCGCCAATGTGTAGATATTTCAACCATCCAGAGCATGAAATGACTCAAAAATAATCTGTAGAACAAATTGGAATACATTTTCGTACAAAGGATCATTAGAGTGACAAGCCACATTTTTGTTTTGTTAAATTTTTTTATGTGAAACATTCGAAACAAGGGGGCGCGTTTAAAATATGTCATTTTAGTGCTACATTTCACGAAGAAATTTCATTTGCATTGAGAATTTCGTTGTGTGTATCCAAACATGTGTCTGTAAGAGTAGACGTATATATAAATAAAATGGCTTCTTGTAAACAATAATGACACATGACATCTATATTTTCGCTATGCTGTTATAATTCAGGATTGTCATTTGCCAACTTAAAATCAATTAATTTTATAGATATCATTCTATGTAACATTTTTATTTCAGAACGCTCATATGAAAAACCTTATAAAGCTATTACAAAACAGTTTTTTAGATGGCGCCAGAATGTTTATGAAATAGTCTTGTAATGTTTATGAAGAGCTCTATGAAATGAAATGAATGACAAAATTATTTTATAAAATGTGCCAATTTTGGGTTTATATCTGTTGTATAAACGTATTGAAAACAATTCAGCGACTAAGAATGTTTTATAAGATTTTGGTTGAAAACGTTTCCACAACTATTATAAAATATAAAGTTGTTAGTTGGGCAGTCACCCATCCAGCTACTGAACTCATACAAGGCTGCTCGGATCTCCAATAATATGGATCCGATCATGTTCAAACTTGGAGCTTGTCAGTAGAATTGGGTTCTGGAGGCTCTTGCAAAATGCGATGACGGACGAATGGTTTCTGATATATAGAGTTTTTGTCGATGATTTTCAATGATTTTTTTTTAATTTTCTGATACGGTCGCCACGAAATTTCACAAAAATATTTGCGTTTCCATCCTACAAATAATATCCATGTTTGAATTAGATCGGTTCAGTATTTTTCGAGTTATTGAGGAAATAAGAAACAAATTTCAGATGGGTATAACTCCAAAACCGTTTGTCCAAATTTACCTATAGGCAAACTTAAGTGTCGCATTTAGATGCACAACGTAACCTGCATATTTCTAGTCGCTTCCGTTCTCAGGTTATCGACACATAAAAAAAAATTAATTTTTTAGTGATACGATTCTCACAAAATTTCACAAACGTCCTTAGTTTTGTATTCTCCAAGTTTCAATTCGACCAGATAAGCAATGATTGAAACCAAAATTATGCCCATTAACGAACTTGTCCGTCATATTGAGACGCACCACCTACCCTGAATATTCCAAGTCGCTATCTCTTTCTCTTCTCATCATATACATAATATTTTCCATCAGGATCAGGGAGTCGAACCCAATCATTTGAGACCATTTTCGGCAGAGTATTCGAAAATTACAGACATTTAGGCAAAATGATAACACGATGTTCCCTAGAACATACGCACAAAAAAACGGAAAGTCTGACCCTCTCTTACCAGGTACATTTCATTAGGCTCCTATACAATTGTCTTTCAGGCAGAAGTAGTAGCAATTGAAAGAAGTGTGATATTGAACCCAGAAAGAAACTATCAGAGATGTGATATAGCAATCCACTCTGACAGTCAAGCTGCTATTAAAGCTCTGAGCTCCCAGTTCCGAAGAAAACTTAATGAAGTAGGCAAGAAAAACAGGGTCTCCTTGGATTGGGTTCCTGGTCACTCGGGAATGGAGGCAAATGAGGAGCCAACACATTGGAGTTCATTAGAACTCTAGAACTGGAAGGCAAGCTGTAGATAGTGATGAAATCCACATCTGTGGGAGGCACAATAGACCTTAAGGTCATAGTGCAACATTACCCCGTAGATAGATAGATATACAGGGTGAGTCTTTGAACACTGCATTAATTTTAACCAAAGATTCCTCTCATCAAATGAAACACTGTTTTCACTTAACATTTTCCCAAATTCAGCTCAGGTAAAAAGATACAGGCTGTTGAAATTTTGAAAAAAAATCAGTTTTCATTTTTTAGCTTTGACATCCTCTTCTCGAATAAAATGAATGTTGGCGTACAGTTTCCTATAACTATGATACATATTTTCCAAATATTAGTTATTTTCTATATCTACTGGTTTTCTAGTTATGGACTCGTGGATTCATAAAACTAAACGAAATTAGCATAAAGAAAGCATATAAAGTTTTTCTTGAGTCATTTCAAGAATACTCCATCGTTTTAGAACATTATATTATTCTTCATCATTTCTCTTTAAACGCACCGTTTTCGAGATATTCTTCATTGAATGTTTTAAAATGGAAAACTCCAGAAATTTCACTACTTTTATGGAACCGTCCCTGAGCGTTGGAATCCCGAATCAAGCTTTAAACCACGTTACCATGCCTTATTCTCGTCCGCCAACAATGTCATAGATAATTTATATGCGGGAGTGTATTAGCACATTGTGAAATCTTTAAACGCTTGTAACTTTTTACCTGAGCCGAATCTGGAAAAATGGTAAAGGAAAAAAGTGTTTCATTTGATGAGAGGAATCTTTGGTTAAAATTAATGCAGTGGTCAAAGACTCACCCTGTATACAGGAAAAAATGTCAACAATAGTTACATTGAAGAAAACAAGTTCTTTCAGCTTTACTTCTCTATGTAGTAATCAATGCAATGCATTCATTAGCTTCATGCACATATTACACATAGCATTATTCTGTGTCACAGTCATCGTCAATATTTACTGTGACATGTAATGCATGTACTCGAATGGTTCCTTATGCTAACACAAACGCAGCACTGTTTGCTTTCGAACCAATAGTGGATTAATGTATTTGAATGGGACCCTATTCCGCCGTAAACACAGTACCCTTGATTTTCGAACCAACAGTGAATGTAGATATGTGAGTTGAAACTAATCGTTTGATACTATTCTCGGCCAAATAGTGTACCAGTTTTTTTGGCTTGTTTTCACTGTCGGATTTAAATTCTTGGAAATATTATTTTTTTTCCTGGAGCTAAATAGCTTTGGACGAGTTCAGTACTTGGATGGGTGACAGCTCTCCCTATAAATTTGAACAGTATCCCAAAGCTCCTGTCCACAGGACTTTCCCCCTTTTAGGCGCTCTTGTGCCTCTGAAAAGAGTGCTTATCAATTTGCCCAAATGTCTGGAATTTTCGAATTTCGGGAAGAAAATGGTTTTAAAAGATTTGGTTCGACTCACCGATCAAGAATCGGTGGTTGAAATCAATTATGTCCGGCCGGTCCGGCCGTAGGCACGATAACTCTCGAACGAAAGGAGTTAGAGGATTGAAATTTGCAGAGTAGGGTTTTAGCGTAAATATCTCGGACGAGTTCGTTAACGGGCAAAATCCACCAAGCGGTTTCGGAGTTATGGCCCTTTTTAGTAAAAACATTTTTTTATGAATATTTCCGAAACCGATCTCTCGATCTATCTAAAATTTAGCATCAAATTGTAGAATAATGACTTCTATATGCATGCGAAGTTTTGTTTTGACCGGGTTGCAATAAGGTATAAAAAAAAATTATTTTTTTTATTTTAAATTTCGTTTCTACAATAACTCTCGAACAGAATGAGCAAGTTGCAGTTGACATTTTCAGAGTAGGTTTGAGAAATAATTATCTCGGTTGAGTTCGTTACTGGGCAAAATTGGTTTCGGAGAAACGAAAAAACAAATTTTTTTTACAACCCAAATTTCAAATTTTTCAAATTCCTTTTAAGATGCAGTTTCACCATAAACATCCATTAATATCATTTTCAACTCCAACGAGCTAATACTTTCGGAGATATGATTTTTCGAAATTTCAATAATGAATCGTACTTCTGTACTTCTTATGTTTTCATAGAATGCTGTACTCAATTATTGTATCTATGAGTTATTATACGATCTGTGTTCTTACATGTCATCTTATTTTCCAATGTGAGATAAATGTCAAAATTATTTCTGGTACGTCTCTTGATCTAGTTTTTTATAAGACAATTTTTGAAGCATATTTTCTAAACGACAATTTTTTTCAAATTCAATTTCTTTCATGATGCATTTCTATCATAGGAATCCATAGATATAATTCCCAACTCTGAGAAACGAATACTTTCGGAGGTATAATTTGTCTGTTTGAAAAAGAGCGCCAAAAAGCTCCAGTCCACAGGGCTTGAACCAATTTTCATCACTGATATTATTTCAAATTCTTCGTTAGGCCTCAAGAACATCGTCTTCCCATTTATCCTCCTCTCCTCATCGTTTTCGATCGATTCTCATACCGCATCTCCGACTCTCTTCCTCATTTCATTGAATAACTCATTCATTCTCGATATATTCTCCTTTTCCGTGTACATTACCCATTGTAATTATGCACTGAATATTCCCTCTGGAGTTGGATCGTTCTACATAAGTTGCTGACATGTTTCCAGGGAGTTCCCTACTCATGTTTATATTTCTGTAAAATTTCCTGTGCATATCTTTACTTTGATTATATTGTAGACAAGACTTATAATTACCATACATACATATGTATGGTAATTATAAGTCTTGTCTACAATATTATCAAAGTGAAGCTATGCACTGTATAATATATAGGGTGTCAGGGAAAATGTGGGAAATCTCTCAGATTCAGATATGACATAACAAAATAAGATGACAAGTTCACATCAATTTTTTTCCTAGTGGCTTTCCCTACGAAGATACGGCCTCCTAGATGACGCCACTGAAAATACATTTTACTTAAATACATTTTAAACTACTTAATATAATTTAATGAAAATTTGATATGACAAACAGTAGTAAGGACCTCTTGAAATACTACCCTTAAATTTAAATTAGCTTGTTTAGTTTACCAGGGGCGGACTAGGTTGTACATTTTAATGCTTACATTTTTCACACCCTGTATGATAAGGAGTTAAAAAACAAATTTGAATACCTTGAACATTAAGCTGAATAAAAGGTACTCCTGTTCCTTGTCGATAAAATGAACAAGTTATCCAAATTTGTTTTTCCAGGAAATGGAAAAGAATCGAAATCATTCGGGAGATAGAAGAAACGAAGTATGATTTTATCGCAATTTTCATTAGCCTACCCTAGTTTTATAAATGTCATGTTTGTACAACTACGGTAGGCTAATGAAAATTGCGATAAAATCATATTTCTTTTCTTCTATCTCCCGAATGATTTCGATTCTTTTCCATTTCCTGATGGAAAAACAAATTTGGATACCTTGAAAACGGTTCATTTTATTGACATTGAACAAGAGTACCTTTTCTTTAGCTTAATGCTCAAGGTATCAAAGTTTTTTTTAACTCCTTATCATACAGGATGTTAAAAATGTAAGCATTAAAATGTACAACCTAGTCCGCCTCTGGTAAACTAAACAAGCTAATTTAAATTTGAGGGCAGTATTTTGAGAGGTCCTTACTACTGTTGATGATATCAAATTTTCAATAAATTATATTAAGTAGTTAAAAATGCATTCCAGTAAAATGGATTTCCAGTGGTCTCATCTAGAAGGCCGTGTCTCCATAGGGAGGGGCGCTAGGAATAAAAATGTATTCTCATATGTTTTATCTGAATCTGAGAGATTTCCCACATTTTCCGGATACCCTGTATATAAATTTGCAACTTTGTTAGTTGGGTATCTAGATTAGAGTTTAAAAATCGTGGAATAATTTATTGAATCTGGACGTTTCGGCGCATCCCACTTCTTCATTATAACATAATCATCACCATGGACATTATGCGTTATCGTTGTTGTTTAGGGTTGTCAAGAGGGTACGAAACCTAAAGAACAACGATAACGATAACATTAATTTTTACCATGGATTCCTCTCATACAATGGAAAAACTTTATCATTTACCATTTTTCCAGATTCGGCTCAGGTAAAAAGTTATAAGCGTTTGAAGATTTTACAATGCAAAGCAAAGCCAGCCCTGAACTGTCTTTAAATGTTGAAAATATAAACACTCACTGCATTCAATATCGCATCATTAAATGAAAGCTTTATCATCGTTCGAGAGTTATCCTGGTTACGGCCAGCCGGACAGAATCGATTTTGATCACGAATTCTTGATCAGTGTGTCGAACCAAATCGTTTAAGACCATTTACAGCCAAAAAATTGAAAATTATAGGCAGTTGGGCAAATTAATAAGCACTCTGTTCCACGGAACAAACGCCAGAAATGGGAAATTCTATGTTTCATTAAATAGATTTGAAATTCGCTACCAATTCTAAAAAAGATTCAGAAACATTATGAATAGCCCTAAGACCATCCTGGAATCTATATATGGAACAATTGTTCACTGAAGGATATATGGTTTCCTCTGCTCTCAACCATATGAGAAGCATGCGGTTGCAGCGACCATGACCGGTTCTTGAATGATTCAGAATATACCATGTTTTCCTTGAAAGATCTAACCCTGGAACTATGTTTGAAGGATCAGAAATTAAATCTTTGTTGAATAAATTGCAATAAATCCATTCAGACCGCCAAACTTCCTTGTCACATTTAGTCAAATTAAGAAAACAGTTGGCCCATAAAGGTTAACGTAATTTCAATCTGGGAATCTTATTGCCTGGAATATAGAAGAGAACTGTAAATGAACTCGGAGAAGATCGATTTTTATTCCAAGAATCTGAAACAGAAGCCTGCGAATGTGGGGCGGGACCATGTTTGCAAGAACTTGTCACCAATGAATAGTTGTAGATCTAATAGTTCCAATGATGATCCCCATAGATGATACAATTCCCTCAGTAGACTATTATTTTCGTCTTGTTGTTATCCCAGAAAGAGCTGTTTCTTTAAATTGATTGGCCACAGAATTAATGGAAGTGTAGTATTCCTTATATTTTGCCTGACCTCCCTAGTATTTGTCTTCAAGTGAAACCTAAACATATTCAAAAACTCTCCAGTCGGGGCATCACCATCATCAGAATAAAGAAGATTATACCATTGTTCAAATAGCAAGTCATTCTTAAGTCTGGTGTAATAGATGTAGGACTTGTAGTTAAAAGAATTGCTTTCCCGTTGTTCTATGATATCGTCAGTCTTGCACATGAGGCCTATAAATAGGAAAGTGATCTGTAATATCATAATATTCTAGAATGAAGGAATTTGACATTATTCTTGTGGGCGATGCTGCTGTTGCTTCTTTACCCTACTCTCTGAGCTCCAGCCGAATATACATACTCATATATTCGAAAAAGGATAGGAGGTATGTTAGGATTATTGACTACTAGGTTGTGAATGATTTTCTTGGTGGAGTGGTTTGGGACGGGCTGTTCCCTTCAAAATCAACTATGAAGAAGATTTGGGACCTATTTTTCAGTACCTAGAACCAGGGTATTTGTCACTCTTCTACCACGAAGTTTTTGACTTGTGTTCCTTCGAGGTCATGGATTAGTCAAAAAATACTCAAAATGATCAGACATACAAAATTTATATAAATATGGCAGAGGTACATGGCGAAGACTATATTCTGATTACACTACACACAGAAACTACAGCAACCACTTATCTAAGGAAATTTCGGAAACCAAGATGAACTATGAGACCGAATGTTCTTACGTAATTTTTTTTAAATGTTCTAGGGGTACGGTTCTCACAAAATTTCACACACGTCTCTATGTCATTTATTCTACAACCAGTTACCACTAGTTACTTCAATTCGATCTAGTCTTTTTTTGAGTTATCGAGGAAATAATATTCTAGGTGGGTATAACCCCGAAACCGTTAGACCAGCTACTGAACTCACATAAGACTGCTTAGATCTCCAACAATATTGATCCTATCGTGTTAAAAGTTGTAACTTGGTAGTAGAGTTTGTTTCTGAGGGCCCTTGGAATAATGTCAGCGATGTCGGAAAAACAGTTTCTGATATATAACATTTTTTTCAATGATTTTTTAAAAATTCGTAATACGATCCTCATAAAATTCTGCCAGAATTTTTGCGTTGGCATTCTAGAACTAATAACCATATTTGAATTGGATCAGTTCTATATTCTTAAAGTTAATGAGGAAATAACAACCATATTTCAGACGGGTATAACTCCAAAACCGTTTCGTCGATTATGCCTATGAACAAACTCAATTGTCGCATTCAGATGCACAACCTAACCTGAAAATTTCAAGTCGCTATCTCTTTCCCATCTAAGGTTATCGTGACATCAATAATATATTCTAATAATTTTTTTTTTAATTTTTAGTGATACGATTCTCACATAATTCCACAAACTTTGGGTTTGTTTTCTACAACTACTCTCCAAGTTTCAATTCGATCAGATTAGTATTGGTTGAAAACAAAATTATTTCTCGGAAACCATTGGGCTGATTATGCCCATTAACGAACTTGTCCGTCGTATTGGGTTGGGATGCGCCACCTACCCTGAAAATTTCAAGTCGCTATATCTTTCCGTTCTCAAGTTATCGTGGCAACGGACGGCTGGCCAGGCAGTATAAACTTTTTGGCGCTCTTGTTGCTCGGAACAGAGTGCTTATTAATTTGCCTAAATGTCTGTGATTTTCGAATTTTTGTCTGAAAATGGTAGGTATGAATATTTCTGAAATCGATCACTCGATCTATCTGAAATTTAGCATCAAATTGTCAAATAATGACCCTCATACGCGTGTGAAGTTTTTTAGTGATCGAGTTGCCGTAAAGTGTCAAAAAAAAAATTAAAATTAAAAAAAAAATTTCTACAATAACTCTCGAACAGAATGAGCCAGGCGGTTGAAACTTTGAGAGTATGTTTGAGACATAAATATCTCGATTAAGTTCAATATTGTGCAAAATCGCCCTGAGGTCACCATAAAAATTCATTGATATAATTTTCAACTCTAAGAAACCAATACTTTCGGAGATATGATTTTTCGAAATTTCAATAATGAATCGTACTTCTATGTTTTCACAGAATGCTATACTTGATTATTCTATCCATGAATTATTATATGATCTGTGTTCTTACATGTCAGCTTATAATCCTATAAGAGATAAATGTCAAAATTATTTCTGGTTCGTTATTCTTGATATGAAATACACCTCCTGTTCTAGAAAACAAAGTATGATTGAATGCAAAATGACCAATTAAATAACATCAGCTATCGTAGATCTATGAGGCTGATTTGATATTATACTTCTAAGGTGATAATATAATGCCCGTGGATAATCCATATGATGATAGAAATATATTCTTTGGTAAGATACATAATCAAATTGGGTTCAGAATATCTCCAGTAAAAACAAAACTGCAATATTGTCTAAGTTTTAATTGATATAATATAATTTTCATAGTAGATTTGAGGAATGAATATCTCGGATAAGTTTGTAATTGGGGAGAATCGGTCTGTTTGAATTTAATTTCTTTCATGATGCAGTTCTATTGTAAGAATCCTTTTAAATCACTCCCAGAGACCAATATTTTCGGAGATATGATTTGTCAAGTTTGAACAAGTGCGCCAAAGTTCCTGTCGTCAGGGCTTGAATTTATCCACAGTGTGGCATGTTTTAATTTAATGCAGTGGTAATAATTTGTTAATTGTGTTTATTGGTATCTAAACTGTAATTGTGAATTTAATAATAATAATAAAGGAACCCAACATCACAATATCCACTTAAAACTCGAAGCAACTCCACCTGAAGACATCAACCCCATCACACTTCATATCTCCACCTCTATAAAAGCATCATAATTCCTCATGCTGAACGAATTCCAGTCGTTGGTTTGATTTGTCTCAGTCAAGACAACAATATCAAACTGTACCAATAACCCGTGCCAAACACAAACCAGCTCATCATAGTTATTCATTAGACTTTGTGAGGCTGTTTCCTCGTGGAGAAAACACGGATCGCACTAGGCGATTCCCAATCGGGTTATACGACACTCGGGCGCCAGTTACAATAGGTTTTACAAGGTTGTAACGCCTTGACGGTTCCTCACTTATGGCCAGGGTCGCCTTTAAACAGTGAAGAAGGGTTCGGTTACAATCTAAGGTCGTAGCGATTGTCTGATTCGGCTTCTTTCACAGCAGGATTAGTGGTGTTGGGAAGACAAAAGTCATGGTTTATTAAAATTAAATTTGTGCACTCACAATTAATAAGAACGGTACATGGTGAGGTCAGGGCGGCTAGACGAGATGAGCTGACGAAACTAGGCTGTTGAAAATGCTTGGAAGGAGGTAGGGTGATGAATGGCGGATGCGCAGGTGCACCAATTGGTAGGCCACGGCAGAATATCGTCATAAATGGCGGATGCGCTTACGTATTTCCTCGTCAGAATTAAACCGTCGGTCCGGCAGCGACTGTGGCTCGATCAATCGACGCACAGTGCTTGTCAGTAACCCCAAGCTGGGACGACAACGGTTCCCGGTCGAGTGGCCCTAAAAGGGACTACCAAGACCGGCAAGTAACCTTAAAAAATCCGCTGACAGCGGGCAAACAAACTGGTAAGGCGCGCCCCCGTGAGAGCGTTGTGACCTCAACCTCCGAGTGTTCACCACAATGCCACCGAGAATTGACAGGTATCGGTGCCGCAGTAGGATAACCCTTGACGGATGTGAATTGGCAATACGTTCCTTAAATCAACCAAAGTAACCAATATTTTCAGGACCGGTAACTACACTGGTGAGACTCTCATCTGTCAGTTTTTCTGTCAGTTGTTTAATTTTAAAGCTTGATGTTGAATATTTGTAACATCATTTAACTTGAAGTGGAACGAATAATATCTAATCTACCTTAAATAAAGAATCCATTATACATTATAACTGCAACAAAAATTTGTAGTTTTTTAGTATATTATCTAAAACCAGTTCAAACATAAGACCACAGAACACTTTTGAGATTCAAACAATAACAAACCGATGTTGCCAAAGAAATTGGTTGGTTGTTCTGGTACCTTAAAATCTACCGCTTTCTCACGAACCAAGTTCCGTAAAAAACCTATATTTCAGGAACCAACTGAACATTTCATATTTACGGAACGGTGAAGTAGTAGTATTACTTCTCTATGGTAGTAACCGCAACAACCAAGTTGATTTGCGGAACGTATACTAGGAAACCCCAAGCTGGGACGCCAATGGTTCCCGGTCGAGTGACCCTAAGAGGGACTATCAAGACCGGCAAGTGACCTTAGCAAATCCGCTGACAGCGGGCAAACAAACTGGCAAGGAGCGCCCCCGTGAGAGCGCTGTGACCTCAACCTCCCAGTGTTCACCACAATGCCACCAGAATTGACAGGTATCGGCATCTCAGTAGGATAACCCCGGACGGATCGTGAATTAGGAAACCCCAAGCTGGGACGCCAATGGTTCCCGGTCGAGTGACCCTAAAAGGGACTATCAAGACCGGCAAGTGACCTTAGCAAATCCGCTGACAGCGGGCAAACAAACTGGCAAGGAGCTCCCCCGTGAGAGCGTTGTGACCTCAACCTCCGACTGTTCACCACAATGCCACCAGAATTGACAGGTATCGGCGCCGCAGTAGGATAACCCCTGACGGACGTAAATTAAACGGACGTGTATGCAGTAGGACGACACCCTGACGGAAAATAATCGGTAACAACGGTATAAAAAGGGGGCCTTGCCAATTCCGGGCACTTTACACTCACTGCGCTCACGAGTCCTGTCTCACTTATCACACGAAAAATCGTCGAATTGTCACTGTGATTGCGGTCGAATTCGGAAAATCGTGTACTTCGAGTTTAATTTCTTCACGATTGGTTCGTTACCGAACTCGGAAAACTCAGAAAAATGCAGAAAATCACGAATCGCAGAATTACGAAGAATGCAGTCAATTACTTATCGATGGAATTGTACCGAGAATGAATAATCAATTACTAATTATACACGGAATTAAGCCAAGAATCGACGGAATGAATCAATTGTCTCCTCGGTGGGTCTTTTATGATCTTGGTAATAGCTGAGCAACCACGTGGCCAAATTCTCACACTTACGGGCGGTAGGAGTCCAAATTCACCTTCTGATTGGTGCTACCTGACATCATGTCTTTCTGGAAGGAATTCGAAAGATTTCCTTATAAGGTAACTTCGTCAGATACCACGCGACTTTTTTCACCTGTTTACGAGCACAAAAACAGTGAACGGACGGTAGATAAGATTGTCTTATCTGACGGAAAAAAACAACTACGATTGTTTTTCCACGTAGGAGCTCGCTAAAAATATCGAACGAATTTAATTCGAATTCGACGTTTTTCAGACGGAAATAAATATGAATATAAATGATGATGATGAGATTTGTGAGTACAGGGCCCGCACGGAAATTACTGAACTTCGTTACAACTTCTAATATTAATATGAATGATCCTTAACTTATCCACCCCTCCTGTGATGACTATTAAATTCTGCAACATCATCAATAACCTCACCAACCGAAAATCCAATGAACGATGAGCACAACATGGCAAAAAACTGAAAATATAGAAATACCTATTTCTTATTTTCATGAGTCTTTGACGATGTGTTATTCCTGCCTGGTGATGCAGCGCCTCATCTCGATGAATCCAAACAAGTTCAGTGTTCCTTATTAAGATATTATATATTCCTCAATACCTCTTCTTGTTTGCTTCTAGAGACAAGGAATGGACAAATTGGTGAGCTCTTTCTCTATACCTTCAATATATTCTCCTTCCAAACTAACTCTCTCAAATCAGAGCCACATACTCCTTCCTATCCACAAGCAGTGCTGCTCCATTTTTTATTTGTACGAAAATCACAGATGAAAATGTATGCTAGAATTGTATAGCACTGATGACGTTACTAGAAAAAATTGCCAACTGACAGCTTCCCGTCTAATGTGAAGGTGGAACGCAGCAGTTTGCACATGCGTAGAAACGACATTTTTTATTTAGCGCTTAGATTAAGCGATAAACCATAGATAGATAGAATAACATTATATAGTTTACCGGAACTCGTCAATAATTGACATTTGACTGCTATGAAAATGAAGTGTTCTGTGCTCTATGATCGTGATTTATGACATAATGTTTAACCGTGGCCTCGTTCAAATTGATGACGTATTGCAAAACCAAGCAAAGGCAAAATGTATGCTTTTAGTCAATGTTGTGTGCCTGTACGAAGAAATATTGGATTGTATAGCAAATCGAACAATTGTATAGCTATAGCTATTGCTATAGCTATTGTATATATAGCTATTGTATATATAGCCCTGTCCACAAGCAGACTCCAACCTATCCTATACGTCTAATATTTCCCTGCCTTCCAGTGCCCAACTAAAATAGAGATTGCTGCCCTTCAATGTCGATCTGTTAGTTTTCAGGTTCAACTTCGCTACGAAAGAGTTAAATTCAATTTTTATTGGCGTATCCTCCGATTTTCCCAAATTAAGATATCCTTTATACTAACCTAATTCAAAATTAGTTTCAAGGTAGTTCATCGAGCTTCTGAACAGTCGTATCCAACACATTTGAGAAGTCTTAACGCAATCCGCTAACCACAATATTATTCTTCCTAGAAACACTCTTCAAATTAAGGATGCCACTTTCCACCCCTGCAATTTTTTGCTATGCATTTCCTTCCGATTTCTCATATCTCCATACTGTGACCTCATACACTGCCAAGCATAGAATTCGGGTAAAGTTTACATTGAAGTATTTATTTTTCTTTTGAGTTTATTCACTTGTAACGGAGGTAAACAACTGTATGCAATGATGATATCGTGATTGATTGAAAGAAATAGAGTTTATGCTGTTTTGTTCAAAATTTACTGAAAGTAATGAAAACAAACAATTTTAATTCGATTTTAATATGAATAGATGTTCGTTCAAACAATAAAATTATGATGCCTCAGTACCATGTATTTCCTTATCTGGCAGTGATAACAGCTTACAAACGACGAGGCATGATTTGGATAAGATTTTGGATCACATTCTGCGGAAGATTGTTCCATTTCTGCATCAGTATGTCGCGAAGCTCCCTAGAATTTCTGGGGGTTGGTACATGTCTCCGCAGACGTTTTTCCATTTCATTTCAAACATGTTCAATTGCATTCAAATCTGGACTGCGAGCAGGCCAGTCTAATAGCGCGATTTAAACCTCGTCAAGAAACTCTGTAACTATCCGAACAGTGTGGGGACGTGCATTATCATGCATAAAAGTGGCGTCCTCTCCAAGAATAATCATAAACGGTACAACATGGTCTTCTAGAACTTCAGTCAGGTACCTATACACCGTCAGAGTACCATTCTCGATGAACACTAACTCTGTACGAGCTTCGAAAGCTATGCCTCACCACGCCATGACTGGTGCTCCACCTGGGCCCCTATTCACGAAATGTCGATAGAGATCTCTCCTACGAGATTTATCACGTGCTTCACGTGTCAGTGACTCTGCGCAATCTCCGTATGTGAATTGTCGGTTGAAATGTGTTTCTCTACTACTAAACAGTGATGGAGAAGTGAAATGAGATTTCTTGTAGGAGTTCTCGCATGAGAATTTCCATCTCTACGAACGTCGAGTATACAGGGCCAGATAGAAGTCGCTCGTCAATACAAGCTTGGGCATATCTCTCGCCTTGTCGTCGCCATACTCTTACACGTCAGTCTGACCCTATAAGATCGAATGGCAATTCATCGGAGAATTATGCGCGACTCCAATTTGGCATTGTCGAAGCCAAGTGTTCTCGTGCAAAATTCAATCTGGCAATGCGGCGTTCAAGGGAAAGTCGCCGCCCGATAAATTGGTTCGCCAAGATAATCTAGCAGCATGAAGTCTTCTGCTAACTGTCAAGTCGCTTATGTTTAGATTTCTCACTTGTTGCAGTTGCTTTCGTAGGGAAACTGCCGTGACCGTTCGGTTTCTGAGAGCAGAAGGAACAAGAAAACACATATCTCAAGCTGTTGTAGCCCTGTCTCGTCCTGAACCAGGTCATCTAGTGAGCAGACCAGTCGCATGGTACCTCAGAAATATTCGTTGCAGACTTCGAGAGACTCACACCGATGAATCTCGCAGTTACAATCTGGCTGCGACCATCTTCTGAAGCCGCGACAAGTCATACCGCAACAACAGGGTTTATGCTCATTGCAAGGCACTAACTATGGCAACACTACGTACAGAATTTGCAAATAAATAGATAAAACCATAATATACAAAACGGAGAAACAAAGCATACGCTGAAAATGGTTTTTAGGAATATCGACGATATGCCATTTTTGTGAGATTTCATCTAAACAACTTATAAACAGTTTTTGCGCGTATGTTCTGGGGAACATCACGTTATCATTTTGCCCAAATGTCTGTAATTTTCGAATTTTTCGCCGAAAATGGTCTCGAACGATTGGGTTCGACTCCCTGATCAAGAATTCGAGGTCAAATTTGATTCTGTCCGGTCGGCCGTTGCCACGATAATTTGAGAACGGAAAGAGATAGCGACTTGAAATTTTCAGGGTAGGTGGCGCATCCCAATAGGACGGATGAGTTGGTTAATGGGCATAATCGTCACAATGGTTTCCGAGTAATAACTACCAAACTAATCGGATCGAATTGAAACTTAGTGAATAGTTGAAGAATATAAACCTAAGGACATTTGTGAAATTGTGAATATCGTATCGCTAGAAAATTTTTAAAAAATTATTAAAAATATTATTTACGTCACGATGACCTAAGAACGGAAAGAGATAGCGACTTGAAATTTTCAGATTAGGTTGAGAATCTGAATGCGCCATTTGAGTTTATTTATAGGCATAATCAGCAAAATGGTTTTGGAGTTATAAATTATAAATTATAAATTTGATTGTTGTTTCCTCAATAACTCGAAAAATACAGAACCGATCCAATTCAAACATGGTTATTAGTTGTAGAATCACAACGCGAATATTCTCGCACAATTTTGTGAGGATCGTATAACTAGATAGTTTTTGAAAAATCATAGGAAATTATTGAAAAAAAATCTATATATCAGAAACTATTCGTCCGATATCGCTGAATTGAGAGAGCCTTCAGAACTTAACTATACTACCAAGTTCCAAGTTTGAACATGATCGGATCTATATTGTTGGAGATGCGAGCAGCCTTGTGTGAGTTCAGTCTCTGAAGGGGTGATCGTTGCCACGACAACTCTCGAAGGAATGGAGATAGGGACTTGAAATTTTCAGGATAGGTTGCACATCTGAGTGAGAGAGTTAAGTTTGCTGTTGGCCATAATCGGACCAACGGTTTCGGAGTTATACCCATCTGGAATATTATTTCCTCGATAAGTCAATAAATATAGACTCGATCGAATTGAAGCTTGGTAACTAGTTGTACAATATCGACATGAAGACGTGTGTAAAATTTCGTGACGACCGTACCACTAGAAAATGTTAAAAAAATTACGAAAGAATATTAAGTATCTCATGATTCCTTGAGAACGGAAAAAAATAGCGATTTGCAGTTTTCAGGGTAGATTGCTCATCCGAATACGACATTTGAGTTCGTTAACAAGCATAATCGGCCCAATGGTTTTGGTGCTATATCAATCTGAAATTTGGTTGTTATTTCCTCAATAACTCAAAAAATACAAATCCGATCCAATTCAAATCTGGTTATTAGTTGTAGAATGCCAACGCAAAAATTCTTGCGAAATTTCATGAGGATCATAGCACAAGAGAATTTTTAAAGAATCATTGAAAAAAAAATTGGTTCAAGCACTGACGTGAAGTCAGAAGCTTGTGCGCGTTTGTTCTCTTGTCCATTCTCCATTATTGGACACTCTTAATCGAATATACCATGGTGCATTCTATTGTCTGTTCTTCTGTATTGGACACTCCGAATTCACCATGGTAAATTCAATTAACAGTGTCCAATACAGGAGAACAGACAATAGAATTCACCATGGTAAATTCGATTCAGAGTTTCCAATACAGGAGAATGGGCAATAGAACATAATCGCAAAAGCTCCTGACTTCACGTCAGTGCTTGTACCAATTTTTTTTTCAATGATTCTTTAAAAATTCTCTCACGAAAAGAAATTGGTTCAAGCACTAACGTGAAGTCAGGAGCTTTTGCGCGTATGTTCTATTGTTATTGGACACTCTGAATCGAATTTATCATGGTGAATTCTATTGTCTGTTCTTCTGTATTGGATACTCTTAATCGAATTTTTCATGGTAAATTCGGAGTGTCCAATACAGGAGAACAGACAATAGAATTCACCATGGTAAATTCGATTAAGAGTGTCCAATAACGGAGAATGGACAAGAAAACATACGCGCAAAGCGACTTCACGTCAGTGCTTGAACCAATTTTATTTATACTTCTTAGATGAACAGAAATTACGTGGTGACCCTAATTTTATGCTCGGCAGTGTTTTTCTATCCTGCATATCAGTATATTGTATATGCCAGATATTATCGATGGAATTTCACTGTACAGCTGTATGTCCGATAAATAATATGCTTGATAAACACGTGATACTCTGAGATAAGTCCGAAGTTAATCTATTGTAACTTTTCACAGATTCCACCGGGAAAACAAACTCCCTTGAATACCTACGTCTACTTTTTTCTCGTACACCTGCCATCCGAAACTCCGTAAAGTTCTAACTTTATTAATTTGATATTTTCACATTTCTTATTCTTCTGGGAAACTCGAGAATGTCAACAAAGTAAGACCTGGAAATTTAAGATTTATGTCTGTATCGCAGAAAACGTCCAATATTATCGGAAGTATTCATGGACTTCCTTGAAAATACAATACAGAATCACCCTTCTTTAAAAATTTCGTTTACTGGTACCGTTTCCTTGACGACGTTATCCGTTTGTTAATCGGCACAACCAGACAAACGCTCGTTGTTTTTAGAATATATAAACCAATTATCTGCCACAATTGAATTTACCCACGAAGAAGGACGAAACAATAGCATACATTTTTCAGACTTGAAAATATCCAAAATCAACAACAAATATGATTTTTCGATTTAGCGCGATCCGACGCATACAGACTGCACAATACATTCTACCTCGAATCACCCCGTATCGCACAAATTAGCAGTATATAATATGTAGTATGTTACACAGACTAGTCAACATACCCATGACACATGAGAATTTTGAAATAGAGTTTAAAACAACCAAACAAATTGCCGTCAATAATGGTGACAATCCCCTATTGATAGAAAAACTTTTGATGAGAATTGAACATAAACAAACTATATCATAAATTTAACCGCACACCAAAAAAAATAATTCAAATTATATTTATCTTCCTTACATAGGACAAAATCAACACAGATAGCTAGATATTTGAAGAAAAACTATGATGTTAACATTGCCTGAGAACTACAAATACCATAGGCCAATCGATAAAAACAAATGAAGAAATCGTCAATAAAAACAAAAGATCGGGGCCCTTTCTGAGGTCGTCATTACGAACGATTAGGTACTCGTTTTTGCAATTCTCAACTGACAGATGACAGGAGCGCTCGAATTTCTAAACGAGTGCTATATAGCACTTGTTTTCTGAAGAATTCCACTAAATTCTACTCGCATTCAGTTGATTATGCAAGCCTCTACAAATTTTGTAACCTCAAATCTGTTATTGTTAAATAAGTTTATATTTTTAGGATGTGATTAACAAATATATTCAGTGAAAATAATTAAATTATCAGAAATATTGAATAGATTCGTTAGATTTCCACAAACATTGGCAGAATTGAATAGTATAAGACAAAGGTAGATACTGGTATTTTAGAATATTGCAAAATATTTCAAGTTTTTTAATATTTTTAGATTCAATGAAAATTCGCCTTCCCTGGTGTAATAAATAGGAAGCAAATTGCGCACAATGCAATTTTTCCACCTAAAATTGAAGATTCAAATTACCCAGAACACGAACACGAATCAGAAAGGATACCATTTGATTGATGTTCAACTGGTATGTTGATGAAAAAATATTAAGTATAGATAAACAGAACCTTTTCCAGATATATGTGATGGCAAGATGAAAATTTTAAATGTATGTGCCAGATAACCAGGGATAACCCGTGGGTCTTTCATCTGGAATAACTCAGAAGTGCAACAGATATTAAGAAACTTGCATACTGTAGGTCATGAGGATTATTTCTTGTTAGGTAAATAGTCAGTTTGTCAAATGGAATAAATATTCATATAAATATATGCATATTTCAACAGGAGACTCAGGCTATCAATAACGGGAATGGTTGTTAACTCCTATAACCCCAGAACAACAATCTAGAACACCAAAGAGGCGGTACAATAATGCTCATAAAACTACAATATGCATCATAACTGAAAGTAATAATTGTGTACTAAAGATACGATTCAGGTGTTCAATCGAATACAGGGTATTGCACTATGACCCAGAAACATCCTGCCATATTATCAATGCCTGTGTAGTTCTACATATCCACTGCATTGAACGAAACGGTGGCGAAATAGATGACATAGATTAAATCACAACCATAGACACAAACTCATTCAACAATGCCTAGGTAGAATAAAACTTTAAAAAAAATATTCAATATGAAGTTCTGAATAATATCACAACATCGAATAACAAAAGAATTATTTCACAGTGTCTAAGTAGAATAAATGGATCAGAAAAAACGAATTCGTTAACAAAATATTAAAAAAAGATCACAGTAAACATAAATCCAGTTTCGAATAGATAAATTAACAAAAAACAGCTGAGCTCCAGTGAAGTAATTAATTATTATTAATAACAATTGTTTCCGTGGCAAGTGTTGTACAACATCCTTAATTTTATGTGACCGTATCACTTACACACTCTAGGAACACATACATCGAAATTTTTCCACCAAAAATTGGTTGAATAAATCCAAAATTTTCATTATTCAATTAATTAACCAGTTAATTCCAGAAATGTTACTGGAAGGCGAAGGAATTGATCAGGAAGTGGCTAGTAGGCAACAAAATCCAGAGCTAATTTTTCGAAGAATTCAGAGGAATAGAATTAAACGATTAGCTTTTTGTTGAATTGTAAAAGACACACTGTAAATAAATAGATATAGATTTCGCTTTCAAAAATATATATTTAATCCAAAAAATATATCACAATAATGAAGAAAAAATCATTCAACAATGCCTAAGTAGAAAAAAACGTTCAGAAAAAAAAAGTGTTCAATACATTTTTTTTTCCTGGTCCAAGATCCTGTCTGAAGGGGTAAAATAATACATAATCTTTTTTAAATCTTTCAATGTTGCAAAACTTTCTGCAAGTTTTCCATTCTTTTTTTTTGGTTCAGGAATACTATTCAACATGTACTCATTTCTTTTCACAGGCATTCCGTAGAAAATTTTGCTGTAATTTTCCCGCTCAATAAGTGAGACTCACTCTTTAGGAAATTTATAATTACTTCTTTCTTATCGAAGCAAACAGGAAAAAACCAAATTAATCACACAAGTTCAACAAACAACGAAATATCGTTTTGATTATGAACAAGCGCGCCAATTACATATACATAAACACATTCAAATTTCAAATATTACTATGTTGCTAAGTCTTCAGACGACACGAATTCGTTTAAGTCATCGGTCATTTCGAAGTGCACATGAGAATAGCAATAATAGTAGTATTCTTTTTACCTTGTTGCATTCTCACCACTGAGATCAACTGAGTCAGAATTAGGTGAGACTAAACTGAGTTGTTGATTGACATAAAATAACACGTTTTTATCAGGACCATAGACAAGGAATCTCAGGAGAAATAGCTGAAATAGATTATATGTTCTGTGAAGTAAACAAAACCTAAATTATTTGAACAAAAGTTGTAAAACTGAAATAAATATATTTATTATTGAAATTTTTTCCTCTGGGTTTTCTCTCCCAAACTCTGAAAAATATCTCTCAAATAAAAATTAATTATTTTGTGATTTGCTTCTGCGTAAGAATCACAAGATATTTGTCAGAAGCAATCAATTGAACAATGTTGCCTAACAAACAACAACGAAACAACATCAACGAAGAAACAACTTTATCTTAACGTTTCGGAGTCTATATCATTTTTCTTGAATTTCACAAAATAACTATCAAGAAAATAATTCTAAAGATTTTCATTAAGCGTCAGACGAAGGAGTCTGATATAGACTCCGAAACGTTACGATATAGTTGTTTATCGTTGATGTTGTTTCGTTGTTGTTTGTTCGGTTTGTTAAGCAAATCACAAAATAATTAATTTTTATTTTATAGTTACTTCCCAGAGTTTGGGAGAGAAAACCCAGAAAAAAACCTTTCAATAATGTGTATACCTCCCACAGTATCCTTTAATGATTACTTAAATATATTTATATTCAAAAATAAGACAGATAACTTAAAAAAAACAAGTCTCACGTTATGCGCAGTAAAGCACCTGATGAATAGCATGGTCAGTTGGGGTAAGCGGGGAAGAAATTGTCTTAGTAAATTCTATAAGTTAAATCTCATCAAACTGAGATAAATGAAACAAGTACTACGACTGAGCAATTGAGCTGTACTGAGAATCTCAGTTAATCTCAGCTGAAGTTGGTAAAAGGAATATCACTATTATAAACTATCGTTCGCGATCACCATCTTTGGATTTCGTTTCGAGTGGTAGAAAACGAGCAAGCAAGTTTGTTTTCGAAAAAAATTATGTACAGACCGGGCCTGTGCTACTTATTAATAATTATAACTGAATATTTTTCATTTTCCTAGACTTATTCCTTCTTTCTGATTTTCATGAAAATCTATGGAAGCGTTCAAGAGCTATACCGTTGATAATTTTCGGTGAAATGCATAAAACACCCTGTATCTGATGAATTAAAATACTAAGGACATATTTCGAATACTGATTCAGACTACCTGAATTATCATGCACTCTTCCGTTGTTCATATTGGTGTACATCTTTAATATCGATCTAACAGAGTCACCAGAGATCACTGAATACAGGCTACCTACCTCACTAAAAAGCGAATAATTACACTCTGGTTCATTAATAGTGTTGTCGTCCTACGCATGTTTCTGAAACAAAATTTCCTAAATCAAACTACATCATGGTACTAAATATTTATCGGGTGCATGTAGCAAGTCTTCATAATCTCCACGTCACTGGAGTCTAGCAATTCTTCGTCTTGTCATGATAGCAAAACTGAAAATCAGTTGCAGCGGAACGAGCATTGCCTAATTTTTCTCAAAACAAGCCCTGTGGACAGGAGTTTTGGCGCTCTTGTTCAAACGTTGACATATCATATCTCCGAAATTATTGGAGTCTGGGAATGATATAAATGGATTCCTACGAAAGAGCTGCATCATGAAAGAAATTCAATTCAAACAGACCGATTCCACCCAGTAACGAACTTATCCGAGATATTCATTCCTCAAATTTACTCTGGAAATCATATTATATCAATTAAAACTTAGTCAATAATGCAGTTTTGTTTTTACTGGAGATATTCTGAACCCATTTTCATTATGTATCTTACCTTAGAATATATTTCCATCGTCATATGGATTATTCACGGGCATTATATTATCTCCTAAAAAGTATAATATCATATCATCCTCATAATTCTACGAACAAGAAATAATTTCGACATTTATCTCTCATACGAAAATCAGATGACATGTGAGAATACAGATCATATAATAATTCATAGATAGAATAATTAAGTAGGTACAGCATTCTGTTAAAACATAGAAGTACGATTCATTATTGAAATTTATAAAATCATATCTCCGAAAATATTACCTTGTTAGAGTTGAAAATGATATCAATGAGTTTCTATGGTGAAACTGCATCTTCAAAAAAACTTAATTTAAAATTTGTTATGTGAAAAAAAAAGTTTGTTACTCTGAAACCATCATGCCGATTTTGCCCAATAACGAACTCAACCGAGATATTTATCTCCCAAACCTACTCTGAAAATTTCAACTGCCTAGCTCATTCTGATCGAGAGTTATTGTAAAAACAAAATTTAAAACACTTTACGGCAACCTGATCAATACAAAACTTCGCATGCATGTAGAGGTCATTATTGTACAATTTGATGCTGAATTTCAGACAGATCGAGTGATCGGTTCCGAAAAAGTATTCATAGAAAATGTTTTCACTAAAAACGGCCATAACTACGAAACCGCTTGGTGGATTTCGCCCATTAACGAACTCGTCTGAGATATTTACGCTACAAACATGCCCTGCAAATTTCAATCCTCTAACTCCTTTCGTTCGAGAGTTATCGTGTCAACGGCCGGCCGGACAGAATCGATTTTGACCACGGATTCTTGATCAGTGAGTCGAACCAAATAGTTTAAGGCCATTTTCAGCCAATAATTCGAAAACTAAAGACATTTGAGCAAATTGATAAGTACTATATTCAGAGGAAAAATTGATGAACAGTGTGTGCACCATCAAAAATATAATTTTCTCAGCTTGGGCATGCGCTGTCATCATCAACTAAGACTGAATATTGACTAGGCTTATTCCTTGTAATTTCCATGAAAATCTATGGAAGCGTTCAAGAGTTATAGCGGTTTTCGATAAAATGGATTGAACACCCTGTATCTCATAAATCAATTTACTTGGGAAATATTTCTGAAACGGACTCAGAATACCCAAATTGTCCTGCATTTGCACTGAAAGCAGGTAGGTACAGTTATTCATGAAGCACCCTATATATTTGTTTTCTGCTTACCAACCCAACACCAACCAACCGAAGGATATTTGCCCTTCGATGCTACCGCTTCACCTCGATTGAAACTAATCTTGATGATATGAACGTGTACAAAAACTATAGATTAGAGTCTGTACCACATATCCAAAATTTTATTACCAACACGAATATATCAGCTTTGTTGTTGGTAATCTGTTCAATTTTAATGCAGTTTTTTTACTTCGACAAAGTGACAAAGCGCATAGATGAAGATGAGGTTACAAAATAAGGAGGACATTATATGAAACATTTCAAATTATAATCAGGTGCAGTCGGGAGAAGAACCGTAGTCATATTATTCTCAGCATGTTGAAATTATGTAACGTTTAAAGAAAGGCTTCATAAATTGGCTGCATAACATCTTATTAGTTAATAATGAAAAATGACGATACCGTTGTTAATAAATCAACAAGTCCAGAGCGTTCCTGCCAATCGGGTCCTTCATAAATGGCTTCGTATAACTAATATACTTATGCATATATTTCACAAGTCAAATAGACCCCAGGGGGTTCATTGATTTGCCGAGAAAGAAGAGCAGATGCTTTTCTGGCTTCTTGGCCTTCATGAGTACTTTGTAGCTTCTCAACAAATTCAACTAAACTGACCCGGGTTAAGCCTCTCAGAGCCGGCTTGGTCGATCATAACTAATCGCCCACGCCACCTATGAGACAAAACACGGAAATCAGCCTCTCCACACCAGTGAAATCATATGCCACCATTCACTCGATATTAGTAGAGAAACGAGTCCCGCAAAGCTCAGACAGTATCCCAATGACCATGAACGCTAATGAACGTTAATAACAACGGTATCGCCATTTATTAACAACGGTTTCGCCATTTTTCATTATTATTTTTGAAAACGCTAAACAGCGTTCATGGCCATTGGGAAGATACTGTCTGAGCTCTGCGGGACTCGTTTCTCGATTAATATCGAGTGAATGTTGGCCTATGATTTCACGCTTCAGACATTCACTGGTGGGGAGAGGCTGATTTCCGTGTTTTGTCTAATAGGTGGCGTGGGCGATGAACCCCCTGGGGTCTATTTTACTTGTGAATTATATGCATAAGTATATTAATTATATGAAGCCATTTATGAAGGACCCGATTGGCAGGAACGCTCTGGACTTGTTGATCTTATTAGTTGACGTGGCTAATCAGAAATACTTATTAAGGGGAATTCCGTAAAAGCCATGCCATGCTTGAAGCCCTACTGCACTCTTCATTTTTGGCGCGAAATTCAGGTCAACAGAATAAATCAATAAATTGTAACGTTCGTTTGTTTACCTTCGGCGGGCGATGAGGTTATCGTTCGTGTTGATATTGAATTTGAGGTTGGGTCTCAGTGGTACCAATCGACGCTAAATAATTATTTTATTTGAAGGGCCGAATGACTGTTGGCAATATTGTTGCATTATGACAGTCGGACATTTAGTGAGTGCGTCGGTCAGGTGAAGTCGTCCATTTTGTGAACAGTCAACGAAGACAGCATAGGTTAAAACGTATTTTCGGAACTCTAGTAGAATTATTGGAATCTTCTTAATTGGATATAGTTTCGAAAATCGGGTTAAGAGTGAGAGTTATATTGGTTTGATTGGGAAGGATAACAGATAACCATCACTTGTCTCGAAAGAGGATATAAAAGCCTTTTGCAGATCCGAGTTGAGCACGTGAACGATCTTGGCGGCTTGGTCAGGTATGTGTTGGATGTTTTATTCTCGTCATTTCTAGTGGAAACAATTCAGGTCGTAATTATATTTCTATATCCAGAACATCGCTGTGTGCCTGAAGAATTATTTGGTGGAGGCACGGCCAGATTTGGTATTCGAAGCAAACGTGTGCGAGACAACCCCGAACATCAGGGTATGTACGAATTCTATAACTATTGCATAACAACGAATAAATGTTCTGATTAATATTCTGATAACCGAAATTATTATGTGTTGGGAAAATTCATTTGTTTCTTATCCGAGAGAAGTCACTGATGGTTTCTTTTCTGTCATCAGGGTTTTTGTGGCAGCACGAGTTTTTGTGGCAGCCTGAATTTTTGTGCCGGCACGATTTTTTTTGTGTCAGGAAGAGAGGGATTTTTACGTCAAGAGGAGTAGCACTGAGGCATTCGAGTATATACAAGGTGGTCCATAAGTAACGCTGTGAGACAGCCAACGCAGGGTTGCAGATCCCGAGTATATACAAGGTGGTCAGTAAGCAACGCTGTGGGACATTAAATTGAGGGGTTGCAGACTACGAGCACAGAGAGAAAGAGGACAGTATTGCGAAACCATCAACGCAGTACTACGTTCAGGAATAAGGATAATCAGCACGCAAGTTATATGAAACATATCTCGAAACATATCTTATACCTGCTATATATATACATAACGTGAACTTATTATCACCAATTATATAAATTATTATTGTTGTTGTAAAGCGGAAATTGGGGAAAGATTTGTGGTAGTCATATATGATCATAGATAAGAAACGTGGATGCGCCTGAGCTCAAGCGACGCGTATTTGAATCAAATAATAATATTATCTACGTACAATTTCCGCCACCCTTATTCAGGGTTTCACAGTAGTTTTACTTTATTGAAGCTAAAGACCTGGGTTGTAAGCTACTGGAATAAATTGTTTGTTTTTAGCGTGCATATTCTTTTGGTGAATTTAGGAATTATTACATTACGCTGGGGTATCTGGGAGACTTAAATTTACCTGGCGCCCATTTACTAGGTTCCCTTTTTAGAAACCCACTCCCATCTCCACTGGAGCTAGACCGCGGATCCCCGAGTTCTAGTAGCTCCGATCTTAACCACTGCGACTTGGGAACAGTCGCATGTCGTTATAAATTGGCGCCCAACGTGATTTTTGAATTGGAGTAGCTGTATTAGACAAATTTACACCAAAGTTGATGTAAATAGTGGTATTCTAGATATTTTTTTTGGGACTTGCTGTATCGTGCTTCACATTGTGCAAAATTGACGTAATTTTTTATATAGGTTTGATTGTATCGAATAATTGTACAGGTTAGTTGAAAGGTGGTTATTTGATTCGCAAAATGGGAGAATTTAAATTGATTATCAATAGGTTGGATAAAAATCAGTTGATGTATGAATTGGTTATTCGGGGTATGTCAGCTGGTACAGTTGAGCATATGCGCAGTAACTTGGCTTTGTTAATTAAGCAGGAGAAGAAGAAGGTTAGTTTCATATACCCAGAGCATCCTTTTTCATTTCAGGATGATAAAGTTGCAATTTCCAACCTGTTAGAACGCTTAGTAAACGAATTTGAAACCTTAGATTTAAATTCACCAAATATAGCGAATAAATTCACCACTGATTTGGTACATTTGATAGGTAGGATAGATAGAAGTGTCCCTGTTAAGGAGGATGAAGTAAGTTGTAAGAGTGAGTTCGGCAGGAAAGCAGGCAATTTAAAGACAGCATATATAGCTAAATTTTTGAAACTTAAAGCATCAGCACCCGATACGTTAGATGAGAGTAGTGATAATGCGACTGATGATGATAGTGACGAGCCTAACAGAGATATACATTTTTCTCCCTTCATGCGACATTCGTCTCCTCCAAGGGGAAATTCTACGGTTATTACATCGGTTATGAAGTCAATTCCAGTCGAAAAATGGAATTTAAAGTTTTCAGGCGATAAAAAGAGTCTATCAGTAAGCGCATTTTTAGAGAGGGTTGAAGAATTGAGATTAGCCCGAGGTATTTCAAAATCGCAATTACTTGGTAGTGGAATAGATCTTTTCACGGGGGTAGCATTGCATTGGTTCAGGGAAGTTAGGAAATCTACGGCTACATGGGATGATCTGATTACTAAGTTAAGAGAAGATTGGCAACCATCAGATTATGATGATAAATTATGGGATGAAATCAAAAATAGAAAACAAGGTCCTAATGAGGATATTATAAGTTTTATGTCAATAATGTCATCTATGTTTGATCGGTTGTCTCATACTGTCAAAGAAAAAGACAAATTAAAAATCGTTAGGAAAAATTTGCATCCTTATTATTTAGATCGGGTCAACCTAAGTAAAATCAATACATGGTCTGAATTAAAATCAGCTTGTCGGCAGATTGAAGATCAGAAGCGATTGGTAGAGTCATATTCAGTACCTTCCAGAAAGGGTTGTTTAGAACCGGATTTAGCCTATATTGATACATTGCCTTCCACGTCCACCAACGATGGCACCGACCCTATCGTACGGACAGAGCCAACCACATATGGTGGATTCGCAAACATAAAATGTTATAACTGTGGCATGGCAGGCCATAAAATTAGGGGTTGTCTCAAGCCGAGAATTTTAAAATGTTACCGTTGTTCAAGGGAAGGGTTCACTAATAAAACTTGCCCATCTTGTAATTCTGGTCGTGGACGCAATCCTTCGGGAAACGGGGGGAATCGTCACTGACCTGTCGCAACAGTGACGATGCTTTTGGCGACCCATATTCTTCATGTAACACCGTTGATAGCTATAAAGAGGAAAATACTCAACCGTCATTCATACCAGTATTGAGTTATTTAGCAAGCCAGGCGGAAGGGGATAATAGACCCCATCTTAAGGTGGAAATTTTGGGAAAATGTTTCTTGGGTTTACTGGACTCTGGTTCTTGCAGATCAATAATGGGAAAACCGGGATGGAATATTATTAAGAATATGGGAATATCTATCCGAACCTCTAATACCAAGTACTGTAGAGTGGCGAATGGAAATTTATGTACCGTCCTGGGAAGTTGTGACCTACCGGTAAAGTTTAAAAATAAAGTGGTACTCGTAGAAATGTTAGTAATACCAGAACTCCCACAGACTTTAATTTTGGGTTGGGATTACTGGAATTTGATAGGACTGATTCCATCGTTTAACGAGTGGCAATTCTGTAAGAATGATATGGACGTTAATTGTGTGGATGTAGTACAAGGTGGGGAAATTTTGGATCAAAAACAGAGAGAAATCCTAGAATCGATAGTTGAAGAAAATTTTAGATCTATGGGGGAAGGATTAGGATGTTATCAGTTCGGTTGTGTGGATATTAAGATCGATCCGGATTGTGAACCGATAAAGCAGCGGTACTATAGGGTGTCTCCGGTAATGCAACAACATATAGACCGGGAAATGGAAGAAATGTTGAAATTGGGAGTAGTTGAAAAGTCGGAAAGTCCATGGGCATCACCGATTGTATTGGTCAGGAAAAAGGCGGGATACAGGTTTTGCGTTGATTTCAGGAAAGTAAATTCTGTGACGAGGAAGGATAGTTACCCTCTCCCGATGGTATCCGATACATTAGATAAATTAAGAAATGCGAAATATTGTTCGACAATAGATATCAAGAGCGCATATTGGCAGGTACCCCTTTCAGAGTCATCGAAACAATACACCGCCTTCACTGTCCCAAATCGTGGTTTGTTCCAGTTTACTAGACTGCCATTCGGATTGGTGACTAGTGGGTCAAAATTCCAACGCATCATGGATGGAGTGATCGGAGCTGATCTTGAACCTTACGTATTCGTATACTTAGACGATATAGTGATCATTTCAGAAACTTTCCAACATCACTTGGAAATATTAGGGGAAATATTTCGTCGTGTTAGGAAGGCAGGGTTCACTTTAAGTAGGGAGAAATGCGAATTTTGCAAGCCACAACTTAAATATCTGGGATATGTGATTGATAGGTACGGATTACATGTAGACCCCGAAAAAATTAATGCTATGCTTTCATTACCAACACCTACCAATGTCAAAGAAGTTCGCAGAGTCGTGGGTACTCTATCTTGGTATAGACGTTTTGTCCCAAATTTTAGTGACCTTATTTCACCTCTCACCTTTTTGCTCCAGAAGAATGTAAAATTTAGATGGAATCCCGAATGCGAGGAGGCCTTTCGGATAATAAAGCAGTGTTTGGTTTCTGCTCCGGTGTTGAGTTGTCCGAATTACGAGCAACCTTTCCAAATTCAGACTGACGCTTCCGGCTTTGGAATAGCCGCGGTATTATCACAACCTCAACCCGATGGGGGAGAAAAGGTTATAGCATATATGAGTAAGTCTTTGACGAAACCGGAACGAAACTACTCTACTACGGAAAGGGAATGTTTGGCAGTAGTATGGGCAATTGAAAAGCTTAGGCCATATATTGAGGGTATCCCATTCACGGTTATTACGGACCATCATTCGTTAATTTGGATTCAGAATCTGAAGGATCCTGCGGGTAGATTGGCGAGATGGAGCGTTAAACTCCAACAATATGATTTTAAGATTGTGCATAGAAAGGGGAAGGAACATGTTGTACCGGATATGTTATCTAGAGCCGTTCCTATGATAGATACGATACAGGTGGATAATGAAATCGAGGTAACTGATAGGTGGTATAAAGAAATGTTCAGTAAAGTTTCAGGTAAACCTGCGAAATATCCCCAGTGGAGGATTTCAGTGGATGGTGGAACTTTGTTTAAATACGTAAAGCACGATTATTCGGATTTAGCTTCGGGATCTGACGAATGGAAAATAGTATTACCCAAATCGGAACGTAGAAGGGTGATTTCTAGTTCTCATGACCCACCATTAGCTGGTCACCCCGGTGTATACAAGACGTATTATCGTGTTCGGGAGAAGTATTACTGGCCTAAAATGAAACAGGACATCGCTAAGTATGTGAGGAAATGCGCTATATGTGGTGCTCATAAAGTTCCAAACCAGACACCGGCTGATAAAATGGCATCTCACCCTAAACCGAACTTACCATGGGAAATGATTTCTATAGATCTTATGGGACCATATCCTAGGTCGAAGAATGGCTTCACGTTTATATTAGTGATCACCGATTATTTGACTAAATTCCCAATAATTGTTCCGTTGAAAAAGGCGACGGCCGTGAATGTAATTAAGGTTTTGGAGAATTCAGTTTTCCTAATGTTTGGGGTTCCGAGAATAATTATAGCCGACAATGGCGTACAATTTTCGGGAAATAAATTCAGACAGTTTCTTGAGGAATATAAGGTGAAGAAAAAATTCTGTGCCCTTTATCATCCCAGGTCTAACCCAACCGAACGTATGAATCGTTCCTTGAAAACTATGATTAGAATGTATGTGTCGGACAATCATAAGGATTGGGATAAACATCTAACCGAAATTTCTTGTGCAATACGAACCGCGAAACATGAAACGATGAAGGTAACCCCATTTTTCGCTAATTTCGGGAGATCTTTCAAAGGTTCTGGAGAGGATTATGACCATGATTTAAGAGATAGCTCGGAACCTATAGATTTCAAAACTCGAAATATTGCCTTTCAACGAGTTTGGGATGATATCAAGAAAAGGTTAGAAAAGGCCAACAATAAGGCGGTTCATGACTATAATTTAAGGCGTCGGTATGTGGAATTTCTACCGAATGAATTAGTATGGCGTAAAAACTTTGTATTGTCGGATGCCTCGAAAAATCTGGTGGGGAAACTTACTCCTCGTTATATAGGGCCATTTAGGGTTAGTCGTAGAATCTCGCCTTGGATGTACGAACTTAAAGATGACAAAGATAATATGAGGGGAGTATGGCATATCAAAGATCTGAAGGCCTATGAATTGCCGGAAGGATAAATAGGATATGTTTATTTTGAAGTAGGAAATTTTTGGAGAATGATTGGCATTTAGTGAATCGGATATATTTGTGAATCGGGTGATTATTTTTGATTGGTTGCTAGTTTTGTTTTTGTTTTTGATGGCCGATTGATCGCGAGTGAAAGAGCGAGCGCTTGGGGGCTACCTTGACTATTTTGTGGGCGGTCGTCTGCGTGATCCCGAGTGAGTTTTCAGGCTGGGATCGACTTTAATTTTTTTTTTTATATTCAAAATTTCTTAGTGTTGAGCAGACGAGGTGGGAGCTGAACATCTAGCCCCACGCACTGTTCAACTGGTAAGCGACCATTTTCTTACCATTTTCTGGCCTTAAATTATATTTTTTTTTGTGTGGCCGGTCCCATGTTGATTTCTACATTCGCGGATCATTGCTGGCGGTCATCCCTGAATAGGTTTTGGGATGGTACCGGGTTGCTTGCGTGTGGGCGAATGAAGGCTATAGGCTATGGTTGATGGAGGCTGAAACCCGAAACTCACCACCTATAGACCTGATGCACATCCGGGTTAGCACAGGCGTCCTGGACTATACCGGGAGCTAGGGGGGTCTGACTTGGCTGTCTTCGATGACAGGGATGCGACGGTACGGCACTCGTTCTTTGGGGGAACCACTTGCCAGGCTTGGGATGGTGACCGGCTAACCTTGCCGCTAGTGTGGGGGGTTCCTGCTCGTCTGTGGTGACCTCGTCGTATCTTGCCTTGTCTGGGCAGCTTCTGGCTGTGGTGTGGCTCAGGGCCGGCGAGTCCCTCCACAAGGGTTAGGCCCTTGGGACCAGATGTTGCCAGTCGTGGGGCTAACTGGTGAGAGTCGATGAATGAAAGGAATGAGTGTTGATGTGTATGATGGAGTATGAACTGAAATTGTAATGGCTGGAATTGGAATGGAAGAGGTGTAGTTTTTTTTTATGGTTGCTCTTGGTACCTGTCCACGCTCGATGACCCGAACTCTTTGGTTTTCTTTTTTTGCTAAGTATTTTAAATCCATAAGTAAAATTTACTAGGTAAATTTTTTTAGGCAAGGGGGGATTTTGTAACGTTCGTTTGTTTACCTTCGGCGGGCGATGAGGTTATCGTTCGTGTTGATATTGAATTTGAGGTTGGGTCTCAGTGGTACCAATCGACGCTAAATAATTATTTTATTTGAAGGGCCGAATGACTGTTGGCAATATTGTTGCATTATGACAGTCGGACATTTAGTGAGTGCGTCGGTCAGGTGAAGTCGTCCATTTTGTGAACAGTCAACGAAGACAGCATAGGTTAAAACGTATTTTCGGAACTCTAGTAGAATTATTGGAATCTTCTTAATTGGATATAGTTTCGAAAATCGGGTTAAGAGTGAGAGTTATATTGGTTTGATTGGGAAGGATAACAGATAACAATCACTTGTCTCGAAAGAGGATATAAAAGCCTTTTGCAGATCCGAGTCGAGCACGTGAACGATCTTGGCGGCTTGGTCAGGTATGTGTTGGATGTTTTATTCTCGTCATTTCTAGTGGAAACAATTCAGGTCGTAATTATATTTCTATATCCAGAACATCGCTGTGTGCCTGAAGAATTATTTGGTGGAGGCACGGCCAGATTTGGTATTCGAAGCAAACGTGTGCGAGACAACCCCGAACATCAGGGTATGTACGAATTCTATAACTATTGCATAACAACGAATAAATGTTCTGATTAATATTCTGATAACCGAAATTATTATGTGTTGGGAAAATTCATTTGTTTCTTATCCGAGAGAAGTCACTGATGGTTTCTTTTCTGTCATCAGGGTTTTTGTGGCAGCACGAGTTTTTGTGGCAGCCTGAATTTTTGTGCCGGCACGATTTTTTTTGTGTCAGGAAGAGAGGGATTTTTACGTCAAGAGGAGTAGCACTGAGGCATTCGAGTATATACAAGGTGGTCCATAAGTAACGCTGTGAGACAGCCAACGCAGGGTTGCAGATCCCGAGTATATACAAGGTGGTCAGTAAGCAACGCTGTGGGACATTAAATTGAGGGGTTGCAGACTACGAGCACAGAGAGAAAGAGGACAGTATTGCGAAACCATCAACGCAGTACTACGTTCAGGAATAAGGATAATCAGCACGCAAGTTATATGAAACATATCTCGAAACATATCTTATACCTGCTATATATATACATAACGTGAACTTATTATCACCAATTATATAAATTATTATTGTTGTTGTAAAGCGGAAATTGGGGAAAGATTTGTGGTAGTCATATATGATCATAGATAAGAAACGTGGATGCGCCTGAGCTCAAGCGACGCGTATTTGAATCAAATAATAATATTATCTACGTACAATTTCCGCCACCCTTATTCAGGGTTTCACAGTAGTTTTACTTTATTGAAGCTAAAGACCTGGGTTGTAAGCTACTGGAATAAATTGTTTGTTTTTAGCGTGCATATTCTTTTGGTGAATTTAGGAATTATTACATTACGCTGGGGTATCTGGGAGACTTAAATTTACCTGGCGCCCATTTACTAGGTTCCCTTTTTAGAAACCCACTCCCATCTCCACTGGAGCTAGACCGCGGATCCCCGAGTTCTAGTAGCTCCGATCTTAACCACTGCGACTTGGGAACAGTCGCATGTCGTTATAAAATGTCTGAAACAATATTACCGTTTATTTTTCCACTATAATGGAGGCCCTAGAGCTGAAGACACAAATTGATTGCTCGTACCTGTCGTGGGATCACCTGTTTTTGGCGCGCTGTTCTATGAACACAGTACCTATCAATTCGTCCAAATGTCTGTAATTTACGAATTTTTCGCCCAGAATCGTCTCAAACGATTAGTTTCGACTCACTGATGAAGAATCCGAGGTGGAACTTGATTCTGTCCGGCCGTCAGCACACAAACTTTCGGAAGAGCCTTCAAAACCTTATTGCGCGCGTGTTCCGCAAGGAACAGCGTGCTATCATTTCGTCACAATGTCTGTATTTTTCGAATTTTTTTTCGAAAATGGTCTCAAACGATTGGGTTCGACTTCCTGATGAAGAATTCGAGGTCAAATTCAATTCTGTCCGTCCGGTCCGTCCGGCCGGCCGGCCGGTCCGGCCGTTAGCACGGTAACTCTCGAACGGAACGACTTAGAGCGTTGAAATTTGCAGGGTAGTTTCGTAGCGTAAATATCTCGGACAAGTTCGTTAACGGGCGAAATCGACCGAGCGGTTTCGGAGTTAAGGCCGTTTTTAGTAAAAACGTTTTTTATGAATATTTCCGGAACCGATCACTCGATCCTTTTGAAATTTGGCATCAGATTGTAGAATCATGACCTTTATATGCCTGCGAAGTTTTGTGTTGAACGGACGGCCCTAAAGTGGCAAAAAAAATTTTTGAAAATTTGAAAATTTTGTTTTCACGAAAAAAATACTGATCTGATTAAATTGAAACTCAGTAGTTAGTTGCAAAAGACCAAAGCAAACACTTTTGAAAAATTTCGTGAAGATCACGTGACATGAAAAAAATAAAAAAATTACTACTATTTTGCGGAATACTTTGCTTTTAATGCCGAAACATATGTTTTTGAGGTTCATGCTGCCCTTTCTGGGCATTTTCCGTATTGCGCATGCGCAGATGAGAAGTCCTTTAACTGCTGTAGTTTTCGTCAGAGAGGATTGGGGTTTTGGGGTGGCGGATGCTATTCCTCCATAGAATTCAGATCCCTGATGAGGGTCTGCGCATGCGTAGATTAAAGATGTGATATCTTCCGAACACTAGTGTCGGAGAATCGGAGTTTTTTGTAAGGTGTGTTATTTTAGAGGACTTTTAGCCGCCAGTAGATTGCGCATGCGCAGAAGAGAAGTGACTGTTTTTGGGTTGGATGGGTTATGTTGGGAGTGCTGAGTCGATATTATGAGGTTTTAAAAGAATATTCATAGCAATTCAGTGCAAGGACAAGTCAGTTTGGGGGATGTAGCGTTGTTTCCGAGTTAAAGTGTCCGTACCGTGGCCCTGGGGCTAATTTTGAAATTGATGTTACCCCTTACAGGCATTTTTCGTTATGCGCATGAGCAGACCATCAGTGATTTAACTGGTGGTGTTTTCGTCAGAGAGGATTAGGGTTTTGGGGTGGCGGATGCTATTCCTCTATAGAATCCCCTGTTGAGGGTCTGCGCATGCGTGGATTAAAGATGTGATATCTCCTGAACCACTAGTGTTGGAGAATCGGAGTTGTTTGTAAGGTGTGTTATTTTGAGAGGACTTTTAGCCACGAGTAGATTGCGCATGCGCAGAAGAGAAGTGACTGTTTTTGGGTTGGATGGGTTATATTGGGAGTGCTGAGTCGATATTATGAGGTTTTAAAAGAATATTCATAGCAATTCAGTGCAAGGACAAGTCAGTTTGGGGGATGTAGGGTTGTTTCCGAGTTAAAGTGTCCGTACCGTGGCCCTGGGGCTAATTTTGAAATTGATGTTACTGCTTACAGGCATTTTTCGTTATGCGCATGAGCAGACCATCAGTGATTTAACTGGTGGTGTTTTCGTCAGAGAGGATTAGGGTTTTGGGGTGGCGGATGCTATTCCTCCATAGAATCCCCTGTTGAGGGTCGCGCATGCGTGGATTAAAGATGTGATATCTCCTGAACCACTAGTGTTGGAGAATCGGAGTTTTTTGTAAGGTGTGTTATTTTGAGAGGACTTTTAGCTGCGAGTAGAGTGCGCATGCGCAGAAGAGAAGTGACTGTTTTTGGGTTGGATGGGTTATGTTGGGAGTGCTGAGTCGATATTATGAGGTTTTAAAAGAATATTCATAGCAATTCAGTTCAAGGACAAGTAAGTTTGGGGGATGTAGCGTTGTTTCCGAGTTAACGTGTTCGTACCGTAGCCCTGGGGCTAATTTTGAAATTGATGTTACCCCTTACAGGCATTTTTCGTTATGCGCATGAGCAGACCATCAGTGATTTAACTGGTGGTGTTTTCGTCAGAGAAGATTAGGGTTTCGGGGTGGCGGATGCTATTCCTCTATAGAATCCCCTGTTGAGGGTCTGCGCATGCGTGGATTAAAGATGTGATATCTCCTGAACCACTGATGTTGGAGAATCGGAGTTTTTTGTAAGGTGTGTTATTTTGAGAGGACTTTTAGCCGCGAGTAGATTGCGCATGCGCAGAAGATAAGTGACTGTTTTTGGGTTGGATGGGTTATGTTGGGAGTGCTGAGTCGATATTATGAGGTTTTAAAAGAATATTCATAGCAATTCAGTGCAAGGACAAGTCAGTTTGGGGGATGTAGCGTTGTTTCAGAGTTAAAGTGTCCGTACCGTGGCTCTGGGGCTAATTTCGAAATTGATGTAACCCCTTACGGGCATTTTTCGTTATGCGCATGAGCAGACCATCAGTGATTTAACTGCTGGTGCTTTCGTCAGAGAGGATTGGGGTTTTGGGGTGGCGGATGCTATTCCGCTATAGAATCCCCTGGTGAGGGTCTGCGCATGCGTGGATTCAAGAAGCGATATCTCCTGAACCACTAGTGTTGGAGAATCGGAGTTTTTTGTGAGGTGTGTAATTTTGGGAGGACTTGCAGCCACGAGTATACTGCGCTTTCGCAGACGAGAAGTGAATGGTTTTGGGTTGTTTGGGTTATGTTGGGAGTAATGAGCCGATATTGTGAGGTTTTAAAAGAATATTCATGTCAATTCAGTGCACGGACGCAAGTCAGTTTGGGGGAAATAGAGTTGTTTCCGATTTGAAATGGCTGTATGGTGGCCCTGAGGCGAATTTATAAATAACTATATTCAGTAGATCTATATTAAAATACGTTCGGATTTGGAGAAGATGCAATTGCGTCCCTAACGGAGGACCCACAACCGCACTTTTTTCCGATCTACGGTAAAGCTAACAGCCAAACTGTATTGATAGCTATATTTGTTAAAGGAACTTGAAAAAAAAAAGCACTGACGTGAAGTCAGTACTCTTTGGCGCGCGTGTTCACGGTGGCTAATTTGAATTGAATGATGAGTACTTCAAGCTCAGTGGATAGATCGAGCCGAAGATCTACCCAAAGGATAGTGGACACCATTCACTGTCGGTTCAAAGAGCCAAAGAGCCAAAGAGTACTGACTTCACGTCAGTGGTTTTTTTTTACAGTAAAGTTCGAGATTTGAACTCGATCGTATCTGTATTGTTGAGGATATTAGGGAAATACAGAAAAATCAAAAAGGTTGAAAGTAGAAACTTAAAGTTCGTTCATGTTCCAACTTTCACTGCCGATCCGTAAGGTCCTAGCATAACTCTATCGGCTTTTTGGCGCTCTTGTTCCTCCGAACAGAGTGCTTTTCAATTTGCCCAAATGTCTGTAATTTTAGAATTTTTAGCTGTAAATGGTCTTAAACGATTTGTTTCGACTCACTGATCAAGAATCCATGATCAAATCGATTCTGTCCGGCCGGCCGTCCGGCCGTTAACACGATAACACTAGAACGGAATGAGCTAGACAACTGAAATTTACAGAATAGGTTCGAGGAATAAATATCTCGGTTAAATTTGTTCTTGGGTAAAATCGGCCTGATGGTTTCGGAGTTACGACAAAAAATTATTTTTTACATTACAACTTTTGAATTCAATTTTATTTAAGATGCAATTTTATCATAAGAATCCAATTATATCATTTTCAACTCTAACAAGCTAATAATTTCGGAGATATAATTTTTCAAAATTTCAATAATACGTCGTAGTTCTATGTATTCACTGTCTGTATTCACTGTACATGAATGTCATCTTATCTAGCTATTAGAGTCATGTCAATTCGTTGTTTGAAAACAACTATCTGATTCTTGAATTTGTGAATAATATACAAGACTGTTTTGAAACCGAAAATAATATTGACTGGTTGCATATTGAATAATTTACGTATAAATTCAGGATGATGTTTCAGAAGATTTAGAATTGGATCATTTTAATGATTTATTATTATTTATTTACTCGTATGGCATACATGCAATAATACGACAACAATACAATATAATACACAAACAAACAAAGGTAAAGTATCAAATATTAACATCCAAGTTCTCGATCCAGTCCAGCGCAAATTCATTAGCCTCCATGAAATCACTCCAACTCCCCTGAAATCGACGCAGAGGGCACTCCTCTCTAATGTGTTTGATGGTTTGGCGGGGGGCTCCGCAGTCGCAGCCAGGAGAGTCAGCTAAACCCCATCTGTGGAGAGAGTCAGCGCATCGGCCATACCCGGAACGAATTCTATTCAGCTTGACCCATATCTGTCTGTCGAGATTGGTACCTGTGGTATCGCAGTCATACCCCTCAAACCACCCTCGAGCTTCGGGATCCTCAATACGTTGACAGCTTTGTATCCATTGGTCTTTTCTTCTAATATTGTTGTTTTCCAGTTGTTCGGCTTTCCATATGGGAGGTTTTCTCGATCGAAGACGATTCCTCCGCAGAGTAGGTATGAAGTCGTGTAGAGGGAGCCCTGGATTCTCCTGAAGCTTTCGGAATTCTTTGAGTAGAGCTTCAGTTCGGCGGATTTCAGGTGGATACGTATTACTCAACAGAGGGAGCCAGTACGTGGGTGTCGGACGCACTGCACCACTAATTAATCGCATGGTATGGTTTAGTTGGACGTCAATCAGATGGGTGTGGCAGCTGTTTAGCCATACTGGGGCACAGTATTCTGCTGTTGAGTAGACCAGGGCCAGGGACGATGTACGCAGTGTATCTGCAGATGCTCCCCATGTCGTACCGCACAACTTTTGGATAATATTATTTCGTGTCTTCAATTTAGCAGCGGTATATTCGAGGTGCTTTCTGTATGAGAGGGTACGGTCAAGAGTGACACCAAGATATTTTGGGAATTTGTTGTGACGAAGTGTATTCCCATTTAGTTGTATTTGTAGTCTTGCGTTAGCCTGTCGATTATTTAAGTGAAAAGCACAGACTGCTTCTGAGGCTCCTCACCACTCATAGAGTCATGAACGTGATTCAAGCCTATGCTCCAACTTGCGACAAGCCGGATGAGAAGGTCGAGGAGTTTTACTCTTCCTTAGAGGCTGCTATGAATATAACACGGCGAGGAGAAATAACTATTATCCTCGGAGACTTTAATGCTAAGATTGGAAAAGGCGTTGATGGCGATGTCTCCGGGCAGTATGGACTCGGGGTACGCAACGCCAGAGGAGATCGCCTGGTTCAGTTTTGTACGGAGCACCACCTCTCCGCCGCCAACACTTTCTTCAAGCAGCACCCCCGACGCCTGTACACTTGGAAATCCCCAGCCGATCGTGGAGACCACATAGTGAGAAACCAAATAGATTTCATCCTTATTAAAAGCCATCTGATGAAGTATATAAAATCGGCGACCACATATCCTGGTGCCGATATACACAGCGATCATAATCCAGTCGTAGTAGTTTTACAACTTCGCCTCTTCATCAGAGCACAAAAGCCAAATAAGATAAAGAGAATTGATATCAGAAGACTTGACAATCCCACAGTGCAGGAACTCGCAACGAAAAATCTCGAAGCACGACTGCGGGCGGTTGACAGCGGTGATGACGTGGATGTGGAGCAACGGTGGACAGTCCTGGGGAGGGCTCTCGTGGATACACAGGCAACTGACATAGGTTATTTGCAAGTCCGCAACAAACAGAAATGGATGACAGATGATATCCTTAAGCTCATGGATGAAAGAAGGGAGCAGAAGTCCAAAGACAATCATCGGTACAAGGAGCTGAATAAGGAGGTGAGAACGGCATGTCGAAGAGCAAAAGAAAGTTGGCTCACGGAGAGATGCAACGAAATAGAGGAACTACAGGATAAGCATGATCTGTTCAACCTCCATAAAAAGATCAAAGAGCTCACTAACACACATCGTAGGCATCGTGAGAGTGTGAGAGTGTGAGAGACAGGTTGGTGACACGCAGTTCGGATTTAGGAACGGGGTCGGTAAGCGTGAGGCACTTTTTTCCCTGAACGTTCTCACACAAAGATGCAGAGATATGAATGTCGATATATACGCCTGTTTTATCGACTATCGTAGGGCCTTTGACTGTGTCTCACACCGGCAGCTTGCCGAGATTCTCAGGTCCGCCAGTGTGGATGAGGGCGATTTGCGTGTTGTCACCCAGTTGTATTGGAACCAAACGGCGGAGGTGAGAGTGGGAGGCTCAACATCTGACGAGATAGAGATTCGCAGAGGCGTCAGACAAGGATGTGTCCTGTCCCCCCTTCTCTTAAATATATATTCAGAAGAAGTATTCCGAGAAGCGCTTGATGGGTTGAGAGAAGGAATTAAGATCAACGGCATACTCATTAATAACATACGCTTCGCCGACGATACGGTTGTACTAGCGGACAGTCTCCCACACCTCCAGCACTTGATGGATCTCATTGTTGAACGTAGCCTGCAGTACGGCCTTCACATGAACATTAAAAAAACAAAGGTGGTTGTGTTCTCCAAGACACCAAAGCGAACCATCCTGCGAGTCAACAACGTTATAGTGGAGCAGGTGTCATCTGTAAGATATCTCGGGGCCCTTGTCAACGAGGCTAGTGACCCTAAAGAAGAGATCCTTTCAAGAATCGAACAAGCTAGGCGGTCCTTTACTTCGATGAAGAATCTCTTCGTTAATCGAGACTTGAGCTTGCAGCTCCGTACGCGTATGCTGCGCTGTTATATATTTCCGGTCCTCACCTATGGATGCGAGAGTTGGACCTTCAACAGTTCGCTAGAGAAGCGCATCGACGCATTCGAGATGTACTTGTACCGCCGCATAATGCGTATATCCTGGGTAGACAGAGTAACCAATGAGGAGGTGCTCGGAAGAATGGCTAAGAATAAGGAGCTCATGACTACCATAAAAGAACGGAAACTACAGTACATAGGACACGTCATGAGGGGTGAGCGTTACTGCGTTCCTCGACTGGTCATCGAGGGGAAAATCGAGGGCAAAAGATCAGTGGGCAGAAGACAGAACTCTTGGCTGAAGGATCTGCGTCGTTGGCTCGAGCGGACCTCTATAGAGATATTCAGAGGTGCGGTGTCACGCACCATAGTAGCCAGTTGGATCGCCAACCTTCGTAGGGAGACGGCGGACTAAGAAGAAGAAGAAGTTTATGAAGGCAATAGGAAAGAAGAACATAATGGAAGCATCAAAATAAATTAATATTCGTTGACCACAGACGTTAATATTACATTTTACTTCCTTAAGTAGTAAGACATGTTCCTATATACAGTATTTTCATAATGTTGCTAGTTAATATATTTCGAAATAGCAAAGCAATTTGTTCGTAAGCCTCTACGTACTCAAATATCAGGAATAAATGGACAATCTGCTATGATTGTCTCCAGCCTTGCTCTAGACATTTTGATGATACTTTCCTTAGGTATTTCGAATTGTGAAAACTATGCACCGAGTGCAAGTTGCAACAACCCATTCCACGTGGTTGAATCATTACAGATTTCTCATTCATACTTGATAAATAAATTTGATAACAATATTTGAAGCATTGTAGATTGCTCTTTTTTTGGCGCTCTTGTTTAAATGATAATTTTTGAAACATTTCTTTTTAAACGACACTTTTTTTAAATATCAGTTCTATCATAAGAATCCATTGATATAATTCCCAACTCTGAGAAACCAATACTTTCGGAGATATAATTTGTCTGAGCGCCAAAAAGCTCCTATCCACAGGGCTTGAACCAATTTTTTCTATATGAATATAAATTATAGAAAAAAGGTACCGGAATCGAGTGCTGGTGCCGATTTTTTTTTTCACTTCTATTGAAATTATAACACCGAGGAAACGGTTATCAAACGAATTCAGGTCAATTCGTTCTTAAAATTACTTGAAACGTAAGTATTTTTGTATAATACTGAATATTAAAATTAATGCAATACTTGATGTTTTTTGCGAATTGTCAACTCATAGTTTATCATGGTACCACCATACGATTGGACTGATTTGTTTCAAAGAAGTTACTCTCGGAATCCACTATTGAAAACAAACCAACAGTGAATGTATGTATTCGACTGGACCTTACGTCACCGCAGAGACAGCACTGTTCATTTTCCACCCAACAGTGAATCTACGTATTTTAGTCGAAACTAATCGTTTGATATCATTCTCGGCCAAAAAGTGGACCTGTTTTCTTTCTTACGCTTGTTTTTACCGTCGGATTTATATTCTTGGAAATTTTAGGAATATTTTTTTTTCTTGGAGCTAAGCAGCTTTGGGCGAGTCTGACACGAGACAGATCGATTACATTATTGGAAATAGTAACGAAAAATCACACGATACTCCGAGTGCAAATATTTTATATCTCCATTAAATGTTCTCTTTGTGTCTATTCCACGATACTCGAAATGTTGCACTTGAGGAATACATCGTTATCATGTGAGCCAGCAGATTGAGAATCTCAAGAACATGTGGAAAATTCGTCATAAATATCCAAAACTGCTCTACCTAATGGATTTACGGTGAATATTGGTTGGGATAATAGGATTATGAAAGCCTAGCTATTTCCAATGCCTCTCTTTCATCATGAGAACTCGAGGGGAATTATTAAGATCGAAATACAGTTATATAAGATAGAATACGAGATGAACTGAAAAAACCGTGGTGGATTTTGTATCTCATTATATTTTTCTGATGGATATTCTCTGTTGAATTATACATACTTTAGCGAAACAATAATCAATTGAATTACCTCATTTCTCGTCAAGACAAATTGGAATATTTGAAAAACGTTTTTTTTTAATTTATTTTTCCGGAATATAAAACCTTGGGAAATGAGCAGCGAAAATTATTTCACCGTCCTGAAATGTTAACAGTTTACGTTGTGTCAAGTTGCAGAAAGGAATGGAAAAGAATTCACCCCTAGAGGGTTGATAAATACTATGGTATGTTTTGATTATGATTATACCGACTTTTCTGAAATTATTTTACATTTTACATCCAAGTTCTACATTTGAGCTTGATCGGATCTATATTGTTGGAAATAATGGCAAAATATCAAAATATTATAATGATGACAGTACCATCAAATGACGTGAAATTGATTTTATGGGGGGACTTTGATAAAGAGTAATATTTCTCTAAATTAATTTGAATTTTCCGCAATTATAAGCCGACATCATCCGCGCGATTGTTGTGTATATATTCATTCTATCAGTATACGTGAAATTTACGGTTACACTGTTCAAAATTCAGAAGTATTTCATGAGCATTTTAATTTTTGTTTACAATATCGGTTATTTACGATGGAATGATTTCTACATAACCTCAGCCAATTTGAAATTTGACAAAAAATACGTTCGGTTGAAACTTATTAAGAGATACATCATGCGGGGTCACTTTGATAACACTTTTGGGGTCAGATTGATAGTTCCCAAAGTCACCCCATAGTTTAAAAACAATAACATTTTTGCTATTTTCCATTGTTTGTTGGTATAGAACAACAAATTTTTTTAATTTCAGGTCTGTTCCATTCAAAGGGCTGAAGTTCTGCCATTATTGTGTCGACATTCAAAATTGTTCCGAACAACACGTTTCCTGTGAGCTTGGAGGACATCATAGCCATTTTAGAACCTCCAGCAGGAAATTCTGGAGGGCGCGGAACAAAATATGTGTGTTTCGAAACCCAGTTGATGTTTTGAAACGTTAAATTTTGTTCATTAGGTTTTGTACTTTTTCGGTGCATTTTAGTTTAGTTCAAACATGTAATTTTATCCTGTGACCTATGAAAATGCCAAAGTTGAGTTTTGTATATTTATAGGAAATATAGTTTAATTTTGAACAACTGAATTTTCCTTTTCATTTTTGTGAAGAAAGTTCATTGAAATCCAATTCTTATGACAGATGATAGAATGGGTGACTTTGATAATCTATGTTAACTTATCAAAAAAATATATATACAGGGTGAGTCTTTGATCACTGCATTAATTTTAACCAAAGATTCCTCTCATCAAATGAAACACTTTTTTCATTAACCATTTTTCCAGATTCGGCTCAGATAAAAAGTTACAAGCGTTTAAAAATTTCACAATGTGCTAATACACTCCCGCATATAAATTATCTATGACATTGTTGGCGGACGAGAATAAGGCATGGTAACGTGGTTTACAGCTTGATTCGGGATTCTAACGCTCAGGGACGGATCCATAAAAGTAGTGAAATTTCTGGAGTTTTCCATTTTAAAACATTCAATGAAGAATATCTCGAAAACGGTACGTTTAAGGAGAAATGATGAGGAATAATATAATGTTCTAAAACGATGGAATATTTTTGAAATGACTCAAGAAAAACTTTATATGCTTTCTTTATGCTAATTTCGTTTAGTTTTATGAATCCACGAGTCCATAACTAGAAAACCAGTAGAAGTAGAAAATAACTAATATTTGGAAAATATGTATCATAGTTATAGGAAACTTTACGCCAACATTCATTTTATTCGAAGAAAGGATGTCAAAGCTACAAAATAAAAACTGATTTTTTTTCAAAATTTCAACAGCCTGTATCTTTTTACCTGAGCTGAATTTGGAAAAATGTTAAATGAAAAAAGTGTTTCATTTGATGAGTGGAATCTTTGGTTAAAATTAATGCAGTGGTCAAAGACTCACCCTGTATACAGGGTGAGTCTTTAAGTTGTGCATTAATTTTAACCAGATATTCCTCTCATCCAATAAAACACTTATTTCATTTACCATTTTTCCAGATTCGGCTCAGGTAAAATGTTATAAGCGTTTAAAGACTTTACAATGGGCTGATACTCCCCTGAAGTTTCTTTGTACGTTGAGCAATGATTACTCATAATGCAACTCGTAGTGTATATTGACCAAATGTATCATCTGATGCTTGAAATTCACTGAATTTGTTTGAGAAAACTTATTTACTCACTCAAATAATATCATTTGGCCCTTCATGCAACATTTCCAGCAAAAAATTTCTTCAATTCTTGAATATTAAAACAGTGAACTTCAAGTTGATGCCTATTCTATCCATTCGATTCTTCGTTACCCAATTGTTTCCACTATAATAATATACACAATTTCATGATCTTCTATTAAGAAAAATCATTAAATATCCTAACTATCTTCAATATTAATTGGAAATTAATTAATATATTGTTCCAATCCAATTCCAATCTAACCTCAGTATATACACAGATTAATCTGTGATATAAATCACAGAACACTAATAATCTATGATCGAACTCCATAGCAATGATCTAATAATAAGTAGAAGAAGAGCTTAGAGAGAGAGTGGCATTGACTCCAACATAAGAGTGAGATGCAATGATATAAATCAGCTGATGTAGGGCAAAACATTGTGTTTTGCAAAGCAAGATATACGGCATATCATATATCTAACAATGGATATGGCCTATTAGGCGGTTGTACGAATATTATAAAAATAAATCATTAAATTTCAAGGGTGAGCTATCTGAATCTTAGGAAATAATACACATTCTAAAATATGAGAGACGTAAGTAGGTATTTGAAATGAAATCAAGGATTACTAAGAGCTGATATCAATTTTGCAGAATCGATCATATTTTGATTTGTGTAGATAGGTACATCTTGATTTGAATATAAATTTCACATACCTACTCATTATTCTTAAGTGAAATATTCGATTGCTTTCAAAGGATTGTTCAAAATAGTCTTTATGCCTTGAATTATTTTTTGTCCAAAAGAGAATCAAGAACTTTCGAACAAAAGTTATTATACATGTTTATTAATAGCACTCAATCCTTTGACACCTATCAAATGTTTTATGAAATTCAGGGGCGGATTTATAAATGTAGTGAAATGTCTGGATTTTTCATCAGACTTTATATCATTCAAAGTAGAATATCTTTAGAACTGTACGTTTCAGGAGAAATTATGAAGAATACTTTATTTTTCTAAAATGATTGTAGATTATTATTATAACTTAAGCTAAACTTGATCTGCTTTCTTTATGCTAATTTCTCATAGTTTTTTGAATTCGCGAGTCTATAACTAGGAAACGAGTGGAAGTAGGAAAAAACTGTTAATTGGAAATAATGTATCATAGTTATAGAAAACTTCACCTCAAAATTCATTCCATTCGGAATATCCATGTCAAAGATAAAGAAGAAAAACTGATTTTTGTTCGAAATTTCAACAGCCTGTATCTCTTTATCAGAGCCGATTTAGGAAAAATGGTAAATGAAAAAAAGTGTTTTATTTTCGAGAGGAATCTTTGGTTAAAATTAATGCATAACTTAAAGACTCACCCTGTATATATAAAAATATTGAGAATGAAGGAATATGGTTTACATTGATAACTCTTAGATTCGAAGCACTTGTAGTAATGCGAAAGCGCAGTGCAAATCAAAGTCACCCCTATTTGGGTCTTACTTTGATAACGAAGTTTTAATTAATTTGTAGCAGGCAAACAATTATTTCAATCATTTCTTATACCCTAGATTTCTTCATTAGGCATAGTGCGAATTCTTATTTTATTTTTAATACAATACTATATGTAGTTTGAGTTTAATTCACGATTAATTAAAAATAATCATCAATTTCACCCCATTCGACCGGTATACTGTTCCACTATTTTAAACTCGAACAGCAAACTTTTCAAGGGTTCTACAGTTTTGACGCAAACGAATTTGAATTGATGGAATTAGAAATGTCATGTCGGGGGTCATGCCATTTTTGTAAGGAAAGAACAAGTTGTTTAACAGATGATTTTTAATTTATATTTAATATCTATCGCGTTATTTAGAACAGTTGAATATTCTACTCATGTATTTATTTTAAAAAATTATATAATTAATGAGAGGGGTGAAAATGTTTATGACCAACAGTTTTTTTGTTTTAACCATTATTCGGATCATTGGGACCGGTTTCGTAATTCTCATTTCCATCTTCAGCCGGAGACTACAATATCGAAATGAAAATGATACAAAATCACAGACATCACTATATCATACTTACACTTAAAATACATGTAAGACGTCAAAACAATAAATTAAACATTAAAGCAAGATTCAAACAATATTCCCAACGTTATTTTCATAAGTAACAATCAATCTATGAGTTCAATACATACAAACTTGTGTGTTCCGATCAAGATAGAGATAGAGATTATCCAATCCGTAACCGATTTATATCGTGATCTACAGTAAATACGCTCTTTTCCACTTATCTGTTATGTCAACATTGCTTAAGACCATATTCTTCAACTGATTTTTAGGTCTAAAAGAATATGAAAAAAGTGGGAAAGCCCTGTGGACAGGAGCTTTGGCGCGCTGTTCAAAAATATTTGTACCTGTACATATTATTTTAAATTTTCAACTTTTAAATTACTCGATGACCAAGAATTCAAACATAATCACCCTTGCATCACATAGTTTTTCAATGATGTACGTGTTTTTGCCATGATCATACCTGCTGCAGAAAATAATCTTTCAACAGGTACGGATGTAGCCATTAATAAATCATCGGCCATCTTGGAAAGTGTAGGAAAAACTGTTTCATCACTCTCCACCACTGTAAAATATTTTGATTCCTATTTGCTCTTGTTAAGAGCAAATATTCTTCAAACTCAGCTTTCCAATAATTCGAAAGTTTTGTTGATGTTTCAAATAGGCTATCGATGTCGATACATTTTTTAATAGAATTGAAAAATTTGGTATAGTTTTCAACGAATACCTTCCCAGTGGGTATATCATTGAGGGTGTTCTTGGCGTATTCCTCATAACACTTTTCGAAACATTGAATAGCTTCATTTCTTTACCAGTTTTATTATACGTAGTTCCACAGATGTTCTTCAATAATTGTTCACATCTTCACTACAAGGAGCACAAGAGAATAAATTTCTCCAGATATTCAGATAGAGACGAAGTTTTAAAAATTGGGGATTTAGGGGCAATAAAAGTTGTCCATTAAGTATTGAATTCATAATGGCATCCGTTTTTATGGTTGTGAATTCTTTTTTTTCTTGAAAAATAATTTCAATTATCGCAAGGTCATTACGAATTAATAATCTTCTAAAAAATCGTGTATTTCTAGAACGATCGATGCATAATATAGACAAAATATATTGGTAATTAGTAGATACTCTTCACATTCAATTGTTTTCTGTGGGTGTTGAAAAAGTCGAGTAGTATATAAAACTTCATGCAAAAAATTTAACGAGACCAAAAACGAGACTCTCGTGTTGCACTGTATGTGGTCTCGGTATCCCCTATAATATTTTTGAAAACGTCTCGTCTCGTCTCGTCTCGCTATTACGAGACGAGAACGAGACGAGACGAGAGAAATCTCGCTCTCGCGTGAAGCCCTAGCTGGAGACAATCATAGCAGATTGTCCACTTATTCCTGATATTTGAGTAGGTAGTGGATTATGAGCAAATTATTTTAATAGTTCAAAATATATTGATAACATACTATCCTCTTTAAATAATTCAAAATTTAATAGTTCATACCACTAACACATTCTTTTCAGTGTTATGAAACTCAACTCAAATTATTGATACACAAATGTAGATCCATATTTCAGTATGTTTTTGCTAGCAACATTATGATAATACTGTATACCTATAGGAACATGTCTCACCACTAAAGGAAGTAAAAGGTAATATTAACCTCAATGGTCAACGAACAGTAATTTCTTTTGATGATTCCATTATGTTCTTCTTTCCTATTGCCTCCATAAAATACATCAAAACAGTCTTTTATATATTCACAAATTCAAGAATCTACTTGCTTTCCAAGAGAAAATAACAACTCTGATAGCTAGAAAAGATGATATATATGAATAGTGATCACAGACAGATTCTGTGTTCACATTCTGTGAATACATAGAACTTACGATGTATTATTGAAACTTTAAAACATCATATCTCCGAAAGTATTAGCTTGTTAGAGTTGAAAATGATAACAATGGATTCTTATGATAAAACTGCATCTTAAAAAATTTTAATTCAAAAGTTGTAAAGTAAAAAAAAAAATTTTTTCGTTACTCCGAAACTATTAGACTGATTTCGCCCAATAACGAACTTAACCGAGATATTTATCCCTCAAACCAACTCTGGAAATTTACACTGTCTAGCTCATTCCGTTCGAGAGTTATCGTGTTAACGGCCGGACGGCCGGACATAATCGATTTCGACCACGGATTCTTGATCAGTGAGTCGAACCAAATCGTTTAAGACCATTTTCAGCCAAAAATTCGAAATTACAGATATTTGGGCAAATTGATAAGCACTCTGTTCCGAGGAACAAGAGCGCCAAAAAGACGAGAGGGGAAAAACGAACAAATAAAAATAATACATATCCTTCCAAAAGTACCCTCTCCAAATATACTCCTCTGTAGCTGCATGGATCTCTTGAAGAAGAATCACCTCCGCTATTTTTCGAATTTATTCACTGTCAGAATTTCCTTTAATATTTGAATTGAATAACGAAAGCTTCGTTGCTCAAATGACCAGGAGGGTTTTTTGGCGCTCTAGTTCCTCGGAACAGAGTGCTTATCAATTTGCTCAAATGTCAGTAATTTTCGAATTTATGGCTGAAAATGGTCTCAAACAATTTGGTTCGACTCACTGATCAAGAATCCGTGGTCGAAATCGATTCTGGCCGCAGGCCGGCCGTAGGCACGATAACTCTCGAACGAAAGGAGTTAGAGGATTGAAATTTGCAAGGTGGGTTTGGAGCGTAAATATCTCGGACGAGTTCGTTAATGGGCGAAATCCATCAAGCGGTTTCGGAGTTTCGGCCGATTTTAGTGAAAACATTTTTTATGAATATTTCCGAAACCGATAACTCGATCTATCTGAAATTTAGCATCAAATTGTAGAATCGTGACCTTTATACGCATGTGAAGTTTTGTATTGACCAGGTTACCGCAAAGTGTCAAATAAAAATGTTGAAAATTAAAAAAAAGAATTTCTACAATAACTCTCGAACGGAATGAGCTAGGTAATTGAAATTTTCAGAGTAGGTTAGGGAGATGAATATCTCGGCTAATTTCGTTATTGGGCAAAATAGGCCAGATGGTTTCGGAGCAACGAAAAAAAAATGTTTGTTTGAGGAACAAATTTCAAATGCAATTTCTATTTAAGATGGAGTTTCACCATAAAAATCCATTGATATCATTTTTAACTCCAACAAGCTAACACTTTCGGAGATATGATTTTTCGAAATTTCAATAATGAATCGTACTTCTATGTTTTCACAGAATGCTATAATTATTCCATCTAAGCTTTATTATATGCTCTGTGTTCATACTTGTACAAGTCATCCTGTTCTGGAGAGTCAGATTCATGTCAGCTATTTTAATTTGATTTCTTCCATGGTGCAGTTCTCATTCTCAGATTGGTCATTTAATCTTGATAAATAAACTATTATTTGAATTGAATTTCCTTGATGATGCAGTTCTATCATAAGAATACATTGATATAATTCCCAACTCTGAGAAACCAATACTTTCGGAGATATAATTTGTCTGTTTGAACTAGAGCGCCAGAAAGCTCCTGTCCACAGGGCTTGAACCAATTTTTTTCAAAACCAGGTGAATCAAGCGATGATTACTCAGAACTTCAGATGTTCGAAGAACGCTACAGGACCCTAATGTAGGGCTATCATCTCCCATAGATATATCATGTATTATAACATTGATTGGAACTGGTAGTGTCTTTTCGGATGGATCCATGGAACTCTATTATTTACAAAATGACAGACTGTCACGTCTCAGACAAAGGTAATGTCAATATCAAAGAATAACATGAAATTCTTGAAAGTCAGATATACTAATGAAGTTACTAACTTCATGGAATAATTTTATTGTCGAGAATCAGAAACTGTTGACAACTTGTTTGGTCCAATCTGAATACAGTGGGCCAGTTCACCCCGATTGCTGTAATATTTGGATATTTCGGCAATATCTTAACCAATATAGATCCGACCGAGTTCAAATCTAGCGGTGCACCTCACTCCATCGAAGACTCATTGCATCGAAAGTTTACTGAATCGAAAGTTTACTGCATCGAAGGTTTACGCCATCGAAAATGACGCCCACTTACTCCTGATTCGCCGAACGTGAAATCTCCTATATCGATCGTCGTCGTCCGTAGTTTGGCTGGATGAGAGATAAATTGCTTCATTGAGTGTACGTCTACAAAGCGGACACTGTCTAACCCAGGGGTCGGCGGCTGTTTGGTTATGAAGCTGAGCGGCTCTTTAGTTCCATACGCAAATATTATTTATTCTAATGAATAAATTGATTATTTTTGGCGCTCTAGTTCCTCGGAACTGAGTGCTTATCAATTTGCCCAAATGTCTGTAATTTTCGAATTTTTCGATGAAAATGGTCTTAAACGATTTGGTTCGACTCACTGATCAAGAATTCGTGGTCGATATTCATTCTGTCCGGCCGTCCGGCCGGCCGGTCTGGCCGGCCGGTCCGGCCGGTCCGTCCGTAGGCACGATAACTCTCGGACGGAATGAGCTAGACAGTTGAAATTTTCAGAGTATGTTTGAGGGATAAATATCTCGGCTAAGTTCGTTATTGGGCAAAATCGGACAGATGGTTTCGGAGTAACAAAAAAAAATTTTTTTTTTTACAGAACAAATTCCCAATTACTTTTTTTTCAATAAGCAGTTTTACCATTAGAATCCATTCATATCATTTTTAACTCTAATAAACTAATACTTTCGGAGATATGATTTTTCAAAATTTCAATGATAGAATTATTCTGTGGCTAACTTTGACGTTGTCTCATCGTAATTCATTCCAGTAATGGTATCAATATGAGAATAAGAATATTATCATACTTTTGTTGGTTGATATTTTCATGCCGATGGTCAATCCATATGATGATGGGAATGGTAATGGTAAGTTAATAATATTGAGTTCAGAAGATCTCCACTAAAAACAAAACTGGAATTGAGGAATGAATATCTCGGATGAGTTCGTTGTTGGGTAGAATTCGTCTATTGGTTTTGGATTGATAATTTTTGGCACTCTTGTTGAATTTAAATTCTTCTATGATGTTTGAATTCAATTTCTGCTAAGATGAAGTTCTAAATTTCAATAATGAATCGTACTTCTGTTTTCACAGAATGCTATAATTATTCTATCTAAGCTTTATTATATGATCTGTGTTCATACTCGTACATTTCATCCTGTTCTATAAGAAAGAGTCAAATTCATTTCAGCTATTTTAATTTGGTTTCTTCCATGGTGCAGTTCTCAGATTGCTCATTTAATCTTGATAAATAAACTATTATTTGAATTGAATTTCCTTTATGATGCAGTTCTATCATAAGAATACATTGATATAATTCTCAACTCTGAGAAACCAATACTTTCGGAGATATAATTTGTCCGTTTGAACTAGAGCGCCAGAAAGCTCCTGTCCACAGGGCTTGAACCCATTTTTTTTATGAAAAAACTTTATTTATGAAAGTACTATTTATTGTTGGCAAGAATAATTATTCTTGCTCTTTAAAAACTTCGATTTTGTAAATTGTAATGTTTTACTCTTCTGACTCAAAAGGTTGCCAAACCTGGTCTAACCTAAAATTTTAAGGAATTGAAGGATGAATGTGTTCGACAATTATCAATTAGTGAACCATTATAAAAAATCTTGGTACCTATGCGTTATAAGTTGAGTTTTGTAACGTGCAAAAATTTGTCAACAAGAAAACATCGACCAGTGATATTGCTAATGGAAATATCACGATTAATACTTGATAATCAAGCAGGACTATGGCATTTTCGCTGAATTGGAATACTGAGAACAAGGTATAACATTGGGAAAAGAGGAACATCTTAGTTAAAACATTTACTGTACAGCGATTGTTCATGGTTTTTTATTCAACTGACTTGCATTTTCTGTTAACATCAGAGGCAGTTGATACAGCATGTCCATCTTCCAGAGGAAAATTACAGCAGGACTTGGAACCGAAGAAAACTATTTCATTGATTCACACAATATTATCCATTACCTATAGAACGCATATTATGTAAAAATCTATTTTACTCGAGTATCATATCCTGATTGGAAATAAAATTGAAATCAAAATATGAAATTTGCCAAGAAGAAAACAGCATCGAGATAAATTTGCTCGGTGTGAAACCCGTTCAACTCCAATTTTCTTCGAATTTTAGTTATTGACTTTGAGAACAAATAAAAACAACTTTATTAATTTAAGAATTTAAATATCCTTTTCATTGTGGACGTTAGGAATTTTCTCATTGCCAAAGTGGAAACACTGAACAGGAATTGAGAACTTTCAAATTGATTTATACTTTTATTTCAGTATTTTTTTTAAAAGAATTGAATTTGAAATGAAAATATATTAATATACCTATCTTTTTCCTTCATTCAGGGATCCTGCTTTTGTTCCCGTAATATTTTTCTAACTCAGTATAAAAATGTTATATCTTTGAACAAATTTCATTATTACGAATGAGAAGTAATACAGATACCAATTGAACATAAATAGAGTTCTAGAGTGTAACAAAATGTCCTACTCTTTTCATTGATAAACATCTGAACTTGCTTCGATAGATTTACTAAAATGATATTTATCTATCCTCAGATTAAAAGCGTTATATAATAGAGCATATTATTTAGATTTCAATTTCATTTCGAATCAGGATATGATACTAGAGTAAATATTATATATTCATATTTTCATAGCTTCACTGGAGAATGTTTCCTTCTTGACCAATTTCTGCATGTTTATTTATTTATTTATTTATTTATTTATTCAACATTGGAATACAAACAGGCATCCGCCCAAAAAAGTATCCACATATATAAAAAAATCATTTCAAACATAAAAAAATTCTTGCATCATCCAACCCATGAAAATATAAACAACTGAAAGGTAGCGACAATCCAAACAAAATAATCAAGTTACAATAAACTACAACCCGGAAAATAACCTAATATTTTACATAAACTTACACTCTGAGAAAGTAAACAAGTTACAACGAAAATTACAGCTTGAACAATATCCAAATTATCCGCATAAACTAAGCATCAGAGGACTCAAGATCAGCTTTTATCGCTCTTTTCAACCTAAGCAATGAGTCATGGAATATATCCACGTTGGAACAGAGAGCATTACAAGTCGTCATCATTCTATAGGCTGGGGAGTTCTGTGCAGAATTTGTGTTTCTGACATTGCAATAGAAAGTACCGAAGCACCGTAAACTAACTGCTGGAACTCTAAGCGACAAGAAATGGAAAATCTCAGATACCGAAAACTGTCCTTTTAAAATTTTGCTGGCGAATAGGACATCTGTCAGTCGTCTGCGATTAAACAAACTTAACAAGCCAAATCTACGTCGAATTGCCGTGTAGTCGTGATTGACAATAATAATTTTATTTTTATAAGCTAAATGCCTTAGGAACCTATTCTGAACACTCTCAAAGCGCTGCACGTAACATTTATAACGAGGGCTCCACACAGACGAGGCAAAATTCAATCTACTGTGGACAAATGAATGATAGAGTGTCAGGTGTGTTTTATTTTCCCTAAACTGCATGCTGTTACGAACAATAAAACCCAGCATTTTATTGGCATTATTCACAATTTTTTCAATGTGGTGGTCGAATATGAACCTCGAATCCAGAATCACGCCCAAATCCGATACACTATCGACCGTTCCGACGACTCTATCATTAATCGAATATTCAAAATCAATACGATTATTATTCCTAGTGAAAGATATCTTGCAGCACTTCTCAAAATTCAGAAATAGGGAATTGTCTCTGCAATATCTCTGGAGTCTCAAGAAACCCTGTTGCAGCCACAAGCAATCCCGAGACGTTTCCACTGGTCTGAAGAATTTTAAGTCATCCGCATATAAAAGAAATTTTGAGTGCTGAAAACACATCCCGATGTTATTGATATAAATCAAAAATAGCAGTGGGCCCAAATGAGTGCCTTGCGGTATACCTGAAGTATTTTCGAATACTCTCGATCGAAAAGTATTAATAGAGACGTACTGAGACCGATTCAAAATATATGACTCAACCCATCTCAGGAGACTCCCGCAAACGCCCACCTCCGCAAGACGACGAAACAACAAGGCATGAGATATCTTATCGAATGCTTTACAGAAATCGGTATACACCGCATCAACCTGAATGCGCGAGTCAAGACTATCCTGCACACCTTCCAAGAAACAAACCAGATTTGTCTCAATACTTTTACCCTTCATAAAACCATGCTGCTCATCGATAATTAAATTTTTTACTTGGTGGAACATGTACTTGTAAATAATGGATTCGAACAATTTCGGAAAAGACGAAAGTATGCTGATAGGTCGATAATTCTCCACACGATGCTTCTGACCGCCTTTGAATATAGGAATTACAGCTGACACCTTCCATCTACTAGGAAAAACAGAACTCCTCAGCGATTTATTGAAAATAATATGCAGTGGCTGAGCCAGAGCATCGGCGCATTCTCTTAGCACGATGGGAGGGATTCCATCCGGCCCTGGACCCTTCGATACATTTGTTGACTTCATTGCGCCGACAATCTCGTCAACGGTGAGATGTATGGAATTCAAGTAGTTTGCACCGTAACAATTATCAACTAATTCCCGATTCCGCGAGCTGTCTGAACCTGAGGGCACGAAATTGCCCTTGAAAAATGAGGCAAACGATTCTGCAATTTCTGCGGCCGACGAAGCGCAAGTGTCTCCCAAATACATTTCGGATGGAAGTTTGCCATGTTTTTTCTTGGTTGAGATGAAACTAAATAAACGCTTGGAATTCACTGCAAGTTCAGACTCTACGACCCTCAAATAGTTATCAAAATCCAATCTCATAAAACGCTTGGAAAGTGTTCGCAGTTCTCTAAACCTTTTCAGGTCCCCCTGGTTGTTATAAATTTTCCCCTTTACATGAAATTTATTTTTCAATTTGATTAATTTGATCGTTCTATGTGATGAATAAAGTGGATAGTTCAAAGGTTTTCTAGACGTAGGCACATTCTCAAGCAGAATTCGGTTAAGAACATCACAAAAAGTATTGACATCATCATTTACATCCTCATTATTTAAGATTGATTGCCATTCAACATTAGAAATCTCACGATTCATTACAGAATAATCGGCACGTTTATAATTCAATAATCGATTCTCAAAGTTATCCCCGAGATAACGGTGTTTTCTGACATCAAATAAAAATTCGAGGCAAGGATGGTGTTCATCCTCAGTAACAAAAGGAACTTCAGCGTGTGAAATTTCCTTTATTTTATTTTTATTGCAAAGCATGTTACAAAACTCTACTTACAACGCATAGGTACAAGATTTTCCATGATAGTTCACTAATTGAAAATTGTCGAACACATTCATCCTTCAATTATTTCAAATTTTAGGTTAGACCAGGAGTCGGCAACCTTTTGAGACAGAAGAGTAAAAAATTGCAATTTACAAAATATCAATGTTTTTAAAGAGCCAGAATAATTATCCAGCCAATAATAAATAGTACTTTCATATATTAAGTTTTTTGATAAAAGAAAAAACTAATCTATTTATTCATTAGAATAAATAATATTTGCGTATGGAACTAAAGAGTCGCAGCTTCATAACCAAACAGCCACCGACCCCTGGGTTAGACAGAGTCCGCTTTGTTGACGTAGACTCATACTGACTCAATGAAACAAATTACCTCTCATCCAGCCAAACTACGGACGAAGACGATCGATATAGGAGATTTCACGTTCGGCGAATCAGGAGTAAGTGGGCGTCATTTTTGACGGCGTAAACCTTCGATGCAGTGAACTTTCGATGCAATGATTCTTCGATGGGGTGAGCCCTACTCAATTATTTTACATAAGTTTTCGCGTCGATATTTTTCAATTAATCACCATGCTTTGATTCGATCAGATTAGTTTTTTCGAGTTATTGGGAAAACAAAATTTCAAATTACTATAACTCTGAAACCACACGGTGGATTTTCCCAATTAACGAACTTAGCCGGCGTATTTGAACTCCAAACCTACCCTGGCAACTCTCTAACCTATTGCGTACGAGCGTAATCGTGCTGACGGCCAGATAGGCCAGACCGGCCGGAAATTAATCAATTTAGAACTCGGATTCTTGATCAGTGAGTGGAAACTAATAGTTTAAGACCATTCTCGGCCAAATATTCGAAAATACAGACATGTATTTGTCCGAATTGATAGACCCTCTGTTCATAGAGCAGCGTTCCAAAAAGGATAATAAAAAAAAATGGTTCAAGCCCTGTGGACAGGAGCTTTGGCGTTCTTGTTCAAACTTTGATAAATTATATCTCCGAAGGAATTGGTTTCTTATAGTACGGAATGATATTAATGGAATCTCATGATATAAATGCATCATAAAATAAAATAAATTAAATAAGAACCCATTGATATCATTCCCAACTCGGAAAAACCAATACTTTCGGAGTTATGATCTGTCAAAGTTTGAACAAGAGCGCCAAAGCTCCTGTCCACAGGGTTTTCCCACCTTTTCAATTTGGCTTATGTGCGTCAATTCCCAAGAATTTTCGTAATTAAATTTTAAACGTAGGTTTATGACTCATCTCAAGTTGGATTTATATACATCAGGAAATTATAATTAGAGTATTCTATGAAATCATATCTCCGAAAGTACATATTAGTTTGTTAGATATGAGAATGACATCAATGGATTCTTATGAATAAACTGCATCTTAAAAAAAAATTAATTTAAAATTTGTAATGTAAAAAAAATATTTATTTCTGTTACTCAATTTTGACCATAGATTCTTCATCAGTGAGTCGAACCAAATCGTTTAAGACCATTTTCAGTCAAAAATTCCAAAATTACAGACATTTGGGCAAATTGATAAGCACTCTGTTCCGTTGAACAAGAGCGCCAAAAACCAACATGGATAATCTGACAGATTATAATTATATAATTCCTTAATTATACTCAGTTTGCATTGATGGTTAAACGATATTCTTATCTAAATATAATAAGGTTTCCAAGAGTCGAGGTTTTGCGAAATCAGAAATATTCAATATAATGTAGATCAACAAACAAAGAAAAACGTAAGTAACTCATAATCTTTAAGAATTTTCCATATTATTACAAGTTCAACCGATTCAATACGAAAAAGCGCATACATTTTAAGTGAGTAGCAGTGAATTTTGAATGAAAATCATTACGTTCTCGACAAATATCATGGCCATTTGTTACTTGTATTCGATAAGACCATAACTATTATGACAATGGAAAGAAGATGACTGATATGAATAATCATATCATATTAATCTTTTGATAGGGTAAACACATTGTAATACTATATGGTAAAGATAATCACCTTCATATATCATGATATAATGAGTACACTAACGGTGGGTTGCATAAAGCCTCCATTAGCTTAATAATAGAATTCGATGGTTTCATTAAAAATGAACTGGAAATCAACATAGAATAACACTAATGTGGCAATTAAGGACAGTCAGAGTTTCATGCAACCCACCGGTAGGCCACATAACGACGTAATATTAATATTCAATCCAACCTTTCTGCGACTGACTTATACAGGGTGTCCGGGAAAATGTGGGAAATCTCTTGGATTCAGATGGAACATAAAAAAATAAGATGACAAGTTCACATCATTTTTTATCCCAGCGGCCCTACCTACGAAGATATGGCCTCCTAAATGACGCCACAGGAAATCCATTTTACTGGAATACATTTTAAACTACTTAATATATTTAATGAAATTTGATATCATGAACAGTAATAAGGACCTCTCAGAATACTGCCCTTAAATTTAAATTAGCTTGTTTAGTTTACCTAGGGCGGATTAGGTTGTACATTTGAATGCTTACATTTTCAACACCCTGTATGATAAGGAGTTAAAAAAACAAATTTGGATACCTTGAACATTGAGCTAAAGAAAAGGTACTCTCTTATTCATTGTCGACAAAATGAACCGTTTTCAAGGTATCCAAATTTGTTTTTCCAGGAAATGGAAAAGAATCGAAATCATTCGAGAGATACAAGAAGCGAAATATGATTTTATCGCAATTTTCATTAACCTACCCTAGTTGTACAAACTTGACATTTATAAGACTAGGGTAGGCTAATGAAAATTGCGATAAAATCATATCGTCGGTGACACCGAAAACCAAGTAACTGATAAAAATTCAAAAATGAGATTTCTGCGGTAATTATCTGATTGCATTTGTGGGGACGGGTGTGCAAATTCTTTTCGAAAACTATACAGACACTGAGATAATCAATATCAAGTGGTTTGTAACTATTTTGAATTTAATCTATTTCATTAATCCAAAATAATGAAGTTTTAAGTGCCTCCTGAAAATGTTGGTTTTTGCAGTTACTTGGTTTTGCGGTGTCGCCGACGATATCGTTTCATCTATCTCCCGAATTATTTCGATTCTTTTACATTTCCTGGAAAAACAAATTTGGTTACCTTGAAAACGGTTCATTTTATCGACAATGAACAGGAGTACCTTTTCTTTAGCTCAATGTTCAAGGTATCCAAATTTGTTATTTTGCACTCCTTATCATACAGGGTGTTAAAAATGTAAACATTAAAATATACAACCTAGTCCGCCCCTGGTAAACTAAACAAGCTAATTTAAATTTAAGGGCAGTATTTTGACAGGTCGTTACTACTGTTTATGATATAAAATTTTCATTCAATTATATTAAGTAGTTTAAAATTTATTCCAGTAAAATGGATTTCCTGTGGCGTCATTTAGGAGGCCGTATCTCCGTAGGGAGGCCCGCTAGGAAAAAAAATTATGAGAACTTGTCATCTTATTTTTTTTATGTTTTATCTGAATCCGAGAGATTTCCCACATTTTCCCGGACACCCGGTATAAGTCTCAAATGGCACGTTAATATGACTATATACTTTGTATCGTTAATGTGCCTTTTTGTTGTGCCGACTTCTCAGCGTATTATAAAACACAAGTCACAAGTCACTGCCTTTTGGGAAAAGTGTTATAGATTTCCGTATAACCGAATTATGACCTCTGTGTGCTATTTGAGAAATGCAAATGACGCAGTTTCCCAAAGTCTGAGTAAATATTCAATTGTAATAATGCAGTTTCATTCTTTTACACTGATTTCTGCACCTACAATCTGACGACGACTTGCTGGTGGTAATTTAAGATGCAGACCACCATTAAGAGGACTTGGACTTTCTATAGGCAACCCATCTAGAATGATCTCAAGACCATATAAATTGGTTTTTACCGAAGTGGAGAAACGTCCTTTTTGCGCGTATGTTCTGGCGAACATGTATGTAATTTTCGAATTTTTTGCCGAAAATGGTCTCATACGATTGGGTTCGACTCCCTGGCGAAGAATTCGAGGACAAATTTGATTCTGTCTGTCTGGCCGTTGCCACGATAACTTGAGAACGGAAACAGATAGCGACTTGAAATTTTCAGGGTAGGTGGCGTGTCCCAATACAGACAAGTTTGTTAATGGGCATAATCGGCCCAAAGGTTTCCGAGTGATCATTTTATTTTAAATAAATACAAATCCGATCGAATTGAAACTTGGTGAGTAATTGTAGAATACAAACCTAAAGACGTTTGTGAAATTTTATGAGAATCATATCACTAGAAAATTAAAAAAAAATGATTAAATAATATTATTTATGTTACGATAACCTGAGAGTGGAAAGAGTTAGCGACTTGAAATTTCCTGGTTAGGTTGTGCATCTGAATACAACATTTGAGTTTGTCTATATATGTATAATCGGCTTACCGGTTTTGGACTTATACCATCAGAAATTTGGTTGTTATTTCCTCTATAACTCAAAGAATACAAATTCGATCTAATTCAAGCATTGTTATTAGATGAAGAATGCCAACGCGAAAACTCTTGCGAAATTTCGTGAGGATCATATCACTAGAAAATTTAAAAAAATTATTGAAAATCATTGAACAAAATTCTATATTTCAGGAACTATTCGACCGACATCGCTGAAATTTTGCAAGAGCCTTCAGAACCTAAATCTACTGCCAAGTTCCAAGTTTGAACACGATCAGATCCATATTATTGGAGATCTGAGCAGCCTTGTGTGAATTCATTAGCTGGATGGGTGACCGTTGCCTCGATAGCTTTCGAACGAAAGGAGATAGGGGCTTCCAATTTTCAGGATAGGTTGCTCATCCGAATGGCAGTGCTAAGTTCGTTTTTGGGCATAATCGTTCCAACGTATTTGGAGTAATACCTACCTGAATAATATTTCCTCGATAACTCAAAAAATATAGACTCGATCAAATTGAGGCTTGGTAACTAGTTGTAGAATATAGACACAACGAGGTGTGTAAAATTTTGTGAGAACCGTACCCCTAGAAAATTTCAAAAAAATTAGGAAGAAAATTAGCTCAAGCACTGACGAGATGTCAGGAGCTTATGCTCGTATGTTCTATTGCCCATTCTCCTGTATTGGACACTCTTGATCGAATTTACAATGGTTAATTCGATTCAGAGTGTCCAATACAGGAGAACGGACAATATAACATACGCGCAAAAGCTGACTTCACGTCAATGCTTGAACCAATTTTTTCAGATGAGTCCAAGTTTGGTTTGACGAGTTACAGACGGCGCCTGACGATTTGGAGGGAACCAGGAGGTGCCACACTTCTGGCTTTTGCCAGAGAAGTACATATTCTCATTTCCGGTAAGTACCTACTGAAAAGTTTTGGGGTGGTATATCATGTATGGTCGCCGGACTGCACTAGATCATATAGGTACCATATATATACTCAGGAAATATCTACATCCAAGCTGTTCAGATCAGACCAATAATTCAACCCAGGAGACAAGAACTAGGAGAAAATGTCATATTTATGGACGTTAATGCTCGACCCCACCGTACAAGAAATGTCCGGAATGCATGAGAAGAGGCAAATGTCCGAAAATTGAATTGGCCAGCGAACTCGCCCGATATGAATCCGATCCAGCACATATAGGGTATGCTTGGTATAGGTTAAGCAATTTTAAGGAGAATCAAACCACCCACAACTCCTCAGGTGGTGATTGTAGCAATTCAAGATGAATGGGCCACCATTTCGTAAGAAGACATCTATAATTTGATTCTTTCAATACCACGGAAAATTAATTCACTGCTTCAGAACAGAGGAAGACACAGAGTATTTCTATAACCGTTGAAAATATAATATATTAAGTTGGAAATTTATGGGCTACTTTTTAATAACAAATTCAAAGGTGCTTTCAGTTTTTTGATATATTTTAAACCTTGGAAGTTACAGGGTGATTTCTAAATTATTGAGTTTTCGGGGATACTATGTATCTCGATAATCTCTTATGATATATTCAATGTTAGATATTTTTACGTATAATTCTTTGGCATTCATTAAAATGTTTTTTGAATTATCCTTTTCGAGTCATAACTCAAACTTATAGTTCTTTTAATGGGATACTCTATATTTTATTTCACCATTAAATTGCAATTTTTTTCTGATTGAAATAATATATAACAATTGGCGTCTAAAATTAATTTATATAATTCATTGATTCGAATTCCATACTGAGAAGTCTATTGATTTATCATAGAGAGGTGCTTCGACAATTATTAAAATTATGACATTGACAGCAGTCAGTAACCTTCTATGTTCAAGAATATTTCAGAGTCTTTTCACTTTTGAAACATTTCAATTATCAGATAAAGATAAAAAAGAATGTGTTAACGCCATTGTGAGTTCTTTTTAAAATATAGAATGAATTTTCTAACTCATTCAGATTTGTTGTATTTATCAACGAATTATATTTTCATTTTCTTATCATATTGGAAAAATAGATTTCAACGTTGAAACCGCCGAATTGAATGAATCTCTCGCTAATTATTAAAGTTTTCCGATTGTTCTACTCAGATTTTCTTAATTTGAACTATTACTTCCGTGAAGTGTTACGAATCCATTTCACATTCTTTTTAACGAATTCTCAAGCATCCGCGACGAATAATCCAGGTAGGAATTTTGTACCATTTTTTATGGTTGTTGATAATCTTGAATTTAATATAATTACATCATCCAAACCACGCAAAATATAGTCAATTAAATACTTAACATAATGCATTTACAACATTATGAAAAGTGGGACCTAGTCAAGGCATATATTAAAAGTGGCGAGAATGTAACTGCTGCTTCGCAATTATATTTTAACAGGAATATCCGTATAGTTGGAAAGTTAGTTTCATTTTGACCAAGTATTTTTTTATTTAGATATCCACTACGACACCAACCAGCTAAAAAAGCAGGATTTTAGAGTAAAATAAATATTTTCAGTATAAATATTATACAGTGCAGCAGCTGCATTTAAGTGATAAGTAGAATTCTGCCAATGGTATCTTGATCGAATTAAAGAAAATGAACATTTCGGGAGGAACGTAGTCTTGGTCTGACTAGTCTTATGTGGGTAGTGCTGGAATTTTCAACAGACAAAACCATTGATACTTGTCAAATGAGAATAACCATATTATTTGCCCAAGACAATAACAGGATATATTTGGGGTTAGCGTTTCTTGCTTTGTTTGGAATTTGAAAGCTGTATTCGCTATACACGAGGGAGGGGTAAATGCTCGAAAATATTTGGGGGTCATTAGTATGAACCTTTATAATGCCTCAAGGCTAGAAGATTTCAACATAGAAAACGTTTATATTCAGCAGGATGGTGCACTTGCTCATAGTGCTGTTATTGTGCGTGAGTTTTTGGATCGGACTTTTGGCCCCAGATATATAGGTACACAAAGTACACATGGTCCGGTTTGTTGGCCACCTCATTCTCCTGACTTGTCAGCATTAATTTTTTTCTGTGAGCATTTTTAATAGATAAAATATACCAGCAAAACTATAACACGATGAATAAATCTTGGCAAGGTATATTGGAAGCATTTCACCAAATTAGAGCTCCGCATATGCTAAATGTCATTAATCATTCAAGGAGAAGGTGCGAGTTATTTTTAGGACACAACTGATTCTCATTAAGGGCTCAAGCTCTCGAGAGCTCATGAGGGGTCTCCTTGGGAAAGACCTAGGAGGATCAGTATAATAATATAATAATAATAATTGACAAAATTTAGAACCATTTCCTTGAATTTTTAGGTCACAATATCTGTTGTTAGAATTATTATTGTTGATATTGTTCTTGTTTATTTCATGTAGCTCAAATAAAATGAATGTAGGTATTGAATTCGAATTTTAATCACGGAAATTATCTTTAGATACCAAGTGTTGTATATCATTTCAATCAGAAACAAACTATTCAATTCAATGGTGAAATAAGATATAGGATATCCCATTCAAAGAACTATAAGTTTGAGTTAACTCAAAAACGATAAAACAGATTTTATTTAAGTGTAAGCCAATGAATTCTAAGAAAAAATATCTATCAAAGACAGTTTTCGTCTTGAAAATATCATAAGAGGTTATCGAGATACACAGTATCCCTGAAAACGTAATAATTTCAAAATCACCCTGTACCTTCCAAAATTTAACATATATCAAAAAAACTGAAAGCACCCTTGAATTTGTCATAAAAAACTAGCCCATAAATTTCTAACTTAAAATTTTATATTTCCAACGCTTGCAGAAGTACACTTAGGGGACATCGAATTTGATATGCACTGTATATTATTTTGCAAAGTAATATTTTCAATAAAATAATTTTTAGTTTTATATTCTATTGGCGCTTTTGTTTATTTTTTTTTCTACCACGGTTACACCGAATCAAACGAACAAATATGCCAAAAACCTTTGTAATGAAGTAACACATTTTGTGCGATTAATTATAACACACCATTCTTTTTATTCCCAAAAATTGTAGGGGTTCCAAGAGTTCCAATGTTTGAAATATCGTTGAAATAGTCCATCCGAATTCGTTTGGTCGTTTGTGTGCTGGATATTGAATATTGTCTATGTTCGTCGCCCATGTGTATACATCATTATTTTACGTTTTACTTCTTGTTCGCTCATTGAATGTTCTTGTTCTAGACATAAGCTGTTTCTGTTATGTTTCATAATCTTATTTATTACTTCTATTATTTAGTCTGCAGAAACGAAACATCGACTTTTTCCCAAAAAGTTGTAGTGATCTAAGTCCCAAGCCTGTAATATCCACACCTAATAATTCTGAAAGGACGTGAAACACAACTGAATAATTGTTTATTAGTTTATTCATATTAGGTACAGTAAGAGTAGAGGTAGTAAACCTATATACTCTAGAAGAAAAAAATTTTTAAATGAAACGTTCCAAAACGACCAAAATGGGGTAAGACTCGTCGTTTCTGAGATACTTGGTGATTTATCGATTTGAGCTTTTGGTTGGCTACAATTCCCAAACCATTTCTCTTGAGTTAAGGTCCATAATACAGAAAAGAATGTGTAATTGCCGTAATTGGTATAAACTATTAAATTTTAAATTATGAAAAGAGGATAGTATTTTATTAATATATTTTGAACTATCAAAATAATTTGTTCGTAATCCACTACCTACTAAAATATCAGGAATAAATGGACAATCTACTATGATTGTCTCCAGCCTCGCTCTAGACATTTGGATGATATTTTCCTTAGGTATTTCGAGTTGTGAAAACTATGCACCGAGTGTAAGTTGCGACAACCCATTCCACGAGGTTGACTCATTGCAGATTATATATTGTATATTGTATATTATTATACTGATTCTCCAAGGTCTTCCCCGAGGAGACCCCTCATAAACTCTGAAAGAGCTTGAGCGAGTGAGGAGAACCAGTTGTGTTCTGTTCATTTAATCTTGATAAATACATTTTTGAGGCATTTTTTTTTGAACGACACTTTTCTTTCAAATTTAATTTCTTTCATGATGTAGTTCTATCATAAGAATCCATTGATATAATTCCCAACTCTGAGAAACCAATACTTTCGGAGATATAATTTGTCTGTTCGAACAAGAGCGCCAAAAAGCTCCTGTTCACCGGGCTTGAACCAATTTTTTTATCTAACAAAAGAGCATGTGTATAGAAAAAGTGTTAGCAGAGGTTAGTGTAACGGGGTACCATAAAATTTGATATATGATACTAGAGCTTAGGGAAAAAACCTCAGCAAAAAACCCTATCTCCCCGTTAGTGTTATGATAATTGAAATTGTTTACAAATTATGCTGAAATATTAAATATTGAAGGGCATATTTTTCTTTAATAGCGCTCCTTTCTTCGACAAGCAGAGGAGGACCTCATAATTGGGTTATGATTGCGGCTGTTTGAAGCAGAAATTCTATGCGGAGGCAATTCACAGTGAAGAACATCTGATTGAAAGAATAGAACAGAGTTGTAATGAGATAAGAAATGATCCCAATATGATCAGAAAAACTCTCAATCAATTACGACTCAGAGCAAGAAAATGTTTAGAGGAAAAATCTTTGAAAACAAAATCTATCCCAATTTTCTGTCCATCAGAATATCTTTTGAAACTAAATTGTCTTTTGTTACCCATCATTTGATTGACTATTCAGTGGATATTCAATCGATGGGATAGTGAAGATGCAAATCCTGAGTTCGAAGTTTGAATACAAAAAACCTTTTCAATTACTCTTGGTTGAGTAAATCGATTTCAGGAGGGTCTCATCCCAATCCTCAGGGCAAAAATGGTGCTTAAAAATGTAAAGCGTTGATTACTTTTCAAGAAAAAAAATTAATGATTTGTGTGCCATTCTGATGAAAAACCCTAATCGTAGGAAATATCTATAGAGCATCAGATGGTATTAACGACTAATTGATATTTAATGTACAGAGTGTTTCACTAGACCGTGCAGCAAAACCCCGGTTTGCACTTTCTTGGTATGGTTCATATGCAGAATTTGTTGGCCTTAGACGACTGTAATAGGTCAGTCAAAGTCGACACACAAAATCACTAACTTCGAAAACATGATGAATATCTGATTTTTGCGCGTATGCTCTGGGGAAAATCGCGTTATCATTTTGCGCAAATGTCTCTAAGAGCCGACGCACACCGGTCGACCGGGACATTTTTGACGCGATTGAAATCGCATCGGCAATTTCAGCGATCTGTCATTCAGGGCTTTGCTTTATCGTTTAGTCTTATGATCACAGAATTAAAGTCATTCAAACCAGAAGTTCATCGAACCGTATAGTATTTAGTATTCAGTGTCCACATATAACAATACTTTCAGCTTACAATAATATTGAATTCAGGCACGAAATAATTGCATAGTGATGAAAAGGAAAAGCTGTATCTCCCACCAACAATTTGCGATGCCATAATTGAATTAAGATATATTATCTGCGATCTACCATATCCACTGCTCTATTCTATGATCTGCCTTCACTCGAATTATTACATAATATAACCAGTATAGCATATCTTCTCTATGGATATATCCTAGATGCATATAATAACATTCTATGCATCTTGCATATAACAAACGAATTCACTGTTTAAAAGTAGACGTCATATTCGTTGCGATTTGGAGCGTACGATTTGAAACGGACTCTTCACGCGATCGGAGTGCAGGTCGTATATACCGACAAATCACGCGTCGCTGACGTCATGGAGGTAAGTTTGTGAAGTTTTATTTTATATTTAAATCGATTTGGGTAATTTTTTTTCAAGCAAAATAGGCCCATTCCTTCTATGTTCAATTATCAGTAGGTACCTGAATAGTTTAGGGGAAAAATAGGCTCATTATAGACAAATTATTAGAAAAGAGGAATTTAATGAAGATTCTCGCTTACATCAACCTCAATTGCCGTTTTCTTCTCTACCTTTCAGATACATACGAGTACTTTATAAGTTGTAACGTACTGATAAATCATCTGTAAAATACCCATAAATCCTTCTACAATTTTAATGAATATCAATTTCTAAGCCTTCAATTCAATATTCGTTGGGGAGGTGGAGAAGCATCCCGATCTTTATGATTATAAACACCAGGGATATTCGAAGAGGGGTGCTAATGAGAAGGCGTGGAACAATGTGGATAATTGTTCGGGAGTTTGGTAGTTCTACCCCCAAGAACTAAAACCTAATTCCAAAAATCTAAGACCTGTAGTTGGTCAAACATTTTGTACGTTCCATTGGATTATATACAATTGTACGTATTTGTTGAGTGCAATGTATATTTACATTCGAAAAGGTGTGAGATCAATATCATTTAGTTGTTTTATTCTACAATAGAATAGTTAATAGATATGCAATTGTTAAAATTATATTAATAAAGAAATTATTGTTTACAAAGCTTTGTTTCATTTTGAAGTATATTTCCTTTCGAATCATTTTACATTTCGAAAACAGAGTAATAAACATTTCGAGAATTCAAAATTGACGGAATCATAGAGCATCATTGTGTAATTATATCCTAAAATGACATATACTTCAACAAGCGGACACCCCTTAGAACCATAATGGAATGTATTTTTACTCTATCTAAATTATGGTGTAACTGTCAATACTGTGGTGCACAGTTTACAAGGAAGGAAGCACTTCTTATGTTATATTCTGTGGCCGTCACCAACCAAGTAAGGAAGTAATGTTATGTGAAATGTAAATATTCCGGGCTTGGATGAATTTCCGGCATGAACCAATTCTATTCTGTGATTATAAGACTGAACGATAAAGCAACGCCCTGAATGACAGATCGATAAATTGCCGATGCGATTCTGATCGTGTCAAACATATCCCGGTCGACCCGTGTGCGTCGGCTATTACTTTCTAATTTTTGACGAAAATGGTCTCAAACAATTTGGTTCGACTCACCGAAGAAGAATTCGAGGTCAAATTTGATTCTGTCCGACCAGCCGTTGTCACGATAACTTGAGAACGGAAAGAGCTAGCGACTTGAAATTTTCAGGGTAGGTGGCGCATCCCAATACGACGGACAAGATCGTTAATGGACATAATTGGCTCAATGGTTTCCGAGTAATAATTTTGTTATCAACCAATATAAATCCGATCGATTTGAAACTTGGTGAATAGTTGTAGAATATAAACCTAAGCACGTTTGTGAAATTTTGTGAGAAAGTTTAAAAAAAATTATTAAAAAATATTGTTTATGTCACGATAACCTGGGAACAGAAAGAAATAGCGATTTTGAATTTTCAGGTTAGGTTATGCATCTGAGTGCGACATTTGAGTTTGTTTAAAGAATAATCGGCTAAACGGTTGTGGAGTTATACCAATCTGAAAATCGATTGTTATTTCCTCAATTACTCGAAAAATATAGAACCGATCCAATTCACACATGGTTGTTAGTTGTAGAATGCCAACGCGAAAGTTCTTGCAAAATTTCGTGAGGATCGTATATCTAAAAAAATTTAACACGATCTGATCTATATTGTTGGAGATCTGATTCGCCTTGTGTGAGTTCTACTGACCGTTGTCTCCATAACTCTCGATGGAAAGGAGGTAGGATCTTGCAATTTTCAGGGTAGGTTGCGCATCTGAATGGGAGAGTTAAGTTCACTGTTGGTCATAATCGGCTCAACGGTTTCGGAGTTATATCCATCTGAAATATTATTTCCTCGATAACTAAAAAAATATGGACTCGATCGAATCGAAGCTTGCTAACTAGTTGTACAATATCGACATATAGTCGTGTGTAAAATTTTGTGAGACCGTTTCGTTGAATTTGGTCATTAAGTGCTTTAGACAACGTTCCTCTATTTAGCTAAAAAAATCACCACTTACTAATTTCGAGGTGTAGATTACGAATCCTAAGTTTCAAAGCCTGCTCGTTCGAAGTTTTTCAGAAAAAAAATCGAAATTATTACTCCATTCACATCACTCAATTTCGTTTTGAAACCACGTATTTCACTGTTTTCTTGATAGATAATAATATTTAATTAATTTTTGGCGCTCTAGTTCCTCGGAACTGAGTGCTTATCAATTTGCCCAAATGTCTGTAATTTTCGAATATTTCGATGAAAATGGTTGAAACGATTTGGTTCGATTCACTGATCAAGAATCCGTGGTCGAAATTCATTCTGTCCGGCCGGCCGGCCGTAGGCACGATAACTCTCGAACGGAATGAGCTAGACAGTTGAAATTTTCAGAGTAGGTTTCGGAGATAAATATCTCGGCTAAGTTCGTTACTGGGCAAAATCGGAAAGATGGTTTCGGAGTAACAAAAAAAAATTTTTTTTTACCGAACAAATTCCAAATTAAATTTTTTCAATAAGCTGTTTTACCATAAGAATCCAATGATATCATTTTTAACTCTAATAAGCTAATACTTTCGGAGATATGATTTTTCAAAATTTCAATAATAAATCTTATTTCACAGAATGATATAATTATTCTATGTATGAATTGTCATAATGTCAACTTATTTTCCTGAGACATGACATTATCTAATCAATTGAACAATTATGAGAATAAAGTGTATTCCGAAATGTGAGCGAAGTGAAAAAAATCTCAGTTGTTTGCTCCGAAATAAGCTTTTCTCAGGAAAGTCTTACATTTCGGAACGGAACATGAAGTAAGAGATCTGAGAGTAGTGGGACTTCTTTTCATCCATAGACATAGAATGCAAATAGAATGTAAATATTGAAAGCATAATTCTATAGTTCGAGAGAGGAGAAAATTTGGTGAACGTAGATCAGGAAATTTTTGATCGATTACAAGGTAATTTTTCATTAATACTCTTCTTTCATACATGTTTTATGAAAAATCTACTATTTGTAGGTACTTTAAACCTGTTTTGGGCAATTGTCATACGAAACTTGTTGGCGCTCTAGTTCCTCGGAACTGAGTGCTTATCAATTTGCCCAAATGCCTGTAATTTTCGAATTTTTCGATGAAAATGGTCTTAAACGATTTGGTTCGACTCACTGATCAAGAATCCGAGGTCGAAATCGATTCTGTCCGGCCGGCCAGCCGTAGGCACGATAACTCTCGAACGAAAGGAGTTAGCGGATTGAAATTTGCAAGGTGAGTGTAAATATCTCGGACAAGTTCGTTAATGGGCGAAATCCATCAAGGGGTTTCGGAGTTATGGGCGATTTTAGTAAAAAATATTTTTTATGAATATTTTCGAAACCGATCACTCGATCTATCTGAAATTTAGCATCAAATTGTAGAATCATGTGAAGTTTTGTATTGACCAGAGTACCGCAAAGTGTCAAAAAAAAATTTGAAAATGTGGTGCAGTTCTCATTCTCATGATTGCTCATTTAATCTTGATAAATAAACTATTATTTGAATTGAATTTCCTTTATGATGCAGTTCTATCTTATGAATACATCGATATAATTCCCAACTCTGAGAAACCAATACTTTCGGAGATATAATTTGTCTGTTTGATCTAGAGCGCCAGAAAGCTCCTGTCCACAGGGCTTGAACCCATTTTAATTTTTCTGAAAAACTACAAACGAGCGGGCTTTGAAACTTAGGATTCGTAATCTTCACCCCGTAATTAGTAAGTGGTGATTTTTTTAGCGAAATAGAGCAACGTTGTCTAAAGCACATAATTTAAAAAAAATTACGAAAAGAAAATTGGAAAAATTACGAAAAGAAAATTGGTTCAAGCACTGACGTGAAGTCATGAGCTTTTGCGCGTATGTTTTATTGTCTATCCTCCTGTATTGGACAGCCCAATCCCATGTTTAATTCGATTAAGAAAGTCCAATACAGGAGAACGGATAATAGAATTCACCATGGTAAATTCGATTGAGACTGTCCAATACAGGAGAATGGACAATAGAACATACGCGCAAAAGCTCCTGACTGCACGTCAGTGCTTGAACCAATTTTTAGTATGTGGTTTGGACCTACTAGGCCTATGTATACCCAAGTTTGCAACTTTCAAAAAGTTGTGGAAAAATTTTTATACACTAAAAACCGCGTAATTTTTGGACTTGTTTCAGATGCTGCTTTATATATCCTAATCCATCCATTTTCGAAACAACCTCAAACAAACCCTCACGGGTTTTTGAGAGCATTCAATTTGTGATGAACGAAGCCTTACTGGAGCTTTGTAGATCAATTACTTACTGAATTACGGCACTGTGGAAATAGGGCAGTTCTTCCAAAAATTAAAAATCTTAGTTTTATTTTTATCTTCTTTGGACTGAGATTGCATCGAAACCATTGATCTTACGAGTAGGGCTTGTATAATATAATTTGTTCATTTTTCCAGAAATGTACCAAACTACTTTTTTGTTACCTGAAGTGAGATTTAAAAATTGGTTCAAGCCCTGGGGACAGGAGCTTTCTGGCGCTCTTGTTCAAACAGACAAATTATATCTCCGAAAGTATTGGTTTCTCAGAGTTGGGAATTATATCAATGGATTCTTATGAAAGAACTTAATCTTAGTCGAAATTGAATTCAAACATCATAGAAAATTTTAAATTCAACAAGAGTGCCAAAAATTATCAAACCAATTCTACCCAACAACGAACTCATCCGAGATATTCATTCCTAAATTCTATGATGAACGATAATATATATTATTTCCTCAAATCCACTCCAATACTCCAATACACCAATATTCAAGTTTTGTTTTCACTGGAGATATTCTGAACACAATATTATTAACTTACCATTACCATTCCCATTATCATATGGATTGACCATAGGCATGAAAATATCAACCAACAATTATAATTCTCATAATTCTACGATTGCTGAAATGAATTAGACAATGTCCTGTCTCAGGAAAATGAGCTGACATTATAAAAATTCAACACAGAATAATAATATCATTCTGTGAAAACGTAGAAAAACGTATTATTATTGAAATTTTGAAAAATCATATCTCCGAAAGTATTAGCTTGTTATAGTTAAAAATGATATCAATGGATTCTTATGGTAAAACTGCTTATTGAAAAACATTTTATTTGGAATTTGTCATGTAAAAGAAAATTTTTTTGTTGTTACTCCGAAACCATGTGTCCGATTTCGTCCAATAACGAACTTAGCTGAGATATTTATCTCCCAAACCTACTCTACTTGTGGCCTTTCTGAAAAAATCAGAAGAATCGGTTCTAAGTTCAATATAAGAACCGTCTTCAAAACAGAAAATGATCTTAGAACTTGAAAAATAGAGACGTACAGAAATCAAAATAGCAGAATATGTATGTACAATCCAAGGAAATCACATGATGGATTGGAGTAATACAAAGATCCTAATGACAAAACCTGATTATATCAAAAGGAAACTTAAGGAGTCAAATAATCATTAAAGGATACTGTGGGAGGTATACTCATTATTGAACGGTTTTTTTCTGGGTTTTCTCTCCCAAACTCTGAAAAATATCTATATAATAAACATTAATTATTTTGTGATTTGCTTCTGCGTAAGAAACACAGGATATTTGTCAGAAGCAATCAATTGAACAATGTTGCCTAACAAACAACAACGAAACAACATCAACGAAGAAACAACTATTTCGTAACGTTTCGGAGTCTGTATCAGACTCCTTCGTCAGACGCTCAATGGAAATCGTTAGAATTATTTTGTTGATAGTTATTTTGTGAAATTCAAGAATTGTCACATTGACAGTATTTAAAAATCATAGCTAACATAGTTTTACTTCGCATAGAAATTTCCAAGTTCCAACTCCTTTTTCAATAAATTTAGCCAATAATAATAATTAATGTTTATTATATAGATATTTTTCAGAGTTTGGGAGAGAAAACCCAGAAAAAAACCGTTCAATAATTAAGGAGTCAACTTGTATTTTATTGAACAGAGAATGCAATTTTGCAAATTGCTCAATTGATATTGACCATATTTGGCTGAATTTATTGAAAAGGGAGTTGGAACTTGGAAATTTCTATGCAAAGTAAAACTGTGTTAGCTATCATTTTCAAATACTGTCAATGTGACAATTCTCGAATTTTAGAATAACTATCAACAAAATAGGTCTAAAGATTTTCGTTAAGCGTCTGAACAAGGAGTCTGATATAGACTCCAAAACGTTACGATATAGTTGTTTCTTCGTTGATGTTGTTTCGTTGTTGTTTGTTAGGCAACATTGTTCAATGGATTGCTTCTGACAAATATCTTGTGTTTCCTACGCAGAAGCAAATCGCAGAATAATTAGTTTTTATTTTATAGATATTTTTCAGAGTTTGGGAGAGAAAACCCAGAAAGAAACCTTTTAATTAAATTTTTAATTTTTGGAACAACTGGCCTATTTTCAAAGTGCCGTAATTTGGCAATTAATTGACCTACAGAGCTCCAGTTGAGCTTAATTTGTCACAAATTTAATGTTCTTAAAAACAGTATATGACAGTTTTTGTCGAAAAATGGATGGATGGGAACATCTGTATTCCGTTGGGAAGATAAGACGGTAACGTACGTAAATACCACATCTGACGTATAAAATGGGCAAAAAAAAAGTAAACAACAAGAATTCTCCGGTAAAAATGAACGATGAATATCAATGCGTAAAATGTAGTAGAAAATTTTCTAGATCTGCATATAAGATAGCTTGCTGTGGGCCCTGTGAAAAATGGTTTTGTGAAGAATGTTCAGGACTGAAACGTGAGGAAATTAAAGTGTTCCAAAGATCAGATATCGGTTGGACATGTTCCGATTGCAGTACTGTCGGCAGAAAGTCTATACTGAGAGTAGAAAGTAGTGATGAGGGGGATCAATCTGATGAGGAAAATCCAGTAATATCTACCTCTGATATAATGAATGAAATAAGGAAGAACCAAAATATTTCAACTAAAAATATGCAGTTGTTCAAGAGAGAAATACAGGAATCACTTCAATTCATCTCGGATTCTTTTGAGGAGATTAGAAAGGAAAATGCAGAAATGAAGAAGCAGTTGCAGGAAAATACTAGAAATTTAGAAGTTGCAAGTCGAAGAATTGAATGCCTTGAGAGGAAGTTAGAAAATGTTGAGCAAGAAAAACGAAAAAATAACATAGTTATCATGAATGTTCCTAAGCAACCTCAAGAAGATACCAATCATTTGGTCAACAAAATTATCGAAAGAGTGGGAGTAACAATAAACAACGAGGATTTTCAGGCCACCCGAGTTTCAAGGAAGGATAACTCACCTATATTGGTAAGATTGAGGGAAGAAAGAATGAGAAAGATCATCATCGAAAAGCGTAAAGAAATAGGAACTATTAGAAGCAAAGATTGTGGTATTACAGGAGACAATATATTATATATAAACGAAGATTTATCCCAGCGAAAACAACAATTATATTCAGCGGTGCGAAAATTCAAGCAGGAAAAGAACTATAAATTTGTGTGGGTCAAGGATGGAAGTGTATATGTTAAAAAAAGTGATGGCACGAAATCTGTGAGGATCGAATCAGAGGAAGATCTGAAAATTTTAAAATAGGAAGTTCATATTTGATGTAAGTTTTTTTTTGATGCCATGAATGATTACATTAGACATTTTCAAACAGTATATTATACAGATAAGTTGATAGATTTTAGTGAATGGAATAGTTTTGTTGATGATCAGAATAAGTATTGTTTTTCGGTTTTGCATAACAATATTAGAAGTCTAAGTAGGAATTTTGATGAATTTGAAATTTTTGTGAATGGAAGTCTGGGTAAACTAGATTGTATTGTACTCACGGAAACTTTTAAACTTGGCAATGAGCAAATATTCAATTTGGAAGGTTATAAAATGATTTATAATGTGGGGACTTTGAACAAAAATGATGGGGTTGTAATTTATGTAAGGGAAACCATTGATTTCACATATGAAATGGTGAATATAGGATATGTCAGAGCAATTAAATTACAGTTGAAATTAGGTCCATTCAACGTTGATATTATTGCATTGTACAGGTCACCATCACAGGATGCCCGCGAATTTGTCATGAACCTAGAGAAATTTTTTCAGGGTGCTGGCAGTGCTCAAAACATGGCACTGTTAATTGGAGATATAAATATAGATCTATTGGAAGATACTGCTATTAGGGAAGAATACCTCAGTGTCATGGCGGCGGCTGACTTTCAGCCTTCTATTACCTTACCAACTAGAATGAATTCCTGTTTAGATCATGTTTTTATTAGGGGGGAACTGCCACCAAAATTTGTTTTTCCAGTGGTAGTAGATTACTTGATAACTGACCATAAACCGATCGCTTTAAAATTGCTCTTACCTCAAGCAGAACCAATCCCAAAGCCCAGATCAAACACGACAAAAATTATTGATTATGAACGATTGAAATCTTATCTTGAAAATGAATCTTGGCGTACGGTTTTAGACGAGAAAAGTATAAATCACTCCACCAATCTATTTCTGGAAATATTGAGACACCACATAAAACGTAGCACACAAACTATTAAAATGAAAAGAAATGAAATAAAGTGGCGGGACTGGGTAACAAGAGGTTTAATAAAATCAATAAACAAGAAGAATGAATTATATAAAAAGTATAAAGTTGATCCTGACAATATCAATCTTAATAATGAGTTCAAAAATTATGCAAAAAAATTGAAATATTTAATACAAAAAACAAAAGAAAATTACTTTCGCAAAGAAATAAATAGGAATTCTGGTGAACCTTCTAGATTGTGGAAAACTGTGAGAGATTTGAGCGGAAATAAAAATAAAAAAGAAGCTATAGATATTCTAGAGGATTCAAGTGGTAACATTGTTTCACAGCAAACTGATATCGCGGAAACATACAATGAATTTTTCACAAATATAGGAAAAAAATTAGCGGGTAACATAAAACAAACAAAATTCAATTACAACCAAAAAACTTGTGTGAATTCAATAGTCATTTTACCAACTACAGAAGACGAAATTCACAATATCATAATGAGTTTAAAAGACAAAAAGTCTGTAGGTGTGGACGGAATTAAAGCGGAAACTCTGAAACAAATTTCTAAATATATAACTAAACCTTTGTGTTATCTTGTCAATAATTGTATTGAAAGTGGTATTTATCCCGACTGCCTAAAAAAATCAATAATAATACCGATATACAAATCCGGTGACCGAACATCGTGCAGCAATTATAGACCCATATCTCTTTTACCCGGAATATCCAAAATTTTTGAGAAAATAATAAGGAAGAGAATCTTAAATTATCTAAATAAGTACAACTTGATTTGTGACAAACAGTATGGCTTCAGAGAAGGTCTTTCAACACAAGACGCCATTGCTCATGTTATTGGCAATATATATAAAGCTATTGATAAGAATATTCCTGCCATGTGTGTTTTCGTTGATCTGGCCAAGGCCTTTGACACGGTTAGTCACGGAAAGTTGCTCTTGAGCTTGGAGAACATGGGTATAAGAGGTAAAGCATTAGATCTCCTCAAAAGTTATCTTTATAACCGGACTCAGGCAGTGCGAATTGGAGAATATTTGAGTGAGTTTAAAAAAATTGAGTATGGGGTGCCACAAGGCACAGTTCTAGGTCCACTTTTATTTTTGATATACATCAATGATCTGTATGATTTAACTTCGGGAGAGGCTGTTTGCTTCGCGGATGACACTGTAATATTTTATCAAGATAAAAATTGGAATGAGCTAAAGAGGAAGGTGGAGAACGATTTGGGAACAGTTATATCATTCTTCAATTCTAAACTGCTCACAGTAAATAGGGAAAAAACCAAGTTCATGATGTTCAACAGCTTCGCTCATAAGCTTCCAGAATTCACCAAACTCAGTATAAATCTAGGGGATACAATCATGGATATTGAGTTAACGGACAACATAAAATACCTTGGTATACACATAGATAGTCATCTCCATTGGAATGTTCATGCGACGAAGCTCACTCAGAAATTAAGATCACTAATTCCGAAAATTAAGTTGTGTAGATCCTTTTGTGATGATCGCCAGATGAGAGTTATATATAACGCACTAGTGAAGAGTCATCTGTTATACGGTAATATAGCTTGGGGAGGGATGTACAGTTGCTTTTTACGCAAAGTAGAGATTGCACAAAAATGGATTATGAAAGTTATGTTTCGAAAGGGTTATCGATTTCCGACAGATCAATTGTTTCGGGAAAGTGGATTCTTGGACATGAGACAGTTGTATTGTCAATCTCTGTGCATGCATCAATTTAAATATAAGAGCGATTGGTTAGAGGTAGAACATACGCATAGTACACGATACAGGGAACATTCCATAGTAGAACCTAGAATGAATAAAACGATAGGGCAGCACTCATTCATTTACTTGGGACCTAAGTTAGTAAATGATCTTCCAAAAACAGTAACAAAAATGAAATCGAAAAACATGTTCAGAAAAGTTGTATCAGAATATTTGGTCAATAAAGGTCGTACAGCTGTTAGGGATTTAATAGATAGAAAATAAGACATAATACAAATTTTTGGTTCCGGTTAGTTGGGTATGGCTGGTCGTGGTTGTTCAGTATAATGGGTTATTAATTGTTTATTATAATTAGTTATTAGATGTTTATTATGGTCGGTTATGGTTGTTTTATTTTTGAAGTTTTGTTTTCGAATGTGCTAATGAAATAAGTTCAGAGAATGTCCACGCGCGGAAACTTTTCCTTGTGGAGTATTATGTTTATATTTCGTAAATAATAGATTATGTACAAGAATTGATGTAAACCTGAGATAATAAACATTATTATTATTATTATTATTATTATTAGGAGCAGAATCTGAAGCAAAGTTCGCGGTTTTCAGTGTGTAAAAATTTTTCCATAACTTTTTGTGATTTGCAAACTTGCGTATACATTGCCCTAATGGGTCCAAACAACATACTAATACTAATACTAAGAGATACATCGATTTTGACTGGCCTAATAACTGTCAAATTTTAAAATAATTCGTTGAACGGTTCGGTAGTTACAGCTAACCAAACGTTCTTATCAATTTGCCCAAATGTCTGTAATTTTCGAATTTTTCGATGAAAATGGTCTTAAACGATTTGGTTCGACTCACTGATCAAGAATCCGTGGTCGAAATTCATTATGTCTGGCCGTTCCGGCCGGCCCTAGTCTCGATAACTCTCGAATGGAATGAGCTAGACAGATGAAATTTTCAAAGTAGGTTTGAGAAAGAAATATCTCGGCTAAGTTCGGTATTCGGCAATATTGGACAGATGGTTTCGAAGTAACAAAACAAAAATTTTTTTTTTACATAACAAATTCCAAATTAAATTTTTTTCAATATGCAGTTTTACCATAAGAATCCCTTCATATCATTTTTAACTCTAACAAGCTCATACTTTCGGAGATATGATTTTTCAAAATTTCAATAATAAATCGAATTAATATGTTTTCACAGAATGATATAATTATTCTATCTATGGATTGTTATACTGTCAACTTATTTTCCTGAGACATAAAATTGTCTAATTCATTTCAGCAATCGTAGAATTATGAGAATTATAATATGATATCAACTTTTAGTTGGTTGATATTTTCATGCCGATGGTTAATCCATCTGATGATGGAAATGGTAATGAAAAGTTAATAATATTGATTTCAGAATATCTCAGTAAAAACCCAGTAATATCCCAGTAAAAACAAAACTGGAATATTGGTGTATTGGAGTATTGGAGTGGATTTGAGGAAAGAATATATATTATCGTTCATCATAGAATTGCGGAATGAATATCTCGGATGAGTTCGTTGTTGGGTAGAATTCGTCTATTGGTTATGGATTGATAATTTTTGGCACTCTTGTTGAATCTAAATTCTTCTATGATGTTTGATTTCAATTTTTGCTAAGATGAAGTTCTTTCATAAGAATCCATTGATATAATTCCCAACTCTCACCTATACCTTCGAAGATATGATTTGTCGAAGTTTGAACAAGAGCGCCAAAGCTCCTGTCCACAGGGCTTGAAGCAATTTTTTGTTTTCTGGTGTCCCCTGGGTATCATCTATTCACCATGAAACTATGTACAGTTACTCGTGGACCACCCTGTAGATATGGAAAAGACAGAATATTCATGGGTGTTATTTGTTAATGCATTTGAGTTTATAGCGTCCACTATGTATCCCAGCACATCATTCCATCAGTGAAACACAACGTCAGAAAATGTTGGCGTTCCAATATACTGTAAAACTTTCTTCCAAGTTTGAACGGTGACCACGCAGATTATTTTCTTTCCGCAGATATATATTTTTTATTCGGTCACCAAAGTGGACGTGAAGGGCTTTATATGTATATATAAGAGATGGAGCTGGTCGAGGGCTCTGAGTGCAGGCTATGCCTGGAGGACGACGAATCTATCGAGCACATGTTATATGTGATTGCCTCACTGAGGACAGGAGTGTATTTGAGGAACTAGGAGTCCACAAGCTGAGACTGAGGGAACTGGACAGGCTTTCGCCGTCTAGGCTAATCTCCCCAATCAAAAGGCTTGACTGGTGGGGGGTGTATAGATTTAAGTGTGCCTCAATTGACCGTCTGTCCGACACAACACACACAGTGTGATCCAACGAAAACCTAACACCTCTATTTTCCAGCTTTAAAATGAAAATATGGAAAATCGCTCGGACCCGTCAATTTATGATTCGAGGGCGAACAACTTTTCGGCTCTTTTCATACCCCTAACTGCAACCCCCTAATGAGGGTAAGCACACCTCCTTAGTTTTGAATAGAGATGAGGAGTTTTGCGATACCCCATTTTGAATATCTTATCGAGTTGTGTTCTGTGTAGGCTTTTTGTTACTGCGTCCTTACGCCACCTTAGGCACAGCACTGTTAATTTTTGACCTAACAATGAATGGTGGCGATTACCGTGACTAGAAATTTTATTTCCTAGCCTCGGGATTGAACTTGGGGCTTCCGCTCCCAAGTCAAACGTTCTACCCCTGAGCCAACCGCATACATTATGTAAGTGATTTCTCACCTCGATATAGAAATGTGATGTGCAACCGTCATGCTGGAAATAAACTGCTCCACAAGAGTAAGGTATAATCGTTTCAACTAAAATAACTGACATTCTGAAACCTTTGGTTGCGCTGAAAACGTAATTTAATATAGTTTTAGATTCAAAACTATAAATGCACGTAAGTTTTTCGGTCTGCAACATATACAGGGTGATTAACAGAATAGGGTCAAATTTAACGACTTTTATTTCCGGACATTTTATTGTTGCCAGTTGTGTTCTGTGTAGGCTTTGTCACTGTGTCCTTAAGCCACCTCGGGCACAGCACTGATAATTTTTGACCCAACAGTGAATGGCGGCGATTACCGAGCTCGGCGATTTCCTAGCCTCGGAATTGAACTTGGGGCTTCCGCTCCCAAGTCAAATTCTCTCCCACTGAGCCAACCGCACTACAGATATGAATGGATTCTTACGATAGAACTGCATCATGAAAGAAATTGAATTCAAATAGACCAATTCTCCCCAATAACGAACTCATCCGAGATGTTCATTCCTCAAATCTACTCTGAAAATTATATTATATCAATTAAAACTTAGACAATATTGCAGTTTTGTTTTTACTGGAGATATTCTGAACCCAATTTGATCATGTATCTTACCTTAGAATATATTTCCATCGTTAAATGGATTATCCACGGGCATTATATTATCACCTCAAAAGTATAATATCATATCATCCTCATAATTCTACGAACAAGAATTAATTTTGACAGTTATCTCCCATAAGAAAATAAGATGACATGTAAGAATACAGAACATATAATAATTCATAGATAGAATAATTGAGTAGGTACAGCATTCTGTTAAAACATAGAAGTACGATTCATTATTGTAATTTAGAAAAATCATATCTCCGAAAGTATTAGCTTGTTAGAGTTTAAAATGATATCAATGGGTTTCTATGGTGAAACATCATCTTCAAAAAAATTTAATTTGAAATTTGTAATGTGCAAAAATAAATTTTGTTGCTCCGAAACCATCATGCTGATTTTGCCCAATAACGAACTCCACTGAGATATTTATCTCCCAAACCTACCCTGAAAATTTCAACTGCCTAGCTCATTCTGTTCGAGAGTTATTGTAGAAACATATTTAAAACACTTTACGGCAACCCGATCAATACAAAACTTCGCATGCATGTAGAGGTCATTATTCTACAATTTGAGGCTGAATTTCAGACAGATCGAGTGATCGGTTCCGGAAAAATATTCATAAAAATTGTTTTTACTAAAAATGGCCATAACTCCGAAACCGCTTGGTGGATTTCGAACGTTAACGAACTCTTCCGAGATATTTACGCTCCAAACCTGCCCTGCAATTTTAATCCTCTAACTCCTTTCATTCGAGATATATCGTGTTAACAGCCGGCCGGACGGCCGGACAGAATCGATTTCGACCACGGATTCTTGATCAGTGAGTCGAACCTAATCGTTTAAGACCATTTTCAGCCAAAAATTCGAAAATTACGGACATTTGGACAAATTCATAAGCACTCTGTTCCGAGGAACAGCAGCACCAAAAAGGGCCTATTATGTAATAAATACCCGCCCAAACATTTGATTTTAGGGGACGCTGAGTATATGCACCTCACGAAATAATCTTGGATTTTCATCTGAACAATACCGATGGTTATGCCCGTTTTACCGTCTAGGTAAAATGAACACTCTTCCGAAATACAGATATCGAGCAAGTAGTTTTGATTACCGTCAATCATTTTGCCAACTACTTCACAGAACTGGAGTCGGTGATCGGGATCATCCTCAATTAGTTCCTAAACAAATCGTATCTTGTAAGGATGGCATTTATGTTGTTTCAGGATTCTCATTATCATTGTGCGTGAAACATCAGATACATCGATCAATTTTCTAGTTCTCAAGGTCGGATCAATGCTTCATGACCTAAGACAGCCCCGTCCCTCGCTTTGTCTCTTTCATGCAGCGTCTTTTTGTTTCCGACTGAACCAGTAGCGTCAAGTTTGGCAACCAGTTACACAACGTAAGCAGTAAGCATTTTCTCCAGGATGTCGTTCGTTAAATAAAACCGCTGTTGTTCGCGCAAAGTCGTTATTCCTAAAAAAACAATTTTATCATTTCCACCCTTTCTTCTAAGGAATGCACCCTTTCAATTCTACTAAAATTTACAATCGCTTTGACACTCTTCTAACGTTCTTAAAAATTCACGATAGACTAAGGGAAATCAAAAATTTGGTCCATCTACTTTTTTGGACAAGAATAGTATATTCTAAAACAAGTTGCAGAATCGGCTCCTATTCAAACACGAATGCGAAATTCGTCGTTCGTTTTCGAAGGCATGAGTGTTGGAATTGCCTTCTGCGACGAGTATTAGAAGATATTTTCTTTATTTCAGACAAGTTTTGTCGAATACTGTTGAAATTTAATAAAAATTGGGATTATACATCCTAGTGGCATTTGTATTGTATCTTGGCTGTTGGTGTAACTGTTACGAAAGTTGACAGATTACGGAATTTGAAGTTGAATAGAAGGTAGGGCATGGATATCATATTTAAAACAGTTTTCTAATAGCATGAATGATTCAAATTAGCAAGAAGGAAATCTCTAGTGCCTACCTTATTATTTCAATGAAAATAAAACTTTTCCTATCAACAATTATTTCCCTATAAACAGATTATATTACATATATGGACAATTGACGTGTGTTGATATTTGATAGGATCGAATGTCAGTGCTGACTACTGACTACTAACGAAAAAAATTACTAGAAACAATGCGGGAATGAGTTCATTCCAGCACTCTGTTTTTAGTGCTGGAATGGAATCATTACGATACTGAAATAGAGAAATTTATTACCACTGCATACCTTCGAAATGTGTCGGATACGAATAATATGTTCGGGATAAATTCCACATTGCCTCTTTCTCTATCAGACAGTACTCGATACGATCTTCAAAATTAGTTATTGCAACACCCCTCGGAGTTGAAGTTACGGAAAAGTTCTTCCCCCTCGAATCAGAAATCGACGGGTGCGAGTGATTTTCCACATTTTCCTTTTAAAGTCGGAAAATCGAGGTGTTTGTTAAGGCAATCTGGAGGCCTTTCAATTTCAAGGGCTACGCGAATAATTAGGCTCGAAAGCATTTTCTCTATTGTGATGCTTCTTCAGCTAGCAGAGTTAATTTTTTGAACAATACCCGCATGATGTTTGCAAAGAGCTGAGGATGATTGAGAGTTACGTATCTCAATTTATAAACTTCTGACATCCGGTTTATTGCACTAATGGGATGATGATAGTCAAATGTTTATGTCATTTTCTCTATTAAAAGGTGATTTTGATAAAATTCTTTAAATCTCTAATAAAAATTGTTTCAATTTGAGTAGTAAGGGAATGGTTGCTATACTGTTTGGAAGGAAACATGAAAAATGAGCAGATAATTCCTGTCCTGGAAGTTTGAGAGCATTAGTGTTAAGAACAAAGTCACATTGCGCCACCATGGTGGCTCCACCACGTACTTCGCCACAATAGGGTTTAAGTTTCCTGGAACTCCTTTGTTTGTCATTCAGTGGCAGTGTCATTCATGTTACGCTGATGCTTGCTAAAAAACATGAAACCGGTACACATCTGGCCTGAATGACACTTTCCTCTTTAGGAGAAGACTGAGGTGGCTGGCCCTGATCAATATTAGCCGTATACCAGTAGATCTCAGATATATGACGACTATAAGACTATAAGAGTAATGTGGGGATAATTTGATTTATATTTTGTCCGTTTGCATTTGTTCGTTCACCTGATGTTTGATTTTTCTTTCCTCTTACTTTATTTTTCAACCTCAGAAATTTTGTTATGCCTGAGTACTTTTCATATTTATTTTTGTATTAGTTCAACTTTCATAACAGTAGTTAATTAAATTGCTACCATTCAACCTTCAGCATATGTATAATTATCAGCGAATTATAGGTTACAATCTCGTTTTTGGCGCGCGTGTTCCGCAAGGAACAGCGTGCTATCATTTCGTCACAATGTCTGTATTTTTCGATTTTTTTTTCGAAAATGGTCTCAAACGATTGGGTTCGACTCCCTGATGAAGAATTTGAGGTCAAATTCAATTCTGTCCGTCCGGTCCGGCCGTTAGCACGATAACTCTCGAACGGAATGACTTAGAGCGTTTAAATTTACAGGGTAGTTTTGTAGCGCAAATATCTCGGAGAAGTTCGTTAACGGGTGAAATCCACCGAGCGGTTTCTGAGTTAAGGCCGTTTTTAGTCAAAACGTTTTTTATGAATATTTCCGGAACCGATCACTCGATCTTTCTGAAATTTGGCATCAAATTGTAGAATCATGACCTTTATATGCCTGCGAAGTTTTGTTATGACCGGACGGCCCTTAAGTGACAAAAAAAAATTTCAAAAATTTTAAAATTTTGTTTTCACGATAACTCGAAAAATACTGATCTGATTAAATTGAAACTCAGTAGTTAGATGAAAAAGACCAATGCAAACACTTTTGCAAAATTTCGTGAAGATCACGTGACATAAAAAATCAAAAAATTACTACTATTTTGCGGAATACTTTGCTTAAAATGCCGAAAGCTATTTTTTTGAGGTTCATGCTGCCTTTTCCGGGCATTTTTCGTTGTGCGCATGCGCAGATGTGAAGTCATTTAACTGCTGTAGTTTTCGTCAGAGAGGATTAGGGTTTTGGGGTGGCGGATGCTATTCCTCCATAGAATCCAGATCCCTGATGAGGGTCTGCGCATGCGTAGATTAAAGATGCGATATCTCCCGAACCACTAGTGTTGGAGAATCGGAGTTTTTTGTAAGGTGTGTTATTTTGAGAGGACTTTTAGCCGCGAGTAGTTTGCGCATGCGTAGAAGAGAAGTGACTGTTTTTTAATTGGATGGGTTATGTTGGGAGTGCTGAGTCGATATTATGAGGTTTTAAAAGAATATTCATAGCAATTCAGTTCAAGGACAAGTCAGTTTGGGGGATGTAGCGTTGTTTCCGAGTTAAAGTGTTCGTACCGTGGCCCTGGGGCTAATTTTGAAATTGATGTTACCCCTTACAGGCATTTTTCGATATGCGCATGAGCAGACCATCAGTGATTTAACTGGTGGTGTTTTCGTCAGAGAGGATTGGGGTTTTGGGGTAGCGGATGCTATTCCTCCATAGAATCCCCTGTTGAGGGTCTGCGCATGCGTGGATTAAAGATGTGATATCTCCTGAACCACTAGTGTTGGAGAATTGCAGTTTTTTGTGAGGTGTGTAATTTTGGGAGGACTTGCAGCCACGAGTATATTGCGCATGCGCAGACGAGAAGTGAATGGTTTTGGGTTGTTTGGGTTATGTTGGGAGTAATGAGCCGATATTGTGAGGTTTTAAAAGAATATTCATGTCAATTCAGTGCACGGACGCAAGTCAGTTTGGGGGAAATACCGTTGTTTCCGATTTGAAATGTCTGTATGGTGGCCCTGAGGCGAATTTATAAATAACTATATCCAGTAGATCTATATTAAATTACGTTCGGATTTATATATATATATTATTCATATATATGTTTATTGTATGATTTATTTAGTGGAAGAAAGACCGATAGTGTCATTATTATTATTATTTGTTTTCTCAACAATGTCATACTAAATATTATTGAGTCATTTTCATGCCAAATGTATTATCCATAACGATAATCATTCTTGCGCGTACGCTCTGGAAACATCGCGTTATCATTATGCCCAAATGCCTGTAATTTCCGAATTTTTTGCCGAAATAGGTCTCAAACGATTAGGTTCAACTCACTGATGAAGAATTCGACGTCAAATTTGATTGTCTCCGGCCGGCCGTCCTGCCGATGCCACGATACCTTTAGAACGAAAAGAGATAGCGACTTGAAATTTTCGAGGTTGGTGGCGTTCGTTAATGGGGATAATCGGCCCTACGGTTTGCGAGTAATAGTTTTGTTTCAACCAATACAGATCCGATCGAATTGAAAATTGGTGAGTAGTTGTAGAATACAGACATTAAGACGTACGTGAAATTTTGTGAGAATCATATCACTAGAAAATAAAAAAAAGTATATTAAAAAATATTATTCATGTCACGATAACTTGAGAACTGAAAGAGATAGCAACTTGTAATTTTCGAGGTAAGTTGAGCATCAGAATGCAGCATTTGAGTTTGTTAATAGGCATAATCAGCCAAACAGTTCGGGAGTTATATCTATCTGAAATTTTGTTTTCATTTCCTCCTTGACTCAAAGAATATGACACCAATCTAATTCATGCATGGTAATTAGTTGTAGAATGCTGACACGCAAATGTCTACAAAATTTCATGGGGATCGTATCAATATAAATTCTTTTTAAAAATCATTGGAAATCTTTGAAATAAATATCGATATCTCAGAAACTATCCATCTAATAACGCTGAAATTTCGCGGGAAACTTCAGTACGTAACCGTTAAGCTAATTTCTAAATTTTAACGCAATTGGATCTATATTGTTGGAGATCTGAGCAGCATTGAGTGAGTACAGTATCTCGATGGGTGACCGTTGCCACGGTAACTTTCGAACGGGAATAGATAGCGACTTGCAATTTTCAGGGCAGGTAGCGCATTCGAATGGGACAGTTATGTCCTTTGTTGGGTATAATCGGCCAAACGGTTTCAATAATGCAACAATATAATGTAGATCCGCTCAAATTGAAACTTGGTAAAAAGTAGAATACTGACGCAAAAAAGTTTGTGGAATTTTGTAGGGATCGTAATGCAAGAAAATTTAAGAAACATTATTAAGACATATTATTTATCTCACTATTACTTGGGAACGGAATGACATAGCGACTTGCAATTTTTAGAGTAGGTTGTGCATCCTACTGCGACATTTGATTTCGTTAAATGGCTAATCTGCCAAACGGTTTTGAAGTTATGTACCTCAAACCGGCACTGCCAAAGTGCCTGTTTGTCGTTTACCATTGCAATTATCTTCACGGGGAAACAAATGCAAATCAATTGTTAGGTGTATTCCCGGATCATAAACATAACTCACTACATCAAGAATATCGAGGCAAACAGTCTATTAAGTAATCATTAAAGGATACTGTGGGAGGTATATTCATCATTGAATGGTTTCTTTCTGGGTTAATATAAAGATTCTAATGACAGAAACTGATTATATTAAAAGGAATCTTGAGGGGTCAACTTGTATTTCATTGAACAGAGAATGCAATTTTGCAAATTGCTCAATTGGTATTGACCATATTTGGCTGAATTTATTGAACAAGGAGGTGGAACTTGGAAATTTCTATACAAAGTAAAACTATGTTAGCTATGATTTTCAAATACTGTCAATGTGACAATACTCCAATCTCAGAATAACAATCAACAAAATAATTCTGAAGATTTTTTTCGTTTAGCGTCGGACGAAGGAGTCTGACTCCAAAACGTTACGATATAGTTGTTTCTTCGTTGATGTTGTTTCGTTGTTATTTGTTTGGCAACATTGTTCGATTGATTGCTTCTGACAAATATATTGTTATCTGTGTTTCTTACGCAGAAGCAAATCACAAAATAATTAATTTTTTATTTTATAGATACATTTCAGAGTTTGGGAGAGAAAACAAGAAAGAAACCATTCAACAGTCTATTATGGAATCCAAGAAATATTGAGTGAAACTGTGAAAAACATTCGGTACTGTAATGAGTTTCAAGCGCGTGGAACCACACTCTAACCCTAACATCGTCTATCATCGTCCTGATGAGGGGTAACACATAAAACGCATTAGTTGTTGATGAACTCTAAATACATCCATTTCGTTAAGACGTTAGAGATATATGGCAAGTTGTGAATAACTCTGATGCAAGCAAATAGAGGCATAATTTATTTGAATAACGTTCTGCCTTATATAAGTGTTTTTTTTTAGTCATATGGCAAACATCTCAGACGTTAGGCTTTGTACACCTTACACAATTTTAAACTAAACTAGCTTTTCCGTTTCGATCATATGAAAAATATAAAAAATGTGGGAAATATCTGTGGACAGGGGCTTTGGCGCTCTTATCAAACTACTAACGAGTAATTATTCGAAGTTTGACAAATCATATCTCCGAGTTGGGAATGATATCAATGGATTCTTATGATAGAACTACTTCATAAGAAAATTAATTCAAAACGTAAGTATTTTACTCACTTCATATGTTGGATTTACATACATCAGCGAATTATAATTAGAGCATTCTATAAAATCATAAAATTACGATTAATCACATATTGAAATTTTGAAAATTCATATCTTCGAAAGTATTAGTTTGTTAGAATTAAGAATGATATCAATGGATTCTTATGATGAAATTGTATTCTAAAAAAAAATTGAATTTGAAATTTGTAATTTAAAACAAATATTTTTTTTTTTCGTTACTCTGGAACCACCAAGCTCTGTGGACAGGGGCTTTGGCGTTCTTGTCAAACTACTAACGAGTAATTATTCAAACTCTGACAAATCATATCTTCGACAGTATTGGTTTCTCAGAGTTAAGAATGATATCAATGGATTCTTATGATAGAACTACTTAAAAAAAAATTAAATTCAAAACGTAGGTCTTTTACTCACTTCATATGTTGGATTTACACACATCAGCAAATTATAATTAGAGCATTCTATGAAATCATAAAATTACGAGTAATTTTGAAATTTTGAAAAATCATATCTCCGAAAGTATTAGTTTGTTAGAATTGAGAATAATATCAAAGGATTCTTATGATGAAATTGCATTTTAAAAGAAATTGAATTTGAAATTTGTAATCTAAAACAAATATCTTGCTCAATAACAAACTCAACCGAGATATTTATCTCCCATACCTACTCTGAAAATTTCAACTGTCTAGCTCATTCCGTTCGAGAGTTATCGTGTTGAAGGACCGCCGGGCAGAATCGATTTTGATCACGGATTCTTGATCACGGAGTCGAACCACCAAAACGTTTGAGACCATTAAAAGAAATTGAATTTGAAATTTGTAATCTAAAACAAATATCTTGCTCAATAACAAACTCAACCGAGATATTTATCTCCCATACCTACTCTGAAAATTTCCACTGTCTAGCTCATTCCGTTCGAGAGTTATCGTATTGAAGGACGGCCGGGCAGAATCGATTTTGATCACGGATTCTTGATCACGGAGTCGAACCAAATCGTTTGAGACCATTTTCAGCCAAAAATTCGAAAATTACAAACATTTGGGCAAATTGATGCGCACTCTGTTCCGAAAAACAAGAGTGCCAAAATGTATAAAGTGTTCTAAAAGAAAAAACATAATTTTGATATAATCCTTTCAAATGGAAAAATATTTCTGGAATGTGCTACAGAACGTTATATCCGTCACTCCAGGAGAAAAACTCAAATATCTGCTTGTAACGGCTATGGCGAAGAACAACGAATATCTAGGGCATTGATTTTGGATATACAGGGTGATTTTCGGATATTGAATGAAACTGTACAATAAATCTTAAACGAGTCAACTTACAGATTTAAAAGTTTGCAGTTATATCACCATTTTCGACTTAAGCCATTCCTAAAATTCAAAATGTGGGAAAGCCATGTGGACAGAAGCTTTGGCGCTCTTGTTCAAACTTTAACAGATCATATCTCCGAAATTATTGGTCTCTGGGAATTATATAAATGGATTTATACGATAGAACAGACCGATTCTCCCCAATAACGAACTTCTCCGAGATATTCATTCCTCAAATCTACTCTGAAAATTATATTATATCAATTAAAACTAATTGCAGTTTTGCTTTTACTGGGGATATTCTGAACCCAATTTGATTATGTATCTTACCAAAGTATATATTTCCATCATAATATGGATTATCCAGGGGCATTACATGTATAATCACTTCGATAGTACAATATTATATCATCCTCACAATTCTACGATAGCTGAGGTTATTCATTTGTCATTTTGCATTCAATCATACTTCCTTTCTAAAGGAGGTGTATTTTTATATCAGGAATAACGATCCAGTAATGATTTTGACATTTACTTCTCAAAGGAAAATAAGATTACATGTAAGAACACAGATCATATAATCGAAGTCAGGATCTTTTGCGCGTATGTTCTCTTGTCTAATCTCCTGTATTGGACACTCTTAATCGAATTTACCATGGTAAATTCGATTAAGAGTGCCCAGTACAGAAGATTGGACAAGAGAACATACGCGCAAAAGCTTCTCACTTCACGTCAGTGCTTTATTTTTTCAATGATGTTTGAAAAATTTTCTAGTGTTACGATCCTCACGAAATTTTGCAAGAATTTTCGCGTAGGCATTCTACAACTAATAACCATGTTTAAATTGGATCGGATTTGTGTTTTTCGAGTTATTGAGGAAATAACAACCAAATTTCAGATTGATATAACTCCAAAACCATCTGGCCGATTATGCTAGTTAACGAAGTTAGATGTTGCATTGAGATGCGCAATCTACGCTGAAAACTGCAAGTCGCTATTTCTTTCCGTTCTCAAGGAATCATGAGGTACATAATATTTTTTCGTAATTTTTAAAAAATTTTCTAGTGGTGCGGTCCTCACAAAATTTGACATTCGTCTTCATGTCGATATTCTAAAACTAGTTACCGAGCTTCTATTCGATAGAGTCTATATTTTTTGAGTTATCGAGGAAATATTATTTCACATGGTTATAACTTCGAAACCGATGGTCCCATTATGGCGGACTTATCTCTCCTATTCAGATGTGCAACCTATCCTGAAAATTACAAGTCCCTATCCCCTTTCGTTCGAGAGTTATCGAGGCAACGGTCACCCATCCAGCTATTGAACTCACACAAGGCTGCTCGGATCTCCAACAATATGGATCCGATCATGTTCAAACTTGGAACTTGGTAATAGAGTTAGGTTCTGAAAGCTGTCACAAAATTTCAGCGATGTCGGATGAATAGTTTCTGATGTATTGAATTTTTTTCAATAATTTTCTATGATTTTTTAAAAATTTTCTAGTTATACCATCTTCATGAAATTTTGCAAGAATTTTTGCGTTGCCATTCTACAACTAATAACAATGTTTGAATTAGATCGGTTTTGCATTTTCCGAAATATTGAGAAAATAACAACCAAATTTCAGATGGGTATAACTCCAAAACCGTTTTGATGATTATGTCTATAAAAAAACTCAAATGGTGCATTCAGATTCTCAACCTAACCTGAAAATTTTAAGTCGCTATTTTTTTCCGTTCTTAGGTTATCGTGACATAAATAATTTTTTTAATAATTTTTTTAAAATTTTCTAACCATACGATTCTCACGAGCATCCACATGTTTGAATTCTACAATTACTCACCAAGTTTCAATTCGATCGGAATAGTATTGGCTGTAGAGAAAATTATTACTCAGAAACCATTGGGCCGATTATGCCCATTAACGAACTTGTCCTTCGTATTGGGATGCGCCACATATCTTGAAAAATTCAAGTCGCTATCTCTTTCCGTTCACAAGTTATCGACGGCCGGACAGAATCAAATTTGACCTCGAATTCTTCATCAGGGATTCGAATCCAATCGTTTGAGGCCATCTTTGGCGAAAAATTAAAAAATTACAGACATTTGGTTAAAATGATAACGCGATGTTCCCCAGACGCCCCATACGCGCAAAAATGCTCGAAAGGGGCAATGTCAATATAATCAAATCAATAAATACATACATAAAGGTCTTGTAGGCAATGATTTATTGATCATCGCCTTAACATTCTACTACTGGGTGATGCAAATTCAAATTTAAGGGGGATATTGAAAGTAAAATTAAACAAAAGTTGGCAAGACTCTGTAACAGAATTTAATTTCTCCAAGCATACTATTATTGGTAGAATAGTTGCAATGCAAGCACACGAATTATTACTAGGTTCATACGAATAAATTTTGGTAGACCAGTTGAGAAATTATCTAAATGTACGAAATATTTCAATAAAATTCATTAAACGTGAATAAGGAAATACATACTTGATTAAAGTACCATTCAACATAAATCACCGAGGTGACGATAGCTTCCGGCCGGCCAGCTCTATGTGCTGCTATTCCCCACGGTCAATACCGTTCCCCTAACACTCTATCACGCTTCTGATATTTTATTCCAACTTTCCGAATAGGGAGCTAAGCTTTGTAATCAACTGAATACATATACAAATAGATTGATAAATCACACAAATTTTTTCGTTTAATTCTGAGCTTAAGAGAGATATTGTATACTCTACGTATAAAGTGAAATAATGAAAAAAATTAATTGGAATATCAAATTCATTTATTCAAACAAAAAAATATTTCATTAATTGCTAGCTATTTTAAAACTTAATCCAAAACATTTGGATCAAAAATATGTTTTGTTTTTCCATTTGGAGTATGAGTAAACAAACGGCTGGGCGGTTTTTCATTTTCGACCATCAATTTTCTGCTTAATGTTTGAATATTTCCAGTAATTTTAATGCAAAAATCCGTCCGTTTGAACGAATATTCATTATAGATTTCGTAACATAACGAAAAGATCCAAATCCCAAGATACGTTTACTGGAGTAACGGTTACTCGTTCATATTTCTCGCAGTTTTTATAGACGATTCCAAGATTTTCGAGTAATTCTGTTCGAGATTCAAATTCAATTTGACATTTCTCGTCGCTCGTTCAGACCGAAAACGTCGACCTTGAAGGAGCCGCGTTAACATTCGCCACAGAAATACGTGAAACGTCAGAATTTTGTCGATTTTCGTGAAAAGTCACATTTTCCTATCGTTCTTCCGGGAAAACGAAAGCAAGGATCGAAAAAAGGGCTCCGTTACGGACTAATTTCGAATCTCGTCTTCGCGTTCCCGAAAATACCGTCGTTCCGAACGCCACCGTTCCTCCGAATGCCTTTCCACAATTTTGCTCCTTTTGCCGAAATCAGCGTTTTTTCGCCTTTTCGCGATTTTTTTTTGCAAAATACACCCCAATCTTTTCGCTCCGAAAAAGCAAAACTCTACGAAACTTCCGTATTTTTCCTCGATAAACCCCATCGAAATTTCCTCCAAACCCCCCTCCTAGGGGGTTTCCTTTGATAAATGAAGAACTGCTCGACTGATTTTGTGCAAACATCACATAAACCATCTACTAAATACTCCGAACAAAGCCTAAAAATTTGGTTTGGATAGGTGAGCCCGTTCTTGAGTTATAAAATTACAACAAAAAGTGGCATTGATTTTCATATATTAAGATTATCGTAGTGGTAACTGCGACCTTGAGGTCTATTGTTCCCGTCAGAGGTGTCGATGTCATCACCATCAACAGCTCGCCTTCCAGTTCCAGAGTTCTGATGGACAGTATCTGAGATGGCTTCAAGGAGGCCCAAAGTAATCCTTGTGTTGGTCTGAGATGGCGTGGCATTCCAAAATCAGGTCGTAGTGGTAACTGCGACCTTGAGGTCTATTGTTCCCGTCAGAGGTGTCGATTTCATCACCATCAACAGCTCGCCTTCCAGTTCCAGAGTTCTGATGGACTCCAGTATCTGAGATGGCTTCAAGGAGGCCCAAAGTAATCCTTGTGTTGTTGGTCTGAGATGGCGTGGCGTTCCAAAATCAGGTGATCAGGAGTGTCATCCTCCTCTCAACAGAATCTGCACTCGTCAGCTACTGCTAGCCTTAATCTCATCATATGCTTCCTAAGGGCGCAGTGCCCTGTGTGAAAACCAGTTAGGAGGTGCACCGTGTTCTTACTGAGGTCCATATATTTCTTATCTCGGACAGTGTCAAAGTTCCGGAGTAAATATTTGGAGTGATACATTCCTGGGAGAGATCTCCAGAAAATACTCTTTCAGTTTCTTCTTTCATCCGAAATTCACCAACACCACAGTTGGGTTCCGGGCCAATAAAGGGGGTTTGTGCTCCTTTCTTGGCAAGTGTGTTGGCCTCATCATTTCCTTTAATTCCCGCGTGACCAGGATCCCAGACCAAGGAGACCCTGTTGTTCTCGTTAAGAGAGTAACCGTTAAGATATCGATTCTTGGAACCGGTGACTTAAGGATCTCTGATTCAAACGATAAAATTGATTTGTTTAGATATTGAATCTACACATGCATAGGTACTGCTAATTTCTTGGCAGGCAATTCAAATCTCCAGAAGTAACAAAATAAACTTCTATCTGACCGTTAAGAGGAGAACCGCATATTTCGATCCTAGGAGCTTGCGTATATGCAATCTGCTAACTTCTTTTCTTGACACCCTAACCGAATCTTCAGAAAAAAATTTAACTAACGCTAAGAGGTAAACCTCATATTTCGCTCCTTGGTGGATATGAGAATCGAACGAAAAAATTAATTAAACTAGTTATTGAATCGAAACATGCAATATGCTGATTACTTTTCTTGGTCGGCTTTTATAATCTCCAGAGAAAACAATTACAAACTTCCTTATGAGCACTACCAGAATAACCGTATATACATTCAATGAGGTGAACTGTGCTAATTGCCAATAACAAAAAAAAGGTACACGGTGAAATATTTATTGATTTTAACCATCAACAAATATTCCGCGTGGCTGGGCTGGATCACCTCATCGCTTAGTGTTTCCCAAAGTGGAAAGCGTCATTCAATGGCAGACACAGACCCAGGGTTCCATGGTTATTACCAATCATCAGTGTGACTTAGTCAACAGTGAATGACACTGAAGGGGTTATAGGGAACTTAAATCCATCGGTCGCGAACTGGAAGAAGGATTTCCATAGGTGTCACTGGTGGGATTCTTTCCCACAAGCGGCACCTATGGAAATCCTTACGAACTCCGACTCTCTGCGATGATGAAACCTTGAGCAATGTTCATTCTTCTACCGTAAGAGAGTCAGGGATGGCAATGTCATCTACCTATATAAGACCTTCACGGACTGAAAACGCCCGGTTTAGTGTGGTTAGAAAAACCACTTACCAGTTCAATGAGGTGAACTGACCTAATGGCCTAATGGTCAAACTGATGATTGGTAATAACCATGATACACTGGGTTTGTGTCTGCCCTCGAATGACGCTTTCCTCTTTGGAGAACACTGAGCGATGAGGTGATCTAGCCCGGCCACGCGGAATATTTGTTGATGGTTAAAATCCATAGATATTTCGCCGTGTGTCGTTTTTTTAGAATAACCGTATATTTCGATCCTTGAAGGTTGGTATAAGAGGATATCAGATTTAAAAAAAATTACTTTAATTTGTTATTGAATCGACGCATCCAATCTGCTTATTACATTTTTTGACCCGATTGTCTAGTCAACAAGTGCTTTTTAGGTCAACATTTTTGTGTATTCTTCAAAAATGATGATTGAGGTGTCATTCGATTGGGAATGGCATACAGATAGTTTTTGAGCAAATGTTAAGGCCGCTCACAAAAATTGCAATACTTATAAACAATTGAATGAAAAAAAAGAGGGAGGTTCGCCTAATATCTCAAAAACTATTTGAGATAATTCAAATTTGAAAAAAGATTCAAATATAGGAGGAAATTTCCTAAACATAGTCCCAACTGCTGGAACTGTAGGACTAATATTTATAATTTTCCTAGAGGGTTGAAAATACGCCCGAAAATAGGTACTCCGGCTTGCGCAAGCCTCGCCCCCTTCGTACCTTTGATGAATAAATATTATTTAAGCTTATTAAATATGAAAATAAAAAATTCAGGCGTCTGAAGGATAGATCAATGAACAATAATCCGTGGTCCAAAAATGTTCATCGCGATTTTTCAATTAGCTATCCATCAAGATCAAAATGGGATAATACCCGAAACATATATGACAACAACATCGTATTATATTATGAAACTTAGGCCAAGTGTTTTCTTCGCCTTATCAATAAAAAAAACACTGACTTGAATTCAGTGCTTTTTTGGGACAGTTTTCCATTAATCCTTATTGCTTTTTAAAATTTTTCTAAATGTCAAAAATATAATCTGCAGAAACCGGATAACATTATTTTCTATTGTAATTGAATTCATAAGCAATTTAGAATTGGAAATTTAAATACGAATATATCGGATAAATCTGTGAATTCACACGACAATTTTCAAAACTAATTCACTTTTATCTTCTTGAAAGACTATCCACTTAATAATGCTTTGATACTGACTAAGTTTCAGGAGTTGGTAATATTCACATATCTACGTCCCATTCCATGAATCAATAACCAACATTCTAAGATTGCTAGATCGCTTGAAATAAACGGCAATAGAGCGTGTGAACAGTAGCTTAGAGCGTTATTGCGACGAGCGAATGCTCATTCTATCCCCTATCTAGCAAATACTTTTAGCGTTAACAGATGCAGAGCATTCTTTCGTTGCTCTTTCTGCGTTCGCAAAGATTCTGACGAATATTCTAAGTTTGCTCGATCGCTTGATATAAACGGCACTAGAGCGTGTCAACAATTGCATAGAGCATTCTTGCGTGTTCAGAAGCGCTCGCTCCCCAGAGCGATCTCTTCAAAGCGTTCTGGTGCTCTAGCGATTTGTTTTTATCCGATCTATTATGAATTGGTCTACAGAAAAAATGTCTTCTAATATTGGAGCCTACCAAAATTCCAGATGTCTGTGGGATCCGACGTATGAACAATATAAAAATACAACCCGCAAACACGATGCTTGCCACGAAATTTCCAATATACTTGAATGTACTGTAGCAGAATAAAAAAAATTGGTTAAAGCTCTGTGGACAGGAGCTTTTTGGCGCTCTTGTTCAAACAGACAAATTATATCTCCGAAAGTATTGGTTTCTCAGAGTTGGGGATTATATGAATATATATATATATGATAGAACTGCATCATGAAAGAAATAAAATTTAAAAATAGTGTCGTTTAAAAAAAATGTTTCAAAAATTATCATTTAAACAAGAGCGCCAAATAAAAGCGAAATCTACAATGCTTCAAAAATTGTCATTAAATTTATTTATCAAGATTAAAAGAGCAATCTGCAATGATTCATCCTCGTGGAATGGGTTGTTGCAACTTACACTCGGTGCATAGTTTTCACAACTCGAAATACCTAAGGAAAGTATCATCGAAATGTCTAGAGCAAGGCTGGAGACAATCATAGCAGATTGTCCGTTTATTCCTGATATTTGAATAGGTAGAAGTTTACGAAAAAATTATTTTAATAGTTCAAAATATATTACCTAGCAACATTATGAAAATACTGTATATAGGAACATGTCTTACTACTTAAGGAAGTAAAATGTAATATTAACCTCAGTGGTCAACGAACAGTAATCTCTTTTGATGATTCCATTATGTTCTTCTTTCCTATTGCCTTCATAAACTACATCATTAAAATGATCCAATTCTAGATCTTCTGAAACATCATCCCGAATGTATACGTGAATTATTCAATATGCAACCAGTCAATATTATATTTGGTTTCAAAACAGTCTTGTATATATTCACAAATTCACAACACATTGTGTACTTATTTCAAACTACGAATTGACATGACTCTAATAGCTAGATAAGATGACATTTATGAACAGTGAACACAGACAGTGAATACATAGAACTACGATGTATTATTGAAATTTTGAAAAATCATATCTCCGAAAGTATTAGCTTCTTAGAGTTGAAAATGATATCAAAGGATTCTTATGATGAAACTGCATCTAAAACAAAATTGAATTCGAAATTTGTAATGGAAAAAAAATTTTTTTTTCGTTACTCCGAAACCATCAGGCTGATTTTGCCCAATAACGAACTTAGCCGAAATATTTATCTCCTGACCTACTGTGACAATTTCAACTGTCTAGCTCATTCCATTCGAGAGTTATCGTGTTAACGGACGGACGGACGGACAGAATCGATTTCGACCACGGATTCTTGATCAGTGAGTCAAACCAAATCGTTTGAGACCATTTTCACCCAAGAATTCGAAAATTACAGACATTTGGGCAGTCTGTTACCAGTAACAAGAGCGCCCAAAATGGTCAAAATCCTCTAACGCCATTCTACAGAAATTTTGGAATCGACCTCATTCTTCTTGTTCTTGCATATCCGTCATCATTCCACCTACATTATTCAGTATTGTTCGCTGCATTAAATTTGTTGCCCACGAACACCTCTTCCTTCTTTTCTTTTTGCTTGTTTGATACAAAATAACAAATGCAGCACTTGCAAATTATAATATTGCTCTCAGAGTCGGACATAACGAAGCACCGTCAGTCACAAAATTGAGATGAATGAGCATTCGTGTGGCTGATCTAAACATCTATCTATCCTGAGCAAGAATTCTAGTTCTTTGTTCTCGTTTTTGCTCGATAATACATTTGTGTAAACGCTGAAAACGAGCTTTCGTTTACACTAAAAGATCAAGAAATAATGTTCTTGTTCTAGCTGTTGCTCTTTGTTCGTTTGATTTAAACCCACCTTTACGACATGATTTCGGAAAGGCTTAGTGCTTAATAATCCTCGGAGGTGCTCGGGAGCACTTAAGGGATTACTAAGCACTAAGCCTTTTCATGAAGTGCTCGAATTACTAAGCACTAAGCACTGGTTATAAAAAGTGCTCGGGAGCACAATACTCGGGAGCACAAAAAGGCTCCAAGCACTTAGCACAATGCTTTGGCTCAGCTCTGGCTAAGAGTGTAACCCGCATATGTTGATCCTGTGGGATTTAAGCTCTCGGATTCGAAGGATAACATGAATTTGATTAGATACTTAATGCACATATGGAATCTGCTAATTAATTCTCTTTGTCGGACATTTGAAGTTGCAAACTTCTATCTGAGAATAGTCTCGCTGCAAAGCAAGCAGCTGGACCTGCAGTCCTTTCAGAATTGAACAAATAAAATTGTGTAATCAGTCCATTGGTATATACGCATTCAGTTGATTACATATCAAGGCATGGCCGCCCCTTCGGAACGAAGGAATAATATATCAAAAGCGTGATAGAGATACAAAAGAACGGTATTGAACGTGGTGGGATAGCAGAGCTTGGCGCCGGCTGGGAGCTATCGCTATCGGGCGGGAGCTATTGTCACCTCGGTATACAGTAAGTTCCGGAGATACAGGTATCATGTAATTTGTTTATTTTCTGGGCAGTACTGAGAATATCGAGATTTTTCTTTCAAAAACGAAATCTATATTAGATGAGAGATGTATGGACTGGTAGAGACCATATTTCAGAGCAATTCACAGAATGTATGTAGCTATTCAACTTCGATGAAATCACGATTTCGTTGTCATATTTAATGTCATTTGCTGAGATTTAGGATCTCAAATATTTCATCTTAATAAGATGGGGCACAATAGATCTCAAGGTCGCGGTGCAACGTAACCCCTTATCAATAATAATAATAATCTTAATAAGATGAACTGTTTGAAAACATACAATTCGTCAGTAACAAAGACTGACAGTAATTAAAAAAAAAAATTGTCTACTGAAGAAATAACAATCAAACCTATTTATTTCATTTCATAACACATTACTTTAGAGCATTTAGCCATGGAAATGAATTAAATATCAGAGGGATTAACTTACAACATGATGGAGCAGGCCCACATTGTTCCATAGAAGTTACTCAATATCTCAATGACAACTATCCAATACAGATGGATAGGAGCAGCATACCACTGAAATTACTTGCGCGGAAGTAAGGCACAGTTCCGACATGATAAGAAGGGCAATAAATGTTGAGAGATAGGAAATGTGTAGAAATGGAAGGACTTCATTTCGAACATCTCTTGTAATACTTCTCGTTCAATGATGTGGTATGAAATTAAATGAATGGATTAGATTGTTTTCGTTTCAATAGTCAATTTTTTCGAAAAAATAACTGTCATTACTTGTTACTGACGAATTGCATGTTTCAAAATAACTCACGTTATTTCGTTGAAAATCTTTAAAATCCAAAATCTTAGGAAATAACATTAAATAAAAAAAACAGAACCGTATTAAAACCAAATTAAATACATATGAATTCGTTTGTTTGTTACTCCCTTGAAAAAATGTGCCATTTCAAACAAAAACTGAATTTATTAGACTGAATTGTGTATTTGTTCATGACAATAACGACATTTTTCAAACTATTGTAAATAATATAGATTTCGAAGTTTGAATGAAAAACCTCGATATTCTGAGTACTGCCCTGAAAATAAACAAATTATAGGAATCGTTTTGAAGGATTGGTGAAAGTGAACAATGCCACCAAATTTGATCATCAAATCAAATCGGACCACTGGTTCCCAAATTAGGGATATCGGAAATTCTGGCCAACAATCGTGAATCGTATATTTCTTAAACTAACTGCCTTTGGATAAAAAAGAAGCAATTTTTCTGAAAGGTATGGATAAGCTGCATTTACCACTAGGCTATGGCCAATCACTCAGGTAATACCCTGTATAAATCGTCTATTGCAGGCGCAATATCATAGGAAGTGAATGAAATCAAATTATCGTTGAAGATAACAGTTCTTGGAATAATAAATTTGAAAGTATACAGGCTGAAAAAGGCACCACAGTTTAAATTTGGCGCGCCCGACGTTTAGTTCTGCACTCGGCTCCCTGGGGTCGCTTTCTACGCTTCCAATCCAACTCCATGTAGCTCTCACTTCTCCTAACAATATATTCTTTGCATCAGTCTATCAGTTTGCCCAACACACTTCAGCTGTAGTCATAGATTAGAGTAGTACCTACTATTCTAATCTATGGATGTAGTGTACCAACTTGTTCAGGGTAAAACCCGGTCGAAAATAAAAAAAAAATATTGGAATTCAGAAATGTTTACGTACGAAGAAAAGTTAATTTGCGATATTTGGATGTGTACGATGTGTAGAATTTATTTTATTTTCAAACTGGTAATGGCATAAAGGAACCTTATTTTCAGTAGGTATTATTTGTTTCATTCATTATCGCAAATACATTTCTCACATGGAATAGAAAATTTCACCAAGTTTGTCTAATAATAAGGTTAGCGTACCCTGATGCATTTTAATTCATTCGAGAGACACTTCTCCGTACGTACATTGGTTCTCTCCACCAGCATCACTACTGAATGAGACAAAATCATAACTCTTAGTGGAAATAGAAACGAAAATTCGTATGACATACATGGGATTGACTATGCTACCATTAGAAGTTCTCTAACTCATGATCGCTAAAAGAATTTTTACTCACCCTGAATGCCTCTCTGAATTTCACCGACATTATGTTGTATAATATGGGGTTTATAGTTGCAGATAGGTAGTACAAAATTCCACTGATATATGTAACAACTTCATAGATTTTAAGATAAAACTTATAAGTCTCCTGGTTTGACAGATCACCGGAGTGTATGGTGAAGAGTCGCTGGATGTGGAAGGGTGCCCAGCATATGAAGAAGGCGACAACGACAGCAACTAGAAGAAAAAAAATCAGCTATAATGGAACGATGAACATAGGCTGAAAGTTCATGTTCAAACCACCAAACAGTATAGCTATTTTTTTTAGTTTGTGTATTTTCATTTTTATATACGAAATTTAGCTTGCATTGCTGGAAATTTACCATGAAATGAGCGAGAAAGTTTATATTAAATTCGTGTTCTTGAAACGATTCAAATGTTATTTTTCTGAAATAAAGCATAATTTGGTTTTTATCAGATTCAGCATTACGAAAATCTCCAATTATTAGATTTGAGTACCAATTTCCTTGTGAGAATCTATGATAACCAAGAGGAGAAAGAACCAAACATGATTGGATCAATCTATACAAACAATTATGAAGCGTGCTTTGATAATTGACATAATAATAATAATGATTATAATATACATTTATTCGTCGAATTTTCTGTGTTTTTTTTCAGATGTTCTTACGCTTTATTAAGGTTAAATGATTTATAGAGAATCTAACATCTACCCTTTAGGCCATTTTAGTTAATTTTTTTTAGGGTTGTACAAATAGAATTTATTTAACCGAATATTTGTCACACCTCAGAAGGTGCAGAATTTGTAGTTTTTTTCCATAAAAGTATGCCTCGATGACATTTTTAATGTCATCTGAAAGCAGTGCATCTACACATTTATGTCTTGAATTATTGAGTGAATTCCATTAAGAAAGACAACTCCAAGAGAAATAATCAATATTGCAAATTAATTCTACATTTATTTAAAATTTCGAGAGACTGAAGAAAATTAGATCACAATTGGTTATGGGTTTAAAAGAGATGTTCAAAGTGAGAAACCCCAGTTTCCATGGATTTTTATGACGTTGCATCAATTGGTCGTGCTAATAACATTACAGAAATTTATATTCCGTCAGAGTAACTGTTATTATTATAACAAAAGAAACGAGAAAAGGTGAACCTTTTTTTTGATCATTAGAAAAAAAATACAAAAATACAAATAAAAATACGCTGTAGCTAAACCTAAACCTAAACCAAGCTGTCACAGTGCTTCCAGCCTATTTTTGAAAGTGTTTTTAGCGGGAGCCATCACAACCTCCTCCAGGACAGCGATCCACCTCCTAAATACTCGATAAGATATGAAGTTGAATCTACAGGTGATATGTGCGCGCTCTCCACGGAGTTTATATGGATAACCCCGAAGTCTCTCATGAAGGCTCAGAGGGAAAATGTGCTTAATAATATTGAGATGCTCCGAACTAGGTGCATTAAAGACGGTGATTAGATCGCCTCTGATTCTTCGCTCCTTGAGACTTGGCAAACGGATGATTCGCAATTTCTTCGTAAGAAGTCTAGTTCCCCTGTACGGTATTCTTGTAAAGCGCTGTTGTACATTTTCAATTAATTGTTCATCCCGCACTAATGACGCGCACCACACTGGATTTGCGAATTCTAGAATCGGTCGAGCGTAAGTTGTAAAGAGTCGAGCGATGTCTTTTTTATCTGCAAAACGAAACACCCGCCCGATCATAAACGAGATTTTGTTGGCTTTTTTTACTTGCGTCATAATGTGTTGAGACCAGGATATATCCTGTGTCACCACAAACCCGATATCGACGTGAGAGTTTGTGGATTCCAATCGTATTCCATCAACTTCATATCGAAGACCGGGATTACCCCTCCACAGATGGAGCACAGGACACTTAGACAGATTCAAAGAGAACACCCACGCCTGGGTCTATGCGAAGACACGGTTTATATCCTATTGTAAAAAGACATGGTTTGATGGATCGTTATAAATCTTAGTGTCGTCAGCGTACGCACCAGAACTAGATTTCAAACAAAGAAGAAGATCAGCCGTGTACAAATTGAAAATATAGGGACCCAAAATGGATCCCTGGGGTACTCCGTTTAAAACAGGAAATTCGTGCCTTTGCGTATCTTCGATTTTCACGACATAGTACCTATCATTCATAAATTATGACATCCAATTCAATAGATTACCCCTTATGCCAAAATGCTCTAGTTTCTGAATTATTAGTTTGCGAGTTGGTACTCTGTCAAATACCTTACTGAAATCTTGATATATTATAATCGACACATTTTTTCATATTCAGTTGCTTCGACCATTTATTTACAGAACATAGAAGGTTTGTGACCAACGATCTTCCCCTAGTGAAACCATGCTGCTGTTGGGGGAGAATCTTCTTCACCTCTAAGAGCACCTTCAAACTATCCATAGTAATTTATTCCATCATCTTGACTACAATGGAGGTCAGACTGATCGGACAATAGTTCTGCGCTTCTAGTTTGTCTCCCTTTTTGCGCATGTTCTGGGGAACATCGCGTTATAGTTTTGCCCAAATGTCTGTAACTTTCGAATTTTTTGACGAAAATGGTCTCAAACGATTAAGTTCGACTCCCCAATGAAGAATTCGAGGTCAAATTTGATTCTGTCCGTCCGGCCGTCCGTCCAGCCGTTGCCACGATAACTTGAGAACGAAAAGAGCTAGCGACTTGATATTTTCAGGGTAGCTGGCGTATCCCAATACGACGGACAAGTTCGTTAATGGGCATAATCGGCCCAGTGGTTTCCGGATAATAATTTTGTTTTCAACCAATATGAATCCGATCGAATTGAAACTTGGTGGGTAGTTGTAGAATATGAACCTAAACACGTTTGTGAAATTTTGTGCGAATCGTATTGCTAAAAAATTTTAAAAAAATTATGAAAAAATATTTTTGTTGTCACGATAACTTGAGAACGGAATGAGATAGCGGATTTAGAGTTATAGCCATCTGAAATTTTCTGAAATTTGGTGGTTTTTTGTTCCTCATTAACTCGAAAAATACTGAACCGATTGAATTCAAACATGGTTATTAGTTGTAGAATGCCAACGCGAAAATGTTTGCAAAATTTGGTGAGGATAGCATTTGTATAAAGATTTTAATAAATCATTGAAAATAAAAAAAAAATTCTATATATCAGTAACTATTCGTTTGAAATTGCTGAAATTTTGCAAGAGCCTTCATAACCTAACTCTACTGCCAAGTTTCAAGTTTTAATACGATCGGTTAAATATTGTTGGAGATTCGAGCATTCTTGTGCGAGTTCAGTAGATGGGTGACCGCTGCCTCGATAACTTTCGAATTAAAGGAGATAGGGACTAGCAATTTTCAGGGTAGGTTGAGTATCCAAAAGGGAGAATTGATTTCGTTTTTGGGCATAATCGGTCTAACGGTTTCCGAGTTATACCCACCTGGAATATTATTTCCTCGATAACTTAAAAAATATGGACTCGATCGAATTGAAGCTTGCCAATTAGTTGTAGAATATCGACATGAAGACGTGTGTAGAATTTTGTGTGAACCGTATCGCTAGAAAATTAAAAAAAATTGGTTCAAACACTGACGTGAAGTAAGAAGCTTTTGCGCGTATGTTCTATTGTCCATACTTCTGTATTGGACACCCTTAATCGAATTTACCATGGTAAATTATGTTGTCCATTCTCCTGTATTGGACACTCTTAATTCGAATTTACCATGGTAAATTCGAATTAAGTGCCCTATACAGGAGAATGGACAACATAATTTACCATGGTAAATTATAATATATATATAAATTATAATCGAATTTACCATGGTAAATTATAATATATATATAAATTATAATCGAATTTACCATGGTAAATTATGTTGTCCATTCTCCTGTATTGGACACTCTTAATTCGAATTTACCATGGTAAATTCGAATTAAGTGTCCTATACAGGAGAATGGACAACATAATTTACCATGGTAAATTCGATTAAGAGTGTCCAATACACTCTTAATTCGAATTTACCATGGTAAATTCGAATTAAGTGTCCTATACAGGAGAATGGACAACATAATTTACCATGGTAAATTCGATTAAGGGTGTCCAATACAGAAGTATGGACAATAGAACATACGCGCAAAAGCTTCTGACTTCACGTCAGTGCTTGAACCAATTTTTAAAGATAGGCTTTTCCACTGCTTTCCTCCAGACATTAGGTAGTTATCCTATACAAAAAGATTTTGTCATAAGCAGCGACAGCTACTTTGAATATTCACAAAATACACATTTTCATATTATTATTATACAGTGTTGGGATGAAGTATTGAACCAACTAAATATCTTTCAAACGAGAAGAACGATATTTTTCAAAATTTGCAGGTAAGTGTAATTGAACAAAATGAATCTGATGTACATTTTTTTTGTTAATAATATACTTCCGGCTTAACCGGAAATGCCATCAACTTCTTTAATTTAAATGGGACACCCTATATATTTCTACAGATTTTGAAAGAACTTGTTATTTTGAATTCATACATACTTAGTTTCGTGTCAAAAAATTTGTAAAACGAGGAATAACTCATTGTTAGTTGTACAACAGGTGTACATTTCATTATTTTATAATAATGAGAAACAAAATTACTTCAAATGTTCAATATGCTTGCCGTTTGCTCGCGGACATAATGCCATCCTATTAACAAATTCTTGAGTCACTCTTTCCAAGACTTGTCCACGTATTAGTTCATATTCATCAATAATTCTTTGTCTCAATTCCTGTAAGTTTGTTGCTAGTCTAACGTAAACACGTGATTTTAGATAAACCCAAAGAAAAAATCTAACGGGCTAAGATCCGGAGAACGAGCAGGCCATAGTATGAATCCTCTACGTGCAATCCATCGATTTGAAAAAATCGCATCCAGAAAATCCCTAACCCGTCTATCATAGTGGGGAGGTGCTCCATCTTGTTGAAACCAAATATTTTGTGGTAATTGCCAATTCTGTTGGAGTGCAGGAATAATTTCGTTATTTAGTAGATCCAAATACTTGTCACCATTCAATTTTCCTTCGATAAAAAATGGGCCTCTAAGCCTATTTTCGACAATTCCCATCCAAATATTCAACTTCTGTGGATGCTGGGTATATGCTTCATGAATCAAATGAGGATTCTCATTTGACAATATCTTGAGTTATGGCGATTAACTGTTCCATTTAAACAAAAAGTTACTTCATCGGAAAAAAACTATGTTAAAAGCAAAATTTTCGTCGACAATACAGATGTCCATTAGCCGTTCGCAAAATTCCAGCCGTCAAAATCATCGTCTGACAATTCTTGAACCAACTGTACCTTATGCAGATGATACTTTTCACTTTTTAATATCTTTCCTACAGAACGTCGACTGATACCATGGTTTAGTGCCAAATTTATAGTGGAAGTTTGAGGTGATTCTTCTAAATCTACTGCAATATTCTGTTTAAACGTTTCGTTCGTTGCAGTCAGCGGTCTTCCGCAATTTTTTTACAATGCCAGTTGTATTAAAACATTGTAATGTTTTAGTTACTGTTGAGCGTGTTATTGGATTTCTCTCCGGATGCAAATTATTAAAAATATGACACACTTCTTCATGAGTTCTAACACGATCACCATAACCGATCATCATTAAAATTTCAATACGCTCTTTTTCACTTAATTGAACCATTCTAAATTGTAAAATTTATTTCCGTCAATTAGAATTTGACACTTGGAAAACAAAAGACTTACTAAACAGTATTCGTTTATTTATTACTATGCATACAAACAACATCAATTAGTTTATCTAAATAGTTTTTTGCTCTATTGCAAAAAACGTTTATTAAAGTGCTATATTCCTCGTTTTTACAAATTTTTGTACACTAAACTCAGTATGTATGAATTCAATATAACAAACTCCTTCAAAATCTGTAAAAATATATAGGGTGTCGCATTTAAATCAAAGAAGTTGATGGCATTTCCGGTTGAACCGGAAGTATATTATCAACAAAAAAATATACATCAGATGCATTTTATTCCATTGCACTTACCTGCAAATTTTCATAAATATCGTTTTTCGGTTTAAAAGTTATTTACTTGGTTCCATACTTTATCCCGACCCTGTATATTATTATACTGATCCTCCTAGGTATTCCCCAAGCAGACCCCTCATAAGCTCTAGAAGAGCCTGAGCGAGTAAGGAGAACCAGTTGTGTTCTGGGTAGGCTTTGTTACTGTGTCCTTACTCCACCTTAGGCACAGCACTGTTAATTTTTGAACCAACAGTGAATGGTGGCGATTAACGTGACTAGAAATTTTATTTCCTAGCCTCGGGATTGAACTTAGGGCTTCCGCTCCCAAGTCAAACGTTCTACCCCTGAGCCAACCGCAGACATTATGTTAGTGATTTCTCATCTCGATATAGAAATGTGATGTGCTAACGTCATGCTGGAAATAAACTGCTCCACATGAGTTAGGGATAATCGTTTCAACGTAAATAACTGACATTCTGAAACCTTTGTTTGCGTTGAAAACGTAATTTAATATAGTTTTAGGTTCAAAACTATAAATGCACGTAAGTTTTTTGGTCTGCAACATATGCAGGGTGATTAACAGAATATAGTCAAATTTAACGACTTTTATTTCCGGACATTTTACTGACGAGGCAGTAGTGCTTTGAGGTCATTCAATGTTTCTGGTGGAGGTTGGTGATCATCTAATCTTCTTTGTAGCATATCCCATGCATGTTCTATGCAGTTTAAGTCTGGCGAATGCGGAGGTATTGATTGTAAATGTGGAATACCATGCTCGTCTCGCGCATTTTCTACTATTGCTGCACGATGTGGTCTTGCGTTATCGTCAAGAAATTGGAAAGCTTCACCAATGGCAGCATGAAAATTTGGCACTACGTTGCCAATGACATGTTCCCTATAATGTAAAGCATTCATATTGCAAGGACAAATGTGAAGGTCTGTGCGCCCGTTGTAACATATCCCAGACCATACCATAACAGAGCCTCCTCGAAATGGATGAACCTGTTGCACATGACGGCGATTTCGGGGTATACGCGGCTTAGTCCATACCCTTATTCTTCGAGAATCTGAAAATCGACCATATCTGGATTCATCTGTGAAAAGTACACTACGGTATTGGACGTTCATATTAACATGCTGCCTGGTCCATTCTAATCTTTGTCGTTTATGCGCACGTGTTAACGGAACACCCCTCAATGAACGTCTAGAAGCCAGGTTAATCTCCCCCAAACGACGTCGGATGGTTTCAATGGAAATTTCAGGACCATTAGCATTTAAAAGTCGATTTCTCAGCATCCTACATGAAGAAAGAGGATATCTCCTCGCCGCAATGGTGACAAAACGGTCTTGTGCGGGTGTTGTTTTTCTTGGTCCACCAACCCTATGTCTTTCCTGCACCGAACCTGTCTTATTGAACCTATTCCAGAGTCGCGATATTACACTTTGTGATACTTGAAATATTTCTACCACAGCGACTTGAGTGAGGCCACCCTGCAGCATACCGATAGCCCTATTCGCCTCGGCGTCTGTTAATTTACGTCTTGGCATCTCAAGAAGCTCGTGAAATTTATAAAGTTCGATATCGCTAAGAGACTGACAATAAATTAACTGCATATTGAAATGCTAAATTATACGAATAATGTGAAAAACTGCCAAACTCAAGAAAAAAGACGACCAGATGGTGAAAATATGCATTCAAATCGAATTAATAAGTTTATATTGGCAGTTGATCATGTTTTTGATATTGTCTTCAAAATTTTACGCCCCTCAGAACAACTTAATATGATATCCCTAACTCTTGTGGAGCAGTTTATATACCTCGCGTATGAACATTTACTAATAAATTTGGGAGAATATTTTAGAGAAATTCGAATATACATGTGTATCAAGTGACCACTGAACGAATGTGGAACAATTCAGTGAATATTAATTACATCAGTTCATGTGAACCGATTCCATTCATGTGACAATTCGTACGGTGAACCTAATCCCGAGGTTGCTATCGGCGGGCAGCTACCTATGTGATATGGATGCAGTTAATTTCTTATGCACATCTAAAGCCCCTGATCGATGGGCGAGTAGGACCGCGACGAGCCAAAAACCGCGGTTTTACTCGCCCGTCGATCAGAGGCATAATCGTGGAATACCGTCAAATGGGGTGAAATTGAATTTATGGGGGGACTTTGATAAAGAGTAATATTTCTTTAAATTAATTTGAATTTCCGCAATTATAAGCCGACAACATCCGCGCAATCGTCAGTCGAAAGATTGAAGTTCCACCGTTATTGTGCCGTGCCAGCATAGGGGTAAGTAGTTCTTATGGTTTTGTATAAAGGGTGGTCCAGATCATAACCAAGAAATTTTAACCACGTAGTCTGCATCAAAAATAAGCCCTAGTTTGTCATAAACATATATCGAGAAATGCTTGCTCTCCGAGATACAGGGTTTTAAAATTATGGAAAAAAAAATGTTTTTGGCACTCTAGTTCCTCGGAACTGAGTGCTTATCAATTTGCCCAAATGTCTGTAAATTTCGAATTTTTCGATGAAAATGGTCTTAAACGGTTTGGTTCGGCTCACTGATCAAGAATACGTGGTCGAAATTAATTCTGTCCGGCCGGTCCGGCCGTCCGGCCGGCCGTAGGCACGATAACTCTCGAACGGAATGAGCTAGACAGTTGAAATTTTCAGAGTAGGTTTGGGAGATAAATATCTCGGCTAAGATCGTTATTGGGTAAAATCGGACAGAACAAATTCCAAATTGAATTTTTTTCAATGAGCAGTTTTACCATAAGAATCCAATGATATAATTTTTAACTCTAACAAGTTAACACTTTCGGAGATATGATTTTTCAAAATTTCAAAAATAAATCTTATTTGTACGTTTTCACAGAATTATATAATTATTCTATGTATGAATTGACATAATGTCAACTTATTTTCCTAAGACATGACAGTTTTCTGGCCTGAAAGTTGACGAAAAGCGAATATAAGGGTAAAAAACAGTCAAATAAACCCCCATGTGGCGATCTTATGTCGAAAAGTGAAAATTAAGAATATATATCCCGACGTTTTATTGCAATACCGGAGATCGATAAGATCGTTCGAGGAGCCCGATAGCCGGTCGGTCTGACCCGTCGGGTTTCGGAACGAGAGAAGGCGGGCTCAAATCCCGGAAAGGGAATTACACTTTTTGGCGCTCTAGTTCCTCGGATCTGAGTGCATATGAATTTTTATTTAAGATGCAGTTTCACCATTAAATTCCATCGATATCATTTTCAACTCCAACAAGCTAATACTTTCGGAGATATGATTTTTCTAAATTTCAATAATGAATCGTACGTACTTCTTAGTTTTCACAGAATGCTATAATTATTCTATCTAAGCTTTATAATATGATCTGTGTTCATACTCGTATATTTCATCCTGTTCTATAAGAAAGACTCAAATTCATTTCAGCTATTTTAATTTGATTTCTTCCATGGTGCAGTTCTCATTCTCAGATTGCTCATTTAATCTTGATAAATAAACTATTATTTGAATTTAATTTCCTTTATGATGCAGTTCTTTCATAAGAATAAATTGATATAATTCCCAACTCTGAGAAACCAATACTTTCGGAGATACAATTTGTCTGTTTGAACTAGAGCGCCAGAAAGCTTCTGTCCAAGGGCTTGAACCAACTTTTTATTATACCTGTCCACAGAGCTTGAACCCATTTTTTTTTTGGAAATTTCCTCCTGTTTTTTTATTTTTTTTTCAAATTTGAATCATGATGAACCCCCTCTTTTTATACTCGACTTTTTATAACAATTGCAGTTTTTGCGAGCGGCCTTAGCATTTTCTGTAAATAGCTGAAATGAATTTGAGTCTTTCTTATAGAACAGGATGAAGTATACGAGTATGAACACAGATCATATAATAAAGCTTAGATAGAATAATTATAGCATTCTGTGAAAACTAAGAAGTACGTACGATTCATTATTGAAATTTAGAAAAATCATATCTTCGAAAGTATTAGCTTGTTGGAGTTGAAAATGATATCGATGGAATTTAATGGTGAAACTGAATCTTAAATAAAAATTAATATGCACTCAGATCCGAGGAACTAGAGCGCCAAAAAGTGTAATTTCCTTTCCGGGATTTGAGCCCGCCTTCTCTCGTTCCGAAACCCGACGGGTCAGACCGACCAGCTATCGGGCTCCTAGAACGATCTTATCGATCTCCGGTATTGGAATAAAACGTCGGTACTTACCTGGGATATATATTCTTAATTTTCACTTTTCGACATAAGATCGCCACATGGGGGTTTATTTGACTGTTTTTTACCCTTATATTCGCTTTTCGTCAGCTTTCAGGCCAAAAAACTGTCATGTCTCAGGAAAATAAGTTGACATTATGACAATTCATAGAATAAATATATAATTCTGTGAAAACGTACAAATACGATTTATTATTGAAATTTTGAGAAATCATATCTCCGAAAGTGTTAGCTTGTTAGAGTTTAAAATGATATCATTGGATTTTTATGGTAAAACTGCTTATTGAAAAACATTTAATTTGGAATTCGTTTTGTAAAAACAAAATTTTTTCTGTTATTCCGAAACCATCTGTCCGATTTTGCCCAGTAACGAACATAGCCGAGATATTTATCTTCCAAACCTACTCTGAAAATTTCAACTGTCTAGCTCATTCCGTTCTAGAGTTATCGTGCCTACGGCCGGCCGGACTGGCCGGACAGAATGAATTTCGACCACGGATTCTTGATCAGTGAGCCGAACCAAATCGTTTAATACCATTTTCATCGAAAAATTCGAAAATTACAGACATTTGGGCAAATTGATAAGCACTCAGTTCCGAGGAACTAGAGCGCCAAAAAGTGATTGGTGCCACAAACGAAGCGTTAACTGAATAGTTACCTCGGATGGAATATTCATAATTTAACGGCAATTACAACTTGCTGTTTTTCCCGCCATAATCGTACAATTTTATTCATGTGCGTTAAAAAATAAACTTTCGAGGCATACATCATTGAAAATAAACCATTACTATACAGGGTGTTCTTTTTCTTTCGGCACAATTGTACGTGATTGAAGTGATTTGTGCCACAAACAAAGCATTAACTAAAGAGGTACCTTGGATGAATTCTCATAATGTATTTGTCCGAAATCTTCATACAGGGTGTTTTTCTGCTCATTTATTGCGGAACAGAGTTCACCGGGTCAGCTATACAGGGTCAACTATACAGGGTGTTCTTTTTCTCACGGCACAATTGTACGTAATTGAAGTGATTTGTGCCACAAACAAAGCATTAACTAAATAGGTAACTTGGATGTATTCTCATAATGAATTCGTACGAATTATTCATACAGGGTGTTTTTCTTTCAACGTCAATTGCAACTTGCTGTTTGCCACAATCTTACAATCTCATTCATTTGTGTTAAAAAATAAACTTTAGAGGGATACATCATTGAAAATAAATAATTAATCTACAGAGTGTTCTTTTTCTCATTGCACAATTGTACGCGATTGAAGAGATTTTTGCCACAAACAAAGCATTAACTAAATGGGTACCTTGGATGGATTCTCATAATGTATTTGTTCAAAATCTTGATACAGGTTGTTTTTCTTTTAAAGTCAATTGCAACTTGCTGGTTTTCACGCCATCATCGTCAATTGCAACTTGCTGTTTTACATGCCTCAGTCGTACAATTTCATTCATTTGTGTTTAAGAATATATTTTAGAGACGTACATCGTTGCCGTGTGGCATAAAACGTCAAAGAAAATACGAATCATTATAAAACGTGGTACATCAAAAACGCTTCTGACATGGAATAACAAAACGCAAATGACAGCTAAACGTAATTTTGTCTATGGTTAAGTATGGTTTAAAATTTGATACTTATAAATTTTGTCGGAATTCAATTATTAGTAATTTGTATTCTCTTTGAATCATCATTAACCCACTTAATACCATGGTCCTTTTAAAAGGATCACTACAAAAGTCTGTAATACAAGAGTTCGGCTTTATACGGGGTGAGTCTTTGACCACAGCATTAATTTTAACCAAAGATTCCTCTCATCAAATGAAACACTTTTTTCATTTAACATTTTTCCAAATTCAGCTCAGGTAAAAAGATACAGGCTGTTGAAATTTTGAAAAAAAAACAGTTTTTATTTTGTAGCTTTGACATCCTTTTTTCAAATAAAATGAATGTTGGCGTAAAGTTTCCTATAACCATGATACATATTTTCCAAATATTAGTTATTTTCTACTTCTTCTGGTTTTCTAGTTATGGACTTGTGGATTCATAAAACTAAACGAAATTAGCATAAAGAAAGCATATAAAGTTTTTCTCGAGTCATTTCAAGAATATTCCATCGTTTTAGAACATTATATTATTCTTCATCATTTCTCCTTAAACGCACCGTTTTCGAGATATTCTTCATTGAATGTTTTAAAATGGAAAACTCCAGAAATTTCACTACTTTTATGGAGCCGTCCCTGAGCGTTGGAATCCCAAATCAAGCTGTAAACCACGTTATCATGCCTTATTCTTGTCCGCCAACAATGTCATAGATAATTTATATGCGGGAGTGTATTAGCACATTGTGAAATCTTTAAACGCTTGTAACTTTTTACCTGAGCCGAATCTGAAAAAATGGTAAATGAAAAAAGTGTTTCATTTGATGAGAGGAATCTTTGGTTAAAATTAATGCAGTGGTCAAAGACTCACCCTGTATACAGGGATGTCACTGCATTCATTACTTCCTGGGATATCTATCCAACTATTGTTTGTTTATTTTTCATTCCATCAACAGTTCTTGAGAATCGAATTGCTAGTTATAGAAGAGCAAATTCTCGATGGCATCTTGAGATAACTGGATTTAAGCATTCTGAGATTATTTTATGAGAATTAGTTTTTATTTGACCATGAACTTATTGAATATAGTGTAAGGTTGATTTCCAATAAGAATTTCTTTTCATCCACTATGTCATATTTTCAAAAGTGGTACACCAATATTGTCGTCCTTTATAAAGGACCCTGGCATTATGGGCTACTACGATTACTCTGAAATAAAATTTGACAGGTTGTTCACTTTTTACAGTAAAGTTATTTCAAACGTCTTTTCCGGCTCCATGAAATACTAGAGGGAATTGAAAATATGTAGAAAATAGTTTGGAGACGTCACATGAAATATGTAATATTGCCCCCACCTGAAAATGCAAATTTCTAAGTCACATATGATGATTCGGGAAGTGAAGACGGGGTAACTGTTCACATTCTATCTGGTAGGCATCTTACAGCCGAAGCGGAAATTAGACGAAGTGATAAATATTCAGACTCTTATGTTCCCTTGGCGACCTTCGTTAGGAACGTGATTCCTTAGGCAGCAAAGCGAAAGAATATATTCATGTAAAGTCGGTGAAATAATTACAAGAAATTCAACTGGCGCTTTTAGAAGATATATCGCACAGGAACTTCTTGAATCATATAAGAAAAATAGGAAAAGAGGGCCTGTACGTTTGGGTGTACTTTTCATAGTCATTCGCGGTACGACAACATTCGTCCATTTGATTGTTTATCAAAATACACAACGTAAATGCACCTATTGCCATGAATAGGTTAATTTCTTGTACGATAAATGTTAAGTAGGCCTTCATCATAAACAATGCTTTCTACTTTTCGATAAAAAAATAATATTGTTCTGTTATAATCAAGAAATATTAACATTTCTCATATTGGACAAAAATTAGAAAGTAGTTCATATTAGCAGGGACCATTTAAAAGTAATCATTAAAGGATACTGTGGGAGGTATGCTCATTATTGAAAGGTTTTTTTTTGGGTTTTCTCTCCCAAACTCTGAAAAATATCTATAAAATAAAAATTAATTATTTTGTGATTTGATTCTGCGTTAGAAACACAAGATATTTGTCAGAAGCAATACATTGAACAATGTTGCCTAACAAACAACAACGAAACAACATCAACGAAGAAACAACTATATCGTAACGTTTCGGAGTCTATATCAGACTCCTTCGTCAGACGCTTAATGAAAATCTTTAGAATTATTTTGTTGATAGTTATTTTGTGAAATTCAAGAATTGTCACATAATGTTACGAAACGTTACGATATTGTTGTTTCTTCGTTGATGTTGTTTCGTTGTTGTTTGTTAGGCAACATTGTTCAATTGATTGCTTCTGACAAATATCTTGTGTTTCTTACGCAGAAGCAAATGACAAAATAATTAATTTTTATTTTATAGATATTTTTCAGAGTTTGGGAGAGAAAACCCAAAAAAAACCTTCCTTTTAAAAGGACGGCTGTTTTTTCGAAAACTAATCAAGATTTTTCAAAATGGTTTTCACTGAATATATTTGTATTCAAAATATGAACCCAAAAATATCATCAGGATTAAAATAATTCCAAGTTAAAGTTTTGGTAACATCTGGGTTAACAATGCCGCGACCAAAACGATCGAATCTTCCCCGACAAAGCCGTAATGCAAGAAGGATACAAAACATTGCGAATGAAAGGACTGAAGAAGAACTAGAAATTGCCCGTGAAGAACGCCGCGTTAGTATGGCTCGAATATATATTGCATGTTCACGGGTCGGAAGACCATCTGCTTTTTTTTTTGTTGCGCCTGATAATAAAACAAAAAATGTCGTGTATCACAAGGTACTTAATTGAAAAGTGCAAACAATGCAACAACATACATGAACAATAAAGAATCATTAAATTATTAATTTTTTTGTCATTTGTATTTCCTAATAAAAAATTTAACTTAATAAAATCCAATATCTGCTTATTTATTGCGGAACAGAGTTCGCCGGGTCAGCTAGTTTTTATATAAAAGTACTAAACCTTTGATCTTCCGAGTTATTTCTACCTAGAGTTTTTGTATAGTCAGTTGCCTTCATATTTCTGATGAATTATCCTTTCTGCTGTGTTTCAATTCGCTTAATTTACACGTAAACCAGCAAAATTAATGAAAATTAATGATTCGATGGAAACATAGCCTTAATGGAAAAAACTGATAACGCTCCAAGTACATCGCAACAAATTGCATATCATGTAGTTTTTATGATGACTGCTAATTGTGTTTGAGCGAAATTATCTATATATTGATTTGTCTGAATAACTACTGCGAGAATATTAATTGAAATAGCTTGGTTCTGAACACTTTCTTATGAGAACATCAATATTGAATGTCTATACACTGTTCAACAAGAATTTCATTTACAGGACAAACGCATGATATCTACATCTACCCTATTCTAGATGATACCGTTTAGAATTAAAGCAGAGGATCCGAGAAGAGGTCGTCCAGCATTCAACTGTTATTCAGATCAAATAATTGTTCATGAGCTGTAATTTCAATATGATAGACAAGCGTTTTCATATGTCCCCACAAACATAAATCTAAAGGATTAGAACCCGAGAGAGGTGACCATATATTATCGATCTCCCTTGACCTATCCATATATTCTGAAGATTTTCATTTAACCAATGCACTACCTGCTCTCTCCACAGGGTGTTTCCCGAATGATTGTACAGGCTTTCAGTGCAGATGCAGGACATTTTGGTGAGGCTAAATGAGTGTGCGAATTATGTCCTAACTATATTCGTTCAAGAGATACAGGATGTTTTATGTATTTTTTTTCAAAATCTTTCAATCGTCATAACTCTTGAACGCCTGCAGGAATCATCATGAAAATTTCAGGAAATAAGTATAGGCCTATGCCTAATATTCGCTTATAATGACTTGTTGATAGCACAGGTACGGACTGAGGAAATTATTTTCTTTTTTCCACATACACATACAATTTTCAAGAAGTGAAACCAGAAACGCGTCTGCTCTTGCTTTCTCGGCAGATCAATGAACCCCCTGGGGTCTATTTGATTTGTGTAATATATGCATAAGTATATTTATTATACGAAGCCATTTATGAAGGACCCGATTAGCAGGAACGCTCTGGACTTGTTGATTTTTTAACAACGGTATCGCCATTTTTCATTATTATTTTTGAAAACGCTAAACAGCGTTCATGGCCATTGGGAAGATACTGTCTGAGCTCTGTGGGACTCGTTCTCGATTAATGTCGAGTGAATGGTGGCATATGATTTCACGCTTCAAATATTCACTGGTGGGGAGAGGCTGATTTCCGTGTTTCGTCTCATAGGTGGCGTGGGCGATTAAGATGATCGACCAAGCCGGCTCTGAGAGGCTGAACCCGGGTCAGTTTAGTTGAATTTGTTGAGAAAGCTACAGGCTACAGGGTACTGATGAAGGCCAAGAAGCCAGAAACGCGTCTGCTCTTGCTTTCTCGGCAGATCAATGAACCCCCTGGGGTCGATTTGATTTGTGAAATATATGCATAAGTATATTTATTATACGAAGCTATTTATGAAGGACCCGATTAGCAGGAACGCTCTGGACTTGTTGATTTTATAAACACGGACCTGTGAATCTCCGAATAATGCGTTAATTCAAACTGAATTAATTCAAATTCTCAGTAACATCACTTAGTTATAGTGTTGCATCTTATTCCTCCCATTTCATGCATTTTGGGGTCCCACATTAGATTACCTATGTACCTGAAAATAAATATAAAAGATAGAAATACTCATTTTCGAATTATTCCTCTTTGAAAATTCTTTTTTCGAATAATTGGATTAATTGAAACACAGATGTTAGCATAATTGATGATTTTATTCCAAGCAACCGAAAACCCATAGCATTGAAAATAAATGGTACATAAAATCTGAAGCTACAGATCAAGCTGCATGTGAGCAGATAAATAAACGACCAGAAAGGCTAATAAAAGCTCCAGCACATTCAATACAAGAGCTAGCAAGAAGTGCCAAAAAGAATAGGGGAATTTTCGAGAACAAATCACATTCTCATTCCTTTAATTCCCTTTTATGATGAGTTCACTTCAATGTTCAATATTTTTTTGTGTTTTTGTTTCTATGAAATCATTGATTCTGCAACTATCTATTTCAGTTATTCAAAACAAAGAGTTTTCGAAGATAAATAATTCAAGAATGAGAATTTTTATCATTTGAACCATGGTTTTGAACAAAGCAGTATTTTTTTTCAAAACTCCTTTGGATAATCTGAAGTAGAAACCCGGAATTTGCGTAGTGGGTGAAATAAGATGCAACACATTCGCGAAGTCATATTACTGAGAAATTCAATTAATTCAAGATGCATGAAAGAATTATTCGGAGTAACACAGGTCCGCGATTATTATGAATAGAAAATTTCAGATATTCAAGTGTGCCGTTATTGCCAATAGGCATGTTTGAAAGAGTATTCATTGTAGATTCTGAGCAAATTTTAATTCTTGAAAATTTGATGTTTTGCAGGATGTGAAAAAAAGAAAATAATTTTCTCAGTCCGTATCTGTGCTATCAACAAATCATTACAAGCGAATATTAGGCATACACCCATACTCATTCCCTGAAATTTTCATGAAGATCCATGCAGGCGTTCCAGAGTTATACCGATTGAAAGTTTTTGATAAAACACATAAAACATCCTGTATCTCTGAGACGAATATAGTTAGGAGATATTTCAAACACTGATTTAGACTCATCAAAATGTCCTGCATCTCCACTGAAAGCCTGTACAGTCATTCGTGAAACACCCTGTATACAGGGTGAGTTTTTGACCACTGCATTAATTTTAACCAAAGATTCCTCTCATCAAATGAAACACTTTTTTCATTTACCATTTTTCCAGATTCGGCTCAGGTAAAAAGTTACAAACGTTCAAAGATTTCACAATGTGCTAATACACTCCCGCATATAAATTATCTATGACATTGTTGGCGGACGAGAATAGGGCATGGTAACGTGTTTTACAGCTTGATTCGGGATTCCAACGCTCAGGGAAGGATCCATAAAAGTAGTGAAATTTCTGGAGTTTTCCATTTTAAAACATTCAATGAAGAATATTTCGAAAACGGTGCGTTTAAGGAGAAATGATGAAGAATAATATAATGTTCTAAAACGATGGAATATTCTTGAAATGATTCAAGAAAAACTTTATATGCTTTCTTTATGCTAATTTCGTTTAGTTTTATGAATCCACGAGTCCATAACTAGAAAACCAGTAGAAGTAGAAAATAACTAATATTTGGAAAATATGTATCATAGTTATAGGAAACTTTACGCCAACATTCATTTTATTCGAAAAAAGGATGTCAAAGCTACAAAATAAAAACTGATTTTTTTTCAAAATTTCAACAGCCTGTATCTTTTTACCTGAGCTGAATTTGGAAGAATGTTAAATGAAAAAAGTGTTTCATTTGATGAGAGGAATCTTTGGTTAAAATTAATGCAGTGGACAAAGACTCACCCTGTATAGTGGTGCACCATTGTGATGATACCCCATATTTCCAACAATGCTGAGCACTACGTCATCAACTCGAAAAGGTTGTGTTATAAAAAATGTCTATTGAAATATACATTCAAGCGATCATTTTTGGCGCTCTTTTTCCTCGGAACAGAGAGCTATATCAATTTACCCAAATATCTGTAATTTTCGAATTTTTGGCTGAAAATGGTCTAATGCAGTTTGTTTCGACCACTGATCAATAATCCGTAGTGAAAATCGATTATGTCCGGCCGTCCGTCCGGCTGACCGTAACCACGGTAATTCTCGAACGGAATGAGTTAGACAGTTAAAATTTTCAGAGTAGGTTTGGGAGATAGATGTCTCAGATAAGTTCGTTACTGGGCAAAATTGTGGTTTCGGAGTAACAAAAAAACATTTTTTTTTACATTAGAAATTTCAAATTAAATTTTTTCTAAGATATATTTCATCATAAGAATCCACTGATATTATTCTTAACTCTCACAGACTAATACTTTGGAAGATATGATTTTTTCAAAATTTCAATCATCGATCGTAATTTTAAGATTTTTTAAATTTATTTTCTTTCATGATGCAGTTATATCATAACAATCCATTGATATCGCCACCATTCGCTGTTGGGTCAAAAATTAACAGTGCTGTGCCTAAGGTGGCGTAAGGACACAGTAACAAAGCCTACACAGAACACAACTGGTTCTCCTAACTCAGGGCAAGCTCTTAGAGCTTATGAGGGGTCTCCTTGTGGAAGACCCAGGAGGATCAGTATAATAATAATAATAATAATAATAACAATAATAATAATAATAAAGAATCCCCTGTTATGAAAGGAAAACTGAAGCCTAGCAAGAAGATAGAGGTCATGATGGGGGAGCTGCGTGCGTTGCACCGTACGATTAACTTGCCCATCATCAACCTATTGAAGCAGAAAGCTGTCGATAAAATAAGATCACTTGCGGCAGCAAGGCAGAAGCTGATTAGGAAGCAGAAATGGATAGAGGACAACAACATATTCACCGCAGAACCTTCAAAGCTATTTCAGCCCAAACAAGCAGAGGCAGAAAACCCGCCATCACCGGAAGAAGTCCAACGGTTCTGGAAGAAATTGTACGAGCGACCAGCGGAAACCAGGGATACTCCAGCACTTCACAGATTCCAGACATTATGCGATCAAAGCCTGCAACCGACAGAAGAAATGACTGAAGTAACAACCGAAGAAGTTAGACCAGCCCTAAAGAACAAAAATGATTTCACGGCACCTGGACTGGATGGGATCCAAAACTACTGGTGGAAGAACTTTCCAGCTACTCATCAACACGTAGCCAGATTATTCAGTGGGATAATAATTCACGTTGAGCCAATTCCATCATGGTTGGTAGAGGGCAGAACTGTACTGATATCAAAATCAGGCGATCTAGGACAGCCAAAGAACTACCGCCCTATCACGTGTCTCAACACGTTGTTTAAAATTCTCACAAGTGTCCTTCAAAACCGCATTCTGGAGGTTATTGCACCAGTGTGGAACCAAATCTACGAGCAAAGAGGGGCACGGAAAGGAGTACAGGGGTGCAAGGACAACCTACTCATTGACAAGAGCATTTGTGAAGATGCAAAACACTACAAGCGCGATCTACATACATCCTGGCTGGATTACGCGAAAGCATTTGACACATCATCGCACAGCTTGATATTACAGCTGCTTGAGATGCTCAAAGTCCACACTAACATCGTCCATGTGATGAAAAACATCATGGAGCTATGGAAGACTAAGTTCGCCGTTCGATCGGAAGGTCGAACCACGTATACGGGATGGGTGAAATACAGGCGAGGCGTATTTCAAGGAGACTCGCTAAGCCCGTTACTGTTCTGCATAACACTCCTACCATTAACAACGGAGTTGAGGGAAAGCAGAATAGGGTACAGGCCGGGCCACCAGGCAGAAGAGAACATCTGGTTTCACATCTCCTGTACATGGACGACTTAAAACTGTACGCTCCCTCCAAGGCAGCGCTACAACAACTTCTTAACATCGTTGCAGAATACACCACAGCAATAGGAATGTCATTCGGTTTGGAAAAATGTGCTGTTTTCCATCTGAGCAGAGGAAGAACTGAAGAAATAGGAGAAGACATCGAACTGGAAGGAGGAATAATCATTCGGTACCTCGATGAAGAGGAAACTTACAAATTCCTTGGAATGCAACAAAGAGGCGCACTGGAGTCAACTCGAATCAAGGATGCCTTAACAGCCAGCTACAAAAAGAAGATCCGAGATATATGGACATCACAGCTGTCTGGTAAAAACAAGGTGTCAGCTACCAACATCTTGGCAATTCCGATAGTCACATACTCTTTCGGAGTAATCAACTGGACAGTTAATGAGATTCTCGAACTAGACAGGGCCACACGTAAAGTGATGAACATGAATCGGAGCCTTCATCCCAACTGCTCGGTACAAAGAATATATCTCCCACGAACGCAGGGTGGCAGAGGTTTACAGAGTTTGGAATACCAACACCATCAACAAACGTTGGAAATGGCAATAAGGATATTGAGAAGTGAAGACCCGCTTCTGAAAATGGTAGCTCATCATGAAATTAGGAACCAAGGAGCTTTCCTATTTAGAGCTGGACGGAGAGCCTTGGAAAAACTCAGCATACCTGGAGTATCCATCGACTATGAGCTAGTGGGAACACCTATCACGCCAACAGACCAGAGAAGAGTAGGCAGAGAGATCAGACAGGCACAACTGAAGACTTACTCGAAGACCACATGAGTAAAAGTCTGCACTCTATATATTTCAGGAGTTTGAAAGATCAGGCCCTATCGGAGGAACTATCCTTTGCGTTTTTGAAGTCGGCTGGTCTAAAGTCGGAAACGGAGGGATTAGTTATGGCTTGTCAAGATGGAGTGATAAATACAAGATGGTATAAGAAGAACATCATGAAAGTGGACACCCCAACAACTTGCAGAGCATGCCACAGTCAGCAGGAAACTGTCATGCACATCCTGTCTGCTTGCAGAGTCCACGCTCCATCAGGATACACAGAAAGACACAATGCGGCACTTCGGATTCTCTACTTCCATCTGAGAGAAGTTTATGGTATAGATAAGGAGCCAGTGCTACCATTTGTGCCTCTGGAAATTGAATCAGTCATCGAAAATGATAGAGCTCGAATCTACTGGAACTATGATTTTCCAACAACTCGGCAGATCCATGCCATAAAGCCAGATATAGTACTGGTGGACAAAGATCTCATGGAATTGTTTGTTGTCGAATTTTCCTCCCCCGCTGAAAATAATGTGGTGATGAAAGAACAACAGAAGAGGGAGAAATACAAGGATTTGCTGTTTGAGCTGGGAACCCTATATCCAGGGTATAAAGTAAAAATGGTCGTTCTGATCATAGGATGCCTTGGCGGAATGAGAGCGAACTATGTGACAGAATTGAAGATTATTCCGGCCTGTACATCCTTGGCCGAGGTTTTGGAAACAGAATGCAGAAAGCAGTGTTGCTCGGGTCACTACGAGTGATGAGGTCCCATCAACTATGAAGGCCACTTGCAGCTCATCTCTTTTGTTAAGGGACGCTGTAAGGGCAGGACGAAGAACAGTCCAAGAAGAGTGAGAGGTTTTTTAGTGAGTAACCAAATAACATCTGGAGTCTCACACTGCCGCTTGCGGCGCCTATAAAAGGTTTTTCCTCTTACGCGAAAAAAAAAAAAATAATAATAATATCATATCCAACTCTGAGAAACCAATAATTTCGGAGATGATGATTTGTCAAAGTTTGAACAAGAGCGCCAAAGTTCCAGTCTACAGAGCTTTCACGCGCTTTGCGCATATGTTTTGCGGAACATCGCGGAAAGAGATAGTGACTTGAAATTTTCGGGTAAGGTTATGCATCTGAATGGGACATTTGTGAGCGCCAAAGCTCCTACCCACAGGGCTTTCCCAAAGGGCCTTCCCATTTTTGCGCTCTAGTTCCTCGGAACTGAGTGCTTATCAATTTGCCCAAATGTCTGTAATTTTCGAATTTTTCGATGAAAATGGTCTTAAACGATTTGGTTCGACTCACTGATCAAGAATCCGTGGTTGAAATTCATTCTGTCCGGCCGGCCGATCCGGCCGGCCGTAGGCACGATAACTCTCGAACGGAATGAGCTAGACAGTTGAAATTTTCAGAGTAGGTTTGGAAGATAAATATCTCGGCTAAGTTCGTTACTGGGCAAAACGGACAGATGGTTTCGGAGTAACAAAAAAAATTTTTTTTTTACAAAACATATTCCAAATTAAATTTTTTCAACAAGCAGTTTTACCATAAGAATCCAATGATATCATTTGTTACTCTAACAAGTTAATACTTTCGGACATATGATTTTTCAAAATTTCAATAATAAATCGTATTTCAACGTTGTCACAGAATGATATAATTATTCTATGTATGAATTGTCATAATGTCAACTTATTTTCCTGAGACATGACATTATCTAATCAATCGAAGAATTGTGAGTGAAGTGAGAATAATCTCAGTTGTTTGCTCCGAAATTAGTTTTTCTCTGAAAAGTCTTACATTTCGGAACGGAACATGAAGTAAGAGATCTGAGAGTAGTGAGACTGCTTTTCATCCATAGACATAGATATAACTCGCGAACGGAATGAGGTAGGTAGTTGAAATTTTCAGAGTAGGTTAGGTAGATGAATATCTCGGTTAAGTTCGTTATTGGGCAAAATTGGCCAGATTTAATTTGATTTCTTCCATGGTGCAGTTCTCATTCTCATGATTGCTCATTTAATCTTGATAAATAAACTATTATTTGAATTGAATTTCCTTTATGATGCAGTTCTATCATATGAATACATTGATATAATTCCCAACTCTGAGAAACCAATACTTTCGGAGATATAATTTGTCTGTTTGAACTAGAGCGCCAGAAAGCTCCTGTCCACAGGGCTTGAACCAATTTTTTTTATAACATGTACTAGCATCAAATCATTGTTGGACATCGCAACTCACTTTGACAGTTAAACGTTCCATAAATCGAATTAGAATGTGGATGTTGCAGAGGCCACACATGTTTGTGATGCTTGTTGTTTGTATCGTTTGTAGTGAAACAAGCCTCTTCGGACCACACGTTCATGTTTTTGAAGAAACCATCGACAAAATTCTAACCGTTGTTCATCTCTAGCATGTAAAACTTTCACATTTCCGCTATGAAATGAATGCAACATTTCTCTGTTGAAGACACGCCATACAAAAGTCGATGATGCTTCGAGACTAGCGGCTGCAGGCCTAACACTAATTGAGGAGTGAAATGAACAGCTTCTATTATATTATCTTCATTTTCTACATTCACTCCGATTGGGAGACGGTTTTGTTCTGGACCAGAATTAGTGTCTACTTGAATTTCCTCATTCTCGAGCTGATTTCTGGAGTTTCCATTAGAATACCAACATACAAACACAAAATCTGCATAGGCGTGAGCTGAGAAAGAATGCATTGTTTAGTCAGAATGTATGCCAAATATCAAATGAATAATGAAAATAACACAAGTTGCCATATCAAAAGGTTTTTCGTTGGTCAGGCTACTTTTAATTTAAACATGAAAATACATTTTTTAAATACTTGAATTTCTAAACGAAAAGTAATCAGACCAGAGAAGAAAAAGTGTTTAGATCTCGGTTTAGATATAGCACAGCTATCACCGGGTATATTCATGCCTCAAATACCTTCACGATATACTGCATGAAATTGAGTATGAATAAAGAAAGCGTTAACATGTTAAAATTTTTTTAAGAAAGCAAATTATTTTTTTCTTTTTGCGCTCTTGTTCCTTGGAACAGAGTGCTTATCAATTTGCCCAAATGTCTGTAATTTTCGAATTATTGGATTTGGTTCGACTCACCGATCAAGAATCCGTGGTCGAAATCAATTCTGTCCGGCCGGTCCGGCCATCCATAAGCACGATAACACTCGAACGAAAAAAGTTAGGGAATTGAAATTTCTAGGGTAGGTTTAGAGCGTAAATATCTCGGACGAGTTCGTTAACGGGCGGAATCTACCAAGCGTTTCGGAGTTATGGCCGTTTTTAGTCAAAATATTTTTTATGAATATTTCCGGCACCGATGAACCGTTCGACCTGAAACTTTTAATCAAATTGAGGAATCATAACCTTCATATACATGCGAAGTATTGTATTGATCGGATTGCCGTAAAATGTAAAAAAAATTCAAAATGTTATAATTTTGTTTCCACAATAACTCTCGAACCTAATGAGCTAGGCAGTTGAAATTTTCAGAGTAGGTTTGGGAGATAAATATCTTAGTCGAGTTCGTTGTTCGGCGAAATCGGCCTGATGGTATTGGAGTGAAAATATTTGACCGATGGTCAATATATATGATGATGGGAATGGTAATGGTAAGTTAATAATATTGGTACATAAACATGGTAACTTAGATCTGTTCACTCGGACATTATCTCATGTCCTAAACTATTGCTGTACTAGATCTGAAGCAATTTTCGTCTGTGGTGATTTGAATATTAATTTCTTTGATTCACACAACTCCCTAGGATATTTATTAATAAGTTTTGGTTTAAGTACCACATCTTCGGAACCCACTAGGGTGTTCACTAACAAAAATGGTGTAACTAGTTCCAGTAAGGTCGACTATATCTTGACAAATGTGAGCAGCGATTTAATTTCTGCTAATGTTATAGAACCTAACGCTGGTGATCGTCGTGCGATTGTTTTGACGTTCAGTTCTCCTTCATCTTATAATATCCAGCAAACACCTTCAAGAATATTTAGATCTCTTTCTGAGGTTAACCTGATGAATCTCTCCTTGTTGTCTGCTACAGCAAGTTTTGATGACATGTACTGTACAACTGATGTAGATAGAAGCTTCCAAAATTTTTTCGATGTCATCTCTTCCTTGCTGGAGTACATTTGTCCTGTCAGACGGTCATCATCGACTTTTGGTGCTGAGCGAAGTTGGGTTAACGATGAAATGAGACGAGCTTGCCATGATTTGAAGAACCTCCACTGGTTATTCAGAAATTTGAAATCTGATAAATCTAGACAAAATTATTTAGTGGCTAAGAGAAATTATAAGAAAATATTGCGAACAACCAGATATGACTTCTATAATGGTATTATTGATCAGTCAAATAACAAAAACAAAACTTTGTGGAATTTAGTCAGAACAAAAACGGTTGATACTAACTCAAAGCGAATATCTTCCATCAACGCAAATGGAAGAGTTGTCTCAGACAGACGTGAATTGGCCGATATGTTCGGGGAGTATTTTTCAGGTATAAGCTCGGTAGCTACTGATGAGCATTTCGGTGCGCATAAGTCCGGTTGCTGCACAGCCCAGTCAATAACAGATAATAATTTCTTTTTCTTCCCGGTTGTTGCTGAAGAAGTTAGCAGTATTATAAAAAAATTCAAAAATAATAACTCCAGTGGTTGGGATATGATTTCCGTCAAAGTCTTGAAGGCTATTTCTTCCCATATTTTGGAATATTTGGCCTACATCATTAACATGTCTATTTCCTCTGGTAGATTTCCCACTATTCTGAAGATTGCGAAGGTGATACCGGTGCACAAAAAAAATGATAGGGAAAACATTGCTAACTATCGGCCAATATCCCTGCTGAGTTCGCTATCAAAAATAATAGAGAATCTTGACCATAGTAGGATGGTAAATTTTCTGAACAAAACATCGGCCATCACTAATTCCCAGCATGGCATTCGAATGGGCAGGTCAACTGAAACCACAGCATGTGAGTTGATCAACTTCGTGCATGGGTGCTTAGATGATGGAATATGTGTTGCTGGTTTGTTCTTCGATGAATCTCGGGCATTTGATTGCGTCGAGTTTGACTTTATTGTTGATAAGTTGTACACTCTTGGTTTCAGAGGTATTTTTCTGGAGTGGGTCCGTAGTTTCCTTACCGATCGATGCCTTTATGCAAGTGTGGATCAACATGATTCCAATAAATATCCTGTAGTAACGGGTGTACCTCAGGGGTCTGTTCTTGGGCCCTTATTGTTTATTAGTATTGTGAATGATCTACCCAATCATATAAATAAGTATTTTACAACATTATATACTTTTGTTAAAATTTTGCTCTTTGCTGATGACACCTCCTTCCTCATTACAGCAATGAATCTGACGGAACTCAAGATGAGGTGTGAGCTGTTGGTACAAATCTTTTCTGATTGGTGCTACAGAAACTCTCTCATATTGAATGTTGAAAAGACTGCCTTCATTCATTTTCGACTCGCAATTCAGGAAGTCGATTGATTTTGAATATTCCTTCTGGTGACTTGGAATCATCGGCCTTCGTGAAATTTCTTGGCCTTCACGTCGATATCACTCTGAACTAGAAGAATCATGTTGATCATGTTTGCAGGAAATTATCTAGTTCCTATTATGCCATCAGAACCCTAAAAAATTTATTGCCATTGAACTCATTATTGGGAGTGTACTATTCTCTAGTATACTCTCCTGAATTATAATGTGATTCTGTGGGGTGAATCACCTGATATCAATGCCGTGTTTGTGGCTCAGAAAAGAGTTATTAGACTTATTTTCAATCTTAAACCGAGGGAGTCCTGTAGACCCGTATTCATGAATTATACTGTTCCCTGCATACACATCTTCAATTCATTGTTGTATATACACAAAAATTATAATAAAATGTTAAAATGTTCTGAATATCACGAATACCACACTAGGCATAAAGAAGCTCTCTGTTATATAAAACACCGCACAAGTAAGTTCCAGTCTCCATCATACAGCGGATCAAAAGTTTTCAATCACTGACGGCTTTGGATCATAAGAGTTTCAAAAAACAAGTGAAATCCCTCCTAGTCGAAGGATGTTTTTTATAATAGGAATGAATATTTCAGCTCAACAATTGTTTAATTGATGTCTTCTTTTTAGCTTAAGATATTTTCTGTTTTCCATCTGGTATTGATGTGTCCTATACAAACTTGATTTGTCTTACGGGATTAATTAATTATTATTATTATTATATTATTATTATTGAGTTCAGAATATCTCCACTAAAAACAAAACTGGAATATTGGCGTATCGGAGTATTGGAGTGGATTTGAGGAAAGATATATATTATCGTTCATCATAGAATTGAGGAATGAATATCTCGGATGAGTTCGTTGTTGGGTAGAATTCGTCTATTGGTTTTGGATTGATAATTTTTGGCACTCTTGTTGAATTTAAATTCTTCTATGTTGTTTGAATTCAATTTCTGCTAAGATGAAGATCTTTCATAAGAATCCATTGATATAATTCCCAACTCTGAGAAACCAATACTGTCGGAGATATAATTTGTCTGTTTGAACAAGAGCGCCAGAAAGCTATTGTCGACAGTGCTTGAACCCATTTTTCATATATGATTCAGAAAGTCCCCGTGCAATATATCTTCTAAAAGCGAAGTTGAATTTATTGTAATTGTGTCAACGACTTCCCATGAATATATTTTTTCCACTTTGCTACCTGAGTAATCATTTTGGTGATCCTACGAAGGTCGACAAGGGAAGATCATCTTCATCAGAGTCTGAATGCTTATCACTTTGACTAATTTCCGCTTCGGCTCTAAGATGCCTACCAGGTATATGGTGTACAGTAACCTCGTCTTCGCCTCCCGAATTTTCATATGTGACTTTGGAATTTGCATTTTCAGGTGGGGGCAATATGATTTCATGCGACGTCTCCAAACCATTTTCTATGTATTTTCAATTTCCCCTAGTATTTCTTGGAGCCGCAAAAGACGTTTGTAGTAACTTCACTGTAAAAAGTTAACAAATTGTCAAATTTGATTTCAGATGAGTAATCTTCGTAGCCTAGAACGCAATGGTCCTTTATAAAGGACGACAATATTGATGTACCAATTTTGAGAATATGAAAGAGTGGATGAAAAGTAATTCTGATTGGAAATCGACCTTATACTATATTCAATAAGTTCTTGGTGGAATAAAAAAAATATAAAACAATCTTGGAATGCTTAACTCCAGTTATCTCTAGATGCCATTGAAAATTTGCTCTTCTATAACTAGCACTACGATTCTGAAGAACAATTGACGGAATGAAATATAAACAAATAACAGTTGGATAGATAGCCTAGGAAGTAACGAATGCAGTGCCATCCCTGACAATAAAGCCGAACCATTGTATTACCGACTTTTGTAGTGATCCTTTTAAGAGGACCATGGTATAAAGTATCTACGATGATAAGCAGTTACTCGTATTTCTTTCAAATTTTTGGTTGCCCTTTTCGACAAGCTAGCAAAAACCTAGCAGAAAACAAAGGGAATTGAGAAATCTGATCAAGTTCAGTTTTTCAAAATATTAAATGGTCATAATTTGGGCCTTATTTCACACAAATTTAATTGATTTTTTTAATTTGTTACCTTTCTGTGTGACGAGAAAAAACTGGGCTCTGCTTCATTCACGTTAAGCTAGCATAACCTCCTTTATAGAGAAAAGTCATTGAAGAACTGAATGTGCCATAATTTAGCACTCATTTAATAATACTATCCAAACCCATAAATGGGATTGCAGCTCTTCGTAAAGGTAGGTAAAGCTGGTAGAACCAAGACTGAAAAATTATAGATATTAGTCTGATGTGATCTGATAGCTGCTAGCTTACGTAAAACTAGCAGAACCCATTTTTTCTCGATATACAGAAGAGTGTCAAATTCAAAAAAATTGTATTAATTAGTATGATATAAGATCGCAATTATGACCATGAAATCTTTTCAAAGACTGCAGGTGGTTCTGCTAGCTTCACCGAGGTCAATATATGATTGTTGTCCTACTCATACCCCTTTGTTAACAAGTTGGAAGATAATCATTATAATTGATAAAAAGCCTAGGTATTTTTTTCGTACTTATAGTGTTAATTTTCATTAATATTCTTACGTTTTGCTACCATATTCTGGAAAAAAATGTATTGGATTATTTTTTGCGATTTCTGAAGGAATATCAAAGATTAAAATCTTTTGTGTTGATATTATGGAAATGAATCGTATTCAAATGGACATATGTATAAAGCTAATCTTGTCAGAATTCTATTTTTTTTACAGCTGAATGAATCCATGTACAAATTTTTGAAACGCAGATATAATAGAATAGAATAAACTTTATCAAGCGTAAATCAGCTGATGCATTACCGTGAATGGGAACTACCATTATCAACTGAGGTATCAGCGAATGTTGATTTTCGAAAATTGTCAAAATCGAGATGATTTTCAATCATCTCGATCTAAATATCTGAAAAAATCAATTATGAAAAAAACATTTGAAATTTGGGAATCAATGTGGGAGAAAGAACAAGCCTCCATAAGATCACAAGACTACGACACCAGAACAAACCCCTGCATAATCCCCCCAATCATATGTTGTATGAAATGACCGAAATTAAACCTATTCTGAATGTGATGAATAGATTGGGTAAAAAATTCATATCTGATCGACACCTCAGATATATCATACAATCTTTTCTTCACAAATACGACAGGGACAGCTCGCCAAAATGAAAATTTTATTTGAATTTTTAATGACCCAAAATTAATACATATCTATTAACACCAAATATAAAGTACCCAAATTGTAATTGTATGATTTTTTGTACAGGCACGAAGACTTAGGTCTATAGCCATTTGGAACCATCCAATAAAGTTTATATATATCTCTCTATGTTCTCATATAATTCCAAAATGAATTCTAATTGCCCATCTCTACATGTCCGTATGTAAAATATGTCCGTACATATCTCATCTCATAAAGTGTTCTTAAAAAAAAAATCTGGAAGAAAATGTGTGATTTTTTAAGATAGGTCATTAAAATTTCGCTTGAAGAACTGATAAGGATGAACCCGTTGTGAGAGCCTCTAGCTGTGGGGAAAATTCATTCCGATTTTGAACGCACTCTGTTTGGGGCGGACTTCAAGACAAGCTATTATTTCTTGTGAAAGTCAGGTGGATTTAAAATGCGGTCGTGTTTTCCATTAATTCTTCGTCTTAGCGTTTTAAATAATGATATATTCTCATTTCACATTCAGTTGATGGGAAATGATTTGCATAATTGTATTCAATGCATTCATTCTGTTGAATAAACAAAAGCTATTTCCGTATTACGCTGGCAAACACTGAATTAAAACTTATTCTATAATGATAGTACGAATATTGTTCATCATTCATAATTTTTTCTTGAATTCATAATAATTGGACTCGAATACTTATTACGGAAAATTACCTACATCGATAATTTATGTGTTATTCATAAACATTGTGAATCTTTCATGAAAATAACATTTTTGTCGACCTCTATGAAAAATAACATTTTACGTTCTAATTTGCGACTAAAAAATAGACTACTTTTGAAGGCAATTATAGATACTAGTTGGTCACTATGGATACGGCATGATACGATTCAATTCAAACATAAGTGTCTGTTGTCATTTGCAGCCTCTACTATAATAGACAGTTTTTCGTTCTTGGTCCAAAAATAACTAATATTTACTCTGAATATGATATTTTCTGCCAGATACCTTATAGGAGTAAAATTTCAGGGCCCTGAAGTTCAGAGAAGGTGTTTATCAATTTTCTTTGGAATGAGAACGAACATAAGAGGTTCTATATAACTAGGTGATGAATAATTGATAAATTTTTTATTTCAAAATGATTTGAGTAAGAGGGGTTCAAAACAATAACAACAAATTCAACCAAATATGAAGAAGGAATTGGAACTTGAAAACTCCAAGGTAAAATGAAACCCTGTTGCTATGTTTCTTCAAAGACTGTCACTGTGATTCTTTTCGAATTTCAAAATGGTGTATGAAGAAGGAGGCTGATTTATTCGCCAAAACGTTACAAAATAGTTGTTTTATCGTTTGTGGTTGTTTCGTAACTGTTTGTTAAGCATAGGATTGTTCTATATATTGCTCCTGACAAATATCTTGTGCTCGATCATTTGTTTCTAACGCAGGATAAATTTCAAAATAATAATGTTTTTATCATATAGATAGTTTTCAGGGTTTGGAAGAGAAAACCCAGAAAGGAATCATTTAGTGACGAATTTACCTCCCAAAGTACCCTTAAATGATTACTTATCACAATTTATGTTTGGACCAGTGTAGATAGCAATAGTCACAAGTGTTACCATTTTTTCGACATTAATTTATCTGGCCTGTACGAGTACTATTATTAACCTAAACTAAGCTTTTCCTCATAAATATCATTTACAGATCTCAATTCAATATAATTGATTATTCAACATTCGACTGATATATAGCTTGCTTCAATTCTGTAAATTAGAAGTGGGAAAGCTTTGGCACGCTGTCCAAATTTATAGCTAGAGCTGTCACCCATCCAGGTACTGAACTCGCCCAAAGCTGTTTAGCTCCAGGAAAAAAATAATATTCCCAATATTTCCAAGAATTTGAATCCGACAGTAAAAACAAGCGTCCAAAAACAAGGTACACTTTTTGACCAAGAATAGTATCGAACGATTAGTTTTAACTCACATACATACATTCACTGTTGGTTCGAAGATTAACAGTGCTATGTTTGCGGTGGCATAAGGTCCTATTCGAATTCTTTCATCCACGATTGGTTCGAAAATGAACAGTGCTGTGTGGCGTATGGTGTCTAATCGAATACATATTAGTTAGGAGTTTTCATTTCTTATAATCAGTGTTCTGGGCTGCTCAATACTGTTCAGGAATATTGGAACGCAATCTGAGTCGGACCGTTTTCGAACGGGAAACATGGCAAAGAGTGATGATGACGGATAAAACTCGTCGAATGATATGTAACGTGATGATAATTTCATGAAATTAGAAAATTTTGAAAATTTATCAAAAGTAAGTAATGACAATTGTTCAACGCCGCGCATGTACATTTTATCTGTATCACGCAGTGTGGCCTGATTGGCTAGCGATCTGCTTCATAGCTCGTGGTAGCGTATCAACTACCGTAGCCGAAATTGTACATTTTTTCTTTCTATCGAAATAATAACTTTGATGAATGTTCTAAGTATCTACTGAATTAAAGTCGATCTTCCAATATTATTACGTGAAACGTGAATTATCACGTACACGTATATTATTAGTTATTTTACGAATTTCAATTCCGGGTGTCTTTTATCTCATGTCTAAAATGTATAAATAATCTGATTTGTGTCCTTACGCCACCACAAACAAAGCACTGTTTATTTTCTACCAAACAGTAAATGTATGTTTTAGAATTGGTCCGTACGACACCACAGATACTGCACTGTTTATTATCAACCCAACAGTGAATGAATGTATTTGAGTCAAAACAAATCATTTGAGACGTTTGTTTTTACGGTCGGATTTATAGTCTAGGAAATATTATTATTTTCCCAGGAGATAAGCAGCTTTGTGCCAGGTCACTACTTGGATGGGTGACCACTCTGGCTATAAATTTGAACAAGCTCGCTAAAGCTCCTGGCAAAGTGCTTTTTCAACTTGTTTATGTGATATGAATGTCTCAAGAAATTAATTCCAATGAACACTGGCGCTATTCTAGTACTGTTGACGTTTCTGAAAGTTCATAAAACTCTAAATGGAACCCATATTTAGATTTATGTTTACTTTTCTAATCAGCACTTTTCCAACTGTCTCAAAATTTACATAGTGACGGAGATGATAAAAGCAACTCAAATTTTCCGAAGTTACTCCGGATAGCTCCTCCGACCGAGAGAATTCAATTATGGAACAGACAATATGTGGTGAGACGAGGAGCACACCTGTTTATTAGATTAGGAATATTTCCGGTAATCAGGCCAATTGATTAATTATGTCAGAATTTAACAATGATATTTCAAGTAATGAAGTGAGTTCCAAAATATATTCAACTTGGATCTAACGCGAATTTTGAAGAAATTCACTGTTCATTTTTGCCTCACAGTGAGTAACAGTTGTTGGCCACTACCATCTGGCTAGAAAAGTAATTTTTTCTGTGACGGGAAAAAAATTTGACATTTCATCTCTGTTGACAGGTAACAAAATAAAACTTTTCACGAAATTACTTTTTTCCCCGGGAAAAAAGTGAATATTTATTTCCCGGATATATATACATATAGATAATGGAAGATAGTTGATTTTAGAATATTTTATTGAATATAAGTTACATTTCCTTTATATCAAAAGTACAATTATTAAATGTGCATTGCGTGAATGACATGTTCCTTGAACTATTCGGTACAACAGACGAATTTTCTTGTGTTGAAATAATATTCTCTGACATGGACACAACTGCTGTTGATGTACCTGGTCGCAAATCGGGTATTGTTTCAGAACTGCCACACGTTCTGAACACTTTATTAGCAATTTCTGTTCTGTGTGCCACCGATTCATCAACATACCCTTCAGCGACCGTTGATGACTTCCAACCGCCATGTTTCTTTAGTGTCATCAAGTCTCCCCCAGATTCAACTAAAAGTGTAGCAGACGATCTTCGAAATGAATGACCTGTATATGAGTTAGCATTTTCAAGTTGAAGAATATTTGCTACTGTTTCAGGTACCTTATAAAACTGATTTTTACCCACAACCTGATTGATACATTTTCCATTGCGATATGCATAAAACAGGCGGCGATCTTTTGCTGCTGCTGGACGAAGGGCTATATACATTCGGTAATATTTAATATATTCTTCAGTAACTACAAATCTCCTGTTTACATCATTCTTTGTTTGCTTCAGTTTCACAATTAATAACTTTCCCGAATCTTCAATATCATCTAATGTTACCTGGCTGATTTCAAAAATTCGACAAGCTCCTGCAATCCCAAATACAACAACAACCTTGGCCATTAAATAAACTTCATCGGGTGCATTATTTAAAAAATCACTAATTTATGTACTCGTAAAAATCGCAGCTTTCTTGGGCGTGTAACCTTTCCCATTTTGTTTCAGAAATGTAATTAGTTTGAAATATTTTGAAATGTCTACATTATTATTGGATCGTAACATACTTTTAATCATTGAATAATTCGACCACACTGTTGATGGCTTTTATTGTTGTGCCATTCCGAAAAATAAGCCAATAACACATCAAGCATTTCTAACTTTATAGTATTCAAAATAACTACTACACAATTACTGAGTTCGCAATTTTTGAATCAAATCACATAATTAAATTGACAGATATTTGATTACACTGAAGCAACGCAGGTCTAATAGCTTACTAGTTTAAAAATTCAAATTTTAATCGATAACATTCTGACTTTAATATATTGTAATAATATGTTCTTTCACTATTAAATCGTCGTTTTTCCTGTCAGAAAAAAATAGTGTATTATACACGGAAAAAATATTAGATTTCAGCTCTCGGTTTTTTGTCTCCCTCCGCTTCGCGTCGGGAGACAACATAACCTCGAGCTAAAATCTAATACTTTTTTCCCTTGTATAATAAATAACTATTGCTAGCAACGGAATTTAAATCGAGACCTCCAATTCCTAGTCAAACGCTCTATCCACTGAGCGAGAAGCAATCATCATTCAATTTCAACTAGTTAACGTGAATATGCGAGCCAAAGAGTAATTAATTTAGATTCATGGTTTTTGCGCGTATGTTCTTTTTAATTCAGTTCATCCCTAGAATCTATTTATTTATTTATTTATGAATTGCCGCTTCGACAACTAGGTCATTAGCGGTGGTGGTACAGTTATTTACAATACATTGAATTTATGAGTAAAATGGAAATATTTGACACTGAATTAACAATGCTGTATGATGTGTTAGATTTTGATGTTGATTGATCTAATGAATGATAGTGTATTGTGGCATGTCGTCATCTTGATATCCAGGGCTTCTTTAATCGAGTTGCTAACATTGAATTGTATCCTCTCAGGCTGGTATACTGGACAATCTATCAGGATATGTTGGACTGTGATTATGGTATCACATATTGTACATCTCGGGACATTCTCCTTCGCTAGTAGGTGGTGGTGCGTAGTTAAGGTATGACCAATTCTTAACCTCCTTAGGGTGACTAAATCTCTTCTTTTGAGAATTGTAGGTGGTGTGCATATTATTGTTGGATCAGTAAGGTTGAGTTTGGAACGTTGTGATCGCCAAATATTCTTCCATTTGTCTCTAATTAGGTTTTGGTATTTGTTACCTAAGTCATAATTGGTGATCACATTCAATTCCTGCCCGAAGGATATTGCGTCTTTTGCAGCTTGGTCTGCCTTCTCGTTGCCTTCGATACCACAGTGTGAGGGAACCCAGATCAGCATGCAAGAATCATGTTGGAGTTGAAGACATGTAATAAGGTCTCTTGCATGGTTGACGATTGGATTACTGGGGAAAAGATCCAGTATAGCTTGGATAGCGCTAAGGGAATCGGTGCATATTACGGAATGTGATATCTTATTACCAACGATGAATTCGAGCGCTTTCCAGATTACTATTAACTCCGCAGTGAATATAGAATTGCATGGAGATAGCTTGTTCTTGTTGAAGTGTGGAAAGCGCACCCAACACCTTCCGATGATTTTGATGCATCCGTAAATATGATTTCCTTGTTGAGGTGTTCGCTGATTATATCTTTAAATCTTTGTTGAATTATAAGTGGGTGAGTTTCAGATTTTTTGTGGGATCTTAGAGATGTATCGATTTCCGGTATTTTGGTTATCCAAGGTTGGTAGATAGGGAATCTATAGTTCATAGTATGAGGAAAACTTAATGTTACTAATGAGTGGTTAACTTGGTGATATAGTGGGGGTCGAAGGTTTGGTTGATTTAAGTATTGATGGTTATACCCTGGATTATACAGTTGCTCTTGACGGGATTTTGTTTGTCTGCAGATATCCTCGAGGCATACGTCAACTGCAGCATTTCTCTTCGCAGAAAAAGAGGTATTTCTCCCATTTCTCTGCAGAGGCTGTATACGGGACTGGTTATATATGCGCCTGAAGCCAATCTTAGAGCGGTATTCTGGATAACGTCAAGGCTCTTTAGAAGGGTTCTGCTAGCTGAAGCGTATATGATTGATCCATAGTCTAGTTTTGATCTGATTAGTGTTCGGTAGATAGTAAGAAGAGTTTTTTCGTCAGCTCCCCAGGTGCTGTTTGCTAGAACTTTCATAATACTCAACCTTTTCATGCAATCAGACTTTAGTTTTCTTATATGACCTTGCCAAGTAAGTCTGGAGTCGAAAATCATACCGAGGAACGTGTGGTTCTTCACTATCTCTAGGGGGGTGTTCATTAATTCAAGATGACAAGGTTTAGGGTGTTTTTTCGAAAACTTTATTACTTTGGTCTTAGTCAACGAAAAGCAAAATCCTGATTTCCTCGACCAATCTTCCAATTTTCCCAATGATGCTTGTAGGAGTCTTCTAGTAGTTTTTAAGTTGTGTCCGCGGCACATTATCAGAAAATCGTCTGCGTAGAGAGATGTCTTCACAGGTGAGTTTATTAGGCAGATTATATCATTTATAGCTTTCAGAAATAATGTCGGGCTTATTACTGAGCCTTGTGGTAAACCATTTTGTAGATTGCGAACTGTAGAAAATGTGCTACCGATTTTAACTCGGAAGGTCCGTTCACTGACGAAGTTACTAAGGAAATGTAACATTTTTCCATGAATATACCAGTTCTTCAGTATTCCAAGTAACCTGTGTCGCCATGTTGTATCGTAGCCTTAAATATTTCAAAAAACACAGCAACCAGATCCTGCTTGTTAGCAAATGCGTCAAGGATCTCTGTATGCAGTTGACCTAGGTTGTCAGTAGTTGAGCGAAATTTGCGAAAGCCACTTTGAGCTTTTGAGATGAGTTTGTTCACTTCCAGGAAATAGCACAGTCTTTTATTTATAATTCTCTCAAATACCTTACACATACTGCTGGTTAAGGAGATAGGGCGATAGTTTTTTGGGTCGGTAGGACTTTTGGTTGACTTCTGGATCGGTATTACTGTGGCTTCTCTCCAATTGTCAACGAAGGTGTGCTCTAGCCACATTGAATTGAATAATTCCAGTAGAGTCTCCATTCCTGATTGTGGGAGATGCTTGAGAAAGACAGTTGGGATTTGGTCAGGTCCAGGGGCACTGTTTTTGCTTTTTTCGATGGCGTACCTAAGTTCATCCATAGTAATGGGAAAATTCATAGGGTTTGTGTCGTCTTCCTCCACTTCTATGGGCTGTGTGTTTTTTATCTGGTGTTTATATTGAAGAAAATCGGAATTGTAATTCGAGTCAGATGATTGCTGTTGGAATTGATCAGCTAGTAGTTCTGCAATTTTTACTTTTTCTGTCATGATGTTGTTATTATGTTTCAAGGCTTTCAGTTCAAATTTACGTTTATTTCCTTTGATTGCGTTTATTTTTCCCCAGACTTCTTTGATGTTTGAGTCAAAGCTGAGCTGTGAAACGAAATCTTTTTCTTACTAGCTTTCAGGACTTGCCGCGTCAACGCCCTTTGCTTTTTGAATTCCACAAGATTTTCTGAACAATTTTTCTTCCTCAGTCTATACAGGGCACGTTTGCTACGTTTAATATGTTCTTCACACTCTGGATTCCACCATGGTGTAAATCTGCTTTTTCTTGAGATCTGCCTCTTTCCGACAAAGCGATCAGCAGCATCTATGATAATTTTCGTAAAGTCTTCAATTGCAATGTTTATGTTCTCGTTCGGTGAAAATGCGGTCATTCATTTACGTAGTTTGCGAATGAAATCCAATCTGCCTCCTTTATTTTCCAGCTTTCAGTGATATCGGTCTTTTCGATACATGTTTGGTAGGTAATTTTTATTGGGAAGTGGTCACTATCATACAGACTATCCAGAGCTTCCCACTCCAAGGGCTAATGCTGGCATCAGATAGGGTCAAATCTATACATGAGAAGGTTCCATTGGATGCATTGAAGTGTGTATATGCTCCAGTATTGTGTGCAGTTAGGTTAGTGTTCGCTAAAATATTTTCCACTGTTTTACCATTTTTGTTTATGTCCCGTGATCCCCATATTGGGTTATGTGCGTTGAAGTTTAATAAGAAAATAGTAGACTTGGGTATTTGGTTGATTATTCTACTCAATTCGGCTTCTTGTAGATCGTAATCTGGTGGTATATAGAAACTACATATGGAAATTTTTGTTGACGTCCAGACCGAAAGTGCGATAGCTTCGAGGTTGGTTTTGAGGTTTATTTGTTCGCTATGTTATTCGTTCTTAATGAATATAGCCACACCGCCACTGGCTTTCTTAGCATTTGTCCGATAGTAATAGTAGACTTCATAGTTTTTCATATGAGGATTTTGGCATTTCTTCAAGTTTGTTTCTTGTAGGCAGAGAATGTCCGGTTGGTATTCCTGGAGAATTTGTTGTATACGTTCTAGGCGGGCATAAAATCCCCGACAGTTCCATTGAATTATTGTGATAGCCATTTGATTATTATTATTATTATTATTTATTTTCTAATTAAATTGTATGTCTAACTCGTCCTGAAGATTTTGAGAGCTAGTGCTTAGGTTACTGGATAGTTCGGTTTCTTCGAGTTGTATCTGAGATCTTAGTGTATTTAATATTTTTGCGCGTATGTTCTGGGGAACATACGCGTTATAGTTTTGCCCAAATGTCTGTAACTTTCGAATTTTTTGAAAAAAATGGTCTCAAACGATTAAGTTCGACTCCCCAATGAAGAATTCGAGGTCAAATTTGATTCTGTCCGGCCGGCCGTCCGGCCGTACGGCCGTCCGGCCGTTGCCACGATAACTTGAGAACGAAAAGAGCTAGCGACTTGAAATTTTCAGGGTAGGTGGCGCATCCCAATACGACGGACAAGTTCGTTAATGGGCATAATCGGCCCAGTGGTTTCCGAGTAATAATTTTGTTTTCAACCAATATGAATCCGATCGAATTGAAACTTGTTGAGTAGTTGTAGAATATGAACCTAAGCACGTTTGTGAAATTTTGTGCGAATCGTATGGCTACAAAATTATTAAAAAATTATTAAAAAATATTTTTGTTGTCACGATAACTTGAGAACTGAGAGAGATAGCGGCCTCAAGTTTTCAGGTTAGGATGTACACCACAACTCGACATTTCAGTTTGATTATGAGCCTAATCGGCCAAACGGTTTTAGAGTTATAGCCATCTGAAATTTTATGAAATTTTGTGGTTTTTGTTCCTCATTAACTCGAAAAATACTGAACCGATTAAATTCAAACATGGTTGTTAGTTGTAGAATGCCAATGCGGAAACGTTTGCAAAATTTGGTGAGGATAGCATTTGTAGAAAATTTTAAATAAATCTTTGAAAATAAAAAAAAAAAGTTCTATATATCAGTAACTAATCGTTCGAAATTGCTGAAATTTCGCAAGAACCTTCATAACCTAACTATACTGACAATTTTCAAGTTTTAATACGATCGGTTAAATATTGTTGGAGATTCGAGCATTCTTGTGTGAGTTCAGTAGATGGGTGACCGTTGCCTCGATAACTTTCGAACGAAAGGAGATAGGGACTTGCAATTTTCAGGGAAGGTTGCGTATCCGAAAGGGAGAGTTGAGTTCAATTGTGGGCATAATCGGTCTAACGGTTTCCGAGTTATACCCATCTGGAATATTGTTTCCTTGATAACTCAAAAAATAAATATTCGATCGAATTGAAGTTTGGTAACTAGTAGTAGAAAATCAACATAAAGACGTGTTTAAATTTTTTTTATTAAATATTTAAAACTGTAATTAGTTCTTTGAAATACCATTGAATGAAGAAATTCTTGTAAGTTAACAAAATATCTTTATTTGAACAATAAAAAATTGGTTCAAGCACTGACGTGAAGTCAGAAGCTTTTGCGCGTATGTTCTATTGTCCATTCTCCTGTTTTACACTTAGATTCAGTAGTCTTATTTGGGAGGTGAGGATGAATTTCTTCTATGGTGTGTATTAACGCATCCATATCGTCTGTTATTTTCCGAGCATTATTCACTGGGTCGTTGTTTTCCAGGCAGAGTTCGAAGAATCTTCTAATTTCTGAAAACTTGAGCGGATATTGTGTTGGATCTTTTGAAACTAGTGATTCGATACCGTCTAAGTTCATAGTTTTTTGCGGTGATGTTCCTTTTTTATACTTTTTATTTTTATTTATTAATGATTTATCAGAGCTGGGTTGTGTAAAGATATCAATAAGTTCTTCTGATTCAGGCTTAGACTGTCTTGATGTTTCAGTTGTTTTACTCTGCGTTGATAAAGGATCTGATATTTCCTCTTGGTTAGGGGAAGCTGGAGAGCTTTTAGAAGCACGTCGTTTTTTGAGATTGGTATTATCCGTTTCTGTGTTCATTTCTATATTGGAAGAATTATTCAATTCTGTATTCGATGTACTCGGTGCATTATCTTGTTCAGTTGTTGATTTCTTGGGGCAGACTGTTGCGATATGACCAGGTTCCCTGCAGTTGTAGCAGATGGGGGTATCAGGGGCTAGAAATAACCTGTAAGTTGTTTCCTCATACGTCAAGAGGAAGGAAGATGGAAATTCAGTATTATCGTCTTCTGGGGGGCTGATGTAAATTTATCTTTTGAAACTGAGTACGTGAGAGAACTCTTCTCCTTCCATACCTGCTCTAAGAAAGCTCATATTGGAAACCATTTTCAAACCTAGTTCTTTGAGTTTATTTTCGATGATTATATGTGGTATGGATGGGCATGCATTTGACACGTTAATTCTTTTAGCTGGTGTAATCAATCGGCGAATGTTTATGTCGGTGCCGCAAATTGTGATGGTAGAGTGAGTTTCCAAGAGTTTGTCTACTGTTTTGATGTCATCCAGAAAAATGCATACTCTGTGGTTGGATAATCGTGATATATATCTAACAGATTTTGCTCCAGTAATGCTTCCAACGGCTTTGACGTAATCCAGATTGCGGAGATCACCGACGGCGTTGAGAAGGATTGCCTGCTTTCTTTTTGGGAAAAATGTCATTGGTGTTGTTTTGGTGGCGTTTGCATATGAAATTTTCGATTTGTTGATTGAAGAGTTCACTTGTGGAGAAGTTGTGTCCTGTGTGGTAACTTTAGATGTCATTGACATATTTGTTGTGGAATTCATTATTTTATCTCAGATGATATGAGTAATAATATATGCATATTTCTTCAGGTAACCAGATGCTCGATATCAATGAATTTCCTGATAAGATGTTATGTTGAACGATGTTAGGTTGAAATTGGATGATTTATCCTATCGGAAAATCAAGACAAGGAAGTCTAGCTCAAATTCAGTTTGAGAATTCTAAGTTTATTCCTTACCTAAAATCACTAAACTTTGATTTTGAAAGGGAAGAAACAATAATAGAATGCTATTTCGCTCACCAGGGGTATATATCAATGAAGCACATGTGCAAGCATCGACACTACGATTCGTACTTATATCGCCCTAGAATCTGATCTACTCCTCTTAGTGTTACTGTCGGTGTAAATGAAAAATAAATTGCTTGAAGCACTGACGTGAAGTCAGGGGCATTTGCGCGCATGTTCTATTTTCTATTCACCTCTATTGGACAATATTAATCTAATTTACTATCGATATAGACCATTTTCTCAGCTTTTATAATATATGAATACATTTCGTACCATTTCAATATATACAGGGTGTCCCAAGTTCAAGTGCCTATTAGACGTTTCTGGAGAACTGGACATATTTGAAATCTGAAAATTGGGATTATGATATCGCCTGAAATTCTCTAAAGAGCTAAAATATTTTCGAAGCCCAAGCAATGAATTTCAGAAATATCGTCACAGGGTGTTTCAAATTTTATATCGAAAATTGTGATCAAAAATTGGCCATAACTTCTGTTCTTCAAATTAGAACCCTATTTTTGGCGCTCTGGTTCCTCGGAACGGAGTGCTTATCAATTTGCCCAAATGTCTGTAATTTTAGAATTTTTGGCTGAAAATGCTCCTGAACTATTTGGATTGACTCACTGATCAAGATTCCGTGGTCGAAATCGTTTCTGTCCGACCGTTAACACGATAACTCTCGAACAGAATGAGCTATACAGTTCAATGTTCCGAGTAGGTTTGAGGGATAAATATCTCGATTAAGTTTGTTATTGGGCAAAATCGGTCTAATAGTTTCGGAGTAACGAAAAAAAATATTTTTCTACACATTACAACTTTTGAATTCGAATCATTTTAAGATGCAGTTTCATCATAAGAATCCATTGTTGCAATTGCATCAAATTTCCTAAAAATTGTATTATTCATATTCCCATTCAGAGCAAATAATTATCACCAGTCCAACTAATCGAATTCATTTCGATTCATTCGACAAAGAGCCCATCAGAGTCCTGAGAATTTAATTTATTAATTTTCCGTTCACCGCAATGATGAATTATAATTCGAATTATTCTAATTCAAACTCAAATCCCATCCTATGTAGAAAAACATGCAAGTCGCCCGTGATCGCCGATTATATGTAGCCTGAGATTTTTTTCCACATGTTGACGTGTTTTTCAAATGCTCGCATCGGACAAGGAAAGATTGTATAAATTTTACCGACGTTGTTCCTGACGGGCTCTGGAAGAATAGTGTGAATATGAAAATAGTATCTGACCAATCCGCAGGCCCCTCTGGCTCCCCTCTTTGGAAAATCTCTCCAAACTCACGACACATGACGTACCCACAAACCGAGCCTATAAATTCGCTGTGCGCAGCAATTAGAGGATTCCATTCCGGCATTCATTCTTTCCGATATTAATTCCGAATTCAGCTTAGACTGATTCTTAGATTCAGCTTAGTTTTCATTATCCGATTAATTCCGAAATTCTTTCTTTTAATTCCGCTTCGTCCTGATATTAATTCCGCTAATTCCGAGTTTTCTGATTTTTCTAGTTTTGTAGTTTTGAGAATTTCAAGAAGTACTTTTTTAGTTTATATATTTTTTCCGTAGGAACATTCTTTTTATTTTCTTTTATTTTTGGGTAGTGTAGAGAAATAGACTCAGTTACAGTTTGTTAAAGTGCAAATACCTAGCGAGAACGTTGTGGTGGGTTTGAGTATCCGTTTATTCTACAATCTGTGTTCCAATCTGAATTTATTCCGACTGAGAACCCAGGTCGATTCCGTATATTCAATCAACCATAAATGTATTATCCCCTATTCGCCTGTAACCGCTTTGTGTGCTCTCATCTATCCGCTTTGATTTCTCTATTCGCACCGTCCGCTCTATTGTCAAGTTTTATTCATTTTCTTGCATGAAAAATCAGTAGATTAATCATTTGCTATTTCATTTCGAGTCATTACCTACTGTCACCTATTAGTGAGTTGCATTTACATTTCTCAGGTTCTACTTTGTGTAACATCTTTCTGTACAATTGACTCTTGCCGAAACTTTCCATTCACTTCGATACACAGGCTGGTCCTTATTTAACTGTTAATTTTTGACACCATCTATTATTGAATTATATTTCCAGGAACTGCTTTGTATATCATATTTTAGTACGGCTAATTCATACCGATATATTTTAGACTCATTGATCTACAGAGTGGACCATATTTCACTGTTGATTCTTGACACCATCTATTATTGAATTGCATTTACCGGAACAACTTTGTATATCATATTTTAGTACGGTCAACCGATACTGATACATTTCAGGCACATTGATATACAGGATGGTCCTTATTCTACTGTTGATTCTTGGCATTACCTATTACTGAATTGCATTTACCGGAACTACTTTGTATATCATAATTCAACACGGTCAACTTATACCGAAACACTTCATTTACATTGATATACAGGGTCCTTATTCTACTGTTGATTCTTGGCATTACCAATTATTGAATTGCATTTAGCGGAACTACTTTGTATATCATATTTTAATACAGTCAACTATACCGAAGCACTTCATTTACATTGATATACAGGGTGGTCCTCATTTTACCGATTATTCTTGAGATACTATATTATTGACTTGCATTCACCGATACTGCTTTGTATATCACCGTACAGTACTGTCAAATTATACTGATACATTTCATTCATAGTGGTATACAGGGTGGATCATATTTCCGTAGTCACAGTGTCCATTATTGAGTCGCATTCATAGGCACTGCTTTGTATATCATATTTTGATAATTCCGAAACATTTCCGTCACATTGATATACAAAGTGGCCCCTACATTTCTGGTCAGGCATCCTGCAGCCTGCTGTTTAGTTTCATTCTTGGACACTACGCTATATATCGCATTCTTTTACATTGCTTTTCATTCCGACCGATATACAGGGTGAAAGTTCTACTTCTGGACACTGGTGACTCTGAATCTGTTTTCATCTGCTAATCTATTTTTACTGTTTTGATCTTCTCCTCATACCTCTCTACTCTGATACTGTATATAACTATTTATTTTGATTTGTAAACTGTGTGAATATTGTAAATAAAGTTGTATAATCCTTTTGAGTTTTATTGATTATTATTGCGCAGTGTCAGAGAATTTTCAGTGAAAGAAAATATACTATTGCATCGCTAACACCTTAGAACAAATAGAACCCTTCTCCAACTGTTTAAAGGATACCCAGGGAAAAATATTTCAGTCATAAATTCTATCAAGGAGTTGCAACCTTGCAAAACCCATTGCAACTGGCGCTCGAGTAAGTTTTGGAAAGTAAGTTTCACCGCTCCGGAGAAAAGGTCGCCACAAACAGTGAGACAAAAATAACAGATTTTCCGTCCCATGGGTTATGTCAATTTTGTGGAGTTAAAATAACCCAGCTATTTTGTAGAGTTAAGAGAGTTAACTCGGAGTCGAATACTCTGACATTTTCGAAATGCAATCATAGAGTAAAGTAAACCAAACTTTTCGTTTTTCGAACTCAATTCAGTAAATAATATCCTACGGAGTTAACATTCGAACGCAACCCAGCAAATTATAATTAGAGCATTCTATGAAATTATAAAATAAATTATTGAAATTTTTAAAAATCTCCGAAAGTATTAGTTTGTTAGAGTTGAGAATGTATGTATATATCAATGGATTCCTTTGATGAAACTGCATATTAACAAAAATTGAATATGAAATTTGTAATCTAAAAAATATTGTTTTTTTTTATTATTCCGAAACCGCCAGGCCGATTTTGCCCAACAACGAGATATTTATCTGCCAAACCTACTCTGAAAATTTTAAACGTTTAGCTCATTTCATTCAAGAGTTATCGTGTTAACGGACGGACATAATCGATTTTGACCACGAATTCTTGATCAGTGATTCGAACCAAAATATTTGAGACCATTTTTAGCCAAACAAGGAACAAGTATTGTATTGTATTTTTGTCGGCATTCTACAACTAATAATTTCAGATGGCCCCTTTTACCCTGGAGGCCACCATTCCCCCGGTTCCCCTTACACCTACAAAAGTGAATTTAGGTTGAAAGAATAAACTGAAAGAGGTATACTCTGGAGATCTCTCCCAGTAATGTATCACTCCAAAAAATTCCTTCAGAACTTTGTCACAGTCAAATCCAAGAAATATATGGACCTCAGTCAAAACTGACTGGTTTTCTCAAAGGGTACTGCGGTCTTAGGAAGCTTATGATGAGATTAGAGTAGAAACTGACGAGTGCAGATTCAGTTGGGAGGAGGATGAAACTCCAGATCACCTGATTACGAAATGCCTCGCCATCTCAAACCAACGCAAGGACTGTTTTTGGCCAGAAATTTGCAGGAGCGAAGACGAAGCCTCCTTGAAGTCATCCCAGTATTCCCAGTTACTGGAGTTCATCAGAACTCTGAAACTGGAAGTAGATGACGATGACATTGACAGCTCTAACGGAGAGGCACCATAGATCTTAAAGTCGCAGTGCAACGTTATCCCCTAGAACAATATACAATATACAATTGTTTGAAAACAAAATTTGTAATCGAAAACCCTTTGGCCGATTATGTCCGTTAACGAACTTATCCATCGCAGTGGGATGTGCAAATAACCCTGGGAATTTCCATGCGTTCGAAGTTAGCATGGCAACGGCAGGACGGCGATTGTTTGGGCAAAATGCTGATTCGCCGTGCCCTAGAACATGCCCTCAAAAATATGACATCAGATGCGTTATACGTTATTGTACTAGCCTGCAAAGTTTCATAAATATCTTCCTCTTCCTTTCAAAGATATTCACTTAGGTCCATACTTTATACCAACCCAATCAATATATACAAAAATCAATGCCACTTTTCGTTGTGATTTTATAACTCAAGAACTGACTCACCTATCCAAACCAAATGTTTAGGCTTTGTTCGGACTATTTAGTAGATGGTTTATGTGAAGTTTGCACAAAATCTGTCGAGCGGTTCTCCATTTATCAAAGGAAACTTTTTGAAAATGTTACTATAAACGTGATGTTCCTTTGGATGTTAGGAGGGGGGTTTGGGGGAAATTTCGAAGGGGTTTATCGAGGAAAAATACGCAAGTTTCGTAGAGTTTTGCGTTTTCGGAGCGAAAGGATGGGGGTGTAGTCCGTAACGGGGAGCCCTTTTTTCGATCCTCTCTTTCGTTTTCCCGGAAGAACGATAGGAAAATGTGACTTTTCGCGAAAATCGACAAAATTCTGACGTTTCAAAAATTTATGTGGCGAATTTTAACGCGGCTCTTTCAAGGTCGACGTTTACGGTCTGAACGTACGACGAGAAATGTCAAATCGAATTAGAATTTCGAACGGAATCCTACAAAATCTTGAAATCGTCTAGGAAAACTGTGAGAAATATGAACGAATAACCGATTTCGATCGATTGCTTGACAGGATTGACGATATTCTGAAAATCGAAAGACGGAAATCATCCGAGTACTAAAAATCTTTATTTGGTACAAAATCAGAGTTGATTCACGTAGGCAACGTAGCCGAATGAGCTGAGCCGTTGGATTGGGAATTTATAGCTCCCGAGCCATCCGCGCCTCGCGGGGCGGCGGGATCGGATCTCGGAGCGTCCAAAATAGCTTTCTCTTAATTTTTTTCAATTTTATTTTCATAACTTAAAGGAGCGTTACTCCAGTAAACGTATCTTGGGATTTGGATCTTTTCGTTAACTTACGAAATCTATAATGGAAATCCGTTCGATCGGACGGATCTTTGCATTAAAATTACTCAAAATATTCAAACATTAGGCAGAAAATTAACGGTCGAAAATGAAAAACCCCCAGCCGTTTGTTTATTCATGCTCAAAATGGAAAAACAAAAAATATTGTTTATCCAAATGTTTGGATTAAGTTTTGAAATAGCTAGCAATTAATAAAACATTTTTCTGTTTGAATAAATGAATTTGATGTTCCAATAATTTTTTTTTATTATTCCACTTTATACGTACCGGGCCGCTAGTATATTATAATTAGTAGAATATAGAAGAGAGGAGGATAACAGTAACCTATAATCTCTCACCAACATTACCAAGTGGAGATGAGACAAAGCTGTGTGTGAAAATTAGGAAATAATACATAGAAATTGACTACAAAAATTGTCTAATTGATTTTTAAAGACTTAGGGCATCAGCGTTGCGGCGAGGATTATTTTAGATATTAGTGGAGTATTTCGGAGACTTAAATCGGATTATATACATCAGTACAATATCCGCCTTCTAGGGCCTTCTCATAAACTATTGAAGAAAAATACATCTGGAAGAATATTGTTTATTATCCGCCATTAAATGAGATTATATTCTAGCGGATGTAGGTTTGTGGATGAACTATGTTGTACGACTTGAAGTTGTAACTCTACACCTCTGCCGTCCTAAGACTAGTTGACCTATGTGCTTATTATGCATAATAATAGCACAAAATAGTTAACACTATGTCGCATTATATTCTTACCTTACAAAAATCTTCAGATGCGTACTTTGATTTTGATGGCAGATAGGACAATATGGCTTAGTGAAATGAAACAAATCACGGTGAATATTGGATTTTTTTCTACTTAAGGCCGGCCTTACACGGCCTGAATTTCTCTCTGAATTCATAATCTGAATTCTGGAAGCTTGCAACATCTAGAAATCAATACTCTGGAAAAATCAGAATGTGTAAGGACAATTAATAGTAAATTAGTATCTATGCCATTCCGTGTTTTCTGAATTAATAATATGAATTTAGACTATGAATTCACAGAGACATTCCGACTGTATAAGGCTGCATTACAGATAAAATCACTATAAATAAAAATGGGTTCAAGCCCTGTGGACAGGAACTTTCTGGCGCTCTAGTTCAAACAGACAAATTATATCTCCGAAAGTATTGGTTTCTCAGAGTTGGGAATTATATCAATGTATTCTTATGATAGAACTGCATAAAGGAAATTCAATTCAAATAATAGTTTATTTATCAAGATTAAATGATCAATCTGAGAATGAGAACTGCACCATGGAAGAAACCAAATTAAAATAGCTGAAATGAATTTGACTCTCTCTTATAGAACAGGATGAAATGTACGAGTATGAACACAGATCATATTATAAAGCTTAGATAGCATAATTATAGCGTTCTGTGAAAACATAGAAGTACGCCTGTTTCACCATTATTGAAATTTAGAACTTCATCCTAGCAGAAATTGAATTCAAACATCATAGAAGAATTTAAATTCAACAAGAGTGCCAAAAATTATCAATCCAAAACCAATAGACGAATTCTACCCAACAACGAACTCATCCGAGATATTCATTCCTCAATTCTATGATGAACGATAATTTATATCTTTCCTCAAATCTACTCCAATACACCAATAATCTAGTTATGTTTTTAGTGGAAATATTCTGAACTCAATATTATTAACTTTCCATTACCATTCCCATCATCATATGGATTGACCATCGGCATGAAAATATCAACCAACAAAAAGTATGATATTAAATTAGAATTCTCATATTTATAGGATTGCTGGAATGAATGACAATGAGACAACGTCATGTCTCAGAAAAATTTTTTGACATTATAACAATTCATAGAATACCCACAGAATAATTCTATCATTGTGTGAAAACGTAGAAATACGATTTACATTGAAATTTTGAAAAATCATATCTCCGAAAGTATTAGCTTGTTAGAGTTAAAAATGATATGAATGGATTCTTATGGTAAAATTGCTTATTGAAAAAAATTCAATTTGGAATTTGTTTTAGAAAAAAAAATTTTTTTTTGTTACTCCGAAACCGTCTGTCCGAATTTGCCCAATAACGAACTTAGCCGAGATATTTATCCCCCAAACCTACTCTGAAAATTTCAACTGTCTAGCTCATTCCGTTCGAGAGTTATCATGCCTACGGCCGGCCGGCCGGACCGGCCGGACAGAATGAATTTCGACCACGGATTCTTGATCAGTGAGTCGAACCAAATCGTTTAAGACCATTCTCATCGAAAAATTCGAAAATTACAGACAATTGGGCAAATTGATAAGCACTCAGTTCCGAGGAACTAGAGCGCCAAAAATGTGTTTTACTAAAATCAGCCATAACTCCGAAACCGCTTGATGGATTTCGCCCATTAACGGACTCAACCGAGATAATTACGCTCCAAACCCACCATGCAAATTTCAATCCTCTAAATCCTTTCGTTCGAGAGTTATCGTGCCTACGGCCGTTCGGCCCGCCGGACCGGCCGAACAGAATTGATTTCGACCTCGGATTCTTGATCAGTGAGTCGAACCAAATCGTTTGAGACCATTTCCAGCCAAAAATTCGAAAATTACAGACATTTGGGCAAATGGATAAGCACTCAGTTCCGAGGAACTAGAGCGCCAAAAACGGATATCAAATGACTAATTTAAATACAAATTTGAATGATTTTTCTCTGTTCCTTTTGCGGAATTGGCCGTCAAACTCTTTCATTATGTTATTCGTCATCACTAGATTCAAGGATTTAAATCGTCGTTACTAGGTACCCCTCCCAAAATCGCATTTACTTTATACTCTCACATTTATGGGATTTTAAAACTGCCGTCAAATTGCACTTTTTGGCGCGCTTGTTCCTCGGAACAAAGTGCATATCAATTTGCCCAAATGTCTGTAATTTTCGAATTTTTGGCTGAAAATGGTCTTAAACGAGTTGGTTCCACTCACGGATTAAGAATCCGTGGTCAAAATCGATTCTGTCCGGCCGTCCGGCCGACCACGATAAGTCTCGAACGGAATGAGGTAGATAGTTGAAATGTTCAGTGTAGGTTTGGGAGGTAAATATCTTGGATAAGTTCGTCATTGGGCAAAATCTGCCAGGTGGTTTCGGAGTAACGAGAAACAATTTTTTTTTGGCATTACAAATTTCAATTACAATTTTTTCGAGGTGCAATTCCATCATAAGAATCTATTGATATCATTATAAACTCAAAGAAGCTAATACTATATAGGAGATATGATTTCTCCAAATTTCAACCTTAAATCGTAATTCTGTGATTTCACAGAATGCTGTAAATATGAATTTGATCCGTATTCATACATATCACACAGAATATAACCCTAGGTAAGATATATTTTATGCGTCCCCATTGTCATATATTAGTGTTCTGTGATTGTCATCTCATAGAGAAATAGAACTATTTTCTCTGTCTACAGATAAGAGATTTCAAACTGAGTATAATGTCATATTAATTCCTAGTTGTATTCAAAAGTCTTGATGAAAAATACCTTCTGTTCTATAAAACAAAGTATGATTGAGTGCAAAATGAACAATGATACAATCTCAGCTATCATGGATAGCTCTTGGATAATCCATATGATGATGGAAATATACAGGGTGAGTCTTTGACCACTGCATTAATTTTAACCAAATATTCCTCTCATCAAATGAAACACCATTTTTCATTTACCATTTTTCCAGATTCGGCTCAGGTAAAAAGTTACAAGCGTTTAGAGATTTCACAATGTGCTAATACACTCCCGCATATAAATTAGCTATGACATTGTTGGCGGACGAGAATAAGGCATGTGGTTTACAGCTTGATTCGGGATTCCAACGCTCAGGGATGGATCCATAAAAGTAGTGAAATTTCTGGAGTTTTCCATTTTAAAACATTCAATGAAGAATATCTCGAAAACGGTGCGTTTAAGGAGAAATGATGAAGAATAATATAATGTTCTAAAACGATGGAATATTCTTGAAATGACTCAAGAAAAACTTTATATGCTTTCTTTATGCTAATTTCGTTTAGTTTTATGAATCCACGAGTCCATAACTAGAAAACCAGTAGAAGTAGAAAATAACTAATATTTGGAAAGTATGTATCATCGTTATAGGAAACTTTACGCCAACATTCATATTATTCGAAAAGAGGATGTCAAAGCTACAAAATAAAAACTAATTTTTTTTCAAAATTTCAACAGCCTGTATCTTTTTACCTGACCTGAATTTGGAAAAATGTTAAATGAAAAAAGTGTTTCATTTGATGAGAGGAATCTTTGGTTAAAATTAATGCAGTGGTCAAAGAAGAGTTTCTTTAGTTTATATTTAAATGTATAATATATGAATCTATAAAAGTTATTGAGATTCATTTTTGCGCGTATGTTCTGGGGAACATACGCGTTATAGTTTTGCCCAAATGTGAAATTTAATTCTGTGGTGCCGTCCGGCCGGCCGTCCGGCCGTCCGTTGCCACGATAACTTGAGAACGGAAAGAGCTAGCGACTTGAAATTTTCAGGGTAGGTGGCGCATCCCAATACGACGGACAAGTTCGTTAATGGGTATAATCGGCCCAATGGTTTCCGAGTAATAATTTTGTTTTCAACCAAAATAAATCCGATCGAATTTTAAACTTGGTGAATAGTTGTAGAATATAGACCTAAGCACGTTTATGAAATTTTTTGAGAATCGTATCGCTAGAAAATTATTAAAAAATTATTAAAAAATATTTTTGTTGTCACGATAACCTGAGAACGGAAAGAGATAGCGGCTTGAAAATTTCAGGTTAGGTTGTGCATCTGAATGCGACATTTGAGTTTGTTTATGAGCATAATCGTCCAAACGGTTTTAGAGTTATAGCCATCTGAAATTTTCTGAAATTTGGATGTTTTTTGTTCCTCATTAACTCGAAGAATACAAAACCGATTGGATTCAAACATGGTGAATAGTTGTAGAATATAGACCTAAGCACGTTTATGAAATTTTGTGAGCATCGAATTGCTAGAAAATTATTAAGAAATTATTAAAAAATATTTTTGTTGTCACGATAACCTGAGAACGGAAAGCGATAGCGGCTTGAAAATTTCAGGTTAGGTTGTGCATCTGAATGCGACATTTGAGTTTGTTTATGAGCATAATCGTCCAAACGGTTTCAGAGTTATAGCCATCTGAAATTTTCTGAAATTTGGATGTTTTTTGTTCCTCATTAACTCGAAGAATACAAAACCGATTGGATTCAAACATGGTTATTAGTTGTAGAATGCCAACGCGAAAATTTTTGCAGAATTTCGTGAGGATGGTATAACTACAAAATTCAAAAAAAAATAATTAAAAATAATTGAAAAAAATTCTATATATCATAAACTATTCGTCCGGCATGGCTGAAATTTTGGGAGAGCCTGCAGAACCTAACTCTACTGCAGAATTCCAAGTTTGAACACGATCGGATCTATATTGTTGGAGAACCGAGCAGCCTTTTGTGAGTTCGGTAGGTGGATGTGAATCGTCGTATGATATGTTGTCTATGGTCGTATTTTTGCGAGAACCTCCAAAAATAAAATATGAATGTCATGATGACATATTATTATACATATATATTCATGGTAAAATCGTGTTATTTCATCACAAATCTATAGGAGATTATAGATGATAGCCCTACATTAGTGGTCAGACCTGGTTTTGAAAGAGATCCTCCTTAGGAGGGGCAACTAAATATTGAAGGGATTTCTATGAACAAGAGTGAATATCTTTGAGGAATAGAGAGGCGATTCTTCTTCAAGAGATCCATGTGCCTTCAGAGGAGTATATTTGCGAGAGGGGACCTTTGAATTTTGCAGAAGGCTTCTGATCTTGTAAGGTGAGAGGCTCATTTGTGGATATTAAATCTCGTGATGGGTAGAAAGGAATTCTAGGCCAGTTTTTCTATCACTAATGAGAATATATCTTTATGTAATAACGGGTGATTTTTTGAGAGCTTTTGGATTTGATTTGAAAAAAATTGGTTCAAGCACTGACGTGAAGTCAGAAGCTTTTGCGCGTATGTTCTATTGTCCATTCTTCTGTATTGGACACTTAATCGAATTTACCATGGTAAATTCGATTAAGGGTGTCCAATACAGAAGAATGGACAATAGAACATACGCGCAAAAGCTTCTGACTTCACGTCAGTGCTTGTTATCACATTGAGTCGACCAGAATTCGAATTTGGAGTAACATTACCAATATCTTCAAAATCGTAGACTTCCTTTTTTCGTTTCAGTACCAACGCCACTTGCTGGAGTAATGTCCAGGTCCAAAATACTTCACCGTTTTCATTTAACAAAATATGTTTAAAACTCCATGTTCTTCTAGAATTGTATCCAGTTATAACTGTCTCTTGTTTTTTTTCGAATATTTTAATACAGTTCGCAGAGAACAGTTTCTGCTGACATCGGTCACATGAAATCAGCATTGATGACTTTCTGACGATCATCTGACACTTTCTGTTTATATTTCGTTTTGCAGCTTCATGAACCCTTTACATTATGTGACTTTATGTATTTTTCTTTTTTCATTTTCTTTCTTCCCGCCGGTCGAATTTCGTACTTAATTACTATCTTAGTAAAATTTCATTCCGAGCATAACCTCAACCTATCGTAATTCATCACATATTTAATGCTAATCGTTATTGTCCTAAATGCAGTAGTAAGGACATACTTAACTAGTATAGCAATGAATTTCTGGTTATGTCTAAAATCGCACACCTCACAAAAAACTCCGATTCTCCAACACTAGTGGTTCAGGAGATATCGCATCTTGAATTTACGCATGCGCAGACCCGCAAAAGGTGATTCTATGGAGGAATAGCATCCTCCACCCCAAAACCCGAATCCTCTCAGAAGAAAACTCGAGCAGTTTAATTATTTTTCGTCTGCTTATGCGAATAACAAAAAATGCCCAAAAGAGGCAGTTTGTCATGATTCTACAATTTGGTGCAAAATTTCAGATAGATCGAGTGATCAGTTTCGGAAATATTCTTGAAAAACGTTTTAACTAAAAATGGCCATAACTCCGAAACAGCTTGGTGGATTTTGCCGATTAACCAACTTGTCCGAGATGTTTACGCTACAAAACTACCCTGCAAATTTCAACACTCTACTTCTATCGGTTCGGGAGATATCGTGCTAACGGCCAGCTAGACAGAATTGAATTTGACCCCGGATTATTCATCAGTGAGTCGAACTGAAAAAAAATCCAAAAATACAGACATTGTGGCAACATGATAGAACGCTGTTCCTGGCGGAACACGAGCGCAAAAAGCTTCGATCAGGCACTAGATTAATATAAAATTAAATTAATAAAACAAATTTTTTTTGTTCGATTGATTTATAAAGAAACTCCAGGGATAAGTGATGATCACTGCAAGGAGCTTCTATTGGAACTGGATCAACACAAACAGATATTACTTTTGAAATCATTAATTTTTTTCTGAAATTTTTGTCAAATCAAGTCGAAACCTTACTCAATGATACTATATTTTTACTTCCATAGAATATAATAATTTATTGGCAAAAAAAAATTATGTAAAATTGTAATTTATTCACGTCTCTGACTACACCCAACCCCTTAAATAACTCTATGGATAGGCTCGATGAACGTTGAAAATCAGAATGACCAGATGCAAGGGCAATGTCAGCATATATGAATTTCTCAAAGGTAGTAGCAGGAATATCACACAGATATAAATTGAAAAGGAGAGGTGCTGAAACTGAACCTTGTGGGAGACCATTATTCAAATTTTTGAATTTACTACTATCAACAAAAACACGGAACCTTCTATCCGTCAGCATATTTTCGAGTAAACGAACCATTTTTCCACACTTTAAATGAGTATAAAGTTTAAAAAATTGGTTCAAGCACTGACGTGATGTCAGAAGCTTTTGCGCGTATGTTCTATTGTCCATACTTCTGTATTGGACACCCTTAATCGAATTTACCATGGTAAATTATGTTGTCCATTCTCCTGTATTGGACACTCTCAATTCGAATTTACCATGGTAAATTCGAATTAAGTGTCCAATACAGGAGAATGGACAACATAATTTACCATGGTAAATTCGATTAAGGGTGTCCAATACAGAAGTATGGACAATAGAACATACGCGCAAAAGCTTCTGACTTCACATCAGTGCTTGAACCAATTTTTTTTTCGTCACTTTTTAAAAATTTTCTAGGGGTACGGTTCTTGAAATTTTTTTTTTCGTCATTTTATTCAAATTTTCTAGGGATACGATTCTTACTAAATTTTAAACACGTCTTTATGTTGATTTTCTACTACTAGTTACCAAGCACCAATTCGATCGAATATTTATTTTTTGAGTTATCAAGGAAATAATATTCCAGGTGGGTATAACTCGGAAACCGTTAGACCGATTATGCCCAAAAACGAACTCAACACTCTCTTTCGGATACGCAACCTACCCTGAAAATTGCAAGTCCCTATCTCCTTTCGTTCGAAAGTTATCGAGGCAACGGTCACCCATCTACTGAACTCGCACAAGAATGCTCGAATCTCCAACAATATTTAACCGATCGTATTAAAACTTGAAACTTGGCAGTAGAGTTAGGTTATGAAGGCCCATGCAAAATTTCAGCAATTTCAAACGAATAGTTACTGATATATAGAATTTTTTTTTTATTTTCAATGATTTATTAAAAATTTTCTACAAATGCTATCCTCACCAAATTTTGCAAACATTTCCGCGTTGGCATTCTACAACTAATAACCATATTTGAATTCAATCGGTTCAGTACTTTTTGAGTTAATGAGGAACAAAAACCACGAAATTTCAGAAAATTTTAGATGGCTATAACTCTGAAACCGTTTGGCCGATTATGCTTATAAACAAACTGAAATGTCGCGCTCTGGTGTTCATCCTAACCTGAAAATTTCAAGCCGCTATCTCATTCCGTTCTCAAGTTATCGTGACAACAAAAATATTTTTTAATAATTTTTTAAAAATTTTCTAGCCATACGATTCGCACAAAATTCCACAAACGTGCTTAAGATCATATTCTACAACTACCCACCAAGTTTCATTTCGATCGGATTTATATTGGTTGAAAACAAAATTATTACTCGGAAACCACTGGGCCGATTATGCCCATTAACGAACTTGTCCGTCGTATTGAGATGCGCCACCTACCCTGAAAATTTCAAGTTGCTAGCTCTTCTCGTTCTCAAGTTATCGTGGCAACGGCCGGACGGACAGAATCAAATTTGACCTCGAATTCTTCATTGGGGAGTCAAACTTAATCGTTTGAGACCATTTTCGTCAAAAAATTCGAAAGTTACAGACATTTGGGCAAAACTATAACGCGATGTTCCCCAGAACATACGCGCAAAAATCTAACCATCTTTCCATACCATGTCGTATGCTGCCGACAAATCCACAAATACTGTTCCTGTTTTCATTTTACTATTGAAACCTGTTTCGATATACGTAGTTAGACTAAGAACCTGATCACAACAATTTCTATTTTTCCTGCAGCCCTCCTGGCAATTCTGTAGAACGTCCTCTACAGACGATTCAATCCCTAAGAGAATCAATATTTCTAGAATTTTAAAAGGAACACTCAACAGACTAATCGGTCGATAACTACTAGGATCAGAAGAATTCTTTCCTCGTTTTAAAATTCCTATGACTTTCGCTTTGCGGAATTCTTTTGGAATATTTTCGGTATTCAGAATATTACTATAAAATAATAATAACCAGGACAAGGCTCTTTTACCCAAGTGTTTGGTGAATTCAGGATAAATTCCATCAAATCCTGCTGCTTTTCGAGATTTAGTGTATTTAAGTGCTGCTTTTAATTCATCCAAGTTGAATTGATTCGAGATACCGTCTACAGATGAAGAAGATGTCCTAAATTTGTGCAAATTATACTTCATATTTTTGATTTTGAAATATCAACCGAATTGGAAACATCAACTAATCGACGAGCAATCAATTCAGGATCAATTTTGGAAGATGACAACGTTAGAGGAGTAGCTTCTCCTAATTTTCTGAAAACATCCCATGAATCTTGATTCGCCTGGACCGTCAAGTGATAAAATAAATTTTATTTTTCATTTTATAAACTATAAAATTTTCAATTTCTAATTTATTAGAATAATCTTTCAACAGCTTATTGCAATTTTGAATAACTGAATATCTGATGCTCCGAATTTGTCGATATTGATATTTCGGAAATCGCTATGATTTCAAAGTGTTTCATCGGAAACAGAAAGTTTGAAAATATGTCTAGGCAAATTTGAAAAAATTGATGGAACGGCATATATTCTAGTTTAAATGCAACGTAGGTATCTGAAGATTTCAGATACTTCTTTCATTTTTAGATTGGGTTCTTCCGGAAATTTGAAAACCAACATATACCCATTTTGTGAAAGGTTCTCGTTTCACAACAATATAGGTCCGATCATGTTCAAATTTGGAACCTGGCTGTAGAATTAAGTTCGGAAGGCTCTCGCATTTCAGCAATATCGGATTGGTAGTTTTTGAGATACATAATATTTTCTCAGATTCGGCTCAGGTAAAAGGTTACGACCGTTTAAAGATTTCGCAATGTACAGATACACTCCTGCATTTCCTACATCCTACATTTTCTATGAATTTGATGGTGAACGAGAAAAAAAGTATAACAACGCGGCTTATAGCTTGATTCGAAGATTTCAGAGTTCAGGGACGCATCCATAAATGTATTGAATATTCTTGGAATAACTCAAGGGAAACGCCGTCTCTTTCTTTATGCAGATATATTAACTTTCAGAAACCTGCGAGTAGGGAACCAATGGGAAAAAATGATAATTAGATAATATGTACCAGGTACACATAGCTATTGGAAACTTTCAACAGCTTGTATCTTTTTACCTGAGATGAATATGGAAAAATGGTTAGTGAAACTAGTGTTTTATTTGATGAAAGGAATCTATTTTTATAATTAATGTAGAACTCAACCCACGGATTCCGTATGGTATGACGAGTCATATTCTCCCCTTCTCCCTTCTATTTGGGACTGGGAGAGATGGGATCGTGCAAGTTTTTTTCTGTTATTCGTGAACAACGTCTCTTGATTTTTTATAACTTTCATTGCCTCAGGAGACGTATCCGCTTTTGGAAACAGGTGATTTATATCAGGTGATTTTGTTGCTCGCAAAATAATGGATATCAGATGGGCATAAGTACTTTTATAAATACTTCTGTTTCATCTCAGGTAACTTGTTATACATTTGTTTATTACTTATGAATTACAGAATATGCATATACAGGGTGAGTCTTTAAGTTGTACATCATTTTTAAGCATAGATTCTTATCGTCACATGAAAAATTTTTTTTTATTTACCATTGTTACAAAATCGGTGTAGGTAACAAGATACAGGCTGTTGAAATTTCGAAAAAAATCAGTTTTTATTTTCTAGCCTTGACATCCTTATTTCGAATAAAATGAATGTTGGTGTGACGTTTCCTATTACAATGATATTACATACATACATACATATTTTCCAAATATTAGTTTTTTCCTACTTCTATTGGTTTTCTAGTTATAGACTCGTGGATTCATAAAACTAAACGAAATTAGCATAAAGAAAGCAGATACAATGTTTCTTGTGTCATTTCAAGAACACCCAATCATTTTAGAACATTAAATTATTCCTTATCATTTCTCCTTAAACGTGGCGTTTTCGAGATATTCTTCATTGAAAGTTATAAAATGGGAAACTCCAAAAATTTCACTACTTTTATGGAGCCGCCTCTGAGCTTTGGAATTCCGAATCAAGCTGTAAATCGCGTTACCTTACCTTTTTCTCGTCCACCATTAATTTCGTAGATAATTTATATGCAAGAGTGTATTAGCACATTGTGAAATCTTTTAACGGTTATAACTTTTTACCTGAGCCGAATTTGGAAAAATTGTTAATTAAAAAAGTTTTTTATTTCATGAGAGGAATCTATGGTTAAAATTAATACACAACCTTAAGACTCACCCTGTATATTGATGAAATCGATAAGTGTAATACTGGATGCGCTATGATGTTCCCAAAGTCAGTGATGCCATAAGGTATCCGTGGGTGTTTTTGGATAATAATTATTCATATTATTTCAAAAGGGGTTTTTCGCTTTTGCAAGCTTTAGATATTTCTTGATGACGATGATCAAGTCAACAAGTCAATGAGATATTTATGGAACTGCCGGATCCTAATGTCGATACAGATGAGGATTCTAGTGACGAAGGCAAAGGAGAAATGATTCATAACCTCACTGATATTTTTTTAATTGGTATATATTTTCAACCAATACTGATTTCTTATATTGTAAAATTGTTAAATGATGAGAGATTTGGAGAAACCAGTCAAAATGAGCCGCTAAATATAAGTGGATTTTCATTCACCACAGGACGTAAAGATTTTCACGTCATTATTTTCAGGAAGCTTCTGGGGAAACTAATAATGTTTCCATAACAGGAAGGGAATTTTTGTTCTGAAAACAAAAAGTGGATGTAGATTGCCTAACTCAAAAATCCGATCAGAGATGGATTATCGGTGATTTGGAACCAATGGATCGAAAATTTCCTGAGCCAGATTTCTCGAATTACAATGACATGACTCCGGTTAAGCTATGTCAACTTTTTTTTGACGATGGTATTTTCCAATATCTTGTTGACGAAAACAAAAAATATGCTCATTTTGAAAATTTAACAGACCTTGAAATAAGTTCTTCAGAAATTCGCAGTTCCATAGGAATACTTATTCTTAGCGGTAAAAATACGTTACCATAAAAAAATCGTACCGGGCCATCAAAGACGATGTCCACAACAAAATGGTAGCAGATTCAATGAGGAGAAATAGATTCCTTTAAATTGAGAGATTCATCCATTTGGCAGATAACTCTAAGCTAATTCAGTCCGACAAGGCTTGGAAATTGCGTCCACTTATGAAGCCTGTTCAGAATTTATCATATGATGAGACTATGATAAAATACTAAGGAAGCCACGGATGCAAAAAATTCATCCGTGGAAAGCCGATTCGCTTTGGATATAAGATGTGGTCCCTCAATTCTAATGATGGATATCTCGTTGATTTTGACTTGTACCAAGGAAATGATCCTCGAGAAGGTGTAGACGTTAGCAAGTAAGTTAGTTGGTAAATGAGCAGCACGGATGGTATTGATGATGAGAGAGCTGCCGCAGCCAAATTTACCGTATATCTTTCACATCGATAACTTATTTATAGGCTTCAATTTATTGGCTTATCTTTGACATTCAGGATACGGGGCAGTAGGTACAATTCGGGAAACCAAATACCTAGATCCTGACCAATTACCAACAAGAAACAATTTGGAAAGAGAGAGCGTGGGAAACATGAATATGTCATAGAAAAAAATGATGGTATCATCTTAGTACGGTGGATGGACATTTCGGTTGTTACAATAGCCTCAACAAATGCCGGTGTTCAGCCTGAAGGAACTGTAAAGGGATATTGCCAAAAGGAAAATAAACATATCATGGTTCCCCGGCCTCAGTGGGTGGCTACTTACAACCACAACATGGGAGAAACCAATCTTATGGACCAAGGAGTTGGTGCTCATCGTATCGGAATTGGCCCATTTTTACATGGCTCATAGATGTTGGAGTACACAATGCTTAGTATCTGTACAGGAAGAACAAAAAAATATCAGCATTATGTTTCAGAAGAGAAATTTTTCAATTCTATTCAATAAAATATAAATCACCTGTGTCCTGTGTGGGTTCCTGGTCAAATCACCCTAGCAAAGAATTTGCTTTCTGATATAAGATTTGGTCGGATGGACCATTCCGTTAGGAATCGTCCATTAATCACGTGAGGCTCGAAAGGAGGAGAGGGGGTGTTGGCTAAATCACGAAACATCACGAGGGGGAACGGGGTGTGTAGTAAGATATCACGTGTATTTATTTTTTACGCGTATATTCTGGGGAAAATCGCGTTATCATTTTGCCCAAATGTCTGTAATTTTCGAATTGTTTGCCGAAAATGTCTGTAATTTTCGAATTTTTTGCCGAAAATTGTCGCAAACCATTTGGTTCAACTCTCTAATGAAGAATTCGAGGTCAAATTTGATTCTGTCCGACCGGCCAGCCGTTGCCACGATAACTTGAGAACGGAAAGAGTTAGCGCCTTGAAATTTTCAGGGTAGGTTGTGCATCTTAATGCTAGTTTGTTCATGGGTATACCCATCTGAAATTTGGTTGTTATTTCCTCAATAACTCGAAAAATACAAAACCGATCCAATTCAAACGTGGTTATTAGTTGTAGAATGCCAACGCCAATTTTTTTAAAAATCATTGAAAAAAATTCTATATGTCCTAAACTATTCGTTGGATATCGCTGAAATTTTGAGAGATCCTTCAGAACTTAACTCTACTGCCAATTTCCAAGTTTGAACACGATCAGATAGATATTGTTGGATATTCGAGCAGCCTTGTGTGAGTTCATTAGATGGATGGCTGACTGTTGCCTCGATAACTTTGGAACAAAAGGAGATAGGCACTTGCAATTTTCAGGGTAGGTTGCGCATCCGAATGGGAGAGTTAAGTTCGTTTTTGGGCATAATCGGCCCAACGGTTTCGGAGTTATAACCACCAGGAATATTATTTCCTCGATAACTCAAAATATATAGACCTGATCGAATTGAAGCTTGGACTAGTTGCGGAATATCGACATAAAGACTTGTGTAAAATTTAGTGAGAACCGTAGAAATTAGAAAAAAATTGGTCCTTAATCGGTAAATTCGATTAAGGAGAATGGACAATAGAACATGCGCCAAAAGCTCCTGACTTCACGTCAGTGCTTGAACAACTCGCCGTTAGCCATGTATTCATGACATTTGCGCCTTTTTCCGTTTCAATTTTTCTTTTCTGGGCTGTCCTTCTGAATTCCGCTCTAGACGGTGCTCTATTTTGCCAAGGTTCCATATCCATATTCGGTTTTCGATTTTAAATTTCAATCAATATTCATATTCACTATTCACGAATAATTCATATAAGAAGAAGAAGGTTATGTTTCTTTCTATTGGGCGATTTTTAGGTAAGTATAGCCGGGGAAGGCTGGGAATTCCCCACTCCTGCCATGTAGTCTCTAGCAGCAACAAAGCTTTCTACAATGCTGTCGGTCAAGTACAAATAAATTGAGTTGATGGTAGGGTAGGCAATCATTCGATACAGTCACTGTACTTATGTATAATAATAATCATCTTATGCAAGTAGTCGTTCAAAAAAATCTGTTCTCATTATGTCATTTTGCTATAGTTTTTCAAATATCCGTGGTCAATTTGGCGCCCTTTGAGATCTGATCCGGGGGGGGAGGCTCCCCTCCCTCCCCTCCGGTAGCGACGGCCCTGCATACTGCATAGTATAGGTAATGTGTATTTTCAATAAATTCGTAACAAAAATGTGTTCCAACACCCACGGATATCATATGGTATCGGTCTTATTTTTAGACTCTGAAATACCAATAGGATTGGACCATGTTATTTGTGAACACAATAGACGAATATTTTCATAAGAATATGAGGCTGCCACACTACCGCCTACAGCAGGAGAGTTATATTTCCATTTATCATCTTTCATTCTTGTCAAAGAATAACTGCATGCCTCGATATCTCACTAACATATTTTCACTGACAGCCGGAAATTTGAATGCCCCTATTTCACCTCTCTAAGGAACATACGAGCGGAGGAAGATGACAGAGGAAATTATAAGAAAAATTTCTCCTGCCAAAACAATCTTCAGGGGCCTCAAATTTGAATGCCTTAATGTACAGGTCGAGTCTTTGAGTTGCACATTAATTTCAACCATAAATCATCAAATCGCATCAAAATCAATCTCATCAAATGAAACACTTTTCTTACTTTCGATTTTTCAAAATTCGGTTCTGTGCTCGAATAAAGGCACGAATGAAAAAACACGAAATACAATAGGTTTATATTTTTTTGAATCTACTTCAATACCCATCATCATGTATGCCCTCATCCACTTTCATCATTTATAATTTTTATATTTCGGTATTGAAAATCAAACGAGGTGAAACGCTTCTGAATAGTTGCTATGACGGCTGACGTAATCAAAATTTACCATCTGCTTGTTGCAGCCAATGGTGACTATAGGGAGCTGTGTTACACTGGAATAAAGAGTGAAACGGACACAAGAAGAGAGTGAGAGTAGATATGACGGGTTACGTCACGTACAGGCGCCAAGTTTCGATTGTTCGAACAGGCATTATGTGCAACCAAATTTGAATGATCGTTTCCTTCGTTGAAATTTGATTTTCAGACAACGGTTGAACTTTATCAGTATTCTTATGGATATAATAATCGATTCCAAATATAAATAAACTTCATGCAAGAGACCTATTTAAACAGCTTGAAACAGGTTATTTATCATAATAAAAGCCATAGACACAGGCAAGCATTACTCCAAACAATTAGAATTGCAGGGTAGTTGGCTTACCATGATCATCCCCAATAGTGAATATAAAACATTTAAATTATCTGTTATTCATATCATCTGAACATTTATTATCATACTGCTTCGATTCTGCACAATCATTCTAAGGATTTCTCGTATATATGGGACATACTTTCATCTTGTAACACATTCTATCAATAATTTTCTACAGATATAACTCAGGTCACTTCTAATTATTTTATTTCAACTACAAAGTGCTAAAATGTTAAATATCTATTATAAGTACCAGATAAGATATGTGATAGCATGCTGTCCACTAACGACATGATTTCAGAAGCTACAGCTTCTTATAATGGCATAAAGAAGTAGAGAGAACAAGTTGTTGGTCGCATAGGGAACCAATGCTCGCAAGAGAAAACCGTAGTTGGAACCGACAACAGGAACAAGTCCACAGAAAGGGAACACCATATGTGAACACCTGAGGCACTAGCGGCGGCAAACAAAAAGCTGGTCATAAGATAAAAATGGATAGAAAATGAATACACCTTCACTGCAGAACCTATTTATGTCAATCTTAAAAAGTAGAGGCAAACACTCCATCATCATCTGCAGTCGAACAGGTTTGGAAAAATTTGTGTGTGCGGCCAGCGCAAAACAGAGATACTACAGCATATTCCATGCGTAATGTGACCAAAACCTGCAAAAGACCGAAGAACTGGCTGGAATAACAATCGAACATATTAGTGATGATCTGAATGACAAGCATGATTTCGTGGAAAGTGGACTCTGTGGCATTCAGAACCACTGGTCGAAGAACTTTTCAGCTGCCCACCAACACCTAGCTACACCGTGAGCCAGTTCCCCTATGGTTGGTACAACTGAACTGATACCAAAATCAGATCATTTAGGAGCCCAACAATTACCACTTCTCTCATCACGTTATATAATATTTTAATAATAATAGAGTCTTTATTTGTTGTAAACATAAGGGCGAAGTCTAGCCGAAAGCTACTCCACTTAACCCCTGAAGAATTACAGAAACAAAATGAAATAAAATAAAATACATTTTCTTCATCAAAACTAAGATTATAAAAATTAATTATAAATTCTGACAATATAACAAATGTTGCCGTAAATTACTTCTCAGTGAGTAAAAAGAGTTCATCTCAAAAAGCAACAAATACTCGTTGTGCACCCTTACAGCATTGAAGGTAAAAGAATGCTGACACATGGCTGATCCGAATCTAGGCAACATAAGCCTCCGACCATGCCTAATCGCAACATCGTGGACATCCCACCTAAATATCAACTTCTCCCTCAAATAAGGAGGACTGCAAAATTCGAAAAACCATAAACGACATTTGAAATTTGAAAATATTTTCAACTCTAAGCCACCCAATGCTATTTATTCTATCCCAAATTCCTCTGTCATATTTCCTGAGGCCAAAAATGAATCTGCAACAAGAATTTTGCACCTTCTATACTTTTTGATATAATTAAGACAAGGATAGAAAAGTATCAAGCCGTACTTCTGTATGGACAGCACCAGAGTCTCACAAAGATATTCACGTGAGTAAAGGTCTAAAAAATGTATTTGTCGGTATAAATGTCGCAGGGCAAGGAAAGAATTTTTCAACAATAGATAGACATGCTCCCTAAATCTCAGCTGACAATCAAAAATGATTGCGAGGTTTCTACAGCAGCTTGAGGATGGAATCTGTTCACCACCCATCTTGATCACAATGGACGGAATCGAAGATCCGGGAAAGAAGGGTATAAAGCATTTTATGTTAGTATTTATCTTTAAACCATTTGACGTACAATACTTTATAATTTCCGATGAATCTTCATTCATCTGCTTGAACAGCCTGATTCACTAAAGAGGGGTGGAAAGAAAGCTGGACCTGAGCATCATCACAATAAAAATATATATCAACAAATATGACAACTCGATACGTATCTGCTATATAAATTAAGAAAAAATGGGGCCAATAATGGAACCCTGTGGTAATCCCGATGTAATTGGGCTATATTCAGAGCCAGTATTATGCAGACGTATCTTCTGATATCTACCGAATAGATAATAAGATCCAAAAAATTTCGAAGGAGTTTCATCAAATTTATAGTAGCTCAATTTGGCACAAAGCAGTTCATGGTCCAAGGTATCGAATGCCTTCGCGAAATCTAACGAACGCAGAACTAGGCATGGTCCCTATCTAAAGATCTGAATATATCATCGGTTATGTTTAACAGAAGAGTGGTAGTACTGTAACCTTTCCTGAAACCTGACTGCTCGGCAGTGAGAATACCGCTCTCTGTAACGTATTCATAAATCTGGTGGAACAATATCTTTTCAGGTACCTTCGATAAAGCTGGCAGAACACCGATCGGGCGAAAGTCGGCAAAAATTTCAGGATTTATGACCTTGGGTAACGGATTTACAATAGAATACTTCCAAGCCGTCGAATAATACCCACACTCAATGCAAACATTAACGATATGTGTCACAAAAGGAAGTATAACACTAAGCGACAACTGAAGCATTTTGCGGAGACATCATCAACTCTCAACGCGTTCGAACCAAGATCCAAAACTGTAGTTTTAGCCTCTTCCGTAGTCACCAGTCTGAAGGAAAATTTTATATTTAAATCGAAACTGGCTGAACAATAGGTAGTAATTTGTTTTCTCCAGACAAGCACTGGGTGGGCCAAAAACTGACCAAAAATAATTATTAAGCCCTTGTGGATCATTTAAATAGTCAGGTACAGACGTCGCTGAAGAAATTGGTATTGAGTGACCTAAAAGATTTCCAGAAATATCTCAGACCCCTCGAACGAGCCTGAGACATATAGGCACACTTCTCCCTCCTCACAGCTGAGGAAACCGAATTTCGAAGATGTTTACAATTTGCGTAATCAGTTATGTTCTTGGTGAGTTTATATCCAGACAGAGCTCTATCTCTTATCTTCATCATGTTTTTCACAGTCGGAGTTATCCAAGGGTCAAATGGCTTGGTGATTCTAGACTCAACGTAAGGTGCATGCTTATCAAAAATTTCCGTCAAATTACGGTTCAAAATATTAACCTTCAAATCAATATCACTTACATAAATGATATCATCAAAAGAAGCATTTGCAAGATCCAGCATAAAGTCTTCCAGGTAAAAACCACGATAGTCCCTGTAAACAATAAATTCGGAGGCATTTATCTTTCTCTTCAAATGTATCCTGAAAAATTATCTCTCTGATCAGACATTCAGTGATCAATAACTCCATAATCAACAACCAAATCAGGTCTGCTAGTACAAAACACGTCGAGCAAAGTCTGCGAAGTGGCGGTAATGATAGTTGGCTCATCGATTAGCTGCTTTAAGCAATAAGACTCCACACACTCGTCAAAATAATTATCATTGAACTGATCTTCTTTTATATCCCCCGCAAGAATTATATGTTCATAACTTTGGGATACTGTAGACAAAGTATAATCTAGATATTGAAGGAATCTTGACAATGTACATGCAGATGTTCGATACATTGACCTCAATAAGATAGTCCCTCTACCAATTTTCAGATTGATCCAAATTTGTTCAACTCTGTTTGGCGGCACGAAATCAATTAACACTCTTCCCGATAATAGTGAATCCCTTGTATAAAAACCCACACCACGATCATTTCTAAATATTCGGAAATTAGGAATGCAAATGCTTTCGTCAGTAATATTTTGGTTCAGCCATGTTTCAGTTAAGAAAACAGCATCAATATGCTGCAACATTACAATATCAAGAAATTCATTCCATTTTGGAAATAAAGACCATACATTGAAATGAGCGAACTTTAAACATCTATGTGTTCTACTCTCCATAATCAACTCTAGTTTTTGCGCGTATGTTCTGGGGAACATCGCGTTATAGTTTTGCCCAAATGTCTGTAACTTTCGAATTTTTGACGAAAATGGTCTCAAACGATTAAGTTCGACTCCCCAATGAAGAATTCGAGGTCAAATTTGATTCTGTCCGTCCGGCCGATGCCACGATAACTTGAGAACGAAAAGAGCTAGCGACTTGAAATTTTCAGGGTAGGTGGGGCATCCCAATACGACGGACAAGTTCGTTAATGGGCATAATCGGCCCCGTGGTTTCCGAGTAATAATTTTGTTTTCAACCAATATAAATCCGATCAAATTATAACTTGGTGGGTAGTTGTAGAATATGAACCTTAGCACGTTTGTGAAATTTTGACCGAATCGTATGGCTAGAAAATTTTAAAAAAATTATTAAAAAATATTTTTGTTGTCACGATAACTTGAGAACAGAATGAGATAGCGGCTTGAAATCTTCAGGTTAGGATGTGCACCAGTACGCGACATTTCAGTTTGTTTATGAGCATAATCGGCCAAACGGTTCTAGAGTTATAGCCATCTGAAATTTTCTGGAATTTGGTGGTTTTTTGTTCCTCATTAACTCGAAAAATACTGAACCGATTGAATTCAAACATGGTTATTAGTTGTAGAATGCCAACGCGGAAATGTTCGCAAAATTTGGTGAGGATAACATTTGTAGAAAATTTTTAATAAATCATTGAAAATAAAAAAAAATAATTCTATATATCAGTAACTAATCGTTTGAAATTGCTGACATTTTGCAAAAGCCTTCATAACCTAACTCTACTGCCAAGTTTCAAGTTTTAATACGATCGGTTAAATATTGTTGGATATTCGAGCATTCTTGTGTGAGTTCAGTAGATGGGTGACCGTTGCCTCGATAACTTTCTAACGAAAGGAGATAGAGGCTTGCAATTTTCAGGGTAGGTTGCGTATCCGAAAAAGAGAGTTGAGTTCGTTTTTGGGCATAATCGGTCTAACGGTTTCCGAGTTATACCCACCTGGAATATTATTTCCTTGATAACTTAAATAATAAATTTTCGATCGAATTGAAGCTTGGTAACTAGTAGTAGAAAATCAACATGAAGTCATGTTCAAAATTTTGTAAGAACCGTACCCCTAGATAATTTGAAAAAAATGACAAAAAAAAAATTTTAAGAACAGTACCCCTAGAAAATTTCAAAAAAATCACGGAAAAAAAATTGGTTCAAGCACTGACGTGAAGTCAGAAGCTTTTGCGCGTATGTTCTATAGTCCATTCTTCTGTATTGGACACCCTTAATCGAATTTACCATGGTAAATTATGTTGTCCATTCTCCTGTATTGGACACTCTTAATTCGAATATACCATGGTAAATTCGAATTAAGTGTCCAATACAGGAGAATGGACAACATAATTTACCATGGTAAATTCGATTAAGGGTGTCCAAAACAGAAGAATGGACAATAGAACATACGCGCAAAAGCTTCTGACTTCACGTCAGTGATTGAACCAATTTTTTTAATTTATTCATTTGAAACAAAAAATAGTTATATGTAGAGCTATCGGCGCTGTGAAATAGGTATATCATCATCAACCAGTTTTGAACCTAGAATTAAAAAAATTGCAATTTACACAACATAGCTTAATTGATTCACTATTTTTGCGCGTATGTTCTGGGGATCATCGCGTTATCATTTTGCCCTTATGTCTGTATTTTTCGAATTTTTTGCCGAAAATGGTCTCAAACGATTGGGTTCGATTCCCCGATGAAGAATTCGAGTTCAAATTTGATTCTGCCGGCCGGCCATTGCCACGATAACTTAAGAACGGAAAGAGCTACCAACATGAAATTTTTAGGGTAGGTGCCGCATCCCAATACGACGGACAAGTTCGTTAATGGACATAATTGGCCCAATGGTTTCCGAGTAATACTTTTGTTTTCAACCAATATAAATCCGATTGAATTGAAACTTTGTGAATAGTTGAGATATGAACCCAAGCACGTTTGTGAAATTTTGTGAGAATCGTATCACTAGAAAATTAAAAAAAAATAGTATGTCACGATAACCTAAGAACGGAAAGAGATAGGGACTTTTCAGGTAGGGTTGTGTATCTGAATGTAACATTTGAGCTTGTTTATGAGCATAATCGGCCAAATGGTTTTGGAGTTACACCCATCTGAAATTTTGTTGTCATTTCCTCAATAACTCGAAAAATACAGAACCGATCCAATTCACTTATGGTTATTAGTTGTAAAATGCCAGTGCGAAAATTATTGCAAAATTTCGTGAGGATCGTAGGTATAACTGGGAAATTTTTGAAAAATTGGCTCAAGCATCGACGTGAAGTCAGAAGCTTTTGCGCGTATGTTCTCTTGTCCATTCTCCTGTATTGGACACTCTTAATCGAATTTACCATGGTGAATTATATTGTCTGTTCTCCTGTATTGGACACAGGAGAACAGACAATAGAATTCACCATGGTAAATTCGAATAAGAGTGTCCAATACAGGAGAATGGACAAGACAACATACGCGCAAGAGCTTCTAACTTCTAGTCGGTGCTTGAACCAATTTTATCATGTGAACCTGAACACTTAGGGCATATTTGACAAACGCTTTCACACTCACGCCTATAATGACCGAATTTCCAGCATTCAAAACACTTTATCATGCTAATATGTTGCTTAACCTGGCACTTCCTGCACGCATCCCTAGTATCCTCTGTTCTTAACGTTTTCAGGCTCTGTAGGGAATCGTTGTTGCCACAAGATATCAAAATCCCATTCCTGATTCTTATGGTTCCCAGAATTTGAGCATTAGCAGCAGAAGGACTTATTTTCGATTTAATTTCTTTTTCAACCACAATATTGTTTATGTTCTTATCACTAGTCTTGACCAGTAGCACATGAGAATTCCGGCCATTCCTAACAGCTGATGCATATGATGACCGTTCTGAATCATCGAAAATATTGAACTACTGACTCTTAGGTGACCTTGCAAGGTTTTCATTGGGAATTTCTTTCGCTTTCTTCAAAATGTTATTCGTAAATTCAAGTTCAGAAGAAATTTTTCACGTCAACAAAAACAATTTTTTGGATAGCCTCCAAGCACTTATGATGGAGTGTAACGTCACATCCATCAGATTTACACTTTATATCACGTTACCCAGCAAATTTAGAACAAAATCGGCATTTTCTATCGGGAGGGTCAGATGTTGAACCACCTGCCATGATCACCATAAGATGTGATTTCGCAACTGTTCTTCATTCCGGTGGTAGTTGGATCAATGTGGAATCATGTTTACGAACAAAGAGTGACAAATGAGGAATACAGGGAGCTATTATTTTGCCTAAATATCTGTAGTTTTCGAATTATTGTCAGGAAGTGGTGTTGAACGTTCATAATCGACTCATTGATGAAAATCCGAGGAATTACTCTGTCCGTCTGGCTGTACGTTAATAGCAAAACCTGCCGAGTGATTTCGGAGTTTATAATGATCATTATTTGGTGTTGTGTCGGACGGGTGAACCTCGCCCCGCCACTTTGACCAGTCGGTCTATAGGGGCACGCCTAAATCTGTACCTACTTCACCTACAAGCCCAAGAGTTTTGATAAGGGAGATGAGTCTGATGGGTGAGTCCAGCTGCCTCAGTCTCAGTTTGTGGACTCCCAGTTCCTCAAATCGAATCTTGTCCCCAGCGAGGCATTCACACATAATGTGCTCGTCGTCTTCCAGGCAGAGTCTGCACTCAGAGTCCCCAACCAACCCAATCTTACTTAGGTGTTTTCTAAGGCCACAGTGACCCGTGTATACAGCTGTTAAAACACTCTGGTCTAGCCTAGATAATTCGAGCCATCATCTGGCTTTTTCAGCTGACGGACCAATAATTAGTGAGTGAGCATGGCGAGACCATATATGCTACTCCAGAGTTCCTGGAACTTTTGGTCCAACCACCTGTTGTTCTCCCACCCTGCTGCCTTGAAAGAGATTCCACAGGCCAGTTCAGGTCCAATGAGCTCCGTGGAAGCCCTTCGCGTGCCAATGATTCCGTTACCTCATTACCTTCTATGTCCGAGTGGCCCAGAATCCAGATTAAGCTACAGCCTGCAAAGCTCTCCCAATTCAAGTGTGATTCATCCATCCTGCACAAGCAGGGACTTGCAGTTTTATGACGCCAAGGCCTACAAGGCAGCTTGACTATCCAAACGGATCCTAATTCATCTGTGAACAACCCCTTTCTCAAGTATGAGATTCGAGCAGTGATCAATGGTGAAAATGTCTGCTTGAGAGCGATGCAAATCTACCCAGGCCGATGGAATCTCCAGGTCCAAAGTCTCCAGTTTCAGTACTGCGGCTGCGAAAGCTTCAGGGACCTTTGAAAGTATGTCTGGAACAGCATTCAAAGTTCCTTTCTGGTGCAAATCTTCTGGAGAGATCTCAGCCAGGTCAACAGTCTGATTCAGGTCCTTTCTCTGAAATTCAAACAACTTCCCCACCTCTTTTCACAAATCCGCTGGCACGCACAGAGGGAGGGCCTAGCCTTGTGAATCCCCCTTTCCAGGTGCAAATCCCAATTCAGCTTTCTAACCAGAAAGGCACCCAGATGTTCGCAAAAGGCATGTGGACTCCGTTCATAGTGAAGAAATCCATGTTATGCTTCCGTTTCCTAGTGAATAGCACAATCAAGGTCTTATGAAGGTTCACATTTAAATGTTCTCCTTCACACCAACTTTGTGTTGCTGCTATAGCTTCTGAAAGGCTCTCAACCAGGAATGAGTCAACCTGGCCCGTGACCACAATGAATATGTGGTCGGCGTACGCTTGAACATAAATATTCAGCTTACCTAGTATAGCCAGTAGGTCGTCCTCCAGGAGAGACCATAGCAAAAGGGAGAGTACTCCTTCCTGTGAGCAGCCACTCCTGGTCACAAAACTCACTACATCGCCATATTTCAGAGTTATTGCCATCTGACATATAACTCAAAAAATAGTTATTGGGTCAAATTACTCAGTAGTTAGTCGAGAAATACTCACACGAATACTTTTTGCGGAATTTCGTGAGGATCATATGCACTTGCAATTTTCAGGGTAGGTTGCGCATCCGAATGGGAGAGTTGAGTTCGTTTTTGGGCATAATCGGCCCAACGGTTTCGGAGTTATAACCACCAGGAATATTATTTCCTCGATAACTCGAAAAATATAGACCTGATCGAATTGAAGCTTGGACTAGTTGCGGAATATCGACATAAAGACTTGTGTAAAATTTAGTGAGAACCGTAGAAATTAGAAAAAAATTGGTCCTTAATCGGTAAATTCGATTAAGGAGAATGGACAATAGAACATGCGCCAAAAGCTCCTGACTTCGCGTCAGTGCTTGAACAACTCGCCGTTAGCCATGTATTCATGACATTTGCCATCTGACATAGAACTCAAAAAATAGTTATTGGGTCAAATTACTCAGTAGTTAGTCGAGAAATACTCACACGAATACTTTTTGCGGAATTTCGTGAGGATCATATGACTTGAAAATTAAATATAATGTTAAAAAAAATTCTTTGTATGCCTTATTTCACAGCCGAGTTCAAAATTTAAACTAAATAGCAAATGCTTCATTTTCCGAGATACGGGGTGTTCAAATTTCTCCTAAGAACTAACATCATAAGTGTATTTTTCATTTCTTTAATCAACATCTAGTAGCGACGCTAGTGACTACTATCAACTTCCTGTTAAATACGAATATTCCAAGGACTAGCACTAAATTGGCTTTATCCTTTCAGTTCCATTCTAAAATACTAACAGTTTTATTTATCGGGTGGAAAAAGCACGTACCGATGATCTTATTATATAGGAAATGTGATGGATTTACACATCATAGTTACACATCTTTGCGTATGAAATTTGTATACTTTTTTAAACTGCCTTGCTATATGAAAAATTATCTTACCTCAGACCTCTGTGTAGTGCCGTAGTATCATATAGTGCCTATAAATCCTTCGGATTTTCAGATGGTAACAGGTTCTTCGAGTGAAGCTTCACTTAAGCGGTATAAAAGAGTGATTCGATGATTCTTCGAAAGCACACAAGAGAATTCTTAAGAGGGTCGAGTATCAGTCATAGGATGTCGGTAAGAAACATCTGAAACTTGGGCTCTCATCCGTTCCTGGCTAGGTATATATGTCTTATAAAACGAATTCATTATTGCGATGCCTACTAGGAGACATCCTAGTAGATCACCATCTTATACCGCTTAAGCGGAGCCTCGCTCGGATAATTTGCGTATCTCAACCGGTTTCAGAGCAAGAAACAAAGAGCCAAGTTTGAAGAAAAACTTCAGTACACCGTACCTCGGAAAACGAGACATTCGCGAGCAAAACATATGAGGAAACCATGAATATTTTGTCATGCAGAATTATCCCTTAAAGTTCGTCTCACTTATTCACTAACACCATGTATTTTCCTGGTAGCCAAGCTGCCTTCGGCGAGTTCAGTACCTGGGTGAGTGGCACCTCTGGCTATGACTTTAACCAAGCCTGCCCAATTAGTCTGATCTCACGTCATTTTTCTCATTCGAATTTTACTTCCACTAACTTCAACATGCAAAGACCGAAAACTTCAGTAGTAGGTTTGTATACAATGTTTTTGAACGCAGAATTTCAAAGGTTAATAGACAAAAGAATATCCTCGAAATGTATGGAAGCATTGTATTGCAATGTAATATCTAACGAATGGTCTAGCAATTAATGTATGTTTTCAATTGTACCAAATAATGAATAGTCTCCATCATAACTTTTCCCCCAATATTCCATTTATCTTTTTTGGCGCTCTAGTTCCTCGGAACTGAGTGCTTATCAATTTGCCCAAGTGTCTGTAATTTTCGATTTTTTCGATGAAAATGGTCTTAAACGATTTGGTTCGACTCACTGATCAAGAATCCGTGGTCGAAATTCATTCTGTCCGGCCGGCCGGCCGTAGGCACGATAACTCTCGAACGGAATGAGCTAGACAGTTGAAATTTTCAGAGTAGGTTTGGCAGATACATATCTCAGCTAAGTTCGTTATTGTGCAAAATCGGACAGATGGTTTCGGAGTAACAAAAAAATTTTTTTTTTACAGAACAAATTCCAAATTAATTTTTTTTCAATAAGCAGTTTTATCATAAAAATCCAATGATATCATTTTTAACTCTAACAAGCTAATACTTTCGGAAATATGATTTTTCAAAATTTCAATAAAAAATCGTATTTTTACGTTTTCACAGAATTATATAATTATTCTATGTATGAATTGTCATAATGTCAACTTATTTTCCTGAGACATGACATTGTCTAATTCCTTGCTAATAGTTGGTTCGAGAAACGTCAAAATCGACTTAGAGACACAAGGGTAAAAAACCGTCAAATAATCCCCCATGTGGCGATTTTATGTCGAAAATGACATATATATCCCAGGTAAGTACCGACGTTTTATTCTAATACCGGAGATCGACAAGATCGTACGAGGAGTCCGATAGCCGGTCGGTCTACGCTTTCAGTTTCGGAGCGAGAGAAGGCGGGCTCAAATCCCGGAAAGGGAATTACACTTTTTGGCGCTCTAGATCCTCGGAACTGAGTGCTTATCGATTTGCCCAAATGTTAGTTATTTTTATTTAAGATGCAGTTTCACCATTAAAATCCATCGATATCATTTTCAACTCCAACAAGCTAATACTTTCGGAAATATGATTTTTCTAAATTTCAATAATGAATCATACGTACTTCTATGTTTTCACAGAATGCTACAATTATTCTATCTAAGCTTTATTATATGATATGTGTTCATACTCGTACATTTCATCCTGTTCTATAAGAGAGAGTCAAATTCAGTTCAGCTATTTTAATTTGATTTCTTCCATGGTGCAGTTCTCATTCTCAGATTGCTCATTTAATCTTGATAAATGAACTATTATTTGAATTTAATTTCCTTTATGATGCAGTTCTTTCATAAGAATACATTGATTTAATTCCCAACTCTGAGAAACCAATACTTTCGGAGATATAATTTGTCTGTTTGAACTAGAGCGCCAGAAAGCTCATGTCTACAGGGCTTGAACCCATTTTTTTTTTCATTTTAACAGACGCGCCAGCTATGCGGTAGGAAGTGGGCGCTTGCTTTATGAGCGTTTTTGAACCCGGCTTGCATTCAATTACTCACATTGTTTACATTGTTTGAATTTAATTAATATTGGCTTTTATTTCGATATCGAAATATGCTATAGATTCTTCAAAAGTGGACAACAAATTGATATGAATCAGGAAAATATTTTCCATATGCATGAAATTGGCTTTATGTGACAAATAATTCAATGGCTTTAAGGCTCGATTACGTTTCCCCACAAAATAAATAATAGTTATTTGTGCAACCAGTTGGGAAAAGCAACATTTTTCGTATTGAACGTAAAGAACGCGAGTTACGAAAAATACTGTTTCCCAACGTGTTTCACACAATATTTTGTCTAATTTTGACGGATCCATTACAATCCAACCCACTGTGATATTTTGCCAATATCTCTGAATTTGGTATCGTTTATATTATGGCTTTTTATGTCATTTGTTTGGAGAATTTTAGCGGCACTGTGCCTTCTTTTTTTTATCTTCCGGACTACCCACGCAATTAAAACTTCCTAATACTAATGTGTCTGGAAAGGGAAAGTTGAATATTGTTGGAAATATTTGAAAATATATAGGATGATCCAAATTCTCGTTCTTTCCCATAAAATTTATGGGATCATACTGGGAACTATTGGAGTTGCTTCATATTTTGATGAGATATATGACTGGATGTGATTTCATTGAGCAGAAAAATATATAATAATGAAATATCGAGTGAATGGTGGCATATGCTTTCACGCTTCAAATATTCACTGGTGGGGGAAGGCTGATTTCCGTGTTATGTCTCATTGGTGGCGTGGGCGATTATGTACGATCGACCAAGCCGGCTCTGAGAGGCTTAACCCGGGTCAGTTTAGTTGAATTTGTTGAGAAGCTACAGAGTACTGATGAAGGCCAAGAAGCCAGAAACGCGTCTGCTCTTGCTTTCTCGGCAAATCAATGAGCCCCTTGGGGTCTATTTGACTTGTGAAATATATGCATAAGTATATTTATTATACGAAGCCATTTATGAAGGACCCGATTGGCAGGAACGCTCTGGACTTGTTGAGAAAAATATATGTTTAAAAGGTATGGAGTTACGCCACTTTTACAATCATCGATAAATAAATATATATACAGTGCTTCCCTATTGGGTGCTTCCCTATTGGTGCGGAGTTATTACTCCGCACCAAGAGGGACTTTTCTTATTTTGCTCATAACTCTTCCAAAAATTGAATTATTACCTAATGGACTTTTTTTCAGTAACTAGAAGACATCAGTGTTAGCATGAATATGACTGCAACTAGCAAATTTCGTTTGAACTTGAATTTTCGACATTTGTTCGAATTTTCCCTAAAAAGTAGTTTCATTCGGGTGTAAAGTTGCTCCTATTCTTATTTTCACCATTAAAATCTTTCAATTTCACATTCACTTCACGTCAAAGAATCCCAAAAATGCAAATCTTGCTGCAAATTGACAATTTAGAGCTAGGGTTTCGATTGAAATAGAATTTGGTCATGAATGTCCATCGTAAGCACAATTTCAATGCCAGTTAATTATTTTCTATTATCACAGACTTGTGAAAATTCAAACAAATGTCGAGTTCAAACAAAATGTTTTATGCTTTTCAGTGCCTAATTATCAAAAGAAAAAACTGTTCAGTAATTATTCAATTTTTAATACTTATAAGTAAAAAACGTAAAAAGGTTTTTTGAGGTTTTCCTACCTGAATTTTTGCACATTGATCTAAATTACAATTTCAAACAAGCTTTCCATACAAAAAGTTCAAATTTTCCGAGATATTCGACATTTTTGTTTAAAAATGGCATTTTCCGCTCAAACCGGTAGTCGCACTCAGCTGACTTTTATATCATTTCTGATGCACCAACTTTTTGAGTAAAATCCGGAGATATTATCATAAAAGAATAGTCCCTTTTGGTGCGGAGTTGCTGGGAAGCACTGTACGCAGGGAGAGTCTTCAAGTTGTATATTAATTCTAACCATAGATTCTTATCATCAAATGAAACACTTTTTACTTTTTTCCAAATACGGCTCAGGTAAAAAGATACAGGCTGTTGAAATTTCGAAAAAAAACAGTTTTTATTTTGTATCTTTGACATCCTCTTTCCAAATAAAATGAATGTTGATGTGACTATGATACAAATATTAGTTTTTTCCTACTTTATCTGGTTTTTTAGTTATAGACTCGAGGATTCATAAAACTAAACTAAATTGGCACAAATAAAACAGAGGTCGTTTTTCATAACTCATTTCAAGAATATTCAATCGTTCAAGAACATTTAATTATTCTTCATCATTTCTCCTTGAACGCACCGTTTTCGAGATATTCGAGACTACAACAGGTATGTAGGGAACTTAATCCTTCCTTCCGATCCTTCTGCCTTCTTGCCGTTCTCGCCACTAGATGTCGCCTCGTCTTGACGAACACCTGTCACCACTCTGCGTGACGCCTTAAAACTGGATCGCCGCACTGGAGACATCACTTCGGCACATTCGTGCTGAAGTAAACGGCAGGCTCTCACTGAACAAAGCCGTATTGATAAGTTCATCAGTGAGAGCCGGAACGAAACGCTGGACAGCCGAGAGGTTGTGGGTCCTCACAACGCATCAAGTCTCGAAACACACAGGTATTTTCGTTTCCTCTTCTGTATGAGATCAGTGCAAAATGTTTCATTATTATTGTGATAAGGAATATGTAAAATTCTAGAATAATTGTAAAATAACCATAGTAAAAATAACATCAACTGTAATTACTAATTATCCAGTACAAGTAATGGCCTCCATGCAGTAAATAATGGTATTTAAAATCGAGAAATAAACAACTCTGACTCCGATTTACCTGGTCTACAGGATATTTCTGTTTTTATGCCTTAAAGCCTCAACGCATCTGTGTTTTTACACCGCGTAAACTACTGGAGCTATCCGATAGGTGATAAACGATAAGCACTCCGACCCATAGTCGATACCGAATAGCTTACTACGTATATTGCATCTTAAGAACTTCCTCCCAGTGGCAGCGTGTATGTGAAAAAATGATGAATCCATGTTGCACATTTGCTTTCGAAATAGGCGATCAGAACGTTGAATGGTCAAATCAAAATGTATCATACTGTTTGTAAGAAACCCCCCTCTGCATCACAAATATCTTTACATCTGAGCCATAGATATAGAATACCATGGACTGGTTGAAAGAGAAAGAGAGAGACCATTGATTTCAGCACGATAACTCTCGAACGAAAGGAGTTAGAGGATTTAAATCTACAGGGTGGCTTTGGAGTGTAAATATCTCGGACGAGTTCGTTAACGGCTAAAATCCACCAAGCAGTTTTGGAGTTATGGCTGTTTTTAGTAAAAATATTTTTATGAAATTTTTCGAAACCGATCACTCGATCTATCTGAAATTGAGCATCAGATTGAAGAATAATGACCTTTATACGCATGCGAAGTTTTGTATTGATCGGATTGCCGTAAAGTGTCAAAAAATTAAATTATTTTTCTTCAATAACTGTCGAACAGAATGAGCTAGGCAGTTGAAATTTTCAGAGTAGATTTGAGAGATAAATATCTCACTTGAGTTCGTTATTGGGTAAAATAGACCAACCGATTTCGGAGTAACGAAAAAAAAAATTTTTCTTAACTTCTTTTAACAAATTTCAAATTGAATTTTTTTTAAGATGCAGTCTCTCCATATAGATCCATTGATATCATTTTCAACTCTAACAAGCTAATACTTACGGAGATATGATTTTTCGAAATTTCAATAATGAATCGTACTTCTATGTTTTCATGAATGCTATAATTATTCTATATATGAACTATTATATGACCTGTGTTCATACTCGTACATGTCATACTGTTTTATAAGAGAGAGTCAAATTCATCTCAGCTATTTTAATTTGATTTCTTCCATGGTCCTCATTCTCATTTTGCTCATTTAATCTTGATAAATAACAACAGATCATGGTTCAAACAAGAGCGCCAAAGCTCCTATCCACAGGGCTTGAACCAATTTTTTTTATTTATTTTCAGACGCAGATGCAGCACTTCAAAATTCTCATCTGCCAAGATGGGTTCCTTCAATACTTACGAATACTTCATCAATGATATGCATAGGACTTGTGCAATACAATTTCATTTAGTGAGAATCAAAGTGGATGTGCTATCATTAAACATATACTTGTAGGTCATTAAAACTCGAATTTTAGTTATTTGATTTGTGAACATCAGGATATAGAAATGTAAATAAATTACTCCAGAATATAGATCCCATGTAGTGCAGTAAATTTGTATAAACTTATTAGTTGAATTATTAGATACAATATTATCAAATGAGTCATAATATTCAAATCAACGTTAGTATCTCATTGGGAAGCAAATATAATTCTATCATTGAATGAAGTTTCCCTCTACTTTCGGAATACAGAATAGACTATCCGCCGTATTCACAAAGCTTTCAATCTCCGTTAAGTCCTAACTGAGGTCCTCAGTTAAGCATAAATAAGAATCGCAAACTCAGTTAACGTGAAAATTAACGTGAAATAAGCCTGTTTCACCACCGTTAAATACTTCAATTGAGGTTCCGATTCAGATTCATCCTTAACTGAGGACCTCAATTAGGACTTAACGGATATTGAAATACTTAACAATGCTTTGTGAATACGGCGGTATATCATTGAATGAATGGGTATCTCTTTTCTCTGTGAGGAATGCCAGTATTCACATAGACTGTGGTTACCTTATAATGCATAAATCTCACGAATTTATTTTGACGCCTGTCTATTTTGATTTTATGAACACTTTGTGTTCCATAAAACAGTCTGCTATAAATCAGAGCGTAATTAATTGATTTAATTGCTGCATATTCTGCATAGGAAACATAGGAGTCTGCTATGGGAGTCAACTATGTAATACGAATGGATATTGATATTGAAAGACATTTATTGTGTAAAAAATTCAGTTGGATCAGTTTGAGGTAGTTCTAGAAGTGTTCAATATTCCATGAATAAATATATAAATGTTGAGTTGCAGCCCATTGATGCGGTAATGTTTTGCGAATTCATTGACATTCTGCTGAAGCGTCAGGCAGTCTAGGGATGCCAAAACCCTCGAGATTATCTTTAAATCATCAGCATAAAGTAAAGAATCAATAATGAACCCAGATGTGAACCCTGAAGCACTCCAGAGGTAACCACAAACGCTGTAGACCTGTATTCCTGTAGACTTGTAGAGATAAAAGGAGAACCATTTCAGAAGATCTCCCTGAACACTGACCCCAGCAATCTTGGACACTAGAATGTTGCCCAAAAATATACAAAATATGTTTAATTTATCGTTATCCTGCGCCGTTCAATTCTCGTGTCATTGTAGGACGATATTCGATGCTTGATATTGGAAGATTTGGCAATAATAATCATGAGCTTTTATTCAAAATATTACATTCGCACGATAGGTTTCGGGGGATTAGTAGTTATGAATAATAATGTCATTGCAAAAAAGAAAATTTTGTTATTGTATGTGTGTGGTAGCATAATATGATGAAAATTTGTACGAGTCTCTCTTAGGTTTAAACCACTAAAATACTCAAATTATATGCATGACATTCAGGTTTTTATGTATAAAGGTTAATTATTTTGATGAATGTTGAATCTTCTTACCAAAAGAAATAAAAAAATTTGTCTTAATCACTGAGGTATATAAATGTGGAATCTGGATGATTTGTCAACATCGTTTGATTGTTAGTAACATCGATGGATTCTTATGATAGAACTCCATCATAAAATAGAACAAATTATTTATGAATCCATTGATATCATTCCCAAATCTGAGAATCCAATACTTTCGGAGTTATGATTCGTCAAAATTGAACAAGAGCGCCAAAGCTCCTATCCACAGGGCTTTTCCACTTTTCAATTTGGCTTCTGTGCGTCAATTTTCAAGAATTTTCGTAATTAAATTCAAAACGTAGTTCTATGACTCATCTCATGTTGGATTTACAAAAATCTGCCAATTATAATTAGACTATTCTATGAAATAATATAGAACTGAGAATAATTATAGAAATTTTGAAAAACCATATCACCGAAAGTATCAGTTTCTTAGAGTTGAAAATTACATGAATGGATTTTTATGATGAAACTGCATGTTGAAAAAAATTTCAATTAAAAGATGTAATGTGAAGAAAAAATTTTTTTTTGTTACCCCGAAACCACATGGCTGATTTTTCCCAATGATGAACTAAGCTGAGATAATGATCTCCCAAACGTACTCTGAAAAGTTCATCTGTCTAGCTCATTCCGTTCGAGAGTTATCGTGTTAATGGCCGGACGGACGGGCGGACCGCTGAACAGAATCGATTTTGACCACGGATTCTTGATCAGTGAGTCGAAACAAAACGTTTAAGACCATTTTCAGCCAAACATTCTGGCACGCTGTTCCGAAGAACAAGAGCGCCAAAAACTAAAGTTGGTATAATTTCCAGTGAAACCAGACATCGAACGAATCTGAAATTTTTTCCAAGAATTCATCTCTCCTAAAAAAACTTATCTATAATATAGGCAATAAAATTAATCACGTTTTCATGAATTTTAGCTGTAGTTGTGCAACGCAAGGACCACGAAAATATTTTTTACTCGTTCGAAAGATAAAGTACCTGACCAGTTTAGATCAGGATTATTATAATACAATTCCTTGTCATAATTGTGACAGTTGCTATATTGGCCAGACGAAACAATACTTGAAGGAACGAATTAGGCAACATAAATGTGACACTAACAATTTTGATAATAGGAATAAAACAGCTTTATCAGATCATTCTTTCAAAACAGGTCATAAATTCAACTTTGAGTGAGTGTCAATTCTAGATAATGAATGGTCGCGTTCGGCAGAAAGATCGGTAGCATGAACCGCTCCGCTACCGATAGGTACCGTATCTGCCGAACGCACAGCTCTAAATCACAGATGTTTGAAGTACAGGTTAGGTGATTCGAATGTTCTTTGATTACAAGTCACGAAAATAAATATTCAATCATGAATCCAAATATCATTTCAGTTCTCTTCGAATATGATAATATTACGGCCAACATAAGAAGTGAACTTGTTAAATTATTGGCTCAATCTCTGCCTTCATTGGAAGATGAAAACTGAGAAATTGTTCCCAGGAATCAGAATTTTTATGAAGAGACAATTCCTCAATATATGGGTGATTTATTCAAAGACCATTTTAGAATGTCCCGAAATGCAGGTAAATGTTTCCGTCGAAAATATATGTCCAGTATCCATTTTTTCGCTCCTTATTTTTAAAATAAGTGTCATAACTGTCAAACTTACAACATGTTACCGATACTGAGCGGAAAAAATCTACGCTCCTTAAAATGACAACCGCTACTCAACATGTTCCAAAGTGAGCGTACCGTTCGGCAGAAAAATCATCGAAATGTGACAACTGTACCGCAACTGTTGGTTCTGCTGAACGCGACCAATGTCGCCAATACAGTCATAATATAGGCCAAATCAAGAACAACAAACTTATTGATTCTAACGCAGCACATAGAATACTATTCATTGCTCTAACCTACAAATTTGAATGGATAGCCGTACATGTTTGAGCAGATATGAATGAATCAATCTCGACTTATTGTGATAATTTACATATGGATAGTTCCACCTAAATTGTTTTACCTAGGTAAATGTGGTAACTATTGTATGATTGAAAAATTTTCACCTATAAATTTATATTTCAGCCTTGAGAAAGGAGAAACTAGTGCTACGAAACGTCGGCGTTGTTATAAACGGTTTTTTTTTCATGAAGTCCAATTACCTGATAATTGACTTTGTTTTTTTAACTATAAAATTCCAAGTGCTTATCTCGAGTCTTTTTGGCGCTCTAGTTCCTCGTAACTGAGTGCTTATCAATTTGCCCAAATGTCTGTAATTTAAAAATTTTGCGATGAAAATGGTCTTAAACAATTTGGTTCGCCTCACTGATCAAGAATCCGTGGTCGAAATTCATTCTGTCCGGCCAGTCCGGCCGGCCGGTCGGCCGTAGGCACGATTACTATAGAAGGGAATGTGCTAGACAGTTGAAATTTTCAGAGTAGGTTTGGGAGATAAATATCTCGGCTGAGTTCGTTATTGGGTTAAATCGGACAGATGGTTTCGGAGTAACAAAAGAAAAATTTTTTCACATGACAAATTCCGAATTAATTTTTTTTCAATATGCAGTTTTACCATAAGAATCCATTGATATCATTTTTAACTCTAACAAGCTAATACTTTCGGAGATATGATTTCTCAAAATTTCAATATAAATCGTATTTCTATGTTTTCACAGAATGATATAATTATTCTGTGGGTATTCTATGAATTGTTATAATGTCAACTTATTTTCCTGAGACATGACGTTGTCTATTTCATTCATTCCAGCAATCTTAGAAATATGAGAATTATAATATAATATCATACTTTTTGTTGGTTGATATTTTCATGCCGATGGTCAATCCATATGATGATGGGAATGGTAATGGTAAGTTAATAATATTGAGTTCAGAATATCTCCACTAAAAACAAAACTGGAATATTGGTGTATTGGAGTGGATTTCAGGAAAGATATATATTATCGTTCATCATAGAATTGAAGAATGAATATCTCGGATGAGTTCGTTGTTGGGTAGAATTCGTCTATTGGTTTTGAATTGATAATTTTTGGCACTCTTGTTTAATTTAAATTCTTCTATGATGTTTGAATTCAATTTCTGCTAAGATGAAGTTCTTTCATAAGAATCCATTGATATAATTCCCAACTCTGAGAAACCAATACTGTCGGAGATATAATTTGTCTGTTTTTAACTCCAACAAGCTTATACTTTCGGAGATATGATTTTTCGAAATTTCAATAATGAATCGTACTTCTATGTTTTCACAGAATGTTATAATTATTCTATCTAAGCTTTATTATATGCTCTGTGTTCATACTCGTACACACAGAATATATCGTTAGGAGAAGTGAAAGCTATGGTCTAAAATTGGAAGTATATTTTTAACATTATATAGTTCGCACCCGGCTCTTAGATGGAGCTTCAAGCATTATTCTACAGGATACAGGATCCTTATTTATCAATCTTACCATATGTCAAATAAAGTAAATAAATGAATGTATCGTTATGATGATTGTAAAATGTAAAAGCATAATCTAATACTTGTTTTGGGTTAGTATTATACATATTTAATTAAGAATTCAATTAAAATTTATATTAAATTGTTTTCAGTAATGCGACAACTATAAGGATCATCTAAGACTTACATTGACAGGATAGATCGATCAAAGGAGAAAAGCATACTCGCTACATATAAAATCTCATTAACAATATGCTTGTTGGGACACCAAAGTATTCTTGCAATTACCCTACTTGCAAGAATCAATACTATGCTGGATTGAGTGGAATGCACTTTTTCAAGTTTCCGACGAATGTAAGTGGCCAAACTTGGAAACAATTTTGTTTGATTCCAGAATCCACAAACTGTTTCATCTTGAGATTGTTTAAGATCACTGTGTTGAAAGTGATTTTTATAACACAAGTTAAGTAAAGCAAAGTTGTTGAAAGGAGCCTGCCCATCAATGCCTCCTGTAAATCATGCTTTCTCTCTAGATCATTAATATTATGCACAGCACAACTTTTCCCCACTGTTCTGAAAGTCAAGAATATGTTCAGAATGATCATGTCAACATCTTAGGTTTTCATCATTCTTATGTTAATTAAGAAGAACACTTTCCTGATTTTGAAATTTCTGATGTAGAGGCACCAAGTGCCTCCACTGCTTCAGATAAAAACAATTCTGGTGATTTAAATTTTTTGACACATTATAATTTACCTCCAACTGGAACACATGGGAAAGATTAGAAGGAATGGAAGGAAGACATTTGAGTTATTTTTTATATATTGTTTATAGAAAAGTTTTTGTTATATTGACTGTATGACCTTCTTGAAAATATTTTTCCTTTTCAGAAATAAACTGTTTTACTGCTCGTTTCTTATTCAACAATTATTGTTTCAATAATAAATTAATTATAATTGATAAAATTATTTTCCCAAAAAAATTCAGAATAAGGTGTTATTTCTTCATTTACTTTTGCAATTATTTCTTTCGTGAACTGTTATCTTCAACGATAATCCAATTATCGTTGAGGATAACAGTTCTTGGAATTATAAATTCGAAATTGTAGTGAAACTGAAAAAGGCGCCAGAGTTTAAATTTGGCGCGTCTGACGTTTAGTTCTGCACCCGGATCCCTGGGGTCGCTTTTTACGCTTCCAATCCAACTCTATGTAACTCTCACTTCTCCTAACGATATGTTATGTGCTCGTACATGTCATCCTGTTCTATAAGAGAGGGTCAGATTCATTTCAGCTATTTTAATTTGATTGCTTCCATGGTGCTGTTCTCATTCTCAGATTTCTCATTTAATCTTGATAAAAAAACTATTATTTGAATTGAATTTCCTTTATGATGCAGTTCTATCATAAGAATACATTGATATAATTCTCAAATCTGAGAAACCAATACTTTCGGAGATATAATTTGTCTGTTTGAACTAGAGCGCCAGAAAGCTTCTGTCCACAGGGCTTGAACCCATTTTTTTGAAATATTCTAACGAATGGTCTTCGTGAATCATCCTGTATATATTCAAATTGAAGTCTTTTCAATTTTATTTTGTCGATGAATAATGCACTCAATATTCAGGCCATTGCCATGCATGGAATATAAAAATGCAGTAAACAGAAGCTGCATTTTCAAAGGTGCGTCATCTCAATTTTGTTTTGTATGTTGAATAATACACTCAATATTCATTCAATTATTGTGATACTTGGGAACTTGGAAATACATAGCTGTGGAATTTTATTGCCATAACAACATCAGTGGTACACAAACATGGCAATGAATTTTCCTCAAAAAGTCAATTCTCAGAAGGGTTTAAATTTTTTTCATTTTAAAAAAAAATTAAAAAATTTGCTTGAAAAAGAAAAATCGTTAATTCTGACTACAGCACCACCTAATGGCTCCAATATGGAACCAATACTGACGTGAAGTCAGTACTATTTGGCATGCTTGTTCAGGTTGGCTAATTTGAATTGAATGATGAGTGCTTCAAACTCAGTGGCTAGAGCAAGCCGGAGATCTAGTCAGAGAGTACTGGATACCATTCACTGTCGAGTCAAAAATTAATATTGCTCTGCCTGAGCTGGCGTAAGGATAAAGTAACCAAGTCGACAAAGAACACAACTGACTATCCTTAGTCGCACAAGCTCCTAGGAGCCTCTGACGGATCTCCTTGGGAAAGACCTAGGAGGGCCAATATAATCATAATCATGTCTGTAGCAAGCTTGCCATAGCGGATTGACCCTAGGTCAATGCTTTCTTAGCGTTTTTACTTCTTCCATAGTGAAGTCAATCAGCATTGGCGCGCTTACTATAAACATAATTATGATTATACTGACCATCCTAGGTCTTCCCCAAAGAGTTCCCCCAGAAGCTCCTAGGATCTCGTGCGACTAAGAAAAGTCAGTTGTGTTCTTTGTCGATTATGTCACTGTATACTTACGCTAGCTTAGGCGCAGCAATGTTAATTTTTGAACCAGCAGTGAATGGTGGTTATATCCACTGATAATGAAGCACTCATCATTCAATTAAAATTATCCAACGTGAACAAGGGCGCCAAAGAGTACTTACTTTACAACAGCCCTTTTTTATATTTTTTCAAGTTTCTTTAACAGTTCTGTCCATTAATACTGTCTGGCTATTAGTTTTACCGTAGGTCAAAATAAAAAGAAAAGATTGTGTTTAGGTGACCCCCGTTAGAAACGCAATTACTTACGCCTATTTTTCAACTCCGAATGTCATTTAATATAGATCTTCCAAATACAGTTATTTATAAATTGGCCCCAAGGCCACGGTACAGACATTTCAACTCAAAAGCAACCCCATTTCCATGAAACTGACTTATCCTTGCACAGAATTGCCATGAATTTTATTTTAAAACCTCACAATATCGGCTCAGCACCTAATCCATGACCGTTAAACGTTAACAACATAAGCCATACAGTCCAGAAATGACCATTTCCTCTGTGCATGCGCAATCAAGTCGTGGCTGAAAGTCCTATACAAAATCACACACCTCACACCAAACTATGATTCTTCAATACCATTGGTTCAGGAGATATCGCACCTTCATGCCACGCATGCGCGAACCCTCCCAAGAGGATTCTATGGAGGAATAGCATCCTGCATCTCAAAACCACAATTCTCTCAAGGACCTAAATCACGTCTTCTCATGCGCATAACGAAAAATGTCCGAAAGTGGTAACATGAGTTTCAAAAATAACCTCAGGGACGTTATGGACACTCCACTTTCGGACACTACGCTATTTCCTCGAAACTAGCTTGTACACTCACATAATTGACATGGGATGGTAGTATGGCCCTCTAGTTCCTACCCAGTCTCTCAACTTTCACACAAATTTTGAAAAACAATTTAAAATTCCACACATTTATTCAATTGTCACCGTATACACACGTCTATATTTAAATTAGTATCCCTTGTACATATGGCTTGCGATCGCAATATTCAAATAAAACATGAACCGAAGTCGAATGTTAACCAGATGTGCTTTTCCACGTAGGGAAACAACTAAAATAATTAGATCAGTTAGAAAGGTTCTAAATTATTGAATTTTTTTGAGGCTCCTAGTGGTCTGTTCTCAATGAAATTTTGCACACCCCAAGATGTCATTATTGGTTATTGAAGTGCCAAAATTAAACTATACCCGATATGTGATTTCGGAATTCCAAGCAAAATATTCCGCAAACATTTGAATATTTTTCAATTTTTTTCCGAACATGCTATTAATGAAGTTTCGCACAAGTGTCTGCGTCGCCAGCATTTTGCATCTAAACACCGAGTTTCAATTCAATCAGATCAATATTTTTCGAGTTATCGTGAAACATACCATTCTCGGCAAAAATATCAAACAATACAGACATCCCAGCAAAATGAGAGCATGCCTTTCCTTGCACAACAAGTGCGCATAAAGCACCCCAAGAGGTCATTATTGGTCAACGAAGTGCCAAAATTAAACTCAATCCAATATTTCATTTCGGAATTTCAAGCAAAATATTCCGCAAATAGTTGCATATTTTTTCATTTTTTCTAAACATGCTATCTTAACCAAATTCTGCAAAAGTGTTTGCGTCGGTATTTTGAATCTATGCACCGAGTTTCAATTCAATCAGAGCAGTATTTCTTGAGTAATTGTGAAAGATACATTTTCAGCAAAAAATCCATAAATTCAGACATCCGAGCAAAATGATAGCATGCCTTTCCTTGCGGAACAAGCGCGCGAAAAGCAAAACTAACTATATCCGAGTATATTCGTTTAAGATATGCCATTTTAAAAGAAACAAAATTCCAAATGAGCGCAATCTATCTAAATATATAAAAATGAATTGCAGTTCGTTAGCTAAAACTCGAGAACGGCTGGACCGATCTGACTGATTTTGGTCTTGTATTATTTGTAGAAGTCCAGAGAAAGGTTAAAAGGTGAATAAATATAAATATGTGAAAAAATAATAAGGGGGTTTGGTTTTTAGCTAATGTCTCAAAAACTGTCTGAGATATTCAAATTTGAAAAAAAAAATTCAAGAAGAGGAGGCAATTCCCTGAAAAAAAGTTCGAACTATTGGAACAGCAAGTTGCAACTGACGTTAAGCGAAAAAAAACCCGTATGAAAATTTCGGACAAATACATTATGAGAATCTATCCAAGGTACCTATTTAGTTAATGCTTTGTTTGTGAAACAAATCACTTTAATCGCTTACAATTGTGCCGTGAGAAAAATAACACCCTGTATAGTAATGATTTATTTTCAATGATGTATACCTCGAAAGTATATTTTTTAACACAATTGAATGAAATTGTACGATTATGGCGAGAAAAACAGCAAGTGGGTATTGACATAAAAAGAGAAACACCCAGTATGAAGGCAATTTTTTAATTTTTTCTATCCGTGAGATGCATCCTCGTACTTCATGGAATATTCTAAGAAAATAATTAGCGAAATCGGTTCAGCTGCTCTCGAGATTTGCGCTTAGCAACACATTCAGAGATTCATTTTTTATCTTATAGAAGATATTGACCCATATAATGTGTTGTATTGTATTGACCCATATGATATATGTTATGTATAATTTCAATATCTGTAGAAAAAGTAAAAATTCTCGCGGCGTGAATATTTGCTGAGTGTATCCAATTCACAGACCACGCCGTGGTTATCATATGCGATAGTCCCAAGATAATATTCCAACTAATACTCCGGTCCAACCTGAAAAACGATGCCCTATGTGCTGCGCATTGCTTCCCTATCATTTTGCCCAAATGTCTATCATTTTCGAAATGTCGACCAAAAATAGTTATAAATGTTCACTTTCGATTCACTGATGCAGAATCCGAAGTCAATCGCTTGAAAGCTTGAAAGAAATGAGTTACAAAGTTGAAATTTGCAGGGTAGGTTTGGGACACAAATATCTTGGTTGAGTTTGTTTAAGTAAAAAAAAGTCTGAGTTTCGTTTTCAATAAGTCGAATAATACTCATCTGATTGAATTGAATTCGGCATTTAGTTGGAAAATATCGGCACGAAGACTTTGAATTTTAAATTTAGTATACATAGTATGAGTACAAAATTTTAAAAAGTTGATTTCCCACACCCCTTATCATAGTTTATTATTATTATAATTACAACTAGAGTAGAGGTTAAAAGGAGATGTCACAGATCAGATTGATATCAAGTCAATGTTGTAAAACCCAGTCGTCGAAGCGGTTCTTGAAGGCATTGGCCGACGGTGCATTAACTATATTTTCAGGTAGCCTGTTCCGAAGGTGGAAATCTCTATATGTGAGAAACTATTGTCTACGAGATATTCGGAAATCCTCTATCTTGACTTTGGGTGAATGACTCCGGTGATGGTTGTTGTTGATGGAAAAGAGAAGCTGGATATCTTCGCCAAAGTGCCCATACAAGAGATTGAATGTGGTGGTATTGCAGCCATGAAAGGATTTCATTAAAAGAAAAGCCATCTGCTTTGCTCTATTGGCGATGGTGACATTACTCAAAAACAAATTTTCTATGGTAAAATGTATATTGTCTAAGGAAAAACTTGAAATGTAAACGTCTCTTTGCTGTGCATCTATAATATTACAAAATCAAAAAGCCAAGATTGGATTACGATGGTGACATTACTCAAAAACTAATTTTCTATTGTAAAATGTATATTGTCTAAGGAAAAACTTGAAATGTAAACGTCTCTTTGCTGTGCATCTATAATATTACAAAATCAAAAAGCCACAAATTTAGGCAGAAAAACCCGAAATGCAACAAATCGAATTAATTATCAATCTATTCGTACTGCCCAGGAACGTGAAGATCGCAATGATCGTGAAAGATATCGATTAAGAAAGACCCGTGAAGGACGACATTCGACTACTAATGGTGCAAGTTTGAATCGAGCTGCTTTCTGTTAGGATATGTAAATTGATTACAGTGTCTACAACTGTGTTGCTATTGGACATATGAAATCAATTTTCCAATATTGTAAGGAATTGAAATTCAAAAATGAAGCCAATTGAATGTGTTGATTTTTATTTTTCGGCGTCCCGAATAGCAGAATAAGTATTAAAAAAAATTGGTTCAGGTCCTGTGGACAGGAGCTTCGGCGCACTTGTTCAAACTTTGACAATTCATATCTTCGAAAGTATTGGTAAGAGTTGGGGATTATATCAATGGATTCTTATGATAGAACTTCATAATAGCATAAATTAAATTCAAATATCATAAAAGAATTTGAATTCAACAAGGGTGCCAAAAAATATTAATCCAAAACCAATAGACCAATTCTACCCAACAACGAACTCATCCAAGATATTCGTTCCTTAGTTCTATGATGTACGATATATTTTTTCCTCAAATCCACTCCGAAAATTATATTATATCAATTGAAACTCTAGCAAATATTTCAGTTTTGTTTTTAGTGGAGATATTCTGAACTCAATGTTATTAACTTACCATTACCAGTCCCATCATCATATGGATTAACCATGGGCATTAAATATCGAAATTTGACATATCATGTCTCAGGAAAATAAGTTGACATGTATCAACACAGATCATATTATAATAATTCATAGATGGACTAATTATCGCATTCTGTGAAAACACAGAAATACGATTTATTATTGAAATTTTGAAAAATCATATCTCCGAAAGTATTAGCTTGTTAAAGTTGAAAATTATATTATGTTAGAGTTAAGAATTGGTTCAAGCCCTGTGGACAGGAGCTTTTTGGCGCTCTCGTTCAAACAGACAAATGATATCCCCGAAAGTATTGGTTTTCCAGAGTTGGGAATTATATCAATGGATTCCTATGATAGAACTGCATCATGAAAGAAATTAAATTTTAAAAAAAGTAACGTTTGCTTCAAAAATTATCTTTAAAAAAAAGAGCCTTCTACAATGCTTCAATGCTTTAATGCTTCAAAATTTTTCATTAAATTTATTTATCAAGATTAAATGAGCAATCTGTAATGATTCAACATCGTGGAATGGGTTGTTGCAACTTACACTTGGTGCATAGTTTTCACAACTCGAAAGTATCATCGAAATGTCTAGAGAAAGGCTGGAGACAATCATAGCAGATTGTCCATTTATTCCTGATATTTGAGTAGGTAGTGGATTACGAACAAATTATCTTAATAGTTCAAAATATATTAATAAAATGTTCTTTGCATTTCATAATTTAAAATTTAATAGTTCCTACCACTAACAGATTCTTTTCTGTATTATCAACCATAACTCAAGAAGAAATTTTTGATACACAAATGTAGATCCATATCTCAGTATTTTTTTGCTAGCAATATTATGAAAATACTGTATATATAGGAACATGTCTCACTACTTTAGGAAGTAAAAGGTAATATTAACCTCAGTGGTCAACGAACAGTAATTTCTTTTGATGATTCCATTATGTTCTTCTTTCCTTTTGCCTCCATAATCTACATCATTAAAATGATCCAATTCTAAATCTTCTGAAACATCATCCCCAATATTTATACATAAATTATTCAATATGTAATCAGTCAATATTATTTTCGGTTTCAAAACAGTCTTGTATATATTCACAAATTCAAGAATCGAATACATAATATTCCAAGAGAAAGTATTTTCAATTGACAATTTCTAATAGCTAGAAAAGTTGACATTTAGGAACAGTGATCACAGACAGATCCTGTGTTCACATTCTGTGAATACATAGAACTTACGATGTATTATTGAAACTTTGAAACTTCATATCTCGGAAAGTATTAGCTTGTTAGAGTTGAAAATGATAACAATGGATTCTTATGGGCGGCTGGCCGGACAGATCGATGCCGACCACGGATTCTTGATCAGTAAGTCAAACCAAATCGTTCAAGACCATTTTCAGCCAAAATTTCGAAAATTACAGACATTTGGGCAAATTGATAAGCACTCTGATTCGAGGAACAAGAGCGCGAAAAGGCAGCTGCTAATACACTGTGTGAGGATGTGTAATAAGATGTGATGCTTGACTTTGAAGAAAAGCCACATAAATCGACAATCAATGTCTGTCATACATCGTATATCTTAATATATTATTGAAACAAAATAAAATGCATCCCTATAAAATGATACCTACCCAATAGTTCTTGGAATACGATTTTGATAGGAGAACTTATTTATGTGAACAAATAATGTTGGATAGCAATAATATCCAATTAATAGACGTTTTGTTTTCTGATGAGTGCACTTTTTCTCTCAACAGTCATTCTAATCGGCAAAATTGCCGCTACTGGTCTTCCGAAATCCTCACTGGATGAGAGAGAAACACACGTAATTCCCTCAAAGGGTTAACGTTTGGACAGGAAATGTTGGAAACCATATCATATGCCCCTTATTCATTGAGGGCAATTTGAATGGCGATTTATATTTAGCACTACTTCAAAATGATGTCGTTCTAACTTTGGCAAATTTATGTCCTGATCAAGGAAATCCTTAAGTTCCACGAAACATGTTATGGTTCCAACAGGATGGAGCGCCGCAACGCTCCGGCAGTAAATCGACGCAATATTTCCAAATCGGTGGATAGAAATGTGAGGAACGATCGGATGGCCAGCGCGATCTCCTGATCTTACCCCATCAGATTCATTTTTCTGGGGATACGTGAATAGCATTGTGTACAAAACTAAACCCCTTGATTTGAATGGCCTAAAAGATCGAATAACGCTTGCGATTAGGTCGATCTCTCCAGAGATGTTCAATAATGTTGGAAGAAATTTTCATTTGAGGTTAGAATGTTGCCAAGGCATTCGCGGTGAATACTTTGAACATCTACTTCATTAACATACATAATTTTTGGCGCTCTAGTTCCTCGGAACTGAGTGCTTATCAATTTGCCCAAATGTCTGTAATTTTCGAATATTTCGATGAAAATGGTCTTAAACGATTTGGTTCGACTCACTGATCAAAAATTCGTGGTCGAAATTCATTCTGTCCGGCCGGTCCGGCCGGCCGTAGGCACGATAACTCTCGAACGGAATGAGCTAGAGAGTTGAAATTTTCAGAGTAGGTTTGGGGGATAAATATCTCGGCTAAGTTCGTTATTGGGCAAAATCGGACAGATGGTTTCGGAGTAACAAAAAAAAATTTTTTTTTTTACGAAACAAATTCCAAATTAAATTTTTTTTAATGAGAGGATTTATCATAAGAATCCATTCATATCATTTTTAACTCTAACAAGCTAATACTTTCGGAGATATGATTTTTCAAAATTTCAATAATAAATCGTATTTCAACGTTGTCACAGAATGATATTATTCTGTGTATGAATATGAATTGTCATAATGTCAAATGATGTTCCTGACAGATTATCTAATCAATCGAAGAATTGTGAGCGAAGTGAGAAAAATCTCAGTTGTTTGCTCCGAAATTAGTTTTTCTCAGAAAATTCTTACATTTCGGAACTGAACATGAAGTAAGAGATCTGAGAGTAGTGAGACTGCTTTTCATCCATAGACATAGATATAACTCTCGAACGGAATGAGGTAGGTAGTTGAAATTTTCAGAGTAGTTTAGGGAGATGAATATCTCGGTTAAGTTCGTTATTGGCAAAATTGGCCAGATTTAATTTGATTTCTTCCATGGTGCTTTTCTCATTCTCATGATTGCTCATTTAATCTTGATAAATAAACTATTATTTGAATTGAATTTCCTTTAGGATGCAGTTCTATCATATGAATACATTGATATAATTCCCAACTCTGAGAAACCGATACTTTCGGAGATATAATTTGTCTGTTTGAACTAGAGCGCCAGAAAGCTCCTGTCCACAGGGCTTGAACCCATTTTTTTTTACTACATTTTGAAATACATTTTAGTGTTTGATATTATAATAAATTTCGCTAATCACTTGATTTCATTCTTTCTAATTTGATTTCTGCAATAAAGATGAAAGTAATAACATTACTGAATATAAAGGGTTTTCCAATAAGAGGTGTTATTTTCATATTCAAAGAAAAATGCCATTTTTCAATATAAATGATCGGATGTTTATTTCATCATAAAGAAGATGCTATGCCGCTAATAGTGGAAAATAACATCAAGCAAATGACCACGGCGACCACGCTTACAGGACCATATCCTTTTAATGAAATTTTCCATAACCAAATCGCAAAGTGGCTGCCCTATGTCCTCGATAGCCTCATGAATTCCATCTTTGTGGTCTTGAATGGACGCTGGGCTATTGGCGTAGACCTTCTCTTTCACGTGACCCCAACGGAAGAAGTCGCAAGGTGTTAAATCACAAGATATCGGTGGCCAATTGTGATCATATCTTCGAGAGATAACACGGTCCGGAAACTTTTCCCGCAAAAGATGAATGGTTTCGTTGCTTATGTGGCACGTAGCGCCGTCTTGTTGAAAGCAAACGTTGTTCAGATCAACACCATCCAATTCCGGCCATAAAAAATCATTAATCATCCCTCGATAGCGCAATCCATTCACCGTAACTGTTGGTCCAGCCTCATTTTCGAAAAAGTAAGGTCCAATGACTCCGCCGGACCATAAACCGCACCAAACAGTCACACGTTGAGGATAGAGAGGCTTTTCAACAATAACTCTTGGGTTTTTCGAGCCCCAGATGCGACAATTTCGCTTGTTGACGAAGACACCGAGGTGGAAATGGGCCTCATCACTCAAGATGATTTTTCAATGGAATTCCGGATCATTTTCATGCATTTCAACGACCCAATCAGCAAAGATACGACGTTGTTGATGATCGGCCGGCTTGAGTTCTCATGTTAACTGAACACTATAAGCCTTAAAACCCAAATCTTTATGCAATATACGTTGTAATGACGTTTGTAGAATGCCTAATTCCAAAGAACGGCGACGAATGGACAAACCTGGCAATATTCTCAGCTGTTCTTGAGTGACGTGCACAGGTTCTATTCTTCACATAACTAACCTGTCCCAACAGCTCGAATTTTTCCACCAATTTCTTTATTGCGGTCCGACAAGGTGCTTCACCCAAGAATGTTCGAGTCTTACGAACCGTCTCTGCCAAATTTTCACCATTTTTATAGTGAATTTTAATAATTTCAATGCGTTCTTGTAGCGTGTATCGTTTGATTTTTATTAATGGCGTAGTTTCTACTTGTCAAATGTAACTTCAAAAGGAACATCTTCCGAAATAGCGGGCTATTCAAAATAACACCTCTTATTGGGAAACCCTTTAGAATTACGTGACCTTTCAAACGATGTATCACAAGCCCATATTTCCTTTTTGAAGAATTGGGGGGTTCTAACTATCTTCCGACTGGAGTTGAAGGTAGGGTTCGCATTTTTACGAAGAAGAATGACAATTTAAAATTCAGATTTGACATGTTTCGGGATTTTCCATAAATATGTACAGTAACCCAAATAATGAATGTTTTCCATTTGGCTTTTCCACATTGTATACAGGGTGTTCCTTGAAGACATGCTAATAATTAAGGGGGTCATTACTCATACTCATTTTAAGAAAAAAAATTCCCATGAACGTATGTCATAAGAGTCTTAACTTTTGAGATACATGGTGATAAAATGTTGGTACTGCGATATCAAGCAATTTTAATTCAATTATTTTAATCAAGAACAGTCATTTCTGAAGCAATCTGATTTCTTAATTTGCTTTCACTCGATGCACAAACATTTCCACACCGCATCAGATTTCTGAGGAATTGATCCAGAAGTAAAACTATTTTTGGCGCTCTAGTTCCTCGGAACTGAGTGCTTATCAATTCGCCCAAATGTCTGTAATTTTCGAATTTTTCGATGAAAATGGTCTCAAACGATTTGGTTTGACTCACTGATCAAGAATCCGTGGTCGAAATTCATTCTGTCCGGCCGTCCGGCCGGCCGGCCAGCCGTAGGCACGATAACTCTCGAACGGAATGAGCTAGACAGTTGAAATTTTCAGAGTAGGTTTGAGAGATAAATATCTCAGCTAAGTTCGTTATTGGGCAAAATCGGACAGATGGTCTCGGAGTAACAAAAAAAAATTTTTTTTTTACAAGGCAAATTCCAAATTAATTTTTTTTCAATAAGCTGTTTTACCAGAACAATCCAACGATATAATTTCTAACTCTAACAAGCTAATACTTTCGGAAATATGATTTTTCAAAATTTCAATAATAAATCGTATTTCAACGTTGTCACAGAATGATATTATTCTATGTATGAATTGTCATAATGTCAAATTATTTTCCTGAGACATGACATTATCTAATCAATCGAAGAATTGTGAGCGAAGTGAGAAAAATCTCAGTTGTTTGCTCCGAAATTTGGTTTTCTCAGAAAATTCTTACATTTCGGAACGGAACGAAGTAAGAGATCTGAGAGTAGTGAGACTGCTTTTCATCCATAGACATAGATATAACTCTCGAACGGAATGAGGTAGGTAGTTGAAATTTTCAGAGTAGTTTAGGGTGATGAATATCTCGGGTAAGTTCGTTATTGGGCAAAATTGGACAAATTTAATTTGATTTCTTCCATGGTGCAGTTCTCATTCTCATGATTGCTCATTTAATCTTGATAAATAAACTATTATTTGAATTGAATTTCCTTTATGATGCAGTTCTATCATATGAATACATTGATATAATTCCCAACTCTGAGAAACCAATACTTTCGGAGATATAATTTGTCTGTTTGAACTAGAGCGCCAGAAAGCTCCTGTCCGCAGGGCTTGAACCCATTTTTTATTTTTTAAGCGGAAACCGTGCGTCGGACAAAGAAAACCCATGAGGTCAAATTTGCTCAAAAATGAACGAGGATCCCGGAAGTAATTTTTATTTATGAAGGAAGCAGTGGTGTAGTATTTTTTTCCAAAAATATTCAATACAAAACCCGGTCAGACGTCACTGGTAGAGAAAATGGAATTTTTTTTTAATCACAAAATGCACCTTGAGTTATAGAAGACCTGTGCCAAATTTTATAACGATGTCTACAGTATAATCTCAGTTATTATCAAATACTGATTTTTTTTTTCTAAATTTTGTCAACCCGTATCTGTGAAGTAAAGACTTTTAGGACAAATTAGTCAAAAAATCACCTTCTTAAATATTAGCATGTCTTGAAGGAACATCCTGATTAAGAATCATTATTTGTTTTGTTAGTTATTGTGCCTACAAAATCAGAACTGGCCATACGGATGAACGGTCACACGGAAAGAAATCTATTATCAAACCAAGAATCAAGATATTCTTGGAATATTCGAGTTGTTTCGAGTATATATTGGATTGAAACAAGTAAAAAGGGAAAATTTGTATACTTGGAATGAATTTATTTTACTTCAAAAACTTATACTTAATTGAAGAATAAACTTCTCTATCCGAGTAAATGATCAATTCATTCCAAACCATTCAGTTCAATCAATTCGAGAGTTCTTCTATATTTCAGGTAACTATATGATATCTTAAATTCGAAATTATAATACTCTTAGTTCGAGAATTGCACTATCCTTATTCCATATTATATATCCAAGGAGTTGGTTTTCTTGAAATAATAACTTCTACTAAAACATAACATGAAGTTATGAATAGAATTTTGGAATTATCACTTTTATGTATGAGGTATTTTTTAAAAAAGATGAAATCGACCATAAAATATTGCCAGCAAAACGTTCAGAGTGAATACGATAAGTTATTAGTTAATTATATAGCCGATTTAATTCGAATTCCAATCTGAAACAAAAGTTAGGATGGAGATAAATTCACTTTCTTCTCAGATTTCAATACGAAAATTATCGGCGAATGTTTAATGCCGGTCAAAGTACATACATTGTAAGGATTTCAATATAAAGTTAGAAATCAAGAGCTAATTATAAAAATGTAATTATAACAAATATTTGATTTCTAATGTCAAAATTTTTTCGCGATAACTTTCCTTCTACGTTTTGTAGAGATATTGTTATCTTTAAAAATAAGTCTATGAGAAATCTCTCAATTTTCCATAAAATGAGTGCAAGAGTCTTAGTGAAATACATATACAGGGTATCCCAAGTTCGAGTGCTTATTAGACGTTTCTGGAGAACTGCACCTATTTGATATCTGAAAAGTGGGACTCTGATATTGTACGACATGCCCTACCGACCTAAAATATTATTAAAACCTGAACACTTCCCGTTATACAGGGTATGAAAATAAATTTTTCGAAAATTTTTTTTCGTTTCTGATATGACCGATTGTTCAATTCTGAATATTTTTCTATTCGAATTGTTTCTAAAATATGGAAAAAAAAACTTAAAAAAAAATTTACATATGCATTGTTACTATTATGTTCGTTATTCCTCTGCTCAAAATCTATACGTTTTAGAAGAAGAATAATGTGGGAATATTATGCATCATATTATGAAATTCAAAAAACTCGTCACAGGCTGTTTCAAATATTGTGTCAGAAATTGTGATGAGAATTTGCCATAACTTTTGGATTCAACAATGAAGAATACCGATAGTTCCATGAAGCGATAATGCCTTCAAAATCAATATTTGGAAGTTATTCGAGATTTTGTACTTCACGTTATGCGTAGAGTCAATTTCATTCAATGCACATTGATTCCTATGAATGCATCGCCCTAACAATAATTTGTGACCATAGAAAAGTAGTAATTTATAATAGACAGGTGTATCTAGTCTTATAATGTGAATCTTTTGCAGGATGTAGTTTAATGTTAATTAATTTTTGACGCAGTATTTGGAACACCCTGTGACGAGTTTTTCAAAATTCACTATTCGCACATTTTTCTACTTCGAATATGTGAAAACGTTTTATGCTTAAGATATTGAGAGTAGGAATAACGAAGATAATACCGACAACGCAGTTCCCAATTTTTTTTCATTTTTATTTCGATATTTCAAAAACTAATTCGACGAATGCAATGATTCGAATGGAAAGATATTCTAAATTGAATATCATGTCAGAGAAGACTCGAACCGGGGACACCCTGTGTATATATCTTTTTTCAAATCGATTCATACTACAATATTATGCCCCAGTGAAGTAAAACTATTAGAGAGATAAAATCATCACACGAAGTGACTCAACAAAGATCATCAAATCTGTTACATTCTGGAAAATATTCCTGTAATTTAGGAATTCCGTAATATTGAAAGAGAGAGAGAGAGAGAGAGAGAGAGAGAGAGAGAGAGAGGAAAGTTGTTGAACAATTCGTTGATTATCAAAATTTGAGTGAAACCATTAGTTATCTTAATGAAATTTTCATTCACTTGATTCAAGTGTAATATTTAGCAATATACTAACTCGCCAATTCTTATTCCAGTAGTTAGCCTATGAAAACTCCCTAATCCACCTGCGATCAGTTTTATCGTATTCCAAGTATATGAATTTCTGTATCCACTAGATTCAAATAAATTATTCAGCAATATACTGAAAAGCGCCCTCTACGAGATCTATGCGGTTCGCGAAAGGGTATATCACTCTTGACTTGTTCGTAACGCGTCTTTTAAACAGTTAATTTGCTTAGTGATTCGAAGACGGTTTTAGTATTGTTTGCTTAAATATGGAAAATTTAATGGGAGAATGGGGATGCTCGGACAGTGTTATAAGGATATTTCAAGGTAAGTCCTGCATTTATTCAAATTTATATTGTGATTCAGAAGAAAAAAATTAATTCTGGTATAATCTTATAAGTTTCAAACCACAAATCTATTTTCACTTGAATCTTCAAATAATACTCTCAGTAGTCTTGGTGCTCATCTTTTAAATTTCTGACATGATTCGTTACCAAAAATAATTATCCTGTTTCATTGAGAATACCACTTTTTCAGAACAAGATATTTCCGTAGAGCTCCTGAAAGATCTTAAAGATCATGAGATCAAGGAACTCATACCTACCTTAGGAATGCGAAAATTGATTTCTAGGAAAATTAAAGAGATCAATAATTCTGAAGTAAGTGAAATATTTGTTATTTGCATCAAATGAATTTGCACCTGCGATTTGTCACAATAATCTTTCAAATTACAAAATCCAGTACCTAGCTTCGTTAAAAAGGAAAAGGGCGATAAATAACCAGTTGAACCATATTTTCTTTCAAAACTTTCAAATTTTCAATACGTTTATGAAAAAAAATTTCAATTAATTTCCAGTAGAAATCACTTGAACTTTTTTTAATTTTTGACAAAATTTTGAAATCGTCTCGTAATTCAGTAAAATTAATCATAAATACTGTAAAATTTCTCAAGACTTAAAGAAGGTATAATGTGCATTCGTTATTTGTTTTAAAATCGATTTTTGGCGCTCTTGTTCCTCGGCACAGAGAGTGCTTATCAATTTGCCCAAATGTCTGTAATTTTTGAATTTTTGGCTGAAAATTGTTTTAAACGATTTGGTTCGACTCACTGATCAATAATCCGTGGTCGAAATCGATTCTATCCGGCCGGCCGGCCGTTAACACCATAACTCTCGAACGAAAGGAGCAAGAGGATTGAAATTTGCAGGGTAGGTTTGGAGCATAAATATCTCTGACCAGTTCGTCAACGGGCAAAATGCACCAAGCGGTTTCCGAGCTATGGCCGTTTTTAGTGAAAACATTTTTTTATGAATATTTCCGGAACTGATAAGTCGATCTGTCTGAAATTTAGCATCAAATTGTAGAATAATAACCTTTATATGCATGCGAAGTTTTGTATTGATCGGGTTGCCGTAAAGTGTAAAAAAAAAATTTTTAAGTTTCAAAATTTTGTTTCTACAATAACTCTCAAAACAGAATGAGCTAGGCAGTTGAAATTTTCAGAGTAGGTTTAGGAGATAAATATATTGGGTAAGTTCCTTATTAGGCAAAACTGGCCCCATGGTTTTGGAGTAACGAAAAAAATTTTTTTTTACATTACAAATTTCAAATTCAATTTTTTTTAAGATGTAATTTCACCATGAAAATTCATTGATATTATTTTCAACTCTAACAAGCTAATACTTTCGGAGATATGATTTTTCGAAATTTCAATAATGAATTGTACTTCTATGTTTTTCACAGAACGCTAACTCTTAATTATTCTATCTATGAATTATTATATGATCTGTGTTCTAAGAAGTCATCATATTTTCCTATGAGAAGGTCTGTTTGAATTTAATATCTCTCATGATGCAGTTCTATCGTAAGAATCCATTTATATCATTCCCAGAGACCAATAATTTCGGAAATATGAATTGTGAAAGTTTGAACAAGAGCGGCAACGCTCCTGTCACAGGGCTTTCCCACATTTTGTTTAACCTTCATCAATTTTCTTCGATGCTTTTGAGATATACAGGGAGGGAAACAATGTGGGAAACCCCTGTGGACAGCATCTTTGGCGCTCTTATTCAAATTTTGACAAATTATATCTCCGAAAGTATTGATTTCTCAAAGTTGGGACTGATATCAATGGAATCTTATGATAGAGCTGTATCATAAAATAAAATAAATTAAATAAGAATCCATTGATATCATTCCCAAAGCTCATGTCCAAAGGGCTTTCCCACTTTTCCAATTTGGCTTCTGTGCGTCAATTCTCAAGAATTTTCGTAATTGAATTCAAAACATAGGTCTATGACTATCTCATGTTGGAATTATATATATCAGGAAATTAAAATTAGAGTATTCTATGAAATAATATAGAATTGAGAACAATTATTGAAATTTTGAAAAAACATATCTCCGAAAGTATTAGTTTGTTGAAGTTTGAAATGACATCAATGTATTCTTATGATCAAACTGCATCTTGAGAAAATTTAATTTAAAATTTGTAATGTAAAAAAAATTTTTTTTTGTTACTCCGAAACCACCTGGCCGATTTTTACCAATAACGAACTTAACCCAGATGCTTATCTCCTAAACCTACTCTGAAAATGTCAACTGTCTGGCTCATTTCGTTCGAGAGTTATCGTGTTAACGAACGGCCTGCCAGACAGAATCGATTTTGTTACCATGGATTCTTGATCAGTGAGTCCAACCAAATCGTTTGAAACCATTTTCAGCCAAAAAATTGATAAGCACTCTGTTCTGAGGAACAAAAACGCCAAAAATTGATAAATGTATCGAAGTCCATCTATCATTTTGAAAATTTACTGAAATTATATGAAATTATTAAAAACATAATTATTATCAAAATTATTCTGTAACTGTTTAAATTAAATTTAGTTCAATATTTTAAAATCCGATGAAAAAAGGTTGATACTTTTTGGCGCTCTAGTTCCTCGGAACTGAGTGCTTATCAATTTGCCCAAATGTCTGTAATTTTCGAATATTTCGATGAAAATAGTCTTAAAAGATTTGGTTCGGCTCACTGATCAAGAATCCGTGGTGGAAATTCATTCTGTCCGGCCGTCCGGCCGGCCGGCCGGTCCGGCCGGTCCGTCCGTAGGCACGATAACTCTCGAACGGAATGAGCTAGAGAGTTGAAATTTTCAGAGTAGGTTTGGCAGATAAATATCTCGGCTAAGTTCGTTATTGGGCAAAATCGGACAGATGGTTTCGGAGTAACAAAAAAAAAATTTTTTTTTTACATAACAAATTCCAAATTAATTTTTTTTCAATAAGCAGTTTTACCATAAGAATCCAATGATATCATTTCTAACTCTAACAAGCCAATACTTTCGGAGATATGATTTTTCAAAATTTCAAAAATAAATCGTATTTCTATGATTTCACATAATGATATAATAGGGCATTTCCAGTCAGCTGTTTTTGACAACATCAAAACACGTGCTGAGGGGCAATCAAACTTCATTTTCCCTTTGCAAAGTATATTCTCAGAAAATTCTTACATTTCGGAACTGAACATGAAGTAAGAGATCTGAGAGTAGTGAGACTGCTTTTTATCCATAGACATAGATATAACTCTCGAACGGAATGAGGTAGGTAGTTGAAATTTTCAGAGTAGTTTAGGGAGATGAATATCTCGGTTAAGTTCGTTATTGGGCAAAATTGGCCAGATTTAATTTGATTTCTTCCATGGTGCTTTTCTCATTCTCATGATTGCTCATTTAATCTTGATAAATAAACTATTATTTGAATTGAATTTCCTTTAGGATGCAGTTCTATTATATGAATACATTGATATAATTCCCAACTCTGAGAAACCAATACTTTCGGAGATATTTTTCAGGAGTCGAGTCAGCTTGGTCAGGAGAATTTGTTATATCATCCTTCTTAGCCCTCCTTATCAATATTTTTAATTTCTAATTTAAATTCTTCTATGATGTTTGAATTCAATTTCTGCTAAGATGAAGTTCTAAATTTCAATAATGAATCATACTTCTATGTTTTCACAGAATGCTATAATTATTCTATCTAAGCTTTATCATATGATCTGTGTTCGTACTCGTACTTTTCATCCTGTTCTATACGAGAGAGTCAAATTCATTTCAGCTATTTTAATTTGGTTTCTGCCATGGTGCAGTTCTCATTCTCAGATTGCTCATTTAATCTTGATAAATAAACTATTATTTGAATTGAATTTCCTTTATGATGCAGTTCTATCATAAGAATACATTGATATAATTCCCAACTCTGAGAAACCAATACTTTCGGAGATATAATTTGTCTGTTTGAACTAGAGCGCCAGAAAGCTCCTGTCCACAGGGCTTGAACCCATTTTTTTTTATGAAGAATAGGAATCTGCACTGAAAAGCTTTCTATTTTCTCATTATCATCTGTATTCCATTCCAACGATCAATAACATTTTGGTCTTACCACAAAACAGCTATCTGACATTGAAGGAAAAACTGTATCAGTATACCTCGTCCTCTTGTGTAAAGATGCAAAACATATTCTACTGTGAGGAGAACAACCTGGTCGAAGGTGCCAAGGTGGAAGACTGTATTTTTCAACTACTTCAGCTGAAGAATCCATTTGGGAAATGTCAACAGCATTCAGTAGTAGAAGATCAATGAAAATTTTTTTATGTTCATCTTCTTTACTTTTTTTTCCCAACTCAGTTATATTAATTGTATTATTATTATTATAAATTATTGATTAATATTATTGTGATTCTCTGTACTTAGTCAGGTTGTTTTATTAGTTGAATAACTCAGTAGCAATTTTTTTATATTTGTTCTCATTGATTTGTCTTTTTTTATATTTTTGTTTTGTCATGTTTCTTTTAGAAGTATAATAAATGTGTTTTCGAATAATGAACACCTAGTTTCATAAATATAATCCTTATTCTAGAATCATAGCAATGGGCAGTCTTCAAATAATTCAAAAGATTGAACTGACTGTCATAGTAAAACCTCAAACTCAATTCTAACGAATATCTGTATGTCCTCAGAACAAGCATAAAATAGATTTTCAATTGATAGTATAAATTACTTATTTCAACATACATTAATTCTTTGGTAAGAGAATAATTAGTCTTCGAATTAAGTATAAGATTGATTTCCGCAGAGTAGAGTAAAAACTAATATGAAGAAATCCAATTTTTCCTCTTGAGAACATACTAAATTCAAACTGAATATTCAGAATTCTCATTGGTTCAGAGTGAGAATATAAATGGATTGAATGAAACTGGTATTTATTTCTTGCAAGTGGACCGAAACCTAAATCTGAAGTTATAATTTACTTCACAAAAATTGTTTTCTAAAGATGAGTATTAAATAAGATTCGATTTGAAAATATGATATGCTTATTTCAACATTTTCGTAATGTTGGATTAAGTAAATTTATTACGTTCATTCAAGTTTTTGGTATCTTTCCTTGAAACGAAGAATCCACTGATATTAAGAAGTACAATAATTCATTTTGAAACAATGTTTCACTTGTACGAAATATTCTAAATACTCATTTCAACAATTTTACAATACTTTCACGGAATATTTAAATATTCTTGAATCAATAAAATGTAATTTATTAAATTCAAGTATATGATCTACTCAGACGAAACAATTAGTTTATTTGAATTCTGAGAATAAAGTATATTTGAATCAACTACATCATATTCTTGCTCATATATGACTCTATCGTTTACTTCAATCAAATATTATTCACTTAGTTCGAGAATAGATTTCTTTCCGTGCAGGAATACAATTTTTCGCTGTCAAGTCCAATGGCATTTAACAGCATTTTCGAGTAAAATTTGAAGATAAATCATAAATTATCCACCTCTATTATGGGTTGCAATCTTTTATTCAATGGTCAAATCAAAATTCAATTCAATTTAGCTACTCACCAAGCATCTTGATAATCTTCCTGGAAGACTTCCTATGTCCCGTAATGCTAACGTTCTTCCTCTTCATAATCTTCGATTGGTTAAGTTTTAAACCGATCAAAATGTACAACACCGATATCAGCGTCATGGGCGCTACAAAAAACACCAACGAACTGATTTCAAAAGAATGATCAATAATGGGTTCAATCAGCTGGCACACCTGACAGTTACCATGAATCACTATACCAAACTGCATGGCCTGCGGTACAGCGAGACACACTGAGAAAAACCAAATCCCGAAAATTATCCTTACTGCCCGTGAAAGCTTGGACATCATATGAGGCCTCAACGGATGACATATCGCTAGGTAACGCTCTACTGTGAAAGCTGTTATGGTACACACTGTAGCGTTGGAAGAAATCTCGGCGAAGAGTCCACGCAGGAAGCAGAAGGCTGCGCCGAAGATGTAGGGGTACCTGGACCAAATCAAGTAAATCTCTTGCGGTAAACCGGAAAATAATAATAACAGATCCGATACTGCTAGACTGAACAGATAATAGTTTGTAGCGGTATGCATAGATTTATTCCTCGAAATCACTATACACGTGCTTACGTTACCCACCACACCAGTAAGAAAGATTATTACATAAACCACAATAATTGGTATCACTATGTAAAGAGAGTCTCTTTGCGGGCCTAAATTCCCTTCCAAACACTCCAGCGTAGATTTGTTCTGGTCCTCCATGCCGGATTCTACATCTCAGACGGCTGACGATGACGCGTGACGGCGCGCAAGCATGTTCAACCACCTATTGAAACCCCTTGTATCGCCACCGCTGGTTCATAGGGAACTGGAGACTCTCCAGGATTGAATGGCAAGAGAATTTGATATGGAACTGGCTAACGCGCAGTATTTTGCTAAGGTGGAATAAACGAGGTCGTCAGTTCATATTTTACGGTGGCATTAGCAAAAAAAGGAAGCATGAGAACATAATTATCAATTCCTGGGAACAATTATCGGAAATGGCGATTAAATCAGGTGCGAACTTATGCAGACGACTCTATTCACTTTCGTTCAGTAGATGTTTATATGTACAGTGCGTTTCAAAAAGTACGCACCAAGAGGAAATTTTCTCACCTGTATAGTTTTTTGGAATTTTGGTTTCAGAAAAAGTTGGTGCTAAAGAAACGATGATTTTTGACGTATATGTCATGGATCGTGTTACTCTGCAAACCTATCAAAATTGACATTTTCTTAGAAAAATGATCAAAAGACGACAATATCAAAAAGTTTCTAAAAGCAATGTTGCTCAGAATTTCATTTTATACCAAACTGCCAAATTTCATCGTGAAATTCCGAAATTTTTTGATATTCATATTCTGATGACAGCAAGTTAGAGGGAGCTGTGGGCTTTGCGGAAATCTGAAAAATAATTCAGAATGTAATTCCAATGAAAGAGACATTATCACAATTCAAATAAAGTTTATATTAATTTAATGTTCATCATAAATTATGATTTCTATAGTGAAAACCCCACAATCTTGGTGCAAACCGAATTATTCTTGAGAAACTAAATGCACAAAGAGCTCACATCTCGCTAATTATTCTTGTAGCATCATAAGAAATTATCCGCCGGTCCACACGATTTCATTTTCACAAGTATCTTTGTTTTACAGTATCGCGTTTTTAGTGGTATTTGAGCGAGTATTTGAGTAAATATATTCAAAAGCGATTTTACAGGGTTACAGAATTATTCTTCAGATATAAAATCGAGGAATTTAATTTCTTAAGATGTTCCAAGAATAATTAGCGAGATATTAGCTCTTTGCGCATTAAATTTTTCAAGTATAATTCGGTTTGCAACAAGATTGTGAGGCTTTCACATAAGCCATAATTTATGAGGAACATTAAATTAATATTAACTTTATTTAAATTGTGATAATGTCTCATGCATTGGAATTACATTCCGAATCATTTTTTAAATTTCCGCAAAGCCTACAGCTGCCTCTTACGTGCTGTCATCAAAATATCAATATCAAAAAATTTCGGAATTTTCACTATGAAATTTGGCAGTTTGGTATAAAATGAAATTCTGAGCAACATTTAATTCAGAAACTTTTTGAAATTGTTCTGATTTCTACGTCTTTTGGTTATTTTCCTAAAAAAATGTCAATTTAAACAGATTTGCAGAGTAACACGATCAATGACATATATGGCAAAAATCATCGTTTCTCGAGCACCAACTTTCCCGATAACCCAAATTTCAATATAATAATAATAATAATAAATAACTTTATTCGACCAATCATTAAACAGATTACACAGTCTATATAACAAGCTGCAGGTAAGAATAAAGTGATTCTCAAACAAATTAAGTGCTCTATAAAAAGTGAAACTAAATAGTACCATGGAAGGAAACCCTTGTGTATGGTAAGTATAGTGATCTCAAATATAAACACAATCGCGTACGTATAAACAGAAGCAGACTAGTTGAGAAATAATGACAGATCTGACAAATATTACATATTCTGGTGAACGCAGATCGACAAAACAATAATAAAAACTTCATGAATTACATACAAGAAAGTGCCTCAGGAGGAACACGGGTGTATAGGAGAACATTCACTTGATAGGAGCATTTTTCAGATCAATCAGATCAGCCATAGCCTGCCGTGGTTGTAGGGATATCCATCTTTTAATTGATTTCTTGAAGAAACTATAGCTGTTTGACACTCTTATTTCAACTGGCAAGATGTTATAAGTTCGTGGTGCTAAGTATGTAAAACACCTCTGTCCGATTGTCTTCGACATTCTTGGTATGAAGTGCCCCTTAAGGGCATATCGTGTCCGAAATTTGTGTTCGATTATTATTTTTTCACATTTATATCTATGGAACAACAACAAGCTCTGACAGAATAGTTGTCTAGAGTCGAGAACTCCAGCCTCTCTGAATAACTCATCAGAGGGGTGGGTAATTTTTCTGTTATAAATTATCTTCAGGATTCTCTTCTGCAAGATTTCTAATTTCTTCAGGTGGACAGCATCAACACCACCCCACACAAGAATACCATATGACAGCAGTGACTGCACCAACGAAAAGTAAAGTATTCTGAGATCGGCCAGATTGCAAAATCCCCTCATATGCCTGAATAAGCCTAGATGACGTCTCAATTTAGTGCAAAGATGTTCAATTTTACGATCCCATCGCAGATGGGAGTCTATAACTACTCCGAGGTACCTGGTATTTTGTTTCCTTATAATATGAACTGTCTCATTGTCCAGGTGGATAGAAAGTTCTGCAAATTCCGGAAGTGTGGACACGTTATTAGTGAACGGCAAATAACAAGTTTTCTCGAAGTTGACAGTAAGTAGCCTTTCTCGGAAAAAGTCCAAAATCAACTGGAAGTCTTTTTCAGCCCTTATCCTGAGGGAATCCCAGGAGGGCTCGGTGTAGAGTACTGCTGTGTCATCTGCAAACGAAACCACATCCCCACAGGTTGGCAAATCGAACAGTTGATTGATGTACAGGCAGAATAACAATGGGCCGAGAACCGTTCCCTGCGGAACACCGTATCCCACATCTCTCTCAGAGCTCCATTTGCCGTCCAGCACCACGACCTGCCTTCGGTTCTCTATATAATTTTCCATCAATTTGTATGATTTCCCTCTGAAACCCACATTTTCCAATGTTAACAGCAGATCACGGTGCGAGACGGTATCAAATGCCTTCGACAGATCAACGAAGATGCACAAGGCTGGAACACCCTCATCCAGTGCCTCGTAAATTTTTGCTATAGTTTGTTAGAAGTGTCCTGTCTCCAGCCTTGAATACTGGGGTCACCTTGGCAACTTTAAGAATTTCTGGGAAAATCCCTTTCTCCATACATTTATTAAAGATAAAAGATAATGGTTCAGTTATAATGTTACTTACGTTCTTCAATAATTCCGCCTTCAAGTCATCCAAGCCCGCCGATCTACCGATTTTGAGATGATCTATGACAGATTTAACTTCTTCTGCCGATGTATCCACGAGACCAAATGAATTAGCCAATCTTCTGGTTCGTGTTACAGGTTGGGTAGGTTGCTGTATTTTGTGAACCAGCTCTGAACCTATTCTGGAAAAATACTCGCCGAAACAGTCCACAATTCCTTGACGATTTGTGATAGCTTTGTCGTCTCTCGGTTTCAGACACTCAACTCTTTCCCTTCTTTTATTCTCTCCTCCCAGCTTCCTAACACACTTCCATAATTGTTTAGTATTCCCACGTTCTTCCCTATCTTTTGCGCTCATATAACAGTTTTTGTGACCTTTATCAGATGATTTAATTTATTTCTGTATTTTTTGTAGTATTCTCTGAGATCTAAATTATCTTGATGTCCTTGAACTAGCTTGTGTAAAAGATGTTTCCTATGTATCGATCTAACAAGCCCGTTGGTAACCCACGGCTTTCTCTTTGCTTTCTTACTTGGTATTTTCACTTCTCTTGTACATTTCCTGACATTCCTAGTTAAAACTTCCATCAACATATTCATCAGCTTATAACAGTCTTCTTCTGCGTACATTTCCTGCCAGTTTTCCCCACTCAGACCGTTCCTCAAAGCTGAAAAATCAGTCACTGCCCGATATTTGACTCTCCCAGGGGAGCCCTCCGGTACACCATCTATAGCAACATTCAAAATGATTGGTTGATGGTCTGTTATATTGTGTCTCCACACAACAGGGAGAAGATCATCCAAGGGGATTGTACTCTTAATAAAAAGATGGTCCAGGCATGACTTTGTCTGTCCTTGTACCCTAGTGTAAGTGTTTACTGATGATATATATCCATGCTCGTACATAATGTTGAGGTATTCCTGAACCAGTCTATTTCCCCTCTGCAGTAGGTCCACATTGATGTCGCCGACAAATAATGACAGGCTATGGATACCTGTGCGATTCACAAAAAAATCTTCCAGTCCCTCCAGAAAATTCGTCACTGGTTCGCTCGGAGGTCGATATAGGGCAAAGATTTGTATCGAGAGTGTAGCAGTAATGTGGATAACTAATTATATTATCCGTATGTTGAACGCTTCAATAATGTTAGATGTCCACTTGTAGTTATTCCTAATATATATTATCGTACCATCGTTTTTATTGATATTTCCTTCATTATAAAATGCACTGTACCCGTTCAGTTGGTAGGCGTTCACATTGTCAACTTCGAAGGTCTCGGTAAGTATTAAAACATCGAATTCTGACTCAAACTGAGATAGCGTAATCGCAAGTTCTTCGAAATTTTTAGATATACTCCTTATATTATTATGAAATATATTGAGTCCATTCATGTCCTTTCTCATTGCCCTGTCACAATCTTTTAAATCCTCAATCTCTTTGGCTTCAATTTCGTTTGTCGTGAAATCTCTTACATATGCATCCATGTTCAGGCAATTAGTTTCGATCTAGTCGTGAACGAGTTTTCGGCCCTCCCGTTTCTTTAGTTTCAAGTGTAGAACCAAACTTCTTCAGAATATCCTCCGCCGCAGTGTTACCCTCTCTCCGCTGGTGGCTGTCAGTTTCAGTTTCAACAACACGAAGCTCCTCCAACTGATCCAGAGTGTATGTTCTTCCATCAATACTCAACTTGTTTCCTTTAATTTGTGATCTCCTTCCTCTACTCCTAGCTTCTTTTAGATGGACATATAGAGCCTTGTTGTGTGATCGCTCTTCTGGGGTATAGTCTGGAGTAATGAAAACTCCACTGCCTTTCAACTTCTTACCGTTTTTTAGTAACTTGTTTTTTTCCTTGAAGGAATCTAAGTAGGGGAGAGCGGGGCTGAAAGTGCCGGGGGTAAGTTGTGCCGATGCGAATATCTCGGAAACAGAAAGAGATAGATATACGATCGGATTGTGTCATTTGTGTCGCGTATTGCCTAATACTTGGCCACAGACGGCTGCCCTTTTAGTTGCGTCAGCGACGAGTACCGAATGGTAGTGTATGTGAGATACCTCTAACGACAAGTAAGTAAATATTTTCTTTCCGATACTTTTTGGTCCTAAGCTAGCATTTTTTGTGCTTTTGATATGAAATTTTTAGTAAAATGTTTGTTATTTATCCTAGTTTGTTATGCAGTATAATTTTAATGCTTTGAGCAGAGTGATTTTTATACTTGAGACAAAATATCACTCTATAATAAACGGGGTAAAATGTGCCGTTCATGTGGGGCTGGTTGTACCGCAGCACAACCAACCCCTAAGTAACCTTTATTGGTTTCAATATTGTTTATGATTACGCGAGGACTTATGAAAGAAAGAAAATACTTTTTGACATGATACTTAATACTTCATTTATTGTCTAAGACAGAATGGGGACATACAAGCGAAAAACTGAAAGAGGAACTACATCTCAGGAACTTTTTCAAAGGACTGGTGATGCAGTCATCTAGGGATGACATAAATTCAGCGCTGTTGCACGTAAATAAGAAATTTATCACCTCCCTGATTAATTGGAGATAATAAAGGACGTAAAAGAAAGACAGCTGTTCTTACTGACACGCAAAGACAAATGCTTTTGCCGAAGAACAGACTAATAAAAATAAGACGAATGAAAGTGAAACTACAAAGAAGGTTAAGGAAAAAGGGAAGGGAAAAGCGCAACAAATAAATAAACCGACTAAGAACCCCACTAGGAGAAGAGTTTTGCAAGATGACGACAGTTCTGATGACGAGCAAGAATGGTTCTGTATCATATGTTGAGATTCCCATAGGGGAAAAGGGTTTGAATGCAGATAATGTAGGAATTGGGCCCATTTGCAATGTATTGAAGATATAGAAAGCCTATAGCATTTGTATTCCCTAATTGCTATTCTTATCAGACATCTGAAAAATAAATAGTTGATATGATATATTTTTTTAATTTCTTAAAAAGACCTAAGAGACTGATAAATAAGATAAGAACTCTGGAAAATACTCTGTTACTTTATAACTTAAGATAAATCTTTATTCTTTTTTAAATGTATTCCCTAGAGACTGATATTTTTGTTAATTGATCTAAATCTCATGAATAAGTACAAATTTTTGATTAAAAATATTTTTCTATGTTTGAAATAATTACATAATTAAACATAATTTGTTTTTTTATGATAATACTCAGAATTATAAGCAACTGAATTTTAAAAACTGTTAATTTATAGTGAATAAATATATCATTTTAAAATTGATGTCTTTTTTTAACCTAAATTAATTTTTATTAATGTAAAACACATACAATTATCAACGGCACAACCGACCTCAGCTACGGCACAACTTGCCCCAAAGTGAGGTTGGTAGTGCCTTTCTGCCGCTGTGTAAATAAATCACTTTTTCTTAAAAACTATTGAAAACGTGCAAAATCTGTAGGTAAATTGGTATTTAGGACTAAATTTGGCTTAGAATTATTCTTTGCTTTCAGGCATAGTAGTTGTTTTATCCGAATCATAAAAGGTTTTGTCAAAATCGGCACTTTCAGCCCCGCTCTCCCCTACACGATAGCTGTTTTAGCTTCATCCCTTCCTATTCCATATACGGGTGTTTCATCATAAACTGGACAAACGAATACAGCGTGTAGATGACATCGGGAGAATCATTTTTGCCTTATGACTTATACCCCGTTTTCGAAGCATAAGCGAGATACAGGGTGTTCAAGGTAATTTTTGAGCAATATTCTATCGAGTGTGGTCAGTTATGTGTAACATTTGAAATAATGGTTTTTGTCACATCTCAGTATTTTCTTATGCTCAATTCTGAAATGATATAAGATTCTGAAAATAGTATTTAAAAATGGCGGAAAACCTGCAAAGTTCGAATTTTTTTTACGCGGTTGTCAATTTGAGTTTCACTCTATGAATTATCTCAAGTTTTTAAGAAATTCTGTGAAAAAAATTTTTCAAAATTCGAACACAACTTTTTTTTTACATGTCTACAGCAAAAATAAAATTTCATCCGAAATTGATGAACTTTTCCACTCTTATACTATTCAGCAACCTCAACGAAAATATGAAAACAGAACCGAAAAATATCGATGGGTTTGATTTTTATAGCAATTCAAAGTTTCCACTCGGATATCTAACTTATTCGGTTTTAGAAAACTGGTTTGGCTATGAGGGCAAAAAGTTTGAAATCGATCTGCCGAAGCATTCCAGATGGAAATTAAAATTTCTGAAAAAAAAAATTTTTTTGTTCATATTTCAATAAAACTCTGGCTGGAATCGAACTAGGACCTTGCGATAGGAATTACTCTTAGCTCTAGATAGAAATTGAAATTATTCGGAACATATTAATTATCGTTACCTAGCAACAGTAATTCACAGAATTTGACAGTATGTTCGAATTCAACTGAATAATATTTCGTTAGTTTCTTATAAAACATTTCAATTCGAGCAGAAATTAAATAATCAATGTTAGAAATAATTCTTTGGTTCAGAGAATCAAGAAAATCAAGAAAGTGAGAGAATATTGTCTTATAGCAAAATTTTCTTGAATATTTAATTTTATATTTCACTAACGCAAGAATATAACACAATAGTAGACAAATTTAACAATTAATTGAACAACTCTGACGAAATTATAGATTATAATTCAGTTTCAAAAATATTCCCATTCATTTGAACACACAGTCTCGCTTTTTTCACCACACTGTTCACTGCTGAACCTATCATTCCTTGATTATGACGAATTTCCTGGGCAGCTGATTCAATTCGTTGAATCACTTCTCCTTTCGATTCTACTGGAGCTCGCTTGTCGTAGACCAGACTTTTCATATGATCCCAGAAATAAAAATCCAGTGGAGTTAGATCTGGAGAACGTGGAGGCCATGCAACAGGTCCAAACCGACCAATCCATCGCCGTGGGTATTGGGAGTCTAGGAACTCGCGTACACTCCTGACTGTGTGCGCAGGACAACCATCGTGTTGGTACCAAATACCTGTAAATTGATTCAAAGGAATATTTTCCATGAGATCTGGCAGAGTCTCTCGTAAAAATTGATAGTAACCATTTCCAGTCAATGTTTCAGGGAGAATGAAAGGTCCGATGATGAATATGTCCTTCATTCCCGCCCAAACATTGACTGAAAACCTTTTTTGACTATTCATCGAAACCGAAGAATGTGGATTATTGATTTGCCATAACCCATTATTTTTTCTGTTAAAAAATCCATCTCTATGAAAGGTCGCTTCATCGCTGAATAAAATGAGATGTGGAAAATCTCTATTCGCACGCGTTCTTCTTAAAATGAATTCACAGAATTCTTTCCTTTTACTGCAATCACCTTCTTCTAATTTTTGACATCTTTGAAAATGATATGGGTGGTAGTGATTCCTCTTTAGAACTCTCCATACAGTCGATTTACTTTGGTTCACACTGGGGTGATTAGATATCATTTTAGTTGATATTTTAGGAATACTCTCAACCAAATCTAGGACACGTTCATCGTGACTTCGTATTGTTTCTTTTTCCTTTCGGTTAAGAGTGCCATCTTCACGTAATTTACGTACTGTTGCCATAAATGTTTTAAAGTTTGGTACTGATCGGCTTGGAAATCTGCGGGCGTATATTTCTCTCGCTTTCCTCCCTGAGGTATTCGCTTCATAATAAGCCTGAACCATATAATTTTTCTTCAAGATTGAATATTTCATTTCTGCTCAAATTAAAATGGTTTTCAAGAAACTTGCGAAATAATATTCAGTGAATTCGAATAATCTATCAAATGCTTTGAATTACCGTTGCTAGGTAACGATAATTAATATGTTCCGATTAATTTCAATTTCTATCAAGAGCTAAGAGTAATTCCTATCGCGAGGTCACTAGTTCGATCCCGGCCAGAGTTTTATTGAAATATGAGGAAAAAAAATTTTTTTTGAGAAATTTTAATTTCCATTTGGAATGCTTCGGCAATTCAATTTCAAACTTTTTGCCTCATAGCCAAACCAGTTTTCAAAAAACGAATAAGTTAGATATCCGAGTGGAAACTTTGAATGGCTATAAAAAACAAACCCTTCGATATTTTTCGGTTCTGTTTTCATATTTTCGTTAAGGTTTAAGAATAGTATAAGCGTGGAAAAGTTCATCAATTTCGGATGAAATTTTATTTTTGCTGTAGACATGTAAAAAAAAAGTTGTGTTCGAATTTTGAAAAATTTTTTTCACAGAATTTCTTAAAAACTTGAGATAATTCATAGAGTGAAACTCAAATTGGCAACCGCGTAAAAAAATTTCGAACTTTGCAGGTTTTCCGCCATTTTTGAATACTTTTTTCAGAATCTTATATCATTTCAGAATTGAGCATAAAAAAATACTGAGATGTGACCAAAAACCATTATTTCAAATGTTACATATAACTGACCACACTGGATAGAATATTGGTCAAAAATTATGCTTCGAAAACGGGGTATATGTCATAACGCAAAAATGATTCTCCCGATGTCATCTACACGCTATATTCGTTTGTCCACTTTATGATGAAACACCCTGTATATCCTTGATTGAGTTTGAATTAATTTCAACTTCCAAAATATTCTCTATTAGGTGCATGTCGCTTCCTCGGTGCTCTTATCTTGAAGATTTAAACCATGTATCACTAAGTTGTTTTTGTTCTGTTTTTTCTTAATTCGCGATACTTCAGAGCGGAGGAGTGAGTTTTCATGTTCAAGCTTACCAACTTTTTCTTCAAGAATCTTGATCTTTTTACCAGTATCCAATTTCACTTCTTCAAGTTTTCTGTTTAAATTTGTTTCAAATTCATCAAATTTATTGTTTATTGAAAGGTTCAGTTCCGCTATCAACTCCTTCAGATACTTCTTCTGGTTTTGACTGAATTCACCCATTTAAATTTATTCGTAGATAGTTCGTAATTTGTCTCAACTTGTGTGGACTCCTATAAACTATACAGGCGAGAAAATTTTCTCTTGGTGCGAACTTTTTGAAACGCACTGTATTATCAATGAAAAATTTTTCAGTTCTGATGTTTTGTAACCTTGAGTTCATGACGGTGCAATAATATTTGCATGCATGCATATGGACATAGACAAGGGATATATACAGTGTGGAACAGCCAAATGGAATAAATTCGATAACGGATAAATGAGAGCGTGTTTGGAAAAATGCTTGGACACGGCGATTTGTATTTTTAACTGAGCATTTTTTTCAAAAAAAAAAATTATATAGGGTGCGTCATGTGACAGTGGCCAATACCCACTTTCTTATTTTAAATGCAAGCCCCTGTATATTATTAATTTTTTGGATTCTTCAGAGAATTCTAGACATAAATCATGTACAATGTCCTATACCTATCTTCAACTGTTTCGGAAATATTAAGTGTTTTCAGATTTATTACAAGAATTAACATTAAAAAAGAAAATTATTTTATTTCACAAATTCGCTACATTACACTAAAAACCTAATAATTAATACTGATTATTTCTTAATAATTTAAAAAAAAAAAACAAAAAAATATTAATGTCAATGTAGTAAATGTTCAAAATGCTCGCCGCGAACGTCTTGGCAACATGCTTATCTGGTATCATTTCATATCAGTAAAAAGAAACGCAGGAATGGTTTTTGTTTACTTTCTCATTTTCAAGAGCTAAATGGGAAATAAGTATTGAATGTAATGTAGCGAATTTGTGAAATAAAATAATTTTCTTTATTTGATGTTAATTTTTGTAATAAATCTGAAAACACTTTATATTTCCGAAACAGTTGAAGATAGGTATAGGACATTGTACATGATTTATGTCTAGAATTCTCTGAAGAATCCAAAAAATTGATAATATACAGGGGCTTGCATTTAAAATAAGAAAGTGGGTATTGGCCACTGTCACATGACGCACCCTATATAATTTTTTTTTTTTGAAAAAAATGCTCAGTTAAAAATACAAATCGCCGTGTCCAAGCGTTTTTCCAAACACGCTCTCATTTATCCGTTATCGAATTTATTCCATTTGGCTGTTCCACACTGTATAGATGGGCCACTCTAGCCTTATTTTGGTTCGTTGGAACACTAGCGGTACGTCGCGGGCACCTCAAGAAATTCATCCGAGCGGGAAATTCCAATGTATCTCGCATTATAATATCCTATTTTAAAATATTGTTCTAAAACACTGCCAAACACCAAATAGACGATAATTCGTTTAACACCTGGCTTTTGACAATGTTTTTGTAACAATGGTTTTAGTTCTAATCGAAAGGAAATAAATGAAATCCCAAAACTCTTCAATAAAAGTATTTATTCAGATTCATGAATTAAAGTTGTTCATTTGATGTGAACTCATTATTAGAAGAATTGTTAAGTAATATATATAAAAATTAAAAATACATTTCAAATCATTTAGGAGAAAAGAGAAAATTATATGTGAAATATAATATGAAAAATGGATAGCAGTAAGTATATTTTGTACAATCCAATGTGGAAGATAATCTTCTTCATGAAAATATTCTCTACTCTATAGCTTTGAATATGAAAGAGCTCTCAAATAAATGATCGCAAAAGTTTTAGTATGAATTTACAAGGACAAAATCAAATGTGAAATAAAGTATAAACAAGAGCGCCAAAAATGGATATCATTAAGCGAGTACAACGAAATGTGGAAATATGTTATACATTAAACTAATCCATTATCTTTGAATATAAAGGAGCGAATGAATTATCACAATATTTCCAATATACATTTAGAAGGACCAAACCAAATGTGAATTATAATATGAAAAATGGATATCATTATGCACAAAGTAATGTGGAAAACATTTCGTACATGAAAATGCAGTCACAAATTTATACATTTCCATAGCCTCTGGGAAAAAATCAAATATGAAATATAGTAGACGTAGATATTGAATAATCATTAAAGGATACTGTGGGAGGTATACTCATTATTGAAAGGTTTTTTTCTTTATTTTATAGATATTTTTCAGAGTTTGGGAGAAAAAACCTTTCAATAATAGATATTGAATCCATAACACTAGAATTGATACACCTGTACTGAAATTTGCTGAATGCAATAATTTTGACAAAATTTTTCTGAATGGAACCGCAAAAATGTTGCTGAGGAGTTTGCATCCCTTAGGGCTATTTTTAAATAATGTCAAAAAATAATTTTCTCATCTAAAGTAAAGCGCCTTCCTCTGGTTTTCAGGTTTTGACACCTTATTTGAGACAAGAGAAAATTAAAGGTTGGTGTGTTCATCGAGTGGCTGAGCGGTTCAAGGGAATGGCAAGCATTCTGTAGCTCTTTCACTACAAATTTCAGGCCTTCTTCTTTTCAGCAATCCTTCCCACTTTACGTTGCAGATCAGTGGCAATTTTGTAGTATTCCCTAGCGTCTGGCGATACCTTAGAGAATCGTGTCCTTCTGGTTTTCCCTGAAAAGAAACTAAAACAATTCAATTTTATATAATCAAAAATCATTTAAGATTAGTAAATAAAATAAATTACTTGGGGTAGCAGGAATTACAGGTTCAACTTTAGGCTCATATTCTACCTCAAGCACATCTTGGACATCTAGGAATTGATATTCAAATATGAAAAATCATCAAGAATTTTATATCATGCATGAGTTTTCTCTCCCAAACTCTGAAAAATATCTGTTAAATAAAAATTTATTATTTTGTGATTTGCTTCTGCGGAATAAACACAAGATACTTGTCAAAAGCAATACATCGAACAATGGTGCCTAACAAACAATAACGACACAACATCAACGATGAAACACAACTAAATTTCGTAACGTTTCGGAGTCTTAATCAGACACCATCGTCAGACACTTAACGAAAACTTTCAGAATTATTTTTTGTTGATGTAGCTATTCTAAAATTCGAGACGAAGAAGTCTGATTTGGACTCCGAAACGTTACGAAATTTACTTTACAATTCTCGTGTTTCAGAATATCTACATCAACAAAAAATAATTGTGAAGATTTTAGTTAAGTAAGTCTGACGAAAGAGTCTGATTTAGACTCCGAAAAGTTAAGAAATTTAGTTGTTTCATCGGTGATGTTTTGTCGTTATTTTTGGCGCTCTAGTTCCTCGGAACTGAGTGCTTATCAATTTGCCCAAATGTCTGTAATTTTCGAATATTTCGATGAAAATGGTCTTAAACGATTTGGTTCGACTCACTGATCAAGAATCCGTGGTCGAAATTCATTCTGTCCGGCCGGTCCGGCCGGCCGTCCGGCCGTAGGCACGATAACTCTCGAACGGAATGAGCTAGAGAGTTGAAATTTTCAGAGTAGGTTTGGGGGATAAATATCTCGGCTAAGTTCGATATTGGGCAAAATCTGACAGATGGTTTCGGAGTAACAAAAAAAAAATTTTTTTTTTAAAAAACAAATTCCAAATTAAATTTTTTTTAATAAGAAGTTTTATCATAAGAATCCATTTATATCATTTTTAACTCTAACAAGCTAATACTTTCGGAGATATGATTTTTCAAAATTTCAATGATAGAATTATTCTGTGGCTATTCTATGAATTGTTATAATGTCAACTTTGACGTTGTCTCATTGTCGTTCATTCCAGTTATCAATATGAGAATCATAATATGAGGAGCAACTTATCAAAACGCATTAAGTCCAAAAACCATTTTATTGGGAATCAACGAGAAACGTTTTTTCTTCCTCCCTGGCTTATAATTTGAGTATGTCGAGTTTGTTTGATAGAAATTCACATCTAAAGGTAATAACTAATCTCATTTAAATCAATATTGATCAGATATACACAGAAAATGTAAAAAACGTTTGGACTTAATGCGTTTTGATTCATCTCATTGTATATAATGCGTTTTGATGTGGTTGAAATTGAAAATAATGCTGTTTGTTGCGATTTTTTATACATTTAGAGAAAACAGTCTGCACAGTAAGTGTTGGCCTGTAACCTAATTAACATGAGCAAATCGATAAAACATGTTTTTGGTTATATTTTATTTCTTTTAAAAATGCAAACGTAAACATAATTCATTTCGATGCGGCTTACATACTTTGGATTTGAATTACAGAGGGACATAATCCCATTTGGAAGATTTTGTTTACATAGGGCTATAGAGCAACAGAAAACATTTCTGAATCCGCTTCAAACTCAATTTCGCCCAAATTGGACATAATGCGTTTTGAATAGTTACTCCTCATATAATATCATACTTTTTGTTGGTTGAGATTTTCATGCCGATGGTCAATCCATATGATGATGGGAATGGTAATGGTAAGTTAATAACATTGTCATTCATTCCAGCAATCGTATAAATATGAGAATTATAATATAATATCATACTTTTTGTTGGTTGATATTTTCATGCCGATGGTCAATCCATATGATGATGGGAATGGTAAGTTAATAATATTGAGTTCAGAATATCTCCACTAAAAACAAAACTGGAATATTGGTGTATTGGAGTAGATTTGAGGAAAGATATATATTATCTTATCGTTCATCATAGAATTGAGGAATGAATATCTCGGATGAGTTCGTTGTTGGGTAGAATTCGTCTATTGGTTTTGGATTGATAATTTTTGGCACTCTTGTTGAATTTTAATTCTTCTATGATGTTTGAATTCAATATCTGCTAAGATGAAGTTCTAAATTTCAATAATGAATCATACTTCTTTGTTTTCACAGAATGCTATAATTATTCTATCTAAGCTTTATTATATGATCTGTGTTCGTACTCGTACTTTTCATCCTGTTCTATAAGAGAGAGTCAAATTCATTTCAGCTATTTTAATTTGGTTTCTGCCATGGTGCAGTTCTCATTCTCAGATTGCTCATTTAATCTTGATAAATAAACTATTATTTGAATTGAATTTCCTTTATGATGCAGTTCTATCATAAGAATACATTGATATAATTCCCAACTCTGAGAAACCAATACTTTCGGATATATAATTTGTCTGTTTGAACTAGAGCGCCAGAAAGCTCCTGTCCACAGGGCTTGTTTCATATATTTGTTTTGCAACATTGTTCGATGTATTGCTTCTGACAAATATCTTGTGTTCATTACGCAGAAGCATTTCACAAAATAATAAATTTTTATTTAACAGATATTTTTCAGAGTTTGGGAGAAAAAACACAGAAAGAAATAATTTAATATGCATATATACTTATATGAACATTGTACTAAAACACTGAAAGGTTTGACTTACCTCTGAATTTTCCACGTAATATTCGAACCCCCATTGCTTGAGGATGTCTTCATAATCCATTTTAGGAAAATACTATAAACATGCACAAGTAATGTGGAGGAATTTAACACTAAACGTATAGATATAACCGCAGATCCTCTTCGAAAGAATATCTCGATTAACTCTCGTAATCAGTGAAACACAACTCGGCGATACCGGCGGGGTGCGAATTCAACCACTCTTTGTAGATGATGATTCCTTTGACCTTTACGCTCTGAATTCTGACCATTGATGACTGAATGATGATATTATGTAACACCTAACGGCTATCTTCAAAGGAGCAACGAGATCGGGTGCTCTTCGGCTCAAATCGGTTACTTTACGAATATTTTTCACACTTATTATAATAAACACACGTACCTTCCCCAAGTCGATGTTTGAATATGTCAAATGACTTTGTTATTCGCAGCTAATGAAAATGCGTAAGCGAAAAAGTAACTTGTGATAAGTGAATTGATTCCTTGACTTGTAGACGCAGCTTATTTATCATTAACAAACAAAATGCAAATACTAGGGCTATTCGGATTCAATAACTTTTTAAGTGGTATTAAGAAAAACAGTTATTTCTAACAATTGTCAATTTCTAGGTGAACGTGTCTGTTAACGATATTTATATGATTATCTGCAGCAAATAGATGTTCGCTTATGGCTGATAAAAATTTATTTATCTCCAGTAAAACGTAGTCAAGTGAAAAAAAATACTTGTAACTTTTTCCTCAGTGTATACAGCTAACCATCTTTAAAAACAAAACCAAAACTACGCGAAACACTCTATACTTTCAACGTTTCAACAACAAGCAATCTCGAAATTGAAAATTGATTGAAACAAGTTGGCAGCGAACAGCTGTTAAACCATCACGTGACCCACGAAACGCGGAGGCAGAGACATCTTCAAAATTTCACGGGAACCACGCGAACTATATTACTCGCCCAGACTTTAGTGAGAGAGTTTCCACCCTATGACTAGGGAGCAGTATTTTAGCAATAATTCTGAAAATAAAATTTTGAACTGTTATCTAGATCTGAAATTCTAAATCATAATTCTCAGAACTGCAAAAAGAACTGCAAGAGATCCGGGTTCGAATACCCGCTGAGTAAGTTCACTATTTTATTAATTCTAAAAGTTCATGCAGGATTTCGCGACAGTATATGAGGTGTAAATAGACAATGGAACATGCGCGCAAAAAATCCTGACTTCACGTCAGGCACTCTTGTTCCGCGGAACGGAGTGCGCTTATCAATTTGTCCAAATGTCTGTAATTTTCGAATTATTGGATGAAAACTGTCTTAACAGATTTGGTTCGACTCACTGATCAAGAATGCGTGTTCAAAATCGACTCTGTCCGGCCGGCCAGTGGTTAACACGATAACTCTCGAATGGAACGAGCTAGACAGTTGACATTTTCAGAGTAGATTTGGTAGATAAATATCTCGGTAAAGTTCGTTATTGGGCAGAATCGGCATGATGGTTTCGGAGTAACGAAAAATTTTTTTACAGTGCAAATAAAGTTTTTTTTAGATGCAGTTCCATCAAAAGAATCCATTGGTATAATTTCAAACTCCAACAAGCTAATACTTTCGGAGATATGATTTCTCAAAATTTCTATAATAAATCGTAATATCATGATTTCACAAAATGCTGTCATCGAAAATTAACGTCCATATGTGTATCTATGAATTTCATGATCTGTGTTCATACATGTCATCTTATCTACCGATAAGAGACATATCATATTTATTTCTGGTTCTATTCAAAATTCGTTACTCGTGATATAAAATTCTATTTGAACAGAGTGCTGTAAACGAGGATCTGTGTTCATACATGTCATCTTATCTGCCGATAAGATAATATGTCATATTTATTTCTGGTTCTATTGAGAAATCCTTACCCCCCTTCTTGTTCTAGAAAACAAAGTATGATTGAATGCAAAACGACGAATGAAATAAACTCAGCTATCTATTATAATGATTATAGGATATTATAAATTTTGGGTGATAAAATAATGCCCTTGGATAATCCATATGATGATGGAAATATACACTTTGGTAAGTTAATCAAATTGGGTTCAGAATATCTCTAATAAAAACAAAACTGGAATATTGGCAAAGTTTCAATCGATATAATATAATTTTCAGAGTATATTTCAGGAATGAATATCTCGGATAATTCTTTATTGGGTAGAATCGATCTGGTGATTTGGGGTTAAGAATTTTTGGCACTCATGTTTTTTTTATTCACACTTTTTCCAATTCCTTTTATGATGCAGTTTTATCATGAGAATTCATTGGTATCAATCCCAACTCTGAGAAACCAATGCTTTCGGAGATATGATTTGTCAAAGTTTGAACAAGGGCGCCTAAGCCCCTGCCCACGTGGCCTTCTCACATGTTTTTGTATACATAATTCGAAAAATAGCGGAATATTTTGAATCTGCTCCAAAATGAATATTTGCATACATCGTGTCATCAGAATTTCTAGTATAGCGATATCTGGTGTGCAATTATGAATAATTCAGGTCATAATTATCAAACATTTTGAATTCATTATGAAAGCGGTTATAATGGAAGTAGCTATCTGTTTAGTTGATTGATGAATTTTTGGCTGGGGGGCCTCATGATAATCTCATACCTGCATTCAATGAAATTTCTCCGTGAAACACTTCTCTTCACATAAATACACTGGTCTACAAGATTTTTGTAACACAAGGCATATCTTTCTTTTTAAAATGGAAATACCCTTCTAACAATAGGAAAAATATTCCTAAAACCCTACTTCTCAATAGGTCAATAAGATCCTTTTATATTAACAGGTAGTTCATTTTATGAGGGGACGGTTATAGTGGATGCATTTTATAACGTTGAAATTACCTAAACTGGTTGTTTACAATATTGGACATGAAATTAATTCGATATCAAGACAAGCAGGAGGTTCCGCATGTGTGCTGTGTTAGTTGTAGCGTATCATTGGTGCAGTGGATGAATATGAAGAGAATAGGAACCCCTGTGGATAGTAGCTCTGGCACTCTTGTTCAAACTAATCATCTCCAAAATTGTTGGTTTCTCAGGAATGATATCAATGGATTCTTATGATAGAGCTGCATCAGAAAAGAAATTGAAATCCTCCCATTGAGGATGGTTTATTTTCTCTTGCTTCAATATTATGAATCATGGGTTCTGTTAGGATTGAATAACAAATATCGGTTCAAGCACTGACATGAAGTCAGAAGCTTATGCACGTCTGTTCTCTTGTCCATTCTCCTGTATTAGACACTCTTAATGGAATTTACCATGGTGAATTATATTGTCCATTCTCCTGTATTGGACACTCCCAATCGAATTTACCATGGTAAATTCGATCATTGATGTAGTATTCTAGAGTTTTGGAGGAATCCATCTCGGCAGATAAGCATTTTGTAGTGCTGCTTCTGAGTCTGAAAATAAATTTAAAAAAAATGGTTCAAGCTCTGTGGACAGGAGCTTTTTGGCACTCTTGTTCAAACAGACAAATTATATCTCCGAAAGTAGGTATTGGTTTCTCAGAGTTGGGTATTATATCAATGGATTCTTATGATAGAACTGCATCATGAAAGATTTTAAATTTAGAAAAAGTGTCGTTTAAATAAAATGCTTCAAAAATTATCTTATCAAAATAAGAGCAATCTACCATGCTTCAATGCATTAATGCTTCAAAAATTGTCATTAAATTTGTTTATCAAGACTAAATGAGCAATCTGCAATGATTTAACCTCGTGGAATGGGTTGTTGCAACTCATCTTCGGTGCATAGTTTTCACAACTCGAAATACCTAAGGAAAGTATCATCAAAATGTCTAGAGCAAGGCTGGAGACAATCATAGCAGATTGTACATTTTTTATTCCTGATATTTGAGTAGGTAGTGGATTACGAACAAATTATTTTAATAGTTCAAAATATATTAATAAAATACTATCCTCTTTTCATAATTTAAAATTTAATAGTTCATACCACTAACACAGTCTTTTCTGTACTATGAACAATAACTCAAGAAAAAATGATTGATACACAAATGTAGATCAATATTTCAGTATTTTCTTGCTAGCAACATTATGAAAATACTGTATATAGGAACATGTCTCACCACTTAAGGAAGTAAAAGGTAATATTAACCTCAGTGGTCAACGAACACTAATTTCTTTTGATGATTCCATTATGTTCTTCGTTCCTATTGCCTCCATAAACTACATCAAAACAGTCTTGTGTATATTCACAAATTCAAGAATCGAATTTTTGTTTTCTAAGAGCAAATAACAACTATGATTCGACAATCTCTTATAGCTAGAAAAGATGACATTTATGAATAGTGATCACAGACAGATTCTGTGTTCACATTCTGTGAATACATAGAACTTACGATGTATTATTGAAACTTCGCAATATCATATCTCCGAAATATTAGCTCGTCAGAGTTGAAAATGATAACAATGGATTCTTATGATGAAACTGCATCTTAAAAAAATTTGAATTCAAAAGTTGTAAGGTAAAAAAAAATATTTTTTTTCGTTACTCCGAAACTATCAGACCGCTTTTGCCCAATAACGAACTTAACAGAGATATTTATCCCTGAAACCCACTCTAAATATTTCAAATGTCTAGCTTATTCCGTTCGAGAGTTATCGTGTTAACGACTGGACGAACGGCCGGAAGGATCGCCGGCCGGACAGAATCGATTTCGACCACGGAACCTTCATCAGTGAGTCAAACCAAATCGTTCAAGACCATTTTCAGCCAAAAATTTGAAAATTACAGACATTTGGGTAAATTGATAAGCACTCTGTTCCGAGGAACAAGAGCGCCAAAAAAGTTGTAAATGGTCCTGTTTATAGTCAAATACCTATCAGGTTATCGGCACCAATGGATTGACAGGAAAAGTACTAATAAACAATCAACACTATTTTTGTATTCACGAAATAAATTTTTGAGATGACTCCTACATCTCGAAATTGGTTTTTGATGATAAACGTTAGATGTGAACTAATTTCTTATTTTGATACATAACTCATAATCTCACTTATAATGAGAAACAATAGCTCCAACTGACCTCTCATAGTTTGAAGTCATTTGGACACTATACACAGGATTCTTGGTATTGAAGGGTTGAAAGAGCATGTAATAATATGAGAATCGCATTCTGTCTATAAAATAATGATATTTTTGTATTCGCAAAATACATTTTGGAGACGACTCCTATAACTTGAAATTGGTTTCTGACGATAAAAGGTAGATATAATTTGATATTTATGATACTAGAACTTTGGGAAAAAACCTCAGGAAAAAAACCCTATCTCCCCGTTAGTGTTGTGATTCATGAAAATTGATATTGTTAACAAAATATGCTGAAATATTAAATATTGAAAGGCATCTTTTTCTTCATTATCGCTTCTTCCTTCAACAAGCAGAGAAGTTTCTCCAAGGTACCCGAAACCCAATCTGGAAAAGGAAATGACAAAGGGAGAAAACGAACAAATTAAAAATGGAATATTCTATATTTTATTAAATAGATTTGAAACTCGCTACCCATTCTAAAAAAGATTCAGAAACATTATGAATAGCCCTAAAACCATCTTTGAATCTATATATGCGACAATTATTAACTAAATGATCTATGGTTTCCTCTGCTTCCCCGCATTCATAACTAGGGCTCTCAACTGAGTTCCACCTGAAAAGCATGCTGTTGCAACGACCATGACCGGTTCTTAGACGATTCAGAATAGACCCTATTCTCCTTGGAAGATCAAACCCCGGAACTCTATTTGAAGGAAAAGAAATTAAATCTTTGTTGAATAAATTGCAAGAAATCCATTCAGACCGCCAAACTTCCTTTTCACTTTTATTCAAATTAAGAAAACAGTTGGACCGTAAAGGGTTTCGTGACTTCAATCTGGGAATCTTATTGTAAAAATAGCTCCATCTGACCTCTCATAATTTGAAGTCATTTGGACATTATAAACAGGAATTTTGGAATTGAAGGGGTTAAAAAAGTATGTAAAAAAATTGGTTCAAGCCCTGTGGACAGGAGCTTTCTGGCGCACTAGTTCAAACAGACAAATTATATCTCCGAAAGTATTGGTTTCTCAGAGTTGAGAATTATATCAATTTATTCTTATGATAGAACTGCATCATAAAGGAAATTCAATTCAAATAATAGTTCATTTATCTAGATTAAATGAGCAATCTGAGAATGAGAACTGGACCATGGAAGAAACCAAATTAAAATAGCTGAAATGAATTTGACTCTCTCATATAAAACAGGATTAAATGTACGAGTACACAGATCATATAATAAAGCTTAGATAGAATAATTATAGCATTTAGCGAAAACATAGAAGTACGATTCATTATTGAAATTTAGAACTTCATCTTAGCAGAAATTGAATTCAAACATCATAGAAGAATTTAAATTCAACAAGAGTGCCAAAAATTATCAATCCAAAACCAATAGACGAATTCTACCCAACAACGAACTCATCCGAGATATTCATTCCTCAATTATATGATGAACGATAATATATATCTTTCCTCAAATCTACAATATTCCAGTTTTGTTTTTAGTGGAGATATTCTACACTCAATATTATTAACTTATCATTACCATTCCCATCATCATATGGATTGACCATCGGCGTGAAAATATCAACCAACAAAAAGTATGATATTATATTATCATTCTCATATTTATACGATTGCTCGAATGAAACAACGTCATGTCTCAAGAGAATAAGTTGACATTATAACAATTCATAGAATACCCACATAATAATTCTATCATTCTGTGAAAACGTAGAAATACGATTTACATTGAAATTTTGAAAAATCATATCTCCGAAAGTATTAGCTTGTTGGAGTTGAAAATGATATGAATGGATTCTTATGATAAAACTGCTTATTAAAAAAATTTAATTTGGAATTTGTTTTGTAAAAAAAAAATTTTTTTTTTGTTACTCCGAAACCATTTGTCCGATTTTGCCCAATAACGAACTTAGCCGAGATATTTATCCCCCAAACCCACTCTGAAAATTTCAACTGTCTAGCTCATTCCGTTCGAGAGTTATCGTGCCTACGGCCAGCCGGCGGGCCGTACAGAATGAATTTCGACCACGGATTCTTGATCAGTGAGTCGAACCAAATCGTTTATGACCATTTTCATCGAAATATTCGAAAATTACAGACATTTGGGTAAATTGATAAGCACTCAGTTCCGAGGAACTAGAGCGCCAAAAATGGGTTCAAGCCCTGTGGACAGGAGCTTTCTGGCGCTCTAGTTCAAACAGACAAATTATATCTCCGAAAGTATTGGTTTCTCAGAGTTGGGAATTATATCAATGTATTCTTATGAAAGAACTGCATCATAAAGGAAATTAAATTCAAATAATAGTTTATTTATCAAGATTAAATGAGCAATCTGAGAATGAGAACTGCACCATGGAAGAAATCAAATTAAAATAGCTGAAATGAATTTGAGTCTTTCTTATAGAACAGGATGAAATATACGAGTATGAACACAGATCATATAATAAACCTTAGATAGAAGAATTATAGCATTCTGTGAAAACTAAGAAGTACGTACGATTCATTATTGAAATTTAGAAAAATCATATCTCCGAAAGTATTAGCTTGTTGGAGTTGAAAATGATATCGATGGAATTTAATGGTGAAACTGCATCTTAAATAAAAATTCGCCTCGTTACCTTGTGAGAAGTATACACGTTTTTATTGTGCTCCGAGATTTATGGATTGATCGAAAGTGATTGAATGTAAGATAAGTCTATTTTTCTACCTGCGTGATTCAAGAACTACCGCTTTTTCGATCGCATATATTTGGTATTCTTTCCGTCAGTTATTATTTATTAATATAACTTTCGTTCAAATTTCAATGTTGATTTCTGATCCTCATTACGTCGTTTTTCTAATTGATTCGCGCCGGGCGCTCCGCATATGTTGCTTGAGATTGCGGATAATATCGAGTGTATTCCAAAGATAAACATACCCGGTGTGATTTATGTCGATTGTAGTAGATTTACCTTTGCCTGTGTTTTTGATCCTCTGTCTTTTAACCTGTTCTCATCCTAGGCCTACCTTGTGAGTTAATTTGAGTCTCACCGATCGGCCTCGGCTGAGTGAAGCGAGTGACCATTGTTGTCTCCATTGTTTGAATTTTGTTTCCTTTTCAATCTCTCCATTAAAATAGTTATGTCCAGCCAGCAAAGTAGTAATCCCCGTCCACTTCGGAGCAATTTGGGCATCCCGGTGACTCAAACCGATGGTTCATCGAACCCATGGGATATAGTTCTGTCCAGGTTGTCATTCCTTGACGGAATTGCTGAGGATGTTGCGGAGATTAAGCAGGCACAGAAAGAACTTTCAGATAAACTGAGCAGCTGCTTGAGAAGTGTGAAGGCTCATGACAAACTGTTAAAGCAGCATGAATCATCGTTGCAGTAATGCAGTGGTGATCTGAGTGTCCTCAAGGCGTCGCATATATCTTTGAAAGAAGAGGTTTCTGAGCTGAAATGTCAGTTGAGCTCAGTGGATGTTGTTGCATTAGAGAGGACTAATACTATGTTGAAGAGCGAAGTGTCGACCTTGAAGGATGCTGTCAAACTTTCTAACTCAAGAGCGACAACTGAGGCCGGTAGCACATCGGAGTCTTCGTCGTACGTTGATCCGATTGAGTTATTGGATCGTGTAAAGCGAGCTAATAATCTCATTGTACGACATGTTGCTGAGTCTGTAGATGAAGCAACTGATAAGTCTGTGATTCTTGACATTGTTTCCAAGATCAAGGATGGTTCAGCCAGCAATGTCATAGCAACCAGGAGACTGGGTAAGGTGCGACAAGGAGCACAAAGACCGGTTAAGGTAGAGTTTTCGAATTCGGCCCTACCTGCCAATATTCTAAGTCATAAATGGATCCTAACTACCTTTGATAAGTACAAGAAGATATCTATTGATGATGATAAGATACCGCTCTAGATTAAACAACTGCAGGATCTTCGTAAAGAACTTAACACAAGACGTTCGTCTGGAGAGGTTGACCTGACTATTAAATACAGGAGAGGAATTCCTTCAATAATTAAAATATCGTCTTGAGAAGCTGAAATCTAACCTTGCTGTGTCAGTTATACGAATCTCGCTTCTCTGAGCTCGAAGTTCAATGATTTATCTCTCCAGATTTGTGAACCTGATGTTGTAGGAGTCTGCAGGACAACTGTTAGGTTATAGCATTTTTTTTTCTGTCTCTTTTTCATGTTTCGGGAATTTTACATTGGCTTATTCATTATTGTTCTTTTTTCATGTTGTGCTTGATTGTTTTTGTATTACTTTTCTCATTAAGGTTTAATATATTTTTGTGAGAGTTTTATAGTTTTATAGTCAACTCTGTATCAAATTTAATAATAATAATAATAATAATATGCACTCAGATCCGAGGAACTAGAGCGCCAAAAAGTGTAATTCCCTTTCCGGGATTTGAGCTCGCCTTCTCTCGTTCCGAAACCCGACGGGTCAGACCGACCGGCTATCGGGCTCCTCGAACGATCTTATCGATCTCCGGTGTTGGTATAAAACGTCGGTACTTACCTGGGATACATATTCTTAATTTTCACTTTTCGACATAAGATCGCCACATGGGGGTTTATTTGACTGTTTTTTACCCTTATATTCGCTTTTCGTCAACTTTCAGGCCAGAAAACTGTCATGTCTCAGGAAAATAAGTTGACATTATGACAATTCATACATATAGAATAATTAAATAATTCTGTGAAAACGTACAAATACGATTTATTATTGAAATTTTGAAAAATCATATCTCCGAAAGTGTAGGCTTGTTAGAGTTAAAAATGATATCATTGGATTCTTATGGTAAAACTGCTTATTGAAAAAAATTTAATTTGGAATTTGTTACTTAAAAAAATTTTTTTTCTGTTACTCCGAAACCATCTGTCCGATTTTGCCCAATAACGAACTTAGCCGAGATATTTATCTCCCAAACCTACTCTGAAAATTTCAACTCTCTAGCTCATTCCGTTCGAGAGTTATCGTGCCTATGGCCGGCCGGACAGAATGAATTTCGACCACGGATTCTTGATCAGTGAGCCGAACCAAATCGTTTAAAAATATTTTCATCGAAAAATTCGAAAATTACAGACATTTGGGCAAATTGATAAGCACTCAGTTCCGAGGAACACGAGCGCCAAATATGAGAATTGTATTCTGAATATTAAAGTGACTGCTGAAATTTTTATTTTTTTCCCATGCGTATAGAAACCAACCATCTTTAATAGTTATTATCCCTTATTCGTAGGACTCCAATAGTATCTATTTGATCTATTTGAAAGTTGTACTTAACAGTGAAAATACATATTAAGGATTTCAGATTCCACGATCATAAAAGTTCTTCCTCACTAATTGACTTATTATTACACAGAACAGATCGCAAAAAATTAATGTCTTTCACAATGCGTCAACAGTTGGCGTTTGTCGTACTCGTACTTCCCGAACAGCATCACTTTTCGAACCTGCGTAATAGGCAGTTTTCGGGTAAATCAGTAAGTAAATAATGGACCAACTATAGTACTCATTGGGTAGTTACTTATTACCGTGAACTGTGACATTATTGAAACTATCATTATACTATTGTACATTCAAAGATATGAATGTTCCACTGAAAATAAAATATCTTGGAATCAAGTAACACTTTTAAAAATAGGTATATTCGAATCAATGTGATAAGATTTATTCCATTCAAATATAGCCTAATTTCTAGGTAAATTTATATATTTTTAGAAGAATATTACTACTTTGATAGTGTTCAATACTCCCTCATTCATTGTGGAAATTATAGGTTGCATTTCACATAAGTATTGCACTGTTTCAAATTTGATGATAAGCTTCCTTCGAATGAAATATACAACATTGCTCACCGCAATTATTTTTTGTCGGTTGAACATTTATTCCGAATTAATGAAATATGAGTGTTTTCAATTATAAGGCTATCATTGCAAATAGTACAGTGTTTTTTCTGTGTAGCACAAGAAACTTCGGTGTTCTTGTAAGGTAAAAGCTCCCTCTCTACCACGTATAGCCCGCTACTTATGGGACAGCCTGTATAATAATTGTAGGTTTATACTTTCGGAGATATGATGTTTCAAAGTTTAAATAATACATCGTAAGTTCTATGTATTCACAGAATGTGAACACAGAATCTGTCTGTGATCACTATTCATAAATGTCATCATTTCTAGCTATTAGAGATTGTCAATTCGTATTTGTTATTTGTTATTTTCTCTTGGAAAGCAATTATTCGATTCTTGAATTTGACTGTTTTGATGTAGTTTATGGAGGCAATATGAAAGAAGAACATAATGGAATCATCAAAAGAAATTATTGTTCGTTATTTTTTGTCGGTTGAACATTTATTCCGATTAATGAAATGTGAGTGTTTTCAATTATAAGGCTATCATTGAATAGTAAAGTGTTTTTTTTTTGTGTAGCACAAGAAACTTCGGTGTTCTTGTCAGGTAAAAGCTCCCTCTACCACGTATAGCCCGCTACTTACGGGACAGCCTGTACAATAATTGTAGGTTTATAGCAGTGGTAAAAAATCGCGGCTCGTGGGACGTATATATTGCTCTCTAGCGACCTGAGTGAAGCTCGGCCAATCAGCCACTTAGTTATCATAATTCGAACGTATTCAACCCGTTTTGTTCGAACTTTGAACATTTCTACGGAGGTTACGACAATTCAGAAATAACAAAGCATTGGCATTGTTGAAAACCCCTTAGTCCAGCATATTAGAATTGAATTTCCTATTCTCATTGGCGCTTTTGGAATGCATTCAATGCAATTGAATAATAATTAATTATGGAATTCGAAATTTGAACGCCTAGTTGCTGATATGGAACAATTACAGAAAACCAAATGTGATTTCATTCCGCAGCAAAAATGATTCACTTGAAGCACCTGGAGAAGAACAACGATATACTCTTATGATTAATTTAAAAATTAGAGAGAAGCACTGACGTGAAGGCAGGAGCTTTTGAACGCATGTTTTATTGTCTATTCACGACTCACACCCTCACGAAATAATGCATATATAGGGTGTCCCAAGTTCGAGTGCCTATTAGACGTTTCTGGAGAACTAGACATATTTGAAATCTGAAAATTGGAGTTATGATATTGCTTGAAATTCTCTACAAAGCTAAAATATTTTCGAATCCCAAGCAGTTCCGGTTATACAGGGAGTGAAAATAAATTTGATGAAAACATTTTTTTTCAAGTTTTTCATTCCTGGTATGATCAAGTATTCAATGCTGAATACATTTCTGCTAAAAATATTGTATTCATTCGAATAGTTTTCATAATATCGAAAAAAAACCGGAAACAAAGTAAAATATGTTTAGTCAGTATTATGTTCATCATTCTTAATTCAAACATCCTTAACGTAAACCGTTTTTACAAAATCCAAGAGGGAGAATGTGGTAAGGTCATGCATCTTTTGAATTTCAGAAATATCATCACAGGGTGTTTCAAATTTTGTGTCGAAAATTGTGATCAAAACGTGGCCTTAACTTCTGTTTTTCAAATTAGAACCCTTTTTCTTTATGATTGTGTTGGATTCCGTGGTGAAAAATAAAGATAGTTGTCTAACATGATTATGCTCCTAAATTCAATAATTCTTGATTTTTTTTTTTTTTAGTTCACGAGCATAAATTTGAAACACCCTGTGATGATATTTCTGAAATTCGAAAGATGCATGACCTTTCCACATTCTTCCTCTTCGATGTTGTGAAAACGGTTTACGTTCTGGATGTTTGAAATAAGAATAATTAACATAATACTGACTAAACATATTTTACTTTTTTTCCTGTTTTTGCGCGTATGTTCCGGGGAACATCGCGTTATAGTTTTGCCCAAATGTCTGTAACTTTCGAATTTTTTGACGAAAATGGTCTCAAACGATTAAGTTCGACTCCCCAATGAAGAATTCGAGGTCAAATTTGATTCTGTCCGTCCGGCCGTCCGGCCGTTTGGCCGTTGCCACGATAACTTGAGAACGAAAAGAGCTAGCGACTCGAAATTTTCAAGGTAGGTGGCGCATCCCAATACGACGGACAAGTTCGTTAATGGGCATAATCGGCCCAGTGGTTTCCGAGTAATAATTTTGTTTCCAACCAAGATGAATCCGATCGAATCGAAACTTGGTGGGTAGTTGTAGAATATGAACCATAGAACGTTTGTGAAATTTTGTGCGAATCGTATGGCTAGAATATTTTAAAAAAATTATTAAAAAATATTTTTGTTGTCACGATAACTTGAGAACGGAATGAGATAGCGGCTTGATATTTTCAGGTTAGGGTGTGCACTAGAACGCGACATTTCAGTTTGATTATGAGCATAATCGGCTTAACGGTTCCAGAGTTATAGCTATCTGAAATTTTCTGAAATTTGGTGGTTTTTTGTACCTCATTAACTCGAAAAATACTGAACCGATTGAATTCAAACATGGTTATTAGTTGTAGAATGCCAACGCGGAAATGTTTGCAAAATTTGGTGAGGATAGCATTTGTAGAAAATTTTTAATAAATCATTGAAAATAAAAAAAAAATTCTATATATCAGTAACTAATAGTTTGAAATTGCTGAAATTTTGCAAGAGCCTTCATAACCTAACTATACTGCCAAGTTTCAAGTTTTAATACGATCGGTTAAATATTGTTGGAGATTCGAGCATTCTTGTGTGAGTTCAGTAGATGGGTGACCGTTGCCTCGATAACTTTCGAACGAAAGGAGATAGGGACTTGCAATTTTCAGGGTAGGTTGCGTATCCGAAAGGGAGAGTTGAGTTCGACTTTGGGCATAATCGGCCTAACGGTTTCCGAGTTATACCCACCTGGAATATTATTTCCTTGATAACTCAAAAAAAAAATTGGTTCAAGCACTGACGTGAAGTCAGAAGCTTTTGCGCGTATGTTCTATTGTTCATTCTTCTGTATTGGACACCCTTAATCGAATTTACCATGGTAAATTATGTCGTCCATTCTCCTTTATTGGACACTTAATTCGAATTTACCGTGGTAAATTCGAAGTAATAGTGTCCAATACAGGAGAATGGACAACATAATTTACCATGGTAAATTCGATTAAGGGTGTCCAATACAGAAGAATGAACAATAGAACATACGCGCAAAAGCTTCTGACTTCACGTCAGTGCTTGTTTTTTGATATTTTGAAAACTATTCGAATGAATACAATTTTTTTAAAAGAAATGTATTCAGCATTGAATACTTGATTATACAAGGAATGCAAAAATTGAAAAAAAAAATTCATCAAATTATTTTCACTCCCTGTATAACCGGAAGCGCTTGGGCTAGGAAAATATTTTAGCTCTATAGAGAATTTCAAGCAATATCATAATCCCAATTTTCAGATTTCAAATATGTACAGTTCTCCAGAAACGTCTAATAGGCACTCGAACTTGGGACACCCTGTATAATCCATTCACTTTTATAAAGTCTCCCGGTTGGCCATGATTTAGAACACCCTGTGATGATATTTCTGAAATTCGAAAGATGCATGACCTTTCCACATTCTTCCTCTTCGATGTTGTGAAAACGGTTTACGTTCTGGATGTTTGAAATAAGAATAATTAACATAATACTGACTAAACATATTTTACTTTTTTTCCTGTTTTTGCGCGTATGTTCCGGGGAACATCGCGTTATAGTTTTGCCCAAATGTCTGTAACTTTCGAATTTTTTGACGAAAATGGTCTCAAACGATTAAGTTCGACTCCCCAATGAAGAATTCGAGGTCAAATTTGATTCTGTCCGTCCGGCCGTCCGGCCGTTTGGCCGTTGCCACGATAACTTGAGAACGAAAAGAGCTAGCGACTCGAAATTTTCAAGGTAGGTGGCGCATCCCAATACGACGGACAAGTTCGTTAATGGGCATAATCGGCCCAGTGGTTTCCGAGTAATAATTTTGTTTCCAACCAAGATGAATCCGATCGAATCGAAACTTGGTGGGTAGTTGTAGAATATGAACCATAGAACGTTTGTGAAATTTTGTGCGAATCGTATGGCTAGAATATTTTAAAAAAATTATTAAAAAATATTTTTGTTGTCACGATAACTTGAGAACGGAATGAGATAGCGGCTTGATATTTTCAGGTTAGGGTGTGCACTAGAACGCGACATTTCAGTTTGATTATGAGCATAATCGGCTTAACGGTTCCAGAGTTATAGCTATCTGAAATTTTCTGAAATTTGGTGGTTTTTTGTACCTCATTAACTCGAAAAATACTGAACCGATTGAATTCAAACATGGTTATTAGTTGTAGAATGCCAACGCGGAAATGTTTGCAAAATTTGGTGAGGATAGCATTTGTAGAAAATTTTTAATAAATCATTGAAAATAAAAAAAAAATTCTATATATCAGTAACTAATAGTTTGAAATTGCTGAAATTTTGCAAGAGCCTTCATAACCTAACTATACTGCCAAGTTTCAAGTTTTAATACGATCGGTTAAATATTGTTGGAGATTCGAGCATTCTTGTGTGAGTTCAGTAGATGGGTGACCGTTGCCTCGATAACTTTCGAACGAAAGGAGATAGGGACTTGCAATTTTCAGGGTAGGTTGCGTATCCGAAAGGGAGAGTTGAGTTCGACTTTGGGCATAATCGGCCTAACGGTTTCCGAGTTATACCCACCTGGAATATTATTTCCTTGATAACTCAAAAAAAAAATTGGTTCAAGCACTGACGTGAAGTCAGAAGCTTTTGCGCGTATGTTCTATTGTTCATTCTTCTGTATTGGACACCCTTAATCGAATTTACCATGGTAAATTATGTCGTCCATTCTCCTTTATTGGACACTTAATTCGAATTTACCGTGGTAAATTCGAAGTAATAGTGTCCAATACAGGAGAATGGACAACATAATTTACCATGGTAAATTCGATTAAGGGTGTCCAATACAGAAGAATGAACAATAGAACATACGCGCAAAAGCTTCTGACTTCACGTCAGTGCTTGTTTTTTGATATTTTGAAAACTATTCGAATGAATACAATTTTTTTAAAAGAAATGTATTCAGCATTGAATACTTGATTATACAAGGAATGCAAAAATTGAAAAAAAAAATTCATCAAATTATTTTCACTCCCTGTATAACCGGAAGCGCTTGGGCTAGGAAAATATTTTAGCTCTATAGAGAATTTCAAGCAATATCATAATCCCAATTTTCAGATTTCAAATATGTACAGTTCTCCAGAAACGTCTAATAGGCACTCGAACTTGGGACACCCTGTATAATCCATTCACTTTTATAAAGTCTCCCGGTTGGCCATGATTTAGGACTATCACTTTTTTGTAACTAAAACAGAGGCAGGTTGGCACTGCTGAATTATCGTCAAGGTCAAAACAATTCGCCGAAACGTTGCCAATTTCTACTCTCAAGATAATCATAACATAATCTTCAATCTTAGACAAGATATTATCACAGACCATTATCTTCGAATAATAAAGAAGTCTTCGATTTGAAATTGAAAATGCTGGAAGTAGTTTTCAATAAGCAGAGACAAGGTATCAGGCAGTGCTATACAGAACCGAAATCTGCAAGGAAAACTTCATTCTGACATGTTGAACTTTCAAATGAAATTACTAAGTTTCCTATCATCGTATTTTATTAAGGTATAAGAATGACTAAGCTTTCGTAGTATTACTACATTTTGAAATTAGTGTATTTCAAGTTGTGCTACAAGGTACTTGAATGTCTTCTTGAGAAAAGTGGGGAATTCCATGGGTACGTCTGTTCGTTTAGATGTTTTTCTGCCGGGTTATTCGAATACTTTTATTCTTCTTTCAAATGAACTACCACAAAGTAATGAACAACTCTATCTATTTTTTTTCAATAAAATTTCAACACTTGATTTTTGATGTCCATAAAAGAAAATAGCATAATTGAATCTTCCAACCAGTTTATATACGTGAAATATTTTCAGTAATAACACAGGAAAAATTTTCTTCTACGGTCGCCAGGAGTGTGAAATCATTGAATTCACATAATATCTTCCCAAATTCATTATTTTCCCGAAGTGGATTCACATTGTGAAAAATACGTATTTACTACGACTTCTATGTAGAGAGGACAACGTTGCGTAGTTGTCTGACAGAAAATTACTATAACCTAACATTTTCAAAATATACATTGTGAAATATGTCAAATTTTCATAGCCAACCGGGAGACTTTATAAAAGTGAATGGAGTATACCTTCAAGCCCTCTTTTTGGCGCTCTTGTGTGTGCTTATCAATTTGCCCAAATGTCTTTAATTTTCGAATTTTATATGAAAATGGTCTTAAACGATTTAGTTTGACTCACCGATCAAGAATACGTGGTCGAAATCAATTCTGTCCGGCTGGTCCGACCGGCCGTAGGCACGATAACTCTTGAACGAAAGGAGTTAGAGGATTGAAATTTGCAGGGTAGGTTTGGAGCGTAAATATCTTGGACGAGTTCATTACTCTACAGGGGCTGAAGATCAGATGTGAGTTATTTGTTGAGTGCTTCTCGGATTGGTGCCGAAGGAACTCTCTGATATTGAATGTAAATAAGACGGATATGGTCTATTTCCGAGCCCGGGACTCTGCGATTCGATTGATTCTTGATCTCCTACGCGGAAGATTACAGTCATCATGAATATGAAACTAGACATAAGAATACTGTTTCTATGCCATCTCATAAAACATCTAAATTTGGGAAATCACCTATGTATAGCGGCATCAAACTATGTAACCATCTTCCTGGGAGACTGAAGGATTTGAAATATATCGAATTTGAGATAGAATTGAAAAACAATCTAATTGATGAATGGTTTTATAGCAGGACTGAATATTTTAGTTTTGTCATAGCATGATTGCCTTTGAATTTTGATTTTTTTTTGTTTTTTTCCTTCAATTATTTCATTGACCTGTCCTATACATATCTAGTGCCTTAAAGGATCAATACATTTATTATTATTATTATTTTTTTATTCTGCTCGAGAGGAAAAACCTTTTATAGGCCCGCCCTGAGAGGGTCCGCTTCTCTCAGGAGTGTGAGACTCCAGATGTTGATGGTTACTCACTAAAAAACTCCTCACACGTTCCTTGGAGTAGTTCTTCGTCCTGCCCTTACAGCGTCTCTTAACAAAAGAGATGAGCTGCAAGTGGCCCTCATAGTTGATGGGACCTGATGACTCGAAGTGATCCGAGCACAACCGCTTTCTGCATTCTGTGCACTAAATTCTCGGCCAGAGATTTGCAGGCCGGAATAATCTTCAATTCGGTCACGTAATTCGCTCTCAATCTGCCTAGGCATCCTATGATTAGTACGGCCATTCTAACCTGATGCCCTGGATACAGGATCCGCAGTTCGAACATTAAATCCTTGTATTTTTCCCTCTTCTGTTCTTCTTTCATCACCACATTATTTTCTGCGGGGGAGGAAAATTCGACGACAAAAAATTCCTTCAGTTCTTTGTCGAACAAGAGTATATCTGGCTTTATGGCGTCGATCTGCCAAGTTGTTGGAATCATATAGTTCCAGTAGATGCGAGCTTTGTCATATTCAACAACTGCTTCAATCTCCAGAGGCTCATATGGTAGCACTGCTTGGTTCTCTATACCATAAACCTCTCTCAGATGGAAGTAGAGAATTATTTTATTATTATTATTGTGGTGGAGTTCTATTATAAGAATCCACTAATATCATTCCCAACTCTGAGAAACCAATACTTTCAGAGATATGGTTTGTCGAAAATTGAACAAGAGCGTCAAAGCTCCTGCCACTGAGCTTTCCCCCTTTTTAACGTTAGCACATGAAAAAATGAATTGGGAATCAACATAATATAAATTTTAAAATATATAAGTGGAATTACTCTGCAGGGATTCGATCCCGGATCTCCTCCATGCCAGGTGAAGAAGCTAACCTCTAAGTTACTCAGGAGACATATTCTGAGATATATCTTACATACGTGAATTTTCAGAAGTAACCAGTTCATATTGTATTTTCTGAATAATTGCTGAAACACGGAGCCGATCAAGCTGAAATCCGGTAGTTGATTGTGAAATTGTGGCTTGAAAGTTTGTGCGGTATTTTATCGGAATCTGACAAAATTTTCTCAAATATGAATATTTGGCACTCTTGTTCCTTGGAACAGAGTGCTTATCAGTTTGCCCGAATGTCTGTAATTTTCGATTTTTTTTTCACTGATCAAGAATCCGTGGTCGAAATCGATCATGTCCGGCCGGCCATTAACACGATAACTTTCAAACGGAATGAGCTAGACAATTGAAATTTTCAGCGTAGGTTTGGGACATAAATATCTCGTTATTGGGCAAAATCGGCCTAATGGTTTCGGAGTAATGAAAAACATTTTTTTACATTACAACTTTTGAATTAATTTTTTTTAAGACGCAGTTTCATCATTAGAATCTATTGATATCATTTTCAACTCTAACAATCTAATACTTTCGGAGATATGATTTTTCAAAATTTCAATAATACGTCGTAGTTCTATGTATTCACAGAATACGAATTCTTACTGTCTGTGTTCACTGTTCATTAATGTCATCTAGCTATTAGAGACATGTCAATTCGTAGTTTGAAAATATTTTTTCTGCTGGAAAACAAGTATCCGATTCTTGAATTTGTGAATATATACAAGACTATTTTGAAACCGAAAATAATATTGACTGGTTGCATATTGAATAATTTATGCATAAATTCGGGATGACGTTTCAGAAGATTTGGAATTGGATCAATTTAATGATGTAGTATGAAGGCAAAAGGAAAGAAGAACATAATGGAATCATCAAAAGAAATTACTGTTCGTTGACCACTGAGGTAAATATTACCTTTTACTTCCTAAAGTAATGAGCCATGTTCCTATATACAGTATTTTCATAATGTTGCTGGCAAAAAAATGCTGAAATATGGATCTATATTTGTGAATCAAAAATGATTTCTTGAGTTAAGGTTCATAATACAGAATGAATGTGTTTGTCGAATGAACTATCAAATTATGAAAATATAATAATTTGTTCGTCAGTCTCTACCTACTCAAATATCAGGAATAAATGGACAATCTGCTATGATTGTCTCCAGCCTTGCTCTAGACATTTCGATGTTACTTTCCTTAGGTATTTCGAGTTGTGAAAACTATGCATCGAGTGTAAGTTGCAACAACCCATTCCACGAGGTTGAATCATTGCATATTGCTCATTTGATCTTGTTAAATAAATTAAATGACTATTTTTGAGGCATTAAGTCATTTTAGCATTGTAGATGGCTCCTTTTTTTATAAGATAATTTTTGAAGCATTTTCTTTAAACGAAACTTTTTTTTAAATTCAATTTCTTTCATGATGCATTTCTATCATAGGAATCCATTGATACAATTTCCAACTCTGAGAAACCAATACTTTCGGAGATATAATTTATATCAAAGCATTGAAGAATGTTCATTTAATCTTGATAAATAAACTATTATTTGAATTGAATTTCCCTTATGTTACAGTTCTATCGTAAGAATCCATTGATATCATTCCCAACTCTGAGAAAACAATACTTCGGAGATATGATTTGTCAAAGTTTGAACAAGAGCGCCAAAGCTCCTGTACACAGGGCTTGAACCAATTCTTCGAATAAAATTTTTTCTTCTATAAATACAATCCTCCAGAAATTTCGCAGATATTTTCGCGTTGGCATTCTACAACTAGTTACCAAGTTTCAGTTCGATCCGATATCTATTTTTTGAGTTATTGAGGAAACAATCAGCCCTATTCTGTAACTTCAAATCGAATAGAGATGGTATGCATCGAATAGAAATACACCGGTCAAATCGGAATCGCTTCAAATTGGTATTCTGTAACTCAACTCGAATTCTATTATCGAGATCTGAAATAGAAATCGAATAGAATTGCTCTCTACCACCTAAACCATATCGGAATCGTTTTACGAGATCGGAAACATGAGCGGGAGCATGCGCCGTCGCCGTATTTTGACATATGAAATCGACGAATTCAATTTAGCGTTTGTAAATACGGAAAAGTTCAATAGATGTTTTGCCAGTAGAAGGAAATATTTCAAAACAAGTGTCGATTAATCAGTTTGAAAAACATGGATATCATCTATGAATTACGTTCGGCGATAGAAGAAAAAATCGAACAGCAAATGTTCAGAATGGTACGTCGTAAACTTAGGGATACCAGTTAGTAATCCTTTTAAAATCCCAAAAGAAATTTTTAGGGAGCTTTACCGTTTACCTTAAACAATTGCTGTCGATTTCATAAATTAAGTCAGTTCTTACTTTGAACAACCAATTCTGACGACTGCCGAATCATTTGAAGCTATTGGAGAATTGCAATTTTCTTTCTGTTCTTAAATTCCACGGGATAAATTGAAAATTTATTCACTTCGCTTTTTATTTAAAAAAAACTCCCAGTCTTTTCTTTTTACGCGCTTGCTCCGCCAGAAACAGCGTGTTATCGTTTTCTACTAAAATTCGTGAAAGTAAACTGCATGTAATCTTTATGAAATTTGCTAGGTTAAGTTACCCAAAATAAACAAACTGATAAATGTCAGTGGTTATTAAGAGCGAGATTTGCGTGCACATGCAACGTTGCCGGCTACTTCCAAGAGCGTCGAATCAGTGGTAACGTTCCTCAGCCGACCCCCCCCCCCAATGATAGTCCCCGGGCCCCAGTCCTTCAGATCCTATCACAATACACCTAACAGATACTAGGATTTCGTTTATGAATCTTATACAGGGTGAGTCTTTGACCACTGCATTAATTTTAACCAAAGATTCCTCTCATCAAATGTAACACTTTTTTCATTTAACATTTTTCCAAATTCAGCTCAGGTAAAAAGATGCAGGCTGTTGAAATTTTGAAAAAAAATCACTTTTTATTTTGTAGCTTTGACATCCTTTTTTCGAATAAAATGAATGTTGGCGTAAAGTTCCCTATAACTATGATACATATTTTCCAAATATTAGTTATTTTCTACTTCTACTGGTTTTCTAGTTATGGACTCGTGTATTCATAAAACTAAACGAAATCAGCATAAAGAAAGCATATAAAGTTTTTCTTGAGTCATTTCAAGAATATTCCATCGTTTTAGAACATTAAATTATTCTTCATCATTTCTCCTTAAACGCACCGTTTTCGAGATATTCTTCATTGAATGTTTTAAAATGGAAAACTCCAGAAATTTCACTACTTTTATGGATCCGTCCCTGAGCGTTGGAATCCCGAATCAAGCTGTAAACCACGTTACCATGCCTTATTCTCGTCCGCCAACAATGTCATAGATAATTTATATGCGGGAGTGTATTAGCACATTGTGAAATCTTTAAACGCTTGTAACTTTTTACCTGAGCCGAATCTGGAAAAATGGTAAATGAAAAAAGTGTTTCATTGGATGAGAGGAATCTTTGGTTGAAATTAATGCAGTGGTCAAAGACTCACCCTCTATATTTAACGCATCTGGGAATAGTTTAGATAGGTACTTAAAATTGTCAGAAATGAATGAAACAAAGTAAATCAGAGAATTAATTAGGTACTATGGGCATATTGTGTTTTATTATAATAAATATTTCAATTAATTAATTGATCTTTACAGGTAAGATGTACATGTACTTGCTGTAAAAGTTTGTAGACATCTTATTCACAAATCGAAATGATTTATTTTCCGACTGTACACTAATACGTGAATACTCGATATTTCATGTATCGATACTTTCGAAGCGATACGATTCAAGTATCGATACTACTTATTTCGATATATTACGATCCAGAGTATTTTCATTCGCCTATCTAAACATTTTAACCAGGAAATACATATATTACATTAGCAGAAAATTACTTTTTACTATCAATTGGTTCTCAACAAGATAAAGTAAAAATGAAATAAAAGGTTCAACTCCCGCGCCCCCCCCCCCCCAACGGGGGGTCTGGGGGGGTGTACGTTACGCCACTGCGTCGAATAGAAATACGAATTCCGATTATGTAGCGTCTTCTACATTGGTTATAGAATACCAAAATTGGACGCGATAGAAGAGATACATTTCGATTTGTCAGATTACGATCCGATGCGTTCATTTCTATCCGAGTTACAGAATAGTAACTGATTATTACAGATGGGTATTATTTCGAAATCATTTAGCCGATTATGTCCATTAACTGCAAAGTCAATCGATCTGAAATCCGGTACTAGATTTTAAAATGGTAGCCATCTAGTGACCAAGTTTCAATTCGATCGGATACTTATTTACTGCCAAAGTCATTGGCCATGCTGCTCCTGGTCGACCAGCCTTGCAAAAATTAGCATTACAAGTTAGATATAGTCGTATATTCCTTATTTCATGTCAACACCTCTATTACATACTTCATGATTTTTGCGAGCATGTTCTGGGGAACGGCCTGCTATGATTTTCACCAAATGTCGGTAATTTTCGCATTTTTTGCCGAAATTGGTCTCAAACGATTAGTGAATATTAGTGAACTATAAACTGCAGGATTTAGAAGGAAAGGTGTTGAAAAAACCATTTAGAAACAATTTTGGTTTCTTGATATTATAAGAGCTTCTTCAGGAAACACTATGAATTAAGATATTTTCTTGAACCCATCACATGGACTAGAAATCTATATATTTTCAACTAGTGTTTCAAATCAATGAAATCTCAATTATTAATCAATGAAACGAAGCTCTGAAGCTCCTGACGTCCCATTTGTTCTGTCAAAGGAAGTGGTTTCTTCGAACATCAAAAGCGTCACAAACACAATTTCGACCCTTTCAAAACATACCCATTCCATCAGCTATTCATGCTATTCCATTGAGATATCTCAATGGCTTGGAGCTGAAAATTTTATCCAAAACACTTAAATTTCTATCTTGCGTCAATTGAAAATACTGAATCAAATAGTAATTTAAAACGCCCTGAATATTATAACTGTGATAATGACTCCATACCACAAAGTGATATCAATTCCAATCCCACTTGGAATCACTCAATCCAGAACCAGCTGTAAACACATACTCGACTCCCATCCATAAGTGAAACCTAAAGTCCCTAATTGAGCAAAAACATTGGCGATGACCATCATACTTGCAGGAGACAAATTGAAGCAGGCTCTCCTGTTTTATTCCTAACAGATGTGGATGACAGGGCAACAACCACTTCTGAGTAAAAATGAGTTATGGTCAATACAACCCTTAGCGTTCGGGAAAAGTGAACTGACCATTTGAAATAATAAATAGTCATCGTATGATGTAAACGTCCTCATTCTGACCTCAAATTTGAGGTGGAAACAAATATACAGAGTGAAACGATTCAATGAAGATTATCTCAACAAGAATGAAATAATTTATATTGGTCATGAAGGCGATACGTGAGAATAATTTATGTAGAAAAGAACATCTGGTAAACGATTCCCTCAAAGATTCATTGATTGAAGGCCGATTAGTATACTTCCGGAATCCGGATCGATGGAAAACATAGAGAAATCAATATAGAGAGGACTTATGTTAGATTGATTACAATGAAAAATATACACAATATGATGGATGGACATGAGTCATGGCATATACGAAACAGGTACAAAGAACGAAGAATATTAGAATGTTGAAAATGAAGAAAAAATTGGTTCAAGCCCTGTGGACAGGAGCTTTGGCGCTCTTTTACAAACTTTGACAAATCATATCTCCGAAATTATTGGTATCTGGGAATTATATAAATGGATTCTTACGATAGAACTGCATCATGAAAGAAATTAGATTCAAATAGATCGCTTCTCCACGATAACGAACCTATCAGAGATATTCATTCCTCAAATCTACTGAGAAAATTATATTATATCAATTAAAACTTAGACAATATTGGAGTTTTGTTTTTACTGGAGATATTCTGAACCCAATTTGATTTTGTGTCTTACCAAATAATATATTTCCATCATCATATGGATTGTCCACGGGCATTATTACCTTAAAAGTATAAAATCATATCATCCCCATAATTCTACAATAGCTGAAGTTATTTCATTAGCCATTTTGCATTCAATCATACTTTGTTCTCTAGAACAGGAGGTGTATTTTATATCAAGGATAACGAACCAGAAATAATTTCTACATTTATCTCTCATAGGAAAATAAGATCACATGTAAGAAAACATATCACATAATAATTCATAGATAGCATAATTAAGTACAGTATTCTGTGAAAACATAGAAGTACGATTCATTATTGAAATATCGAAAAATCATATATCCGAAAGTATTAGCTTGTTGAAGTTGAAAATGAAAACAATGGATTTTTATGGTGAAACTGCATCTTAAAATGGATTTGAATTTGAAATTTGCTATCTAAAAAACAATTTTTTTCTCATTACTCAATAACGAACTCAACCGAGATATTTATCTCCCACACCTACTTTGAAAATTTCAACTGCTTAGCTCATTCTGTTCGAAAGTAATTGTAGAAACAAAATTTTAAAATTTTAAATTTTTTTTCTTGACACTTTACTGCAACCCGATCAATAAAAACTTCGCATGCATATAAAGGTCATTATTCTACAATTTGATACTAAATTTCAGATAGATCGAGTGATCGGTTACGGAAATATTCAAAAAAAAAATTTTTTTCTAAAAACGGCCATAACTCCAAAACAGCCGGGTGGATTTCGCCCGTTAACGAAATCGTCCGAGATATTTACGCTCGAAACCTACCCTGCAAGTTTCAATCCTCTAACTGCTTTAGTTCGAGAGTTATCGTGTGAACGGCCGGCCGGACAGAATCGATTTCGACCACGGATTCTTGATCAGTGAGTCGAACCAAATCGCTTAAGACCATTTTCAGCCAAAAATTCCATACTACAGAATTACAGATATTTGGGTAAATTGATAAGCACTCTGTTCCGAGGAGCAAGAGCGCCAAAAAGCCGTTGCATTAAGTATATGTCTAGAAATATACTCATCGACAGTCGATTAACGGGCATAAAATATTCCTGTAAAATGAAATATCCCAGTATGTATGACGTCGCTAGAAGAATGAACTTGAAATCTACATAACAAATATCCCTTCGGCATACCATGGTTCGGATATACGCATCAAGTCTGAAACTAATAAACTTCAAGAATCGCCTGGGGCTCCACATTACGCAGCCATAAGCACGCACTAGCTATGCATGTGAAGCTGGCACCCCTAAATGCGAATTGTTGGTTCAAAATTTCAGGATCGTTTGTCCATCGTTGGTCCACGTTTGTCCATCCTTTCGTTTTATTTGTCCAGGCTCCGTTCAAAAGATATACAGGGTCTTTCACGAGGAACCTCACCCATATTTATACGGGAAACTACTGAACGTATTTTCATGAAATTCAGCACTCATAAGTACTTCACGATGCTGATGAAATCTAAAATATTTTCAAGGCATGAGCACCTCCGGTTTTTCCGGAAATGACGTCAACTTCCGTTTTTCAAATTAGAACACCATTTTTTCATTGCAGAAATAGATTCCTTAGAAAATTTCAAGTTATTTTGATGTAACATTTTTCAGTTTTAGTTGGAAAATTCTCTCTGAGCGGGAAAATTCGAAAAAAAAATCGAAAATAGAGCTCCGCTGAAATAAGAATAACTTCAAGGTTTTTGGATGGAAAATTTTCATTTTTGGGATTTTTCAAGATGTAAGATTGATGTATCCACTTTAAAAATTGAAATCGCGATTCATGATACAGGGGGTGAAAAAATCGCTTTCAAAGTTAGGCATGACAAAATCGTGAAAAATCAATTTTTTCAAATTAGAACCCCATTTTTTTATGGCAGATATTGAATCTACGTTAAAAAATAATGTGAGTGTATGCATCACACCCTTGGCCTAAAGTGGATATTTTCTGAGTTATTCACAAAAAACTGTTTTTCATCTTGAATTTTCAGCTATTTCTTTTCCCTTCACGCCAAAAAGATGAAATTGTCAGGAACTGTTACTTAAACCATGTTTTAGATTTTACTACCCTAATATGCAAGAGAAAAAAGTTACAGGTTGTTCCTAAATAGATGGCGAATTTTGATTCGAATTTGTATCGGAAACCTCTTTATTTCAACTAATCGGCCATCGGTTTTCTCTCCAGTGATAAATAAATAATTCCTTATGAACCATATGCAAAAACTTACCATGTATTACATTCTTTTTTTTTAATGATAGATATCATTAATTACATCTGCCAAATTCCTCTTTATTCAGTAGCATTTTGTGTTTACTATTAATTTGGTGATAATTCGTATTAAGTTATAAAATCGATCACTATGCCTAATTTTACCAATGAAGATTATTTAAATATCATTCTACTTCATGGAGAATGTAATAAAGTTGTAGATAGAACGATTCGACTGTTCATTGGGAGGTTTCCTGACCGACCCAGACCAACGAGAGATACCATTAACAGAACCATGACAAACTTGAGAAATGTCGGATCTTTCGTTAAGAAAACTATACACAGAGAAAAAAGTGTAGTAGAAGATGAGAACAACGAAATTACAGTTCTTGCATATTTTCGTGTGAATCCTCAAAATTCTCTCAAAGATGCCGAGATTGATCTGGGATTATCTCAATCGAGTGTTTGGAGAATATTAAAAAAACATAAAATGCACCCATATAAATTCAATAGGGTACAGCATTAGAAGGAAACTGATTTCGTCAGGAGAACAGGGTTTTGCGAAGCTATGATGATTCGATTTCAAGAGAATGAAAACTTTTTGGACTGTATAATTTGGACAGATGAATCTAAATTCACAAAGAATGGTTCTTTCAATAGGCATAACAGTCATTATTTGGATGAAGAGAACAACCAACACTTCAGACAATGGAACTTTCAAGAGACCTGGAGTTTCAATGTTTTTTGCGCCATCAAAAATAATGCAATTCTCGATGTTCACATTTATGATGGGACTTTAACTGGTAAGATAGAACACTACACATGTTTGCATTATTTAAAGAATGTTCTCCCTTAGGAGATAGATATTCTGACATATTGACTCAAATAATTGAGCCGCTAGTACAGAACCATAATGACTTATGGTATCAACAAGATGGCGCGCCTCCACACAATTCACTCAATGTGTCAAATATCCTCTACAGGCTATTTGAAGATCGATGGTTGGCGAACAATGGTCCACATCTTTGGCCACCACGTTCTCCCGATTTAACTCCTTTAGACTATTATGTTTGGGGTAGGATAAAAAATATTGTCTACTCAACTCCCCTGACTGATAAAGAGGACTGCATAGAACGAGTCAGAAATGCGTTCAGGTTTGTTTAGATTTTTAGATTCATAGTTTTGAAACTCAATTTGGTTTTTAAACACTTTTGCAGATCTCTTCCTCCCGATGAAATAAGAAGAGCAACGCACGAAGCATTCCTGAGAAGTATAAATAAATGTCTAGAAATTAACGGTCAAAACTTTGAGCATCTTCTCTAGTTATAACTGCGAGAGTTTGCCATGGTTCTCCTAATAGTAACTTGAAGTCGGTTTCAAGAAGGGGTGAAAAATCTACAGCATGGTTCAAATAACAGTTGCTGAAAATTTCATCTTTTTGGCGTGAAGGGAAAAGAAATAGCTGAAAATTCAAGACGAAAAACAGTTTTTTGTGAATAACTCAGAAAATATCCATTTTAGGGCAAGGGTGTAATGCATACACTCACATTATTTTTTAACGTAGATTCAATATCTGCCATAAAAAAATGGGGTTCTAATTTGAAAAAATTGATTTTTCACGAATTTGTCATCCCTAACTTTGAAAGCGATTTTTTCACCCCCTGTATCATGAATCGCGATTTCGATTTTTAAAGTGAATACATCATAATTACATCTTGAAAAATCCCAAAAATGAAAATTTTCCATCCAAAAACCTCGAAGTTATTCTTGTTTCAGCGGAGCTCTATTTTCGATTTTTTTTCTAATTTTCCCGCTCAGAGAGAATTTTCCAACCAAAACTGAAAAATGTTACATCAAAATAACTTGAAATTTTCTAAGGAATCTATTTCTGCAATAAAAAATTGGTGTTCTAATTTGAAAAACGGAAGTTGACGTCATTTCCGGAAAAACCGGAGGTGCTCATGCCTTGAAAATATTTTAGATTTCATCAGCATCGTGAAATACTTATAAGTGCTGAATTTCATGAAAATACGTTCAGTAGTTTCCCGTATAAATATGGGTGAGGTTCCTCATGAAAGACCCTGTATAGGTATTACATATATTTCGAGCAGAAAAATAAAACATTGAAATTTCTGGAAAGTGAGAAGCTGGCACCCCCAAATTCGAATATTGACTTTAAAATTTCAGGATCGTTTGTCCATCGTAGGTCCACGTTGGTCCACCTTTTTGGCGCTCTTGTTCCTCGGAACATAGTGCTTATCAATTTGCCCAAATGTCTGTAATTTTCGTATTTTTGGCTGAAAATGGTCTTAAACGATTTGGTTTGACTTACTGATCAAGAATCCGTGGTCGAAATCGATTATGTCCGGCCTTCCGTCCGTTAACACGATAATTCTCGAACAAAAGGATTTAGAGGATTGAAATTAGCAGGGTTGGTATATAGATACTCCTATCTCTTAAAGGGAGCCTGGACAAATGAAAAAAAAGGTGGACAAACGTAGAACTACGATGGACAAAAGATCCTGAAATTTTGAACTAAAAATTCCATTTTGGGGGTGCCAGCTTCACTCTTTGCAAAATGTTCAATGTTCGATTTTTCGGTTTCTGTAGGGGGACAAAGGAAAAAAATAAGTTGGACAAACGTGGACCTACGATGGACAAACGACCCTGAAAGTTTGACCTCAAAATTCGTATTTGGGGGTGCTGCTGAGATAACGCTCGAAATATATGTAATACCTATATATCTTTTGAACGGAGCCTGGACAAATAAAACGAAACGATGGACAAACGTGGACCAACGATGGACAAACGATCCTGAAATTTTGAACCAAAAATTCGCATTTGGGGGTGCCAGCGTCACATAGCTGCACGCACTGACTTCACAAGCGTATTGAATATGTATAATAAAATAATATTAGACCAGTGCAGAAGCCCTGAAAATGGTAAAAAGTGAATAAAAATAATGGTAGGATGAAACCGATTCGAAAAGGAGGAGAATATAACAAAATAAAGGATAAATACTTTACGGGCGATCTGAGGTTGGGAAGTGCAAGGATGTGAGTTTTAAAGGGTAAAACATGGCTAATCTCGATTTCCAGCATAGCAACAAGTACTATGAAAAAAAATAAATGGCAAAGTTGTAGGTAATAAAAAGGTCTACAGCTTTTGTTTCACACTTTCTTCGCATAACCTCAAAATTTATGTGAAAAATTCAAATAACCAAAGTCTTAGGTTTTTCATTTTTATCTTTCACAGAAAAAGTTTGTTTTTTCATGAATACGGTGAAAACTTACCTCTTTATGTCCCAAACATACTGAAATTTTTTTGATTTGAAATACTCATATTTTCACTTTTTGGCATAATACTGAAAAAAAACCCAAATTTTCAATCAAAAAATCTCACTATTAAAAGGTTTTTTTCTAGGTTTTCTCTACCAAACTCTGAAAAATATTTATAAAATAAAAATTAATTATTTTGTGATTTGCTTCTGCGTAAGGAACACAAGTTATTTGTCAGAAGCAATCAATTGAACAATGTTGCCTAACAAACAACAACGAAACAACATCAACGAAGAAACCTTTTAATAATGAGTATAACTCCCACAGTATCCTTTAATGATTTAATAAATCTCACATCAAAATATCTGCTTTTTCAAAAAAGTTGTTAGGCTTTTTGTTCATTTAAATCTCCACTTTCTGATAATGTGGAAAAAAGTATACATGGTAAATTTCAAGTAATCATTTAAGGATATTGTGGGAGGTATATTATTCATCATCCAATGGCCTCCTTCTGGGTTTCCTCTCCCAATGAAAAATATCTCTATAAAATAAAAAGTTTAATATTTTGTAATTCGCTTCTGTGTAAAATGCTACGAAATAACAGGTAGTAAGGCCCAGACCTTCCTAGCTCCTTCCCCAATTCACTATGAAATACCTTTTGATGGGCAAAAATTTTCCGTGGGTCACTCAGGTACCTATATAAGTTATCTTAAAATAGCATTAAATAGCCATCTACGCATATAATTTAGAGCAGATTCTACAACTTTCTCAAAATATTGTAGATATCTTAGTATTATTATTAACTTTATTATCTTAGGATTTTCTGAGAAAACTTACCATAGTAATATATATTTTTTTACACCATCAGAAAGTAGAGATTTCAACGTTCACCAACTTTTTTAAAACTGCAGATACCTATTTTAACGTGAGAATTTTCGATTGAAAATTATGCTACTTTTTTGACATTGAGTCACAATAAGGTGAAAAAATGAATATTTTAAATCGAAAAAATTGCAGTCTGTTTGGTACCACCAAATTTCTCGAAAAAAAAATTCTTGTAAAAGCTATAACCAAAAACTTGGATATTTTTTTGGTTAATTTTTCACATAACTTTTGAGGTTATGTGAAAAAAATGTAGAGACAAAAATTGTAGATCTTTTTATCACCTACAATTTTGCTATATGACTTTTTTTCATAGGACTTGTAGTTTTGCCAGAAATCAGATAAACCGTTTTTTACCCTTAAAAACTCACCCCCTTCGACTTCCCAACCTCTGATCACCCGTTAATTATTTTTCCTATCATATTTGTTTTATTCTCTCCTTTTTCGAATGAGTTTCATCCTACTATTATTTTTTTTCTTTCAATAACCATACCTATTTTTTTAAGATGAAGCCGAGATTCTGCGCTAATGCTCCTGACGTCACGATGGTGCCTTCGAAAAGTTTCTACGTAATCTCATAACACTATCTGTTGTCCTCCGCTAATTCTGCGTCAATAAATATGTTCTGCTCCAGAAATTCTCCTTTGTGGTTTAATGTTCCTGCAAATTCTCCCACTATAATTACGAAGCTCTGCGAACGATATTGATGGTATCCCGATTCAGACGTCAACAAAACTCTCGTGACGTTTATATGAAAGATTCCTCTGTCGTTGGTGATTTAGATGCCAACGTTCTTTCAATTTTTAGTGCGTTCATTTTTCATGAAAATGGATTATTCATCTCTTATACTGGGGAATCTTTAAAGCTTAGAACTTCCTATAAGAAGTTGAAAATCGTTGCCGTCGAATCTGAGACGACAGATGTTCCGTTAGAAATAGTGTTTTGTTCCTTGGGATTTATTAATTCATGCCATTCCACCAATAAATCATCCGATGAAGAGAAGGAGAGAAGGCAGAAATTATTCGAATCATCCAGATAATATTCGGAGAAGAATACTATATTCTAAATCAAGTTGCAGAATGGGCTCCTATTCAAACACGAATGCGAAATTCGAACGCATGAGTGTTGGAATTGCCTTCTGCAACGGGTATTAGATCATATTTTCTCTATTTCAGGCAAGTTTTGTAAAATACTGTTGAATTTTTATGAAAAATTCGGATTATACATCCTAGTGACTTTTGTATTATATCTTGGCAGTTGGTGTGACTGTTACGAAAGTTGACAGATTACGAAATTTGAATTATACGTAGGGCATGGAGATCAGATTTGAAACAGTTTCCTAATAGTATGAATGATTCAGAATTAGCAAGAAGGAAATATCTAGTACTTTATTTTTTAATGAAAATATACCTTTTCCTCTCGACAATTATTTGGCTATATCCAAATTATATTATATTGACAATTGACGTGTGTGATAGGATCGAATGTCAGTGCTGACTACCACAAAACGAAAAATATAACTAGAAACAATGCAGGAATGACTTCATTTCAGCACTGTTTTTAGTACTGTAATGTCAACATTGGATTGTGGAATGGCATCAGGTCGTCTTTTCTGATGAATCTCGATTCTCCTTGGGTGCACATGATGGCCGAAGAAGGGTTAGACGACGTCGGGGAGAAATACGTGAACCTCAGTTTGATATTGAGCGTCATGTACACCGGACAGTAGGCGTTATGTTATGGGGTGCTATTGTACATGCAAGTAGGTCACCATAAGCCTTTATTCGAGGTAACATCACAGCGCTGCGTTACCTTCAAGAAATAGTGGAGCCATAATATGCTCTCCCTTACCTTAACTGGCTCGAGAATCCAACATTTTAGCAAGATAATGCTCGACCTGATGTTGCCAGAGTTAGTTTAAACTTCTTTGAAGTGACCCATGTGAATCTTTTGCCATGGCCACCCTGAGCCCCCGATCTTTTGCCCATAGAGCATGTTTGGGACATCGTGGGTAGAAGGCTTGGAAATTTACCCCAGCCCCCACGGCTCTGATACATGAACTACAGGTAAAAAAATTGTAAACCCTTTTTTTTTTTCTTTAAATTTCAATCATTTACCTCTTGCTATACTTTCTATGTTTTACCAAAAAAAATTAAAATTTAAACAGCTCCTTCTCGGTGTTGCAGTTTCTTGGTCAGTCAGTATACTAAGATACAGACCCAACATTAGAATCCAAAAAGCTTCAGAGTGGTTTCAAAAATGAAAGATCGATGTAAACACGCACAAATCCACCCAGGTAACATTCTCCTACAAAAGAAGCAGACCTCCAAATGTAGAGCTATTCAATACTACCATATCTGTGAAATCTGAAATCAGGTACCTTGAACTCCATTTGGACTAAAACCTAACATGGAGAACTCTTATGTGAAAAAAATTGGTTCAAGCTCTGTGGACAGGGGCTTTTTGGCGCTCTTATTGAAACGGAAAAATTATATCTCCGAAAGTATTGGTTTCTCAGCGTTGGGAATTATATCAATGGATTCCTATGATAGAAATGCATCATGAAATCAATTGAATTTAAAAAAAAGTGTCGTTTAAAGAATATGCTTCAAAAATTATTTTATTCAAATGGGTTCAAGCCCTGTGGACAGGAGCTTTCTGGTGCTCTAGTTCAAACAGACAAATTATATCTGGTATTGGTTTCTCAGAGTTGGGAATTAAATCAATGTATTCATATGATAGAACTGCATCATAAAGGAAATTCAATTCAAATAATAGTTTATTTATCAAGATCAAATGAGCAATCATGAGAATGAGAACTGCAACACATTTTCAAAATTTTTTTTTGACACTTTGTGGTAATCTGGTCAACACAAAACTTCACATGCGTATAAAGGTCATGATTCTACAATTTGGTGCTAAATATCAGATAGATCGAGTGTTCGGTTTCGGAAATATTCATGAAAAATATTTTTACTTAAATCGGCCATAACTCCGAAACCCCTTGATGGTTTTCGCCCATTAACGAACTTGTCCGAGATATTTACGCTCCAAAACCACCTTGCAATTTTCAATCCGCTAACTCCTTTCGTTCGAGAGTTATCGTGCCTACGGCCGGTCGGACAGAATCGATTTCGCACTCGGATTCTTGATCAGTGAGTCGAACCAAATCTTTTGAGACCATTTTCAGCCAAAAATTCCAAAATTACAGACACTTGGGCAAATTGATAAGCACTCTGTTCCGAGGAACTAGAGCGCCAAAAAAACAAGTTTCGTATGACAATTGCCCAAAACAGGTTTAAAGTACCTACGAATAGTAGGTATTCCATAAAACATGTATAAAAGAAGATAAGTAATAATAAATTACCTTGTAATCGATCAAAAATTTCCTGATCTACGTTCACCAAATTTTCTCCTCTCTCGAACTACAGAATTATGCTTTCAATATTTACGTAATATTTTCAAACATTTTCGGGTGAGGTCCCCGTTGCATCGCTAAAATACGAGTATTTCAACCCCAATATTCTTGAAGTTACAATATTCCCTTCTGTCAAGTTGACTTTATGACAATTCATACATAGAATATACATAGAATAATTATATCAATCTGTGAAATACGCTTTGCATTGAAATTTTGAAAAATCATATCTCCGAAAGTATTAGCTTGTTAGAGTTAAAAATGATATGAGTGGATTCTTATGATAAAACTGCTCATTAAAAAAATTTAATTTGGAATTTGTTCTGTAAAAAAAATTTTTTTTTTTGTTACTCCGAAACCATCTGTCCGATTTTGCCCAATAACGAACTTAGCCGAGATATTTATCCCCCAAACCTACTCTGAAAATTTCAACTCTCTAGCTCATTCCGTTCGAGAGTTATCGTGCCTACGGCCGGCCGGACAGAATGAATTTCGACCACGGATTCTTGATCAGTGAGTCGAACAGACATTTGGGCAAATTGATAAGCACTCAGTTCCGAGGAACTAGAGCGCCAAAAATGGGCCCTGTGAACAGGAGCTTTCTGGCGCTCTAGTTCAAACAGACAAATTATATCTCCGAAAGTATTGGTTTCTCAGAGTTGGGAATTAAATCAATGTATTCTTATGAAAGAACTGCATCATAAAGGAAATTAAATTCAAATAATACTTTATTTATCAAGATTAAATGAGCAATCTGAGAATGAGAACTGCACCATGGAAGAAATCAAATTTAAATAGCTGAAATGAATTTGACTCTTTCATATAGAACAGGATGAAATGTACGAGTATGAACACAGATCATATAATAAAGCTTAGATAGAATAATTATAGTATTCTGTGAAAACATAGAAGTACGTCCGATTCATTATTGAAATTTAGAAAAATCATATTTCCGAAAGTATTAGCTTGTTGGAATTGAAAATGATATCGATGGATTTTAATGGTGAAACTGCATCTTAAATAAAAATTACAGACATTTGGGCAAATTGATAAGCACTCAGTTCCGAGGAACTAGAGCGCCAAAAAGTGTAATTCCCTTTCCGGGATTTGAGCCTGCCTTCTCTCGTTCCGAAACCGAAGCGTATACCAACCCGCTATTGGGCTCCTCTTACGATCTTGTCGATCTCCGGTATTAGAATAAAACATCGGTACTTACCTGGGATATACAGGGTGTCCGGGGAATAACTGTACATACTCTTACCAGATATTATATAGTTGGACTAGCTGATTACTGATTGACTATAACAAATTTATTTCTGGATTTCCCTAGAAAGCTACAGGGTGATTTTCCAACTTCATGGAAATACTTAGACCATCATAAAATCTAAACTTATTGACGGATATTATTGAAACTTGGGAGGTTATTGGCACATGCTAAGGTCGAGTCAGAAAGATATCAATTATTTCATTATTCCAGGGCCGGACTAATTAATCTTCATTTAAAGTGTTCAGGGTAAAAAAAACACTTTGTATTTCGAATAACAAATAATTGATTCGCTTTTTAGAAAAAAGCTAAATTATGCTTCAATTAGTGGTATCTCTTAAAGTTGTCACATCAACAATTATATTGTTATGAATTTTTGAATTTGGATAAAGTTCGAAAAATTGAATTTTTCACCATGAAGAGAACTGAAAATCTCATGTTTGAATATAAAATGCGGAAGTATTAGTAGAAAATTAGTAGAAAATAGTAGAAATTTTCAAAAAAGTTCAGAGCTTTAATAAGGACATTCAATGACGAAACAATAACAAATGAAAGAAACTAAAATACCTACAGTAAAGAGGACCTAATAAAAATGAAAATAGGAACCAATGAATTGCTGAGTCAACGCTATTTCAGAAGTGGTTCGAAATGAAAACCATTAGCTTGTATACATTTCTCTTGCCGAATGTTCAAATTGGATACAGCCTTGCGAATCATGTTTTATCTTGCAGAAAGTTTTATTTCTGTGCATTTTTGAGCTCGAATCTTGGAATTCTCCCTATCTGGTAATCATATCTTCTTTTTCTTAGAGTACTTCATAATATTTAATATTGAATAAGTGAACTTTAAACAAACATACTAACAAATTCAAAAATCACTACTCATACTCCTCGATTTACTAATTCAGTTAGAGGTTTTTACATTTGAAGAAGTGTCACTATGGTCTATATCTTTGTTGTCGAACACCCGGTATAAATACGAATAATTTTGAAATATGCTTATGTATACCCTATACAATTCACCAATTTTTTTTTCGAAATATACCTTCATTAACTCCATCGCAATGAGATCCGCGTCTGGGGTGGTCACCCAGTATATCAACAAATTATTATAGTCTTCCTCACCTTCGGTGACTTTTTAAGAAAATTCATTATTTATTTTCGAACTCCACAAGATGACTAAGTCCTGTTCAGGTAAATAAATTAAAATTTTCTAACTTTATCCAAATTCAAAAATTCATAAAAAAATAAATGTTGATGTGACAACTTCAAGATATACCACACATTGAAGCATAATTTAACTTTTCTCTAAAAAGCGAATCAATTATTTGTAATTCAAAATACAAAGTGTTTTTTTTACCCTGAACACTTTAAATGATGATTAATTAGTCCGGCCCTGGAATAATGAAATAATTGATATCTTTCTGACTCGACCTTAGCATGTGCCAATAACCTCCCAAGTTTCAATAATATCCGTCAATAAGTTTAGATTTTATGATGGTCTAAGTATTTCCATGAAGTTGGAAAATCACCCTGTAGCTTTCTAGGGAAATCCAGAAATAAATTTTTTATAGTCAATCAGTAATCAGCTAGTCCAACTCTATATCTGGTAAGAGTATGTACAGTTATTCCCCGGACACCCTGTATATCCTTAATTTTCACTTTTCGACATAAAATCGCCACATGGGGGTTTATTTGACCGTTCTTTACACTTGTCTCTCTAAGTCGATTTTGACGTTTCTCGAAACAACTATTAGCAAAGAATTAGATAATGTCATGTCTCAGGATAATAAGTTGACATTATGACAATTCATACATCGAATAATTATATAATTCTGTGAAAACGTAAAAATACGATTTTTTATTGAAATTTTGAAAAATCATATCTCCGAAAGTATTAGCTTGTTAGAGATAAAAATGATATCATTGGATTCTTATGATAAAACTGTTTTTTGAAAAAAAATTAATTTGGAATTTGTTTTGTAAAAAATTTTTTTTTTCTGTTACTCCGAAACCATCTGTCCGATTTTGCCCAATAACGAACTTAGCCGAGATATTTATCTCCCAAACCTACTCTGAAAATTTCAACTGTCTAGCTCATTCTGTTCGAGAGTTATCGTGCCTACGGCCGGCCGGACAGAATGAATTTCGACAACGGATTCTTGATCAGTGAGTCGAACCAAATTGTTTAAGACCATTTTCATCGAAAAATTCGAAAATTACAGACATTTGGGCAAATTGATAAGCACTCAGTTCCGAGGAACTAGAGCGCCAAAAAGCAATCTACAATGCTTAAATGCCTTAATGCTTCAAAAATTGTCATTAAATTTATTTATCAAGATTAAATGAGCAATCTGCAATGATTCAACCTCTTGGAATGGGTTGTTGCAACTTACACTAGGTGCATAGTTTTCAGAACTCGAAATACCTTAGGAAAGTATCATCGAAATGTCTAGAGCAAGGCTAGAGGCAATCATAGCAGATCGTCCATTTATTCCTGATATTTGAGTAGGTAGTGGATTACGAGCAAATCATTTTAATAGTTCAAAATATATTAATAACATACTATCCTCTTTTCATAATTTAAAATTTAATAGTTCATACCACTTACACATTCTTTTCTGTATTATGAACCTTAACTCAAGAAAAAATGATTGATACACAAATGTAGATCCAGATTTCAGTATTTGTTTGCTAGCAATATTATGAAAATACTGTATATAGGAACATGTCTCAATACTTGAGGAAGTAAAAGGTAATATTAACCTCCGTGGTCAACGAACAGTAATTTCTTTTGATGATTCCATTATATTCTTCTTTCCTATTGCCTCCATAAACTACATCAAAACAGCCTTGTATATATTCACAAATTCAAGAATCGAATACTTGCTTTCCAATAGAAAATAACAACTATGGATTGACAATTTTTAATAGCTAGAAAAGATGACGTTTATGAATTGTGATCACAGACAGATTCTGTGTTCACATTCTGTGAATACATAGAACTTACGATGTATTATTGAAACTTTGAAACATAATATCTCCGAAAGTATTAGCTTGTTAGAGTTGAAAATGACAACAATGAATTCCTATGATGAAACTGCATCTTAAAAAAATTTTAATTCAAAAGTTGTAATGTAAAAAAAAAATTTTTTTTCGTTACTCCGAAACTATTAGACCGATTTCGCCCAATAATGAAATTGACTGAGATATTTATCCCTCAAACCTACTCTGAAAATTTCAACTGTCAAGCTCGTTCCGTTCGAGAGTTATCGTGTTAACGGCCGGACGGCCAGACGGACGGACGGACGGACGGACGGACGGGCGGACAGAATCGATTTCGACCACGGATTCTTGATCAGTGAGTCAAACCAAATCGTTCAAGACCATTTTCAGCCAAAAATTCGAAAATTACAGACATTCGGGCAAATTGATAAGCACTCTGTTCCGAGGAACAATAGCGCCAAAAACGAAAAGACGGCAACGTGATTTAAAGATGAAAAGCATGTACTAGTTATTGAATAAAAATCTAAACTGTCCATCGAACACAAACTTATCATGTATCCTCAAACCATTATGGACATATGGAATAGAACAATGGAGTTGCTCCAAGCCCTCGAATACAAGAATACTGGAGGAATTTCAGGCAAAAACGCTCCATATAAAAAAAATTGGTTCAAGCACTGACGTGAAGTCAGAAGCTACGCGCAAAAGCTTCTGACTTCACGTCAGTGCTTGAGCCAATTTTTTTTTCGTGATTTTTTTGAAATTTTCTAGGGTGCGGTTCTTAAATTTTTTTTTTGTCGTCATTTTTTTCAAATTTTCTAGGGGTACGGTTCTTACAAAATTTTAAACACGTCTTCATGAAGATTTTCTACTACTAGCTTCAATTCGATCGAATATTTATTTTTTGAGTTATCAAGGAAATAATATTCCAGGTGGGTATGACTCGGAAACCGTTTTACCGATTATGCCCAAAAACGAACTCAACTCTCCTTTTCGGATACACAACCTACCCTGAAAATTTCAAGTCCCTATCTCCTTTCGTTCGAAAGTTATCGAGGCAACGGTCACCCATCTACTGAACTCACACAAGAATGCTCGAATCTCCAACAATATTCAACCGATCGTGTTAAAACTTGAAACTTGGACGTAGAGTTAGGTCATGAAGGCTCTTGCAATTTCAGCAATTTCAAACGAATAGTTACTGATATATAGAATTTTTTTTTTCAATTTTCAATGAATTTTTTAAAATTTTTTACAAATACCATCCTCACGAAATTTTGCAAGAGTTTTCGCGTTAGCATTCTACAACTAATTACCATGTTTGAATTCAATCGGTTTAGTATTTTTCAAGTTAATGAGGAACAAAAAACTACCAAATTTCAGATGGCTATAACTCTAAAAATGTTTGGCCGATTATGCTCATTAACAAACTGAAATGTCGCGTTCTGGTGCACATCCTAACCTGAAAAGTTCAAGCCGCTATCTCTCTCCGTTCTCAAGTTATCGTTACAACAATAATATTTTTTAATAATTTCTTAAAAATTTTCTATCCATACGATTCGCACAAAATTACACAATCGTGCTTAGGTTCATATTCTACAACTACTCACCAAGTTTCAATTCGATCGGATTTATATTGGTTGAAAACAAAATTATTACTCGGAAACCACTCGGCCGATTATGCCCATTAACGAACTTGTCCGTCGTATTAGGATGCGCCACCCACCCTGAAAATTTCAAGTCGCTAGCTCTTTTCGTTCTCAAGTTATCGTGGCAACGACCGGACGGCCGGCCGGACAGAATCAAATTTGACCTCGAATTCTTCATTGGGGAGTCGAACTAATACGTTTGAGACCATTTTCGTCAAAAAATTCGAAAGTTACAGACATTTGGGCAAAACTATAACGCGATGTTCCCCAGAACATACGCGCAATAACTGAAGCACCTTGGTATGTAACTAAACTGTAGACCAAACCCTGCAAAATGATCTGAGGGTAACATCCATTAAATACACAATCAAGCCAATATTTATACCCAGCCCCTTGTAGAGAGGAGATCGGGAAGAATCTGGCCAGAAGTTCTCCTATACTATATTATTATTATTATTATTATTATTATTATACTGATCCTCCTGGGTCTTCCACAAGGAGACCCCTCATAAGCTCTAAGAGCTTGACCGAGTTAGGAGAACCAGTTGTGTTCTGTGTAGGCTTTGTTACTGTGTCCTTACACCACCTTAGGCACAGCACTGTTAATTTTTTACCCAACAGCGAATGGTGGCGATTACCGTGACTAGAAAATTTCTTTCCTAGTCTCGGAATTGAACTAGGCGCTTCCGCTCCCAAGTTAATTACTCTACCACTGAGCCAACCGCACATTATATATAGATGAAGGGAATCACTTGTGCGGAGAACCGTTGAAGGATGGCATCCGACTCAAACCACGAAGTGACACCTTATTTACTTATTACTCTGTGAAGTAGGCTGTGAATATGCAATAAAAAGTTACACAAAAAAATGTGGGAAAGCCCTGTTGACAAGAGCTTTGGCACTCTTGTACAAACTTTGACAATTCATCTCCGAAATTATTGGTTTCTCAGAGTTGGGAATGATATCAATGGATTCTTATAATAGATCTGCATCATAAACGCAACTAAATTAAAATTAAATAACGAACTTATCCGTGATATTCATTCCTCAAATCTCATCTGAAATTTGTATTATATTAATTGAAACTTAGCCAATATTCCGGTTCTGTTTTCACTGAAGATATTCTGAATATATTTTCATCATCATATGGATTTGTTTCTTCAATTACATTTAAGTTACCATCATATGGATTATCCAAGGGCAAATAGGGTAGTAGTAATTATAATATCCTTTAATTGTTCATTTTGCATTCAATCATACTTTGTTAGAAGAGAAATCAATATATTTGACATATCTGTCACAGGTAGATAAGATATGTATGAACAGTGAACACAGATAGAACACAGACATATAGAATTCGCATTGTGTGATAACAAAGAAGTACAATGTATTATTAAAATATTGAAAAAATTATATCTCGGAAAGTATCAGCTTGTTAGAGTTGAAAAGCATATCAATAGATTCTTGTTATGAAACTGCATCCAAAAAAAATTTAATTTTAAATTTGTAATGAAAAAAAAAATTTTTTCGTTACTCCGAAACCGTCAGGCCAATTTTGCCCAATAACAAACTCCGTCCGAGATATTTATCTCCCAAACCTACTCTGAAAATTTCAACTGTCTAGCTCATTCCGTTCGAGAGTTATCGTGTTAACGGACGGACGGACATAATCAATTTCGACCACGGATTCTTGATCAGTGAGTCGAACCAAATCGTTTGAGACCATTTTCAGCCAAGAATTAAAAAATTACAGACATTTGGGCAAATTGATAAGCTCTTGTTACCAGTAACAAGAGCGCCAAAAATCGATTTGGTTCGACTCACTGATGAACCATCCGAGGTAAAATTTGATTTTGTCCGGCCGTCTGGCTGACCGTTGCCACGATAACTTACGGAAAGAGATAACGAGTAGAAATTTTCAGGGTTGGTCTTCAAATGTTGTTTTCGAACGTTTTTTGGCGCTCTAGTTCCTCGGAACTGAGTGCTTATCAATTTGCCCAAATGTCTGTAATTTTCGAATTTTTCGATGAAAATGGTCTTAAACGATTTGGTTCGACTCACTGATCAAGAATCCGTGGTCGAAAATCATTCTGTCCGGCCGGTCCGGCCATCCCGCTGGTCCGGCCGTCCGGCCGTAGGCACGATAACTCTCGAACGGAATGAGCTAGACAGTTGAAATTTTCAGAGTAGGTTTGGGAGATAAATATCTCGGCTAAGTTCGTTATTGGGCAAAATCGGACAGATGGTTTCGGAGTAACAAAAAAAAATTTTTTTTTCACAAGGAAAATTCCAAATTAAATTTTTTTCAATAAGCAGTTTTACCATAAGAATCGAATGATATCATTTTTAACTTTAACAAGCTAATACTTTCGGAGATATGATTTTTCTAAATTTCAATAATAAATCGTATTTCAACGTTGTCACAGAATGATATAATTATTCTATGTATGAATTGTCAAAATGTCAACTTATTTTCCTGAGACATGACAGTATCTAATCAATCGAAGAATTGTGAGCGAAGTGAGAAAAATCTCAGTTGTTTGCTCCGAAATTAGTTTTTCTCAGAAAAGTCTTACATTTCGGAACGGAACATGAAGTAAGAGATCTGAGAGTAGTGAGACTCCTTTTCATCCATAGACATAGATATAACTCTCGAACGGAATGAGATAGGTAGTTGAAATTTTCAGAGTAGGTTAGGGAGATGAATATATCGGTTGAGTTCATTATTGGGCAAAATTGGCCAGATTTTATTTGATTTCTTCCATGGTGCAGTTCTCATTCTCATGATTTGCTCATTTAATCTTGATAAATGAACTATTATTTGAATTGAATTTCCTTTATGATGCAGTTCTATCATATAAATACATTGATATATTTCCCAACTCTGAGAAACCAATACTTTCGGAGATATAATTTGTCTGTTTGAACTAGAGCGTCAGAAAGCTCCTGTCCACAGGGCTTGAACCCATTTTTCCAATTGTTTTCAAAATCTAAAATTTTTACCTTATCGAAGTCAAATTGGTGGTATTCTTAGAAATGTTGGTCGGCCAAAGCAGTTTTGTTGTCTTTAGTTTTGATGCTTTGGCTGACCATCATTTCCAAGAATACCACCAATTTTACTTCGATATGGTTGAAATCAAAGATTCTGAAAATAATTGGAAAAAAAGTGGGAAAGCCCTGTGGACAGGAGCTTTGGCGCTCTTGTTCAATCTTTTACAAATCATCTCCGAAATTATTGGTTTCTCAGAGTTGGGAATGACATCAATGGATTCTTATATTGGAGCTGCATCATAAACAAATATGATACAACTACATCACGAACGAAATTAAATTCAAACAAGACCGCCAAAAATCACGAAGTTACCCGAGATATTCATTCCTCAAATCCACTCTGAAAATCATATTATATCAATTGAAACTTAGCCAATATTTGAGTTTTTTTTTAATGGAGCAATTCTGAACTCCATCTGATAAACTTACTAAAGTATAGATTTCCATCATGCTGAAATGAATTTGACTCTCTTTTATAGGAAAACAAGATGACATGTGTACGAGTATGAACACAGATCATATAATAATTCATAGATAGAATAATATTCTGTGAAAACAGTATCTGCTTGTTAGAGTAGAAAATGATATCAATGTATTTTTTTGGTTACTCCGAAACCATCAGGCGAATTTTGTCCAATAACAAACTTAGCCGAGATATTTATCACCCAAACCTACTCCGAAAATTTCCACTGCCTAGCTGATTGTGTGCGAGAGTTATTGTAGAAACAGAATTTAAAAATTTTCGACATTTTTTTGCCACTTTATGGCAATCTGATGAATACAAAACTTCGCATGCATATAGAAGTCGTGATTCTTCAATTTTGTGCTAAATTTCAGCTAGATCGAGTGATCAGTTTCGGAAATATTCAAAAAATTATGTTTACTACAAACGGCCATAACTCCGAAGTCGCTTGGTGGATTTCGCTCATTAACAAACTCGTCCAAGATATTTACACTCCAAACCTACCCTTCAAATTTAAATTCTCTAACTCCTTTCGTTCGAGAGTTATCGTGCCTACGGCCAGCCGGTCGGCCTGCCAGAATTGATTTTGACCACGGATTCTTGGGGGGCGTCCATAAATTACGTGAGATGTTTAAGGGGGGGAGGGGGTCGAGTCAAATCTCATCTAATCTTACGTTGGAGAGAGGGGGGGGGGTCTCGGCAAATATCACGCAATTTTTTTTCTGATTGAAACAAAAAAAAATTTTACTATTTTGGTCCATTTAATCCAGATTATACATGCTTGAGATTTAATCTTAAGCGTATATCGCAATACGATTAAGATCATTCACTAATTCGTTGGAAAGAAAATAACTTCATTCAAACTTTGGTGTTATACATCTACCCAATACTGCAATATTGATTACTAGTCGTAAATAAAAGTACGAAGTATTTTTTTTTTTACAATAACAATCCAACGCGTTTACGTAAGAAACCCACATTTTGAAAAATCTCACGTGAGATTGGGGGATGGAGGAGGGGGTTCAATAATATCTCACGACATCTCACCAGGGGGGGAGGGAGGTACAGAAAATTTAAAAAAACACCTCACGTAATTTATGGACGCCCCCTTGATCACTGAGTTGAACTAAATCGTTTAAGAACATTTTCATCCAAAAGTTCGAGAATTACAGACATTTGCGCAATTTGATAAGCACTCTGTTCCGAGGCCAAAAACGCAATGTGAGCGAGATGATACAGATTTAATTAAATGATACAGTTAAATATAGAACCGACAGTCAAAACCTTAGTAGAGTTTATGATAGCATTTTACATTCCTTCAAGAATAATAACAATAATGAAACGATATTCGATTTTTCTCTTCGCCACGATTGACATATGTCGATGATATTGGTTGGGGATGCCGAGTGTTTGTTATATCTCACATTTATTCTTCTGCATTCTAGAGTGATGAATAGTCGTTTAAAACAAGGGACTAAATTTTCCGAAAGACTGGATGATTTTTCCTTTTGTATATATTTTACACCCTGTGGAAAAAATGAGTTGTCTTTGGTGAGTGTATCAAATTAACAATGCAGATGGTGATGTTAGAAGTAGTTCAATGCTTGTTATATATTGTATATTTGTGTATGTATTTTCCATGTGTTTCATTTTTTGAGTTTGATCAAATGTTATAATCTCTGTTTTTAGCCCTGAAGAAGCAATAATATATTTGCGCAAAGTTGGCATTAGCTGAAGTTTGTTACTTCTAACACGAAACTCCTAATTTCTGTCATCACAGTTTATTATGATATCTCAACTCAAGATAAATTTAAGTTAATTCCAGGCTGTACGACTCACGCTTCGTACCTGTTGATAAATAATTTTTTTTTCAAAGGCTGTGCATTTGATCGAGGCCTTATTTATTTAGAATGACTCAAGCTATCTGAAAAGAATTCTTAAATTGAAGAATATGGATAAAGGAAAAAATGTAGGAAATCCCTGTGGACAGGAGTCTTAGCGCTCGTGTTCAAACTTTGCCACATCATATCTCCAAACGTAGGTACCTACTGGTTATTCAGAGTTGGGATGTTGGGAACTTTCTTCTGATATATATATATATATATATATATATATATATATATAAATTCGTATGAACAATTACACATTGATCAATTCACAATTCACTAAATTAAATATCAAATATTTGGATAGAACTGCATCATAAACTAGGTTCGAAAACTGAAAAAGCGTAGCACACCCATTCTGCCATTCGTAGCGACACAGTGAGTATTATGCAGGCACAAGTATTGCAGCTGTTCTAATGGAAGTTTGAAAAATCATATCTCCGAAGGTATTAGTTTGTTAGAGTTGAGAATGATATCAATGAATTCTTATGATGAAACAGCATCTTCGAGAAAGTTTAATTTTCAAGTAATGTAAAAAAAATGTTTTTCCGTTATTCCGAATCCACCCAATAACGGAATTAACCAGAATATTAATCTCCCAAACCTACTCTGAAAATTTCAATTGTGTAGCTCAATCCGTTCGAGAGTTATCGTGCTTACGGCCGGACGGCCGGATCGACTCGATTTTGACCACGGATTCTTGATCAGTGAGTCGAAACAAAACGTTTGAGACCATTTTCAGCTAAAAATTCGAGAATTACAGACATTTCGGCAAATTGATAAGCACTCTGTTCAGGGGAACCACAGCCTTTTCAAATATAGGGGAACACTACCAAAACATTTTTGAGTGTCTTCTTGCATAGAATATATACTAGATTTTATTTCTGTCAGTTTTTTTGGTATTTAAGAAAAAAAATGAAATTTGTTTTGCGGTGGCATCTTTATGGGGATGATCTAAGCAAGGAGAGCAAAAAAAAATAATAAGGAAGTCCCACCCTAGTTTTGATAAGGAATCAACTCTTAATTGTAGTCTCAACTATTTATTAACAACCTGTATACAGGGTCCGAGGCCGCCACATCGAGATGGTCGAGGAGGTGATAGGGTGCCCTTAGGGTGTCACACTTCCTCTTGTTAAACCATCCTCCGAGTCTTCTGATGGAAGTTAGGGATGGTTTAAGCCAGGGGTGAGTTTTCTTATTTTGCAAATATTTCAGAGACCAGTTGAGATAGTGCAATGAAATTTGACAGTTTGAGTAAGCAGCTTGAGTACTTCGGAACCCTGGCGAAATAAGTTTTTGAAACTCCCACTAAAACAAATGGTAAGAGGTGCAGGTACTATTCAAAATAAATGATTTTTTCCACGGTAACGTACTAATAATAAATTAGATTCCAAAACTGCGATCTTTTATCTTTCATTTTGTGTATCGCAGACAACATTTACGATAACGGAGAAGAACACTACATACAGATCGGCGTTCTCCAGCTTCCCATTACCATATGAAAAATTTTCGCTTGCGAGTGTCGTAAGGGACCATAGTCTCAATATTTTCAAGAAATTAAGAACTATACATGATGATCCAAAAAGGGGTAGACATCTTACAACTTCCAAATTTTCAATGGGATACCCTATATGCTTAATCATTTTTTAATTCCAAGACAAATTTTAACCCAGGTTTGTGAGGACAACTTTTTTGGCGATCTAGTTCCTCGGAACTGAGTGCTTATCAATTTGCCCAAATGTCTGTAATTTTCGAATTTTTCGATGAAAATGGTCTTAAACGATTTGGTTCGACTCACTGATCAAGAATCCGTGGTCGAAATTGATTCTGACTGGCCGGTCGTAGGCACGATAACTCTCGAACGGATAGAGCTAGACAGTTGTAATTTTCATATTAGGTTTGGTAGATAAATATCTCGGCTAAGTTCGTTATTGGGCAAAATCGGACAGATGTTTTCGGAGTAACAAAAAAATTTTTTTTTAGATAACAAATTCCAAATTAAATTTTTTCCAATGAGCAGTTTTACCATAAGAATCCAATGATATCATTTTTAACTCTAACAAGCTAATACTTTCGGAGATATGATTGTTCAAAATTTCAATAATAAATCGTATTTCTACGTTTTCACAGAATTATATAATTATTGTATGAGTTGTCATAATGTCAACTTATTTTCCTGAGACATGACATTGTCTAATTCCTTGCTAAATAGTTGGTTCGAGAAACGCCAAAATCGACTTAGAGAGACGGGGTCTGAAAACGGCCGTTCTAGGCAGGTTTCGGGCCTGAAAGTTCACGAAAAGCGAAGATTAGAGTAAAAAACCGTCAAATAAACCCCCATGTGGCGATTTTATGTCGAAAAGTGAAAATTAAGAATATATATCTCAGGTAAGTACCGACGTTTTATTCTTATACCGGAGATCGACAAGATCGTACGAGGAGCCCGATAGCCCGGGGGTCTAGTCCGTGGAGTTTTCGGTTTCAGAACTAGAGAAGGCGGGCTCAAATCCCGGAAAAGGAATTACACTTTTTGGCGCTCTAGTTCCTCGGAACTGAGTGCTTATATTATATTATTATTTGCCCAAATATCTGTAATTTTCGAATATTTGGCTGAAAATAGTCTCAAACGATTTGGTTCGACTCACTGATCAAGAATCCGAGGTCGAAATCAATTCTGTTCGGCCGGCCGGCCGTAGGCACGATAACTCTCGAATGAAAGGAGTTAGCGGATTGAAATTTGCAAGGTGGGTTTGGAGCGTAAATATCTCGGACAACTTCGTTAATGGCCGAAATCCAAAAGGCAGTTTCGGAGTTATGGCCGATTTTAGAAAAACACATTTCTTATGAATATTTCCGAAACCGATCGCTCGATCTATCTGAAATTTAGCATCAAATTGTAGAATCATGACCTTCATACGGATGTGAAGTTTTGTATTGACCAGGTTACCGCAAAGTGTCAAAAAAAAATTTCCAAAATAAAAAAAAAAAATTCCTACAATAACTCTCGAACGGAATGAGCTAGACAGTTGAAATTTTCAGAGGAGGTTAGGGAGATGAATATCTCGGTTAAGTTCGTTATTGGGCAAAATAGGCCAGATGGTTTCGGAGTAACGAAAAAAAAAATTTTTTTTAAGCAACAAATTTCAAATTTAATTTTTATTTAAGATGCAGTTTCACCATTAAATTCCATCGATATCATTTTCAACTCCAAAAAGCTAATACTTTCGGGGATATGATTTTGCTAAATTTCAATAATGAATCGTACATCCATGTTTTCACAGAATGCTATAATTACTCTATCTAAGCTTTATTTTATGATCTGTGTTCATACTCGTACATTTTATCCTGTTCTATAAGAGAGAGTCAAATTCAGTTCAGCTATTTGTAACGTTACAAAACGCTCCACCATTGATTACCATTTCAATCGCGAAAAACTCTCTACGGGCAGCTTCAGTTCAGAATCACAAACGCCTTGCCTAGATTCTATGTATCGCCCAGCGCGTTGATAGAGTTTATGTTTCGCATGCGCACGATCGGCAGCGTCACGCGATCTCAAGCGGACATCTTTGTTTTTCTTTCGAGTACTGAAAGTCAAAGCGTTAACATCTCGCCAGAGAGTTTAGCAAATTAAAGTACTATCGTAATCCATTATAATCGTGTGAATTGGAAATTTATTTGTTTCTTACAAGACGTCTATTTAAAAGGCGGTAGTACTTACGTAGATTTGAACTGCTATTTTCTGCTTTTGTGAATGCCAAGTTGTTATTTCCGTTTATTTCATTTTCTGCAGGTTACACAGGTTAACACGTTTCTTTGTATAATACTTAATTTCTAGTCTCATTCTTGCGATCGAATAACGTGCTCTTATTCCTGGATTCTAGATATTTTATCTCATATTTATTGCTCTGTAAATAATTTCAAGTTCGTCTAGAGTTACTGGGAATGAGATCACGTGTTACATGCACTATCTTATGGGTCTGAATTTTGCAGTCTTAGTTCCGGAGACGACTTTCTTAGTTCCGGAGTGAACATTTGGATTACAACTTTCTTAGTTCCGGAGTGAACATTTGTAGATGACTTTCTTAGTTCCGGATTGAACATTCGGAGACGACTTTAACACCTGGAGAACTTTCTTGGTACCGGAGCATAAACTGGTGGAATATCTTAATACCTCAACACAAATCTGGTGGAATATCTAATACCTGAGCATATATCTGGTGGAATATCTCAACACAAATCTGGTGGAATATCTAATACCTGAGCATATATCTGGTGGAATATCTAATAGGAACAACTTAGTCCTGGAATAACAGCTGAAGACAACTTCCTTACTACCGGAGTACCTTTGTTCCGAAGAGAACGTACATCTACATGTGACATTTTGGACGGCCCTACCTCATCTATCGAACCCAGACTGCAAAGATAAGTGCCTCATCGATCTCAGACTTACCATTGATCCTTGTATATATTACTGAAATATTTATTTGTAAAGTTGGAATATATAGGTAGGGAATAAGAGGTTTTATCTTTACCATCAGATCAACGATTTGGGATACATTCGGGAGTGGTATACTTTTTACTTAGGCGCTCTATGAGGCATTTTACTTAGGTAAGGTGTTTCCTAGGCGGACGAACAAACTTGCTAGCATAAGTCACTGAGCTAGTAACGGGCAAGCTAGTAAGTTTGATTTCACTGGCGCCCAACGTGTGGGGCACGAGTAACCTATTTTTTGAGTGATATTTTTTTTCCTGGGTGTGTTTCTGCCGTTTTTCTGATGGTGAGGGTGACTTCGTCGTGGGTCTGAGATTCGAGTTCATTATTTTTTTTATGTTTGAACTATCTTTCAACTTTTACCTTATTGCTTTTTCATCTCATTGTTATCTGAATAATTGAATCATGAATCCCAACAACTTGAAGTCTCACGAGTTGAGTTATGAATTGACGAGTGGAAAAGATCTTGGCGATTTTCACGTAAAACATATTAAATTGGACGTTACACAAAGTGACGAAAGTGGAGATGATTCAGGATAGGGATGATGATTGTTTTTTTTTGTATCTTGAGTTCCTAATACCTTTCTTCCTTCCTCTATCGCAAGGCAAGTGTCTGTCTAGTTGGTACAAATGTATATATATATTTTTTTTTTCTTGTTTACCTGACAATTTCATGAGGGTTGAGATTCATTTTTGAAGTTCACAGCAGCTATGCAGTACCTTGATTGGAAATTTGAGCGTAGTCTGCAGTTTGCTTTGAAGCTTTCTCAAGCCTTCAATTTGGCAGCTATCTTATCTCTTATGTCTTATGACACTTACCGTTTATCGTGTCTTATGACAATTATCGTATCTTTTCCTGCCTGACGGCAATTACCGTATCTTTCTGCCAATCAATTTTTTGAAGTTTAGAGCGGCTATGCAGTACCCTATTGGAAATTTGAGCGTAGCTCGTGACTTACTTTGAAGTTTTCTTAAATCTGTGAGTCTCGTAGAGATTCTTTTGGTCGTATCTTTGGATACAGTTGTTGTTTGTACCGACAGACGGACACTTCTCTTTCCTTAACTTACCTATTCCTATTATCTATCCCTATTTCCGCTACCTTATAAAGAACCTAATTCGCGATTCTTAATCGCTGGCGCCCAAACATATCTTTCCTTCCCTACGCATTTCCGGGATTTTGAGCTGTTTCTCTAATTTAACTTTCATTATTTTCAAATATTAAGTATCACTTCATAGGAGAGGCTGGGTTGGGAAGTGATCTCTTGATATTATTAGTTAGATCATCTACACATACACATTTAACATATACTGTGAAATAAATTAGCTGTAAATCTTGAGCTTTGGAAATTGGAGAGTCGCCTCAGAATATGATCGATAGTACCTAACCTGATATTTTTTTTTCTTACAGTGCATCACACTCCTCGTCCTATAAAGGAAAATTTAATTTTGTAATTTTTTTGTCTGCAATGTGCCACTCGTCATCCTTCAATGCTCCAGGAAGAAATATCTTTACCTAATCCACCATTGATTTTTGCCAATTATTACCGATTTTGAGTACCTTAGTCTGGATGATCTCATGTTTTGATTCGTGTAGACTATCTTACCTGTCGATGAGTCGATACATACCTCTTCTTATATCTACACGTCTTAGATCCTGTCTTTGTCTAATGACTGCTTTAACTTTATAACAACTACTACCTAACGCTATTTCGGCACTTGGCATCAGCTTGTGTTCACACAGGATGTGCAAGTATCTCTTCCCTTGCCTGATTATTGACATTGTCAATTATTACCGATTTTTACTGCCTCGCTAGGTGATCTCGGGATGTGGCTCGTGTGGGTATTGTTTAACAATAACTATACGCATCATCTTCCGATTTTCACCTGCGAACTTACCGATTTAGTACTATTTCTTTTTTCTACCTTCTCGGAATTGACATCGTCTTGTGTTCGCTGAAACCGACACAGGATGATGGGAGTCTTTTAGTGGTTTTGGTATCCAATCCATAAACCTCCATGCCCTGGCCACTCAGTTCTCGTCTCGAACTGAGTGGTTCACCTTTTTTTTATTATTTTCGGAGGCTATGATGATTAGTTTCGGAGCTTCTATGCACTTATTCTCTTTTTATTTGAGATGTTAATATTTTTTCTCAACCCCGATTCCTTCGAAAATTTCGAGAAATAAATAATTCTTTTCGTCATTGACTTTAGTTAATGCTTGGACATGTGCGACGTTTAGTCGGCCGACAGCGTATGCTCCGCAACGCTCTCGACCCTTTTCCGATGGAAATGGCCTTCAGCGGCTAAACGGCGCTTTTAACCTTTTCTCTTGTGTCGTAATCTATGTTACAGATCGGTGTTGTGAGGTTTTGTTGGAACGTCGGGTATACGAGGATTTTGCTTATCTGGATTGCGCTTAATCGCACTGCTCGACTTGGGTGACGAACAACTGTCAACCCACTGCTAGTTCCGCAAACTTTAAACTCGTTTCTTTTTGAGTTTTGATCTCTCTTTGTGCACCGTATAAACTTCACCTATATTTATGATTCAGTTATGCTGTGTGGCCTGAAAGTTTAACTTTTCTTTCAACAAATTGGCTTATCTTTCAATTTCGCGTTTATCATTAAAAAATTTTCTCTTCCTCATTTTTCAAGATTACAAAAAAATGTTGGCATTTTATTTCTTTAATAAAAAAAAATTTCTTCAAAAATTTTTTTCCCCGGTAAGTGGTGTGTGTAACGTTACAAAACGCTCCACCATTGATTACCATTTCAATCGCGAAAAACTCTCTACGGGCAGCTTCAGTTCAGAATCACAAACGCCTTGCCTAGATTCTATGTATCGCCCAGCGCGTTGATAGAGTTTATGTTTCGCATGCGCACGATCGGCAGCGTCACGCGATCTCAAGCGGACATCTTTGTTTTTCTTTCGAGTACTGAAAGTCAAAGCGTTAACATCTCGCCAGAGAGTTTAGCAAATTAAAGTACTATCGTAATCCATTATAATCGTGTGAATTGGAAATTTATTTGTTTCTTACAAGACGTCTATTTAAAAGGCGGTAAGTACTACGTAGATTCGAACTGCTATTTTCTGCTTTTGTGAATGCCAAGTTGTTATTTCCGTTTTATTTCATTTTCTGCAGGTTACACAGGTTAACACGTTTCTTTGTATAATACTTAATTTCTAGTCTCATTCTTGCGATCGAATAACGTGCTCTTATTCCTGGATTCTAGATATTTTATCTCATATTTATTGCTCTGTAAATAATTTCAAGTTCGTCTAGAGTTACTGGGAATGAGATCACGTGTTACACTGTTACATGCACTATCTTATGGGTCTGAATTTTGCAGTCTTAGTTCCGGAGACGACTTTCTTAGTTCCGGAGTGAACATTTGGATTACAACTTTCTTAGTTCCGGAGTGAACATTTGTAGATGACTTTCTTAGTTCCGGATTGAACATTCGGAGACGACTTTAACACCTGGAGAACTTTCTTGGTACCGGAGCATAAACTGGTCGAATATCTTAATACCTCAACACAAATCTGGTGGAATATCTAATACCTGAGCATATATCTGGTGGAATATCTCAACACAAATCTGGTGGAATATCTAATACCTGAGCATATATCTGGTGGAATATCTAATAGGAACAACTTAGTCCTGGAATAACAGCTGAAGACAACTTCCTTACTACCGGAGTACCTTTGTTCCGAAGAGAACGTACATCTACATGGGACATTTTGGACGGCCCTACCTCATCTACCAAACCCAGACTGCAAAGATAAGTGCCTCATCGATCTCAGACTTACCATTGATCCTTGTATATATTACTGAAATATTTATTTGTAAAGTTGGAATATATAGATAGGGAATAAGAGGTTTTATCTTTACCATCAGATCAACGATTTGGGATACATTCGGGAGTGGTATACTTTTTACTTAGGCGCTCTATGAGGCATTTCACTTAGGTAAGGTGTTTCCTAGGCGGACGAACAAACTTGCTAGCATAAGTCACTGAGCTAGTAACGGGCAAGCTAGTAAGTTTGATTTCATATTTTAATTTGATTTCTTCCATGGTGGAGTTCTCATTCTCAGATTGCTCATTTAATCTTGATAAATAAACTATTATTTGAATTGAATTTCCTTTATGATGTAGTTCTATCATAAGAATACACGGATTTAATTCCCAACTCTGGTAAACCAATACTTTGGGAGATATAATTTGTCTGTTTGAACTAGAGCGCCAGAAAGCTCCTGTCCACAGGGCTTGAACCCATTTTTTATTTAAGCAGTCATTTTTGATTTATTTTTTTGGCGAATATGCGCATTTGCAAGACTTGTAAAAATAACAAAATTTCATGGACACAGAATATTTTTTATTTGTGGATTCCATACGTTTTATGCTAACAATTGAATCATTATATGAAATATTCAAAGAATTCAAAAATGACAAAGTATACAGGGTATCACATTGAAAATTCGGAAGCTGTGAGATGACTAGCCTTTTTTGGAACACCATATATACTTCTTAATTTCTTGAAAATACGGAGACTAGGGTCCCTAATGGCTCTCGCGAGAGAAAAAAATACGATATGGTCATGGGAAGCTGGAAAACACCGATCGGCATGAAGTGTTCCACCCCGTTATCGAAAATGTGTGTTCTTGACATTCTTTCGATAACATCTTTGTAACCGCTTGAGCTCCAGGTGTCAACGATACACCAAATGAAAGGTAAAATATCGTAGTTTTGGAATCTAATTTTTAATTAGTTACCGAGGAAAAAAAATATTTATTTCGAAAACTACCCCCACACCCTACGATTTGTTTTAGTGGGGGTTATAAAAACTTATTTCAAGAAGACATTTAAATATCTTGTTGCACAACTTGAAATACACCAGTTTTAAAATGTAGAAGTACTACGAAACCCGAGTCATTCTTATAGCTGTTTGGTTTGTTCGGTTGTTTGTTTTAACCTTGACGATATTTAAGCAGGGCAAACCTGCCTTTGATTTAGTTACCAAAAATTGGTTCAAGCCCTGTGGACAGGAGCTTTTTGGCGCTCTTGTTGAAACAGACGAATTATATCTCCGAAAGTATTGGTTTCTCAGAGTTGGGAATTATATCAATAGATTCTTATGACAGAACTGCATCATGAAAGAAATTGAAGTTAAAAAAAGTGTCGTTTAAAAGAAATATTTCAAAAATTATGATTTAAACAAGAGCGCCAAAAAAAGACCAATCTACAATCCTTTAAAAATTGTCAATATTCAATACTACCATATCTGCGAAAACTGCAATCAAGTACCTTGAACTCCATTTGGACTGAAACCCAACATGGAGAACACATATGTAAAATTGGTTCGAGCTCTGTGGACAGGAGATTTTTGGCGCTCTTGTTCAAACGGACAAATTATATCTCCGAAAGTATTGGTTTATTAGAGTTGGAAATTATATCAATGGGTTCCTATGATAGATATGCATCATGAAAGAAATTAAATTTAAAAAAGTGTCGTTTAAAAAAAATGCTTCAAAAATTATCTTATAAAAAAAGAGCAATCTACAATGCTTAAATGCCTTAATGCTTCCAAAATTGTCATTAAATTTATTTACCAAAATTAAATGAGCAATCTGCAATGATTCAACCTCGAGGAATCGGTTGTTGCAACTTACACTCGGTGCATAGTTTTCACAACTCGAAATACCTAAGGAAAGTATCATCGAAATATCTAGAGCAAGGCTGGAGGCAATCATAGCAGATTGTCCAGTTATTCCTGATATTTTAGTAGGTAGAGGCTTACGAACAAATTATTTTAATAGTTCAAAATATATTAACTAGCAACTTTATGAAAATACTTTATATAGGAACATTTATTACTACTTAAGGAAGTAAAAGGTAATATTAACCTCAGTGGTCAACGAACAGTAATTTGTTTTGATGATTCCATTATGTTCTTCTTTCCTATTGCCTTCATAAACTACATCATTAAAATGATCCAATTCTAAATCTTCTGAAACATCATACCGAATTCATACGTAAATTATTCAATATGCAACCAGTCAATATTATGTTCGGTTTCAAAACAGTATTTTATATATTCACAAATTCAAGAATTGTATACTTGTTTTCAAACTTCGAATTGACATGCCTCTAATAGCTAGATAAGATGACGTTTATGAGGGGTGAAGACGGACAGTGAATGCATAGAACTACGTTATATTATTTAAATTTTGAAAAATCAGATCTTCGAAAGTATTAGCTTGTTAAAGTTGAAAATGATATCATTGGATTCTTACGATAAAACTGCATCTTAAAAAATATTGAATTCAAAAGTTGTAATGTAATTGTCTAGCTCATTCCGTTCGAGAGTTATCGTGTTAACGACCGGCCGGAAGGAAGGCCGGAAAGAATCAATTTTGAAGATAGATTCTTGATCAGTGAGTTGAACCAAATCGTTTAAGACCATTTTCAGCCAAAAATTCGAAAATTACAGACATTTGGGCAAATTGATAAGCACTCTGTTCCGAGGAACAAGAGCGCCAAAACGTGATAGACATAAATCATGGCCAACCGGGAGACTTTATAAAAGTGAATGGAGTATACTTGAGTAGTTACTTGTACATAAGCAACAAAAGTGTTGTTCTGGAGTTTCATTCAAATATTTCATGCATGAAACTACCAAGCTCCATCAATTCCATCTGAGAAGTTACGCTGAATGATGATGAATAATCGTTGATATGAAAATGCGTTATTATCTTGCAGTTATTGTATATTTTGAAGATCGCTTCCAGACGAAGCAACCGTATATTGTTATATTCATGCTCCCACATCCACAATCTCGAGCAAATCGATATCTAGGTTTCCTATATCTTCATTACGCTGCTACTCGAAATACCTTCATTTCTGTTCCTCACTACCGTCAATTTCTTTCGGTTATGCTTTCTGGTCGTGTGATGTGCAAAATATCAAGGAGTATCTAGCTAGATCAAGGCTTACAGCTGTGGCAAAACTACATTTAAATGGATTTCTAGAAGGACGAATTTGATTTTCGATTTTATTCCGCACCATCCAGGATTTTCCTATGGTATCATATATTTTGTTCCTATTTTCAGGCACGTGATCTGAACTTCGTGGGAATACACTTATTAATCTAAAAAGAGTGCCTATTAATACGTCCTAATGTCCATAATTTTCGAATTTTTGAACGAGGATAGTTTCGACTCTATGATGCAGAATTCCAGGTAAAATGTTTAGCTTTCATATATTTGTTCATTGACTAACTGATATACCTACAGGGTGATTGACGAAGATCGTTCGTTAGAATATTTCGAAGAAATACTCTTGATAAATGCATGAAATTTTATAGTTAAGCTTTGTTAGGACCGATGAATTCTTGGAAAAAATATAAAAAGCACTGACGTCAAGTCAGTACTCTTTGGCGGAGATCTAACCATTAACTGTCAGGTCATAAATTAAGAATACTGTGTCTCTAAGATGGCATAAGGGTAGAATAACAAAGTTGACAAAGAATTCACAACTGACTTTCCTTAGTCGCACAAGCTCCCGTCAAGGTATCTTGAGATACATAATATTTTTTCGTAATTTTTTAAAAATTATCTGACTGTACGTCCTCACAAAATTTTCATGTCGATATTCCACAACTAGTTAGCAAGCTTGAAATCGATCGAATCTATATTTTTTGAGATATCGAGGAAATAATATTCCAGATGGCCATAACTCCGAAACCGTCGGGCCGATTATGACCAACAGTGAACTCAACTCTCCCATTCAGATGCGCAATCTACCCTGAAACTTGCAAGCTCCTATCTCCTTTCGTTAAAGAGTTATCGAGACAACGGTCACCCATCCAGCTACTGAACTCACACAAGGCTCCTCGGATCTCCAACAATATAGATCTGATCATGTTCAAACTTAGAACTTGGTAGAAGAGTTAGGTTCTAAAGGCTCTCGCAAAATTTCGGCCGTGTCGGATGGAATGTGACTGATATATTTATTTTTATGAATGATTTTCAATAATTTTTTTAAAAATTTTCAATTGATACGATGGACGAAATTTCGCAAAATTTTTGCGTTGGCATTCTGCAACTAATAACCATGCTTGAATTGGATTGGTTCTGTATTTTTGAGTTATTGAGGAAATAACAACCAAATTTCAGATGGGTATAACTCCAAAACCGTTTAGCCGATTATGCTTACAAAGGAACTGAAATGTCGCATTGAGATGCACAACCTTACCTGAAAATTTTTAGTCGCTATATCTTTCCGTTCTCAGTTTATCGTGACGTAAAAAAGAATTTTTGATAACTTTTAAGGAATTTTCTAGTGATACTATCCTCACAAATTTCCATGCACGTGCTTAGGTGTATATTCTACAACTACTGAGCAAGTTTTAATTCGAACGGATCTATATTGGTTGAAAACAAAATTATCACTCGGAAACCATTGGACCGATTATGCCCATTAACGAATCTTTCCGTCGTATTGGGATGCGCCACCTATTCTGAAAATTTCAATTCGCTAGCTCGTTCCATTCTCAAGTTATCGTGGCCGGACAGAATCAAGGTTGACCTCGAATTCTTCATTCATTTGGGCAAAATAATGACCCGATGTTCCCCAGAACAAAAAAATTTTAATTTGAAATTTGTGATGTAAAAAAAATTGTTTTTCCTTACTACGAAACCATCAGGCAAAATCGGTTGGTTTCGTAGTAACGAATTACTACGAAACCATCCGATTTTGCCTACTAACGAACTTCACCGAGATATTTATCACCCAAACCTACTTAGATAGATCAAGTTATCGGTTCCGGAAATGTTCATAAAAATATTCTGACTAAAAACGACCATAACTGCGAAACCGCTTGGTGGATTTCGCACGTTAACGAACTCTTCCGAGATATTTACGTTCCGAACCTACCCTGCCGACCGGACAGAATTGATTTCGACCACAGATTCTTGATTGGCGAGTCGAATCATATCGGTTGAGACCATTTTTATCAAAAAATTCGAAAATTACAAACATTTGGGCTAATTGATCAGCACTCTGTTCCGAGGAACAAGAGCGCCAAAAACACAGCTATGGGTAACTCATTTCTGTACAGCAACGTGCAACGTGTCATTTCATCCAACATCTCCTTAATGCAACTAACAACAGGTATGGGTAATTTTATATTACATCCGATATTATCAAACCAAATTAACTTCAGCTACCAGATGTTAAGCATCAGGTACGAAATAATTAAAAAAGCGGAGATCGGATGTCAACAACGCAATTTTTTGTATATACGGGAATATAACACGAAATACCTCATCATTGAATAACCTCAATCCGATAAGGATCAACATGCTCAACTCCACATATGTATATGATGTTCAATTATTCTGACAGTTGTTTAATTTCAACAAAAGTAATGTTTACGGAGCACAACATATGTCCACTTCTCACCAAGGTTTAGCGCCAGTATTATTAAAAATATAAAAAAGTGGGAAAGCTCTGTGTACTAGAGCTTTGGCGCTCTTGTTCGAACTTTGACAATTCACCTCCGAAATTATTGGTTTCTCAGAGTTGGGAACGATTTCAATGGATTCTTGAGGACTACACAAACTGACGCGGCCGCGATGGCGATCAGAGAGCGGTAGAGACCGCGATCAAAACAAACACATGGATATTCATGTGGGTTCACATACTGGCGCAGGCAGCCTGAGACGCGTCCTAAACTCGGTGTTAATTTTGATCGCTTCCCTGGCCGCCGACTTCACGTAAACGGCACCGCGGCCGCGGCCTCGCCAGTTTGTCCAGTCCTTTATAATAGAACTGTATCATGAAAGGAATTAAATAACGAACTTTTCCGAGATATTCATTCCTCAAATCTAGTCTGAAAACTATATCATATCAATTGAACTTACCAAATTATATATTTGCATCATCATATGGATTATCCAAAGGCATAAAGGGTAAGGGTAGTTATAATATCCTATAATTGATCATTTTGCATTCAATCATACTTTGTTCGTTAGAACAGAAATACATTTGACATTTCTGTTATGCCGGGTTCAGACGGGTGAAATGTAACGCGTAATGTAATGCGTAATGTAAAACGAATTCTCCGTGTGGACGGTACTATGAGCGTTTCATGTAATGCTCGTAGTAACGTCCACACGGAGAATTCGCCTTACATTACGCATTACATTACGCGTTACATTACACCAGTCTGGACCCGGCTTTTATAGGTAGATGATATGTATGAACAGTATACACAGATAGAACACAGACAGATAGAATTCGCATTCTGTGAAAACATAGAAGTTCGATGTGTTATAGAAACTTTGAAGAATCATATCTCCGAAAGTATTAGCTTGTTAGAGTTGAAATTGACATGAATGGATTTTATGGTGAAACTGCATCTTAAATATTTGGCTAATCGAATTATTCTATGACCAAACTGCATAATGAAAAAAATGTAATTCGAAATTTGTAATGTAAAAAAATTATATTTCTGCGTTACTCCGAAACCATCCGGCCGATTTTGTCCAATAACGATTTTAACCTAGATATTCATCTCCCAAAGCTACCCTGAGAATTTCAACTTCCTAGCTCATTCCGTTCGAGAGTTATCGTGTTAACGGCTGGCCAGACAGCCGGACAGAATAGATTTCGACCACGGATTATTGATCGGTGAGTCACACCGAATCGTTCAAGACCATTGTCAGCCAAAAATTCGAAAATTACAGACATTTGGGCAAGTTGATAAGCACTCTGTTCCGAGAGGCAAGAGCGCCAAAAAGCACTGACGTGAAATCAGTACTATTTAGCGCGCTTGATCACGTAGGCTAATTTGAATTGAATGAGGGACAGTATAATCATAATCATGTCTATTGCAAGCGTGCCAAAGCAGATTGGCCCCACGTCAATGCTTTTTTAACGTTTTTACTTCTTTCATAGTGGAGTCAATTTGCGTTGACTCGCTTGCTGTAGACATGATTATGATTATACTGTCCCTCCTACGTCTTGCCCAAGGATATCCCTCAGACGCTCCTTGAGCTTGTGCGACTAAGAAGAGTCAGTTGTGTTCTTTGTCGACTTGGTTAATATTTCCTTAAGCCAGCTTGGGCACAGCAATATTAATTTATGACCCGACAGTGAATGGTGTCCACTACCCTCTGGCTATATCTCCGGCTCACTCTATCCACTGAGCTTGAAGCACTCATCATTCAATTCAAATCAGCCAACGTAAACAAGTGCACCAAAGAGTACTGACTTCTCGTCAGTGTTTCTTTATATTTTTTCAAGTTTATTTGACAATTCTGTCTATTAATGAAGTCTGGATGTGAGTTTTACCATGGGTAAAAATAAAATAAAAAGGTTTGCTGTTAGGGGATCCCCGTTAAGAACGCAATTGCTCACACCTATTCTTATCCGAAATTAAAGTAATATAGATCTTCCACCTAAAGTTATTTATAAATTGGCCCCATGGAAATTGGAATTGACATTTCATCTCGGAAACATCGCTATTTCCTCGAAACTGACTTGTCCGTGCACATAATGGCTATGAATTATCTTTTAAAACCTCACAATATCGGCTCAGCAACCAAATTCATGACTGCTAGACATAAACCAATCCTAACATAAGCCATACAACCCAAAAAGAGCCGCTTCTACTCTGCGCATACACAATGTACTTGTGGCTGAAAGTCTTCTACAAAATCACAAACCTCACACAAAACTATGATTCTTCAATGTCAGTGGTTCAGGGGATATCGCACCTTCATGCCACGCATGCGCAAACCCGGGATTATATGGAGGAATAGCATCTTTCACCTCAAAACCACAATCCTCTCAAGGAGCTAAATCACTTCTCGTCTGCTCATGCGCATAACGAAAAATGCCCGAAAGGGGTAACAAGAATTTCAAAAAATTGGCCCAAGGACCACGTTATGGGCACTCCACTTTCGGACACTACGCTATTTCCTCGAAACTGGATTACACACTCACAGCATTCACATAAGGTGGTAATATGGCCCACGGGTCTCTCAACTTTCAGACAAACTACCGAGTTCAATTCAATCAGATCAATATTTTTCGAGTTATTGTGAAACAAAAATTTTTCCAATTATTGAATAATTTTATTTCGCCTTATTAGCAATATAATCAATACAAAACTTCGCATGCGTATAGAGGTCATTGTTCTACCGTTTGATGCTAAATTTCAGATAAATCGAGTAATCGGTTTCGGAAATATTCATAAAAAATATTTCAAATAAAAATGGCCATAAGTGCGAAACCGCTGGGTAGATTTTGCCCATTAACGAACATATCTGAAATATTTGCGCTCCAAAACTACCCTGCAAATTTCAACTCTCCAGCTCATTTCGTTCGAAAGTTATCGTGCTAACGGCCGTATCGGCCGGCCAGCCGGACAGAACTGGATTTGATCCCGGATTTTTCCTCAGTGTGTCGAACTCAATCGTTTGAGAACATTACGAACAAATAATTTGATACTTCTTTTTGGCCCTCTTGTTCCTCGGAACAGAGTGCTTATCAATTTGCCCAAATGTCTATAATTTTCGAATTTTTGGCTCGACTCACTGATCAAGAATCCGTGGTCGGAACCGATTCTGTCCGGCCGGCCGTTAACACGATAACTCTCAAACAGAATGAGCTAGATAGTTGAAATTTTCAGAGTAGGTTTGAGGGATAAATATCTCGGTTAAGTTCGTTATTGGGTAAAATCGGTCTGATAGTTATGGAGTAACGAAAAAAAAAATTTGTTTTTACAATAGAACTTTTGAATTCAAATTTTTTTGAGATGCAGTTTCATCATAAGAATCCATTGTTATCATTTTCAACTCTAACAAGCTAATACTTTCGGAGATATGATGTTTCAATATTACATCGTAAGTTCTATGTATTCACAGAATGTGAACACAGAATCTGTCTGTGTGACTATTCATAAATGTCATCTTTTCTAGCTATTAAAGATTGTCAATTCGAATATTTTCTATTAGAAAGTATTCGATTCTTGCATTTGTGTATATATACAAGACTGTTTTGATGTAGTTCATGGAGGCAATAGGAAAGAAGAACATAATGGAATCATCAAAAGAAATTACTGTTCGTTAACCACTGAGGTTAATACTACCTTTTACTTCCTTAAGAAGTGATTGTGAGACATGTTCCTTTATACAGTATTTTCATAATGTTGCTTGCAAAAAATACTGGAGTATGGATCTACATTTGTGTATCATCATTTTTTTGCGTTAAGGTTCATAATACAGAAAAGAATGTGTTAATGGTATGAACTATTAAATTTCAAATTATGAGAAGAGGATAGTATTTTATTAATATATTTTGAACTATTAAAATAATTTGTTCGTAATCCACTACCTACCTACTCAAATATCAGGAATAAATGGACAATCTGCTATGATTGTTTCCAGCCTTCCTCTAGACCTTTCGATTATACTTTCCTTATGTATGTCTTTCCTTAGGTATGTATGTCTTTCCTTAGGTATGTCTAGTTGTGAAAACTTTGCTTCGAGTGTGAGTTTTGTAACAACCCATTCCACGAGGTTTAATCATTGCAGATTGCTCCTTTAATCTTGATAAATAAATTTAATGCCAATTTTTAAAGCATTGAAGCGTTGTAGATTGCTCTTTTTCTTCAAGATAATTTTTGAAGCATTTTTCTTGAACGACACTTTTTTTTTAATTTAATTTGAATTTAATTTAATCCATTGATATAATTCCCAACTCTGGGAAACCAATACTTTCGGAGATATAATTTGTCTGTTTGAACAAGAGCGCCAAAAAGCTCTTGTCCACAGGGCTTCAACCAATTTTTTTTTCCAGTGATTGTTTATTTTTGAATGGTTGAATTGTTTCATTCCGGATTTATGAAAAGTTTCAGAATAAATTATTATATGACAATTTGTTGTTTCTTGTTATTATAAGACGCTCGAAGGAAAAAAATAGGTCCTAACACGTGCACAAAGTGACATTTCCGCATGCGTATATTTATCCGAACTAAGCTTTGCGTCGTTCATCCGACTGTAAATGTATCACTTTGCTCACTTCTTAGGAAATTAATTATTTTCGATCGCAATTGGGTAAAGACCTTGTCGCACTGCTCCGCTCTTTTCTCCTATCCAAGTCATTAATCAATTGTGTATTGTTCGTCAACTACTTATATACAGACTTCAGCCTCTTCTGTATGCTTTATAATTTCCCCTTCTTGTCTCCAACCTGAGTATAGAACCTTTTTTCTTGAACATAGATTTTGTTACATTGGATAGACATTCAATCTTCACCGGTTCCGTTTTGAACCCTCTTAACCTATAAATATTATTAATATTCTCCGATTTCTTATCAGTCTTTAGCGACTCATTTAATTTTTTCAAAGTATGCTCAACTACTTCGGGGCCATCCAAATTTAGACCAGTCGCAATAATGATATTGTTCCTTACATTTCTTCTCCAGAGAAGGATATTACTGTTTATTTTACTAACACATTCCTCAATATGCAAAAGTCTGTCCCCAGTTTTCTTCGCAACCCTTTCAATTTCACTCTTCAATGCATTCAATTCCCCCTGAATGAGATATGATTGCTTCGTAAGACCCTCCCTCAACACCTGAACTACCTTACTTGAATTGAACATTTCCTCAATATCCGAGGTGTATGGAAGACTTTATAATTAAACAAATGTACGATCTGATATCAGCTGGAATATTATGTTCTCAAACGAGAGGAATCTCCGAAAAAAAAAATAGATGACTAACCTTCAAAGTGTGATTCTTGTCTAATAAGCACTGATATCACATCCAATTAATTAGAATAATCTACTCGTATCCTAATCAACCATCCAACAGCAATTAATCCATATTCACACTCGATGAGTCAGTAATTTTCAGGGAACGAGATGAATACAATAAAGACATATCATGTAGGATGTTAAAATAATTAAATGACTACCTTCACAGTGTAATACTTCACTAATAAGAAATTATATCACATACAATTATTTATAATGATCTTCTTTTGTTCAAATCAGCCATCCAGCCACAATTAATTAATATTCACACTTGATAAATTTTCGGGATAGAGATGAATACAACATTCACATACAGTGATGGTGGGTTTCACGAAGCTCCGATTAGCTTAATTGTGGATTTAATTCGATGGTTGCATCAAAAATGAACTGGAAATTTAGCGCTGTCAAAGCTTCGTGAAAACCAATGTTAGAGTGTAAAGTATGGAATAATGGGTTTATTTTCTCCTCTAACAGGAATAGCGAAAAATGATTTGATAATAATAATAATAATAATAATAATAATACTTTATTTCCATATAATGCTTATAAGTACATTGCGGAAAGAGTCATACTAGGTCAAATAAATTTATTTTTCAGGGGAGCATTTTCACCTAATTCTTATTGTTCTACCATTTCCAAGCAATGAGGTCATCAAAAATTTTTTAAATGAAAAACGCCTATTTTTGGCGCTCTTGTTTGTGCTTATCAATTTGCCCAAATGTCTGTAATTTTCGAATTTTTGGCTGAAAATGGTCTTAAACGATTTGGTTCGACTCACTGATCAAGAATCCGTGGTCGAAATCGATTCAGTCCGGTCGGCTGTCCGTCCATCCGTTAACACGATAACTCCCGAACGGAATGAACTAGACAATTGAAATTTTTAGAATAGGTTTGGGACATAAATATCTCGGTTGAGTTCGTTATTGGGCAAAATCTACCAGATGGTCTCCGAGTAGCAAAAAAAAATTATTTTTTATGTTACAAGTTCCAAATTCAATTTTTTTTAGATGCAGTTTCATCATAAGAATCGATTGATATTATTCTCAACTCTAACGAGCTAATACTCTCGAAGATATGATTCTTCAACATTTCAATAATATATACATCGTATTACTATGTTTCCACAGAATACTGTACTTAATTATTCTATATATGAATTATTATATGATCTTTGTTCTTATGTCACATTATTTTCCTATGAGAGATATATGTCAAAATTATTTCTGGTTCCTTGTTTTTGGCGCTCTAGTTCCTCGGAACTGAGTGCTTATCAATTTTCCCAAATGTCTGTAATTTTCGAATTTTTCAATGAAAATGGTCTTAAACGATTTGGTTCGACTGACTGATCTTGAATCCGTGGTCGAAATTCATTCTGTCCGGCCGGCCGTAGGCACGATAACTCTCGAACGGAATGAGCTAGACAGTTGAAATTTTCAGAGTAGGTTTGGGAGATAAATATCTCGGCTAAGTTCGTTATTGGGCAAAATCAGACAAATGGTTTCGGAGTAACAAAACAAAAATTTTTGTTTTCGAAACAAATTCCAAATAAATTTTTTTTCAATAAGCAGTTTTACCATAAGAATCCAATGATATCATTTTCAACTCTAACAAGCTTATACTTTCGGAGATATGATTTTTCAAAATTTCAATAATAAATCGTATTTCAACGTTGTCACAGAATGATATAATTGTAGTCACATATGGTAAATACATCTGAGCCCTCGGATCGCTCGATAGTGTTTGTTATTTACAAATCGAGTACACGGAGTGATCAAAATGACGCTCAAAAGACTCGAAAATCACGTGATCTTAAAATCCGCTCGATCTTATCGGCTCAGTGATGTAATTACCATATGCACCTTATGTATGCATTGTCATAATGTCAACTTATTATCCTGAGACATGACATTATCTAATCAATCGAAGAATTGTGAGCGAAGTGAGAAAAATCTCAGTTGTTTGCTCCGAAATTAGTTTTTCTCAGAAAAGTCTTACATTTCGGAACGGAACATGAAGTAAGAGATCTGAGAGTAATGAGACTGCTTTTCATCCATAGACATAGATATAACACTCGAAGGGAATGAGCTAGGTAGTTGAAATTTTCAGTGTATGTTAGGGAGATGAATATCTCGGTTGAGTTCGTTATTGGGCAAAATTAGCCAGATTTAATTTGATTTCTTCCATGGTGCAGTTCTCATTCTCATGAATGCTCATTTAATCTTGATAAATAAACTATTATTTGAATTGAATTTCCTTTATGATGTAGTTCTATCATATGAATACATTGATATAATTCCCAACTCTGAGAAACCAATACTTTCGGAGATATAATTTGTCTGTTTGAACTAGAGTGCCAGAAAGCTCCTGTCCACAGGGCTTGAACCCATTTTTTGATATAAAATAAACATCCTGTTCTAGAAAACAAAGTATGATTGAATGCAAAATGACCAATGAAATAACATCAGCTATCGTAGAATTATGAGGTTGATATGATATTATAGTTTTAAGGTGATAATATAATGCCCGTGGATAATCTGTATGATGATGGAGATACTTCGGTATGATACATAATCAAATTGGGTTCAGAATATCTCCAGTAAAAACAACGAATTGAGGAATGAATATCTCGGATAAGTTCGTTATTGGGTAGAATCGCTCTGTTTGAATTTAAATTGTTTCATGATGCAGTTCTATCGTAAGAATCCATTTATATCATTCCCAGAGACCAATCATTTCGGAGATATGATTTGTCAAAGTTTGAACAACAGCGCCAAAGCTCCTGTCCACAGGGCGTAGACCAATTTTTTTTCTTGCCATATATATGTAGGTCATAAATTTCTTAATTCAGTAATGCACATATGATGCCATTTGAGTCATCAATTCTCGATATATTAATTTTTTAAATTTTAAAAATATGTGAAGATTTTGAGATGAAACATATTCATTGCAAAAACGATACTTGAAGGTGTAAAAATAATCATTAAAGGATACTGTGAGAAGTACATTCATTATTGAATGGATTCTTTCTGGGCTTTCTTCTCCAAACTCTGAAAAATATCTGTTAAAAAAAAATGTCTTATTTTGTTAATTGCTTCTGCGTAAGAAACACAAGATATTTGTCAGTAGCAATAAATCGAACAATGTAGCCTAACAAACTATAACGAAAGAACATCAACGATGAAACAACTAAATGTGTAATGTTTCGGAGTCTAAATCAGAAGATTCCTTCGTCAGACATTTAACGAAAATCTTCAGAATTATTTTTCATCGATATTGTTATTCTGAAATTCGAGAATTGAAAGTGTCATAACTTCCAAAAATTATGAAAGTACGCGAATCGAGCTTGAAAATCGGATCCAACATTTTGGAGAGTTTCAGGCTGTATTGCTCTTATTTCGTCCCGAATCTTCTGTTTCAACTCTTCGATATTGTTTGACCGATTGTGGTAAACTTTGCTTTTGATATAAATCCCATCAAAATAAGTATCACGGAGTCAGATGTGGAGGTCGAGCCGGCCATTCAATTGAACCTCGCCAACCGAGTCACCTGTTTGAAAATAATGGGGTGGGGCTCAATCTGTTGAAACCATAGCGTTTCATTTTGGGAAATCTGGATCTGCATCGTTCCGAAAAAAGGCCACCAACGCTGGAATCAGGGGATCCCGTAATAAATCCAAATATTTTGGACCTGTTAACGGTCCTTCAGTAAAGACAGCCCCTATAATCCTGTTCCTAAAAGTTCAATCCCGTACATTCACTTTTGCAGGAAATTGTGTATGTGCGATAGTTTTGTTGACAGTTGCATTTTAATAAAATGTTACTTCGTCGGTTAATAAAATTTAAGCTGGAAATCCCTCATCGGCTCTGCGGTCAAAATCATCTCCATTTTTCGTGCACTGAATTAATCTTGATTCGGTGTTTTTTATGGCATTTTAATTTTCTCAAAGCCAATTTTTCCGATATATCGAACACTCTCAATCGAATTTACCATGGTAAATTCGGAGTGTCCAATACAGGAGAACAGACTATAGAATTCACCATGGTAAATTCGATTAAGAGTGTCCAATACAGGTGAATGGACAATAGATCATACGCGCAAAAGCTCCTGACTTTACGTCAGTGCTTGAAATTATTAATTTTTTTTCGTGAAGTTAGGAGCTTTTGCGCGTATGTTTTTTTGTCCATTCTCCTGCATTGGACACTCTTAATCGAATTTACCATGGTCAATTCTATTGTCTGTTCTCCAGTATTGGACACTCCGAATTTACCATGGTAAATTGTATTGAGAGTGTAGAAGGTTCTGAAGGCTCTAGCAAAATTTCAGCGATATCGGACGAAAAGTTTTTGATATATAGAGTTTTATTCAATAATTTTATATGATTTATTAAAAATTTTCTAGTAATACGATCATCACAAAATTTTGCAAGAATTTTTACGTTGTCATTCTACAACTAATAACCATGTTTGAATTGGATCGGTTCTGCATTTTTCGAATTATTGAAGAAATATAAACCAAATCTCAGATGGGTATAACTCCAAAACTGTTCTGCCGATTATGCCTATAAAAAAAACGAATAGCGCATTCAGATTCTCAACATAACCTGAAAATTTCGAGTTGCTATCTCTTTCCTTTCATAGGTTATCGTGATGTAAATAATATCATTTAATAATTTTTTTATAATTTTCTAGAGAAACGATATTCACAAAATTTCACAAACGTCCTTAGGTTTATATTAAACACCTACTCACCATGTTCCATTTTGATCGGACTAGTATTGGTTGTAGACAAAATTATTACTCGGAAACCATTGGGCCGATTATGCCCATTAACGAACTTGTCCGTCCCATTGGGATACGCCACCTAACCTGAAAATTTCAATTCGCTATCTCTATCCCTTCTCAAGTTATCGTGGCAACGGCTGGACGGCCGTCCGGCCGGACAGAATCAAATTTGACCTCGAATTCTTGATCAGGGAGTCGAACCCAATCGTTTGAGACCATTTTCGGCGAAAAATTCGAAAATTACAGACTAATGGGCAAAATGATAACGTGATATTTCCCAGAACATACGCGCAAAAATTAAGAAACTAATTAGAATTAAATTCGGATAATACTAAAAATTCCAACGATTTGCAATATTCACTGTATAGGCAAGTAGGTACTAGAAGAACACACAATAGTTTCAGTATCAATAATAGTATCGTTTTTGGCGCTCTAGTTCCTCGGAACTGAGTGCTTATCAATTTGCCCAAATGTCTGTAATTTTCGAATATTTCGATGAAAATGGTCTTAAACGATTTGGTTCGACTCACTGATCAAGAATCCGTGGTCGAAATTCATTCTGTCCGGCGGTCCGGCCGGCCGCTCCGGCCGGCCGTCCGGCCGTACGCACGATAACTCTCGAACGGAATGAGCTAGAGAGTTGAAATTTTCAGAGTAGGTTTGGGGGATAAATATCTCGGCTAAGTTCGTTATTGGGCAAAATCGGACAGATGGTTTCGGAGTAACAAAAAAAAAATTTTTTTTTTACCAAACAAATTCCAAATTAAATTTTTTTTAATAAGAAGTTTTATGATAAGAATCCATTCATATCATTTTAAACTCTAACAAGCTAATACTTTCGGAGATATGATTCTTCAAAATTTCAATGTAAATCGTTTTTCACACCTTGATATAATTATTCTATGTATGAATTGTCATAATGTCAACCTGACAGAAGGGAATATTGTAACTTCAAAAATATTGGGGTTGAAATACTCGTATTTTAGCGATGCAACGGGGACCTCACCCGAAAATGTTTGAAAATATTACGTAAATATTGAAAGCATAATTCTGTAGTTCGAGAGAGGAGAAAATTTGGTGAACGTCGATCAGGAAATTTTTGATCGATTACAAGGTAATTTTTTATTTATTACTCATCTTCTTTCATATTATTACTCATCTTCTTTCATACATGTTTTATGGAATACCTACTATTTGTAGGTACTTTAAACCTGTTTTGGGCAATTGTCATACGAAACTTGTTTTTTTGGCGCTCTAGTTCCTCGGAACAGAGTGCTTATCAATTTGCCCAAGTGTCTGTAATTTTGGAATGTTTGGCTGAAAATGGCCTCAAACGATTTGGTTCGACTCACTGATCAAGAATCCGAGTGCGAAATCGATTCTGCCCGGCCGGCCGACCGGCCGTAGGCACGATAACTCTCGAACGAAAGGAGTTAGCGGATTGAAAATTGCAAGGTTGTTGTGGAGCGTAAAAATCTCGGACAAGTTCGTTTGATCTATCTGAAATTTAGCATCAAATTGTAGAATCATGACCTTTATACGCATGTGAAGTTTTGTATTGACCAGATTACCGCAAAGTGTAAAAAAAAAATTTTGAAAATTTAAAAAAAGTTTTTCCACAATAACTCTCGAACGGAATGAGCTAGGTAGTTGAAATTTTCAGAGTAGGTTAGGGAAATGAATATCTCGGTTAAGTTCGTTATTGGGCAAAATTGGCCAGATTTAATTCGATTTCTTCCATGGTGCAGTTCTCATTCTCATGATTGCTCATTTAATCTTGATAAATAAACTATTATTTAAATTGAATTTCCTTTATGATGCAGCTCTATCATATGTATACATTGATATAATTCCCAACTCAGAGACACCAATACTTTCGGAGATATAATTTGTCTGTTTGAACTAGAGCGCCAGAAAGCTCCTGTCCACAGGGCTTGAACCATTTTTATAATAAAAGATAAAAAAATTGATTCAAGCACTGACGTGAAGTCAGAAGCTTTTGCGCGTATGTTCTATTGTCCATACTTCTGTATTGTACAATTTACCATGGTAAATTCGAATTAAGAGTGTCCAATACAGGAGAATGGACAACATGATTTACCATGGTAAATTCGATTAAGGGTGTCCAATACAGAAGAATGGACAATAGAACATATGCGCAAAAGCTTCTGACTTCACGTCAGTGCTTGAACCAATTTTTTTTGTGATTTTTTTAAAATTTTCTAGGGGAACGGTTCTTACAAAATTTTAAACACGTCTTTATGTTGATTTTCTACTACTAGTTACCAAGCACCAATTCGATCGAATACTTATTTTTTGAGTTATCAAGGAAATAATATTCCAGGTGTGTATAACTCGGAAACCGTTAGACCGATTATGCCCAAAAACGAACTCAACTCTCCCTTTCGGATACGCAACCTACCCTGAATATTGCAAGTCCCTATCTCCTTTCGTTCGAAAGTTATCGAGGCAACGGTAACCCATCTACTGAACTCACACAAGAATGCTCGAATCTTCAACAATATTTAACCGATCGTATTAAAACTTGGAACTTGGCAGTAGAGTTAGGTTTTGAAATTTCAGCAATTTCAAACGAATAGTTACTGATATATAGAATTTTTTTTTCAATGATTTATTAAAAATTTTATACAAATGCTATCCTCACCAAATTTTGCAAACATTTTCGCGTTGGCATTCTACAACTAATAACCATGTTTGAATTCAATCGGTTCAGTATTTTTCGAGTAAATGAGGAACAAAAAACCACCAAATCTCAGAAAATTTCAGATGGCTATAACTCTTAAACCGTTTGGCCGATTATGCTCATAAATGAACTGAAATGTGGCGTTCTGGTACACATCCTAACCTGAAAACTTGAAGCCGCTATCACTTTCCGTTCTCAAGTTATCGTGACAACAAAAATATTATTTAATAATTTTTTAAAATTTTCTAGCCATACGATTCGAACAAAATTTCACGAACGTGCTTAGGTTAATATTCTACAACTACTTACCAAGTTTCAATTCGATCGGATTCATATTGGTTGAAAACAAAATTATTACTCGGAAACCACTGGGCCGATTATTCCCATTAACAAACTTGTCCGTCGTATTGGAATGCGCCACCTACCCTGAAAATTTCAAGTTGCTAGCTCTTTTCGTTCTCAAGTTATCGTGGCAACGGATGGCCGGACGGCCGGACGGCCAGCCGGACAGAATCAAATTTGACCTCGAATTCTTCATTGGGGAGTCGAACTTAATCGTTTGAGACCATTTTCGTCAAAAAAGCCGAAAGTTACAGACATTTGGGCAAAATGATAACGCGATGTTCCCCAGAACATACGCGCAAAAATTGGTTCAAGCACTGACGTGAAGTCACGAACTTTTGCGCGTATGTTCTATTGTCCATTCTCCTGTATTGGACACTTTTAATCGAATTTACCATGGTGAATTCTATTGTCTATTCTCCTGTATTGGACACTCTTAATCGAATTCACCATGGTAAATTCGATTAAGAGTATCCAATACAAAAGAACAGAACATAGAATTCACCATGGTAAATTCGTTTAAGATTGTTCAATACAGGAGATTGGACAATAGAACATACGCGCAACACTCTTAATCGAATTTACCATGGTGAATTCTATTGTCTGTTCTCCTGTATTGGATACTCTTAATCGAATTTACCATGGTGAATTCGATTAACAGTGTCCAATACAAGAGAATAGACAATAGAATTCACCATGGTTAATTCGATTAAAAGTGTCCAATACAGGAGAATGGACAATAGAACATACGCGCAAAAGCTCCTGACTTCACGTCAGTGCTTGAACCAATTTTTTTTTCTTGAAGTCAGGATAGAAAACAATGATGAAAAAATTAACACATTATTGTCTACCTTCAATTCTTCTTTAGGAGAAGAATACATAATTATTCTAGAATAGTATTACTGGAATTAATGTCATATTTAAATAATCAAAGTAAAGAAAATCATAAGTATAGTCACTAACATATTGAATGAAATTCAATTGAATTCCAGTAATATTCAATTACTTATTCTTAACCAATAAATGCCCATTGATAGATCTAAAGATGTTGAGGTGAAACATAAAGATTTATTCTCATTAGTGATAGAAAAACTGGCCTAAAATTCCTCTCTACCCATCACGAGATTTAATATCGACAAATGAGCCTCTCACCTTTCAAGATCAGAATGTGTGGTTAATTTAAAGTTAAGTTTTGAAGCCTTCAGCAAAATTCCAGCGATATCATATTAAAAATAATACATAAACTTTCAAAAGTCCCCTCTCACAAATATAATCCTCTGAAGGCACATGGATCTCTTGAAGAAGAATCGCCTACTCTATTTCTCAAAGATAATCACTCTTGTTCATAGAAATCCTTTCAATATTTAGGTGCCTGCTCCTAAGGTTTTTCAAAACCAGGTCTAACCGCTAATGTAGGGCTATCATCTCCCATAGATTTGTGATGAAATAACACGATTTTCCCAAGAACATACGCGCAAAAATATGTCATCATGACAATCATGGTTTTGAATGTTCTCGCAAAAATACCACGATTCGCATCCAGCTGCCGAACTCACAAAAGGCTGCTCGGTTCTAAAACAATATGGATCCGATCGTGTTCAAACCTGGAACTCTGCAGTAGAGTTAGGTTCTGAAGCTCTTCCAAAATTTCAGCCATGCCGGACGAATAGTTTTTGATATATAGAATTTTTTTCAATTATTTTCAATAATTTTTTTGAAATTTTCTAGTTATACCATCCTCACGAAATTCCGCAAGAATTTTCGCGTTGGCATTCTACAACTAACAACCATGCTTAAATTATATCAGTTTCGTATTTTTCGAGTTATTGAGGAAATAACAACCAAATTTCAGATGGGTATGATTTCAAAACCGTTTGACCGATTATACCCATAGACAAATTCAAATGTCGCATTCAGATGCACAACCTAACCTGAAAATTTCAAGCCGCTATCTCCTTCCGTTCTCAGGTTATCGTGTCATAAATAATATTTTTTAATAATTTTTTTAAAATTTTCTAGTGACACGATTGCCACAAAATTTCACAACAATGGTTAGGTTTATATTCTACAACTATTCACCAAGTTTAAATTCGATCGGATTTATTTTGGTTGAAAAAAAAATTATTACTCGAAAACCATTGGGCCGATTATACCCATTAACGAATTTGTCCGTTGTATTGGGATGCTCCACCTACCCTGAAAATTTCAAGTCGCTAGCTCTTTTCGTTCTCAAGTTATCGTGGCAACGGCCGGACGGCACCACAGAATTAAATTTCACATTTGGGCAAAATGATAACGCGATGTTCCCCAGAAAATACGCGCAAAAATAGTGCGAAGGCTCTGTGGACAGGAGCTTTGGCACTCTACCACAAATCATATCTCCGAAAGTATTGAAAAAATGTGGGAAAGCCCTGTGGATAGGGGCCTTGGCGCTATCGTTCAAACTTTAACAAATCATATCTCCGAAAGTATTGGTTTCTCAGAGTTGGGAATGATATCAATGAATTCTTACGATAGGACTGCAGCATGAAAGACATTGAATTCAAACATCATAAAAGAAATTAAATTCAACAAGAGTTCCAAACGTTATTAATCCGAAACCAGCAGACCGATTCCACCTACTAACGAACTTATCCGATATACTCATTCCTCCAATCTACTATGAAAATAATTATGTTATATCAATTGAAACTCAGCCAATATTCCAGTCTTGTTTTTACTGTAGATATTCTGAACCCAGTTTGATTAATTTACGAAAATATATATTTCCATCATCATATGGATTATCCAAAAGCGATCTAGGATAGCTGAGGTTATTTCTTTGGTCATTTTGCATTCAATCATACTTTGTTTGACATGTCTCTTATATGTAGATGAGATGACGCATGTATGAACACAAATCATTAAACCAATAGATGTGCACGTTAATTTTCGATTTCAGTATTCTGTGAAATCTTAGAATTACGATTTAATATTGAAATTAAAAAAAAATCATATCTCCGAAAGTGTTAATTTGTTAGATATGAAAATTATATCAATGGATTCATATGATGAAACTTCATTCTAAAACAAATTAAATTTGAGATTTGTAATGTGAAAATAAATGGTTTCTTCGTTATGGGAGGGCGAGGGTGAAAGTGCCGATTTTCAATCATTTCTGTATAAAATTGATACTAAAAGCGAAACACTAAAAGTTGTTTATCTATTCCTTGTGAAATTGCATGTAGTTTCAGAATGTATTGTGTTTTTATATCAATTTGTAACACTTTAATAATAGTGGACTATTTTTTAGGGAGAGGTCTATCGGAACAACCAACCACCTCTTCGTGGGGCGAGTTCAGCCGATGCTGAGGTTGGTTTTACCGCCCTTACTTTCCATTAGGAACACATACAAAAATCATTTATAATTGTAATAACCAGTAGACTTAATCTGAAAAGGATATCATCGGCTTCAGAATTGCAATTAGGATAGACAAACATAATGCTATTTTCGTCAGCTGTACACTTTATGTGCGCCCAGTTCTTACATGCGGTACACTCTATCTAGTTTTCTCCAGGCTTTGAATTTAAGTAAGAATCACAGCATATAAGACAATAACACTCATCATTGTCACCGCCTGCATCTTGTTGATCTTGCAAAATCTTTCTTTTAACTCGATTAATTTTGACCTTTTTGTTTTCCTTCCCTTTTCTCAACTTTATTCTTTTCGTCGTCGTCTTATTCTTACGCTTCTGTTCTTCAGCTAAAACATTCATTTCAGGTGTGTCGGTGAGGATAGCAGTTTTTCTATGGGTCTTCTGTAATTTCTGTAAAATAAAAGTACCTGTTATAAAGTAGCTCTTTCGGGGTAAGTTGTACCGCGGCACAACTAGCCCCCGCACAAAGGCACTTTCGACCCCTTTAATAGATGAAATACTTTGAATCCAACCTTAAATAAGGGGTTCTCTTTAATTTAAATTGTAATGAACCATTTGATTCTAAATTGAATTTATAAAACAACCTTGTAAAAATTACGTCAATATCTTTGAAATAACGAAAAATAGATCAAAAAAAATGAAGACAAAATTTTTACTCAAGTGTTATCGGAGCACAATATTGCACACTTCCACTCACAACGGGTCATCTACTCAACTGAGCTCGATCGTAATCATTGACAGAAATGTACAGCTGTAAAACGTTTTGCGTGGCAAATACAAACTATAGGAAACGGTGTTGGTTCCTGAGATATCAACAACGGCACAACTTACCTCCGGCACTTTCAACCCCGCTCTACCCTACTCCGAAACCATCAGACCGATTTTGCCCAATAACGAACCTAACCGAGATATTTATCTCCCAAATCTACTCTGGAAATTTCAACTATCTAGCTCATTTCGTTCAAGAGTTATCGTGTTAAAGGACGGCCGGACAGAATCGATTTTGACCAAGGATTCTTGATCAGTGAGTCGAACCAAAACGTTTGAGTCCATTTTCAGCCCAAAATTTGAAAATTACTTACATTTGGTAAAATTGATAAGCACTCTGTTCCGAGGAACAAGAGTGCCAAGAATCACTGACTTGGAGTCGATACTCTTTGGCGCGCTTGCTCTCGTTGACTATTTTGAATTGAATGATGATTGTTTCAAGTTTTGTGGAAAGAGCGAGCCGTGCATCAAGACAGAGGGTAGTGGAAACTATTCACTGTTGGGTCAAAAATCAAAAGTGCTATGCCTAGGTTGGCGTTAAGGATACAGTATCAAAGTGACAAAGAACACAACTGACTCTCCTTAGTCTCCTTGATCTCCTTGGGGAAGACCTAAGAGGGTCGGTATAATCATAAGCATGTCTATAGCAAGCGCGCCATTGCAAATTAACTTTACTATGAAAGAAGTGAAAACGCAAAAAAAGCTTTGACGTGGGGTCAATCTGCTTTGCCCCGCTTGCTATAGACATGATTATGATTATACTGACCCTCCTAGTTCTTCCTCAAGAGGATATCTAAGAAGCTCGTGCGACTAAGGAGATTCAGTTGTGTTTTTATCGATATTGTTACTGTATCCTTACGCCAGCTTATGCACAGAACTGTTAATTTTCGACCCGACAGTGAATGTTGTTCACTACCATCTGACTAGATGTCCGGCTCGTTCTATCCACTGACCTTGAAACACTCATCATTCAAGTCGAATTAGCCGACGTGAACAAACGCGCCAAAAAGTATTGTCTTCATGTCAGTGCGATCGTTAGAATATTTCGATATTTTGGCAATATCTTCACCAATATAGATCCGATCGAGTTCAAATCTAGAACGTTACTGTAAAATAAGGATTTGAGGGCTCTCGCAACGATATCTTACGGTCAGTTTCTGATATACAGAATTTTTTTAAATATATTTTTTTAAATTTTCCATTCTTGTGATCCTCATCCATATTTTTCAACTAACTCCACGCTTTAATTCCTTCAGATCACAATTTTTCGAGTTATTGGGAACACAAAATTTCAGTTGGCTATAACATTAACCAACTTAGCGTTAGCATTTGGATTCCAAGTACACTGAAAATTTCAACTTTCTAACTCATTGCGTTCGAGCGTAATCGTGCTGACGGCCGGACACAATTAATTTTGTTCTCGGATTCTTCATCAGTGAGTCGAAACTAACCGTATGAGTCAATTCTCGGCCAAGTATTCGAAAATTACAGACATTTGGACGAATTGATAGGCACTCTCTGCACTCAACAGTGCGCCAAAACCTCGGCTTATTTCTTATTTGAAATTGGTTCAAGCCCTGTGGACAGGAGCTTTGGCGCTCTTGTTCAAACTTTGAGAAATCATATATCCGAATGTATTGGTTTCTCAGAGTTGAGAATGATACCGATGGATTCTTATGGTGAAACTGCATCATAAAATATATTAAATTCAATAGTAATTCATTGATATCATTCCTGTCCACAGGGCTTTACCACTTTTTCAATTTGGCTTCTATGCGTCAATTTTCAAGAATTTTGGTAATCAAATTCAAAACGTAGGTCTATGACCCATCTGATGTTGGATTTACATACATCAGGAAATTATAATTAGAGTATTCTATGGAATCATATAGAATTGAGAATAATTATTCAAATTTTGAAAAAACATATCTCCGAAAGTATTAGTTTACTAGAGTTGAGAAAGATATCAATGGATTTTTATGATGAGAATGAATCTCAAAAAAAAATTGATTTTAAAATTTTTAATGTAAAAAAAAAATTCTTTTTCCTTACTCCGAAATCACCTGGCCTATTTTGCCCAATAACGAACTTAACCGAGATATTTATCTCCCAAACCTACTCTGAAAGTTTCAACTGTCTATCACATTCCGTTCACGAGTTATCGGACGACCGGACGGACGGCCGGCCAGACAGAATCGATTTTGACCATGGATCACTAAGTCGAACCAAATCGTTTGTAACCATTTTCAGTCAAAAATTCGAAAATTACTGACATTTGGGCAAATTGATAATCACTCTGTTCCGAGGAACAAGAGCGCCAAAAATCGTAGTTTCATGCATGAATTTGGGCCACTCGAAATGAAACATCTTATTGCCACAATTTTTCTTACTCTTTAAGAATAAATATTGAGAGTATTTTTATTGCGCTCTTGTTTTCACATATAGTGTGATATTTTCGTACAGACCATAGAGGATTATTTTGGCTTCCTGCTGACTTATTACTCCAATATTCATTATTATGATCGGATAAAGGTTGATATAGTACAATCACCAACCCAAAAGCTACACCGCTTCAAAATTTTCGCATCTTTCGGAAAACTCCCTATATCTCAGCAGAACGTTTGATGGTCTGTTTTTAATCAGTTTAAGGCCGGCGTTATAGAACTGGAATGCCTCTCTGAATTCATACTCTTAATTCATATTATCAATTCAGAAAACACGGAAATGCATACTTATTTACTATTCTCCTCACACATTCTGATTATTTCAGAGTATTAATTTCTAGATTCCAGAATTCAGATTATGAATTGAGAGAGAAATTCCGGACGTATATGGCCAGCCTAAAGGTCTCCTAACCACAACTAACGTTTGCACTATGGGTCACCAGCCATTCTATAGTCATAATATGTTCCTACTTGAGTGAGACCAAGATGCATAGAATAACAAGGTGTGGACACTCCCTACTAATTCCTGCTAAAATTTTCGGCCGAAAAACGGACCAAGAACTGTCAAATCACGTACTTTATGTACTACTTCACTTTATTAACGATGGTGCCGCTAGGGTCGATTTCGAAGATTCTGACAAGCGAATAAATGAAAACTGACAAGCGACAAAGTTCACTTTTCACCGTTGCTAGTTCGTAAATTCAAATTAAAAGAATATAATGAAGCAGTTTATTGAAAAATCAATCCATTTTTTGATTAATCAGATATCTGTTCGGAGATAATATGTAAACCACATTGGTTTGGAACAGAAATTTCATCTTGCCAAGACATAATGAGGTCAAATAAGGGATTTATCAGTAAAGGAGTTTCTTTGGAACATTTTGAATGGAACTGTAAATGAAGAAATCTGTGAAATCATTATTTTTCCATTACGAAAGATCACATCCAACGTCATTAGAGTACAAGCATTTAATTTATGTATTTTGAAATACATTGAATGATACAGAATTTTCTGTAATACCTCTACATTCAATATCTTTCGATATCATATTATTATTCAAATGTAGTAATTCCTTTATCATGTAAGGCTCTTTTAAATTGAGCATTTTACTTATTATATTATATGTATAATTTGAAATTTCATCAAAACATTCTCATGTATACAGCATTTTTTCAGTCACCCAATACCCCTTGACAACTTTTCATGTTCTCAGCAATTAGATTGCTGAATATAGATATTTAATTCGATAGCTATTATTCAGAACTAAGTATATACTGATGAAATATCGAAAAATGATTCATTAAATTGATAAACTAACCAAATAGAGGGTAGTGTACTACGTTTCAATCTTTTATTCAATATACATATATTCGCTAGAAAAATATTTTGAACAAACAAATGTTCTAATTTTCGATACCCTACCTCTAGCACAAGCCAGTTGCCATTCTTGTCGTTTAACAATATCCTTGAAACAAATAATATTATAGTATAAGAGCGCCAAAAAGAATGACGCCTTAGGAAAGCTATTCAAATTGATGAAATCACACTGTGTGGTTGCTCTGAACTTTGTTCTCTGCTAGTCCTTTCATCGTTCACAAATAATATGGTTAGTTTTCATAACATGGCATTTCATTCCTTCTCAATATATAACTGAATTGTATAATGAATATAATTATTAATCAATAGAGTTATATCTTAATTTCAACTGTTAAAACAGTTTATGTTCATCAACCGGCAAGATTATAGTAAATCAACAAGTCTTACGTTCTCCTATGTTGATTTATTAACAATTAACGGTATCAGCGATCTTTCAATATTATTAATATTAAAATTAATAACTATCTTGATACTAGAAATCTGCCCCTGATCCGGTAAGAATATACAATTATTGTTAAAAAAATATATTCGCATATAAACGAAATATTTTCGAAATGAAAATAGTATTTGATTAAAATGGTTCTGGATACTCGTTCAGAGTTCACACAGCAAACATTTGACTTACTTTCGGCGCGGCAAACGACTTTCCACAAGAAACTGGAATAAGCAAAGATTCAAATTTAATCTGACATGTCGGTAATTTTGTCCATAAAATTTCTACTGCCGGCATCTATCGGCGAAAATTGAAGTAAAACAAAATCCTTGTATTTTGACAGTATTTGGACCGCAAATCGGCCGAAAATATGTCAAAGAGTGTCTTCACCATGTATTCTATGCATCTATAGTGAGACCCTGTATCAAACAAAGACCACTTTTATCGTTCCAAATCCTCATTAATGTTTCATCGAGGAAAATTTTCTTTAGACTTCCTCTTGTTTGCGTTCACCTCTCCAAGCTCTGAAAAGATCAAACGACACGAATATAAATACTACTCTTACGAAGAAGAGTAACCATGCTTTTCTCTATAAGTGTATTTGATATAATGAATATTTCCTTAGTACAGTACACAGGCATTTTATAATCATTTTTAAGCAGCTTCAAGATTATTCTACTTAGGAACATGCCAAGAGGGCTTATTCCATTTCCATATATTACTAATTGTATTTATGTCATGGCAACTGATTTGAAGTTTTTAGAGAAAATCGGCGGAATTATCTCCTCCTAGGGACAGGAATTTAGAAGGTCGGGATGGGCGTAGGAACGTGGAAAAGAAGGTTGATTCTATCGAGGTGCATACATTTCGTTTCCCACTTCGGAACGTGAGTATTTAAAAAAACAATAGAAAAAACGTTAATTTTGCCGGTGATTTCTCGATATTTTCGACCAATCAAATAAACTGCTCCACAAGAGTTAGGTATATCATATTAAGTTGTTCTGAGGGGCGTAAAATTTTAAAGACAATATCAAAATCATGATCAGCTGCCAATAAAAACTTATTAATTCGACTTTAATGCATATTTTCACCCTCTGATCGTCTTTTACTAGAGTTTAGCAATTTTTCACATTATTCGTAAGATTTAGCATTTCAATATGCAGTTAACTTATTGTCAGTCATGTTAGCGATATCGAATTTAGTAAATTTCACGTGCTTCTTAAGATGCCAAGACGTAAATTAACAAACGCCGAGGCTAAAAGGGCTATCGGTATGCTACAGGGTGGCCTCACTCAAGTCGCTGTGGCAGAAACATTTCAAGTATCGCAAAGTGTAATATCGCGACCATGGAATGGGTTCAATGAGACAGGTTCGGTGCAGGAAAGACATAGGGTTGGTGGACCAAGAAAAACAACACCCGCACAAGACCGTTTTGTCACCATTTCGGCGAGGAGATATCCTCATTCTTCATGTAGGATGCTGAGAAATCGGCTTTTAAATGCTAATGGTCCTGAAAATTCCCTTGAAACCATCCGACGCTGTTTGGGGGAGATCAACCTGGCTTCTAGACGTGCATTGAGGGATGTTCCGTTAACACGTGAGCATAAACGACAAATATTAGAATGGGCCAGGCAGCATGTTAATCTGAACGTCCAATGGCGTAGTGTACTTTTCACAGATGAATCCAGATACGGTCGATTTTCAGATTCGCGATGAATAAGGGTATGGACTATGCCGCGTATACCCCGAAATCGCCGTCATGTGCAAGAGGTTCATCCATTTCGAGGAGGCTCTGTTATGTTTTGGGCGGGGATATGTTACAACGGGCGCACAGACCTTCACATTTGTCCTGGCAATATGACTGCTTTACATTATAGGGAACATGTCATTGGCAACGTAGTGGCAAGTTTTCATGCTGCCATTGGTGAAGCTTTCCAATTTCTTGACGATAACGTGAGACCACATCGTGCAGCAATAGTAGAAAATTCGCGAGACGAGCATGGTATTCCACATTTACCAATACCTCCGCATTCGTCAGACTTAGGCTGGTTTTCCTGTCACGCTGACGGTCGGCGCTGACGGTCAGCGCTGATCGGTCAGCTCGGATCCTTTCAGCATCACGCTGATCACTTTGAGATAGAGAAGGATGCTATTGTCTCTGGCTCACTGAATGTGGAGGCTTGTCGGCGCCAGCTAGTCAGCGGCGCCCACGCGCTGGCGCGTACGTGCGCGTATATAGCTCAGCGCTGACGGCCGTCAGCGCTGCGTGACTCGAAAACGCTACCTATAGCTACATACATATTGACCCATCAGCGCCGACCGTCAGCGTGACTGGAAAACCAGCCTTAAACTGCATAGAACATGCATGGGTTATGCTACAAAGAAGTCTAGATGATCACCAACCTCCACCAGCAACATTGAATGACCTCAAAGCACTACTGCCACGTTTATGGAATGAAATTCCTCAAGATATGCTCAACACCTTCGTTGACAGTATACAACGAAGATGTCAGGTGGTCATTGATGCCCGTGGTGGCCATACCTTGTATTGAAGGCATAAAAAGACAAAAAAAAACAATAAAATGTCCGGAAATAAAAGTTGTTAAATTTGACCCTATTCTTTTAATCACCCTGTATATGTTGCAGACCAAAGAACTTACGTGCATTTATAGTTTTGAACCTAAAACTATATTAAATTACGTTTTCAGCGCAAACAAAGGTTTCAGAATGTCAGTTATTTTAGTTGAAAAGATTATCCCTAACTCGTGTGGAGCAGTTTATTTCCAGCACATCACATTTCTATATCGAGGTGAGAAATCACTTACATAATGTATGCGGTTGGCTCAGGGGTAGAACGTTTGACTTGGGAGCGGAAGCCCCAAGTTCAGTCCCGAGGCTATGAAATAAAATTTCTAGTTACGGTAATCGCCACCATTCACTGTTGGGTCAAAAATTAACAGTGCTGTGCCTAAGGTGGGGGTAAGGGCATAGTAACAAAGCCTACACAGAACACAACTGGTTTTCCTTACTCGCTCAAGCTCTTCTAGAGCTTATGAGGGGTCTGCTTGGGGAAGACCTAGGAGGATCAGTATAATAATATACAGGGTCAGGATAAAGTATGGAACCAAGTAAATAACTTTTAAACCAAACGAACGATATTTATGAAAATTTGCAGGTAAGTGCAATGGAACAAAATACATCTGATGTACATTTCTTTCTTAATAATATACTTCCGGTTTAACCGGAAATGCCATCAACCTCTTTGATTTAAATGCGACACCCTATATATTTTTACAGATTTTGAAAGAGTTTGTTATTTTGAATTCATACATACTGAGTTTAGTGTACACAAATTTGTTAAAACGAGGAATATAGCACTTTAATCAACGTCCTTTGAGTTTTTTGCATTAGAGCAAAAAACTATTTAGATAAACTAATTGATGTTGTTTGTACTCATAGTAATAAATAAACGAGTACTGTTTAGTAAGTCTTTTGTTTTCCATGTGTCAAATTCTAATTGACGGAAATAAATTTTACAATTTATAATGGTTCAATTAAGTGAAACAGAGCGTATTGAAATTTTAATGATGATCGATTATGGTGATCTTGTTAGAACTCCTGAAGAAGTGTGTCATATTTTTGATAATTTGCATCCGGAGATAAATCCTATATCACGCTCAACAGTAACTAAAATATTACAATGTTTTAATACAACTGGGATTGTAAAAAATTTGCTAAAACCTGGAAGACCGCTGACTGCAACGAACGAAACTGTTAAACAGAATATTGCAGTAGATTTAGAAGAATCACCTCAAACTTCCACTATAAATTTGGCACTAATCCATAGTATCAGTCGTCATACCTTGTATTGAAGGCATAAAAAGACAAAAAAAAACAATAAAATGTCCGGAAATAAAAGTCGTTAAATTTGACCCTATTCTGTTAATCACCCTGTATATGTTGGAGACCAAAAAACTTACGTGCACTTGAACCTAAAACTATATTAAATTACGTTTTCAGCGCAAACAAAGGTTTCAGAATGTCAGTTATTTTAGTTGAAACGATTATTCCTAACTCTTATGGAGCAGTTTAATTCGACTACTGTCAGATTGGAACGGAATTTTTTACGCTAAATATGCCGATCCGGACCGTTTTAGGACGGAAAACATGGCAAAAAATGAAGATGAGAGATCAAAATCGTCAAATAGTATGCTATATGGCGATATTCTTCAGAAAGGTGAAAAGTACCAGAATCTTTCCGAGGACTCTTCATCCATCAAGTCTTAAATTCCGTTTGCAGCCCCGCTAGCGCATAGGTTAAGAGTCCAACATTCTGAGTCGAAAGCCCGGGGTCAACACCCGGGGTCGAATCCCAGGGATACCCAATTTTTCAATTTTTGGCACTCTTGTTCCTCGGAACAGAGTGCTCATCAATTTGCCCAAATGTCTGTACTATTCGAATTTTTGGCTGAAAATGGTCTCAATCGATTAGGTTCGACTCACTGATCAAGAATCCGTGTTCGAAATCGATGGCCGTGCGTCCGTTAACACGATAACTCTCGAACGAAAGGAGTTAGAGGATTGAAATTTACAGGGTTGGTTTGGAGCGTAAATATCTCGGACAAGTTCTTTAACGGGCGAAATCCACCAAGCGGTTTTGGAGGCCGTTTTCAGTAAAAATTATATTTATGAATATTTCCGGAACTGATCTTTTGATCCATCTGAAATTTAGCATCAGATTGTAGAATAATGACCTTTATACGCATGCGAAGTTTTGTATTGATCGGGTTGCCGTAAAGTGTAAAAAAAATGTTTTAAATTTTTAAATTTTGTTTCTTCAATAACTCTTGAACAGAGTGAGCTAGGCAGTTGTAATTTTCAGAGTCGGTTCGGTAGATACATATCTCGGCTGAGTTCGTTATTGGGCAAAATAGGCCTGATGGTTTCGGAGTAACGAAAACAATTTTTTTTTTTTAATTACAAATTTCATATTCAATTTTTTTCAACATGCAGTTTCACCCTAAAAATCCATTGATATCATTTTCATCTCTAAGAAGCTAATACTTTCGGATATATGATTTTTCAAACTTTCAATAATAAATCGTAGGTTCTTCTATGTTTTTACAGAATTGTGTAATTATTCTATCTATGAATTATTATATGATCAGTGTTCATACTCGAACATGTCATCCTGTTGTAGAAGAGATAGTCAAATTAATTTCAGCTATTTTAATTTGATTTCTTCCATGGTGCAGATATCATTCTCAGATTGCTCATTCAATCTTGATAAATGAATTAATATTTGAATTGAATTTCCTTTATGATACAATTCTATCATAAGAATACATTGATATCATTCCCAACTCTGATAAACCAATACTTTCGGAGATATGATGTGTCAAAGTTTAAACAAGAGCGCCAAAGCTCCTGTCCACAGGGCTTGAACCAATTTTTTCTATTGATCGACATTGTGAAAATATTGCTCAATAGCTAGGTAGCTCTGCTGGTTTTCAATACTACATGATAGTAAATCCATTGATATCATTTTCAACTGTAACAAGCTAATACTTTCAGAGATATGATTTTTCGAAATTTCAATAATAAATCGTAGGAACTTCTATGTTTTTACATAATGGTGTAATTATTCTATCTATGAATTATTATATAATCAGTATTCATACTCGTAAATGTCATCCTGTTCTATAAGAGATAGTCAAATTCATTTCAGCTATTTTAATTTGATTTCTTCCATGGCGCAGTTCTCATTCTCAGATTGCTCATTTAATCTTGATAAATGAATTAATATTTGAATTGAATTTCCTTTATGATGCAGTTCTATCATAAGGATACATAGATATCATTTCCAACTTTGAGAAACCAATACTTTCGAAGATATGATGTGTCAAAGTTTGAACAAGACGCCAAAGCTCTTGTCCACAGGGCTTGAACCAATTTTTTCTATCTATCGACATTGTGAAAATATTGCTCAATAGCTAGGTAGCTCTGCTGGTTTTCAATACTACATGATAGTAAATCCATTGATATCATTTTCAACTCTAACAAGCTAATACTTTCGGAGATATGATTTTTCGAGATTTCAATAATAAATCGTAGGTACTTCTATGTTTTTACAGAATGGTGTAATTATTCTTTCTATGAATTATTATATGATCAGTGTTCATACTCGTACATGTCATCCTGTTCTATAAGAGATAATCAAATTCATTTCAGCTATTTTAATTTGATTTCTTCCATGGTGCAGTTCTCATTTTCAGATTGCTCATTTAATCTTGATAAATGAATTCATATTTGAATTGAATTTCTTTTATGATGCAGTTCTATCATAAGAATACATTGATATCATTCCCAACTCTGAGAAACCAATACTTTCGGAGATATGATGTGTCAAAGTTTGAAAAAGAGCGCCAAAGCTCCTGTCCACAGGGCTTGAACCAATTTTTTATATTGATCGACATTGTGAAAATATTGCTCAATAGCTAGGTAGCTCTGCTGGTTTTCAATACTACATGATAGTAACGTGAATAATGGATTTATCGAAGGGGATTAAGGGAAACTTTTTGAAAATGTCGTTATAAAAGTGTGTTTGGATGTTAGGAGGGGGATTTGACGGGAATCTTGAGGGGTGTTTTCCGAAAAATGACAGCACCGGAACGGCTTGAACGATTGTGATGGAACTTTGTGTGCGCGTATCGGTATATCTCAAAGAAGTTAACTTTCACAATTGGACCCGGTAGGTGGCGCTACAATCGATTTACAGGAACCAGAAACAGCTATACCGATTTTGATGAAGAGTTTCAGTAGCCTCAGGTTCACAATACGATCCGGTAGGTGGCACTTCAATCGGTCTAAAGGAACTCAAAAACGGATGGACCAATTTTAATGAAACCTTGAGAATGAGATTTAGTGGTTCTTAGGTTCACGATAGGATGCAGTAGTAGTGCTGTAATCAATTTATAGGAACACAAAAACGGCGGGACAGATTTTGATAAAACTTTGTATATGTGTTTCGGTGGGTCTCTGGTTCAAAATAGCATCAGAAAGGAGGGGCCCAATCGATTTATGGGAACTCAAAAACGGCTCCACCGATTTCGATGAATTTTTGTGTCTGCGTAGGTCTCAGGTCCACAATGTACCCCAGTAGGTGACGCTGCAATCGGTCAACAGGAACTGAGAAATAGCTCGAACGATTTTGATGAAAGATTGTGTCATCATGACACAACATTGGCATTGAACTACCAGTTCAATTGATCTACTGATTATATCGATCTACTGAAAAGATATAGATCTACTGAAAAATGTATTTCTACTGGGAAAATGTAGATCTATTGGAAAAATGTAGATCTACTGGAAAAATGTAGATCTACTGGAAAAATGTAGATCTACTGGGAAAATGTAGATCCACTGGAAAATTGTGGATCTACTACCATTTCCATTGATCTACTGTTTCAATTAATCTACCGATTTAATGTTGTGACGACCTTTTCTCCGGAGCGGTGAAACTTACTATCCAAACCTTACTCGGGCGCCAGTTGCAATAGGTTTTGCAAGGTTGCAACTCCTTGACAGAATCGATCACTGAAAATAATATTCCCGGGGTAACCTTTAAACAGTTGGAGAAGGGCTCTGTTTGATCTAAGATATTAGCGATGCAATGTTATATATTCTTTCACTGAAAAAGGACTCTGACACTGTGTAATAATATTCAATAAAACGCAAAAGGATTATGTACAACTTTATTTACAATATATTCACACAAATTCCAAATCAGTAAAATCAGTTATATACAGTGTCAGAGCAGAGAGGTAAGAGGAGAAAAGCAACACAGCAAAAGTAACTTGTCAGATGAAAACCTATTCAGATTCACCAGTGTCCAAAAGTAGAACTCGCACCCTGTATATCGGTCGGAATGAAAATCAATATAAGAAAACGATATACAGCGTAGTGTCCAAGAATGGAATCAAACGGCAGACTGCTATATGTCTGACCAGAAATGTAGTTACTCAATAATGGACACCGGTGTGGCTGACTTCGGAAATATGATCCACCCTGTATACCACTATGAATAGAATGTGTCGGTTAAAGGTGACACCGTTGAACTGTGATACACAAAGCGGTCACGGCAAATGTAAATTAAAATGTCAAGTATCGGTAATTAAACAAGAACCACCCTGTATATCAATGTCAATTAAGTTTCGGTATAAATTGACCGAGTTCAAATATGATATACAGAATAGTTCCTGAAAATGCAATTTCAAATGAGCAATGTCAATAATTAACAGTTAGATAAGGCCCACCCTGTATCTCAAATTAAATTAAAAAGTTTCATCCAAATCAGATGAACGGAAATATGATATACAAAGCGGGACCTGGAAATGCAAAGAACAACTCGCTAATAGGTGATAGTAAGAATTGACTAAGAATGAAATAGCAAACAATGAATTTGATTAATTTCTATGCAAGCAAATGAATAAGAATTATTAACATAGCGGTTGAAACGGATAGAGCAAGCTAGCAGATAGGTGAGAGCACACTAAGCGTCTTTCAGGCGAATATGGAATAATCAAATTATGATAGGTCGAACATACGAAATCGGCTAGTGTTCTCGGTCGGAAAATACGTTGTAGGCAACAACAGTGGTATTTTCTTTCGGGAGTCGGAATGGTGAAACTCAGGCACCGGGTCAAGGAACACCGGGTCAGCAACTGACCTAATGCTCGCCTCAACCAAATGATCTGAGGGGTTCTCGGTTGTGTCTTTTATTTCGTCTCGCAGGCCTACAAAGCGAGGATACCTCAACGGAGAAGGCAATCAAGAACGAAATGTGAGCGACACCCCCGGTGGTAACTACACAACGATTATTGTGTAGCAGGGAAAGGAATAAATTCAGATCGGAACACAGATCGCCGAATAAACGAATCTTCAAACCTACCACAGCGTACTCACCAGGTATTTTCACTTGCACAAACTGAATTTAATTTACCCAAAAATGAAATAAAAATAAAAAGAGAAATTCTACGGAAAAATATAAACTAAAAATGGATTTCTACGGAGTGATAATAAATTATATCTCGGAGAGTTAAAATTTCGGAATTTTTACAATACGAGCGGAATTCTAAGCGGAAAAATGAATGATAACTTATGAAACTCGGAATCTCGGAAAATGAATCTATAATCAATCAATTAATGCGGAATGAATTCGGAATAATAATGAATCAATCTATGCGGAATGAATTCGGAATAATAATGAATCAATCTATGCGGAATGAATTCGGAATAATAATGAATGCCCTAATTGCTGCGCACAGCGAATTTATAGGTTCGGTAGGTGAGTACGTCATGTGCCGTGATTTTGGGGAGATTTTCCAGAGGGGGGGAGCCCAAGGGGCCTGCGGATTGGTCAGACTCTATTTCTCTATCGGCACTACTTTTCCAGCGCGAGTCCGGAATCATGTCGGCGCAATTCCTGTCGTCGTCCCGGGTCCGATTCGAGCGTTAGAAAAACACATCAACACGCGAAAAAAAACTGTAACGTTACAGATAACCAGCGATCGCGGTCGACATACGTGTTTTTCTACATAGGACTGAATTTGAGTTTGACTTTAAATAATTCGAATTATATTTCTCATTGCGCTGAATGGAAAATTAATAAACGAAATTATTAGGACTTCGGTGGGCTCTTTGTCGAATAAACTGAAATAAATAATTCGACTAATTCGACTTATATTTCTCATTGCGCTGAATGGAAAATTAATAAATCAAATTTATCAGGACTTCGGTGGGCTCTTTGTCGAATGAATCGAAATACAATTCGATTAATTCGACTTGTTGAAGACTATTAGCTTTAAACATGAATATGAAAATGTAATTTTTGGGAAATTTGCTAGTAACGAAAAATCACTTCGTTACACACCCCCCTCACTTCTTAAGAAAAAAAAACAAAAGTTTTTTTTTCAAACCTCTCTCTCACCTACCGCTCTTACTCTATTCGCATACGGTGAAGAACACCTGAGGCCGCACCGCTAGGGCCAGCGGCCTGGGATAGGGCGCTGCTCGCAGGATGTTGCACTGCACGCCGATGGATCTCCTGGCATTCCGCCGGTCGGGGCTGATGGTGGTCCTCTTGACTGCTGGTCTTCTTTCTTCGGATTTCGGCGTCCTGGTCCTAGGGAAGGTTTCTTCCTGGTGTGAATTAGGATGTTTCGTGGCGAACATCCCCACCTTGGCCGTGCGGGTTTTCACCCTTCCAGCTGGATTACGAGGTTGGCAATCACACTCTCTGGACATGACTCCCAATAGGCCGCATCTCGAGCAGAATAGCCGGGGTGTCCCGGTGCATTTATTCCTTGAATGTCCCATTTCTCCACAGCGCCAGCAGGCTGCTGCGTCGAGCTCTACATATCGGGGTGGTTGACTTCGGTGGATGGCTCTGGATGCTCCTCTTCTATTATGGCGATTTCCTCTTCGGGTAGTAGGGACCTTAGTAGACGACGATGGGCCTTCTACCTGTCGTGGACTGGGCTCCTCTTCAAAGTTCCGGTTGCTGAACTTCGCGTGGGTGTATCCCTTGGTCCTGACAGTGGCCTTAGTAGATGTCGATGGGCCTTCTATTGGTCGTGGACTGGGCCTCTCTTCAAAGTTCCGGTTGCTGAACCTCGCTTGGGTGTATCCCTTGGTCCTGACAGTGGCCTTAGTGGATGGACGCCCTATTCTCGTCCTTGGCGTCGGAGATTCGTCATGGACTGAAGGTCTTCCTTCCCTCGTCTTGGACTGTCTGGGGTAGCTGGCGTCGACTGTGGCACTCGGGGTACTTCGGTTCTCGCCCTGGTCTTCGAGCCAACGCTCATACTCGCTCTCTACTAGGTCGTCGGTGGCCTGGATGGGTGAATCGAGCAGGCCGGCGTCGGTCATCTCCCACTCAGTCTGGCCCATATTACTCTGAAAATCGGTGGAGATTAGTAATGGTTCATTAATTCTTACCCCATAATGAATCACGTTATCCCATGGGTCCTTTGAAACTTCTTCGGCCGGTGATTTCGGTGGTGTCGTGGAGGTATCTGCGGGCTTCTTCAGCCGTTCTCCCTTGAGGAAGCATCGTGAAGTCCGGAAGTCGATACGGAAATCATGTGAGGCTAGTAGGTCCATACCCAGAATCACATCCATCGGCAGGTGGGGAACCAAGTACAATCTTGCTTCAACCAGTTCACTACCAATCTTCAACTTTGGATTGTAGGATTCCTCGACGGCGACTGAAGTACCATCAGCGACGGCTGCCAACATGTCTGTGACCCGGGTTGGAAACACCCCCATCTTCTTACATACATCTGCGGTTGTCTGACTCAGGAATGATCTCGTTGCTCCGGTGTCTAGCAGGGCTTCGACGGGTTCATTTCCTATGTACACGGTGATGATCGGACGGTTTTCTCGGGAACACGGTTTCGGCTCTATTGCGGATGCAGGGGAGGGAAACTGTCTGCTCCTTGCATTCTGACAATCTCTCGAAAAGACTCCTCGTTTTCCACAGCGAGAGCAAAACAATATTGGTCTGGAACGGCATTCGCTTCTCGTGTGTCCTATCTTTCCACATCTCCAACTTTGACGTCCGGTGTTGCTGAAGCGTACATCTTTCGGTGGATGTCCTGTTTCCCTCAATCTAGCGGTGGTTGGACTCACTGATCCTTTCTCGTTCGGTACCCTGGCCTGGGTTAGCGGTGAGGACGTGGGTGATGGTGGCTGCGGCTGTCCCTTCGTTCCTTGCTGGGAAGAACTGACGAAGAGGTTCCTTGCCATCTTCGGTTGCGAGTTTTCGTACACCAGGTGTGGTTCATCAATTAAACCCTTCCGGCTTGGAGGAGGATCATAACAATCCACGTGCCATTGCACCAACTCGAACACTCTTCCCTTTTCCAAAAGGTCCTGATATGTCGGCGTGTCCTGGAAGGCAAGGGCTGTCTGGTGGGATGGTAACAGGCGCTTCTTTATCATGTTCACCTGTTCCTCCTCAGAAGGCCTCCTCGTTGTCAGCTTCAGGAAGAGATTCTGCATCCTGGTGACGAAGAGCAACAACTTTTCCCCCTGCCCTTGGGTTCGTTTCCTTATCTCTTCCAATAGGTTCTCCTCATAATCCAGCGGTAAGAACGCCTCACGCAGTTGGTTTTTGAAGTCATTCCAATCCTGGAATGAACCTCGCCTCGGGATATACCAGTCCCTGGCATCCTTCCTCAAGAGTTCGAAGATAGACTCAAACAGGCTTCGGTGAGTCACACTGCGAGTTTCGGCCAACTGTTCAACCTCCTCCAGGAAACCATTCACGCTGGAAGATCCGTCGAAGTGAACGTTCCATTTGTAGACCGGTATGGACGGGCGGTCCGGTGACCAAGTCCTAGTATTGGGGTCGCTCTGGTTACCTTTACTCCTATCAGGATCAGATACTTTCTGTCCTCCCTGGTGAGATACCGGGGGGTGTCCTGTCCGAGATTCATGCTCGGCTCGTTCCTGTGCCCCTTGCTCCTGCCGGACGTCCCTCGTTACTGGACTGTGGTGGGCAGAGCAGTCTAACTCCTCAGGTTCCAGGAAAGGAAATGACACCCTCCTGGTGGACTCGGCTATGGACGGCCCATTTCTTCGGCTTGGTTCCCCTAGAGGGCTGCTGAGGTCCAGGCGCCTCCGGACGGCATCGCAGGCTCGCTCTCGTAGACGCTGGAGGAAATCGGTGGTCAATCCGGTCCTCTGGATGATTTCCGACTGCTGAGCTGCACCTGCTTCGTGCAGTTCATCAGGGTACCTCGAGTCTCCTGCATTCCTTGCCGGACTTGGAGTTCCCTGGTGGAAGGTCCCAACTTCCTGTGGTTCATTGGCCGTGGTCCTCCGACGGTTGAGCTCCAGGGGGTCATCCAAAGAAATCAAGTCGACTTCTCGCTCTATTCGGGAAAAGACATCCACTTCAGGATGGTCTCGTTCCCTGGCAGCTTCTCCTACTGGCGTCTGAAGGACCCTCCTCGCCTCTGCGAGTGTTTTGGCATTTTTCAGCATCTCGTACCCTTGTGCCAGAACCGACTTCAGATCGTCCAATCTGTCCTGTTCCTCCTCGGTGCTGGGTCTGACCAGCTCAATGCGGTTGCTGACGTGGACCAATCGGCTCCTGATGCGGACATCCTCATTAACAGCGTTGTTCTCATCAAAGTCTCGAATCTCCTCCACCAAAGACCCCAGGATTCGATGAACATTGTGCAACTCCTCCTCGGAGTTCCTGTGTCTGGTAGAGAGAGGCACATGCTGAGCCAAAACTTTCCTAAGTTCAGCCCGATTCTCATGGACTGTTCTTCCAGCCACGCATCCGCGGGCTTCGAGTTCCCATACTAACTCCTCGGCCCTAAGCCTGTTGACTTCCATGTCTGCCTTTAACTTCCTCTCCTCTTCTCGGATCGTTGACAAAAGAATAAGGTCCCTGCTCGGGCGCCAATTTGTGACGACCTTTTCTCCGGAGCGGTGAAACTTACTATCCAAACCTTACTCGGGCGCCAGTTGCAATAGGTTTTGCAAGGTTGCAACTCCTTGACAGAATCGATCACTGAAAATAATATTCCCGGGGTAACCTTTAAACAGTTGGAGAAGGGCTCTGTTTGATCTAAGATATTAGCGATGCAATGTTATATATTCTTTCACTGAAAAAGGACTCTGACACTGTGTAATAATATTCAATAAAACCAAAAGGATTATGTACAACTTTATTTACAATATATTCACACAAATTCCAAATCAGTAAAATCAGTTATATACAGTGTCAGAGCAGAGAGGTAAGAGGAGAAAAGCAACACAGCAAAAGTAACTTGTCAGATGAAAACCTATTCAGATTCACCAGTGTCCAAAAGTAGAACTCGCACCCTGTATATCGGTCGGAATGAAAATCAATATAAGAAAACGATATACAGCGTAGTGTCCAAGAATGGAATCAAACGGCAGACTGCTATATGTCTGACCAGAAATGTAGTTACTCAATAATGGACACCGGTGTGGCTGACTTCGGAAATATGATCCACCCTGTATACCACTATGAATAGAATGTGTCGGTTAAAGGTGACACCGTTGAACTGTGATACACAAAGCGGTCACGGCAAATGTAAATTAAAATGTCAAGTATCGGTAATTAAACAAGAACCACCCTGTATATCAATGTCAATTAAGTTTCGGTATAAATTGACCGAGTTCAAATATGATATACAGAATAGTTCCTGAAAATGCAATTTCAAATGAGCAATGTCAATAATTAACAGTTAGATAAGGCCCACCCTGTATCTCAAATTAAATTAAAAAGTTTCATCCAAATCAGATGAACGGAAATATGATATACAAAGCGGGACCTGGAAATGCAAAGAACAACTCGCTAATAGGTGATAGTAAGAATTGACTAAGAATGAAATAGCAAACAATGAATTTGATTAATTTCTATGCAAGCAAATGAATAAGAATTATTAACATAGCGGTTGAAACGGATAGAGCAAGCTAGCAGATAGGTGAGAGCACACTAAGCGTCTTTCAGGCGAATATGGAATAATCAAATTATGATAGGTCAAACATACGAAATCGGCTAGTGTTCTCGGTCGGAAAATACGTTGTAGGCAACAACAGTGGTATTTTCTTTCGGGAGTCGGAATGGTGAAACTCAGGCACCGGGTCAAGGAACACCGGGTCAGCAACTGACCTAATGCTCGCCTCAACCAAATGATCTGAGGGGTTCTCGGTTGTGTCTTTTATTTCGTCTCGAAGGCCTACAAAGCGAGGATACCTGAACGGAGAAGGCAATCAAGAACGAAATGTGAGCGACACCCCCGGTGGTAACTACACAACGATTATTGTGTAGCAGGGAAAGGAATAAATTCAGATCGGAACACAGATCGCCGAATAAACGAATCTTCAAACCTACCACAGCGTACTCACCAGGTATTTTCACTTGCACAAACTGAATTTAATTTACCCAAAAATGAAATAAAAATAAAAAGAGAAATTCTACGGAAAAATATAAACTAAAAATGGATTTCTACGGAGTGTTAATAAATTATATCTCGGAGAGTTAAAATTTCGGAATTTTTACAATACGAGCGGAATTCTAAGCGGAAAAATGAATGATAACTTATGAAACTCGGAATCTCGGAAAATGAATCTATAATCAATCAATTAATGCGGAATGAATTCGGAATAATAATGAATCAATCTATGCGGAATGAATTCGGAATAATAATGAATCAATCTATGCGGAATGAATTCGGAATAATAATGAATGCCCTAATTGCTGCGCACAGCGAATTTATAGGTTCGGTAGGTGAGTACGTCATGTGCCGTGATTTTGGGGAGATTTTCCAGAGGGGGGAGCCCAAGGGGCCTGCGGATTGGTCAGACTCTATTTCTCTATCGGCACTACTTTTCCAGCGCGAGTCCGGAATCATGTCGGCGCAATTCCTGTCGTCGTCCCGGGTCCGATTCGAGCGTTAGAAAAACACATCAACACGCGAAAAAAAACTGTAACGTTACAGATAACCAGCGATCGCGGTCGACATACGTGTTTTTCTACATAGGACTGAATTTGAGTTTGACTTTAAATAATTCGAATTATATTTCTCATTGCGCTGAATGGAAAATTAATAAACGAAATTATTAGGACTTCGGTGGGCTCTTTGTCGAATAAACTGAAATAAATAATTCGACTAATTCGACTTATATTTCTCATTGCGCTGAATGGAAAATTAATAAATCAAATTTATCAGGACTTCGGTGGGCTCTTTGTCGAATGAATCGAAATACAATTCGATTAATTCGACTTGTTGAAGACTATTAGCTTTAAACATGAATATGAAAATGTAATTTTTGGGAAATTTGCTAGTAACGAAAAATCACTTCGTTACAATGTGTCTACTCAATAAATAAATCTACTGGCTCATCGAATCCCAAAATATGGACTGTTGAAATATTGAAATTGCCGGATAAAGGACGTGAGCAACATCGGAGAGCATTTCCAAGATTTTTTTCGGAGATATACGTTCGTGTATTTTCAATATGTAGACATTCAAGGAAAGCACTGATGTTAAGTCTGGAACTTTTGCACGCATGTTCTTTAATCTATTCACGCCTCACACATTCATGAACCTTCATGCCGTATTTTAATCGTTAACACGAGAAGAAATGCCTAGACTGAATTCAAATTACAAAATAAATAAAACAGTAAAGCTACTCAGAGGGGATTCAAAATTCAAACCTCTATCTCCTGCGCGACAGAAAGGCACGATAACCTCTCGGCCACCGAAGAGTTGTTACTATTCTCAGATTTACGTTATTTGAAATGTCTACAGGAGATACCAGTTCAAAATTCTATTTTCACAATAATTGCTGAAATTCGAAGTGGATCGAGCTGAAATCGCTTACTGGATTATAAAATGGTGACTTGAAGGTTTGTGCGGAATTTCAAAGGAAGCTGTCAGATATTTCCTGAAATAAAAAATGTTCGAAAAAAAATTATTTTGCGCAAACTGATTCCTGGATATTCTACAACTAATAGTAATAGTAAATAACAAAGTTCTAATCGAGTTTAAATCTAGAACTTAGCCGTAATGAAGCTTTGACAGTTATTTCTGAATTTCAGTGATAACGGTCAAAAAATATCAAGAAAATTCGATGAAAGCATTGAATCTTCTATGAATGGTGCAGGTTATTATCCAATCCAACCTCAGAACATAGAACTCTTCTTGGAATTCAACTAATCAGTTATCATATTCCTTTTTACCGAATTCCGAACATATGATAATCCGTTCAATATCCCCTATTTTAAGCATTTCGAGCCAGTACCTATTGCGTTTTGATATCGATTTCAAACCAATAATTCAAATAAAACATTCATTCAGTAGATAATAGAGAAATCTACTTCTGCATCTCTGATCTAAAAATATCTGTTTCAATTAATCAAAATACGTCCAATAAGCCAAATTGGATTCTCTGAAAAAATACAGTGCCCTCATTACCACATTGGGATAGAAGAGGGGAAGAATGGGGTCAACTTATTGTCTCTAGCCAGTTGCTTTTGGGTATTTCGGAAATCCAGACAGTACGAAACCTTGGATGGATAATTCCAGGTCAATCAGTGTCGCCTGGCTGTCCGGATGTACGCCGCCTTGAGGTTCCTTTTAAGACCCTCTTGAGCATAAATGTGGACAGATAGTGTCTCTGCCTGTAAGATAGAGGGATCATGTCTCAGGGGCATAGAAATCCTCAGTATCAGACCATATGCCCCAATATTTACTCCCTTATCTAATTTTGATCCATCCGTGTACCAAATGGATGACTTTTTGTCCAATCGATTAACGAGGTCCACCGCAGCCAGACTGTTTCTTATGACCTTTGTAAATGCTGTTTCGAATATGGTTGGCATTATTATTTTATGAATTATGTTGGGCAGACGAAACTCGGCCCTTCACTGCGACCAATCAGTCTATTGTGACAAACCTATGGTTTATAATCTATACTCCACCCACAAGCTCAAGTCTTTTGATAAGGGAAATGAGTCTTTTGGCTGAGAGCTTGTTCGTTTCCCTCAGTCTAAGTTTGTGGACACCTGGTTGCTCAAATCTGATCCTGTCCCCAACAGGGCAGTCAGACATGATGAGTTCGATAGACTCGTCGTTCTCCAGGCATAGTCTGCATTCGGAGTCCTCAGTCCACCCAGCATACTAAGGTGTTTTCTGAGGCCACAGTGGCCCGTGTATACATCTGGTATACCATCTGGTATACAATTACTGACACATCAGCTGAAAGAGCCAGACAATGCAATCCTATAGGATTCTCAGATCTACCCTTGAGCCATTATCTGTCTCTTTCAACTGATGTGCCAGTAATTGTTGCGCGAGCATGTCTGTGTACAGGTACGCTGCTTCAGATTTCCCGGACCTTTGGTTCCAACCATCTGTTGTTTTCTCTCCCCGCTGCCCTGAGAGAGATACCACAGTCCACTGCAGGTGCAATGAGCCCCATGGAAGCCCCCCGTGTCACCAATGAGTGCTCCATCTCATTACCCTTTGTGTCTGAGTGGCCCCGGACTCATAGGGCTGCAGCCTGCAGCGCTCTCCAAGCTCAGCAAGTGTGGTTTGGCAATCCTACACAAACAAGGATTTGCAGTTGTATGAAGTTGAGGCCTTCAATGCAGCTTGGCTATACCATTGTATCTTGATCTGTAGGCCCAACCTTTCTCAAGTGTGAGCTTCACGCAGTGGTCAATGGCGAGATTTTCTACTTGACAGACTAGTAAACTACCCAGGCCGATGGATTCGCACCTAGCAATTCTGCGACCGCTGACTTTAGCTCCTACCCCTTGGGTGGTAGCGGAAGCATCTGTGAATCAACAGGAACCCTCAAGCAGTGGGGTCTCAGAGGTGGTCAGCAGGAGGATAAATATATAATTTCAGATCATCAGCGTATTGAGAACATCTAGATTTCATGAGTTAGGGCAGATCGGAAACGTAAAGAAGATAGAGAGGCGGTCCCAACACAGATTCATTCGAAACCCTACTCTGAACTGGTCTTGTAAAAGATAAAAAGCCCTGAACTCGAACCTGATATTATCTATCAAAGAGGAATCACGTAATCCAACCAAGTAAATCTACACTAATAAATACTAAGGTGCTCTTATTAGAAAATGAGACGATGGAGAGGGACCCTGTCAAATGCTTTAGGAAACTCCAGGTAAACTACGTCGACAGGATTACCAGAATCAACCGACAGTGTCTAGTCATTGATACACGTCAATAGGCATGTCAGTTGGTACACGACAATTCTCACACACAACTTACAAGCAACATAATCGGTCAGTATTTTTAGAAGATAGCTTATCGTCATTGTTGAAAATTGGTGTGAGAACGTCTCCCCTCTCTTTCAGTATCGTAATGAGTTCACTACAGCACTAAAAACAGTGCTGTAATGAACTCATTCCCGCATTGTTTTGTGGTAGGCAGCTCTGACATTCGATCCAATCAAATTTCAACCCACGTCAATTGTCAATGTAATATAATCTGGATATAGTGAAATAATTGTTGAGAGGAAAAGTTTTATTTTCATTAAAAAATAAGGTACTAGAGATTTCCTTCTTGCTTATTTTGAATCATTCATGCTATTAGTAAACTATTTTAAATCAGATATCCATGCCCTACGTACGATTCAAATTCAAATTCCGTAATCTGTCAACTTTCTTAACAGTCACACCAACCAACTGCCGAGATACAATACAAAAGTCACTGGGATGTATAATCTGACTTTTTCATTAAATTTCAACAGTATTTTACCAAACTTGTCTGAAATATAGAAAATATCGTCTAATAATCGTTGCAGGCAATTCCAACACTCGCTCCTTCGTCGCTCATTTTTGAATTTTGCATTCGTGTCTGAATAGGAGCCCATTCTGCAACTTGTTTTAGAATATACTATTTTCCATGCTTCATCTCCACGGAAGGAATGAGCAGACATAGATTATACTTCAAGGGATAGCAAGTGAGGTTGACCATCCCTTGAATACCCCTGCAGTAAGTCCATCCGATCCTGTTGCTGGATCTACACTGAGCTTCAACAATGCATCCTGGACAACCTGCAAGTGAAAAGCTATTTCCTCAATGGACTGGCTCTGCTGACCTACTGGAAGTTGTGGTAAGGCACCTGGAGGCTCGATAGAAAATTAACTGAAACTCCCAAGCTCTATCAATTCCGTCTGAAAAGATACGCGAATCTGAATAAATATTGATATGGCATTTGCAGTCAACCGTTAAAATTTTTCAGGTCTGACCGCTTTTGGGAGATAAATATCTCGGTTAAGTTTGTTATTGGGCAAAATCGACCAATAACGTAAACAAAAAGGTTTTTTAGATTACAAATTATGAATTCAATTATTTTTTTATGCAGTTTCATCACAATAATCCACTGATATCATTTTTAACTCTAGCAAGCTAATACTTTCGGAGATATGATTTTTCAAAATTTCAATAATACATCGTACTTCTATGTTTCCACAGAATACTCTGCCCTACCCTATATGCCACTGGATAACCCATCTAATGATGGAAATATATAATTTGGTGTGATTATCAAATTGGGTTCAGAATATCTTCAGTGAAGACAAAACTGGAAGATTGGAAGATTGTTAAAGTTGATATAATATAATTTTCAGAGTAGATTTGAGGAGTCAATATCTCGGATAAGTCCGTCATTTCATTTAAATTTAGTTTCTTTTATGATGCAGTTCTATCCATTGATATCATTTCCAACTCTGAGAAATCAATAATCTCGGAGATGAATTGTCAAAGTTTGAAGAAGAGCGCTAAAGCTCCTGTCCACAAGGCTTTCCCACTGTTTGGCGCTCTTGTTCCTCGGAACAGAGTGCTTATCAATTAAGCCCAAATGTCTGTAATTTTCGAATTTTTGGCTGAAAATGGTCTTAAACGATTTGGTTCTACTCACTGATCAAGAATTCGTGGTCGAAATCGATTCTGTCCGGCCGTCCAGCCGTTAACACGATAACTCTCGAACGAAAGGAGTAAGAGGATTGAAATTTGCAGATTAGATTTGGAGCGTAAATATCTCGGACGAGTTCGTTAACGGGCGAAATCCACCAAGCGTTTCGGAGTTATGGCCGTTTCATTACAAATTTCAAATTCATATTTTTTTAATATGCAGTTTCACCATAAAAATCCATTGATATCATTTTCAACTCTAACAAGCTAATACTTTCGGAGATATGATTTTTCGAAATTCCAATAATGAATCGTACTTCTATGTTTTCATAGAATGCTGTACTTAATTATTCTATCTATGAATTATTATATGATCTGTGTTCCTACATGTCTTCCTATTTTCCTATGAGAGATAATTGTCAAAATTATTTCTGGCTCGTTAATCTTGATATGAAATACACTTCCTGTTCTAGAAAACAAAGTATGATCGAATGCAAAATGACCTATGAAATAACCTCAGCTATCGTAGAATTCTGAGGATGATATGATATTGTACTTGGATTCAGAATATGTCCAGTAAAAACAAAACTGCAATTTTTTCTAAGTTTCAATTGTTATAATATAATTTGCAGAGTTGATTTGAGGAATGAATATCTCGGATTAGTTCGTTATTGAGGAGAATTGGTCTGTTTGGATTTGATTTCTTTCATGATGCGGTTCTATCGTAAGAATCCATTTATATCGTTCCCAGAGACCAATAATTTCGGAGATATGATTTGTCAAAGTTTGAACAAGGGCGCCGAAGCACCTGTCCACAGGGCTAGAACCAATTTTTTTAAATACGTACCTACTTAGTATCTTCTTGAAGGAATTTCAAATAGTAAAAGAAGAAATAGATCTGTAAATATTTATTAGAAAGGAAATAAATACAATTTTTCGATTATTCAAATAACATCCTCATCATCATGTGTTAATTCTGGTGAATTTTCACACGATTTGCCAACACAACGTCGAGACATTGCGGAACACATCAAAACTGCTTTTCTACACTCGCACCAACGTTCAAATCCCTTTTTACAATCAAAGATAATGAGATTCAGTAAATTATAAGGCGCAGAAGGAAACTATGTAGTGATTGGAATAATTGATGGGCCATTCTTTATCCAAGCTCATTAACACGGTGGAAGACCGAACTTTCTAATTTCCGGAATTAGTCTAGTCAACAAGTGCTTTTTAGGCAAAAATTTTTGCGTATTCTCCGAAAATTACGATTGAGGTGTCATTCGATCCGGAATGGCATGCAGATAAATTCTGAGAAAATGCTAAGGCCGCTCTCAAAAATTGCAATAGTTGCAAATGGGTTCAAGCCCTGTGGACAGGAGTTCAAACAGACAAATTATATCTCCGAAAGTATTGGTTTCTCAGAGTTGGGAATTAAATCAATATATTCTTATGAAAGAACTGCATCATAAAGGAAATTAAATTCAAATAATAGTTTATTTATCAAGATTAAATGAGCAATCTGAGAATGAGAACTGCACCATGGAAGAAATCAAATTAAAATAGCTGAAATGAATTTGACTCTTTCTTATAGAACAGTATGAAATGTACGAGTATGAACACAGATCATATAATGAAGCTTAGATAGAATAATTATAGCATTCTGTGAAAACATAGAAGTACGTACGATTCATTATTGAAATTTAGAAAAATCATATCTCCGAAAGTATTAGCTTGTTGGAGTTGAAAATGATATCAATGGATTTTGATGGTGAAACTGCATCTTAAATAAAAATTACAGACATTTGGGCAAATTGATAAGCACTCAGTTCCGAGGAACTAGAGCGCCAAAAAGTGTAATTCCCTTTCCGGGATTTGAGCCCGCCTTCTCTCGTTCCGAAACCGAAAACCATTTCAAAAAACCGAAACCGAAAACCCGACGGCCTAGACCAACCGGCTATCGGGCTCCCCGTACGATCTTGTCGATCTCCGGTATTAGAATAAAACGTCGGTACTTACCTGGAATATTTATTCTTAATTTTCACTTTTCGACATAAAATCGCCACATGGGGGTTTATTTGACGGTTTTTTACCCTTGTCTCTCTAAGTCGATTTTGACGTTTCTCGAACCAACTACATATTAGCAAGGAACTAGATAATGTCATGTCTCAGGAAAATAGGTTGACATTATGACAATTCATACACAGAATAATTATGTAGTTCTGTGAAAACGTACAAATACGATTTATTATTGAAATTTTGAAAAATCATATCTCCGAAAGTATTAGCTTGTTAGAGTGAAAAATTATATCATTGAATTCTTATGATAAAACTGCTCATTGAAAAAAAATTAATTTGGAATTCGTTCTGTAAAAAAAAATTTTTTTGTGTTACTCCGAAAAAATCTGTTCAATTTTGCCCAATAACGGACTTAGCCGAGATATTTATCTCCCAAACCTACTCTGAAAATTTCAACTGTCTAGCTCATTCTGTTCGAGAGTTATTGTGCCTACGGCCGGCCGGCCGGACGGCCGGATGGCCGGATGGCTGGCTGGACAGAATGAATTTCGACCACGGATTCTTGATCAGTGAGCCGAACCAAATCGTTTAAGACCATTTTCATCGAAAAATTCGAAAATCACAGACATTTGGGCAAATTGATAAGCACTCAATTCCGAGGAACTAGAGCGCCAAAAAGATGGAGGTTTAGGTTTAGCCAATATCTCAAAAACAAATGTTTGAGATAATTCGAATTTGAAAGAAGATTCAGATAGAGGAGGAAATTTCCTAAAAAAAAATGGGTTCAAGCCCTGTGGACAGGAGCTTTCTGGCGCTCTAGTTCAAACAGACAAATTACATCTCCGAAAGTATTGGTTTCTCAGAGTTGAGAATTATATCAATGTATTCTTATGATAGAACTGCATCATAAAGGAAATTCAATTCAAATAATAGTTTATTTATCAAGATTAAATGAGCAATCTGAGAATGAGAACTGCACCATGGAAGAAACCAAATTAAAATAGCTGAAATGAATTTGACTCTCTCTTATAGTACAGGTTGAAATGTACGAGTATGAGCATTCTGTGAAAACATAGAAGTACGATTCATTATTGAAATTTAGAACTTCATCTTAGCAGAAATTGAATTCAAACATCATAGAAGAATTTAAATTCAACAAGAGTGCCAAAAATTATCAATCCAAAACCAATAGACGAATTCTACCCAACAACGAACTCATCCGAGATATTCATTCCTCAATTCCAGTTTTGTTTTTAGTGGAGATATTCTGAACTCAATATTATTAACTTACCATTACCATTCCCATCATCATATGGATTGACCATCGGCATGAAAATATCAACCAACAACAAGTATGATATTATAATTCTCATATTGATACCATTACTGGAATGAATGACAATGAGACAACGTCAAAGTTGACATTATAACAATTCATAGAATAGCCACAGAATAATTCTATCATTGAAATTTTGAAAAATCATATCTCCGAAAGTATTAGTTTTTTAGAGTTTAAAATGATATGAATGGATTCTTATGGTAGAACTGCTTATTGAAAAAAATTTAATTTGGAATTTGTTTTGTAAAAAAAAAATTTTTTTTTGTTACTCCGAAACCATCTGTCCGATTTTGCCCAATAACGAACTTAGCCGAGATATTTATCCCCCAAACCTACTCTGAAAATTTCAACTGTCTAGCTCATTCCGTTCGAGAGTTATCGTGCCTACGGTCGGACCGGCCGGACGGCCGGACCGGCCGGACAGAATGAATTTCGACCACGGATTCTTGATCAGTGAGTCGAACCAAATCGTTTAAGACCATTTTCATCGAAAAATTCGAAAATTACAGACATTTGGGCAAATTGATAAGCACTCAGTTCCGAGGAACTAGAGCGCCAAAAAGGCTTGTAGGAGCAATATTTCTAATTTTACTTGAAGGTTGAAAATACGCCCGAAAACGGATACTCCGGCTTGCGCAAGCCTCTCCCCCTTCGTACCATTGATGAATAAATATTATTTAAACTTATTAAATATGAAAATACAAAATTCAAAAATATCAGGCGCCTGCAGGATAGATCAATGAACAATAATCCGTGCTCCAAAAATGTTTATCGCGATTTTTCAATTAGTTCTCCATTAGTTAATTAACAATTTTTTGTAGCACGAACATAAACATTGCAAGTACGATAATCGTTAAACTATTAGTGTGAACATTTTTTCCTTCCTCTCGTGGAGCTATTTTTCAAAGGTCTTGGAATAGATTCCTATTGGAAAATTTTAAAAATTGATAATTTTCATTTTGTTATGAACAATTTAATTAAGTGAAAAATTATGGTTTCAAAAATGATTTTTAATAATTATTATCTTCTATTGTTTAAAAAAATGTTATAAACCAATGCGTTGTTTATGAGATAATTTAAAATTTTCTTTTGAAACATAATTGAAGCTTTATAATTTTCCACTTAATTAAATTGTTCATAACAAAACGAAAATTAACAATTTTTAAAATTTTCCAATAGAAATCTATTCCAAGACCTTTGAAAAATAGCTCCACGAAAGGAAAAAAATTTCAGATTAAATTAACGATTATCGTACTTGCAATGTTATTGTTCGTGCTACAAGAAATTGGTAATTAACTAATGGATAACTAATTGAAAAGTCACGATAAACATTTTTGGACCAAGGATTATTATTCATTTTTTTTTTCATATTTAATAAGTTTAAATAATATTTATTCATCAAAGGTACGAAAGGGCCGAGGTTTGCGCAAGCCGGAGTACCCGTTTTCGGTATATAGGTCCTAGTTCCGGAAGTTGGAATTTTCTTTTAGGAAATTTCCTCCTCTTCTTGAATCTTTTTTTTAATTTGAATTCTTTCAGATAGTTTTTGAAATATGCGAAATATGGCAAAATACCAAAGCCCCTTCTTTTTTGGCGCCCTAGTTCCTCGGAACTGAGTGCTTATCAATTTGCCGAAATGTCTGTAATTTTTTAATTTTCGGCTGAAAATGGTCTCAAACGATTTGGTTCGACTCACTGATCAAGAATCCGAGGTCGAAATCGATTCTGTCTGGCCGGCCGGCCGTGGGCACGATAACTCGTTGACTAGACTAAATCAGAAACAGGAAGAATTACATTGTCCTTCAGGTTGAAACTTTAGCAGAAGCAGTTCCATGAGCCCATTGGCAGGCACAAAGGAGGATCACCTGAGAAGGATTGTCAGTAACAATTTGTTAAGTTACCGTCTGTAACTCAAACAGGTCTCCTCGAAATGAAAAGTTTTCGTTTTCGTGTTTGAGTGCATCCCGTAAACGTAGCTCCTCAACTTTATTTCAAAATTTTAACATGTTTTTCAAATAAAAAAAAATTAACATCTCGAGGATTATTGACCCAAATGGCATTGAATATGAATTACTGAATCCAGAATTGTATGTCGTATCTATCTATTATTGAGGATAATTGATCTTTCGGGGTTGAATGGAAGTGGAGTAGGCAGAATAATAATTAATTAACAAATTTTTTTATTCAATGTACATCACACTCTAAACGGCAAGAATATCATATTTCTTATCTATATACCAACAGAATGCAACACTATTATTAAATTAATATCCCTAATATCATTTGATCACTTGATTAATTTAAAGCTATTCGAAGTTCCACTATAAGGTAATATGGCACCTATTATCAGCTTGTAATGGCCGAAATGTCTTAATCTGTAAGTTCCTGGTTCAACATCTTCAGTCGTGTCCCACTCGACTGTTGCTTCACTGGTTCCTTTGAACAAGCATGTTTTCTTCCATTTGTACCTAAAATAATAATGATATAATATATAATATGCTATTTATATTTTGGCAGACATCTTCCGGAACAAATGTTTGTATACTGACTGACAAAGAAACTGCAACATCCAGAAGAAGCTGTTTGAATTTAAATGTTTTTTGGTAAAACATAGATAGTATAGCAATGAGTAAACGATTGCAATTTGAAGAAAAAAAACGAAAAATAAATTTGTAAATAATGTGTTTGTCCACCGCAATTATCTATACGCTTCCCAACACGTCTTGGCATTGATGCAATAAGATGGTATATTTCTTCTTGAGGGATACTATCCCAAGCTACCTGTAGTTCATGTATCAGAGCCGCCAAAGTCCGTAAGGGCTGGGGTAAATTTCCAACTCCCAAACATGCTCTATGGACGAAAGATCGGGGGATCTGGGCGGCCGTGGCAAAATATTCACATGGGTTGCTTCAAAAAAGTTTAAACTAACTGTGGCAACATGAGGTTGAGCATTATCTTGCTGAAATATTGGATTCTCGAGCCGGTTAAGGTAAGGGAGAACATATGGCTCCACTATTTCTTGAAGGTAACGCAGAGCTGTCATGTTACCTCGAATAAAGACTAAGAAGACCTACTTGCATGTGCAATAGCACCCCATACCATAACGCCTCTTATCCGGTGTACATGACGCTCAATATCAAACTGAGGTTCACGTCTTCTCCTCGACGTGTTCTAACCCTTCTTCGACCATCATATGCACTCAAGGAAAATCGAGATTCATCAAAAATGGCGACCTGATGCCATTCCATTCCACATTCCAATGTTGACGTTCTCTGCGCCACTGTAATCGTTGCCGGCGATGCTCAACCGTCAGAGGTAACACAAGATGGGGTCGATAATGCTGCAGTTTGAAAGACCTTATCCGGCGGTAAACCATTCGGACAGTTACAGGGCCTTGTTCTCCTAACCACTCATCAGCCAAATATAGAGTTGTCGCAAATCGGTCTCTAATAGCTATAAGTCTTAGATGTCGATCTTAAACTACATTTGTGCTCTTTCGACGTCCGGTGCCTACTCTTCTTCGATTTTGGGCATTATCAAACTACGCTTGACAACATCTCAGTAGTTGGATTTCTGTTCGTACGGTTAGCGATTTCTCGAAATGACAACCCCGCCACCAGTAGACCAATAATTTGACCTCTTTCAAATTCACTCAGCTGGCGATAAATTCCGCGTGCACGTGCTCTAGGCATATTCAACAACAAATAAACATTGACTTTTGTTCTCTTCGAACAGCTGGTTTGTACTAAAATTTAAAAAAAATGCAAAAAACCATGTACAATATGTAAGTAACAAAAAATGTTCACTTGAATAAACCTTCACGATTTTTTCTCCAAATTTTAATCATTTATTCCTTGCTATACCTGCTATCTATGTTCTTCCAAAAAAAATTGAAATTTAAACAGCTCCTTCTGGAGATTCTTTGTCGTTAGTATATTTTACTGATTGTCAAATTCAATTCTCCGTCCATCCTGGTGATCGTTTGTTAGTAGGATATATTCCGAGAAAAATGCTTCATGAGTCATAAACTGGATATTTGTATAGGGTTGGTTTCAAGTTCATTTAGGAAGCTTAATTGGCATTTCGCCAAACGGTTTTAGGGTTATATCTATCTAAAATTTTGTTGTTATTCACTCAATAACTCAAAATATATAAAACCGATCCAATTCAAGCATGGAACTTAGTTATAGAATGGCGACGAGCAAATTTTTGCAAAAATTCATGAGGATCGTATGATTGGAAAATCTCAAAAAAATCATTGAAAACAATTCTATATATCAGAAACTATTCGTCCGACATCGCTGAAATTTGGTGAGAGCCATTAAAACATAAAAAGCCAAATTGTCCAAATTTGAACACGATTTATTGTTGGAGATTCGAGCAGACTTGATTGAGTTCAGTAACATCCTTCATGAATTGTATTATTGGATGTCCATTGGACATCCAATAATATACAAAAGATATCCTTTGTATACTTTTGTAAATACTCAAAAAGTCTTGATTAAGCGTTAGCGATCTGCCAAATTGTATTCTTCTGAATTGTTTCATTTCATAGAGGAGATATTCGATAAAAATAAGAATTTTCCCCCAATTTCAAAGGCCACTAACTTGGAGGGGAAGGGGTCTAGAAAAAATATTATATAAAAGACCCTGAAGAACCATCTCTTAAAATTTTTGTATCCACCAAATAACCTGTATAATACGCACGTGAAATCTGCAGGTGAATGGTTATTATTCTCACTTTTTTTTTTCATGTGATTGATACGTTCCTTTAGTCATGTCAACAAGTGCTTTTTAGGTCAACATTTTTGCGTATTCTCCGAAAAATATGATTGAGGTGTCATTCGATTCGGAATGGCATGTAGATAGTTTTTGACAAAATGCTAAGGCCACTCATAAAAATGGCAATAGTTATAAACAATTAAGTGAAAAAAAATTGGTTCAAGCCCTGTGGACAGGAGCTTTTGCGCTCTTGTTCAAAATTTAACAAATCATATCTTCGAAAGTAAGCGTTGGGAATTATATCAATGGATTCTTATGATAGAACTTCATAATAATAGAAATTAAATTCAAACATCATGAAAGAATTTAAATTCAACATGAGTGCCAATTATTATTAATCCAAAACCAATAGACCAATTCTACCCAACAACGAACTCATCCGAGATATTCGTTCCTCAATTCTATGATGAACGATATATTTTTTCCTCGAATCCACTCTGAAAATTATATTAAATCAATTGAAGCTTCAGCCAATATTTGAGTTTTGTTTTTACTGGAAATATTCTGAATTCAATATTATTAACTTACCATTACCATTCCTATCATCATATAGACCAACCATGGGCATTAAATATCAAAAGTTGACATATCATGTCTCAGGAAAATAAGTTGACATGTATCAACACAGATCATATTAAAATAATTCATAGATAGAATAATTATCGCATTCTATGAAAACACAGAAGTACGATTTATTATTCAAATTTTTGAAAATCATATCTCCGAAAGTATTGGCTTTTTAGAGTTAAAAATGATATGAATGGATTCCTATGGTGAAACTGCATCTTGACAAAGACTTGTTTTGAAATTTGTAATGTAAAAAAAATTTTTTTTGTTACTCCAAAACCATCAGACCGATTTTGCTCAATAACGAACTTAGCCGAGATATTTATCTCCCAAACCTATTCTGAAAATTTCAACTGTCTAGCTCATTCCATTCGAGAGTTATCGTATTAACGGCCAGCCGTATTCTTAATCAGTGAGTCAATTCAATTTAAGACCATTATCAGCCAAAAATTCGAAAATTCAGACATTCGGGCAAGTTGATAAGCATTGTGTTCCGAGGAACAAGAGCGCCAAACAGTGGGAAAGCCTTGTGGACAGGAGCTTTGGCGCTCTTCTTCAAACTTTGACAATTCATCTCCGAGAATATTGATTTTCGGATGACGCAAGCAACGCACCCTTCGTACCTTTGATGAAGAAATATTATTTAAACTTATTAAATTAGAAAATAAAAATTGAAAAAATTCAGGCGCCTGCAAGATAGATCTATGAACAATATTCCGTGGTCCAAAAATGCTTATCGCAATTTTTCAATTAGTTATCCATTATTTAATTAATAATTTTTCCTAGCACGAACATTAACATTGCAAGTACAATAATTACTAAACTATTGGTCTGCGAATTTTTTCCTTTCGTGGAGCTATTTTTCAAAGGTCTTAGAATAGATTCGTGTTGGAAAATTTTAAAAATTGTTAATTTTCGTTTTGTTATGAACAATTTACTTGAGTGAAAAATTATAACGCTTCAATTTATAATATTACTATTGATCCGTTTTCTTATGATCAGAAACAACTTAAAAATGATTTTTGATAATTATTATCTCCTATTGTTTAAAAAAAATGTTATAAACCAATGCGTTTTTCATGAGATAATTTGAAATTTTCTCTTGAAAACATAATTGAAGCTCTAAAATTTTTCACTTAAGTAAATTGTTAATCACAAAACGAAAATTTACGATTAATCAAATTTTCCAACATGAATTCCAACAAGACCAATAAAAATAACTCCACGAAAACAAAAAAATCTCAGATTAATAGTTTAACAATTATCGCACTTGCAATGGTATGTGCGTGCTACAAGAAATTGTTAATTAACTAATGGATAACTAATTGAAAAATCGCGATAAACATTTTTGGACCACGGATTATTGTTCCTTCATCTATCCTACAGACGCCTGAATTTTTTTCAATTTTTTATTCTCATATTCAATAAGTTTATATAATATTTATTCATGAAAGGTCCGAAGGGGGCGAGGCTTACTCAAGCCGGAGTACACGTTTTCGGGAGTATTTTCAACCCTCTGGGAAAATTATAAATATTGGTCCTAGTTCCGGTAGTAGGACCCCTTTTTTAGGAAATTTTATCCACTCCTTGAATATTTTTTTAAAATTTGAAATATCTCTTATAGTTTTTGAAATGTTGGCGAAAAACCAAACCCCCTTCTTTTTTTTTCACTAATTGTTTATAACTAGTGCAATTTTTGCGAGCGGCCTTAGCATTTTCACGAAAACTATATACATGCCATTCCAAATCGAATAACACATCAATCATAATTTTCGGAGAATACGCAAAACTTTTGACCTAAAACGTACTTGTTGACTAGACTACTTACCCAATTAACTCTAATACTTCCTAATTGGAATGGGATTAAAACGCGACAAATACGATGTTGGAATGAAAATGATTCAGAATACTGGTTTAGGAATACGAGGTTGCTTATCCACATAAAAGAGAATTATTATTACCTAGTTTCCCAGTTGGCATCTGTGTAGACAATCTGCCACGTTCCATCGTCAAGCTGCTTCTCCACTGTTAAGAAAGTTTTTCCCTGTTTCACGTTATTCCTGGGATGTCCTGAGATCTAGAAGTTAAATATTTTTTTCTATTTATATTTTTAATAATATTAATTTAATTAATCAATCAATAATACATACACTGTTACAGAAATATTCTCCAAAACAACAATATACCGGGTGGCTCACCACAGACGCGGAGCTCGTTTTGATAATGAAGATAGTTTGAGAATATTTTTTTGCGATGTATGCAGGGTGTTCCATAGCTCGATTTTAAATTATTTTCATGTATAAAGGGTGTTCGAAAACAACGATATAGACCGAAGTAATTTTTTTTTAGTGTAACACCCTGTATTTGACCTAAAAAATGGGATGGCAAGCTCAAATTATGATGAGTTTCTTTAGTTCACTTCATACCTTGGAAGCATTACCATTTACGAGAAAATGACGTGAAAATATGGACCATTGGTCGACAAGAATCGGCAAATTTTGAAACGGTCTCAAAATTTCTGAACTCCCATAACTTTAGTGGTGTAGTTTATTCCACTCGCGTATAAAATCTAATACTCCTTCGAATGTTCTATGAAGTCTGTCCCACGTCATGCTGCAATCTTTATGCAAGCTATTTTTTGTCAAAGGGTTTACTTCAATGAGTTCAACACCTTGGTCATCAATTTTGGAAACACCCTGTTTATTATATTATACAGGGTGTCTGGTGAGGAATGGAACAACGTCTAGGTGGTGATGAGGGATGTCTCAAGGAGTGAGAAAATGCCATTTGAAATCATCTGAGGTTCATGGCTCCTGATATACAGGGAGTTTAAGAAAAAATTACGAAATTTCAAATGACTATAATTCAGGAAATTTTAGAGCTAATCCGATGACTTTTCGTATGAACAATTATAAAATGATTACGAATCTACTTGGATGAAAAATTCGAAATAAAATCAGATCCGGACTCAGAAATTTCAGTTTTTCTGAAAATAGGAAAAAACAACACCCTGTATGCGGTTTTCAAATTTTTTGACTTCAGATTCTGAGAGAGCAGGAAAAATACTTTCAAACTCAACTGTCGTCCCGAATGGCACAAATTTTCCCTGCTTTCTCAGACCCTTCGAATGTCAATCTTCCGATTTTCGCTTATTCCATATTTTTTTCTCGACATTTCAGAAACATGAGATCTCAGATAGTTACTTATAAGTAAAAAAAAAGAGCATGAACGAATCAAAAATTTTATAAAAATTATCAAAAAGGCGAAAAACAGTTAATATTTGGAAAATTCACGAAGTATTTCTGAAGTACTAATTGAAGATTCAGCAAACAACAAAATTAATGATTGATTCTTCAAATATTGTTCAAAATGAAAATCACCAACATCTACACATTTATCTGCTCTTTTCATTAAATTCAAAACTGTTTTCCTTATCACATTTGGGTTGTTTCGTATTTCGTCACATGCGTCTATTATTCGCTGAATTAATTGTTCCCTCGCATTTATCTCTTGCTCATATACCATAGTTTTAAGGTGGCTCCAAAGGAAATAATCTAACGGTGTCATGTCTGTAGACCGGGGTGGCTATGCTCTTTGACCACCACTACCTATCCATCTATTTGGATAGACCTCGTTCAAATTATTACTCACTGTAATTGAGAAATGTTGGGGTGCTCCATCATGCTGGAAGATAAGTCCTCTTTGATTAATATTCCCTAATAGATTAGGAAAAACATTCATGAGGAAATCTCTATAAATTTCTCCGGTGAGTCTTTCTTCGAAAAAAAAAGCACTGACGTGAAGTCAGTACTCTTTGGCGCGCGTGTTCACGGTGGCTAATTTAAATTGAATGATGAGTACTTCAAGCTCAGTGGATAGAGCTAGCCGAAGATCTACCCAAAGGATAGTGGAAACCATTCACTGTCGGTTCAAAAATTAACAGTGCTATATCTAAGCTGCCATCAGGATAGAGTAACAAAGTTGGAAAAGAACACATCTGACTCTCCTTAGTTGCACAAGCTCCTAGAAGATTTGGGAGGGTCAGTATAATCCTAATCATGTTTATAGCACGCGCGCCAAAGCAGATTGACTTTTTACACTTTTTCTTTCATTGTTAAGTCAATCTACTTTTGCACGCGTGCTATAAACATGATTAGGATTATCTAAATCAATTCAAAATTAGCCCCAGGGCCACGGTATCGGGACTTCAACTCGGAAACAACTCTACATCCCCCAAACTGACTTATCCGTGCACTAAATTGCCACGAATATCCTTTTTAAACCTCACAATATTGGCTCAGCACTCCTAACATAACCCGTACAACCCAAAAACAGTCACTTCTCTCCTGCGCATGCGCAATCTACTCGCGGCTGAAAATCCTCCCAAAATCACACACCTTATAAAAAACTCCGATTCTCCAACACTAGTGTTCCAGGAGATATCGCATATTGAATCCACGCATGCGCAGAACTTCACCAGGGGATTCTATAGAGGAATAGCATCCGTCACCCCAAAACCCCAATCCTCTCTGACGAAAACACCAGCAGTTAAATCACTGATGGTATGCTCATGCGCATAACGAAAAATGCCCGTAAAGGGTAACATCAATTTCAAAATTAGCCCCAGGGCCACAGTATGCACACTTCAACTCGGAAACAACGCTATTTCCCCCAAACTGACTTGTGTCCGTGCACTGAAATGACATGAATATTCTTTTAAAACCACACAGTATCGGCTCATTACTCCCAACATAACCCATACCACCCAAAAACAGTCGCTTCTCTTCTGCGCATGCGCATTTTACTTGCGGCTGAAAGTCCTCCAAAAATCACACAACTTACAAAAAACTCCGATTCTCCAACACTAGTGGTTCAAGAGATATTGCATTTTGAATCCACGCATGCGCAGACCCTCACCAGGGGATTCTATGGAGGAATAGCATCCGCCTCCCCAAAATCCCAATCCTCTCTAACGAACACACCAGCAGTTAAATCAGTGATGGTCTGCTCATGCGCTTAACGAAAAATGCCCGTAAGAGGTAACATCGATTTCAAAATTAGCCCCAGGGCCACAGTAAAGACACCTCTATTCGGAAACAACGCTACATCCCCAAACTGACTTTTCCGTGCACTGAATTGCCATGAATATTTTTTTAAAACCACACAATATTGGCTCAGCACTCCCAACATGACCCGTACAACTCAAAAAGAGTCACTTCTATTCTGCGCATGCGCAATCTACTTGCGGCTGAAAGACCTCCCAAAATCACACACCTTACAACAAACTCCGATTCTTCAACACTAGTGGTTCAGGAGATATCGCATCTTGAATCCACGCACGCGCAGACCTTCACCAGGAGATTCTATGGAGGAGTAGCATCCGCCACCCCAAAATCCCTATCCTCTCTGACGAAAACAGCAGCAGTTAAATCACAGATAGTCTGCTCATGCGCATAACGAAAACTGCCCGTAAGGGGTAACATCGATTTCAAAATTAGCCCCAGGGCAACGGTACGGACACTTCAACTCGGAAACAACGCTATATCCCCCAAACTGACTTCTCCGTGCACTGAATTGCCATGAATATTCTTTTAAAACCTCACAATATCGGCTCAGCGCTCCCAACATAACCCATATAACCCAAACAGCATCCGCCACCCCAAAACCCCAATCCTCTCTGACGAAAACTACAGCAGTTAAAAGAGTTCTCATCTGCGCATGCGCATAAAGAAAAATGTCCGGAAAGGGCAGCATGAACCTCAAAAAAATAGGTTTCGGCATTTCAAGCAAAGTATTCCGCAAAATAGTAGTAATTTTTTGATTTTTTTCATGTCACGTGGTCTTCACGAAATTTTGCAAAAGTGTTTGCTTTGGTCTTTTGCATCGAACTACTGAGTTTCAATTTAATCAGATCAGTATTTTTCGAGTTATGTTGAAAACAAAATTTAATAATTTTTGAATTTTTTTTGCCACATTAGGGCCGTCCGGTCAGAACAAAACTACACAGGCATATAAAGGTCATGGGTCTACAATTTGATGCCAAATTTCAGAAAGATCGAGTTTCGGTTCCGGAAATATTCATAAAAAACGTTTTGACTAAAAACGGCCTTAACTCCGAAACCGCTTGGTGGATTCCGCCCGTTAACGAACTTGTCCGAGATATTTACGCTACAAAACTACCCTGCAAATTTCAACGCTCTAAGTCGTTCCGTTCGAGAGTTATCGTGCTAACGGCCGGCAGGCGGGCCGGCCGGACCGGACGGACAGAATTGAATTTGACCTCGAATTCTTCATCAGGGAGTCGAACCCAATCGTTTGAGACCATTTTCGAAAAATACAGACATTGTGATGAAATGATAGCACACTGATCCTTGCGGAACACGCGCGCAAAAATGAGGACCTATTAAATGATTATCATAAACTGCGCACCACACATTAACACTGAAACGTCTCTGTGATTGTCTTTGTACGACAGCGAAAGGATTCTGTTGATGCCAAAGGTGATTATTTCGAGCATTGTTTATTCCATCGCGAGTGAAATGAGCTTCATCTGTGAATAATATTCTTTGGACATTTCTTCTATGACTTCATATCCACCTGGAAAATTGAAGCCGTGCGATCTCATCGCCAGGCTCCAACTGCTGGACCACTTGAGGGTGATATGGGTGATATTTTTCACTCTTCAGAATATTCCAAACGTACCATTTCGATACTTCATGAATTGAAGCCAATCGTCTGGTACTTACTCCCGGATTGTTTTGCACAGTTTCTAAAATATTTTCACGAATATTCTCTTCTATTGTATGTGGTCTTTCAGAAACTATTTTGCTGGAAAAAGCACGATGTTGTTTCGTATGCGCAACAAGGCGGGAAAAAATATTGTGATTTGGAACCCGACGGTTGGGAAAACATCTACGATACTCCCTTTCAGCTGCTCTTCCGTTCATATCACATGAACCATATACCAAAAGCATGTCAACATACTCTTCATTAGAAAATGTGCGCGGCATGATTTTCAACAAATTGAAGTAATATTGTATCAACAATAAATTCACTAGTTTGACAGATAACTAAATGCTCTATCTTTTCTCATCATGAATGATAGCAAACCATAGAATTGACATAACTGGCAACTAGATTCCAGACTAATGATGGAGATATGTACATGACGAATGAAACTTTGTATATTACAGGAAAAAAATATCCAAACTCATCTGAAAGATCGACTAAGAGACAGAAAGTTGACGGTTTTCATTTTGAACAATATTTGAAGAATTAATCATTAATTTTGTTACTACTGAATCATCAATTAGTACTTCAGAAATACTTCGTAAATTTTCCAAATGTTAACTGTTTTTCGCTTCTTTGATAATTTTTATAAAATTTTTTATTCGTTTATGATCATTTTTTTTTACTTATAAGTAACTATCTGAGATCTCATGTTTCTGAAATGTCGAGAAAGTGAAAATCGGAAGATTGCATTCGAAGGGTCAGAGAAGGCAGGGAAAATTCGTGCCATTCGGGATGACAGTTGAGTTTGAAAGTATTTTTCCTGTTCTCTCAGAATCTGAAGTCAAAAAAATTGAAAACCGCATACAGGGTGTTGTTTTTCCTAATTTCAGAAAAACTAAAATTTCTCAGTCCGGATCTGATTTTATTTCGAATTTTTCATCCAAACAGATTCGTACTCACTTTGTCATTGTTCATGCGAAAAATCATCGGATTAGCTCTAATATTTCCTGAATTATAGTCATTTGAAATTTCGTAATTTTTTCTTAAACTCCCTGTATATCAGGAACCATGAACCTCAGATGATTTCAAATGGCATTTTCTCACACCTTGAGACATCCCTGATCACCACCTAAACGTTGTCCCATTCCTCACCAGACACCATGTATTTGTTGTAACGTTCCTTTTTGATACAGACAGAGGTTTGTTTATGCGATAAAGTTGTCGATTGTGTTGACGTTGAATTTGACGTTGGGTCTCAGTAATGCCAATCGACGCCTAATGAATTGTGTTCAAGGGACCGGATGAGTTGGCAATATTGTTTCGTTGTGTCTGAAATTTTGTCATTTCGGCGTCGGTGAGATAAGATCTCCATTTTGTGGTGATTCAACGAAGGAAGCAATTGGTTATGCGCATTTTCGAAACTTTGTAAGAATTATTGGAATCTTCTTAGTTGGATATAGTTTCGAAACTCGAATTAAGTTAGTGAGGGTTATATTGGTTTGATTTTGGTAACCTTCACTTATCTCGAAAGAGGATTTGAAGACCTTTTGCAAATCCAAGTTGACCACGTGAATGATCTTGGCGACTTTGACAGGTATGTGTTAAATGTTCTATTCTCGTCATTTCTAGTGGAAACAATTCAGGTTGTAATTATTTTTCTGTATCCAGAATTATTTACCACACGTAAAAGAGACAAGACAGAAAATCAACAAAACGGCGACAAAACTATTGGGAACAATTAGCAGGACGTACGGACACGACAAGGACATTATAAAACAAAGTACAGAGAGTGTGATGAAACCGGCTGTGCTGTATGCCTCTGAAATATGGGGCATCAACGCAGAAAGGACTACACTGAGAAGACAGACGGACGCGACACAGAGACTATTGCTTCTGCTCATGAATAAGCCCTACGCCACTACACCAACAGCGGCACTGCAGGTTATCGCAGGGGTTTCGCCATGGTGGGCAGAAGCAAAACACAGACATAACGATTGGACTAAAAACAGAACGGACATACATACCAGAAGGCTCCAAACAAAAGACAAGCCACATCCCTCTAGAGAACGAAAGATAGACACAAACAACAAGAAAAAAAGACATTTTGTAAGGAGGAAAACGATGAGACAAGACATAATGAGGGAGTGGCAACATGCATGGGACACTGAACAAAAAGGACGAGAACTATACGAGCACTGCTCACAGATAGGGACGGACAGACCAAAACTTACATTCAAAGCGACACAACTAAGTACGGGACATGGAAACATGAATGGGTACCTACACAGATTTAACTTGACGGATCCGGCAGGAAATGTGACTGCAACGGACAAACAGAAGATGCTCGACACATAAGGACGGAATGCACGCTGGCAGACAGGAAATTATGAGGAAATACAACAACATAAATATATAATGAAGGAAGGACGGAAAGGCAAACGAAACGGACATAAACAAACTGAACGAATGGGCACAGAAAGCTATAAACGACACCAACTAACAAACTGACAATTAACGAGGACAAAGGTTGCAGCAGAACACCTAGCGGCAATCAAACAAATATAGCTAAAGCCGAAAGGCGGGAAGCTAAAAACACTCACAAGTCCCTGTATCCAGAACATTGCTGTGTATTTGAAGAATTATTTGGTGGAGGCACGGCCAGATTTAGTTTTGAAGCGAACTTATACAGGACCCCCCAATGTACGGAGTGTATAAACATTGAATAACAACGAATAACTTGTCTGTTTGATATTCTGATCACCGAAATTATTATGCATTGGGGAGATTAATTTGTTTATTATCTGAGAGGAGTCAATGATGGTTTCTTTTCTATCACCAGGGTTTTTTATGTTAGGAAGAGAAGAACTGGGGCTTTGGATTATAAACAAGGTGGTCCATAAGTAACGCTGTGAGACAGCCAACGCAGATCCCGAGTATACACCAGGTAGTCAGTAAGCAACGCTTACATCCAATTAGGAATTAGCAATTAGGAATTATTACATTACGCCGGGGTATCTGGGAGAATTAAATTTGCCTGGCGCCCATTTACTAGGTTACATTTTGCAATCCACTCCCATCTCCACTGAAGCTAGACCGCGGATCCCCGAGTTCTAGTAGCTCCGAGTTTAACCGCTGCGACTTGGGAACAGTCGAAGAGGTTATAATGTATATTATATACTCACGAATTTAGCAGATACAGTTTCCCCAATCTTGGCTTCACTGGGTGGTTGCTGAACGCAGTCGCCAAAATGACCACCTTTTGGAGCAGCGTCGAAGATGACTGGTGGCGTGAAAGAAATTAGCTGGGATCGAAAATCTGGTGGTACGGGACCTGATGGAACATCCTCTTGCTGAAAAAAGAGGTGAAAGTATTAATATCTCCAAAACTATAGTTTCAACCAAGTTACAATCGATAATTTCTCGACTCAGCAAGTCAAAAATGTTGAAAATTGCACTGACGTGAAATCAGGAGCTTTTACGTGCATGTACTATTATAGTCTTATCACCTCTATTGGGCAGTCTTAATCGAATTAACAATCCATATAGACCGTCTTCTCAGCTTTTATAAGACATTAATATATTCCGTACCATTTCAATAATAGACTTGAGTGATGAGGGAATCGTCTAAGATCACAGACTTTTTAATTCTGGCATATGCATTCTATCGGAATTGAAATTCGTTAAATATCTAATAATATACGAAAAAATTATGTCTCAAGTAATTTTAGTATACGATATTCACGAAATTCCGCAAAAATAAGCCAGTCGGTATTGTACAAGTAATTACCGACTTTTAATTGGATCGGATTTGTATATTTTGAGTTATAGAGGAAATAAAAGCATAAATTCAGATGAGTATGACTCCAAAGCCTTTTGGTCGATTATTATGCATGTTAACGAAATTAAATTTCAAACTCGGATGCCATAACTAATAACCATGTTTGAATAGGAACGGATTCGTATGTTTCGAGTTTTTTGGGAAATAACAACCAAATTTCAGAAGGGTACAACTACAAAACCATTTGGCCGATTACACCTATTAACAAACTCAAATTTTGTACTTGGATGTGCAACCTACACTAAAAGTCGCAAGTCGCTATCTCTCTACGTTCTCATGTTATCGCGAAATACTTAATAATTTTTTGTAAATTTTCTAGATATACGATTCCCACAAAATTCCCTCTTTGAATCGGTATTCTATAACTAGCTACCAATTTTCAATTCGATCGGGTCTGTATTGGTTGAAGACAAAATGAGTTAGGTAATCAGAAGCTGTTGGGCCGATCATGCCCATTAACGAACGACTCCCTCACATTTGGATGCACCACCTGCCCTGACATTTTCAAGTTGCTATCTCTTTCCGTTCGAAATTTAGTTTGGCAACGGCCAGTCGGACAGAATCAATTTTGACCTCGAATTATTCATCAGTTAGTCGAAACTGATCGTGATGAATCCTGATTAGTTTATCAGGATGTTATGCCTCGAAGGATCAAATGATGAGTCCTGATTCATTTATCAGGATATAATGATATTTCGAAGGACCAGAATCATACACCCTGAATGTTTTATCAGGGGGATGAGTAGAGGGGTATACTTAACAATAAGCACTCAGTAGTAATCTCGTTGATTACGGCGTAAGTTGTTACTTGCAATAAGACAACAATTACGAGGATAGGAAGTGGTCAATGATTCGAATGCGCTTTAAATAAACAATTAACTGTAATTTGTTGTTACCGTTACTTCGATACCAAGCACGAATTCATTATAGAAATGTAATATTTATACAATTTAAGGTCTTCCTTCTATATGATAAAGTATAGAAATAAGAAAGAAGTGACTACTTAAGTTGCTACGAAGACAAGGCAATGGTATTGTTTCGTGACAGATCAAGAATAGTTACAGAGGTATTTGTAGTAGTAGTTACAATGTTATTTTTAGTAGTAGTGAATTATTTCAGTGTAAAATGTATATATAAGCCCAGATAGAAGGAATTTAGGAGGTTCCTTCATCTGGGTATAAAACGGTGGTAATATTAACAATGATTGGGGTTAAAATCGTAAAACCGCCCTATAATATGTGACAATTATACTCTCATTTGTCGTTTACGAAAAAATAGTGGGAATACCTACTAGCTTCCCGAGGCCAGCACCAATCAGTGAACTTTTCTAGGTTGTTTAATCTTAGGAATTCGAAATCTCGAATATCTCCCCCTATCGGGACCAAACTTCACTCGTTTTCTGCATATAATCTATCAACGAAAGATGATAGATAAGGTTCACAGATTAGGAGTTTCGAAGCGTCTAGACAAAAAGGAATAGCAGCACTGGCAATGTGTAAGAAACTGATACGTTTCATGGCACTTCAGTTGTTAAATGCATTTTTATCATCTTTCACAGGAAATATGCAGAATATATCGCTCAACAAAGGTCGAAATTAACAAGGAATTCTACTCGCAGTTATCTTTTCGTAAATGATTATTTTCGATGGTGAGACCACACATGGTAAACTAACCCAGTTAACCCAAAAGATTCAAGATTTACAAGCGAGCTCCTTTGTTGAGAAAAAACGAATCTGCGTTTCCCAAAATGTGTAGTCCTGGGACGCAACAGATCGTTTGAGAACATGATAGGCAAAAATTTCGGAAATTACAGACATTTGGGAAAAATGACAGCACGCTGTTCCCCAGAACATGCGCGCAAAAAGGACTGAAGTGAAGTCGGGAGCCTTTGCGCGCATGTTTTATGTACATGTTCTATACAGGGTCCGAGGCCACCACACCGACACGGGCAAGGAGCTGATGGGCTACCATTAGGGTGTCACACTTCCTGCTGTTGATCTATACTCCGGGTCTTCTGATGGAAGTTAGGAATGGTTTAAGCCAGGGGTGAGTTTCCTTATTTTGCAAATATTTTAGAAACGAGTTGAGATAGAGCAATGAAATTTGACGTTTTGAGTAAGTAGCTCGAGTACATTGAAACCCTGATGAAATGAATTTTTGTAAAGCCCACTAAAACAAATGGTGGGGGAGGGGTACTGTAGTGGCCTAATTGGCCCTATAGCATATCATATTACTCATGCCATTGAGCTAATCAATCCACAAGGATTGTTTGTATAATTGATTCTATAAATCACATGTATCTTTCGATTGTTGATCAAGATGTTTATATACGCTTGAATGGTAAATATATACACCAAATGGGAGCGGTCGGCAGTCTATACAGTCTACAGTCTTCAGTACCCAGAAAATGTGTCATTAAACCTATCATCTCCGAGAGTAAGTGTTTTACTTGTACCCCTTCGGCATGCTAGATTAAGGCGAACCACCCGAGGACATCACAGTACTTTTTGAAAGAAATTTTTTTTGTTTTTCTTGGTAACGTACTAAGAATAAATTAGATTCCAAAACAGTGACTTTTTACCTTCCATTTTGTGTATCCTTGACACGTGGGGCTCAAGTGGTTACAAAGATATTGTCAAAAGAATGACACGAACACACTACATTTTCGATAACGGGGTAAAGCACTACATACAGATCGGCGTTTTCCTGCTCCACATTACCATATGGAATTTTTTTCTCTAGCGAATGTCGTTAGGGACCATAGCCTCCATATTTTCAAGATATTAAGAAGTATACATGGTGTTCCAAAAAAGGATAGTCATCTCACAACTTCTAAATTTTTATTGGTCCCTAACTACACTCGCAAGAGAAAAAATTTCAATTTGGTAATGGCAAACTGGAAAATGCCGATATGTATACTCCATTTACTTTTATAAAGTCTCCCGGTTGGCCATGATTTAGGTCTATCACGTTTTTGTAACTAAAACACAGGCAGGTTGGCAATACTGAAATATCGTCAAGGTCAAAACAATTCGCTGAGACGTTGCCAATTTCTACTCTCAACATAATCCTAACATAATCTTCGAATAATAAAGAACTCTTCGCTTTGAAATTGAAAATGCCGAAAGTAGTTTTGAAGAAGGAGAAGTGCTATACAGAACCGAAATCTGCAATAGGAAAACTTCATTCTGACATGTTGAACTCTCGAATGAAATTACTTAGTTTTCTATCATTATATTTTATTGAGGTGAGAATGCCTCGGGTTTCGTATTACTACTACATTTTGAAACTGGTTTATTTCAAATTGTGCAACAAGGTATTTAAATGTCTTCCTGAGTAAAGTCGGGAATTCCATAGACGTCTGTTCGTTTAGAAGTTTTCCTGCCTGGTTATTCAGGTAGTTTTATTCTTTTTTCAAATGAACTATCACAAAGTAACGGACTACTCTATCCATTAGTTTTCAATACCATTCCAACACTTGATTCTTGATTTCCATACAATAAAATAGCATAATTGAATCCCAGTTTATATACGTGAAATATTTCCAGTAACAACAGAGGAAAAATTTTCTTCTACAGTCGCCATCAGGACTGGAATGATTGAATTCACATAATATCTTCTCAAATTCATTATTTTTCCGAAGTAAATTCACATTGTGAAAATACGTAGTTACTACGACTTCTTTGTAGAGAGGACAACTTTGCGTAGTTATCTGACAGGAAAATGACTATAACCTAACATTTTTAAAATATACATGGTGAAATGTGTCAAATTTTCATGGCAAACCGGGAGACTTTTTAAAAGTGAATGGAGTATATGTAGTGCTCTATCCCGTTATCGAAAATGTTGTGTGTTCGTGACATTCTTTTGATAACATCTTTGTAACCGCTTGAGCCCCAAGTGTCAACGATACACCAAATGAAAGGTGAAAGATCGCAGTTTTGAAGTCTAATTTATAGTTAGTACGTTATCGTGGAAAAAAACTATTCATTCTAAAAAGTACCCCCACCTCCTACCATTTGTTTTAATGGGATTTACAAAAACTTATTTTAACGGGGTTCAAAGTTCTCGAGTTGCTTACTCAAACCGAAAAATTTGTAACGAAGTGATTTTTCGTTACTAGCAAATTTCCCAAAATTACATTTTTCATATTCATATTTAAAGCTAACAGCCGTCAACAAGTCGAATAACTCGAAGGTATTTCGATTTATTCGGCAAAGATCTCACCAAAGTCCTGATAAATTTAATTTATTAATTTTCCATTCAGCGCAATGAGAAATATAAGTCGAATTAGTCGAATTATTTATTTCAGTTTATCCGACAAAGAGCCCACCGAAGTCCCAATAAATTCGTTTATTAATTTTCCATTCAGCGCAATGAGAAATATAATTCGAATTATTTAAAGTCAAACTCAAATTCGGTCCTATGTATAAAAACACGTATGTCGACCGCGGTCGCTGGTTATCTGTAACGTTGCAGTTTTTTTCGCGTGTTGATGTGTTTTTCTAACGCTCGATTCGGACCCGGGACGACGGCAGGGATTGCGCCGACATTATTCCAGACCAGCGCTGGAAAAATAGTGCCGATAGGGAAATAGAGTCTGACCAATCCGCAGGCCCCTTGGGCTCCCCCCTCTGGAAAATATCCCCAAAATCACGGCACATGACGTACTCACATACCGAACATATAAATTCGCTGTGCGCAGCAATTAGGGATTCATTCCGCATTAATTGATTGATTATAGATTCATTTTCCGAGATTCCGAGTTTCATAAGTTATCATTCATTTTTCCGATTAGAATTCCGCTCGTATTGTAAAAATTCCGAAATTTTAACTCTCCGAGATATAATTTGTTATCACTCCGTAGAAATCCATTTTTAGTTTATATTTTTCCGTAGAATTTCTCTTTTTATTTTTATTTCATTTTTGGGTAAATTAAATTCAGTTTGTGCAAGTGAAAATACCTGGTGAGTACGCTGTGGTAGGTTTGAAGATCCGTTTATTCGGCGATCTGTGTTCCGATCCGAATTTATTCCTTTCCCTGCTACGCAATAATCGTTGTGTAGTTACCACCGGGGGTGTCGCTCACATTTCGTTCTTGATTGCCTTCTCCGTTGAGGTATCCTCGCTTTGTAGGCCTTCGAGACGAAATAAAAGACACAACCGAGAACCCCTCAGATCATTTGGTTGAGGCGAGCATTAGGTCAGTTGCTGACCCGGTGTTCCTTGACCCGGTGCCTGAGTTTCACCATTCCGACTCCCGAAAGAAAATACCACTGTTGTTGCCTACAACGTATTTTCCGACCGAGAACACTAGCCGATTTCGTATGTTCGACCTATCATAATTTGATTATTCCATATTCGCCTGAAAAACGCTTAGTGTGCTCTCACCTATCTGCTAGCTTGCTCTATCCGTTTCAACCGCTATGTTAATAATTCTTATTCATTTGCTTGCATAGAAATTAATCAAATTCATCGTTTGCTATTTCATTCTTAGTCAATTCTTACTATCACCTATTAGCGAGTTCTTTGCATTTCCAGGTCCCGCTTTGTATATCATATTTCCGTACATCTGATTTGGATGAAACTTTTTATTTAATTTGATATACAGGGTTGGCCTTATATAACTGTTAATTACTGACATTGCTCATTTGAAATTGCTTTCAGGAACTATTCTGTATATCATATTTCGACTCGGTCAATTTATACCGAAACATTTAATTGACATCGATATACAGGGTGGTCCTTGTTTTACTGTTGATTCTTGATTTCACTTATTCTGAATTGCATTTGCCGTAACTACTCTGTATAACCTATTTTAACTCGGTCCATTTATACCGAAACATTCAATTGACGTGGATATACAGGGTGGTCCTTCTTTTACTATTGATTCTTGATTTTACTTATTTTGAACTGCACTTGCCGTAACTACTCTGTGTATCATATTTCGAATCGGTCAATTCATACCGAAACATTTAATTGACATTGATATACAGGGTGGTCCTTGTTTTAGTTTGATTTTTCGCATTACTTATTTTGAATTGCAACTGCCGTAACTACTCTGTATATCTCATTTTGACTCGGTCAATTTATACCGAAACCTAATTGACGTCGATATACAGGGTGGTCCTTGTTTTATTATTCATATTACCGATCATTGAATTTCTTTTGCCGTAACTGCTTTGTATATCATATTTGAACTCGGTCAATTTATACCGAAACTTAATTGACATCGATATACAGGGTGGTCCTTGTTTTATTATTCATATTACCTATCATTGAATTTCTTTTGCCGTAATTGCTTTGTATATCATATTTGAACTCGGTCAATTTGTACCGAAACTTAATTGACATTGATATACAGGGTGGTTCTTGTTTAATTACCGATTCTTGACATTTTAATTTACATTTGCCGTGACCGCTTTGTGTATCACAGTTCAACGGTGTCACCTTTAACCGACACATTCTATTCATAGTGGTATACAGGGTGGATCATATTTCCGAAGTCAGCCACACCGGTGTCCATTATTGAGTAACTACATTTCTGGTCAGACATATAGCGGTCTGCCGTTTGATTCCATTCTTGGACACTACGCTGTATATCGTTTTCTTATATTGATTTTCATTCCGACCGATATACAGAGTTCTACTGTTGGACACTGGTGAATCTGAATAGGTTTTCATCGGACAAGTTACTTTTACTGTGTTGCTTTTCTCCTCTTACCTCTCTGCTCTGACACTGTATATAACTGATTATACTGATTTGGAATTTGTGTGAATATATTGTAAATAAAGTTGTACATAATCCTTTTGCGTTTTATTGATTATTATTACACAGTGTCAGAGTCCTTTTTCAGTGAAAGAATATATAACATTGCATCGCTAATATCTTAGATCAAACAGAGCCCTTCTCCAACTGTTTAAAGGTTACCCAGGGAATATAATTTTCAGTGATCGATTCTGTCAAGGAGTTGCAACCTTGCAAAACCTATTGCAACTGGCACCCGAGTAAGTTTTGGATAGTAAGTTTCACCGCTCCGGAGAAAAGGTCGTCACAAATTTCATTGTTCTTTATCAACTGGTCTCTAAAATTTTTGCAAAATAAGGAAACTCACCCCTGGCTCAAACCATCCGTAACTTCCGTCAGAAGACCCGGAGGACAGTTTAACAAGAGGAAGTGTGACACCCTAATGGTACCCTATCACCTCCTTGCCCATGTCGGTGGGGCGTCCTCGGACCCTGGATATTTAAATTCGATCGGATCTGTTTTTTTGAGTTATTGAGGAAACGGAATTTCAGAAAACTATAGCAGTTCCAAATTTTATTTTCACAACAATTGCTAAAATACGAAGCCAATCCAGTTGAATTTCGGTAGTCGATTGTAGAATGTCACCTCGAAGGTTTACTCGTTATTACGGTGGAATCTGACATTCTAAAATTTCCGAAGGATTTTTTTTTGTGATATGATTTTCTAGTAATATGATCCTAATCAACAAGTTTCAATTGGATGGGATATGTATTTTTTGAGTTTTTAAGGAAACCATATTTCAGATGGATATAAATCCAAAATCGTTCTGCCGATTTTCTCCATTAATCCACGTGGCAAGGGACGGCCACGTTCGGCAAGAAATTCGAAAATTACAGACATTTGTGCGAAATGAGATCAACGCAAAAAAATTTGAAGTGACAAATGTGGAATTTCAAGTTTGGACTCGTCCATTTTATATTTTTAATGGTATATAAGTTGCACAATTCGTATATTCGCTATTATACGCCAACTTTCTGAATCTCAATTAATGAACGCACTAAAACACTTGACATAACGTCGGTGCCCTTATGATTTTTAAATAATTTTTATTAATATCCCAGAAAATATTGTTCCCAAATTCAAATCGAGATGTTGCCAGGTAACTTTGGCGCGCTGTGCAAATCTATAGGCAGAGAATTTAAATCTGACAGTTAAAACAAGCGATCAACAAAAACTGGTACTCTTTTTGGCCGAGAATAGTATCAAACGATTATTTACAACTCACATACATACATTCACTGTTGGTGCGAAAATGAATGGTGCTGTGTTTGCAGTGGCATAAGGTCCCATTCAAATTCATTCAAGTAGTTAGTGCTAGGCGGGCTCTGGCTCAAAGGTGGCCATAACCCCACTTATTTGTTTTCGCGCTTAGAATGATGATTGACGCCATGACAGTTGAAACTATCACAGCGCCATCTTGGTGGACGGAATTTTTCGGAAGCTTTTGGGTCGTAGAATTTTATGAAAAAGTTCTCGGAGACGACGGGATTCGAACCCGGAATATTTTACTATGAGACCGGTGTGTTAACCGATCAGCCACAGCCACTAACCTTAAGTGGTACCTTTTTGGTCCCACATCAAACGCAGGTACCCTTTGCATTGTGAGTCTCAGGGGTGGCCTTTTTCAGGTAATTAATATGAGGCGATTGGAATTATTCTATCCGTCATATGAAGTTTGATGCATGAGGTACTAGATCCTTTTTTCGAATTATTATTGGGGAGGCATTTATCGTTTATATGAAAGGGAATACCGGGGATTATCTGGATCGAATAATTTCTTTTCAGCAGACCCATTACGAAATAACGAATTTTGTGGATCTTTTTTATTTTCAAGGGCGTCAGTTATCATAAAAATATTTTTGGACTAATATGTTGGATAGCAATTGATTGGGTGGGAACAGGTCAGATGAAACTTGTGCACAAAAAACAATTTTAAGGACATATTTTTATTGACATGAAAAATCTACATCATTTAACACTTTATTCTTATAAAAGTACGTGCATTCTAAGATTACATAACTTTCAACAGATGGATTAATTCTACAAAAGGAATTTATTAAATCTTCAACCGAATTTTGATTATTCTTCTGAGATAGATCTTTCATGATATCTAGGAACTTGTAATAGTAAAACGATATTTTTAAATATTTCAACATCTCTAGGCGATGGGAAATTATAGCAGTATTTAATTGGATCAATTTATTCAAGTCGGCATCGCTGAAATACATGAAGTTTTCCCATTTGGCAACGCGGGTCATCACACCTTTGGATTTTTCAACTTCAACGCCACAATCTCTTTGATCAGCATCATTTTCAATTAATGCAATAAACGATCCCCATTGCCAGTCGTCAAAAGATATTATACATTCATTAGATATGAGCATGACTGCAGGTTCAAAATTTCTTGCGGGACTTATACCACAATCAATAGAAGCAGACCCACATTCCATTTCCAGATGATTTTTATGTGTAAATTCCTATGAGGATTTCTAAGCTCGATTTTAGCCAAAATGGTTCTTTTCACATGAATATATGTAGATTTCTCAGCATCTCGAGATGATTGGAAAATTATTACTGCTCTCCACGCAATACTTTTTCAACCAAATAAACATCATGCTGCCGTGTTTTTTGCAATTCTTCTTGATAGAAAGCACCACTTATTGGTCTACCGGTAAAGTAGGTAACTCACTGGGTAGGTAAGTTGGACTTTTGTGATTTTAAATAGTTTAGTAGTCCATCGATACCCTTTTGTGAAAACGTGTCTAAATTTACGTACAATTCTTCTGAAATTTATGAGGTCATGCTATTTTTATGTGACTGAAGGCTAATTTATCTATGTCGTTCTTTGTATTAACGTCACGGGGTTTCATGCAATTAGTTCATTGTTTTTTATTATTATACTCATTTAACGACATCTTGAAGGATCAATCGATATGTTCCACTGAATTTTTTGTAAAGCACCTCTTTCAACGTTTTTATGACCCCCCTCCACTATTGCAGCTATCATATTACGATATATTTTATAATTATGCTTTTTTAATGACTTGTTCATGAAATTATCGGTTGAAAAATTCAATTCATTGATCAGATTGCAAGTTGCTAGGTGCCATGCTTGAGGATATCGAGAAAAGCCAACCAGCTTTCCTTTTCAGTGCTTGAGCACATATGAATTTGCAATCAATTACAACGAGAACTACTTGTGACAAGCTTATCAAGCTATCCTAAATGCATTGGAGGTTGTATACTTTTGAATTGGCAGCGAGCTAACATAACAAAAAATGTATTGGGTGGTTGTATGAATAAATACCATTTTTCGATGTATTATGGATACTTTAACAGAGCATATGAGACATATTTTCTGTCATTTCAACGTAAGCACAATTGTTTTAGAAAAAAAATTTTGGGTACTAGACATTTTGAACATAGATTTGAAGTCAAAAATATTGAATAGTTGCTTGGCACTGAGACAAAATATGCTAAATGTGAAATTTTGTATTCTTACTATCTGGAAAGATTGCATGAAAGATTGTACATTTGTACTGATTGTATTGTCATCAATAGTCACAATATTTGGATGAAAATGAATCCTAGTAGTAGTAACAGTTTTTTATTGACTACAGTCATTGGCCATCGACCGAAGTCCTTCAGCCTGGTGGATTATACATCTTTGTGACAAAAAAAAAGAAAAAAAATTATATATATTATACATTGCATATGAAATTTATGAATTAATTATCTTCTATTGTAGTTCCTGAAGTCTGTCCATCACGCTTCGAATTGGGAGATGAATCCTATTTACGCAAAAAATTACAAACGTATTAGAGACTCGCTATGATAAAATAAAAATCTCCTATTCAGAAGGACTATAATTTTCGATTTTGTTTACATTGAGACGGAAGTTTGTTTTATTGTATTTTCCAAAATAAATCTTATTTCTTCAGATACTGTATTGTAGTCAATTATTTAGGCATATTTATTCGGCAATAACCAGAAGAAAGGTTCATTATGAGAAATGAGTTCGACCCCCCAAAGAGAATTACATGAAAGACAGGTATCTTCTTCGAATTTAACGATTCGGTAGTCGGCGGGTACAAAGGCATATTTATTTGACCTAGTGAATGATGGGGTGCTAACTTGACCGCATTCCGATAAGAGGCCGGGTTTTTTTTTTCTAACCATTGGTGGGATCTATTGTATTCGATATTAGGTGGAAACAATTTTGTATTTATTGCATGTTGAGTGGTCATATATCTCTTTCAAAATACTGGAATCGTGTAAAAAAAGTGGGCTCGTAGTGTGTACATTTTTGATAGTAATACGAAATGTAACTCTACTCTATTTTTTCATTGCAAAATTGGTTAACAAATATATCATGAATATGTAAGTCATCAAGAGCTTGGCATCATTTTAAACATTTGATTCCCATGGTGTGATAGATGCTCAATTGATACTTCAAACGATAAAGAGAAGGAACTTCAATCGAGCCCTTTTTTCAGGTATCTTTTGCTTACGACGAATACATTCATGAATCTCAGAACGCACTCCATATCAGCTTTACAAAAATGTTCAGCATGGAGGATTAAGCTATAAACGCGCTCACAATTTTCGAGATATTAAGAAAAAATCTTATTGTGATGAGGAACTTGTTGAGATTTAAATATATGAAAAACAGGCCTGGTCAGTGGATATCAAATGAGAAGGTGTGATTTTGAAACTTTATCATCTGGCTGATGCTTGAGATGCTGTATTGAGAACGATCATCAGCATGTTTGATATAGGGGCATGACTTGGTTATGAAGGGAGGGACGACGATGAATTGGCAATATACACAGGATTGCAATAGATATGTGGAGGAAGATACGACGTATGATATTGAAGATGCAGAAAAAGAGACTGCGATGGATACTGAATTTATTAACAAATCAGCTTTTCACAATTATTTAGCGCGTCTTCTTGACATAATGGATAGTGTTGATCATTATTCATTTCATTTAATTTCGAGTTATTCTGATGAACGATGCTTAAATAATTTGAGATAATTTGTAATGAAAAATTAGAGTTTAGTTGCCATTTTTTATTTTAAAAAAGCAGTTTTTTAGATATGATCATAATACTTTTCCTAATAAATAACTTCAGCTATTCGAAGTTGCCAAATATTGTATTCTTTCAAAAGTATCTACAGTGCATTTTTTGGCATGCAGCAAGCATAGCTCGTCAACTATATTACTGATATCAAACCATTATCTTTATGAAGACTTTGTGTTGGATACCTTTCGTGTGTGCCCAGGGACCCCTTATATATGTTGGTGTGCAAACTCTTTGAATAGTTTTCACTAATGTGATCAATACTCATATAGTCATGGAATTTATCATGTTTCTTGATTGTGTGTTTCCTTAAAGCATCGTTTCATGTGAATTTCTTTCCACATACGAAACAAGCAAAGCCAATTTGCTTATGTATATTCATGTGTCTGCTCAAATTATTGGGTTGGGTGTATTGTTTTTCACAAATGCTGTAGGTATGAATTCTGTTGATATATAAAATGAGACTGATAAGTATACGCGTTAAATACTCTTTATATCAACTATATACATTTTTATAGATGTTTTATATACGTTTTGCATTCACTTTATAACTGAATATGTATCCATTCATGAAATTCTACGGTCGTAATAGATCAATCCAAGCACAATCATAACAATCTATACACATTCTTTATAGAAATTCAATAGAACACAGGAACAAAATTTGCCATATTTATTTGTGTATTTTCATAGACATTCTAGTATCTTCGTATAGATTCGTGCATCTTCGTACACATTCACAATCAATTTTGCTGAGGAGTATCAAGATATGTATTCGTTTCATAGTTTGGATATATGTATACACTCATGCATTTTTGTCGTATTCCATATGAATTCATCACGAAAAAGATGTAAGAACAAGCGAATTTGATGATGATTTAGGATTAAAATACACTCTACATACATACGTAACCAAGAAAAAGATGGAAAAACATGCGTCAAGCTAGCATCAAGCTATCATCAAACTAACATCAAGCTACCATCAAATTAGCATCAAACTATCATAGCAACTACTTCATGTATAGTTTACATCAGTTTTGGGTATTTTCGTAGGCATTCGAGCATCTTCGTATACATTCGTGCATCTTCGTACACATTCACAATCAATTTTGCTTAGGAGTATCAAGACATGTATACAATCATGCATTTTTGTCATACTTCATATGAATTAATCACGAAAAAGATGGAAGAACATGCGAATTTGATGATAATTTTGGGGTGAATATACAACCTACATACATACGTAACCAAGATAAGGATGGAAAAACATGCATCAAGCGTGTAACCATTTATCATTAACTTTATGAAGGATAGCTTTCTTCATGCAGCACCTCAAGCGTACTTTATATATGATTTGCAACCACTTTATGTACAGTTTATATCAGTTTTGGGTATTTTCGTAGACATCCGAGTATCTTCGTACACATTCGTACATCTTCGTATACATTCAAATCAATCAATTTTTGTATAGGAGTATCAAGACTTGTTGTTTATATCAATTTTGTGTATTTTTCATAGAAATTCGAGCATCTTCGTATACATTCGTGCATCTTCGTACACATTCACAATCAATTTTGATTAGGAGTATCAAGACATGTATACAATCATGCATTTTTGTCATACTTCATATGAATTAATCAGGAAAAAGATGGAAGAACATGCGAATTTGATGATAATTTGGGGTGAATATACACCTACATACATACGTAACCAAGATAAAGATGGAAAAACATGCATCAAGCGTGTAACCATTTATCATTAACTTTATGAAGGATAGCTTTCTTCATGCAGCACCTCAAGCGTACTTTATATATGATTTGCAACCACTTTATGTACAGTTTATATCAGTTTTGAGTATTTTCGTAGACATTCGAGCATCTTCGTATACATTCATACATATTCGTATATAGTCATGAATCAATCAATTTTGCTTAGGAGTATCGAGACTTGTTGTTTATATCAATTTTGTGTATTTTTCCTCTACATTCGAGCATCTTCGTATACATTCGTGCATCTTCGTATACAGTCATGAATCAATCAATTTTGCTGAGGAGTATCAAGACACGTATTCGTTTTATAGTTTGGATATATGTATACACTCATGCATTTTTGTCGTATTCCATATGAATTCATCACGAAAAGGATGTAAGAACATGCGAATTTGATGATGATTTAGTGTGAAAATACATCATACATACATACGCAACCAAGAAAAAGATGGAAAAACATGCATCAAGCTATCATCAAGCTATCATCAAACTACCATCAAGCTACAATCAAATTGGCATCAAACTATCATCAAACTATCATAGCAACTACTTCATGTATAGTTTACATCAGTTTTGTGTATTTTTCCTAGACATTCATACATCTTCGTATACAGTCATGAATCAATCAATTTTGCCGAGAAGTATCAAGACATGTATTCGTTTTATAGTTTGGATATATGTATACACTCATGCATTTTTGTCATACTTCATATGAATTAATCACGAAAAAGATGGAAAAACATGCGAATTTGATGATGATTTAGGATAAATATACAACCTACATACATACGTAACCAAGATAAAGATGGAAAAACATGCGTCAAGCTATCATCGAACTACCATCAAACTAGCATCAAATTATCATTAAACTATCATCAAACTATCATAGCAACTACTTTATGTACAGTTTATATCAGTTTTGGGTATTTTTCCTAGACATTCGAGCATCTTCGTATACATTCGTGCATCTTCGTACACATTCACAATCTGTTTAGCATAGGAGTATCAAGACATGTATTCGTATTATAGTTTGGATATATGTATACAATCATGCATTTTTGTCATACTTCATATGAATTAATCACGAAAAAGATGGAAGAACATGCGAATTTGATTATAATTTGGGATGAATATACAACCTACAAACATACGTAACCAAGATAAAGATGGAAAAACATGCATCAAGCGTGCTTTATATATGATTTGCAACCACTTTATGTACAGTTTATATCAGTTTTGGATATTTTCGTAGACATTCGAGCATCTTCGTATACATTCGTACATATTCGTATATAGTCATGAATCAATCAATTTTTGTATAGGAGTATCAAGGCTTGTTGTTTATATCAATTTTGTGTATTTTTCATAGAAATTCTAGCATCTTCGTATACATTCGTGCATCTTCGTACACATTCACAATCAGTTTAGCATATGAGTATCAAGATATGTATTCGTATTATAGTTTGGATATATGTATACACTCATGCATTTTTGTCGTAGTTCATATGAATTCATCATGAAAAAGTTGGAAGAACATACCAAATTTGATGATGATTTAGGATGAATATACAACCTACATACATACGCAACCAAAGAAAAAGATAGAAAAACATGCGATTTTACAGATTATTCAAGGCCAAATATACAGATGAAGATACACCAAGTCGATAACATTACAGATGTATCAAGAATTATATCCAGACTTGCACAATTTATTTGAGTAAACACAGGGTGCAGAAATGTATTTGTGATAGATGACTCGGGTACTTCCATTCCAAAGAAAATCTTGCTATTCACGCGTTAGTTTTTATGAAATGTCCAAAGACCCAATATGAAATATTGAGAAGAGATTTACATAAATACGACAATACTTCCGATTATGCTTGAGGGGATAATCCTTATGAAATTACTAGGGTTAACAAAAAATGGTATTAGGGATGATGAAAGTTGAAAATAATGATATTCTGATTTTGCAGGGGTCAGATCGAAACTGAAAAACTCAACAACGAATGATGAAATTAATATACAGAAGTGTTTCAACACCAACGCTAGTGGGAGACATTCACTGTCGGGGCAAAAATTAACAGTGCTGTGCCTAAGCTTCCTGAAGGATACAGCAACTATTTTGGCGCGCCAAAACAGTTGCTGTATCCTTCAGGAAGCTTAGTCACAGCACTGTTAATTTTTGCCCCGACAGTGAATGTCTCCCACTAGCGTTGGTGTTGAAACACTTCTGTATATTAATTTCATCATTCGTTGTTGAGTTTTTCAGTTTCGATCTGACCCCTGCAAAATCATAATATCATTATTTTCAACTTTCATCATCCCTAATACCATTTTTTGTTAACCCTAGTAATTTCATAAGGATTATCCCCTCAAGCATAATCGGAAGTATTGTCGTATTTATGTAAATCTCTTCTCAATATTTCATATTGGGTCTTTGGACATTTCATAAAAACTAACGCGTGAATAGCAAGATTTTCTTTGGAATGGAAGTACCCGAGTCATCTATCACAAATACATTTCTGCACCCTGTGTTTACTCAAATAAATTGTGCAAGTCTGGATATAATTCTTGATACATCTGTAATGTTATCGACTTGGTGTATCTTCATCTGTATATTTGGCCTTGAATAATCTGTAAAATCGCATGTTTTTCTATCTTTTTCTTTGGTTGCGTATGTATGTAGGTTGTATATTCATCCTAAATCATCATCAAATTTGGTATGTTCTTCCAACTTTTTCATGATGAATTCATATGTACTACGACAAAAATGCATGAGTGTATACATATATCCAAACTATAATACGAATACATATCTTGATACTCATATGCTAAACTGATTGTGAATGTGTACGAAGATGCACGAATGTATACGAAGATGCTAGAATTTCTATGAAAAATACACAAAATTGATATAAACAACAAGCCTTGATACTCCCATACAAAAATTGATTGATTCATGACTATATACGAATATGTACGAATGTATACGAAGATGCTCGAATGTCTACGAAAATATCCAAAACTGATATAAACTGTACATAAAGTGGTTGCAAATCATATATAAAGCACGCTTGATGCATGTTTTTCCATCTTTATCTTGGTTACGTATGTTTGTAGGTTGTATATTCATCCCAAATTATAATCAAATTCGCATGTTCTTCCATCTTTTTCGTGATTAATTCATATGAAGTATGACAAAAATGCATGATTGTATACATATATCCAAACTATAATACGAATACATGTCTTGATACTCCTATGCTAAACAGATTGTGAATGTGTACGAAGATGCACGAATGTATACGAAGATGCTCGAATGTCTAGGAAAAATACCCAAAACTGATATAAACTGTACATAAAGTAGTTGCTATGATAGTTTGATGATAGTTTAATGATAATTTGATGCTAGTTTTATGGTAGTTCGATGATAGCTTGACGCATGTTTTTCCATCTTTATCTTGGTTACGTATGTATGTAGGTTGTATATTTATTCTAAATCATCATCAAATTCGCATGTTTTTCCATCTTTTTCGTGATTAATTCATATGAAGTATGACAAAAATGCATGAGTGTATACATATATCCAAACTATAAAACGAATACATGTCTTGATACTTCTCGGCAAAATTGATTGATTCATGACTGTATACGAAGATGTATGAATGTCTAGGAAAAATACACAAAACTGATGTAAACTATACATGAAGTAGTTGCTATGATAGTTTGATGATAGTTTGATGCCAATTTGATTGTAGCTTGATGGTAGTTTGATGATAGCTTGATGATAGCTTGATGCATGTTTTTCCATCTTTTTCTTGGTTGCGTATGTATGTATGATGTATATTCACCCTAAATCATCATCAAATTCGCATGTTCTTACATCCTTTTCGTGATGAATTCATATGGAATACGACAAAAATGCATGAGTGTATACATATATCCAAACTATAAAACGAATACGTGTCTTGATACTCCTCAGCAAAATTGATTGATTCATGACTGTATACGAAGATGCACGAATGTATACGAAGATGCTCGAATGTATAGGAAAAATACACAAAATTGATATAAACAACAAGTCTCGATACTCCTAAGCAAAATTGATTGATTCATGACTATATACGAATATGTACGAATGTATACGAAGATGCTCGAATGTCTACGAAAATACCCAAAACTGATATAAACTGTACATAAAGTGGTTGCAAATCATATATAAAGTACGCTTGAGGTGCTGCATGAAGAAAGCTATCCTTCATAAAGTTAATGATAAATGGTTACACGCTTGATGCATGTTTTTCCATCTTTATCTTGGTTACGTATGTATGTAGGTTGTATATTCACCCCAAATTATCATCAAATTCGCATGTTCTTCCATCTTTTTCGTGATTAATTCATATGAAGTATGACAAAAATGCATGATTGTATACATGTCTTGATACTCCTAATCAAAATTGATTGTGAATGTGTACGAAGATGCACGAATGTATACGAAGATGCTCGAATTTCTATGAAAAATACACAAAATTGATATAAACAACAAGTCTTGATACTCCTATACAAAAATTGATTGTTTTGAATGTATACGAAGATGTACGAATGTGTACGAAGATACTCGGATGTCTACGAAAATACCCAAAACTGATATAAACTGGACATAAAGTGGTTGCAAATCATATATAAAGTACGCTTGAGGTGCTGCATGAAGAAAGCTATCCTTCATAAAGTTAATGATAAATGGTTACACGCTTGATGCATGTTTTTCCATCTTTATCTTGGTTACGTATGTATGTAGGTTGTATATTCACCCCAAAATTATCATCAAATTCGCATGTTCTTCCATCTTTTTCGTGATTAATTAATATGAAGTATGACAAAAATGCATGATTGTATACATGTCTTGATACTCCTAAGCAAAATTGATTGTGAATGTGTACGAAGATGCACGAATGTATACGAAGATGCTCGAATGCCTACGAAAATACCCAAAACTGATGTAAACTATACATGAAGTAGTTGCTATGATAGTTTGATGCTAATTTGATGGTAGCTTGATGTTAGTTTGATGATAGCTTGATGCTAGCTTGACGCATGTTTTTCCATTTTTTTCTTGGTTACGTATGTATGTAGATTGTATTTTAATCCTAAATCATCATCAAATTCGCTTGTTCTTACATCTTTTTCGTGATGAATTCATATGGAATACGACAAAAATGCATGAGTGTATACATATATCCAAACTATAAAACGAATACATGTCTTGATACTCCTCTGCAAAATTGATTGTGAATGTGTACGAAGATGCACGAATCTATACGAAGATACTAGAATGTCTATGAAAATACACAAATAAATATGGCAAATTTTGTTCCTGTGTTCTATTGAATTTCTATAAAGAATGTGTATAGATTGTTATGATTGTGCTTGGATTGATCTATTACGACCGTAGAATTTCATGAATGGATACATATTCAGTTATAAAGTGAATGCAAAACGTATATAAAACATCTATAAAAATGTATATAGTTGATATAAAGAGTATTTAACGCGTATACTTATCAGTCTCATTTTATATATCAACAGAATTCATACCTACAGCATTTGTGAAAAACAATACACCCAACCCAATAATTTGAGCAGACACATGAATATACATAAGCAAATTGGCTCTGCTTGTTTCGTATGTGGAAATAAATTCACATGAAACGATGCTTTAAGGAAACACACAATCAAGAAACATGATAAATTCCATGACTATATGAGTATTGATCACATTAGTGAAAACTATTCAAAGAGTTTGCACACCTACATATATAAGGGGTCCCTGGGCACACACGAAAGGTATCCAACACAAAGTCTTCATAAAGATAATGGTTTGATATCAGTAATATAGTTGAAAAGCTATGCTTGCTGCATGCCAAAAAATGCACTGTAGATACTTTTGAAAGAATACAATATTTGGCAACTTCGAATAGCTGAAGTTATTTATTAGTATTTTATTATTTATTATTATTTTAAAATAAAAAATGGCAACTAAACTCTAATTTTTCATTACAAATTATCTCAAATTATTTAAGCATCGTTCATCAGAATAACTCGAAATTAAATGAAATGAATAATGATCAACACTATCCATTATGTCAAGAAGACGCGCTAAATAATTGTGAAAAGCTGATTTGTTAATAAATTCAGTATCCATCGCAGTCTCTTTTTCTGCATCTTCAATATCATACGTCGTATCTTCCTCCACATATCTATTGCAATCCTGTGTATATTGCCAATTCATCGTCGTCCCTCCCTTCATAACCAAGTCATGCCCCTATATCAAACATGCTGATGGTCGTTCTCAATACAGCATCTCAAGCATCAGCCAGATGATAAAGTTTCAAAATCACACCTTCTCATTTGATATCCACTGACCAGGCCTGTTTTTCATATATTTAAATCTCAACAAGTTCCTCATCACAATAAGATTTTTCTTAATATCTCGAAAATTGTGAGCGTCTTTATAGCTTAATCCTCCATGCTGAACATTTTTGTAAAGCTGATATGGAGTGCGTTCTGAGATTCATGAATGTATTCGTCGTAAGCAAAAGATACCTGAAAAAAGGGCTCGATTCAAGTTCCTTCTCTTTATCGTTTGAAGTAACAATTGAGCATCTATCACACCATGGGAATCAAATGTTTAAAATGATGCCAAGCTCTTGATGACTTACATATTCATGATATATTTGTTAACCAATTTTGCAATGAAAAAATAAAGTAGAGTTACATTTCGTATTACTATCAAAAATGTACACACTACGAGCCCACTTTTTTTACACGATTCCTGAATATTGAAAGAGATATATGACCACTCAACATGCAATAAATACAAAATTGTTTCCACCTAATATCGAATACAATAGATCCCACCAATGGTTAGAAAAAAAAAACCCGGCCTCTTATCGGAATGCGGTCAAGTTAGCACCCCATCATTCACTAGGTCAAATAAATATGCCTTTGTACCCACCGACTACCGAATCGTTAAATTCGAAGAAGATACCTGTCCTTCATGTAATTCTCTTTGGGGGGTCGAACTCATTTCTCATAATGAACCGTTCTTCTGGTTATTGCCGAATAAATATGCCTAAATAATTGACTACAATACAGTATCAGAAGAAATAAGATTTATTTTGGAAAATACAATAAAACAAACTTCCGTCTCAATGTAAACAAAATCGAAAATTATAGTCCTTCTGAATAGGAGATTTTTATTTTATCATAGCGAGTCTCTAATACGTTTGTAATTTTTTGCGTAAATAGGATTCATTTTCATCCAAATATTGTGACTATTGATGACAATACAATCAGTACAAATGTACAATCTTTCATGCAATCTTTCCAGATAGTAAGAATACAAAATTTCACATTTAGCATATTTTGTCTCAGTGCCAAGCAAATATTCAATATTTTTGACTTCAAATCTATGTTCAAAATGTCTAGTACCCAAAATTTTTTTTCTAAAACAATTGTGCTTACGTTGAAATGACAGAAAATATGTCTCATATACTCTGTTAAAGTATCCATAATACATCGAAAAATGGTATTTATTCATACAACCACCCAATACATTTTTTGTTATGTTAGCTCGCTGCCAAATCAATAGTATACAACCTCCAATGCATTTAGGATAGCTTGATAAGCTTGTCACAAGTAGTCCTCGTTGTAATTGATTGCAAATTCATATGTGCTCAAGCACTGAAAAGGAAAACTGGTTGGCTTTTCTCGATATCCTCAAGCATGGCACCTAGCAACTTGCAATCTGATCAATGAATTGAATTTTTCAACCGATAATTTCATGAACAAGTCATTAAAAAAGCATAATTATAAAATATATCGTAATATGATAGCTGCAATAGTGGAGGGGGGTCATAAAAACGTTGAAAGAGGTGCTTTACAAAAAATTCAGTGGAACATATCGATTGATCCTTCAAGATGTCGTTAAATGAGTATAATAATAAAAAACAATGAACTAATTAAATGAAACCCCGTGACGTTAATACAAAGAACGACATAGATAAATTAGCCTTCAGTCACATAAAAATAGCATGACCTCATAAATTTCAGAAGAATTGTACGTAAATTTAGACACGTTTTCACAAAAGGGTATCGATGGACTACTAAACTATTTAAAATCACAAAAGTCCAACTTACCTACCCAGTGAGTTACCTACTTTACCGGTAGACCAATAAGTGGTGCTTTCTATCAAGAAGAATTGCAAAAAACACGGCAGCATGATGTTTATTTGGTTGAAAAAGTATTGCGTGGAGAGCAGTAATAATTTTCCAATCATCTCGAGATGCTGAGAAATCTACATATATTCATGTGAAAAGAACCATTTTTGCTAAAATCGAGCTTAGAAATCCTCATAGGAATTTACACATAAAAATCATCTGGAAATAAAATGTGGGTCTGCTTCTATTGATTGTGGTATAAGTCCCGCAAGAAATTTTGAACCTGCAGTCATGCTCATATCTAATGAATGTATAATATCTTTTGACGACTGGCAATGGGGATCGTTTATTGCATTAATTGAAAATGATGCTGATCAAAGAGATTGTGGCGTTGAAGTTGAAAAATCCAAAGGTGTGTAGACCCGCGTTGCCAAATGGGAAAACTTCATGTATTTCAGCGATGCCGACTTGAATAAATTGATCCAATTAAATACTGCTATAATTTCCCATCGCCTAGAGATGTTGAAATATTTAAAAATATCGTTTTACTATTACAAGTTCCTAGATATCATGAAAGATCTATCTCAGAAGAATAATCAAAATTCGGTTGAAGATTTAATAAATTCCTTTTGTAGAATTAATCCATCTGTTGAAAGTTATGTAATCTTAGAATGCACGTACTTTTATAAGAATAAAGTGTTAAATGATGTAGATTTTTCATGTCAATAAAAATATGTCCTTAAAATTGTTTTTTGTGCACAAGTTTCATCTGACCTGTTCCCACCCAATCAATTGCTATCCAACATATTAGTCCAAAAATATTTTTATGATAACTGACGCCCTTGAAAATAAAAAAGATCCACAAAATTCGTTATTTCGTAATGGGTCTGCTGAAAAGAAAGTATTCGATCCAGATAATCCCCGGTATTCCCTTTCATATAAACGATAAATGCCCCCCCAATAATAATTCGAAAAAAGGATCTAGTACCTCATGCATCAAACTTCATATGACGGATAGAATAATTCCAATCGCCTCATATTAATTACCTGAAAAAGGCCACCCCTGAGACGCACAATGCAAAGGGTACCTGCGTTTGATGTGGGACCAAAAAGGTACCACTTAAGGTTAGTGGCTGTGGCTGATCGGTTAACACACCGGTCTCATAGTAAAATATTCCGGGTTCGAATCCCGTCGTCTCCGAGAACTTTTTCATAAAATTCTACGTCCCAAAAGCTTCCGAAAAATTCCGTCCACCAAGATGGCGCTGTGATAGCTTCAACTGTCATGGCGTCAATCATCATTCTAACCGCGAAAACAAATAAGTGGGGTTATGGCCACCTTTGAGCCAGAACCCGCCTAGCACTAACTACTCATTCATCCACTATTGGTTCGAAAATGCAGTGCTGTGTGGCGTATGGTATCTATTCATATACATAATTTAACTGTTGAGTCAAAAACAAAAGGTGCTGCATTTGTGGTAGTATAAGGACCCATTCGAGTACATGCATTACATGACACAGTCAATATTGACGTTGACTGTGTCACAAAATGATAGTATGTATAATATTTGCATGAAGCTAATGAATGAATTACATTGATTACTACATAGGAGAATACATATCAAATGTGAGCCTTATAACGTACAAGAATATTTAGAATTTTTTAAAGCTTGTCTATTTCATTAAGTTTTCTTCGGAACTCCCATATTAGCTTACATTGGATAACATGGGAGCTCAGAGCTTTAATAGCAGCTTGACTGTCAGAGTGGATTGCTATATCACATCTCTTTCTAGGTTCATTTCCACACTTCTTTCAATTGCTACTATTTCTGCCTGAAAGACGATCAGGAGCCTAATGAAATGTACCCGGTAAGAGAGGACCAGGCTTTCTGGTTCTGGTTACTCTCATTACTCATTACTCTCATTTTATTTTTTTCGAGTGTTTTCCTCGTACTATTTTGATTTATTTTTGTATACCAGATTACTCCCCCAAACGTGATTATGACGTAAAACCATCACTGTTCATAAGTCTTACCGGCTAGATTTTTGCATTCCATTAAAGCCTTTATTGCTTTATTAGCAGTGATTTCAACATGCACTTATTCCACAAAAGTTTACTATCTAGTGTTACTCCTAGATATTTAACTTCAGACTTCCATTTTATAAAAAATCTCTGTTCAAAAACAGTGATCTCACAGCTGGAAGTTTCCTTTTCCAAGTGAAAACAGAAGCACTGTGGTATATTATTAAAGGATACTTTGGGAGATATATTAATTATTAAATGGTTCCTTTCTGGGTTTTCTCTCCCAAACTCTGAAAAATAATACACAAACCTCACAAAACTCATGATATCGCATAATTTACTCGGAATCGGAATTACGCTGATTTGGCAATTAAGAGCTGTCAAAGCTTTGTGAAACCCTTGAATAGATATCAATTTCAGTAAAAAACCTGCTTAAATAAGGTCTCTCTGAGCAAACACCTAATTGCATTTATCAAATCGTATTTTCACTTTGAAATACATATTTCTTCTTTCGCATGGAAAACATGTTTTTGGATAATTCTAACCATCATACTCGGAATTGCGCTAATTTGGCAATTAAGAGCTGTCAAAGCTTTGTGAAAGGCTTGAATAGATATCAATTTCATTAAAAAACCTGCTTAAATAAGGTCTCTCTGAGCAAATACCTAATTGCATTTATCAAATCGTATTTTCACTTTGAAATACATATTTCTTCTTTCGCATGGAAAACATGTTTTTGGATATCTAACCATTTTCCAATCTTTGTGTCTAACTTGCGAAACTGATTCCTAATCCTATTGCTAATACCAAGTTTTGTTATTTATTTCTAATCATTTTCATACAGGTGTGTCTGTCAAAGTGTCAAACATGTCATTCCAGATAATGACATGAACTGGAACATAGAACGCTATGAAATATGACATCACAGAATACTAAGAATAATCATCTATGCAAACACGCCATGATTACTTATATTCCTTCAAAAATCAAAAACTGTTGATGCTTTGTTTGTTTGAATGTAAAACCAGTGGACCAGTTCACCGCGATCTTTGGAAGATATCGAAATTTTAGAAATATCTTCTCCAATATAGATCCAATCGAGCTCAAATCTAGTACTTTACTGTATAATAAGGTTTTGAAGGCCCTCATAGAATTTCAACGATATCTGATGGATAGTTTCCGAGATACTGATTTTTTTTAAATATTTTTTCTTTAATTTTGCAGGATGCGATCATCACAAAATTTTGCATAAGTCTTCGTGCCAGCATTTTTCAACTAATGACCATGCTTTGATTCGATCAGATTAGTATTAGAGTTACTAGGAAAACAAAATTTCAAATGGCTATAATTCTGAAACCACTCAATGGATTTTGCCATTAACGAACTTAGCCGGCGCATTTGGACTACAAAGCGACCCTGAAAATTTCAACTCTCTACCTCATTACGTTCGAGCGTAATCGTGCTGACGGCCGGGTGGACAGAATCAATTCTGACCTCGGATTCTTGATAAGTGAGTCGAAACTAATAGTTTAAGACCATTCTTATCCAAATATTCGAAAATTACAGACATTTGGATGAATTGATAGGCACTCTGTTCCTAAAACAGCGCACCAAAAACAAACAATAAACTCAGTTGAACTCGTCACGATAACCAAAATGACAACTTGAAGCCATCAAACATCCCCAACACTCCAATTCAATCCCAATATAGCACGACTCAAGCCCAGAAAGGCACATAATCTCGCATAAAGAATTGACAACTTCGGAAAACAATTCCACAAAAACAATTCACTGCCTGATCCATCCTTATCGCTGTCGTTAAATGATACTTTCTTTCTATACGCGGTATCCTGCGGAGAATGGTCCAAACTGAATCATACAGGACATCATGGCGATTCAATATTTACCCCGTACCAATGTTCAAAGCTCCGTCGTGGATATACAGGGTGGCCTACCATTTTGGCCGAAAATTATTCGCCATATTTCCATGATGGACGTACGGGAACGGAAGAATTATAGCAGTTTCCTACTGGTCGTTCTCCCTAGAACTACTTTTCCAATTCCAGTCGGGGAGAAAATGAAAAAGTGAATTGAAATTAACCTGGTTCTTTGGCACCATCATTTTGATAGGGCAACTTTCATTCAGAGTTACGTTTTTAGAAATTTTCGCTTCATATTGTAATGGAAAAATATTATTTTCTGTAATTATGTTCGTCTGTACCTATGTTCGTTTTTAAGGATACCGTTCATTTTGACCATAATAAAATAATATTAAATAAAATTGGTTCCAGACCTGTGGACTGTAGCTTTGGCCCTATTGTTCAAACTTTTACACATCAAATCTCCGAAAAAGTATTAGTTTCCCAGAGTTGGGATTGATATGAATGTATTCTTATGATAGAACTGCGTCATGAAGGAAATTTAATTCAAATAATTGTTTATTTATCAAGATCAAATGAGCAATAGGAGAATGAGAACTACACCATGGAAGAACTTCAATTAAAATATCGTAACGTTTCGGAGTCTATATCAGACTCCTTCGTCAGACGCTCAATGAAAATCGTTAGAATTATTTTGTTGAATTTCACAAAATAACTATCAACAAAATAATTCTAACGATTTTCATTGAGCGTCTGACGAAGGAGTCTGATATAGACTCCTAAACGTTACGATATAGTTGTTTCTTCGTTGATGTTGTTTCGTTGTTGTTTGTTAGGCAACATTGTTCAATTGATAGCTTCTGACAAATATCCTGTGTTTCTTACGCAGAAGCAAATCACAAAATAATTAATTTTTATTTTATAGATATTTTTCAGAGTTTGGGAGAGAAAACCCAGAAAAAACCTTTCAATAATGAGTATACCTCCCACAGTATCCTTTAATGATTACTTATATAGCCCAACTCACACATTCTAAGAATTTATATTGGGAATGTTTCAGCACCGCTTGAGGTTTTCTTCCTCCCAAATATAAAATTTCCTTGAATTCTGGATTCCATTTCTAGTGAATTGAGATTCATCTGTGAAAAAAATTCTAGCAATAGTTGAATTCTGAGAACTTCATCTACTGCTTCCAGCGTTTGTGAACCTTTCCTTTCTTAGCATCCTCCATAATTTTATTTGTGGAATTACAAGTCTGCCGCTTATTCTCCATACTCTTAACTCAGCAGCATCATACGTCATATCAATAATCCACATAATAATATAATGAGTCATTTCTTAACTTACATATTCCTCATTTCTTTACTTTTATTTTATGATGGTCAAAGTGAATAAGGACGACCATAATTACAGAATAAACAATTTTTCCATTAGGTGAAACTTTCTAAAAGCGCAACCCTGAATCAAAATTATAGAACTGAAGATCGATTTCTTTTCAGTTTGTCATCTTCTTCCAGTCTGTCCGATTGGATTTTCAAAATCACATAAAAAGGGTAATATTTTCAATTATTACGGAGATATTGGGGAACAACATTTCGACCGGAATGGTCACCCTGTATATCTGAAACAACGGAACTTGCACCATTGGTATGGGGTGATGTTGCATCGCCATGATGAAGTCTATGTTCCAGTGAAGTTTGAACCATTTCTCGTGAGTCAGCCTGTATACGCGTTAAGTGAACTTACTTTCAACAGTGCATCAGCCAGATTGCTGTAGAGCTGCTGGTAAATGGCCAGACTATGGGGACCAAATATTGTTGATGCTCCTTCATACCTCTGGATCTGAAACAATTAAAAGGGAATTAAAATTAACAGATCTCTCTGATAGGGATTAAATTTTGTCTGAATTTCCATGGAAATTGATTTATTCTGTTACCCTATACGTGCGAATATTAAATCGAAATAGAACAGAACTATTGAGAGAAAAATGGTCATTTGGATTATTATATTGTTGAAAATTGGTTCAAACACTGACGTGAAGTCAGAAGCTTTTGCGCGTATGTTCTATTGTCCATTCTTCTGTATTGGACACCCTTAATCGAATTTACCATGGTAAATTCGAATTAAATTCCAATACAGGAGAATGGACAACATAATTTACCATGGTAAATTCGATTAAGGGTGTCCAATACAGAAGAATGGACAATAGAACATACGCGCAAAAGCTTCTGACTTAACGTCAGTGCTTGAACCATTTGTTTTTTCGTGATTTTTTTGAAATTTTCTAGGGGTACGGTTCTTAAAAAATTTCAAACACGTCTTTATGTTGAATTTCTACTACTAGTTACCAAGCTTCAATTCTATCGAATAATTATTTTTTGAGTTATCAAGGAAATAATATTCCAGGTGGGTTTAACTCGGAAACCATTGAAACGATTATGCCCAAAATCGAACTCAACTCTCCCTTTCGGATACGCAACCTACCCTGAAAGTTGCAAGTCCCTATCTTCTTTCGTTCGAAAGTTATCGAGGCAAAGGTCACCCATCTACTGAACTCACACAAGAATGCTCGAATCTCCAACAATATTTAACCGATCGTGTTAAAACTTGAAAATTGGCAGTAGAGTTAGGTTATGAAGGCTCTTGCAAAATTTCAGCAATTTCAAACGAATAGTTATTGATATAAGGATTTTTTTTTTCAATTTTCAATGATTTTTTAAAAATTTTCTACACTAAATTTTGCAAGAATATTCGCGTTCGCATTCTACAACTAATAACCATGTTTGAATTCAATTGGTTTAGTATATTTCGACTTAATGAGGAACAACAAACAACCAAATTTCAGATGGCTTTAACTCTAAATCCGTTTGGTCGATTATGCTCATAAACAAACTCAAATGTCTTGTTCAGATGCACATCCTTACCTGAAAACTTCAAGCCGCTATCTCTTTCCGTTCTCAAGTTATCGTGACAACAAAAATAGTTTTTAATAATTTTTTTTATAACTTTCTAGCCATAGGATTCGCACAAAATTTCACAAATGGCCGGACATAATCAAATTTGACATAGAATTCTTCATTGGGGAGTCGAACCAAATCGTTTGAGACCATTTTCGTCAAAAAATTTGATGGCTATAACTCTAAAACCGTTTGGCTGATTATGCTCATAAACAATGTCAAATGTCGCGTTATGATGCACATCCTAACCTGAAAATTTCAAGCCGCTATCTATTTCCGTTCTCAAGTTATCGTGACAACAAAAATATTATATAATAGTTTTTTAATAATTTTCCAGCCATACGATTCGCACAAAATTTCACAAACGTGCTTAGGATCATATTCTACAACTATTCACCAAGTATCAATTCGATCAGATTTATATTGATTGAAAACAAAATTATTACTCGGAAACCACTGGGCCGATTATGCCCATTAACGAACTCGTCCGTCGTATTGGGATGCGCCACCCACTCTGAAAATTTCAAGTCGCTAGCTCTTTTCGTTCTCAAGTTATCGTGGCAATGGCCGGACGGCCGGCCAGACAGAATCAAATTTTACCTCGAATTCTTCATTGGGGAGTCGAACTAAATCGTTTGAGACCATTTTCGTCAAAAAATTCGAAAGTTACAGACATTTGGGCAAAATGATAACGCGATGTTCCCCAGAACATACGCGCAAAAAATAGTCTTCGGAATCATGCACAGACACATGGTACCAGCCCAGCAGCCACTTCCATATCCTTTCAATCGCCTATTCTGTCGAACATGGGTAAAATGTAGATATTAGAGATGCCACGAATAGTGATTTAGCCGAATACCGAATATTCGGCCACGCTCTCGGCCAAAGCTCCGAATATTCGGCAGAAGATGGTTGCATTATGCTTAAAAGGCGGTTAAAATTCGTTGAGAATTACATATTTTTGGTTGCTACGTTTCTTGACCAGCGTTTTAAATCTAGTTGGCTGGGATTAGTCAAAACAGAAAGGGCACGACGAAAAATATTTGCTCTGAAAACACGACTGAAACTAATAAAAATATATCCATTGAAATACTCGACAATTCTGGTTTTATTATGCATGTGGAAATCCCAACAGGCAATATGTAAAAAGATGAGGACGTAGAAAAAAGTTCAGTAGCAAATGAAATTGATCCATATCTGAAAACTGTTCGTCTGAATCGGACGGCAGACTTAGGCTCGCTTCACATCAACACGACACGGTTTTAAGTACGGAAACGACACAAACACTCGAGCTTTCCCACAGGCCCGCTTCACAGTCGTGTAAACTACATCGGCAACCGATTCTTGGGTGAAGGCTTGAATGATAGCTTTCACAGCTATCCGGCAGGAGTCGTGGTCGTGTGAAAGACACACGGCTGCCGTGCACGACTCGAGGGTGTCCGGCAGTCCCCTCGAGCCGTGAACGGCAGTCGAGCAGTGCAGTGACCATGTCTAAGAGTCCTTCAACGACGCCGGACCTCGGTCATGTATGTGGGAAATTTGGAGCGTTTGTGTCGTTGCCGTACATAAAACCATGTCGTGTTGATGTGAGGCAAGCCTTACATGACTTACATGTGGTGGTCAGCAAATGCAAATGCAAAATATCCAATTATGACAAAATTCGCTGAGATTTATCTATCATCTCCTGGCAATAGTGTATATAGTGAGATGCTATTTTCAGAAGCAGGTATTATTTATGAGGAAAAGCACAATCATTTTGCTATAAAAAAAATTGTTTCATTCATCATAACTCACCACTGATAATGCACAGCACTTTTTTCTTGACTTGGTATTCGATATTCGGCCAAATACTGCATGCTTTTCGGCCAAATACCTTATATTAAAAAAAGGAAATATCTCAATGTTCTAGGAGGCAACGCGCTTACCTGATACTCTTCATAAGTGGCAATGTAGCTAGTGTATATATTACTTAATCCGGTAATAATAACTCTTGTATTGTTGGGACCACCATTTCTGATGATACTATCTTTAATAGTGTTCCTCATTCTTCTTCCAGACATTGTAGTGAATTCCCCAGGAACAGCTGCTAACACCACTTGTCCGATCATTACCAATTGTGTTGCTACAATTTCAGGTTGCCATTCATAGGGGAACTTGATCTGAATAGTGAAAAGTTGCAGTTTAGGCAAATATGCTGAACGTTCAGATAAATAACATTATATTGATTAGATCTCGAATAGGAAAGAACAATCTAGGGAGGAAAACATTTTACTCTTTATCACTTTAACAGCCACATTAAGCAAGCTATGCTAGGGTGCCCTCTGGGATGTCGACGTAACCTGCTCAGGGTTGGCTCCAGGCTATATTGGACTAACCTCAGTTAACGCATTTAACGGTGGTAAAACAGGACTGCTTCACGTTAACTGAGGTTGCGATTCAAATTTATACTTAACTGAGCACCGCAGTTAGGACTTAACGGAGATTGAATTCTTTGTGAATACGGCGGACTAACTTTGAATATTTCTCAAAATGACCACTAGAGGAATAGACAAAATCCTGAGAAACACTATGAGAAAACAGCCAGATTATGAAGAACAATAACCCAGTAGGTTTAACCTTTTCAGTACTTTTAGCCAAATTATTTGGGACTGATCCCTGGTCCCTGAATGTTGCATAGCAATATACCCCTACGATTGGACCATCTCTGGGACTCCAATGCTTGAGGCTCCCTGTTAGTTTAGAGCAAAATTGCTGATGTTGAATCCTTCAGCCTGGGTAGTTTTTCAAGCAGAAATTTTCGCTATTGATCACTGCGCAAAGCTCATACTTGAGGAACGATGGAGTCACAGTTCAATTAAGATCCTATTGGATAGCCAAGCCACTTTGAAGGCCTTGACTTCATACAACTGCAAGTCATTGCTTGTGCAAGACTGCTGGACCACACTTGCCAAACTGAAAGAGCGCTGCAGGCTACAGCTCATCTGGGTTCCGGGCGACATAGGAGGAGCATAGGAGGTAATAGGGTGGCAGACGCATTAACGGCAGGACGGCCTTTCATGGAGCTCATTGGAACTGAACCGGCTTGTGGCATCTCGCCCAATGCAGCAAGGGGGGAACAACAGATGCTTGGACCAAGAGGTCCAGTAAATCGGGAGCAGCATATCTGGACACAGACAAGCTAGCTGAACAATTATTGGCTTATCAGTGGAAATAGCTCAATTCCTCAAATTCTGTAGGTTAGACCTGAGAATTTTTTCAGCTGTGTACACGGGTCACTGTGACTTCAGAAAACACCTAAGTAAGTTGGGGTTGGCTGAGGACTCTGAGTGCAGACTATGCCTGGAGGACGACGAGCCTATTGAACACATTCAGAAGGCTTGAGCTTGTGGGTAAAGTATAGATTTTAATGCGCCACAATAGACCGACTAGTCGCAGAGGTAGATCAAGGTTCATCTGCCCTCACCACAAACATATATATAATTTAGATGCCATCAGTCTATAAATAGTCCACATCAAACATATCACTTCACTACCAATCTGCCGATTCTTCTTGCATTTTTCAATTTTTTTCTGCACAGTTGTTGTTTCTCGGAATATTTGAATAAGCATTTGTTTCAAGTAATCATTAAAGGATACTGTGGGAGGTATACTCATTATTAAAAGGTTTCTTCCTAGGTTTTCTCTCCCAAACTCTGAAAAATATCGATTTGCTTCTGCGTAAGAAACACAAGATATTTATCAGAAGCAATCAATCGAACAATGATGCCTAAGAAATAACAACGAAACAACATCAACGAAGAAACAACTATATTGTAACGTTTCGGAGTATATATCAGACTCATTCGCCAGACACTTAACGAAAATGTTCAGAATTATTTTGTTGATAGTTATTCTTTTGCAGAAGCAAATCACAAAATAATTAATTTTTATTTTACAGTTATTTTTCAGAGTTTAGGAGAGAAAACCCAGAAAGAGACCTTTTAATAGGCATTTGTTTCATCAGGTGCCAGGTTAGAGTGCAGGAGGTTGGAAAATTCAGTGAAGAAATTATTGGTTTTTATAATGGTATCAAAAATTATACATTTATCGTCCACTAAAAATGATTGGTAAGGATCATGTAACAACAGAAATTATTGAATATTTATGGAAATATTCAATAATTTTTGTTGCTACATTATTCTTACCCATCATAAAGGGACCATTTTTAGTGGACGATAAATGTACAATTTTGGTAAAATGAAGCATATAATGATCAAGAGATTTCAATTGAAGATGCTCGGTACTTCTACAAATCAATTAAGTGAAAGGACATCGATCAAGAAATTCCCGACATAAAATTGACTTCCTACAATCTGTAGGATCTGAAAATGTAGTAGTTTTTCCACCAACAACCATTCTAAATTCCTAAAGTATCCATCATCATAGATGGTTCGTTCATCCTTTATCCCACTTCACGCTAGATAAGTTTTTGCCATTTCAAAAACTTCGAGAAAAACTCAATTAAGGGTGGATTTACCTTTCCTGAATTAATGAGGATTTCTTTGGGACTGTGACATTCCTTGACTTCTTCGGATGGCGGGAAGATCAAATCTCTTATGTAATCCCAGATTGGATTATCGGATTTAGTCCCTTGTCTGAAATCAAACTCACCAGGGCCGTCTGTTGTGCCTGCGCCGAAAGCTTGGCCCATTGCTGGAGTGCAGCCAGTAACCTACAATAAAAAAGATTTCCTTAATTGTCGAGTTGAATCGATCAGAAGGCGTCGAAAGGGAAGTTTCATCGATAAGCTGTTCCAAACAGTAAATCATGTGGACTCATTCCTCGCATTCATGTGATTTTTCCATGTCACTATAGCGTGGGCTTTGAAAAGAAGGTATTTGATATCAGTTCTTTTCTCTAGTTAACGAGATTTGGATCAATGGTTAGTGGAATGCTCGATATGTAAGGTTAAATAAAATTAATAGATTGCGTATAGAATTAATTAAATCAATTAATAGAATCCGGGCCGTAATATTTATACAGGGGGATTCATGAAGACCGTTCGTTAGAATATTACAGAGAAACACTCGATATGAACACTTGAAATTTTATAATTAAGCTTTGTTTGGAGCGATTAATTCTTGGAAAATATTTCAGATTCGTTCGACTTCTGGTTTCACCGGAAATGATACCAACTTTCGTTTTTTAAAAGTGATACCCAGTTTTTCCATTGATAATCAGATTACCCATTGAATTCTACATTGTTTTAATGTATCACTTACGTATTATTCTCAGAAAATTCGTGTGAAATCTGAAAAAACCACTTAAATTTTCTCAATCCAATGGAATTCACCATAGTAAATTCGATTTTGAGTGTCCCATACAGGAGAATGGACAATAGAACATACGCACAAAAGATCCTGACTTCCTGTCAGTGCTTGGACCAAGTTTTTTTTTTGGTATTTTTTTGAAAATTTCTAGGGGCACGTTTCTCACAAAATTTTACACACGCCTAGTTGTCGATGTTCTACAACTAGTTACCAAGCTTCAATTCAATCGAGTCTATATTTTTTGAGTTATCGAGGAAAAAATATTCCAGGTGGGTATAACTCCGAAACCGATGGACCGATTATCCCCAAGAACGAGATGTGCAACCTACCCTGAAAATTTCAAGTCCCTATCTCCTTACGTTCGAAAGTTATCGAGATAATGGCCACCCATCAAACTACTGAACTCGCACAAGGCTGCTCGAATCTCCAACAATATAAATCCGATCGTTTTCAAACTTGGACAATTCATCTCCGAAATTATTGGTTTCTCAGAGTTTCGAATGATATCAATGGATTCTTATAATGGAACTGCATCATAAAAGAGACTAAATTAAAATTAAATAGCGAACTTATCCGAGATATTCATTCCTCAAATCTCCTCTGAAAATTATAATTATATCAATTGAAACTTAGCCAATGCATTGGTTGTCAGTTCTTTCAAACTTTGTCCCGCCCAATATTCGCAGGCAGACTGCTGTTTCAAATTCCTGGAATAAATTACATTTTCCGAATTCATTTCCGATTCTCTCCTACATTCCAGACAATAAGATTCCCAGATTGAAGTCGCAAAACCCTTTATGGTCCAACTGTTTTCTCAATTTGAAAAAAAGTGACAAGGAAGTTTGGCGGTCTGAATGGATTTCTTGGGATTTATTCAACAAAGATTTAATTTCTGATCCTTCAAATAGAGTTCCGGTTTTTGATCTTCCAAGGAACATATGGTCTATTCTGAATCGTTTAAGAACCGGTGATGGTCGTTGCAACAGCATGCTTTTCAGATGGAATGAGAGCCCTAGTTGTGAATGCGGGGAAGCAGAGGAAACCATAGATCATTTAGTTAATAATTGTTGCATAAATAGATTCAATAATGGTTTTAGCGCTATTCATAATGTTTCTCAAACTTTTTTAGAAAGGGTAGCGAATTTCAAATCTATTTAATAAAATATGGTTCGTTTTCTCCTTTTGTCATTTCCTTTTCCAGATTGAGTTTCGGGTACCTTGGAGAAACTTCTCTGCTTGTTGAAGGAAGAAGCGATAGTAAAGAAAAAGAGGCCCTTCAAAATTTAATATTTCAGCATATTTTGTTAACAATTTCCATTTTCATAAATTACAACACTAACGGCGAGATAGGTTTTTTTTTCTGAGGTTTTTCCCTGAGCTCTAGTATCATATATCGAATTCTATGGTACCCCGTTACACTAACCTCTGCTAACACTTTTTTCATACTCATTCTTTATTGTTGGATAAAAAACAAATTATAATGCTCGAAGTTCGAAAATATATATATATATATATATATTATTATTATCATTATCATTCTTCTTCAAAAATTCCTCACTCTTCGTGAAATTTTTTTTGTCGAAAAACAATCATCCGGGTACCGTTTCTAATGGAATCGAGGCCGTAGATTCCGAATCTAAGGTCAGATATTTTCTTTAGTATATATGTATATATAAATGGTTGCATTTGAAAGAACACATCACACCCAACGAGTCGTGACTGCGCCACTAGCAGGGGTTATTATAGGGAACTACATTCTTCCCTCCGATCCTTCTTCCTCTTCGTCCTTTCGGCCGGTAGATGTCACCTCGCTTCGACTAATACCTGTCACCACTCTGCGTGGCTCATTAAAACCGAAGTGCCGCACTGGAGACATCACTTTCGCGCTGAAATCAAAAGCGTCTACGGCAGGCTCTCACTGCACAAGCCATATTCATAAGTTCATCAGTGAGAGCCGGAACGAAACGCTGGATAGCCAAGAAGTTGTTGGTCCTCACACCATAACATCCAACGAAACAACACACATCAACAGCCTGTACCTACTTCCTCCCATTTTTCGCACAGCTTAAGAAATACGTGTTGATAAAAATGGTAATCGTTTGAAGTTATAGAATCTTTGACAAATTGATACGACCCGAAGAACATGCCGAATTATATTGATCGAAGCAATTGATAGTCAAAGGGAGCAACGTCTACAGAATACGGCGAGTGGGATTGGACTTCTAATCTACTGTTTCCAATTATGGCTTGACATGATACGATGCATGAATCCCGTTTGCCTCTGCCTTCCACGAAAACAAACGACGTTCATCATCTGTCGGTTCCGACTCGTAAGCATCCAAGTTTCCCAAATATCATTACTTCTGAATGTTTCTCTTGCCTTTGAGGTCTTTTGAATGTGCCTATTGAGTCACTCCCGATAAACGTGCCTATTCTTCTTGACTTTGACATGGGTCCAAAGTAATGACTTCAATTCTGCATCTCCGTAATCCACCGCATAACCGGTGTTCTACGTGAAAACCACTGTTCTTGAGGCATTAGAATCGCTCTGGTCAGCGTCCACATATCCGCATCGTACCTATTGAATGCATCGAATTAAACGGATCGAAGTATTCTTTCTATAGACGTAGGGATCTATAGTGTTGGGTAGCCACAGCGAGGAGCTTGGTTGATTTACTTCCAGGTGTCACTTGTGTCTACTTTCTACTCACAAGTGATTGCTGGTTTTCAATAAACCGGTTACTTCGTAGTGTTTTTTTCATTAGCGTTGAATTATGATCCACTGATGATTCCGAATAAGGATGAAACAGTGTAGCTATTCAACTTTGATGAAATCATACACACTCTGTGGATTGCTCCAAAACTTTGGTCTCTGCTAGTCCTTTCATCTACAATTACTAGTGGTTATCCATAGCTACGTCGTAGTTGCGTCGGTAAAGCCGTACATTGTCGATACAGTGGACGCATTGTGAAAAATTAATCCGTTTGATACGATGCGTCCGATAGTCCGATACGTACGATGCGGATATGTGCACGTTTACCTTCAGATCAGCCTCGGCATAAGTATTTTATAGCCTTAGACACAGGAGTCTACATATTGAAGCAGAAAATTAAAACCTCCCAAAAATTATGAGTGTACTGCTCTTACTGATATTTTCAGTTATCGCATGATGATACTGAAACATATCCACTAACGTTTCTATGAAGCTTTTTAAACAGGTGTCTAAGCGTATAGCATGATGTTGCGACCCATATTCCCAGGGAATTGGTATATCTTGTCAATTTAACCTTGGTCAAATAATTTGTAACATGGTGATATCAAAGGTCAATAATAACATAAGTTCAAGTTACGGAATTCACATTAATTATTTAGTGCTCCTTTGGCCCAATTGTAGGGATGCGTCTTCTTGGCAAGTAATAACTTTGTGAAAAGGGTTATGGACGAAATTAATTCGAAATTTTCATAAAATTATTATTATTTATTGTTTTTTGTCTGCTCGAGAGGTAAAACCAATTATATAGGCCCGCCCTGAGAGGGTCCGCTTGTCTCAGGAGTGTGAGATTGTTGATTGGTTACTCACTGAAAACTCGCACGTTCCTTGGAGTAGTTCTTCGTCCTGCCCTTACAGCGTCTCTTAACAAAAGAGATGAGCTGCAAGCGGCATTCACAGTTGATGGGACCTGATGACTCGAAGTGATCCGAGCAACACAGCTTTCTGCATTCTGTGTGCCAATTCCTCGGCCAGGCTTCTACAGGCCGGAATCATCCGCAACTCTGTCACGTAGTTGGCTCTCATTCCGCCAAGTATCCTATGATTAGAACGACCATCTTATTATCAAGCTGTGCACCAATGGGTCAAATGCCTTCGCATGATCCAACCTTGACGTATGTATATTGTATATTGTTGTTGGAGGTAACGTTGCACTGCGACATTAAGGTCTATTGTGTTCCCCCTTCAGAGCTGTTGATGTCATTACCTTACCATCTACAGCTCTACTACTCCAGTATCTAGGATGGCTTCAAGGAGGCTACGTCTTCGCTCATGCAGATTTCTTGCCCAAAACATTCCTTGCGTTGGAGAGGCAATCCGTTATCAGGTGATCAGGAGTTTCATCCTCCTCCCAACAGAATCTGCACTCGTCAGTTTCTGCTAGCCCTAATCTCATCATATGCTTCCCGAGGCCGCAGTGCTCTATGTCCTCTTTGTTCGTGGACTTTATTCCACACTGTTCCAATGGACTCCAGAATCCTATGTTGAAGAAGACAAAATTTTATACAGCGTGTTGAAACACGTGATTAGGCTGTAGTTGTTTGGCTATCCAAGATCACCTGATTTCGGTTTCTGTACAGTTCTGCCCTCTACCTACCTTGAAGGAATTGGCTTACGAATAATTACTATCTCACTGAATAATCTAGCTAGGTATTGGTGGTTAGCTGGAAAGTTCTTCCACCAGTAGTTCTGAACGCCATCCAGTCCAGGTGCCGTAAAGTCATGCTTGTTCTTCAAGGCATGTCTAATCTCTTCGGTTGTTATTTCAGTCAGCTCTTCGGTCTGTGGCAGATTTTAATCACATAATATCTGGAATCTGTGAAGTGCTAGATTATCCCTAGTTTCCACTGATCGCGACGAGCAGAAATCATAAACTTTATTATTATTAATATTATTATTACAGAAAATAATAAATGTAAACCTGAGATAATAAACATTATTATTATATTTTTTTTTTGTCCGCTCGAGAGGAAAAACCTTCAATAGGCCCAGCCTGAGAGAGTCCGCTTCTCTCAGGAGTGTGAGAGTCCAGATAGGAGCTTTTTGGCGCTATTGTTCAAACAGACAAATTATATCTCCGAAAGTAAAGTTTCTCAGAGTTGGGAATTATATCAATGGATTCTTATGCTACAACCGCATCATGAAAGAATTTAAATTTAAAAAAAGTATTGTTTACAAAAAAATGCTTCATAAATTATCATTAAAAAAAAGAGCAATCTGCAATGCTTCAATGCTTTAATGCTTCAAAAATTTTCATTAAATTTATTTATTATATATATGTATATATCATAGATTAAATGAGCAATCTGCAATGATTCAACCTCGTGGAATGGGTTGTTGCAACTTACACTGGGTGTATAGTGTTCACAACTCGAAATACCTAAGGAAAATATCATCGGAATGTCTAGAGCAAGGCTGGAGACAATCATAGCAGATTGTCCATTTATTCCTGATATTTGAGTAGGTAGAACCTAACGAACAGATTATTTTAATAGTTCAAAATATATTAATAAAATACTATCATCTTTTCATAATTTAAAATTTCATAGTTCATACCACTTACACATTCTTTTCTGTATTCTGAACCTTAACTCAAGAAAAAATGTCTGATAGACAAATGTAGATCCCTATTTCAGCATTTTTTGCTTGCAACATTATGAAAATACTGTATATAGGAACATGTCTCACCACTTAAGGAAGTAAAAGGTAATATTAACCTCAGTGGTCAACGAACAGTAATTTCTTTTGAGGATTACATTATGTTCTTCTTTCCTATTGCCTTAATAAACTACATCATTGAAATGATCCAATTTTAAATCTTCTGAAACATCATCCCCAATATTTATACATCAATTATTCAATATGTAATCAGTCATAATGATTTTCGGTTTCAAAATAGTCTTGCATATATTCCCAAATTCAAGAATCGTATACTCGTTTTCCAACCGAAAATATTTTCAAACTATGAATTGACAAGTCTCTAATAGCTAGATAAGATGACATTTATGAACAGTGAACACAGACAGATTCTGTGTTCACATTCTGTGAATACACAGAACTACGATGTATTATTAAAACTTTGAAAAATCATATCTCCGGAAGTATTCACTTCTTAGAGTTGAAAGTGATATCGATGGATTCTTATGATAACACTGCATCTTAAAAAAATATTTTGAAATTTGTAATGTAACAAAAAAGTTTTTTTCGGTGCTCCGAAACGATCAGACCGATTCTGCCCAATAACGAACTCAACCGAGATATTTATCCCCTAAACTTACTCTGAAAATTTCAACTGCCTAGCTCATTCCGTTCGAGAGTTATCATGTTAACGGAGGGCCAGCCGGACCGGCCGGACAGAATCGATTTTGACCACGGATTCTTGATCAGTGAGTCGAACCTAATCGTTCAAGACCATTTTTGGCGCTACTTTTTCCTGGGAACAGAGTGCTTATCAATTTGCCCAAATGTCTGTAATTTTCGAATTTTTCGATGAAAATGGTCTTAAACGATTTGGTTCGACTCACTGATCAAGAATCCGTGGTCCAAATTCATTCTGTCCGGCCGGTCGTAGGCACGATAACTGTCGAACGGAATGAGCTAGACAGTTGAAAATATCAGAGTAAAAACATATTTTTTTTTTACATAACAAATTCCAAATTAAATTCTTTTCAATATGCAGTTTTACCATAAGAATCCATTGATATCATTTTTAACTCTAACAAGCTAATACTTTCGGAGATATGATTTTTCAAAATTTCAATATAAATCATATTTCTATGTTTTCACAGAATGATATAATTATTCTGTGTATATTCTATGAATTGTTATAATGCCAACTTATTTTCCTGAGACATGACGTTGTCTAATTCATTCCAGCAATCGTAGAATTATGACAATTATAATATAATATCATACTTTCTGTTGGTTGATATTTTCATGCCAATGGTCAATCCATATTATGATGGGAATGGTAATGGTAAGTTGATAATATTGAGTTCAGAATATCTCCACTAAAAGCAAAACTGGAATATTGGTGTAGTGGAGTATTGCAGTGGATTTGAGGAAAGATATATATTATCGTTCATCATAGAATTGAGGAATGAATATTTCGGATGAGTTCGTTGTTGGTTAGCATTCGTCTATTGGTTTTGGATTGATAATTTTTGGCACTCTTGTTGAATTTAAATTCTTCTATGATGTTTGAATTCAATTTCTGCTAAGATGAAGTTCTTTCATAAGAATCCATTGATATAATTCCCAACTCTGAGAAACCAATACTGTCGGAGATATAATTTGTCTGTTTGAACAAGAGCGCCAGAAAGCTTCTGTCCACAGGGCTTGAACCCATTTTTATCAAAAAATTCGAAAATTACAGACATTTGGTCAAATTGATAATCACTCTGTTCCGAGGAACAAGAGCGCCAAAATTGACGGGTGCGAGGATTTTCCTTAATAATTCTTCATACAAGAATTATTGACGAGTTACGATACTTTTTTGGCACCCTATATATAACCCTCGGCGTCTATTCGTGACAAGATTTCGAAAAGGCCTTAGTACTTAGTAATCCTCGGAGGTGTTCAGTAGCAAGGAGTAAGGTATTACTAAGCACTAAGCACTTGTTGTAAAAAGTAATCGGGAGCACAAAAAGGCTTTAAATGCTTTCAGAAGCACTAAGCATAACGCTTTGGCTCAGGTCTACTCAGATGGAAGATTATGTCGACAATAAATTGAACGAAGAGCTCTAGAAGTTTGACGAACTTAACTCTCATTCTGCAAATAAATCTTCACAATTTGGAGGAAATCTATTCATGCTTGAAATGGCCAACCTTTCGTAACACTTTTTTTGTTTACATAAGTACAATCAGGTGTAGTTATCTATTAGATTAGGTTTTTCTATACTGTAATTGGGCTTATGCCTGTTGTATAGAATTAAATAAATAAATAACCCTAATGTCAAAGAATTGTCACTTTATTAATTGTCATTCAAATGTTATCCCTTATCGAAACATCTCACACTGTTGAAAAATCATTTCCAACAAAAAATGTGCTTATAACCTTTTCCTCAAGCCCCCTGCTTCTACAGATATCACTTGTTTTGTCTTTTTTGGGAACTTCCCTACCTTGCTCTAGAAAAGACAGAATATCTCCGGAACGACAAAACATACGGTGATAAATGTGGCCTTAATCGAAAGAGAACAAGATGCTACATTCATCGTCTCAAGTTTTGCTGGGACAAATTCAATAGGAACCGGAAGAACACAGTTTCAGTGAGAAACTTAGACCAATAAAGAAATTAATATGAAATTTCATCCACCATTTTCTCTAAAAATGCTCGAGGTGAGGTATTGATTTTATAATTGTGGCAACTTCCATATGGAAGTCATATTATGAATATGCTCTAGAAAATAATTTCCCGTCTTTCACAAAATGGGATTCGAGGAACTATAACGAAAATGGTGATCGAAAATGACAATGTTTCAATATTTGTACCCAGTTTTCCGAATTTATCGATTTATTGCGTAATCTACAAACTAATTGCGAAACTACTTATTGCCTAATCCTTTCGTAGATCAACAGTAGTTTATACCAAAAGCGTTTCTCTAGCTCTACAACATTGAAGAGCTAATTAAACTAATCATATAGTTTCATATAATTATATCAAATCAAAGTCTATATACGAGTCGGAATCACTAAATACAAACTAGTTATATTCTTTTAGAAAGCTGCCCTGGTGGTATTTTCAATACAATCAATCTGGTCAAATTGATTTAGTCAATACAGCCAACTGATGGATTAACACATTCTAGCTCAATGCATACTGACCTCGATTTCTGTCCCATTTGCTGTGGATATTCTGATTTTTTGTTTTGGCATATCAACGAATTGGTGAATGAATCTAACGGAACCCTTCAACTCTTCTTCGTGGGGTTCATCTAGCAATTCCTGAAAAAAATATTTCATTATTCAGTTTTTCCAAATATGAACATCGAACAATAAAACTATCACGTAAAAAAATCTTAAAAAGCACAGACGCTCATGTACCATTGTCTATTCAAGCCTGATACGAAGTCAATCGAACTGATATTCGGTACTCAATTGTAAAATGGTGGCCCAAACGTATGTGCATAATTTCAGCTAATTCTGACGTATAGTTTCTAAAATATAAAATTTTCCAAATTCTGCGCGTTGATATTTTACAAGTAATTTTAATTGGATCGGATTCGTATATTTTGAGTTATTGAGGAAAAACCAACAAATTTAAGATGTATATAACTCCGAAACCGTTTGGCCGATTATGTCCATCAATAAATCTAATGGCCACAGTCAGATGCGCAACCTACCCTGAAAAATGCAAGTTGCTACGGTCACCCATCGAGCTACTGAACTCACCCAAGGCTGCTCGGATCGTGTTCAAATTTGGACCTTGGGTGTGAAGTTAAATTTTGAAGGCTCTGGCAAAATTTTATCGATATCGGACGGATAGTTTCTGATATTTTTGCGCGTATGTTCTGGGGAACATCGCGTTATCATTTTGCCCAAATGTCTGTAGCTTTCGAATTTTTTGACAAAAATGGTCTCAAACGATTAAGTTCGACTCCACAATGAAGAATTCGATGTCAAATTTGATTCTGTCCGGCCGGCCGTCCGGCCGTCCGGCCGTTGCCACGATAACTTGAGAACGAGATAGCGACTTGAAATTTTCAGGGTGGGTGGCGCAACCCAATACAACGGACAAGTTCGTTAATGGACATAATTGGCCCAGTGGTTTCCGAGTAATAATTTTGTTTTCAACCAATATAAATCCGATCGAATTGAAACTTGGTGAGTAGAAGTAGAACATGAACCTTAGCACGTTTGTGAAATTTTGTGTGAATCGTATGGCTAGAAAATTATTAAAAAATTATTAAAAAAGATTTTTGTTGTCACGATAACTTGAGAACGGAAAGAGATAGCGGCTTCAAGTTTTCAGGTTAGGATGTGCTCTAGAACGCGACATTTCAGTTTGATTATGAGTATAATCGGCCAAACATGGTTAATGGTTGTAGAATGCTAACGCGGAAATGTTTGCAAAATTTGGTGAGGATAGCATTTGTAGAAAATTTTTAATAAATCATTGAAAATAAAAAACAAAATTCTATATATCAGTAACTAATCGTTTGAAATTGCTGAAATTTTGCAAGAGCCTTCATAACCTAACTCTACTGCCAAGTTTCAAGTTTTAATACGATCGGTTAAATATTGTTGGAGATTCGAGCATTCTTGTGTGAGTTCAGTAGATGGGTGACCGTTGCCTCGATAACTTTCGAACAAAAGGAGATAGGGGACTTGCAATTTTCAGGGTAGGTTGCGTATCCGGAAGGGAGAGTTGAGTTCGATTTTTGGCATAATCGGTCTAACGGTTTCCGAGTTATACCCACCTGGAATATTATTTCCTTGATTACTCAAAAAAATAAATATTCGATCGAATTGAAGCTTGGTTAGTAGTAGAAAATCAACATGAAGACGTGTTTAAAATTTTGTAAGGACCGTACCCCTAGAAAATTCGAAAAAAATGACGAAAAAAAAAATTTTAAGAACCGTACCCCTAGAAAATTTCAAAAATATTACGAAAAAAAAATTGGTTCAAGCACTGACGTGAAGTCAGAAGCTTTTGAGCGTATGTTCTATTGTCCATTCTTCTGTATTGGACACCCTTAATCGAATTTACCATGGTAAATGGCTTCTGACTTAACGTCAGTGCTTGAACCAATTTTTTTAACTTTCTAGCGCTAGGATCCTCCTGAAAGTTAGCAAAAATTTGCGCGTCAGCATTCTACCACGTATTTTCAAATTTGATCGGATTCGTATTTTTTGATGTATTGAGGAAATGAAAACAAAATTTCAGATCGGTATAACTCCTAAACACTTTGACTGATTATGCCTATTAACGAATCTAAATATCGCATTCGAATGGGCAACCTAACGTGAAAACTGCAAGTCGCTATCCCTTTCTATTCTCAAGTTATCGTGAGATACATAATAATTTTTTTATAATTTTCTAGATATAAGATCCAAACGAAATTTTACAAATCTTTTTTTGTCGATATTTTATAACTAGTTACCAACTTTCAACTCGATCAGATCTATATTGATTGAAAACAAATTTATTGCTCGGTCAATTATGCTCATTAACCAATTGAACCGTCGCATTCAGATACGCAACCTACCCTGGAAATTTCAAGACGCTATCTCTTTCCGTTCGAAAGTCATCGTATAAAATTTCACATTGAATAACCTAATCGTTTGAGACCAATTTCGTCTAAAAATTCGAAAATTGCAGATATTTGGGGAAAATGATATTACGCCGTTCCATGGAACATGCGAACAAAATGCAGATTCTCTTTCAACATATATCGATTCTAACACCGGTGAGAAGCATGCAAAATACGAATAATAACATTTGACATGGAAACACTCTGTTAGTTGGAAAAGGCAAAAGACCATCTACAACTGATTGTGATTTCTAACGTTAAAGTTTTAGGATTTACGATCTTATCTAGCCGACAGGTTTGGACATTTCCTTCATTATCCATCAATCAGAGGCTAAAAAGGTCTGAATTAATTAAGTAGGAACACAACTGTCCCTAGCAGCTCCTGGGGCCCTATTCTGAGGTGGACATTACGAACGGTTATCATTCGTTTTCGTAATCATCACGAACATTTACTCGTTTTGCAATTCTCAACTGACAGATGATATGATTTGGTGACACGAGCGCTCGATATTCTAAACGAGTGCTATACAGGGTGTCCCAAGTTCGAGTACCTATTAGACGTTTCTGGAGAAGTGTACATATTTGAAATCTGAACCAAGATATTTATCTCCCAAACAAATTTCAACTGCCTAGCTCATTCTGTTCGAGAGTTATTGTAGAAACAAAATTTTAAAATAATTTAATTTTTTTTTGACACTTAACAATAACCCAATCAATACGAAACTTCGCATGCACACATATATATATATATATATATAAGCAAACAACGTGTATTTGGGGTGTTTCAGAGAATCTGTAACCTGATGCCTCTTAGTGTTGATGAATATTGTACCGGAAGATTTTCTCCTGATCATCGTGATCAAACTTTATATAGTCAATAACCTTAAATTGAATAGATGCTCTGAAGAAGTGATTGAAATATCACGAAAGCTAAGCTGTATCAATAAATAGTACACAGGACTAAGAATTGAATTACTCTGAAACACCCCAAATTGTTTGCTTGCATTTACGTCAGAGATGAATGACTCCCTTATATTTATATATATATATATATATATATATATATATATATATATATATATATATATATATATATATATATATATATATATATATATATATAATCTTATTGTTTGTTTACAGTCTGTTCTATTTTAATAGGTGGTGTTTGTTTAGGGATAATAGACTGGGTTTTCAGTAGTGAAGTATATACTCTTTTTGTTTTTTTGAGTTTATTACATCTGACTACGGACAGAATACGACAGATATGCTGAAGACATGGAGCAAACTTAACATAAAATTGGCAACAACAAAGAATAGATTGAAGTTTTTACTTGAGTGCAAAAGAAGAGGACTTTGTCCAAACCACATTGCAAACAATGAAAAAGGCCTCCTAAACATCTTAGAGGGAAACAACAGACATTACATCGGGCAAATGAAAAGGCTAGGAGACTACATTGCTACTAAGATACTGAGGATAGAGATATCACAAACAAACAGAACATTAAACAAAGTAGAGAAAGATCTGAAGAATAAAAAAGAAGAGGCAAAGAACACACTACCTGAAAGCATAGTAAATGAATTCCAGCGACGACAAAAAATAAATTATAACAAGGAATTCTACAAAGTGAGGACCAAAAACCTAAGGAAGATACTCATTCTGGAGAGAAGACAGTTGAACAAGCTCATTACACAGGAAAACTGGCTAGTAAATCTTACACAGACAAATATCCCACAGGACGTAAAACAGATATTATCACTGGGACCAAATTTTGCTCTACCGGTCAACACAAGAGAACTAAAAATGGATGAATTGCTGTCGGATGTTGAATATATAATAGCTAACATAGAAAGTCATAAACAAGACACATACAGGGCAAAGATCACTAGTATAATAACAAACTATGTACATCAAAACAGAGATAAAAAATATCCGCTGAATAAATATTTCAATGATACCTATTATTTCCTAAAGAACAACAGAAACCTTCTAGTGACACAAAGTGACAAAGGTGGAACAACAGTAATAATGGAAAGAGATCAATATCATACAAAGATGATGGAAATCCTTGGAGACAATAGAGAGTTTGAAGAAGTTACAAGAGATCCAACAAGTACAATACAGACAAAAGCAAATCAGTATTTCAAAGATATGGCCACAAAAAATATCATAACCAAAGAAGAAGAAAAAAGAAATAAAGTTTATGATGGAACTTGCCCCAGAATCTATGGAAAACCGAAAATACATAAAGATAATATACCATTAAGACCAATAATATCAGGAATACAGTCGCCCACGAGAAACTTAGCTCAATATCTAGCCATGATACTGAGGGATGCATACGACAAAAACAATGAATATTATATAGCTGACACATTTGAATTTGCAGAGTTCACAAAAAACCTATCAACCAATGAAGGCGAAGTACTGCTATCACTAGATGTGGAGAATCTTTTTGGAAATATGACATTTAATTTAGTAAGACAGGCAATAGAACACAAATGGGAAAATATAGACTCACATACAAATCTAGACAAAGAAAGTTTTCTAAATCTGATCAAGTTCGTTCTGGAAAACAACGTATGTATATATCAGGAAAAATACTACAAACAAATAAAAGGATGTGCAATGGGGTCAAAACTCAGCCCAATACTGGCACAATATTGTATGGACTATATACTATTTAAGAAAATACCTACATTGAGCTACAAACCATCTTTTTTGAAAAAATTCGTAGATGATATTATCATGGCAACACTAAACGTAAAAATAGAAGAACTTTTGGAAGTATTCAATGATGGAAAAATAGATGAAAACTTAAGATTTACAGTGGAAAGAGAAAACAATGAACGATGGGTGCCATTTTTGGACACAAAAGTTATCCGAAAAAACAATAGGATACTACTCGATTGTTACAAAAAGCCAACAGCAACAAACAGGACAATCCACTACATGTCAAACCACAACATCAAAATTAAGGTAAACACAATACATCAAATGCAGGACAGAATACGAAAAATATGCCATGAATCATTCAAAGAAGAAAACCTGGAAAAACTAAAGCTAACACTACAACAGAATGGATATCCCAGGAAATTTATAAATGAGGTGATGAGTAGACGACCAAACGAAAGAACGGATGTGGAAGGAGGAAGAGAACAAGGGAATGAAAGAGAGAGAGAAATATACTGCTCTATACCAAAAATAGAACTGCTATCGGAAAAAATTATTAGAGAGTTCAGAAGTGAGAAAATAAAGATATCACTGAAGTACTCTCACAAGACAATCAAACTTTTCACGAAAACAAAGGATAAAAAGAAGATCTCTGAAAGATCCAACATTATTTATAAAATACCATGTGCAGAATGTGAGGAAGTGTATACAGGACAAACATCCCAACTGATGAAAAACAGGATAAAAGGGCATAGAAGTGACATAATCAAACACCCAGAAAGATGTGCATTGGCTAAGCACAGCATAGAAAAAGATCACAGAATAAATTTTGAACAGACGTCAATAGTAAAAACGGAGAAAAACATCAACAAAAGACTTTTCCTGGAAATGTACTACATAAATAACGAAGAGAACCCAATGAACAGGAAGACAGATACGAATTCATTAAACAACATCTACACATATCTGATCACACAGCAATGGAGAGGACAAAGAGAAACATACATGGGACCGGTAGATGAATAAAAAGGAAGGAAAGAAAAGAAGACCAAAAAAGAAAAGAAGAAGAAAAGTCAAGAATGACACAGCTGACCGAAGAGAAGAACATGACAGGGACTAATGAAGGTTAACTTATGACATTTGCTTAAATTTTACTGTTTCTGTTATTTTAAATTTTGAGAGAGAGAATTAAATTGAAAAAACTCGGGTAGTACTAATTATGACCAATGTAAAAAAGTAGGAGAACCTCAATTGTGTAAGTTGTAAATGTATTTGTTTTGAAATTTGATGTTGAGAGTGTATTTTGGTATTTTGTAGTAAGCCCTGAAGAAGAATAAAAATTATTCGAAAGCTTGGCAAGAAAACAAAAAGAGTATATACTTCACTACTGAAAACCCAGTCTATTATCCCTAAACAAACACCACCTATATATATATATATATATATATATATATATATATATATATATATATATATATATATATATATATATATATATATATATATAGATTTGTTCGACCGCACATACAGACCCAAATCGACATACTTTACCGATTATACAGTCCAAAAGTGACGTTTTCAGACCCGACTCCGGGTCTGGTAACGTTTACCTATAGAATTGTACTCAGGGACGGGGGATGCCAGGGGTAAATTTTCAGATGGGTCTGAAAAAGCGGTGATACATCATATTATATACAGAAAAGCTTCAGAGTTTGGCCAGTGCGAGGGCGCTTCTGCTCACATTAGCTCGCTGTATATAATTCGTATAGTTGATCAACGTCTTGAGTCCTTACATCCGGCAACGCTGTAGAGCGAGAGTTTGAAAATAATATATTTCCTCCTCTCGATATACAAACCCAAAACCAACACATACGAAAACTTATACGAGCCCGGTATAGATAGTCATCGTCATGAGAATTGTTAATTGTGGATTGTTCAAATAAAACTTCAAAATCAGATACTTCTTCCTTTTGATATACAAACCTAAAAACCACACACATGAACGCTTATACAAGCCTGGTATATGGAATCGTCGTCATGGGAGCTGTTTATTTCGAATTCTCAATCATAATTCTAAAGGAGTGTTGAGGACAAATATAATTTCTTCATGGATCATTTTGCAAAAAATTAACATAATAAACAGTAACGAAACCATTCTGTAATATTTCAGAGTTAAATCGGACTCCTTCATCAGATACAAAGCGAAAACTTGACCAATTATTTTTTGATGACACTTATTCTGAAATTTGTTACACTGCAAATTACAGTATTAGCTGAAAGACACGCGGAGAAATATTCATTGATTTTAACCATCAACAAATATTTCGTGGATACGGGCTGGTCCCCTCATCGCTCAGTGTTCCCCTAATAGGAAAGCGTCATACAGGGGCAAATACGAACCAGTTTCATGGCTATTACCAATCGTCAGCATAACATTGCCACACTGAATGACAGCTGAAGGAGTCCTAGGAAACATAATCCCAGTTGTTGCGAACAGGTAGGAAGAAAATCTCATCAGTTGCATCTAGGGAAATCCTTAGGAACTCTGACCCTCTGTGATGCGGAAACCATAAGCGATATTCAGTGATGTTCATGCTTTTGCCATAAGAGGGTCAAGGACTGCAAGGCTGTCTACCTGATTTGGCAATTAAGAGCTGTCAAAGCTTTGTGCAACCCATCGTAAGAGTTGGGAATGATATCAATGGATTCTTGTGATAAGACTACATCATAAAATAATTAAATACAAAATGTTTTTGACACATCTCATAATTAGAGCATTCTATGAAATTGTAAGACCATTTTCTGCCAATTCGAAAAACCGACATTTGGGCCAATTGATAAGCACTTTGTTCCGAACAACAAAAGCAACACAAATAGCAGAATATGTATGTACAATCTATAGAGATCGACATAATGGATTAGACTAAAACAAAGATTCTGATGACGGAATACCACTCACATGAAAAGGAAACATACGGAGACGACTTGTATTTTGTTGAACATACAAAACAATTTCCCAAATTACACAATTGAAATTGGCCATATTTGGTAGTTGAATTTGTTGGAGAAATAGTTAGAACTTCGAAATTTCTATCTGAAGTGACACTGTGATACTATGTTTTTGGCGCTTTTGTTATCAATTCGCCAAAATGTCTGTAATTTTCGAATTATTAAATTATTGGCTGAAAATGGTCTCAGACGTTTTGGTTCGACTCACTGATCAAGAATCCGTGATCAAAATCGCCGTACGGCCATCTGCTAACAAGATAACTCTCAAACAGAATGAGCAAGATAGTTCCAATCTTCACAGTAGGTGAATATAAAAATATTTTTCTTATATCACAAATTTAAAATTGTTTTTTTTTTATATGCAGTTTTCTCATAATAATCCACTGATATTATTTAAAACTCTAACAACTACTTTTGGAGATATGATTTTTCAAAATTTCAATAATAAATCTTACTTCTATGTTTTCACAGAATGCTATAATTACTCGATCGTAGAATTCTCAGGGTTATAATATGATATTATTTTTTTAAGTGATATTTTAATGCCCATGGATAATCCATATGATGATGGAAATATATACTTTGGTAATTTAATCGAATTGGGTTCAGAAAATCTCCAGTAAAAATAAAACCGGACTATTGGCCAGGTTTCAATTGATATAATATAATTTTCAGAGTGGATTTAAGGAATGAACATCTCGGATAAGTTCGTGGTTTCGGACTAATTTTTGGCAGTCTTTTTTTATTAAATGACACTTTTTTGAAATTCATTTCTTTCATGTTGCAGTTGTATCATAAGAATCCATTGAAATAATTCCCAGCTCTAAGAAACCAATACCCACTTTCGGAGATATGATTTGTCAAAGTTTGAACAAGTGCGCAAAATCTCCTGCCCACAGGGCTTTTCTACTTTTTTTATCTTGCAGTTCTATCTTAAGAATGCATTGATATCCAACTCTGAGAATCCAATATTTGGAGATATGATTTGTCAAAGTTTGAATAATAACTCGCTAGTAGTTTGACGAAAGCGCCAAAGTCCCTGTCTACAGAGCTGTCCCACATTTATAATTAAATATCAATTCAATAAAAGATTTGATCCGAATCATTCATGACAAATTTGAAAAAAATCTTCTTCAAAGCTTATTATATCTCGCTGTAGTCTCATCTTATTTAGTCTAAGAAAACTTAATCATTCTGTGACGAAAGCATGCCCACATTTGTTCTCAATTTTTTGGCAACCATCACTTTCTAAAGTCAATTTAATTCTTAGGAATTTTGTAATTTTTATTCCATTTTCTCTGCATCTGCACATGCAAGTGCGACTGTAATTTCAGAGAAGGACGATTGCAAAAAGCCCATACCATCATTTCAAGAAATAATTAAAGGATACTTTGGGAGGTGAATTCATCACTGAATGGTTCCTTTCTGGGTTTTCTCTCTTAAACTCTGGAAAATATCTATGAAATAAAAAATTTCATTATTTTGAAATTGCTTCTGCGTTAGAAACATTTGTAGATATTTGTAATTCGATTGCAATTACAGAGTCTGATGACATAAAAAGATAACTTAAAGGAGCCGCTCTGTATTTTGTTGATCAAAGAAAACAATTTTACAAATTGCTCAAGATGAATATACCATATTTGGTTGAATAGGTTGAATAATGAATTCGAACTTGGAAATTTCTATGTAAAGTGGAATTGTGTTACAATATTTTTTCAAAGACTATCGGCTGTCGGCTTAACAAATTTCAGTATTAGTGTCATCACATATAATTCTTAAGATCTTCGCTTGGTGTCTGATGAAGGAATCTGCTTTAGTATCCGAAACGTTACAGAAAAGTTGTTTCATATGTTATTAGTTATGCTACTGTTCATTAGGCAATATTGTTCTATATATGGCTTCTGGCAAATATCTAGTCTTTCTTACGTCGAAGTAAATTAAAAAAAAACATTTTTTATTTTATGGATATTTTTCAGAATCCAAAAAACATTTAGTCCACTTCTAAATTTGGGGAAATATTCAACTATTTTACGCAAACGGTGTACAGAAATGTATAGGTAGATAATGTTGACTGAATAAAAGGCAAATCTTGTTCAGCGTTGAAAGAATCAATCAACATACGCCGTTTTTTGGATAAAATAATATTGCTTCTAAAATGTTAATAAAAGAAATTAATCTGGAATAATAGACTTTCTGTTGAAGGCATATCATCTTTTTCATCGTCCCTTATATTCCTCGGTTTCGTAGAGCCTTCATATGTAGCATTCATTCGGATCCATTTAATTTTTAATGCATCTACTCTCATTTGTCTCCCATATTGATACTTTTCTCGTCACTTCAAATTTACTCTTTTCTTCTCTTCTACTTGTTCCAATTCTAACTAATATTGCGTAACTTCATTCTGGGCAAGACTCTTTCCCCTCATCAAGCACCAATAGTACCTTCGCAGTTACAGGGTGTTCCTTAAAGACATGCTAATATTTAAGGTGGTGATTTTTTGACTTATTTTAAGAAAAAAATTCCCATGAACGTATGTCCTGAAAATCTTAACTTTTGAGATACGTGGGGATAAAATGTTGAAAAAAAATCAGTTTTTAAATAATAACTGAGATAATATTGCAGACATCTAATGTAATATCTTTATTATTTTGTTCTGCCGTTAGAATCAAATATTTTTAATTTAACAGCTGTACACAGTTATAATTTTGAATAACTCACAGTCTCGTTCGGGTTTATTACTTTGTAATGTTGTCTAATAAACTCTCTATTATTATTATTATTATTATATCTTCATAAGATTTGGTACATGTATTCTATGCATCAAGGTGCATTTTGTGATGTACAAAAATTTTCATTTTCTCTACCAGTGACGTCCATACGAGTTTTGCATTGAATATTTTTGGAGAAAAAAATACTACGCCACTGCTTTCTTTTCAAATAAATATTACTTTTAAGATCCTCATTCATTTTTGAGCAAATTTGATTCCATGGGTTTTCTTTGACCGACACACGGTTTCCACCTAAAAAAAATAAAAATCGTTTTACTTCAGGATCAATTCCTCAAAAATCTGAGGCGGTGTGAAATATTTGTGCATCGACTGAAAGCAAATAGAGAGATCAGATTTGTTCCAAAATGAATGAGAATCCAAAAAATAAGTTTTCTTGTCATATGCTCTGTTCTTGATTAAAATAATTAAATTAAAATTACTTCATATCGCAGCACACAATTTTATCACCCTGTATCTCAAAAGTTAAGACTTTTAGGAAATACGTTCATAGGAAGTTTTTTCTTAAAATGAGTTGAAGAATTGCCCCCTTAAATATTAGCATGTCGTTAAGGAAGACCCTGTATATGCTCTGACATTCTGAAAGAAAATATGTGAAATATATGAATTCTCGCTAATCACTTGGTGAAACATTTTGACAAGTTATTAAGGTAAAGAAAAAACTTGTCTTAAGTTTCTCAATATGATACTATATTCATGACATTGTTCAGTCTTGAACATGGGATAAGCCGGAAACATATATTTATGTCAACAATATGGTATTATATTGTAAAACTTAACGGTTTTTTTCTGGGTTTTCTCTCCCAAACTCTGAAAAATATCTATAAAATAAAAATTAATTATTTTGTGATTTGCTTCTGCGTAAGAAACACAGGATATTTGTCAGAAGCAATCAATTGAACAATGTTGCCTAACAAACAACAACGAAACAACATCAACGAAGAAACAACTATAGCGTAACGTTATAGTTGTTTCTTCGTTGATGTTGTTTCGTTGTTGTTTGTTAGGCAACATTGTTCAATTGATTGCTTCTGACAAATATCCTGTGTTTCTTACGCAGAAGCAAATCACAAAATAATTAATTTTTATTTTATAGATATTTTTCAGAGTTTGGGAGAGAAAACCCAGAAAAAAACCGTTGAATAATGAGTATACCTCCCACAGTATCCTTTAATGATTATTTGTAAAACTTAAGCCAAATGTTTTCAATTGGAAAAAATTGTAATTTTACATCAAATGAAATACTGTGCCTATAGAACTCCTAATGGCTCTTATTTACGTACCTGTTGCACTTTTCATCATCAGCTTCCTTCTTGCAGACTTTAAAATCATTTCATAACACAACTAAAACAATGTAAACGATTCCAGCTTCGTTTTCGCGCCCTTTCGTATATCGAAATTGGCGCAATTAGTCCCGAAGAGCTGGCAACAGCGCTGGGTTCGAAGACGTTGGCTGAAGATACTTGTGGAGTGTATGTGGGATCAGAAAGTCGGCGAAATGATTCGGGATTCGAGAAGTTTGACGAATATACAACTTTTTCGACAGAAAAAAATTCCTTCCCCTCTCAAGATGCCTAAGGAGTTATATTTTCAATCTACCCGTTTTTTGTCTATATACTCCTGAAAACATTTTGGATCATATGGGTCTCAGGTAGCCTTCAGAGTGTACCGGGACTGGATACGTCTATTAGATAAATATATATATATATATATATATATATATATATATATATATATATATATATATGATTATTCTACAATTTGATGCTGAATTTCAGATAGATCGAGTAATCGGTTTCGGAAATATTCATAAACAATGTTTCTACTAAAAACGGCCATAACTCCGAAACCGCTTGGTGGATTTCGCCCATTAATGAACTGTTCTGAGATATTTACGGTTCAAACCTAGCCTGCAAATTCCAATCATCTAGCTCCTTTCGTTCGAGAGTTATCATGTTAACGACCGGACAGTCGGTCGGCCGGACAGAATCCATTTCGACCACGGATTTTTGATCAGTGAGTCAAACCAAATCGTTTAAGACCATTTTCAGCCAAAAATTCGAAAATTACAGACATTTGGGCAAATTGATAAGCACTCTGTTCCGAGAAACAAGAGCGCCAAAAACTAGGGTTCTAATTTGAAAAACAGAAGTTATGGCCAATTTTTAATCACAATTTTTGACACAAAATTTGAAACACCCTGTGATGATATTTCTGGAATTCAAAGGATGCATGACCTTTCCATATTGTTCCTCTTCGATGTTGTAAAAACGGACTAAACATAATTTGACTTTTTTTCAGGTTTTTTTTTGATATTTTGAAATCCATTCGAATGAATACAATGGTTTTAACATAAATGTAGTCAGCATCGAATACTTGATCATACCAGGAATGCAAAACTTGAAAAAATATTTTTTTCATCAAATTTATTTTCACTCCCTGTATAACCGTGCTTGGGCTTCGAAAATATTTTAGCTCTGTAAAGAATTTCGCAATATCATAATCCCAATTTTCAGATTTTAAATATGTCCAGTTCTCCAGAAACTTCTAATTGGCACTCGAACTTGGGACACCCTGTATAGCACTCGTTTTCGGAATAATTCTACTCGCATTCAGTTGATTATGCAAGCCTCTACACATTTTGTATTTTGTAACCTCAAATCTGATATTGGTAAATAAGTTGGTATTTTTACGGTGTGATTAACAAATATATTCAGTAAAAATAATTAAATTGTCAGAATTATTATCATATTACAAATTGTCTATGTTTTAAATAAACCAGAAATATTGAATAGGTTGTTAGTTTCCCGCAAACATTGGCGGAATTGAATAGTATAAGGCATAGGTAGTTACTGATATTTTAGAATATTGCAAAATTATTTAAGTTTTTCAATATTTTTAGATTCAATAAAGAATTCTACTTTCCTGGTGTAATAGGATGTAATAGAAAATTGGCTCTCAAATTTTGAGGGATTTTCGCTAATAACTTTTTTTTTGGTTCTACGACTAAAAGTTACTCGACAAATGTTGTAGATAATCTTATTTGCAGCAAAAAACATAAACAATTTTTTTTCTGAGACCTATAGTTCGTCATAAAAACCATTTGAACACCTTTTTCCAAGATGGCGGCCGTGTGACAAGGGTTGAAACACAAAAAACTTGGATTTAACTTCGAACTTAACCCCCCTTGATATCCAGAAGTAATTAGATTAATTAGATTTTCTTGATTTTTAATAATTTCTTACATACCTTAGCCTTCTCGAACAATCTGTTGGCTATGATGCTAGTACTGTCCACCATATCTTTGCCTGGTCCAAAAGCGATACAGTATTTATTCTCACCATCACAAGTGCTCGTCTTGAAATCACAGTCTTCACCTGTGTTGATACATTTAGGGCCTTTGAGGTTGGGAGAAACATCCCCGAGATTAGTGGAGGCAAATGCACCAACAAAAGGACCCTGTGGATATAATATTGAAATATATTAATCACTATCGCTATTCCGCAAGTTCTCCGCGTGAATATCCTCAAGATAGTTTGAAGACTAGGTTAGGTTTTCTTCTTTATCTATCAACTACAGAACATTGAAGGGCAAGAAGTCTGTAAAGCGTCTGTTCTTGCTCTGGGCAGATCAATGAAACCTCCAGTAGTAGTTGTAAACTCTATGTATTACTATAGTAATAGTTGTAGTAGTAGTTGTAAACTCTATGTATTACTATAGTAATACATAGAGTTTACAACTACTACTGGAGGTTTCATTGATCTGCCCAGAGCAAGAACAGACGCTTTACAGACTTCTTGCCCTTCAATGTTCTGTAGCTCTCAACAAATTCAACTAAACTGAGACTCGATTATTATAAATATCGTGGGCATGGTGGCATATGTTTTCACGAAATGAATTTGAACATGAGGTGAATGCTAGGATCCTTATTTTTTGGCATAGATGGCTTGAGCGTTTAGGTAAACGTAAAGGGAAGACTATGCGAAGGCAAATTGAATTCGTCAGAAGCTACAGAAAAATGATGAAGAGAGAAGTATGAAACGGGTATGATTTTGCTCTGGTCAGATCGATGTAACTTTCTTTGTGTTCATTCGAGTTGTGAACTCTATTCATAAGTATAGATTTACGAATCCATTTAACGAGAACCTATTGGCAGAACGCTGAGTTCCTGTTGATTTATTAACAACGGTATCAGTCATTTATTCGTTCAATATTATTTTGAAGGCACTAGACATCGTTCCTTCCCAAAAGAATATACTGTCTGAAACTTTAGGCATCTTCTCTCGATTATTAATTTCATGGGAATAGGGGCAAATGTTTTCACTACTCGAATTTCAGCATTGGATTCCTTGTTTCCTCGCACAGATGACAAGAGCATTTGCGTTAAAGTAAAGGGTCGGCTATGCGAAGGTTAACATGGTCTCAGTGCAGTTGAATTTCTCGATAGCTACAGAACACTGATGATGAACAAGAATCCGAAAAACTGTCTGTTCTTGCTATCGGCAGACCAATGAAACCTCCTTTGTGTTAATTCTAGTTGTGTTAGATCTTGCGTATCTATTTATCCGCTGCATAGTTATCAACGTGAATATTTCCAAGACATTTTTGACGTATATATAAATGAATAAATATCGGCTTTTTTAGGAAAGCAATATTTTAGAGTGCATTGCCAAACCTTGAAGTATACTTATCCAGTAAATACAAAAATACGAGATGGCTATCCGAAAAATATAATCTTGCATCGAGAAAAAAGAATAACAAAACCCTGATATCACAGTGCAAGATCCTGCGAGGAAAAGAAAAAAAATGTTATCTGAAGCAGATGGGAATAAATATTCGTCTGCTGTCCATCCATCCCTCATTTGTATTCATCTCTTCATTTTATATTTTAATTTATTGATATAAAATTTTGAGAAAAGCACTAAATTTTTTTTCTAGTGTTACGATATTCACGAAATTTCGCAAAAATTAGCTTGTTGGCATTCTACAAGTAATTACCGAGTTTGAATAGAACTTGTATATTTTGAGTTCTGATATGTATAACTCCAAAACTGTTTGGCCGATTATGCCTATTATCGAACTCAAATGTCACATTCGGATGTGCAGCCTACCCTGAAAACTACAAGTCGCTATCTCTTTCCATTCTCAAGTCATATCGAGATACATATTATTTTTACATATTTTTTTTTTTATTTTCAAGTTATACAGTCCTCACGAAATTGTACACACGTCGTTATTCGATATTCTACAACTAGTTACAAAGCTTCAATTCGATCGAGTCTATATTTTTGGCATTATCAAGAAAATAATATTCCAGATGGCTATAACTCTAAAACCATTTGGCCGATTATGCCCTACAACGAACTTAACTTTCCCATTTGGATGGGCAACCTACCTTGAAAATTGTACCAATGTCTTTGCATCGGTATTCTCCAACTACATATTTACCAAGCTTCAATTCGATCGGATCTGTATTTTTTGAGTAATCAGGAAAAAAAGAATCCAGATGAGTATAATTTTGATACCGTTTGGCTAATTACGCCCAACAACGACCATTCGGATGCTTAACCTACCCGAGAAATTTCAAGTCGCTAGCTCTTTCGGCGTGAAAGTTATCGTTGCACGGTCACCCATACAGCGTGCTCGGATCTCCAACAATATGGATTCGATGGAAGTCGGCTGTTAAGTTAGTTTTTGAAGGATTTCGCAAAATTTGAGGGATATTGGACGGATAGTTTCTGAGATATACAATTTGTTTCAATGATTTCTTTCTTCAATTTTCTGTAATACAATCATCACGAAATTTCGCAAAAATTTGCGCAGTGGCATTCTACTACTAACTACCATGGTTGAGTTGGATAAGATTTGTATTTTTTGAGTTATTGAGGAAATAAGAACAATATTTCAGATGGGTATAACTCCAAAACCGTTTGGCCGATTATAATTATTATTGTATAATTGCACAAATACCGCATTCAGATGCGCAAGCTACCCTAAAAATTGCAAGTCGCTATCTCTCTCTGGTCTCGAGGTATCGTGAGATAAATAATAATTTTTTATATATATTTTTTTTATTTTCTAGTGATACGATCCTCACAAAATTTCAGTCAGTCGTCTTTGTGTCGATATTAGACAACTAGTTATAAAATTTCAATTCTACCCTGAAAATTTCAAGACGCTGTCTATTTCCGTTCGAAAGTTATTCTGGCACCGGCCAGAATCCAATTTGACTGCGAATTCTTCATCAATGATTCGTACCTAATCGTTTGTGACCATTTTCGGCAAAAAATTAGAAGATTACCGGCATTATGGACAAGATAATAGCACGCTGTTCCCAAGAACATGCGCCAAAAAAGATTCAAACTTCGCTGGCAAAATATCATGAAGCGAAATGGATAGGTAAATGAAAAGAATATCAGCTGGTGACGAGAAAAATGAAAAACCAAACCCAAGAGCACCCTGAAAACAAAAAATTAATATGAAACAGATAAAAAAGTTACTCGTCTACTCTCGTTCCATTCCTCTATTGTCTACAGAGTTAAATTCTCTTCATTTTATTTGTGAATTTATTGATATAAAAAGATTCGCTGGCAGAATGTCCTGAAGCGAAATGGATGGCGAAATGAAACGTCTGGCTATGTTGGATTAATGCAATGGAAATACAAAGTCATTATTAAATTTCTGGATTAAACATTGGCAGTGATGTATGAATTCTTTTGAGAAGAGCACCAGATTGAATGAGCCTACAGTGTGTAATTGTACACACTCACTAGTATCTCATGATTCAATTAAAAATATTTTCAAGCACTGACGTGAAATCGGGAGTTTTTGCACGCATGTTCTATTGTCTACTCGCGTCCCCCAGCTTCTATAATATATGAGAACATTTCATACCATTTTAATGACAGACTTCAGTGACGTCTATGATCACAGAATTTTCAATTCTATTGGAATTGGAATACGAAAAAACTTACACCTTAAGTAACTCCAGGGTTGTGTTCGAATATTAACTCCGTAGAGTAATATTTACTCCATTGCGTTCGAAAACTGAAAGGTTGGGTAGATTTTACTCCATGACTGTCGTTCGAAATGTCAGAGTATTCGACTTCGAGTTCATTTTACTCCTGTCAAAATTGACATAACTCATGGGACGGAAAATCTATAGTATCTTTGTCTCACTGTTTTATGAATGTTCTGTGAGGTAATTTAATAGTTTTAATAATGCTCACAATATATATTTATGATTAGAGTTACATATATGTGAAGGAAACAATAATAATAGGTTCTTCCTTGAACCAACATATCCTATTTTCCGATATTGGCACCTTCTGTCACTGTCAGTGTCAGAGTAAACTCCAGACTTAATATGTCAAACCTTCAAAAACTCTACTCTACTCCGTGGAGTTAATTTTCGAACACAACCCAGGAATCCACTATAAAATATTCACAAAATTCCGCGAAAATTAGTGGGTCGGCGTTCTACAAGTGATCACAGAGTTTTAATTGGAACAGATTCGAACATTTTGAGTTATAGAGGAAATAACAAATTTTCAGATCAGTATAACTTGAATGGCGCATTCGGATGCGTAACCTACTTTTTTAAAATTTTGTAGTAGTACGGTCCGCACAAAATTTCAGGCACGTCTTTGGTAGATATTCTACAACTACATAGATACCATGTTTCAATTGTATTTTTCGAGTTAACGAGAAAATAACATTCCAGATGGGTATAACTTCTATTCTCATGAAATTTTCCAAGAATTTCTGCGTTGGCCTTCTACAACTAATAACCATGTTTAAATTGTATCGGTTTCGTATTTTTTGAGTCCTTGAGGACATAATAACCCAATTACAGATGGGTATAACTCCAAAACCGGTCGGCCGATTATTCCTGTTAACAAACTCAAATGTCGCATTCAGATGCACAAACTACCCAAAAAATTGCAAGTCGCTATCTCTTTCCGTTGTCCGGTTATCGTGACAGAAATAATATTTTTTAATAAATTTTTTTTTAATTTTCTAGTGACACGATTTTAACAAAATTTCCTTATCGTCTTTGTATTAGTATTCCACAACTAGCTATCAAGTTCTAATGCGATCGGATCTGTATCTGTGGAGGACAAAATTATTACTTGGAAACCATTGAGCCGATTAAGCCCATTTACGAAATTGTCCGTCGTTTTGGATGCGCCACCTATCCTGGAACTTTCAAGTCGCAAAATGTTTCCGTTCTTAAGTTATCATCGCCACGGCCGGCCAAACGGCCGGACGGAATCGAATTTGACCTCGAATTCTTCATCACGGAGTCGAACACAATCGTTTGAGACCATTTTCGGCAAAAAATTCGAAATTTACAGACATTTGGCAAAATGATAACACGATGTTCCCAAGTACGTGCGCGCAAAAAGCACAACGTGAAGTCAGCACTCTTTGGCGCGCTTGTTCACGCTGACCAATTGGAATTGAATGACAAGTGCTTCAAGCTCAGTGGATAGAGCGAACCGGAGATCTAGTCAGACGCTTGTGAACCACCATTCACTGTTTAGTCAATTATTAACAGTGTTGTGCTAAAGCTGGAGTAACGATACGGTAACAAAGCCTACACAGGATACAACTGACTGTCGCAATTCTCTATAGGAGCTTCTGAAGGGTCTCTGTGGTGAAGTCCTTAGAGGGTCAGTTTAATCGTTATCATGGCATTAGCAAGCGCAACAAAGCAGATTGACCTCACGTCAGCGTGTGTTTAGTTCTTCACTTCTTTCATATAGTGAAGTCAATTTGCATTGGTGCGGTTGCTAATGACATGATTATGATTATATTCATGCTCGTAGTTCTTCCTCACCATTCTGAAGCTACTACGAGCTTGTGCGAATTAGGAAAGTCAGTTATGTCCTGTGTATGCTTTGTTACTGTTTCCTTATGACCACTTAGGCATAGCACTGTGAATATTGGACTAAACAGTGAATGTGGCCACTATCGTCTCGCAAGATCTATGGTTCACTGTATAGACTGAATTTCAAGCACTCAACATTCAATTCAAATTGGTCAACGTTAACAAGCGAGCCAAAGAGTACTGACTTCACGTCAGTGCTTTTTTTATATTGTTCAACTAGCTACCGAGTTTCAATTCGATCAGATCAGTAGTTTACGAGTAATAGAGTCATTTTTTTCTGTTTCTTGTTATACAATCAATAGCAAACTCTTAATCGAATTTCCCTTGGTAAATTCGAGAGTGTCCAATACAGGAGGATGGGCAATAGAACATGCGCGCAAAAGCTTTTGACTTCACGTCAGTGCTTGAACCAATATCTTTTGATACATTTATTTGAATTTGAATGATTCTTCCAAAATTTTCTAGGTATACGATCTTCACGGAATTTGGCAGGAATTCTTCAATTAATTACCATGTTCTATTAGGATCGGTTTAGCATTTTTTGAGTAATTGACGAAATGAGAACAATATTTCAGATAAATATAACTTCCAAACAGATTATACCTATTGATGAAGTCAAATGACGCATTCCGATTCGCAACCTACCCTAAAAATTTTGCAAGTCGCTATCTCTTTCCGTTCCCAAGTTATCGTGAGATAAATAATATCTATTTTTAAATATATTTTTGGCACTCTAGTTCCTCGGAACTGAGTGCTTATCAATTTGCCCAAATGTCTGTAATTTTCGAATTTTTGGCTGAAAATGTTCTCAAACGATTTGGTTCGACTCACTGATCAAGAATCCGAGGTCAAAATCGATTCTGTCCGGCCGGTCCGGCCGGCCAGCTGGCCGTAGGCACGATTACTCTCGAATGAAAGGAGCTAGAGGATTGAAATTTGCATGGTGAGTTTGGAGCGTAAATATCTCGGTTAAGTTCGTTAATGGGCAAAATCCATCGAGCGGTTTCGGAGTTATGGCCGATTTTAGTAAAAATATTTCTTATGAATATTTCCGAAACCGATCACTCGATCTATCTGAAATTTAGCATCAAATTGTAGAATCATGATCTCTATACGTATGTGAAGTTTTGTATTGACCAGGTTAACAACAGCAACAACAACAAAATATATTTATTTCGAGAAATCATCCTTACAATAATTAAATAACTGTCCAAATGAAATACGAAACATGTCAAAATAAAAGAAACACCCCTTACAGAAAGAAACAATATAAGTTACTTTCCCTGAGCTAAAAATTCAGAGATGCTATAAGGCTCCCTTTCAATCAAAAGTCTGAACAATCTCTTCTTGAAAATTTTGAAACATGATATTTGTCTCAGTTCAGTTGGTAGTGAATTGAACAACTTAATTGCCATATATTTACATTCTTTTTCAGTTGAAGAAAGTTTATGTAAGCATAAACTTTTTTTTCCTAACTTTTTTTTCCTAAGGGAAAAATGAATAAATTATGACGAGTATCATAGATCTGTGAGCACTTGAATTTGACAAATTTTTCAGGATTCTTAAAGAAGAACTGTAAAAGTTTATAACTGTATAAACCTGTTAAAGTAAGAATATTGTTTTTCTTAAAAATACCCCTACAAGATTGTGTACAACCCAGTCCAAAGACACAACGAACCGTCATCTTCTGTATCTTGAAAACAGCCTCAGCACATGAACTGTTTCCCCAGAAAATCAATCCATATGTCATAATGGCCTGAAAATTCGAATAATACACAGCCATCAAAAAAGGAACACCAACATCTCCCTTCAGCACTCGAAGAGCGTAAACAGTGGATTTCAATCTACCAATCACATTTTCGGTCTGTAGTTTCCAATCTAAATTTTTTTCCATATACAATCCCAAGAATCTCGTGTGTTCCATATACTCAGTTTGGTTATCTTGGAGGGAAATCTGTGATCGTCTGTCATGAGTAAAAAGAACGCAATTTGGTTTTTCTTCATTCACTAACAAATTATGATGCGAGCACCATTCTTGGAGTGCAGCAAAAAATGTGTTCTTCAAAAAAAGTACTTCTCCAAATGTTTTCGCTGTCAGCAGAGCATTGGTGTCATCGGCGTAGTTGGTGAAAAAATTTGCTGAATCAGATGTTGCATTAGGGAGGTCATTGACGTACACTATAAAAAGCAGAGGTCCCGGTATACTTCCTTGTGGGACGCCCTGCCCCAAACCAGCATCCCGAGAACTGTATTTTCTTCCATTCATGTTGAGTGTTATCATCTGTGTTCGTCTATCGAGATAGGTCCTAATCAGATTGAGTTGCTTATCTCTGATACCATAAATCTCCAATTTTCTCAGCAATACCTCATGCACCACGGAGTCAAACGCCTTGGAGAAGTCAATGAAATATCCGAGCGGGAGAGAATTATCCTCGAAAGCATTGACAACTCCTGCCAAGAGATCATAAATAGCATTGTCCGTGCTTCGTCCCTTAACATATCCATGTTGACAGTTGTTAATGATATTAAACTTTCTGAAAAAGTTTGTCAGCCTTTCACACAAAATCTTCTCGAAGATTTTAGAAAAATTCGTTAAAAGACTTATTGGTCTTAATTCTTTAAATCTTCTGGATTATTCTTTTTATAAAGCGGTTTTATTATGGCTTTCTTGAGTAAATCGGGAAAAATTCCCCCCTTGAAACTGTTATTCAAGATAAATCTCAAAGGCTTAACTATAAATTGTATAGATCTTTTTATCACATTCATTTGTATTTCGTCATAACCACAGCTTTTTTTATTCGGCAAAGATCTCACAGTTTTAAATATTTCATCCTCATTGATCTCGAAACAAAAGAAACTTTTACTATTTCTAGAAATCTGCGATGTTGTGTTGGATGGCAGTGGCAAGTTTGATGTTGCATTATATTGAGAAAAATACTGACTGGAGTTTTCTGTAATTATGTGTGGGGATCCAGATATATTAATATCAGATGTTTTCTTCCTTTTTCCAATTTTCTCATTCACAATTTTCCATAGAGTTTTGGATTTATTATGAGAATTATTGTACTTAGTCAAATTTATTTTCTGTATTTCTTCCCTCAACCTTTTGTCGTATGCTTTTTTCAAATTTTTGTAAATATTCCCTCTATCAACATTAAACGTAGATAAAATATAGAACAAGTCGAGCTTACTTTTCAATGATGCTAGTTCTTCACACTTAAGGTTGACTTGAGATTTCATAGATTTATTATGAACTATTTTCATAGGAAAACATTCATCAAACAAAGTGTAAAAAAAATTTTTTAATTTTTTTACAATAACTCTCGAACGGAATTAGCTAGGCAGTTGAAATTTTCAGAGTAGGTTAGGGAGATGAATATCTCGGTTAAGTTCGTTATTGGGCAAAACAGGCCAGATGGTTTCGGAGTAACGAAAAATAAATTTTTTTTTTAAGCAACAAATTTCAAATTCAATTTTCATTTAAGATGCAATTTCACCATAAAAATCCATTGATATCATTTTCAACTCCAACAAGCTAATACTTTCGGAGATATGATTTTTCGAAATTTCAATAATGAATCGTACTTCTATGTATTCACAGAATGTTATCATTATTCTATCTAAGCTTTATTATATGATCTGTGTTCATACTCGTACATGTCATCCTGTTCTATAAGAGAGAGTCAAATTCATTTCAGCTATTTTAATGTGATTTCTTCCATGGTGCAGTTCTCATTCTCAGATTGCTCATTTAATCTTGATAAATAAACTTTTATTTGAATTGAATTTCCTTTATGATGCAGTTCTATCAAAAGAATACATTGATATAATTCCCTACTCTGAGAACCCAATACTTTCGGAGATATAATTTGTCTGTTTGAACTAGAGCGCCAGAAAGCTCCTGTCCACAGGGCTTGAACCCATTTTTTACTTATTTAATATTCTAGTGATACGATCCTTACAAAATTTCACATACGTCTTTATAGTGGTATTCTACAACTATTCACCAAGTTTCAATTTGATCGGATCTGTATTGGTTGAAGACAAAATTAGTACTCGGAAACCGTTAGGTCTATTATGCTCATGGACGAACTTTTCCGTGGTATTATCACCAGAGGAAAAACATAATGTCTGCTAATTTTAATGAACATGAACATAATAGTAGAAATAGAGGACAACTGATTCTATTGCCGCCCACAAGTAGAACAAAGGGACAGAGATCACACCAGTTCTTGGCGCCTCGAATTTACAATGGTGTCCCTCTAGTTTTGAAAATAACTGGTATTTTGAGTGCTTTCAAGAAGGAGATGAAAAGTTGGATCCTAAGGCAATCAAGACATTTCAAAGCCGGTATAATCGACATAAAGAACACCTACAATTTGCAGAATCAGTAGCCCTAAAATCGTCAGTTCATACGTGTAGCACTTAATCTGCTGTCTGTTTGAAATTTGTGGAAGTGAGATCAAAACCCTACAAACTTAGAACACAAGGTTTAATCCTGCGGCAGTTTACCTTCGAGAATTTTTGTTTTCTGTTTGTTTCGTTGATGTCACGATTTTTCCTTCAATATTGGGTATTTTATGAAATTGATGAATTGTTGATGTGTAAGGTGTTTACTATTGAAAAAAACATTATCATTTGTACGCGCCACCTAACGTGAAAATTTCAAGTCGCTATCTCATTCCGTCGAACCTAATCGCTTGAGACCATTTTCGAACAGACATCTGGGCAAAATGATAGCACGCTATTTCCCAGAACATACGCGCAAAAAATGAAAAAGAAAAGTTATGGCTATGGGAAGTGATCCCGGTACCTTCAGCTTATTATTGTCAAACATGTTAACCCATGCGCTATATTAGCTGTAGAATCTGCGATGAAAGGAGTATATAATTAATTTTATTAAGAACTTTTACCCTTTTTTCAGATTTCAAATCTTTCAGCTTTCTAATTTCTGGAAAATATCATCATGTTACATATTATTCGACGATTTTTATCCCTAATCTTCACCTTTTGCCTAATTTTCGAAAAGCAGATCGTATCAGCATTATTTTGCTTGAAAATTTTAAAACTTCGCCCATTCTAATCCAACCTGATAGATGCGAATTTTTTGATTGGTCGAAAGAAATTGAAATTCTTCCGAAAATAACCAGCTTCCCTTGCATCGATTTTGAATATACAAATTTCGAAAAGCAAAACCCCACATATTTTATTGAGCTGATCGATCTTTCGACATAAACACGCGAGCAAGTCCTACTTTGGAGCGTTCATTCATATCACTTTACTTTTCGACTATTTATTTTATTATGATTAGAGGTCTGGACGTAAACAAAATTTCTTTCGTAAATCCTTGGAAAATGGTAATAGATATTGAAATTTCGTCTTCAGATTTCGCTTCTTACCGTTCGAAAGTTTCGGTCGCGTACTTTAACCGCCCTCGAAACGACTCTTAAATTTTAAAACAAATTCCCAAAATTCCTGATTTACTTAGGAAAAATACGTCACTCCCGGATTTTTTTTTAAATTATATGGAATTTTTCCAAAGATCGTCACAATTCCTTATCCGTAATTTTAACCATCCCCTTTCCTCCCGTAACCTCAAAATCCTCTTTTTTTCCACCTTTTTCCCTCGAGACGTCTCCTCATTTACTCAAATTTTCACTGAGTCAAATTTTAAAAGTCGTTTGTCAGAAACTGAACTCGCCCAACGATTCTTGGTTTTCAGTTTTTCTTCTATAACTACTACAATATAGATTCGATCGTGTTCAAATGAAACTTGGCTCAATAATTAGGATTTCAAAGCTCTTGCAAATTTCAACAATATTGGACAGATAGTTTCTGAGATACAAAATATTCTTACACACATATACAATAAATTTTAATTTTCTAGAGATACGGATCGTATCTCGTATTTCGTGTGGATCACACGAAATTCCGCACAAATGTTTGTGTTGTCATTCTACAACTAACTACTAAGTTTCAATTCGAACGGTTTTGTATTGTTCGAAAACAAACTTTGTACCTGCTCGGAAACGCTTAGGCCGATAAAGTCCATCAACGAACTTGTCCGTCACATTGGGATTTGCAACCTACCCTGAAAATTTCAATTCGCTGCCGCTTTCTGTTCGAAAGTTATCGTGGCAACGGCCGTTCGGCGTTTGATCAAAATGATAGCAAGCCGTTTCCTAGAACATGCGCTCAAAATCTTCGCGTAAATTTTCAGGTCGTAAATCTACAACTTGGTGGTGAATTTCAGTTAGATCGAATTTATAGTTTCGGAAATATTCGGAAAAAATTGGTTCAAGCCCTGTGGACAGGAGCTTTGGCGCTCTTGTTCAAATTTTGACAAATCATATCTCCGAAATCATTGGTCTCTGGGAATTATATAAATGGATTGTTACGATAGAACTGTATCATGAAAGAAATTAAACTGAAATAGACCGATTGTCCTCAATAACGGACTTATCCGAGATATTCATTCCTCATGTAGACCTCCATAACGGACTTATCCGAGATATTCATTCCATCATGTAGACCTAGGTGTACACCAAGAATTATATAGTTTTGTTTTGGAGAATATTTCTGTAACAGTGTATGTATTATGGATTGATTTGATTAAATGAATGAAATGTACTCTGAAAATTATATTATATCAATTAAAACTTATTAACTCATTAAGACAATATTGCAGTTTGGTTTTTACTGGAGATATTCTGAACCCAATTTGATTATGTATCTTACCAAAGAATATATTATTTCCATCATCATATGGATTATCCACGGGCATTATATTATTATTTTATCTCATTACCTTAAAAGTATAATATCATATCATCCTCATAATTCTACGATAGCTGAGGTTATTTCATTGGTCATTTTGCATTCATACTTTGTTTTCTAGAACAGGAGGTGTATTTTATATCAGGAATAACGAACCAGAAAAAAAAGATGAAATGTAAGAACACAGATCATATAATAATTTAAAGATAGAATAATTAAGTAGGTACAGCATTCTGTGAAAACATAGAAGTACCATTCTTTATTGGAATTTCGAAAAATCATATCTCCTAAAGTATTAGCTTGTTAGAGTTGAAAATGATATTACTTAATTTTAATAGTGAAAATGCATCTTAAATAAATTGAATATGAAATTTGTAATGCAAAAAAGAATTTTTTTCTCGTTACTCCGAAACCATCAGGTCGATTTTACCCAATAGCGAACTCCACCGAGATATACATCTCCCAAACCTACTCTGAAAATGTCAACTGCATAGCCCATTTCGTCCGAGAGTATTGTAGAAACAAAATTTAGAAATGTAAAAAAAAATTTGGACACTTCACGTCAACTCGATCAATACAAAACTTCGCATGCATATAAAGGTCATTATTCTACAATTTAATGCTAAATTTCAGACATATCAAGTGATTTCGCCCTTTAACGAACTCGTCTGAGATATGTACGCTCCAAATCTATCCTGCAAATTTCAATCCTCTAACTCCTTTCGTTCTAGAGTTGTCGTGTTAACGGCCGGCCGGACGGCTGGACAGAATCGATTTCGACCACGGATTCTTGATCAGTGAGTCGAACCAAATCGTTTAAGACCATTTTCAGCCAAAAATTCGAAAATTACAGACATTTGGGCAAATTGATAAGCACTCTATTCCGAGGAACAAGAGCGCCAACGAAGCCTGGGGAACAGAGAAAAAAGTGACTATTGGGGATATGCCGATTCGACATTCAAAGAAAATTAACGTGAACACGATATTGCCAAATTCACTTCACCCTGATTTGCTAAAAATCTGTGAAATTTATATTGCGGCGTAGATAGGTAATATCCATATCATTTGTCCGGTGAAGTTTTGTTTTTCCATGCGAAGGTTATAAAAGAGGAGATGAAAATATTATATCACAGAAAATTATTTAGCTACACATACACAAATCGCTCCATTCAACAAGGTGTTGCGGTTGCGTTACTCATCAGAAAAATTTCAGTACCCATTCGAACAGTCTGCCGAGAAGGTACGCATATGCTGGGCTGACATAATCGAAAATTCAGTAGCGAAAAACCGCTTCTCGTTACTGGAGAATGAAGTGTGTCCTATGCGAAATATTTATCACAAAAAAGACGGTTCATGCAGGCTCATGAGCATGAATTGAAATTCGATTAGGTTGGGGTTCGTGAGATTGATGACCTCATATTTGCTCCCAATCAGACACCAGACAGTGGCGGAATCAGGAATTAACTCAAGGGATGCAGAGATGCCGGTGTAAATTTTATATTATTACAGAATTGGCTTTCGTTGAATAAACTTGATTGATAAACTATTCACTTCCATATTTCACAATTACAACTTTCTATAAGAGCCGATGCACACGGGTCGACCGGGATATGTATGACTCGATCGGAATCGCATCGGCAATTTAAGCGTTCTGTCATTTGAGGCGTTGCTTTATCGTTCAGTCTTATGATCACAAAATGAAATTCATTCAGGCCAGAAATTCATCGAAGCGCATAATGTTTACATTCCACGCAATATTTACTTTCCACGTAACGAAATCAATGCAAAATGACGAATAGGAAAAGCTCTATCACTCTCCAACAAACCATGCATAGATCGAGGTTATTGCCTCTATTCCCTCTTGAAGAATGAAGAGAAGGTGTATATTTTGTAACAAAAATCAAAAAATAATCATTGTCTTCCATCCAATCGGCCAAAACTACATCATAACCCCACACAAGATGGTGAGAATTAAAATATCCGCAGTAAATTGATGGATGATTAACATTAATATTGAAATTTCTGTGTCAAAAATTATTTGGAGGTTTATAAATGTTGATGACAGAAATGTCACAAAATTTTAAGGTAATGAAGAAAACTCTTTCATTCTCACCTTTCCCAATTAACTCAATATTATGAACAGATTAATTTTTGACATAACAAGCTAGACCGTAAATTCGACTTTCTCACGAAGATTTTCTTCTGTTGCTTTATGGGTCTCTGGAAGAAGAATCACCTCCGCACCATGCTGAACCGCTAATTTTTCAAGGTAATCGCATTTATCGTTCGAAATCCCTTCAATATTTAAATTTAAAATGGAAAGCTTGTTGCTGCTCATTTGCCAGGAGGGATCCTGGAACCATGTTCGGCAATCCAAGCGATGATTTTTCGAAACTTGAAGGGCAATTATCTCCCATAGATAAAAGTTATACTTCCGAAAGGAAATTCGAGTATAAAATCATAGACAACATTATCATAAAAAAAAATCTTCAAGAAAAATTGACATTATAAATTGATATGTCACTTTGACATCAATTAGTTGTAGAATGCCGACTGATCCCGACGTGAAAACTTCTCAAAATGTGAGGATCGTATCACTAGAAAATTTTATATTTCCGAAACTATCTGTCTAATTCAGGTGAAATTCCCCACAAATCATTAAGCCGCCATTTTACAATACCGGATTTCGGCTCGAGGAATGAGTCTATCGAATCTGCTGAAAATTATGTAATATTTTCTATTACATCTCTTACCTTCCCTACTATCGTTCCACCATTGACGGACTGCTCTAGTAGCAAGGAGGCATATCCAACATTATCAGAAGTTATTAAACAGTTTGAATTGTTCATGGATGTGGGATGGACGGCATACCAGTTAATAGCACCAATCGGAACCTTATCTGATGACCTGATGAACTTGAGCTGAACTATGTCTTTATCTGTATTGTATTTATACCTGAAAAATTTTATTGATGAAATATGTTGATGCCTTTTAATATCATTTTGAATGTCTGTATTGTAAACTCTTAATCGAATTTACCATGGTAAATTCGATTAACAGTGTACAATACAGGATAATGGACAATAGATTATACGTGCAAAAGCTCCTGACTTCACGTCAGTGCTTTAATCAATTTTTATTTTCGTAATTTTTTAAAAATTTTCTAGGGGTACGGTTCTTACAAAATTTTACACATGTCTTTATATCAATATTGTACAACTAGTAACCAAGTTTCAATTCGATCGAGTCTATATTTTTAGAGTCCCTGTCTCCTTTCGTTCAAAAGTTATCAAGGCAACGGCACCCATCCAGCTACTGAACTCACACAAGGCTGCTCGGATCTCTCAAACAACATCCGATCGAGTTCAAAGTTCAAACTTGGCTGGGGAGTTAGGTTTTAAAGGTTTGGCGTTGGCATTCTATAACTAATAACCATGTTTGAATTGGATTGGTTTTGTATTTTTAGAGTTATTGAGGAAATAACAACCAAATTTCAGATAGGTATGACTCCAAATCCGTTCGGTCGATTATGCCTACAAACAAATTCAAATGTGGCATTCAGCTGCGCAACTTACCATGAAAATTGCAAATCGCTATCTCTTTCTGTTCTCGGGTTATCGTGACGTAAATAATATTACTTAATAATTTTTTAAAAATATTCTATTGGTACATTCCTTACAAAATTGTCGATATTCTATGTCGATATTCTACAACTACATAGATACCACGTTTCAATTCGATCAGATTTTTATTATTTGAGTTATCGAGAAAATTATATTCCATATGGTTATAAATCCGAAACCGTTCCGCCGATTATGCCCAAAAACGAACTTAACTCTCCCATTCGGATGCGCAACCAAGCCTGAAAATTTCACCTCCTTACCTCTTTTACTTCAAAAGTTATCGAGGCAACAGTCACCCATCCAGCTACTGAACTTAACGAAAGCTGCTCGGATCTTCAAAAATATAAATCCGATCATGCTCAAACTTGGATCTTGGCAGAAGAGTTAGGTCTTGAAGGCTTTCGCAAAATTACATTGATGTCTGACGAATAGTTTCTGATAAGTATATAGAATTATTATTTCGAAATTTTCTAGTGATACGATGGTCGCCAAAATTTGCAAAAATTTTCAAGCCATCATTTTACAACTAGTAACCAAGTTTGAATTGGATCGTTTCTGTATTTTTCGAGTTATTGAGGAATGAACCAAATTTCCAATGGGTATAATCGTTTAGCCGAATATGCCTATGAACAAACACAATAAATGTCGCATTCAGATGCAGAACCTACTCACAAAATTGCGTGAAGTTAATAATATTTTTTTTTAATTTTGTAGCGACATGATTCTCACAAAATTTCACAAACGTGTTTGTATTTGTATTATACAACTATAGCTACCAAGTTTCAATTTGATCGGATCTGTATTGGTTGATGACAAAATTATTACTCGTTAACCGTTGTGCCGATTATGCCCATTAACGAGCTTGTCCGTCGTATTGGGACGCGCCACCTATCCTGAAAACTTCAAGTCGCTATCTTTTCCGGTTCTCAAGTTATCGTGGCAACGGCGGCTGGGCGGCCAGCCAGTCGGACAGAATCAAATTTTACCTCTAATTCTTCATCAGTGACTTGAACCTAGTCGTTTGAGACCATTCTCGGCAAAAAATTCGAAAATTACAGGCAATTGAGCAAAATGATAACGCGATGTTCCCCAGAACATACGCGCAAAAATAAAGAGTTGTGTGCCGCTCTAGTGAAAAACACTTTTAAAAGGAAGAATCTATGGTGAAGCAGGTCATATTAACGACTAATTGATATTTCATGTACAGGGTGTTTTATTAGACAGTGAAGCAAAAATCCCCCTGTATCTTAGGAACGAAGTACATTAGGCCATCTTTAATCCCAAAATTGGTACCTACTCATGAAATCACGAAAAAAATTTCGTGAACGAGATTTTGTTTCATACTCGTATTGCCTAAACTTCTGTACCTCGCACGAGCGGTCGGTTAGAATTATGCTGCAAATGTGAAACTTTTTCAATCCGGCACTGGACCGTCTTGAAACATATCGCAAAGGCTTCCAATCAGATCAATGTATGGTAGGAACTAAACTCAACTTGGAATTAAATTATTCCAATATAATTCTCATTGAAGCCGCAAACATTGGAGCAAATACAAATTTGATGATGTGGCTTATAACTCACAAATTACTTCCGTCAGTTCAAATAATACTGATAGATAATATTATATATAGGTATATACGAGTACATATATCGATTATGTAGATCAGGGTTTCTCAAACTTTTGGCTCCACGAACCCCTAGCTAGACAGTTGAAATTTTCAGAATCGGTTTGGGACATAAATATCTCGGATAAGTTCTTTATTCGGCAAAATCGGTAAGATGGTTTCGGAGTAACAAAAAAAAATTTTTTTTACATTACAAATTTCAAAATAAGTTTTTCTCGAGATGCATTTTCACCATAGGAATCCATTGATGTCATTTTTTAACTCTAACAAGCTAATACTTTCAAAGATATGATTTTTCGAAATTTCAATAATAACTCGTACTTCTGTGTTTTCACAGAATGCGATAATTATTCTATCTATGAATTATTATAATACGATCTGTGTTGATACATGTCAACTTATTTTTTGAGACATGATATGTCAAATTTTGATATTTAATGCCCATGGTTAATCCATATGATGATGGGAATGGTATAGGTAAGTTAATAATATTGAGTTCAGAATATCTCCAGTAAAAACAAAACTGAAATATTGGCTATAGTTTCAATTGATATAATATAATTTTCAGAGTGGATTTGAGGAAAAAATATATCGTTCATCATAGAATTGAGGAACGAATACCTCGGATGAGTTCGTTGTTGGGTAGAATTGCTCTATTGGTTTTGGATTAATAATTTTTGGCGCTCTTGTTGAATTTGAATCCTTTTATGATTATTATTATTATTATTATTATTATTACAGTAGAGTTGAGACTAATCTATAAACTCAAAAAAAATCAAACTCAACAAAGAAGAATTGTCATAAACGATACAGAAGAGAAAGAAAACGAAAATTCACTACAAGACAAGCACAGAGATAAACATTCATGAAGCATCACTCGCGAACCATCTGTCCAAAGAGTTCTTGAAACCATTCACCGATGATGCCCCGACCACGGCAACTGGAAGTCCATTCCACAATGTAAACACTCTATTGGACAGGAAGTGTTCCCGAACGGTAGACCTGAACCTTTCCCTCGACAATTTCAGATTGTGACCTCGCAGTCTGGTGTCAGAATTCAGGCAGAACAAGGAGGAAAGATCTGCACTGAATAACCGGTGGAGGGCTCTATATGTTATGATCAAGTCTCCTCGTAAGCGGCGAGTTGCGAAGGTAGTGAGGTGCATCACAGATAGTCTCTGCTCGAAGGTTGGTCTCACAGGTCCATATGGTATCCTAGAAGTCCTTCGCTGGATTGACTCGAGCAGATTGGCATCACGGGAAATAGGTGCCCAAACCGGACCGGCGTATTCAAGGATGGGTCGAACAAAAGTGGAATACAGAATACTGCATGTATGAGGGTCACAACGTCGAAAAGTGTTCTGGATGAGGTAGAGCATTCTCTTGGCTTTGTTGGTAACAGCCACAATATGTTCTGACCAAGACAGGTCCTGGGTCATAGTTACTCCGAGATCGCAGTGAGATGAAACTGACTCAACAATGTGATGGGACAAGTGGTAGATGTGTCTTGGATTGTTTTTACCAAGGTGAAGTACCTTGCATTTGTCCAGATTGAGAGGAATCATCCAGGTATCGGACCATCTCAGGATGGCATCGAGGTCATCCTGTATAACACGAGACGCGGTAAACGGATCACCGTAAATCTTGGCATCATCAGCAAACAACGAACACATTGACTTCACTGTAGAGGGAAGATCCGATGTGAACATTAAAAAGAGAAGAGGGCCCAATACGGAACCCTGGGGGACACCACTCACCACGCCTCTTGAAGAAGATACACAGTCACCAACACGAACACGGAAACTTCTGTTCGAGAGAAAGGCCCCGATCCACAGAAGAAGGTCACCACGAATTCCATGATTCTCGAGTTTCAGCAGGAGGCGTCTGTGGGGCACTCGATCGAATGCCGTTGAAAAATCGAGATAGAGAACATCCACGGGGATACGGGCATCCAACATCCTGCTCCAGTCATCAACGCATGCCAAGAGATTGGTGATCACAGAGCGGCCTGGTAGAAATCCGTGCTGATTTTCTGGTATAATGCCGTTGGCCAAGGCGAAATTGAGAATTCTTTCATGAATTATTTTTTCGCAAATTTTAGCGATTATTGGGACAAGACTGATTGGACGATAATTGTTTGGGTCAAGCTTGTCACCCTTTTTAAAAATGGGAGTAACTAGGGCCTCTCTCCAGCAATTTGGCAAATAATGCATGCTGAAAGATTGAGTGAAAATCATTGAGAGTGGAAGTGACAGTGATGAAGCACAGTTTTTCAGAAGCTGAGCAGGAATTCCATCGCCACCGGGTGCACCAGTGGCATCCAACGAGGAAAGATGCTTCTCGACAAGTTCAGGTGGAAAATCTATAGAGCAAAGTTGGTTGGGCGAGCTGGGCTAATTTAGGTTGGGTAGGGTGTCGGGCTCTTCGGTGAAATGTGTAGCGAAGGTTTCACATAACGACTCGGCAGCATCGGCAAAATTATCGCTTTGGACTCCATGGTGATTTCTAACCATCGGGATGGTGACTTTGGTGTTGAGGTTGGATCTGATATATTCAAAAAATCTTTTACGGTCTTTAGAGGAAGCGAGGTTAGACTCAAAATTATACTTGGCCTTCTCCATCAAGACCCTCACCCTATTCGAGTAGTTTCGATGAGCCTCGTAATCAGCGTCTCTTCGACCACGTAGGTAGCGTTGCCATAAGGATTTTTTGTTTCGCACCATCGCAAGCAAATTTCTACCAATCCAAGGCTTGGATGGAATGGTGACCGAGGAGCGATAAGAAGTGCAAGCGACGCACTCGAACGTAAGCCTGTCGGTGAAGGTAGACCACATAGATTCGATGTCCATATCCAAGTGAAAAACAGAATACCAGTCAATGTCTGCTAACCTGGTGCGCAGTTGGTCATAGTTTATTAGTTTAACAGGCCTAATAACTTTGCTTGGCATGTCATTGCTGAGTTGGATCTTACAAGAGAGAGTACCATGGTCAGATCTCCCGAACGGTGACAGATGTTCAAGTGATGCAACAAGATCAGGATCATTTACTAGAATAAGATCGAGCAAGGATGGATTTTGATTGATCCTAAAACGAGTGGGTTGATCGACTAACTGGAAGAAATTATTTTCTCTGACAGTGTCCACATATATACCTGAGGGAGAGCTATACAACCTACCATCCGACAGTGGCCACTGCACATCAGGCATATTAAAATCACCAACAACAAAAAGATTTTTTGTGGTGCCGGAAAGATCACTCAGATAGTTGCACAACTCGGGGTCAGGAGGGCTAGGGCGAGGTCTATAGATACAAACAATAGTCAAGATTTCACTTCTATTGTGGGAAATACTCAAGGCGATATTGTCAAGGCCAGGCAGACTGATGGAAGAAGCACTGATATTGAATTCACGAAGGATAGTATCGTGAACATAGCATACACCACCGTAGCCAACGGTTGTCTCACTATCGGATCTGAATAAAGAATAACTGGGAATTGATACCATGCTATCGGGCATACCTGGATGGAGCCATGATTCAGCAATGAGCATAAAAGTTGGTTTAGATTCAGCTGCGTAAATATTAGCTTCGAGCATCTTTGACTGTAGGGATTGGACGTTGGAAAAGGATACATTCCACTCAATCCGGTCACCACTTAGTTGTTGAGGTGTCTTATCATCGGAGATTGAGAAGTTGTTCATGTCTGAGTTGCAAACTATTAGTTTTTTATTACGAAGTATCTTCGATACTACCACTGGGTTGGTAAAGGACACTTTGATAGGTCTTGGTTTGGAGGGGTTTTTTCTTCCAACCCGGAAGTTATCCATCCTGGACGAGTACGCGCTGGGTTCTACACAATCCAGTAGTTTACGCACAAGAACAGTGTCCTCTTCCCTGGAACTCTCGGGTACACCTCTGATTAAAATGTTGTGAGCACGTCGTAAACGATCCAGTGATTCGTCATGAGGTGTTCGGGGTGGTGAACTATTGGCTAAAACAGCTGCGGCATCAACTTTGTCAATTTTCGCGTCGAGTGAACGTACATTGTTCTGCAATTAAGACTGGCTTTGGGTGAGAGTTTTCAGGTCGGACTGACAAAGAAGAATATCAGAGTCGTGCTTGGTTATTGCTTTTTCGTGACGACTAATAGAGGCTGAGTGCTCGTCAATAGTTAACGAGTGCTTTTCGAGAATTGACCGGCATTGAGATAAGTCTTCCTTAAGGGCGTGTTGAGTATACTTTATTTCGGAAATATCGTCCGACATCCGGCACAATTTTTTCATAAGTATCTCGAATTGGTCTGCTGAAAGCCCGGGTGTGGGAACTGAGGCACCTTGGACTTCCCCAGATCCAGAAGCAGTAGCTACTCTACTGCGTAGAATACGCCCATCCTTCAGGCAATACTGACATGACCAACCATCCAAACATGCATTAAGTTCCATCGACGACAGTTTCAGACAGTCAGCATGGAAATGTTTTGCGCAAGACGCGCAGTTCAGAAATTTTTGTGTCGCTGCACCCGACTTGCCACACAACTTACAAGTTGGCATAATTGTGATATTCTAAATTAATATTAATCGTAAACTGTAATAGATATTAGGATCTAGGATTGACTTTTCACTCTATTGGGCCTGTAATAGAGACTTGACCACAGAAGGATGGCCGCGGAAGGACAAGGTAGCACAGAGAGAAGGGAAAATGCAATTGAGAAGGAAATAAACTCAAGAAGAATCAATAAGGATCGCGATGTGTGACACGCTATCAAGCGTTAATCCAGCAAGCCACTCCCACCAGTTAGATGGAAGTACTGGAGTTGAATCGCGGAAGACACGGAATACCTTGTACCGGGATCGCAGCTCGAGGACGGGGAAAAGTGGATTCTTCGCGCCGGTGCGTTAACAGAAGGATGAACAATAACGTCAAATGAAGTAAACAAGGAAAAAAAAAACTAAAATGATATCCTTCGAACCAAAAACAAAATGAGTAAAAATTAACCCGATAATTGAACGAATAGCCTATCCTACCTTGGGAGGAACTCCAGAAATATAATTTCCCTGATAAATCGTAGTATTCAGGTAATATTCTTCAGTGATAACGAACACGTCCACACACTATGACAATTCGGAGTTTTGATTGATGAAGTTTGAATTTAAATTCTGATATTATGAAGTTCTATCATAAGAATCCATTGATATAATTCCCAACTCTTACCAATACTTTCGAAGATATGATTTGTCAAAGCTTGAACAAGAGCGCAAAAGCTCCTGTCCACAGGGCTTGAACTAATTTTTGGTTCCTCGGAACTGAGTGCTTATCAATTTGCCCAAATGTCTGTAATTTTCGAATTTTTGGCTGAAAATGGTCTCAAACGATTTGGTTCGACTCACTGATCAAGAATCTGAGGTCGAAATCGATTCTGTCCGGCCGGCCCTAGGCACGATAACTCTCGAACGAAAGGAGTTAGAGGATTGAAATTTGCAAGGTGGGTTTGGAGCGTAAATATCTAGGACCGTTTCGTTAATGGGCAAAATCCATCAAGCGGTTTCGGAGTTATGGCCGATTTTAGTAAAACACATTTTTTATGAATATTTCCGAAACCGATCACTCGATCTATCTGAAATTTAGCATCAAATTGTAGAGTCATGACCTTTATACGCATGTGAAGTTTTGTATTGACCAGGTTACCGCAAAGTGTTGAAAAAAAATTTTCAAAATTAAAAAAAAATATATCTACAATAACTCTCGAACGGAATGAGATAGGCAGTTGAAATTTTCAGAGCAGGTTAGGGAGATGAATATCTCGGTTAGGTTCGTTATTGGGCAAAATAGGCCAGATGGTTTCGGAGTAAAATCCATCGATATCATTTTCAACTCTAACAAGCTAATACTTTCGGAGATATGATTTTTCTAAATTTCAATAATGAATCGTACTTCTATGTTTTCACAGAATGCTATAATTATACTATCTAAGCTTTATTATATGATCTGTGTTCATACTCGTACATGTCATCCTGTTCTATAAGAGAGAGTCAAATTCATTTCAGCTATTTTAATTTGATTTCTTCCATGGTGCAGTTCTCATTCTCAGATTGCTCATTTAATCTTGATAAATAAACTATTATTTGAATTGAATTTTCTTTATTATGCATTTCCATCATAAGAATACATTGATATATTTCCAAACTCTGAGAAACCAATACTTTCGGAGATATAATTTGTATGTTTGAACAAGAGCGCCAGAAAGCTCCTGTCCACAGGGCTTGTTATAAAAAAAATTACATACCATTAGGAAGGTCACAGACTAGAGATATTTTGCTACCATTGGAACTTCTCAATCATTGTTTGTTGGTTGTTTAATGCAAGTTGAATTTGAGATTTAAGTATATTTTACATCTTTCTGTAAGTTTGAGGACTCATAACTTTTTTTCTAGCTAACATCTGAATAAAACAATAATTTTATAAGAATCTGCAAACATTGAAGGTTAAAAAAAAACAAAAATTTCGCCTGTTTTACCCATTTTTGATAAAAATTGCACTTCAAAGTTAAGAAAGTGGAGAAACTAGAAGAAAGAAAAAGTTTTTTTTTTAAATATCCAGGGGGCCAGTGCCAAATATATTAGGGCTGAGTAAGTAGCAGATGACACCACCTATCCACCATTTTCGTATGTTCAACGTTCTGCCAAACACCCTGTATTATAGTGTAATTAAAAACTATGCATTGTGGGATTCCACATATGTATTAACTTAAAGGAGTTACTTATATTTGTGTGATCTGAAAACACATTACTATATTCACCACCAATCACCCGAAAAATACAGGTTCTTCGGCCAAATGAGCCAATTTCAAGGGGTAAGTATCGTCCGGACATAACACTAGAATTGGTCAGCTTAGAATTCCAAGAAATGGAAGTCAGTTTTTGATTTTGCTTTGGGCAAAAGCGCATCACACAATGATATTGTCACAACGGATATATTGCAGCGACACTCTCATGTGATATCTTACTTAGAATATAGTATATCGAGAATTCGAATATTTAAAAAAACATTTGCTGATGTCGCTGATAGCAGGCAATCCAACGTTCGATCAGGACAACGTGTGTCCAATCCACTAGTTCATACATAAGTTCATGATAATATAGCTACTGATTTCATCATAATCGAAAAAAACAATTTGTGAAAATTTTGGTTACGACACTCTCCATCTTTATTACGCATTTATTGAGCAACCTTACTCATTTTTTAGTGTTCTTCTTAGCGACCTTTTGAAACAAAAGGTTTTATAAACAAAAATGTGGAAAAGCCCTGTGGACAGGAGCTTTGGATCTCTTGTTCAAACTTCATATTCATTATTCCGAAAGTATTGGATTCTCGGAGTTGGGAACGATATCGATGGATTCTTTTGATAGAAATGCATTAACAGAGAAATTAAATTAAAAAAAGTGCCATTAAAAAAAAAGAGCAAGAGTGCCAAAAAATATTAATCCAATACTACCATATCGATACTACCCAATAACGAACTTATCCGGGATATTCATTCCTAAAATGATCTCCGAATAAAAAAACTAAAAAAACACGCTTTTATAGCTAACCGAACTAAAAATTAGAAAATAATTTTTATTTCAGAGAGTTTATAATACAGTAGTAGAAGATCGAACAATCAATCAGAATTTATCACCTCAAAATAAAATTATAATAAAGTTTAAGTTATTAACAAAAGAATTCAATTCAGAGTAAACAGCGTGGGGTGCTTGATAAAGTAAATGTAGCAACCATTCTATTGGCAACTATCTATGAGAAGAGAGTTATGAAAAGTAGTAAAATGCACCCCACGCTTATTACTCTGAATTGAATTCTTTTGTTAATAACTTTAACTTTATTATAATTTTATTTTGAGGTGATAAATTCTGATTGATTGTTCGATCTTCTACTACTGTATTATAAACTCTCTGAAATAAAAATTATTTTCTAATTTTTAGTTCGGTTAGCTATAAAAGCGTGTTTTTTCAGTTTTTTTAAACTATTATTTATTTTTCATTTTTTAGTTCGATTTATCAATTAGTTATTTGTTGACATGTGGTATTGAAATGTCTCACAAATTATTTCGCAATCTCATCATTTCATTCAAAATTTTATTAATCCTGGCGGTCCTAATAAGGATAATGGGAAACTGTTAGAACATGTTAGAACTGTTAGAATATGAGCCCAAAATGATATATCGCATGCGACAAATCGCCTTGCGATAGACAAGCTCCACTCTGTGAGATTTTGTACATGAGATACAGATAGTCCGCCGTATTCACAAATCATTCAATCTAGGTTAAGTCCTAACTGAGGTACTCAGTTAAGGATGAATTTGAATCGGAACCTCAGTTACCTAAAGTGAAAATCAACGTGAAACAGGCCAGTTTCACCACCGTTAAATACTTTAACTGAGGTTGCGATTCAAATTTATTCTTAACTGAGGACCTCAGTTAGGACTTAACGGAGATTGAATGCTTTGTGAATACGGCGGAGTATCTGTCTGCGTTTGTCGCTCATGCGATATCGCATCAGTATGAACTGGACCTGAAACATCACGTTGCAAATTGGCGGAGGTGCCCGGTATGAGATAATATGCTATAAATAATAATCAATTTTTGCGGATAATAAGGATAATGGGAAACTGTTATCAAATTATTGCATTGTCATCGGTTCTTGATACGTATGCAAAGTTTCAAATTAATCAGACTTCTGGAAACTGGTGAAAATTAAGTTCAAAGATTCCGTTACATACATAGTCAGATACAACCCAAGCTAATAAAAGCGTGTTAATTATATTATATCAATTGAAACTTAGCCAATATTCCTGTTTTGCTCGAACTGGAGATATTCCGAACCCAATTTGATTAACTTACCAAAGTATATATTTTCATCATCATATGGATTATCCAAGGGCATCATAGTATCACCCAAAAATTATAATATCCTATAATCCTCATAATTCTACTATAGCTACGGTTAGTTCATCAGTCATTTTGCGTTCCTTCATATTTTGTTTTCCAAAACAGGAGGTATGTTATATCATGTGGAATAGAAATAGAAATAAATATGGCATGTCTTTTAACTGTAGATGAGTTGACATGTATGAACACAGATCATGGAAGTCGTAGATACAAATACTGATGATAATTTTTGATCACAGCATTCTGTGAATTCTTAGAATCCAGATTTATTATTGAAATTTGAATAATCATATCTCCTAAAGTATTAGTTTGTTAGAGTTGAAAATGATATCAATGTATTTTTATGATGCATCTCAAAAAAACTTGAATTTGAAATTTGATATGTAAAAAAATATATATTGTATACCGGGTGTCCCAGTATACATGTTCCAATGAATTATCTGAGCCATTTCAAAAGATAAAAATTTTGCAATTTTATGATTTTCCATTCGTTGAAGGAATCTTCAACTGAGGAAAACAAAAATTGAAAGTCACTTTCGGTTTGACCGGAAGTGACTCAGACTTTTTATCTCAAATAGCACCCTATATATTTTCGCAATTTTTTCTTCTACTCAAAATTACCTTTCCAACGATGTATCACACTTTGCAATTTACATTTGATTTGATGGAGAAAACGTCAATTGATATTTTAAATTGAAAGAATTGCAGTAGGCTAAGATATTTTGTGTAATCTGGATTTTGACTTCATTAATCGAGATAAAAAAAAACCTTCTTTAAGTTGAAATCAACTTACCGAACGTTAAACAAAGAATTAACATTAAAAGAAACAAAAAATTACAAAAAAGCGGGCAAAAAAATACCTATAATAACTGAGGCATATGTTCGCAATGTTGACCATCTGCTTCTACATATCTTTCAGCTCGGTGGACAAATTCACGCAAGTAACACTTTTCAACACCTCAGCATTAAGGGCTCTATATGAATTCGTTATTTTGTTTTTTAGATCTTCCAAATCAATAGGAGGATTCTGGTATATACAGGGAAGGGGAGGGTAAGATGGAGACCTTAAGGATTTTTATTTTTTTTTAGTTTCAATTACAATGAAACTCTGAATCATTTTAGTGTATCCTAATCGACTGACGTGAAGTCAGGAGCTTTTGCGCGTATGTTCTATTGTCCTTTCTCCTGTATTGGACACTTTTAATCGAATTCACCATGGTGAATTCTATTGTCTATTCTCCTGTATTGGACAGCCTTAATCGAATTCACCATGGTGAAATCGATTAAGAGTGTTCAATATAGGAGAATGGACAATAGAACATACGCGCAAAAGCTCCTGACTTCACGGCAGTGCTTGAACCAATTTTTTTTTGTGAAGTCAGGATAGAAAGCAATGATGAAAAAATTAACACATAATTGTCTACCTTCATTTCTTCTTTAGAAGAAGAATACATAATTATTCTTGAAAAATATTACTGGAATTAATATCATATTTAAATAATCAAAGTAAAGAAAATTATAATTTTAGTTACTAACACATTGAATGAAATTCAATTGAATTCCAGTAATATTCAATTACTTATTCTTAACCAATAAATGTCCATTGATAGATCTAAAGGTGATAAGGTGAAACATAAAGATATATTCTCATTAGTGATAGAAAACTGGCCTAAAATTCCTCTCTACCCAACACGAGATTTAATATCCACAAATGACCTCTCACCTTACAAGATCAGGAAGAGTGGTTAATTTAAAGTTAAGTTTTGAAGCCTTCAGCAAAATTTCAGCGATATCATATTAAAAATAATACATAACCTTTCAAAAGTCTCCTCTCACAAATATACTCCTCTGAAGGCACATGGATCTCTTGAAGAAGAATCGCCTTCTCTCTTTATCAAAGATATTCACTCTTGTTCATAGAAATCCCTTCAATATTTAGTTGCCTTCTCCTAAGGAGGATCTCTTTCAAAACCTGGTCTGACCGCTAATGCAGGGCTATCATCTCCCATAGATTTGTGATGAAATAACACGATTTTCCCAAGAACATACGCGCAAAAATATGTCATCATGACATTCATATTTTTGAAGGTTCTCGCAAAAATACGACCATAGACATGCATACGACGATTCGCAACCAGCTACCGAACTCACAAAAGGCTGCTCGGTTCTCTAACAATATAGATCCGATCGTGTTCAAACTTGGAACTCTGCAGTAGTTAGGTTCTGAAGGCTCTTCCAAAATTTCAGCCATGCCGGACGAATAGTTTATGATATATAGAATTATTTTCAATAATTTTTTTGAAATGTTCTAGTTATACCATCCTCACGAAATTCTGCAAGAATTTTCGCGTTGGCATTCTACAACTAATAACCATAATTGAATTCAATCAATAATCAATAATTGAACTCTGCAGTAGTTAGGTTCTGAAGGCTCTTCCAAAATTTCAGCCATGCCGGACGAATAGTTTATGATATATAGAATTATTTTCAATAATTTTTTTGAAATGTTCTAGTTATACCATCCTCACGAAATTCTGCAAGAATTTTCGCGTTGGCATTCTACAACTAATATCCATAATTGAATTCAATCGGTTTTGTATTTTGTCAAATTTCGCATTCAGTTGCACAATCTAACCTGAAAATAATATATTTTAATAATTTTTTTTTTAATTTTCTAGTGACACGATTCTCACAAAATTACAATACGTGCTTAGGTTTATAATCTACAACTATTCACCAAATTTAAATTCGATCGGATTTATTTTGGTTGAAAACAAAATTATTACTCGGAAACCATTGGGCCGATTATACCCATTAACGAACTTGTCCGTCGTATTGGGATGCGCCACCTACCCTGAAAATTTCAAATCGCTAGCTCCTTCCTGTATGAACGCAGATCATGAATTTCATAGATGCAAATACGGACGTTGATTTTAAATTAAATTTCAACTGGCCTAGCTCATTCCGTTCGAGAGTTATCGTGTTAACGGTTGGACCGGCCGGACAGAATCAATTTTGACCACGGATTCTTGATCAGTGAGTCGAACTAAATCATTTAAGACAATTTTCATCCAAAAATTGGGAAAACAAAGACATTTGGGCAAATTGATCTGCACCTGTTTCCAATGAACAACGGCGCCATAAATAAATTTCAGGATGAATGCTTTTGGTAAGTATTATTCCGTAACAGTCGAAATGAGAATGGTAGACGATATGAGTTCAAAATTCAATTCGAGAACATTCCAGTGGAACTCCGCTTCAACGTTTAATGAAGACTGATGTCCCTGATTCATAAGAACGTTATGGAGTATAGTAATGGGGAAAATTCTCGGAAAAGAAGCATATAGCATTCTGGATTTTATTTAAGTAATCCCGGGTGCTGTATCACGTACGTATCTCATTAAAACAGATTCACGTAAAAGAGGAAATGAATAAATCGTTTAGGCAAAGAGGAATTCGCGAAGAACGATTCATTGAAATCTTTCGGGCGGAAATGATTTTTCTCTATTTCAGTATTGTAATGAGCCCATTCCAGCACTAAAAACAGTGCTGGAATGAACTCATTCCCGCATTGTTTCTAGTAATATTTTTCGTTTTGTGGTAGTCAGTACTAATATTCGATCCTATCAAAATTCAACATATGTCAATTGACAATAATATAATCTGGATATAGTGTAATAATTATTGTTACGAGGAAAAGTTTTATTTTCATTAAAAAATAAGGTTCTATACAGATTTCCTTCTTGCTAATTTTGAATCATACATGCTATTACTTATATTAAGAGGAAACTGTTTCAAATATGATCTTCATTTCCTACGTACGATTCAAATTCCGTAACACAGTCACACCAACTGCCAAGATACAATACCATCACTAAGATGTATAATCCGAATTTTTCATTAAATTTCAATAGTATTCTACAAAACTGGCCTGCAATAGAGAAAATATCGTCTAATACTCGTTGCAGAAGGCAATTCCAACACTCATGCGTCCGAAAATTCGCTGCTTCGTCGCTCGTTTCCGAATTTCGCATTCGTGTTTTAATAGGAGCCCATTCTGCAACTTGTTTTAGAATATACTATTACTGAGCGAGTTTCTATAATTTTATTTCGACTCACGATCTTTAATTGCTTCCAACGTTGGTTCTCATGATTCATATTTTTGGCGCTATTGTTCCTCGGAACAGAGTGCTTATCAATTTGCCCAAATGTCTGTAATTTTCGAATTTTTGGCATTAACAGGCTAACTCTCGAATGAAAGCCGTTAGAGGATTGAAATTTGCAGGGTAGGTTTGGAGCGTAAATATATCTCGGACGTGTTCGTTAACAGGCGAAATCCACCAGGCGGTTTCGGAGTTATGACCGTTTTTAGTAAAAAACATTATTTATGAATATTCCCGAAACTGATCAATGGATATATCTGAAAGTTAGCATCAAATAGTAGAATAAAGACCTTTATTTGCATGCGAAGTTCTGTATTGATCGGGTTGCCTTAAAGTATCAAAAAAAAATTGGTTCAAGCACTGACGTGAAGTCAGAAGCTTTTGCGCGTATGTTCTATTGTCCATTCTTCTGTATTGGACACACTTAATCGAATTTACCATGGTAAATTATGTTGTCCATTCTCCTGTATTGGACACTCTTAATTCGAATTAACCATGGTAAATTCGAATTTAGTGACCAATACAAGAGAATGGACAACATTATTTACCATGGTAAATTCGATTAAGGGTGTCCAATACAGAAGAATGGACAATAGAACATACGCGCAAAAGCTTCTGACTTCACGTCAGTGCTTGAACCAATTTTTTTTTTCGTGATTTTTTTAAAATTTTCTACGGGGGTACGGTTCTTACAAAATTTTAAACACGTCTTTATGTTGATTTTCTATTATGTACTAGTTACCAAGCACCAATGCGATCGAATATTTATTTTTTGAGTTATTAAGGAAATCATATTCCAGGTGGGTATAACTCGGAAACCGTTAGACCGATTATGCCCTAAAACGAACTCAACTCTCCCTTTCGGATAGCAACCTACCCTGAAAATTGCAAGTCCCTATCTCCTTTCGTTCGAAAGTTATCGAGGCAACGGTCACCCATCTACTGAACTCACACAAGAATGCTCGAATCTCCAACAATATTTAACCGATCGTATTAAAACTTAAAAGTTGGCAGTAGAGTTAGGTTATGAAGGCTCTTGCAAAATTTCAGCAATTTCAAACGAATAGTTACTGATATATAGAATTTTTTTTTTTTATTTTCAATGATTTATTAAAAATTTTTTGCAAATGCTATCCTCACCAAATTTTGCAAACATTTTCGCGTTGGCATTCTACAACTAATAATCATGTTTGAATTCAATCGGTTCAGTATTTTTCGAGTTAATGAGGAACAAAAAACCACCAAATTTCAGAAAATTTCAGATGGCTATAACTCTAAAACCGTTTGGCCGATTATACTCATAAACAAACTGAAATGTCGCGTTCTGGTGCAAATCCTAACCTGAAAATTTCAAGCCGCTATCTCGTTCCGTTCTCAAGTTATCGTGACAACAAAAATATTTTTTTATAATTTTTTTAAAATATTCTAGCCATACGATTCGCACAAAATTTCACAAACGTGCTTAGGTTCATATTCTTCAACTACCCACCAAGTTTCAATTCGATCGGATTCATATTGGTTGAAAACAAAATTATTACTCGGAAACCACAGGGCCGATTATGCCCATTAACGAACTTGTCCGTCGTATTGGGATGCGCCACCTACCCTGAAAATTTCAAGTCGCTAGCTCTTTTCGTTCTCAAGTTATCGTGGCAACGGCCGGACGGCCGGACGGACAGAATCAAATTTGACCTCGAATTCTTCATTGGGGAGTCGAACATAATCGTTTGAGACCATTTTCGTCAAAAAATTCGAATGTTACAGACATTTGGGCAAAACTATAACGCGATGTTCCCCAGAACATACGCGCAAAAATGTTGAAACTTTTTAAATTTTGTTTCTACAATAACTCTCGAACAGAATGAGCTAGGCAGTTGACATTTTCAGAGTAGGTTTGGGAGATAGATATCTCGATTAATTTCATTGGACGAAATCAGCCGGATGGATCCGAAGTAACGAAAAAAAAATATTTTTTACATTACAAATTTTGAATTCATTTCTTTTGAAAATGCAGTTTCACCATAAAAATGCAGTGATATCATTTTCAACTCTAACAAGGTAATACTTTCGGAGATATGATTTTTCGAAATTTCAATAATGAATCGTGCTTATATTTCTTCACAGAATGCTGTTTTTAATTATATCTATGGATTATTATATGATCTGTGTTCTTACATGTCATCTTATTTTCCTATGAGAGATAATGTCATAATTATTTTTATTTCATTATTCTCGATATAAAATATACCTCCTGTTCTAGAAAACAAAGTATGGTTGAATGCAAAATGATTTTGGATATATGATTAGTCAAAGTTTGAACAAGAGTGCCAAAGCTGCTGTCCACAGGGCTTGTACCAATTTTTTATTTAGCGCTTAGATTTAGCGATATAGATAGATTCTATGGTTTAGCGGAACTCGGCAATATTTGATATTTGACTGCTATGAAATTGAAGTGTGCACTGTGCTCTGCGATCGTGATCTATGACATAATATTTAACAGTGGCCTCGTTCAAATTGATGACGTATTGAAAAACCAAGTAAAGGCAAAATTGATGTTTTTCGTCAATGTTGTATGCATGTACGAAAAAATATTGGATTGTATAGCAAGTCGTACAATTATATAGCCAGGAGCAGCTCTGTTTCCACATGACAGCGAACACCTTGGGCGAAGAGGGCACGTTCCACTAAGGCCCCACAATGATCACGCGCACGATCGCAGAACTGCGCAGACGACTCTATGAAGGTTGCGATCGCCCCTTGACTAACACATGGTGGCGGGCGCGTGCCACCATGTTTGCCGCATGTGCCTGCCAGTCATCAAGCTACCATTACGTAAATCTTGTCGCTAACCTCCTACCGTCGAATGACAAACCCCTAGGGGTTCGGAAACCTACTTTGAGAAACCCTGATGTAGATGATTGTCAATACCGAGGTCAATACTATGTAATGAGCAGTTGACAAATATCAGTCAGTGAAATAAATTTACTTACATTGCTCTCTCATCCTCTGGGTTGTTCAAATATGAGTAGGGACTTCTATTGATATTTGCATCAATTACTTCTCCAGACTTGACAAATATATTTGCTTCAACCATATTTGTGTGTGCTTTGACTACTGCCTAGAAATAATAGGGATGTGATTGTGAAATCATATAATCTGTTTGTTCAATCGGTTGTCCAATAAACATATTATCAAAAAAAAATCCCGAATGCGGAAACATATTATTGAAAAATTGGCAGGAGCTTTTGCGCACATGTTCCACTGTCTATTCACGCTTCATACAAAGTCGATCGAGCATATAGTGTCTGAAATATACAATTTTTCAAGACAGCTGATAAAACTGAAAATGTAACCTTAAACCGACAAAATTACTGTTAATAATGTTTTATTTACCTCTATTTGATACTCTTAGGGCCGGTATTATAAAACTATTTTGACAGATATCTTGAAGTTAACTTGTGGAATGACGTCACCGTCAAAGTTATCTTCCCATTTTACGAGTTAACTTTATTGGGTGGATGGGGTATGGGTTAAAGTTAACTTTGTAGAAAATGGTGATTTTCGACAGTTCATATGTAAATATAACCTAAGTATTTCAGTTCCAAAATGGTCGTTACGGCGGGATGTCTACTTTCCCCGCGTCCCAGTTTGGAACACCAAAATTAAGATAAATTGAAAAATATATAAACAAGAACGACTAAGATTATTAAATGTTATAAGTGTTATTGTAATTAGTGAAGAGTTTGGAAAGATTGTCCGGATTCATGGTGATTGTTGGATAGTGAACGTACACGAGGCTGTAATATTCCTGGTGATCGGTTTATCCGAGACTCCCGTTGGCCCCAGGGACACCAGGATATACGACGAAGAAAATTACCGAGATTGGGTACATAGCCTTACTGTGCTGAGCCCATGTTCAAACCTCCCCAAATAGGGGGTTACTATTTTGGGGCTCTGTTTGTTCGAGAATTCACATACATACATACATAACCTAAGTATTTGATATAACCCTAATTTTATTGTTTGATTTTCCGCAGCGATATCCAATTTATTTTTGAGGAACTTTTGTTCTTTTGTTTTTTATGTATGAAAGGGTATTTAGAAATCGTTTAGACCATTTCACCATGGAACGAAACGGAATTTAAAAGCAGATTTGGATCATCAAAAGAGTCTGTACTAGTGTTAATGGGTCACATTGAAGCAAATTTACAAAGACCAACTACCTAATAGGTTTGTATTTCTAGCATCTTTTTTAATATCTAGTGTAAATTATATTTATTTTTAGACTGTACTCAAGTGATTTATACAACTATATAACTTTTAGGGGGAAATGATGCTGAAAATTATCGGAACAGAAGAGGATACTTCTCATATAATGTCCAAATCGTTGCTGATAGTCATTTACGTATTAGAGATAACGTAGCACGGTGGCCGGGAGCCACACACGACAATATAATATTTACGCATTCTAGACTCAAGGCACGATTTGAAGAAGGCACCTTTGGTAATAGTTTTTTGGTGAGCGATTCAGGATATGCATTGCCCGAGTATATGGTGATTCCTCTGGAAAACCCACAAAATCAACCCCAGAGACTCTACAATGAATCTCATATAAGAACTAGAAATGTTGAAAAAGGCAAAGAATTGATTGAAGAATACTTCCAAACTTTATAATTAAATTATATATAAAAAATGTCATCATTTCATTTCAATTCCTATGCCCGAAATTTTTCTTCTATAGATCTTATGAGCATAACCAACACTTTTTTTTGCTCATTTAAAAATAAAGCTACTGAAACGAATGAATATTATTTAACTTTTGACATTAATAAGTGCTGACGTGATCGAGAGGGTGTTCTGATGATTCAAATAATACAGAGTTTGATCAAAATTTCCGATTTATGTATTATTTCAATTTTCATTTTGAAAAGAGTCCGTAATTTTCTGAGTGAGCGAGTTCAGTGTATAATAGTCCAATGAATTTTCGATAATGGTGAGAGCTGCGAAGAAATCGTCAGTTTTATTAGTTTGAGGGAGTAGAAACAAAGGGTAGTAAGAAACTTGTTCTTTCTTGAATTCATTTTAATACATTCACTCATATGTATTTCATTTATGTAAACAAACGACTTGTCTGAACATGATAAGCGAGTGGAGGAGCCCGGACTTCAAAATATTGAATGTTAACTTGCAAGAAGAAGGTATCATTCCTTCAAATTAAAGAGGCGACCAATTTTGACTGATATTCTTCAATTTATCAAGTAATTTTCAAGGGACTGGGAAAAAATTTCAAATGTCGACTTATTCAAATTAGCACAGAACATTCGCACAGACCACAGAAATGGGACTTTTATAAAACAGACATTTTAAGGCTAAAGTTATCTCGACCGATAAAGTTAAAGTTAACTTCGACAAATGTTTATAATACCGGCCCTTAATCGAATTTTCCATTGATATAGACCTTTTCTCAGCTTTTATAAGATATGAATACATTCCGTACCATTTTGACGACTGACTTGAATAATTAGAGAATCGTTTATGATCACATGTATTCTAAAAGAATTAAAATTATTTGAATATCTAATGAACTACGAAAAACTTCACTTCTCAAGAAATTTCAGGATACGATATTCACGAAATTCGGAGAAAATTTGCACGTTGGCATTCTACAACTATTTACCGAGTTTTAATAGGATCGGATTTCTATATTTTGGATTATAGAGGAAATAAGAACAAATATTTCAGATGTGTATAACTCCAAAATTGTTTGGCCGATTATGCATATTAACAAACTCAAATGGCGCATTCGGATGTCAACCAAGTTAACGTGAGATAAACAATAATTTTAACAATTTTTTTTGCGCGCATGTTCTGGGGAGCATCGCGTTATCATTTTGCCCAAATGTCTGTAATTTTGGAAATTTTTTGGCTGAGAATGGTCACAAACGATTTGGTTCGACTCTCTAATGAAGAATTTGAGGTCAAAATTGATTATGTCCGGCCAGCCAGCCGGCCGTTGCCACGATAACTTGAGAACGAAAAGAGATAGCGCCTCGAAATTTTCTGGGTAAATGCCACATCCCAATACGATGGACGAGTTCGTTAATGGGCATAATCGGCCTGATGGTTTCCGAGTAATAATTTAGTTTTCAAACATTATGAATCTGATCGAATTGAAACTTGGTGAATAGTTGTAGAATATAAACTTAAGCACGTTTGTGAAATCTCGTGAGAATCGTATCACTAGAAAAATTTTAAACAATTATTAAAATATATTTTTTTATGTCACGATAACATTGATGTGGCGGTGTGGTGGTCTTCTATCCTGCAGGAACTAAATTATATTAGCTGGAATTTGTGGATTGGATTTGGCCAATCAAGATATGAGTTTTGTCTAGGGCTTTACAAGAGACCCAGATTTTTCTTGTCTCGTCTCGTTCTTGTCTCGGAAACGCGAGACGAGACGTTTTGAAAAATATTATAGGCGATACAGAGACCACATATACAGCTCAACCCGAGAGTCTCGTTTTTGGTCACGTTAATTCTTTATGAATTTTTTATTTGAAAAATTAGAAATGGTCTACATAGAGATCAATATATTTTACAAAATATGAACTCTTTTGACTATCTGTGAAATATTTTATTTTAAATTAAAATAATTTTTTCACATTTTTATTTAAACTTGTTAACTGTTCTTATAATTCCTTATAGTAACATTTCTCTTATAATGAATATCTATCTTTGCAGATTTTTAAATTTAGGTTTGAATGTGTTTTTGTTTCAAGATCGATTTTTGACTCTCGGTTGAGTTTATGTGTCGATAAACTACTGAGTAATAAACGTTTATACTATTGAAAGAGTTTTATGACTCGAAAATTTCTACCTGGAAGATCGTCTTATTTACTACAGATAAAAACAGTAAACTTTTCTTATATACGACTCGATCTTTTTCAACACCCACAGAAAACGATTGAATACGAAGAGTTTCTACCATAATTACCAATATAATTTGTCTATGTTATACATCTATCGTTCTAGAAATAAACGATTTTTTGAAGATCTCGCGATGATATTGATTATTTTTCAAGAAAAAATAGAATTCACAACAACAAAACCTGATCCCATTATGAATTCAATAATTAACGGACAACTTTTATTGCCTCTAAATCCCAATGCTTCTAAAATTTCGTCTCTATTTGAACAACAGAAGAAATTTATTGTATTTATTGTGCTTCTTGTAGTGAAGATGTGGGCAATTATTGTATACATCTGTATAAGTATATGTAATAAAACTGGTAAAGAAATGAAAAATGAAGCTATTCAATGTTTCGAAAAGTGTTATGAGGATACACCAAGAACACCCTCAATGATCTACCCACTGGGAAGGTGTTCATTGAAAACGATACCAATTTGTCCAATTCTATTAAAGAATGTATCGACATCGATAGCCTCTTTAAGCTGAGTTTGAAGAACATTTGCTGTTAGAAAGAGCAAATAGGAATCAAAATTGCATTTTAGTGGAAAGTACATGAAAAAGTTCCTACACTTTCCAAGGTGGCCGATGATTTATTGATGGCTACATCCGTACCTGTTGAAAGATTATATTCCACACCAGGTATGATCATGGCAAAAACACTTAAGGCTGGTTTATGCTGGCTGGTAACTTTAACTTAATCATATATATATAATATATATAGACATTTATTTTTAGTGTTATGCTTTATAATAAGACTAAATAATCCGTTAACTTATTAATTATTATTATTAATTATAAGTAAACGGATTATTCAGTCTCAGTATCAACCATAGCGTTAGAATCTAAGTTTCAATTTTTGAGTTAGGGAATAAGTTAAAGTTACCAGCCAGCATAAACCAACCTTTACATCATTGAAAGATGATGTGATGCAATAGTGATTATGTTTGAATTCGTGGTCATCGAATAATTTAAAAGATGAAATTAACAGTGTTCAAAATTTAAAAAAATTATGCTGGCATTAAAAGGAGTGCTGATGGTGATTATAATTTATTTTTAGTTCACTGTGGACTTATTATGAACACAATAAAAGTATTATTATTATTTTTTATTATTATTGATAAGGGGTTACGTTGAACCGCGACCTTGAGATCTATTGTGCCCCCCATCAGAGCTGTTCTCACCATTACGCCATCTACAGCTCGCCCTCCAGTTCCAGAGTATAAATGAACCTCAATATCTGGGAAGGCTTCAAGGATATTACGTCTTCACTCCTACAAGTTTCCTGTCCAAAGCATTCCTTTCGCTGACTTGCAATGGCGAGGCATTCTGTAACAAGGTGAAGAGGAGTTTCTTCCTCTTCCCCACAGAATCTGCACTCGTCAGTATCTGATAAACCTATTCTCATAAAATGCTTCCTGAGGCGACAGTGTCCTGTGAGGAAGCCAGTGACCAGGTGTAACTTATTCTTACAGAGATCCAGATACCTTTTGGATCTCACTTCTTTAAAGTTCCTAAGGAACTTTTTGGAATGAACCAAACCTGGAAGATTCCGCCAGAGTGTCTCTCTTTTGGTTTCCTCCTTCTCCAGAAACTCTTTCTTGTAGGTGCATTTTCCTATACCGCAGAAAGGTTCTGGGCCGATAAAAGGAGTTCGTGCTGCCTTTCTGGCAAGTGTATCGGCCTCTTCGTTCCCCTTGACTCCCGAGTGACCGGGGACCCAGACTAAAAAGACCTTATTATTCTTGCCAATTTCATTTAGTTTTCTTCGGCACTCCCATATCAACTTTGAATCGATGGCATGGGAGCTCAGTGCTTTGATAGCAGATTGACTATCCGAATGGATTGCTATGTCGCATTTCTGATATATTCTTTCTAGGTTAATATCTGCACATCTTTCGATTGCGAGTAATTCTGCCTGGAAGATACTCAAACGGGAGCCTACCGACAGTGCGCACTTGGTGCCTGTCCCATATACCCCAGCGCCAGCTCCCGTCGTGGTTTTTGAGCCATCTGTGTACCATTTTATGGTATTTTCTTTGAAAGTCTGGGTGGTGAACTCCCTTTCCCATTCAATAAAAGTAACTACACTCTTGTCCACTACAGTTTTTGGTCGTCTGACATATGTTTCGGAAGCAAAGTTTCCATCTTCAAAGACGAAGCGTTACTAAAGTATGCAATCAATTTCTACATTCCATTACGGGTTGACATTATACCCTAAGTCATAAACCAATTAGTTAATAGGGGTTAGATCATTATTGAGTAAAATGTCCTTTCTCTTATACATTTCGATTCCTTCAATAGTTCCTAGGTACGCTTTATTGGATTTTTCAACGATTTGACGGAATTTTCTGAAATTGAGTGGCCAGTTGTTAAAACGTGATTTGCAACCGCAGATTTATCGACGTTGTTGTTCCGAATTTGTCTCGTATGCTCTTTATACCATGTGAGAATGTTTCTGGTTGTTTGCCTGACACAACACTTGCTGCAATCTAAACCTTTAATTTCATATATAACCGATTTCAACATGTCCGGAGTTTTATCGAATGTATTTCCGAGAAGTTGTTTAATTTTCGTGGAAGTTTTGGAAGCTAGTTTTATATTAACCTTTTTGAAAATATGCTGGAGTTGTTTGTTTTCGGATGGAACGTGAACGCGTGGAAACCTTTTACCGTCTTTATTTCTTTCGTTAGAGTTATGTTACTGAAAAGATTTTTATGTTTATGTTTGTTGATAATTTTCTGAACTAATTGATGACTATACCCGTTTCTCCCGGCAATTTGGAAAATCATTTTTCTTTCTTTCTTGAAATTCACATTGCTTAGCGGAATATTATATAACCGGTTCACGAGGAAATGTAAGCTGGCTGTTTTATGTGACCAGGGAGCTACCGAATCAGACGAAATGTAAATATCAGAATTAGTAGGTTTTCTACGTAGGTTTCATAGTAGTAGTGGACAAGAGTGTAGTTACTTTTATAGTGCTAATGTTGATTGTTAATATAGGCATGCCCTACCTTTGTTTCTTATCACTTATTCCCCTCAAACTGCAACATCTTGGTTATAAAAGTTCGAAATCTATACTTCAATCTAGAAAACGTATTTCGCAACTTTTTATAATATGAAGAAGACAGTGGCGGATTAACCGGTACGCTTAGTACGCTTAAGCGTAAGGCCCCGAGGTCCTCAGGGGCCCCCGGGTTACTGATCGAATTAACATTTCTGCAAGTGAAAATGAAAGATAATGATATCATGAAGAATAACGTGTGAATTGTCAATCACACTAAACGAAATGCAACACGACCTAGAGTAAAATTTAGCTGTCAGTAATAAAATAACATCAAATCAAAGGTTCCGTTTCCGCATATTTTCTTCAATTATTCTTATAGTGCAGGCGCTAGAGGTAGTTGAGTATGCAAAATCCGAGTGAAGGCTTCTATGACCGGATTCTTATTCCTGAGACCCTAAATAATAACAAAACACATCTTGCCGCCAGGTGTGGTGGTCTTTTCCCCCTCCTTTCATATCCCCTCTCCGCCCATACAGTAAGTTTAGCGTGTGTACGCGTTTAGTGTTATTTTTCGAGAAAACTAAGAAATTATCGTACCCTATACAAAAAACTAAATTTTACAACTTTAAAAACACTCCTTCGAAATCAAACATAAATACATCGTAACGTTACAGACGTAACAATTTTCCAAAAATCATTCATGGCGGCTTCTCAACGTGGATTTAATACGAGGATATAAGCATCGTATGAAATATTGAATTACTGTATCTATTCAGCAGTGACGGATTTTACAGAAAGTAACCAAAATCACAGCTCCTCGAAATTCAAAAAATTAATAATTGTGTTGCAAGCTCTCAGCAAGATTTAATGAATTTAAATACTTTCAAGATTTATTTATTAAATTATATTGTTCAAAAAATTCAGTTAAATAAGTTCAATACTTTCGCTGATAATGCCGAGGTTTTCTTCAAAAAAATTATGGAATTCTTTACTTTGCCTGGCGTTAAGAGGATAGATGTAATATTTGATAGATAAGACGAAATTGATAGAACATTTTTGGAGACAAAACTACGGAGTAAAGGCCGGATCATGAAAAATATCATATTTTCCAACCATTCAACGAATACTCCTGCTGATTGTAATGCTTTTCTTGCTAACGCTCATAATTGCAACTCGTTCGATTTCGTTGCGCTAATGCTGCAAAATATGCACAAGTAAAAGAAGACTATTAGATTTATATTTGTGGAGGATTCGATGAACCAACTAAATGTTTCAAGTTGCAAGGATCTTTAATTTGTGAGGTACTTGAATTGCAATCAAACCACTAAGGCCGGCCTTATACGGCCGGAATTTCTCATTGAATTGATATTCTTAATTCATAATCTGAATTCTGGACATTCAAGAATGTTTGTCCACATATTTCACGCAGTAAGGATTCAATCTGCTCATATAATCATAATCTGCGCTGATACAGATTTAGTTTTGGCAGTTTATATATGGAAATACTTAGCAAATATTGGGAGTCTCGGTCTGTGGTTTTGACGGTTCTCACACAAATAAATATTTTCTAGGATGCCATTTGGCTGCTTGATCCCTGGGTGAAAGCATATGCAATATTTTGCCAGCATTACATGTTGTCAGTGGTTGCGAGTGCGACACTACTAGGAGATTTGGAAGTAAAATGTAATGTTTGGAAGCTGCGTCTGAAGATTTTGTACAAACAGCTCTCATGCCTTTGGATTTTCGGTTTTTTTTATTATTTTGAAAATCCCACCTCACTTTTACTATTAGAACAAAGTATAAATTATTACGGAAATAATCACTAAAAAGATTTTATATCATGTACTCGATACATTCCCTTCACGAATAAGAGAAGAGTGGTTAAAAATTAAATGGACCAAACAATTTACCGGCAAGATCTACATCCTTAATCTTTGACCTTTTCTTCACTCAAATCCGTTGGCAAAATTCGTCACTCATATTATGCATACTCACTTACCTCTAGCGCCCGGTCTATTATCTGCCTGCAATAAATTCCCGCAACGGTGGCAGAAGGGATGTCGGCATCCCTATGAAATCTAGGTACATGCCACCGTCGATATTGTGTGGGAGGGAGGGGTGCAAAGTGCAAAACACTTGTTTGGCATTTCTTAGTTCTAAATATTTGTTATATTCATTTTATAACCCAAAGGAAGATAGCAATAGTGTTGATGGTGATGAACGAGTGTTGGTGTAAATGAACAATTTCTTTTTATCTTTGAACTTCTAATTCGAGTGATAATACATTCTTTCTGAACTATAAGAGATGAGCTTTATTGTTTTAATTCCATGCTTTCCCGATATTCCAAGCATAATTGTTTGTTCTCCAATACTCCAATCAGGGAATTCTTTTCTTAGAGGGGGGAAACATTTCATACAATATTTCCACTATTAATTTCTACTTTCTACTAGACATTTACTATTCTAAAGAAACAAGTTATCGAAGCCGAGCTTTTGAATGTTTTCAGCCTTACATTTTTCAACATTCTGACTATTTTATATATTGTCTTGATTTCTACTAGGAACTAATTTTTGGCCGAATTCTCACGATCTTGATTTGAATAATAAATTAGGAAAACAACAAATTATTTCGGTTTAAATATATGGATATTCACGTTTGAATATAATAATAGTATATTTTCTTCTAAATATTGATGATACCAATGGTTTCGATTTTTTTTAATTTTCGGCCATCCCCCGATAGACTGATTCACTATAGGTACTAAAATGTGAATGAATATTCATTTATCACCATTCTTGTTCTGTATCAGTAAATCATGTTTCGTATATTGTGAGCTCATCATTTCGGATTTTGATGGTAAATATTAATATTTCGGTTGTGGGATGTAACTGATGACATTATGAAGTAGAAAATCAAAATTAATTATTTCTGTAAGAAGAAGAGAAGAGAGAGAGAGAAGAGAAGCTAATAATAATATCAACGAGGCTAATAATTAAGCTAGCGAGAATGGCTCCCAAGATGAACAGGAAAGCTACACTCAGCAACAGCCATTCTAATGGCTCCACGACAAAAGTATTCGGACCGTCAGTCCGGATGCTGCAATTAAATGTTGAAGGTATCTCAAGACCAAAGTGCGAATACATTGAGAGGCTTGCAAGAGAACATTCTATTGACGTCATATGTCTTCAAGAGACGCATCTTAACGAGACCGCACAACTCCGAGCAAGAGCTACAATTTTCGGATACAAACTGGCCTCTTACATTCCTTCCCCAGTACACGGATCTGCCGTCTTTATAAAGAATAACATCGAGAAATATACCGCTGAACCTGTGGATTCAATAGTGGGCATAGAAGTTATTAAAGTTAAACTTGAAAATATCAGCATCCTATCAGTATATAAGGCCCCAGGACTGGGATGGCCTGACGGGATTCTCCCTCACCTACCTCACCCCTCGGTATACATAGGCGATTTTAACAGCCGCCATTCCCTCTGGGGATATTCTTCCAATGACAATGAGGGAGAACTACTGTCCGAATGGAGTGACAGCAGCAGTCTATACTTGCTATATGATGCAAAGGACAGAAAAACATTCGACTCTGCAAGATGGAACACTGACACAAACCCAGACCTTTGCTTTGTCTCTTGCGATTCTGAGAGTCGACCAACACCAGCGACAAGAAGAGTGTTAGAAAATTTCCCACGTAGCCAACACAGAGCTACTGTCGTTACTGTTGGAATTCAAGTCCCAATTCTAAGATGTGCCCCCCTACCCAGATGGAACTTTAGGAAAGCAAACTGGCCAGGTTTTCGTGAGGCTGTGGAGGATGGCATCCAGGATATTGAACCTGTATGTAGGAATTATAGACATTTTGTAGATTTGCTGCATCACTCAGCACAAACTAACATACCAAGAGGTTTCCGGAAGCAATATATCCCCTGCTGGTCTGAGGAGACAGAGGTACTGTGTCGGAGATATCAGGAAACGGGAGATGCCAATATCGGCCACGAAGTGCTTGAGTCTCTGAATCATGCCAGAACTGTAAGATGGAAGGAGATGACAGGGGACTTGGATTTTAAACATTCAAGCAGAAAGGGATGGAGCCTTCTGAGAAGGCTCGGAGCGGCAGCTCCTCCTCCAGAACGAACAACTAAAATCCATCCAAACGAAATAGCAGATAGGATGCAGGGAATATCTAATGGAGCGTCGGTGGACAAACGCTTTGCCAGATACATTAACAACGAAGTTAAAAATGCGTTCAAAAACCTCCCGTCAACAATGCAGTGGTCCCACCCTTTTAGCACGAAGGATCTGGAAATGGCCATAAACAGAATGAAATGTCGAAAAGCACCTGGCCCCGATAACATATTCCCAGAGTTTTTAAAAAATCTTTGCCCGCAGGCCAAAATGTGGCTTACCACTTTCTACAGCGCCATGCCACAAGATGGAGACATCCCAAACATTCAGGAAATCTAAAATTATAGCTATATTGAAACCTGGCAAACCAGCAAACGTAGCAGCGAGTTACCGGCCAATAGCACTACTGTGTATGTGTTATAAACTCTTAGAGCGTCTCATATATAATAGGATCTATCCAACAATAAACCCCTCTATAAATACCGAACAGGCGAGCTTTCGAGAGGAGCGCAGCTGTAGCGACCAAGTTTTAGCTCTCACCACCCATATAGAGGCTGGATTTCAGAAAGGTCTGAAAACTGCCACGGCCTTCGTGGACCTCTCCTTTGCATATGACACCGTATGGAAGAGAGGAATGATATACAAACTTCAAAAATTGTTTCCCTGTGCTAAAATCACGCTTCTTTTCCAAAACATGCTTAGCAACAGAAGAATCACTGTGTCAATTAACAACGTTTCGAGCTACAGCAAGACAATAAAAAACGGCCTTCCTCAGGGCTCAGTACTCGCGCCCTTGCTATTCAATGTATATGCCAACGATATCCCAGAAACCCTCTCCCGTAGGTTCGCCTATGCTGAGGATATCGCTTTAACCACCCAACACACAGATTTGAAAGAGGCCGGAAGGCAGCTAACAGCAGACTTATCAACTCTGGGAGCTTATTATCGAAAGTGGCGATTACAACCAAATCCCAATAAATCGGAGGTGTGCGCTTTCCATCTCTCAAATATACAGGCTAACACGGAGCTAGAGGTCTACTTTGATGACGACAAATTAAATCATAATCCCCATCCTACTTACCTCGGCGTTACGCTGGACAGGTCACTTACGTTCAACAACCACATACAAAAAACTGCCCAAAAGCTGAAGTCTCGAAATAACATTATGCATAAGATTGCTGGAACAACATGGGGAGCTTGCGCAGCTACACTTCGGCCTGCCGCCCTATCCATCGTCTACTCCACGGCAGAATATTGTGCTCCGGCTTGGTATCGTAGTTCCCATACATGTAAAATAGATGTTCAGCTTAACGAAACGATGAGGATTATAACAGGCACCGTGAGATCCACACCAACGGTTTGGCTACCCATATTGTCAAACATCCCACCACCTGACATCAGAAGATTGATTGCAACTAAGCGCGAATGGGATAAAGCCGCGGACGATGATCCAACCCTACCAATCCAACAGGACATACAGAATCCACCTCACACGCGGTTAAAATCAAGGCGACCAATCTGGTTGGATCAAAATCTCCTTCAGCCAATCGACGTCAAAGAAAGATGGAATGCCATTATTTATTTATTTATTTAATTGAGACTTGGGATACATACAGGTGTGATACCCAAAAACAGTATCCACAATAGAGAACATAAAACAAATAAACTATTACACTCAAAGATATAGGTCTTACAGGTATCAACTTAAACTAAAAATGTAAAAAGCATCATATTATAACAAATTAATAACAAGAAAACAAAAACAAAAAAATCAATAGGCACCAGTGTATAATCTTTTCAAAACAAATTCAATTTTTTGTGGTGTGAGGTGGAAAATGTCAATTAAGTGTTGCGATTCATTGGCGGAACGTAGCATTCTAATGAGTGGACCATTTTTAGAATAATTATGAGGTTTGAATTCAATATGGAAAAGCTCGATTGTCCTCAGGTTTACTGACGGGATGTTGATTTTTATCATTCCAAGAATATCAGCAGCCTGCAGACCGCCACCCAAAATTTTTGACAAGAAAACGACGTCGTTCATTCGACGTCTGTCTTCCAGGGATAAGATATTATATTCTTTCCTCAAAACGGGGTAACGATCTGCGCCATGCTGTAATGAGGGATGTACCCTGTAGCCAATACGCTTCAGAAATCGATTCTGGACTGATTCAAGCCGTGAGATACAAGCCAATCAAGGTGTGACAAACATCAGTGTCATTCTTGATTCCTCTGATGAGTTTCCTCTACCTGGAACCGAGCTGCCACGTAAAATATGGTGCCAACTAAACAGATTCCGTACCGGACATGGCAGAAGCAATAGCATGCTGCATAGGTGGAACTTGCTGGCGGACCCGAGGTGTGACTGTGGGGATCCTCGACAGACCATGAACCACATTGTTAATGAATGCCCCAGGAGGTTCCCGGGGGGGCTCACTGAACTTAATAAAATCTCCGACCCGGCTCTTCAGTGGCTTCTTGCTCTGGACACTGCAGTCTGAGGAGTACCTCTCTTTGTACCTATCTTTGTTTCGACACTGTTAACGTTGGCTCTAAGTGTAAAATTACTTGTATGTTTACTATTTACATTTATGTGTTGTACCTATATCTTTTTTAATCTATGTTTGTATTTAAATTTAAGTGTGTGTTTCATGTTAGCTTCTCATACGAAATATATATATATTTCTGTAAGTTGCAGTAATATTTGTGCGATACTATGTCTGAGTCTGACTGAATTTCATGTTTTATTTTATTTATATTTTTCAATAATTTTTCATGTTCATGTTGATTTGTTTTTTTTATAGAAAGAAATATTGATTTGTATTTTATCATATATATTTTGTATTTTGTATTTTGATATACTCTTGTTAAGTTGTTTACATTTGTGTTTATTGTTGATTTCAATAAATTTGATATATTTGAATTCGTGCAGGCACCATATGTTTTTTCAATCAAATTTATATTTGTTCGGAAAAAATCGACTTCCGATTGAAAAATTGTTTTGAAAGAAAATGAATAAGTAGAGGGGGGTGGCCGAAAGTTTTCAAGCCCCGAAAATCGTCGATCCGCCACTGGAAAAAGATGAATTTTGAATTTTTGTGTTTCGCGGAAATACTCATTCCAGAATGTCGCGATATGAAATGTTTGATGATGCGTATAGAACCTCTCCACGTTGGAATATGCCGAATGTAAAGAATGGTAAACAAGGTTCGTGATATTTCAGTTACAATAGACTCACTTTTGTTATTCCATCAGCCAAAGCCATGAAAGTCTCTCCAACGAAACCCTTGTCCGGAAAATCGTATAACAAGTCCATCATGAACCCTCCTGGAGTACTATGAGTGTGGGTTCCACTCAATATCACATTCTGGTAGCTATAGGTGTCGTTGAACCTCTTCTCCAGTCTATTCAAAACCTATCAAATGCATGGAAAAGGTCTTAGTAATGAAATCACTTAATTTTACTGAACAAACTACCTCTTTTTTCAATCCGTGAGATATCATACAGGTATCTACCGTTATATATGCGACCCTTGTCTCACCATCATCGATGATATAAGCTCTTGCAAACTGCCTCAAATGTATACCACATCCAATTTGTAGCAATTTGGCATATCCCATCTAGAAAAAATTACTGAGTTACCAACTTGATGGCTGATTCCTCATTGGTTATATAAGAATCATAGTTTAATTTTTTGTGAATAATGACATATCCCAATGAGCAGCGTTATTCAAAACGTTTTATCAACGTAGCATTGGTTAAGTAATCATTAAAGGATACTGTGGGAGGTGTATTCATTATTGAATGGTTTCTTTCTGGGTTTTCTCTCTCAAACTGTGAAAAATATATACAAAATAAAAAATTTATTATTTTGTGATTTGCTTCTGCGTAAAGGCACCATTCGGCCTGTGCCGATCCGCAAAGCCAGATAAGTGTGGACGCGTCTTAAGAAACACAAGATATTTGTCAGAAGCAATCAATCGAACATGTTGCCTTACAAAGACCAACGAAACAACAACATCAACGAGGGAACAACAATATCGTAACGTTTCGGATTCTATATCAGACTCCTTCGTCAGACACTAAACGAAAATCTTCGGAATTAAAAAGAGCTAGCGACTGGAAATTTTCAGGGTAGGTGGCGCATCTCAATACGACGGACAAGTTCGTTAATGGGCATAATCAGCCCAATGGTTTCCGACTCGGTTTCCGAGTAATAATTTTGTTTTCAACCAATATAGATCCGATCGAATTGAAACTTGGTGAATAGTTGTAGAATATAAACCTAAGCACGTTTGTGACAATCGTATCGGTAGAAAATTATTAAAAAATGATTAAAAAATATTTTTGTTGGCACGATAACCTGAGAATGGAAAGAGATAGCGGCTTGAAGATTTCAGGTTAGGTTGTGGATCTGAATGCGACATTTGAGTTTTTTATGAGCGTAATCGGCCTAACGGTTTTAGAGTTATAGCCATCTGAAATTTGGTTGTTTTTTGTTCCTCATTAACTCGAAAAATACTGAACCGATTGAATTCAAACATGGTTATTAGTTGTAGAATGCCAACGCGAAAATTCTTGCAAAATTTCATTAGGATAGTATTTGTAGAAAATTTCTAAAAAATCATTGAAAAAAAAAATTCTATATATCATAACTATTCGTTTGAAATTGCTGAAAATTTGCAAGAGCCCTTAGAACCTAACTCTACTGCCAAGTTTCAAGTCTTACACAGAAAGACACCAGCATTGGTTAAATAAACGTTTTTGGTTGAAGAATGTAACGTTGGAAATTGTGTATGATGTGACGTTGAAAATAAATACTTTTAAGACTTATTTCCAACATTGCTTTTCAACAACATATTGAAAGCCGACGTTATAATGATGAGTATTAAAAAAATATTTTTTCACATTTTATATAAACGATTCACCAAATATATTTCAAATAAGAAAAAATGGGTTCAAGCCCTGTGGACAGGAGCTTTCTGGCGCTCTAGTTCAAACAGACAAATTATATCTCCGAAAGTATTGGTTTCTCAGAGTTGAGAATTATATCAATGTATTCTTATGATAGAACTGCATCATAAAGGAAATTCATTTCAAATAATAGTTTATTTATCAAGATTAAATGAGCAATCTGAGAACTGCACCATGGAAGAAACCAAATTAAAATAGCTGAAATGAATTTGACTCTCTCTTATAGAACAGGATGAAATGTACGAGTATGAACACAGATCATATAATAAAGCTTAGATAGAATAATTATAGCATTCTGTGAAAACAGAAGTACGATTCATTATTGAAATTTAGAACTTCATCTTAGCAGAAATTGAATTCAAACATCATAGAAGAATTTAAATTCAACAAGAGTGCCAAAAATTATCAATCCAAAACCAATTGACGAACTCATCCGAGATATTTATTCCTCAATTCCAGTTTTGTTTTTAGTGGAGATATTCTGAACTCAATATTATTAACTTACCATTACCATTCCCATCATCATATGGATTGACCATCGGCATGAAAATATCAACCAACAAAAGTATGATAATATTCTAATTCTCATATTGATACCATTACTGGAATGAATTACAATGAGACAACGTCAAAGTTGACATTATAACAATTCATAGAATAGCCACAGAAAAATTATATCATTGAAATTTTGAAAAATCATATCTCCGAAAGTATTAGTTTGTTAGAGTTAAAAATTATATGAATGGATTCTTATGGTAAAACTGCTTATTGAAAAAAATTTAATTTGGAATTTGTTCTGTAAAAAAAAAAAATTTTTTTTGTTACTCCGAAACCATCTGTCCGATTTTGCCCAATAACGAACTTAGCCGAGATATTTATCCCCCAAACATACTCTGAAAATTTCAACTGTCTAGCTCATTCCGTTCGGGAGTTATAGTGCCTACGGCCGGACCGGCCGGCCGGACGGCCGGACAGAATGAATTTCGACCACGGATTCTTGATCAGTGAGTCGAACCAAATCGTTTAAGACCATTTTCATCGAAAAATTCGAAAATTACAGACATTTGGGCAAATTGATAAGCACTCAGTTCCGAGGAACTAGAGCGCCAAAAAGGTTATCGAAAACGCTTATTGGAATTAATTTATCAATGTTCATAGTACGTTCCACAACCTATATTCCCAAACGTTTTTAATACGTTATTGACGATTGCGATCTTCAACGTTGAAAATGGACATTTCAATGACTTATTTTCAACGTTGCTTTCCAACAACTCATTAAAAACTGACGTTGTAATGACGTATATTCAAAAATTGGTTCAAGCTCTGTGGACAGGAGATTTTTGGCGCTCTTGTTAGTCTTATTCAAACAAACAAATTATATCTCCAAAAGTATTGGTTTCTCAGAGTTAGGAATTATATCAATGGATTCCTATGATAGAACTGCATCATGAAAGAAATTGATTTTAAAAACAGTGTCGTTTGAAAAAAATACTTCAAAAATTATCTTAAAAAAAATAACAAACTACAATGCTTCAATGCTTTAATGCTTCAAAAATTGTCATTAAATTTATTTATCAAAATGAAATGAGCAATCTGCAATGATTTAATCTCGTGGAATGGGTTGTTGCAACTTACTCTCGGTGCATAGTTTTCGATATTTGAAGGTAGAGGCTTACGCACGAATTATTTTAATAGTTCAAAATATATTAACAGAATACTATCCTCTTTTCATAATTTAAAATTTAATAGTTCATACCACTAACACATTCTTTCCTGTATTATGGACATTAACTCAAGAAAAAATGTTTGATACACAAATGTAGATCCATATTTCAGTATTTTTTTGCTAGCAACATTATGAAAATACTGTATATAGGAACATGTCTCACAACTTGAGGAAGTAAAGGGTAATATTAACCTCAGTGGTCAACGAACAGTAATTTCTTTTGATGATTCCATTATGTTCTTCTTTCCTATTGCCTTCATTAACAACATCATTAAAATGATCCAATTCTAAATCTTCTGAAACATCATCCCCAATATTTATACTCAAATTATTCAATATGTAATCAGTCAATATTATTTTCGGTTTCAAAACAGTCTTCTATATATTCACAAATTCAAGAATCGGATACTTGTTTTCCTACAGAAAATATTTTCAAACTACGAATTGACAATCTGTAATAGCTAGAAAAGATGACATTTATGAACAGTGAACACAGACAGATTCTGTGTTCACATTCTGTGAATACATAGAACTTACGATGTATTTTTGAAATTTCAAAACATCATATCTCCAAAAGTATTAGCTTGATAGAGTTGAAAATAATAACAATGGATTCTTATGATGAAATTGCATCTTAAATAAACATTTAATTCAAAAGTTGTAGTATAAAAAACATATTTGTTTTCGTTACTCCGAAACTATTAGATCGATTTTACCCAATAACGAACTTAACCGAGAAATATATCCCTCAAACCTACTCTGAAAATTTCAACTGTCCAGCTCATTCCGTTCGAGAGTGATCGTGTTAACTGCCGGCCGGACGGACGGACAGCATCGATTTCGACCACGGATTCTTGATCAGTGAGTCAAACCAAATCGTTCAAGACCATTTTCAGCCAAAAAATCGAAAATAACAGACATTTGGAAAAATTGATAAGCACTCTGTTCCGAGGGACAAGAGCACCAAAAAGTATTTTGTCACATTTTATATAAACGTTTCTCCAACATTATCAATTTTCATGACACGTTTCTCACCTATAGTAGGTAATAGTAACAATTACACCTCATGTAAAAATGAAACGAGTCAAGTACGGTAAACACACATACCTAAACACAGTTACAACATCATTCGAACTCATTGACTTCGTAGGCCTATTATGTAATTATAAATAATGTAGAGCTTTAGCGAATTTTGTGTTAAAGAAATATTTCTTCAGCTCAAAGGTGATACATTGAATAGGATTGTTGCCAGGCATTTGACGGATTTATCTCTTAGAACCCTTTTATATTGAGGCACTGCGAATGGAGCCATTCTTCAAGTCAAATTCAGATTTCTATGACATTCCAAATATTTACATATTCTACGCTCATCAATTCGCAATTGAGACAGAAAATTATAAATCGTCGACGGAATTTTACATCATTCTGGCGCGCTCGTGCAAAGGACTATAATGTTTCCCAAATGTCTGAAAAAATAAGAGAGTTACCCTGAACAGACGTTCCGTCACCCTAAAAGGTTTAGAAAGATAGTTGTTGTTTCAAGAATAGATATATTTATCATAGGATTTATGGATATATTTAAATTTATTTAAGGAGTTTGGAAAGAATGTAATAAATCTTCGTAGCAATTTTACAGTACTTTTGCGCGCTCGTGCCAGGCACTATAATTTTTTCCAAAATGTCTGACAACATAAGAGCATTACTCTGAAATACCTTCGGTTACTCTGTAAGATGAATACAGATAATTGTTGTTGGAAGATTTATATATCAAGAGATTCATATGAAATTTGTAATTTGTATACCCAATACTCTACGATCATTAATTCGCAGTTCAGAAAGAAAATTATAAATCTTCGTTCAAATTTCACAACATTTTTGGGCGCTCGTGCCGAGCACTAATGTTTCCAAAATATCCTACAAAACGAGAGCATTACTGAATGGTTACTTTCTGAGTTTTCTCTCCCGAACTCTGAAAAATATCTATAAAATAAAAAAAATAAATCATTTTGTGATTTGCTTCTGCCTAAGAAGCACAAGATATTTGTCGGAAGCAATCAATTGAACAATGTTGCCTAACAAATAACAACCAAACAACATCAACGAAGAAATAACTATATCGTAACGTTTCGGAGTCTATATCAGACTCCTTCCGACGCTTAACGAAAAAATCTTCAGAACTATTTTGTTGATTGTTATTCTGAGATTCAAGAATTGTCACATTGACAGTATTTGAAAATCATAACTAACATAGTTTTACTCTGTATAGAAATTTCCAAGTTCCACCTCCTTTTTCAATAAATTGCATTCCCTGTTCAGTAAAATACAAGTTGATTCCTTAAGTTTCCCGAATTTCAAGAGTAGAACAAATTAGGTTAGCTCTATCGTAAAGTGTTTTAATAACACCTCTTTTTACACTTAGTTGATGGTTTGAATAGAAAGAGTAAGTTTTCTCAGACAAAATAAGGTAAAACTGAATCAAGATATTATAAGGTATAACCTTATAATAGAAGAAGAAATTTTGAATACTTTGTCAAAGAATGATGCAGATCATATTTTTTATTGTGTTGATATTTCATATAAAATTGAATATCTAAAAAGTATCCAATTTGAATAAATTCAATTCTCTGTTCGATGAAAAACAAAGACAATCCAATAATAATGTACTAAATAACAACTTCAATAAAACGGTTATAAATTTGTCTTCAAGGAGTTTGAATGAAAGTGAAAAAAGAATCTTATCAAAGGGACTAAATTTTGCAGTTACAACAAGAAATGTCCCGATTCTAGACATTATTACATCTATTGAGAAAACAGCTCAAAAACTTCCAACTGAAAAATCAAACGAATTCAGAGTTTTGAATAAAATGTTACTAGTAAGCCTATCAAAACAACTTCTAACCCAAGTTATACGGAGAAACAAGCTATTATCTCACTCAAAAAAGATAACAATGTTAAAATCTTACCTGCTGACAAAGGGAATGCTACAGTCATTTTGGATTCAAATGAATATCATAATAAACTTTTGGATATTGTTAATTATAAGAACAAATATACCAAAATCAAAAAAGATCCCACTTCTATAACAGAAAGAAAAGTCGAAAAAATGTTATCAAAGCATTCAAAAACCCTTACGTATAGACAGAAAAAAGAGCTCATGCCATCTTATAGTAAGCCAACACATTTATATGGTCTTCCAAAAATAAACAAACCTCTGATTCCACTGAGACCAATAGTAAGTTCTATTGGATCTCCATGTCAAAATTTAGTGATATATTTACTTCAATTTTTAAACCCATTAACAGTAAAGAAAGAAAGTTTTTTGAAAAACAGCAAACACTTTATTGAAAAACTACAAAATTCAAATTTGAACCAAAATGACATTCTAGTAAGTTTTGATGTTGTCAGTTTGTTCCCCAATGTTCCTGTCGATAAGTCGCTTCAAATAGTTCAAACGAAATTAGAAAATGATGACTCTGTGATTAAAGATTCAAAATTTAATGCTTATGATATTATGGAAATGCTTGATGTATGTTTGAATACCACTTATTTCCAACTAGATGTTTTTTATCGACAAAATTTTGGAATGGCAATGGGTTTGCCTTTATCACCTGTCGTGAGTAATATATTCATGGAAAATTTTGAGGAAAAATTTGTGGATACATATTCGTTGAAACCAAAAGCTTAGTGGCGATATGTTGACGATATATTTGTAATTTGGCAACATGGTAGAGAAGAATTAGACAAATTTTTCGATTTCATAAATTCAAAGGAACCTACAATTAAATTCACTTTGGAAATAGAGAAAAATAATCAGCTTTCTCTTCTAGATGTTTCGATAATTAAGTATCCGAACCATTTCGAAACGAGTGTCTTCAGGAAGCAGACACATACAAATAGATATTTAAATTTCTATTCAAACCATCAACTTAGTGTAAAAAGAGGTGTTATTAAAACACTTTACGATAGAGCTAACCTAATTTGTTCTACTCTAGAAATTCGAAATGAAGAAATTGATTTCATCAAAAAATTTCTTGAAGATAATGGATATCCTAGAGAATTCATAAGTACATCAATCATGAATTTAGATAAAGGAGCGAATAATCAAGTACAACAGAATAATCAACAAGAACAGGAACCCAATATGCTGAATGTGATCCCTTATGTTCGTGGCCTTTCTGAAAAAATCAGAAGAATCGGTTCTAACTTCAATATAAGAACCGTCTTCAAAACACAAAATGATCTCAAGTCTTTATTAACGAAGACAAAACCCATTAATGAAAAACAAAAATAAAAAAACTGTGTATATAATATTCCTTGTATATGTGGTAAATCATACACAGGAGAAACATCAAGACCACTAGAAGTAAGAAAGTCAGAGCATAAGAATAACTTGAGAAATAGAGACATACAGAAATCAAAAATAGCAGAACATGCATGTACAATCCAAGGAGATCACATGATGGATTGGAGTAATACAAGGATTCTGATTACAGAAACTGATTATATTAAAAGGAAACTTAAGGAATCAACTTGTATTTTATTGAACAGAGAATGCAATTTTGCAAATTGCTCAATTGGTATTGACCATATTTGGCTGAATTTATTGAAAAAGGAGGTGGAACTTGGAAATTTCTATACAAAGTAAAACTATGTTAGCTGTGATTTTCAAATACTGTCAATGTGACAATTCTCGAATCTCAGAATAACAATCAACAAAAAAGTTCGGAAGATTTTTTCGTTAAGCGTCTGAAGAAGAAGTCTGATATAGACTCCGAAACGTTACAATATAGTTGTTTCTTCGTTGATGTTGTTTCGTTGTTGTTTGTTAGGCAACATTGTTCAATTGATTGCTTCTGACAAATATCTTGTGTTTCTTAGGCAGAAGCAAATCACAAAATAATAAATTTTTTATTTTATAGATTTTTTTCAGAGTTTGGTAGAGAAAACCCAGAAAGAAACCATTCAATGATGAATATACCTCCCACAGTATCCTTTAATGATTACTTAAGAGCATTACCCCGAACTGTGGCTTATTGCCAATAACTAAAGAAGACACACGGTGAAATATTAATTGATTTTAACCATCAACAAATATTTCCTGTGAGCCGAGCTAGGTCACCTCATCGCTCAGTGTTCCTTCAAAGAGGAAAGCGTTATTCAAAGGCAGACACATGGTTTTTTCATCGCAGAGGGTCGGAGTTCGTAAGGATTTCCATAGGTGCCGCTGGTGGGATGCTCTCCCTACCAGTTCGCAACGAATGGAATTAAATTTCCTAGAACTCCTTCGGTTGTTCATTCAGGGTACTAAGTCACGCTGATGATTGGTAACAACCATGAAATCGTGGTTCGTGTCTGCCCTTGAATGACGCTTTCCACTTTCGAGCAACACTGAGCGATGAGGCGACCTAGCTCGGCTCTACGGAAATATTTGTTGATGGTTAAAATCAATCGATATTTCACGTGTGACTTCTTGTTTCTGGAAGATTTATGTATCAAGGGGTTCATATGAAATTTGTAATTTGTTTACCCACTATTCTGAGATCATTACAGCGCAGTATCGAAAGAAAATAATAAATCTTCGACGGAATTTCACAGTATTTTTCCGCCCTCGTATCAGGCACAACAATTATTATCAAATGTCCTCAGATATTTCATGTTTTAAACTTAATTGTATATTATTGTATATTCTTATACTGATCCTCCTAGGTCTTTCCCAAGGAGTCCCCTCATAAGCTCTCGAAGAGCTTGAGCGAGTAAGGAGAACCAGTTGTGTTGTGTGTAGGCTTTGTTACTGTCTCCTTACGCCACCTTAGGCATAGCACTGTTGATTGTTTATCCAACAGTGAATGGTGGCGATTACCGTGATAGAAAATATCTTTCCTAGCCTCGGGATTGAACTTGAGGCATCCGCTCCCAAGTCAAACGCTTATATCTTATATTTTATGATATTTCAAGTTTAATTTAATTTTAATCCTTCGGTACCTCCACTGGGGGAGTATTCTTTTTGCAAATTCCCACAATAGTCACATCACTCGTATTTCTGATGGACAAACCTAAATTTTCTTTTGTTCTTTGTAGGAAAGATGTTGGTGTTATAAATCAGTGAAATGTATTGATCGGTACATGACCGAGTGAGTTAAAGCTGCGGACTCAACGTCAGGGCATTTATAAATTGTATTTCCATTCATTGCATACCCATGAATTATTATTAATATCCAGAACCAATGGCGCAGCCAGGAAGTCTGGATATATCAAGACCCACTGGCGCAGCAATCAGGGGGCGGCCCCCACCTCCCCTCCAAAGACATAATTTTAATTCCAATTCTTTGTGAGTTCATCGCCAAACGTCAAACATTCCTCATTGGGTTGTTCAGTTCAGCCAATGTTGCCAATGGTTTTCCGTCGAAAAATCCGAAATATTCCTCAAAAAATCCGAATTATTCGTAAAAATATCCAAAAAAAACCCGCTCTCTTATTGATCCAGAGAATAACTAGAACCACAAAAAAAGTCAACTGCGTAGATGTTCATACATACCACCAACTTATAAAAAGAGGAAGAAAAAATTGGTTCAAGCACTGACGTGAAGTCAGAAGCTTTTGCGCGTATGTTCTATTGTCCATACTTCTGTATTGGAGACCCTTAATCGAATTTACCATGGTAAATTATGTTGTCCATTCTCCTGTATTGGACACTCTCAATTCGAATTTACCATGGTAAATATTAAATAATAAAATATTTTTTATTAATTTTTTAAAAATTTTGTAGCCATACGATTCGCACAAAATTCCACAAACGTGCTTAAGATCATATTCTACAACTACCCACCAAGTTTCAATTCGATCGGATTTATATTGGTTGAAAACAAAATTATTACTCGGCAACCACTGGGCCGATTATGCCCATTAACGAACTTGTCCGTCGTATTGAGATGCGCCACCTACCCTGAAAATTTCAAGTTGCTAGCTCTTCTCGTTCTCAAGTTATCGTGGCAACGGCCGGACGGACAGAATCAAATTTGACCTCGAATTCTTCATTGGGGAGTCGAACTTAATCGTTTGAGACCATTTTCGTCAAAAAATTCGAAAGTTACAGACATTTGGGCAAAACTATAACGCGATGTTCCCCAGAACATAAGCGCAAAAATTATATAAGCTTGGTGGGAATGTATTATATACAGGGTGGTCCAGATCTTAACCAAGAAATTTTAACCACTTATTCTGCGTCAAAAAGAAGCCCTAGTTTGTCATATAAACATATGTCGAGAAATGCTTCCTCTCCGAGATACAGGGTGTTAAATTATAGAAAGAAAAATGTTTTTTTTGTTAATAACTTTCACACTTCTTAAAATATTTCTATGAATTTTGCGACATAGGTTTTAAGGATCAAGGGGCACTTTTTGAATAAAATTATTTTTTTATTCTATCAGTGGCTTCCGTACTGCATCGAGACCGAATGTTTTTAGACAAAAGAATGATACGCCACTGATTTTTTCGACAATAAAAATTACTCTTGAAATCCTTATTTAATTTGAAGTAAATTATCTTTACTTTTTAATGAAACGTGTAATTACAAACAAATGAGTGTTAACAGCTACACTAAAATACGAACTTAAAGAAGATGTTCGAAGTAAAAGAAAAAAAAAATTTCCAATATTTTTAACATTCAAAGAGGAAGCATTTCTCGACATATGTTTATATGATGAACTAGGGCTTATTTTTGAAGTAGAATACGTGGTTAAAATTTCTTGGTTAGGATCTGGACCACCCTGTATATTATGATTGATATTGATCTAGAATATATCCGTTTTCTGAAATTGACATTAAAATAATAAAATTGAACGGGGATTCGCTATCACAGTATAGTATCGCCAAATGGGTAACTTTTTGAATAACTAAATTGAATTTCCGAAAAACTTTCATTTAATATTACGCGGGTATACAATTTTCAACCAGGGGCTGTGGGAATTCCAAATTATGGTTTTCAAGGAAATCTCCTAATTGTTAACGAAAAATATTCAAAAGCAGCGAACTATTCAGTTCCATTATCTAAAAGAGCAAATAGGGCTGAATATAGTTCGCCGCTTTTGAATAATTTTGGATAACGATAACCAGACCTTCCTAGTTATTTGGAATCCCCAGATGTCCTACACACCCTGGTTGAACTTTATCTCAGAGTAATAAAAAACATTTATTACTATAAGGGTCTGCTTCACCACTTACTGATAAACTGCTATGGACTTTGGGGGATTTCTTGATTGAAATCTGATTTGAACATTGTAATTTAATTACCGTCCTAATTACAGAAATCTCTCTTGTGAAAATCGCTGAAAGCAGGCAATGTCTTGAAAAAATCCGAAATAATCCGAAATAATCCGCAAAACATAAAAATCCGCTAGAGGCAAAAAAATCCGCAAATCGGATTAAAATCCGTAAATTGGCAACACAGAGTTCAGTCCTCCCCCATAGCGAAATCCTGGCTGCGCCACTATCCAAACCTACTCTATGGGATACTCACAAAAGTAACTCCAGCAGCTGGACCCGTGCAATCATATATTCCAATGCCCACTTGATAGGTAGCTGTCACATATCCAGCTAGAGCCGCCAGCAAAAGGAAGGTAGAAGGAATTATTGTATTCAAAATCATTGTGAATCATCTGTAAATGATAAGATATATTAATTTCAAAAATACATTAAGAGGTCTCTCAATTTACACAACAAATAATGTATTATGCTAGGCTACTTTGAAGTTCAAATGATTATAAAATGTTCATGTAATCATTTTATCTAATACTGATTATTGATTGAATGAAACTTGAAAAGAAAAAATGGGTTCAAGCCCTGTGGACAGGAGCTTTCTGGCGCTCTAGTTCAAACAGACAAATTATATCTCCGAAAGTATTGGTCTCTCAGAGTTGGGAATTATATCAATGTATTCATATAATAACTGCATCCTAAAGGAAATTCAATTCAAATAATAGTTTATTTATCAAAATTAAATGAGCAATCATGAGAATGAGAAAAGCACCATGGAAGAAATCAAATTAAATCTGGCCAATTTTGCCCAATAACGAACTTAACCGAGATATTCATCTCCCTAAACTACTCTGAAAATTTCAACTACCTACCTCATTCCGTTCGAGAGTTATATCTATGTCTATGGATGAAAAGCAGTCTCACTACTCTCAGATCTCTTACTTCATGCTCAGTTCCGAAATGTAAGAATTTTCTGAGAAAAACTAATTTCGGAGCAAACAACTTAGATTTTTCTCACTTCGCTCACAATTCTTCGATTGATTAGATAATGTCTCAGGAACATCATTTGACATTATGACAATTCATATTCATACATAGAATAATATCATTCTGTGACAACGTTGAAATACGATTTATTATTGAAATTTTGAAAAATCATATCTCCGAAAGTATTAGCTTGTTAGAGTTAAAAATGATATGAGTGGATTCTTATGATAAAACTTTTTATTAAAAAAAATTTAATTTGGAATTTGTTAAGTAAAAAAAAATTTTTTTTTTGTTACTCCGAAACCATCTGTCCGATTTTGCCCAATAACGAACTTAGCCGAGATATTTATCCCCCAAACCTACTCTGAAAATTTCAACTCTCTAGCTCATTCCGTTCGAGAGTTATCGTGCCTACGGCCGGCCGGACCGGCCGGACAGAATGAATTTCGACCACGGATTCTTGATCAGTGAGTCGAACCAAATCGTTTAAGACCATTTTCATCGAATTATTCGAAAATTACAGACATTTGGGCAAATTGATAAGCACTCAGTTCCGAGGAACTAGAGCGCCAAAAACGATTCAAAACAAGGCACACCTATTTATATAAATCACTGATATTCAAGATATTATCTTGTACTATTCATTCAATATTACCGATACCATCTTCACCAAAAAAATGTTATCGATTAGTTTCCAATTTTAGATTTGGAACTCGACTTTTCATCGATATTTAAAAATTTATTTACTTTTTATCTCGTGGGACATAATTCACACAATAAATTTACCAATAGTTAATATGTATAGATAATATTAAATATTTTATGATACCACACAATTTCTGTCCTATCGCATATACAGTGTGGTGCAACGAAAACTTAACACCTCGATATTCCTACTTTAAAATGAAAATGTGGAAAATCACTCGGACTCATCAATTTCTGATTCGAGGGGGAAGAACTTTTCCGCTTTTTTCATCTCCCTAACGGGGTGAGAACAACCCCTTGATTTTGAAAAGGGGTGAGAGATGTTGCAATAAATAATTTTGAAGATCGTATCGAGTTCTATATGACCCTAAAATTTCGCTTCAAAATATCCATCGGTAATGAAATAACAGGGAAAATAGTGGAAGAGGCAATGTGGAATTTATCTCTATCGTGAATTTTTCAGAACAAGTATGTCAAAGCGATTGTAAATTAGTAGTATAATTAAAATGGTGTATTCCGTAGATGAAAGGCTGGAAAAAATTATTTTTGAGGAATAACGACTCTGCGCGAACAACAGTGGCTTTATTTAACGAACTACATCCTGGAAAAAATGTCCGCTGCTTACGTTGTTCAACTGGTTGCCAAATTTGACGCTACTGGTTCAGTCGGAAACAAAAAGAGGGTGCATGAAAGAGACGAAGCGAGGGACGTGGCTTTCTTAGGTCATGTGGTCATGGATCCGACTTTGAGTACTAGGAAATTGTCCGATGTATCTGGTGTTTCACGCAAAACAATCATGAGAATCCTGAAACAACATAAATTCCTACCTTATAAGATACGATTGGTTCAGGAACTGAAAGAGAATGATCTCGATCACCAACTCCAATTCTGTGAAGTGGTCAGTGAAATGATTAACGTTAATCAAAACTACTTGTTCGATATCTGTTTTTCGGACGAGAGTTCAGTTTACGACATTGCAAACCGGCTTAATTGTCGGTATTGGTCAGATGAAAATCCAAGATTATTTCGTGAAGTGCATACTCAGCGTCCCCAAAAATTAAATGTTTGGGCGGGTATTTATTTAATCACATAATCGGCCCTTCTTTATACCCGGTAATCACACTGGCCAAATTTATTTAGATCTTTTGGAGAACACTATTTATCCAGCCCTCGTGCAAATATTGGAGAATGCAGAAGACCATCAAATGATCATTTTAAAAAACAAGATGGCGCACCTCCTCATTTCCTTCAACCGGTGCGTCAGTTCTTGCAAGAAAATTTTCCTCACGCCTGTATTGGAAAAAGGGGACATATTGAGTGGCCACCCAAATCACCTGATCTGGCTCCACTGGACTTTTTTTCTACGGGGTCACCTGAAATTCAAGATTTACGCTACCCATCCTGATTCACTGGATTGTTTGCGAACTCGGATCGTTAACGATTACCGTCATATTACACCAGAAATCTTGAGTAATGTACGTGAACGTTTTCAGCAAAACTTATATTACTGCATGGAAGTGAATGGACCCCATTTCCATCATTTAATATACTAATCACAAAAGTAAGTACCTCCACTATTTTACCTATCATTTCGTTGTCGATGGAAATTTTGAAGCGAAATTTCAGGATCAGATAGTACCCGATAGGATCTTCAAAGAGAGATATCACAACCCCCCTCATTTCCATTCAAAATCAAGGGGTTCTGCTCACCCCCATTAGGGGTTTACAGTTACGGGGATGCAAAGAGCGGAAAAGTTGTTCCCTTTCGAATCAGAAATTTACGGGTCCGAGCGATTTTCCACATTTTCAGTTTAAAGCCAGAAAATTGAGGCGTTGAGTTTTCGTTGGACAACACTCGAATATGTTGTCTAGAAACTCGCTTCAAAATAGTCGCAACTTAAAAGAGTCGCATTGCGCATATTTACCCACACTTTTGTGAAAGGAGGATACCAAAGTAGATTTCATGGATAATTTTAAATTTTTGGATTATTATCGTGCATGTATTTTTGGTGCGCTTGTTCGACTGAACAAAGTCCCTATCAATTTGCCCAAAAAGTCTGTAATTTTCGAATTTTTGGCCGAGAATGGCCCCAAACGATTAGTTTCGGCTCACTGATGAAGAATCCTAGCGCAAACTGAATTCTGTCCATCTGGCTGTCTGTCAGCAGGAATACTCTCGAACTGTCATAAAATGTGAAGGAATTTGACCGCCTGACCGGATAAATGCAGAACACGGAGATAATAGCGACGGGATAACCTGAAAGAACGCCATGCACCCTTGTACTGTAGCTCTAAATTCAATATTCAATAGTTTTCGACACAGTGGTTGTAGCCGGCAAAAAATAAAATTTATCATATAAGAGAGATATTGGAAACTTCCTTTATTAAGGGTTGGCACTATTAAAAGCAACTTAAAGTTTCCTTTAAATGGTTCGCTTAAGAGAGTTATTGGACAACAAACTATGACAGTGACAGTTGTATGTAAGATACCCCTATTTTTTCTTAACAAAAACAAATAGTTTGAAGCTTGGGGAGACCCATTATGTCATTTAGATAGTCGAACTTGTCATTTATAATACACTTTAATTGTGATTAACACTCACACGATAATTTTGAGAGTGTTCGTACGAAAAATATAGGTGTTTATTTCCTGTTTACATCCAAATTATTAATTCAGTAATGGAAAAAATGCTAGATGATGCTAATATAGGAGGAGAAAATGATTCTGAAATTTAAAAAATGGGTTCAAGCCCTGTGGACAGGAGCTTTCTGGCGCTCTAGTTCAAACAGACAAATTATATCTCTGAAAGTATTGGTTTCTCAGAGTTGGGAATTATATCAATGTATTCCTATGATAGAACTGCATCATAAAGGAAATTCAATTCAAATAATAGTTTATTTATCAAGATTAAATGAGCAATCTGAGAATGAGAACTGCACCATGGAAGAAATCAAATTAAAATAGCTGAAATGAATTTGACTCTCTCTTATAGAAAAGGATGACATGTACGAGTATGAACACAGATCATATAATAAAGCTCAGATAGAATAATTATAACATTCTGTGATAACATTAAAACGATTCATTATTCAAAATTCGAAAAATCATATCTCCGAAAGTATTAGCTTGTTGGAGTTGAAAATGATATCAATGGATTTTTATGATGAAACTGCATCTTGAATAAAAATTGAATTTGAAATTTGTTACTTAAAAAAAAATTTTTTTTTCGTTACTCCGAAACCATCTGGCCTATTCTGCCCAACAACGAACGTAACCGAAATATTCACCTCCCTAACCTACTCTGAAAATTTCAACTGCCTAGCTCATTCCGTTCGAGAATTATTGTAGAAAAAATTTTTAAAATTTTCAAAAAATTTTTTATATACTTTGCGGTAACCTGGTCAATACAAAACTTCACATGCGTTTAAAGGTCATGATTCTACAATTTGATGCTAAATTTCAGATAGATCGAGTGATCGGTTTCGTAAATATCCATAAAAAATGTTTTTACTAAAATTGGCCATAACTCCGAAACCGCTTTATGGATTTCGCCCGTTAACGAACTTGTCCGAGATATTTACGCTCCAAACCCACCTTGCAAATTTCAATCCTCTTACTACTTTCGTTCGAGAGTTATCATGCCTACGGCCAGCCGGCCGGACAGAATCGATTTCGACCTCGGATTCTTGATCAGTGAGTCGAACCAAATCGTTTGAAACCATTTTCAGCCAAAAATTCCAAAATTACAGACATTTGGGCAAATTGAAATGCACTCAGTTCTGAGGAACTAGAGCGCCAAAAACTGAATAATCAAAGAATTTGCCATTTGCGAACCATCTGATAAGTTTGCGAATATCAACGATGATACACGAAAGCCAAATAAGGTAGAAATAAAGGATCCTTTACTTCGGAATAAATAAAGTCGGCCAGTATTTTATTAAAAGATCCTTTATTTTCAGTGGGAAGTGCGCTTGCGTACATGTCAAAATAAAGGAAACTTTATTACTGCCGACCCTCCATTATCTCTCTATTAATACTTAAGTAGCGCAGTATTTGAACTCATGAATTATTTATTTTCTTTTGCGCTATCTCAAAGCCGGTAGCGCTCTAGATGTTTCAGTTTCGCCGGCTGAATATGTCATAAAACAAACCATCTGGTACCAATTTCAATTTGAATTTCGTAAAATAAGTTTAGATGTTTTGGTTTTGGGTTTCTTGTAAATAGGCATTTCTTTAGGACGACTCCCCTAATGTTGAACGGAGTCGGAGTTGGCAACTTTTCAAAGCAGTTGAACATATTTCGAAGCAGTTGGAACACAACCCCCGCCGGTCACATTATACCGGGTGTCCCACCACAGACGCGGAGCTCGTTTTGAAGGAGTAAATGAAGATGCTTTCAGAATATTTTTTTTGTGATGTGTGTAGGGTGTTCAAAAGCACAATTCAAACTTATTTTCATATATACAGGGTGTTCGAAAACTAAGATATCGACCGAAGTTACATTTTTTAAAATCTAACAACGTGTATTTGGCCTAAAAAATTGAATGACTTAAATTATGATGAGTTTCTTCAGACTACTTTATACTTAGAAGCACTATTTACGAGAAAATGGAGGATGATTTAAAATATGGAGTTTTTTTAAATAGCAATTAATGAAGAAACCAGTTAAGCCACACACACAGTATTTTTTCGAGTAGACATATTGACTAGTCCTATACAGAAAAAAAAATAATCTGGAATATTCACAGAGGTTATAATTAATTTTCAAACATCAACTACAAATAATGGTCAAAAACTTTCTTATTTCAAATGGCACACCCGGTATTTCTATATCTCGTTGAACGTAAAAATTAATTTCGGAACTATCTTCATAAGGTTTTCCTACACCTAAACCTGATAGTTTCTCAGCAATTTTGGACCATTATTTGTAGTTGATGTTTGAAAATTAATTAGGATCACTCTGTATATTCCAGGGTTAATTTTTTTCTGTATAGGAGTAGCTACTATGTCTACTCGAAGAAATACTGTCTGTATTGCTGGCGCAACTGGTTTCTTCAGGAATTGCTATTTAGAAAAACTCCATATTTTCGCCATTTTCTCGTGAATTGTGTTTCTAAGATATTCCATTTTATTTTTTTAAGTCAAATACAGGGTGTTACATTGAAAAAAATATAACTTTGGTCTATATCTTTGTTTTCGAACACCCTGTATATATGAAAATAATTTTGAATTGTGCAATTAAAAAATCTACACAAATCACAAAAAAATATTCTCAAAATATCTTCATTTACTCCCTCAAGACAAGCTCCGCGTCTGTGGTGGGCCAACCGGTATACACCTCGAAAGGTGATCTATAAATATTTCTAGGGAGGACCGCGTTATGTTTTCATCGCTCGATGCTGACCTTTCTTATATTCTGATATAATGAACCAAGATTACTGTCACAATTATGCATTAATCATTGTCCTTCTGCTGAATAACTGATAATTATTAAAATTTAATTGAAATTGAAAGTACGTGCTCAACAATTGTGAAATATTCAAATACAGAATTGAAAATTGATTTATTCCACGAGTTCTCCTCAACGGGTTCATATATCATCACATAATGAGGTATGAGTATATACTGACTGACAAAGAAACTGCAACACCTAGAAGGAGCTGTTAAAATTTTAATTTTTTTTTTTGGTAAAACATAGATAGTATAGCAAGGAGTGAATGATTGAAATTTGAAGAAACGAAGGCTTTATTATTTTTTTTTAATGAATTTGTTAATAATGTGTTTGTCCACCACGAGTATCTATACACTCCCCAACACGTCTTGGCATTGATGCAATAAGATGGTCTATTTCTTCTTGAGGGATACTATCCCAAGCTACCTGTAGTTCATGTATCAGAGCCGCCAAAGTCCGTGGGGGCTGGTGTAAATTTCCAAGCCTTCTACCCATGATTTCCAAAACATGCTCTATGGGCGAAAAATCGGGAGATCTGTGCGGCCATGGCAAAGGATTCACATGGGTCGCTTCAAAAAAGTTTAAACTAACTCTGGCAACATGAGGTCGAGCATTATCTTGCTGAAATATTGGATTCTCGAGCCGGTTAAAGTAAGGGAGAACATATGGCCCCACTATTTCTTGAAGGGAACGCAGAGCTGTCATGTTACCTCGAATAAATACTAAAGGTGACCTACTTGCATGTGCAATAGCACCCCATACCATAACGCCTACTGTCCGGTGTACATGACGCTCAATATCAAGCTGAGGTTCACGTCTTTCTCCCCGACGTCGTCTAACCCTTCTTCGCCCATCATGTGCACCCAATGAGAATCGTCATTCATCTTAAAAGACGACCTGATGCCATTCCACATTCCAATGTTGACGTTCTCTGCACCACTGTTATCGTGGTGCAGAGAACGATGCTCAACCGTCAGAGGTAACACAAGATGGGGTCGATAATGCTGCAGTCCAAAAGACCTTATCCGGCGGTAAACCATTCGGACAGTTACAGGATGACCTTGTTCTCCTAACCACTCATCAGCCAAAGATCGAGTTCTCGCAAATCGGTCTCTAACAGCCATAAAACTTAGACGTCGATCTTGAACTTCATTGGTGCCCCTTTGACGTCCTGGGCCCACTCTTCTTCGATTTTGGGCATTATCAAACCACGCTTGAGAACATCTCATAACAGTAGTTGGATTTCTGTTCGTACGGTTAGCGATTTCTCGAAATGACAACCCCGCCTCCCGTAGACCAATAATTCGACCTCTTTCAAATTCACTTAGCTGGCGATAAATTCCGCGTACACGTGCCCTAGGCATTTTAACAACAACTAAACATCGACTTTGGATCTCCTCGAAGAGCTGGTTTGTTGTCAAATTCAAAAAATTTGCAGAAAACGACTGCAATATGTAAGTAACAAAAAATGTTTACATGAAAAAACCTTCACGATTTTTTTCTCCAAATTTCAATGATTTACTCCTTGCTATACTATCTATGTTTTACAAAAAAAAATTTGAAATTTAAATAGCTCCTTCTAGGTGTTGCAGTTTCTTTGTCAGTTAGAATATAGAATTACTGAGCTATCGGGTTAATGAAGTTGTTCCAAGATAAGTTATATAACTGCGACAATTCATCATTTATACTATCTACAGCAACCAGCCATTCGAGCCATTGATAAAATCGAAGAGTTATGTAAGAACCTGTTGTTATTAATGTTTCCCTATGCGAAAATTCATTCTGGCGATATACTATCTATTCAGTAAATATTACCAATTATAACTAATGATAGTATCACGAAACAAATAATTGAATGACATTTCAGCCTGCTCGAATACAAAATTTTTCGACAATCAGTGTTGGAATATGACCGCCTGTACAGGGGCGGATCTACATGAGGTATTTTTGGGCTGCAGCCCAGTGCCCCGTAAATGCAAATAGCTCGAGTTCAAAACAAGAGACGATATTGTGAAGTATAAGAAAATAATATCTTAAAATTAAAAAAATTAATAACAAGGTTTTAAAGCTAGTGTGGGGGACTTCTGTTTCCGCACTTCTGATTCCGTCGTCGAAGTGAAAAACTGACTATGTTGTTGTTAAAGCTGTATATTTTGAGTTTTCAGTTTACTAATAAGTTAAATAATAATTCAATAATAATAAAAAGTTATAAAGACCGGATCTTCAATTTATTTTACGTGTTATCGAAAGTTATCTGCATAAAAGTTATTATGGAGCACCGAAGTGAAGTAAGGAGCATTTGCGCATGTTCCATTGTCTATTCGCGCCTTATACAAAGTCGATCGAGCTAAAATTCAGTACTCGGTTGTAAAATGGTTTTCGAAGGTGTACGGAGTTTGGGCGGATTCTGAGGTATAGTTTCTGAAATATTTAATTTTTGAAGAAAAGATATTTTTTTTCTTATTATACAATGTTCACGAAATATCGCAAAAAATTAGCGTGTCAGCATTCTGCAAGTAATTACCAAATTTTAATTGAACCGGATTTGTATATTTTTAGTTATTGTGGAAATTACAACAAAATTTAAGAGGGATATAACTCCAACATCGTTTAGCCGATTATGCCAACGAACTTAACTGTCCCATCCAGATGCGCAACCTACCAAATCACTATTTATTTTAGTTCGAAAGTTATCTTGGCAAGGGTCACCCGTCCTGTCACTGAACTCAACCGAGTATGTTCGGATCCCCAACAATATAGATCCGATCAAGTTCAAATTTGAAACTTAGCGTAGAGTTAGGATTTCAAGGTTAGTTTCTGAAATACAGAATGTTTTTCAATGCTCAATGAAAAATTATATACGATTTACACTTATTTATTCAATATTGTGACGCGTTTCGTCGACACAGCGACTTCATCAGACTACATCATACTGTATGATGTAGTATGATGTAGTCTGATGAAGTCGCTGTGTCGACGAAACGCGTCACAATATTGAATAAATAAGTGTAAATCGTATATAATTTTTCATTGAGTTAATATGGATTTACATCAAGTAAAAGCCACAAGCATTAAATTTAAAAAAAAAAAAAATTAAATGTTTTTCAATGATTTTTTTAAAAAATCTAGTGACTCGATTCTCACGAAATTTCGGAAAAATGTATGCGTCAGTATTATACATCTAAGTACCATATTTGAATTAGATCGGATTTAAATTTTTTGAGTTATTGACGAAATACGAACAAAATTTCAGATGGGTGTAACTCCAAAACCGCTTGGTTGATTATACCTATTAACAAACTCTAATACCGCATTCGGATGAGTAACCTATCCTGAAAACTTCAAGTCACTATCTCTTTCCGCTCGAAAGTTATCGTGGCAACAGCCGGCTGGCCGCACATAATCGAATTTGAACTCGAATTCTTCATTAGTGTGTCAAACCTTATCGTTTGAGACCATTTTCGGCAAAAAAATCAAAAATTCTAGACATTTGGGATTATCCCTCTCCCCCAAATGTTGAACAGAGTTGGAAAAATTTCGAAATTTGAGAAGTAGATAGCAGGTGGAAATTTTATTTTCAAATTATTTCCAGAAATACAAAAAAGATCGGTTTGAAATTCAGGTTTTTGAGGAATTTCAGACTAAATCTGACTGATACTTTCTGAAATATAAAATTTTTGGAACACTTTTTTTTTCTAGTTGTACGCTTTCCAAGATCATAATGCAAAAAGTGAGTCACACTCTAAGAAATGTGATATCTTGGAAAAACTGAAATCAAAATATTTGGAAGTTCAACTAGAAAGACCATGTTTGATGAAAAATCTAGTGAAGGAATACTAGTAAGATAGGAACCGAATTGTAATTGAGTGTAGAATATAAATACTGAAAAATGTTCATTTAAAGCCTGTGGCAAAGCCCGGAACTATCAATCCGATATTTCTGACGTAATGTCAGTGGGATATCTGATTTAAATAAATCAGTGATTTTACATGCATACAATACATAATATTGAAGCTTCATTTGAAGAAATTAAACATAGAACTGATAGAATACAGTGGGAAAGATCAATACGTCTCTTGCATGAATTTTTTTTATTATTGGAGTCGATTATTATATCCATAAGAATACTGAAAAAGTTCAACTGCCGTCAAAAATTTCAATTTTCAACGAGAAAACGATCATTCAAATTTGGTTGCACATAATGCCTCTTCAAACGATCGAAACTTGGCGCCAGTCCGTGACGTAATCCGTCATATCTACTCTCACTCTCTTCACGTGTCAGTTTCACTCTTTGTTCCAGTGTAACACAGCTCCCTATAAAGGGCTCGCAGTGAGCATGGGCTGTAACAAGCAGATGGTAAATTTTGATTACGTCATCCGTCCATAGCAACAATTCAGAGGCGTTTCACCAAATTTGAATTTGCTTCTCAATTTACCGATTTTCAATACCGAAATATTCAAATTTTATAAATTATGAAAGTGTATGAGGGCATACATGATGATCTGGTATTGAAGTAGATTCAGAAAAACATAAACATATGGTATTTCGTGTTACCTGCAAGAGACCTATTGGGATGAATCTCATTCTCTTAATATTAACAATACGTGGACATTAGTACAAGGACCAAAAAAAAAGGAATATTGTAGATCGCAAATGATGAATGTCGTTATACATCAAATATAAAGCTCGTCTTATCGTATAAGGTGCCACTCAAAATTATTCAATTGATTATAATGATACATTCGCACCTCGTGCTCGAGTACCAGATTTATAATTGCATTTAATAATCAGTACCTACAATTTATTGATAGGTGGTAAAGATTTTTAGACTATTGCTGGGTTTCACTCATATCTAATTTTGTTCTTCATTGCCAAATCACATAAAATTAATTCTATGTTGATTCCCTGTTCATTTTTAATACAACATTCCAATAAAATTTACAATCAAGCTGATCCAACCCACTATTAGTGTTACAACTGAGAAAGAATTTGTGAAATAATTTCTGTGCGCATGTTCTGAGAAACATCGCGTTACCATTTTGACGAAATATCTGTAATTTTCGAAATTTTTGCCGAAAATGGTCTCAAACGATTGGGATCGACTCCCTGATGAAAAGTTCGAGTTCAAATTTGATTCTGTCCGGCCGGTCGTTGCCACGATAACTGGAGATATCTGGATTTCGTTGATATTTCCTCAATAACTCGAGAAATACAGAACCGATCTGATTCAAACATGGTTTTTAGTTGTAGAATGCCAACGCAGAAATTCTTGCGAAATTTCGGGAGGATCGTATAACTAGAAAATTTCAAAAAAATCATTGAAAATCATTGAAACAAATTCTATATGGGTGATTCCGTTCTAACTGTGATATTCAATGTCCTGTATTCTTTGTTCTCATAGGTCATTAATTAATAATCAATTTATGAAATTTTTGTGCTTATTGGAAAATTATGAACATATTTCAACATTATTTTCATATAATATATTTTGCCACTTACAGAAAACTTACAATTTATCACTTAAATGTCAGTACCATGTCCATTTCTAGAATTTATTTATTAAATGTCAGTACCGCGTCATGTCCATTTCTAGAATTTATTTATAAATTGTTAGTTTTTTTGTCGTAATGAATGATTTAAACTAATTACCTCATAAATTCTAATGTTTATGATCAAACTGAACAAAATTGACACATTTTTTGATTCATGTATTAAGTTAACATTGAATTCCGGTTCAATAACTTTTGTCTTTAAAGCTTTACTTAATACATTAAATAAAAAATGTGTCAATTTTGTTCAGTTTGATCATAAACATTAGAATTTATGAGGTAATTAGTTTAAATCATTTATTACGACAAAAAAACTAACAATTTATAAATAAATTCTAGAAATGCACATGACACGGTACTGACATTTAATAAATAAATTCTAGAAATGGACATGGTACTGATATTTAAGTGATATATTGTAAGTTTTCTGTAGGTGGCAGTTTATATTATATGAAAATAATGTTGAAATATGCTCATAATTTTCCAATAAGCACAAACATTTCATAAATTGATTATTAATTAATGACCTATGGGAACAAACAATACAGGACATTGAATATCACAGTTAGAACGGAATCACCCATATATCAGAAACTGTTCGTCGGACATCGTTGAAATTTTGTGAGAGCCGTAACAACCTAACTCTACCGCCAAGTTCCATGATCGGATCTATATTGTTGGAGATCCGAGCTACCTTGTGTGAGTTCAGTAGGTGGATGGGTGACCCTTACCTAGATAACTTTTGAACGAAAGGAGATAGGGACTTGCAATTTTCAGGGTAGGTTGCGCATCCGAATGGGAGGGTTAAGTACATAATAAGATAAGTAGCATAATCGGTCTATCGGCTTCGGAGTTATGCTCAAATGGAATATTATTTCCTCGATAACTCAAAAAATATAGACTGGATCGAATTGAAGCTTGGTAACTAGTTGTAGAATATCGACATAGGCCATTTTCGGCAAAAAATCCGCAAATTAGAAACATTTGGGCAAAATGATAACGCGATGTTAACCAGAACATAACCGCAAAATTACATAAATTGGAAAATAGGCATTGAAAGTGAGTTTTTCCACAAATATATTCACCGAATTCGAATGGAAGGTTGAATGTGTATTACTGTTGCTTAATGAAAAGCATTTCACTGCATAGTTAAACGTTCAGTGTTTCGCGAATTATGAAAATTGTGTTAAATGTGCAACGTCTTATAGTATGAGTGTTCAGTCTATAAGAACTGAAGTTTTACTAATCAGATCGCATTACCAAACCAGAGAACCAGTCATTCACCATCAGTACAAAAGATTTAATTCTTTCTCGATTTTTCTGTCTTGATCGTGTTCACTTGAAAAAAAAAGTGAGTAGCTGAAAACTCACCTGTTCGACACAAAGAGCGAGAAAAAACAGGATCCTTTGCACTTGCTGCTATCACTTAATAGTAATCCATATCTTGAAATCAAAGACAAACACTCGATCGAAAAGATTTATTGATATCAATTGCATTCACGAGTAAATATCGACATCTAGATACTCTCTCGAAATAAAAATAGATATATTGTCAGGAACAGTAGCAAGGGATTGATACTTTTGTCCGCCGCGTATTAAGTGGCTAACTCGAAGATAAAATTGACTGGGGAATTGTAGCAGCTATAATATGATAATGCTACTTCCGATATTAGTGAACTCAACATCCTCGGTTCGGAGCATGACCAGCATAATACCTTGAGAGTATCTATACAGATTAATGGATTTGTCTTCCTTGAGCGTGGTCAGAATTTCCAATATATAAAATAGAAGATGAAATAATTGGAAGCCATGAAAAACTAGGTGAATAATGATTTTGCGAAATGGTCGAATTTAAGTTACTCAAGTCCCCTGAATAAGAGGAATTAGAGGTGTTAACTGAGAATATTAACCCTCTATGTTAAAGGTTTAATGTCGAAATGTCTAAATGAACGAGTTGTCTATTTTGAGAATATTATATATCGAAACGCGTTATGCTAATCAAAATTCGTGAAAATATCCATTGTCATTGTCATTTATAAGGAATTTTAATCATGTATCCGCCCATCCAACTCTATAAATTATTTGTATTTTGATTTATTAATTATTTACTATAATAAAGAACCATAGAAATTGATCATCGTTAAATCAATCGTTATCTACCCCAAAAGCTTTGAAGTTTACGTTTACGATAGATTTTGAGGATCAAATAAATTTTTTTTTTCCGCTCGAGAGGAAAAACCTTTTATAGGTTCGCCCTGAGAGGTTCCGTTTCTCTCAGGAGTGTGAGCCTCCAGTTGTTGATTGGTTACCCACTAAACAACCTCTCGCACGTTCCTTGGAGAAGTTCTTCGTCCTGCTCTTACAGCTTCCCTCAAGAAAAGAGATGAGCTGCAAGCTGCCTTCACAGTTGATGGGACCTGATGACTAGAAGTGATCTGAGCAACACCACCTTCTGCATTCTGTGCGCTAAATCCTCGGCCAGAGATTTCCTGGCCGGAATAATTTTCAATTCGGTCATGTAGTTTGCTCTCATTATGCCTAGGCATCCTATGATTAGTACGACCATCCTAACTTTATGCCGTGGATATAGTATCCCTAGTTCGAAGATTAAATCCTTGTATTTTTCCCTCTTCTGTTCTTCTTTCATCACTACATTATTTTCTGCGGGGGAAGAAAATTTGACGACAAACAATTCCTTGAGTTCTTTGTCCAGCAAGAGTATATCTGGTATGGCGTGGATCTGCCGATTTGTTGGAATTGCATAGTTCCAGTAGATGCGAGCTCTGTCATTTTCAACAACTGCTTCAATTTCCCGAGGAACATATGGTAGCAGTGATTCGTTGTCTATATCATAAACCTCTCTCAGATGGAAGTAGAGAATTCGAAGTGCTGCATTGTGTAATTATTATAATTTTTTTTTCCGCTCGAGAAAAGCCTTTTATAGGCCCGCCCTGAGAGGGTCCGCTTCTTTCAGAAGTGTGAGACTCCAGATGTTGATTGGTTACTAAAAAATTGGTTCAAGCACTGAGGTGAAGTCAGAAGCTTTTGCGCGTATGTTCTATTGTCCATACTTCTGTATTGGACACCCTCAATTCGAATTTACCATGGTAAATTCGAATTAAGTGTCCAATACAGGAGAATGGACAACATAATTTACCATGGTAAATTCGATTAAGGGTGTCCAATACAGAAGAATGGACAATAGAACATACGGGCAAAAGCTTCTGACTTCACGTCAGTGCTTGAACCAATTTTTTTTTTCGTGATTTTTTTTAAATTTTCTAGGGGTACGGTTCTTAAAATTTTTTTTTTCGTCATTTTTTTAGGTTTTTTTTGGTTCTTACAAAATTTACGGTTCACACAAACTTTTGAACACGTCTTTAGGTTGATATTCTACTACTAGTTACCAAGCTTCAATTCGATCGAATATTTATTTTTTGAGTTATCAAGGAAATAATATTTCAGGTAGGTATAACTCGGAAACCGTTAGACCGATTATGCCCAAAATTGAATTCAACTCTCCCTTTCGGATACGCAACCTACCCTGAAAATTGCAAGTCCCTATCTCCTTTCGTTCGAAAGTTATCGAGGCAACGGTCACCCATCTACTGAACTCACACAAGAATGCTCGAATCTCCAACAATATTTAACCGATCGTATTGAAACTTGAAATTTGGCAGTAGAGTTAGGTTATGAAGACTCTTGCAAAATTTCAGCAATTTCAAACGAATAGTTACTGATATATAGAATTTTTTTTTATTTTCAATGATTTATTAAAAATTTTCTACAATTGCTATCCTCACCAAATTTTGCAAACATTTTTGCGTTGGCATTCTACAACTAATAACCATGTTTGAATTTAATCGGTTCAGTATTTTTTGAGTTAATGAGGAACAAAAAACCACCAAATTTCAGAAGATTTCAGATGGCTATAACTCTAAAACCGTTTAGCCGATTATGATCATAAGCACACTGAAATGTCGAGCTCTGGCGCACATCTTAACCTGAAAACTTCAAGCCGCTATATCTTTCCGTTCTCAAGTTATCGTGACAACAAAAATATTTTTTAATAATTTTTTTAAAATTTTCTAGCCATACGATTCGCATAAAATTTCTTAAACGTGCTTAGGTTCGTATTCTAAAACTACTCATCAAGTTTCAATTCGATCGGATTCATATTGGTTGAAAACAAAATTATTACTCGGAAACCACTGGGCCGATTATGCCCACTAACGAACTTGTCCGTCGTATTGGGATACGCCACCTACCCTGAAAAGTCGCTAGCTCTTTTCGTTCTCAAGTTATCGTGGCAACGGCCGGACGGACGGCCGGACAGAATCAAATTTGACCTCGAATTCTTCATTGGGGAGTCGAACTAAATCGTTTGAGACCATTTTCGTCAAAAAATTCGAAAGTTACAGACATTTGGGCAAAACTATAACGCTATTTTCCCCAGAACATACGCGCAAAAACATCTCGTACGTTCCTTGGAGTAGTTCTTCGTCCTGTCCTTACAGCGTTCCTCAACAAAAGAGATGAGCTTATTATTATTTATTATTATTATTATTATATTATTTATACTGATCCTCCTAGGTCTTCCCCAAGGAGAACTCTCAGGATTCTGGAACCAGTCTCGCAAGTTACAAACAATGAATGGAAAATAACTAGCTATCCAAAGAAATCTCTGATGCGAAAGACTCCATGTCAAATTCCCGAACAAATATGTATAGTTCAAAGTGGAAATATCTCAAGAAAACTCCAACGATTTGATAAATGCAAGTATTTGCTCAGAAGGAGCTCATATAAGAAGGTTTTTTTACCGAAATAGATATCTTGTGTTTCTAACGCAGAAGCAATTTTTAATTTCATAGATATTTCTCAGGGTTTGGGAAAGAAAACCCAGAAAGGAACCAATTAAATGAATTCTTTGATGATTCTCAGATTTTAAGGAATTGAGTTAAATATATAAATTGCATGCACATATATTTACCATAATTCTGAGCCAGACTTAGAGAATGCTTTGGATACATGTAAGGCACGTGCCTCGTCACGTACCTTATTGTATTATTGACATTTAAGTATTCTGCCATGATTTTTTTTCCTGGAGCCAAGCAGCTTTGAGTCAGTTCAGTACCTGGATGGGTGACCACTCTGGCTATAAATTTGAACAGCGCGCTAAAGCCCCTGGCCACAGAGCTTTTCCAACTTGTTGTATAAATCCATTCCACATGTACCGTCTACCACATTTTCTATTCAAAAATGGGTTCAAGCCCTGTGGACAGGAGCTTTCTGGCGCTCTAGTTCAAACAGACAAATTATATCTCCGAAAGTATTGGGTTCTCAGAGTTGGGAATTATATCAATCTATTCTTATGATAGAACTGCATCATAAAGGAAATTCAATTCAAATAATAGTTTATTTATCAAGATTAAATGAGCAATTTGAGAATGAGAACTGCACCATGGAAGAAATTAATTAATTAATTAATTAAAATAGCTGAACTGAATTTGACTCTCTCTTATAAAACAGGATTAAATGTACGAGTATGAACACAGATCATATAATAAAGCTTAGATAGAATAATTATAGCATTCTGTGAAAACATGGAAGTACGATTCATTATTGAAATTAAGAAGAATCATATCTCCGAAAGTATTAGCTTGTTGGAGTTGAAAATGATATCGATGGATTTTAATGGTGAAACAGCATCTTAAATAAAAATTGAATTTGAAATGTGTTGCTTAAAAATTTTTTTGTTTTCGTTACTCCGAAACCATGTGTCCGATTTTGCCCAATAACGATCTGGTCTATTCTGCTCAACAAACAACTTAACCGAGATATTCATCTCCCTAACCTACTCTGAAAATTTTAACTGCCTAGCTCATTCCGTTCGAAAGTTATTGTAGAAAATTTTTTTTAAATTTAGAAATTTTTTTTTACACTTTGCGGTGACCTGGTCAATACAAAACTTCACATGCGTATAAAGGTCATGATTCTACAATTTGATGCTGAATTTCAGATAGATCGAGTGATCGGTTTCGGAAATATTCATAAAAAATGTGTTTTACTAAAATCGGCCATAACTCCGAAACCACTTGAACCCACCTTGCCAATTTCAATCCTCTAACTCCTTTCGTTCGAGAGTTATCGTGCCTACCGCCGGCCGGATGGACCGGCCGGCCGGACCTGCCGGACACAATCGATTTCGACCTCGGATTCTTGATCAGTGAGTCGAACCAAATCGTTTGAGACCAATTTCAGCCAAAAATTCGAAAATTACAGACATTTGGGCAAATTGATAAGCACTCAGTTCCGAGGAACTAGAGCGCCAAAAATATGGAGCTGTACTTCGACAGAATACATACATTTCTGATCCAAGTGCTTACGGCGTTGCAAACTTCTATTCCATACCCTTCAACTCCGATGTTCACAGGCTTGTTATGTATCATATTTATATTTGTACAGCCAACATGGACACTTCTGAAGGGGAAGTCCTATTTCTGTTCTAGATAGACGAAAACTGATGTCGGTGTCTGAGTTTCATAAGAAACTCATTGGCGAAAATCGTATGTCGATGCAGGGACGGGCCCAAGCCAAATTATTGTGGGAGGAAAAAGGATCGAAAATTTTCCAACTGTTCATTGAAGTATTAGACAACCGAAGATAAGGGGGGGGGGGTTAAATTATCTAACTGCTTCCAAAGCTTATTTCCAACTTCTTCGAAGTTTTTCCAACTGCTTTGAAATTTTTCCGAGTGCTTTGAAATTTTTTCAACTGCTTCGAAATTTTTCCAACTGCTTCGAAATTTTTCCAACTTCCTCGAAATTTTTCCAACTGCATCGAAATGTTTCCAACAGCTTTGAAATTTTTCCTACCGATTACAAATTTTTCCAACTGCTTTGAAAATTTGCCAACTCCGGTCAACATTAGGACCCTTAGGCCCGTTCCTGACCCCATCCTTCCCCTTAGGCCCGTTTCTGAACATCAAAACTTGTTTTCCGAAATTCAAACTTATCTTTTTTTTTATCGTTAAAACTTATATATTTTTATTATTAAAAGAAAGGATTAATCTGCGTACTTGGTACCAGATGGTTTGTCTTATGACTAAGGGCTTTGTCATAACGCAAAAGAAAATAAAAATTATTTTTTACCGGCTACACATTGTGCCGAATACTATTAAATATTGAATTTACGGCAACAGTAATGTGTACAAGGGTACATGGAGTTAATCCATGTTATCCCGCCCATATTATCTGCGTGCTTTGCACTTATCCGGTAAGGTGGTCAAATTCTTTCACATTTTATGACAATTTTTCCGGAAATATTCCAACTGCTTCGAATTTTTTTCCAACTGCTTCGACCTTTTTCCAACTATGTTGAAAATATGCCAACTCCCTTCAACATTGGGGGGGGGGGGTGGGTATCATATAGTTCTAATCAGCTCAATAGCCGAGACAGAGGGTGTATATTTGCCAATATTTTCAATTGCTTATAACTTTTGAACCGCCCAGTAGAATCAGTTGATATCTGGAACATTAAAAACACTTCCATGGGTCGATTGGTTAATCTTTAAACTGATCAAAAAATCCAGGTCCGTATTAGAAAAACGGTACGACTTTCCACAAGAAACTATAAAATAATCAAAGATTCGAATTTAATTTGATATGCCGATAATTTTGTCCATAAAATTTCTACTGCCAGCATCTATCGGCGAAAATTGAAGTAGAACAAAATCCTTGTAGTTTGAAAGTAGTTGGACCGCAATTCGGCCGAAAATATGTCAAAGAGTGTCTTCACCATGTATTTATTCTATGCATCTACCTTCCAGCATAGCTATTCAAGTGTCACATGATATTCCGCCACTGGCTCTTCATAAAACAATAAGACGAAGATAAGAGATTTTCCGTCCCATGAGCTATGTCAATTGTGAGTGGATTAAAATAAATCCAGCTATTTTGTACGAGTTACGAGAGTTAACTTGGAATCGACATTTTCGAACGACAGACATAGAGTAGAATATACAAAACTTTTCGGTAGTTTATATTCGAACGCAATCCAGATACCTACAACTAAGTTGGCCCAATCAAAAATCATACCATATCGTTGTGCCAAGTAACAACAACAATAAAATAGAGACGATTGGCATTTTCATTTAAGTGGGAGGATATCTTGACTCTCCTAGGTATTTTAGTTGGGTGCTTGAAAATCTTCAGCCGACAAGTGTTGAGTCTGACACGAAAGTGATAAACATTTTCCCTACTAAGTCACTATACTAATTTTACTTGATAAATAAGTTTATTTGTTGGTGCTGAAAAGAAAATATCATATAATCCCCTTCTATTAACTGCAAAACCTGTTACAACTTCCTTTTTGCGCGTATGTTTGGGACTTCTGGGGAACATCGCGTTATCATTTTGCCCAAATGTCTGTAACTTTCGAATTTTTTGACGAAAATGGTCTCAAACGATCAAGTTCGACTCCCCAATGAAGAATTCGATGTCAAATTTGATTCTGTCCGGCCGGCCGTCCGGCCGGCCGTTGCCACGATAACTTGAGAACGAAAAGAGCTAGCGACTTGAAATTTTCAGGGTGGGTGGCGCATCTCAATACGACGGACAAGTTCGTTAATGGGCATAATCGGCCTAGTGGTTTCCGAGTAATAATTTTGTTTTCAACCAATATAAATCCGATCGAATTGAAACTTGGTGAGTAGTTGTAGAATATAAACCTTAGCACGTTTGTGGAATTTTGTGCGAATCGTATGGCTAGAAAATTATTAAAAAATTATTGAAAAATATTTTTGTTGTCACGATAACTTGAGAACGGAAAGAGATAGCGGCTTCAAGTTTTCAGGTTAGGATGTGCACTAGAACGCGACATTTCAGTTTGATTATGAGCATAATCGGTCAAACGGTTTTAGAGTTATAGCCATCTGAAATTTTCTAAAATTTGGTGGTTTTTTGTACCTCATTAACTCGAAAAATACTGAACCGATTGAATTCAAACATGGTTATTAGTTGTAGAATGCCAACGCGGAAATGTTTGCAAAATTTGGTGGGGATAGCATTTTTAGAAAATTTTAAATAAATCATTGAAAATAAAAAAAAAAATTCTATATATCAGTAACTAATAGTTTGAAATTGCTGAAATTTTGCAAGAGCCTTCATAACCTAACTCTACTACCAAGTTTCAAGTTTTAATACAATCGGTTTAATATTGTTGGAGATTCGAGCATTCTTGTGTGAGTTCAGTAGATGGGTGACCGTTGCCTCGATAACTTTCGAACGAAAGGAGATAGGGACTTGCAATTTTCAGGGTAGGTTTCGTATCCGAAAGGGAGAGTTGAATTCAATTTTGGGCATAATCGGCCTAATGGTTTCCGAGTTATACCCACCTGGAATATTATTTCCTTGATAACTCAAAAAAAAAATTGATTCAAGCACTGACGTGAAGTCAGAAGCTTTTGCGCGTATGTTCTATTGTCCTTTCTTCTGTATTGGACACCCTTAATCGAGTTTTACATGGTAAATTATGTTGTCCATTCTCCTGTATTGGACACTTAATTCGAATTTACCATGGTAAATTCGAATTAAGAGTGTCTAATACAGGAGAATGGACAACATAATTTACCATGTTAAATTCGATTAAGGGTGTCCAATACAGAAGAATGGACAATAGAACATACGCGCAAAAGCTTCTGACTTCACGTCAGTGCTTGAACCAATTTTTTTCTTTCATATTTCTTAGTTGGTTGCCCCAGTAGGCCTATTCCACGGGTCTGCTGAGATTTTGTATGTTTTAAAACTATTGGAAAATAATATTGTACATAATAGTTGGTAAAAATAACGGCGGTGTAATATAAAATAAAATAGTTAAAATAGAAAGCTACTCGTCTGATTCATAATTTTCTAAGATTTCTGTTTCTTCTTCTTCTTGATCTTCTTCTCGTTCTTCTTTCTGTTCGTCCTCTTGTTCTTCTTCTTCTTCTTCCATTTCACACGTAAACTGTCCCGATAGCGATTCCTGATCGGTATCAAATGAATCTTCGAGAGTAGGTGACTCAACATTCGAGCATGATCGGCCTTGACAGTGTGTGCATGCCAGGGAACAAAACAGTCCAACTTTTTTGCAACCACATTTTGCACTACATCCTTTTTTGCAGTTGCAAAATATTGTGTTGAGAAATTTCTCAGGTGCTGGTGGAAGTAAAGTTTGTACTGGCTCTAGTGTATTGTCGACCAACTTCCAACCCCAGCCTTTAGGGTCCAGCTGATTACCAAGCCACACTTGAACTTGATAATATACCCGAAACAGATGTTGGTGAGCAGCTACTGAGGTTGGAGGAAGAGAAGCTAAGTTGGCAATGTCGACAATACACTAGAGCCAGTTCAAACTTTACTTCCACCAGCACCTGAGAAACTTTTCAACACAATATTTTGCAACTGCAAAAAGGATGTAGTGCAAAATGTGGTTGCAAAAAAGTTGGACTGTTTTGTTCCCTGGCATGCACACACTGTCAAGGCCGATCATGCTCGAATGTTGAGTCACCTACTCTCGAAGGTTCATTTGATACCGATCAGGAATCGCTATCGGGACAGTTTACGTGTGAAATGGAAGAAGAATAAGAAGAACAAGTGGACGAACAGGAAGAAGAACGAGAAGAAGATCAAGAAGAAGAAGAAACAGTAATCTTAGAAAATTATGAATCAGACGAGTAGCTTTTTATTTTAACTATTTTATTTTTTATTACACCGCCGTTAATTTTACCAACTATTATGTACAATATTATTTTCCAATAGTTTTAAAACATACAAAATCTCAACAGACCCGTGGAATAGGCCTACTGGGGAAACCACGTTAAAAAAACGCGCTAAATACACTACCTCACAGGTGGCGTGGAAACGTGTGCAAAATCTGATCCAACTTTTCAAAGCGTTATATCTCCAAAATGGTGGATTTTGGGAAAAAAAATATTGGTACATTTTTTGTAGAGAATTTTGTTATCTACAATTTTGTACTGAGGTAATTTTGCGAAAAAACTCACCGTTTCGCTAAAAATCGCAAAAAACTCATTTTTTTGACATTTGACCCCGTGGCAAATTTTTAGCACACCTCGGAACGATGAGGACTTTTGAGGTTTTCTTTATAATAATATTTAGGACAACTATGCCAATTTTCAGCATGTTGGGAATTTATGTAACCTTCCTCCTTATTTAAGGCTTAAATTGACCGGACTATTCACTGGAATACAGCCAAAGTAAATATCTATTCTTTGAAATATGTCCATTTGTACCATATTTAACTCATATTGACCCGCAATAGGCATTCAGTTTCGATTTAAATCATTTTTTAAACAGAACAGAATGAAATTGGTTCTTCTCAGGATAACTTGACGGATTGTCGGACACATGCCATATTGTCATATGTTTATGTAAAGATCATAGAGGAACATGAAATTCATGAAAGACAGATATACGATCTATGGAGAGCATATCAAAATTAAAATCAACAAGCACTGACGTGAAGTCAGGAGCTTTTGCGCGTATGTTCTATTGTCCATTCTCCTGTATTGGACACTTTTAATCGAATTTACCATGGTGAATTCTATTGTCTATTCTCCTGTATTGGACAGCCTCAATCGAATTCACCATGGTAAATTCGATTAAGAGTGTCCAATACAGGAGAATGGACAATAGAACATACGCGCAAAAGCTCCTGACTTCACGTCAGTGCTTGAACCAATTTTTTTTTTCGTGAAGTCAGGAGCTTTTGCGCGTATGTTCTATTGTCCATTCTCCTATATTGAACACTCTTAATCGAATTTACCATGGTGAATTCTATTGTCTGTTCTCCTTTATTGGACAAAATTAATCGAATTTACCATGGTGAATTCGATTAAGGCTGTCCAATAAAGGAGAATAGACAATATAATTCACCATGGTAAATTCGATTAAAAGTGTCCAATACAGGAGAATGGACAATAGAACATACGCGCAAAAGCTCCTGACTTCACGTCGGTCCTTGAACCAATTTTGTTTTTCGTGAAGGCGTGATAGAAAGCAATGATGAAAAAATTAACACATTATTGTCTTCCTTCAATTCTTCTTTAGGAGAAGAATACATAATTATTCATGAAAAATATTACTGGAATTAATGTCATATTTAAATAATCAAAGTAGAGGAAATTATAAGTTTAGTTACTAACATATTGAATGAAATTCAATTGAATTCCAGTAATATTCAATTACTTATTCTTAAACTAAATGTCCATTGATAGATCTGAAGGTGATGAGGTGAGACAAAGATATATTCTCATTAGTGATAGAAAAACTGGCCTAAAATTCCTCTCTACCCATCACGAGATTTAATATCCACAAATGAGCCTCTCCCTTACAAGATCAGAAAGTGTGGTTAATTTAAAGTTAAGTTTTGAAGCCTTCAGCAAAATTTCAGCAATATCATATTAAAAATAATACATAACCTTTCAAAAGTCCCCTCTCACAAATATACTCCTCTGAAGGCACATGGATCTCTTGAAGAAGAATCGCCTTCTCTATTTCTCAAAGATATTCACTCTTGTTCATAGAAATCCCTTCAATATTTAGTTGCCTCCTCCTAAGGAGGATCTCTTTCAAAACCAGGTCTGACCGCTAATGTAGGGCTATTATCTATATACCTATAGATTTGTGATGAAATAACACGATTTTCCCAAGAACATACGCGCAAAAATATGTCATCATGACATTCATATTTTTGAAGGTTCTCCCGAAAATACGACCCTAGACAACATATCATACGACGATTCGCATCCAGCTACCGAACTCACAAAAGGCTGCTCGGTTCTCCAACATTATGGATCCGATCGTGTTCAAACTTGGAACTCTGCAGTAGAGTTAGGTTCTGAAGGCTCTCCCAAAATTTCAGCCATGCCGGACGAATAGTTTATGATATATAGAATTTTTTTTCAATTATTTTCAATAATTTTTTTGAAATTTTCTAGTTATACCATCCTGACGAAATTCTGCAAGAATTTTTGCGTTGGCATTCTACAACTAATATCCATGTTTGGATTCAATCGGTTTTGTATTTTTCGAGTTGATGAGGAACAAAAAACAACCAAATTTTAGATGGCTATAACTCTAAAACTGTTTGGCCGATTATGCTTATAAACGAACTCAAATGTCGCATTCTGATGCACAACCTAACCTGAAAATTTCAAGCCGCTATCTCCTTCCGTTCTTAGGTTATCGTGTCATAATTAATATTTTTTAATAATTTTTTTTAAATTTTCTAGTCGCACGATTCTCACAAAATTTCACAAACGTGCTTAGGTTTATATTCTACATCTATTCACCAAGTTTAAATTCGATCGGATTCATTTTGGTTGAAAACAAAATTATTACTCGGGAACCATTGGGCCAATTATACCCATTAACGAACTTGTCCGTTGTATTGGGATGCGCCACCTACCCTGAAAATTTCAAGTCGCTAGCTCTTTCCGTTCTCAAGTTATCTAGGTAACGGCCGGACGGCACCACAGAATTAAATTTCACATTTGGACAAAATGATAACGCGATGTTCCCCAGAACATACGCGCAAAAACTGTTGACAACTAGTCTGATCGAATTCAAAATAGTGGACCAGTACACCCCCATCGTTGGAATATTTCGGTAATATCTTCACCAATATAGATCCGATCGAGTTCAAATTTAGAACTTTACTGTAAAATAAGGTTTTGGCTCTTGTAGCCGTAGCCTTCAAAATTTTTTAAAATTTTTCATTCGTCCGATCCTAACAAAATTTTGCATAAGACTTCGTGTTGGCACTTTTCAACTGATAACCGTGCTTTGATTCGATCAAATTGGTATTTTTCGAATTATTGGGAAAACAAAATTTCAAATGGCTATAACTCTGAAACCACTCGGTGTATTTTGCCCATTAGCTAACCGGCGCATTTGGACTCCAAACCTATCCTGAAAATTTCAACTCTCTAACTCATTGCGTTCGAGCGTCATCGTGCAGACGGTCGGGCGGACAGAATCAATTCTGATCTAGGATTCTTGATCAGTTAGTCGAAACTAATCGTTTAAGACCATTCTCGGCCAAATATTCGAAAATTACAGACATTTGGACGAATTGATAGGCACTCAGTTCATAGAACAGCGCGCCAAGAATTAAATAAAATTGGAAATGGGCAATTGAAAGTGAGTATCATTTTGCCGAAAATATATTGACCGGACTTAAATAAAGGGTAGGATGTGTATTACTGTTGTAATGCTCAATGAAATTATTTCACCGCGAAGTTTTACGTTCAGTGTTTCGCGAATTCTGAAGAAGGAGATGATGAAAATTGTGTTAAATGTGCAGCGTCTTATAGTATGACTGTTCGGTCTACAATAATTCAAGTTTTACTTATCATCATCACCACCAGTACTAAAAACTGAATTCTCTCAAATCATTTTCACTTGAGAAAAAAGTTATCGACACAAACAACGAGGATTATTTGCGCCTCCTGCTATCACTCGATAGTAATCCATATCTTGACATCAAAGAAAAACACTCGATCGAAAAGTTTTTTAGATATAAATTCCATGCACAAGTAAATTTCGATATCTAGAATATCTAGATATCAAATAGGATATTGTTTTTGACTGTCATGATTCGGGAGGTCTTACTGTACTTCGACAAAATACATAGATAACTGATCTAAATGCTCACAGCTTTGGAAACGTCTATTCCATAGCCTTGAAACTTGAAATTGGATGTTCACAGGTTATTCATATCATTATCCTTATATTGTACAACTTTAAGACTCACCATGTATAAACAAAGTGCTTATCAATTTATCCAAATGTTTGTAATTTTCGAATAATTCGATGAAAATGGTCTTTAACGATTTGGTTCGACTCACTGATCAAGAATCCGTGGTCGAAATCGATTCTGACCGGTCGGCCGTCCGTCGGTTAACAGGATAACCCTCGAAGGGAATAAGCTAGACAGTTGAAATTTCCAGAGTAGGATTGGGAGATAAAAATCTAGGTTGAGTTCGTTATTGGGCAAAATCGGCCAGATGGTTTCGGAGTAACGAAATATTTTACATTACAAATTTCGAATTACATTTTTTTTAAGATACAGTTTCATCATAAGAATCCATGGATATCAATTTCAACTCTAACGAGCTGATACTTTCGGAGATATGATTTTTCAAAATTTCAATAGTACATCGTAGTTCTATGTTTTCGCAGAATGCGAATTCTACCTGTCTTTGTTCTATCTGTGTTCACTGCTCATACATACGATCTTATCTACCTATGACAGACATGTCAAATGTATTTTCTTTCTAACAAACAAATTATGATTGAAAGCAAAATGAGCAATTATAGGATATTATAATTGCCCCTAACCTATATGCCCTGGGTAATCCATATGATAATGGAAATATAATTTGGTAAGTTTATCAAATTGGGTTCAGAATATCTTCAGTGAAAACAAAACTGGAATATTGGCTGAAACTTAGAGTTTAGATTTGAGGAATAGATTTGAGGAATGAATATCTTGGATAATTTCGTTATTTAATTTTAGTTTAGTTTCTTTTATGATGCAATTCTATTATAAGAATCCATTGATATCATTACCAACTCTGAGAAATAAATAATTTCGTAGATGAATTGTCAAAGTTTCAACAAGAGCGCTAAAGCTCCTGTCCACATGGCTTTCCCTTTTTGGCGCTCTAGTTCCTCGGAACTGAGTGCTTATCAATTTGCCCAAATGTCTGTAATTTTCGAATAATTCGATGAAAATGGTCTTAAACGATTTGGTTCGACTCACTGATCAAGAATCCGTGGTTGAAAATCATTCTGTCCGGCCGATCCGGCCGTCCGGCCGGTCCGGCCGTAGGTACGATAACTCTCGAACGGAATGAGCTAGAAAGTTGAAATTTTCAGAGTAGGTTTGAGAGATAAATATCTCAGCTGAGTTCGTTATTGGGCAAAATCGGACAGATGGTTTCGGAGTAACAAAATTAAATTTTTTTCAATAAGCAATTTTACCATAAGAATCCAATGATATCATTTTGAACTCTAACAAGCTAATACTTTCGGAGATATGATTTTTCAAAATTTCAATAAATAAATCGTATTACAACGTTGCCACACAATGATATAATTATTCTATGTATGAATTGTCATAATGTCAAATTATTTTCCTGAGACATGTCATTATCTAATCAATCGAAGAATTGTGAGTGAAGTGAGAAAAATCTCAGTTGTTTAGTTTTTCTCAGAAAAGTCTTACATTTCGGAACGGAACATGAAGTAAGAGATCTGAGAGTAGTGAGACTGCTTTTCATCCATAGACAAAGATATAACTCTCGAACGGAATGAGCTAGGTGGTTGAAATTTTCAGAGTAGGTTAGGGAGATGAATATCTCGGTTAAGTTCGTTATTGGGCAAAATTGGCCAGATTTTATTTGATTTCTTCCATGGTGCAGTTCTCATTCTCATGATTGCTCATTTAATCTTGATAAATAAACTATCATTTGAATTGAACTTCCTTTATGATGCAGTTCTAACATATGAATACATTGATATAATTCCCAACTCTGAGAAACCAATACTTTCGGAGATATAATTTGTCTGTTTGAACTAGAGCGCCAGAAAGCTCCTGTCCACAGGGCTTGAACTTTTTTTTTATTTGCTATTTTTCCTGATTCGACTCTAAAAAATTATAAACTTTATGTTATAACACACTGATGCTCTATATGTTAACGCGTTCAACATATACATGTATATGTATATATATATATTCCACTTCTTCTTGCCTATGCCTCCGTGTGACGTTTTCATGCTGCATTGTCGAATTGTGTCCCAGGCTTTAACATATTTATGTCACTTGCAGAAAATAAATTATATTGATTGTGAATGACATACAATGCAAGTGCGGCAACGTGGATATGGCTTGATTCAAGCCTTTTTCTAGCCCATTGGCGGATCCATAAAAAATATTGCAATTTAGCGAATTTTTATTGGATTCCATAAAATTTAACGTTGAATATCTCAAAAACGGTGCGTTTAGGGAGAAATGATGGAGAAGTTGATTGCATTCTGTGAAATCTTAGACACATGATTTGTTGAATTGAATTGAAAGAGGATAGGGAAAAGAAATCCACGTCCGAGGAAATGGAGATGATGAATGTAAGGGCAGATTCATGGGAGGGATAACCATGAGACATAGGATAAGTGGATAAATTCAGGAAATAATATGTTATTATAATCATTATTTGAAAAGGATCGTGAGGCTTGGTCCAGTGCTTCAGAACTACGACCAATACGATCTTTCGCTCTATTACCCTACTTATTCAATCCTAAGGACATTTTCAATGGTGTTAACATACCTTATGACTTCCTTAGGAGCCTTGGCTATTATGTCACGAGGTTTTAGAACTGGCTCACCCATATGCAACATTCTTTGTTTAGCCAGCTCAGGGCATTTGCAAACTATATGTTCGGCACATTCATTTTCCGATCCACATAGCCTGCATGTTCCGTCTGCTGACTTGCCCATGCGGTAAAATTGGTATTTTTCCGGACAGTGCACTATCAGCAGTCCCACCATTACCCAAAGCCCAAATCTTCGCAGCCGCAGGAGCCTGCTGGTATAGGATAGTGAAAAATCCATGAATAAAATTGAAAACAGTGGAAAAGTCAAATTTTTATATGCAGTCCCTGACCAAACACTCACACAAAGTTTGATTGAGATCGGTGGAGCAGTTTTTGAGTTTCTATAAAGCGATTACAGCGCCAGCTATAGAGGCATACTGTCAACCTGTGGCCTACTCAAACGACCTATTACCAGATATAGACTAGGGACGAAGCCTTTAAAAATGGTAAAAAGTGGAAAAAAAATATAGTAGAATGAAACCCATTGGAAAAGGAATAGAATACATTAAAAATGATAGGGAAAATAATTTACGGGCTATATGAGTTCGGGAAGGAGAAGGGGGTGAGTTTTTAAGATTAAAAAACGGTTTATCTCGATTTCCGGCAAAACTACAAGTCCTATGGAAGAAAGTTAAAGGGACCCTTAAAAACTCACCCCCTTCCCCTTCCCGACCTCAGATCACCCGTAATTTATTTTTCCTATCATTTTTGTTATATTTGCTTCCCTTTACCGTTTTCATTCTACTATAATCTTTTTCGGTTTCAAAAATTATCGACCCTGGTCTAATAGTGCAATCAACATTTGGCGGGAAGTACGTAGATTTGACCTTCAGATTTTCTATCGATGAAGAAGTAGTAAAATGACTGAGGAAAATGAACTGCGTTCTCACTCGTTGACATTCAAAACAATTTTCAACCTCTGTCAAATAGGCAAATTTCATTCTAGCACATACACCACAAACTCAGATATTGTTGGTGAAAGTCTATTTTAGTACGTTAATTTTTGCATGAAAGATTGTACCGATAGGGGGGATCGACAACTTTGCACCAAGTGCTCCGTTAAAAATTGTGTTAGTCATCTTTATCTTGGGGGCTCTTCCAAGAGTATTAGATTTTTCAGTTTTCCCAAACCAGATAATTTATAATGAATAGGTACTCCAGTAGAAATTAACTTGCAGTAATGAAGCAATAATGAGCAAATATTCGATGCTGTTGTATGTAATTTGCAGTATCCGCTTTGTTTAGAAACACAAACTGGTAAGGATCTGTCCCAACAAACACCAAGAAAGAAGAGAAGAGAAAGAAGAAGAAGAAGTTGGGTAACTTGGTGAAGGAAATAATGTAAACAGTATCTGCTAGATTTTTAATTTTCAGTCCTTTGACTGAAGAATTAAATCTTTCAAAATTAAAGCTGCAATACCCTTTCGAAGGATCTTGCACATGCAGTATGGATGATTATGTCTATTAACCAAACAATTTTGGAAATATAGTCAAGATAATCATGGATCTCAAAGATGAAAAAGTCACAAGAAGGAGATTTCATTATATTATTCTGGACCAAAAGCCAATGGAAACACGATTACAACTAATCATTTTCCTTCAGTGACAACTGAAGAAATGACGGAATACACTCAAAGAAAGACTGGTTTGAAGGATTTTGTTTTCTGGAGTCTTAAATGGAGACTGTAAAAAAAAATAAAAAAAAGCACTGACGTGAAGTCGCGTGTTCACGGTGGCTAATTTGAATTGAATGATGAATACTTCAATCTCAGTGGATAGAGCGAGCCGGAGATCTACCCAAAAGATAGTGGACACAATTCACTGTCGGTTCAAAAATTTGCTGTATCTTAGCTCTCACAAGGATAGAGTAAGAAAATTTAAAAAGAACACAACTGACTCTCCTTAGTCGCACAATCTCCTAGAAGATTCTTAGGGATCTCCTTGGGAAAGACTTGGGAGAGTCAGTATGATCATAATCATGTTTATAGCACACACGCCAAAGCAGATTGATCCTACGTCAATGCTTTTTTATACATTTTCTTTCATTGTTAAGTCAATCTGCATTAGGCGCGCGTGCTATAAACATGATTATGATCATACTGACTCTCCCAAGTCTTTCCCAAGGAGATCCCTAAGAATCTTCTAGGAGATTGTGCGACTAAGGAGAGTCAGTTGTGTTTTTTTTCAACTTTCTTACTCTATCCTTATGACAGCTTAGACAAAGCAAATTTTTGAACCGACAGTGAATGGTGTCCACTATCTTTTGGGTAGATCTTCGGCTCGCTCTATCCACTGAGATTGAAGTATTCATCATTCAATTCAAATTAGCCACCGTGAACACGCGCGCCCAAGAGTACTGACTTCACGTCAGTGCTTTTTTTTATTTTTTCAGGTTCGTTTAACAAATAAGGCTATCAATACAGTTTGGCTGTTAGCTTTACCGTAGATCGAAAAAAATTGCTGTTATGGGACCTCCGTTAGGAACGCAACTGCCTCTTCTCCAAATCTGAACGTAATTTAATATAGATCTTCTGAATATAGTTATTTATAAATTCACCACAGGGACACGATACAGACATTTCAACTCGGAAACAACTCTATTTCCCCGAAAGTGACTTGTCCGTGCACAGAATTGCCATGAAATTTCTCTTAAAACCTTAAAATGACGTCTCAGCACCAAATCCATCACCGCTAGGCTCAAACCACTCCCAACATGAGCCATACAATCCAAACGTCTCCTCTGCGCATACGCAATCTACTCGTGGCTCAAAGTCCCCTGAAAATTACACTTCACACAAAATTATGATTCTTCAACACCATTGGTTCAGGAGATATCACTGCTCCAATCCACGCATGCGTAGACACTTCCAAGGGGATTCTATGGAGGAATACCATCCAGCACCTGAAAACTCCAATCCTTTCAGACAAAAACTCCAGCAGTTAAATCACTTCTTGTCTGCTCATGCGTGAATCGAAATATCTCCGAAAGGGGCTACATGAATTTCGAATTAGGAACGCAATTTCTTCGCCTATTCTCCAAATCCGAAAGTAATTTAAAATTGATCATCCAAATATAGTTATTTATAAATTGGCCCCAGGGCCACGACACAGACATATCAACTCGAAAACAACGCTATTTCCTCTAAACTGACTTGTTCGTTCATAGAATTGTATTGAATTTTCTTTTAAAACCTCACAATATTGTCTCAGCACAAAATCCATGACCTGCTAGACGTAAACCGCACCCAACATAAATCCTACAACCCAAAAAGAGCCACGTCACCTCTGCGCATGCACAATCTACTCGTGTCTGAAAGTCCTCTCAAAATCACACACCGCACACAAATCTCTGATTCCTCAAAACCATTGGTTCAGGTGAGATCGCACTTTCAATCCACGCATGTGCAGCTACTCCCAAGGGGATTCTGTTAAATAATAGCATCCTGTAACTCAAATCCCCAATCCCCTCAGACGAAAACTCCAACAGTTAATTCACTTATCGTCTGCTCATACGCATACCGAAAAATGCTTGTAAGGGGTAACATCAATTTCAAAATTAGCCCCAGGGCCACGGTACGCACACATCAACTCGGAAACAAGGCTATTTCCCCCAAACTGACTTGTGTCCGTGCACTTAATTGACAATATCGGCTCAGTACTCCCAACATAACCCATACAACCCAAAAACAGTCACTTCTCTTCTGCGCATGCGCAATCTACTCGCGGCTGAAAGTCCTCCCAAAATCACACATCTTACGAAAAACTCCGATTCTCCAACACTAGTGGTTCTGGAGATATCGCATCTTCAATCCACGCATGCGCAGACCCTCACCAGGGGATTCTACGGAGGAACAGCATCCACCACCCCAAAACCCAAATGCTCTCTGACGAAAACACAAGCAGTTAAATCATTGATGGCCTGCTCATGCGCATAACGAAAAATGCCCGGAAGGGATAACATCGATTTCAAAATTAGCCCCAGGGCCACGGTTCGGACACTTCAACTCGGAAACAACTGTACATCCCTCAAACTGACTTGTCCTTGCACTGAATTGCCATAAATATTCTTTTAAAACCTCACAATATCGCTCAGCACTCTCAACATAACCCATACAACCCAAACACAGTCACTTCTCTTCTGCGCATGCGCAATCTACTCGCGGCTGAAAGTCCTCTCAAAATCACACACCTTGCAAAAAACACCGATTCCCCAACATTAGTGGTTCAGGAGATATCGCATATTTGTTCCACGCATGCGCAGACCAGGGGATTCTATGGAGTATTAGCATCCGCCACCCCGAAACCCCAATCATCTCTGACGAAAACTTCAGCAGTTAAATGACTTCTCATCTGCGCATGCGCATAGCGAAAAATGGACTGGCAGGCAGATAGGCAGCATGAACTTAAAAAAAAATAGATCTCGGAATTTCAAGCAAAATATTCCACAAAATATTGGTAATTTTTTGATTTTTTTTATGTCACGTGATCTTCACGAAATTTTGCAAAAGTATTTGCTTTGGTCTTTTGCATCTAACTACTGAGTTTCTATTCAATCAGATCAGTATTTTTCGAGTTATCGTAGAAACAAAATTTCAAAATTTTTTTAAATTTTTCTGGTCACTTTATGTCCGTCCGGTCAGTCACAAAAACTCCAACACTAGTGGTTCAGGAGATATCGCATCTTGAATCCACGGATGCGCATACCCGCACCGGGGTATTCTATGGAGGAATAGCATCCTCCACCCCAAGACCCCAATCTCCTCAGAAGAAAACTCGAGCAGTTAAATTATTTCTCGTCTGCTTATGCGAAAAACAAAAAATGCTCAAAAGAGGCAGTTACACCTCCAGTCGTTGACCGGTCAGACAAATTTTGAAAACCAATTTAAAATTCCACACATCGTTTACGCATTAATTCAATTGCCATGCTAGTAAGTGGTCCATATTTTAGTCAATTGCCCTCGTACATATCGACTTGATTCAGATAAACGCGCAAAAAACACTTCTGAACGAAATATGATCACCAGATGTTCAGAGATATTCCATGTAGGAATTCGAAATGAAATTATTTGTCGAGTTTGGAAGTTCAAAATTACTAATTTTTTATTAGGCTCCTATTGGTCTGTTCGCAGTGAAATTCTGCACACCCCAAGAGGTCATAATTCGTCACCGAAGTGCAAAACTGAACTCAATCCGATATTTTGTTTCGGAATTTCAAGCAAAATATTCCGCAAATAGTTAAAAATTTTTTTAATTTTTTCTACTCATGCTTATCCCCCTCGAAATTTTGCAAAAGTGTTTTCATTGGTACTTCGCATCTAACTACCGAGCTTCAATTCAATCGGATCAGTATTTTTCGAGTTATAGTGAAACCAAAATTTCAATTTCATTTTCAAATATTTGACATTTTTTTTCCAGTTTACAGCCATCCGATCAATACAAAACTTCGCAAGCGTATAAAGGTTATGATTCTACAATTTGATGCCGAATATCAGGTAGATCGAGTGATAGGTTTCGGAAATATTCTTGAAAAACGTTTAAACTAAAAACAAGCATTGACGTGAAGTCAGTACTCTTTGGCGCGCGTGTTCACGGTGGCTAATTTGAATTGAATGATAAGTACTTCAAGCTCAGTGGATAGAGCGAGCCGAAGATCTACCCAAAGGATAGTGGACACCATTCACTGTCGGTTCAAAAATCAACAGTGCTGTATCTAAGCTGCCATCAGGATATAGTAACAAAGTTGGAAAAGAACAGAACTGACTCTCCTTAGTCGCACAAGCTCCTAGAAGATTTGGGAGGGTCAGTATAATCCTAATCATGTTATAGCACGCGCTCCAAAGCAGATTAAATTTTTACACTGTTTCTTTCATTGTTAAGTCAATCTGCTTTTGCGCGCGTGCTATAAACATGGTTAGGATTATACTGACCCTCCCAAATCTTCTAGGAGCTTGTGCGACTAAGGAGAGTCAGTTGTGTTCTTTCCCAACTGTGTTACTATATCCTGATGGCAGCTTAGATACAGCACTGTTGATTTTTGAACCGACAGTAAATGGTGTCCACTATCCTTTGGGTAGATCTTCGGCTCGCTCTATCCACTGAGCTTGAAGTACTCATCATTCAATTCAAATTAGCCACCGTGAACACGCGCGCCAAAGAGTACTGACTTCACGTCAGTGCTTTTTTTCCAGTTCCTTTAACAAATATAGCTATCAATACAGTTTGGCTGTTAGCTTTACCGTAGATCGAAAAAAATTGCGGTTGTGGGACCTCCGTTAGGAACGCAATTGCTTCTTCTCCAAATCCGAACGTATTTTAATATAGATCTACCGAATATAGTTATTTATAATTTCGCCTCAGGGCTACCATACAGACATTTCAACTCGGAAACAACGCTATTTCCCCCAATCTGACTTTTGTCCGTGCACTGAATTCACATGAATATTCTTTTAAAACCTCACAATATCGGCTCATTACTCCCAACATAACCCAAACAACCCAAAACCATTCACTTCTCGTCTGTGCATAAGCAATATACTCGTGGCTGCAAGTCCTCCCAAAATTACACACCTCACAAAAAACTCCGATTCTCCAACACTAGTGATTCAGGAGATATCGCTTCTTGAATCCACGCATGCGCAGACCCTCACCAGGGGATTCTATAGAGGAATAGCATCCGCCACCCCAAAACCCCAATCCTTTCTGACGAAAGCACCAGTAGTTGAATCACTGATGGTCTGCTCATGCGCATAACGAAAAATGCCCGCAAGGGGTAACATCGATTTCGAAATTAGCCCCAGGGCCACGGTACGGACACTTTAACTCGGAAACAACGCTACTTCCCCCAAACGGACTTGTCCTTGGACTGAATTGCCGTGAATATTCTTTCAAAACCTCACAATATCGGCTCAGCACTCCCAACATAACCCATACAACCCAAAAACAGTCACTTCTCTTCTACGCATGCGCAATCTACTTGCAGCTGCAAGTCCTCCCAAAATCACACACCTTACAAAAAACTCCGATTATCCAACACTAGTGGTTCAGGAGATATTGCATATTTAATCCACGCATGCGCAGACTCTCACCAGTGGATTCTATGGAGGAATAGCATCTGCCACCCCAAAATCCCAATCCTCTCTGACGAAAATACCAGCAGTTAAATCACTGATGGTCTGCTCATGCGCATAACGAAAAATTGGTTCAAGCCCTGTGGACAGGAGCTTTCTGGCGCTCTAGTTCAAACAGACAAATTATATCTCCGAAAGTATTGGTTTCTCAGAGTTGAGAATTAAATCAATGTATTCTTATGATAGAACTGCATCATAAAGGAAATTCAATTCAAATAATAGTTTATTTATCAAGATTAAATGAGCAATCTGAGAACTGCACCATGGAAGAAACCAAATTAAAATAGCTGAAATGAATTTGACTCTCTCTTATAGAACAGGATGAAATGTACGAGTATGAACACAGATCATATAATAAAGCTTAGATAGAATAATTATAGCATTCTGTGAAAACAGAAGTACGATTCATTATTGAAATTTATAGAACTTCATCTTAGCAGAAATTGAATTCAAACATCATAGAAGAATTTAAATTCAACAAGAGTGCCAAAAATTATCAATCCAAAACCAATAGACGAATTCTACCCAACAACGAACTCATCCGAGATATTCATTCCTCAATTCCAGTTTTGTTTTTAGTGGAGATATTCTGAACTCAATATTATTAACTTACCATTACCATTCCCATCATCATATGGATTGACCATCGGCATGAAAATATCAACCAACAAAAGTATGATAATATTCTAATTCTCATTGATCTCATTGATACCATTACTGGAATGAATTACAATGAGACAACGTCAAAGTTGACATTATAACAATTCATAGAATAGCCACAGAATAAATCTATCATTGAAATTTTGAAAAATCATATCTCCGAAAGTATTAGTTTGTTAGAGTTAAAAATGATATGAATGGATTCTTATGGTAAAACTGCTTATTGAAAAAAATTTAATTTGGAATTTGTTCTGTAAAAAAAAAAATTTTTTTTTGTTACTCCGAAACCATCTGTCCGATTTTGCCCAATAACGAACTTAGCCGAGATATTTATCCCTCAAACATACTCTGAAAATTTCAACTGTCCAGCTCATTCCGTTCGAGAGTTATCGTGCCTACGGCCGGCCGGCCGGACAGAATGAATTTCGACCACGGATTCTTGATCAGTGAGTCGAACCAAATCGTTTAAGACCATTTTCATCGAAAAATTCGAAAATTACAGACATTTGGGCAAATTGATAAGCACTCAGTTCCGAGGAACTAGAGCGCCAAAAATGACCGTAAGGGGTAACATCGATTTCAAAATTAGCCCCAGAGCCACGGTACGAACACTTAAATTCGGAAACAACGCTACGTCCTCCAAACTGACTTGTCCGTGCACTGAATTGCCATGAATATTCTTTTAAAACCTCACAATATTGGCTCAGCACTCCCGACATAACCCATACAACCCAAAAACAGTCACTTCTCTTCTGCGCATACGCAATCTACTTGCGGCTGAAAGTCCTCCCAAAATCACACACCTTACAAAAAACTCCGATTCTCCAACACTAGTGGTTCAGGAGATATCGCATCTTGAATCCACGCATTCGCAGACCCTCACCAGGAGATTCTATAGAGGAATAGCATCCGCCACCCCACAACCCCAATCCGCTCTGACGAAAACTTCAGCAGTTAAATCACTGATGGTCTGCTCATGCGCATAACGAAAAATGCCCGTAAGGGGTAACATCAATTTCAAAATTGGCCCCAGGGCCACCATATGGACACTTCAACTCGGAAACAACGCTATTTCCCCCAAACTGACTTGTCCTTGCACTGAATTGCTATGAATATTCTTTTAAAACCTCACAATATCGACTCAGCACTTCCAACATAACCCATCCAATTCAGAAACAGTCACTTCTCTTCTGCGCATGCGCAATCTACTCACGGCTAAATGTCCTCTCAAAATAACACACCTTCCAAAAAACTCCGATTCTCCAACGCTAGTAGTTCGGGAGATATCGCATCTTCAATCTACGCATGCGCAGACCCTCATCAGGGATCTGGATTCTATGGAGGAATAGCATCCACCACCCCAAAACCCCAATCTTCTCTGACGAAAACTACAGCAGTTAAATGACTTCTCTTCTGCGCATGCGCACAACGAATAATGCCCGGAAAGGCAGCACGAACCTCAAAAAAATAGGTTTCGGCATTTTAAGCGGAGTATTCCGCAAAATAGTAGTAATTTTTTGATTTTTTTCATGTCACGTGATCTTCACAAAATTTTGCAAAAGTGTTTGCATTGGTCTTTTGCATCTAACTACTGAGTTTCAATTTAATCAGATCAGTATTTTTCGAGTTATCGTGAAAACAAAATTTTAAAATTTTTGAAATTTTTTTTTGCCACTTTAGGGCCGTCCGGTCATAACAAAACTTCGCAGGCATATAAAGGTCATGATCCTACAATTTGTTGCCAAATTTCAGAAAGATCGAGTGATCGGTTCCGGAAATATTCATAAAAAACGTTTTGACTAAAAACGGCCTTAACTCCGAAACCGCTCGAGGGATTTCGCCCGTTAACGAACTTGTCCGAGATATTTACGCTACAAAACTACCCTGCAAATTTCAACGCTCTTAGTCGTTCCGTTCGAGAGTTTTCGTGCTAACGGCCGGCCGGCCGGACCGGACGGACAGAATTGAGTTTGACCTCGAATTCTTCATCAGGGAGTCGAACCCAACCGTTTGAGACCATTTTCGTAAAAAGATTCGAAAAATACAGACATTGTGACGAAATGATAGCACGCTGTTCCTTGCGCAACACGCGCGCAAAAATAAAGTAGATAGAATGTGTGTTCTTTCGATGGATGGTTCTATAATCTGAAAAATGGGTTCAAGCCCTGTGGACAGGAGCTTTTGGGCGCATGTTCCTTGTGGCCCGTACTGACCAGTAAAGAAAAAAAGCAGTATCATGTTGAATACCTTAATATTATTCTGGAACACAAATTTTCCATTACAATAATCTTCATCTAGCTTCTATTTAGTATCAATTCCTGTAGAACGTGATCATAATAAGTGTTTTCCATATAATAAAATGTGTTTGAACCATAGACATAGAATAACATGGACTGCCCCTTACGTAACTTTATCACACAGTTCGTTGCGGAATACATTAGAGGGAGAGATGTTATGAAGGATAGAATACTTAAAGGCAAATAATGGTATAAAAATAATGATGTTTTTATTCCATGGACAAATACACAAATTTGAAATTGGGGTGTATTGGAAAGTCCCGATTTTTTTAAGAGAAATATTGATTATTTTGAATGAGTATCGAAAAAGCTGAAAGAATTACAGTAAGGAAATTTATGAAAAATATTTCCATATTATAAGCACAGTAATTTGTGTTATAAGTATCAGAATATTCAGAAACGAGTGTCGGATTTAAATGAAAATGTTTTGCCTTTAAATATTCTGTCTACAAATCACCAAAACACATACACAATACATGAAACCAAACAATACAGTAACAAGAAAGGTCAGAGAATAAAGGAAACCAATGTTTTGTATTCTGTGGTTTTGCCAAACGCCAAATTATAAGAAAATATTCATATACCGTGGTTTGCCTTTAACTATTCTGTCTTTTTTCAATGCTGATTTCAATGGTCTCTTTCTCACAACCAGTCCATGTTATTTTATGTCTATGGTTTGAACTTGGTATGTAGGAAATCTGACATCAATCATTGGAATTAATTGATTTGACAAACAGCCGTCAAATGAGGTAAATAGATTTTTGTGACGATTTTCTGTGACCATAAAAAAAATTAAGCATTTCATTATTGCATTTCTTGAAATAGGTACCTTTTCAAGTCGATCAACATCGTCCTTCTTTCGACGTCTAAACTATGACTTGATTCTTTATGTTTATGTCTTTGAATTTGTTTTCGGTGGAATTCAAAGAGTTCATAGAATAATCGATGAAAATACTGAGAGAGACCCAGGAAATTTGACACATTTTGTCTTATATCTCCAGAAATTGAAATCGTATAGAGCCAAAATTTTGCACAATGTTGCAAAATACTACAATTGACGTTAGTACAAGTTTTTGTTGCAATCTGATGAATAGTTCACGAAAAAAAAATTTTTTTTTCGAAAAAATTAAAAGAAATATTTTTTTAAAAATTACCAACATTTTGATCATAACAGAATTTTGCCAAAAGTTGCGCGTTTATATCCTCGAACTGACTACCAAGTTTCGATTCAACATCTTCTTTAGTTCCTGAAATATCAGGGAAATAACCTCAAAATTTTAAATGTCTATAACTCCTAAACCGTCCGGCCGATTTTGCCCGTTAACGAACTTAACCGTCGCATTTTGATCAGAAACCTACCCTGAAAGTTTGAAGTCGATAGGACCTTCGGTGCTCCTGTTATCGTGCCTACGGCCGGCCGGCCATACGGCACCCAAAAATCTGACACCGGATTCGTAATCAGGGAGTCCGAACTAGTCTATTAGCCAATTTTCAGCTCGAAATTCGAAAATTACAGACATTTGGACGAAATGATAGGACGATGTTCCCCTAGAACATACGCCCAAAAATTAAGAAATAGTAGGATTACATGTTCTTTGTCAGTATCTGAAACCGTGATTTGTTGCACAGGATTTTGTTTAAGTATTTTTATTTCAGGCTAAGGAATAAAATTAATTCCAGCAAAAAAAGCATTAGTGCTAATGGCTAGAGAAATACCTGAATACTGGAATTAGCCACTTGGATATATTTTTGGCGCTCTAGTTCCTCGGAACTGAGTGCTTATCAATTTGCCCAAATGTCTGTAATTTTCGAATATTTCGATGAAAATGGTCTTAAACGATTTGGTTCGACTCACTGATCAAGAATCCGTGGTCGGAATTCATTCTGTCCGGCCGTCCGGCCGGTCCGGCCGTAGGCACGATAACTCTCGAACGGAATGAGCTAGACAGTTGAAATTTTCAGAGTAGGTTTGGGGGATAAATATCTCGGCTAAGTTCGTTATTGGGCAAAATCGGACAGATGGTTTCGGAGTAACAAAAAAAAATTTTTTTTTTTACGAAACAAATTCCAAATTAAATTTTTTTTAATAAGAGGTTTTATCATAAGAATCCATTCATATCATTTTTAACTCTAACAAGCTAATACTTTCGGAGATATGATTTTTCAAAATTTCAATAATAAATCGTATTTCAACGTTGTCACAGAATGATATTATTCTATGTATGAATATGAATTGTCATAATGTCAAATGATGTTCCTGACAGATTATCTAATCAATCGAAGAATTGTGAGCGAAGTGAGAAAAATCTCAGTTGTTTGCTCTGAAATTAGTTTTTCTCAGAAAATTCTACATTTCGGAACTGAACATGAAGTAAGAGATCTGAGAGTAGTGAACTGCTTTTCATCCATAGACATAGATATAACTCTCGAACGGAATGAGGTAGGTAGTTGAAGTAGTTTAGGGAGATGAATATCTCGGTTAAGTTCGTTATTGGGCAAAATTGGCCAGATTTAAATTGATTTCTTCCATGGTGCTTTTCTCATTCTCATGATTGCTCATTTAATCTTGATAAATAAACTATTATTTGAATTGAATTTCCTTTAGGATGCAGTTCTATCATATGAATACATTGATATAATTCCCAACTCTGAGAAACCGATACTTTCGGAGATATAATTTGTCTGTTTGAACTAGAGCGCCAGAAAGCTCCTGTCCACAGGGCTTGAACCAATTTTTATTTAAAACAGTTTATAGTGCGACAAATCTGAAGGAAATTATTTTTGATTGTATCGGCAAAACGGAGGAGATAGGATTCAATGTAAGAGCCCTGGTATCTGATATATGGATTATAATTTTGTTTTGTTTTCAAAAAAATATTTTGCTCCTTTTCAGATTTTATTTATGATTCATGGTTCATGAGGATTATTGAAAGAAGTAGAATATTTCAAGGATAGAATTTATTTATTGTACAAATTTACAGTACGATAATGGATTCAGAGGAAATTTGATATTTTGGTCAGGAATAAATATAATCAGAATTATGTTATCAGTTTACAACTGAATAATATATCATTTATTATTATGTAAAGGCATTTTAATTTAGATTGAAAAATGTGCAAATAAAACAAAACCAAGTAGTGTGTTTTAATTTAATATTCAACAAAAGGAGGTGTGAACACCTGTTTTTTTTTGCGAAGAGAGCACCGTTCAAAACATGTTTAATTTGACTATTTTTTTCAATAGATGATTTCCTTACACCTTCGTACCAAGTAAAAGCACTTCCAGATTGAACGTACTAAATAATTATTCACTTATTTGACTCAACCTGAACGACTCACAGCACAAAAATGAAACAAAAAAAATTAGCATAGTAATATACTTATATTGAAAGATCATAAATATTTTCTTGATTCCAATCTACATCACATGAATCAGACGATTTCATTGATTATGACCAATAAATATCTCACACTTTCAGGATCATAAGTATCAGAAGTGCCGGGAAAAATTCCGTTGACACAATAGTTTTCTACTGCATCTTGAACCTTTTCTTTACACTTTATAAAATTAATCCCACTTACAAATTTTCGAACATAAGCTGAGTAAATATACTTTAGCTAACCTTTCCCTTTATTAAATCATTATAAATTTATGAATAAACGTCGTTCTGCCTCTACCATAGTTGCGATTGGCTCAGAGGTCACGTGATCTTATATCTGCCATTTTATTGGCACCCCCAAATAGTTCCTAGATTGCCATATATACTAACTCACAAAGAAACTGCAACACCCAGAAGGAGCTATTTAAATTTCAAATTTTTTTTGGTAAAACATAGATAGTATAGCAAGGAGTAAATGATTAAAATTTGAAAAAAAAATCGTGTAGGTATTTTCATGTAACCATTATTTGTTACTTACATATTGGAGTGGTTTTTTGCAAATTTTTCAAATTTTACAACAAACTAGCTGTTGTAGGAGATCCATAGTCGATGTTTAGTTGTTGTTAAAATGCCTAGACCACGTTTACGCGGAATTTATCGCCAGCTAAGTGAATTTGAAAGAGGTCGAATTTAAATTGGTCTATGGGAGGCGGGCTTGTCATTTCGAGAAATCGCTAACCGTATGAACAGAAATCCAACTACTGTTATGAGATGTTGTCAAGCGTGGTTTGATAATGTCCAAAATCGAAGAAGAGTAGGCACCGGACGTCGAAGGGCACAAATGAAGTTCAAGATCGACGTCTAAGACTTGGCTATTAGAGACCGATTTCTGACAACTCGATCTTTGGCTGATGAGTGGTTAGGAGAACAAGGCCATCCTGTAACTGTCCGAACGGTTTACCACCGGATAAGATCTTTCGGACTGCAGCATTATCGACTCCATCTTGTGTTACCTCTGACGGTTGAGCATCGCCGGCAACGATTACAGTGGTGCAGAGAACGTCAACATTGGAATGTGGAATGGCATCAGTCGTCGTCATGATGGCCGAAGAAGGGTTAGACGACGTCAGGGAGCAAGACGTGAACCTCAGTTTGATATTGAGCGTCATGTACACCGGACAGTAGGCGTTATGGTATGGGGTACTATTGCACATGCAAGTAGGTCACCTTAAGTCTTTATTCGAGGTAACATGACAGCGCTGCGTTAGCTTCAAGAAATAGTGGAACCATATGTTCTCCCTTACATTAACCGGCTCAAGAATCCAATATTTCAGCAAGATAATGTTCGACCTCATGTTGCCAGAGTTAGTTTAAACTTTTTTGAAGCGACCCATGTGAATCTTTTGCCATGACCGCCCAGATTCCCCGATCTTTCGCCCATAGAGCATGTTTGGGACATCATGGGTAGAAGGCTTGGAAATTAACCCCAGCCCCCACGGACTTTGGCGGCTCTGATACATGAACTACAGGTAGCTTGGGATAGTATCCCTCAAGGAGAAATAGAGCATCTTATTGCATCAATGCAAGACGTGTTGGGGAGTGCATAGATAATCACGGTGGACAAACACATTATATAACAAATTTATTTAAAATTTTGTAAACCCCTCGTTTTATTTCTTCAAATATCAATAATTTACTCCTTGCTATACCATCTATGTTTTACCAAAAGAAAATTTAAATTTAAACAGCTCCTTCTGGGTGTTGCAGTTTCTTTGTCAGTCAGTAAATATCAGCGATATTCTTTCATATTCGAACTGATCCCACTGATTTAAGTTAGATAAATCACTTCTTTCAGTACTAAAGAACATGCATATTTCAGCTGGAGACTTTCCCCTCTATCACGAAAACATCTGACGGATTGTTGAAGGTATTTTCCCTAGCGACAAAATGTAAATATCGAATGTCGAAGCGATTGTTTTGTAAACATGTGAGTTGTTTTCGAAAGGATTCCCCAGGTTATTATTATTCATGATGAGTGTTTGCATCATAGTTTCGAGTAGATGTATGGAATCCGCAGTACTACGAAATGAAAGCTTATTTGAATAAAAAAATGTCCTCACTTTTGTTCTGAGAGTTTTGTGTAGTTAAACTTATCGTATTCGAGTAGAGTATGAGCTCTTGTTGAAATCACTTCGGTGTATTGATAAGAGGATGCATCGTTCTCAAAGCGGGGAATGCTGAAAATAGTTAGATTTCATGGGATCTCGTTACCCAAGAGTTTTGACTACATTTGCTGCCGGAAACACCAGGGGTATTTCCATTGTTTCATTTCTGAATAATAAACAGTAGATAGTGATCTAGTATAAGCCTGAAATCTTCACAGTCAACGATTTATGTTGGAATTTCTGAACGCCACAGGGTGTCCCAACGAAAATTTGACCCCCCCAGAACTCAGAATCGAAGAATTTTCGAAGATTTAAAATAGAATTGGTTCAAGCACTGACGTGAAGTCAGGAGCTTTTGCGCGTATGTTCAATTGTCCATTCTCCTGTATTGGACACTCTTAATCGAATTTACCATGGTGAATTCTATCAAGAGTGTCCGATACAGGAGAATGGACAAAAGAACATTCGCGCAAAGTCTCCTGACGTCAGTGCTTGAACCAATTTTTTTTTCATCATTTTTTTCAAATTTTCTAGTGGTACGGTTCTAACAAAATTTTAAACACGTCTTTATATTGATTTGCTACTACTAGTTACCAAGCTTCAATTCGATCGAATCTTTATTTTTTGAGTTATCGAGGAAATAATATTCCAGGTGGGTATAACTCGGAAACAGTTAGACCGATTATGCCCAAAAACGAACTTAACTCTCCCATTCCGATACGCAACCTACCCTGAAAATTGCAAGTCCCTATCTCCTTTCGTTCGAAAGTTATCGAGTCAACGGTCACCCATCTACTGAACTCGCACAAGGCTGCTCGAATCTCCAACAATATTTAACCGATCGTGTTAAAACTTAAAACTTGGCAGAGTTAGGTTCTAAAGGCTCTTGCAAAATTTCAGCAATTTCAGACGAATAGTTACTGATATAAAGATTTTTTTTTTTTAATTTTCAATGATTTCTTAAAAATGTTTTGCAAATATTATCCTCACGAAATTTTGCAAGAATTTTCGCGTTGGCATTCTACAAGTAATAACCATGTTTGAATTCAATCGGTGTTGTATTTTTCGAGTGATGAGGAAAAAAAACAACCAAATTTCAGATGGCTATAACTCTGAAACCGTTTGGCCGATTATGCTTAAAAACAAACTCACATGTCGCATTCAGATGCACAACCTAACCTGAAAACTTCAAGCTGCTATCTCTTTCCGTTCTCAGGTTATCGTGCATCAAAAATATTTTTTTAATATTTTCTAGCGATACGATTCTCACAAAATTTCACAAACGTGCTAAGGTTAATATTCTACAACTATTCACCAAGTTTCAATTCGATCGGATTTATATTGGTTGCGAACAATTATTACTCGGAATCCGTTGCGCCGATTATGCCCATTAAATAACTTGTCTGTCGTATTGGGATACGCCACCTACCCTGAAAATTTCAAGTCACTAGCTCTTTCCGATCTCAAGTTATCGTGGCATCGGCCGGACGGCCATCCGGACAGAATCAAATTTGACATCGAATACTTCATTGGGGAGACGAACCAAATCGTTTGAGACCATTTTTGTCAAAAAATCCGAAAGTTACAGACATTTGGGCATAATGATAACGCGATGTTCCTCACAACATACGCGCAAAAAACAGGTCAACTTCTGTTTTGAGGGAGACGAACTTGCATCATGAGTTTGTTCTGAAAAAACCACTCCCATGAAGGTGGTATTAACCCCCAACATTTTTTGAATAGGGAAGCGATGTTGAGTGTTGGTTAGTTTGGAAGTTACTTATGTTCAGTACACAACCCAGTTATAATGTTCAAAATCGGTTCATTTTTTACGAAATAATTTAGTAATTGAACATACCATCAAAAGGTGATGTTGAACAGACAGTTGAACACCCCAAACTCAAGAAACTAAAAGTTTTGACTTTATTCATCAAATGTTTAACGTATTGGTGACTTATATTTCTTTCTGGATGATTGTTATTAAAATACCTTGTAGTTAATCTAGCATTTTCGTCATTCGGATAGTATAATTTTAGAATTTATATTCTTTCTTCCATAGAATAGACCATTTTCGCTCACGTAAGTAAGTCTCGAACCGAATTATGACGCAGGAACGAAAGACTGAAACACATTTGAGAAAGGAACTTCAAAAAACTAGTACAATGTAATGAATTGTCTAACCAATTTTCCGATCATGAACGATGAGAAAATCGAATGTTTTTAAAGTACAAACTTTCAAAAATTCAAATTAAATAAAAAAATTCAAAATTTCAACTGTGATGTTTATTCAAAAAATGTTGGGGATTGCTGCAACCCTCAGGTGGTTTTTTCGGAACAATGTTGTCATAGAAACTCTTTCTCCCTAATATACAAAACATGAAAATTATTTTTGGATTCTTCAAAACTCTCAGGTGTTTGAGTTTGTCGATTCAACTGTTGGCTGTGAGTTCAATTGTTACATTATTTCGTGAATAATGAACCTATATTGAAAATTTGAACTGGGTTTTGTACAGAATACAAATAGCTTTCAAACTAAGACCAACACTCGAAATCTCTTCCCTATTCAAAAAATGTTTGGGGTTGATGCCACCTTAATGGGGCTGGTTTTTTCGGAAGAAACTACTGATGGAAATTCGTCCCCCTCGAAACAGAAGTTGACGTTGACGAAAATTCTTCGTTTCTGATTTCTGGGGGGTTTCAAATTTTCTTTGGGACACCCTGTATATGTTTCACATTCATAAGATATAAACAAAAATCACTCGACAGGCCTACATATTTAGGGTTCGATAAGACCCCACTAGAACAGGGGAAAAAATCCCTGTAGAGTGTTAAGTAATCTCGAGTGGCTGACTCGTTTGCTCCCATGTAAGAAATTAGTATATTTTTATTCTTATGTTATAAGTCATCGAGGACAAAGATTCCTCCTCGTGCGTTCATTAAAGAATAATATAAAGCATATATTCGTTCTTAAATCCGAATCCTCGAACTTCCATCTTATAAAAAATCCAATAGGTTATGGGACTAGTTTACCCGATTTACGAAGTGAACATTCCGTGAAAGTTTAATAGTGAAAAAAACTGTTTTTGAAACTGGATAATTTCTTGTTTAATGGACAATGGACATTTCAAAAATCAGAAGGAATATCACACTGAAGACATTCGTATATTTATCATTCTAATTCTATTCTAACAATTGCTCCGATCAAGGCTTAACTTTTAACAAGAAGGGAACGCACCCTCACTCAGCTGACGCTCTCCATAGAACAACGGAAAATATGGCAGGGAAAATCTGTGATTATTTACAAGAAAATGATGGCAAGCAAGCCACTAAGCGAAGGACTTGAAAACCGAAGGACTTGAAACACTTAAGATTGAGGGAATATCAAAACGAAAAGCTTGGATGGATTCGTGCTCTTAGCTCTTTTGTTCTTGAACGTTCAACATTCAGCAATTCATAAAATTCAAATATTATCAGAGTTCAACAAGTTACAAGTTAGTCAATTATTAGTGTTCTGTGTCAAGGGGTAAGAATTTAAAGCCTACCTGGTGTTTTACTTTGTTAGTACCTGATCGTTGTGCCCTTACGACTCCAAGTTAACTGTATCCTTTTGAATGCATCTCATGATCCAGCCTTTCCTTTGTGTATCTTTTGGATTACTATATATTGTGTAATTAATCTACTGGTATAAGGTTCTGTATTATTAAGGAATCTCTGAATTTTATCTTGTGTATAATTATTGATATGATTAATATGATACGATCGGTCTAAAGGGAAAACCCTGCCACACTGAAGCTCACTAAGGTTATGTAAGTAAGGATTTCTTTGTTATTTTTATTGCTTGTTCTGTCTGAGCTTTGCAGAGATATTGTAGAGCATTTATGGTGGGTTTGGTAACATATAAAAGGGTAACTTCTTAATAGTGTTGGAATTGGAAGTTCCGTTGCATCAGTAAGCAGGAATGTTAATACGGTAGAGTGTGAATGAGCAATATGTCTTCCCAGGTGGAACGAGAGTGAACCCAGAAATAGTTTTATAATGCTCTGAACGTTTTCCTGCATTTGCATCAGCTTTGGCCAGACAGGTGAATCAGGAACACAGTTTCGTTACTCAGTGATTAACTCCCTGATAGTTCGTTCAAATTAATTGACTATTTCTGGCTAAGCTAAACGACACCGACCACCTTAGCGGTTAGTGCATCCCCTGTACATATCCTGCGCCTCCCGATAGCTGTAGGTCAAGCACTGGCTTTAGAAAGAAAGGGTGAGGTCAAGCACTGATCTTTAATCACCTCCGACGATGATCAATGTGGCATAAACACTAATGCTTACTGACTTCCGATCCGGCGAATATTCCAATGTCACATTACAGAGACTATACGGTCCACCAGGTGCTCTCTTTATCGTTCTCAATTATTGTAGAACTGTGAATGTACCAGTTGCTTGACGTATCTTTGTCTGATCACGACGAACCCACGACTGGGTTTTTTTTGAAGCGTTCTTTTTCCCCAGTTATACAAAATATATGTATCTGAACGCACAACCTTTGTTTGAATCTTTCAACTTCCCGCCCATTTTCCTTGTTTCATTGAGTGTAAATTGGGTTGCCTATACAACGTGAGTAAGTAGTTCTACCAATTCACTGGACGATCACAATACAGCCAAGGTTAGAAAAATTAGGTCATAGACTTCAATAGTACAAGTCCCTGTGATACTGAAAGGTTATTAGAATAAAAAACCGGAATCAGTACAACACCTTTCAACGGTGAAAAGTACAGTGTGTGGAAATTCAGAATTCATTTAATCTTAAATGAACCTAATATCATTAAAGTGATTGCTTATCCAGTTCAAACTGAAATCACTGATCACTGATGAGTGGAAGAAAGAGGACAGTATAGGCGAACATTCATGAGATGATGAAATCGAACGACAAGTGTTCTCGTCGTTCGTTTCTAAACGAACGACGTCGTTCAAATGACTATAAAGTCATTTGAACGACGTCGTTGTAATGATGTATTTATCTAGCTTTCCTCCGACCATATAACATACCTCCGACAGCCGCAAAAATTAAAATTGGTTCAAGCACTGACGTGAAGTCAGGAGCTTTTGCGCGCATATTCTTTTGTCCATTCATTTCTATTGGACACTTAAAGCCGATTTATTATACGTCCCGCTCAACTCACCTCAGCGAAATGATAATGCGATGGGTCTCCTAGAACATGCGCGCAGAAAGTAGGATGTACAAAGCATGCAGGTTTTTTGGAGCAATGGATTTCGATCTAGAATTTCAGCCCACAAGTATATTATAAACACGCAACCCCAAATTTTCTTTTTATATATTTTCTTTTTTGTTAGCAATCATAATTGGAGCTGCTGTGATTGTTTCTCTTTTGTGATTTAATTGATTTATATAACTATCAGAGATAACTGTAGTACTTTAGGTACTCATTTTGTACCTATATATTTAGTTGTAATGTTTAAATTCAATTAGGTTATGTTTTTAAATCAATTCAAAATAAGCTGTCGTCTGATTTCGTCGTTCCATGAAAGGGTCACTTTCTGCAGCAAACATTTTTTTTAAGAGAAAAATAACATTTCGGGGTGGTTTGAACCCCCAAACCCCTCCCCCCCACCTGGCTACGCCCTTGGTTGAATATAGTTCTATGTTCTGAGGTTGAATTAAATGATAACCAGTTCCATGCATAGAAGATTCACGATTTCAATGATTTCATAGAATTTTCCCGTTATTATTTGACTTATATCAAGTTCAGATATCGTTAAAAAGATGCAAGCGCCTTCAAAAATGTATTATTGGAATCAAGGAGAAAACGATCATTCAAATTTGGTTGCACATAATGCCCGTTCAAACGATCGAAACTTGGCGCCAGTCCGTGACGTAACCCGTCATATCTACTCTCACTCTCTTATTCTTGTGTGTTCTTGTGTTGTGTTGTTACACAACACAGCTCCCTATAAAGGGCTCGAACAGCATTTGCTGTAACAAGCAGATGGTAAATTTTGATTACGTCATCCGTCAAAGCAACGATTCAGAAGCGTTTCACCTCATCTGAAATTGCTTCTTCATTTACCGATTTTCAATACCGAAATATTCAAATTTTATTAATTATGAAAGTATATATGAGGGCATACATGATGATCTGGTACTGAAGTAGATTCAGAAAAACGTAAACATATGATATTTCGTGTTACCTATTGTTTATTATCCTTCAATTTTATAAAATTCAGTCATTTTATTTCCTCAGCTTCATAATTGATTAACAACTCACCTCTTTGTTTCCGAGCACAACAATGATATCAACAACAATAATAAGTCCAAATGCAAAAGAACGCACTACAAGATCACTACTGCATCTTTCAACATTCCATCTTTCAAAGTGATCTGAGTAATCTGATCTCTTTTCCATAATGGACTTTATTGTGTTTATGTAATTCTTAGAAGAGATTTGCTGCGTATGCCTAAGTGGTGATAATGTTGAATGATTCATTTATATCATATGGAACTGCCAAGAAGAGAATAGGTCACCGATAGGTGGTATTTAATTGCCTCATTGCTATGCAACTTTCTATATTGAATTAATGATCCATTGGGACATACCTACTGAAACAATTCGATTACAAAAATATTGAGATACTTTCTGAGAGATCTTATGTAGTGTCGAAGTTGGCTTTTTCCTTTGACTGTGATATCAACAAATCATAGTTTTACTATCGATTTATTGAAAACCATGGGCGTCAGTGGAGAGCAGTAAAAAGGGCAGCTGGTTTCGATGATGAATCAGTATATTATGTAATAAGCACAAAATGATGACATTTTGCATGAGTTTGAAGGCGATTGTTGCAATTCAAACGAGTGCAAAATTGCTATTTTGTCCGAGTTGCATACCATACTTTTTCTATGACAACAAAAATTACTAAAATTATACAAATATTGTACTTATTTCTTTGGATCCATGAAAATATGTAATAACCAATTCATTAGCAGCAGTGGACAGCAGTGCCCAACCAATTAAGAAGAAGAACTGTGAAATAACTTCTTATCTACGTATTTATTTATTGTTAAAGATAAATGTGCAATTATTCACAATCAATTCTGGAGAACTTGCGAAGTGTTGGACACTAACATTTTCTTGACATCGACAATTTTCCATTGTCGAAGTAGATGGCAAGATGGCATTTCACGATTTTCTATTTCTGAAGTCGATGGTATATTTCAAATGGTCTGTATTGCATTTACAATTTTCTTAACTGTGTCAGATTTATTTTTCTGAATAAGTGTGTGGTTAATAATTACCACACAAAAATTTGGAAGCCGTTTCTACTTCATTTTTCAATGTATTTTTGATATAACCCTCAGCGACTGAAATCGTTTGATGGCTGAAAAATCTGCTCCACTGTCAGAAAGAATGGACGCAGAAGAACGCCTAAAACCGAAACCCTAATGCATGACACGAGACTACAAGAAGACCAACATCCGGGAAGAAATTGTCAACAAGGCCTGATTATATGCTGGTAAAAGTCATGACAAACGCCAGAAAACGGTTTAGGTACTCAGTGTATGTAGAATGGGAAAGGTCACCTACCATATTTTATCTTCAAAAACTGAGAACAAAAACTGTAAGTATACTCTATTCACTTTTATAAATTCTCCGGTTGGCCACGATTTAGGTCTATCATCACGTTTTTGTAACTGAAACTGAGGCAGGTTGGCACTCCTGAAATATCGTCTATGTCAAGACAATTCTCTTAGACGTTGCCAATTTCTACTTTCAATTCTCAAGGTATAATGTTCCATCTTAGACAAAGTATCAGAATTATACAGAACTGAAATCTGCAATGGGAAAACTTCATTCTGTCTCAGGACATGTTGAACTCTCGAATGAAATTACTTAGTTTCCTATCCTATCATTATATTTTATTAAGGTTTAACAGTGACTCGGCTTTCGTAGTACTTTTTTTATTACATTTTGAAACTGGTGTATTTCAAATTGAGCAACAATGTAATAGTACGATGGTGGTTTTTGATGTTCTTAAGTTTATTCTAAAATAAAGATGTTAGGCCGCTGTCACCAGAGCAAACTTAGCATGGCTTTTATTCCTAAAATAAAGTAAAATCTTAGAAGAGTTCACTTTATTTATCCTCAGACGAACCGGTTAAGTTTACTCAAAATTTTGAGAACATACTTCGATCAAGGCTTTGGAAAGGACTATAGGTCCGTGCTCCTTGCACGAAGAAGGAGTCTATATGTTATATACTTTTCTGAGGGATATCATTAGGAAAGAATACTAGATTTCGAAATTTACTTGAATACTATATTGTCATAAAATTAATTAATAACCAGTTACACACTTAGAGAAAAACAAATGGAAAATTTCGTGTCTCTGGGACACCGGACCAATATTCAGTTTCAAACGAGCAATATCTATACAAACAAAATTAATCCTTCAACATCTTTTACTATTTCTAGCTTCAATCGATCTTAACACAAATATCGGGTTACCTCTTTCGTTTGTACGAGGGGTTCAATATTCTATAACAACAAATCACAAATGTTACATCAAGTCAATTTACCTACGGGAGCTGTCAGTGATTATGGGAATATTTTCATAGAGAATCATAAACTTTGCACTACCTACGACTTACTACTTCTGTCTCGAAAACCATTAATCCAAAAGGGTGTATCAGTACCAAAATTCACCCACTTCACGAATCTACACCTTTTCTTAAATACAACTACTTGCTTCCAATTTACACCTCACATTTACCGCGACTTCGTTCCGTTACTCTACTTTACTTCTTCCTTACAATTACCGGCCCGAACTGCCTAAGTCGCCTTTATTCAATATTTCATCTTCTTCACGAGCTACCGTCTCGGAGGCTAAAACGTAACTCCAATTACCGGCCTGAACTGCCTAAGTCGCCTTTACTCAATATTTCTTCATCTTCACGAGCTACCGTCTCGGAGGCTAAAACGTAACTTCAATTACCGGCCCGAACTGCCTAAGTCGCCTTTACTCAATATTTCTTCATCTTCACGAGCTACCGTCTCGGAGGCTAAAACGTAACTCCAATTACCGGCCCGACCTGCCTAAGTCGCCTTTATTCAATATTTCTTCATCTTCACGAGCTACCGTCTCGGAGGCTAAAACGTAACTACAATTACCTGCCCGAACTGCCTAAGTCGCTTTTACTCAATATTTCTTCATCTTCACGAGCTACCGTCTCGGAGGCTAAAACGTAACTCCAATTACCTGCCCGAACTGCCTAAGTCGCCTTTACTCAATATTTCTTCATTTTCACGAGCTACCGTCTCGGAGGCTAAAACGTAACTTTACTCCTTCATTACAATTACCGGCCCGAACTGCCTAAGTCGCCTTTATTCAATATTTCTTCATCTTCACGAGCTACCGTCTTGGAGGCTAAAACGTAACTAACTCTGTTTTTCCAAACCACCGCAAACGGGGGGTCTGTCCCCTCTTCTTAAGTTTTTGCAAGCCGGAATTTTTCTGTTCTCATGCCGCCCACTCGAAAATATCCCACGGGTTTTTTCAGGTCCACCGACTCTGCAATTTCGGCAGTTTTTAACGATCTACTACCAAGAATATCAATGCATATCTCGCTGTTTAAGGGGACCTTTTCGTCAACCTCAACTGACGCAACAAAGTAGCGTCTTATCGGTCTTGAAACCTATAAAGTCTACCTATCACAAAGGTTGGCCGCCGGATGGGGTACATATCCTTATCAGCCCACGTCTAGACGAAAACCATAAACACTCAATGACCCATTGTGCGATATATATGATACAATGTATGAGTTTACTGCCGATCGATTCTTTCCATATTCTCAACTTGAACCGTTTTTCCATATATTCCCATATATTACAACAAGGTATTTAAATGTCCTCTCTAGGCTTATTTCTTGAGAATTTCTAAAAGTGGGGAATTCTAAAGATACGTCTGTTCGTTTAGAAGTTTTCCTGTCGGGTTATTCAGGTACCTTTATTCTTAATTCAAATGAACTATCACAAAGTAACGGACTACATTATTTTCCATTAAAATTTCAATTCTTGGTTTCCGTATAAGAAAACACATAACTGAATCTTCCAATCAGTTTATATACGTGAAACATCTGCAGTAACAACACAGCAAAAATTTCCTTCCACAGTCGCCAGGTCTTTGGAATTGTTGAATTCACATAATATCTTCTCAAATTCATTATTTTTCCGAAGTAAATTCACATTGTGAAAAATACGTAATCACTACGACCTCTATGTAGAGGGGACAACGTTGCGTAGTTATCTGACAGGAAAATTACTATAACCTAATATTTTCAAAATAAACATGGTGAAATGCGTCAAACTTTCATGGCAAACCGGCAGACTTTATAAAAGTGAATGGAGTACTACATAATAAAAAACGAATACAAATTTTCTGATTCATACAATGGGTTTTAATTATATTCTAGTTTGAGTTCACTGTATAGACCGATTATGAACAGGGTTTTATCAAGTTTTTACAAAAGGAAGTTTGTTGCCGCTCCCTGTATAAATGGAGTTGGCGTTAAGGAGGTTTCACATTTAGGATAATATGTCTACGGTTTCACATTCGTTGTATTTTAAAATATGGACACTAGAATATAGCTATTTCCAACAATACTTTTCTTGGTTGTTTCCTTCCATGATGATAATAATAGTAGGCACCCATATAAAATATTATTATTTTTGTTTCTAATTAACCAAACTTTCTCCACATCAGTTAATTTTTGGCATTTGGGTGTACTTATTTGTGGTAAGACTGATCTCCTTTAATCGAAAAAATTAAACCGCTCCACAAGAGTTAGGGATATCATATTAAGTTGTTCTGAGGGGCGTAAAATTTTAAAGACAATATCAAAAACAGGATAACTGCCAATAAAAACTTATTAATTCGATTTGAATGCAAATTTTCACCATCTGGTCGTCTTTTTTCTTGAGTTTGGCATATCATTCTTAAGATTTAGCACTTCAATATGAAGTTAATCTATTGTCAGTCTCTTAGCGATATCGAACTTAGTAAATTTCACGAGCTTCTTAAGATGCCAAGACGTAAATTAACAAACGCCGAGGCTAATAGGGCTATCGGTATGCTACAGGGTGGCCTCACTCAAGTCGCTGTGGCAGAAACATTTCAAGTATCGCAAAGTGTAATATCGCGACTCTGGAATAGGTTCAATGAGACAGGTTCTGCGCAGGAAAGACATAGGGTTGGTGGACCAAGAAAAACAACACCCGCACAAGACCGTTTTGTCACCATTTCGTAGAGGAGATATCCTCTTTCTTCATGAGAAATCGACTTTTAAATGCCGATGGTCCTGAAATTTCGATTGAAACCATCCGACGTCGTTTGGGGGAGATTAACCTGGCTTCTAGACATCCATGGAGGGGTGTTCCGTTAGTACGTGAGCATACACGACAAATATTAGAATGGGCCAGGCAGCATGTTAATCTGAACGTCCAATGGCGTAGTGTACTTTTCACAGATGAATCCAGATACGGTCGATTTTCAGATTATCGAAGAATAAGGGTATATATGGACTATGCCGCGTATACCCCGAAATCGCCGTCATGTGCAAGAGGTTCATCCATTTCGAGGAGGCTCTGTTATGGTATTGGCTGGGATATATTACAACGGGCGCACAGACCTTCACATTTGTCCTGGCAAATGACTGCTTTACATTATAGGGAACATGTCATTGGTAACGTAGTGCCAAATATACAATATATAATTACCAAGACCGGTCGTGCACCAATGTTGAATCCCAACAATTGAGGATTCATTTGATACTAACGAGGAGACAGAAAGAAGAACAAGGAAAAAAGGAAGCAGAACTATTGCAGTATTATGAATCAGATGGATCAATTTCCCCATTTCTTTCTATTTTACACCGCTTTTATCACTTTTTGGTGCTCTTGTTGCTCGGAACAGAGTGCTTATCAATTTGCCCAAACTTCTGTAATTTTCGAATTGTTTGATGAAAATGGTCTTAAACGATTCGATTCAACTCACTGATCAAGAATCCGTGGTCGGAATTCATTATGTCCGGCCGTAGGCAAGATAACACAAATCAAACGAAATGAGCTAGCTGAAATTTTCAGATAGGTTTGGGAGATAAATATCTCGGCGGAGTTCGTTATTGGGCAAAATCGATCAGATGGTTTCGGAGTAACAAAAAAGAATTCTTCTTTTACATTAGAAATTTCAAAATAAGTTTTTCTTGAGATGCAGTTTCACCATAGAAATCCATCGATGTCATTCTTAACTCTAACAAGCTAATACTTTCGAAGATATGATTTTTTAAAATTTCAATAATAAATCGTACTTCTGTGTTTTCACAGAATGCGATAATTATTATATCTATGAATTATTATTATATGATCTATGTTTATACATGTCACAGATTAACCAGATACGCCACTCCCAGTATTTATGAATGAACTCTGCTGACGCGTCTTGTTGACCATGGAATTCTCGGCACCCCCAAATAGTTCCTAGCTCCTAACTATTTGGGGGTGCCAATAAAATCGCAGATATATGATCACGTGACCTCTCGGCCAATCGCAACTATGGTAGAGGCAGAACGACGTTCATTCATTAATTTATAACAACAAACGGAAAGGTTAGCTAAAATACTCAGCTTATGTACGAACATTTGTAACTCAAGTGGGATTAATTTAATGAATTTTATAAAGTGTAATGAAGACGTTTAAGATGCAGTTTGTGGCGTATGTGGAAGAAATAAAAGGAATATGATTATTAGTGATTTGTGAAGTTGAGGTTAGAGTTTGTTTAAAGAGCGAGAACGTAGTTCATTTCTCTCTGTCATTTTACTACGTCTTCATGGGTAGTAAATCTGAAGGTCAAACCTACGTGCTTCCCGCCAACTGTCGATTGCACTATCTGGTAATCTGTGTACATGTCAACTTATTTTCCTGAGACATGATATGTCAAATTTTGATATTTAATGACCATGGTTAATCCATATGATGATGGATATGGTAATGTTAAGTTAATAATATTGAGTCAGAATATCTCCAGTAAAAACAAAACTAAATATTGGCTAAAGTTTCAATCGATATACGTAATATAATTTTCAGAGTGGATTTGAGGAAAAAATATTTTTCGTCAAAGAATTGAGGAACGAATATCTCGGATGAGTTTGTTTGTTGGGTAGAATTGGTCTATTGGTTTGGGATTAATAATTTTTGGCACTCTTATTGAATTTAAATTCTTTCATGATGTTTGAATTTGATTTCTGCTATTACGAAGTTCTTTCATAAGAATCCATTGATATAATTCCCAACTCTTACCATTACTTTCGAAGATATGATTTGTCAAAGTTTGAACAAGAGCGCCAAAGCTCCTGTCCACAGGGCTTGAACCAATGTTTTCATTTTCAACCCTTGCCAATATCTTTAATCATTGAACAGTTTCCAATCAAACAGAATCCGTGGAATAGGCCTACCGGGGAAATCACATTAAAAAAACACTACCCCAAAAGTGGAAACGTGTGCATATTATGACGATTACAACTCTTCCAACTTTTTGAATCGTTATAGATCCAAAACGATGGCTCTTAGGAAAAAAGTTATCATACATTTTTTATATATAATTATCTGATCTGCAATTTTTGTCTGGGCAAATTTTATGATAAAACTTATAAATTTGCTGAAAATCGCGAAAACCCCATTTTTGTGATCTTTGACCATGAGCAAATTTTTTTCCAGGGATCGGATCAATGAGTACTTTTAAGATTTAATTTATAATGGTGTTTTGAATAATCTTACTAATTTTCAGCTGGTTACAAATTTTTGTACCCTCGGACGTCTCAATAGACCGAACTATTCATACTACTCATCAGATGAAATATCAGATTTTACGCTTGAGAAATGACAAAAATTAATATACATATCTTATATTCAAATCAAAATAGACTTTATTGACAGGATGTAGAATTCATCAAAATTCCACCAAAAATAGCTCTAATAAAAGTTCACAATACAATAAGGTGCTTGTAATTGTTTTGAGTTTTTATCCATTTTATAATATTATAAATACGGATCTGTGCTCGTCTATATGTCGTCCAGCTGACGCGTTACACACGTGGTAGTCACAAAATGTTTTTCGGGAAAATCTTGCATGTGAAAATTCCTCAATTTATCTTTGAGAACAACTCGAAAACCCTTCTTTAAACCTTAAGCAACAATTTTACCGGTGAGTTTGGGAATATCGTTCAGCCATCTTCATATGGATGATTTTTGGTGAGATATTTCACTTAGATGAGTTCTAGCTCCAGTTAAATAAAGTCTTACTTTTGAGACTCCTATATACATTCCTCTGAAAAAATTAAATGTCTTCTCACACCACATTGGCCATTTGATATTTTTCCAAAATTAATAGGGCGTCTCATTCCCATTGTTTTGAGATTGTTCGTTTGCCTTCGTGAGGGTATCATCCCCTTTCGCCTCCAATATCACAGATATAATCTTCAGTTGCGTCTGTTCACACGTTTTTTTTGGCATATCCCTCATCAAAGAAACCATGTATTTCGCGAATATTCCCAAAGCGCCATCATCCCTTTCTTTCTCTTCCATGGTGTTATTCTTAATGGGCAACCTTCTCACCGTCTCTGACAAATACACAGGTTTCATCCTAAAATCGCCTTCTAATCGTGTTGATTTCGATTTCTTAGCTTTGGGTGGTTCGATTTCTTCAAAATGAGATGATTCATGCAAACCCATCTTGTCCTCTTCATCGTGCATGAATTCCTCGTAATTGTCAGACGGTTCACCTTGCAGCAGGATATATTCTTCCTTTAGGTCCGCGTCGCCTTCGTTCATAGTATCCTGGTCCTGCTGAAACAAAAAGAGTTCAGTTTCGTATAATGGTGCATAAAGTGAATCATCAATGATGTCACGTCAGGTGTTTTCGCGTACTTGTACATGATATGATCGATAAATGTGATTCGTTCCACGATTGGTTGACTACGAGGGCGTATAAGGGCCAACGTAGAAAATAAAAATCTGTCAATTGACAGATTTAATCTGTCAAATATACTAATTGGCACATTAAATCTGACAAATCTGTAAATTATACTAATTGACAGATTAAATACACAGATTATACTAATTGACAGTTAATCTGTCAATTAGCGTTCCATGAAATAGTGTGACTCCATATACATACTTGTTTCGCGTTTTCTGAGTAATCATGAATCGACTCATTCGTAATTACATTTTGATGGGGTTAAGTTACGATGAAATATTATTGTTCCTAAAATTTCGTGATAATAGCATTAGCAAGAGAACATTGAGGCGGTGTTTGAGATCAGTTGCATTGTGTAGACGTAAGAATTATACCGATTTCGAAACGTTGTGTACATATATTAGTGAAGAACTAGTTACTTCTGGACAATTACACGGTTATAAATGGATGCACCTGAAGTGTATACAGGCAGGTTTAATTGTCGCACAAGAAAGTGTAAGTTTGGCTTTCAACATTTTGGACCCAGAAGTAACTAGTCAATTATACTAATTGACAGATTAAATCTGTCAATTGGTATATTTAATCTGTCAATTGACAGATTTTTTATTTTCTACATTGGCCCTAATGCGCCGTCGTAGTTTACCGTGGTGTTTTTGCGCGTATGTTCTGGGGAACATCGCGTTATAGTTTTGCCCAAATGACTGTAACTTTCGAATTTTTTGAAAAAAATGGTCTCAAACGATTAAGTTCGACTCCCCAATGAAGAATTCGAGGTCAAATTTGATTCTGTCCGGCCGGCCGTCCGGCCGTTGCCACGATAACTTGAGAACGAAAAGAGCTAGCGATTTGAAATTTTCAGGGTAGGTGGCGCATCCCAATACGACGGACAAGTTCGTTAATGGGCATAATCGGCCCAGCGGTTTCCGAGTAATAATTTTGTTTTAAACCAATATAAATCCGATCGAATTGAAACTTGGTGAGTAGTTGTAGAATATGAACCTAAGCACGTTTGTGAAATTTTGTGCGAATCATATGGCTAGAAAATTAAAAAAAAATTATTAAAAAATATTTTTGTTGTCACGATAACTTGAGAACGGAATGAGATAGCGGCTTGAAATTTTCAGGTTAGGATGAGCACCAGAACGCAACATTTCAGTTTGTTTAGGAGCATAATCGGCCAAACGGTTTTAGAGTTATAGCCATCTGAAATTTTCTGAAATTTCGTGGTTTTTGTTCCTCATTAACTCGAAAAGTACTGAACCGATTGAATTCAAACATGGTTATTAGTTGTAGAATGCCAACGCGGAAATGTTTGCAAAATTTGGTGAGGATAGCATTTGTAGAAAATTTTTAATAAATCATTGAAAATAAAGAAAAAAAATTCTATATATCAGTAACTGATCGTTAGAAATTGATGAAATTTTGCAAGAGCCTTCATAACCTAACTCTACCGCTAAGTTTCAAGTTTTAATACGATCGGTTTAATATTGTTGGAGATTGGAGCATTCTTGTGTGAATTCAGTAGATGGGTGACCGTTGCCTCGATAACTTTCGAACGAAAGGAGATAGGGACTTGCAATTTTCAGGGTAGGTTGCGTATCCGAAAGGGAGAGTTGAGTTCGTTTTTGGGCATAATCGGTCTAACGGTTTCCGAGTTATACCCACCTGGAATATTATTTTCTTGATGACTGAAAAAATAAATATTCGATCGAATTGAAGCTTGGTAACTAGTAGTAGAAAATCAACATAAAGACGTATTCAAAATTTTGTAAGAGCCGTACCACTAGAGAATTCGAAAAAAATGACGAAAAAAAAACTTTTAATAACCGTACCCCTAGAAAATTTCAAAAAAACTCACGAAAAAAAAATTGGTTCAAGCACTGACGTGAAGTCAGAAGCTTTTGCGCGTATGTTCTATTGTCCATTCTTCTGTATTGGACACCCTTAATCAAATTTACCATGGTAAATTATGTTGTCCATTCTCCCTTATTGGACACTTAATTCGAATTAACCATGGTAAATTCGAATTAAGAGTGTCCAATACAGGAGAATGGACAACATAATTTACCATGGTAAATTCGATTAAGGGTGTCCAATACAGAAGAATGGACAATAGAACATACGCGCAAAAGCTTCTGACTTCACGTCAGTGCTTGAACCAATTTTTTGTGAATTAATATTGATATTAATTCTGTTGTATTTCTATCATAATAATGACTTCGACGAACGGTATATATATCGAATTTAAGTCGATCTTTCGATACATTCATTCGAAACGCGAATAATATCCTATATTATCAATTTTTTCACCAATTTCGATTGAGATAGAATACGTATGACAGATTTACGAAATTCTGTGATCACAGAAGATTAATTCTGCATGTATTTGTATCTGTGTGAAATTATCGTCAATTCCAACTCATAGTTTTCAATGGCACAACCGTACGATTTGACTGATTTGCGTTATAGAAATTACTCTCGGTACCTACATAATTGAAAATATGCCAGTCCTATGCTCAGTGGACCATACGATTTGACCGATTCGTGTTTGCAAGTAACGGTTCATCTGAACTACTGATTCAATTGATCTATCGATTATATTGATCTACTGAAAAATATAGATCAACTGGAAAATGTAGATCTATGCCAAGCTAGATCTGCTGGCTACTAGTACCATATGGTACCATACCTATGTCGAATTCAAAGCAATGATTGTTAAAATTTGTTTTAATGTTTTTTCAATGCTTTTGGTGATAAAATTATCAAGAAATTCTGCAGGAACGTTCATGGTGATATTTTAAATCAATGTTTAGAAATAATCTATTTAATTTTAATCATGATTTCTCACAGCGCTAATATAATAGTCGATAAAATAAGATCACTTGCTGCGGCTAGGAAGAAGATGACCAGAAGCCAAAAATGGATAGAAGATAACAGCCGGTATGAAAGAGCGGATAAAGATAGCAGATGAAGTCCCCGGAAACAACCGAACGCTGGAACCAGTGGCGCACTGTTATATTCAGTCATATAATCATATATAGTGCGCGTCAAAATTATGGAACAAATTCATTTTCTCAGAAGAAAAATATTTGGCATCAAAATCAGGTCAATTTTTGTTTCACTTTTACCAAATTTTTATGCATTTTTGATGGATATTTGGTGCACCCTATGCCATCCCCATCAATCCTGTAAATTTTTTGAACAGGGAAAGTGGGTCATGTGGTACTTTTTTGGCAAGGTCTTTGTATCTTCTTTACAGGCGTGCAGCAATTTTCCAGAAAAAAATTTTCTTTTTTGAAAAATAGTTAGTTCAAAGAGGTTTTCAGTATGTGCACTCTGTCATGGCTCATTTACTTTGTGACGATGGTACCTGATGAAATTTGTCACCGAATGAAAGTCGACCATTGCAGTTTTGTTCATGCACAACTTTCAACCCTTACGAACCCTTGAATGGAAAAAAAATGTGAGGGTGTTGAAAGGGGTTGAAAGTTGTGCATGAACAAAACTGTAATGGTCGACTTTCATTCGGTAACAAATTTCATCAGGTACCATCGTCTCAAAGTAAATGAGCTATGACAAAGTGCGCATACTGAAAACCTCTTTGAACTAACTATTTTTCAAAAAAGATTTTTTCTTGATAATTTCTGCACGCCTTTAAAGAAGATACAAAGACCTTGCCAAAAAAGTACCACATGACCCACTTTCCCTATATATAAATTCAGAGGGTTGATGGGGATGGCACAGGGTGCAACAAAAATCCTTCAAAAACGCATAAAATTTAGTAAAAGTGAAACAAAAATTGACCTGTTTGAGGATTTTGTTGCCAAATATTTTTCATCTGAGAAAATGAATGTGTTCCATAATTTTGACCGCACTGTGTAACTCATTTATATGCTCATAATATATAAAGACTCAATAACTGATAGCTTCTTCCAGAGAAGAAATTAATTCAGAACTTATTTTCTGAATCCGATCATGCTTTTGTTGAATATTGGTGGATTTATCCAAGATGGCATGAAAGTTATGTTGGCATAGGGAAATATTGGCATGATGTTGATTATAGCGATTCGGTCCTTTACTGAAAATATGATGGACTGTTGCCAAATGTAGTCATATTAACTAATATCAAGTAAGTATGTTGACGTCAAATAAAGTCTAAACGGCTAATATTGTTATCACTGATATTCAATAATAACAAAATTATATGAAACACCCCCATTTTGCTACCACTTTGTTTTCATCAATTTAGAAATAGGTATCTTGTAAATAGAGTTCTATATTTTTTGTGATTGACCATTTATGAACATCTTTCGGTCTCGTTTAATTGGTAGTGGAAGAATAATGAGAAAAGACGTAAAATTCGAATTAGATATGATACTATCTCACATTTAAATACAGGAACTAAGTTTTTAAATTTTTTCGAATTCAAACTACACAGTTTAATTAGTTTGTACGTCTTATTACAAAAATTTCAATAAAAACTTTGATCATCAACAAAGTTTAGTACCACAGAACACAAATAATAGTGGTTTAGTACGTAGAACAAAAAAAACCCCAAGGTCAACAATTAAAAAAAATAGAATGCAATGCATTCAACTTAAATAAGAATATAGTTTTTCCAGTTTGTTCAAATAAATATATACGGTAGAAAAAATACGCAAAATATTGAAATCCAAAAAAAACTTCGCTTGATGCAAAAAAAATCCACAGATCATAATAAAATCCGCAAATTGGCAACACTGACAGTTTTTTAGCCTCTTACTGTTGGTACACCGAAGAACTGTAAAATATACAATATCTTCAAAATCAAGAATCGATTATCAGAAAACTTGTTTAGAAGAGTGATACCGAAACATAAAACTAGGAAATGATGAATAGAATTCACACAAATTTTAGCAACTGTTCGCATTTGAACTGCTTACCAATAATTCCTTGTGCTTACATCGCAGATGTTTAATCAAGTTCGACGTTGATCCACCATTTACTACTATCCGTTTGGTGCAAACATCACATCGCGCTGCCCCATCTTCGTGCTTGGTAAAATATTCCCAAATAAAGCTCGTCCTCGCTCGTGGCATTTATTCGAATTTACGATATGATCCAATGGAAAATACTCGTGATAAAGAAAACTGTAACTAACTGCTCATTACTAACAAATCGAAATTGTATCCGGTATAACAAAACTCATATTCACGTGAACAGATTATGATTCTACGCCATTTGCTTTATTAGTTGGCACAGAAACAGAAATCGAGTATATCCGTAGTGTTACCACCTGCAGAAACACAATGTTACGGTGAAACCACAGAACTATTATGAATTTTAATCATATAGGCGTGAAACACAGCTGAAACCATGAGTGGGATATACAACGAATTAATAAAAGATAAACATTCTTTTTATAGATGCATTAGCAAAATAGATATTAAAATGTAATACATTTTAGGAGGAATCAGGATGATGTCCATGGTTATAGTACAAATTTCTGCAAATGGGACACCAGGAAACGTACTATTTTCAATATTATATCGTTAGATGGCGCCAGGAGGAAAACATTTTTTTCCCTGAAGAAACATTTGCAAATTCGAAGTTAGATCACCTCGGAAATGTATGAAGGAGATCCATTCAAATCCTGTGTTATTCAATATAATAATTACCTTGGTGTGAGTCTTCTACTTTATATAATCATAACATAGATGATGTATTATTGTATTATATTATATTATAATTATCTCATATCATTTTCACCCGTCCAATATAGAGATTTAGGCAACTGGATATACATGTAATGAAGAACTTTGTAGGAATCAATTCCTCATTCGAATCTACGAGTAAGTAATCTTGTTATAATGTTTCTATTCAATACTACGTCAATAGATGGCGCTAGGATAATTAAAGCAGATATCGAGATATCCTTTTGCTGGGAAGGAGAAACATTTACAAATTTGGAGTAAAGTTAGTTTTACACGGCAAAGAAATTAATGAATTTCTTCGCGAAGTTCTTCATGAAGTTACTTCATGAAGAAATTCTCCGTGTAAAACATAAACTTGACGTGAAGTTTCTTCACGTAAAAATTCATGAAGAACTTCACGAAATTAGAACTTGTTCTATTTTATCAACATGTTTCGCGTGCAGTCAGGGGTACCAACATCTGTTTCAATCCATAAATTATCGGAAAAGCTGTAAAACATAAACCGGTGGTCGTTGAGGTTATTGTTTGGAAGTTCTAGTTGTGTTTTGTAGTAGAAAAGGAGTGACTTTCAGAATCGAGCCACAGCTGCCTTGGTTGTCGTCTAGATATTTGCTAGGTTAGAGGCTTACAGTTGGTAATTGGTATTACTGTTATTTGACATTTATCTTCATGAATTTCTTCGCCCGTGAAACGACACACCTCATGAATAAATTCGTGAAGAAATTCATGAATTTCTTCGCCGTGTGAAACTAACTTTAGATCAATTCGAAAGATGTGGGAAAGCCCTGTGGACAGGGGCTTTGGCGCTCTTGTTCAAACTTTAAGAAATCATATCTCCGAAAGTATTGGTTTCTCAGAGTTGGGAATGATATCAATGGATTCTTTTGATAGAACTGCATCATAAAAGAAATTAAATTAAAAAAAGTGAAACTTAAAAATCAAGAGTGCCGAAAATTATGAATCCGAAACCACCAGACCAATTCTACCCAATAATGAACATACCCCAGATATTCATTCCTCAAATCTACTCTGAAAATTATATTATATCAATTGAAACTTAACCAATATTCCAGTTTTGTGTTCACAGGAGATATTCTGAACCTAATTTAATTCACTTTTGGGCAAATTGATAAGCACTCTGTTCCGAAGAAACAAGAGCGCCAGAAAGCATGAGGGAAATATGTATATTCAAATCCGGTGTTAATCGATATGATAAATACCTTGATCTGATTTTTCTACTCTATATAATCAAAAAATGGGTTCAAGCCCTGTGGACAGGAGCTTTCTGGCGCTCTAGTTCAAACAGACAAATTATAGCTCCGAAAGTAGTTTCTCAGAGTTGGGAATTATATCAATGTATTCATATGATAGAACTGCATCATAAAGGAAATTCAATTCAAATAATAGTTCATTTATCAAGATTAAATGAGCAAATCATGAGAATGAGAACTGCACCATGGATAAGAAATCAAATTAAATCTGGCCAATTTTGCCCAATAACGAACTTAACCGAAATATTCATCTCCCTAACCTACTCTGAAAATTTCAACTACCTACCTCATTCCGTTCGAGAGTTATATCTATGTCTATGGATGAAAAGCAGTCTCACTACTCTCAACAGATCTCTTACTTCATGTTCCGTTCCGAAATGTAAGACTTTTCTGAGAAAAACTAATTTCGGAGCAAACAACTGAGATTTTTCTCACTTCGCTCACAATTCTTCGATTGATTAGATGTCCCAGGAAAATAAGTTGACATTATGACAATTCATACATAGAATAATTATATCATTCTGTGACAACGTTGAAATACGATTTATTATTGAAATTTTGAAAAATCATATCTCCGAAAGTATTAGCTTGTTAGAGTTAAAAATGATATCATTGGATTCTTATGGTAAAACTGCTTATTGAAAAAAAATTTTTTTTTTGTTACTCCGAAACCATCTGTCCGATTTTGCCCAATAACGAACTTAGCCGAGATATTTATCTCCCAAACCTACTCTGAAAATTTCAACTGTCTAGCTCATTCCGTTCGAGAGTTATCGTGCCACGGCCGGACCGGCCGGACAGAATGAATTTCGACCACGGATTCTTGATCAGTGAGTCGAACCAAATCGTTTAAGACCATTTTCATCGAAAAATTCGAAAATTACAGACATTTGGGCAAATTGATAAGCACTCAGTTCCGAGGAACTAGAGCGCCAAAAATAAAGGTGGATCATATTCTCATTTTCATCCATCCAATATAGGGATTTAGGCAACTGGCAGTACATGTATCGAATTTGCCTAACTTTGTAGGAATCAATACTTCATTTCTTATATGGAAGTCATTTTGAAGTAATGAACTACTAGTAAAGTAAGCTAACTTCTCTTCCTGGCACTATTTCAATGCGTTCAATAGTATGTCGATAGAGGGCGCCAGGATTACGTAAAACTACAGTGACTCTATTAATGTAACAATGTCACTGTACGTAAAACTATCCTTCCCATTTACAAATTCTGAGTTAGATCAAATCGAAAGAACATAAAGGAGATATATCCAAAATCCAAATCCTGTGTTATTCAATATGATAAATACGTTAGTCTGATTTTTCTACTCTATATAATAAATAATAATTATAAAATCGAAGATGGATTATATAATTTTCCATTGTCCAATATAGAGATTTAGGCAACTTGCAGTACATGTATTGAATTTGCCTATTTTTGTAAGAATCATTCTCTTATGTGGAAGTAATGGGCTACTACTAGGAAGTTATCTTCTTCTACTGGTACTATTTCAATGCGTCCCCGCTAGAGGGTAATACCTCAATATCTACTGAAAAGTATTCGGTAAACGGTAGAAGATGTTTACATATTATTCCAAATTGTCAGATCTGGATCAGTAATGTAATGAACATGTGTGATATTCATCAACTTCATATTGCTATGACTTCAGTGTGGGTTGATCGTAGTACATTACTCAATTAAACCAAGTGTAAATAACTTGATGTTGCACTCATTCTTCAATTCGTAGCCAATGTAAGTTTATCGATCCTAGGCCATCGGTTTGTTATAGTGACAAGTGAGGTTAAGGTGTAATCTATTCTGGACTTACTACGATTGTTGGTGGCGGTAAATATCAATGATCAAGTCTTATTTTGGATCTGAATGAACTAACAAAATATGAATAGTGCTAATAACTGATTCTACTTACAATAAACACATCTACTTGAGTGTACTTGAGGATGCTTTTATGAGTCACTTAAACATATTTGAGTAAATTTAGCAGTTGTTAGAGTTGTTCTTATTTAGGAGTCGCATTACTCGCATTCTGAAAAGTAGGCGTGAGGTTGGAGCGAGGATCGGATGCTGATAACATTCACATAAGAAGAGTTTGAAATGAAGACGTTTCTAGAATATTCTAGTAAATCCATATGGCACTGAAGGAGACCTAATGAATTATTCATTTGATGCTTCAATAGTACCTATTATACATTACATACTTGCCATTGTATCATTTAAAGCAGTCCTGTGGACTTGTAGTAGGTATTATACTTATACCGAGACTTATACTTGAAATGATATCAGTAAAAAATGAAATAATATTAAATACAAATTTTATGAAAAAATGTGGCAAAGCCATCTGAACAGGAGCTTTGGCGCTCTTGTTCAAACTTTGACAAATCATAACTCCGAAAGTATTGGTGTCTCAGAGTTTGGAATGATCAATGCATTCTTATGATAGAACTGCATCATAAAAGGAACTGAATTAAAACAAGAGTTCCAAAATGTGACTATTAAAAAAGATGACATGTGTGAACACGGATCATACGATAATTCATGAATAAAATAATTAGAGCATTCTTTGAAAACATGGAAGTAAGATGTATTGTTGAAATTTCGAAAAATCATATCTCCGACACTATCAGCTTGTTAAAGTTGAAAATGATATCAGTGGATTCTTATGGTGAAACTGCATCTTAAAAAAAATTGAATTCGAAATTTGCAATGTAAAAAAAAAATTTTTTTTTCGTTACTCCGAAACCATCTGTCCGATTTTGCCCAATAACGAACTTAACCGAGATATCTATCTCCTAAACCTACTCTGAAAATTTCAACTATCAAGATCATTCTGTTCGGGAGTTATCGTGTCCACGGAGGGCTAGCCGGACAGAATCGATTTTGACCCGGATTCTTGATTAGTGAGTCGAACCAAATCGTTCAAGACCATTTTTATCAAAAAGTTCGAAAATCACAGACATTTGGGCAAATTGATAAGCACTCTGTTCCGAGGAACAAGAGCGCCAAAAAGGTGGAAAGATCTGCGAACGGGGGCTTTGGCGCTCTTGTCAAATTACTAACGAGTAATTATTCAAACTTTGACAAATCATATCTCCGAAATTATTGATTTCGCAGAGTTGGCAATGATATCAATGGATTCTTATGATACAACTGCATCATAAAAAATTAAATTCGAAAGTAGGTCGATGACTCACCTCATGTTGGATTTACATCAGCAAATTATAATTAGAGCATTCAATGAAATCATAAAATTACGATTTATTATTGAAATAAAAAAATCATATCTCCGAAAGTATTAGTTTGTTAAAGTTGAGAATGATATCAATAGACTCTTATGATGAAACTGCACATCAAAAAAATCGAATTTGAAATTTGTAGTGCAAAAACAATTTTTTTTTGGTTTCTCCGAATCCACCCAATAACGAACTTAACCGAGATATTTATCTCTCAAACCTACTCTGAAAAATTCAATTGTCTAACTCATTCCGTCCGAGAGTTATCGTGTTAACGGACGGACGGCCGGGCAGAATCGATTTTGACCACATATTCTGCATCAGTGAGTCGAACCAAAACGTTTAAGAGCACTTTCAGCCAAATATTCGAAAATTACAAACATTTGGGCAAATTAATAAGCATTCTGTTTCGAGAAGCAAGAGCGCCAAAAATCCTGATCTTCAAGACTGTGTCCACGGACATCACGATATATGTAAATTTTTTTCGAACAAATGTGTAACCATTCTTACATAGAATATGTGACTTTTCAGACAACATTTAGAGCGACAAAAAAAGGTTCAAACCAAGCTGATTATCTTTCACTCCGAGATGAAACCCCTAATATGACTTGGCCATTAGGTTCGACTCACTGATGAAGAATTCGAGATCAAATTTGGTTCTGTCACTCTCTCTGGCTCATTCGATCTGAAACCTGAAAGTTACGGCATCGGGGAAGCCTTTGAATACACTAGAATCATTTTAAGTAAGCAAGAAAACTTAGTTCAAAACAGGATTTCTGTACAACAAGAAATATTCGAGGAACCGAATTACTAGCAAGTTATACTATTTTATAATTATTTATTAATACATTTACTGACTGATAAAGAAACTGCAACACCCAGAAGGAGCTGTTTGAATTAATTTTTTTTTTTTTTTGTAAAACATAGATAGTATAGCAAGGAGTAAATGATTGAAATTTGAAAAAAAAACGAAGGATTTACAATTTGTTTCAATAAATTTATTAATATTGTGTTTGTCCACCGCTATTATCTATACACTCCCCAACACGTCTTGGCATTGATGCAATAAGATGGTATATTTCTTCTTGAGGGATACTACCCCAAGCTACGTGTAGTTCATGTATCAGAGCCGCCAAAGTCCCTGGGGGCTGGGGTAAATTTCCAAGCCTTCTACCCAAACATGCTCTATGGGCGAAATATCGGGGGATCTGGCGGCCATGGCCATGGTTTAAACTGACTCTGGCAACATGAGGTCGAGCATTATCTTGCTGAAATATTGGATTCTCGAGCCGGTGAAGGTAAGGGAGAACATATGGCTCCACTATTTCTTGAAGGTAACGCAGCGCAGTCATGTTACCTCGATTGAAGACTAAAGGTGACCTACTTGCATGTGCAATAGCACCCCATACCATAACGCCTACTGTCCGGTGTACATGACGCTCAATATCAAACTGAGGTTCACGTCTATCTCCCCGACGTTGTCTAACGCTTCTTCGGCCATCATGTGCACCCAAGGAGAGTCGAGATTCATCAGAAAAGACGACCTGATGCCATTCCACATTCCAATGTTGACTTTCTCTGCACCACTGTAATCGTTGCCGGCGATGCCCAACCTTCAGAGGTAACACAAGGTGGGGTCGATAATGCTGCAGTCCAAAAGACCTTATCCGGCTGTCAACCGTTCGGACATTTACAGGATGGCCTTGTTCTCCTAACCACTCATCAGCCAAATATCGAGTTGTCGCAAATCGGTCTCTAATAGCCATAAGTCTTAGACGTCGATCTTGAACTTCATTTGTGCCTCTTCAACGCCCGGTGCCTACTCTTCTTCGATTTTGTGCATTATCAAACCACGCTTGACAACATCTCATAACAGTAGTTGGATTTTGCTTAGTACGGTTAGCGATTTCTCGAAATGACGCCGTAGACCAATATAATTCGACCTCTTTCAAATTCACTTAGCTACGATAAATTCCGCGTACACGTGCTCTAGGCATTTTAACAGCAACCAAACATCGACTTTGTATCTCCTCGAACAGCTGGTTTGTTGTAAAATTTAAAAAATTTGCAAAAAACGACTACAATATGTAAATAACAGAAAAATTTTACATGAAAAAACGATTTTTTTCTCCAAATTGTAATAATTTACTCATTTAGATGCTATACTATCTATGTTTCACCAGAAAAAAAAATAAACAGCTCCTTCTGGGTGTTGCAGTTTCTTTGTCAGTTAGTATCTATATATACAAAGTTACTTGCGTAGCAAGCGTAGTACATTGTTTTTCATTACAGACAGTTAAAATTGGGCGAATTATTGAATTTGATTACTGAGTTGGGTGAAAAGTTACATTTTCTCCCAAGTTGGGGCAGTTGGCTTAAAATATTAGGCACCAATTTACAGAAGAAATACTCAGGATACATAATAAAAATAAAATTGCAATTAAAATAAATATTTGTAGTGGCAGCAGTTGAAACACCATTACACGATGAAGATTTTCTCGATTTTTTTGAAACGCCTATAATTTTGAAAATGCATAAGTCAGATTTCTTTTATAACTATCATGACTTGACCCATCATCCACTTCAGGCTTGACGTCGACTGTTGTGACACCTTGTATAATCTCGCATCAACTGAAAGTTTTACAGATTTGATATAATATATCCGATAAATTTTATTTCCTACATCTTCACCCATAAAACTCTCTTTATACGGTACACTACCAGTAAATTTATCGCCTTTTCGATCACTCGCAGAAGGTAATGGTAGAACTAAATGGCGTAATAATCCTCTGCAGACATTAAGGACAGCGCATCTGCAAGCCAGAATTGATTATCTACACGGCATAAAATATAAGCGAATTGCATTACGTGTATTGTCCATGAATAAAAAATTCTCATCGTGAGGCATATGACGCGCGTGGTGATCTTAGCATTTGTAATGGCGAACATAAAGAGGTTAAGGAAACGTTCGAAAGAACTCGCGGTGGTACTTGAATTTGATAAGCAGATATCGATGGTGCGGTGCCGCGGGGTGATGGCTGATGACAAATGGAATCGTGATATTAATTCTTCAACAAATTGTACGGGGTGTTTATGAATGATTGCAACATCGCTGTTGGCTTTGGATTTTTATTTGCCGCGATACAATATTGAATTATTGTGAATTCTTAAGATTCTTTTTAAAATTGGGTTTTCAAATTATTTAAATCTGCAATGACTTATATTTTAGAACAAAACAAATTCAACCCTTACAAAATATTTCCCTTACAAAATAACGATGGTACAGCAAATCCTACTAATGGATATTCCACGTCATCTAGAGTACTGCCTGTTCAGCAGGCATATGAAGCGGCAAAATGAGAGGGTTTCAGAGTCAACTATGATGTTACAGTCATTTATAAAGACCCTGTATTACTACGATTACGAAATATTGGGTTAGTTGGAGGACAGATTGAAGTTATCGTAAGACGGTCGTGTACTATAAAATCTATAGGATGTTTTGGATACTATACCTTTTCAACTTCAAATTGGGAACTATCAAAATCAAATTGGGAATTAACATATTCAAATTGGGAATAATCAAAATCAAATTGGGAATGAACACATTCAAATTGGGAATAATCAATTTCAAATTAGAACGACATCCGTTTCTATGTGTATCAGATCTATGTGTAATTAATTGTCAAATTTGTTTGAAGTCAAAAGTTAATAACGGAGGATAAGTATGCAATTTCTTTTTCGAAAGCATGTCTTATATAAAGAAGAAAGCTGCAGATTCAATGCATAGGCAGATAATTGCGGTGTATAACAGAAACGGCAATTGGAGAGAACTAGCGAATGCCTTGGGTATTAGTAAATCTACAGCCTATAGATGGGTTACTACACAAAATCAAGAAGAACGCCAACGAGGTGGGCACATAAGAATAGCATGATAGAATATATCGAGGAAAACCCAAAAATAACTTTGAAGGAGATAAAGCAAAAATTTCAAGAGCATTATGGTATAAATGTTTCTAAAGAGTGTATAAGAAATCATTTGGATGGATTAATGTTTACTCTGAAAGATAATCGCAGAGAGCTCGGGAGAATGAATAGCGAAGAAAATAAAATGAAGAGGGGTGAATATATAAGGAATATTTTACATTTTCAAGCCTAAAATATTTCAATCATTTACATGGATGAAACTAATTTCAATATGTTTATTTCTAGAAGAAAAGGGCGTTCCAAGAAAGGAAGTGCTGCTCCCATATATCGGCAGGCTGTCGTGGGGCAAACATTCATATTATAGGATGCATAGGAAATATGGGCCTTTTACACCATGAAATAAGGCGTGGTTCTTTTAGAAAAGAAGAGGCAAATGAATTCGTTCGTCGATACTTGCGTGCTGCCTATTATTGTTATCAAACGAATGTAGTTTTAGTTGCCGATAATACTCCTGCCATACCGGTATTGAGTCTGTATTCCAGGAGGTCCAATTCAGCCATCATCATTTCGTTAGGCTAATGGTGTGTTTCACGAAGCTTCGATTAGCTTAATTGTGGATTTAATTCGATGGTTGTACCAAAAATGAACTGTAAATCGACATAGAACCGCACTAATTTGGCGATTAAGAGCTGTCAAAGCTTCGTGAAACCCACCGTAAGTCCATACAGCCCAATGCTCAATCCAATTGAGCATTCCTGGTCTTGTTTGAAGGCTGGGGTAAAAAGGGATCTAGCTACGGAATTGCCGGGGATTTTATTGGGCGAAGAGAGAGCAAACATATCACAGGCAGAATTTCGTCTTCAAAGAATGGAGAACAAAATTAGAAGAAATATATCTACTGTAACAGTCAGTACCTGTACAAGATATGTGGCTCATATCCAGAGGTTCATACCTGATATTTTGAATTAATTGGATATGAGAGTTTGATAAGAAACAAGATATTTTTTTATACTTCTTTCACGTCTTTGGATGCTTAAAATGTTTGTTTAGAATGTAGGTAGTTTTTATTTTCCAGTTTCATCAATAAAAAACGATTATATATGATCTTGATTTACATAGCCGCGAATGCTGTCCCAATTTGAAATTGATTATTCCCAATTTGGAATGTGTTTATTCCCAATTTGATATTTTGATTATTCCCAATTTGAAGTTGAAAAGGTATAGTTCTACAATAATTGTACATAGATATAACAATATTGTCGGATCAAATATATTCTTAGTGTTCAATTTTGGGAAGTCTTATCGTAAGACCGGGATTTTATTCAAGAATATACATAATTATTGATCATTTTTTGGGATTTCGTACCAGGGCGCTAGCATTCTGCCCAAATGTCCACAATTTTCGAAGCATGAGTTGAGAATGGTCTCGATCGATTCCACTTGACTTACTGGTGAAGAATCCAAAGTCAAATTCGACTCTGTTCGTCCGTGAGTAGACTCGAAAACTCTCGAAGAAGGAGTGATCAAATTTACAGGAAAGGTTTGATGATCATGTCACTAGATGATAAAAAAAAATGCGGTAAAGCCCTGTGGATGTTCTGAACCCAATTTGATAAACTGACCAAATTATATATTTCCATCATCATATGGATTATCCAAGGGCATATAGAATAGAGGTAATTATAATATCCTATAATTGGTCATTTTGCATTCAGTCATACTTTGTTGGAACAGAAATATATTTGACATTTCTGTCATGGGTAGATAAGATTACATGTATGACCCGTGAACACACATAGAACACAGACAGATAGAATTCGCATTCTGTGAAAACATAGAAGTACCATGTATTATTGAAATTTTGAAAAATCATATCTCCGAAAGTATTAGCTTGTTAGAGTTGAAAATGATATCAATGGATTCTTATGAAGAAACTGCATCTTAAAAAAAATGGAATTCGAAAATTGTAATGTAAAATTTTTTTTTCTTCACTCCGAAACCATCCGGCCGATTAGGTCCAATAACGAACTCAACCGAGATATTTATCTCCCAAACATACTCTGAAAATTTCAACTGTCTAGCAGAATCGATTTCCACAACGGATTCTTGATCAGTGAGTCGAACCTAATCGTTTAAGACCATTTTCAGCCGAAAATTCGAAAGTTACATACATTCGGGCAAATTGATAAGCACTCTGTTCCGAGGAACAAGAGCGCCAAAAGACGGCTTGGATATTCATGCATATTTCGTGAGGGAGGAGGAGGCGTAAATAGCTAATAGAACATGCTGGAATTTATTTTTCGGTACTTAGCGAGATGTATTCATGAAGGTTTTCAATTCGATCGAGCAGCTGATGAGTGGAGGTCATATTCAAGCGAAATGGAAACACTCCGTATAACATCAACGTTGGTGCATCTAAGATGTCCTCGTGTCATCACCATCAACGTCTTTTTAGATGATGTAATTTGTAAATGCATGAAAGGTCGAGATCGGTGAAAGTCGAAGCATATTGTTGTCTTTGCATTATCGGGTACTTGAGTATTATCAAAAATCACAGGAAGAGTTCGAACGTGGGAAGTTATATTTAATGCTGAATCACGAAATTGCAGATTTTCCCCTATTGCAACATGTGCATTGTGCTTGATACAGCGGTTATCGCTTTCTTGAAATGTTTTTTGTAGCGCCCATTATCTCCAGGATTCACAATATTCGCTACTTTATTCTAAAGTTCAGTCGATTGTGCATGAAAAATCGACGTTTTTTCAGATTTTTCAATTCATTACGTTCATTGAATGGGGATACAAATCTAGAAAAAACATCCTCAGAACAGCAGAATTATAGAAACGAACTCATATAGGAATATAAAAAAGCACTGACGTGAAGTCAGTACTCTTTGGCGCGCGTGTTCACGTTGGCGAATTTGAATTGATTGATGAGTGTTTCGAGCTCAGTAGATAGAGCGAGCCGGAGGTCTACCCAGAGGGTAGTGGACACCATTCACTGTCGGGTCATACATTAAGAGTGCTTTGTCTAAGCTGGCATGAGGATAGACTAACAAAGTTGACAAAGAAGACACATGACTTTACTTAGTCGCAAAAGCTCCTAGGAGCTTCTCGGGTATCTCCTTGGAGAAGACTTGGGAGGGTCAGTATAATCATAATCATGTTTATAGCACGCTCGTCAAATGCACATTGACTTTACAATAAAAGAAAAAGGCTAAAAAAGCATTGACGTGGGGTCAATCTACTTTGGCGTGCGTGCTATACCTAAACATGATTATGATTATACTGGCCCTCTCAAGTCTTCCCAAAGGAGATCCCTCAGAAGCTCCTAGGAGCTTGTGCGACTAAGGGAATCAGTTGTGTTCTTTGCCAACTTTGTTACTCTATTCTCATGCCAGCTTAGAGACAACACTGTTAATTTTCGACGGTTCGACCCGACAGTGAATGGTGTCCACTACCCTCTGGGTAGATCTCCGGCTCACTCTATCCACTGAGCTTGAAACACTCATCATTCAATTCAAATTCGCCAACGTGAACAGAGTGTGAAAGCTTCATCAGAAAATTAATATCAATTTTGCGTTTTATAGGGGGGTCATTTTGAACATGTGCCTCTACTAATTACTAATTATGTAGTTAAAAAATTGTTTTGATGAATATAACTTATTTCGGTGAACTAAAATGTTTTATATTTTTTTACTTGAAAGTGAGGGCCAAATGTTTCTTCCAAACAGAAAAGAACAATTCCTAGAAATGAAAAGATCTGGAGCAGTGGCGTAGCACATTTTTCTTTGAAAATGTGCAGGGATTATCCTGTTTGCGGATTAAGGAAAAGCCACCATTTTTAACGTAAAACAAGTACCGTTGTTTACTCTCAAATCCTGCAAAATCTTATTACATTAATCAAGTGTTTATGGAATTTTGAAAAATAAAAGAAATTTTCAAATACAAATTTTACACCGTTGTTTCCGATTTCCGACGGATATTTAGACATAGTTTATATAGCGTGTCCAGGAAAATGTGGGAAATTTCTCGGATTCAGATAAAACATAAAAAATTAAAATGACAAGTTCCCATACAACGTATCCCTTCGGAGATACGGCCTCCTAGATGATGCCACTAGAAATCCATTTTACTGGAGTACATTTTAAACTACTTAATATAATTTAATGAAAATTTGATACGACTAACAGTAGTAAGGACCTCTTAGAATACTGCCCTTAAATTTAAATTAGTTTACCAGGGGCGGACTAGGTTGTACATTTTAATGCTTACATTTTTAACACCCTGTATGATGAGGAGTTAAGAAATACAAATTTGGATACCTTGAACATTAAGCTAAAGAAAAGGTACTCTTGCTCAATGTCGATAAAATGAACCGTTTTCAAGGTATCCAAATTTGTTTTTCCAGGAAATGGAAAAGAATCGAAGTCATTCGAGAGATAGAAGAAATAAAATTTGATTTTATCGCAATTTTCATTAGCCTACCGTAGTTGTACAAACATGACATTTATAAAACAATGGTAGGCTAATGAAAGTTGCGATAAAATCATATTTCGTTTCTTCTATCTCCCGAATGATTTCGATTCTTTTCCATTTCCTGGAAAAACAAATTTGGATAACTTGAAAACGGTTCATTTCATCGACAATGAACAAGAGTACCTTTTCTTTAGCTTAATGTTCAAGGTATGTAAGCATTAAAATGTACAACCTAGTCCGCTCCTGGTAAACTAAACAAGCTAATTTAAATTTAAGGGCAGTAATTCAAGAGATCCTTACTACTGTTTGTCATATCAAATTTTCATTAAATTATATTAAGTAGTTTAAAATGTATTTCAGTAAAATCAATTTCTAGTGGCGTCATCTAGGAGGCCGTATCTCCGTAGGGAGGGCCGCTAGAAAAAATTGATGGGAACTTGTCACCTTATTTTGTTATGTTTTATCTGAATCCGAGAGATTTCCCACATTTTCACGGACACCCTGTATAACTACGTTACCCTCATTTTAGTGGCATAATAAGCCTCCAAAGTAACGTACTGTAGGCACTTAGGAAACACCCGGTATATCTTTCTCAATAACAGAAATATCGGCAATTGTGAAACGATAGTGTTCAAACATAGTTTAATGACAATGAGAATGACAATAAATTTCTTTTCGTACTTCCGGGCCTAAAGTGACAATTTCACTCCCTTGTGACAGGTACTAAAGTATCACATTTAATCCCTCCGGGTTTAAATATTGACGAAACTCCCGGAACGATTAAATCACAAACAAACGAATTTAAGGGATATTTTATTGAAAAATATAATTAATTAGAATGGTAATTAACGTTAATATTCAAATTAATATTGTGACAGTTCGTCATATTGACCAGTCTTTCCTGGGTTAATGCAGCAGGTAACTGACGAGTAAAAGATAGGTCCTTTTCATATTGAACTGGTGTTTGTTTCGAAGATCCTGCGGAAACAGGAAGCGAGAATGAGGACTGTGGCATAACTATAGTGGACGAATCGGCGACTTGACCAAATATTTTATCTGAAATTTTTTGTTTATTTTTAATAGACGATTCAATATATCCCTCGGCCACGTTGGAGGATTTCCATCCTCCATGTCTCTTCAGCACGTCTATTGTTGCTCCCGAATCAGCTAGCAAAGACGCAGATGTGCGTCTAAAACAATGTCCCGTATAAGACGTCGCATTTTCTAATTTCAAGAAAGCTGCTATTTGCCGTGGAAATGTACCAAACATGTTTTTTCCTACTACTCGCGTAGTACATTCTTTGTTGATGTATTGAACAAAAAATTTTTGAATGAGGTGTCCCTGTCTTTCGCAATGCCACATATTTTCGAAATATCGCCACAAAACTGATGGCACTGTTTTCTGAATTTTTGATCACAAAATTTCGGTCAATTTTATTTTTGGTGTTTCTAATCGCAATTAGGAAGGAATCGCCCAAATCTCTCACATCGTCGATTTCTAAATCAACCAACTCTTTTCCACGACAAGCTCCCGCAACGCCCAAAATAAGTGCAACCTACAAAAAAATTGATTTCTTAAAATTTCTGAATATAAACACATTTCCAAATTTACCTTAAGCATTAAATATTTATCATCCGGAGCCTCCCGTAAGAACTGATCTACCTGCTCAGACGTGAGAATTCTTGACTTCTTTGGCTCATTTCTTCTCTTCAAAAAAGCTAATAATTTTGGAAATTTACTTATATCAATATCTTCTCTAATGTTAATAACCGATTTCAGCATTGAGTAATGTGCCCAGATTGTTGAGGCACAAACCGCTTTTGATTTATCATTGAAGTAGACTAACAGCGCATTTTCAGTAGGTTGTCTCACATTTTTTAAGCGGCACCACTTTTTAAAAGCATCGTACTGCTGCTCGTATAGTTTTCTAGATTTCGGTGGTAACAATTCTTCACCTACTTCGGCTGCTCTTTTATCAATATCAGATACACCTTCTTCACTCATGATACCAATAATTATCAATAACAATGTTTCTTTACAATGACACTAGTAATGACAATGTTTCTAAATTATAATTGTCACAACGCAATGTTACTATGGTAACTTATTTCAAAGACAGTTTATTAAATGAGTTGAAGAGAGAAAAAACTGATTGAAATTATTGAAATAATTAATAAAATCATACCGGAAGTACGAAAACTATCGTATATACCTTGCGACTGAAGTACATTTAATCCTTCAGGTAAATTATGGCCCTCCCTGCGGTCGGGCCATAAACTTTACCTTCAGGATTAAATGTACTACTTCAGTCCCGTGGTATATAATATACTATTATGATATGGAACAGTTTGTATCTCATATTTTTGGTTCCACAACAGTGTGCAAGCACGAATGCAACAAAATAAGATAAATAGTTTCCTCTTCCGATTAAATAATTCTCCACCACAGTGAACAACATCGGTTTAAATTGCTAGTTCAGTACCCTCTAGTCTGTATTCTAATTTATTTGTGTTGCTCTGAATTTTAATTTATTTGTGTGCCTTGGAAGCTGCTAAACATTCCTGAAATATTCGACCAATTCCGATAATGGTATTACAATTCAACTGGAGCGCGTGTATTATTCTACACTCTACAGGGTCATTCTTTCTTAACATCACCCAAAATTAATCGGACAACAACTACTCAAGATATTTTCATGTAATTCATTTTCAGTGTGTTATCCGAAATACCGAGAAAATCTATAATATTTTTATTTTTGTGGCTTCTGGTAACCCCGGAAGTCGCTATCAACTTCGTTTTTTCGAATCGTATGCTCAATAAATAATCACATATTTGGATTTCCTATCGAGTTTTATTGTGACTTTGATCGTATGACTTCTCTGATATTCTGAACCCTTCGAGGTTAATTTTTTATTGTTATTTTCTAGTCAAATATTCTCTATTAAATGGATTCTTTCTGGGTTTTCCCAAACTCTGAAAAATATCTATAAAATAAAAAATTTATTATTTTGTGATATGCTTCTACGTAAGAAACACAAGATATTTGTCAGAAGCAATCAATCGAACAATGTTGCCTAGCAAATAACTACGAAACAACATCAACGAAGAAACAACTATATCTTAACGTTTCGGAGTCTATATCAGACTCCTTCGTTAGACGCTTAACGAAAATCTTTAGAATTATTTTGTTGATAGTTGTTATTCTGAAATTCGAGAATTGTCACATTGACAGTATTTGAAGATCATAGCTAACATAGTTTTACTTTGCATAGAAATTTCCAAGTTCCAACTCATTTTTCAATAAATTCAGCCAAATATGGTCAATACCAATTGAGCAATTTGCGAAATTGCATTCTGTGTTCAATAAAATACAAGTTGACTCCTTAAGTTTCCTTTTAATATAATCAGGTTCTGTCATTGGAATCTTTGTATTACTCCAATCCATCATGTGATCTCCTTGGATTGTACATACACGTTCTGCTATTTTTGATTTCTGTATGTCTCTATTTCTCAAAATATTCTTATGCTCTGACTTTCTTACTTCTAGTGGTCTTGATGTTTCTCCTGTGTATGATTTACCACAAATACAAGGAATATTATATACACAGTGTTTTGATTTTTGTTTTTCATTAATGGGTTTTGTCTTTGTTAATAAAGACCTAATATCATTTTGTGTTTTTGCGCGTATGTTCTGGGGAACATCGCGTTATAGTTTTGCCCAAATGTCTGTAACTTTCGAATTTTTTGACGAAAATGGTCTCGAACGATTAAGTTCGACTCCCCAATGAAGAATTCGATGTCAAATTTGATTCTGTCCGTCCGGCCGTCCGGCCGTCCGGCCGTCCGGCCGTACGGCCGTCCGGCCGTTGCCACGATAACTTGAGAACGAAAAGAGCTAGCGACTTGAAATTTTCAGGGTGGGTGGCGCATCCCAATACGACGGACAAGTTCGTTAATGGGCATAATCGGCCCAGTGGTTTCCGAGTAATAATTTTGTTTTCAACCAATATGAATCCGATCGAATTGAAACTTGGTGAGTAGTTGTAGAATATGAACCTAAGCACGTTTGTGAAATTTTGTGCGAATCGCATGGCTACAAAATTATTAAAAAATTATTAAAAAATATTTTTGTTGTCACGATAACTTGAGAACTGAGAGAGATAGCGGCCTCAAGTTTTCAGGTTGGGATGTACACCACAACGCGACATTTCAGTTTGATTATGAGCCTAATCGGCCAAACGGTTTCAGAGTTATAGCCATCTGAAATTTTATGAAATTTTGTGGTTTTTGTTCCTCATTTACTCGAAAAATACTAAACCGATTGAATTCAAACATGGTTATTAGTTGTAGAATGCCAATGCGGAAACGTTTGCAAAATTTGGTGAGGATAGCATATGTAGAAAATTTTAAATAAATCTTTGAAAATAAAAAAAAAAAGTTCTATATATCAGTAACTAATCGTTCGAAATTGCTGAAATTTTGCAAGAACCTTCATAACCTAACTATACTGACAATTTTCAAGTTTTAATACGATCGGTTAAATAATGTTGGAGATTCGAGCATTCTTGTATGAGTTCAGTAGATGGGTGAACGTTGCCTCGATAACTTTCGAACGAAAGGAGATAGGGACTTGCAATTTTCAGGGAAGGTTGCGTATCCGAAAGGGAGAGTTGAGTTCAATTTTGGGCAAAATCGGTCTAACGGTTTCCGAGTTATACCCATCTGGAATATTGTTTCCTTGATAACTCAAAAAATAAATATTCGATCGAATTGAAGTTTGGTAATTAGTAGTAGAAAATCAACATAAAGACGTGTTTAAAATTTTGTGAGAACCGTACCCCTAGAAAATTTGAAAAAAACGACGAGAAAAAAAATTTTAAGAACCGTACCCCTAGAAAATTTCAAAAAAATCACGAAAAAAAAATTGGTTCAAGCACTGACGTGAAGTCAGAAGCTTTTGCGCGTATGTTCTATTGTCCATTCTTCTGTATTGGACACCCTTAATCGAATTTACCATGGTAAATTCGATTAAAAAAAATTGGTTCAAGCACTGACGTGAAGTCAGAAGCTTTTGCGCGTATGTTCTATTGTCCATTCTTCTGTATTGGACACCCTTAATCGAATTTACCATGGTAAATTCGATTAAGGGTGTCCAATACAGAAGAATGGACAATAGAACATACGCGCAAAAGCTTCTGACTTCACGTCAGTGCTTGAACCAATTTTTTGAAGACGGTTCGTATATTGAACTTAGAACCGATTCTTCTGATTTTTTCAGAAAGGCCACGAACATAAGTGATCACATTCAATAGATTGGGTTGCTGTTCTTGTTGATTATTCTGTTGTACTTGATTATTTGCTCTTCTATCTAAATTCATGATTGATGTATTTATGAATTGCCTCGGATATCCATTATCGTCAAGAAATTTTTTGATGAAATCAATTTCTTTATTTCGAATTCCATTTAATGATGAATATACCTCCCACAGTATCCTTTAATGATTATTTAAATATTCTCTATTCGGGACGACCAGAAAGATAGTCAACTTCCGCTTTGACAATTTTCACAAATGTAACCTTTATTCAGTTGAGTATAAAAAATTTCCTTCAGAATCTCTGATCTTGAAAGATCTGTTTCGATTCATCAAATTACGTCCAATATACCTTATTTGATCATCTTTGACCAACTAACCAGAAAACTTAAGTAGGAAATCTTAAATAGTGTTACTAAGGAATAACTACCTGTAGATTAGTTGGAAATCTCGTTCTAACTCTTCCATAATTAGAGAATGACTCGTAAATTATGCTCGACTTCCTTGCATCATTCAATTTCGACTCACTAACCAAAAAACACTTTCAGTTTCGTTTGCCATTAATGACGTTTATCGTTCAAACTGGACCAAACTCAAGCTAACGCAAAGATAGAACACAGACAGATGGAATTCGCATTCTGTGAAAACATAGAAGTACGATGTATTATTGTTGAATTGGTTGTATTTTGAAAAATCATTTCTCCGAAAGTATTAGCTTGTTAGAGTTGAGAATAATATCAATGGATTCTCATGATGAAACTGCTTGAAAAAAATTGAATTCGAAATTTGTAATGTGAAAAAAATTTTTTTTTTGTTACTTCGAAACGAACTCAACCGAGAGATTTATGTCCCAAACTTATTCTGAAAATTTCAACTGTCTAGCTCATTCCGTTCGTGAGTTATTGTGTTAACAGACGGTCTGATTCTTGATCAGTGAGTCGAACCAAATCGTGAAAGACCATTTTTAGCCAAAAACACTCTTTTCCGAGGACCAAGAGCGCCAAAAATCGATATAAATGTATCAAAACAGCTGTTTTCAACCTCATCTGAAACTTACAACAATTCTTTCGTATTGCACAAAAAACTGCTTGAACAGGGTTCTTCAATTGGCGCGGGCCGATGTTGGCGGCCAACTTGTTTTTGGCGCTCTTGTTCCTCGGAACAGAGTGTTTATCAATTTGCCCAAATGTCTGCAATTTTCGAATTTTTGTATGAAAATGATCTTAAACGATTTGATTCGACTCACTGATGAAGAAGCCGCGGTTAAAATCGATCTGGTCGTCTGTTAACACGATAACTCTCGAACGGAATGAGCTAGCTGCTAGACAGTTGAAAATTTCAGTGTTGGTTTACGAGATAAACATCTCGGTTAAATTCGTTATCGCTCAAAATCGATGGTTTCAGAGTAACGAAAAAAAATTTTTTTTCATTGCATATTTCAGATTCAATTTTTTTTAGATGCAATTTCACCAAAATAATTCATTGATATCATTTTCAACTCTAACAAGCTTATCCTTTCGGAGATGTGATTTTTCAGTCGTAAAATAAATGTGTATTTTGAAAGAGAAACTAATGTAAAAAAATTGAGGCATTTCATTAGTCTCATCAAGTAACTTCAATTTCCAATAGTTTCGAAGAGAGTCTATGATCAATTATCTCAACACAACGCTCGGTAGATACATCATTATATCTTCAATAATTCAACGGAATTTAACGGAGTGTGAAAAGATACTATTGCAGAAAATTATGGTGCCGTGCCGTCAAACGGGTTTTTAGTTCGAAAATATCAATAGGAATGACGGTATATCAGGACGAGGTTGAAGGTTATCGATGGAATACTATTCAACGGATAATAATTGAAATTGTCTGCTGAGTATCGAAGAATTGGAATAGAATAATGCTAATACATTATCCTTAAAAATGATTTTTTTTAGTTCTGATATTTCTGAACGCATTGAAGAATAGTGAATATCAAAATCTTTTTGGCGCTCTTGTTCCACGGAACAGTGTGCTTATCAATTTGCCCAAATGTCTGTAATTTTCAAATTTTTGGCTGAAAATGGTCTTGAACGATTTGGTTTGACTCACTGATCAAGAATCCGTGGTCGAAATCGATTCTGTCCGGCCGGTCGTTAACACGATAACTCTCGAACGGAATGAGCTAGACAGTTGAAATTTTCAGAGTAGGTTTGAGGGATGAATATCTCGGTTCTATTAATTCACAGAATGTGAACACATAATCTGTCTGTGATCACTATTCATAAATGTCATCTTTTCTAGCTATTAGAGATTGTCAATTCATAGTTGTTATTTTCTCTTGGAAAGTATTCGATTCTTGAATTTGTGAATATATACAAGACTGTTTTTATGTAGCTTATTGAGGCAATAGGAAAGAAGAACATAATGGAATCATCCAAAGAAATTAGTGTTCGTTGACCACTGAGGTTAATATTACCTTTTACTTCCTTGGGTAGTGAGATTTGTTCCTATATACAGTATTTTCATAATGTTACTAGCAAAAAAATACTGAAATATGGATCTACATTTGTGTATCGATCATTTTTTCTTGAGTTAATGTTCATAATACAGAAAATAATGTGTTAGTGGTATAGATTATTAAATTTTAAATTATGAAAAGAGGATAGTATTTTATTAATATATTTTGAACTATTAAAATAATTTGTTCGTAATCCACTACCTACTCAAATATCAGGAATAAATGGACAATCTGCTATGATTGTCTCCAGCCTTGCTCTAGACATTTCGATGATACTTTCCTCAGTTATTTCGAGTTGTGAAAAATATACACCGAGTTTAAGTTGCAACAACCCATTCCACGAGGTTGAATCATTGCAGATTGCTCATTTAATCTTGATAAATAAATTAATGACAATTTTTGAAGCATTAAGACATTTAAGCATTGTAGATTGCTCTTTTTCTTATAAGATAATTTTTGAAGCATTTTTTTTAAACGACACTTTTTAAATTTAATTTCTTTCATGATGCATTTCTATCATAGGAATCCGTTGATATAATTCCCAACTCTGAGAAATCAATACTTTCGGAGATATAATTTATCTGTTTGAACAAGAGAGCCAAAAAGCTTATTTCCACAGGGCTTGAACCAATTTTTAATTAAATTATTACTCTAGTATATAAGAACATCTCACATTCGTATCTTATCATTTTCTCAAGCAATAAACTTTAGCATCGAAAATATTTTGGCAATCCTCTGCGAAATATTTACGGTTCACGTTAAAAAGTGGGAAATCCCTGTGGCAGGAACTTTGGCGCTTTTGTTCAAACTTTGACAAATCATATCTCCGAAAGTATTGGTTTCTCAGTATTGGGAATGATATCAATGGATTCTTATGATACAACTTCATTATGAAAGAAATGGAATTCAACAAGTATAATTAAAAAATTGGTTCAAGCACTGACGTGAAGTCAGAAGCTTTTGCGCGTATGTTTTCTTGTCCATTCTCCTGTATTGGACACTCTTAATCGAATTTACCATGGTGAATTCTATTGTCTGTTCTCCTGTACTGGACACTCTTAATCGAATTTACCATGGTGAATTATATTGTCTGTTCTCCTGTATTGGACACTTTTAATCGAATTTACCATGGTAAATTCGATTGAGAGTGTCCAATACAGGAGAATGGACAAGAGAACATACGCGCAAAGGCTTCTGACTTCACGTCAGTGCTTGAACCAATTTTTTTTTGATGATTTTTCAAAAATTTTCTAGTGCTACTATCCTCACGAAATTTTGCAAGAGTTTTCGCGTTGGCATTCTACAACTAAAAACCATATTTGAATTGGATCGGATTTGAAAATTTTCAGTTACTGAGGAAATAACAACCAAATTTCAGATTGATTTAACTCCAAAACCATTTGGCCGATTATGCTAGTTAATGCACTTAAATGTCGTATTCAGATGCGCAATCTACCCTGAAAACAGCAAGTCGCTATTTCTTTCCGTTCTCAAGGAATCATGAGATACATCATATCTTTTCGTAATTTTTTAAAAATTTTCTAGTGGTACGGTCCTCACAAAATTTTACACACGTCTTCATGTCGATATTCTACAACTACTTACCAAGCTTCAATTCGATCGATTCTATATTTTTTAAGTTACCGAGGAAATAATATTCCTGATGGATAACTCCGAAACTGATGGGTCGATTATGGCCAACAGCGAACTTAACTTTCCCATTCAGATGTGCAACCTATCCGCAAAATTGCAAGTCCCTATCTCCTTTCGTTAAGAGTTGTCGAGGCAACGATCACCCATCCAGCTACTGAACTCACACAAGGCTGCTCGGATCTCCAACAGTATAGATCTGATCATGTTCAAACTTGGAACTTGGTAGTAGAGTTAGGATCTGAAGGCTCTCGCAAAATTTCAGCGATGTCGGACCAATAGTTTTTGATATTTAGAATTTTTTTCAATAATTTCTAGTGATACGATCCTCACGAAATTCTGCAAGAATATTTGCATTGCCATTTTACAACTAATAACCATGTTTGAATCGGATCGGTTCTGTATTTTTCGAGTTATTGAGGAATTAAGAACGAAATTTCAGATGGGTATAACTCCAAAACCGTTTTGCCGATTATGGCGATAGACAAACTCAAATGGCGCATACAGATTATCGACCAAACCTGAAAATTTCAAGTCCCTATCACTTTCCGGTCTTAGGTTATCGTGACGCAAATAATATTTTTCAACAATTTTTTAAAAATTTTCTAGCGATACGATTATCACAATATTTCACAAACGTTCTTAGGTTTATATTCTACAACCACTCACCAAGTTTCAATTCGATCCGATTAGTATTTGTTGTAGACAAAATTATTACTCGGAAACCATTGGGCCGATTATGCCCATTAACGAACTTGTCCGTCGTATTGGGATGCGCCACATACCCTGAAAATTTCAAGTCGCTATCTCTTTCCGTTCTCAAGTTATCGTGGCAACGGCCGGCCGGCCGGACAGAATCAAATTTGATCACGAACTCTTGATCAGGAAGTCGAACCCAATCGTATGAGACCATTTTCGGTGAAAAATTTGAAAATTACAGACATTTTGGCAAAATGATAACGCGATGTTCCTCAGAACATACGCACAAAACAAACAAGAGTCTCAAAAATTATTAATCCGAAACCACGGACTTACCCGAGATATTCATTCCTCAAATCCACTCTGAAAATTATATTAAATCAATTGAAACTTATCCAATATTTTATCAAAGTATATACTTATTTCCATCATCATAATATCCACGGGCATTAGAATATCACCAAAAACTATAATATCATGTTATAATCCTCATAATTCTACGATAGCTGAAATGAATTTGACATGTCTCTTATAGGAAAACAAGATGACATGTAAGAGTATGAACACAGATCATATAATAATTCATATACAGGGTGAGTCTTTGACCACTGCATTAATTTTAACCAAAGATTCCTCTCATCAAATGGAACACCTTTTTCATTTACCATTTTTCCAGATTCCGCTCAGGTAAAAAGTTACAAGCGTTTAAAGATTTCACAATGTGCTAATACACTCCCGCATATAAATTATCTATGACATTGTTGGCGGACGAGAATATGGCATGGTAACGTGCTTTACAGCTTGACTCGGGATTCCAACGCTCAGGGACGGATCCATAAAAGTAGTGAAATTTCTGGAGTTTTCCATTTCAAAACATTCAATGAAGAATATCTCGAAAACGGTGCGTTTAAGGAGAAATGATGAAGAATGATATAATGTTCTAAAACGATGGAATATTCTTGAAATGACTCAAGAAAAACTTTATATGCTTTCTTTATGTTAATTTCGTTTAGTTTTATGAATCCACGAGTCCATAACTAGAAAACCAGTAGAAGTAGAAAATAACTAATATTTCAAAAATATGTATCATAGTTATAGGAAACAACATTCATTTTATTCGAAAAAAGGATGTCAAAGCTACAAAATAAAAACTGATTTTTTTTTCAAAATTTCAACAGCCTGTATCTTTTTACCTGAGCTGAACTTGGAAAATTTTTAAATGAAAAAAGTGTTTCATTTGATGAGAGGAATCTTTGGTTAAAATTAATGCAGTGGTCAAAGACTCACCCTGTATAGAATAATTAGAGCATTCTGAGAAAACATAGAAGTACGATTTATTATTGAAATTTTGAAAAATCACATCTTCGAAAGTATTAGCTTGTTAGTGTTGAAAATTATATCATTTCTCAAGATGAAACTGGGAAACTGCATCTTAAAAAAAATCGAATTCGAAATTTGTAATGTAAAAAAAAATTTTTTTTACTTATTCAGAAACCATACAGCCGATTTTGCCCAATACCGAATTTAACCGAGATATTTATCTCTCAAACCTACTCTGAAAATTTTAACTGTCTAGCTCATTCCGTTCGACAGTTTTCGTGTCTACGGCCAGCCGGCGGGACAGAATCGATTTCTACCACGGATTCTTGATCAGTGAGTCGAACTAAATCGTTTAAGACCATTTTCAGCCAAAAATTCAAAATCACAGACATTTGGGCAAATTGATAAGCACTCTGTTCCGAGGAACAAGAACGCCAAAAAGAACATAAAATTCAATACTTGTTCGAATGAAACAACCCATTCACTAGCCTTGAGTCAGAAGCTTTTGCGCGTATGTTCTTCTGTCTGCATGAACCTTTAAGCCGACTCTTTTCAACCGAGTACTTATAGAGTTAAATTCGAAGGGATGTCTATTTTTGAAAATATTTGGAAAATAAATTCGGCTTGAAGGTTTGTGCGGAATCTGACAAATAGTTTCTGAAATATAAAATTTTAATTGAAATTTTATATGATTTATATGTTTATCATGAAAATAATTAAAATATTTAAAGATTTTATTCGAGTTATTCGATCCTCAAAATTTCGCGTAAAATAGTGCGTCAGCATTCTACAAGTATTTACCGAGTTAAATTGGATAGTATTTTGTAATTTTTCAGTTATGAACGAAATTTTCCAATATATCTAAAGATATAGATCTGATCGTGTTGAAATTTAGATCTTGGCTGTAAAATTAGGTTTTGAAGGCTCTCGTTAAACTTCAGCTAAGGTAGTTTCTGCGATACAACCAATTACAAATTACCAAATTTAAATTGGACCGGATCTGATGTGTTTTTTGAGTTAGTTATGTCTATTAACGAACTGTCGCATTCGGATGCGCAACCTACCCTGAAAATTGCAAGTCGAAATATACTTACAATTGGGCATAATGACAGCACGCTGTTTCCTTGAATATGCTTGCAAAAATAGAGATATCCGCTATATTTTGACTAGGATATAATGAAATTGACAGCGTGTGTCAATTCAGATTTCGAATGTAGGCCACTCCATTCATTTCAAAACCGGGAGCAACATAATCGTAGCAACCATGGTGGAAGAAGACACCATTCTTACTCCATGGTAGCAACTATATGTAGAATATCGTGATCAATTGCGAAAAATATCGAAAACCTCAGGCAATTATTATTATTTCGGCTAGGGATCCGTAATTACCTTGCAAAATCCTCCTGTGAAATTCATATAATTACAGATTTTGCTGAAGGATATTATTACAGATAGAAGCTCGATCTTGAACAGTTGCTTTCAAATTAACACCGAATGATGCAAATGAGGATCTTACGCTTTTCAATCAATGTATTAAAATTTCAATACATACAACTTGTTATCTCAACTGAAACAGTAATTTCGTTAACTAATATTTATTGAATATTTCGAAAAAGTTTCTGTGGTTTAACAACTCTTTGACAGAGCCCTTCTTCTTTGTAACAATAAATCTCCATTATTTATCGATTATTTATAAAGTCACTATATGTACACTATACAGGGTGATTCACGAAGACCGTTCGTTAGAATATTTCAAAAAAAGTCTCTAGATAAACACTTGAAATTTTATAGTTAAGCTTTGTTAGGAGAAATAAATTCGTGGAAAAATTTTCAGATTCGTTCGACTTCACTGGAAATGATACCAAGCCAGTTTTTGCGCGCGTGTTCCGCAAGGAACAGCGTGCTATCATTTCGTCACAATGTCTGTATTTTTCGAATTTTTTTTCGAAAATGGTCTCAAACGATTGGGTTCGACTCCCTGATGAAGAATTCGAGGTCAAATTCAATTCTGTCCGTCCGGCCGGCCGGTCCGGCCGGTCCGGCCGGCCGGTCCGGCCGTTAGCACGATAACTCTCGAACGGAACGACTTAGAGCGTTGAAATTTGCAGGGTAGTTTCGTAGCGTAAATATCTCGGACAAGTTCGTTAACGGGCGAAATCGACCGAGCGGTTTCGGAGTTAAGGCCGTTTTTAATAAAAACGTTTTTTATGAATATTTCCGGAACCGATCACTCAATCTTTTTGAAATTTGGCATCAGATTGTAGAATCATGACCTTTATATACCTGCGAAGTTTTGTGTTGAACGGACGGCCCTAAAGTGGCAAAAAAAAATTTTGAAAATTTGAAAATTTTGTTTTCACGATAACTCGAAAAATACTGATCTGATTAAATTGAAACTCAGTAGTTAGATGCAAAAGACCAAAGCAAACACTTTTGCAAAATTTCGTGAAGATCACGTGACATGAAAAAAATAAAAAAATTACTACTATTTTGCGGAATACTTTGCTTTTAATGCCGAAACATATGTTTTTGAGGTTCATGCTGCCCTTTCCGGGCATTTTCCGTATTGCGCATGCGCAGATGAGAAGTCCTTTAACTGCTGTAGTTTTCGTCAGAGAGGATTGGGGTTTTGGGGTGGCGGATGCTATTCCTCCATAGAATTCAGATCCCTGATGAGGGTCTGCGCATGCGTAGATTAAAGATGCGATATCTTCCGAACCACTAGTGTTGGAGAATCGGAGTTTTTTGTAAGGTGTGTTATTTTGAGAGGACTTTTAGCCGCCAGTAGATTGCGCATGCGCAGAAGAGAAGTGACTGTTTTTGGGTTGGATGGGTTATGTTGGGAGTGCTGCGTCGATATTATGAGGTTTTAATAGAATATTCATAGCAATTCAGTGCAAGGACAAGTCAGTTTGGGGGATGTAGCGTTGTTTCCGAGTTAAAGTGTCCGTACCGTGGCCCTGGGGCTAATTTTGAAATTGATGTTACCCCTTACAGGCATTTTTCGTTATGCGCATGAGCAGACCATCAGTAATTTAACTGGTGGTGTTTTCGTCAGAGAGGATTAGGGTTTTGGGGTGGCGGATGCTATTCCTCTATAGAATCCCCTGTTGAGGGTCTGCGCATGCGTGGATTAAAGATGTGATATCTCCTGAACCACTAGTGTTGGAGAATCGGAGTTTTTTGTAAGGTGTGTTATTTTGAAAAGGACTTTTAGCCGCGAGTAGATTGCGCATGCGCAGAAGAGAAGTGACTGTTTTTGGGTTGGATGGGTTATGTTGGGAGTGCTGAGACGATATTATGAGGTTTTAAAAGAATATTCATAGCAATTCAGTGCAAGGACAAGTCAGTTTGGGGGCTGTAGCGTTGCTTCAGAGTTAAAGTGTCCTTACCTTGGCCCTGGGGCTAATTTCGAAATGGATGCAACCCCTTACGGGCATTTTTCGTTATGCGCATGAGCAGACCATCAGTGATTTAACTGGTGGTGCTTTCGTCAGAGAGGATTGGGGTTTTGGGGTGGCGGATGCTTTTCCGCTATAGAATCCCCTGGTGAGGGTCTGCGCATGCGTGGATTCAAGAAGCGATATCTCCTGAACCACTAGTGTTGGAGAATCGGAGTTTTTTGTGAGGTGTGTAATTTTGGGAGGACTTGCAGCCACGAGTATACTGCGCTTGCGCAGACGAGAAGTGAATGGTTTTGGGTTGTTTGGGTTATGTTGGGAGTAATGAGCCGATATTGTGAGGTTTTAAAAGAATATTCATGTCAATTCAGTGCACGGACACAAGTCAGTTTGGGGGAAATAGCGTTGTTTCCGATTTGAAATGTCTGTATGGTGGCCCTGAAGCGAATTTATAAATAACTATATTCGGTAGATCTATATTAAAATGCGTTCGGATTTGGAGAAGATGCAATTTTGTCCCTAACGGAGGACCCACAACCGAATTTTTTTCTGATCTACGGTAAAACTAACAGCCAAACTGTATTGATAGCTATATTTGTTAAAGGAACTTGAAAAAAAAAAAAAAAGCACTGACGTGAAGTCAGTACTCTTTGGCGCGCGTGTTCACGGTGGCTAATTTGAATTGAATTATTCAAAATTTAACAGTGCTGTATCTAAGCTGCCATCAGGATAGAGTAACAAAGTTGGAAAAGAACACAAGTGACTCTCCTTAGTCGCACAAGCTCCTAGAAGATTTGGGAGGGTCAGTATAATCCTAATCATGTTTATAGCACGCGTGCAAAAGCAGATTGACTTAACAATGAAAGAAAAAGTGTAAAAAGTCAATCTGCTTTGGCGCGCGTGCTATAAACATGATTAGGATTATACTGACCCTCCCAAATCTTCTAGGAGCTTGTGCGACTAAGGAGAGTCACTTGTGTTCTTTTCCAACTTTGTTACTCTATCCTGATGGCAGCTTAGATACAGCACTGTTAAATTTTGAATAATTCAATTCAAATTAGCCACCGTGAACACGCGCGCCAAAGAGTACTGACTTCACGTCAGTGCTTTTTTTTTTTTTTTCATTGATATTCAGATTACCCATTGAATTCTACATTGTTTTAATGTGTCACTTACATATTATTCTCTGAAAACTCGTGTGAAATCTGAAAAAGTCTTTAAATTTTCTCAAATAGGGCTTCATTCCAATGTTAATAACTTGTAGATTTTTGCATGAAAATTCCTCATTTTCTAGCATCTATCAGAAGACAATGCTTCTCCTTCGTTGATTAAAAATTCAATTTAACATACAGAGTGTTTCTATTTCAATGTCAATCATGACAAAAACCTCAAAACTATATTTTTTAAAATGAGATTCCATTTTTTTTATTGGTCAGCTGGAATCTACGTTAAAAATTGGTTCAAGCCCTGTGGACAGGAGCTTTCTGGCGCTCTAGTTCAAACAGACAAATTATATCTCCGGAAGTATTGTTTTCTCAGAGTTGGGAATTATATCAATGTATTCTTACGATAGAACTGCATCATAAAGGAAATTCAATTCAAATAATAATTTATTTACCAAGATTAAATGAGCAATCTGAGAATGAGAACTGCACCATGGAAGAAATCAAATTGAAATAGCTGAAATGAATCTGACTCTCTCTTATAGAACAGGATGCCATGTACGAGTATGAACACAGAACATATAATAAAGCTTAGATAGAATAATTATAGCATTCTGCGAAAACATAGAAGTACGATTCATTATTGAAATTTCAAAAAATCATATCTCCGAAAGCATTAGCTTGTTGGAGTTAAAAATGATATCAATGGATTTTTATGGTGAAACTGCATCTTAAATAGAAATTGAATTTGAAATTTGTTCCTCAAAAAAAAAACAATTTTTTTTCGTTACTCCGAAACCATCTGGCCTATTTTGCCCAATAACGAACTTAACCGAGATATTCATCTCCCTAACCTACTCTGAAAATTTCAACTACTTAGCTCATTCCGTTCGAGAGTTATTGTAGAAAAACTTTTTTAAAATTTTCAAAATTTTGTTTTGACACTTTGCGGTAACCTGGTCAATACAAAACTTCACATGCGTATAAAGGTCACGATTCTACAATTTCGTTTGAGACCATTTTCAGCCAAAAATTCGAAAATTACAGACAAATTACAGGCAAATTGATAAGCACTATCTTCCGAGGGACATCTTCCGTATGACAATTGCCCAAAACATGTTTAAAGTACCTACAAATAGTAGATATTCCATAAAACATGTATGAAAGAAGAAAAGTAATAATGAAAAATTACTTTGTATCGATCAAAAATTTCCTGATCTACGTTCACCTTTCTCCTTATCGAACTACAGAATTATGCTTTCAATATTAACGTAACATTTTCAAACATTTTTGGGTGAGGTCCCCGTTGCATCGCCAAAATACGAGTATTTCAACACCAACATAATATTTTTGAAGTTATAATATTCCCTTCCGTCAGTCCCGTCATTAAGTGGGAACTGAGCATGATGAAAAGGAGTCTCACTTCTCTCAGATCTCTTACGTCATGTTCCGTTCCGAAATGTAAGACTTTTCTGAGAAAAACTAATTTCGGAACAAACAACTGAGATTTTTCTCACTTCGATCACATTTCGGAATACAATTTATTCTCATAATTCTTCGATTGCCGAAAGGAATTAGACAATGTCATGTCTGAGGAAAATAAGTTGACATTATGACAATTCATACATAGAATAATTATATCATTCTGTGAAAACGTAGAAATACGATTTATTATTGAAATTTTGAAAAATCATATCTCCAAAAGTATTAGCTTGTTAGAGTTAAAAATGATATCATTGGATTCATATGGTAAAACTGCTTGTTGGAAAAAATTTAATTTGGAATTTGTTATGTAAAAAAAAATTTTTTTTTTTCATACTCCGAAACCATCTGTCCGATTTTGCCCAATAACAAACTTAGCCGAGATATTTATCTCTCAAACCTACTCTGAAAATTTCAACTGTCTAGCTCATTCCGTTCGACAGTTATCGTGCCTACAGCCGGCCGGCCGGACCGGCCGGACAGAATGAATTTCGACCACGGATTCTTGATCAGTGAGTCGAACCAAGTCGTTTAAGACCATTTTCATCGAAAAATTCGAAAATTACAGACATTTGGGCAAATTGATAAGCACTCAGTTCCGAGGAACTAGAGCGCCAAAAATTGTTTATTTTCTATAATACAAACTACTGCTCTAAAATGCTTATTTCCCTTAATATTCGGTAAGTAGTAGTATGAATCTACCTTTTATAGAAAATACACTATTTTGTAACATAGATTCCAGCTGTCCAATAAAAAAATGGGTTCTCTTTTGAAAAAAATGAGTTTTGAGGTTTTTTGTCATGACCGAATTTGACATTGAAATACAAACACCCTGTATATTCAATTGAATCTCCAATTAACAAAGGAGAAGTATTGGTATGTCTTCTGATAGAAGCTAGAAAATTAGGAATTTCCATGTAAAAATTTCTTTTGGTTATTCATTAGAAAATAAATTATGTCGTCACTCTGTAAAAGTGACTGACGTCGTAAGTAGAATTCTATGCGATACGGTGGTTAATTAAAAAGTAACATTGACCTATCCGAGCGTTTAGCTTGAAAACATTCAATAACGCAGTTATGAATTTTGTTCTTCACTTTATCCACACACTGTATATGTATATGTATTTCACGGTGATCTCGTAGAGCAAAATAGTTAGAATAGTTACATTTTCAAATACTGAACCTAATTTTGTAGTATTTTCTTGATCGGAATTCTTCTTTGGATACTACGACCATAGTATAAATCGCTGTATACAGTGTGGAAAAACCAAATGAAATAAATTAATTATCTTGGTTACTGTGCATATTTAGGGAAAATCCCGAAACATGTCAAATTTAAATTTTAAATTGTTATTCTTCTTCGTAAAATTGCGACCCCTACCTTCAACCCCCTTCAAAAGACAGGTCAACCCCCAATCTTTCAAAAAGGTAGTATGGGCTCGTAATATATCATTTGAAAGGTCACGTCATTCTCTATTCAGAAATGTTATCACTATCATGTTTATTGCAAAAATCAAATTAAGAAAAAAAAACAAATGTTTAGAGATATTTGAACAATATCAAAAACTAAAATGTAATACAAAATGTAGCAAAAATATTATGAATGTGAATAAAGTAGATGATCGAAGTGTTCACCGCGAACGCCTTGGCAACATCTTAACCTCAAATAAAAATTTCTTTCAACATGTCAGCAGTGATCGACATAATCGCAAGCGTTATTAGGTCATTCAAATTAAGAGGTTTAGTTTTGTATACAATGCTCTTCACATATCCCTATAAAAAGAAATCGTCGCCCAAACATAAACCTTTTGAGGGAATTGCGTGTGTTCCTCTCTCAATCAATAAACCAAAGCCAGTGAAGCTATCGAGTCTTGTGAGCTTCGAGAGAGAACTGCACTTATAAATAATGCCCCAACTATCTCTGTCTTTATGGTGGATTTATGCAGCATCTATTGACAGTTTTCCAGTATCATTTAACGATTAAAACACGCCTTAAATTTCACACGGAGGTTTATTATGTTCTCATGTAAGTTCACTAATATTATGTATATCTTCACATTTATAAAATTTTTCATATTTTAGCTATTACTATTTTATAACTCTTTAAACAATTGATATCGCCATATATCTCGAATTTTATGTTGACACATTGATTGTCTTTCGAGAAATAATTGCAATCACAATTTCAACATGTGAGCTGAAGCGTCTGGAAAATGTATCTGGAGACTTTTGTTTTCTCTTCAATCAAGTGAATCAAGAACATAATAGAAGAACATATATAAAACAAAATAGGAAGGCTATCAGTATGCATACAACCCTGAAATAGAAGACAGAGAGGAATTTGAGGAAATAATGAATTAATGTATTGGAAATTTCTTTTTCTTATTTTTTCGAATAATAAAACTTCGCAGTCTTACAGCGACACACTTTTTCTTTCCACATTCGAAACTGTTACAGTTCATTATTTCAAGTATTTGGAATTCAAGTAACGAATAAAAATTATAATCCTCCTCCGGAGATTATTCCACTGGGCAAAAATTCATTAAAAATCGGTCAACAAGAATAGGCGCACCAAATAGTACTGACTTAACGTCAGTTCTTTTTATATTTTTTCATTCGCCATTTTGCCATATTTTCACCACGTAAAAAGTTAAGAGCGTTCAAAGACTTCAAAAATTTGCTTATACACTCCTGTATATAAATTATCTATGACTTCGTGGGATTTTATAACATTCAATGAATAATTTCTCAGAAACGGAGCATTTAATGACAAATAATGAGGAATAATTTAATTTTCTAAAATAATTGAATATTCTTGGAATGACTCAAGATAAATCTTCATGTGCTTTCTTTATGCTAATTTCATTTAGTTTTATGAATCCTCGAGTCTATAACTAGGAAACCAGTAGAAGTAGAACAATAATTGAAATTGGATAATACGTGTCATAGTTATAGGAAACTGTAAGCCAAAATTAATTTCTTGTGGAAAAACCATGTCAAAGCTACAAGGTAAAAACTAATTTTATTCTCAGTTTGAACAGCGTATATACGCGTATATATCTTTTCATCTGAGCCGACTTTGGAAAAATGATGGAAGGAATCTATGCTTAAAATTAATGTACAACTCAAAGACTCACCCTGTATATACGCGTTGGCATATACGACTAGGGTTATAAAATAATATAATAATGATTCGTTTCATACATGAATGAGAGTCCACAAGTACTATACTTGTCAGTATACAGCCAGTTTCTAAAGCGCCAGAATCTAGATATGTATTAACGTTTTACTGAGTTCCAATCTGGCTTCAGGTTTGAATTTTTTTTCCGTTTTTCATTACATTGGAAACTTCATGATAAATATTACTATGGATTGTTGAGAAATAGTTTATTAGTATCCATTCTTTATCTCAATAGACACTGATATTGGTAATTAGTCAATTACGGCTTTTATCTACTAGTAGAGTTCTATTTTTACCCACTCAAAAAAGCCAAGAATTATGGGTCGTAATAAGGATGAATTTCCCGTTATATGAGCAAGAAAGGTGTTATTTATGCGAAGGGAATTTCCTGCACGATCTAATAATACTCATTTTGAAGATTGTTTCCAATACATCGATTCATTATTTTCTCAAATTATTCTCTCTTTGCTCTCAAGGTTGTATACATGCTCGTAGCGATATAAGTATCATTCTGGACAAACAATAACCTGGTAAAACTCATTAAGAATAATAAAGCAAAGAGCAATAAAGAATATAAATCCGGTGTTTATCAGCTAAATATATTGGAAAAACAGGTAGAAATTTTGGCATAAGAATTATCACAGCTACCAAAACAACAAAATTCATTCTAATAATTCGAATCATTTATTTGCAGAATGGCATAAGTTTAACACTGATTCAAAATTTCACACAAGTCGAATAAAGGTACGCAACTCAATTAGTGGGAAATGGTGGAAATAAATAGAGAAAAGTGGGAAAGCTCTGTGGACAGGGGTTTTGGCGTGCTATTCAAACTTATAGCCAGAGGGGTCACTCATCCAGGTACTGAACTCGTCTAAAGCTGCATAGCTCCAGAAAAAAATATATCTTCCAAATATTTCCAGTAATATAGATTCGATCGAGTTTGAATTTAGAACTTGGCTGTAAAATAAGCTGAAATATTGAGGGGCATATCATCATTCAAACGGCTCTGAAACCACTCATTGGATTTTGACCATTAACGAACTTAGCCGGCGCATTTGGACTCCAAACCTCTACTCAATCAAAATTTTTCTATTCAAATTCAAATTAATAAATAAAAGCGGTAGGAATGAATTATTGTAAATGTTTACAAAGAACTAGAAGTGTCAGATTATGTTACTATACATAGTTTTAAACAAGTCATAATAAGAAGAAGGAAGAAGAAGAACAGAAAGACATTATTTCCAGGTCATCGTGGTATCGGGAGATCATTACGTGTTAAGAATTTAATATGATGTAGTCTGATGAAGTCGCTGTGTCTACGAAACGCGTCACAATAATAAATAAATTAGTGTACATCGTATATAATTTTTCAAGGAGTTAATATGGATTGGCACCAAGTAAAAGCCACAAGCATTCTATCAGAACTATCAAGATAATATTTGAGGCAATAAGTTTTCCAAAATACATTTAGATATCTCCCTGGAAATGAACCTCAAGAAGAAAAACTTTCTAAATGAACTAGAGATATTCCATTATACGAATTATACAACTGCCCAGACTCAGATATTCTTTCAAACCAGAACTATTGTCTATTAGTTCCCTAGTGACTGAACAAATATTTGCGCAACGCTTCAAATTTGTCGTGCAGTATAATTTAGCGGCGTTATGCAATAATAATGCTAATTACTGCAAAATTTTACTGTCGTTAACCTTTTTGGTCTTGGCGCGAGCTAAGTTGGATACATTGTTACGCATTCGGATTTGATGAGTTTAATAGCAGTAATCTTAAATTAATCATTACATTCAGTTGGAAATTATGCCGTATGATGTTTTATGTATTATTTCGGTTTCCACTGAGAAATTCTAGTGGTTTAAAAATGTATCTGAGGCATATCGATGTTAATATGATGATCCAGTTGAAAATGTAACGATTGGAATTATTTATTTTTACAGAACGCTTCTGTACTACGAGTAGAGCAGCGAATATCAGAAACTGAACCTCTATGAATAATGTCCAAATAATGAACCCAAACGATTGAACAAATACAGACATTTGGGCAAATTGATAAGCACTCAGTTCCGAGGAACTAGAGCGCCAAAAAGGAATTGAACACTACAAAAGTAACTACACTCTTGTCCACTACAGTTTTTGTCGTCTGACAGATGTTTCGGAAACAAAGTTTCCATCTTCAAAGACGAAGCGTTACTAGAGCATTCAATCAATTTCTACACTTGGGTTAACATTATACCCTTTGTCATAAACCGATTAGTGAGAATAATGAGTTGTTAGTAAGGGTTAGATCATTATTGAGTAAAATATCTTTTCTCTTATACATTTCGATAACTTCAAGTGTTCTTAAGTACAATTTCTTGGAATTTTTCAACAATTTTTTCGAAATTTACTGAAATTGGGTGGCCAGTTGTTAAAACCTGATTTGCAACAGCAGTTTTATCGATGTTGTTCCGAATGTGTCCCGTACGCTCTTTATACCGTGTGAGAATATTTCTGGTTGTTTGCCCGACGTAGCACTTACAATCTAAACATTTAATTTCATATATACCCGATTTTAACATGTCCGAAGTTTTATCGAATGTATTTCCTTGGAGTTGTTTCATTTTCGTGGAAGTTTTGAAAGCCAGTTTTATATTAATTTAAAAATATTTTTGACTTGTTGTTTGTTATCGGATGGAACGCGAAAGCGTGGAAAACTTTTACAGATTTTTGCGCGTATGTTCTGGGGAACCTCGCGTTATCATTTTGCCCAAGTGTCTGTAATTTTCGAATTTTTCGCCAAAAATGGTCTCAAACGATTGGGTTCGACTCCCTGATGAAGAATTCGAGGTCAAATTTGATTCTGTCCGGCCGGCTGGCGTTGCCACGATAATTTGAGAACGGAAAGAGATAGCGACATGAACTTTTCAGGGTAGGTGACGCATCCCAATAGGACGGACAAGTTCGTTAATGGGCATAATCGGCCCAAGGGATTACGAGTAATAATTTTTTCTACAACCAATACTTATCCGATCGAATTGAATTTTGGTGGGTACTTGTAGAATATAAACCAAAGGACATTTGTGAAACTTTGTGAGAATCGTATCGATAGAAAAATTTTAAAAAATTATTAAAATATCATTTATGTCACGATAACCTAAGAACGGAAAGAGATAGTGACTTGAAATTTTCAGGTTAGGTTGCGAATCTGAATGCGACATTTGAGTTCGTTTATAAGCATAATCGGTCAATATAGAAAATTATTGAAAAAAGTTCTATATATCAAAAACTGTTCGTCCGACATCGCTATAATTTTGCGAGAGCCTTCAGAAACTAACTCTACTGCTAAGTTCCAATTGTAAACATGATCGGATATATTGTCGGAGATCAGAGCAGCCTTGTGTGCGTTCAGTAGCTGGATGGTTGACCGTTGCCTCAATAACTCTCGAACGAAAGTAGATTGGGGTTTGCAATTTTCAGGATAGGTTGCACATCAGAATGGGAGAGTTAAGTTCGCTGTTGGCCTTAATCGAACCAACGGTTTCGAAGCTATACCCATCTGGAATATTATTTCCTCGATATAGACTCAATCGAATTGAAGCTTGGTGACTAGTTGTAGAATATCGACATGAAGGCATTTGTAAAATTTTGTGAGGACCGTACCACTAGAAAATGTTTTAAAAATTAAGAAAAATTAATAAAAATAATATGTATCTCATGATTCCTTCAGAATGGAAAGAAATAGCGACTTGCAGTTTTCTGGGTGATTGCGCATCTGTATGCGACATTTAATTTCGTTAATTAGCATAATCCGCTAAATTCTTTGGGAGTTATATCAATCTGAAATTTGGTTGTTGCTTCCTCAAAAAATACAAAACCGATCCAATTCAAACATGGTTATTAGTTGTAGAATGCCATCGCTAAAATTCTTGCAAAATTTCCTGAGGATCGTAGCACTAGAAAATTTTAAAAAATCATTTAAAGAAAAATCGGTTCAAGCACTGACGTGAAGTCAGGTGCTTTTGCGCGTATGTTGCATTGTCCATTCTCCTGTATTGGACACTCTTAATCGAATTTACCATGGTTAATTCGATTAACGTGGAAGATCACTAGAAGAACTGTTCATTTCAACAGTGTTTACGTTTGTGTAAGAGAGAAACTATGACATAATCATGTGCCAAAATCAACAAGTCTTTTTACTTGATAAAATTGTTCCTGAGTATTTATCATGAATATCTATTTGTTCAAGCTGTTGCAAATATCGGGAATAATAATTGAAAAGTGGAGTTTTATACGCAAGGGTCTCACATTGCTTGAAATAATCACCCGTTCCTGAAATATTCATAAAACTTTCCCCTTAAGAAGAACAATTTTCATCAGTTTGACATTTCCGTGCCGCAAGTTATTTTTTCCGCATGATGCGGAATAGTGTTACTTTGTCAACCCAAATACGTGCGGAAAGGTACTACTTTGTGCCCGCTCTAAAAAATATTTTGCATACTTGAATCACTGAAAGAGTAGTAAATATTGCCGGAAAACAATCTCTAGAAGTAAGATTTCAATCCATGTGACAATTTTGAGGTACATGAGAGCTCACCTATTGCATTTAGTGTTAAATGTTTGTATGTGAAATATTTTAAATAATTTCAAAACGCTACATCAATCATTTCAATATCAGACTCACGATTTTTCCAATGAAAATCTATTGTAAACTTCAGAGTCAAATCAATTTATTAGTGATTCATCCCACTTGTAATGTGTTTAACCTTCAGTAATTAGAAATATCGACAGGAATTCTGCAGAATGTTCGCTCTCTTTGAAGCAACAGATCCTTGTAAAATCAATATGTGACCTTTTTAGCCTTGCAATATTCATGTGGAAGATAGAAGAAGTATTTTGTACTAATCAGATTAAATTGCCTATTTCAGCCATTTGCAAAAGAAGAATAAATCGGAATTATGTATTGGGTTGTTCATATTCATTCTCTATTCTTGATCATCAAAATAACGAGGCCAAAATTATTAAAAACACCAGTATAAATCAAATTCAAACGTGTGACGTCAACGTAGAGTGATTCAAATCGGTTGTTGTTCTGCTTGCTGATGAACTCAAAATGCACATGGGTGATTTTGTTCTAACTGTTATTGTTTTTATGAAAAATTGTTCAATTCTATCACCAAACCTTTTTAGTTTTTCCCTACATATTATTATTCTATTACATTGTAAAAATGAAAGTACGATATGATTTAGCTACAACTAGGTCAGTATACGAGTATAATAACGAAAATGAAAATACAATTATTTTTTTTATGTTTACATCATTTTAAAAAATGTCGATGTATATCGATGAATTACACGCCGGCTTTTTATTTGGCCATCTGGTATTTCTCGGAAATTTAGAGTGCTTCGATAGAAAATATCGAGAAATCTCCGAAAAATTAACACGAAGTCTAACTTTCTTCTACGTTCCTACGCGAATCCCAAGTAATTACGTTTGTTTGTTGGTTTGTTTGTGTTAGCAGCCTAGAGACGCTTATTGCACCCCGGTCGGTCTCCTATTAGCTGACAGGGTCTCATGGTTGATCCCCTTGAGATCGGGTCGCTAGCTGCCAAGGGGTCGATTCCCTGCAGCTCAGGTTTACTTAACCGTGCTAAATCCTGCACCGCTACAGTGTCCGATTAGTAGACCAGGTACTGCCCTTAGCTTATTCCCACTCAGTAGTAGGACTTCTTCAGTTAGTAAGGGGCAGGGCTGCCCCATCATTAACTCACTTCGCCCCTGTCTCGAGTGTGCTGCTCGAGTGACACCTTTCACAACCGATTTGGTCACCCCTACTCCCGGCTCCGGCCGAAAGAGTGCGATGCTGAGCCCTCTCTAGCGAGTGCTTCAGCTCTTTCATTCCAATTAACCCCCGTGTGCCCTGGCACCCCCAGAGCTCAACTCGGTTTCTGGCAGCCAAGGTTTCCATGTGTTGTCGGCATTCCAGCACAAGCCTGGAGTTAATTCCCCAGCTGGCTATTGCCTTAAGTGCCGCCTTACTGTCCGAGAGAATTCGACACTTGCCATAATGGCTACTTGTCATAAGAGTTACTTACAGTAACGCTTCGTCTTTGAAGATGGAAACTTTGTTTCCGAAACATATGTCTGACGACAAAAAACTGTAGTGGACAAGAGTGTAGTTACTTTTATAGTGTTGATAATGGCTACTACTTCCGCCTGGAATATAGTGGTGCATTGTCCAAGCGACATCGGAATGCTCACAGTGGGTGCAGCCCCATACACTCCAGCTTCATCCCCCCATCACTGAACCGCCCGTGAACCATGTTATTTCTCTGTGCGGTCTTTTCTCCGCCTCCGCGGGTGTCTTCATCCCCAGCTTGAAGGAAGGATCAAATTTGTGAGTTACTGGACTCCAGTCGCTCACCGTGTTCAGGATCGGGTGACTAATAAGTCCCCAATCCCAGCGTGTCCGTATGACCTTTGCTTCCAGTCACCGTTTAGCTGCAGCCTGTAGGCCCCCAGGCTCGCTTCGTCCTTCACCAGAAGGCGAAGGGGAGTACCGTGAGAACCTCCATAGCCGCAGTTGGGGTACCTCCAGTTGCTCCAGTAGCACAAAGCGAGGCCAGTCCCTGAACTTGCTTAAACTCTTTGACGGTCCTGCTCTGGTTCATATTTGTACACCACACAGCCCTAGCAAGCAGGGCCTCACTATAGCAGTGTAAATCTACCTTGTGATTCCCGGGCTCAAGCCCAATGTTTTGCCAATTTCCCTGCGTGCAATCATGAGAATTTTCTTTTCCTTGGCAACTGTTTATAAGAGTAATTTATGTTATCAAAAAGTAAAGAAATCCATTATCTATGATAAAATAATTAAATTGGGAGAAACTAAAACACCCACAATTCAAAACGTAAACTGCGAAAAATTAATTAAATAAATCCCTCCATCCACCGAATGCGGTCCAGAGCTTTCTATCGACATAACTGTAGAAAAATTCCTGAAACTTGTGCAAACATTGAAAATTATCAATCCTCCAATCCTTTCGTTGAATCGCCTCTCTAAGGGTAGAAAATTAAGGGTTGAAGCTGAATGAATAATTCGGAACCAATATCTTTTGATGTTTCAATGCTTAATCTAAAATTTTTCATCGTAATGTTCTAAGATTATAAAAAATAATATGTTGAAAATGTTAATAAAATTCAAAAGATATATAAACAATCGTTAAAATATGTATAGTATAATGAACTTTTGTGTAGAATTTCCAGCTTTATTTTCAGTTTCGGAAAGTTATTTCCACGTACCACTAAAAACGATTATGTTATGCAATAATCTTAATACACTATAATAATTGCGCTTGGATATAAATATTGTATTAAATAAATTTTATAATTTGATTTTTCCTCAGGGTCAGGGGAGTTCTTCCGTTAATTATCTTCACCTTAATAACTGTGTTTTTAATTAATGGTACACAATACTATTAATTGATTGAATTCTAATTGTATTGTCGGAAATGCACAATTTATTACATCTTGTTCTACATGAAACGGAAATCTGAAAAACACGTACGAGACCAATGTTCTTATTTGCTATAAATCTCCGTTGCTACTGTAATATTCAATAAAAATATCTCTTGTTGGTATTGATGTTTATACGATGTGATCTTCACATTATTTATATGTCAAAATGGAGAATCATGGTTTCCAATATTCACAAGAGCTTTTTTATTGCCACGGGGAATTCTACAAAATTATTTCAAGAACTTATCAACTATTTAATGAAAAACATCCCAATATACCAACAATGTCTACACCTCGGAAGATTCTGGTTTTCAACACATTCGACGATACAAAGAATTTTGCAAGAACAGAAGATGCATATTCATCAAGTTGGTTATCCAAACGTTATAGAATGTTTCGGTAGACTTTTTTGGAATAATTGCTGGTATATCTATATGTTGTACATTAAGTACGTGACAAGTTCCCGATATAGAGGGTCTTTATAAATGATTTTAACATCGCAGTTGGCTTTGGATTTTTATTTTCCACTTCTCACTTTTTGTGTTATGTTTATATCATAGAATTTCTGAACTGACTGATTCTTTTTGAAATTCGACAAAATTCAGTTTTGAAATTATTTAAATCTGCAATGACTTATAATTCAGAACAAAACAAATTGATTGTAATGTCCTTTTACCGCAATGGTACATTAATCAATGGTGAATGGATTTCTTCTATAGAGGCCTGTAAAAATGAATATCTGGCGAAATATCCTGATGTGCAGATTCTAGAATCTTCTCTAGAACACAATAGAGGTGTTATAAACAGATTCATGCAGACTGGAAACGTTAAGAAGGGAAAATCCACAGGAAGACCTCAAGTTTCTCAAGAATTTGTTGAAGAACTGAGATCATGACTTGAACAAAATCCTCAAATGTCCCTGAATAAATCTTTACAGTTTGGTGTCTCCTTGAGTACACAAAGTATTGAAAAAAACTCAAATTGTTCCCTTATAAAATAACGATGGTACAGCAACTCCTACCAATAGATGTTCTATGTCGCCTAGAGTACTGGTATTGGTTCATAAACATTCATAAACCAACTGGATGACGAAGAAATACAGTTGGGATGTTTACAATAAAATGGGGCAATTGTCCATACTACTTCTGCAAATCTAAGATAATCGCAGGAGTTATATAACAACCATATAATGAGTCAAGGACTCCAGCCTTCCTTTCCAAAACGCTCTCCAGACTTGACTCCCCTGGACTTTAGCATCGTTCATCCTTCAGAAAACAAAGAGCTCTACTGACACTCATGATTTCGATATCGTTATTGAAAGTGAATTCAGGCGTTCTCCGTATATAATCAACAAGAACTTTGGATTCAACAAAACTGAAAAATTAAAACAAAGTAAAGTAAATGAAAACGAGTTTCCCAAATTTTGCGTGCTTGTTCCACCGGCGCCAGGCACACAGTACGAGCGATAACTCTCGAAAGAAATGTGTTAGACAAATTAACTGTGCAGTATAGGTTTGGGGCATTAATATCTCGGCTAAGTTCGTTAATGGGTTAATACACCGGGCGGTTTCGCAGTTATGGCCATTTTAACTTTAAGCGTTTTTACTGAATATTTCCGGAAGTACTTATTTGATCTAACTGTACTTTAGCTTCAAGTTGAAGAACTACGACCTTTATATGTAAGCAAAGTGTTATATTGATTGGATGACAAGGAACAGAACAAAGTTTCACAAATTAGAAAATATTGTTTCTCCTAGGATCTTCTAAGAGGTCTACTTGATTTATCAGCGTCAGTATAAAATAGGATCATAATGATCTCATCAACAACCGCACCTAAGCATATTGACTTCACTATAGAAAAACTAGAAAAGTTAGAAAAGCACTGACGTGAGGTCACCCTGCTTTTGTGCGCTTGCCAATGACATTATTATGATTATATGCTTTTCTGACCCTCCTAGACCTCCCCCAGGAAGACCCCTCAGAAGCTTGTGGGAGTTAGAGAATCATTTGACGATATTGACGCAGAAGAATTGTTTGATGCATTCTCTGATGCTCTTTCATCTCTGGTGTCCGGTAATTCTGATACTGCTCTGCAAAGTAGGTGCAGTAATCTAATAATTATATCGATATTTGGTTTTCTGATCGTCCACATTATTTGAACCTTACCAAAACGTCAATCATAAGATTTCACCATACCAAAAAGGTGAAACTGAACGTTGAAATTGGATGGCGAATAAATTCCTTTTGACGTTTAAATGTTGATACTTACATAGAAATATGGATCATGCGGAGTAATATAAATAAGTGGAAAAGTTTAACTTTTCCACTTGTTGATACTTACCTTAAATGAATATCACATTGTTCCAAATTTATAACTTACTTATATACTTACTTACTGATTTTTATTGGAGGTTAACATCTACTTCATTAACATTCATAATATTTCGCTACATTTTAGTTTTTGATATTGTACCAAATTTCGCTAATCACTTTTATTTATTTTTTCTAATTTGATTTTTGCAATAAACATTAAAGTGATAACATTTCCGAATAGAGAATGACGAGACCTTTCAAAGGATTTATCACAAGCCCATACTTCCCACTTGAAAAACTGAGGTTTGTACCGGTCTTTCGAAGGGGGTTGAAGGTAGGGTTCGCATTTTTACGCAAGAAGGATGAGTATATAATTTTACGGGATTTTGCATAGATATGTACAGTAACCAAGATAAGGAATTTATTCCATTTGGCTTTTGCACAATGTATGTCAGTATTATCAGTAGACAACCGTCTGAAATTTCGTTTTCTAATACCTCGAAAGACACTAATCTGATCAAATTATAACTTGTAGGTTACCGACGCAAAATTTCGTGAGGATCATATGAATAGAAAATTTAAAAAAATTCGTATCTCTGAAAGTTCCGTCAGAATTCGCTGAAACTTTACAGGACCATTCAAAACCTTATTTTACAGCCATGTTCGAGATTCAAACTCGATCGGATCTATATTGTTGGAAATATTGGGAAAATTTTATTTTTTTTCTTGGAAGCCAAGCATCCTTGGGCGAGTACAGTATCTGGATGGGTAGCCGTTCTGGCTATGAATGCGAATAAACTCGCCAAAGCAGACTGATCTCATGTCAGAGCTTTCCAATTTTATTTTCTCCAAAATATGAAAATGTAGTTTTCAGGCAACAGGCCATCATGCGAAGTTCAACTCAAAATGTGAAAACTTTTAGTATATTTCATTTTTGACGCCCTTGTTCCACGGAACAGACTCACTGATCAAGATTCGAGGTCAAAATTGATTCTGTCCGGCCGTTAACAAGATAACTGTCGAACGGAATGATCTAGATAGTTGAAATTTTCAAAGTATAGGTTTCGGACATAAATATCTCTAATGAGTTCGTTATTGGGCAAAATCGTCCTGATGGTTTCGGAGTAACGAAATATAAAAAAAATGTTTTCATTATAAATTTCAAATTCAATTTTTTTTTTAGATGCAGTTTCACTATAAGAATCCTTTATTATAATTTTCAACTCTAACAAGTTGATACTTTCGGAGATATGATTTTTCAATATTTCATCGTACTTCTATATGTTTTCACAGAATGTGAATTCTCTCTGTCTGTGTTCTATCAGTGATCACTGATATTCATACATGTCTTCTTATCTACCTATAAGAGACATGTCAAATTTATTTATGTACTAGAAAACCATGTTATGATTGAATGCAAAATGACCAATTATAGGATATTATAATTTTTGGGTGATATACCCCTAGCCTATATGCATTTAGATAAGCCATATGATGGAAATATATACTTTGGTTAGTTAATCAAATTGGGTTCAGAATATCTCCCGTGGAACATATCTGGAATATTGGCTAAGTTTCAATGGATATAATATAATTTTCAGAGAAGATTTGAGGAGTGAATATCTCGGATAAGTTCGTTATTTCATTTCAATTTAAGAAGCAGTTCTATTATAAGAATCCATTGATATTATTCCCAACTCTGAGAAACAAATACTTTCGGAGATATGATTTGTCAACATTTTAACAAGAACGCCAAAGCTCGCTCCTGTCTACAGGGCTTACCCACATTTTTGGCGCTTATGTTCTTCGGAACAGAGTGCTTATCAATTTGCCCAAATGTCTGTAGTTTTAGAATTTTTGGCTGAAAATGGTATCAAACGATTTGGTTCGACTCACTGATCAATAAATCCGTGGTTGAAATCGATTCTGTCCGGCCGTCTATCCTTTAACACAATAACTCTCGAACGAAAGGAGTTAGAGGATTAAAATTTGCAGGGTAGCTTTGGAGCGTAAATATCTCGAACGGGTTCGTTAACGGGCGAAATCCATCAAGCGGTTTCGGAGTTATCCATTGATCCATTGATATCATTTTCAACTCCAACAAGCTAATACTTTCGGACATATGATTTATCGAAATTTCAATAATGAATCGTTCTTCTATGTCTTCACAGAATGCTATATTTATTCTATCTATGATTTATCATATGATCTGTGTTCATACTCGTACATGTCATCCTGTTCTATAAGAGAGAGTCAAATTCATTTCAGGTATTAAATTTGATTTCTTCCATGGTGCAGTTCTCATTCTCAGATTGCTCATTTAATCTTGATAAATAAACTATTATTTGAATTGAATTTCCTTTATGATGCAGTTCTATCATAAGATTACATTGATATAATTCACAACTCTGAGAAACCAATACTTTCGGAGATATAATTTGTCTGTTTGAACAAGAGCGCCAGAAAGCTCCTGTCCACAGGGCTTGAACCAATTTTTACTATACAGGGTGAGTCTTTGACCACTGCATTAATTTTAACCAAAGATTCCTCTCATCAAATGAAACACTTTTTTCATTTACCATTTTTCCAGATTTGGCTCAGGTAAAAAGTTACAAGCGTTTAAAGATTTCACAATGTGCTAATACACTCCCGCATATAAATTATCTATGACATTGTTGGCGGACGAGAATAAGGCATGGTAACGTGGTTTACAGCTTGATTCGGGATTCCAACGCTCAGGGACGGATCCATAAAAGTAGTGAAATTTCTGGAGTTTTCCATTTTAAAACATTCAATGAAGAATATCTGGAAAACGGTGCGTTTAAGGAGAAATGATGAAGAATAATATAATGTTCTAAAACGATGGAATATTCTTGAAATGACTCAAGAAAAACTTTATATGCTTTCTTTATGCTAGTTTCGTTTAGTTTTATGAATCCACGAGTCCATAACTAGAAAACCAGTAGAAGTAGAAAATAACTAATATTTGGAAAATATCTATCATAGTTATAGGAAACTTTACGCCAACATTCATTTTATTCGAAAATGTTATGATTGAAAAGGATGTCAAAGCTACAAAATAAAAACTGATTTTTTTTCAAAATTTCAACAGCCTGTATCATTTTACCTTAGCTGAATTTGGAAAAATGTTAAATGAAAAAAGTGTTTCATTTGATGAGAGGAATCTTTGGTTAAAATTAATGCAGTGGCCAAAGACTCACCCTGTATAGGTACGATAGCAAGACATTTATAGTTCGGAATCCATTACTTATGATTTGCTTCAATTCGCTGGTACCTCAAATAGTACTCGTTAATAATGTTTCGATTTTAATGTATAACGAGAATAAATCAAACTTTCTGAAATAATCAGGATTTATTGCTCAATCTAGCTCTCTCTGATCGAATTTGATGTGCTCAAATGTCCCGTAAAAATCAGTTATTAACCACATAAACCGCGCTTAATATCAGGGATATTCCGCTCTATCCATGAAGTATTGTGGTATTATTATCGGATTAATTGCTTCTCTTCCAATAGTTCCCACCAACTCAAGATGATACGGAGTTTTGCTCCTCACTAACGATTCTAACATACATAATCTCCGACTCTAAGATATCCGTCGGGGTAGCCGAGCAGTTCGTGTGACCGAAACTTGATTGTGATTTTGGTGCAACAGATCGACTTTTTCAGTTTTAAGGGTGAGTTTTTTCATTTCGATTAATTATTTTCTCGAAATAAAGGGATGGGGTAAAATCAGATAAACTTGATAGCAAATGGGAATATTTTCTTCTTTGCGATTAAAATTTCGAAATTTATAAAGGAGATATAAATTTAAAAAAATTGGTTCAAGCACTGACGTGAAGTTGTGAGCTTTTGCGCGTATGTTCTATTGTCCTGTATTGGACAATCTTAATCGAATTTACCATGGTTAATTCGATTAGATTCTGAAGGCTCTCGCAAAATTTCAGCGATATTGGATGAATAGTTTTTGATATATAGAATTTTTTTCAAGTTTTGCAAGAACTTTCGCGTTATTATTCTACATCTAATAACCATGTTTGAATAGGATCGCTTCTATATTTTTCGTGTTATTGAGGAAATAATAACCAAATTTCAGATGGGTATAACTCCAAAACCGTTTGGCCGATTATGCTTGTAGACAAACTCAAATGTCGCATTCAGATGTACAACCTAACCTGAAAATTTCAAATCGCTTCCTCTTTCCGTTCTCAGGTTATCGCTTATCAAAACATATTTTTTAATAACTTTTTTAAAATTTTCTAGCGATACGATTCTCACAAAATTCCACGAACGTGCTTAGGTTTATATTCTACAACTATTCACCAAGTTTCAATTCGATCGGATTCATATTGGTTGAAAACAAAATTATTACTCGGAAACCATTGGGCCGATTATTCCCATTAATGAACTTGTCCGTCGTAATGCGATGCGCCATCTACCCTGAAAAATTCAAGTCGCTAGCTCTTTCCGTTCTCAAGTTATCGTGGCAACGGCCGGACGGCCTGCTGGACTGAATCAAATTTGACCTCAAATTCTCCATCGGGGTGTCGAACCAAATCGTTTGAGACCATTTTCGTCTAAAAACTCGAAAGTTAAAGACATTTGGGTAAAATGATAACGCGATGTTCCCCTTAACATACGCGCAAAAAAAGCATTTATCGATAGCCATTGAACGTAGGAGAATCAAATTTCAACCCCAAACTTGTCACGATGAATATGATTTGTTATTCGGTAGTTATTAAACATCGCAAATTTTACAAATAATTGGTTCAAGCACTGAAGTGAAGTCAGGAGCTTCTGTGCGCATGTTCTATTGTATATTTGCCTCGATTGGACGCACATCGATATTAACCGTTTTCTCAGCTTTTATAAGATATGATGAATACATTTCGTATCATTTTAATGACAAACGTGTGTCTAAGTTCACCGAACTTTTAATTTTGACATACGTATTCTATCGGAATTGAAATTCATTAAATATCCAATAATGTACGGAAAAATTTAACTTTCAATTCAGGATAATTTATGAAATTCCGCGAAAATTAGCGTGTCGGTATTCCACAATTAATAACGGAGTTTTAATGGGATCGGATTTGTATATTTTGAGTTATAGAGGAAATAACAACAAAATTTCAAATGTGTACTACTCCAAAACCATTTTGACCACTGTGCTTATTAACGAAAGATGTCGCATTCGGATGTTCAACCTACCCTGAAAATTGCAACTGGCTTTCTCTCAGTTATCGTGAGATACATAATATTTTCCATAATTTTTTGAAATTTTCTAGGTATACGATCTTCACAAAATTTCACATAGGTACGTCTTTATGTAAGTAAATATTACCCAACTAGTTATCAAGTTTTAATTCAATCGGATCTGTATTTTATGAGTCATCGAGAAAATAATATTCCAGATGAGTATAATTCTGAAACCATAGGCCGATTATGCCCAACAACGAACTTAACTGTCCGATTCGGATGTGCAACCTACCCTGAAAATTGCATGCCGCTATGTCTTTCCGTTCGAAAGTTATCGTGATAACGGTCACCCATCCAGCTGCTGAACTCAAATGGAGAGAATCGTTATATATATTTTGAGTAGGAAATACTAAAATTTTCGTAATGTTCGAATTTTTTGCCGAAAGTGGTCTCAAACGATTAGATCCGACTCATTGATGAAGAATTCGAGTTCAAATTTGATTCTATCCGGCCGGCTGACCGTTGCCACGATAAATTGAGAACGAAGAGAGCTAGCGACTTGAAATTTTCAGGGAAGGTGGCGTGTCCAAATGCAACAGACAAGTTCGTAAATGGGCATAATCGGCTCAAAGGTTTTTCAGTACGAATTTTTATACAACCAATACAGATCCGATCGAATTGAAACTTGGTACCTAGTTGTAGAATACCGACATAAATACGTGTGTGAAAGTGTATGAGGATCGTATCACCAGGAAATTAAAAAAAAATTATTAAAACATATCATTTATGTCACGATAACTTGAGAATGGAAAGAGATAGCGACTTGCAATTTTTAGGGTAGATTGCGCATCCGAATACGAGATTTGAGTTTGTTAATAGGCATAATCGGCTGAATGGTTTTGGAGTTATACCTAACTGAAATTTTGTTCCTCAATAACTCAAAAATTACAGAACCGATCTAAATCAATAATGGTAATTTGTTGTAGACTAACGAATATATATCAGAAACTATTCGTCTGACAGCGCTGAAATTTTGCGAGAACCTTAAAAACCTAACTGTGCAGCCAAGTTCCAAGTTAAAACACGATCGGATCTATATTGTTGGAGATCCGAGCAGCCTTGGATGAGTTCAGTAGCTGAATGAGTGACCGTTGCCACTAATGGAAAGATATAGGGACTTGCAATTTGCAAGTTAGGTTGCACATCCGAAAGGGAGAGTTAACTTCGTTGTTGGACATAATCGGCCAAACGGTTTCAGATTTATACCCATCTTAAATGTTGTTGTTATTTCCTCAACAACTCAACATATACAAATCCGATCCAATTAAAACTTGGCAATTACTTGTAGAATGCCGACTTGCTAGTTTACGAGAAATATAGTATGTGTATCACTAAAAAAAATAAAAAAAATGTTCTGCAAAAGTTTTATATTTTAGCAACTATTCGTCATAATCCGCTGAAATTCCGCACATATCTTCAGGCCACCATTCTACAATCGAGTACCGAATTTCAGCTCGATCGACTTCGTATGAGGAATGAATAGACAATGGAACGTGCGCCCGAAAGCCCCTGACTTCACGTCAGTGCTTCTCTCGAATTTGTAGGTACACTTTGGATACTAGGTAAATTCACGCTTAGAACCAACTCACATCATATCAAGAACATACATTTATTGAATATATTATTAGATACATAATATATAGAACGTTTATTATTTCTTTTTGACGCTCTTGTTCCTCGGAACAGAGTGCTTATAAATTAGCCCGAATGTCTGTAATTTTCTAATTTTTGGATGAAAATGGTATTTAAGAATCCGTGCTCGAAATCGATTCTGTCCGTAGATACGATAACTCTCGAACGGAATGAGCTAGTCAGTTGAGTTGAGTAGGTTTGGGAAATAAATATCTCGGTCAAGTTCGTTATTGGGCTTAATCGGCAAATTCGGAGTAACGAAAACATTTTTTTTTACATTACAAATTTCAAATTCAATTTTTGTTAAGATGCAGTTCCATCATAAGAATTCATTAATGTCATTTTCAACTCTAACAAGCTAATACTTTCGGAGATATGATTTTTCAAAATTATAAAAATACATCTTATTTCTAGGCTTTCACAGAAGTTTGTTTATATAATTCGTACTTTGAAAATAGGTAGTTAGTGAGTCGAAAATGAATAGTACAAGGAAGTCGAGCATAATTTATGAGGCATTCTCTAATTATGGAAAATTTAGAACGGGATTTCCAACTAATGTAAAGGTAGTTATTCCTTAGTAACACTATTCAAGATTTCCTACATAAGTATTCTGGTTTGAGTTCTCTCTGGACTGATTACATTAGATTTGTTTCATAAATAAAACTGGCAATTTAATTCACCCAATTTTTCAGAATGACTCCTGATAGTTTTGGAACACTTGTAGCCAAAATTGGACCGTCATATGAAGATAAGACGCAAAGGGAATTTAAGTTCCTTCATGATGCTGTTCTATCATAAGGATAAATTGATATCATTCCCAACTCAATACTTTCGGAGATATGATTTGTCAAAGTTTGAACAAGAGCGTGTTTATAGTTATGTTGCAGTTTCTACTCATTTTACATAAGTTGAACTCTATACCTGAAACGTCATTCTCTTTCTCGCTGGCTGCTCGAACGGTCGGTTTCACAAAACTTTGACAGCTCTTAATCGCCAAATTAGTACGATTCTATGTCGATTTTCAGTTCATTTTTGATACAACCATCGAATTAAATCCACAATTAAGCTAATCGAAGCTTCGTGAAACCCACCATAAATGTATTTATTGTATTACTTGAATAGTTAGCGATATTGCTGTATTTTTCTTCGGTAATAATTGTACAGATTTCTCTTCGACACTTCCACTCTCCAAATATTTTATCTGCTATGTCCACTTTATTTCTGAAATATTCCTCAGTATATCCTTCAGCAACCGAAATACGTAATGATTATATGACTTTTGTCACAACGATAAACAAAACGATGGTCAAGGGAATGAGTCCATTGCCAATGATATTGTAATAAAAAATCGTAATTTATTTAAAAAAAAATACTTAATTGCGATTTCAACGTTTATTGGAATGTATCGCTTTAACTACTATACACAATGTACTATTTCCTCAGACCTATTTTAAGAATTGATCTATTTCAGTTGATTTTAACCTTAGCTATTCGGTACTGTAATTTCAATTCAATCCAAGCGCACGGAGCCTGCAATTTCAGTTGTAAAGCATGGGTGAAAACGGATTCAAACGTAATAGATATTGCGATTAATTCGTTGTTATGTATCAACATCACAAGATAATATTCATTGTTCTATACAAACAAGAAACTCAATTAATGCAAAGCAGATCCACTCTTCCAATGTTGCCTCTCATATTCATTGTGACTGTCATTCATAAAATGTCTTCAATTTAAACATAATAATTACATATTTGTTCACAAGTCCACTATATATTTACTACCCATCTTATTCAGAAATAATCAAATGCACCACCGCATTGGCGTCAGGAACTTTGACGCGCACTTTCATAGAATAATAATCATTACAACTGATTTTGGACAACCTACACTGGCTAAAATATATGATTTTCAGAGATTCTTCATATCAAGAAAAAAAATATCTTGGGGGCGTATTTGGAAGATTACTAACCACTTTGGTACATCTGTCAAATATTGTTCTATGAATATATTTCTGAGAACCCATATTATAATGCAAGTATATCAAATTCACAGCACCGAATTAATAATTTACTAGGATACCACGAGATATGTAGCTTTCCAAAAAATTTGACCACGCCAGAGCTTATTATTTAACATATGGAAAACAATTATTTCTTGAGAACAATAAAAAAATAAATGGATTGAAAAAAGTATTAGTACATCTGTGAGTATAGCTGATTTTATTTACCCCATTGAAATTTATGAATATTTTGAGGAATAATGATATAAAAATTGGTTCAAGCCGTGAAGTCAGGAGCTTTTGCGCGTATGTTCTATTGTCGATTCTCCGGTATTGGCGAGGGGCCTTTCACTGCGGAATTTTAGTGTACAAAATTGTGGAATTGTGGAGGAATTGCGTGGAATTGTTCGGAATTGAACGGAATTATATGGAATTACATGGAATTGAACGGCATTATGAAGGAATTGAACGGAATTGAGCGGAATTGAACGGAATTGAATGGAATTGATTGGAATTGAACGGCATTTTATAGGGATTGAATGGAATTGAACATGCGCAAAGGACTGCATTTTAAATTATCGCGTCACTTAACGGGCGTTTTGACATAACCTATAAAAGTGCAATATTGTTGTGTCTCATTGATGGTGCTTAAGAAACGGCTTTAAGGTAAGCTTTAATCAATTTATTATACATTAAGTTTCTAAGATAATTATTTCAAAGTTTTCTCCCACAGAGGACTCATGTTTTTATAAATTAATTCATATTGTTTACTATTCTCGCACTGAGAATCATATGATTTTGGGAGTATATTTGATTTCCATCTGATAAAAGCGATGAAGGAATAAAATTGTATATTGATAAACGAAGTAACCCTCTAATCACTAATTGGTTTGAAAGAATTATAGTCTAGGAGCCCGTGACATTCAGAATTACGTTACACTATAAAGGCTGAATACTTGTTTGTTCAATCAAAAGACAGCAGGTGATAACTTGCTGATGACATTCGGCTACCTCAAACCTTGTATTACAGTGTTTTTTAGAGATAACTCCTTTCTGAGATGTAAGAAATTAAAGCTAATTTATGTAATACTTAGAATATAGCGTGACTTATTAATATTTTCTTGGGAATAACTTAAGGAATCACGTTCTCCGTAAAGACTGGGTGGTAGGATACTCCCGCCACCAGTCAACTCTAAAGTTTTTGCGCGCATGTCTTAGGCATCAATATCGTGCTATGATTTTGCCGAAATGTCTGTAATTTTCGAATTTTTTGCCGAAATGGTCTCAAACGATCAGGTTCGACCGATGGTTCGACACACTGATGAAGAATTTGAAGACAAATTCATTTCTGCCTGCCGTCCGTTGCCACGATAATTTGAGAACAGAGATAGATAGCGACTCTCAGTTTTTAAGGTAGGTTGCACATCCGATTGCGACGGTTTGGTAATGGGCATAATATGTCAAACGGTTTCGGAGTTATACCCATAGGAAATTTTTGTGTTACTTCCTCTATACCTCAAAACATACAGATCTGATCGAATTGAAACTTGGTAATTAGTTGTAGAATGCCGGCGTGCAACTTATGAAATTTCGTTCGTGAGGATCGTATCATATTATATTTCAGAAAATTATCCGTCATCTTCTGCTGAAATTCTGCACACACCTTCAAGCCGCCATTTCATAATCGAGTACTGAATTTCAGCTGTGTATTTTAGCAATTATTGTGAAAATGAAATTCTATATGGTATCATACCGCCGTATTCACAAAGCTTTCAATCTCCGTTAAGTCCTAATTGAGCTCCTCAGTTAAGGATAAATTTGAATCGCAACCTCAGTTAACTTGAAAATTAACGTGAAACAGGACTCTTTCACCACCGTTACATACGTTAACTGAGGTTGCGATTCTTATTTATCCTTAACTGAGGATCTCAGTTAGGACTTAACGGAGATTGAATGCTTTGTGAATACGGCGGTATGTCTTCTAGTATTTCAAATGATGTAAATATTAGAGTAATTGTAACAACATATCGATGTTGTGCTCGCCTGCCGCGTAGGAGATCCAGGTTCGAATGCCCGCTAAGTAAGTTCACTATTTTATGTATTTTAAAATTAAAATTCAATTGATGCCCGAAGCATTTTTACGCGCGTTAAAGCTAAAACGACGGTTTGAAGGTCCATGCAGTATTACGTGAGGGTGTGGAAGACAATAGCAAAAGCTCCTTACGCTACGTCAGTGCTTTTCTCAAATTCTCACATATTAGAACAGAATGTTCGCGACTGCACCCGTGAGACTCGAGTTCAACTCTCGACCGAAGTGAGCACAGAAGTGTTAATGATTTGATGGGGTAAATGAAAAGATTTGTTTGTTATGAATTATTTAAACTCTGTTCGTTAAGAAATGAGCAATTTCTTGCTAATTCAATGCAAAAAATGGTGAGATTTCTTAGTGGAAATATCCTTTAATTTTTTCCTTCATAATTATCTATATATTATTCATATCTATAGGATATGAAAAATGGACATTGAAATAACAAAAGTATTTGAAGGGCACGGCATAGATATTCGATGTAAAAGTCGGTTATTTGGCCATAACCAACTGAAAATGGTAATAATATTATGAATTAGAGTAGTTTCAATCTGAAAATTGAAGACAACACTTGAAACTATCGTAATTCAAACACTTTCAATACCCTATGGCAAGGGGTTTTCAACTCTTTTGTTTTAATGGCACACATGTCGTTCATCAAAGCCTCACGGTGCACCAGTAAAAAAATTGGTTCAAGCACTGAAGTGAAGTCAGGAACTTTTACTCTCATATTATATTGTCTTCTCACCTCTATTGGACACTCTACTTCGAATTTAGCAACGAGATATACCGTTTTCTCAGTTTTTGTAATATATAAATACATTTCATACCATTGTAATGACAGACTTCAGTAGAGAATCGTCTATGATCACAGAATTTTCAATTGTGACATATGTATTCTATTGGAAGTGAAATACGAAAGAACTTACGCCTCAAGTAACTCCAGTATACGATCTTCACCAAATTCCGCGACAATTGGAGGGGCAGCATTCCACAAGTATTCACCGAGTTTCAATTGAATCAGATTTGTATATTTCCAGTTATAGAGGAAATAAAAACAAAATTTCAGGTGAGTATAACTCCAGAAAAAATTGGACGATTATGCCAATTAACGAATTACATGTCGCATTCGGATGCGCAATCTGCCATGAAAGTTGCAAGTCGATGTCTTTTTCCGTTCTTGAGTTATCGTGAGATACATAATATTAATTCGTAATGTTTTTTGAATTTTCTAGTGGCATGGTCTTCACTAAATTTCACACACGTCTTCAATTCGATCATCTCTGTAGTTTTTGAGTTATTGAGGAAATAATATTCCAGATGGGTATAACTCCAAAACCGTTGAGCCGATTATGCCCAAGAACGAACTCAACACTCTCATTCTGATGCGCCACCTAGCCTGAAAATCACAAGTCCCTATTTCTTTTCGTTCGAAAGTTATCGAGGCAACGGTCATCATTCCAGCTACTGAACTCACACAAGGCTGCTTGGATCTCAAACAATATAAATCCTATCGTGTTCAAACTTGAAACTTGGCAGTACAGTTAGCTTTTAAAGGCTCTCGCAAAATTTCAGCGACGTCGGACGAATTATTTCTGATATATAGAATTTTTTTCAATGATTTTTTTCCAATTTTCTAGTGATACGATCCTCACGAAATTTTGCAAGAATCGCGGCTCACCGTTTGAAAACTTCTGTCCTATGGATTAGTAAAGTAATAATAGAAGACATATTTAAACAAAAAAATTATCGCATTGTATCGGCCGGGAGTACATGGTATTTTTGAGGAAAAAATATTGATACTGACATGTAAAAGATACTAATATATAAACGAATAATATTGAAATGAATTTTGTAGATGCCTGCGGCAGAAGGTTTTCATCTCGCAAAGGCAACGAAGGACTTGATTTCATATGGCTTCAAATATAGAAAAATCAAGTTGTGTACTATGATATAAATTAGCTTTTATTTCTCAACATCTTTGCTACCAGTTATTCCTCAAAACTACTGCAACCAGGCCGTAGTGGACAAGAGTTATTACCCGCTGTAGTGTATTTGCATTCGAACATTCGCACTTTTGAATAATGTTTATTGAAATATTTTTTTTCTGGGGTACCGGTATAAATACCGGCTTAATACTGGTAATTCAATTTTTGTCCGATTCACTAGTCAATTTGTTTTATAATAAATAAATTCTCAGATGGAGCATGAGGGAGCTCGATGCGAAATCACAGCAGTAGAACATGAGACAAATATCAAGATTCCTACTTACTTGAAAAATTTGCTGAAGGCCACAGGATATGATACAAAATTGGTTTTGATGAAACTTAGTGAAGAAGATTTCGGAAAAATGGAAAAGTTTGCTGTTTCAAAATTAGTCACAATGGTATCTGCAGCACAGCGAAAAGACTTCTTTGGGCCAGTTTTCCACGCGGATCCAAGTGGTTTCCAGATTTTGGATGGACATAAAATTCTGTTGCTTGAAATGAGTGAGCTTATCAAGAAGAGAAATAGAAATTCTAAGGATCAGTGGACCATGACCGAAATAGACTTTGAAAAGCATGATGAAATAGAAATTTCTGAAGGGGAAACGAAGAAAGAAATAAAAAACCTACAATTATCAACGGAGAATTTTACGGAAGAAAACGCAGCCGTAAGTAGAAAATTGAGGCAAGCATTGAAATCTAAGTTTGAAAATTATTGGCTTTCTCAGCAAATTGAAGAGAAATGGAATAATGTGGCGATGAAGACGTATTTGACACCTTCGAACTCCCTTATTTGCCAGGTTACGTGTTTTTGTAATGAAACTATTAAAATTAATAAACTATCAAGGTCGTCTACGACGAAAGCAACGTGGATATACTCCAATTACTACACTCACTTTGAGAAAAAACACACATTAAAAAAATTTTTAAGAACCGTACCCCCAGAAAATTTAAAGAAAAATTGGTTCAAGCACTGACGTGAACTCAGAAGCTTTTGCGCGTATGTTCTATTGTCCATTCTTCTGTATTGGACACCCTTAATCGAATTTACCATGGTAAATTATGTTGTCCATTCTCCTGTATTGGACACTTAATTCGAATTTACCATGGTAAATTCGAATTAAGAGTGTCCAATACAGGAGAATGGACAACATAATTTACCGTGGTAAATTCGATTAAGGGTGTCCAATACAGAAGAATGGACAATAGAACATACGCGCAAAAGCTTCTGAGTTCACGTCAGTGCTTGAACCAATTTTTCTTTAAATTTTCTGGGGGTACGGTTCTTAAAAATTTTTTTTTTCGTCATTTTTTTCCAAATTTTGTAGGGGTACGGTTCTTACAAAATTTTAAACACGTCTTTATGTTGATTTGCTTCTACTAGTTACCAAGCACCAATTCGATCGAATATTTATTTTTTGAGTTATTAAGGAAATAATATTCCAGGTGGGTATAACTCGGAAACCGTTAGACCGATTATGCCTTAAAACGAACCCAACTCTCCCTTTCGGATACGCAACCTACCCTGAAAATTGCACGTCCCTATCTCCTTTCGTTCGAAAGTTATCGAGGTAACGGTCACCCATCTACTGAACGCACACAAGAATGCTCGAATCTCCAACAATATTTAACCGATCGTATTAAAACTTGAAACTTGGTAGTATAGTTAGGTTATGAAGGCTCTTGCAAAATTTCAGCAATTTCAAACGAATAGTTACTGATATATAGAATTTTTTTTTTTTATTTTCAAAGATTTATTAAAAATTTTCTACAAATGCTATCCTCACCAAATTTTGCAAACATTTTCGCGATGGCATTCTACAAATAATAACAATGTTTGAATTCAATCGGTTCAGTATTTTTCGAGTTAATGAGGAACAAAAAACCACCAAATTCCAGAAAATTTCAGATGGCTATAACTCTAAAACCGTTTGGCCGATTATGCTCATAAACAAATTGAAATGTCGCGTTCTGGTGCACATCCTAACCTGAAAACTTCAAGCCGCTATCTCATTCCGTTCTCAAGTTATCGTGACAAAAAAAATATTTTTTAATAATTTTTTTAAAATTTTCTAGCCATACGATTCGCACAAAATTTCACAAACGTGCTTAGGTTCATATTCTACAACTACCCACCAAGTTTCAATTCGATTGGATTTATATTGGTTGAAAATAAAATTATTACTCGGAAACCACTGGGCCGATTATGCCCATTAACGAACTTGTCCGTCGTATTGCGATGCGCAACCCACCCTGAAAATTTCAAGTCGCTAGCTCTTTTCGTTCTCAAGTTATCGTGGCAACGGCCGGACGGCCGGACGGCCGGCCGGACAGAATCAAATTTGACCTCGAATTCTTCATTGGGGAGTCGAACTTAATCGTTTGAGACCATTTTTTTCAAAAAATTCGACAGTTACAGACATTTGGGCAAAACTATAACGCGATGTTCCCCAGAACATACGCGCAAAAATGCCCAAAAATGAGTCCAAAGTGGAAAGTAAATCAATCAAAGATAACTCGTTTTATGCATCAATCGGACCCTAAGAAGCAAGCTCATGGTATGAAAAATCCTAATGTGAATATTTTCACAAGAGAAAAATTCGATACGACCAAACATTCTGTAGACTTTGGAAATATTTCAAGGTCAACCACTCCGTTTGTTGTAGAAGGAATAGCGTGTAGTTTGAGCTCAAATCAACATCAATCAACACAAGAATCAGGAAACTCTCAAAACCTATCTGAAATGTCAATAAATATATTATCTTCGATAATTATACCGCCTTTTGTTTCGAATGACGAAAAAAATAGTTTGCCTGAAATTTTCGTTGAAAGTGCTGAAGATGAATATTCTTCTTTGAAGTTACCAGCGGTTGAAGAATCACTTTCAGATACGATTTTTGATACAAATTCTCCATCCAAAGAGGATTTTTCATCTGCCAGCAGTTCAAAATGGACTTCTTATAAATATTGTCGTTCTGAGAGACAAAGAAGACATTTTGAAAGAGATCAGCCCAACCAAACTCTAATTACATCTTTTTTTACTATAAAAAACATTTGGAAGAGGCCATCGAGAATAACGAACACCTTTGTGATATTTTCAATGAATCTATGAAACAAATTTCGAATAAGGAAGATAATTTCTCGGCAAGTATTTTTTTACAAAATCTCATAGATATCTCTGAAACTAATTCCAAATCCTCCCATTGTAACAAATTCGATGAAGATCTAAAAAAATTTAGTTTGTATTTATTTTACGCAAGTGGAAATATTCTGTACGAAACACTTTCATCCAATTTAAAAAATATTCTTCCATCTTTATCCACGCTTTACCGATTTCGAACTCAAAATATAATATGTAAGGATGAAGGAATTTTTAATTTTGCTGGGCTAAAACAATTTCTCGAGCTGCGAGATCTCCCAAAGACAGTATGGATATCAGAAGATGCTACTAGAATAACTGATAAAATACAATATAACTCTAAAACCAATAAGATTATGGGATTTTCATTACCTTTGGTTGATGGAATACCCAACATCAACGCCTATTTAGCGACTTCTGCTGCTAATATTAAGTCATATTTCAAAAATGGCGCCAGAGCACAATATGCTTATGCAATTTTGGCATCCACAAGTACCGGCATTCTGCCTTTCTGTGTTTGCTACTAACAATACTTTTAAGGCACACGATGTTGTGAAGCGTTGGGAGATGCTAAGATCTGAGGCTAGTAAATTTGGAATTAGAATTCTGGGGTTTTCATCCGACGGAGACCCTAAGCTATTAAAAGCCATGAAAATACAGGCTCATTTTGTTGAAAGTCCTTCAATGTTTGATTATTATCATATGGATGTAGATGCGAATGATTTTTGCTTAATGCAAGATGTGGTGCATATTATCACCAAATTGAAAACTAGAATCTTGAAAAAAGATATCAATCTACCGATGGGAGACTTTTCAGCAACTTCGAATCATCTAAATGAGATAATTGAAAAATATAGTAAAGGAACACATTTTTTAACTAAATCAGACCTTTCGTCAGAAGATAAAATGAATTATGAAAGTGCATATAAAATGTGTCAAGAACCTGTCATAAATCTACTGAGAGCCGGAATAGCAAGAAGCGATGCTACATCATTGTACCTGAAAATAATGTCTAACTTAATTATTTCTTTGATAAAAAAGAAAACCAAACTGTCAGATAGAGTTCACAGAATATGGTATAACATTTTTTTTCTGCGATTATGGAGAGCTTGGATAAAAAATTGGTTCAAGCACTGACGTGAAGTCAGGAGCTTTTGCGCGTATGTTCTATTGTCCATACTCCTGTAATGAACACTCTTCTTAATCGAATTTACCATGATGAATTCTATTGTCTATTCTCCTGTATTGGACACTCTTCTCAATCGAATTCACCATGATGATTTTTATTGTCTATTCTCCTGTATTGGAGACTCTTCTTAATCGAATTTACCAAGATGAATTCTATTGTCCATTCTGGACAATAGAATTCATCTTGGTAAATTCGATTAAGAAGAGTCTCCAATACAGGAGAATGGACAATAGAATTCATCATGGTGAATTCGATTGAGAAGAGTGTCCAATACAGGAGAATAGACAATAGAATTCATCATGGTAAATTCGATTAAGAAGAGTGTTCATTACAGGAGTATGGACAATAGAACATACGCGCAAAAGCTCCTGACTTCACGTCAGTGCTTGAACCAATTTTTTTTTTCGATTAAAAGGGTCCAATCAGGAGAACGGACAATAGAATTCATCATGGTAAATTCGATTAAGAAGAGCAAAAGCTCCTGATTCACGTCAGTGCTTGAACCAATGTTCTATTGTCCATTCTTCTGTATTGGACACCCTACCATGGTAAACTCGATTAAGGGTGTCCAATACAGAAGAATGGACAATAGAACATACGCGCAAAAGCTCCTGACTTCACGTCAGTGCTTGAACAAATTTTTATATTAGCCATCAAACCTTTTTAATTCTTCATAATCATTACAATAATGTCTGTCGATATGGAATATGGTAATAATTTGACATTTGAACACATCGTTTAATGCATAATCAATTTCAATACTTTTGTCACTCGTTGATGAGATGAGATATCTGAAATTATAGATAAACTCTAAATATTCCATTCAATATTGAAATATTAAAATTAAATTTCCACTTATTCATTTGTATTTCAAGATAATGAACGTTTGAAGCTAATGATTCATGTAAATTGTCTGTGAAAATTTGTTTTCATGGGTTAGGGGAAAAGAGTTATTGTGAAAATAAGATTCATTTATTTAGATACCAATCTATAAATTGTTTTATACTATCTACTAAGGGCCGATTTATTCAACCTCTCCGTAAAGTATTCGTCAACTATGTGCTCGTTGAATTTACTGATCCCCTTTAAAGTGAACATTTACAGATTACTTTCCTTTCGGTAAGGCTACTTGACAGTTTACAGGTCGTAAAATATATCAGCCCTCAGTGAACAAAAAATTTGTATACCTCACTGAAGCCGTAATACAAACAAAGGAAATAATTTCGAATAAAACTCTATTAACATATTCGATTATTTACTTCAAGAGAGATCAAGAATAACATTCATTTTGAAAATTCAATACTACATCAAGCAGCATGCAATACATTTTTTCGAGTTTGGACCACTGCTGCCCACATAATCATGGAGGATTCGTGAAACACTGCAGGGAGGATAAATACTTGTATATAGATTATTATTAAAATATGATAACTGACTTTCTCCGTTTCCTTATATACTACTTCTCGTTGTAAAATATACTTGGATTTTCCTCCGCAACACTAGGATACATCATTTTCAAAGTTAGCGTTGAATTATCAAGCCATTCTATTATAATATTAGTAAAATCTGTTCTTCAGAGGTATTCATTGTTAAGCATGCTAAGCAACAAGCATTTAAGAAACATATACCTGAAGTTCCACGGGAAAACAATATACATAATATATACCTACACACATGTTATATTGCATCGCCTTCTACTCCTATATTTTAAAATATTCTGCAATTAGAAAAATTAAAATGTTTCGTTAAAAATGCCTATTATATAGGTACACGCTGGCATCCAAACACCCTGATGATGGATCGTAAGAGACCCATGATATCAGGAAAACAGATTTGTTTGAATAGAAACACTAGATTTTCTTCTTGGCTATTCCACTTTTGAACTTTAAAAATTTTAGTGTTCATGTCATCTTGGTTGCCTCTTATCAATATTAAATTTTGTCATGAGATATACTTAAGCTTCACAAATATTCAATCGACTAAGTTCCATATACCTTGTTTTTAAGAATTCTATCTGCAGTAACTCCAAGAGTAACTCATGCATTCTATTTGTCGAAAAGCATTACTTTTTTGCTCTACGTCAACTGGACCTTAATTCATTCCAACCTGAAAGGAAATATTAAGACTTGGATTTCTCTGAGTAAAGTAATTCATTCAATTCACTTCTATTACTTACTGCTGATTTTTAGCCAGAAATCCTGAAGGACATATACCAGATATCTTCTTTCTGAACAACTTTTCCACAGTTCTCCATAATTTGGAATTTCTTTCACATACGTAAACAATATTTCTAGATTCCTCCAATCTTCAAATACAAGGTAATCTCGATTATTTTCAACGGAAGGAATACTCGTTCGTACTTCGTGGATTGAGAATATTTTGTTTACGTTTCAGATTTCAGATTCGATGTTGAGGTTAAAGTGGGGCGCATGCGTAGATCAGAATGTAGTTTGTAGTATATCCATTAATCATGAATCATTCTCAAAAATACCACACAAGCAATTTACCGATCACTGCTAATATTTATTATTTACCAGAAATTCATCACAAATCGAAACTATTTAAATTAGAAATGTCAATTTTTACATGACTAACCCGGACTTAGCCATTTAACCCTGCTATTTTGCCGGGTTAAATTTTTATAGTTTTAACCCAGGGTTAGGCTCTAACTCTTGAAGGTGCAAGACCTATTATCAATTTAACCCTAGGTTTAGAGTTAATCGGGATTTAATTAGATAACCCGCATTCGTGCAAGTGGGCCTTAGTGGCCTACATGGCCTAAAATTCCTCTCTACCCATCACAAGATTTAATATCCACAAATGAGCCTCTCACCTTACAAGATCAGAAGCCTTCAGCAAAATTTCAGTGATATCATATTAAAAATAATACATAACCTTTCAAAAGTCCCCTCTCGCAAATATACTCCTCTGAAGGCACATGGATCTCTTGAAGAAGAATCGCCTTCTCTATTTCTCAAAGATATTCACTCTTGTTCATAGAAATCCCTTCAATATTTAGTTGCCTCTTCCTAAGGAGGATCTCTTTCAAAACCAGGTCTGACCACTAATGTAGGGCTATCATCTCCCATAGATTTGTGATGAAATAAGACGATTATCCCATAATATACGAGCGAAAATATGTCATCATGACACTCATATTTTTTTTGAAGGTTCTCGCAAAAATACGACCATAGACTACATATTATCATACGACGATTCCCATCCGCTACACTTGGCTACCACTACGCTACCGAACTCACAAAAGGCTGCCCGGTTCTCCAACAATATAGATCCGATCATGTTCAAACTTGGAATTCTGCAGTAGAGTTAGGTTCTGAAGGCTGTTCCAAAATTTCAGCCATGCCGGACGAATAGTTTATGATATATAGATTTGTTTTCAATAATTTTCAACTATTTTTTTTTTAATTTTCTAGTTATACCATCCTCACGAAATTCTGCAAGAATTTTCGCGTTGGCATTCTTCAACTAATAACAATGTTTGAATTCAATCGGTTTTGTATTCTTCGAGTTAATGAGGAACAAAAAACTACCACCAAATTTCAGAAAATTTCAGATGGCTATAACTCTAAAACCGTTTGGACGATTATGCTCATAAACAAACTCAAATGTCACATTCAGGTGCACAACCTAACCTGAAATTTTCAAGCCGCTATCTCCTTCCGTTCTCAGGTTATCGTGACAACAAAAATATTTTTTAATAATTTTTTAATAATTTTCTAGCGATCCGATTCTCACAAAATTTCACAAACGTGCTAAGGTCTATATTCTACAACTATTCACCAAGTTTAAATTCGATCGGATTTATTTTGGTTGAAAACAAAATTATTACTCGGAAACCATTGGGCCGATTATACCCATTAACGAACTTGTCCGTCGTATTTGGATGCGCCACCTACCCTGAAAATTTCAAGTCGCTAGCTCTTTCCGTTCTCAAGTTATCGTGGCAACGGCCGGACGGCCGTACGGCCGTACGGCACCACAGAATTAAATTTCACATTTGGGCAAAACTATAACGCGATGTTCCCCAGAACATACGCGCAAAAATGATGCAGAATATACACTACAAAATAACTACATAACATTAAATGCTTACACATGTATAGAGCTAAATGGGCATATGCTTGTCAAAGCGATAAAGTTATTCCAGGCGGATGAAACACTCACAACAAACTTATTCTGTCCGTGGCTGTTTAGCAGTCAACCGTGTGAAGGTTTGTTTAGAGCAGCTAGGTCGATAACTTCAACTTATTCTACCGTGATAAATTTCAGCATCAAAGAATTATTGGATAGAATTGAGAGAATAACATTCATGAATTTTGTGGTCACTGATTTAAAAAAGAAGTTCCTTTTTCCTAGAGAAGATAAAAAAATTCTAGAAGCCAACTTCAATTTTACTACTCCGTTTGAATTAAAAAATATTGATTTAGAAAGAATCCTCGAAGACTCTTTAGGAGAAGCACTTCTTGATGCTGAGAGATTGGGTATGAAAATGGACAAACATTCAGCTCAAGCATTCGATATAAGAATAGATGCATTCAACGAAGAAGTCAATGATGACAATTATGATTGTAATATAAATATTATTGAAGGTCAGGCTGATGGAATATCTACATTTCTGGAACGAGATTACCTTCTAAAACCTGACATGGAAACTAACGGTACTGAATATAACTTGGTTAATGAAACAGATTTAAAAGATTACTCAAATCTAAATGTAGACCTTTCAATTGCAAGTCCTTACATAGAAGTGGATATAGGTGAGAATAAAAAAAATGGTGATAAAAAAATCTGCCTTCTGTTGGTTATTGTCCATTCTGGACAATAGAATTCATCATGGCAAATTCGATTAAGAAGAGTCTCCAATACAGGAGAATGGACAATAGAATTCATCATGGTGAATTCGATTGAGAAGAGTGTCCAATACAGGAGAATAGACAATAGAATTCATCATGGTAAATTCGATTAAGAAGAGTGTCCAATACAGGAGAATGGACAATAGAACATACGCGCAAAAGCTTCTGACTTCACGTCAGTGCTTGAACCAATTTTTTTTTCGATTAAAAGGGTCCAATCAGGAGAACGGACAATAGAATTCATCATGGTAAATTCGATTAAGAAGAGCAAAAGCTCCTGATTCACGTCAGTGCTTGAACCAATTTTTTTTTCGATTAAGAAGAGTGTCCAATACAGGAGAATGGACAATAGAACATACGCGCAAAAGCTTTCGACTTCACGTCAGTGCTTGAACCAATTTTTTTCAAATCAAATCCAAAAGCTCTCAAAAAATCACCCGTTATTACATAAAGATATATTCTCATTAGTGATAGAAAAACTGGCCTAGAATTCCTTTCTACCCATCACGAGATTTAATATCCACAAATGAGCCTCTCACCTTACAAGATCAGAAGCCTTCTGCAAAATTCAAAGGTCCCCTCTCGCAAATATACTCCTCTGAAGGCACATGGATCTCTTGAAGAAGAATCGCCTCTCTATTCCTCAAAGATATTCACTCTTGTTCATAGAAATCCCTTCAATATTTAGTTGCCTCCTCCTAAGGAGGATCTCTTTCAAAACCAGGTCTGACCACTAATGTAGGGCTATCATATAATCTCCTATAGATTTGTGATGAAATAACACGATTTTACCATGAATATATATGTATAATAATATGTCATCATGACATTCATATTTTATTTTTGGAGGTTCTCGCAAAAATACGACCATAGACAACATATCATACGACGATTCGCATCCACCTACCGAACTCACAAAAGGCTGCTCGGTTCTCCAACAATATAGATCCGATCGTGTTCAAACTTGGAATTCTGCAGTAGAGTTAGGTTCTGCAGGCTCTCCCAAAATTTCAGCCATGCCGGACGAATAGTTTATGATATATAGAATATGTATATTAGAATATACAGAAAATTTCAGATGGCTATAACTCTAAAACCGTTTGGACGATTATGCTCATAAGCAAACTCAAATGTCGCATTCAGATGCACAACCTAACCTGAAATTTTCAAGGCGCTATCTCTTTCCGTTCTCAGGTTATCGTGACAACAAAAATATTTTTTAATAATTTCTTAATAATTTTCTAGCGATTCGATGCTCACAAAATTTCATAAACGTGCTTAGGTCTATATTCTACAACTATTCACCATGTTTGAATCCAATCGGTTTTGTATTCTTCGAGTTAATGAGGAACAAAAAACATCCAAATTTCAGAAAATTTCAGATGGCTATAACTCTAAAACCGTTTGGACGATTATGCTCATAAACAAACTCAAATGTCGCATTCAGATGCACAACCTAACCTGAAATTTTCAAGCCGCTATCTCTTTCCGTTCTCAGGTTATCGTGACAACAAAAATATTTTTTAATAATTTTTTAATAAATTTCTAGCGATACGATTCTCACAAAATTTCATAAACGTGCTTAGGTCTATATTCTACAACTATTCACCAAGTTTAAAATTCGATCGGATTTATTTTGGTTGAAAACAAAATTATTACTCGGAAACCATTGGGCCGATTATACCCATTAACGAACTTGTCCGTCGTATTGGGATGCGCCACCTACCCTGAAAATTTCAAGTCGCTAGCTCGTTCCGTTCTCAAGTTATCGTGGCAACGGCCGGACGGCCGGACGGCACCACAGAATTAAATTTCACATTTGGGCAAAACTATAACGCGTATGTTCCCCAGAACATACGCGCAAAAAGGAAAAGGAAAACGGAAAGAACAGGTTTCTGATAGCAGTCTCTCAGAAGAAATTACAATGGAATTAGATGACACTTCTTCGAGCGAGCCAATCGAAGTACCCGTTGAGGAAATAGAAAATTACGACCAATCCAAAATATACAGGAAGGTCAATATTCAAATGGAAAAGTATTATGCGATAGCGTATGATGATGGGTGGTATATTGGCCGAGTCCTCGAGAAAAATGACAATTCATACAAGGTGAAATTCTTGAAACAAGATCTAAATTTTGTGTGGCCTAAAATTGTGGACATTCAGAATGTGACAGATATTTTTTGCGCGTATGTTCTGGGGAACATCGCGTTATAGTTTTGCCCAAATGTCTGTAACTTTCGAATTTTTTGACGAAAATGGTCTCAAACGATTAAGTTCGACTCCCCAATGAAGAATTCGAGGTCAAATTTGATTCTGTCCGTCCGGCCGTCCGGCCGTTGCCACGATAACTTGAGAACGAGAAGAGCTAGCAACTTGAAATTTTCAGGGTAGGTGGCGCATCTCAATACGACGGACAAGTTCGTTAATGGGCATAATCGGCCTAGTGGTTTCCGAGTAATAATTTTGTTTTCAACCAATATAAATCCGATCGAATTGAAACTTGGTGGGTAGTTGTAGAATATGATCTTAAGCACGTTTGTGGAATTTTGTGCGAATCGTATGGCTAGAAAATTTTTAAAAAATTATTAAAAAATATTTTTGTTGTCACGATAACTTGAGAACGGAATGAGATAGCGGCTTGAAATTTTCAGGTTAGGATGAACACCAGAACGCGACATTTCAGTTTGTTTATGAGCATAATCGGCCAAACGGTTTCAGAGTTATAGCCATCTGAAATTTTCTGAAATTTCGTGGTTTTTGTTCCTCATTAACTCAAAAAGTACTGATCCGATTGAATTCAAACATGGTTATTAGTTGTAGAATGCCAACGCGGAAATGTTTGCAAAATTTGGTGAGGATAGCATTTGTAGAAAATTTTTAATAAATCATTGAAAATAAAAAAAAAAAATTCTATATATCAGTAACTATTCGTTTGAAATTGCTGAAATTTTGCAAGAGCCTTCATAACCTAACTCTACTGCCAAGTTTCAAGTTTTAATACGATCAGTTAAATATTGTTGGAGATTCGAGCATTCTTGTGCGAGTTCAGTAGATGGGTGACCGTTGCCTCGATAACTTTCGAACGAAAGGAGATAGGGACTTGCAATTTTCAGGGTAGGTTGCGTATCCGAAAGAGAGTGTTGAGTTCGTTTTTGGGCATAATCGGTCTAACGGTTTCCGAGTTATACCCACCTGGAATATTATTTCCTTGATAACTCAAAAAATAAATATTCGATCGACTTGGTGCTTGGTAACTAGTAGTAGAAAATCAACATAAAGACGTGTTTAAAATTTTGTAAGAATCGTATCCCTAGAAAATTTGAAAAAAATGACGAAAAAAAAAATTTCAAGAACCGTACCCCTAGAAAATTTTTAAAAAGTCACGAAAAAAAAATTGGTTCAAGCACTGACGTGAAGTCAGAAGCTTTTGCGCGTATGTTCTATTGTCCATACTTCTGTATTGGACACCCTTAATCGAATTTACCATGGTAAATTATGTTGTCCATTCTCCTGTATTGGACACTTAATTCGAATTTACCATGGTAAATTCGAATTGAGAGTGTCCAATACAGGAGAATGGACAACATAATTTACCATGGTAAATTCGATTAAGGGTGTCCAATACAGAAGTATGGACAATAGAACATACGCGCAAAAGCTTCTGACTTCACGTCAGTGCTTGAACCAATTTTTTTATATATGGTCCTATCAGTTTTAAGGGAACTTATCCACTTCAAATATCAAGATTTGACTTAAATAATATCATAAAAGCTTTTACAAATTTTATCGGATTACTTTAGTACTATCTTTTTAGTTTTAGATTACACTGCCAAAAACGAGTTTTTTTATGAGAATTTTTTTGTTAATACCTTAGTACGTACCTTTTTTTTTAGTTCCTTATCATAATGGGAAAAAAGAATTCCTTGTCGTTTGGAAGTTTATTTTTTGAATTCTCTTATCTCTATCTTTTCCGTTTTAGGTATCCATGTGAACAAAGAGTTCTCGTTTATAAGTTTTAATTTTTGGCATTTTCTTCGTACCTCTATTTCTTGTTTTCGATCTCATTGTAAAACCAAAAGTTCCTTTTCGTTTATAAGTTTATTTTTATTTTGTCTTATGTTTGATGAGTTTTATACAAAATGTTATTGTTTTATTAAATGATGTTTTTTATGCATTTGAATTTTGATTATTAATGCTTTCAATCTAAACAAGCTTTCATTATAGTAATAGTAGCACTGTCATTTCCGGATTTTCAACTCGATAAAGTGAATTCGTAGTGAAATTTACTCAACAGGTTTTACATATGAACAATTGGTTACCTATATCAGTGTCAAAGGCGCAGTGTTCTTTACAAAAGTGCGATGAATTGAACGGAATTATGAGGAATTGAATGGAATTGTGTGGAATTGAATGGAATTGTGTGGAATTGAATGGAATTGTGTGGAATTGAATGGAATTGTGTGGAATTGAATGGAATTATGAGGAATTGAATGGAATTTTGGTGAATTGAACGGAATTGAACGGAATTATTTCAAAAAATGGAATTTTAGTGTACAAAAAAGAGCCAGTGAAAGGCCCCTCGGGTATTGGTCACTATTAATCGAATTTACCATGGTAAATTCGTTCAAGAGTGTCCAATACAGGAGAATGCACAATAGAACATATTATTGTGTTTGTTATTGTGACATAAAAAATATTTTTTAATAATTTTTTATAAATTTCTAGTGACATGATTCTTACAAAATTTCACGAACGTACTTAGATTTATATTCTTCAACTATTCTCCAAGTTTCAATTCGATCGGATTCATAATGGTTGAAAGTAAAATTATTACTCGGAATCCGTTGGGCCGACTATGCCCATTAACGAACTTGTCCGTCGTATTGGGATGCGCCACCTACCCTGAAAATTTCAAGTCACTATCTCAGTCCGTTCTCAAGTTATCGTGGCAACAGACGGCCGGTCGGCCGGAAAGCATCAAATTTGTCCTCGAATTCTTCATCAGATAGTCGAACCCAGTCGTTTCAGTCCATTTTCGGCAAAAAATTACAGACATTTGGGCAAAATGATAACGCGATGTTTCCCAGAACATACGCGCAAAAAATTATATTCATTACTGCCATGAAAATACAAAAATGTCAAATTTATTTACTTACAATAAAAATTATGATTATATTAACAATTAATTTGAGAACGTATTAAAATATATTGGCTTCACTCAGAACACATATTTATGTATTACTGTACTGTAATATACCACTACAATTTTTTTTATCGAAAATACCCTAACGATGCGTCTTCTGCAATATTCTATTTCGATTTTAGTGTTCGTTATATAATACGAAGAAAAATCGAAACATCCTGATGATACATGATGAAAGGTTACGTTACACTTTCTTAACTGCAAGTTTGCATGTGCTGAAATTAAACTTGGATGATGTCAATAGCGCTATTATATATTTCAGTTCTTTCCACCCGTAGATAACTGGATTAATGCATCATTCGTAACGTAATTATGGTTCTTGTTCGGTTCGCTTAAATCTTCATGCCAGTGATGGTCAACAGGAAGCCGTCTTCTGAAGGGTCTAGGAAGATTTCAAGTCTCCTGAAAAAGTTCAAACATGTTGGAACAATAATTATTGTTTGTTGATATTTTCAATTTCAAAGTATCTAATAATATATGAGTTCAGAAGATCATGGTCTATTAAAAAACTTATTAGAGTGAATGTGATTTGCCCACATAAATTCAGACTCAGTTTCGGCATTTATATAGCTACTATAATATGAAATGCTCGTTCCAAAGTGTGCAATGTCCAGTTTAACCACACTTATAAATATTTAAAAATGGCTGATAACCGTTGCTAATAAATCAACACGTCTGGGCGTTCTGCCAATAGGGTCTCGGGAATAGGTTCGAAAAATCCATACAGATGCATCGAGTTCACAACTCGAATCAACAAACAGGAGATTTGATTTTTTTTTGTGAAACTTGGTAATTAGTTATAGAATGCCATCGCATAAATTTCTGCAAAATTTCACTGGCAAAAAAATTTCTTCAAATATGTTATATCTCAGAAACTATCTGTAAGATTCCGCTGTAACTCTTAAAATAGATTCAAGCTACCATTGTACTATCGTGCGAAAGAGTTTAACATTTTTCTTCGATAATTATATATTTCAATCTGAATTTTAGTTTTCTAATATCCTAAAAAATTTAAAACCGCATTGAAATCTAGTACCAGGTTGAGGGTGTGTGAGGTGGGAATAGACAAAAGAACATCCGCGCAAAAACTCCTGACTTTATGTCAGTGCTTTTTAAGAATTTTTTTTCGTATTATCTTATTATCATATTGTGTCATAGAAACTATTCCTTATGCTGGGTGTTCCTATATATATTCTTTTGAACTCCGAGCATTACATTTGTTCTTTATCTAACAATAAAGTATGTGTATGAAAAAAATGTCAGCAGAGGAGAGTGTAACGGGGTACCATATAATTTGATATATAATACTAGAGATTAGGGAAAAACCTCAGCAAAAAAACACTATATCCCCGTTACTGTTGTGATTTATCAAAAAGGAAATAAAATATGCTGAAATATTAAATATTGAAGGCCATCTTTTTCTTCACTATCGCTTCTTCCTTCAGCAAGCAGAGAAGTTTCTCCAAGGTACCCGAAACTCAATCTGGAAAAGGAGAAGACAAAAGGAGAAAACGAACAAATTAAAAATGGACTATTCTATATTTAATCAAATAGATTTGAAATTCGCTACCCATTCTAAAAAAGATTCAGAAACATTATGAATAGCCCTAAAATCATCCTTGAATCTATATATGCGACAATTATTAACTAAATGATCTATGGTTTCCTCTGCTTCCCCGCATTCACAACTAGGGCTCTCAACTGAATTCCACCTGAAAAGCATGCTGTTGCATCGACCATGACCGGTTCTTAGACGATTCAGAATAGACCATATTTTCCTTGGAAGATCAAACCCCGGAACTCTATTTGAAGGATCAGAAATTAAATCTATGTTGAATAAATCGCAAGAAATCCATTCAGACCGCCAAACTTCCTTATCACTGTTATTCGAATTAAGAAAACAGTTGGACCATAAAGGGTTTCGTGACTTCAATCTGGGGATCTTATTTTCTGGAATGTAGGAGAGAATCGGAATTGAATTCGGAAAAGAATGACATTTATTCCAATAATTTAAAACAGCAGTCTGCCTGCGAATGTGGGGCGGGACAATGTTTGAAAGAACTGGTAACCAATGAATAGGTGTAGATCTAATAGTTCCAGTGATGATCCTCATAGATGAATTCAGCTGTGCATCAAGTTTTTGTATATGAGCACTATTAAACCAGACGGGACTACAATATTCAGCGGCAGAAAAAACCAAGGCTAAGGCTGCCGTTCGAAGAGTAGCTGCATCAGCACCCCATGAAGTACCAGCTAATTTCTGCAGAATATTATTTCTTGTTTTCAACTTCAGACGCAAGTCATCCAAATGGGCTTTGAAATTCAAAGAGGAATCTAGTTTCACTCCTAGATATTTAGGAAGTTACACTCAATGTTCTATATTTTTGATGATTGTTCAAATGAAAGCAAGAAACCTCAGTTTTATTAGGATTCGGACACAAACGCCACTGAAATAGGTACTTTTTCAGAATTTCTAAATAAAACTACCAATGTATATATTCCCATCATCATATGGATTATCCAGGGGTATTTATTATATTATCAAAATTACTGAGGGGACATTTTGCATTCAATCATACTTTGTTTTCTAGAACAGGAGGGGTATTTTATATGATGAGTAACGAACCAGAAATGAATTTGACATGTCTCTTATAGGTACATAAGATGACATGTATGAACTCAGATCATATAATAATTCATAGATGGAATAATTACAGCACTCTGTCATAGAAGTGCGATTTATTATTGAAATTTTGATAAATCATATCTCCGAAAGTATTAGCTAGTTAGATAATAATAATAATGAAAATGGCGATACCGTTGTTAAAAAATCAACAAGTCCAGAGCGTTCCTGCTAATCGGGTCCTTCATAAATGGCTTCGTATAATAAATATACTTATGCATATATTTCACATTTGATATATTTGATTTGTGAAATATATGGATAAGTATATTTATTATACGAATCCATTTATGAAGGACCCGATTAGCAGGAACGCTCTGGACTTGTTGATTTTTTAGCTAGTTAGAGTTTAAAATAATATAAATGGAGTCTTATGATAAAACTTGCATCTTAAAAAAATTGAATTTGAAATTTGTAATGTAAAAAAAATTTTTTTTCGTTACTCCGAAACCTTCAGGCTGATTATGCCCAATAAAAAAATTAACCGAAATATTTATCAACCATACCTTCTCTGAAAAATTCAACTGTTGATTTTGACCTCGGATTCTTGATCAGTGAGTGGAACCAAACCATTTGCATTCAAAAATTCGAAAATTACGGACACTTGGGCAAATTGATAAGCACTCTGATCCGAGGAACAAGAGCACCAAAAAAACTTTTAACATAATCATGAACGAGAATGACTGATTGAAAATAACGAGACAAAGTTGTGACCCAGGTTTCGTGGTCTCTGCTCTAACTCATTTAGTTCGATAGTTATTGTGCTCACAGACGACCGGTCAGACAGAATTAAGTTTAATTCTGTCAATTCTTCATCAGTGATTCGGAACTAACCGTTCAACACTAATGTCGGCCAAAAATTCGAAAATTACAGACATTTGGGCAAAATGATACTAATGATAGGCAAACAAGCGCCCCAAAAATGGTTGTGTATATAAGAGAGGTCAAAGAAATTGACATTTAAATTTATTAGGTTACCCATTTTAATATTCATATCATCAGGTCAGTTTTTTTATTTGGATAAGACTTTGATTATAGAAGAGGGGGCATACCGCATGACGTACTACGCAACGCTATCGATCTGAAACCAAAACATTGACAGTTTGGTGGACAACAAACGATGTGGTGGACGCATGTTTCTTGTGTTTATCTGAGCGTTCGCGGACTGTTTTGTTATAAAACTGAGTTAGACATTATCTCAGGATGTGCAGCCTACGGCTGTAAAAACCACGGCAGGAAAAAGGAGCCAGGTTGTGTGGTCATGTGGTGGACATTTAGTTTCAATGTCAGGGAATATGTTATCCGTCCTCTCTCTTCTATATAATCTAAGGTATAAGTCAACTATTATAAAATCAACATTATACAACAAGGTTGTATTGGGTTAAGAGATATTTACTTTAGTAAATTAATTGTTCGCACATAGCTGTTATCTAATTAATGTTTTTTTTTTCAGAGTTCATGCACCATGAGGTTTCTCTACACACCGAAGTTTTCTGTGATACTTTGCCTGTTTGTATTTATCGGTTCATCCTACAGTGAAGTGTTCACGGCTTTAACGGATTTAGAAGAATTGTTATCGACAGAAAATTATCTGATAACTACCCTTGAGAATTTCGTCAGAGCTGAAGAAGCCAGGGTAGACCTTTTGAAAAAGTGAGTGAATAATAAATATGTATTATTATTTTATCGAATATGAAATATTCCGAATCATATGGCATAAACATTTGATGAAGATTATTTTCAGAGTTCATATTTCAAAGTAACTACCTACATTAATGAATTGCCTTCATTGAAATGCTATGTAAATGCATATAAAACAAGATCCTGAAGCGAATCTAGCTAAGCTACTCCTACTCAAACCCATGAGAAGTCGAACCCTCATCAAAAGAAATATGTTATAAAAATTCATTTTACTTTCGAAACAGTTATACAGGGTGTTCCTGAATAGGTGCGACACACTTTAAGGGGTGATTCTGTGATGAAAATTAAGGTGTATATTTGGTATAAAATTTTTTAAAAACTTCCCCCCGGAAAAGTTATACCCCTCGGAAGATTAACAAAAAAATTGTTTTCTTTTCTTTTATTTTCCCTGTATGTAAAAAGTCTTCAAGAAAGGCAATAGAATGGGGGATGAAGAAAATAACGCAAAACTTGTAAAATATACGAACTATAAACAAATAAGTAAATTAGGTTAGGGAAATTCCACCTCGGTGCTTTTTGAAAATGGATTGCATTTTTTCTCGTAAATGCTTAAGTTTTCGGAAAAACTTATAGACATAAAAAAGTTAGTCAATGAATTGGGCTTTTCAGCCATATTTTTTTAGAAGGAAAATGTTTATCCAAAAAAAAGTTGTATAACTAAAATATCTTCGGGGTTGACTAGTTCAACCCCTTCTAAGCATACTTCAGGGATGAAAACATTCCAAAAACATTTTTTTTGTTGATCTTCGGAGGGATGTAACTTTTCAGGGGGAGGTTTTTCGAAAAATTCTAAACTAAATACCCACCTTAGTTTTTATCACAGAATCACCCCTCAAAGTTTGTGGTACTTATTCAGAGACACCTTTTATATAATTATATTTATGAATGAGATTCATTAGAACATATGGTACATTCAATAAATAAATGGAAAATTGTAACATACTTTGTTTGAAATATTCAGCGATATTATCATTCCTCATTTGCACCTTATTCAAGTATTGTTTTCATCGATATCCATTTACGGTACTGGAATGCATATTATAGTCTAGTCAACAAATGCTTTTTGGATCAAAATTTCCGCGTATTCTCGTAAAATTATGATTGAGGTGTCATTCGATTCGGAATGGCATGTAGATAGTTTTTGAGAAAATGCTTAGGCCGCTCGCAAAAATTGCAATAGTTATAAACAATCAAGTGAAAAACAAAGTTGGTTTGGTTTTTCGCCAAACATCTCAAAAACTATTTGAGACCAATATTTATAATTTTCCCAGAGGGTTGAAAAAACGCCCGAAAACGGGTACTTCGGCTTGCGTAAGTCTCGCCCCTTTCGGACCTTCTATGAATAAATATTATTTAAACTTATTAAATATAAAAACAAAAAATTGTAGGATAGATCAATGAACAATAATCCGTGGTCCAAATATTTTCATCGTGATTTTTCAATTACATAGTTATCCATTAGTTAATTAACAATTTTTTGTGTCACGAACATTAACATTGCAAGTGCGATTATTGTTAAACTATAAATATGATAATTTTTTCTATCATGGAGCTATTTTTCAATGGTCTTAAAAATTAAAAAAAATTTCATTTTTGATTTGTTATTAACAATTTATTTAAGGGAAAAATTATAAAGCTTCATTAAACATTGAAAAAAACTTTTTTTTGTATTGTTATAAACAAATGCGTTGATCAAAAAGTTTTTTTGATAACATAATCTTTGATGATAATTATGATTTGAAATAAAAACCGTTTCTTTGAAAAGAGTTTCATTGCTTAACAACGCTTTGTTAAATAATAGTTTTTTTTACCACTTGTTATGAAAATTATGGAACCATTTTTTTTAAATCATTATTGATATAAAAAAAAGTATTATTTAAATTTTCATTGAATATTTAATAAACAATCTCTTATAAACAAATGAATTATCTATTTGTATTTTTTTTAACTATTTAAAAAACAGAACGAGCATGTATTATTTAAAAGAAAATTATTTATATTTTTTATCGAAGTTGCAATTTTCTGTTTTTGTTTTAAATAATACATGGTTGTTTTTGTTTTCTAAATAAAAAAAAAACAATACAAAGAGATAAATCTTTTGTTTATAAAAAATTGTTCATCAAATACGTAATGAAAATTTAAATAATAATCGAATTTTTATTTTTAATATCAAAGACCGAGATAAATAATGATAAAATATGAAAAGGACTAGCAAGGACCAAAGTCAAAGTAGGGTGTTTTCGGACGTATTTTCAACCCTTTGGGAAAATTAATAAATATTGGTCTTACAGTTCCGGAAGTTCGGACTCTTTTTTGGGAAATATCCTCTTCTTTTTGAATCTTTTTTCAAATTTGAATGATCTGAAATAGTTTTTGAGGTATTGACGAAAAACCAAACCCCCTTTTTTCCACTCAATTGTTTATAACTATTGCAATCTTCGTGAGCAGCCTTAGCATTTTCTCAAAAACTATCTACATGCCATTCCTAATCGAATGACAACTCGGTCATAATTTTCGGAGAAAATGCAGAAATTTTGACCTAAAACGCACCTGTTCATTAGACTATTAATCATGTTACTCAATGAATCATGCATCCATATAAACATAATAAAAATGCGGAAGTTACAAGTATTCACCCATCAAATAGTTCAACATGTTGTTAGTATAATCAACAATGGCAACAACGTCATTATTATTTCCATAAATTATATTATAAGATATAAATCATCTCCGTCAGAAGTGATCCCATTGTGCAAAAAGAAATAATATGTTAGTCCTAATCAACACATCTTTTATACAAACGCCATTTGAAATAACTCATGTGACTGTTATACGAATCGAAAGAACGGAATTACATATATGTGTATTTCTATCACAAGTGATGTATTGTTTAATAGATATGAGTCAACATAGTCTTTGAGAAGATCATTTGGATAATATTTGATTGCAGTAAGTCACTAGATATCAGTAGGCTACTAGGCTGATACCTATCGGCAATATGCCAGGGGGAGCTGCTACATATTATTGAATTACTACTTTAGGTTTTTGCGCGTATGTTCTGGGGAGCATCGCGTTATCATTTTGCCCAAATGTCTGTAACTTTCGAATTTTTTGACGAAAATGGTCACAAACGATTTAGTTCGACTCCCCAATGAAAAATTCGAGGTCAAATTTGATTCTGTCCGGCCGGCCGTCCGGCCGTTGCCACGATAACTTGAGAACGAAAAGAGCTAGCGACTTGAAATTTTCAGGGTAGGTGGCGCATCCCAATACGACGGACAGGTTCGTTAATGGGCACAATCGGCCCAGTGGTTTCCGAGTAATAATTTGGTTTTCAACCAATATAAATCCGATCGAATTGAAACTTGGTGAGTAGTTGTAGAATATGAACCTAAGCACGATTGTGAAATTTTGTGCGAATCGAATAGCTAGAAAATTATTAAAAAATATCTTTGTTTTCACGATAACTTGAGAACGGAAAGAGGTAGCGGCTTGAAGTTTTCAGGTTAGGTGCATCAGAACGCGACATTTCAGTTTGTTTATGAGCATAAGCGGCCAAACGGTTTTAGAGTTATAGCCATCTGAAATTTGGTTGTTTTTTGTTCCTCATTAACTCGAAAAATACTAAACCGATTGAATTCAAACATGGTTATTAGTTGTAGAATGCCAACGCGAAAATGTTTGCAAAATTTGGCGAGGTTAGCATTTGTAGAAAATTTTTAATAAATCATTGAAAAAAAAAATGTATATATCAGTAACTATTCGTTTGAAATTGCTGAAATTTTGCAAGAGCCTTTATAACCTAACTCTACTGCCAAGTTTCAAGTTTTAACACGATCGGTTAAATATTGTTGGAGATTCGAGCAGCTTTGTGTGAGTTGAGTAGATGGGTGACCGTTGCCTCGATAACTTTCGAACGAAAAGAGATAGGGACTTGCAATTTTCAGGGTAGGTTGCGTATCCAAATGGGAGAGTTGAGTTCGTTTTTGGGCATAATCGGTCTAACGGTTTCCGAGTTATACCCACCTGGAATATTATTTCCTTGATAACTCAAAAAATAAATATCCGATCGAATCGAAGCTTGGTAACTAGTAGTAGAAAATCAACATAAAGACGTGTTCCAAATTTTGTGAGAACCGTACCCCTAGAAAATTTGAAGAAAATGACGAAAAAAAAAATTTTAAGATCCGTACCCCTAGAAAATTTCAAAAAAATCAAGAAAAAGAAATTCGTTCAGGCACTGCCTTGAAGTCAGCAGCTTTTGCGCGTATGTTCTATTGTCCATTCTTCTGTATTGGACACCCTTAATCGAATTTACCATGGTAAATTATGTTGTCCATTCTCCTGTATTGGACACTTAATTCGAATTTACCATGGTAAATTCGATTAAGGGTGTCCAATACAGAAGAATGGACAATAGAACATACGCGCAAAAGCTGCTGACTTCAAGGCAGTGCTTGAACGAATTTCTTTTTCTTGATTCTTGACACTCTTAATTCGAATTTACCATGGTAAATTCGAATTAAGTGTCCAATACAGGAGAATGGACAACATAATTTACCATGGTAAATTCGATTAAGGGTGTCCAATACAGAACAATGGACAATAGAACATACGCGCAAAAGCTTCTGACTTCACGTCGGTGCTTGTTTATATTTGGATGAGCAATTATGAAGAACAGTTAAGAACTAATAAGTATATACATTTATCTCTCAATATTTTAAGTTGACACGAAATTTAATTATCATTCTTAGAGACATTGACAGATTGAATACAAACAAATCACATAATATAGACCAGTGCCTCTGAAAAAGATAAAAAGTAAAAAGAATAATAGTAGGATGAAACCCATTAAAAAAGGAAGAGAATATAGCAAAAATTAAAGGAAAAATAATTTACGGGTGATCTGAGGTCGGGAAATGGAAGGGGGTGAGTTTTTAAGGGTAAAAGACGGCTTATCTCGATTTCCGGCAAAAGTCTTATGGAAAAAAGTTTCAGGTAATAAAAAGATCTACAACTTTTGTCTGTACAATTTTTTCACATAACCTCAAAATATATGTGAAAAATTCAAATAACCAAGATTTTGGTTTTTTATTTTTATCTTCTACAATAATTTTTTTTTCGCGGAATTTGGTGGAAACTTACCCAAACATGAAACACACTGTATTTTTTTTATTTAAATTATTTACTTTTTCGCCTTGTTTTGACTTAATATGGAAAAAGCAGCCTGATCTCAATCGAAAATTCTCACGTCAAATTATCTGCTTTTGCAAAAAAGTCTGTGGGCTTTTTGTCCGTTGAAATCTCTACTTTTTGATCGCGTAAAAAAAATATACATTACTATGGTAAATGTTCTCAGAAAATGCTAAGTTAATAAATTTAATATTTAATAAGCCTTCTACAATATTTCGAGAAAGTCGTAGAATCTTCTCTAAGTTATATGCGCAGATGCCTATCTATTGCTATTTTAAGATAACTCATATATCTCAGTGACCTACGGGAAATTTTATCCTATAAAAAGGTATTTCATTTCAATTTTCTCAGAAAATGCCTCGAAATAACAGGTACTAAGGCCCAGACCCTCCTAGCCTCTTCCCCACTTCTCTAAGTGGGGAAGAGGCTAGGAGGGTATGGGCCTTAGTACCTGTTATTTCGAGGCATTATCTGAGAAAATTTACCATATTTTTTCAGAAAGTAGAAATTTCAACGAACAAGTCCGTCTGTTTCAAAAAAGCAGATATTTTAACGGGGAAATTTTCGATTGAAAATTAGGCTGCTTTTTCAGTATTGAGTCAAAATACGGTGAAGAAGTGAATGTTTATGTTTGGGACGTAAAATGGTAAGTTTTCACCAAATTTCATCAAAAAGAAAATTTTCTGTAAAAGATTTGTAGACCTTTTCATCACCTACAACTTTGCCTTTTAACTTTTTTCTATACGACTTGTAGTTTTGCCAAAAATTGAGAAAAACGGTTTTCACCCTTAAAAGCTGACCTCCTTCCACTGACCTCAGATCACCCGTAAATTATTTTTCCTCTCATTTTTGTTATATTTTCTTCCTTGTCCAGTGGGTTTCGCCCCAATAAATTTTCATTCTACTTCAAAAATTATCGACCCTGGTTAAAATTATCTGAATATTTAAAATTTAATTTTTGATATTTGATGTGGTTATAATGACCCCTTCTAGCCTAGGTGTTCCGAAGGGACCCCCTCAGAATACTCGGAAAGGAATTTCACAGAAGCTTTAAAGCTTCACAGTTTCTTCCAATTGTCCAAATAAGATAAGCATTGAGAAATCACAATTTCGAAGAATACAATAATGTCATAATCATTATTTTCCAGATATGCAGAATTATACAGAAAACACCATGACAGAGCATCTGAAGACGTGGAGTCCTATGTCTCAAATCCGATTAATGCATATATTCTTGTCAAGAAATTAACCACTGACTGGCAGCAGGTGGAATCCTTGATTACTACAGATGTATCGACAGGTAAAATTCAACCTTTCCACCGAAGAATTATATATATTTTCATGAAGTGAATATAAACAAGTTGAAATAAACAAAACCGAAAGTATTATATTGTCCGTAAAAAAATGGGTTCAAGCCCTGTGGACAGGAGCTTTCTGGCACTCTTGTTCAAACAGACAAATTATATCTCCGAAAGTATTGGTTTCTCAGAGTTGAGAATTATATTAATTTATTCTTATGATAGAACTGCATCATAAAGGAAATTCAATTCAAATAATAGTTCATTTATCGAGATTAAATGAGCAATCTGAGAATGAGATCTGCACCATGGAAGAAACCAAATTAAAATAGCTGAAATGAATTTGACTCTCTCTTATAGAACAGGATGAAATGTACGAGTATGAACACAGATCATATAATAAAGCTTAGATAGAATAATATGTAATAGCATTCTGTGAAAACATAGAAGTACGATTCATTATTGAAATTTAGAACTTCATCTTAGCAGAAATTGAATTCAAACATCATAGAAGAATTTAAATTCAACAAGAGTGCCAAAAATTATCAATCCAAAAGCAATAGACGAATTCTACCCAACAACGAACTCATCCGAGATATTCATTCCTCAATTCTATGATGAACGATAATATATATCTTTCCTCAAATCTACTCCAATACACCAATATTCCAGTTTTGTTTTTAGTAGAGATATTCTGAACTCAATATTACTAACTTACCATTACCATTCCCATCATCATATGGATTGACCATCGGCATGAAAATATCAACCAACAGAAAGTATGATATTATATTATCATTCTCATATTTATACGATTGCTGGAATGAAACAACGTCATGTCGCAGGAAAAGTTGATATTATAACAATTCATAGAATACCCACATAATAATTCTATCATTCTGTGAAAACGTAGAAATACGATTTACATTGAAATTTTGAAAAATCATATCTCCGAAAGTATTAGCTTGTTAGAGTTAAAAATGATATGAATGGATTCTTTTGACAAAACTGCTTATTAAAAAAAATTTAATTTGCAATTTGTTCGGTAAAAAAAATTTTTTTTTTGTTACTCCGAAACCATCTGTCCGATTTTGCCCAATAACGAACTTAGCCGAGATATTTATCCCCCAAACCTACTCTGAAAATTTCAACTCTCTAGCTCATTCCGTTCGAGAGTTATCGTGCCTACGGCCGGCTGGATGGCCGGACAGAATGAATTTCGACCACGGATTCTTGATCAGTGAGTCGAACCAAATCGTTTAAGACCATTTTCATCGAAAAATTCGAAAATTGCAGACATTTGGGCAAATTGGTAAGCACTCAGTTCCGAGGAACTAGAGCGCCAAAAAGAATAAAAGCAATGACCTGGCTGGAACTTAAGCAAGTTTGTTCGCTAAATGTTACGAATTTCGCTGACCTGTAACACATATTATCAGTAGTTAAGAATTGGTTCAAGCACTAACGTGAAGAGAGGAGCGTTTATTGTCTATTCCAGGGCCTCCCAAACTTATTTTTACTGTGACGCCCTTGGGACTTTGGCACTTTTATTCGACGCCCCTTAACTCATCAGCCTCCAAAAATATTTACCAATTTTAGTACTTGCCTAGTAATACGTTATCAGCTCACTAGAATCGGTCGCATCGACATGCGACGCCTCTGGGACAATGTTGCGACGCCTCAGGGCGTCGCGACGCACAGTTTGGGAGGACCAGGTGTATTCTATTAAACACTCTTAATCAAATTTATCATCAATATAAACTGTTTTCTCAGCTTTTATAAGATATGAATACATTTCGTCCCATTTTAATGACAGACTTGAGTAATAAGGAAATCGTCTAAGGTCACAGAATTTTTAACTCTGACATTTGTATACTATCTGAATTGAAATATCTAATAATACAGGAAAAAAATTACGTTTCAAGTAATTTTAGGATACCATATTCACGAATTAAAAGGTTTCTTTCTGCGTTTCTCTACCCAAACGCTGAAAAATATCTATAAAATGAAAATTTATTTAATTAATTTTTATAACATAGATATTTTTCAGAGTTTTGGAGAGAAAACCCAGAAAGAAACCTTTTAATAATGAGTATACCTTCCACAGTATCCTTTAATGATTACATATTCACGAAATTCCGCGTTAATTAGCGCCTCAGCATTTTACAAGTAATTACCGTGTTTTAATTGAATCTAATTGGCATATTTTGAGTTTTGAGGAAATAAAACATCAAAATTTCAGATGAGTATAACTCCAGAAGCCGTTTGGCCTATTAACGAACTTAAATGACTCATTTGTATGCGCAACCTCTCTTATTGTGACATAATATTTCTTCCCAATTTTTTAAAAATTTTCTAGTGGTACAATATAACTTTGAATTTTTCAACCATATGTCGAGAGACACTCCGTAGAATCATCAAATGAGTTGAATGTGAAATAAGAAACTGATAATGTATCAGAAGGTTGCAGAAGTTCCCTTATTGAGGAACAGCAATCACTCTCTTACATGCGAATGTTTTCTAAGAAATCTTCTTCGTCCTTCACCATGTTCTTTCGAGTTATCTGTATAATCACATATTTGATCAGCTACCAAACCATGAATATCATCATCCATATTAATCGCAAAAGAATGCGACAACAAAAAGCCAAGGAAACAGTGCAACAATTATAAACGAATACTTCTAACCTACAGGTTTACCGTTTTTCCGTACCTCATAATATTTTCCAATAGCCCAGTGAAGGTGTACTTCTCCTATATATATATATATATATATATATATATATATATATATATTTATCTAATAGACGTATCCAGTCCCGGTACACTCTGAAGGCTACCTGAGACCCATATGATCCAAAATGTTTTCAGGAGTATATAGACAAAAAATGGGTAGATTGAAAATATAACTCCTTAGGCATCTTGAGAGGGGAAGGAATTTTTTTCTTTCAAAAAAGTTGTATATTCGTCAAACTTCTCGAATCCCGAATCATTCTGCCGACTTTCTGATCCCACATATACTCCGCAAGTATCCTCAGCCAACGTCTTCGAACCCAGCGCTGTTGCCAGCTCTTCGGGACTAATTGCGCCAATTTCGATATACGAAAGGGCGCGAAAACGAAGCTGGAATCGTTTACATTGATTTAGTTGTGTTATGAAGTGATTTTAATGTCTGCAAGAAGGAAGCTGATGATGAAAAGTGGAACAGGTACGCAAATAAGAGCCATTAGGAGTTCTTTAGGTACAGTATTTCATTTGATGTAAAATTACAATCTTTTCCAATTGAAAACATTTGGCTTAAGTTTTACAATATAATACCATATTGTTGACATAAATATATGTTTCCGGCTTATCCCATGTTCAAGACTGAACAATGTCAAGAACATAGTATTATATATTGTGAAACCCAAGCCAAGTTTTTTCTTTACCTCAATAACTTGTCAAAATGTTTCTCCAAGTGATCAGCGAGAATTCATTATCTACAATCATTTTTACTAACACATATTTTTTTTTTCAGAATGTCAGAGCATATACAGGGTCTTCCTTAAAGACATGCTAATATTTAAGGTGGCGATTCTTCAATTCATTTTAAGAAAAAACTTCTTATGAACGTATGTCCTACAAGTCTTAACTTTTGAGATACAGGATGATAAAATTTTGTGCTGCGATAGGAAGTAATTTTAATTTAATTATTTTAATCAAGTACAGAGCATATGACAAGAAAACTTATTTTTTGGATTCTCATTCATTTTGGAACAAATCTGATCTCTCAATTTGCTTTCAGTCGATGCACAAATATTTCACACCGCCTCAGATTTTTGAGGAATTGATCTTTATTTGTATTTTTTTAGGTGGAAACCGTGTGTCGGTCAAAGAAGACCCATGGGATCAAATTTGCTCAAAAATGAATGAGGATCTTAAAAGTAATTGTTATTCGAAAAGAAAGCAGTGGCCTAGTATTTAGTGGAGAAAATGAAAATTTTTGTACATCACAGAATCCACCTTGATGCATTTAAACATGTGTCAAATTTTATGAAGATGTCTGCAATATTATCTCAGTTATTATTTAAAAACTGATTTTTTTTCAACATTTTATCACCACGTATCTCAAAAGTTAAAACTTTCAGCACATACGTTCATAGGAAGTTTTTTCTTAAAATAAGTCAAAAAATCACCACCTTTAATATTAGCATGTCTTTAAGGAACACCCTGTAACTGCGAAGGTACTATTGCTGCTTGATGAGGGGAAATAGTCTTGTCCAGAATGAAGATACGGAATATAAGTTAGAATTGGAACAAGTAGAAGAGAAGAAAAGAGGAAAGGAGTAAATTTGAAGTGACGAGAAAAGTATCAATAAGGGAGACAAATGAGAGTAGATGCAATAAAAATTAAATGGATCCGAATGAATGCTACATATGAAGGCTCTACGAAACCGAAGAATATAAGGGACGATGAAAGAGATGATATGTCTTCAACAAAAAGTCTATTATTCCAGATTAATTTCTTTTGTTGACATTTTAGAAGCAATATTATTTTATCCAAAAAACGGCGTATGTTGATTGATTCTTTCAACGCTGAACAAGATTGGCCTTTTATTCAGTCAACATTATCCACCTATACATTTCTGTACACCGTTTGCGTAAAATAGTTGAATATTTCCCCAAATTTAGAAGTGGATTAAATGGTTCTTTTTTGGATTCTGAAAAATATCCATAAAATAAACAATGTTTTTTTTTTTTAATTTACTTCGGCGTTAGAAAGATTAGATATTTGCCAGAAGCCATATATAGAGCAATATTGCCTAATGAACAGTAGCATAACTAACAAAATATGAAACAACTTTTCTGTAACGTTTCGGAGACTAAAGCAGATTCCTTCACCAGACACCAAACGAAGAACTTAAGAATTATATTTGATGACACTAATACTGAAATTTGTCAAGCCGACAGCCGATAGTCTTTGGAAAAATATTGTAACACAGTTCCACTTTACATAGAAACTTCCAAGTTCGAATTCCATATTCAACCTATTCAACCAAATATGGTCTATTCATCTTGAGCAATTTGTAAAATTGTTTTCTTTGATCAACAAAATACAGAGCGACTCCTTTAAGTTATCTTTTAATGTCATCAGACTCTGAAATTGCAATCGAATTACCAATATCTACATTTGTCTCTAACGCAGAAACAATTTCAAAATAATGAAATTTTTTATTTCATAGATATTTTTCAGAGTTTAAGAGAGAAAACCCAGAAAGAAACCATTCAGTGATGAATTCACCTCCCTTCTTGAAATGATAGTATGGGCTTTTTGCAATCGTCCTTCTCTGAAATTACAGTCGCACTTGCATGTGCAGATGCAGAGAAAATGGAATAAAAATTACAAAATTCCTAAGAATTAAATTGCCTTTAGAAAGGTATGGTTGCCAAAAAATTGAGAACAAATGTGGACATGCTTTCATCAGAGAATGATTAAGTTTTCTTAGACAAAATAAGATGATACTACAGCGAGATATAATAAGCTTTGAAGAAGATTTTTTTCAAATTTGTCAAAAAATGATTCGGATCAAATTTTTTATTGAATTGATATTTAACTATAAATGTGGGACAGCTCTGTGGACAGGGACTTTGGCGCTTTCATCAAACTACTAGCGAGTTATTATTCAAACTTTGACAAATCATATCTCCAAATATTGGTTTCTCAGAGTTGGATATCAATGCATTCTTAAGATAGAATTGCATGTTACAAAAAGTGGAAAAGCCCTGTGGGCAGGAGCTTTTGCGCACTTGTTCAAACTTCGACAAATTATATCTCCGAAAGTAGGTATTGGTTTCTTAGAGCTGGGAATTATTTCAATGGATTCTTATGATACAACTGCATCATGAAAGAAATTAAATTCAGAAATGAGTCATTTAATAAAAAAAGAGTGCCAAAAATTATTCCGAAACCACGAACTTATCCGAGATATTCATTCCTCAAATCCACTCTGAAAATTATATTATATCAATTGAAACCTAGCCAATAGTCCGGTTTTATTTTTACTGGAGATATTCTGAACCCAATTCGATTAACTTACCAAAGTATATATTTCAATCATCATATGGATTATCCACGGGCATTAAAACATCACTTAAAAAAAATAATATCATATTATAACCCTATTCTACGATCGAGTAATTATAGCATTCTGTGAAAACATAGAAGTAAGATTTATTATTGAAATTTTGAAAAATCATATCTCCAAAAGTAGTAGTTAAAGTTTTAAATAATATCAATGGATTTTTATGGGAAAACTGCATATAAAAAAAACAATTTTAAATTTGTGATATAAAAAAAATATTTTTATTTTTTTTAACCGAGATATCTCCCAAATCTAATCTGAAATTTTCAATAGTCTAGCTCTTGAAGTCTAGCGATTTTGATCACGGATTCTTGATCAGTGAGTCGAACCAAAACGTCTGAGACCATTTTCAGCCAATAATTCGAAAATTACAGACATTTGGGCAAATTGATAACAAAAGCACCAAAAACATAGTAACACAGTGTCAGTTCAGATAGAAATTTCCATGTTCTAACTATTTCTCCAGCAAATTCAACTACCAAATATGGACAATTCCAATTGAGTAATTTGGATAATTGTTTTGTCTGTTCAACAAAATACAAGTCGACTCCTTATGTTTCCTTTTCATGTGAGTGGTATTCCGTCATCAGAATCTTTGTTTTAGTCTAATCCATTATGTCGATCTCTATAGATTGTACATACATATTCTGCTATTTGTGGTGCTTTTGTTGTTCGGAACAGAGCGCTTATCAATTGGCCCAAATGTCGATAATTTTCGAATTGGCCGAACATGGTCTCACGATATGAGATGTGTAAAAAACATTTTGTATTTAATTATTTTATGATGCAGTTTTATCACAAGAATCCATTGATATAATTCCCAACTCTTACGATGGGTTTCACAAAGCTTTGACAGCTGTTAATTGCCAAATCAGGTAGGTAGCCTTGCAGTCCCTGACCCTCTTATGGCAAAAGCATGAACATCACTGAACATCGCTTATGGTTTCCGCATCACAGAGGGTCAGAGTTCCTAAGGATTTCCCTAGATGCAGCTGATGAGATTTTCTTCCTACCTGTTCACAACAACTGGGATTATGTTTCCTAGAACTCTTTCAGCTGTCATTCAGTGTGGCTATGTTATGCTGACGATTGTTAATAACCATGAAACTGATTTGTATTTGCCCCTGAATGACGCTTTCCTCATTAGGGGAACACTGAGCGATGAGGGGACCAGCCCGTATCCACGAAATATTTGTTGATAATTAAAATCAATGAATATTTCTCCGTGTGTCCTTCAGCTATTACTGTAATTTGCAGTGTAACAAATTTCATAATAAGTGTCAACAAACAATAATTGGTAAAGTTTTCGCATTGTGTCTGATGAAGGAGTCTGATTTAGTCTCCGAAATATTACAGAATGGTTTCGTTACTGTTTATTATGTTCATTTTTTCCAAAATGATCCATGAAGAAATGATATTTGTCATCAACAGTCCTTCAGAATTATGATTGAGAATTCGAAATAAACAGGTCCCATAACGACGACTCCATATACCAGGCTTGTATAAGCGTTCATAAGTGTGGTTTTTAGATTCGTATATCAAATGGAAGAAGTATCTGAATTTGAAGTTTTATTTGAACAATCCACAATTAACAATTCTCATGACGTTGACTACCTATACCGGGCTCGAATAAGTTTTCGTATGTGTTGGTTTTGGGTTTGTATATCGATAGGATGAAATATATTATTTTCAAACTCTCGCTCTACAGCGTTGCCGGATGTAAGGTCTCAAGACGTTGATCAACTATACGAATTATATACAGCGACCTAATGTGAGCAGAAGCGCCCTCGCACTGGCCAAACTCTGAAGCTTTTCTGTATATAATATGATGTATCACCGCTTTTTCAGACCCATCTGAAAATTTACCCCTGGCATCCCCTAACGTCCCTGAGTACAATTCTATAGGTAAACGTTACCAGACCCGGAGTCGGGTCTGAAAACGTCACTTTTGGACTGTATAATCGGTAAAGTATGTCGATTTGGGTCTGTATGTGCGGTCAAACAAATCTATATATATATATATATATATATATATATATATATATATATATATATATATATATATATATATATATATATATATATATATATATATATATATATATCCCGACATCTTTGCGTCCCCTTGAAATCGAAGTGTATATCGACGTATGTTGGGTAGACTATCTCCGTATACACCTCACGATCATTTAGCGAGTCTCAGATCTCAATATACTTGAAAACTGGGGGAGAAAATTTTCATGTCAACGGTACAATGAACCTTGCGTCCTTACAAAATATCGTAGTTTCTGCGTCCGTATATTTATTTGCCGATATTTCGATCATTTCTGCGTCATTCGTTTTATATACACGTCAACCATTCGGACATTGCTGCACAGGCTGTGTTGCCAAATGTATGAGGGTTTTTTATGAAGGAATAGACTGATTGGCCTTGACATTCCATTCGATGTGAACGCAGGCCTGACCTACACAGATGTTACATTCAACGGATTTTCGCCCCTCTTGATAAGGAAGAAAACATATTGAGTACGGGAATTTTCGATAGGAATTTCTTCTGCGTGTTCGTTGCCTTAATTATATAGAATAGATGAATTAATAGAATAAGATGAGACCTAAAAAAAAATTCAGTTGAACAAATTGTAATATGATTTTTTAATCTTGTGATAGCACAAGAATTAAATGTAACGTCTTCCCTTTGTGTTAAAATACTTGGTTTTCTTCGACCAATTTTAGATGGATTATTCTGTTGTTCTGAGAAGTAGTTGATTGCAGAGAGTTGATAATGAATAGCCATAATCAATACTAATATAATGCATTGCCTATTATTCGTAATATTATTATTCTCTAGCAAAAGACCGAATCAGCAGAATGACTAATTATTTGAATGAGATTGCATAAAAATTTTCTGTTTAGCAGTTGGTGACTTTTAATTCGACTTTTTAACTTAAGGTCACTATTTCAATAACAGATATGATTTTTTTAAATGGCACCCTATATTTTATGAATGCCAAAAATGGAATTTACAATTAGTTTCACTTTCAAACATAACTCTAAGTTATGCAACTTTTGCAATTAGATTCTGATTCAGTGGAGTGTTAGTATTGAGTTGAAAGAGGTTCTAGTAAATTACCGGAACGGAAGAGTAACTAAGAGTTATTCACACAAGAGTATGAAATGAAGGCGTGCTAAAACAGATCCTTGTGGGATGAGGTTCATTATTCGAAATTCTGAAGTTATAATTATTATCATCATCAACAAAAACACGATGTCTTCTATCCGGCAAAATATTTTTTGAAAGACGAATCATCTTTCCACACTTCAAAAGCGTATACAGTTTAGGTGCTTAACCATCTTTCTACACAGCAGAAGATTATTCTATAAAAATTATAACTATTTTCAATTTCTTGTTTAAACCTGATTTGATAAAGATTTTAAAACTGAGAACTTGTTATTTCAATTTTTCCCGAAACCGCCTTGGCAATTTTGAAGAACAAGATCCTGCAACTACAAAGCTTGTAGATGGCAAGATAATACATAACAAGAATTACGAAGTAATATTATTTCCGAATTTTTAGAGCAATGCAAGAAGATTTGAAACTGAAATCGTATTATTTATTGAACTAAAACCCTCAGAAAAAATTGCAATATTTCACCTTCATAAATCACACCATACCTTGTGTAGATAGTCAGTATGGTGACAAATGACAGGATATTCGTGTATTCTTTATGAACAAACACTGATCAGGGATGGTTGCAAGAGGTGAATAATTGTAATTTATGCAATGGAGAAATTTTGTAAAACAAGTGCCAGGTGCTCTTTCTAGGAGTTGCCTTGCAGGTCCCAACATCAACTTAAATTTTTCGCTCTATTCATTTCTGGTATGAAAAATATGGCATGCAATGTAAACAAACATATTTCACCTTATCTTCGAGCCCGATATCAAGGTGAATATTAAATTGATCGCCTCTATGGAAACTAGGGTTTGAAACATTTCTCTCAAAAATGCTCATCAGTCAGCCCTTGTGGGATTGCTCTACTTGCTAGTTTCTATTGTATGGTAAAACGGATCGAAGACTTTGATTCAATTTGCCAAAGATATTTTGGTTCGAAGTATAACAAGGGACTAAAGAACTAAACAGATTCATGTAGACTTATGGGACTATATCGATGTACATTGGCAGAAAATATTCCGAGAAAATCTATAACTACAGCGTGCGAATTGACTTTCTCCTCTCAGAGGCATTTTTCGTTATGCGCATGAGCAGACCAAGAGTGATTTAACTGGTGGTTTTCGTCAGAGAGGATTGGGGTTTTGGGATGGCGGATGCTATTCCTCCATAGAATCCCCTGGTGAGGGTGTGCGCATGCGTGGATTAACGATGCGATATCTCCCGAACCACTAGTGTTGGAGAATCGGAGTTTTTTGTAAGGTGTGTGATTTTGAGAGCACTTTTAGCCGTGAGTAGATTGCGCATGCGCAGAAGAGAAGTGACTGTTTTTGTGTTGGATGGGTTATGTTGGGAGTGCTGAGTCGATATTGTGAGGTTTTAAAAGAATATTCATGGCAATCAGTGCAAGGACAAGTCCGTTTGGGGGATGTAGCGTTGTTTCCGAGTTGAAGTGTCCGTACTGTGGCCCTGGGGCTAATTTTGAAATTGATGATACCCCTTACAGGCATTTTTCGTTATGCGCATGAGCAGACCATCAGTGATTTAACTGGTGGTGTTTTCGTTAGAGAGGATTGGGGTTTTGGGGTGGCGGATGCTATTCCTCCATAGATTCCCCTGGTAAGGTTCTGCGCATGCGTGGATTCAAGATGCGATATCTCCTGAACCACTGGTGTTGGATAATCGGAGTTTTTTGTAAGGTGTGTGATTTAGGGAGGACTTGCAGCCGCGAGTGGATTGCACATGCGCAGAAGAGAAGTGACTGTTTTTGGGTTGGATGGGTTATGTTGGGAGTGCTGAGCCGATATTGTGAGGTTTTAAAAGAATATTCATGGCATTTCAGTGCAAGGACAAGTCAGTTTGGGGGATGTAGCGTTGTTTCCGACTTGAAGTGTCCCTACCGTGGCTCTGGGTCTAATTTTGAAATTGATGTGACCCCTTACGGGCATTTTTCGTTATGCGCATGAGCAGACCATCAGTGATTTAACTGCTGGTGTTTTCGTCAGAGAGGATTGGGGTTTTGGGTTGGCGGATGCTATTCCTCCATAGATTCCCCTGGTAAGGTTCTGCGCATGCGTGGATTAAAGATGCGATATCTCCTGAACCACTGGTGTTGGATAATCGGAGTTTTTTGTAAGGTGTGTGATTTAGGGAGGACTTGCAGCCGCGAGTGGATTGCGCATGCGCAGAAGAGAAGCGACTGTTTTTTAGGTTGTATGGGTTATGTTTGGAGTAATGAGCCGATATTGTGAGGTTTTAATAGAATATTCATGTCAATTCAGTGCAAGGACACAAGTCAGTTTGGGGAAAATAGCATTGTTTCCGAGTTGAAGTGTGCATACCGTGGCCCTGCGGCCCATTTTGAAATTGATATTACCCCTAACGGGCATTTTTCGTTATGCGCATGAGTAGACCATCAGTGATTTAACTGCTGGTGTTTTCGTCAGAGAGGATTGGGGTTTTGGAGTGGCTGATTTTATTCCTCTATAGAATCCCCTGGTGAGGTTCTGCGCATACGTGGATTCAAGATGCAATATCTCCTGAACCACTAGTGTTGGAAAATCGGAGTTTTTTGTAAGGTGTGTGATTTTGGGAGGACTTTCAGCCGCATGTAGATTGCGCATGCGCAGAAGAGAAGTGACTGTTTTTGGGTTGTACAGGTTATGTCGGGAGTGCTGAGCCAGTATTGTGAGGTTTTAAAAGAATATTCATGGCAATTCAGTTCACGAACAAGTTAGTTTGGGGTATGTAGCGTTGTTGCCGAATTGAAGTGTTCGTACTGTGGCCCTGGGGCTAATTTTAAAATCGATGTTACCTCTTACGGGCATTTTTCGTTATGCGCATGAGCCGACCATCAGTGATTTAACTGCTCGTGTTTTCGTCAGAGAGGATTGGGATTTTGGGGTGGCGGATGCTATTCCTCCATAGAATACCATGGTGAGGGTCTGTGCACGCGTGGATTCAAGATGCAGTATCTCCTGAACCACTAGTGTTGGAGAATCGGAGTTTTTTGTGAGGTGTGTGATTTTGAGAGGACCTGAAGCTGCGAGTAGATTGCGCATGTGCAGAATAGAAGTCACTGTTTTTGGGTTGTATGGGTTATGTTGGGAATGCTGAGTCGATATTGTGAGGTTTTAAAACAACATTCATGGCAAGTCACTGCAAATGTATGTAACGTGGCCCTCGGGCGAATTTAGTAATAACTATATTCGGTAGATCTATATTTAATTACGTTCAGATTTGGAGAAGAGGCAATTGCGTTCCTAAAGGAGGTCCCATAAACGCATTTTTTTTTTATTTTCGGTAAAGCTAACAGCCAAACTGTACTAATAGCTATATATGCTAAAGGAACTTGAAAAAAAAGCACTGAAGTGAAGACAGTACTCTTTGGCGCGCGTGTTCACGGTGGCTAATTTGAATTGAGTGATGAGTACTTCAAGCTTAGTGAATTGAGCGTGCCGGAGATCTACCCAAGGGATAGTGGACCCATTCACTGTCGATTCGAAAATTAGCAATGCTGTATCTAAGCTTCCGTAAGGATGGAGTAACACTGTTGAAAAAGAACACAACTGACTCTCCTTAGTCGCACAAGCTTCTAGAAGATTCTGAGGGATCTCCTTGGGAAAGACTTAGCAGGGTCAGTATAATCATAATCATGTATATAGCACGGGCGCCAAATGCAGATTCACTTAGCAATGAAAGAAAAAGTGTAAAAAAGCATTGACGTGGGGTCAATCTGCTTTGGCGCGCCTGCTATATACATGATTATGATCATACTGACCCTGCTAAGTCTTTCCCAAGGAGATCCCTCAGAATCTTCTAGAAGCTTGTGCGACTAAGGAGAGTCAGTTGTGTTCTTTTTCAACAGTGTTACTCTATCCTTACGGAAGCTTAGATACAGCACTGCTAATTTTCGAATCGACAGTAAATGGTGTCCACTTTCCCTTGGGTAGATCTCCGGCACGCTCAATTCACTGAGCTTGAAGTTCTCATCACTCAATTCAAATTAGCCACCGTGAACATCCGCACCAAAGAGTACTGACTTCACGTCAGTGCTTTTTTTTTATTGTTCCATATTCATTCAGCTTCATTGGGAGTACCAATTTAAGCAGATAGTACTTTTGGTTCTCTCATGATCGTAAGAAGGCTTAACTTATAAGGAAAAATATGAGAGAATAGTTTGGGTTGGTTCCTAAAAATAAAAAAAGCAGTTTTGCATAAAGTTGGTATTTTTGAGAAACCTCATGTGCTTTCTGCCTGAATTAGTACTCATATTGGAGCCGATTGCGTTGATATTCGAAAGTGAATCATGACGATAAAAGCTAAAGCTTTTGGAAGAAATCAGCCAAATAGCAAATACCTTCTGTTATTATCATTTGGACTTATAGAAATTTATTTGCACCCAAATTGTTGCGAATTTAATGAACGATAAATTCACAAAGAATCAGGTTTTTTTCAAATGACCATTGTTTATGTATATTGAATGGGGTGCAAAACTTTTTTCGTTAATTCCACGAAAAGCACAGAAAATTTAGTTATTGCTCTTCAAGTGCCACTTACAAAAATTCAGATTTACTTGCACTTTTGCTGAATTAGTAATTTTTGTGACGGTTTTGACTGACTAAGAGTGCTATTATGCAGCTTACTGACTAATTCACATTGTAATAATTCATGATTATCAATTTTGCTTGGTTTTAATTTATTCAGTCATGTTGAAACAAGTATTCCAGTGAATTTTTCACAATTAAGCTAACTAGTTTATAAAAATCCTCAACATAATTAATGGTGTTTGATGATTCAGAACATAACATGATGAATCTGAAAATAATTATTCGATCTTAAAGTGTACTGAAGCTACGTTATGTGAGAATTTGAAATTATCATTAAGCCCCATTATAAATGCTAAGGGACCTGAATCTTAGAAAGTCGAATTTTTGTGACCTTGAAGCTTCGGATACTGCTTCAACATGAAAAACGTAAACAACACACATCTGGAAATCATTGAAGGACGCAGAAATATCGGTTTGATGGTAATCGACATACGGAACAGTGTTGCCGGTTTTATTGACGCATGAATGTCGGGATGGTGTAATAGTAATATACATTTCGAATATACACTTCCTGACTGCAGCGCCACGAGTGGAGACAACACGAACTACAGTATACAAAAAAAGTACACGATACCGTCATTGGGACGTCATCGCCGTATTACAACGAAACGAACGAGGACGTTAAAATAAAGCGTTTAGCATTGACTTGCATTTCTGCGTCCGTATACAGACGCAGCAATGCGGTGGACGCAGAATTACATGTAAAAAACATAATGTATGGACGCAGAATTACAGGAGGGCTATAAATATATATATATATATATATATATATATATATATATATATAATAGTACCTCGAATAAAAGAATAATGTTTTAGTATTATAATTATGAGATTACTATATCTGAAGATTGCAAGAGTATGACACCACAGTTCCTGGAAATTGAGCTAGTGGCCAAGGAACGTTTTCTCTAGAGTTTGATAGACTGTAATAAATTAGTTGTTGTAGCTTTAGTTGGGTCACCTTCTGCTTTGTACTCTAGTTTCCCATCTTCTAGAATTATTCATCATTTATCTGAAATAAATAAATTTATTATTTTTTGAAACAGTCTTCAAGAATCTTAAATTATAACTATACAGGGTGTTTCATGAAAATTTCAAACGATAAATCTAGCCCAATGAAAGGCCGAAATCGCCCAATTCACTCCGGCATAGAGTCTAAGGCCTGGTTCATCCGAAATATCAATCTAACTTTACCAAGTTTCGAAGTTTTCAATTTTTTTCACCAATTTTTTGAATATGAGTTTCAGGTGAAAATTCAATTTTAATATTTGTAATGCAAAATAAGTTCACTCAAAAAATTAAAAAAATTAAGTTCATTAAAGAGTATGGACTGCTCGAACATCAACGACAGCCTGACAACGCCTTTGCATACTTTCGATCAGATTGTTGAAGTAGTCTTGATCAATTTTTCTCCAGAGTTGCGGTAAAAGCCGTCTGAGTTCTTGAATTGGAAATGGAGTTTTCCCTTCATTTTGGAAACATAGCTTTATTGTTCCCATATTCAAGTCGGGTGACAGAAGTAAAGTTCAAAACTATAGAGGAATCTCTATCCAATCAACTATTCCCAAAATGTTCGACTGCTTGGTATGTAGCATGATATCTTGGAAGGTTGCTCACATTTTGATCGAAGAACAGCACGGCTTTCGAAGTAATCGTTCAACGTTAACAAACTTGGTGTTATTTATGGATGATTTGGTCCATTATTTGGAACGAGGATATCAAGTTGATGTTATATATACGGATTGCTCTAAAGCCTTTGATAGGGTTAACCATAATATATTAGTTGCTAAATTGGAGGCGATTGGGTTGTCCGGGTCTTTGTTGGAGTGGTTGAGGAGTTTTCTGAGCGGGAGAACCCAGACTGTTAGATTCAAAAATTTTTATTCTAAGTTAATTAATGTTACGTCTGGGGTTCCCCAAGGATCACATCTGGGACCTGTATTATTTAATTTTTTTATTAATGATATAAAGTGTATTCTTCAGGTTGAATTTTTGCTCTATGCGGATGATATGAAAATCTACTCTGCCATTCGTGATGTGCAATCCAGTATAGCTCTCCAGGAACAGATTGATGACATTTTTCTTTGGACACAGTCAAATTGCCTACATTTAAATATTGATAAATGTCAAGTTATCACATTTTCCAAATCTAGATCTACGTTGGAGAGTCGGTACGTAATTGAAGGCTCAATTCTCAAGCGGGTGGGCAACATTAAAGATCTGGGTATTGTTCTTGACAGCCAACTTAACTTTAAAGAACATCTTTCATACATATCTTCCAAGGCGTTTAAAGTGCTGGGCTTCATTATGCGTAATACAAGGGATTTCTCACCTGACTCAATAAGATTATTGTACTGCTCTCTTGTTAGATCTAATCTCGAATACGCGTCCTGCATTTGGTCACCTCATTATAGGTGTAATATTCATATGATCGAAAAGGTGCAAAGGAAGTTCATGCGATTTTTGTGTTTTCGCTCTCACATGGTCGTCCCAACCAATTTGGATGGCTTGTTTGGTCTCGAAACCTTGGAAAAACGTAGGCTTCTGTTCGATTTGTGTATAATTTTTAAGTTAATAAATGGTATTGTTTCTTGTTCACAGTTGTTGTATAGAGTCCCATTTAATTTACCTGCTAGAACCACCAGGAACACACCAGTGTTTCTGGTAAGCGCTAGAAGTACAAATTACGCCATGTTCTCTGTTTTAAATAGGTGTATTTCACTGGCAAACGAATATTCATCACATGTTGATTTTTTCTCTGGCACATTTGATTCATTTAAACGTAGTGTACGATCTGCTATTAATTTGTGAGGTTAGATATTGAAAGTGTTTACTCATTGTCGATCCTAGATTTTGATTTATTGTTTATGTTTAAGCATTTTTTTTTTTTGTTGTCATGAACTTTAGTAACTTATTTTGTTTGTGGGGGTTTCCCGTGTATCATACTTAATTTGTATGTTTAAATTGTATGTGGAGGTAGTTGATGAGAATCCCAACCTCTTTATGGCTGATCCCAAGCGTGTTCAATGGGATTTAGATTTGGCGACCGAGGGGACAGGGCCAAATGTCGAATACCATGGATATCCAGAGCTTCATCGACAATTCTCGCGGGATGGGGTGGTGCATTATCGTCCAAAAATAAGAAATTTGGCCCAAACAAAGGAATAATATTGTCAATGACTTGCTCCATGTAAATCTGCGCATTCATGGCATCGGCATCATCAAGCACCAACAATTATGTACGTTCATTGAAACAAATGCCTCACCAAACAGTAACCGTATCACCTCTGAACAGATGACCTTCCTGAACTGATCTACGATTTCTGGGCACCAGAGGATGGGTGCATACTCGAACACGCCGACTATTCAAAATTTGTCCATATCTTGACTATGAATAATACAGACCTCCATTGATCGTTCTAATTCACGTGCTCATTGGCCCATTCCAATTGAAGTCGTATATGATTTTGAGTTTGTGGAATCCTTCTCAAAAGTCGTCGAGAATGTAAATTAATGTCTCGAAGTTTTCATCGAGTTGTTTCAATCGAAACCAAAACACCATTAGCGTTCAAAAGGCGCTGTTGCATGCTTCTACAAGTATTCAAAGGCTCTTTACGGGTAGACACAGTCAGAAACCGTTCTTGTGCAGGAGTGGTAGATCTTGGGCGTCCATTTCTCGGTTTTTCCGTCATGTTTTCAGTTTATCGATATCGATGGACGAGCCGGGAAACTACGCTTTCACTAACTTGAAAGAAATTCGCAACATCTCTCTGATTACTCCCCGCCTCGATCATACCAATAATAGCCCTATTGACTTCATCCGCACTAAGTTAACGTCTAGGCATTGCAAAACAAATTTGCAGATTTTGAATCAAAGTTGATTGTAATAAAAATTGGTTCAAGCACTGACGTGAAGTCGGGTGCTTTTGCGCGTATGTTCTATTGTCCATTCTCCTGTATTGGACACTCTTAATAGAATTCACCATGGTATATTTGATTAAGAGTGTCCAATACAGAAGAATGGACAATATAACATACGCGCAAAAGCTACTGAACTCACACAAGGCTGCTCAGATCTCCAACAATACAGATCCGATCGTGTTCAAACTTGGAACTTCGTAGAAGAGTTAGCTTATGAAGGGTCTCGCAAAATATCTACCATGTCGGATGAATAGTTTCTGATATATAGAACTTTTTTCAATGATTTTTAAAAAAAATTCTAGTGGTACAATCCTCACATAATTTCGCAAGAATTTCCGTGTTGGCATTCTTCAACTAATAACCATATTTAAATTGGATCGGTGTAGTATTTTTCGAGTTATTAAGGAAATAACAACCAAATTTCAGATGGGGATAACTCCAAAACCGTTTGGCCGGTTACGCTTATAAACGAACTCAAATGTTACATTCAGATGCACAACCTAACCTGAAAATTTCAAGTCGCTATCTCTTTCCGTCCTCAGGTTATCGAGACATAAAAAATATTTTTTTAATTTTCTACTGATACGATTCTCACAAAATTTCACAAACATGATTAGGTTTATATTCTACAACTATTCACCAAGTTTCAATTCGATCCGATTTATATTGGTTGAAAACAAAATTGTTACTCGGAAACCATTGGGCCGATTATGCCCATTATCGAACTTGTCCGTCGTATGCGTCACCTACCCTGAAAATTTCAAGTCGCTAGATCTTTCCGTTCTCAAGTTATCGTGGCAACGGCCGTCCGGACGGACAGAATCAAATTTGACCTCGAATTCTTCATCAGGGAGTCGAACCTAATCGTTTGGAACCATTTTCGGCGAAAAATTCGAAAATCACAGACATTTGGGCAAAATGATAACGCGATGCTCTGCAGAACATGCGCGCAAAAACGTAAAACAGTAACTGATCCAAAAAATAATCAGAAACGCAAACGGCAAGAACTTGCCTGAATCTGAACAAGTTATCAAACGAGGATCAAAAAAACTATTCAGATATAAGAGAGTAAGCATTTTATTTCTCATAAATGAACATTTGGTGGACAAGAATCGGCAACTTTTGAAATGGTCACAAAATTTCTGAACTTCCTCAAATTTTGTGTAGCAGTATAATATGATCAAACAAATATTAATTTAAATGTTATAATAGACAAACCTTTGAAACAAAAATTGTTCCGTTACAATGCTCATTTGAAATATTTTCTCTTGATTCTACGGATAGTCACGTATTTAATGAATTAGTGCGCTGGAGACCCTGACGGCACGTCTGTTCTTCTGGATATTGTATACCCGCCTAAAGTTTTTCCTATCTCTATTTCAGATTATATGGCCAACATAACCTTCATCAAAGAAAACATGAAATTTCCAACATACGAAGATCTTAACGGGGCAGCAGTCGCTTTGACCAGACTTCAGGACACTTACAACTTGGAGACCTCTTCTTTGGCTCGGGGTGAACTGAACGGAATCAAATACAGCGCCGAATTGACGTCTGCCGATTGTTTCGAGCTAGGTAGACAATCGTACAATAATGGAGATTATTACCACACCCTCTTATGGATGAGAGAAGCCGATGTCAGATTGAACAGAGAATCAAATGATACCGTCGATAGGAGCGACATCTTGGAGTATTTGGCGTTTTCTACCTATAAACAAGGTAAGAGAGTCTGCTTGAATTTGACATTGCAGCTCCACTGTCTTTCAGGGAGTTGTTGATTCCATTTGAATTTACTTTGCTCTCACATCAACATCCGTTCATTTTATGCCAATTAGGCCAACCCACTTATCTAGTATTTTATTATTACAGGAAATATCCCTCTTGCCTTAGACTTGACTAATAAACTTCTTGAGATACTTCCATCTCACCCAAGAGCCCTCGGCAACAAAGTGTACTATGAGGATGAATTGCAAAAATTCAATCAGTTGAAGAGGAAGGGAGAGGAGGGGGAACTTCAAGACCAGCCTGATCAATATGTGAGTGTTTGAGAAAACTATATATCGAGCATATCGAGTAACTACACTCTTGGCTACAAATTTTGTCGTTTAACATTCACTCGTGTAGAGTGTCTATGATAAGTCCACAATGAACTCAAACTAGAATATTGATACGTAAAAAAGCGAAAAAATACCACTTTTCAAGCATATTGCAGCACGAGGAGTGTGAAAATTGGCATAGTTAAAGTTCAGACGTTCATACTTGAAATTAACGATGAATCCGTGCACAGGCGAGTTGACATCTTACTACAGTAAAAGGGAAGACATATTAATGCCATTTTTCATTCCTGTCTAAATTCTTTTTGTTCCAGATTTCAAATTCTGATAATCATTTTATTATGTCCTATTTCTCGTTATATAGTTCTTGTTTCTTTAAAATATAATGCTGCCAATTTGCATTTACTGATCTATATTCATCAATAATTGTTTTTTGTCTATCTTACAATACCTATTTAAAACCCCATGTAAAAATTACTCTGTGAAGAGTAGCAAGGTTGAAATGTATATTTGTTTCGTCTCCATTTCAAGTACATATATACAAAGTAGCAATATGGTATTTATGAAGGGAATATATTCTTCTCCTTGAGATATCTTGTTCACAAAGCTCCTAATTATGAGATTGGAAATCGTTGATTTCTTTCTAGTAATGGTTCACAGCAGGTCAATATTCTTCATTGATGAAATTGGAGTTTTTGAAGTATACGCGTTTCTTTCATAGCATCTTGTTCGATTAATCCTCTTCTCATTAAAGAAGTATCATACACATTTTTTACTATTCCTTCCAAGTCAAGTGGATGACAAGTGGACGCACTTTTACTGCTAATAGAGCCACAAGTCATCTTAAAAATTGTCTTTTGCAGCAGAATATCATTCTTTGGGCCGCGGTTTGTCAACTTCTTGCCCTTTTACTCGAGACATATAAATGCCAAAAACAAAAACGATAAAAATAGGTTGATGAATGTGATAACATTTTAATTATTTTCAGTGCCATGTCCTGAACTGCTTCTATTTATTGTTGCAGGATATTTGAACACTCACGTTGGGTTTCAAAAAGCTTTGACAGGTCTTAATTCCCAAATTAGTGCGATTCTATGTCGATTTTCAGTTCATTTTTGATACAACATAGATACATGTTATTCTATGCATCTTGGATACAACCATCGAACCATCGAATTAAATCCACAATGAAGCTAATCGAGGCTTCGTGAAACCCACCATTAGTGTTTGAAAATGTCTTATCTTACTCTCCTTCCTGGATTACTCTTATATAATTTTATTGTGTATAATATTATTTGGTATTTGGAATGGGTGCATGAGGGATTTCTTTGAAATATTTTTCATTGAATTTGTACGGTTGGATATTATTCAGCTACTAAGTAAGACTGCATAAAAACATGCTTATTGCTTACCACTATTTTTGGCGCTCTAGTTCCTCGGAACTGAGTGCTTATCAATTTGCCCAAATGTCTGTAATTTTCGAATTTTTCGATGAAAATGGTCTTAAACGATTTGGTTCGACTCACTGATCAAGAATCCGTGGTCGAAAATCATTCTGTCCGGCCGGTCCGGCCGTCCGGCCGGCCGTAGGCACGATAACTCTCGAACGGAATGAGCTAGACAGTTGAAATTTTCAGAGTAGGTTTGGGAGATAAATATCTCGGCTAAGTTCGTTATTGGGCAAAATCGGACAGATGGTTTCGGACTAACAAAAAAAAAATTTTTTTACAAAACAAATTCAAAATAAATTTTTTTTCAATAAGCAGTTTTACCATAAGAATCCAATGATATCATTTTTAACTCTAGCAAGCTAATACTTTCGGAGATAGGATATTCAAAATTTCAATAATAAATCGTATATCAACGTTGTCACACAATGGTATAATTATTCTATGTATGAATTGTCATAATGTCAATTTATTTTCCTGAGACATGTCATTATCTAATCAATCGAAGAATTGTGAGCGAAGTGAGAAAAATCTCAGTTGTTAGCTCCGAAATTAGTTTTTCTCAGAAAAGTCTTACATTTCGGAACGGAACATGAAGTAAGAGATCTGAGAGTAGTGAGACTGCTTTTCATCCATAGACATAGATATAACTCTCGAACGGAATGAGCTAGGTAGTTGAAATTTTCAGAGTAGGTTAGGGAGATGAATATCTCGGTTAAGTTCGTTATAGGGCAAAATTGGCCAGATTTAATTTGATTTCTTCCATGGTGCAGTTCTCATTCTCATGATTGCTCATTTAATCTTGATAAATAAACTATCATTTGAATTGAACTTCTTTTATGATGCAGTTCTATCATATGAATACATTGATATAATTCCCAGCTCTGAGAAACCAATACTTTCGGAGATATAATTTGTCTGTTTGAACTAGAGCGCCAGAAAGCTCCTGTCCACAGGGCTTGAACCCATTTTTTTTTTCAATATTGGGGTAATTTGATTTTTGTAGACGGATTCTGGTCAAATCATTAGTATTATAATTATTCTAAACAACAAACTAGAGATAATATACTTTTCTCCTACAGTAGAAACGATTCACTTACCCTGCTGCCTCCTGTGTGGTCAGGTGGGCATGCATGATATCATTTTTATTTATTGGAGTACAGCCAACACGATATAAATTGACAGGGAAAATTCCTATAGTCCTATGTAACGAACAAGTGATGATGGGGTAATGGCAGATAATGATACAAACACATATCATTCGAGGTGCCTTTTATAAGACACCAACTATTATTGCATTCATCAAATTATTCTAGCCAAAATTAATTATTTGCGTTATTTTTCAGCATGACCAACATACGGAAAATTACGAAGCCCTATGTCGTGGTGAGATTTCCCCGCCCATCGAAATCACATCTCAACTAAAATGTGTTTACGTGAACCACGGCAATCCATTTTTATTCCTGGCGCCGTTCAAAGTTGAAGAGGCTTTTTTCAACCCGAACATATACATTTTCCATGACGTCATGAGTGATGCAGAAATCGAGACCGTGAAAAGGCTGGCAACACCTAGGGTAGGTTATATTTCAATGAATCAGAATTGTTCATGCTTTCTCCGTTCATTAAAAATATCTTATGGATATCAAATTATGTAAGTTGCTAATTGATTTTCTTTTTCAATACAATGGCATCCATCAATATTTATTATGTGTACTTTCATTACTTCATTAATTTCATCCTCGAAATGACTTCTTCCTTGACCGGCCCATGCGGTCACTATATTTTTTGGCGCGCTTGATCCCCTGAACAGAGTGCCTATCAATTTGCCCATATTTTTGGTCGAAAATTGTCTCAAACGATTAGTTTCGAGTGCGACACATTGATGAAGAATTCGAGGCCAATCTCAATTATGTCTGGTCGGCCGTAAAAATTTGCAGTGTAGTTTTGGAGTCCAAATGCGCTAGGATTCGGTAGGATGGTGTGACTAAAAAATTAAAAAATAATAATTTTATCCTGTATCCCAGAAACTATCCGTCGGAATCGCTCCAATTTTTCGCGAGCATTCAAATCCTTTTCACCGATTTGAACTCGATTCGATTTGTTGAAGATGCTGGGTAAATTTAGAAAAATCATAACCAATAGGTACAGTTTCTTATAAAACGGTGATAGAAATTGGTAGGTACTATAATGCGTTCGAGTTCCACGTGCTCCCCTTATTTTACACAACTACTTTGTGGTCTAGGAAATTACTCAAGATCCGAGAGTACCGGGTTCGATTCCTGGAGCGGAAGTAGCTTATTTGCGCGTATGTTCTGGGAAACATCGCGTTATAGTTTTGCCCAAATGTGTGTAACTTTCGAATTTTTTGAAGAAAATGGTCTCAAACGATTTAGTTCGACTCCCCAATGAAGAATTCGAGGTCAAATTTTGATTCTGTCCGGCCTTCCGGCCGTCGCCACGATAAATTGAGAACGAAGAGAGCTAGCTACTTGAAATTTTCAGGGTGGGTGGCGCATCCCAATACGACGGACAAGTTCGTTAATGGGCATAATCGGCCCAGTGGTTTTCGAGTATTAATTTTGTTTTCAACCAATATAAATCCGATCGAATTGAAACTTGGTGAGTAGTTGTGGAATATGAACCTTAGCACGTTTGTGGAATTTTGTGCGAATCGTATGGCTAGAAAATTTATAAAAATTATTAAAAAATATTTTTGTTGTCATGATAACTTGAGAACGGAAACAGATAGCGGCTTGAAGTTTTCAGGTTAGGATGTGCACCAGAACCCAACATTTCAGTTTGTTTATGAGCATAATCGGCGAAACGGTTTTAGAGTTATAGCCATCTGAAATTTGGTTGTTTTTTGTTCCTCATTAACTCGAAAAATACTAAACCGACTGAATTCAAACATGGTAATTAGTTGTAGAATGCCAACGCGAAAATTCTTGCAAAATTTCGTGAGGATAGTATTTGTAGAAAATTTTTAAAAAATCATTGAAAATTGAAAAAAAAATTCTATATATCAGTAACTATTCGTTTGAAATTGCTGAAATTTTGCAGGAGCCTTCATATTCTAACTCTACTGCCAAGTTTCAGGTTTAACACAATCGGTTGAATATTGTTGGAGATTCGACAATTCTTGTGCGAGTTCAGTAGATCGGTGACCGTTGCCTCGATAACTTTCGAACGAAAGGAGATGGGGACTTGCAATTTTCAGGGTAGGTTGCGTATCCGAAAGGCAGAGTTGAGTTCGTTTTTGGGCATAATCGGTCGAACGGTTTCCGAGTTATACTCACCTGGAATATTATTTCCTTGATAACTCAAAAAATAAATATTCGATCGAATCGAAGCTTGGTAACTAACTGTAGAAAATCATCATAAAGACGTGTTTGAAATTTTGTAAGAACCGTATCCCTAGAAAATTCGAAAAAAATGATGAACAAAAATAATTTTAAGAATCGCACCCCTAGAAAATTTCAAAAAAATCACGAAAAAAAAAATTGGTTCAAGCACTGAACAAAATAGTTATTGTTGTATCTAGTGCGCGAAATGCTACTTTGGTGATCGAGAATTGATTTTTTTAACGAGGCGCAGCCGAGCTAAAAAAATAGTCGAGATCACCAAAGTATTTCGCGCATGAGATGCAAACAAAATTTTTTCTATAAACGCCAAAAATATTGTTCTAAAATAAGTAACATGCATAGCTTAATATGAAAAATAGTATTGAACTGGCTTAAAATGTTTTTCCAAATCAAGTAAATACTGTAACTATGAAAATAAAATGGCATTTGTTTGTTTGATTGAGGAACATAAAGGTTAAAATATTAAAACTTCATATAGTTTACATGCAGTGTGCGAAGTAGGTATTTCGCACACTACTTCGCGCACGGTGTCATGGTAACGAAGGAAAATGAAAAAAAGGGTCACTTCGCATATTGTTTTCAATGCGCGAAACTTGTCATTATTTGACGTTTGTAGAAAAATAACTAAAGGATGTGTGATCTAAAAATATCTGTTTCAATTAATCAAAATACGTCCAATATTTAACTATTTTGTTCTCTTTGAGAAACGACTGGTTTTGAATATATCGATATAAGTGCATCTAAATAACTGTTTTTCAACATCCTCTGAAACTTACAATGATTCTCTCGTATTGAAAAATTATCAAAGGATTAATGAATAAGTAATATTAGTTTTACTTTAGTAGGTACTTACCGAATTCATATTATATAAATTTCTTCGGAAATGAAATTGCTCTGGATGATTGGCAATATATATTATGTTCAACAAGTTAAGAGCGTTCCTGCTAATCGGGTCCTTCATGAATGGCTTCGTATAATAAATATACTTATGCATATATTTCACAAATCAAATAGACCCCAGGGGGTTCATTGATCTGCCGAGAAAGCAAGAGCAGATGCGTTTCTGGCTTCTTGGCCTTCATCAGTACCCTGTAGCTTTCCCAACAAATTCAACTAAACTGACCCATTATTATATATTATGTTGTTCAATCGATTTTTAAGTGAATTTTTACATGCTGTTGACGCATCGACTTGTCAAATACAACTTCGGTCGGCCGCACTGAAATACATATGAACATAAACAGACTTGATATGTTGTCTGTGACATAATGATTATATATTAATTAACTCCAGGGTTGTGCTCGAAAATTAACTCCACGGAGTAGAGTAGAGTTTTTGAAGGTTTGACAGATTTACTCTGGAGTTTACTCTGACACTGACAGTGACAGAAGGTGCCAATATCGGAATATAGGTTATGTTGGTTTAAGAAAGAACCTATTATTATTGTTTTCTTCACATATATGTAAATCTAATCATAAATATATATTGTGAGCAGTATTAAAACTACTAATTTACCTCACACAACATTCATACAACAGTGAGACAAATATACTAGATTTTCCGTCCCATGAGTTATGTCAATTTTGACAGAAGTAAAATGAACTCGGGAGTCGAATACTCTGACATTTCGAACGACAGCCATGGAGTAAAATTTACCCAACCTTTCAGTTTTCGAACGCAATGGAGTAAATATTACTCTACGGAGTTGATATTCGAACACAACCCAGGCACGTCAGAATAGAACACTGTTGACAAATTCGCTGGTCGAGTGTAATACAGTTGACCAGTACATCTCGATCGTTGGCATATTCCGGTATTTCGGCAATATCTTCACCAATACAGATCCGATCGAGTTCAAATCTAGAGCTTTATTATAAAATAAGGTTTTGAAGGCTCTCGCAGAATTTGAACGATATCTGTCGGATAATTTCTGAGATACAGAATTTGTTGTTATATTCTCTACAAATCCTCACAAAATTTGGCATAAGTCTTCGAGTCGGTATTTTCCAACTAATTACCGTGCTTTGATTCGATCAGATTAGTATTTTTCGAGTTATTGGGAAAACTAAATTTCATGTGGATATAACTCTTAAACCACTCGGTGGATTTTGCCCATTAACGACCTTAGGCGGCGTATTTGGACTGCGCACCTACTCTGAAATACTCAACTCTAACTTATTGCGTTCGAGTGTAATCGTGCTGACGACCGTCCGGACAGAATCATATTTTGACCTCGAATTCTTCATCAATGAGTCAAAACTAATCGTTTAAGACCATTCTCGGCCAAATTACGGGCGTTTGAATGAATTGATAGGCACTCCCTTCAGGTGAACAGCGCACCAAAAATATACTATTGAGAAAAAATATCAATTGCATAATAGAAGTGATAAAAAATATAATGAAAAAATTTATAACTTTCAGTTCAGACGAGCAACAGTGCAAAATTCTCAAACTGGAGAGTTAGAGATAGCTCAATACAGAATCAGTAAATCTGCTTGGTTGAAAGAGCATGAACACAAACACATAGCTGATATAACCCAGAGAGTAGCAGATATGACTATGCTCTCTATGGACTCAGCAGAAGAACTTCAAGTGGTGAATTATGGAATAGGAGGTCACTACGAACCTCACTTTGACTTCGCAAGGGTAGGTTACATTGAGTAGTTCTTTTTTCATCACTGAACTAACGTATTCATCTATTGTTATAGAAAGATGAGAAACATGCCTTCAAAGACTTGGGTAGCGGCAACAGGATTGCTACAGTCCTGTTTTACGTAAGTATGAATTATTCAGATCCGTTGAGATGCAAAACATCTGTCATCATTCGAACTTCATCAAGTTACACATTATATGTATGTTTAAACTCGAAATTGATTGATTTTCAACAAGGTCAGCTTCCATTTTGTCCCAGTACGAATTCAGCAGGAGCAATATAAAATTTTTAGCATTTGTAGTATATTGCAAAATTTCTACAATGTTCAGTTCAGTTTCTTTGTATTGGATACCACCGATTGTTTTAATTTTGGATGATTTTACAGATGAGTGACGTTGCACAAGGTGGAGCAACTGTTTTCCCAAATATCCTAGCATCTGTTTGGCCAAAAAAAGGCACTGCAGCTTTTTGGTATAATCTTCACGAGAGTGGGGAGGGAGATGTAAACACAAGACATGCTGCCTGTCCTGTTTTAGCAGGCTCAAAATGGGGTAAATACAATACAGCTTATAATTATAATTTAAAGAGAAGAATCCGGCATTTTAGTGAATGCTTTTGTTTTAGATCGTATTCGCATTTTTTCATACATTTGTTTTCATATCAGATCACATACAGTGTGAAAAAGCCGGAATGAATTCATTATCTTGGTTACTCTGTACATATTCATGGAAAATCCCAAAACACGTAAAATTAAAATTTTAAATTGTCGTACTTCTTCGTATATAAACGTGAACCCTACCTTCAACTTTCAACTTCCATATTCCTTAAATCAAATAAAACCCTTTTTTCTTTTATCATTTTTCTAGATTCGGCTCAGGTAAAAAGTAACTAGCGTTTGAAGATTTCACTCATAAATATTATCTATGACTTTGATATTGAACGAGAAAAAGTACGGTAAAGTGGCTTTCGGTTTGATTCGAGAATTTCAAAGCTCAGCGGACCCACGAAAGTAGTGAAATTTATTGAATTTCAGATTTTATCACATTCAATGAAATTTCTCTCGGATTTGGTTCGTTTGAGGGGAAATGATTAAAATAATTGAATTTTCTAAAATGATTGAATATTCTTGAAATTACAGAAGATAAACTTCAAATGTTTCTTTATGCTAATGTAGCCAAAACATCAAATTCATTAAATTATGCCTTATGTGTGTAACAGTAACTTCTTAGGTCACTGTATAAATTTAAAAAAAATGGGTCTGCCCACCATGCAGAGCTTTTCTCCGGAACAACCGAAATGAAATTCAGGGAATTGGGTTCAAAGATTGGGTATTATCCAACATTCATCTTGCAAGCTGTTCAACCAGGTCGATTTGGTGCTCAAGAACTCAAAAACAGGTTTACGTGAAATCCCGCATTTATTAATTTGCCAAATATTCTACTTTTCAAACCAAGTAGGGAAACTAATTTCTAGGATATTCTCAATATTTCACTCTATGTATGCTGAAAACATTGCAGAGTCATTTTGGAATCAAGCGAGGTGTGAGGTGTCAAGTTCGCTACACTGAACTGTGGTCATATTCAATTTAAACTTCGTACATGTTGCAGCTTGAAAATGTTGTTGATTAAGATAATTTCATTTGCAGTTTCAAATAAATGGATCCATGAAAAGTACCAAGAGTTCCTAAGGCCATGCTCACTTGTGAGGCCACCTCCAGAGCTGACTACGTGAAAATAACAAAGACTGGTTAACGATATCGAATTATAAGAATATAGGATTGACTAAGAATAGTTAAGCCAAATTTCTAAATTAGGAAATAAGCAATGACTCGATGTTATAATCCTGAATTTGTTTTTGGATGACATCTAATATTTTAAATTCAATAAAGTTATATTTATTAAACACTCCATTCCGTTTATTTAATTTCCAACCGAACTCGGTGGCACATGATTAAGGATTTTTAATTTTCGATGTGAGAAAGTCAAATCGACAGTGAGTATGCAGATTGAATTAAATTGAAGCTGTACCAGGGTTGTGTTCGAAAATTAACTCCACGGAGTAGAGTAGAGTTTTCGAAGGATTGACATATTTACTCTTGAGTTTACTCTGACACTGACACTGACAGTGACAGAAGGTGCCAAAATCGGAAAATAGGTTATGTTGGTTTAAGAAAGAACCTATTATTATTGTTTTCTTCACATATATGTAACTCTAATCATAAATATATATTGTGAGCAGTATTGAAACTATTGAATTACCTTACAGAACATTCATAAAACAGTGAGACAAAGATACTAGATTTTCCGTCCCATGAGTTATGTCAATTTTGATAGGAGTGAAATGAACTCCGAGTCGAATACTCTGACATTTCGAACGACAGTCATGAAGTAAAATTTACCCAACCTTTCAGTTTTCGAACGCAATAGAGTAAATATTACTCTACGGAGTTAATATTCGAACACAACCATGGATCGCTCATAGGGTTGCCAACCGTCCTTTATTTCAAAGGACAGTCCTTTATTTCAAAGGACAGTCCTTTATTTTAAAACTATGTCCTTTGTCCTTTTGAAAGTTGTCAAAGGACTGCAAATGTCCTTTGAAATCACCCGAAAATATAAATAAAAATATTTTCAGAATAATTTCAAAAAGTTCCACACACTATGATACGCCATCCAAAACATAAATACTCTATTTTCACGCTAAATGTTAATAAAATGTAAAAAAAAGATATTCAAGCCAGACTTCCAACACCCCCCACCCCCCCCAGGACCGAAGGTTGATGTCCTGTATTCCAATAGCTCAGAGTTGGCAACCATCAAGAAGGAAATAAAATAGAGACAACATGAGTAAAAGTATTGAATACTAACTCAAAACACCCATCGACGCCCTGATGGAGACAGGAGTTTTACTGGGTAAACATCTTCAGGAGAAGATGGACTCCCAGACTGTTCCTATTAAGGTTCGCCCATAAAGGGTTTCTCCTGTATAAAAAAAAAAAAAGAGTTGGCAACCCTAATCGCTCAGTGTACCAGACTGCGAGAGCATTATTTGCTTATTATACAGGATGGTCCAGATCTAACCAAGAAATTTTAACCACGGAATTTACGTCAAAAATAAGCCCTAGTTTGTCATATAAACATATGTCGAGAAATGCTTCCTCTTCGAGATAAAGGGTGTTAAAATTATGAAAAAAAATTAAAGGAACAAAATTGGTTCAAGCACTGACGTGAAGTCAGAAGCTTTTGCGCGTATGTTCTATTGTCCATACTTCTGTATTGGACTCCCTTAATCGAATTTACCATGGTAAATTATGTTGTCCATTCTCCTGTATTCTACACTCTTAATTCGAATTTACTATGGTAAATTCGAATTAAGTGTCCAATACAGGAGCAGATCACAAAATAATTTATTTTTATTTTGTAGATATTTTTTTCAGAGTTTGGGAGAGAAAACCCAGAAAGAAACCTTTCAATAGTGAATATACCTCCCACAGTATCCTTTGATGATTATTTAAAACAAAGGTATGGGCCTTTTTCAATCATCCATTTCGGAAGTTAGCTATGATTTTTGAATACTGTCAGTGTGACAATTCTTGAATTTCAAAAATAACTATCAACAAAATAGTTCTAACAATTTTCATTGGGCGTCTGACGAAGGACTCTGATATAGACTCCGAAACGTTACGATATTGTTGTTTCTTCGTTGAAGTTGTTTCGTTGTTGTTTGTTAGGCAACATTGTTCAATTGATTGCTTCTGACAAATGTCGTGTGTTTCTTACGCAGAAGCAGATCACAAAATAATTGATTTTTATTTTGTAGATATTTTTTTCAGAGTTTGGGAGAGAAAACCCAGAAAGAAACCTTTCAATAGTGAATATACCTCCCACACAGTATCCTTTGATGATTATTTATAATTTACCATGGTAAATTCGATTAAGGGTGTCCAATACAGAAGAATTGACAATAAGACATACGCGCAAAAGCTTCTGACTTCACGTCACTGCTTGAACCAATTTTTTTTTTCGTGATTTTTTTAAAATTTTCTAGAGGTACCTACGGTTCTTAAAATTTTTTTTTTCGTCATTTTTTTCAAATTTTCTAGGGGTACGGTTCTTACAAAATTTTAAACACGTCTTTATGTTGATTTTCTACTACTAGTTACCAATTCGATCGAATATTTATTTTTTGAGTTATCAAGGAAATAATATTCCAGGTGGGTATAACTCGGAAACCGTTAGACCGATTATGCCCAAAAAAGAACTCAACTCTTCCTTTCGGATACGCAACCTACCCTGAAAATTGCAAGTCCCTATCTCCTTTCGTTCGAAAGTTATCGAGGCAACGGTAACCCATCTACTGAACTCACACAAGAATGCTCGAATCTCCAACAATATTTAACCGATCGTATTAAAACTTGAATCTTCGCAGTAGAGTTAGGTTATGAAGGCTCTTGCAAAATTTCAGCAATTTCAAACGAATAGTTACTGATATATAGAACTTTTTTTTTTCAATGATTTATTAAAAATTTTCTACAAATGCTATCCTCACCAAATTTTGCAAACATTTTCGCGTTGGCATTTTACAACTAATAACCTTGTTTGAATTCAATCGGTTCAGTATTTTTCGAGTTAATGAGGAACAAAAATCACCAAATTTCAGAAAATTTCAGATGGCTATAACTCTAAAACCGTTTGGCCGATTATGCTCATAAATAAACTGAAATGTCGCGTTCTCCCACACAGCACAGACTCATTTCTGAAATATTGCAGGAATATGTTTCGGAAATATTTGATATATTTCGGTTATATTGCGAAAGATATATGAAATATTTCAGGAATATTGCAGAAACATTCGAATGTCCGCCCCATAACCTAACATAGCAATATTGCAGAAATATTTTTCGATATATTTCTGCAATATTGTAGAATTATTCTGTAATGTTTATGCAATTTTTTATTATATTGGAAAATATATATGAAATATTTCAGGATTGTTGCAGAAATATTCAAATATATGCTCTCTATCCTATAACGTCACAATATTGCAGACTTATTTTTTGAAATATTCCTGCAATATTGTAGAATTATTTTGTAATATTTATGGAGTATTTTTGTTATATTGCAAAATATATATGCAATATTTCAGGATTCTTGCAGAAATATTCCAGTTGTTTTATGAGATGTGGTATAGGTTTAACTCACATAATAAAATAGTAGGCACAATTAATATCTTTATTCGCTCTCTACTGGACATTGAATATTTCTTTTTTTTAACTTTTTCCACTTCCCTGGTGGCTCGCAATTTGGCTTGAGCTAACCATTTCGATATGGGTTCAATAATCAAACATAGATAATCAAATCATTAGATCTGTTCAACTCTACCTTTGTACGTATATAAAAAGCACGTCAATATAACGTCTCAATAATCAGACGGATGAGATCACAACCTAGTCAACCTACTCTTTATAGGGCTGTGATAAGATGTTGGTATAACCTAAAAATATAAAATTTTGTATCAATGATATCTATAAACTTGTAGCTATTATACCTTAGATAATCAAATCAGCTTATCACTGCATTTATATTATTTAGAGCCAATTAGTCTTTAATAAACATTAAACTCACAACTATTTGAACTAACAAAGTAAAGTAACAACAGACTGCTTCACGACACGATACAACACCACTGGTAAACAGAAAAAATGGCGGCCTGACTAAAAGAAAAGAAAGGATGCGTAAAGCCTCGAACTAGAGAAAGAAAGCACACAAACATATTATATATTGCATGTAATGTTGAATTATTTCTGCCGCGATTTGTAATAAATATGTCTATGCATATATTCATAGGAATATACGCAAAACTATAAATTTTAACTTTGTAGAAAACTGTTATAGTTTGTAACATTTCTGTAATATTTCTGAATATTGCAACTGTAATATTGAAATACAATATTCCAGCAATATTTCTCAATATTGCAACTGTAATATTGAAACACAATATTCCAGCAATATTTCTGGAATATTGCAACTGCAATTATTGCAATATTGCAATATTGTGGTAATATTTCCTGAATATTGTGTACTGTGTGGGCTGGTACACATCCTAACCTGAAAACTTGAAGCCGCTATCTCTTTCCGTTCTCAAGTTATCGTGACAACAAAAATATTTTTTAATAATTTTTTTTTAATAATCTAGTCATACGATTCGGACAAAATTTCACGAACGTGCTTAGGTTCATATTCTACAACTACTCACCAAGTTTCAATTCGATCGGATTCATATTGGTTGAAAATAAAATTATTACTCGGAAACCACTGGGCCGAGTATGCCCATTAACGAACTTGTCCGTCGTATTGGGATGCGCCACCCACCCTAAAAATTTCAAGTCGCTAGCTCTCTTCGTTCTCAAGTTATCGTGGCAACGGACGGCCGGACGGCCGGCCGGACAGAATCAAATTTGACCTCGAATTCTTCATTGGGGAGTCGAACTTAATCGTTTAAGACCATTTTCGTCAAATAATTCGAAAGTTACAGACATTTGGGCAAAATGATAACGCGATGTTCCCCAGAACATACGCGCAAAAAAACCTTTTTTTTCTTTTACTTCGAACATCTTCTTTAAATTTCTACTTGAGTGTGGCTGTTAACGCAATTTTTTTTTAAATACACGTTTTGTTTACAAGAATAGCTCATTATTATTAACGATATCAAATTTTAGCGATTTCTGTGAGAATGTGTTCAATTTTTTTACTCGGAAACGGTGCCTCGTACGTCTAGAAGTCAGGAGAATGAATTTGCTTCAAATTGAATATGAGTTTGAAGAGTAATTATTATCGTAGGTAAAACCAGTGGCGTATCATTTTTTTTGGCTGAAAATATTCAGTCTCGATGCAGTACGGACGGCACTGGTAGAATAAAAAATAATAATTTTATGCAAAAAGTGCTGGTTGATCCTTAAATCCTATGTCTCAAGTTTCATAGAAATATTTCAAGGAATGTAAAAGTTATTAATATAAAACATTTTTTTTCTATAATATTAACAACCTGTATATCGAAGAGGAAGCATTTATCGACATATGTTTATATGACAAACAAGGGCTTATTTTTGACGTAGAATACGCGGTTAAAATTTCTTGGTTAAGATCTGGACCACCTGTATAATAGTCCAACACCTCCTACATCAGAGGCCAGTCATCAAAAACAATATGGCCGCCATAGTAGATGGAGAAAAGGCGGTAAATTCAAAAGTTAAATTATAGGATTTTTCTCATATTCAAACAAATTGACGAATTAAAAATACCATGCAATAATGAGAGATTTTATTCAATAGCGCACATATATTTTTCATCGGTCCTCTATTGGATGATTTTGAATCTTAACAAAAATAGCATGATCTTCATGATACTCAAGTGATGCCTAGGACCACTATCATAAGCCTTTTGCAAGTATGTATACAAAAATCAAGTTTCTCTCTGTTCTTTTTTCCACAAGCTGCTTCAGGCAAAAAATATTTTGTCAACGCATGATCTTCCTGCCTTGAACCCTTTCTGCTCTTCTATGACATGTATTTTATCTTCTGTTCTTCCTTTTATTATTCTACCATATAAGCTGGACAATGACACTTGAAATCAAACTTTCAACGGTGAGTTAAGCATTCACCGTTGACAAACAAAATAGCTATCAATTGCATTTTCATCCACTATCGATGGGAGTTGTTGGCCTTCCTTTTAGGAGGTGTTGAATAGTCGCATTATATCCCCCCTACAGTGGTTTAGATTGTTGCTAACTTCACTATCCATTGTCCACGACTCTCGTAGAGTTATTATGTTCGAAATATTACTAACAGACAGACCGCCGTATTCACAAAGCATTCAATCTCCGTTATGTCCTAACTGAGGTCCTCAGTTAAGGATAAATAAGAGTCGCAACCTCAGTTAACGTATGTAACGGTGGTGAAACAGGCCTGTTTCACGTTAATTTGCACTTAAACTGAGGTTGCGATTCTTATTTATCCTTAACTGAGGACCTCAGTTAGGACTTAACGGAGATTGAATGCTTTGTGAATACGGCGGAGCGAATCAGAAGTATTAGATATCTTCGGCCAATCGAAGTTCAATGAGCTTGTCATTTCGTACAACTCTGGAGATAACAATTATTGTCATTAATATAACGTGTTGTGATATTTTCATTATTAAATTTGTTCTTCAGGTGATATTCGCGGGATCTACAGAATTTCATTCTGCGGTATTTTGGTATATGGTGCAATTAAACGTCCACCATGAAATCCACACCACACAGCCACTTCTTGTACCATGTTTATGACCTTTATAAGTGGTATGTCCACCATTAGCATAATATAATAATAATAATATATATTTATAAGCATATTCCAGGTATGCTCAATCGAGTTTATGTCCGGAGATCTTGCTGGAAGCTGTAAGCAGCATATTTCATGATTTTCTAGTGCTTTTGTTGTGATGGTAGTTCGATGTGGACGTTGTTCATCCAAAAATAAACAAACTTTCATCTACAGCTCCCTGAATATTGGTTACAATATTCTTTATGATGTCCTCCACATATTGAGCTACATTCATATTTCTGTTACAATGGTAGGGATCACCGTAAATAATGCCATCCCAAACGATTATAGAGCAACCTCCGTAAAGATAAACATGCTGCACAGTTCTTTAGTTTCTTGCTACCCCTCCTCTAATCTGTCTAGTCCAAACTGTAGTATAAGGTATTGTGAAATTGCTGAAGTAGCAATTTTACATAATAAAATAGGAGTTCAATCCGAATGTGGGCAGTCATCGATAGTCGGTGAACGACCGCATTTCCGGGTCGAACATTTGTAATATGATGATGTAGAAAACTAATATACGATGTGCACGTCTTAATTGTGTGAACCAATTGATTATCCCTAAAAAGTCCCGATAAACTACCTCAACCAATACATGGCGATCCTGCGGTGTACGTGCCTGTTATGAAGATTTGATGAAGCATAATAATTAATAATGGGGTCCAGTAAATCAAAAGAGGTGAAAGAAGAAATTATCATCGCACAGGCTAGAAACTGTGGTGGTCAATCCGAAGTGGGCTCCATCTCCACACATCAAATATGTGAGATTATGGTGTTTCTGGTTATGGTATTAGGAATCCTCGCTTACCTCTATCGGATCTACAAGAGAACACTGGAGAAGAAAATTCGAAGGGAAATCACACGGAGCAACGTTTCAGTGGGAAATTTGTGAGTAGCCTTCCTGTTATTCAACGGTTTTTTTCTAGGTTTTCTCTCCCAAACTCTGAAAAATATCTATAAAATAAAAATTAATTATTTTGTGATTTGCTTCTGCGTAAGAAACACAGGATATTTGTCAGAAGCAATCAATTGAACAATGTTGCCTAACAAACAACAACGAAACAACATCAACGAAGAAACAACTATAGCGTAACGTTTCGGAGTCTATATCAGACCCCTTCTTCAGACGCTCAACGAAAATCGAGAGAATTATTTTGTTGATAGTTATTTGGTGAAATTCAATAATTTTTGGTTCGCTTAAAAAATTATATCTGAATAGTTCAAAGTCAAAGATATCCAAATATTTTCACTGTTTGAGTAGTCGGAATAGATAGTGGGGTGGGGGTATTAGACCATACAGAATAAAACACTGTAATCACAATTTCAGTTCGTCACCCTTACACTTTTTTCACAAGTTACTTTCCCACAATTTCAAATAATTGTCTAACACTTCTTCGAACCATTGTCTTTTTTGGGGATCTTTGAATGCTGGCGCCAAAGTTCTCATGTCGAGCTCTAAAATAGCCTCATTCTTCAGCAAGCCGTTGAGACCAAGAAGAAGTTTGTTGTCACCATATATATAGTTTGAGTAGACTGGGATATGAGAAGATGTAGTAGTTGACTTTGAGTTTTGACGAAGCCCACTGTTCCACCGTAGTGTTACCGCTGGCCACTTTGATTGTCCCCATGTGGTCTGCATACCAAGGAATGAAGAAATTTCTTAGGTCCATATTCTCTAACTTATTGACTGACCTATTACTTAGTCGTTCTTTTATTCTCTTGTAGACTGCCTTTCTATAAACAAACACTTGATACATCGAATTCCCCGTTGTATACGAGTGGATGTAGTGAGATCCGTATTTCCTAATGAACATTATGATGACAATGAGGTCACTACACGACAATTGATAGATGCCGTAGATCTTTATGATTCAATGCTGGAACCTGGTCATAAAATATATCTCATCAACTTGGTTCTAAAAACCCGACTTTCTCCTAGTGCAAAATTAAGATTAGAAACTCATTATGATTCCATAACCCTCCTACTTCAAGATATGCGTTCTAGACTTTTGACAGTGAAATCGGATACAATGTTGCAGTCAAAATTAATTAATACTCGACAGGGTGGTAAGTCTATACAACATTTTGGCAAAACGTTAGAAGAACTATTCGTCGATTTGACAATATCTCAGGCTAAGGGAGACACAAATGCATATAGAGTACTCAAGCCTATAAATGAAAGAAATGCAATCAAACAATTCGGCGATGGTCTGAATAACCAGCGACTTAGCACTATTATTGCGGCTCGTAATTATAGTACCCTTAAAGATGCAATTCGTGCAGCACTGGACGAAAATGCTGAGTCCAGCAATAATCAAATCCATTATTTTCATTTCTAAAGGAATCGAGGTCAACGGAATTTTAGAGGCGGTAGATTCAGAGGTGTACCGGGTAGAGACTTTTCTCATAGCAATGTGACAACTATGTAGATCAGAGGCATGAAAATTTCTCAAGAAATGCCAATGTAAGACGCCCCAATATGCAGCATCACCAATTTTATACAAGACGCAATCGGGGTCCACGGCGCAATGATTTCGTAGGAAGCCGAGCATTTTACATGAATAATAATTGCCCTGAAGAAAAAACTGCTTCCTCAACAGATCCAAATGGAACTCAGTTTTTTCGTGACACCGATATCGAATTCCTTATACGCTTGTTTAGGTTTAACCCATGTGGAATTTTCTGTTGGATTAGATACATTAAAATTTTTAGTAGATACCGGAGCTTCCCTCTGTGCGATAAAATTAGATTGTTTGAAAGATAAAAATTTAATACGTAGTGAAAATCTCACTATTAATGGTATTGGCGGAAATATAAAATCCCTTGGTAGTATAATTTTGAACTTACAATGTCGTGATTTTAAAATTGAAGAAAAATTTTATGTTTTTAAAGATATTCCTTGTGAGTATGATGGTATTCTAGGACAAAATTTTATACAGAAATATAACGGTATTATAAATTTCGAAAATAATACACTGGTTTTGAATAATAAACATGAGACATTAGAAATTACCCTCTGTACCAATGAAAATTTGATGTTAACTATACCTCCTAGGTGTGAAGTAATTAGATATCTATCTATCAATACAGATGAGGAATGTGTTGTTATCCCACAAGAAATTTGCAATGGTGTTTTTATAGCCGGTGCTATAGTCAAACCGAAAAAAAAAGTTATTCCCGTGAAACTGCTCAATACGCGAGAAACCGAGGTACATCTCAAGAATTGTATTCCAGAAATTCAAAGCTTAAATTGTTTCCAGGTGAGTAATTTTTCAGAAAACTCAAAAGTTTCACCCTCCAGAGTTAAAGAAATGTTTTCGTTGCTTGATCTTAAAGGCTTGAATAAAGAAGAACAGCTATCAATAGAAAAATTATGCGCAAATTCAATGATGTATTTCACCTTCCAAACGATAAACTGACAACGACTATGGTTTACAAACAATCCATTACGTTGAAACCGCACCAACCACCTGTCTATAAGAAACCTTATCGAATTCAGCATTCCCAAAAACTGGAAGTAGATCGGCAGATCGAGGAAATGCTGAAAAACGACGTTACCGAGAAAGCCCAAAGTGAATGGTCTTCCCCCATTTTGTTAGTTCCGAAAAAGGCAGATCGAAATGGTAATAAAAAATTGGTTCAAGCACTGACGTGAAGTCAGAAGCTTTTGCGCGTATGTTCTATTGTCCATTCTTCTGTATTGGACACCCTTAATCGAATTTACCATGGTAAATTATGTTGTCCATTCTCCTGTATTGGACACTCTCAATTCGAATTTACCATGGTAAATTCGAATTAAGTGTCCAATACAGGAGAATGGACAACATAATTTACCATGGTAAATTCGATTAAGGGTGTCCAATACAGAAGAATGGACAATAGAACATACGCGCAAAAGCTTCTGACTTCACGTCAGTGCTTGAACCAATTTTTTTTTCGTGACTTTTTAAAAATTTTCTAGGGGTACGGTTCTTGAAATTTTTTTTTTCGTCATTTTTTTCAAATTTTCTAGGGATACGATTCTTACAAAATTTTAAACACGTCTTTATGTTGATTTTCTACTACTAGTTACCAAGCACCAATTCGATCGAATATTTATTTTTTGAGTTATCAAGGAAATAATATTCCAGGTGGGTATAACTCGGAAACCGTTAGACCGATTATGCCCAAAAACGAACTCAACTGTTCCTTTTGGATACGCAACCTACCCTGAAAATTGCAAGTCCCTATCTCCTTTCGTTCGAAAGTTATCGAGGCAACGGTCACCCATCTACTGAACTCGCACAAGAATGCTCGAATCTCCAACAATATTTAACCGATCGTATTAAAACTTGAAACTTGGCAGTAGAGTTAGGTTATGAAGGCTCTTGCAAAATTTCAGCAATTTCAAACGAATAGTTACTGATATATAGAATTTTTTTTTTTATTTTCAATGATTTATTAAAAATTTTCTACAAATGCTATCCTCACCAAATTTTGCAAACATTTCCGCGTTGGCATTCTACAACTAATAACCATGTTTGAATTCAATCGGTCCAGTACTTTTTGAGTTAATGAGGAACAAAAACCACGAAATTTCAGAAAATTTCAGATGGCTATAACTCTGAAACCGTTTGGCCGATTATGCTCATAAACAAACTGAAATGTCGCGTTCTGGTGTTCATCCTAACCTGAAAATTTCAAGCCGCTATCTCATTCCGTTCTCAAGTTATCGTGACAACAAAAATATTTTTTAATAATTTTTTAAAAATTTTCTAGCCATACGATTCGCACAAAATTCCACAAACGTGCTTAGGATCATATTCTACAACTACCCACCAAGTTTCAATTCGATCGGATTTATATTGGTTGAAAACAAAATTATTACTCGGAAACCACTGGGCCGATTATGCCCATTAACGAACTTGTCCGTCGTATTGAGATGCGCCACCTACCCTGAAAATTTCAAGTTGCTAGCTCTTCTCGTTCTCAAGTTATCGTGGCAACGGCCGGACGGCCGGACGGACAGAATCAAATTTGACCTCGAATTCTTCATTGGGGAGTCGAACTTAATCGTTTGAGACCATTTTCGTCAAAAAATTCGAAAGTTACAGACATTTGGGCAAAACTATAACGCGATGTTCCCCAGAACATACGCGCAAAAATGGAGATTAGTAATCGATTTTAGGTTATTGAACGAGCAAATTCAAGATGATAAATTTCCTCTTCCTTATATTACAGATATTTTTGATTCTCTTACTGGCGCAGTTTACTTTTCTCATTTGGATCTAAGTCAAGGTTATTATCAAGTAGAGCTTACGCCAGAAAGTAGACCATTCACAGCCTTTTCAACACACAAAAATCAATACCAAATGAATAGATTTCCAATGGGATTGAAAATATCTTGTAGTGCTTTTTCACGCTTGATCTCCATTGCCATGACCGTTTTAAAATATGGAAATTGTTTTTGTTATCTTGATGATTTGATTGTATTCGGAAGAAATTTGGAACAACACAATAAAAATCTCCTGAAAGTTTTTTTAAGATTGAGGAAAGTAAATTTGAAACTGAACCCTTCTAAATGTGAATTTCTCAGAAAGGAAATCTTATATTTGGGACATCTTATCTCTTCGGAAGGACTCTTGCCTGATCCAAAAAAAACTGAAGTTCTTAAATTATATCCTATACCACAAAACGCTGACGAAATAAAACGATTCATAGCCTTTGCTAATTATTACAGAAAATTTGTTAAACGTTTCTCTGAAATAGTTGCACCTTTGAATAAACTATGTAAGAAAAATTCTGAATTTGTTTGGTCAGAATCTTGTCAGAAAGCTTTCGATGACATGAAAACGGCGCTTTCGACCGCACCAGTATTGGATTACCCAGATTTTTCGGATACAAATGAATTTATTCTGCAAACGGATGCCAGTGCTATAGCTGCCGGTGCCGTTCTTTCCGATAGTAATAATAAACCAGTAGCATTTGCTAGTAGACCATTCAATAAAGCTGAACTCAATTATTCAACAATAGAACGTGAACTAGATGCAATCGTTTGGGCGACGCGATACTTTCGGCCATATTTATTTGGCAGATCTTTCAAAATTCGCACGGACCATAGACCCTTAGTCTATCTCTTTAATTACACAGATCCTTCTAGCCGACTGACAAAATTTCGTTTGTGTCTTCAAGAATATGATTACCATATAGAATATGTAACAGCTTCCCAAAATGGTCCCGCAGATGCTTAATCTAGGATAATAACATCAAAGGAAATGAATAAAGGCTTACTTGCTGTTTTAACCAGAGCCCGGGCTAAAGCAACAAGAAATCCTTCAAGTGAAAATGTCAGTAAAAATGAAACAACTTCCGCGATAGATCGGATTGATCACCCGAGTATTGTTGAAGTTCTAAAGAAATCCAATGACAGTATGGAATTGATTGTACTACATAAAGGTGATGAATTATCTGTTTTCGAGAATACCGAGTCTGTATTGTCGAAAACTAAATGCTTGTGTTATACTCCTAAATCAAAAGTGATTTACATACATCCAAACACTCCATCGATAATCTCGCGAGACGAATTATTGAGAGATTTGGAAGACATATGTAAGAAAGAAAATATAGAAGAAATAACTATTATAAAAAACGCGTATAATAAATATATAATTGAATATTTCATGAAAACTAATGATAAAGTTAAATGGACCGGTCCTCGAATTTGTGTAATTAAAGGAGTAAAGAGCATATTCAAACGAAAAACTTAATATTGAACGATTTTCACATATTGCCCACTGCAGGCCACGCGGGTGTTCGTAACATGATTAAAAATATACAGAAATATTATTTTTGGCCAGGAATATCCAGTGATTGTATTTCTTATGTAAAAAAAGTGCTAGTTGTCAGTAACAGAAATTTAGTAGACCTATCCTATCAAACAGCCAATGGAAATAACATCAACAGCAAACTCAGCTTTCGAAAAGATTTATTTGGACATTGTTGGTCCTCTTGAAAGAGATGATGATGGTGTTTTGTATGTTCTAACATGCCAATGCGATCTCACCAAATTTATTGAAGCTTATCCCTTGAGAACAAAAGACACTGTAACAGTAGCCAAAGCTTTTGTAGACAATTTGATTTTGAGATTTGGTATTCCGTTAGAAATAGCTACTGATCAAGGAACGGAGTTTATCTCTAGTACTGTGACTGAAATTTGTAAATTATTGAAAATATCCCATTTGAAATCGACGGCCTATCATCATCAAAGCATAGGGTCGTTAGAAAATTCACATAAATCATTAAATGCTTTTTTGAGAATTCAACTGAGAAATTATGGTTCTTCTTGGTCAACATGGTTACCTTACTTTTGTTTCATGTATATTACATCTTACCATTGTTCTACTCAATATTCACCATATGAATTGGTTTTTGGTAAAAAGTGTAATTTGCCTAGTCAAATTGTTAATAATGACTGTATGAACCTCTGTATAATGCTGAATCTTATCGTTTAGAATTGAAATTTAGGTTACAAAGAGCACAATTCGATGCAAAACAGAATTTGGAATCAGCAAAATTCAAGAGAAAATTAGTATATGATGAAACGATAAATCCTGTTAGTTATAGAAAGGACGATTTAGTTTTAGTGGAAAGAGAAGGTGTCAATAAACTCCAGGATGTATACGATGGGCCTTATAGTGTAATTAAAGACGAAACTCCGAATGTGCGAATCATCAAAACCGTAAAAGAGAGTGTCGTGCATAAAAAACAAACTAAACTATTTGTTCACGGTGTGAACTTGCAGAACTGCAGAAATGATATTGCTTATTAATACATTATATTAGTAAGATAGGTTAGGTACTTAAATGTAAGTTATGGAAAGAATTTTTGTTTCTTCATAGCTACAAAAATTCTTTCGAAATTTCGGTGAAGGTGTAGTATAAGGTATTGTGAAATTGCTGAAGTAGCAATTTTACATAATAAAATAGGAGTTCAATCCGAATGTGGGCAGTCATCGATGGTCGGTGAACGACCGCATTTCCGGGTCGAACATTTGTAATATGATGATGTAGAAAACTAATATACGATGTGCACGTCTTAATTGTGTGAACCAATTGATTATCCCTAAAAAGTCCCGATAAACTACCTCAACCAATACAAAACACGTATGGGACGATGATCAGAAAATTCGCGGATTCTGCTTTCATTGGTAAAAAACACCAACCATTCTTCGCACCACTAAATATTTTCGCACGCTCGAGTCAATCTTTGACTTTTGTGTGCTGGGTTTGAAGGAACCCTTTTGAACAAATGGCGTGTTACGAATCCAACGCCTTTCAATATTTTTCTGATGATTTCAATCGCAACACAGCTTCCTTCAGCATTCCTAAGTTGTCAGCGATCGACCTACACGTTTCTGTAGGTACTCTTGAAGCTCACATACGAATATAACGGTCTTCTGATGCCTTTTTAAGGGCGGTAACAGCGATGTAATTCTGATGCAGAACCGTTTGCAAAAAATCGGGAACAAATCTGAGAAATGACATATTGTTATTTGTTACACATGAAATTCAACCGGCACTTCAACTTGGTTTGATCCACCACTTATCATGCCAATATCAACATTCTTTTGTTCTTCCCTTAATTTAACACTAGGCATAGTGGATAACGAGTTAAAAAATGATTTTTCGATATAGTAGAAGATCCGAACCTAAGTCGACCTTCACCGAGCTGATAATAGAATGAAACATATTTTATAATAAATTTAGTATATTGGATAATATACTGAAAATGGGTTACCTGAAAAAATCCTGGACAGACTATTTTTTTTTTATTTATTTTTTTTTATCTCCAACAATATAGATCCGATCGTGTTCAAACTTGGAACTTGGTAGAGTTAGGTTCTGAAGGCTCTCGCAAAATATCTGCCATGTCAGATGAATAGTTTCTAATATATAGAATTTTTTTCAATGATTTTTAAAAAAATTTCTAGTGATGCGATCCTCAGAAAATTTTGCTAAAATTTCCGTGTTGGCATTCTTCAACTAATAACCATATTTAAATTGGATCGGTTTAGTATTCTTCGAGTTATTAAGGAAATAACAACCAAATTTCAGATGGCGATAACTCCAAAACCGTTTGGCCGATTAAGCTTATAAACAAACTCAAATGTCACATTCGGATGCACAACCTAACCTGAAAATTTCAAGCTGCTATATTCCGTTCTCGGGTGATCGAGACATAAAAAATATTTTTTAATAATTTTTTAAAATTTTTCTAGTGATACGTCTCACAAAATTTCACAAACGTGCTTTGGCTTATATTCTACAACTATTCACCAAGTTACAATTCGATCGGATTTATATTGGTTGAAAACAAAATTATTACTCGGAAACCATTGGGCCGATTATGCCCATTAACAAACTTGTCCGTCGTATTGCGATGCGCCACCTACCCTGAAAATTTCAAGTAGCTAGCTCTCTCCGTTCTCAAGTTATCGTGGCAACGGCCGGCCGGACGAACAGAATCAAATTTGACCTCGAATTTTTCATCAGGGAGTCGAACCCAATCGTTGGAGACCATTTTCGGTAAAAATTCGAAAATTACAGACATTTGGGCAAAATGATAATGCGATGATCCCCAGAACATACGCGCAAAAATAATTAAAAATAGTCTGACCAGGATTTTTTCAGGCAACCCATTTTTAGTATATTTTCTAATATACAAAATTCATTATAAAACATGTTTCATTCTATTATCAGCTCGGTGAGGGTCGACTTAGGTTCGGATCTTAGACTAATATACCCAATTTAAAACCGTTTATAATGATAGTAGGACTACCAAAATGACCACTATCAGATATATAAATACAAATTACCGCAGGTCAGGTGGACTAATTGTCAAAAGGGGGTAATTGTAAACAAGTTATAGTAGCGCCCTCATGGACTTTTTTCGTAACCTAAAGCTGACAATGTGAGAGAGGCGTTGCAACTGTACCCGCGTTCTTCAGAATTGTTGTGGTCATTAGTCTAGTTAGTGATGACACTAGTGTCATCACTTAGATTAGAGGTTATCTTCAACTGTGCCAACCAAAGTTTGTCTTCTTGACAGTTCTACGATTTTCATGATTTAAGTTAGAAGCTAAGTACATACGTTTCAGGTTTCATCATTTACTTTTGTAGGTTACTAGGCTATTCATTATCATTCTTGCAGAATGTGAGAAAGATAATATACTGAACGTACATACAGAATTATATAGCTGAAGTTTTAGAAAATCGCGAAAATGTTGCATCTTGCAGCACAACCTCTTTAGGACATCCAGAAGCACCGTCAACGACAATTAATATGTCTCCTTTAAAAATTTTAGCTCCACGGCAGAGGTAAAAGTTTCACGTTGGAAGGAAGATACGTTAGGTGGCACATAGACCAAACAAACGATCAAACGAATGGGAGCAGCTAACCATTGAGTTGAATGAGATTTCTTCATTTTTGAATTAGTTGATACTTGTTAGATATCTTTTTAACGAGAAGGAATAATAATATGATATTTGGTATGCATTGATATACCCTTTAAGAATAGTTATAAAAAAAAAATTAGGATTGCCATTTAAAAAAATTATCGATGGTGTCATATCTCGAATTTGGGACACGCTGTAAAACATTTTTTTACATCAAAAAGAGCGCAGTTTAAAATACTAATCGATCTGTCTGAGCATACTTACAACCATAGTAGAAGTTATTTTGCTAATGTCACGTCTCAGAGTTGGATTTATAGAATTCAAAAACATATATTTATTATTTAATGAATTGGAATATTTATCATACCAAACTCGGAATATTCCGCTCGGATACTGTCCAATTTCACTACAGCTAGTGATAGTTGGTACAAATCAGTGAAATTTATGCATAATTCGATCAAAGGGTATGCTAAACCCTACGCCGCGACAGTGCTCTTATAATTTTTATTTATGTACAGTATTTCACAGTTTTAATATGGAATATTCTGTAAAAAATGCAATGGGAATTTCTATATCTTGCAACAAATTTCGATGTCTGTTGTTTCCATGTTTATAAGTTCCATGACATAATCCAATGTTTGATTTTCAAGATAAGAATTCAATACCCATTCCTTTGCATAAGCTGCGGATTCAAACCAAATTCTTATCTCGAATTATTACCAAACAGTATTATCATTTCATAGAAATTGTTTTGTTTATGTTTATCCGATGATTGCTTATCTTCAGATCGTCTCATTGAACAGAACTAATCACTAAACTTCTCATAATAGGAATGCAATTACCGGATTAAAATTACAGCGATAATTTTCGTAATTTTAGAAATTTTTTTGTGGTCATGGCTGCAAACAAACCATGGTAATTAAATTATCATATTCTTTATTCCTTTGGTCGATTATAGTGAAGTCTTTTTGAGGTAGGAACTAATTTATGCGGGAAATAGGTATTCCAATGAATTCTAGATAATTTTGATGCACTTATGCTATTACTCCAGAGTAATTCCGCCGTGTCAAAAACATAAAGCGATAATTACACTGCGAAATCTGCACACAACCATGGTAATGAAGTCATAATATTCATTATAACCTCCATCGATTATAGTATAGTAACGTCATTTTGACAGTACTAGCTTATTCTAGAAATATTCCAAGGAATTACATTACAATTGCATTCCAGTTTGTTGTAAAAAATACTGCATTCGTTCAAATTCATATTTTGAAAAGAAGCCCTCCTTCATAGGTCTCGGACTCATTCCAATTTTTGGCTAAAGCGCTTTCTTGCAAAATGATCGGTAATGTTCATCTTGTGCGATGACAACCGAAAACAGATCCCATGCATTACTATAGATTTTTAATTTGATGTGTTTCTGTTTTAACTTTTTTTATACAATAACTAGCAGCCCGGTACGTGTTCCGCTTCGTATAAAGTGAAATAATAAAAAAATTTCATTGGAACATCAACTTTATTTATTCAAACAAAAAAATATATTATTAATTGCTAGCTATTTTGAAACTTAATCCAAAACATTTGGATAAACAATATTTTTTGTTTTGCCATTTTGAGCATGAATAAACAAACGGCTGGGGGTTTTTCATTTTTGACCATTAATTTTCTGCTTAATGTTTAAGTATTTTGAATAATTTTAATGCGAAAATCCTTCCGATCGAACGGATATTCATTATAGATTTCGTAACTCAACGAAAAGATCGCTATTTCAGACGCTCCGAGATTCGATCCCGCCGCCCCGCGAGGCTCGGGAGCTATAAATTCCCAATCCAACGCCTCAGCTCACTCGGCCACGTTGCCTACGTGAATCAACTCCGATTATGTACCAAATAAAGATTTTTAGTACTCTGATGATTTCCGTCTTCTGATTTTCAGAATATCGTCAATCCTGTTAAGCGATCGATCGAAATCGGTTACTCGTTCATATTTCTCGCAGTTTTTCTACACAATTCCAAGATTTTCAAGTAATTCCGTTCGAAATTCAAACTCGATTTGACATTTCGCGTCGCTCGTTCAGACCGAAAACGTCGACCTTGAAAGAGTCGCGTTAAAATTCGCCACAGAAATACGTGCAACGTGAGAATTTTGTCGATTTTCGCGAAAAGTCACATTTTCCTATCGTTGTTCCGGGAAAACGAAAGAGAAGATCGAAAAAAAGGCTCCGTTACGGACTAATTTCGAATCTCGTATTCGCGTTCCCGCAAATACTGTCGTTCCGAACGCCACCGTTCCTCCGAATTCCTTTCCACAATTTTGCTCCTTTCGCCAAAATCAGCGTTTTTCGTCTTTTCGCGTCTATTATCTAAAAATACACCCCCATCTTTCCGCTCCGAAAACGCGAAACTTCCTTATTTTTCCTCGAAGAACCCTTTCGAAATTTCCCCCAAATCCCCCTCCTAACATTCAAAAAAACATCACGTTTAAAGTAACATTTTCAAAAAGTATCCTTTGATAAATGAAGAACCGCTGGACCGATTTTGTGCAAACTTCACATAAACCATCTACTAAATAGTCCGCACAAAGCCTAAAAATTTGGTTTGGATAGGTGAGCCCGTTCTTGAGTTATAAAATTGCAACGGAAAGTGGCATTGATTTTTATATATTAAGATTCCAGAATGGCACGAGTCGGTTGTAATCATCAAGATAGAATATTCCATCTCGATGGGTGCAATACAGACGAGAGAATCGATTAAATTATGGCACACTTGATGGTACAGAGTATAAGGAAGCCATGTTCAAAACACTCCTTAACTAAAATTATTTTTCCATCGCCGCATTAGAATTAGATTGACAAGGTGGAAAATCTGCTGCTTGCTTTTACATTTCGAAACAAATATCGATGGATCTGAGACAAACCGAGTTGAATATAACACTATTTTTTCAGTAAGATTCGCAATGGTGGATCCACAAAAAGTACGTACTTAAAGGAATTCTTTAGTACAAGATGTGTAGCTCCAGTAGGAATCCAATGAAATCAATTAATTTGAAGTCATCTGATTGAACACAACCATTCAGTACAAGGTTATACTGAAAACAGATGCCATGGGCTGTTTTCACTCTATCACGTTGCCATGGGCACATATTGATTTATTTCGATTTTAACCTTAGACTATAAGAGAGAGGACGGATAACATATTCCCTGACATTGAAACCAAATGTCCACCACATGACCACAGAACCAGGCTCCTTTTTCCGGATGTAGCTTTTACAGCCGTAAGCTGCACATCCTACCATTATGTGTAACACAATTTTATAACAAAACAGTCCGTAAACGCTCAGATAAACACAAGAAACACGTGCCCACCACATCGTTTGGTGTCCACCAAACTGTCGAAGTTTTGGTTTCAGATGGATAGCGTTGCGTAGTACGTCATGCGGTATTCCCTCTCTTCCCTAATCAAAGATTTTAACGTTTTTAATATTTAATATTTCAAAATGTCACGATTTGGTTGAAATACTGACGAGAATATTAATACAACTATTGAATCAAAACATACCTACCAAAAACTACCGTTAACAGTAAAAAATCTCCCCCGACTTCTTCTTTCATTGAAAACGCGTAATACCAAGGTCGCATACAAATTAGCAATGCCTATCTGTGTCAAAACCTAACGCCCATTTGGTTTTTTGTAAAATACAAAGAGGAGGGAGATCATGGGAACAGGAACACTGTCCCTGGACGTACAACGTTAGGTTTCTGCACAGGTAAGCATTGCTCCGTATGTTACTGCGATTACGTGTTTAGAATGGTTGAAAGCGTGGGGAGATAGAGCCGTACTCGAAAATTCCTGGATTCGCATGCGACTGCAGGAGTGATGGATAGTAAGCCTATCATTAGGGCTTCACGCGAGAGCGTAATTTTTCTCGTCTCGTAAAAGCGAGACGAGACGAGACGAGAAGTTTTCAAAAATATTATAGGCGATACCGAAACCACATACAGCGCAACACGAGAGTCTCGTTTTTGGTCTCGTTAAATTTTTTGTATGAAGTTTTATATACGACTCGACTTCTTTCAACATCCACAGAAAACAATTGAATATGAAGAGTTTCCACTATAATTACCAATTTATTTGGTCTATATTATGCATCGATCGTTGTAGAAATACACGATTTTTCAGAAGATTATTAATTTGTTATGACTTTGCGATAACAGATTATTTTTCAAGAAAAAATAGAATTCACAACTATAATAACGGATGCCATTATGAATTCAATACCTAACGGAAAACTTTTATTGCCCCTAAAATTTCGTCTCTATCCGAACATCTGGAGAAATTTATTCTCTTGTGCTCCTTGTTGTGAAGATGTGAACAATTATTGTATACATCTGTGGAACTACGTATAATAAAACTGGTAAAGAAATGAAGCTATTCAATGTTTCGAAAAGTGTTATGAGGAATACGCCAAGAACACCCTCAATGATCAGCATACAGTAAAATGCACAACATGCCGCTCGAGTTCAACCAATCAGCGTAAGGCTGAAACCCGCAACCCGCAACAATGATGGATACAGTGACTATATTCTAAGAATATAGTCACTGTAATGATGGTTAGTTTGTCTCTTTTTAATCTAACCTGCTTTCTGCACTGTGCACTGAGGCTGTCACTGCTGTCAGATTCACTTGTGTTTTGTGTTGCTGTTGACTGTTATCATTGGTATTATTAAAAATATTAACCCAGGCATTTTTAATCAGAATCCTTACAACATCAATGGACGCAGGTAAGTTTTTTATGATTGTTTAATTCATAATAATAATTAATAACTATCAATTTTTAGCGGTCATGCAATTGGTCACGTTTGCCATTAAACTTTTTCCAGTTTATCAACAAGAAATCGTCGTTTGAGATTAGTTCATCATGAAGAAATAAAAAAAACTGTACACAACAAGTGTCCTGTTTGCACTGAGGAAGAAAAAAAATCCTTCAGAACTGAACTCACAATCTCTCAACCAATCATTTCAAACCAGTGCTCCCTTGAATATTAAAACCTCCTCTTATGAATTCGGGAATATGGAAGAATTTGAGTCTTGGCGAGCACTAAGGGCCGGTATTATAAAACTATTTTGACAGATATCTAGAAGTTAACTTGTGGAATGACGTCACCGTCAAAGTTATCTTCCCATTTTACGAGTTAACTTTATTGGGTGGATGGGGTATGGGTTAAAGTTAAAGTTAAAGTTAACTTTGTAGAAAATGGTGATTTTCGACAGTTCATATGTAAATATAACCTAAGTATTTGATATAACCCTAATTTTATTATTTGATTTTCCGCAGCGATATCCAATTTATTTTTGAGGAACTTTTGTTCTTTTGTTTTTTATGTATGAAAGGGTATTTAGAAATCGTTCAGACCATTTCACCATGGAACGAAACGGAATTTAAAAGCAGATTTTGATCATCAAAAGAGTCTGTACTAGTGTTAATGGGTCACATTGAAGCAAATTTACAAAGACCAACTACCTAATAGGTTTGTATTTCTAGCATCTATTTGAATATCTAGTGTAAATTATAATTATTTTTAGACTGTACTCAAGTGATTTATACAATTATAAAACTTTAAGGGGGAAATGATGCTGAAAATTATCGGAACAGAAGAGGATACTTCTCATATAATGTCCAAACCGTTGCTGATAGTCATTTACGCATTAGAGATAACGTAGCACGGTGGCCGGGAGGCACACATGACAATATAATATTTACGCATTCTAGACTCAAGGCACGATTTGAAGAAGGCACCTTTGGTAATAGTTTTTTGGTGAGCGATTCAGGATATGCATTGCCCGAGTATATGGTGATTCCTCTGGAAAACCCACAAAATCAACCCCAGAGACTCTACAATGAATCTCAAATAAGAACTAGAAATGTTGTAGAAAGGCAGTACGGTGTATGGAAAAGAAGATTTCCCATACTGCAATTGACAATTCGATTAAAGAGAGAAACAACATGACTGTTATCGTAGCAACTGCAGACCTTCATAATATCGCAGTTAATATGAGGGAAGAAGAACCTGATCAAAATGTGGCTGTAGAATTGGAACATTTCAATCAACATATGCCACACAATCAGAATCGTAATTTGGTGCGACAAGAATTGATTGAAGAATACTTCCAAACTTTATAAATACATTATATATAAAAAATGTAATCATTTCATTTCAATTCCTATGCCCGAAATTTTTCTTTTATAGATCTTATGAGCATAACCAACACTTTTTTTTTGCTCATTTAAAAATAAAGCTACTGAAACGAATGAATATTATTTAACTTTTGACATTAATAAGTGCTCACGTAATACGTGCTCAAATAATACAGAGTTTGATCAAAATTTCCGATTTATGTATTATTTCAATTTTCATTTTGAAAAAAGTCAGTAATTTTCTGAGTGAGCGAGTTCAGTGTATAATAGTCCAATGAATTTTCGATAATGGTGAGAGCTGCGAAGAAATCGACATTTTTATTAGTTTGAGGGAGTAGAAGCAAAGGGTAGTAAGACACTTGTTCTTTCTTGAATTCATTTTAATACATTCACTCATATGTATTTCATTTATGTAAACAAACGACTTGTCTGAGCATGATAAGCGAGTGGAGGAGCCCAGACTTCAAAATATTGAATGTTAACGTGCAAGAACAAGGTATAATTCCTCCAAATTAACGAGCCGACCAATTTTGACTGATATTCTTCAATTTATCAAGTAATTTTCAAGGGACTGGGAAAAAATTTCAAATGTAGAGTTATTCAAATTAGCACAGAACATTCGCACAGACCACAGAAATGGGACTTTTATAAAACAGTCATTTTAAGGCTAAAGTTATCTCGACCGATAAAGTTAAAGTTAACTTCGACAAATGTTTATAATACCGGCCCTAAATCATATAAATGTGGATTATGCACTGGTTGCATGCATTACAGTGCCCAAGGATATAATAAAAGGTATATATTTCAATGAAAGCGATTGTAAAGGTTCGTATATGTATAATTGCTGAAAATTGACAGTCTTATAATACTCTTGTTGCTTAATGAATAATATCGGATATTTTATAAAACAAGAAAGCAATGTTTCCATAGATTCTAATAGAAAACGTTAGGTACGAGTGGGGAAATTTTTGTGGGAATATAGTATCAGTAAATTGGAGAATTTTTAGATAGTGCATGAATATGATATTGCTTGATGATGAAAATTTCTGGAAAATTAATAGTTTAATGGGAGATTTCTTTAGCCATGTAAAAAATAAAAATAATGGTGCTGCTAATATTAGTTAAAAAAATAGAAAAACAATTGTATTTACCAAGTAAAAAAAAAGTAGAATATAGTTTGTTTAGAGTGGGTGAAGTGAGCATATAATGATACATTATGTAATATGTATCATATTTTTTCTCAATGTTTTAGCAACAGTTGTAAGGAGGACATGCTGGTAGTTGGTGGGTCAATTCTTTCAATCCATAAACAGTTGCTTGTAAATAATACGAAACAATATTAGTAAAAGGAGTGAAATGGAGACAGGTAAAATTGTAAATTTATATTCTATAGTTTGTTTTTAGTGGATGGAGTAAGCTTTCTAAATGTGAGCGAAGAGAAACATTTTCGAATCTTGTTCCGGAAATGTTTTCTCAGGTGAGTTTCATATTTCGGTACCGAACATGAAGTAAGAGATCTGAGACAACTTATGTTCTGTACCGACATATAAGAATCTTCTGGTTAATTGCTAAGATGAACAGATTTTGGAACAAGCTTCTCAGATTTTTCTCACATCGTTCACATTTCGGAATATACATTATGTGCTGGTGGTTGGTTTATAATTTATATGTTATTAACATATTGAAATTTGGTCACATTTTGTGGAAAAATTGGGTAGTTATTAATGGCATAATAATTTAATAAGATGCTTGATAGTCAATAAGGCTAGGTACTTATATCATAACTATTGGCCGAGCCGTTTGAATCTTGGGAGATCTTAACCAGCCCTTACAAAGAGTGCAATATGTATAACTCATTTTAGTTCTTTGCTTTAAGTGAACAATCTTTTATGTCCTCGATAATTTGATAATTATTATTCTATCAGAAAAAATGTGCAAACAAAAGTGGTAGTAATAAGTTTTACCATATTTTTCAAAATATTGCATGCACAGAAATTGATGCTGTTACTCCTTTCAATTCATTTACCTTGAGGCAAGAGATGGCTGTGCCTACATATTATATTTGCTACCCATATTAATCGATTTCATGAAATGAATTTCCCCATTCATCATTATTGTTTAATTTCTATATTCCATGTTTCGTAAAATTTTAGTTGTTAATGCATGCTATATGAAATATATTACATTTCATAAGATTGATTTTTCTTTTTTGTATATTCTAGAGCACAAATATATATTTGAAAATATAATGGATGGTCCCTTTTTTTTAAGTAATCCTCTGAATATAGGTACTATATATAATAATAATGTTATTAATTGTTTCCGAATGGCCACCGACTGAGGTCCTTCAGCCTTACATAGGTACTTTTTTCCACAAATAGTTTATGTTGAAAATCACAATAGACAAATAACAAACTTATATTTCACACAACTGAATGTCTGGATCTGGACTAAATATATTATCATATATAGTTTTCCAATTGCATCTCCAGGAAAAAATATTTTTTATTCTTGAAATTAAATGCCAAATTACTGCAACATATTCTGTTAAAGGAACTTTTATAATTGTGCAGTAATAACAATTTTCGAACCGTTTCTGAACAAAATTTGACGCATTTCTTCTCTATCATTTATACCTGAAAACTTAGGCAAGTTGGCCATGAACTTTTTCGAAAGTTCTCCTCTAATTTCATAATTGAAGAATCTGAGAATTATTGGCAATTTCTTTCAAATAGCTTCGATCTTGCACTTGAGTATTCTAGAGTTGATGGCTCGGAGCATTCTGCTGGAATGAAATATCTGGTTTATTTTGGTCCGCAGTTCTGAAGGATCTACGACAGTATACTGAGACCTAAATGCAGAACCTTACCCATATTTCTGTTCAATTAATAATTATGATTTAGTCTTTAGTCATTATATACTGTATATTCCGTTTGAGATAAATAAAATACGAAATATAAGAGGCTTCCACAGCTGTCAGAGTTTGAAAATTAATTCCAAATTTGAATAGAATGTGGTTACGAGCATGCCGCCTTCTCATTGGTTGAACTCGAGCGGCATGTTGTGCATTTTACTGTATGCTTCAATGATCTACCCACTGGGAAGGTATTCTTTGAAAACTATACCAAATTGTTCAATTCTATTAAGAAATGAATCGACATCGATAGCCTATTTAAAACATCAACAAAACTTTCGAAATATTGGAAAGCTGAGTTTGAAGAATATTTGCTGTTAGAAAGAGCAAATAGGAATCAAAATATTTTACAGTGGTGGAGACTGATGGAGAAGTTCTTCCTGCACTTTCCAAGATGGCCGATGATTTATTAATGGCTACATCCGCACCTGTTGAAAGATTATTTTCCACAGCAGGTATGATCATGGCAAAAACACGTACATCATTGAAAAATAATGTGATGCAAGCGCGATTATGTTTGAATTCTTGGTCATCGAGTAATTTAAAAGTTGAAATTATCAGTGTTTTAAATTAAAAATAATATGTACATGTTAAAATATTTTTGTACAAGAGCGTAATAATACTAGCTTTACAGAAATATTTATTATTGTATACCTTTTCGTTTATATGTTATAATATTTATTATCGTTATTTAGAATTAAGCGATACGAGACGAGACAACTGATAACGAGACGAGAACAGACTTAAACGAGACTCAATTTTTTGGGAATTGGCTAGAGCGAGACGAGATTTTTCATACTCTCGCCTGCTCTCGTCTCGTGTGGAGCCCTAACTATCATGCATATTTTATATAGGTATGCGATTTTTGGTGTAACTCATTTTCATTTTCCTTCGATAACACCTGGTATAATATAAAACAACAAACAATGAGAAAGCGTAAGTAACATAACCTTTAAGGATTCAATGTCAGTTTTAGAGGAGGATGCAAAATAGTTATTTAGAAGCATTTACCTATCGATATTTAAAACCATCGTTGGTCGAAGGAATCAAGCATGGTATATTGTACGTATTTTGAAGAATTCGATCGGATCTATATTGTAGAAGATATTAGGGAAATACAGAAAAACTACAAACTCTGAAATTTAAAATTCCTTCATAATCCACTCTTCACCGTAGATCTGTACAGACCTAAAATAGCTCTTTCGGTTGAAGCATCGGGCTGATATAGAAATCATAGCCACTGTTCATTTTCGAACCAACAGTGAATGTATCTACTTGAGTCGAACTAATCGTTTGAGACCATTCTCAGCCAAAAAGTTAACCATTTTTTTTTGGACGCTTGAGTTTACAGTTGGATTTATATTCTTGGAAGTATTGGGAATATCATTTTTTTTTTCTGGAACTAAGCAGCTTTGGGTGAGTTCAGTACCTGGATGAGTGACCGCTCTGACTATAAATTTGAATAAGCGCTCCAAAGCTTCTGACCACAGTACGTTTCCAACTAGTTTGTCTATTTGATAGAGTATTATAGTTTCAATAAATATTTAATAAGAAATTACAACATATACTCAATTCACTTTTATTAAGTCTCCCGGTTGGCCATGAAAACTTGACACATTTCACCATGTATATTTTGAAAATGTTAGGTTATAGTCATTTTCCTGTCAGATAACTACGCAACGTTGTCCTCTCTACGTAGAAGTCGTAGTAATTAAGTATTTCTTCGGAAAAATAATGAATTTGAGAAGATATGTGAATTCAATAATTCCACAGTCCTGGCGACTGTACAAGAAAATTTTTCCTCTGTTGTTACGAGAAATATTTCACGTATAAAAACTGGTTGGAATATTCTATTATGCTATTTTCTTGTTCGGAAATCAAGAATCAAGTGTTGGAATTTTATTGAAAAATAATGGATAGAGTAGTCCGTTACTTTGTGCTAGTTCATTTGAAAAAAGAATAAAAGTACCTGAATATCCCGGCAGAACTTCTAAACGAACAGACGTACCTATGGGATTCCCACTTTTCGAAAGAAGACATTTAAATACCTTGTTGCACAACTTGAAATACACCAGTTTCAAAATGTAGTAGTACTACGAAATCCGAGTCATTCTTATGCCTCAGTAAAATATAATGATAGGAAACTAAGTAATTTCATTCGAGAGTTCAACATGTCAGAATGAAGTTTTCCTATTGCAGATTTCAGTTCTGTATAGCTATAGCACTTCTGCTTCTTCAAAACTACTTTCGGCATTTTCAATTTCAAAACGATGAATTCTTTATTTATTTTTCAAAGATAATGGTCTGTGATAATATCTTGTCTAAGATTGAAGATTATGTTATGATTATGTTGAGAGTAGAAATTGGCAACGTCTCGGCGAATTGTTTTGACCTTGACGATATTTCAGCAGTGCCAACCTGCCTGTGTTTTAGTTACAAAAACGTGATAGACTTAAATCATGGCCAACCGGGAGACTTTATAAAAGTGAATGGATTATACAAGTGCATTCCGTCATAAACATGCTATCCTATTGAAAAAAAAGTAGGATATCTGGATTAATATGGATTTGCATCAAGTACATGCCACAAGCATTCAATTCGAGCATTTTTCTATCCGGAAATCCCTCGCTTTCTCGAGCGTGTTGTGACTAACCTCCACCTACGGCGTCTCTTTCCGAACTCGCCTTTTCGAATTCGCATATGAAATTTTTTCAAATTACTTCGTTACTACTGATAATCACACCATATCATATCATAGATAAGTTAAAATCGATAGATGCAGGACGGATCCTCAGTCTTCCTAAAATAATTCGATACTACTTTGTAGCTACCAATTTCTAACGAACAAAAAGCTTATTAGTTGTAGCGCAGAGAGGTTCCCTCGAATAGTACTAGTCATGAATTGTAATCATGTGTTGGTGACAGTTGTATTTGTACTTGTGACAGTTATGGAAGTTTTCTCTATTGATAGTATATTACCGGCTAACACAGAAGTTACACAGGATTCAATATCAGAATTTTTCGAACCAGAGACGGATATAAAATTACACAAAAGCTCAATAGGCAGGTACGGTAATATTTTCATAGTTATTCGTTAAGTATTTCATAGACATTTATGGACAGATATCACTATCGGGATGCGGAATACTCAGAATATAGAATCGAAGGCATCATTGAGCTATCAAAATGACACATGGGTTACCGAATGGTTCCTTTCTACGTTTTCTCTCAAAACTCTGAAAAATATGCATGTAGGTATCAATAAGGATTACAATACTATTTGTATATAGTTAGATTAAGATAATATTATAAGGGTGCAAGCGACGCATTATCGTCACATTAAACGTTCTCTGGACCCTCTGGCACCTCAAACCCATTAGTACATTAGTTCTTCAGGCGAAAATTCATGAGACGATGAAATATCAATCACAATTAAGTGGTCTCGTCGTTCGTTAAGTCATTTGAACGACGTCGTTGTGATGCTGGATTAATCTAGCTTTCCTCCGACCATATATAACATACCTCCGACAGCCGCATAAATTAAAATTGGTTGAAGCACTGACCCAAGTCTGCTCGGATCTGCAACAAGAGAGATTCGAACGAGTTCAAACTTACAACTTGGTAGTAGAGTTAGGTTTTGAAAGTTCTCGCAAAATTTCAGCGATTTTGGACGAATACCTTCTGATATATAACATTTTTTTATATATTTTATATTTATATTATATTTATTATTATTATTATTTTATATTTATTTTATATTATATTTTGATTTTTTTTTAATTTTCTAGTAACACGATCTTCAAATTTTGCAAAAATGTTTGCGCCGCCATTCTAGTACTAATTAAGATGTTTTAATTGAATCAGCCTCGTATTTTTTGAGTTATTGAGGTAATAACAACCAAATTTCAGATTGATTTAACTCTAAAACCGTTAGCCCAATTATACCTTTTAACGAACTCAAATGTCGAAATTTTCGAGTGATACGATCCTCACAAAATAATTTCACAATAGCAAGTGACACATACACTTACTTTTGTATTGAACCGTACCATGCCGTATTCATAGTGACCACAGCGGACGAGAAAGAAATTTTGCGGGCGAGAAATTGATTTTGCGGACGAGAAAGTACTTTCTCGTCCGCCTTCAATAATAGTCGATGTTACGGCCGCAAATAAGTACGTAAAATGTCACTTTTCATAGAGGTCGACGAAAAAAATAGTTCTGAATATTTTCGCTTGGCTTCTGATGAACGAGTAATAAAATCATTGTTTTGTTATCTGGTTTTTTCGACTCATGTACTAATTATTCTAAATTGTTATTATTATTCGATATCAGATATTTCAAATGACTAATATTTAATATCCCTATATGAATTGAAATAAAATAATGGATGTATAAAATGTTAAAATACTTAAACAACTATTTCGGTTCTGAAATAGATGACTATCGGAGTATTATGCTAAAATGATAAAATGTCGGATATAATGTCAATTTCATTCAATTCACATTCAAGCAAAACAAAATTTACGCGAGGTTCTTCGATCAGTTGTTCGCGGGTAAGGAGAAGTAGTGTTACTGGAATTGTAGAAAAAAATTAATAAATGTTGAAAAAACTATGTGGATTTTGCTCAGAAATTAATAAACCATTGGGTGAAATTTGAAGAATTCTTTGAAATATTTACCAACAGTTCCTACCATTTTTTTTTAGCCATGAACTGTTCCAGAATGAGTTGAATTGCTCAGAGATATTCTGGAGATATGGATTGGATTCAGATGAAAATGAACAGCAGTATTTCAAAAACTGTTCTGTAAGTATCTGATGCAAATGTTGAATGTTTAATCGGACGATTATCTTCCATAGGAAACATTTCGAGATGAACTTTACGAAATGTTGTGCAGAGGTGAATACCCAGCAGATTCTTCTTCAAAGCTAAAGTGTTACTCGCAAAATCAGAAAAATCCGTTTTTAATATTAGCTCCATTCAAAGTCGAGGAACTTTATAAAGATCCAGAAATTTTTCTCTATCACGATATACTGAATGACGCGGAAATCGAAAAACTTATGATATTAACAGAAAATGAGGTAAGTTGAAACAATTATTGGTGCTCCTCAACGGATTAACATGAGCTTGACCATATTCTCCGCTTTAGGTGTAAATAAGTGAATATTATAAGGTAAGTGATACAAATAAGGCCTACCTAATTTCAAACACTCAAAATTTGATAAATTATTCGAAGAAGGTGATAAATAAAAGCGTGGACTTCTTTTTTGGTTAATATTTCATTATGAATTAAGTAAACATTATATAATCTTCAATCAAAAATCAACTAAAATGAGATAATTGTTAAACCTTAGCTTTAGGCCTTTTTAAAAACTAGTGACTTAATTAAGCCTACATATTTAAAGTATAGGAATATTGTTATTAAACTATCAATCATTATAAAATTATGTATTTCTGAGTTTTTTATCACGTTTTCATGAGATCTTTGTACAAGCTTTTAATTTATGTGACTAAATATTATACTTAAATTGCTAGTCAGACTTGAAGTCGTATATTAACAAGAAATAAAGAATACTATAAAAAACAACATATCTATTCAAACAAATATTAGAAAATGATAATATTTTCTCAAAAATATTATTAACTATTTAAAAATGAATTATTTTTTGTAGGCCTTATTTAAACAAGGTAACAAAATAAGGCCTCAGAAAATAACACCTATAGCGTAATCTACTTATAAGAAAGTTATAAGGAACGTAATATAAAATAGTTTCATAATTTGCTTAGGAACATTAATCAGTCTTATTAATAATAAGTAGGTAGTAATAGAAGTAGTAAAATCAATTTTCTTGACAGTTAGGACATACAAATCAGTCTAGATCACTTTTTATCAAGCCGACACAATCCTCGTGGTACCACTGACAACACTCTAGGCATTGTCTCATATCTGCAATCCTCTCCTCTTCAAAAGCAAGACAGTACCACTGTTCTTTATCTTCAGTTGATTTTGGTTTAATCGTCCGTTTCTTCTCGGCACGCCATATTGCGCCGAAGCTTTGTATGTCGACAATCGTCCAGAACGTACATCATTAATTGCCGCTTTCAAGCTTTCATCAGACCACGTAGCCTGTTTTTGAGGAGACATACTGACAGGAATCAATCTGTAAAAAACACAATAAAGCTAAAATTCAGCAGAATTTCTAACAAGGCCTAGGGTTACAAATAAGGCCTATTAAAAAAGTAGGCCTTATTTCGTACCATATTGCTCATACATGTTATACGCAATAATTAATTCACATATCCTAAATAATACAAAATAAAGTCATAGTTACCTTTTCGATGAGTTATAATGTAAACCGTGTACATAACTTAAAATAAAACTCTAAAAAATACCATAATAAAATACGATAGAAATTAAGACAAATTAATAACACGCAATGAAAACGGCCGTCGTCTACGAACGACCGACGAACACTAGCGCTGTGAGCGTGAGCGGGCCTCTCGCGCACTATTTGTCGAGTTGTGGAGGTGTAGTCTATACGTTCGTGCAATATATATTTGATGTAAATACATTAAACGACTTTTTCGCACTATAGGCCTTATTTGAGCATAGGCCTTATTTGTATCAAGTACCTTATTACTTATACTGGGTGTTCCTCAATTGGAGGTACAAACGATAATCGGAGATTCCTTGAGTAATTTTAAGAAAAAAAGTCTCATAAACAAGGGACCGCAAACGTTTCGCTTTCGAGATACAAGGTGTTAAAGTTAGATTTTTTTTCAAGTTTTCTCTTATAGTATTTACACTACACAAGATATTCAACTGAAATTGGGCATAAATATTATAATTTATAGTTCACACCAAGTGACATGCCGATTTCGATAGCAAATCTACAGGGTGATATTTTTTCTGGAACTCTGTCCCCTGTTTTCCTCCAGAACCTTTTTTTGGTGAGCCACTGTTAATTAAAAAAAAAGTAAAAAGAAGCTTTGTTGTTTTACTAAACTTTGTGGTCTCTTATACACTACAAAAGTAACTACACTCTTGTCCACTACAGTTTTTGTCGTCTGACATATGTTTCGGAAACATAGTTTCCATCTTCAAAGACGAAGCACTACTAAAGCATGCAATCAATTTCTACACTCAAGTATGGGTTGACATTATACCCTTAGTCATAAACCGATTAGTGAGAATAATCTGTTGTTAATAGGGGTTAGATCATTATTGAGTAAAATATCCTTTCTCTTATACATATCGATACCTTCAAGTGTGGTTTCAACCATTTGACGGAATGTTCTGAAATTGAGTAGCCAGTTGTTAAAACGTGATTTGCAACAACAGATTTATCGATGTTGTTGGTCCGAATGTGTCCCGTATGCTCTTTATACCGTGTGAGAATGTTTCTGATTGTTTGCCCGACGTAACACTTGTTGCAATCTAAACATTTAATTTTTTATATACCCGATTTTAACATATGGAGTTTTATCGAATGTATTTTCTAGAAGTTGTTCAATTTTTGTGGAATTTCAATATCAACCTTTTTAAAGTATTCTGGAGTTTGTTGTTTGTTTTCGGATGGAACGTGAAAGCGTGAAAACCTTTTACCGTTTTTATTTCTTTCGTTGGGATTATGTTAGAGAAGAGATTTTTATCTTTATGTTTGTTAATAATTTTCTGAACTAGTTGATGACTATACCCGTTCCTTTCGGCAATTTGGAAAATCATATTTCTTTCTTTCTTCAATTGCTTAGCGGAATATTAAATAACCGGTTGACGAGGAAATGCAAGCTGGCTGTTTTATGTGTCCAGGGAGCTACTGAATCAGACGAAATGTAAATATCCGAATTAGTAGGTTTTCTAAAAATTTTAAGACTAATTAAATTCGAGTTATCTCTAGATAATTTTAAATCTAAGAATGGCAAGTAACCGTGTTTTTCCTTTTCGAAGGTGAACTTAATAGATGGGTATTTACTGTTTAAGACAATGGCCAATTCGTTAATATCAAAATTTTCATCAACAAGTGCAAAGATGTCATTTACGTATCTAGCCCAAAATTTTGGAGAATAATTGTGTCCTTTTTGCGCGTATGTTCTGAGGAACATCGCGTTATAGTTTTGGCCAAATGTCTGTAACTTTCGAATTTTTTGAAGAAAATGATCTCAAATGATTTAGTTCGACACCCCAATGAAGAATTCGAGGTCAAATATGATTCTGTCCGGCCGTCCGTACGTCCGGCCGTTGCCACGATAACTTGAGAACGAAGAGAGCTAGCGACTTGAAATCTTCAGGGTGGGTGGCGCATCTCAATACGACAGACAAGTTCGTTAATGGGCATAATCGGCCCAGTGGTTTCCGAGTAATAATTTTGTTTTCAACCAATTTAAATCCGATCGAATTGAAACTTGGTGAGTAGTTGTAGAATATAAACCTAAGCACGTTTGTGAAATTTTGTGCGAATCGTATGGCTAGAAAATTATTAAAAAATTATTGAAAATTATTTTTGTTGTCACGATAACTTGAGAACGGAAAGAGATAGCGGCTTGCAGTTTTCAGGTTAGGATGTGCACCAGAACGCGACATTTCAGTTCGTTTATGAGCATAATCGGCTAAACGGTTTTAGAGTTATAGCCATCTGAAATTTGGTTGTTTTATGTTCCTCATTAACTCGAAAAATACTAAACCGATTGAATTCAACATGGTAATTAGTTGTAGAATGCCAACGCGAAAATTCTTGCAATATTCGAGAGGATAGTATTTGTAAAAAATTTTAAGAAAATCATTGAAAATTAAAAAAAAAATCTATATATCAGTAACTATTCGTTTGAAATTGCTGAAATTTTGCAAGAGCCTTCATAACCTAACTCTACTGCCAAGTTTCTACACGATCGGATGAATATTGTTGGAGATTCGAGCATTCTTGTGAGTTCAGTAGATGGGTGACCGTTACCTCCATAACTTTCGAACGAAAGGAGATAAGGACTTGCAATTTCCAGGGTTGGTTGCGTATCCGAAATGGAGAGTTGAGTTTGTTTTTGGGCATAATCGGTCAAACGGTTTCCGAGTTATACCCACCTGGAATATTATTTCCTTGATAACTCAAAAAATAAATATTCGATCGAATTGAAGCTTGGTAACTAGTAGTAGAAAATCATCATAAAGACGTGTTTAAAATTTTGTAAGAACCGTACCCCTAGAAAATTTAAAAAAAATGACGAAAAAAAAAATTTAAGAACCGCACCCCTAGAAAATTTCAAAAAAATCAGGAAAAAAAAATTGGTTCAAGCACTGACGTGAAGTCAGAAGCTTTTGCGCGTATGTTCTATTGTCCATTCTTCTGTATTGGACACCCTTAATCGAATTTACCATGGTAAATTATGTTGTCCATTCTCCTGTATTGGACAATTAATTCGAATTTACCATGGTAAATTCGAATTAAGAGTGTCCAATACAGGAGAATGGACAACATAATTTATCATGGTAAATTCGATTAAGGGTGCAAAAGCTTCTGACTTCACGTCAGTGCTTGAACCAATTTTTTTTTTCCTGATTTTTTTGAAATTTTCTAGGGGTGCGGTTCTTAAATTTTTTTTTTCGTCATTTTTTTTAATTTCAAGTTCTAATTTGCTGAGGAACAGATTAGCTAAAAAGGGGGTTACCAATGGCCGTACCGAAAGTTTGTTTATAATATTTACCGTTAAAAGAAAAGATATTTTGCTCCATGCAAAGCGTCAAGTACTCATTAATTTCTATTTGAGGAATATCAAAACTAGAAAGCCAGTCTTTCAAATTTTCTATTACGATTTAAACCGGGGTGTTTGGAAATAATAAAACTACATCCCACGAAATGAATGTCTTTATCACTGATTTTGAAATTTTTCAACTAATTCGTACGAATTTTTTATTGCCAATGTCTGAGGAGTTTGGAAGCTCTATTTACCAACCATTTGGTAAGATTGTAGTTAGGTCCGTTGTAGATTTGACGTATACCTATGCTACCGTTTTCGAAAAAAAAAAATTGAATGATTCTCTATTAGTTTTTATGGTTATTTTTCCGATCTGTATGTAGCAGTGATTCATGAAGATTTGATAAACTCGTATAATCATTACAAAAAATGTATTACTACAAGAAATATAAAACTCAAAAAATAATTATAACAAAAAAACTAAATAACAACAAAGGATTCTTTGCTATATCCATATCACATTCAGAGGGTGCAAGCGCTCCTGCCTCGAGATTTTCATCCGAGGATTAATTTTCGTCAGTGGTACCTTAATCGACTATTGAACAATCCTCATTTTGATTGCCAAATCCTAATCACTGATGAAGCCTGTTTCTCAAGAACAATCGTAAATTTTCATAATGAACACCTATGGGCTGAGGAGAATCTGCATTAAATTGTAGAAACCCATTTTCAAGAGCAATTTTCACTGAATGTGTGGGTTGGTAATATTGGCGATTATTTGATTGGTACTTTCTTCTTGCCAGGTTGACTTACTGGTCAATCATACAGACATTTCTGGCGCTCTTGTTCCTCGGAACAGAGTGCTTATCAATTTGCCCAAATGTCTGTAATTTTCGAATTTTTGCCTGAAAATGGTCTTAAACGATTTGGTTAGACTCACTAATCAAGAATGCAACGTCGAAATCGATTCAGTCCGGCCGTCCGTCCTGCCGTTAACACGATAACTCTCGAACGGAATGAGCTAGATAGTTGAAATTTTCAGAGTAGGTTTAGGAGATAAATATCTCGGTTAATTTCGTTAGTGGGCAAAATCGGCCAGATGGTTTTGGAGTAACGACACATTAAAAATTTTAAATTTAATAAGAAAATAGGATAACGCGGATAAGTTTATTAAAATATATAAATATACTTTTCCATTTAAATTTAATTTTTTTTAAGATGCAGTTTCATCATAAGAATCCATTGATGTCATTCTCAACTCTAACAAACTAATACTTTCGGAGATATGATTATTCGAGATTTCAATTCAATTCTATATAATTCCATAGAGTACTCTAATTATAATTTTCTAATGTATATAAATCCAACATGAGATGAGTCATAGACCTACGTTTTGAATTTTATTATTTAATTACGAAAATTCTTGAGAACTGACGCACAGAAGCCAAATTGAGGAAGTGGGAAAGTCCTGTGACAGGAGCTTTTGCGCTCTTGTTCAAACTTTGACAAATCCGAAAGTCTTGGTTTCTCCGAATTGGGAATGATATCAATGGATTTCTATTCAATTTATTTTTTTTATGATGTAGTTCATTCATAAGATTCCATTGATATCATTCCCAACTCTGAGAAACCAATACTTTCGGAGATATAATTTGTCAAAGTTTGAACAAGAGCGCCAAATCTCCTGTCCACAGGACTTTCCCACATTTTTAGAAAACGATTTGCCCTTGTTATTGGAAGATTTACCTTTGATGCTACGACGGGAAATGTGGTTCATGCATGATTCTTGGATGTTTTTCTATTCCGATCATAACTGCCTCTTCAAGTCGTGGTGTTCTCACATTGCGTGGTCTACCTTCATTAATATTTTTCGTAGAAAAAGATCCGGCTTCTGGAAGACGCCTATGAATATGAGGGAACATTCTATGCCAGGCATCACTCTATTGTTACAGCGTTCCATGTGAAGACGCTGAGCTTCTCTTTAATTTCCATTTGCAAGACCATACATGAAATGCATGTCAGTCATATCGGAATTCGCGAAATTCGTCATGTTTTGATATTAAAATGCAACCAAGTTTACCTTTCACCCCAGATTACTAGATGGATTTTTTATGATAATTTGGATTTTTCTGAGGATTTCGAGAGAACTGTTTAAAACTTATTTCTCGAAATCGGTACGACAAAACTACAAGAGACCATGAAGTTTAGTATAACAACAAAGCTTCTTTTTACAAATTTACAGTGGCTCAACAAAAAAAAGTTCTGAAGGAAAACAGGGGACAGTGTTGCAAAAAAATATCCTCGTGTAGATTTGCTATCGAAGTTAGTATGTCACATGGTTTAAACTCTAAATTGTAACATTTATGCCATATTTCAGTTGAATATCTTGTGAAGTGTAGATACTATGAGAAAAAAACTTGAAAAAAATTCAAACTTTAACACCATGTATCTCGAAAATGAAACGTTTGTGATTCCATGTTTATGGGACTTTTATTTCTTGAAATTGGTTGAGAAATCTCCCCTCTTCATTTGTACATCCAATTCAGGAATATCCTGTACAAATATAAATAATAATATAATCGGAAAAGAGATTCAATGTACCCACTCCGTCTATCCTCACAGTCGATGGACTTTTGGAATTTTCAGACGTAAACGTAATTTTCAGATGAAACAATCAGTAACTTTATCTTATGACGGCAAATCGGAACTATCGCCGTATAGAGAAAGTATGACGGCGTATTTGACTGAAGATGAAGGTGTGGACAAAATCATACAGAGAATCGCAGATTCGACGACATTATCCATGGACTTTGCAGAAAAACTTCAGGTTGTAAAATATGGGACCGGTGGTTATTTCAAGGCACATCTAGATTTCTTCACGGTGAGAGGTAGCATATTTCAATTAAGGGTGTTTGAATTAAAGTCCTTTATCTCTGTAGGGCCAGCAAATGGAGAATAGAGAAAGCAATAGACTTGCTACGTTTCTAATGTATGTAAGTATTTTTTTTTCTGCTCGAGAGGAAAGACCTTCTATAGGCTCACCCTGAAGGTCCGCTCTCAGGATTGTGAGACTTCAGTTGTTGATTGGTTATTCACTAAAAAACCTCTCGCACGATTCTTGGAGTAGTTCTTCGTCCTGCCCTTACAGCGTCCCTTAACAAAATAGATGAGCTACGAGCGGCCTGCATACTTGATGGGACCTGATGACTCGAAGTGATCCGAGCAACACCACTTTCTGCATGATGTGCGCTAAATCCTCAGCCAGGATTTTTCAGGCCGGAATAATCTTCAATTCAGTCACGTAGTTCGCCCTCATTTCGCCTTGGCATCCTATTATTAGTACTACCATCCTAACTTTATGCCTTGGATACAGGATCTCCAGTTCGAAAATTAAGTCCTCTTCTGTTGTTCTTTCATTCATTACCACATTCTTTTCTAAAGGAAAACATATGGTAGCAGTGGTCCGGTGTATATACCACAAACATATCTCAGATGGAAGTAGAGAATTCGAAGTGCACCATTGTGTCTTTCCACAATTCATGATGGAGCATGGACTCTGCAAGCAGACATAATGTGCATAACAGTTTCCTGCTGACTCTAACATGCTCTGCAAGTTGTGGGGGTGTCCACTTTCATGATTTTCTTTTTATACCATCTCGTATTTATCACCCCATCTTGACAAGCCATAATAAATTCCTCCGTTTTCGACTTGAGCCCAGCTGACTTCAAAAAGGCAAAGGATAGTTCTTCCGACAGGCCCTGATCTTTCAAACTTCTGAAATATAGGTATGGAGTGTACGTGTTTACTCATGTGATCTTCGAGTATCTTCAGTTGGGTCTGTCTTACCTTTCTGCTAACTCTTCTTTGGTCTGTTGGCGTGATAGGTGTTCCTGCTAGCTCGTGATCGATGGATATGCCAGTTATACAGAGCTTCTTCAAAGCTCTTTGACCAGCCCTGAATAGGAAAGCTCCTTGGTTCCTAATTTCATGATGGGCCAGCATTGTCAGAAGCGGGTCTTCACTTCTCAATATCCTTATTGCCATTTCCAACGTTTGTTTATGTTATTGGTATTCCAAACTTTGCAAACCCGTGGGAGGTATACTCTTCGTATCGAGCAGTTGGGATGCAGGCTCACGTTCATCACTTTCGTGTGGATCTGTTGAACTCGAGAATTCACCTTCCAGTTAACTACCCCGAAATGGTAGGTGACTATCGGAACTGCCAAGCTGTTCGTAGCAAACAATTTATTTTTCCCAAACAGCTGTGATTTCCATATATCTCGGAGCTTCTTTTTGTAGCTAGCTGTTAAGGCATCCTTGATTTGGGTTGTCTCCAGCACGCCTCTTTGTTGTGAGATCAGATGTTCTTTTCTGCCTGGTGGCCGGGCTTTGTACCCTATTCTGGTTGCCCCCAACTCAGTTGTTAATGGTAGAAGTGTAACGCAGAACCATAACGGGACACATGGACGATGTTAGAGTGGATTTTAAGCATTTCTAGTAGCTTTATTATCAAGCTGTGCTTCAATGTGTCAAATGTTTTCGCGTAATCCAACCATGATGTATGTAGGTCGCGCTTGTAGTGTCTCGCATCTTGACAAATGCTCTTGTCTATAAGAAGGTTGTCCTAGCACCCCCATACTCCTTTCATTGATCCTCTTTATAAGCATACTTTGTAAGTATTTATATTATTATTATTAGAATGGGGTCGTGCGGATTGGTGAAATTTTCCTTCACAACTGTGGCCAAGACTATCGTTTGTTCTATTGCCATACTTTGTTAATCCGAAGGACATTGTCAATGGTGTCAACATACCTAATAACGTCCTTAGGAGGCTTGGCCATTACGTCGTGGGAATTTTGAACTGGCTCGCTCCTATATGAATTCTTAGGCTGGCCTGCTCTGTACATTTGCGAACAATATGTTCGGCAGTTTCCTTTTCCGATCCACAGAGCCTGCATGTTTCGAGTGCTGTCTTACCCAAGTGGTACAAGTGATATTTGTACTGACAGTGCCCTGCCAGCAGTTCTACCATTAACTGAAGCTCATCTCGTGGCAGCTTCAGGAGCTTTCTGGTACAGGATGGTGAGACATCCACGAACCTGTGCAAGTCCTGGGATATTTTTCGAAAGGGCTGTTCTGTTATTTAGGACTCATTATTGGACAACTGCCATGGATTAGTCTTTACCAAGCCTACAGCAGGGTTCTGGTCCACCAGATGTAATCCTGGAGTCCGTTTTTGCAAGTTCATCGGCCTTCTCACTTCCTTCAATAACACAGTGCCTTGGAACACCCACAGAGGAGTCACATTATTGCCTCTAGCCGGTTGCTTTATGGTATTCTGGCATTCCCAGGACAGCAGGGAATCCTGGATGGGTGATTCAAGGTCTCTCAGTGTGGCCTAGCTGACTGTTATAATGTAGATGTACGCCCTCTTCAGATTCATCTTCAGATACTCTTGAGCACAATTATAGACAGCTAGTATATGTGTCTGTAAGATAGGGGGGCTTATTTCCCAGGGGCACATAGATGCAAACCAGATGTTTCTATTCCGGACATCAGCTTCATCCGGATTAGGAAACAAAGTAGCCAAACTCGGAACTAATACTTCCTACAAGAATTCTTAATATCAAGCTCCATTGGGATTTCCTTGGAAGAAAATGGGTCCTATTACTCGATCACGAACAATCCCTGCCCGAATATTTATTTATTGATTTCAGTTATTTGGATGTGTAACATTTATTCATCAGTGAATCAACGAGCGCGCAGAAGCTCATTAGTATTGCTTTTCTCGAATGTTGTATGATCTTTCTATCTATTCTCTTCTTCAAGCTAAGCGATGTTCCAAAAGGAGGATATACAGCATTCCCTTTATTGAAACTTCACGTTAAACCTCAAAAAGGAGCTGCTATACTATGGTACAATTTTTTTGATAATGGGGTTGGTGACAACAGAATGGTCCATGGTGGATGTCCGGTTTTAGAGGGTGCGAAATGGAGTAAGTTGATTTCACTTCCATTTTGAAGATACTCATCCTTGATTTTGAACATATCTTTCATATCGTCTTCATGGCCATTCGAAGAAGCTATAATAGTAGGGGAGCCCAAGCGGGGATTTTGGGATTTACTAAGGCGCGGCAGATTAATATATAGGGGGATACCTTGTATCTGGTTAAGTTTTTCCACCAAACATGAGCCCTATATATATGGCCGCCCGTCAAGGATATAGCAGATATCAGATTAGTAAAAAAAAGTTGATCATCGGAAATTCTCGAGCGCGTCAGATTAAGGTAGGGTGAGATAGTTACATGCTAAAAAGTGTATATTCCATTAATCTGACAAATTGAGAGTGACCTAAAGAAGGGGGAGGGTTACAAAGTTGTAAAAAAAACGACATCTTTACATTCTCGAGCGTGGTAAATTTTTTTTTTATTTTGTAGAGAATAATGCAAGAATTACGAAAAATATATAATCTGACGATTTTCACAAGCCGAAGTAATAAAAATTAATTGATAAAGTTGAATGCGTGCAGCTATGCCATGCCTATATTCCCCTCTCCGTGTTTCTATTCTCCTCTCACTCTTTCTCTATCTATTGCTCTCTCAATCCGTCCCACTCCGGTGTCTGTTGCCATGACGCCATAACAGCTGGTCACGCAGACTCGTCCGCGGTATGATCTTGTTTACAACGTGTTTCCAACGTATTAGGTTATTTTGCGATTTTAATAAAAGTTATGTGAATTAAAGTTAATTAATAATTACTATGAGTGATATTATTGTGAATTGTGTATTTTGTGGTGAAAGTACTTTACAAAAAACAATCAAATTTTCATTAGAAACTACACAAAAATGTATCATTACATTACATTACACGAATATCGTCGGAGCAAACCGATTCTTCTTATTATTTTTATAAATATTCTCCTCAAAACAATATGAGCTTTTTGATTTGCACGCTATTTCCTGAGCTTTTCCATTAATTAAGTTCAATGATTTAAAAAAATTGAAAAATAAATTTTTTTATTGTCAGATTTAGCGAATCCCTGCAGACAATCGTCAGATTAGGAGACAGCACGTCTGGGTCATATTGATGAACCACATATATCTTAATCTGACGCGCTTGAGTATTTCTAAATGGCGATTTATTTTTGCATATTTTAATAATGACCACGAGTTTGCGTTACATCCCAATCGTCAGATTATTATACAAGAGCATCTTTTAAGGTTCACTTAACACCCCCTTAGAAAATCTGACGAGCTAGATAAAAAAAATTTTGTTTTCATTTTCAACCCTTACGTTTATCATGGAAACGATCAGATTAATATCTGTACATTTTTTAAAATACGTAGGACACAGATGCTATCAATATCTGACGCGCTCGAGTATGTCCACGTAACAGTTTTTTTTTACATTTTTGAAAATTTATATCCGCTCACCCCACCGATGAACAGGTATATATTATATAACATTTTTTTCTTCTTATCATCTAAGCTTGACAACCCAATAGCTCTCTATGACGCTCGAGTAAATCCCGAATTAGCTACGTGGGCTCCCCTACTATAAGCTTTGGTAGCATTTTTAGACCAGGCCCGATAATTTTTGAAACAGAATTATATAATAGCAGGATGATATGCATTGGCAAACGAAGAGAATATAATAAAAATGGAAGGAATAATAATTTACGGGTGATCTGAGGTCGGGGAGTGGAAGGGGGTGAGTTTTTAAGGGTAAAAAATTGTTTATCTCGATTTTCGGCAAAACTACAAGTCCTATGGAAAAAAGTTAAATGGCAAAGTTGTAGGTAATAAAAATGGGTTCAAGCCCTGTGGACAGCAGCTTTCTGGCGCTCTAGTTCAAACAGACAAATTATATCTCCGAAAGTATTGGTTTCTCAGAGTTGGGAATTATATCAATGTATTCATATGATAGAACTGCATCCTAAAGGAAATTCAATTCAAATAATAGTTTATTTATCAAGATTAAATGAGCAATCATGAGAATGAGAACTGCACCATGGAAGAAATCAAATTAAATCTGGCCAATTTTGCCCAATAACGAACTTAACCGAGATATTCGTCTCCCTAAACTACTCTGACAATTTCAAGTACCTACCTCATTCCGTTCGAGAGTTATATCTATGTCTATGGATGAAAAGCTGTCTCACTACTCTCAGATCTCTTACTTCATGTTCCGTTCCGAAATGTAAGAATTTTCTGAGAAAACCTAATTTCGGAGCAAACAACTGAGATTTTTCTCACTTCGCTCACAATTCTTCGATTGATTAGATAATGTCATGTCTCAGGAACATCATTTGACATTATGACAATTCATACATAGAATAGTATAATACCATTCTGTGACAACGTTGAAATACGATTTATTATTGAAATTTTGAAGAATCATATCTCCGAAAGTATTAGCTTGTGAGAGTTAAAAAGGATATCATTGGATTCTTATGGTAAAACAGCTTATTGAAAAAAATTTTATTTGGAATTTGCCTTGTAAAAAAAAATTTTTTTTTTGTTACTCTGAAACCATCTGTCCGATTTTGCCCAGTAACGAACTTAGCCGAGATATTTATCTCCCAAACCTACTCTGAAAATTTCAACTGCCTAGCTCATTCCGTTCGAGAGTTATCATGCCTACGGCCGGCCGGACCGGCCGAACGGCCGGACAGAATGAATTTCGACCACGGATTCCTTATCAGTGAGTCGAACCAAATCGTTTAAGACCATTTTCATCGAAAAATTCGAAAATTACAGACATTTGGGCAAATTGATAAGCACTCAGTTCCGAGGAACTAGAGCGCCAAAAAGATAACAATAAAATAACAAGACATTCCTTTTGCGAGCTCCTCCAGATATCGCAAATACAACGAGAATAAGAAATTCCTATCGCGTACATCCTCAAGATATTGCATATGTAACCAGAATAAAACTCCATTGTGAACTCCTCAAGTCATCGTGAGTATAACGAGAATAGCAAATTCTTATTGCAGAGGTCCTCAAGATATCACAAGTGTAACGAGAATAAAACAGGCCCATTGCATCGCAAATTCTACACGAACAAGAATAGAAAATTAGGTAGGGTGTTGTAGGTATCTGTATCTACTCCATCCCTATCCACCTAGTCTTCCATTTCGCAGCGGTCCTTGTTTTGATAATGGAACACCTTTTCTTTCACCTTTGGTTGAACATTCGGGTACTAAGTAATACCAGTTCGACTTCTTTTTACTGTCACTAATACAAACGTTAATTTAGTACGTATACGAGTCATTATTTATCCCAATTCCTCTAGTTCACAAGAAGTAGCAGCACTGTTGCTTGCGATCTCCTATCGTCTACGCCGTACCCGGAAGAAGAACCGCAATATAAATAGAATAAGTTCAATAATTACACCAGCACTTTTGAGTTTTCGACAATAATATCTTTAATGAAATTCAAGTAGAACGAAAAATGTATTCGTCTGTTACTATCAACACTTGCAATCTTTCTTTGGGTTACGAAATATGAATACGAAATACTCGTATATGTAGAGCAAGTGTTTTGCACTTTACACCCCTTTCGACTCACCATATATTCGGCGGTACCTAGACTTCCAAGGGAATGCCTACAGATTTATAGTATTATGATGAATTTGTAAACATTGGGAATCCCGAATCTGTACTCGGTATAGCCAACGTTGCCGGAATTGATTGCAGGCAGACAGCCCCTAATTAGGGTAAGAAAAGTATGCGGAACCTTTGATGGTATTTTTTTACTACCAACAGCTTGATTTTGCTCTAGCACTTTTGTCTGTCATTCAATTGCCGTTCTTGTGACAGTGACAATTTACATGTTATCGCTGCTTATAAAATATAGCATTCTAAGGCCGGCTCCACACGTTGGGCCAACGTTGCATCCAGCGTTGGCCGGTTAACTTCGTGAGGTGTCTACACGTTGGCGCCAACGTTGGACCCAACGTTGGCGCCAACGCGATTCTGCGAATATTCGCGTTTTCGCTGCAATGTGGCCGGGTACTTCGTGGAATAGCGATGTGTTCCGGCGAAGACGAATATATTTCGCCGGACTGTCGGTAAACTGGTACGATTCAAAGGGTTTTTTATGATGCAATATTCCACTTCGGTGTTCAGTTCAGTAGCGCTCCAGATTTTGAGTGCATGTTTGATTTCGCAGGAAATTTACGACTTGTAGTAGATAATTATTCAATCACATATAATAGAACGCCACTGCTTCCTCCATTTAAATTCTCAAGAATAATCGTCACGTCGCGTTGACTGCAGATGTAGACAAGAACATCGCGACGAAAACTTCGCGATATTTTTATGGCTATGAAGTCGTCGCGATTGTTGGCGCTATTTTCCTTTGATAAAAAATTACCGCATCCACAAGTTGAGCCAACAGTGTTGGGGCCAACGTTGGCCCAACATGTGGAGCCGGGGTAAGGAGGCAAAGAATTATTTTTCACTTGCAGGCCGAATTTTTATTCTGAAAAATATTGACATTCACATTCATGTTCACCGTAGTATACAGACGTGTGTAGTTGTGCTGTTTCTGAAACGGTTAGTCGCCAGTTTTACTGTTGAAGCAAAAGCAAATTTGGTGAGTGCAGATACTGCTCATTATATTCATTCAAAGCAAGCAAAAAAATGACTACTAGACAGAAATCAGATTTTGAAAAGTCTCTCATTGACGCTCTAAAATCTGACAGCGTTTTTAAGGGAATTACGGATGCCATTATCAACTCGATTACCAGAAAACTAGCAGAAAAATTCAGTTGCTATGATGCTAAAATTGCATCTTTAGAAGCCGAGATTCAACTGTTGAAATCTAATGATAGTATTCAATCGAACAATTCTTCGGAAAACACCCAGAAAAAACTCGAACAGAAGGTGGATTCCCTGGAACAGCATGCAAAAAGGAATAACATTCGAATTATCGGCTTCAGAGAATCCGATAACGAAAACATCTTGAATCAGGTCAAGGAACTCTTCACGAATAAATTAAAAGTACCTATAAAAGACGAAATTGTTGCTGCATACAGGGTCGGCAAAAATAATAATGGTCGTCCTCGACACTTGGTGGTTGCACTCAATGAACTTAGTTCAAAAAATACGATCTATCGAAATAAAAAACTGCTGAAGGGGACCGGTATTGTAATAAAAGAAGATCTAACGGTGGAAAGGCTAAAATTGGTCAAAGAAGCATCTGAGAAATATGGTTTCAAGAATGTATGGACATTCAATGGAACTATTTTCATTAAAACTGGAAACGGAGTAGAAAAAATTTTGCCTAATGTATAAAATAGTGTTGTTACTGACTGTATCACTGGCACAACTCAATGTATCCTTATTGTATGTCTAGAACTCGCAAAGATTTGTTAACGCTGGGTCACTTGAACATTCAGTCATTAGTTCCTAAATTGAATGAATTGAAACTTTATATTGGTCAGCATGATTTCGACATTCTTGCAGTTTCTGAGACATGGCTGAGCAGCAATGTTGATTCAGATGGTTTAGATATCGACGATTACGTGCTTTTGAGAAAAGATCGCAATACGGGCTGGAGGGGCGGTGGAGTTTTGATGTATATTCGTAATAAACTGAGATATCAAGAAATTGATATTTCGAATGATATAGAACAATTATTCGTTAAAATTGTGTTCAATGGGCTTTGTTTCGTGGTGGGTGTTTCATATAAACCACCTGATTTGTCGTATAGATACTACATTGATGCGTTGGGGTCAAGTCTAACATATGTGATGTCTTATTCTGCTAATGTTGTTTGCGTTGGTGACGTTAATGTTGATTTTCTTGAAGAAAATTCCCCTGCGGTAAAATATTTTAACTCAATGCTGTCCTCTCTAGAGATGAAACAACTTATTGATGAGGCTACACACATAACACCCAAATCTGAATCCCTTATTGATGTTGTTCTTTGTAACAACGACTCTATCATCGACTCGACTACCATATTTGAATCTCACTATTCTTTTCATGAGTGTGTGGGGTATGCTATTAATTGCCGGAAGCCCAGAGTTGAGCCGAGGCTGGTCACAATCAGAGATTGTAGGAACTTTGACGAGCAGAAACTTCTCGACGATTTGGTGGAATCCGATCTACAAAAAATATTTCACATCCATAATATCGACGATAAGGTACAAGCATTCACTGAAATACTGCTGAACCTTCACGCTAAACACTTTCCTCCTAGAGTTGTCAGAATTACAAAGAGAAACGCACCGTGGATGACAGATGATGTGATAAAGTTAATGAAGGAGAGGGATAGGGCAAGGGCAAGAAGCAGAAAAAATCGCACACAGTTGAACTGGGAGGAGTATAAACGGTTGAGGAATCTGACGAACCATGTCATAACTCGGGAATAATCTGCATATTTCCAGTCGATTTCTGTTAACGCTTCCGGAAGAGAGCTGTGGAGGGAGATGAAGCTACTGGATATTTCAAAGAAATCACAAACCGATATCACGCAAACCTTCAGGGATGCAAATGCCATCAATAACTTCTTCCTAGATAATGTACCTTCCAACGTCGCCTCTAATTCAATAAACGATTATTATGAAAATAATGCGATATGTAGTAATGAAATGCGTTTTCAGTTATTCGATGAGACATCTGTTCTGAAAATTCTAAAAGAAGTTAAAAACGGTGCTCCTGGTTGATATAACTAGGAAACTAGGTATATATTTTTTTTTTTTAGTGTTTACACAGCAAGGGTTAAGTGGCAGAGCACCAATTGGTGAACTTACCCTTGGGATTTCCGCAATTGACGTGTAAATCTGTTCTCTTTATTTTGTAATGTAAATTAGAGATGTGGAAATAAAGACATAATAATAATAATTAATGGCCCCTGTGGGGCTTGGGGCCCTACGCTTTTTCTGAGACAATAACGCTTCGTCTCTGAAGACAACATTTGTAGTGGTCAAGAGTGTAGTTACTAATGTAGTGTACACAAGCATTTTCTAAATAGTCTCTGAAATCTATTTTTTTCAGTTTCGACTAAATGGATTCATGATAGAGGTCAAGAGTTAATCCGTCCATGTTCTGTGGATAAGAGTTGAAGGGACACAATTGCTCAAAGAACATGATTATTTCGAATCAAGATAGAGGAGAATAAAAAGATAATAGTTTGTTTTATTCTGTAATATTATAGTTATAGCAGGTCTACGACTAGGGTTGCCCCTGAATAGACCCTCACATTTGTTCACCTGTTTAATATGTTTCAAATCCATATACAATTTTTATAAATCAGTGAATACTTGTGGACATCATTAAATTTCACTTGGCCCATATTATGGACTTTTTACATTCATAATTTCTAAATATCATAAGATTTCAGATGGAAATATGCTTAGTTGGAATATATTCAGAGCTAATGTTTCCCATCCACCAAACATAAGTGTTTTTTATTGATGGAAAAACAGTGTGATTTATAATTGGCAATATTGAATAAATTTATTTAAACCTACCCACCCTTCTTCTTATTCATAGTTTCATGCCAGCATTATTGGCCAGAAACAACGAAAATAGAAAGATGGGCTGAGTTAGTATACTTGAAATACCCTGATGCAAATCATTCTGGTTCGAAATTTACAAATTTCAATTAACTATTTTGACTTTTATTTCCAAGTGTACAATCGCAAAATTTGCATATCATACGGGGGAAGAGTGTAAATAGTGCGAATTTAATGGAGAACTTATTCATATTAGTAAGAGGTGTCTTGGGGAAAAAAAAAATTTGAGCTCAAGCGCTCTTCCCTCTAATTCCCGTGAACATGTTGAGCTGAAAATGTTACGAGATATTCGCAGTAAGTGAGCTCATTCCAGCAAGAATATATTCCACATTCTCAGACCACAGACTTGGGGAAGATGCAAGGGTGAGAACACAAGGACTGGATCTGATTTCTAAAACATTGATTTCAAGTCGACAATTAAATCTCATTAGTTTTGTTTGGTTTTTCTTCGCCGTTTTGGCCTCTCAGATACAGATTGGCGGCTACTTCTGACGCTCTCCTATAGGCCGCAGGACTCCCACCCACGCTCAGACTTGTCTGACCGGTCGTTCTGCCGGCTTCTGACATTCTAGGTTTCGGTTTTGGACTCCAGTGGGCTGGGGACTGAAATCAATTCCGTGAAAAATATAATGGACGTACTTTAGTGGTCCAAATTAGTCCAGGGAATCATTGAAGATATTAAACAAGATATTTTTTAATCTGATTCTTTTTTCAACGGGTAGAACTCAAAATAAATCATTCCAGCAAAATTCACGTATACAAAATTTGTCATAGGTCATAGTTCTATTTAATAAATGAAATCGTTGATTTTAGCGATACTTATAGCGAATTCCATTGGCAAAACCAGTGGTGCACTGAGTGCAATGAATGTTGCACTGGATTCCCGATTGACGTCAAAATGCTCGACGAAATTCTCCAATGGAATACGATTCATGCACTCAGTGCGCACGAGTTCTACCAATGGAATGAATTCGCTTTTAGGTTACTAAGAGTTCATATTCATCAATCAGCATAACACATGTTTTGAAACGAAGATTTCAATAAAGTTATGGATGAAGCGGGGTCAATCTGGGACCCCATTTGCTTGAGGGTACCTGTTGATTCACAGATGACCGTTACCACCCAAGGGGTGGGATTCGGTAGTTGCAAAATTTGCTGATGGAAATTCCATCAGCCTGAAGCCAAGCAGAAATTTTCGCCATTATTCACTATGCGAAGCTCATACTTGAGGAAGGGTGAGTTCGCAGATCAATTAAGATCCTATCAAATAGCCAAGCCGTCTTGAAGGCCTTGGTTTCCTACAACTGCACGTTCTTCTTGCGCAGGACTGTCGGACCACACTGGCTGAACTGGGAAAGCGTTAGAGGCTGCAGCTCCTCTGGGTTCCGGGGGGTCTATTCTCGACCATTCGCAATTTTAACGATCGGTCGCATATGCTATATATTGCTATAGAGATGCGAACGATCGTGCAAATTGCGAATGGTCGAGAATAGGGCCCCGGGTCACTCAAAGCCACTCGCAGTGCAAGGTGCTTTCACCGAGCTCATTGGACATAAACCGGCCTGTGGTTTCATCCTCAAGGCTGCAGGGTGGAAGAATGGTTGGACCATGTGGTCCAAGAACTGTGGAGCAGCATATCTGGTCTCATACATGCTTACTTAACAATTATTGACCCGTCAGCTGAAAGAGTCAGACGGTGGCTCAAATTATCCAGGTTAGACCTTAAAGTTTTACAGCTTTGTACATGGGTCACTGTGGTCTCAAAAAATACCTAAGTATGTTGGGGTTCGTTGAAGTCTTTGAGTGTAGACTATGCTTGGAGGACGACGAGTCTATCGAGCACACCATGTGTGAACGCTCCACTGGGGACAGGATTAGATTTGGGGAACTAGGAGTCCACAAACTGAGACTGTGTTGTGCTACAATAAACCGACTGGTCAAAGTGGCGGGGCAGGATTCATCCGCCCGACACAGCGCATATAATTATCATTATTGTCGTTACCACTGACCTTAATAGACACTGGCCCTCGAAAATGGTGAAAAGTAAGAAAAAATAATAGTAGGATGAAACCCATTGGAAATGGAAGAGGATATAACAAAAATGAAAGGAAATAGTTATTTTCCTAACAAGTGCGGAAAGTGATACTTTCCCGCACGAAACGGCCGTTAGCCGAACGATGCGAAGCGGAGTTCGGATAAGCAGTTGAGTGCGGGAAAGACACTTTTCGCTCGAGTTAGGGACAATGTTTTTTCTACAAGCACTTTTATTATAGGTATGAGATCGATTTGAGTTCAACACACAGAACAAATTTGATATTATTAATTCATAATACCTACACATGAATGACAAGCGTAATCCTTGCATGTCGTTACCATCATACCTATACTGTCATCAATGTCATCGTTGTCGTTCGGTCCATAGAGGCATATGAAATATTTATATCTATGAACTGGAATATTCATTTATTCTTTATTATTAATAATATTAATTGGAAATAAAACGAGGATAACTAACAGCAAACAAAAATAAACTGCAATAAGGAAATTAAGAATAGCTATGTATAATATATACATATTAGTATCTAATATTTAGTTATTAGTTATATTTATTGTAAACGTGCAGTTGGTCGCATTATGCAAGTTTATAGCAGAAGCCATCATGTTGGTCGAAGTCAGCTGCTCAGTGGAAGGAGATAATTCTGAATTACCGGTTGAAGTGGAAGGAACATGGGAAGGAGCATTCAAATTCAGAATTTTGGTAGCCATCATGTTGGTCGAAGTCAGCTGCTCCGTCGAAGAAGATAATTCTGAATAACAGGTTGAAGTTGAAGGAGCATTCAAATTAAGAATTTTGCTAGACATTTCTTTTTTCTTGTTTACTGATTCTTCCAAATAACCCTCAGCAACAGAAGTTGACTTCCACCCTCCTAATCGTTTTATATTGGTGATTCCCTCGCCACGGTTAGCTAGGAATGTAGCAGAAGAGCGCCTAAAACTGTGACCTGTGTATAATTCTGGATTTTGTAATCGTAAAAATCCGGCTATTTCGGAAGGTATTCTTCCTATCGTATTTATTCCTATAGGTTGCATTGTACATTTTCCTTTATTGTACCTTAAGAAAAATCGGCGATGGTCTATTTCCTTCGGACGTAAGTTGGCATATTTTCGATATATATTTAAAAAATGTCCGTCGTTGGTGTCTTGGGAGATAATGAATGATCTCGATGAATAATTTTTGGAGTCCTTAATGTTGACAATAATCATGTTTCCTTTATCATCTATATCGTCGATAGTTATTTTTGTTAATTCTTCCCGTCTGCAAGCACCAGCCAATCCAAAAATCGTTACCACCTTGATCATTAGGTGAATTTCATCAGGTGCCTCACTCATAAATTTGGATATGTCCTCTTCATTAAAAATTTTGGCTTTTTTCGGACGAAAACCAACATTTTGTCTTTTAATGAAGGCAGTTAATTTATGGAATTTTCCAATATCCAAATCTTGCTTCAATTTACAAACACTCTTTATCATAGAATATACGGACCATAATGTGTTCGGTTTAAAAATTTTCGAAATTTCCAAAAAATAAGCCAAAAAGACTTCCTCCTTCCTGGGTTTTACTTTCTTGGAATCACACCAGGCAATGAATTGAGAATAGCGCTTCTCATATTTTTCGATTGATTTGGGTGGAAGCAACTTCAAATTGGCTTCATAAGATGCTTCTAATATGTCCGAGGGCAGGTCATCATCAGATATATCCATTCTTACCGAAAATATTACGTACGGATTGAAATCAATTTGCTATTTTCAAATAAATTAATGACAATTGTCAATTCACATGTTGTTTCCATAGTAACCTCGTCGTAAGCGTTCGATGCATAGAAATATTAGATAATTCAGTATATTCTATATAAAAAGTGTGCGGAAAAAACGCCTGCTAATCCATTTCCGCACTGTTAACAGTGCGTTTTTTCCGCACTGTTTGGAAATGTGACTCTTTACGATTCGAAATGTGTGCGGAAAAAGGGTTGAACGCGCACGCTTGTAGAAAAAATAATTTACGGGTGATCTGAGGTCGGGAAGTGGAAGGGGATGAGTTTTAAGGGTAAAAAACGGTTTATCTCGATTTCCGGCGAAACTATGAGTCCTAGGTATGGAAAAAATTCGAATTGCAAAGTTGTAGGTAATAAAAAATTCCAAATAACCAACATTTTGGTATTTTATTTTTATCTTTCACAAAAAATTACTTTTTCTCACGAAATTTGGTGAAAACTTACTTTTTTATGTCCCAAACACTCTGTAATTTTTTTGATTTGAAATATCCATTTTTTCACCTCATTTTGACTTAATATCGAAAGAGCACCCTAATTTTCAATCGATAATTCTTACGTCCAAATATCTGCTTTTTTAAAAAGTCGGTGGGCTTTTTGATCATTGAAATATCTACTTTCTAGTGGTGTAAAAAATGACCCTCTTAGCCCCTTCTCCACTTCTCTATGATCCCTTTGATGGGCTTAAATTTTCCGTAGGTCACTCAGGTATATAAGTTATCTTAAAATAGCAATACATAGGCATCTACGCGTACAATTTACAGAAAATTCTACAACTTTCTAACTATATTTTTTTCACACCATCAGAAAGAAGAGATTTCAACGAACCAAAAACCCACCGAATTTTTAAAAAGGCTCATAATGTTTTCGTGAGAATTTTCGTTTGAAAATAAGAGTGTTTATTCGATATTAATAAATAATAATAATAATAAATATTTTAAATCAAAAAAATTACAGTGTGTTTGTGACATGAAAAGTTAAGCTGTCACCAATTTCGTGAAAAATAAAATGGGTTCAAGCCCTGTGGACAGGAGCTTTCTGGCGCTCTAGTTCAAACAGACAAATTATATCTCCGAAAGTATTGGTTTCTTTGAGTTGGGAATTATATCTTTGTATACATATGATAGAGCTGCATCATAAAGGAAATTCAATTCAAATAATAGTTTATTTATCAAGATTAAATGAGCAATCATGAGAATGAGAACTGCACCATGGAAGAAATCGAATTAAATCTGGCCAATTTTGCCCAATAACGAACTCAACCGAGATATTCATCTCCCTAACCTACTCTGAAAATTTCAACTACCTAGCTCATTCCGTTCGAGAGTTATTGTGGAAAAACTTTTTTTAAATTTTCAAATTTTTTTTTTCACTTTGCGGTAATCTGGTCAATACAATACTTCACATGCGTATAAAGGTCATGATTCTACAATTTGATGCTAAATTTCAGATAGATCGAACGAACTTGTCCGAGATATTTACGCTCCAAAACCACCTTGCAATTTTCAATCCGCTAACTCCTTTCGTTCGAGAGTAATCGTGCCTACGGCCGGTCGGCCGGCCGGACAGAATCGATTTCGCACTCGGATTCTTGATCAGTGAGTCGAACCAAATCGTTTGAGACCATTTTCAGCCAAAAATTCCAAAATTACAGACACTTGGGCAAATTGATAAGCACTCTGTTCCGAGGAACTAGAGCGCCAAAAAAACAAGTTTCGTATGACAATTGCCCAAAACAGGTTTGAAGTACCTACAAATAGTAGGTATTCCATAAAACATGTATGAAAGAAGATGAGTAATAATAAAAAATTACCTTGTAATCGATCAAAAATTTCCTGATCTACGTTCACCAAATTTTCTCCTCTCTCGAACTACAGAATTATGCTTTCAATATTTACGTAATATTTTCAAACATTTTCGGGTGAGGTCCCCGTTGCATCGCTAAAATACGAGTATTTCAACCCCAATATTTTTGAAGTTACAATATTCCCTTCTGTCAAGTTGACATTATGAGAATTCATACATAGAATAATTATATCAATCTGTGAAACACGATTTACATTGAAATTTTGAAAAATCATATCTCCGAAAGTATGAGCTTGTTAGAGTTAAAAATGATATGAATGGATTCTTATGATAAAACTGCTTATTAAAAAAAATTTAATTTGGAATTTGTTTTGTAAAAAAAAAATTTTTTTTTATTACTCCGAAACCTTCTGTCCGATTTTGCCCAGTAACGAACTTAGCCGAGATATTCATCCCGCAAACCTACTCTGAAAATTTCAACTCTCTAGCTCATTCCGTTTGAGAGTTATCGTGCCTACGGCCGGCCGACCGGCTGGACCGGCCGGACAGAATGAATTTCGACCACGGATTCTTGATCAGTGAGTCGAACCAAATCGTTTAAGACCATTTTCATCGAAATATTCGAAAATTACAGACATTTGGGCAAATCGATAAGCACTCAGTTCCGAGGAACTAGAGCGCCAAACAATGGTGTCAGGGATAAAAACCAAAAACTTGTTTATTTGAATTTTTCACATAAATTTTGAGGTTCTGTGAGAAAAGTGTAAGTAGAGAAGTTGAAGATCTTTTTATTACCTACAACTTTGGCATCCAATTTTTTTTCCATAGGACTTGTAGTTTTGCTGGAAATCGAGATAAACCGTTTTACGCCCTTAAAAACTCACCCCCTTCTACTTCCTGACCTCAGATCACCCGTAAATTATTTCTCTGTTATCATTATTTCCTTTCATTTTTGATATATTCTCTTCCTTTTCCAATGGGGTTCCTCCTACTATTATTTTTTTTGTTTCAAAAGTTATCGACCCTAGTAAATAAATCAATAAAGAATCACAACTTTCGAGTCACTGTCAGTACCCTGAAACTATTGCAATACTCTCGGGAGTGTCGTATTTATTTTGTTTCAATTTATGTGAACTTTACTTTCGAAAAACGTATTCACTCTAACCTGATTTTCGTGGAATGGTTTACTTTGATAACTAGTATCTCCCTCAATAGGTGAAATAGTAGGTATATTCTACAAGAGATTCTGGAATAGCGCATATGCCAGAAGCAGGAAAAATTCGCACTTTTGTTCACGAGTATGAAATGCTGCCTACTACAAGAGTTGTAGATGGCAATTTCTCTGAAAGTATTCTGAAAATTACACAAAATAAATTATGTTCATTTATAGCAACAAGAACAACAAGAAAACTATTCAGGACAATTCAAACTCCATTTATAATATGTTACAACAGCAACCCAACCACGTCTAATCAACCATCTGCTCGGCAATTCGGTGCATGTGATGATGATTATTTTCACTTGTTTTTAGATGTTTACTCCATTATTTAACAACAATGTGCATACATGATTGGTTGAAGTATTGGCTACTACTTGTATGCTACCTAAAGGACATCAAGTAAGTAGTCAAAACTCAGATAGATTATCTTAGCCTCTTTATTGATTTATTCCAAGCTTTCGAATTTTATCAAATTAATCTTAAGAGATCCTACAAAAATGCATTTCTGGACCGAATATTTTGAGTACTAGTTACTCAAAAAATATTGTCCATCACTGAACTGCGATACAACGCACTGGTTTTTTTCAAGGGCCTGATCTCTCAAGTGCTTGGGGTGGCATGGGTTTTGGAATTGATATAGAGAAGACATTGATTATCGAGTGCAATTTGGGTTGTTTACAAGATCTCTAGACGACGTCGGTTAAATTTGGCCCTCTTTATTATGCTTCTTGTTCGTGAATCAAGTTACTTAGGTACTACAAGAACTGAATAATTATCCTATATGTTTGATATCACTGATCTACATTATGCCTTTACCTAGTGGAACCAATTCAATTCCGGCGTTTGCTATACATATTGAATGTTAAGCTTGTTCATCGGTTTCTGTATGTGGCTAAAAGGATTCTGGTTGATGGTCAGTGTATATGTCCTAAGGCAACATTCTCCTCAGTCAAGTCAAAGATCTTGGATCGGAGACTATGTTGTTGCTATATTCGGGCGGTTCGTAATGATTTGCATGTTCTGCTACCTAAGAATGAGTTTCGAAGCAAAAGAGTGATGTGTGACTTCATACATGAGGTACCGTAATCCTATGAACCCCTTTCCATACACCGGAATGTGGGCAGTTCCGCTATTGATAAGTTATGTACCATGATAATTCTTTCGTAGTACTATGTGCTGATTGCTATTTAGCCCGCACTTATTTCTATGTACCTATGACTATTTACAATATACCTGTGTCTCTGCATTGTTACCTATTTTGCTCCAGCATACATCTACCCCAGGTAACACACCTCGCATAGAGGTCTCTGAGAGGTTACAATATGGATGAAATGCGAGCTCCCCTTGTGAGATCCTCAAGATATCACAAGTGTAACGAGAAAAAAAAATCTATTGGGGAGTATCACAGGATATCACACATATAACCAGAATAAAACATTGCTATTGCGAGCTCCCAAAGATATCACACAGATAACCAGAATAAGACATTCCTATTGCGAGCTCCCAAAGATATCACAGAGATAACCTGAATAAGACATTCCTATTGCGACCTCCTTAAGTCATCACAAGTACAACGAGAATAAGAAATTCCTATTGCGGAGGTCCTGAAGACATCACATATGTAACTAAAATAAGACGTTCCTATTGCGAGCTCCTAAAGATATCGCAGAGATAACCAGAATAAGACATTACTATTGCGAGCTCCTCAAGTCATCGCAATTATAACGAGAATAAGACATTCCTATTTCGAGCTCCTAAAGATATCACACAGATAACTAGAATAAGACATTCATATTGTGAGCTCCTAAAGATATCACGCAGATAACTAGAATAAGACATTCCTATTGCGGAGTTCCTCAAGATATGGCATATGTGACCAGAATAACAAATTCCTATTGCGAGCTCCCAAAGATATCACGCAGATAACTAGCATAAGATATTCCTATTGCGAGGTCCTCAAGATATCACAAGTGTAACGAGAATAACGCATTCTTATTGCGAGGTCCTCTAGTCATCGAAAATTCAACATGAATAGGAAATTAGGTGGCGTGTTGCAGGGATCTACTCCATCCCTACTCACTTGTCGCTTCCACCGTTAGATGGCGCAATCGTCTACTCTGTACCCAGAAGAACAACCCCATCGTTAATAACCCGAGTGGAATATCGATCACATGAACTACACATCTGCAAGATATATAGATTATAGATCCATATCGCAGCCATCTTCTCTCAGTACTGCCCTGGTTGAGTAGTCTGAGAACTTCCCCATGTGATATATCTGAGATGTTACTGGGCTCATCCCCTGTGGCGGACATTTGGAGGTGTTAGGGAACTCTTGGTGACCTCCCTGCGATATCGCAACCTTCCTCTCAAAATATTACCCAGGTTGATCAGTTTGAGAACTTCCCCATGTGGTATCTCTGAGATGTTACTGGGCTCATCCCCTGTGGCAGACATTTGGAGTTGTTAGGGAGGTCTAGGCGACCTCCCAGCGATATCGCAGTGAACCTCTCAAAATAATCCCCAGGTTGAGCAGTTTGAGAACTACCCCATGCGATATCTTTGAGATATTACTGGGCTCATCCCCTGTGGCGGACATTTGGGAGGATAGGGAGCTTTTGGGGACCTCCAGTGATATCGCAAAAGGCGTCACAATATCCCGGAAAGAGCTCGCCGAGATATCTCTGGGAGGTCCCTGTGTTACCTGGGACATATATACACTAAGTAAATAATTTTACCTGTACCAATAATCTAGTTCAAATAATCTAATATTTGGAATAAAAAAGATTTTTCTTCTACGTTATTTTCCCAACTATAAGGTAAATGGCAATGGAACTCTTCAGCTTCAGATTATATTATGAACTTTTATTTAATTTTCTCCTGAACGTTCCAACAATATATCATACTTTGGGCATCTTAAAGTATCTTAGGTTATATACACAAAGTAAAGTCCATATTTCTTCACTAGACGATCGAAATCACACAGCCAAGGCATTGTATTCCTTATACAATGGCCAAGGGTAATAATCGCGGCATAGAGTTCTATAGCAGTATTGCTTTACTCCATCCAGTAACAGTTATAGAACTAGAAGCATTTTTGGGTAGGATCAGTGCAATATGAAACATATAAACTAGTCATACAATGAATAAAGGTCAAAAATTGATTTAAATGAAATGTTAAAATTACTTGGCTTGTTTCTGATGCAAACGGTTCCAGTCGGCTCGATTCGTTTTTGGCTCACCATATACATCAGTGATTGTGATTGTCTCAAATATGTCCTCATTCGAGATTACAGGAAACTCACTATGAGAGGTAAATGCGAATGTCCCCATTTGGTAGACAATGTGAGATAGTGTTAAATTCAACATGGGATATCGCAGAGACGTCGCTGAGCTAATCCCAGAGAAATAGAGGGAAAGAGAATGAGCTTTGACCACTGCACATCCAAATTTTGGGGGACACTAATAGGTCCGCCATATTCTACTTTTTGACGTCATTATCGTCTATTCTATGGTCGTTTTGATTTAAATTTCGAGCGTTCGACAATTCAGATGCTTGTGCCTCGTGAATTTTTATGTTGATTTGAGATATTTCTAGTGTTCCAATCCAAGTTCCACCTTCCAACAGGATCAACAATTAGTTTTCATTTTAGTTAGCGTTGCTTCATTCACTTCAACATTTCAGTTTTATTCATTGTTATGTGTTCTTGAAGGTTTCCTAAAGGAGTACTACAAAAATTATGGTTGAATGTGCTTGGAATCAACGAAAATACTTGGAATTGGTCTACCAATAAAGTAGTTTGCTCTGAGCATTTTTTGCATATCGATTTCAATAAATCGCGTTCTAAATGAAGATGCCAAGACCATCTCTCAAGTTTGATGATTCAATGAATAACGAAAGTACATTATCAAAATCATACTTTCCATCAGAAGAATCTACAAGTAAAGATCAGTTAACTACCTTGTCACCTCCTGAATCATCCATTAATATGAAAAAAAAATTTGTTATATCGTCAAGGTGACAATAATTTCTGATTTCTTTTAATAAAATATCAGTCTTAATTGTGGAATTCTAAATGCATCGCATTAGTTTTCGGTTTGTATAGTGTTAGCAATACTTCTATCATCTATCCATACTCTCTTACTTCTTGCAAGCTATTATAAACTCATATTGTTTCAGAAATAAAGGTGACAAAAGTACCTCTTCAACAAGTACAAGCAGTAGTTCAAGAAGATGAAAAATCCAATTCATCAAGTCCATACATAGTTATAAGTAATTAAATGTCAGTTTGCCTATGTCTTTGTTGTGTTACTTTGAAAAATAGGACCTCTGATGAAACATTATCACATTATTTACAGTATCCCATCCTCAAAACTTAAAAGCCAGACATACTGCATGCCGAAAGAGATTGTATAAGGCTAATAAAAAATTTGCTGCATTGAAAAAGAAAGTAAGAGTGATGGGGAAGCTGTTATGAATTTCTTGAATAAAAATCAGCAGCTGTCTAATAATGCAGCTGACTATTTACAAAGCACTTACGATAGTGTACCTCATATACTAATGAGGCGATATTTGAAAAATATTGAAAGAAACCATATCTTATGAGGCTTATCCACCTGTACTTCGACAATTTGCTGCTACTTTGCAATTTTATTCCGCAAAAGCATATGGAGCAGTAAGGAAAGAATTTGCCATGTCATTACCACACCAAGCCACAATACGAAAGTGGTACCAGAATATTAATTTTTAACCAGGGTTCATTTTAGTAGCATTTAATGGACTGCAAGCTAACGTTCAGGAATATTAATCTTGCAATAGGGAAGTAGTTTGTTCAGTTATCGTTGATGAAGTTTCTGTAAAAATGCAACTAGATTGTGATGGACAACAAATGTGGAGATATGCAAATATAGGAATAAATATTGATAATGATCAATTGAAACCTACTTCTGAAGCTTTTATAGTTATGGTTGTTTGTCATAATGAACACTAGAAAATTCCTACAGCATATTTCTTCATTATATCCCTCATTGCAACAGAAAAAACAAACATTGTGGTAGAAAGTCTCATACGATTACATGAAATGAATGTCCAAATAACATAGGTGACCTGCGATGCTCAAATTATAAAGAATTATTGCGTTTAGTATTTTAGGCTCTATTGCCACTAGTAACCAGGTGCACTGTGAGTTAGAAACAAAGATTTAATCATTTAAAGAATTGTTTGATTTTCTTTTGTAAAGCTTCTACTACCAATTTATCTCTAAATATTTGTTATGACTTTCATTGAACATTTCATTTTGAGCTACAACACTATTACACAAGATACTTAGTAATGATTAAAGGATACTGATTGACTTCATGTTTTTTTAAGAGTAAAATACCTGAAAATATAATCAATATCAGTATGGATTTGTTTTATTAATCAAAATATTCCTGTAAAATCGACAGTTCAAGAAGTATATGTTGGTGTTTTTTTTGACTAGGCTCAATTCCATAATGCTCAATTACCTTCAAAGATCACCCATGAAGAAGATAAATATTGAAGTAGTGTTCACACATTAAATAGATATTTTTTGATAAAGAAATAGCTGTTTTCACGTGAGAATAGGGTGATACATTTTGATGCAACTTTGTAGTAGATACGTGGCCATATGGGCGATATATAACAAAACCCAGACAAAATCAATATATATATTCTATTTGAAGTGATAAATGAGATCATTTCGTATCAAGTATATTCATTTTGTTCTTAATTCCTTGATATATGTAAATTTTCTTTCTTCGTAAATTCTCTTTAAGGATAAAGAAAAATAATATGAATACCTCATAAGGCTATGCTCATTCAACTTATTATTCATCAGTCATCAAAAGTTTTATGGACAATCCTATCAATAAGTAAATGATAAAATGCACTTTTATTTTATTATCTTCGGTTTTTTGATCATTATTGACCTAATATTTGCCTACAATATCGTAATATCTGTCAGCTTCGCATAAAAATCTTTAAATCCTACTTGATAGTTTATTTTTCAGTAGGAATGCATCGTTTTCATTATGATTTAGTTCCCTATTTTTCTGCTGGACCCTGTAACTACGCTATTATCTTTTTGTTCAACCCTCGCACAAGAGTAGAATATGGCGGACCCACTATTTAGCCACTTCGCGCAGGTTGTCAACCGTTCTCTATCCCTCTATTTCTCTGGCTAATCCCAGGCTTCGTTATTTGCTGTAGAATGCCTACCAGTAAATTCTTGCTTCTCGCGAGGATCCATGTCACCATAAAAAAATCTTCATAAAAAATGTTATAATTCAGAAATTATTGGTTAGAATCCCGTGAATTCCCGCACAATCCTTCTAGCGGCTATTTTACAATAACGTGTCGGATTTCAGCTCGAGCCGCTTCATATCATTGCAATGCAATTATCCTGAAAATAAGATTTTACTGGTAAATGGCATGTAAATGTCGAAATTGTAACAACCCCTCGATGGTCGAGATGTTAGCGTGCTTGCCTGCCGCGCAGGAGACTCAGGTTCGAATCACCGCTTAGTAAGTTCACTATTTTGAAACTTGAATAAGGTTAATGCCCAATGCATTATTTCGCGTATTAACGCTAAAAAGTTACATGATTCATGCTGTATTTCGTGAGGGTGGCTGAGGCGTGAATAGATAATAGAATATGCGCACAAAAGCTCCTGACTTCATGTTGTTTTATAAAATTTAATAAATAATGTTTCAAGCTTTATAAGGCCAGGCGCTTTCTGTAGCAAGTATTTCCTTGTTTTTAAGAAAAAATTACATTTCGGAGGGGGGGTTTGACCCCCCCCCCCAACAATAGTTGATTCGTTGTTTGTGCAGCAGTTCAGTGGTAGGCCACATTTTTGAGTGAGGAGTAGTCAAAGTTGTACAAGACCATTGGTCCAGAGATACATTTTTGTAGTGTCCCTGAAGATGAATTTAATAGAATTCAATGAATCAATAAATAGGATAATTCAGTGAAGTGTGGAAAAACCAAATGGAATAACTGCATTATCTTGGTTACTGATGTATATATTTATGGAAAATCCCGAAACACGTCAAATTCAAATTTTGATTTGTCATTCTTATTTGTAAAAATGCAAACCCTACCTTCAACCCCCTTCGAAAGACAGAAACAACCCCTAATTGTACGTGCTTGTGTACATCGTTTGGAAGGTCGCGTCATTCTCTATTCAGAAATGTTATCACTTTCATGTTTATTGCAAATATCAAAATAGAAAAATATAAAATCTTGTTCTTACATGTCATCTTATTTTTCTATGAGAGATAAATGTCAAAATTATTTCTGGTACACCTCTTGTTCTAGTTTTTTATAAGATAATTTTTGAAGCATTTTATTTAAACGAAAATTTTTTCAAATTTGATTTCTTTCATGATGCATTTCTATTATAGGAATCCATTGATATAAATCCCAACTCTGAGAAACCAATACTTTCGGAGATATAATTTGTCTGTTTGAACAAGAGCGCCAAAAAACTCCTGACACAGGGCTTGAACCAATTTTTTTGCTACATTTTGTATAGGTAACATTTTAGTTTTGGATATTGTACAAAATTTCACTAATCACTTGATTGTATTTTTTTCTAATTTGATTTTTGCAATAAACATGAAAGAGGTAACATTTCTGTATAGAGAATGACGAGACCTTTCAAACAATGTATCACAAGCCCATACTTCCTATTAGAAACATTGGGGGTTGTACCTGTCTTTCGAAGGGGGTTGAACGTTAGGGTTCGCGTTTCTACGTAAAAGAATGACAATTTAAAATTTAAATTTGATGTGTTTCGGGATTTTCCATAGTACAGTAACCAAGATAGCGAATTTATTCCATTTACGGCTTTTCCACACCGTATAATCTCTGAGTTATGATTACTTACCCGATATCCTTCAGTTAGTAATGTGCATAAACTTGGATTGAAAAATAATTATTGATTATCGAATGCAGTAATTTTTGATGAGATTTTATTTATTACTGTAAGATACATCAAACATCAACTATCACAAAGTTTATGGGATATGTAACAAAGATACTGAACACATAACAACAAATGATCTTGGATTAACATAAACATGCTCTGAATGAAGCACGAGAATTTTAGACAAACCAACATCAAATTTTTGATACGCTTCAATGAAAGCATTAAAATTGTAAGATCTTGAAGAAAACGACATAAAATTTTTATAATGGTAAACACGTATTCTTTATTTAACAGTATAATTTGAAATCTCCAAAACACTTGGCATAAAATCGGAGACTTAGTTCACCTCCATACTAACACAGTTTGTTTCATGCAATTGTAAACATTATTTAAGAAAATACAGTAGATTATTTTGTGTTTTACCCTGCTGGATCTCAAGTCATTAGGTCTAGTGCTTCAAATTTATTCGAGTCTAAGCGGGGTTTGAACATTCTCCATTGAAAGGTTTTTGGGTTCCATAAGTTCATATTGAGATCTGGACTCAACTCCATTAGGAAAATATCACAATTTATCTAAGAGTAAGTACGCATTCTTATAATTGTTCCCATGTAAACCAGCACCTTTATAGCAAAATGACTCTGTGAGTAGATTTCCGGGGAAATGCAAACAGTTGAATGATGATTATTCCAATCCAAGCTTGCTTAAAAAAATCCCACAGCGTCAAATTAAACCTTTTCAAAGAAGATGGTCTGCATATACATATCAATGAAATATGAACTTGAGTATTTATGTTCATATATTTAGAACGGATATAAACTAATACATTTATTAAATAAATCTTTAAATACACGAATCCGATACTTATACCTATGGATGACATATCATTTCAAGATGGGACTATACCCATAGGTATATAGTCCAAGTGCGTATTCTCCGAAAATTATGATTGAGGTGTCATTCGATTCGGAATGGCATGTAGATAGTTTTTCAGAAAATGCTGAGGTCGCTCGCAAAAATGGCAATAGTTGTAAACAATTAAGTGAAAAAAAAGATGTAGGTTTAGTTTTTCGGCAATATCTCAAAAACTATTTGAGATCATTCAAATTTGAAAAAAGATTCAAATATTTCCTGAAAAAAGTCCCAACTTCCGGAACTGTAGGACGAATATTTATAATTTTCCTAGAGGGTTGAAGATACGCCCGAAAACGGGTACTCCTGCTTGCGCAAGCCTCGCCCCCTTCAGACCTTTCATGGATAAATATTATTTAAACTTATTAAATATGGAAATGAAAAAATTAAGGCACCTGCAGTATAGATCAATGAACAATGATCTGTCGTCCAAAAATGTTTATCGCTATTTTTCAATTAGTTATCCATTAGTTATTTAACAAATTTTTTGTAGCCCGAACATTAACGTTGCAAGTACGATAATTGTTGAACTATTAATCTGAGAATGTTTTCCTTTCGTGGAGCTATTTTTCAAAGGTCTTGAAATAGATTCCCATTGGAAATTTTAAAAAATGGTTAATTTTCGTTTTGTTATGAAAAATTTGCTTAAGTGAAAAATTATAAAGCTTCATTTTATAATATTACTATTGATCCGTTTTGATTCCGTTATGATCTGAAACTACTTAAAAATGATTTTTAATAATTATTATCTCCTATTGTTTAAAATATTGTTATAGACCAATGCGTTGTTTATGAGATAATTTAAATATTTCTTTCGAAAACATAATTGAAGCTCTACAATTTTTCACTTAAGTAAATTTTAATAACAAAACGAAAATTAACAATGTTTCAAATTTTCCAACACCTTTGAAAATAGCTCCACGAAAGGAAAAAAAATCTCAGATTAATAGTTTAACAATTATCGCACTTGCAATGTTAATGGATAACTATTTGAAAAATCACGGTAAAGATTTTTGGTCCACGGATTATTATTCATTGATCTATGCAGCAGACGCCTGAAATTTCAAAAATTTTTATTTTCATATTTAATAAGTTTAAATAATATTTATTCATGAAAGGTCCGAAGAGGGCGAGGCTTGAGCAAACCGAAGTACCCGTTTTCGGGAGTATTTTCAACCCTCTGGGAAAATTATAAATATTGGTCCTAGTTCCGCGAGTTGATACTTCTTTTCAGGAAATTTCATCCTCTTCTTGAATCTTTTTTCAAATTTGAATTATCTGTGGATATTTTTCACTTCATTTTTCATAACTATTGCAATTTTTGCTAGCGGCCTTTGCATTTTCTCAAAAACTATCTACATGCCATTCCGAATCGAATGACACCTCAATCATAATTTTCGGAGAATACCCAAAAATTTTGACCTAAAAAGCACTTGTTGACTAGACTATATAGATCATCACATATGATGATCTATTGAGAATGTTTGAATTATCGAGAAGTAAACTCTAATTTTGTGGACGAAAATTAATTTACCGCATGAATAGCTGGTAACATTTACAAAATCAGTCTAACTTGCCTTCCTTCATACAAATAATGTAGCTCGAACAATGTTATGTCGGTAATAATGTTTTTTTTTCCAAAGAAACGTTCTATAAATATTTCCAGCAAAGTGTTATGGCGAAAGCTTGGGTTTTAGACTCATCCTTCCATATGAAATTTGGGTTTTGAATAAACATGCATATTATGTTCACAATACAATAGGGTCAATGCATATGGAGGAACATTGCTGATCAAAACAACAAGCATTTTAGACTCTATCCTGTAGCAAGGCTTGGTTTGCTGGCACAGGCTTGAGGACAACTTTTATGTCATCCGTGCATGGGTCAACCGACTCGCAATGCAACTGAATTGAAACCTGTTAAATACGTCATTCAATGAAACAGAGGAGCATGAGCGCTATTCAGATCAATTGACAGATACATGTGTCAAAATGAAAGATTCCATAAGATTTATGAACTATGTGATTTTCCTTGAATGATTCAAAATCGTAGTAGTGGAATTGCATTCGGTTTTCCTTATTTTCTGTGGAAGTCTGGGTTGTGCAGCTATTGGTAACATTCAAAAAAATTGTGGAGAGGTAACAAACACATTCGGGTAACAGCACAGCGAACATTTAGATCAGAGTTCTTAGATTTCGTAATTTCTGAATTTACTGACGATATCGCTTGGAGGTTGAGTGTTCCAAGTGGCGCCTGTACGTCCAGCCCAATGGAGATTGGCACCGCCTTCTGAGGCTCTTCTATGAGCGCTTGGGGCTGAACCTAGAGATGAAGGTCCTGATGAGCCACCAGATTCCAACATGCGGTCTTTCGTCTTTGGTGTGCTCCAATGCATAGACTGAAAAGTAAAATTTAACATTGGTAGAGATTGATACAGGATGCGGCAGAAATAATCTGAATGAGTTCTCGTGGTAATCTATAAGGATATAATAAGGGGTTCTTCAAAAAGCGGTTCAAATTTTTAATTCTAGCCATTTTTGGAACGCAGTTCCTTAACGTGGCTTACAGATACAATAGAGGCTAGATCTAACAGGGAGAAATCATAAGTAACGAAAGGTTTAATCAGTTCAAAGCATCGCTAAATGGTTCATTTCTGGGTTTTCTCTCCCAAACTCTGAAAAAATATATAAAATAAAAAAAATTATTATATCCCTCACATATTATCTGGCCTTCGTAAGTTTAGTTACTTTACGTCCTCAGAGTAATAAACATAAATTCATTATTGAATTTACGAAGGCTGCGATTCAAAGGATAGAATAAACTAGGTTATGTTAAGACGTCAAGTCAGATAGATAAATATTGTGTTGGTAGACATGACATTTCGGCAAAAAGGCTTGAAATCCCCACGATTGAGGGGGAACAAATAGAACCAGTTCTATTTATTCTCAAGCTCAAGTCTACAAAAATCTCAACCAGTCTACAAAATAGTCCCGGGCGCATGCGTATTTCTTAAAAATTTCAGGCACAGTCAGTCAGGCTGACAAATAGGCACGAAAAAGGCATAGTGTAATAAGGGTATAAACAGTCTACAAAATTGTCCCGGGCGCATGCGTATTTCTTTAAAATTTCAGGCGCAGTCAGTCAGGCTGACAAATAGGCACGAAAAAGGCTTAGTGTAATAAGGGTATTACGCAGAAGCAATTTTCAAAATACAACCTTTTTCATTTTATAGATATTTTCAGTATCCTTCTATGATTATTTCAAATCATATCAGTGAGAGGTCTCTGCATCCACGAATCGTGGATGATCATGAACTAACAACGTGCACATCGTTTTATGCTTCGTTTTTCGTTTCGTTGGCCATGCCATACGATATGCTGGATCGCTGGCCACAATAGACCGACTCGTCAAGGTGGATGAGGCGTATTGTGGACGATCGGATGAGTGTATGGATAAGCGTATTACGGAAAAGGTTATAACCCCAATGGCCCTATACTTGTGGTTGGCATTGTTGACATTTACTCAAACAAAAAACAAGGGACAGCTTAGAAGATTGGAACATTTTTGTTTGAAGTCAGGGGAATATGCTATATTTTATCTCGAAATTTCTCATTATCCCCATTCTATTCTATTTTAAAAATGCCAGAAACTTTAGCAGTATTTCGTGTTAATATGTCCAAACCCTATTCCTGCAAATTTCCATTTTATAAGAGTGCTTTTCACTCAGATGTTCCTGCTGGTTTTAAGCAAAAAATGTTCTTCATATTTCCAAGGGATATTACACGTCTTTATGATGAAGCTGTCCCTTGATTTTTGCTCCATGTAACTATCCACGAAGATCTTCTGATTTGAATATCAACAGTACCTGTATTTCTCCATATAGACTTTCTTTTTCTAAGTTTTAATACTGCATAAAGAGAAGATGCCTGACTGATGAGCACTGCAATACTATGTGATATTATTGGAAAGTTTGCTTCTTTTTAATTATCTGAATATTTTTTAATGATTTATTCAATTGCATGAATGAATCTGTTTCATTAAATATTTTTGGAGTACTCACAAACAATAAATAATATCCTGAATTTCATCATTGCGCTTGCTTTCCTTCCAATTATTAATTTTCGATGTAAATGATGGCATTAATCATAAATTCTGTTTGGAAAATAAGTTGTATAATAGAAGTTCTAAATTTATTTTCGAAGGTGAATACAATGAACTAAAAGTATACTAACTGACAAAGAAACTGCAACAAAGAAGGAGCTGTTTAAATTTAATTTTTTTTTTTTGGTGAAACATAGATAGTATAGCAAGGAGTAAATGATTCGAATTTGGATAAAAATCGTGAAGGTTTTTTCATGTAAACATTTTTTGTTACTTACATATTGTAGTCGTTTTTTGCAATTTTTTTAAATTTTACAACAAACCAGCTGTTCGAGGAGATCCAAAGTCGATGTTCACTTGTTGTTAAAATGCCTAGACCACGTCTACGCGGAATTTGTAGCCAGCTAAGTGAATTTGAAAGAGGTCGAATTATTGGTTTACGGGAGGCGGGGTTGTAATTTCGAGAAATCGCTTACCATACGAACTCAAACTACTGTTATGAGATGTTGTCAAGCGTGGTTTGATAATGACCAAAATCGATGAAGAGTAGGCACCGGACGTCGAAGGGGCACATGTGAAGTTCAAGATCGACGTCTGAGACTTATGGCTATTAGAGGCCGATTTGCGACAACTCGATTTTTGGCTGATGAGTGGTTAGTAGAACAAGGCCATCCTGTAACTGTCCAAACGGTTTACCACCGGACTGCAGCATTATCGACCCCATCTTGTGTTACCTCTGACGGTTGAGCATCGCCGGTAACGATTAAAGTGGTACAGAGAACGTCAACGTTGGAATGTGGGATGGCATCAGGTCGTCCTTTCTGATGAATCTTGAATCTTGCATCCTTGGATGCACATGATGGCCGAAGAAGGGTTAGACGACGTCGGGGAGAAAGACGTGAACCTCAGTTTGATATTGAGCGTCATGTACACCTGACAGTAGGCGTTATGGTATGGGGTGCTATTGCACATGCAAGTAGGTCACCGTCAGTCTTTATTCGAGGTAACATGACAGCGCTACGTTACTTTCAAGAAATAGTGAAGCCATATGTTCTCCCTTACCTTAACCGGCTCGATAATCCAATATTTCAGCAAGATAATGCTCGACCTCATGTTGCCAGAGCTAGTTTAAACTTTTTGAAGCGACCCATGTGAATCTTTTGCCATGGCCGTCCAGATCCATCGATCTTTCGCCCATAGAGCATGTTTGAGACATCATGGGTAGAAAGCTTGGAAATTTACCCCTGCCCCCACGGACTTTGGCGGTTCTGAGGCATGAACCACACATAGTTTGGGATAGTATCCCTCAAGAAGAAATAGACCATCTTATTACATCAATGCCAAGACGTGTTGGGGAGTATATAGATAATCGCGGTAGACAAACACATTATTAACAAATTTATAAAAAAAAAAATGGGTTCAAGCCCTGTGGACAGGAGCTTTCTGGCGCTCTAGTTCAAACAGACAAATTATATCTCCGAAAGTATTGGTTTCTCAGAGTTGAGAATTATATCAATGTATTCATATAATAGAACTGCATCATAAAGGAAATTCAATTCAAATAATAGTTTATTTATCAAGATTAAATGAGCAATCATGAGAATGAGAAAAGCACCATGGAAGAAATCAAATTAAATCTGGCCAATTTTGCCCAATAACGAACTTAACCGAGATATTCATCTCCCTAAACTACTCTGAAAATTTCAACTACCTACCTCATTCCGTTCGAGAGTTATATCTATGTCTATGGATGAAAAGCAGTCTCACTACTCTCAGATCTCTTACTTCATGTTCAGTTCCGAAATGTAAGAATTTTCTGAGAAAAACTAATATCGGAGCAAACAACTGAGATTTAACTCACTTCGCTCACAATTCTTCGATTGATGAGTCTCAGGAACATCATTTGACATTATGACAATTCATATTCATACATAGAATAATATCATTCTGTGACAACGTTGAAATTGTGACAACGTTGAAATACGATTTATTATTGAAATTTTGAAAAATCATATCTGAGATTTTTCTCACTTCGCTCACAATTCTTCGATTGATTAGTCTCAGGAACATCATTTGACATTATGACAATTCATATTCATACATAGAATAATATTATTCTGTGACAACGTTGAAATACGATTTATTATTGAAATTTTGAAAAATCATATCTCCGAAAGTATTAGCTTGTTAGAGTTAAAAATGATATGATTGGATTCTCATGATAAAACTTTTTATTAAAAAAAATTTAATTTGGAATTTGTTTCGTAAAAAAAAAATTTTTTTTTTGTTCCTCCGAAACCATTTGTCCGATTTCGCCCAATAACGAACTTAGCCGAGATATTTATCCCCCAAACCTACTCTGAAAATTTCAACTCTCTAGCTCATTCCGTTCGAGAGTTATCGTGCCTACGGCCGGCCGGCCGGCCGGCCGGACCGGCCGGACAGAATGAATTTCGACCACGGATTCTTGATCAGTGAGTCGAACCAAATCGTTTAAGACCATTTTCATCGAAATATTCGAAAATTACAGACATTTGGGCAAATTGATAAGCACTCAGTTCCGAGGAACTAGAGCGCCAAAAATAAATTAAACCCTCCGTTTTTTTCTTCAAATTTCAATCATTTACTCCTTACTATACTATCTATGTTTTACCAAAAAAAAAATTGAAATTTCAACATCACCTTCTGGGTGTTGCAGTTTCTTCGTCAGTCTGTATACTTGCAGCTTGAATACGTAAGTAAATTCGAAATCCCCGCCGTTCGATCATGTCTTGCAACCAAACATGACGACTGTATAACGGCTAACGGCATTATGTGTTGCCTAAGATTAGTTAGGAGTTTTCCTTTCTAATTATGAATGTTCTGTATGGTATGGTAGAAAAATACCGTTCCTCTAACTGTACAAATATTCCAACCTTCTTCTTACTCACCTGATGAACGTGCTCCTTCATGCCCAGCCACTGCTGATAGCTGATAGCAATTCCGCTATTCCTCCATTTGTCGTAATTACTTCGTTTCTCTGGATCGCAAAGGACTTCTTTGGCAGTCTGTAATTTGAATTATTTCAGTTAACTGAAATTTGTATCGTTTCAGTTCTTCAATTTCGCAGCGAGAGCCCAAAGAGGTAGGATTCGGAAGTCGAAATGTAATGCGATTAATTGGATGAAGTCGCATCTTCAACGACTGGAAATTGAGAATTGTTCCGGTTCAGATTCAAACTTCGAACTAACTCCTAGTTTGTCTCCTTCACATTCTGAATGACCAGCAAATTGACGAAGGAATCCACATTGAAGAAAGGAATGCCGATCAATATTTTTAAATTTGAGCAAATTTTGTGAACAATAGTTACAAATCACAACACTCACGGGCAGACAGGGTTTTTTTGCTGAGGTTTTTCCCTAAGCTATTGTATCATACGTCGAATTGTGTGGTATCTCGTTACACCAACCTCTGCTAACACATATAAAGCTATCCGTCAAAAGAATATATAAGTATACAGGGTGAGTCTTTAAGTAGTACATTAATTTAAACCATAGATTCTTATCGTCAAATGAAACACTTTTTTCATTTACCATTTTTCCAAATTCGGCTGAGGTAAAAAGATACCTCAGTTTTTACTTTGTAGCTTTAACATCCTCTTTTTGAATGATATGAATGTTGGTGCAAAGTTTCCTATAACTATGGTACATATTCTCCAAATATTGGTTTTTCCTACTTCTACTGGTTCTCTAGTTATAGACTCGTGCTGTGCGCCTTACTACAAGGAAGTCTCATTGCACAGACGCTCTACTGCATCGAACTTTACTGCATCGACGAGGCAATCCATCGAAAAACCGCCCACTTTCTAGTTAGTGTTCGTGCTTTCTCCTGATTGGCCGAACGTGAAAACGCCTTTATCGATCGTCTTCCTCGGTAGTTTGGCTCGATGAGAAGTAATTTGTTTCAAAGAGTGTACGTCAACAGACCGTAATCGGTCTAACCTAAAATTTGAAATGTGCAGAAATTTCTCAAGAAGAAAACATCCTTATGTGATATTGCTAATGAAAATATCACGATCTATTTATTGGAAGTATTATAAACGATAAAATGGTAGGTAAAACTTTCGCACATGGCCAGTGAACCGATTTTGATGTTGTGTGTTGCTTAACACACAGCTGTAAGGGGCTAATGAAAACTGAAGGTTGGAGTCCGGTATTCATGCAAACATACCTAAGGTATGATTATATATCATATGAATATCCGGATTGAATTCAACGCTCAAAAGTTTTGATATTTTGATGTATTTGAAATTATGAAATTTGAAATTGAGTTCATTTGAAGCTTCAATTTCTACGTAATTTCAGTTCTAGAAATATGAATTATTAAATGCATATACATATGAATACTGAATATAAATTGAAAATTTCACCTATTGCGTCGAAAATGTAGTATCTGGCCAGTGACCGATTTTCCTTATACTTGTCTCTGAGATGCATTTCGGCATAACAAATCGATCCCTGTTTGTTTTGATTCCAGGAACCTCCACGTTCCGGAGATATAAAATTGTGAAAATTGAAAATCATCATATCAGTAATATCTGACGTTTCAATTTACTGCTCAGTACTGTTCAGGAATATCGGAACACGGCAATTGACGTACACTCTTTGAAACCAATTACCTCTCAGCCAGCCAAACTACCGACGAAGACGAACGGTTCAGGGGTTTTCACGTTCGGCCAATCAGGAGAAAGCACGAACACAAACTAGAAGGTGGGTGGTTTTTCGATGGATTGCTTCGTCGATGCAGTAGAGCGTCTATGCATTAGGTCTTCGATGTGGTGCACCCTACTCGACTCGTGGATTCATAATACTAAACGAAATTAGAAACAGAAAGCAGATCAAGTTTTTCTTGAGACATTTCAAGAATACTTAATCATTTTAGAACATCAAATAATTCTACATCATTTCTCCTTAAACGCACCGTTTTCGAGATATTCTTAATTTAATATTATTAAATGGAAAACTCCAGAAATTTCACTACTTTTATGGATTCGCCCCTGAGCGTTGGAATCGCGAATCAAACTGTACACCACGTTATCATACCTTTTTCTCGCCCACCCTTAGTGTCATAGATAATGTATATGCAGGAGTGTATTGGCACATTGTGAAGTCTTTAAACGCTTATAACTTTTAAGCTGAGCTGTATTTGGAAAAATGGTAAATGAAAAAAGTGTTTTATTTGATGAGAGGAATATATGGTTAGAGTTAATGTACAACTTTGAGACTCACCCTTTATATAGAAAATACCCTTTATAGAGAAAATATACTTTTTTGAATTTTCGTGATATGCTTTGATTTTCTTGATATAAAGTTCCACAAGAACGAATTCGAAACAAATCTAAAGGCCTTCATTTCTAATACACTGGCAATACAGGGTCATTGAAGGTTCTCGGTCGAAATGATTTTGGACGGTATTTTCGTAACGGATGAATCGATTTCATTACATTTAGTATGCGTGTAGTAGGCATAGAGTGTGTTTATTCTATGAGACAACCAGTTGAAACAAGAGCGCCAAAAACGCAGGTTCGCATTTGCCATTTTCATCTTAACTTCACTCTGTTAAACAACACCATGTGCATTTAAAAGTTGCCCCAAAGCCTATAAAAAGATCTTCAAAATGCAGGTGGATCGTTTTTCGGCATGTTGCAGTTAAATTTTAATCTTCATTTAAATATTAAAAAGTGACAAAATTCAATTCATTATCTGAGTTTATTGATTTTATTAATATTTTTTAACAATAAACTGAAATGTGATAAAAATTCAAATATGCCATCTTGAAAATAAATTCTATAATTTTCTCTCATGCACCAGAACTCAACAAAGGGATAGCACAATGTTCAGCAGCCCGATTTTCTGGACATGGAAAGGATACTTTTTGATGTTCTAGGGAACAGCATGCATCATTTAGTCGAAATGTCTGTACTTTTCGAAGTTTTTGATGAAGATTGTCTAAAACGATTAGGTTCGACATACTGATGAAGAATTCAAGGTCAAAATCGATTCTGGCCGGCCGGCCATCCGTTGCCACGATAACATCCGAACGAAAATAGATAGCGGCTATTTTCGAGGGTAAGTTACGTATCCGAACACGACAGTTACGTTCGTTAATATAATCGGCAAAATTGTTTTCGAGTTATATCCATCTGTAATCTTCTTGTTATTTGCTCAATAACTCAAAAATTCCAAATACGATCCAATTTCAGCTTGGTAATTAGTTGTAGAATGTTATAGAAGAAATAACAACAGGAATTCAATTGTGTATTACTCCAAAACCATTTCATTGATTATACCTTTTAACGAACTCAAATATCGCATTCTGATTCACAACCTACCCTGAAAATTGCAAGTCGCTATCTCTTTCCGTTCTCAAGTTATCGTGAGACACATAATATTTTTTCATAATTTTGTAAACATTATCTAGTGGTACGATTCTCACAAAATATCACATACGTCTTATGTCGGTATTCCACAACTTGTTATCAAGTTTTAATTCGATCCGATTCGTATTTTTTGAGGTATCGAGAAAATGATATTCCAGATGGGTGGGTATAATTCCGAAATCCTTGGGTCCATTATGCCCTTCAACAATCTTGACTCTCCCATTCGGAGGCACAACCTGCCCTGAAAATTACAAGTCGCTATCTCTTTCCGTTAAAAAGTTATCGTGGCAACAGTCACCCATCCAACTACAGAACTTACCCAAGACTGCTCTCATCTCCATCAACAATATAAATCCGAACTTGGAACTTGGCCTGTAAAATTAAGTTATGAAGACTCTCGCAAAATTTCAGCGGGATATACACTTTTTTCAATGATTTTCAATAAGTTTCTAGTGATACGATCCTCACGAAATTTCTCAATAATATTCGCGTCAGCATTCTACAACTAATTACCATGTTTGCATTGGATCGGATCAGTATTTTTTGAGTTATTGATGAAATAACAACCAAATTTCAGATATGTATATGCATATGTAACATGGAAACCGTTTAGCTGATTATGCCTATTAACAAACTCAAATGTCGCATTCGGACGCGCAACCTAACCTAAAAATTGCAATTTGCTACCTCGTCCTGTTCTCAAGTTATCTCCAGATAAATAATATTTTTTGATAAGTTTTCTTAAATTTTCTGGTGCTCCTAACAAATTTTACATACGTGTTTCTTTCTAGAACTAGTTACCAAGTTTCAATTTGATCGGATCTTTATTGGTTTGATTTGACCTGAAATTCTTCATTAGGAAGTCGAACCTAATCGTTTGAGACCATTTTCGGCAAAAAATCGAACATTACAGAAATTTGGGCAAAATGATAGCACGCTGTTCCCCAGAACATGCGCGCAAAAATTGTGTCAGAAACTATCCGTTCGATACCTCTGAAATTTTCCGAGAGCCTTCAAACCCTACTTTCACAGTTCCTGTACAAAGAAGCTTCTGACTTCACGTCAGTGCTTCCAAATAATTTTTGTGATTGGTTTGAGGAAAAATGAAATGAAGATATTTCTACTAATGAAGTCTTTTTTTTCCTCTGGAACTTCTTTCTGTATGTTCTTCCCCATATTAATGAAAAAATTGTTGGGACAATTTGCCACTTTCCCATCTTCAGTAAAGTTATTCTTTTCATGATTAAAAGATCATTTTTGGCGCTCTAGTTCCTCGGAACAGAGTACTTATCAATTTGCCCAAATGTCTGTAATTTTCGAATTTTTGGCTGAAAATGGTCTCAAACGATTTGGTTCGACTCAGTGATCAAGAATCCGAGGTCGAAATCGATTCTGTCCGGCCGATCCGGCCGGCCGGCCAGCCGTAGGCACGATAACTCTCGAACGAAAGGAGTTAGAGGATTGAAATTTGCAAGGTGGGTTTGGAGCGTGAATATCTCGGACAAGTTCTTTAATGGGCGAAATCCATAAAGTGGTTTCGGAGTTATGGCCGATTTTAGTAAAAATATTTTTTTTGAATATTTCCGAAACCAATCACTCGATCTATCTGAAATTTAGCATCAAATTGTAGAATCATGACTTTTATACGCATGTGAAGTTTTGTATTGACCAGGTTACCGCAAAGTGTCAAAAAAAAATTTTGAAAATAAAAAAACAATTTCTACAATAACTCTCGAACGGAATGATCTAGGCAGTTGAAATTTTCAGAGTAGGTTAGGGTGATAAATATCTCAGTTGAGTTAGTTTCACCATAAAAATCCATTGATATCATTTTCAACTCCAACAAGCTAATACTTTCGGAGATATGTTTTTTCGACACTTCAATAATGAATCGTACTTCTATGTTTTCACAGAATGTTATAATTATTCTATCTAAGCTTCATTATATGATCTGTGTTCATACTCGTACATGTCATCCTGTTCTATAAGAGAGAGTCAAATTCATTCAAGCTATTTTTAATTTGATTTCTTCCATGGTGCAGTTCTCATTCTCAGATTGCTCATTTAACTCTTTCAGGCACGAAAAAATTAAGTAAGATAAAGACCTACTTGCATGGCACTTGATTTTAATGGATAAAAGAGAATGTTTCATAAATTTTCATATATAACATAATATACAATAATAACATTACGAAGTTACTTTTGGAAAAAAAAATGTACTTTTGGTTTTGTCTAGGTGGTACGCTAAATGTAACACCGTGCCACTAGAACTTATGTAATCGCTTTTACAGCAATATTAACAAAATCAAGCAATACATAGTATATATGTTTATTTATCCAGAAATATTAATTATATATTACTTGCTATGGAGTAAACTAAAACAGTTTTTTTTCTTGCTCATACATAATGGTACGTCACAAGTAATGCATTTTCAGTCAGTACGAATATGCATTTCTTTCGTACTGCAGAAGCTACATCTTCTATTAGTGGTACGCTCCGGCCGATGAGTTGCTTCTTTCAGTCGAATGTCAGCAGGAGCACGCGGCTTATGTTTTTGGCGCTCTTGTTTTATTTGCATCAGAATCACTGTCAGAGTCAGCATCTATGTAAAAGGTTCTGCTCTCTTCTTCGCCAAATTTTCTTAATTTTGTTGTCCTGATTCGGAACACGACGGAATATTATCGTAAAACATTTTCATTACTTCTTCTTTAGATATTTCACGAAGATTCAGTGAATTTAGATTATAATACTTCATAAATATTCATAAATAAATATTACTTCGTAAATATCTATAAAAATTGAGAGATAATAATACTCTACTTGCATGGTGGTACAAATTTTGAAAAGTACAAAATGTGCATTTTATTTAAAAAAAAAACACATTAGCAGATGAATATGATACAGGCACTTACGGAATGGTGAATACTAGTGAGATACTTCAATAATATTTGATTTTTCTTCAAATTAAGTACACTTTGTCACTTCTGAACACGGCACTGCATAAATAACCGCCAAGTGCGTTACGCTTGACGTATGAGTGAAATTATAATGAATCTGTAATGTTCTCGTATAGCGTTGCCATATCTCGGTCGTTTAGCAAACCCTTACATTGACGTCTGTAGTACCAGTTTACTGTTTAAACCACTGTGCATGTGGTGAGATGAGTTAGAAATGGTGGTACATATTACGCACCACTGTGCCGTGAGGACCCTTAAAATGGTGGTATAAATTATATACCACCATGCTGGAAAGAGTTAATCTTGATAAATAAACTATTATTTGAATTGAATTTCCTTTATGATGCAGTTCTATCATAAGAATAAATTGATATAATTCCCAACTCTGAGAAACCGATACTTTCGGAGAAATAATTTGTCTGTTTGAACTAGAGCACCAGAAAGCTCCTGTCCACAGGGCTTGAACCAATTTTTGAGTTAACTACTTGTGAATAATTCGTCTGAAGAAGAGGAAAGAAGAATAACAGGAAAACTCTATGTATTGTAATGTATAAGGTGAACATTAGTTGTTAAGGTTTTAGTCTGAAAGAGTCGCTGTTGTCGACGAAAAGCGTCACAATATTCAATAAACGAGGAAGAATCATATATTATTTCAGTACATCTGAAAGCATAGAAGCTATTCTCCACCCTTCACATTTTTTCGTTCCGCCGAAATATCCCCAGAACTCCGTAGCTCCTGACCCATAAAAATATCAGCGTGGGATTAAGTTCTCGATCAATTGGGTCATAAGATTTTATTATCAATTTGTCTAGCTCAGAGTGGAGGGACCCTTTTATTGCGACTGCCTCTCCTGGCATTTCAGAAATTGAGGAAGGCGGATAGGTGCGGTCTGGAGGACATTATCAAGATTTTATATATTTTTGACTGCTGTGAAAAAATTTGAAATTTCACGAGAAAGTTTACTAATGCCTCTTCAAAAAGTATGGCACTTTTGGATAATATCCGAGCAATTGACATATAAAGGCAATGAAAAAAATCGAGAAAAGCAATGACTGAAGTCTGGAGTTTTTGCGTGCATGTTCTATTGTCTATTCTAGCCTCACACACCCTCACCAAATACTGCTTGAACATTCAAGCCGTCTTGATACCAGTTTGAATTTTTATTTTCACAATAATTGCTAAAATACAAAGCCAATGCAGTACTTCATTGTGAAATGGTGGCTTGAATGTTTGTGCGGAATTTCAGCGGAATCAGACAGATAGTTTCTGAAATATACAATTTTTGAAGGATTTGTTCTAATGATACGAGCCCCACAAACAAAGCACTGTTAATTTTCTACCCAACGGATGTGCCCATAGGGCACCACAAACACAGCACTTTGTAGTTTTAACCTAACAGTGAATGTATGTATTTGAACAGAGACCTCACGCCCCCACAAACACAGCACTGTTCATTTTCGGACCAACAGTGAATGTATGTATTCGAATGGGACCTTATATTACCGCAGACAGGTCCTTAGAAATATATTTTTCACACTTATATGCCACCTTGGTTATCATATTGAAGGCCAACCAATTTAATCCTTCACCAGTGAAGGAAGAAGAAATGAAAAGTGACGAAATATCAATGATCAAAAATCTTGAATTGGAAATGATGACGTTTTGTCCCTTTTTATTGCACGCATGTTCTGGGGAACATCGCCGAAAATGGTCTCGAACAATTGGGTTGGACTCCCTGATGAAGAATTCGAGGTCAAATTTGATTCTGTCCAGCCAGCCGTCCGTTGCCACGATAACTTGAGAACGGAAAGAGATAGCGACTTTTCAGGTTAGGTGGCGCGTCCCAATACGACGGACAAGTTCGTTAATGGGCATAATCGGCTTAATAGTTTCCGAGTAATAATTTTGTTTTCAACCAATACGAATCCGATCAAATTGAAACTTGGTGAGTAGTTTTAGAATACAAACTTTAAGACGTTTGTGAAATGTTGTGAGAATTTTAAAAATCAAAAAAATATTATTTATATCACGATTAACTGAAAACGGAAAGAGATAGCGACTTGCAATATTTAGGTTAGGTTGCGAATGCGACATTTCAATTTATTAATCGACCAAACGGTTTTTGGAGTTATACCCATAAGAAGTTTGGTTGTTATTTCCTCAATAACTCTAAAAATACGGAACCGAACCAATTCAAACATAGTTATTAATTATTGTAGAATGCCGGCGCGAAAATTCTTGTAGAATTTCGTGAGGATAGTCTCACTAGAAAATTCTAAAAACGTCTTTAAAAATTTTTTATATATCAGAAACAATTCGTTCGACAGTGCTGAAATTTTGCCTGAGCCTTCAAACCCTAACTCTACTGCCAAGTTCCATGTATGAACATGATCGGATCTATATTGTTGGAGATCCTAGCAGCCTTGTGTGGACTCACAATTTTCAGGGCAGGTTGAGCATACGAATGGGTATGTTAAGTTCTTGGACATACTCGTCCCAACGGTTTCGGAGAACCTGGAATATTATTTCCTCAATAACTCAAAAAATACAGACCCGTTTTACTATATCTCACGATAACTTGTGAACGAAAAGAGATAGGGACTTGAAATTTTCAGTGTAGGTTGCGCACACGAATGCGGCATTAAAGTTTGTTAATGGGCAAAATCGGTCAAATTGTTTTGGATTTATACTTATCTGAAAATTTGTTCATATTTCCTCTATAACTCAAAATATACAAATCTGATCCAATTAATACTCGCTGATTACGTGTAGAATACAATAATTTCCGCGGAATTTCGTGCATATCGTATACTAGAGTTACTTAAGGCGCAATTTTTGTCTTATTTCTATTCCAATAGAATACATAATTCAGTGATCATAGACGTTTCTCTTTCGAAGTCTGTCATTAAAATGATTTGAAATGTATTCATATATTATAGAAGCTGAGAAAACGATATATATCGATGCTAAATTCGTAGTAGAGGTGAGTAGACAATAGAACATGCGGGCAGAAGACTTCACGACTTCACGTCGGTGTTTGAACCAATCTTTCTTTTTTACCGTTCACAGAACATTTCTTTAAAACTGTCATCCCTGTTTCCTTATTTAAGCATATCTCACAGTGATAGATCGAGTTAACAGGCACAAACGATCTGTGTAATTGGATTTGGGAGTTTTCTATATCGGATTTGGATCCTACGGGAGTTGAAATCGATGGGACCTACCTTCAGCTGTTGAAATTTAATTTCCGCCTCTTTATTTCCATCGTTCTTATCCGGATGATACTGAAGAGCCCGAACCTTGTACTCAGTGTTGATTTGTTCTACCTGAAATAAGACAATTAAATATTATAATAAATACGGTCATGTAAGGAGATCGAATTTATTCTTTCAAATTTAAATGTTAATGATTTTCATATGAATTTTTATTTATTTATTTCTACATCATTCAATCTATTTTCGTTATGTACACTATTTTCTCAGTTTTTTTTTCGCTCTTGAGGAACAACCTTTTACCGGCCCACCCTGAGAGGGCCCGCTTCTCTCAGGAGTGTGAGACTCAAGTTCTTGATTGGTTAATCACTAAAAAACCTGGCGCTTTTGGTGCTCGCACCTAGTCAAATGTTGTGGCAATATACAAATGATTTATGTTTTCGAGGACGCCGTGGAATAGATGAAATGCTTCAAGAAATTTTATATAGTCCGTTTAAGAAATATTGACATCGAAGTAGGCCTTGAACGTCTAGTTGGTGCTTTATTTCTAGTTACAAAAAATTACTGTTCTGTAACCAGAGAAAATAAATATTAACATAACCTTGAATATTTTCAATGCTATCTCCTATTTGTAATTAATCGAAGATCCTTATAAATGCATTCTTGCTTGATATTCTTTGGAAATCAAATCGCAAATGTATTTTATCCTGAGATTTTGGAAGGATAATTTTCCAAGATCAACTGCAGTAGACGGATGAAACAAACATAAATATGAGGTTCATGCCCAGAAACCATTTCAAGGAATTGGAAACATAATTATGTAGGTATAATAGAGAAGAACAAAAATTGGATAGCTTTTTTAATGCAGGATGAAGAACCTTTTGACATAATATTCATGTGCATCAATATATCTTGGAACTTAGGTTCCTTATCCAAAGCCATTGGAGAATCAATCAAGGTGTAAAAGCCCATAAGTAACTCACTTTTCATCTATTGAATCCATATTGGTTATTGAATAATTTCATTAATATAATATCAATAAATATTATGTTATTATTATTATTACTTCATCTGTATAAATTATTGAGAGGTGGTTCGAATAATGGAGCATTATTTTGGAAGAAGAGTTAATTTATCAGTGTTTAAGCAGACTTATTATTTCAGTCTTAATTTAACTTGGAAAGTAATAGCTTATAAAATATTATAATCTTTATGCAATGATATCTAATAGTTGAAGTGTTTATTTTTCCACAAAAATAATCAGTCCAAAACTTTACTATGTAGGTACATTTTTTTTACATAAGCTGTGAGATTTATGGATTGCAATTGCAACTAGGAACAGAAAAGATTATTTGCCATTTTCCTATGAATTGTCGTTTTAGTATTATAATTTATATTGAAAAACTTAATGATTTAAAATTCTATTTCAAACTTTGATTTGCTTAGTTCGTAGAGTTCATGAAGGAAAGAACTAATCAAAGTAAACCTTCAGTGAATTACTCTCTCAAATTTTCAAAAACTTTAGTTTAATCTCGAATTTAATGTAATGTCTCTTTAAATGTAAAGTCGTATATCACAGGAGTTCTTCCACAACTGCTGCCAGGTTTTAATGATGTGCCTTCCTCTTTTTTCCTAAGAATTCTTCGAACAGTACTTGAAGAAATCTGAAATATTATGGCCAATGTAATAATCAGAATACACTCCTAGTGGTTGAATAACAGTTTACCTGGAATACTAGAGCAATGCTGGCGGTAATATCTACAGATTCCCTGAAGAATTCACAGTAACATCTATACAGGGTCTTTCACGAGGAACCTCACCCATATTTATACGGGAAACTACTGAACGTATTTTCATGAAATTCAGCACTTATAAGTATTTCACGATGCTGATGAAATCTAAAATACTTTCAAGGCATGAGCACTTCCGGTTTTTCCGGAAATGACGTCAACTTCCGTTTTTCAAATTAGAACACCATTTTTTTATTGCAGAAATAGATTCCTTAAAAAATTTCAAGTTATTTTGATGTAACATTTTTGCGCGTATGTTCTGGGGAACATCGCGTTATAGTTTTGCCCAAATGTCTGTAACTTTCGAATTTTTTGAAAAAAATGGTCTCAAACGATTAAGTTCGACTCCCCAATGAAGAATTCGAGGTCAAATTTGATTCTGTCCGGCCGGCCGTCCGGCCGGCCGGCCGGCCGTTGCCACGATAACTTCAGAACGAAAAGAGCTAGCGACTTGAAATTTTCAGGGTAGGTGGCGCATCCCAATACGACGGACAAGTTCGTTAATGGGCATAATCGGCCTAGTGGTTTCCGAGTAATAATTTTGTTTTCAACCAATATGAATCCGATCAAATTGAAACTTGGTGGGTAGTTGTAGAATATGACCCTAAGCACGTTTGTGAAATTTTGTGCGAATCGTATGGCTAGAAAATTAAAAAAAAATTATTAAAAAATATTTTTGTTGTCACGATAACTTGCGAACGGAATGAGATAGCGGCTTGAAATTTTCAGGTTAGGATGTGCACCAGAACGCGACATTTCAGTTTGTTTATGAGCATAATCGACCAAACGGTTATAGAGTTATAGCAATCTGAAATTTTCTGAAATTTGGTGGTTTTTTGTTCCTCATTAACTCGAAAAATACTGAACCGATGGAATTCAAACATTGTTATTAGTTGTAGAATGGCAACGCGAAAATGTTTGCAAAATTTGGTGAGGATAGCTTTTGTAGAAAATTTTTAATAAATCATTAAAAATAAAAAAAAAAATTCTATATATCAGTAACTATTCGTTTGAAATTCATGAAATTTTGCAAGAGCCTTCATAACCTAACTCTACTGCCAAGTTTCAAGTTTTAATATGATCGGTTAAATATTGTTGGAGATTCGAGCATTCTTATGCGAGTTCAGTAGTACCGATTTGGTGTAGCGTAAGGCTCCGAAGAAACGATCGCTCGAGTTTTGCCGTCGAATCGAAGAAGACGAATCGATTTGTGTTTTTCCCAAATTTCGTTCTTCTAGGTTGAGCCTAAATATACTAATTCGATACAAGTTTCGGAGGTTTTGAGTCCGACGATTTTCCATTCAAAAAGTCAATCCGAGAAACGTCAGAATTAATTCGAGAGACGGGGTCGGAAATTTTCGAAAGCGAAACTGACGATTTAGGCCTTTTTGGGGCGTGAAACTTGAAGAAAATGATAGATAGCTTTTGCGCGTATGTTCTATTTTCCATTCTTCTGTATTGGACACCCTTAATCGAATTTACCATGGTAAATTATGTTGTCCATTCTCCTGTATTGGACACTTATTTTATATTTAAAACTGTAATTAGATCTTTGAAATACCATTGAATGAAGAAATTCTTGTAAGTTAACAAAATATCTTTATTTGAACAATAAAAATGCATCATTTTATTAAAATGATAGTTAGACTATCCAATTGCTTCTTTTCTTTATAATATTTTAGCTGTAAGTCAGTATAGCTTAGAAATTTTAAAGTAACGTCCTACAATATTAATTTAAATGATATTATAAATAAAAAAAAAAAATTGGTTCAAGCACTGACGTGAAGTCAGAAGCTTTTGCGCGTATGTTCTATTGTCCATTCTTCTGTATTGGACACCCTTAATCGAATTTACCATGGTTAATTAAGTTGTCCATTCTCCTGTATTGGACACTTAATTCGAATTGACCATGGTAAATTCGAATAAAGTGTCCAATACAGGAGAATGGACAACATAATTAACCATGGTAAATTCGATTAAGGGTGTCCAATACTGAAGAATGGACAATAGAACATACGCGCAAAAGCTTCTGACTTCACGTCAGTGCTTGTTCAGTTTTGGTTGGAAAATTCTCTCTGAGCGGGAAAATTCGAAAAAAAAATCGAAAATAGAACTTCGCTGAAACAAGAATAACTTCGAGGTTTTTGGATGGAAAATTTTCATTTTTGAGAGTTTTCAAGATGTAAGATTGATGTATCCACTTTAAAAATCGAAATCGCGATTCATGATACAGGGGGTGAAAAAATCGCTTTCAAAGTTAGGGATGACAAAATCGTGAAAAATCAATTTTTTCAAATTAGAACCCCATTTTTTTATGGCAGATATTGAATCTGCGTTAAAAAATAATGTGAGTGTATGCATCACACCCTTGCCCTAAAATGGATATTTTCTGAGTTATTCACAAAAAACTGTTTTTCGTCTTGAATTTTCAGCTATTTCTTTTCCCTTCACGCCAAAAAGATGAAATTTTCAGGAACTGTTATTTGAACCATGCTGTAGATTTTTCACCCCTTCTTGAAACCGACTTCAAGTTACTATTAGGAGAACCATGGCAAACTCTCGCAGTTATAACTAGAGCAGATGCTCAAAGTTTTGACCGTTAATTTCTAGACATTTATTTATAAGTCTCAGGAATGCTTCGTGCGTTGCTCTTCTTATTTCATCGGGAGGAAGAGATCTGCAAAAGTGTTTAAAAACCAAATTGAGTTTCAAAACTATGAATCTAAAAATCTGAACAAACCTGAACGCATTTCTGACTCGTTCTATGCAGTCCTCTTTATCAGTCAGGGGAGTTGAGTAGACAATATTTTTTATCCTACCCCAAACATAATAGTCTAAAGGAATTAAATCGGGAGAACGTGGTGGCCAAAGATGTGGACCATTGTTCGCCAACATTCGATCTTCAAATAGCCTGTAGAGGATATTTGACACATTGAGTGAATTTTGTGGAGGCGCCATCTTGTTGATACCATAAGTCATTATGGTTCTGTACTAGCGGCTCAATTATTTGAGTCAATATGTCAGAATATCTATCTCCTAAGGGAGAACATTCTTTAAATAATGCAAATATGTGTAGTGTTCTATCTTATCAGTTAAAGTCCCATCATAAATGTGAACATCGAGAATTGCATTATTTTTGATGGCGCAAAAAACATTGAAACTCCAGGTCTCTTGAAAGTTCCATTGTCTGAAGTGGTGGTTGTTCTCTTCATCCCAATAATGACTGTTATGCCTATTGAAAGAACCATTCTTTGTGAATTTAGATTCATCTGTCCAAATTATACAGTCCAAAAAGTTTTCATTCTCTTGAAATCGAATCATCATAGCTTCGCAAAACTCTGTTCTCGTGACGAAATCAGTTTCCTTCAAATGCTGTACCCTATTGAATTTATATGGGTGCATTTTATGTTTTTTTTATATTCTCCAAACACTCGATTGAGATAATCCCAGATCAATCTCGGCATCTTTGAGAGAATTTTGAGGATTCACACGAAAATATGCAAGAACTGTAATTTCGTTGTTCTCATCTTCTACTACACTTTTTTCTCTGTGTATAGTTTTCTTAACGAAAGATCCGACATTTCTCAAGTTTGTCATGGTTCTGTTAATGGTATCTCTCGTTGGTCTGGGTCGGTCAGGAAACCTCTCAATGAACAGTCGAATCGTTCTATCTACAACTTTATTACATTCTCCATGAAGTAGAATGAGATATAAATAATCTTCATTGGTAAAATTAGGCATAGTGATCGATTTTATAACTTAATACGAATTATCACCAAATTAATAGTAAACACAAAATGCTACTGAATAAAGAGGAATTTGGCAGATGTAATTAATGATATCTATCATTAAAAAAAAATAATGTAAAACATGGTAAGTTTTTGCATATGGTTCATAAGGAATTATTTATTTATCACTGGAGAGAAAACCGATGGCCGATTAGTTGAAATAAAGAGGTTTCCGATACAAATTCGAATCAAAATTCGCCATCTATTTAGGAACAACCTGTAACTTTATTCTCTTGCATATTAGGGTAGTAAAATCTTAAACATGGTTTAAGTAACAGTTCCTGAAAATTTCATCTTTTTGGCGTGAGGGGAAAAGAAATAGCTGAAAATTCAAGACGAAAAACAGTTTTTTGTGAATAACTCAGAAAATATCCACTTTAGGGCAAGGGTGTGATGCATACACTCACATTATTTTTCAACGTAGATTCAATATCTGCCATAAAAAAATGGGGTTCTAATCTGAAAAAATTGTTTTTTCACGATTTTGTCACCCCTTTTTGAAAGCGATTTTTTCACCCCCTGTATCATGAATCGCGATTTCGATTTTTAAAGTGGATACATCAATCTTACATCTTGAAAAATCCCAAAAATGAAAATTTTTCATCCAAAAACCTCGAAGTTATTCTTGTTTCAGCGGAGCTCTATTTTCGATTTTTTTTTCGAATTTTCCCGCTCAGAGAGAATTTTCCAACCAAAACTGAAAAATTTTACGTCAAAATAACTTGAAATTTTCTAAGGAATCTATTTCTGCAATGAAAAAATGGTATTCTAATTTGAAAAACGGAAGTTGACGTCATTTCCGAAAAAACCGGAGGTGCTCATGCCTTGAAAATATTTTAGATTTCATCAGCATCGTGAAGTACTTATAAGTGCTGAATTTCATGAAAATACGTTCAGTAGTTTCCCGTATAAATATGGGTGAGGTTCCTCGTGAAAGACCCTGTATACTGCTTCGTTTCCCTTTTTGTTAGGCGAGAGGTATCGTAATCAATTCCAGACATTTTTGATAGCACAAGGATGTGGAATTACTCAAACTCGGTACGATTAATTATAAACACACATGTAAAAACTATCCCAAATTGTTCGATTTTCGTTATATCGAAATTGTAAGAAATAAATAATAAATGACAGTTTCATCAGCTCATGGTTATTTTCAATGCGAACAACCTAAATTATATGACTTGAAATATAACTAGACGGACCGTTGCAAACTGAATTTCGATTTTCCAAAGCCACCCTTGATGTCAATATATCTTAAACGGACTATACATAGGTTTTTTTGTCCCATTGAGAGGAAAAACCTTTGATAGGCTGGGACTGGGGCCACACTTGCAGGCGAACATTTTTATGACTTTATCGCGATGAGAACATCGCGAAGTTTTCGTCGCGATCTTCCTGTCTACATCTGCAGTCAACGTGACGTGACGATTATTCTTGAGAATTGAAATGGAGGAAGCAGTGGCGTTCTATTATATGTCGTTGATTAATTATCTACTACGAGTCGTAAACTTCATCCGAAATCAAACATGCACTCAAAATCTGGAGCGCTACTGAACTGAACACCGAAGTCGAATATTGCATCATAAAAAACCTTTTGATGCGTGCCAGTTTAACGACAGTCCGGCAAAGTATATTCGACTTCACCAGAATACACCACGATTTGACGAAGTACCCGGCTACACTTGCAGCGAAAACGCGAATATTCGCAGAATCGCGCTAGTGTGGCCCAGTTGTTGCTTGATTACTCACTCAAAAAACTCTCACACATTTCTTGGAGTAGTTCTTCGTCCTGCTTTTACAGCGTCCCTTAACAAAAGAGATGAGCTGCAAGCAGCCTTCACAGTTGATGGGGCCTGATGACTCGAAGTGATCTTATGTAAGCCATACACGCTACGGTCTACCGGAGAGGTTACCTGTTCAGGTTTGCCTGCGCAGGTGATCCAAACATCGGTAAAGTGTATGGGGACATTCCGGTGAGGTCTTCAGTTCTTTTTGCGATGGCATCGATTGAAAACGATGACGCGATGGCATTATTATTATTTTCTTTAATTTTGAAGATGAATTATACAAAAACAGGTACACCGTATGGTGTCGTTCGAAGGAATTGATTTTCAGTCTTGCTCCGGTCGCCTGCACAGGTACAAAAAAATGCACCGGTGTATTCCCACAGACCTTTCGGTCAACCTGCGCAGGAACGCCTGCACAGGTAGACCTCTCCGGTGAACCGTACCGTGTATGGCATCCATTAGCAACACCGCCTTCTTCATTCGGTGCTCTAAATCCTCGGCCAGAGATTTGCAGCCTATGCTACCTATGATTAGTTCGACCATCCTAACATTATGCCTTGGATACAGGATGATTCCCAGTTCGAACATTAAATCCTTGTATTTTTCCCTATTCTGTTGTTCTTTCATCATCACATTATTTTCTGCGGGGGAAGAAATTTCGACGACATACAATTCCTTGAGTTCTTTGTCCAGAACGAGTATATCTGACTTTTTGGCGTGGATCTGCCGAGTTATTAGAATTGCATAGTTTCAGTAATTGCGAGCTCTGTCATTTTCAATAACTGTTTCAATCTCCAGAGGCAAATATGGTAGCACAGGTTCCGTCTATACCATGAACCTCTCTCACATGGAAGTAGATAATTCGGAGTGCCGCATGGTGTCCTTCCACATATCCTGATGGCGCATGGACTCTGCAAGCAGACAGAACGTGCATAACAGTTTCCTGCTGACTGTGGCAGGCTCTGCACGTTGTTGGGCTGTCCACTTTCATGATGTTTTTTTTATACCATCTTGAATTTATCACCCCAACTTGACAAGCCATAACAAATCCCTCCGTTTCCGACTTGAGCCCAGCGGACTTCAAAAAGGCGAAGGATAATTCTTTCGACAGGCCCTGACCTTTCAAACTCCTGAAATATATGGAGTGCAGGTGTTTACTCATGAGATCTTCGAGTAGTGTCTTCAGTTGTGCCTGTCTTATCTCTCTACCAACTCTTCTTTGGTCTGTTGGCATCATAGGTGTTCCTACTAGCTCATGATCGATGGATATGCCATTTATACTGAGCTTCTACAAAGCTCTCTGACCAGCCCTAAAAAGGAAAGCTCCTTGGTTTCTAATTTCATGATGAGCCACCATATTCAAAAGCGGGTCTTCTGAATTCAACATTTGTTGATGATGTTGGTATTCCAAACTTTGCTCATTTAACTCAGCCTATTTTTATTTATTAATAATAATACTGTATAATTATTTTTTACTTATATTTGTGCATAACTATATATTTTTTCCCTTTACATTGCACTCTTATTATAGATATATTATATATCTGTATGCAGGCGCTCCATAAAAGCATATTGTATATTACTGATGTAAACTAGATGGCTAACGAAGTCGATGCCGAATGAATAAAAGGTGGTGTAAGGAGCCTAAGCACACTCGAACATTGAATGATGAGTATATTAAACAATGCAAGAACAGTAAGTATCATTTCCCTCAAGAAAATCAATATTTTTGGATGACAAATTGAGATTATCTCAGCGAGTATACAATCATTAACACCAAAAAAAAAATAGGGGAACAGGTAACATAAATATATTAACCGAATACAAATCTTATGCTTATTGTTATAATGATTTTACATTCGGCTTATATTTTTGTGCGCATGGAGAACAAGGTGCTATCATTTAGACTCAAAGTTTTAGGGTCAACTCACTGATGAGGAATTCTAGGTCGAATTAATTTCTGTCCGGTCGTTGACACGATAACTTTTGAACGGTTAGAGATAGCGACTAGCAATTTTCAGGGTATGTTGCGCATCTAAATGCGCTGGTTAAGTTAGTTAATGGGCATAATCGGCAAAACGGTTTCACGGTATATAAGGATGAGTAATTGATATCTGAACCACAAGGTGATATCATATTCATTTCCATAGGAGCCTTCAACTTGGAAAGAAAAGAAAATGATAATTTTTCGTATATTTTGACTGAAGAATTACCTATATAGTGGCTGATGAGATCAATATTCGTTAACAGAACAATTTGGAACAGAATCAAAATGAATACTGTCTGCCTCGAAAGTAATTGATGTGGATAGCCGTTCAGTAATAGCATACTTTCAACTTTTCCAATAGCTATTAGTTGGCCAGATATAATCGATTGATAACGCTGTTCGAAAACTCGTTCATTAAAATGCATCGCTATAATATTCAGTGTCATACAAAAACAAATTGCTCTTGAAGTTTAGTCTCACACACAGGACCCATTTACACCTTTCAAGAACCGTTTGGTTCCAAAACACAAACTTTATTTGCAGGAAGGGAACATCCCTTCCTAAATATCCACTTGTCAGAATATACAATATGATTTGTCTTCTATTCTACAAAAATTCGTTTCTAATACATATAATATGCTACATATACACCTACATAAACCATACTAACGGGTGATTTTTAAGAACTTTCGGATTTTATTTGAAAAAAACATATAAAATTCAGAAAAATGCATGAAATCTTTTATTTGAGTCGATAGAACGATCGATGTTTAAAGATTATTTCATGTAAATGTTGGCCGCTTCAAATGGTCCATACGCAAGGTCCAATTTTGGCATACTCGCTCCAACATATCGGCCGGTATCTCACAAATAAATTCTTCAATATTGGCTTCCAGTGCGTCAATCGTTTCGGGCTTCTCGCGATAGACATGAACCTTAACATAGCCTCATAAAAAATAGTCTAGTTAATTCACACGGTCTAGGCGGCCAATTGACCGGCCCCAAACGGCACATAAACTGCTCACCGAACTCGCATCTCAATTGGACCATTGTTCCGCGTGCTGTGTGGCATGTGGCACCGTCTTGTTGAAACCACATGCCATCCAAGTCCAGCTATTCCATTCTTTTTGGCACGGATTATCTTCCGTAAAAAGAAAACTAGAATATTGGGCAAGTTTCAATTGATATAATATAATTTTCATAGTAGATTTGAGGAATTAATATTTCGGATAAGTTCGTTATTCGGTAGAATTGGTCTGTTGGTTTGGGATTAATAATTTTTGGCACTCATGTTGAGTCCTGTCAACAGAGGCTTTCACACTTTTTAGTTATGTATTTATTAGGAAAATGAATAAATAATACCGATCGGTATGTTGAGTTGAATTCTGAATAAGTTTTTTTGTTTTACGTCTTGAAAATTACGAAAATTAAAAGTCAATTAATGAGTTTTGGGTTTTCATTCTAAGTTATTGGTTGAAATAATATGAATTTTATTCCATTATCGCCCAACCTAGTATAATTCATAATCGCTTACTCCCTACTCAAACTGAATCATGATTCTTGAGGTCTTGAAACTGGAGATGTGATCTTCTGCTTTGTTTTCTTAAGGATTTTGTCTTCGAAATTCTAATATAGGTTGTTTTTTTAGAGCTTGAGAACTTCAAATAAGAATATAAGACAGAAATATTATTGGAATTAATTTTTTATTGTTATAATCTGGTAGATAATTTCATGGCATTTATTTCTACGAGTCTACGAGGCTACGAGTTATATAGTCCATTCGATCAGTCAAATTTGTACTACTTTTTCCAATAAATATGGCCGTGGAGAGTCAATGTTGGTGTGAATATTGGCTTGAAATGCCTCAAGAGTTGCTGGTTTGTCGGCATAAATCAATGACATAACATGAAAAATTGGTTCAAGCCCTGTTGAGAATTATATCAATGTATTCTTATGATAGAACTGCATCATGAAAAAATTCCATTCAAATAATAGTTTATTCATCAACATTTAATGAGCAATCTGAGAATGAGAACTGCACCATGGAAGAAATCAAATTAAAAGAGCTGAAATTAATTTGACTCTCTCTTATAGAACAAGATGACATGTACGAGTATGAACACAGATCATATAATGAATTATATAGAATAATTATAGCATTCTGTGAAAACATAGAAGTACGATTCATTATTGAAATTTCGAAAAATAATATCTCCGAAAGTATTAGCTTGTTGGAGTTGAAAATTATATCAATGGATTTTTATGATGAAACTGCATCTTAAAAAAAAATATTTTGAAATTTGTAATAAGTAATCATTAAAGGATACTGTGGGAGGTATACTCATTATTAAAAGGTTTATTTTCTGGGTTTTCTCTCCCAAACTCTGAAAAATAAGAAACCACTGCGTAAGAAACACAATATATTTGGCAGAAGCAATCAGTTGAAAAATGTTGCGTAACAAACAACAACGAAACAACATCAACGAAGAAACAACTATATCGTAACGTTTCGGAGTCTATATCAGACTCCTTCGTCAGACGCTTAATGAAAATCTTCAGAATTATTTGTTGATAGTTATTGTGAAATTCAAGAATTGTCACTCTGATCCGAGGAACAAGAGTGCCAAAAAGTAACCGAGAGGCGTTCAGTCGCACGAACGAGGGGGCCAGTTGACAGGATCACTTCTGCAAATAAAGTTGTGACCAAATTGATTTTGCAATAGATTGATGGTCAAGTGCGCTATGTGGAAAATTGCACCAACTTGTTGGAACCAAATGTCGCTGATGTTTAGCTAATTCATTATTGGAAACAAAAAATTACTCAGCATGGCTAGATAGCGCTCGCCATTCACCGTTACCGCAGCTCCTTCCTAATTTCGAAAGTAATAAGGACCGATGATGCCGCCAGCGTGCACATTTCTGTGTCTTGTCGATGGTTTAGAATCGTAAGAGTAAAGTTAGTGCGAAAACGATCAATAACTGCACGAATTGCTTGCTCACTAAGCCGATTATGTTGACCGTAAAATGGACAAAGTGCTCTATGAACTTCGCGAGCAGATTTATTGTTTTCATAGAAAATTTCCACAATTTGGAAGCGTTATTCTGGCGTCAAGTAATTCATGATGAATTGACAAACCTTCCTGAACAGAAATGTCAACACAGTTTGAGACTCTCAACTGTTCATAGACAACAACCATCGAAACTTCTCATGCAGCTAAAAAACACCCGTTTTTGCGCGTATGTTGTGGGGAATATCGCGTTATCATTTTGCCCAAATGTCTGTAATTTTCGAATTTTTCGCCAAAAATAGTCTCCAACGATTGGGTTCGACTCCCTGATGAAGAATTCGAGGTCAAATTTGATTCTGTCCGTCCGGCCGTTACCACAATAACTTGAGAACGGAGAGAGCTAGCGACTTGAAATTTTCAGGGTAGGTGGCGTATCCCAATACGACGGACAAGTTTGTTAATGGGAATAATCGGCCCAATGGTTTCCGAGTAATAATTCCGTTTTCAACCAATATGAATCCGATAGAATTGAAACTTGGTGAATAGTTGTAGAAAATAAACCTTAGCACGTTTGTGAAATTTTGTGAGAATCGTATGACTAGAAAATTAAAAAAAAATTATTAAAAAATATTATTTATGACACGATAAGCTGAGAACGGGAAGTGTTAGTGGCTTGAAATTTTCAGGTTAGGTTGTGCATCTGAATGCGCCATTTGAGTTTGTCTATAGGTATAATCGGCATATGGAGTTATAACCACCTGAAATTTGGTTGTTATTTCCTCAATAACTCGAAAAATACAAAACCGATACAATTCAAACATGGTTATTAGTTGTAGAATGCCAACGCGAAAATTCTTGCGGAATTTCGTGAGGATGATATAAGTAGAAAATTTCAAAAAAATCATTTTAAATAATTGAAAAAAATTCTATATATCATAAACTATTCGTCCGGCATCGCTGAAATTTTGCCATAGCCTTCAGAACCAAATTCTACTGCAAAGTTCCAAATTTGAATACGATCGGACCCATATTGTTGGAGAACCGAGCAGCCTTTCGTGAGTTCGGTAGCTGGATGGGAATCTTATTTTTGCGAGAACCTTCAAAGCTATTAATGTCATGATGACATATTTTTTCATCACACATCTATGGCAGATGGAAGATGGGATGGGAGCCATATATTATAGGGTCCTGTAGCAGGCAGACCTGGTATTGAAAAAGATCCTCCTCAGGAGGAGGCAACTAAATATTGAAGGGATTTCTATGAACAAGAGTGAATATCTTTGAAAAATAGCGAAGGCAATTCTTCTTCAAGAGATCCATGCGCCTGCAGAGGAGTATATTTGTGAGAGGGGACTTTTGAAAGGTTATGTATTATTTTTGATATGATATCGCTGAAATTTTAGTGAAGGCTTCAAAACTTAACTGTAAATTAACCGCACTTTCTGATCTTGTGAGGTGAGAGGCTCATTTGTCGATATTAAATCTCGTGATGGGTAGAGAAGCATTTTAGGCCAGTTTTTCTATCACTAATGAGAGTATATCTTTATGTTTCACCTCAACACCTTTAGATCTATAAATGGGCATTTATTGGTTAAGAATAAGTAATTGAATTTTACTGGAATTCAATTGAATTTCATTCAATATGTTAGTAACTTAACTTGATTTTCTTGATTATTTAAATATGACATTAATATTTTTCTAGAATAATTATGTGTTCTTCTCCCAAAGAAGAAGTGAAGGTAGGCAATGTGTTAATTTTTTCATCATTGCATTCTATCCTGACTTCTCGAAAAAAGAAATTGGTTCAAGCACTGAGTGAAGTCAGAAGCTCTTGCGCGTATGTTCTACTGTCCATTCATATCTATTGGACACTCTTAATCAAATTTACCATGGTGGATTCGGTTAAGAGTCTCCAATACAGGAGAATAGACAATAGAATTCACCATGGTAAATTCGATTAAGAGTGTCCAATACAGGAGAATGGACAATAGAACATACGCGCAAAAGCCTATGACTTCCCGTCAGTGCTTTAACCAATTTTTATCCATTCGTTTCAGCCCAAACGTTCTTCAGAATCCTCAAATAAGTTATTATTCCTTTCAACCAATAATTCAATTGAATTGACATAAACTTCCCATCGAGAGCACTGAATTCGAAAATTCCATCTAGATCTTTATTGAACCCTAACTCATTCAACAAGTTAAAAGGAGAAAAAATCCCCATGGAATTGAAACACAAAACGAAGCCATTACTGGCTTGTATCCTAAGAACACCACGAAAAAAGAACTGAAAAGAGGCTGAAAATCCTCACTGAATTCAATCAACGAACGAAGGATATCCCAAAAAATACCTTTTAATACAGGAATATTAGCTAATGGAAATAAATGATTGGATCTTTCGTCCCTCGCTCATTCCAGGGAATTCTCACAATAGAACTGACTGGAGGTGTTATATTCCAGGATTATTTAAATATGAAGGCAGTTCGCCTCAGTAATTATAGGAGCTCATTTAATCTTCATTACCTTAATTCATACAGTGGGCAACACCTGGAATTTATGCTATTTTCATTTTTCGAACTAATGAACATTTAGAATCGAGCGGAAAATGTTCGTATGTTATCTAACCTCAAATTTTCACACTTTACGTTTTGAATTGCTATATTTAAGAAAAAAAGTGGGAAAGCTCTGTGGACAGGAGCTTTGTACTCTTGTTCAAACTTTGACAAATCATAACTTTGAAGGTAAGGGTTATTATTTATTATTATTATTGATAAGGGGTTACGTTGCACCGCGACCTTGAGATCTATTGTGCCCCCCATCAGAGATGTTCTCACCATTACGCCATCTACAGCTCGCCCTCCAGTTCCAGAGTATAAATGAACCTCAATATCTGGGAAGGCTTCAAGGATATTACGTCTTCACTCCTACAAGTTTCCTGTCCAAAGCTAAGGTAAGGGTTTCTCATAGTTGGGAATTAGATCAATGGATTCTAATGATAGAACTCCATCATAAAGGAAATTAAATTGAAACATCATAGACGAATTTAAATTCAACAAGAGTACCAAGAATTATTAATTCAAAACCATCAGACCAATTCTACCGAATAACGAACTTATCCGATTCCTTATTCCTCAAATCTACTATGAAAATCATATTATATCAATTTAAACTTGGCCAATATTGTAGTTTTCTTTTTACTGGATATAATCTGAACTCAATTTGTTTAACTCACCAAAGTATATATTTCCATCATCATCAACATCATCATATGGATTATACAAGAGCTATCTACGATTGCTGAGGTTATTGCGTTGATCATTTTACATTCAATCATACCTACTTTGTTCGACATAATATCTCTTTTCTGTAGATGAGATGATAATGATATAATGTATGAATACATGATATTCGTAGATATGGACGTTATGGAAATCATAGAGTTACGATTTAATATTGAAATATTGAAAAATCATATCTCGTTACTCCGAAACCAATGAGAACTTGGCCGAGATATTTATCTCCCAAACCTACTCTGAAATTTTCAACTGTCTATCTCATTTCGTTCGAGAGTTATCGTGTCTACGGCTGGACTTGCCTGCCGGACAGAATCGATTCTGACCACGGATTCTTGATCAGTCAGTCAAACCACATCGTTTAATACCATTTTCATCCAAAAATTCGAAAATTACAGACATTTGGGCAAATTTATAAGCACTCTGTTCCAAGGAAAAAGAGCGCCAAAAATTGGTTCAAAAACTGACGTGAAGTCAGGAGCTTTTGCGCGCATGTTCTATTGTCAATTTACCTCTATTGGACACTCTCACTCGAATTTACCATCGATATGGACCATTTTCTCAGCTTTTTTTTGCTACATTTCGTAGCATTTTAATGATAGATCACAGAATTTTCAATTCTGATATATTTATTCTATCATAATTGAAATTCGTTAAATATCTAATAATATATGAAAAAACTGACGTCTCAAGTAATTTCAGAATACGATATTCACGAAATTCCGCGGAAATTAGCGCGTCGGCATTCTATAATTACCAAGTCTTATGCCCAGCAAATTTTGTGAACAATAGTTACAAATCACCACACTCACGGGGAGAAAGGGTTTTTTGCTGAGGTTTTTCCCTAAGCTCTTGTATCATATGTCGAATTGTATGGTACCCCGTTACACCAACCTCTGCTAACACATATACAGCTCTCAGTCAAAAGAATATATATATATATATGCTCAACAACGAACTTAATACTCCCATTCAGATGCGCAACCTACCCTGAAAATTGCAAGACCCTATCTCTTTGTGTTCGAAAGTTATCGAGGCCACGTCGTATTCAAACTTGGAATTTGGCTGCAGAGTTAGGTTTTGAAGGCTCTAGCAAAATTTAAGCGGTGTCGTACGAATAGTTCCTGATATATGGATTTTTTTTCACTGGTTTTCAATGATTTGTAGGGAACTACATCCTTCTCTCCGATCACTCTGTCTCCCCGCCAGTAGATGTCAACCCGTCTTGACGAACACCAGTCACCACTATGCGTGACGCCTTAAAAACGGAGCGCCGCACTGGAGACATCACTTCGGCACATTCGTTTTAAACTCATAAGCGTCTACGGCTGGCTCTCACTGAACAAAGCCGTATTGATAAGTTCATCATTGAGAACCAGAACGAACCGATGGACGGCTGAGATTTTGTGGGTCCTCACACCATCACAGTCAACGAATTCCACAGATTTTTTGAAAATAATGTTCTAGTAATATGATCCTCACGAAATTTTGCAAAAATTTTCACGTCGGCATTATACAACGAATTACCATGTTTGAATTGGATCGGATTCGTATTTTTTGACAACCAAATTTCAGATGGGTATAACTCCAAAACCGTTTTGCCAATTATGCCTATTAACAAAATCAAATGTAGCATTCGGATGCGCAACCTACCCTAGAAATTGCAAGTCATTATCTCTTTCCGTTCTCAAGTTATGATGAGATAAATAAATTGTTTTAATAATTTAATTTTCTAGCAATAGGATTCTCACAAAATTTTACAAACGTCTTTGCGTCAGTATTTTACAGCTAACTCCCAAGTCTCAATTCGATTGAATCTGTATTGGTTGAAGACAAAATTAGTAGATACTCAGAAACCATTGGGCCGATTATGCCCATTAACGAAATTGTCCGTCGTATTTGGACGCGCCCCTTACCCTGAAAATTTCAAAACGCTATCTCATTCTGTTCGAAAGTTATCGTGACAACGGCCGGTCAGAATCGAATTTGCCTTCGAATTTTACATCAGTGAGTCGAACCTATGTAATCGTTTAAGACCATTTTCGGAAGAAAGTTAGAAAGTTACAGACATATGGACGAATTGATAGGCACTCTGTTCATAGAACAACGTGCCAAAAACTGATTATTTAGAGCGTTGTTCCACAGAACATGCACGCAAATTAAAAAAGCACTGACGTGAGATCAGTCCATTTCGCACGCTTGTTCATGTTGACGACACACTCTGTGTTTTCTTACCCCCAGTGGACAGCATGAGACTCCAAGCTGAGTACTTGCGAAATACCTTAGTGGGAAAATGAATATACGCAGAGATCTCTAGTTTCGAGGGACCGCAGTCTATGAGCTTGGTTGGCTGAACGCCAGGTGTCACTTTTGTGTATTACAGTGACTCTAACAACTTGTTAGAGTCATTGTACTCAGTATATCCTGACAATAACCTGCGGCAGGAGAGCATCCCTAAACACAAAACCAGACGTAAGACTCTACCGGAGAAAATGAAAACAACAGATCCAAATCATCAGATTGAGATGAAAGATAACTTGAAACATATTGCTATCCCTGTCTAGACGTAATAGAATGGAACATGGAAGTAAATTCGACTGTCTGACATGTTTGTTTTGTAGAATATCGATTTACTTTTTCCAGATGTATTATCTTTGTATTTTAGTGAGATATTCAATTATCTAGGTAATTATCTAGTTTTCTCATATTATTTATGGTAAATTAATCATTTCTATTCCATCGGCATTAGGAATTTACTCCACTTTGGAGTCGTTGGACTCCTCAAATCAGAGTTGTCGCCTGAGTACCTGAGTTGGAATCCACCCTATTATTCATAGGTCTATTTCTTCTAAAATAGGTAAGCTTAACCTTGTGTTCTAATATTGCTGGCATTACTGGCCGCAATTAGTAGTTTCGGAACGCTCTTTGGATACAGTAAGCATTGCCAGTGAATTTCAGTAATATCGGACGACTAAATTTACTGCACATTAGTGTTCAGGAATATCGGAACACGCCATAAAACATATGGAGTTGTGGAGAGCTTCCAGTGATGATCAGGTAGATGTAGGTAAGGAAAAATATCGAATATTAGTGTAAAACTCACTAATTTGACCTCTGCAAATGTATGTTTGTTTGGATGCACAAGAAGAAAGGATCATATTTCAATTTCTCATACGTTAGGTAAGAATGAATGTTAATGTGGCAGCTAATTGTTACAATATGAATATTTCAACCTTTTAACAATTGATTTTTCTTGTTCTGAAATGGACTAAAATTGGGCCTGAATTGGAACCCCTGTATAGAATTCATAAGACTGTTTCTTCTGAATTATGTAAGCGCAAATCATTTTTGAACAATGAACACATTTATTTGAAAAATTTGGGAGAAGATCGAAAAATTTTGCAATACGTTGAGTAAAATTGTAAATTTATTTTATATAGTATATTCCTCTTATGAATCTTTTCTTTCAAACCTGAGTATAAGTTTATATTTATACTATTCAAATTCTTTTACAGGGAAGCATTACACCTGCGAAATTGGTCGTGACCGCCAAAACCAGAAGCAGGCACAAGATATTCTGCAGTTCTTTGCACCACCTTACATGTTCGATAAAAATTAATCTTGTTAGTGGAGGTAGATGTAGATAAGGAAACATAATTATGAATTATTAGTGCAAAGTTGCTAATTTTACAATTGCAAATGTCTGTTTTATTATCTCAACGAAATGAACGAAACCTACTTATATTTAAATAATCATTAAAGGCCACTGTAGGTGGTATATTCATTTGTATTGACTGTTTCATTGAATGGTTTCTTTCTGGGTTTTCTCTCCTAAACTCTGAAAATATCTGTTAAATAAAAATGTATTATTTTGTGAATTACCTACTTCTGCGTAAGATACACAAGATATTTGTCAGAAGCAATCAATCGAACAATGTTGCCTAACAAACAATAACGAAGCAACATCAACGATGAAACAACTAAATTTCGTAACGTTTCGGAGCCTAAATCAGACTCCTTTGTCAGATACTAACGAAAATCAACTTAGTGTAAAAAGAGGTGTTATTTTAACACTTTACGATAGAGCTAATCTGAAACATACAGAAATCAAAAATAGCAGAACATGTATGTACAATCCAAGGAGATCACATGATGGATTGGAGTAATACAAAGATTCTAATGAAGAATCTGATTACGTTAAAAGGAAACTAAAGAAGTCAACTTGTATTTTGCTGAACAAAGAATGCAATTTTGCAAGCTGCTCAATTGGCATTTTCCATATTTGGCTGAATTTATTAAAAAAGGAGTAGGAGCTTGGAAATGTATATGCTAAGTAAAACTTTGTTAAAACTATGATTTTCAAATAGTGTCGAAGTGACAATTCAACTTCAGAATAGCTATATCAACAAAAAATAATTCTGTTAGTGTCTGACGAAGGAGTCTGATTTAGACTCCGAAACGTTACGAAATTTAGTTGTTTCATCGTTGATGTTGTTTCGTTATTGTTTGTTAGGCAATATTGTTCGATCGATTGCTTCTGACAAATATCTTGTGTTTCTTACGCAGAAGCAATTCACAAAATAATACATTTTTATTTAATAGAAATTTTTCAGAGTTTGGGAGAGAAAACTCAGAAAGAAACCATTTGATACTTCTATTTGAAGTATAATGTATATATTGATAGATGAAAATTCTTAAAAAGCACTGACGTGAAGTCAGAAGCTTTTGCGCGCAAGTTATATTGTCTATTCATGCCATACACACTGATGATACTGCATGAAGTTAACTATGAATGAAGAAAGCGTAACACTTGAAAGGATTCATTGGCCATCACCTGAAATCGAATTTTAAAATAAAATAAATAATCCCAAAAATACAAAGCAGATTGGGCTGAAATCCGGATTGTGAAATGTGCAATTTCAGTAGAAAGTTCCGGAAATAAAGATTGTTTGAAGACAAATGTTTTTTTTTTATTTTCATTTTTCTTCTAGTTATCAGATCATTACGAAACTTTGCAAAAATTTTCGGGTCAGCAGTCTACATCTTATTACAAGGTTTCAATTCGATCAGCTATGTATTTTTTTAGTTATCGAGGAAATAACCCGGAATGTACAGTCGAGTTTAAATCCAAAACTGCTCGACAGAGGTTAGATTTCAGATAACACAATGTTTGATGTGTAAGTTTGATAACAAGGCCTATTTTTTGCGTTTACTTCAAAAACCCTTTTCTATTTTTCCTCATTAAACTATGCAATATTACTAGACATACGTGGCAATATCGCAAAATGCAACTCTTGGGTAGTTTTTTTTCACGCGCGCGCATTTTCTAGGAAACAGCGTGCTATCTTTTCATCCTAATATCTGTAATTTTCGAAATTTTTGCCAAAAATGGTCTCAAAAGATGTTCGCCTCACTGATAAAGAATTCCATTCTGTCCGACCGGCTGTTGCCACGATAACTTTCAAATGGATACAGAAAGCGACTTGAAATTTTCAGTGTTGGTTACGCATCCGAATGTGACGGTTAAGTTTGATAATAACCGGCAAAACAGATCCGGAGCTGAAATTTTGATTTCAAACAATACAGATCCGATCGATTTAAAACTTTAAATTTAAATTCCGTGAGGATAGTACCACTAGAGAATAAAAAAAAAAAATTTAAGAAATATTCTTTATTTCAGAAACTATCCCTCTGATATCGCTGAAATTTTGCGAGGGCATTCAAGGCCTAATTTGACAGCTAAGTTCTCAATATGATCTATATTGTTGGAGGTATTCAAAAAAATTTGGCAGCTGAGCAGACTTGGACAGGTTCAGTAGCTGGATGGGTGGCATTTCCCACGATAACATTCGAACGGAAAGAGATAGCAACTTTGCCCTAATCCAAAAGGACCAGAAACTAACAATATTTACTGTGAATTTCCATTTGGAATCATATGGAATGATTATAGGTATTGAAAAGGGCCACCGCGTAGTTTGTTGACACGTGGGGCACCACCCCCCACCTCAATACTACGTGTACACACCCGAAATTCTACATATCTGAGTGTTTGCGGCCAAAAGTTACACCTAATCGAATTGAATTACGAAAATACAAGAATTACAAATTTTCAAATAGTTTTAATTATATTGTCTTGTAAATCAAATTAATGCAAGTTTATTAATGCAAGAAAATCTCAAAAACCACAAAAAATACTATGGCTTTATTAATAGTTCAAAAATTAATAATGTGGTTAGTTAGAATTTACTTAAAATTTATTTAGCAAATAACCGACGAGCAAATATTCATTTTGGGAAAACAGCAAATTTAAATATATTAGTGTCAAAGTCAAATATTCATTTATCCAAAACACACAACGTTATATTTAAAATTCAGTTATACGTTTACCTAACTTTAATAAATACCCTATGTACGTCCCATTAATTTTTTACAAATTTTGTTTTTGCCGGTTTCGCCTCGGTCGCCCCACCCTCGCGACTGCCCTAGTACTGAATATTCAATTACATCTCTATAGAACAGCTTTCTATAAGCGCTTAGCGAAAACATAGTACGTTTACAAAGTTCTGACATATTTATCGTGTAATCTGAGGTTGAGAACTGAATTATACACAAGGGTTTTATGTAAAAGGTCAGACGGTCAAATACACGTCTAAGTTTCATAACTTTCAAAGGCGACGCATCTGCAGCAGTCCCTGTGCTTGTGCCCTATATACGTTCTGGGAGATTTTAATCATAATCAATCTGAATAATCCGTTTAGATTTATTGGACTGTTAATCAGTCGATGTAGGACAAGGAATAATTTAAATCTACATCTGTGTTCACCGACTGGAAGATAGAAGTGTCTTGTAAATTGATTTTTTTCAAATAATTTCGATCAAAATTATCATTCCAGCCCGCTTTATCATAGTTCTCCCACCAGTTTAAAGAAAATCAAACGAACTTTTTTGTAATATAATTTTCGGATAAGAAAACTTTGGAATCTTGCACGAAAAGAAAATAATTACAAGTGAAAACAAGTTGAAAAAGCTCTGTGGCCAGGGGCCATGGCCCACTGTTCAAATTTCTAGCCAGAGCGGTCTCCACCCAGGTACTGGACTCGCTCAAAGCTTCTTAGCTCCAGGAAAAACATTTCTTTGCAGAATACTTAGATGTCAATAATACAAGGCATGACGTATCCTGAGCATTCTCTAAGTCTGGCTCAGAACTATGATAAATAAAAATATATATGCATGAAATTTGTATACTTAACTCACTTCCTTAAAATCTGAGAATCATTAAAGAATTTATTTATTTGGTTTCTTACTGGGTTTTCTTTCCCAAATTCAAGATATCTACTTCAGTAGAAAAAACTGCTTATATAAAAACCTTCTGACCAAATATTTGCATTTATCAAATCTGTTGTTTTCTCCAGATATTCTCATTTTGATCCATACATATTTGTTCGGGAATTTGACGAGTCTTTCGCATAAGAGATTTTTTTGGATAGTGAACTATTTTCCATTCATTGTTTGTAACTTGCGAAACTGGTTCCAGAATCCTATATGTTCACTAAGGTTTGCTATATTCGGTATACATTTTTTCTCATTTTCTAACTGGTTTGTCTTATTTGACAGTCTTGTCCTGTTACTGTATACTGTATGTGCTATGCATATACGTCATGATTCCTTATAATCTTTGGAGACACGTCAAAAATAATAAACTGTTGACAACTTACTTTGTCGAGTGTAATACAGATGACCAGTACATTTCGATCGTCGGAATATATGCATATTTCAGCCATACCTTCACCGATATAAATCCGATCGAGTTCAAATCTGGAACTTTACTGTAGAATAAGGATTTGAAGGCTCTCGCAGATGTCAAAACGATATCTGACGAACAGTTTCTGAGATACAAAATATTTTTAATTTTTTTAATTTTCCACTGATGAAACTCACAAAATTTTGCATAAGTCTTCGTCTTTTCAACTAACTACCGCACTTTAATTAGATCAGATAAGTATTTTTCGAGTAATTGGGAAAATTAAATTTCAGATGGCTGTAACTATGAAACCACTCGGTGGATTTTGCCCAACGAACTTAGCCGGCGCATTTGGGCTCCAAAGCTACTCTGAAAATTTCAGCTCTCTAACTTATTGCGTTCGAGCGTATTCATGCTGATGGCCGGACAGAATCAATTTTGACCTCGGATTCTTCATCAGCGAGTATAAACTAATTGTTTGGGACCATTATCAGCCAACAATTCGAAAGTTATAGACATTTGGACCAATTGAATGGCACTTTCTGTTCATCTGAACAGTGCGCCAAATAGCCTTAATGCATATAATTCACACAAAGGTAGGTACGTCAAAATGTTTGGTAGAATTTGAGATAATTTCGAATTCTATAAACTTTTGAAAAATAATTTCTTTGTACCCTCTGAATGTTCCACGGTCCAATAGTTTTGGCTTATTACACAAATACGGAGTAAATTTCTCGATATACGTTTCGAAATACAGTGGAACTTCCCTAACTCGAATCTCCGAGGTACGTTGACTTACGGAAAATTACGTTGACTAACGGAAAATTCGAATTACGGAAACATGTAATCCTCACTAAATTCTACATCTGCAGAAGCACTTTTACCACAAACCGACATTTGGACAATATTATCCCATTTTTAAAATGTATCTAGCCACCCTAAACTAGGTGAAGAATCTTCGCGGCCCAAAGCAAGGCCAAATTCTTTATATTATATTAGCTTTCTCTCTGTTTCTCTAAGTTTCTCTGGAGAGGAAGATTTTTGGCACGTGCGGTAGAAACCCACTTAAGCATTGCCTAATAAAAATCATTATTTATACTAGTTGTAAGCCTTTTTCATGTGGAGTTGAATTCATAGTATCCGTGATGTTCTAAAATTTTGTCTTTGTTTTCCAAAATAATTGCTAACGTGTTTGGAGGAATCCCAAATTGTTGTGCAATGCCTTTCTTTTTTTTCGCCCCTTTCTACCTCAGAAAGTAGTTTTAATTTTTCCTTGAGCGTCAAACACGTCAAATTTCGTTTTCATGCCATTTTTGTCCCCCACTGATATCACCCATCACGAATCCTTTCTCTAATTTCACAAGCGTTACTAATTACAACTGACAAATAAAAATAAAGCGTGTGCCACGTATGCAAGGATGCTAAAAACAAGTCTTTCTGGCTCTCCGTTCGTTAATTCCCCGAAGTTGCAGTGGGTGTTTTCCCAAAAAAACGAGTTACGCTTCGTTGCCGCCTCGAATATTAAAAAAAAATAATTTCGAGTTATAGAAATTCGACTTATAAGGAAAAATACATAGTGGTTTCGTAAAAACGTTTCTGTTTTTGAAGAAAATTCGAACAAAAAATCGTTTTTTGTTTTTTGCATTTTTTTAAAGCATAATATCTCAGAAATATTCTCCGAAAATTTAAAATAAATTCGACAAATACTTTTCGAGTTATTCGATAATTAGTAAAGGGCTCTCGGGAGCTCTGGTCGAGAGCAGATAGCTAAGAGCAGGTAGCTAGCAGCTAGCGTGCTAACGACAAGTCTCCAAAGGTAGAATGCTACGTAGATATTTTGGAAGCGGTCACAACGGCTAAAGAACTATTGCATGACCCAGGAATTTATGACTCTGCAAGTAATTAAATAATACGTAAATTGAGTATAAAACTTCAAATGTGTTTTTCTCAAAACTATGTTCTTCGAACTGGTGACCACTGTAGCTCGAAAAACTCTTGGTAGATTTTAATGAAGTTTATACAGCTTTTCTAAAACATGAAAAACTAGTGCCTGATCGAAGGATTTTCTTTTTTTTCTAATTTCGATTTTTGATAAACAATTAACTGCGGTTTTTCCCGAAAATATGGAAAAAATCTACCTGCGGCTGCCATTTTGCTAATTTAAAAGAAAAACAAGCTTCGATCAGGCACAAGATTACCTATTTATGAAACGAATTTTTTTTGTCCGATTGATTTTTGATGAATCTCCAAGGATAAGTGATGGTCACCGCAAGAAGCTTCGGTTGGAACTGGATCAACACAAACGGCCATTACTTTTGAAATAATTATTTTTTTTTCTGAAACTCCTGTCAAAGCAAGTCGAAACCTTATTTAATGATGCTATATTTTTTCTTTTATATAATAAAATAATTCACAAGCAAAAAAAAATATTCAAAATTGTAATTTTTTCGTGTCTCTGACTACACCTAACCCCTTAAGGAAGTTCGAGTTAGAGGAGTTCCACTGTATGTATAATTAAAAGTTTTAAATATCAACAAAGACTTTACGCCGAACGTTCGTGATTTTCCTTCTGAATTATTGAAGAATAATCGATGAAACGTGGTACAAAAATATTACATTAAGATAATCCAACAATTATTTTATATAAATCGAATCACAAATAAGGTTGAAAATTACAGGTTATCTTTGCATTCAGCCAGAATTCTGATTCATGTTTGTTCGTTGCTGAGTTCCTGGGAATTTTTTTAACCCTTATTGTGATTCGATCCGGCTGAAATTCTAGGAGGTCTCATTAAATTTAAGGACCGAAAATCCATATCTATATTAATTATTCAGAGCTGAAGCGAGGTCCGAACTCATTTAATATGCTTCAGTGAAACGTAAATATAATTCCGAATTCCGACGTTTTCAGTGACAGGCTATTTTCGACTACACAAGTAGAGAGGTGCGTTACCCCTATTGCGAATGCTTTTTTCAATATTTTATGACTGAACATAATATCAATGCGGGAAATAATGTTAATAATTTTCAGCATGCCAACGCACAGTTACATGGCTGACGAAATGGGGTAACACAGCAAGAAAACTCGCTTCTTTGAATAACAGGAGAACATTTCTGTTACATTGTACGTTGAAAAATTGCTCGCCCAATCATATTATCGACAATTTTAAGTTTTCATGTGTTCATAACACAGAATATTATTCATTTTATAACGGTATTGGCACGAAAATATCTACATTCCAGATAAAATATAACGCGATGATCCCCAGAACATACGCGCAATAATGAATTCAATTATTACAGGATACAGGATATTTTCAATAACTTTTAATAATAAACTAACTAAATATAATATATTTTTTCGTTATATAAAAATGGAAAATATTAAATAAATTCGAATAAAAGTGTCCAATACAGCAGAGTAGACAATAGAACATTCGCGTGAGAACTCCTACTTCACGTCAATGCTTGAACCTATTTTTTCGTAATTTTTTGAAAATTTTCTAGGGGTACGGTTCTCACAAAATTTTTCACAAGTTTCTATGTTGAAGCTCCTCGGATCTCCAACAAGATAGATCTGATCGTGTTCAAACTTAGAACTTGTCAGTAGAGATAGGTTCTGAAGGCTCTCGCAAAGTTTCAGTGAGGTCGGACGAATAGTTTCTAATATACAGAATGATTTTGAATGATTTTCAATGATTTTCTAGTGATACGATCTTCCAAAAATTCGCAAGAATTTTTACGTTGGCATTCTTCAACTTATATCCATGTTTGAATTGGATCGGTTCTATATTTTTCGAGATATTGAGGAAATAACAATGAAATTTCAGATGGGTGGGTGGGTAACTTCGAAACCATTTGGCCGAATATGACTATAAACCAACTCAAATTTCGCATTCTGATGCGCAACCTAAGTGGAAAATTTCAAGTCGCTGTTTCTTTCCGTTCTCAGTTTATCATGGCATAAATCACATTTTATAATGATTTTTTTTTTACTTTTCTAGGGATACGATTCTCACAAAATTTCACAAACGTCCTTAGGTTTATATTCTACTACTACTCACCAAGTTTCAATTCGATCGGATTTGTATTGGTTGAAAACAAAATGATTACTCGGAAACCATTGGGCCGATTATTCCTCTTAACGAACTTGTCCATCACGTTCGGAGTTATCGTGGCAAAGGACGGCTGGCTGGCCGGACCGTAGTGAATCAAATTTGTCGTCGAATTCTTAATCAGGTAGTCAAACCCAATCGTTTGAGACCATTTTCGGCAAAAAATTCGAAAATTACAGACATTTGGGCAAAATGATAACGCGACGTTCTCCAGAACATGCGCGCACAAGAAATCAGAATCTTTGTAAGATGATCAGAGATGGGATACTTCATCAGACTACATCATACTAAATTCTTCTTCTTCTAAAGAATGTAGGCATTCTTCGAGTAATTAAGTTTAAATTAGATCGGATGTGTATTTTTTGAATTATTTTGGAAATAACAAAAAAATTTCAGATGGTATAATTCTGGAATCGTTAGGCCGATTAGATTATGCCCATTCACGAACCTAACTGTCACATTCGGATGCGCAACCTGCCCTGAAAATAATTGCTATCTCTTTCCGCTATCTCTATCAGTGGTAACGGGCACCCATTGAGATATATACTGAACTCACCCAAGGCTGCACCGTTTCCAATCTTTTTGCAATATTTCCAACAATCTAGATGAGATCGTGTTCAAATTGTAACTTGGCTGTAGAATTAGGTTTTGAAGGCTGTCAAAAAATTTCGGCGATATCGGACTGTAGTTTTGAGATACAGAATACATTTTAATTATTTTTATATACAGGGTCCGAGGCCGCCACACGGACACGTGCAAGGAGGTGTTAGGGTACCAATTGGGTGTCACACTTCCTGTTGTTGAACTGTCCTCCGGGTGTTCTGATAGAAGTTAGGGATGGTTTAAGCCAGGGGTGAGTTTCCTTATTTTGCAAATATTTTAGAGAATAGTTGAGTTAGAGCAATTAAATTTGACGGTTTTAGTAGGCAACTCGAGTACTTTGAAACCCTGGTTAAATCAGTTTTTGTAACCCCCACTAAAACAAATGGTATGGGGTGAGGGTACTTTTTAAAATAAATGAATATATTCCTCGATAACGTACTACCAATAACTGCGATCTTTTACCTTTCATTTGGTGTATCGTTGACACTTGGGGCTCTAGCGGAAACAAAGATGTTATCAAAAGAATGTCACGAACACACAACATTTTCGATAACGGGGTAGAGCACTACATACAGGCTTTTCCAGCTTCTCATTACCATATTGAAATTTTTTCCTTTGCGAATGTCGTTAGGGACCATAGTCTCCATATTTTCAAGATATCAAGAAGTATACTCCATTCACTTTTATAAAATCTCCCGGTTGGCCATGATTTAGGTCCATCACGTCAATGTAACTAAAACGAAGGCAGGTTGGCACTTCTGAAATATCGTCAATGTCAAAACAATTCTCTGAGACGTTGCCAATTTCTACTCTCAACAATCAACATAATGTTCCATCTTAGACAAGATATTATCACATATCATAATCTTCGAATAATAAATAACTCTTCGCTTTGAAATTGAAAATGCTTTGAAGAACCAGAGACGAAGTACACATCAGGAAGTGCTATACGGAACTGAAATCTGCAATAGGAAAACTTAATTCTGTCTTAGGACATGTTGAACTCTCGAATGAAATGACTTAGTTTCCTATCCTATCACTATATTTTATGAATGTTTAACAGTGACTACTACATTTTTAAACTGGTGTATTTCAAGTTGTGCAACAAGGTATTTAAAAATCTTCTGTAGGCTTATTTCTTGATAATTTCGAAAAGTGGGAATTCCATAGGTACGTCTGTTCGTTTAGAAGTTCTGCCGGGATATTCAGGTACTTTTATTCTTTTTTCAAATGAACTACCACAAAGAAACGGACTACTGTATTAATTATTTTTCATTAAAATTTCAACACTTGATTCTTGATTTCCGTGCAAGAAAATAGCACAACTGAATCTTCCAACCAGTTTATATACGTGAAATATTTTCCATAGTAAGAACAGATGAAAAATTTTCTTGAACAGGTCGCCAGGTCTTTGAAATTGTTGAATCTACATAATATCTTTTCAAATTCATTATTCTTCCCAAGAAAATTCCCATTGTGAAAAATATGTGATTACTACGACTTTTATGTAGAGAGGACAACGTTGGGTAGTTATCTGACAGGCAAATTAGCATAACCCAACATTTTCAAAATATACACAGTGAAATGTGTGAAAATTTCATGGCCAACCGGGAGACTTTATAAAAGTGAATGAAGTATATACATGGAGTTTCAAAAAATGCTGAGCCCCAAGTGTCAACGATACACCAAAAAAAAGGTGAAATATTGCAGTTTTGGAATCTAATTTATGATTAGTACGTTACCATGGAAAAAAATCATTTATTTTGAAAAGTACCCCCACACCCTTACAATTCGTTTTAGTGGGGGTCACAAAACCGTATTTCACCAGGGTTTCAAAGCACTGGAGCTGCTTACTCAAACCGTCAAATTCCATTGCTCTATCTCAACTGTTCTCTAAAATATTTTCAAAATAAGGAAACTCACCCCTGGCTTAAACGATCCATAACTTCCATCAGAAGACCCGGAGGACAGTTTATAGCAACAGGAAGTGTGACACCCTAATGATAGCCCATCACCTCCTTGCCCGTGTCGGAGTGGCGTCCTCGGACCCTGTATATGGTAAGGCGAAAATTCATGGAACGATTAAATGGCAACGACAAGATTCTCGTCGTTCGTTTCTAAACGAACGACGTCGTCCAAATGAGTATACAGTCATTTGGACGACGCCGTCCATGTCGCTGGATTAATCCAGCATTCCAATGATAACTGATGACATACCTCTGACAGGCACTAAAATAAAAATTGGTTCAAGCATTGACGTGAAGTCAGGAGTGGTCAGGAGCTTTTGCGCTCATATTCTATTGTCCAATCATATCTATTGGACAAATTCAAATGAAAGTAGATAATATTATCCTATCTAGTCTTCGACCAGAAATGACTATTGTTGTGTGCCCAAATGCAATTCATGGGCGAAAAAAATGCCAAAATGTATAGGTTTGTGTTTTCACTTCTTACCTCCGAAAAACCAAATATAAATATAATAATTGAAACTGCGTTAGGAGGATAACTAATAGACCGAAGGGTACTCAACTTGGAACTACATCATCTTCAGAGTACAAGGAGGTACCTCGAAAGAGAACTGAGGAAGGATGTGTCGACGACTTGCTGTGCTGAAAAAACTCATTCAGAAGAAGAAATAAGCATCTCCGAAGCCTCCTTGGGTTAGTTGAACAGCAATAATAATGCTAGTAGTAGACTGGGTTGTGTACATTGTTACCAGACCACCTAAGACTTGTGCCGTTGATACATCCCGTTATCTACAAAGAGTGATATCTTGAACAGTGACATTGCTTTGAAAAGTTTCACAGGCATAAACAATTTTGATATTTTCAATTGAATAGAAGAGATGGTCATCAAAACTCTTGGAAACAAAACAAAAAAAAAGCAACTTTATTATACCTCAAACATTACACTTATTGTTAATAATTATTAATTATTTTCACATAATATATATGTATCATACCTTGAAAAAATCATTTTAATTATTGATAACTTTTTTACCACAGCTTTATCTGGATCAATTTGACACTATACAGGGTGTCCCGTAAAGACCACGTCAAACGAAAACGGAATGTAGATCAGAATGTGCTCTATCTGATGTGAAAAAATCGTTCATATGAAAGTCTCCCAGTTTTCGAGATATTTGATGTTTCATGAAAATGTTGATATTTTACACGTAAAATGCTTTCTCTCTTGCGGAAGCTACAATTGAATACATTTTGAATCAGTTTTTTCCGTAAATATTGTTGAATGATATCCTTCGATTCATACAATGAAAAATAGCACATAATATTGTACAGGGATTCTGAAAAAGAAAATTTAAATTCATGTTCTGAAGGAAGTTTTTTTTGTACTGAATTATATCTGACGTGGTAAAAAAAAAGACACTAGACCTTTTCTGCATATTACTTTGAAAAGTTGCCCATTTTGTGAGGATTCCGAAAAGGTAAAATAAAGGTGATAACCTTCTTCACGAAAAAAGATATTCGAATGTTTATCGAAAATGGGGCATTTCTGTGAAAAACTGATTTTTTCACCTTTTCCATAAATACTTCCATTTTGCACTTCCTGCCGGAAATAATCAATCAACAAATTAATAAAATGTTATTAAGATACCAATTCACTGACTGAATTTTTTTTTTTTGCCTAAAGAACTCTCGAACATCAATATGATGTGATGCGATTCAATGATTCAAACTTGAGGTACTTAAGGTATCTATGGAAACGTTCATTTTCATCTAGTGGAAGTTAATGCGTATCAGTTTACTGGGTAAAATGTCTACAGAAAATGTTTCGTATACTGCAAGATAATACGCCGACATGCACCTTATTTATGGAGAAGTACGTCTTAATGCTAGAGCAGCATCGATGCCTTATTCAGAGCGGTACCCCAATCGCCGACATCCTAATTACGAAGTTTTTGTCCGGACCCATAATGCAATTGTCGAAGAAAGAGTTCCTGGGGGTCGTAAAAGTAGTGGCCGGCCTTCGATCGTGGAAGATGACAACATTTTGAATGATGTCGAAAATAATCCTTCAGTATCAACCAGAATGATAGAGCTCATGACAGGCATATCAAAATCAAGTGCCCATAGAATCCTGAAGAAACACAAATATCACCCCTACCATATTCAGCGAGTTCAACAACTACTACCAAGAGACTATCAAGCCCGAGTAGAATTTTGTCAACAAATGTTGCTGAAACATACAGAAAATCTCGATTTTTTCAATAATATCCTTTGGAATGATTAGTCTTCCTGTACTCAAAGCGGTTATATCAATCTGCATGATCTTCATAGTTGGAACATCGATAATCCGCACAATATAAGGCAAGATAGATCCCAATTTCGATTTACGGTGAATTTATGGACTGGAATATACGATGGAAAAATATTCGGTCCGACAGAATTGCCGCAATCATTAAACGGCACCAACTATTTGAATTTTCTAAGGAACAGTGTACCCTTACTCTTAGAAGATATACCACTGGAAATGCGACGTAATCTATGGTTTTAACACGACGGGTGCCCAGCACACTACAGTCGTCATGTTAGGGAATATTCAAACCAAACATATCCTCACCGGTGGATCGGAAGGGGCGGTGAAATTTTGTGGCCTCCCCGTTCACCAGACTTAAATCCTCTGGATTTTTTTTACTGAGGTTTAAAAAAAAATGAAATTTATTCGAATCCCATAAGAGATGAAGCACAACATTCGTATTTCAGTAGCCAAAATAGCGGGGAGAAGTTTGTATGGTTTGAAAAGGTCATTTCGCAATAGATGCAGGGCATGTATTAGAGAAGGGGGTGGTCATTTTGAGCATTTGCTCTAATAACAATCCTGAATTTTTATTATTGATATTTTTATAAAGTTTCTTCACAATAGATTTGTTGATGTTGAAGGTCCTGTAAGTTATTACATTACATCATTGCAATTAATGAATAATTTCACTTTATAAGTAATTTATGGACTAACTGACATTTTTCAAGAGTATTATTCAATATGTTACAGCAGAATCTGCAAAATGAAAGGATTTGTGGAAAAGGTGACAAAATCAGTTTTTAACAGAAATGCTCCATTTACGATAAACATTCAAATATCTTTTTTCGTGAAGAAGGTTATCACCTGTATTTAACCTTTTCAGAATCCTAACAAAAAAGGCAACTTTTCAACGTAATATGCAGAAAAGGTCTAGTGTCTTTTTTTTAAACCATGTCAGATAGAATTAAGTACAAAAAAACACTTCCTTCAGATCATGAATTTAAATTTTTTTTTCAGAATTCCTGTATAATATTTTGTGCTATTTTTCATTGCCTGAATTGAAGTAATCATTCAACAATATTTACGGAAAAAAAAACTGATTCGAAAAGTATTTAATTGTAGCTTCCGCAAGAGAGAAAGCATTTTAAGTGAAAAAATTCAACATTTTTATGAAACATAAAATATTTCGAAAACTGTGAGACTTTCATAGTAACGATTTTTTCACATCAGGTAGAGCACATTCTGATCTACTTTCCGTTTTCGTTTGACGTGGTCTTTACTGGACACCCTGTATATCCTCATAAATGAACTAGAACAGCATGCACCTGAACTTGAATTAAAACATCAGTAATATGTTTAACCTGCTCCATGCTCCGACTTTACAAGAAGATACCATACTCCACATCTACCATTCTCCACATTAATATGGGCCATCAATTTTATGTGGTTCTGAATTAAGGGCACTACTTTGTAAACATAAGGAACAAATGTCTATAAAACTGGGACCACAATGTGTTTTGTCATACATGATCTACATTTAGAACCTCTTCTCCTTCTACAAGGATTCTAGAATTGGGAGTTGAAACTCCTATGTATTCCAGAAATTACATCGTCTTGGAAGTTCCCAATTGTTTCTCTTTTGCGATTTAATACATTCATATAATTATTAAAGATAACTGTAGTACTTAAGGAACTCATTTTGTACCTAAATATGTACCTATTTAGTTGTAATATTTAAATTCAATTAGGTTATGTTTCTATGTCAGTTCAAAATAAGCTGTCGTCGATCCGATTTCGTCGTTCCATGAAATATAGGGGAAGGGAAATTTTGAACGACAGTCGTTGCATTTGAATTACAAAATCGTCGAAATTTTGGACGACAGCGTCGTTGGTTTTGGACGACAAAATCGTCTCATGAATTTTCGCCTTTACATTACGGCGAGTTAGATAGGCGTTATGGCGAAAATTCATGAGACGATTTTATCGTCAAAAACCAACGATTTTGTCGTCCAAAATTTCGACGATTTTTTCGTTCAAAACCAACGACTGTCGTTCGAAATTTCCCTTGCCCTATGTTTCATGGAACGACAAAATCGGACGACAGATTATTTTGAACTGACAGGAACATAACCTAATTGAATTTAAATATTACAACTAAATACATATATAGGTTCAAAATGAGTTCCTGAAGTACTACAGTTATCTCTAATAATAATATAAATGTATTAAATCGCAAAAGAAAAACAAATGGGAACTTTCAAGACGATGCAATTTCTGGAGTACATAGGAGCTTCAACTCCTAATTCTAGAATCCTTGTAGAAGGTGAAGAGGTTCTAAATGTAGATCATGTATGACAAAACAAATTGTGGTCCCATTTTTATAGACATTTGTTCCTTATGTTTACAAAGTAGTGCCCTTAATTCAGAACCACATAAAATTGATGGCCCATATTGATGTGGAGAATGGTAAACTTAAAAAGAAAAGTATGCTATATTTTTGTAAAGTCGGAGCATGGAGCACGTGTAAACATATTACTGATGTTTTAATTCAAGTTCAGGTGCATGCTGTTCTAATTCATTCATGAGGATACATATATAGTGTCTAATAAAGCTGTGGTAAAACAGTTATCCATAATTAAAATGATTTTTTCAAGATATGATACATATTTATTATGTGAAAATAATTATTAACAATAAGTGTAATGTTTGAGGTATAATAAAGTTACTTTTTTTTTGTTTTGTTTCCAAGAGTTTTGATGACCATCTCTTCTATTCAATTGAAAATATCAAAATTGTTTATGCCTGTGAAACTTTTCAAAGCACTGTCACTGTTCAAGATATCACTCTTTGTAGATAACCCGGATATATCAATGGCACAAGTGTTAGGTGGTCTGGTAACAATGTACACAACCAAGTATACTACTAAAATTATTATTGCTGTTCAACTAACTCAAGGGTGCTTGGGTGATACTTATTTCTTCTTCTGAATGAGGTTTTTCAGCACAGCAAGTCATCGACACATCCTTCCTCAGTTCTCTTTCGAGGTACCTCCTTGTACTCTGTTTGAAGATGATGTAGTTCCAAGTTGAGTACTCTTCGGTCTATTAGTTATCTTCCTAACGCAGTTTCAATAATTATATTTATATTTGGTTTTCCGGAGGTAAGAATTGAATACACAAACCTATACTAGTAAATTTCACAGGAAGTTGGACAGAATAAAACCTATACATTTTGGCATTTTTTTCGCCCATGAATTGCATTTGGGCACACAACAATAGTAATTTCTGGTCGAAGACATATTAGATAGGATAATATTATCTACTTTCATTTGAAATTGTTCAATAGAGATGAATGGACAATAGAATATGAGCGCAAAAGCTCCTTACTTCACGTCAGTGCTTGAACCAATATTAATTTTCGCGGCTGTCACTGCTGTCAGAGGTATGTCATCAGTTGTCGTTGGAATGCTGGATTAATCCAGCGACATGGACGACGTCGTCCAAATGACTATATACTCATTTGGACGACAAAATCGTTGGTTTTCGACGACAAAATCGTCTCATGAATTTTCGCCATGTAATATGTCATGATGACGTACCTATGTAGTATGTCATGATGACATATCAAATTATAACGTAAATTTTCCGGCTCATTTTTTCATTCATTTACACAATACAAAGTAAAACATGTTTCTATGGGAGATGAAAGCCCTACATAAGGGCCCTGTAGCGGTCTTCGAACATCTGAAGTTCTGAATAATCAGCGCTTGGACTGGTCAGACCTGGTTTCGAAAAGACCTTCCTGGCCTTACGAGCAACATTTTCCTTTTTGAATTCAAATAGTGGAGAGATTTCTAAGAACAAGAAGGAATATCTTTGAAAACTAGCGGAGGCGATTCTTCTCCAAGAGATCCCATGCATCTACAGAGAAGTATATTTGTGAGAGGAGACTTTTGAAAGGTTATGTATAATCTGTTCGTTCTTTTCCTCTTGTCTTTTCATATTTCAGGTTGAGTTTCGGGTACTTTGGAGAAACCTCTCCGTTTTTTGACGAAGGAATCCATATTGAAGAAATAAATGCCTATCAATATTTTTAAATGTCAGCAAATTTTGTAAACAATAGTTACAAATCACAACACTCACGGGGAGACAGGGTTTTTTTGCTGAGGTTTTTTCCCTAAGCTCTTGTATCATACGTCGAATTGTATGGTACCCCGTTACACCAACCACTGCTAACACGTATAAAGCTCTCAGTCAAAATAATATATATCAGCCTTCTTTGCTGAGTTTCCCAATCAATTTTCTGAATATAATATTTCCGGCAATTTTTTGTTACGATATATATACAGGGTGAGTCTTAAAGTTATACATTAATTTTAACCATAAATTCCTCACATCAAATAAAACAGCGTTTTCATTCACCATTTCTCCTGATTCGGCCCAGGTAAAAAGTTACAAGCGTTTAAAGATTTCACAATGTGCTTATACACTCCTGCATATGAATTATCTATGACATTATTGGCGGACGAGAAAAAGGTATGGTAACGTGGTTTACAGCTTGATTCGGGATTCCAACGTTCAGGTGCGGATCCATAAAAGTAGTCAAATTTCTGGAGTTTCCCATTTTATAACATTCAATGAAATATATCTCGAAAAAGGTGCTCTTAAGGAGAAATAATGAAGAATAATTTAATATTCTGAAATGATGGAATATTCTTGAAATGACTAGAAAAAAACTTTATCTGCTTTCTTTATGCTTATTTCGTTTAGTTTTATGAATCCACGAGTCCATAACTAGAAAACCAGTAGAAGTAGGAAATAACTATAATTTGGAAAATATGTATCATAGTTATAGGAAACTTCAGAACAACATTCATTTTATTCGAAAAAAGGATGTCAAAGCTACAAAATAAAAACTGATTTTTTTTCGAAATTTCAACAGCCTGTATAGAGAGAGAGGCGTTACAAACAACAGATTTGAACAAAAATGAGTAAGATTATGTAGTGAATAAAATAATAAAATTCTCGAAAGAACTTCAGAACTAAAACCACCAAAAAAATGGGAAATTAAATTGGATGGATTGGCTTCCAAGTATGAGAAAAAAATCGAAACCTCTCAGATATACCGTACTTCAATAGAGTGCACATTAGCGTTGGCCATAATCTTGGCTAATTTTCCTGCATAGCGAATTTAGTATTCTGAGTAAATGAACGTTGATGAGGTTGTAAGTGCTCATCAAGCCAACTAATCCAATATCAACCGCCAAAACCATGTCTAGATGTTGTGCTCCAAGAAATAATTATAATTGATTCAGTACAGCAAAATTAGCCATATAAATGATTTATATAATTTATTGCAGTAGGAGAAAGGAGGATAAAATACTAATCTGGTGTGGAAAATTGCTGTTATCATTCAGCATATTTCCATAAAATTTAAAACTCGAAGCTCAGTGAACTCCTTAGTCATAGAATGAGTATATCCCTTGGTTTAAACATCGTCAATTGTTGCCTCACCGTATCCCTCTATCTACTAGTTCTCAGAAAATCATTCCTACTTATATATACATAGAAACGTCATTAAATTTAAGTATAATATTGGGCAGTTTATCTAAACCAAGCAAAAAGTATTTTCAAATTTATAAATTCAACACTCCTCTTTTTCCATAGATAATGTTCGAGAAATATATCCCTTCAAGATATTAACGTTTTTGATTAAAGGTTCATCCAGTTAATAGAATAAAATAAAAAATTAAATGAAACTATGAATGATAGTGCCAGTTTCTACAATGAATTTGCTGATATTTTTTTCCGCATTATATTCGGTGGTAACTTAGTCTTATTCGATTTCCAGTGTCATCTAATTCTTATAGCCTTCCATTTGGACTTTCTATGACCTTTTGCTTTAATTCTTCTTTTCTCTTCGGGGCCGCAGTTAGTGATTTCATTTATGCCGGTATTTTCGTGTTTTTCTATTTTTTCGTATGATCCTCTTGCCAGTTTTGGATGGAGGTATCCTTTGATTTTTCTAGCATTTTATCCTACTTCTTTTACGTGTTTGTTGGAGTTTTTATTTTTATCCATTGTTATTGTCAGTATACAATCTTTGGCTGATGATACCTAGTTGTATTTCTCATTGACCCCTCTGAACTTAATGATGTTCTCAGGTCTTTGGGGGAGTATCTTGACAGCACAACGTGGTACTGAAACCCAGCAAATGTTGGTATGTACCTTGGGATTTGAAAATTTCTCATAATGCTAGGAACCTCAGAATAGTGTTTGACTCCAGTCAACGATTCGAGGAGTTTTTGCTCGTATGTTCTGGGGAACATCACGTTATAGTTATGCCCAAATGTCTGTAACTTTAGAATTTTTTGACGAAAATGGTCTCAAACGATTTAGTTCGACTCCCCAATGAAGAATTCGAGGTAAAATTTGATTCTGTCCGTCCGGCCGTCCGTCCGTCCGGCCGTTGCCACGATAATTGGAGAACGAAAAGAGCTAGCAACTTGAAATTTTCAGGGTGGGTGGCGCATCCCAATACGACGGACAAGTTCGTTAATGGGCATAATCGGCCCAGTGGTTTCCGAGTAATAATTTTGTTTTCAACCAATATAAATTGGTGAGTAGTTGTAGAATATGAACTTAAGCACGTTTGTGAAATTTTGTCGAATCGTATGGCTAGAAAATTTAAAAAAAATTATTAAAAAATATTTTTGTTGTCACGATAACTTGAAAACGGAAAAAGATAGCGGCTTGAAGTTTTCAGGTTAGGATGTGCACCAGAACGCGACATTTCAGTTCGTTTATGAGCATAATCAGCCAAACGGTTTTAGAGTTATAGCCATCTGAAATTTCGTTGTTTTTTGTTCCTCATAAACCGAAAAATACTAAACCGGTTGAATTCAAATATGGTAATTAGTTGTAGAATGCCAACGCGAAAATTCTTGCAAAATTTCGTGAGGGTAGTATTTGTAAAAAATTTTTAAGAAATCATTTAAAATTGAAAAAAAAAATTCTATATATCAGTAACTATTCGTTTGAAATTGCTGAAATTTTGCAAGAGCCTTCATAACCTAACTATACTGCCAAGTTTCAAGTTTTAACATGATTGGTTGAATATTGTTGGAGATTCGAGCATTCTTGTGTGAGTTCAGTAGATGGGTGACCGTTACCTCGATAACTTTCGAACGAAAGGAGATAAGGACTTGCAATTTCCAGGGTAGGTTGCGTATCCGAAAGGGAGAGTTAGTTTCGTTTTTGGGCATAATCGGTCAAACGGTTTCCGAGTTATACCCACCTGGAATATTATTTCCTTGATAAGTCCAAAAATAAATATTCGATCGAATTGAAGCTTGGTAACTAGTAGTAGAAAATCATCATAAAGACGTATTTAAAATTTTTTAAGAACCGTACCCCTAGAAAATTTGAAAAAAATTGACGAAAAAAAAAATTTGAAGAACCGCACCCCTAGAAAATTTCAAAAAAATCACAAAAAAAAATTGGTTCAAGCACTGACGTGAAGTCAGAAGCCTTTGCGCGTATGTTCTATTTTCCATTCTTCTATATTGGACACCCTTAATCGAATTTACCATGGTAAATTATGTTATCCATTCTCCTGTATTGGACACTTAATTCGAATTTACCATGGTAATTTCGAATTAAGAGTGTCCAATACAGGAGAATGGACAACATAATTTGCCATGGTAAATTCGATTAAGGGTGTCCAATACAGAAGAATGGACAATAGAACATACGCGCAAAGGCTTCTGACTTCAAGTCAGTGCTTGAACCAATTTTTTTTTTCGTGATTTTTTTGAAATTTTCTAGGGGTGCGGTTCTTAAAATTTGTTTTTTATTGGTTAGGAAATTATACCGTTTTGATACAGCTGTATAGATATAAGCAAATTATTAACATCCACTCAAGGAAACAATTTTCTGAATCTTTGGTCAGTCCTGAATAATTATGGTTTGGTTATGTTTTACCGTTGTCTGCTTCTGGTAATAAAATATCGCCTTAAAAAATTCAATATTGCTGCTGCAGATTTGTGATTCCTTGGCCAAAAAAAGAACTAGTTTAAAAATTGTACATATGATGTCATTCATTTTAATAGAATTACGTCATAATTTATTTTGAAAGTTTTATTATTTATTTCTTACAGAAAATGTGTTATTTTTTGAAGAAAATTGTTATCTATGGTAACAATTTTTTAAATCATCATTAAATCTAATAAAGCAGCAAAAACAATTTGGTGTGGTCATTTAAAAAAAATATGACGTCATTCGGTAAAAATGAATTATGTCATAAGTAAAATTTGTTTGCCATAAGGTGGTTAATTAAAAGCAAATCATTAAATTAGTTGCGCAGCTGTTTTGCCATAAGAGAAAAGAAGTTTTTAGGTGCAAAATTCGATTTTTTCAAATGGGTATCCAAGAGAACAATTAACAAATTGTTTTAACCTTTGGTTATAATTAATATTCTCCTGGGTGTCTGGCCAATATCCCTAAGAGTAGCTTTGGAAAAATCTATATATTTTCAACTCAAATTATTTGGGCAAATTGATAAGCACTCTGTTCCGAGGAACAAGAGTGCCAAAAATATATCTTGAGTGCAATTTCCATTATTGATATACCCTGTCAATTTATTTTATTTCAACCTGATAGTTCAATATTTCATATAAATTCAGTATTTATTAAAAATGTAATGCTTGTGGCTTTTACTTGATGCAAATCCATATTAACTCAATGAAAAATTATATACGATTTACACTTATTTATTCAATATTGTGACGCGTTTCGTCGACACAGCGACTTCATCAGACTACATCATACTACAGTATGATGTAGTCTGACTACAGACTACATCATACTACAGTATGATGTAGTCTGATGAAGTCGCTGTGTCGACGAAACGCGTCACAATATTGAATAAATAAGTGTAAATCGTATATAATTTTTCATTCAGTTATCATTACTTTGTTTCCATGACTCCCATAATCTGTTTCTGGAATCTATAGTATTTGGCAGAATGTAATGAATGTAATGAAATACATCACCATCACATTCGCATTTAAACCGTATGATGAATATGATGTTGTATGAATAACTGAATATTTCTCACTAAATAAATTGCCTGCTAGAATGGACAGTTCCATCCATTGGGAAGCACCTCTAACCACATACGTGTCCGTCACGAATCCCTAAACTAATTATTCCAGAGATTCCACTCTTTATGGGATCCTGGGATACTGAACGCTTGATAACCGAAAAAATTGGTTCATGCACTGACGTTATGTAGTCTACGCACCTATAGGACACTCTTTATCGAATATATCATCCATATATGTATATCGTTTTCTCAGCTTTTATAATATATGAATATATTTAACATTTAACATTTAACTGACAAATTTCAGTAACGAGAGAATGCATGATCACAGAATTTTTAATTCTCTCATATGTGGTCTGTTGAAATTGAAATACGAAACAACTTAGGCTTCAAGTAACTCCAGGACATACGAAATTCCGCGGAAATTAGAGAGTCGGCATTCCACAAGCAATCACCGATTTTTAATTGGATCAGATTTGTATATTTTGAGTTATGGAGGAAATAACAACAAAACTTCAGATGAGTATAACTCCAAGCCCATTTGGCCAATTAATACCAATTAACGAAATTAAATGTCGCATTCGGATGCGCAACCTACCCTGAAAACTGCAAGTCCCTATATTTCCTCACAAAATTTCTATGTCGATATTCTACAACTATATATCATGTTCAGATACGATTGTGTCTGTATTTTTTGAGTTATCGAGAAAATAATATTCCTGATGGGTATAAACTCTGAAACCGTTTGGCCGATGATGCCCAACAACGGACTTAACACCCCAGTCGGATGCGCAACCTACCCTGAAAAGTCCCTATTTATTTTCGTTCGAAAGTTATCGAGGCAACGGTCACCCAGATCTCCAACAATATAGATCCGATCGTGTTCGAACTGGGAACTTGGCAGTAGAGTTGTCACATTCACATGTACTTGCCGTAAAAATTGCAATATGCTATCTCTTTCCGTTTTCAGGTTATCGTATGAATAATATTTTTAAAATTTTGTAGCGATACGATTCTCACTAAATTCCACAATCGTCTTTATGTTTGTATTCTACAACTACTCACCAAGTTTCAATTCGATTAGATTTGTATTGGTGGAAAACAATATTATTACTCGGAAACCATTGGGCCGATTATGCCCATCAACGAACCTGATCGTTGTATTGGGACGCGCCACCTACCCTAAAAATTTCAAGTCACTATCTCATTCCGTTCTCAAGTTATCGTGGCAACGGCCGGCCGGACAGAATCAAATTTAACCTCGTATTCTTCATCAGGGAGTCGAATCCAATCGTTTGAGATCATTTTCGGCAAAAAATTCGAAAATTACAGACATTTCGACAAAATGATAATGCGATGTTCCTCAGAATATGCGCGCAAAAAGTGGTTGGATCGAAACTGGTAAAACTGAATCATATTAAGACTCTATTATGTCAATATAATTATGAATACATGCAATCTACTAACAGTGAAATAGAAGATTCAGAAGAATTTTTGTTAGTTAAGTGATTCCTTGAACGATAATTAAGTAACAGTTTGATAATGTGTTTTCACCAAAAACTACGTGTTGTTTGGCGCGATTCTTCCTCCGAACGCCTATCATTTTGCCCAACTGTCAGTAATTTTCTAATTGTTGGCCAAAATAGTCTCAAACGATCAGTGTCGACTCACTGATATTGTTTTCCCAATAACATGGAAAATACTGATGTGATCGAATTGAAACTAGGTAAAGTTGAAAAATACCGACAAGAAGACGAAGAAAAATACCAAGAGAAATCTGTATCTCAGAAACTAACAGTCAGATATCGCTGATATTTTGCAGGCTGGTTCGAAACCCAATTTTAGAGCAAAGTTTTGGACTTTAATCCGATTGGGTTGTTCTTTGGGATGTTCTTTTGCCTACTCACACCTCACGAAATAGTGCATGGTTCGTTCAAGCCATCTTTATGCAACCGAGTACTAGTTTTTAATACGATCGGATATGTATTTTTAAATATTGGGATAATGGCAGCTTCAGTCTTTAAATTGCAGCTTCAATCTTCAAATTGCAGCTTCAAGCTATAATATTCTTGAAGAAAAATTTTTATTTCTCTTATGTAAGTTACTATAATTTTACCAAATTAATTAAGGTATCGTGGCAAGAGTTCGGAAATGAATTTGACCTCGAATTATTCATTAGTAAGTTGCATTTTCGGCCAAAAATTCGAAAATTATAGACATTTGGATAAAATGATAGCTCACTGTTCCCTAGAGCAAGCGCGCAAAAATTGGGTATTTAAAAATTTATTAGGAATAATAATACTTTTGCAGGAAACTTTTTTACTACACAGTGATACAAAAAAGTCAGATAGGCGGGGCGGGGCACTTATAGCCAATCACCCTGTTCTTTATATTTTTACTGTGGAAATATCAGGATAATTAAAAAATATTGAGGCCATATATTGAGCCGGTTGGTTAACTGAAAAAAATATTACATATTTATACCAAAATTCGTGGTTAAATAAGTGTTTGAAAACTTGTATATAGGGTAAAGCTAGTCCTGATAGTCGATTACGCAAACCAAATACTAGCAGACCTGAAATGTGACTTGATGGATCACAAAAAAAAATAGTAGTGCGGTTGGCTCAGTGGTAGAGTAATTGACTTGGGAGCGGAAGCCCCAAGTTCAATTCCGAGGCTAGGAAAGAAATGTTCTAGTCACGGTAATCGCCACCATTCGCTGTTGGGTCAAAAATTAACAGTGCTGTGCCTAAGGTGGCGTAAGGACACAGTGACTAAGCCTACACAGAACACAACTGGTTCTCCTAACTCAGGTCAAGCTCTTAGAGCTTATGAGGGGTCTCCTCGTGGAAGACCCAGGAAGATCAGTATAATAATAATAATAATAATAATATGCATTACACGGAAGCAGAAATATTTTCACTGTATGTGAAGAATAATAAAAATAAGAAAGCAGCAAGGAGGGAATATATGAGGTTGCATCCAAATAATACAATTCCAAGTGCAAACACATTTGTCAATATTCACAACCGTGCAAGGGACTTAAAAAGTTTTAAAAGAAAGAGGAGTTGCATCCCGAGTAATGAAAATCAAGAACTGGACATATGACTTTATTTTGAAGGTAGTGTTACTCTAATTGTTTGTTGTTCAATGCTGACATTCTATTCGAAACAACCTCACAAATTACAAAATTGTTATAGAATTTCCGGAAAATGGTTTGAAGGAAGCGTCGCGTGACCTGGAAATCAGTTATTCCAGAATTTATAGAGTCGTGAAAAAAACCAATATACGCCATACAAATTATTACCAGTACAACTCCTTACAGAAGACCAAAAGCGGAAACGCTTAGAATACTGTCAGAGTATGCTGCAAAGACTGGGTGAATACCCTAATTTATTCAGGTTCATAATGTGGACGGATGAATCATCGTTTTCCACAGCAGGTGTATTCAACAGAAAAAATAGACATTCTTGGGAAAACAAAAATCGAAGACAACGAAAAATTATTGAAATCAGAAAATCCGGAAGAAAATCTGTTAACTTTTGGTCTGGCATTGTTTATGATGTTCGACTACAAATTAACACGTGAAACATATTTAGAAAATATATTGCCAGAGGTAGCTGAGCTTTTGGGGCGACTGTTTTCTGCTGAAGAATTAGAACAAATAAATTGGCAACAGGACGGAGCGCCCCCGCATAGCGTTTTGGAAGTTCGTGAACATTTAAGTGGCCAATTTGATCTTTGGATTGGTAATGGCGCACCCATTTCATGGCCACCAAATAGTCCCGATTTAACACCGTTGGACACGTTTTTATGGCCGTTCTTGAAGGAAAAAATATACTTCAGCAATAATGATAATATTGGAATGATTAAAAACAAAATTGAAGCTTTAATTTCTGATTTGAATCAGAGCCATAACAATGCAATCAAAAATAGTCTTAACAACTTGAGACAACGATATGAACAATGTGTATTGAATGAAGGTGGTCATTTCGAGCAATTTCTTTAGTTGAAGTTATTCATACCATAATACCATAATTTATTATTTTTTATTGGTTAAGTAATTGTTTGTAATTGTATTCATTTTAAAATAATACTTTTAAGTAAATTGTTTGAATATAAAAAATTTCGTAGGCATTTCACATATTTTTTTATTCGGTATCATCATTTCAAAACTTTGAATCTCTGAAAATTGAAGAGACACGCCCAAATATGCATATATATTCGAGATCAGGAGGAAATAGTTTATCAAAAGATGGAAGAATATACAGGACAGGACACCCTGTTTTGAAAAAATGTAGTTGCATTCAATATGTTGTTCACCCTGTATATATTCCAATTGACGTTATCATAACTCCAAAAATGGGCATTTTCAGTAAACGCAGTCTGCCACTTGAAAAATGATTACAGAGCTTGCCAGGTGGTTCTTAAAATATGAAACTCTGAATAACTCAGAATAAAAGAGATAGATCAATATGTGTTACATATTCGAAATCAGGGGAAAAAGATCTAGCCAAATATGGGAAAATATACAGGGTGTTCCATTTGAAAAAATGAAGTTGCCATCAATATGTTGTCCACCTTGTATATATTTCAGTTCGTGAAGTCATATTAAAAAACCTCTGTTGATTTCGTGAAATTTTTGTATGAAACATTTTTTTGTATCCCCTTTAGTAACAAAGTTAAAGAGGGGGTCAAATTATAGTGAAAAACCCGGTACATGCCATCTCAAGATTCTTAAGAGATATGATGATGTGGTTTTGACAGTCCTGTTCTAATTTTGTATGAAACGAGTAATGCCAAAAACAGAAATTTGATGTCTCTCCTAGTTCTCTAGGTACAGGGAAAAAATGAAAGTTTTTCTTCTTCGGAACAGAGCGCTTATTGATTTGCCCAAATGTCTGTAATTTTCGAATTTTTGGCTAAATATGGTCTCACAAGTTTTAGTTCGACTCACTGATCAAGAATCCGTGCTCAAAATCGATTATGTCCGGCCGTCCGTTAAGACGATAACTCTTGAACGGAATGAGCTATACAGTTGAAATTTTCAGAGTTTGAGAGATAAATATCTCGGTTAAGTTTGTTATTGGGCAAAATCGGTTTCGGAGTAGAAAAAAAAAATTTTTACATTACAAATTCCTAGTAAGATGCCAGTTTCATCATAAGATTCCATTGATATCATTCTCAACTCTAACAAACTAATACTTTGGGAAATTAATATCTCACAAGAATCCATTGCTATCATTCCCAACTCTGAGAAACCAATACTTTCGGAGATATGATTTATAAAATTCTTTATGTCCAAACATAAAAGCAAGACCTTGATATGTTTCTATAATTTTTAGTTAAAATCATAGTAGTTAATAACTTTTGCTGGTAAAGTATTTTGACTGTTTGGAATGGCGAACGAACGTTATAACCCCTGACGGATTTGATGGGTAATACATTCGGGTTGTCGTCCGAGGATTTCTTTGCACGAAGAATAAAAATTATACTAGATTGCGCTATTCGAACATATTAATATCGAAGGGAGCCAATATATCCGCAGGAGTTACATTTCCACCTATTCCTCTATCTTTTTGTGAAATATTCGAAAACCATTTTTTCCACGATTACCAACCACTACTCAAACACTTGTTGATCCAATTTACAAAACAAACGAAAACTTACCGAAGAATTCTCGTCGCAGCCCAAAAGACCGTAAAAATCCTCCTCCTCTTTCCTCTTGTAATTTAACACTTCGTCAACAGTTGACATAGTTCGCGAAAATTGCACAGCACGCACTGGTATTACCTATTCGTTCAAATCTCTCATAAATACTGTATTACCTCATCGAGACTTCCGCGGGAACACGGGAAAACCAGAAAACCTCACCGCGGGACAGCGCAGCACTTCATCCACTTCTTCAAACGCAACACTGATACCAGCTCGAAATCTGCAATGAGATTATATGGATGTGATTAAGGTATAGAAGAGAAAGTTGTTCTCCAAGCAGTTTTATTACATTTAATTTGTAATTAAGATCGGTTCTCGCGTTGAATACGTATGTTTGGTGCTCCTGGATGGGAAATGGGCATGCGCGGTGGTTGGTTTTTCCGGATCTCCAGTTAGTCTGGCTGAAGAATCAATGTTCTTACTCTAGCATCCAACCCAACGGTCAGTTTTCGATCTGGGAACGAGGTATTATTGGTTCTTGACTCCTTGGTTATTCTGATTTTCTGTTATAGTTTTTCATTCTTTCAAATAACGAACCTCTGGAATCGTGTAAGGACAAAAATTTGACCATTTCTCCTGAATGTTTCTTCGTCCGCCAGAGACCTGGGCATCATTTCATTTTTCAATTAACTGCAAAGATCGAAAATTGAGTGTTTAAATTTGTATTTTCACAAAATATATCAACTAATTCAATTTAAAGCGTAGGTATGTATAATAGTTGTAATGCTCAATCTAGGAAATATACCACATGTTCCAATGATCAGTACAGTTAAGGATCAAAATTCATAACTGCATTATTGCATGTTTTCAAGCAAAACTTTCCGACAAGTCAACTAATGATGGTGTAAAAAATTGGTACCATGGATAACATTTCTTTTTTATAAAATAACATATTTACTTTATACAATAAAAATGAAACTGTCATGGAAGAAAATCATTATTCAACCCAAAAAAAAAACGAAATATAGCGCTAATGTTCATATCACTCTCCGTCAACCATTTTAACTTTGTAACAAAAACAACATTTTTTTTGAATTATTATGACATCTTTGTCACATTTGGCGGTTGAAACAAAAAACAATATATACACACTCTTAAATTCTAATTCTTAAGAACAACATTTGATTAATTGCAGTGATAGGGTCAGGGAGGCATAATAAGTTTTAAAAGCGAATTATCTTTGGTATTTACTTATAAAAATTGGTTCAAGCCCTGTGGACAGGAGCTTTGGCGCTCTTGCTCAAACTTTGACAAATCATATCTCCAAAATTATTAGTCTCTGGGAATGATATAAATGGATTCTTACGATAGAACTGCATCATGAAAGAAATCAAATTCAAACAGACCGACCCCCAATAACGAGCTTATCCGAGATATTCATTACTCAAATCTACTCTGAAAATTATAGTATATCATTTAAAACTTAGACAATATTGGAGTTTTGTTTTTACTGGAGATATTCTGAACCCAATTTGATTATGAATCTTACCAAAGAATATATTTCCATCATCATATGGATTATCCACGGGCATTATATTATCACCTTAAAAGTATAATATCATACCATCCTCATAATTGTACGATAGGTGAGGTTATTCGATTGGTCATTTTGCATTCATTCATAATTTGTTTTCTAGAACAGGAGGTGTATTTTATATCAAGAATAACGAACCAGACATAGTTTATCTCTCATGGGAAAATAAGATTACATGTAAGAACACAGATCATATAAGATTAATGAAGTTGAGACCTATGTGATTACAATTCCAATAATTGATTTTCACAGGTTTTAGGTCTGGGGTTATTACAAAATCAAATATCTTAAAAAAAGGCCAACTAGTTTCAACTTTAATTCAATGTCTTCTTCAGGGCTCTGAAATGGAGAACCGAGAACTACTGTTATAAACTTCATGCACAAAATTATAAATTACAATTCACTTCAAAACAAACAAACAATTATACAGTATTCAAGTGAGGCAACAAGTTCGGTGATATGATTCCATAGAAAAAAAAATTGATTAACTTTTGACTCACATTTTTCTCTTTGTTTGATTTCGTCGTCAGGGATTTGAATTTTGGAAATGTCAACAACTACTTCCATGGGATACTGTCAAAAGACTGAGTTGGAAAATTCCATGGGTTTTAGGATTGCACGGATCACAACAGATCATATAATAATTCATAGATAGAATAATTTTGTACAGCATTCTGTGAAACATAGGAGTGCGATTCATTATTGAAATTTCGGAAAATCATATCTCGGAAAGTATTAGCTTCTTAGAATTGGAAATTATATCAGTGGATTTTTATGGTGAAACTGCATCTTAAAACAATGAATTTGAAATTTGTAATGTAAACATTTTTTTTTCGTTTTTCCGCAACCTGTTGGCCTATTTTGCCCAATAACAAACTCAACCAAGATATTTATCTCCCAAACCTACTCTAAAAATTTCAACTGCCTAGCTCATTCTGTTCGAGAGTTATCGTAGAAACAATATTTAAAAATTTTCAAAAATGTTTTTACACTTTCGGCAAACCGTTCAGTACAAAACTACGCACGCATATAAAGGTTATTATTCTACAATTTGGTGCTAAATTTCAGATAGATCGAGTGATCGGTTTCCGAAATATTCATAAAAAATATTTTTACTAAAAACGGCCATAACTCTAAAACCGCTTGATGGATTTCGCCCGTTAACGAGCTTTGTCGGAGATATTTAACCTATCCTGCAAATGTCAATCCTCTAACTCCTTCTTTTCGAGAGTTATCATGTTAACGGCCGGATGGACGGACGGCTGGCTGGACAGAATCGATTTTGACCACGAATTCTTGTCATTCTTGAATCAGTGGGTCGAACCAAATCGTTTAAGACAATTTTCAGCTAAAAAATCGAAAATTACAGACATTTGGGCAAATTGATAAGCACTCTGTTCCGATGAACAAGAGCGCCAAAAAATGGCACGTTTAACTGAACTGGAACAGAAATTTTAATGATGGTTGGATATGGTGATAAGCTAAGAACAAATGAGGAAGCATGTGAATTATTCAACATGAACAACCTGACAGACTGCCTATTGCAAGATTTACAGTAAGTAAATTGGTTGCTGAATTTACTGAAACGGAATCCTTCCATGATTCGCCCCGGCAAGGTCGACCTTGGCTAAACGAAAAGACCAGATTAAATATGTTAGTTGAAGCTGTAGAAAATCCTCACTAGCCCTAAATCATAACGTGGATCAGTCTTTTGTTGCGAAGTTGTTCAAGACAGAGAACTGTCTTCATTACAAAGTTCAACTGATTCACGAATTAAACGAGGATGATCCAGACCGCCGTTTGCAGGTTTGCGAAGAACAGTGTTACGCTGCGACCCCAATTTTTTAAATAAAATCGAATTTTCTGACGGAGCCACTTTTTGCTTGAACGGGACGTTACATCGTCACAATTGCCGGTATTGGTCAAGAGAAAATCCTCACTGGACTCAAGACTATCAGAATCAACTCCGTGAGAAATTGAATGTTTACATTGCAATAATCGGCCGTCGTTTAATGGGGCCTTACTTATTTGACGAAGACCTTCGTGATGTAAGTTCTGCTGATCTTGTTTGAACTTTATGCGGTTTCATTTAGTTCCTGCTCTGGCAACAATGTTTCCAAACGATGACAAAACAGATGTATCAGAATATTTGGTTGCAAAGAATTGGCTCCTCCTCACTTTCGAAATCGCCACATCCACTGGAAGGTGGATAGGACGTCGATGACCTATTGAGTGGCCACCGCGTTCCCCAGGCTTGAATCCCTTAAATTTTTTCATGGGGTTATTTAAAATCAAAGATCCTCTTAACAATTAATTCTTATTTTATTTTAATTTGTTTCTTATTTTTAGTTATAGGAAACTTCACAACAATATTCATGTCATTAGGAAAAACCATGTCAAAGGTAAAAATGGGTTCAAGCCCTGTGGACAGGAGCTTTCTGGCGCTCTAGTTCAAACAGACAAATTATATCTCCGAAAGTATTGGTTTCTCAGAGTTGGGAATTATATCAATGTATTCATATGATAGAACTGAATCATAAAGGAAATTCAATTTAAATAATAGTTTATTTATCAAGATTAAATGAGCAATCATGAGAATGAGAACTGCACCATGGAAGAAATCAAATTAAATCTGGCCAATTTTGCCCAATAACGAACTTAACCGAGATATTCATCTCCCTAAACTACTCTGAAAATTTCAACTACCTACCTCATTCCGTTCGAGAGTTGGATGGATGAAAAGCAGTCTCACTACTCTCAGATCTCTTACTTCATTTTTCCTTCCGAAATGTAAGAATTTTTTGAGAAAACCTAATTTCGGAGCAAACAACTGAGATTTTTCTCACTTCGTTCACAATTCTTCGATTGATAAGATAATGACATGACTCAGGAACATCATTTGACATTATGACAATTCATACATAGGATAATATCATTCTGTGACAACGTTGAAATACGATTTATCATTGAAATTTTGAAAAATCATATCTCCGAAAGTATTAGCTTGTTAAAGTTAAAAATGATATCATTGGATTCTTATAGTAAAACTGCTTATTGAAAAAAATTTAATTTTGAATTTGTTTCGTAAAAAAAAATTTTTTTTTTTGTTACTCCGAAACCATCTGTCCGATTTTGCCCAATAACGAACTTAGCCGAGATACTTAACTCCCAAACCTACTCTGAAAATTTCAACTGTCTAGCTCATTCCGTTCGAGAGTTATCGTGCCTACGGCTGGCCGGACCTGCCGGACAGAATGAATTTCGACCACGGATTCTTGATCAGTGAGTCGAACCAAATCGTTTAAGACCATTTTCATCAAAAAATTCGAAAATTACAGACATTTGGGCAAATTGATAAGCACTCAGTTCCGAGGAACTAGAGCGCCAAAAATGAAACTGTTTTCTTATACAGTGCGTTTCAAAAAGTACGCACCAAGAGAAAATTTTCTCGCCTGTATAGTTTATTGAAATTTGGGTTTTCGAGAAAGTTGGTGCCCAAGAAACGATGATTTTTGACATATATGTCATTGATCGTGTTACTCTGCAAACCTGTCAAAATTGACATTTTTTTAGAAAAATTACCAAAAGACGTAGAAATCAGAACAATATCAAAAAGTGTCTGAAATAAATTTTGCTCAGAATTTCATTTTATACCAAACTGCCAAATATCATAGTGAAAATTCAGAAATTTTTTGATATTGATATTTTGATGACAGCACGTAAGTGGCAGCTGTAGGCTTTGCGGAAATTTCAAAAATAATTCGGAATGTAATTCCAAAATGCAAGAGACATTATCAGAATTCAAATAAAGTTAATATTAATTCAATGTTCCTCATAAATTATGATTTATATAGTGAAAGCCTCACAATCTTGGTGCAAGCTGAATTATACTTGAGAAATTTAATGCGCAAAGAGCTAATATCCCGCTAATTATTCTCGGAACATAATAAGAAATTAAATTCTTCGATTTTATATCTGAAGAATAATTCTCCAAAAAGCAATACAGACCTCGTCTAAAACAAAGATACCTGTGAAAATGAAACCGAGTTGACAGGCGGATAATTTCTTATGATATTCCAAAAATAATTAGGGAGATATTAGCTCTTTGCGCATTTAATTTCTCAAGAATAGTTTTCACTATAGAAATCATAATTTATGAGGAACATGAAATTAATATAAACTTTATTGGAATTGTGATAATGTCTCTTTCATTGGAATTACATTCTGAATTATTTTTCAAATTTCCGCAAAGCCCACAGCTCCCTCTACGTGCTGTCATCAGAATATGAATATCAAAAAATTTCGGAATTTCACTATGAAATTTGGCAGTTTGATATACAGGGTGAGTCTTTGACCACTGCATTAATTTTAACCAAAGATTCCTCTCATCAAATGAAACACTTTTTTCATTTAACGTTTTTCCAATTCAGCTCAGGTAAAAAGATACAGGCTGTTGAAATTTTGAAAAAAAATCAGTTTTTATTTTGTAGCTTTGTTTGACATCCTTTTTTTGAATAAAATGGATGTTGGCGTAAAGTTTCCTATAACTATGATACATATTTTCCAAATATTAGTTATTTTCTACTTCTACTGGTTTTCTAGTTATGGACTCGTGGATTAATAAAACTAAACGAAATTAGCATAAAGAAAGCATATAAAGTTTTCTTGAGTCATTTCAAGAATATTCCATCGTTTTAGAACATTATATTATTCTTCATCATTTCTCCTTAAACGCACCGTTTTCGAGAAATTCTTCATTGAATGTTTTAAAAGGAAAACTCCAGAAATTTCACTACTTTTATGGATCCGTCCCTGAGCGTTGGAATCCCGAATCAAGCTCTAAACCACGTTACCATGCCTTATTCTCGTCCGCCAACAATGTCATAGATAATTTATATGCGGGAGTGTATTAGCACATTGTGAAATCTTTAAACGCTTGTAACTCTTTACCTGAGCCGAATCTGGAAAAATGGTAAATGAAAAAAGTGTTTCATATGATGAGAAGAATCTTTGGTTAAAATTAATGCAGTGGTCAAAGACTCACCCTGTATAATGAAATTCTGAACAACATTTATTTCAGAAACTTTTTGATATTGTTCTGATTTCTACGTCTTTTGGTACTTTTTCTAAAAAAAAATGTAAATTTTTACAGGTTTGCAGGGTATCATGATCAATGACATATATGTCGAAAATCATCGTTTCTTGAGCACCAAAATTTCAAAAAATTATACAGGTTAGAAAATTTTCTCTTGGTGCGTACTGTTTGAAACACACTGTATATCTCCGAAAGTATTGGTTTCTCAGAGTTGGGAATGATATCAATGGATTCTTATGATAGAACTGCATCATGAAACATATTGAATTCAAAGTCATTTAAAAAATATACAGTACCTACCGAACCTTATTTTCGGAAACAAAATGAAAATTTGATCAGTTCGATTTCACATGATTCTATTTAAAAACAGTGGAGTTGGCATAGCTTCAGCGCCTCCACCATTAAAAAAATTGGATGGTCCAGTATGACGGTCTTTTCGAACTATTGTCAGAAACATTTTGTATATGATGGATAATTCGAGATAGTTTCTCTTGTGTCTTGTTTGTGAGTATTATAAAAGTAATTGAAGAAATGGGAAATGATACGTATTGTTATAATTTGAAACTGTAATTATCCAAGTGAATGAATTCAGACGACATATATATATATGAGCAATAAATACGCATACTTTTGTCAATTTGTATGTATTACTGATTGATGTTGTTTTGATTGAAGTTTCGTTTATTAATTCTTCAATATATCTTTGGTATCTTGAAGCCAAATTTTTCAACCAACCTGCCTTGAAATTGTATCATATCAAATTTCATCCGGATCAATCGCCTTTAAGGGTTGATACTTGGGGATAAAATAAATAAAAATCGACAACTTGTCAACGGATTGAAATGAAAGGTGTATTTATGTTATAATATCTAATCTAAAAAAAATTGGTTCAAGCACTGACGTGAAGTCAGAAGCTTTTGCGCGTATGTTCTTTTGTCCATTCTTCTGAATTGGACACCCTTAATCGAATTTACCATGGTAAATTATGTTGTCCATTCTCCTGTATTGGACACTTAATTCAAATGGACAACATAATTTACCATGGTAAATTCGATTAAGGGTGCCAATACAGAAGAATGGACAATAGAACATAAGCGCAAAAGCTTCTGACTTCACGTCAGTGCTTGTTCGTTATTGTTTATTTTTTTTTAATTTTCTAGGGGTGCGGTTCTTACAAAATGTTAAACACGTGTTTATGTTGATTTTCTACTACTAGTTACCAAGCTTCAATTCGATCGAATATTTATTTTTTGAGTTATCAAGGAAATAATATTCCAGGAGGGTATAACTCGGAAACCGTTAAACCGATTATGCCCGAAAACGAACTCAACTCTCCCTTTCGGATACGCAACCTACCCTGAATTGCAAGTCCCTATCTGCTTTCGTTCGAAAGTTATCGAGGCAACGGTCACCCATCTACTGAACTCACACAAGAATGCTCGAATCTCCAACAATATTTAACCGATCGTATTAAAACTTGAAACTTAGCAGTAGAGTTAGGTTATGAAGACTCTTGCAAAATTTCAGCAATTTCAAACGAATAGTTACTGATATATAGAATTTTTTATTTTTATTTTCAATGATTTATTAAAAATTTTCTACAAATGCTATCCGCACCAAATTTTGCAAACATTTTCGCGTTGGCATTCTACAACTAATTACCATGGTTGAATTCAATCGGTTCAGTATTTTTCGAGAAAATTTCAGATGGCTATAACTCTAAAACCGTTTGGCCGATTAGGCTCATAAGCAAACTGAAATGTCTCGTTCTGGTGCACATCCTAACCTGAAAACTTCAAGCCGCTATCTCTTTCCGTTCTCAAGTTATCGTGACAACAAAAATATTTTTTATTAATTTTTTAAAAATTTTCTAGCCATACGATTCACATAAAATTTCACAAACGTGCTTAGGTTCATAACCTTCAACTACTCACCAAGTTTCAATTCGATCGGATTCATATTGGTTGAAAACAAAATTATTACTCGGAAACCACTGGGCCGATTATGCCCATTAACGAACTTGTCCGTCGTATTGGGATACGCCACCCACCCTGAAAATTTCAAGTCGCTAGCTCTTTTCGTTCTCAAGTTATCGTGGCAACGGCCGGACGGCCGGCCGGACAGAATCAAATTTGACCTCGAATTCTTCATTGGGGAGTCCAACTAAATCGTTTGAGACCATTTTCGTCAAAAAATTCGAAGGTTACAGACATTTGGGCAAAACTATAACGCGATGTCCCCCAGAACATACGCGCAAAAAACGTTTTATCTAAAACTTGCAGCGTTATTCCCGTATGATGAAGATTTTACGACACTCACATTACAAATAGGCTAAAAAGTCTATGGTGTTCGTTGATTAAATATACTACCCACACTATAATTCGATCTGATGAAACAACCTTCTATAATTCCGTCTTCCGCAGCAAAAATTTCATAAACGCAGAACTATTCAATAATATTTCAATTTATTCAAAGCAATTCGACAGACCTACTCTCTAGAACTAAACACACCAGACGTAAATTGAGTAAAACTTGTAACTATGACCTGATTTCAAAATTGGCTTTGTTTTGAAACGATTGTGTCGACTCTGATTGGTAACTTTCATATGGTGTATATTTCTGAACGAATTAAGTAATTTATCAATTTGTTCGTATCATTGGGGATAAGTTAAATGATGACATTGCCGTTCGTCATGGTGGAGTCAATTTTTGATGCCAGTATTCTGTTTGTTTTCTTCGGGGAAACTGAAGATAATACACTTTTTTCTTTTCTTATCTCAATTTTCGTTCTATTCATCGCAACTACTAATTCGCTTAGATAATGTTAACGAGAATCAGAATGACATAACGACAAAACCTCATACAACGGCATAGGGAGAACAATCTATTCCAATACAGAAATTCCGAATGTGTGTTTCTGTGTTAAATTTCATACCTGGCGATAGCAGAGAGGCCTAAGCCGAAATTTCAACTCAACCAAACATCCTGGCGGGATAGAAGAAGGGGATCGAATATTTCAAAAATACAAAAAATTGATATGAAGGTGAGATTTAAGAATTCTTCGGATGGGTGAGATTAAAGTTAATAACCTCGATAACATTAAACCAGTAAACTCCAATTATAACACTCCAAATCAATCTTTCATCCGCTCTAATTTGAAACTAATGTAAATTTTATACATACTCGTATTAGAACTAGAACTCCGTATTCACAAAACTTTGTTAAGTGTTTACACCTCCGTTAAGTCTTAACGGAGATTTTCAGTTAAGGAAAAATGTATATCGCAACCTCTGTTAACGTACTCAACAGAGATCACACTAACTACACTGTTAAACTATCTTAACTGAGGATTTGGTATTCAGAAACCGTAGTTAACCGTGTCACTCTGTATCGTCAGTTAACTCACTGAGGTTTGAGTGCAGCTTAACTACGGTTTTCAATTTTCAATTTCTATTTAACATATAGTACGGCTTTGGGAATACGGCGGAATCGCAACCACGTTAATTTTCACGTTAACTGAGGTTGCGATTCTTATTTATCCTTAACTGAGGATCTCAGTTAGGACTTAACGGAGATTGAATGCTTTGTGAATCAGTTAACAATCGGTAAGTTAACGGGCCGTTAAAAATTCTTTTGTGAATACAGTATATCTCACTAACTGTAAACGTTCGCTTATTGGGAAATGTTTCGGTTCATTTTTTCCTCAAATAATAAAACTTAGGAATCGTATAGCATAGTACATAGAATTAAAAAGCCCTGTGGACAGGAGCTTTTCGCTCTTGTTCAATCTTTGACAAATCATATCTCCGAAAGTATTGGTTACTCAGAGTTGGGAATGATATCAATGGATTATTATGATAGAACTACATCATGAAAGAAATTAAAGTCCTTTTGCATCTTATCTTTATATGACGGTCCAATTTTGGCTACAAGTGTTTCAAAACTATCAGGAGTCATTCTGAAAATTGAGTAAATTAAATAGCCACTTTTATTGATGAAACAAATCTAATGTGATCAGTCCAGAGAGAACTCAAACCAGAATCTTAAATAATGTTCCCGTGAAATCCCGTTTTAAATCTTCCATAATTAGAGAATGACACGTAAACTATGCTCGACTTCTTGGCATCATTCATTTTGGACTCACTAACTAAAAAACTCTGCCTATGAACTTAGCGAGTCCAAATTTCAAATTGTTTACATGCTTACATCAACTAAACTCTCCAGAATACACATTCAGTTTCATTTGACATTAATGACGTTAATCTTTCAAACTGGACCAAACGACAGCTACCGCAAACAGATAGAACACAGACAGATAGAATTCGCATTCTGTGAAAACATAGAAGAACGAGGTATTATTGAAATTTTGAAGAATCATATCTCCGGAAGTATTAGTTTGTTAGAGTTGGGAATAATATCAATGGATTCTTATGATGAAACTGCATCTTGAAAAAAATTGAATTCGAAATTTGTAATGTAAAAAAGAAATGTTTATTTTTGTTACTCCGAAACCATCCGGCCGATTTTCCCAACAACGAACATCTATGTCCCAAATCAACTCTGAAAGTTACAACTGGCAAGCTTATTCCAATCGAGAGTTATCGTGTTAACGGACGGTCGGACAGATTCGATTTAGAACACGGATTCTTGATCAGTGTGTGTCGAGTCAAATCGTTTAATATCATTTTCAGCCAAAATTTAGAAAATTACGTACATTTGGGCAAATCGATAAGCACTCCGTTCCGAGGAACAAGAGCGCCAAAAATTGGTTCAAGCACTGACGTGATGTCAGGAGCTTTTGCGCGCATGTTCCATTATCTATTCACTCGATCGAGCTTCTGAAATATAAAATTTTCCAAGATAGCTGAAAATAATGAAAATTTAACATTAAACCGGCAAACTATCTGTAAATAATGTTTTATTCACCTCTATTAGACACTCTTATTCGAATTTACCATCGATATAAACCTTATTCTCAGCTTTTATAAGATATGGATACATTTCAAACCATTTTAATGACATACTTCGTTAATGAGGGAATCTTCTATGAACACTGTTCTGACATAATATTCTATCTGAATTTAAATGTTTTAAATATCTAAGGAAATACGAAAAATCTTACTTCTCAAGTAATATCAGGATACGACATTAACGAAATTCGGAGAAAATTTGGGCGTTGGCATTCTACAAGTAATTATCGACTTTCAATTGGATCAGATTTGTATATTTTGAGTTATAGAGGAAATATCAACAAAATTGAGATGTGTATATCTCCAAAACCATTTCGAAGTTAGTAGGCATTAACGAACTCAAATGTCGAATTCGGAAGCGCAAACCTACCCTGAAAATTTCAACTCGCTATCTGTTTCCGCTATCATGTTATCGTGGCAACGGCCGGCCGGACAGGATCAAATTTGACCTCAAATTCATCATCAGTGAGTCGAACCTAATCAGTCGAGACCATTTTCGGCATAAGATTCGAACATAACAGAAATTTGGGCAAAATGACACGCTGTTCCCCAGAACATGCGCGCAAAAACTAGAATACGAAAGCTTTTGCCATTCACCGTCTACCTGCAATTTCCCCCTAAACGACAAGGGGAAATATAATTAAACTACAGATATTTAGTATCACTTTGGGATAATTCTCCATTCACAAAGGATGTAAATTTTGGATAAAAATAAATTATGTATTATTTTGACTTTTACGAGAACTTTCTGGTCCGAGAAGTGTTGGATATTTTTGGGTAGGTATTTGAGGCACGCTGAAAAACTTCATCTGATACCCAAACACAGCTCATCAACCCTAATATTTTTAATTACAGCATTTTCCTTCCTGCAAAAAAATATAAGTGAGGTATTACGAAAGTTGTATACCCTCATATATAATTTGTATTTAAAAAGTGATAAAATGAATAAGCCATTCGGGTCTAAAACTTTGTCAGGTGATTATTTTTCAAAGAATTTGAAAATCTTAATTTGAGGCACTCTAAAATTTTCACAAGATATTATTCATAATTAAATGTAAATATTTTGAAAAAAAACAGATTGTTTCGGTGGCACCTGCCAGGTGATCGAGGAAGTTAGTTATGCGCGTAAGTTCAGTGTTTTTATAATTGAGAATAGTGGAATATTTTTATTTCCAATGCTGCATTAAGAACTAAATCATAAGAATTGGGTGAGTAAATAAATTTCGTCAAACAATTCAATCTTGATTCATCAGAACTGTTATGAGTCGAAGTAATGCAGTAGTTTAATAGCTTATTACTTGAGAGCATTTTTCTGATTATTCAAGGATAGCATATCCTTTCTTGACAAATTAATCACAATCAAGTAAATCTCTTCGGATAAATCAGTCAGTCTAGAACAGTCGTCAACTCTCAAAATGAAGGGTTTTCCAATAAGAGGTGTTATTTTGAATGGCCCGCTATTTCGGTAGATGTCACTTTTGAAGCTGTAATTTTTTGACATTTGACAGGTTGAAACTACGCCATTAATAAAAATGGAACGATACACGCTTCAAGAACGCATTGAAATTATTAAAATTCACTATAAAAATGGTGAAAATTTGGCAGAGACGGTCCGTAAAACTCGAACATTTTTGGGTGGTCGTGAAACACCTTGTCGGAACGCAATAAAGAAATTGGTGGAAAAATTCGAGCTGTTGGGACAAGTTAGTTATGTGAAGAATAATACCCGTGCACGTCGCTCAAGAACAGCCGAGAATATTGCTGCTGTAGCCGAAAGTGTTGAATAAAACCCAGGTTTGTCCATTCCTCGTCGTTCTTTGGAATTAGGCATTCCACAAACGTCATTACACCGTATTTTGCATAAAGATTTGGGTCTTAAGGCTTATAAAGTTCAGTTAACACAAGAACTCAAACCATCCGATCATCAACAACGTCGAGTCTTTGCTGATTGGGTCGTTAAAATGCATGAAAATGATCCGGAATTCCATCGAAAAATCATCTTGAGTGATGAGGCCCATTTCCACCTCAGTGACTTCGTCAACAAGCAAAATTGTCGCATATGGGGCTCGGAAAACCCAAGAGTTATTGTTGAAATGCCTCTCTATCCTCAACGTATGACTGTTTGGTGCGGTTTATGGTCCAGCGGAGTCATTGGACCTTACTTTTTCGAAAATGAGGCTGGAGCAACAGTTACGGTGAATGGATTGCACTATAGAGAGATGATTATTGATTTTTTATGGCCGGAATTGGATGGTATTGATCTGGACAACGTTTACTTTCAACAAGATGGCGCTACGTGCCACACAAGCAACGAAACCATTGATATTTTGCGGGAAAAGTTTCCGGACCGTGTTATCTCTCGAAGAGGTGATCACAATTGGCCACCGAGATCTTGTGATTTAACACCTTGCGACTTCTTCCTTTGGGGCAAAGTGAAAGAGAAGGTCTACACCATTAGCCCAGCGTCGATTCAAGACCTCAAAGATATAATTCGTGAGGCTATCGAGGACATAGGCCAGCCACTTTGCGATTTGGTTATGGAAAATTTCATTAAAAGGATATGGTCCTGTAAGCGTGGTCGTGGTGGTCCTTCGCCTGATGTTATTTATTCTACTAATGTAAAGATCTCGGGATCACAGAGAGAGGTCAAAAAAGTTTTTTCCTCTAGGAGGTCGATATTTTCGATTTTTTCGTCGGTTATTCGAGGGGCGAGGGGGGATTCGAGGTGTAAACGGGAAAGAGAAAAGACGAAATTTTCTCCGGGTATCCGTCTTTGACGAGAGAAAACGTGGGGAGTATTTAAAAAAAAATCGTGAAATCGAGTGGAAACTCCGTTTTCCGCTAAAGGCGCAAAACGGAGGCGATAGAAATCTCGCGAGGAGGCGACGCTCGGAAAGTTATTTCGTCGGGGGCCGAAAGACGAGATTCGTAGGTAGTTTGTAACGCAGCCCGATTTTCGATAAAACCTACTCTTTTTCCGGAAAAAGATCGCAAACTTTGACATATTTTGAAAACCTCGGTGAAATGTGACATTCAGACCGGTTCGGCTTCGCTCGACCGACTTCGGGTCCTGCTATAGAAGCTAAAACGTGGATGTTTTACTTCGATCACAGATGATACAAACTGTCAGTTTGAATTTATCGACGTTTTCTTTGCGAATGAGTTGGGATAAATGTCAAATAGAATTAGAATATCGAACGGAATTTGTCGAAAATCATGAATCGTGAAGATACATTGCTAGAAATAAGAAGAAATATGATAGAGTCGCCGATTTCGAGCGATCGCATGGCAGAATTTTTGATATTTGAGAAATAATACTATCAAATTCTAAGTTGAAATGACTGGTAGATACCTATCTTCGAGGAAAGATTTTTGATGAAACGGGCCGGAGTTGGAGAACGTAAAATAAGGTAATTATCGATCTATACTTTCGACGATATTACCGATTTTCACTTGCAGGCATTTATATACGAATTCGAAATCCTATCGAATGTATTCTAAGGAAACATTTTTTAGTTGTTGACAGTTGGTTGTATGAAGTATGATGGGATATCGACTGAATTTAAACTTTCTGTCGAATTTTGGAATCTTTTACGAAACGTGAGTATTTTCGAATGTTATCGTTGTAGAAATCGTATCGTATTTCTGTACGAAATATTTTCGCGATTCCTTCAACGTCATGGTTTTCAGTCCGAATGAGGTTCGAATTGTCAAATTGAATTCGAGCTTCCAACGGAATTGGTAAAAAATCCTGGAATCGTGGGGAGAGTTCCATAATTCTCTGATAGGCAAATTGGCACAGTTGCCACCTCAAGATAACAATTTAACATGAACAATATTTTCATCATTGTAACATTGTTGCGAAAGGATAATCGCTGTTATACAGGCTGTTTTCCGAAACGGATTCACAATAGCATCCGGTAGGTGAAATGGCTCGACCGATTTTGATGAAAGTTTGTGTGTGTGTATCTGAGTAGGTGTGTCAGGTCTGCTATATACCCCGGCAGGTGGCGCTGCAATCGGTCTATAGAAACTCGGAGATGGCTTGGCCGATTTTAATGAAACATTGTGTGCGTGTTTGAGTGTGTCTCAGGGTCACAATAGGTGACCGGTAGGTGGCGCTGTATTCGGTTTATAGAAACTCAAGAACGGCTGCACCGATTTCGATGAAACTTGGTGTGTATATGTGAGTATGTGTCAGGTTGCAGTAGGTCTATAGAAATTCAGATATGGCTTGAACGATTTCGAACTTTCGAGTTCGAAAAATGTAAATCTACGGGAAAAATGTAGATCTACCGGAAAAATATACATCTGCCGGAAAAATGTAGATCTACTGGCTAGGTAGATCTGCGGGCCAACTAGTCACTATTACTAAAATGAAGATGGGTTCTATAGAAAAGGAACAAAAAAACTTTTTTGAAAATGTTACTACGAACGTGAAGATTTTTCGGACGTTAGGAGGGGGGGAGGGGGGAAATTTCCGAGGGGTTTCGCGAGGAAAAAGACGGAAGTTTCGTAGGGTTTCGCGTTTTCGGAGCGAAAAGAAGTGGGTGTATTTTTAAAAAAATCGCGAAAAGGCGAAAAAACGCCGATTTTGGCGAAAGGTACGAAATGAAGGAAAGGAGATCGGAGGACGGGTGGCGTTCGGAACGACGGTATTTGCGGGAACGCGAAGACGAGATTCGAAATTAGTCCGTAGCTGAGCCCTTTTTTCGATTCACTCTTTCGTTTTCCCGGAAGAACGATAGGAAAATGTGACTTTTTGCGAGAATCGACGAAATTCTGACGTTTCACGTATTTCTGTGGCGAATTTTAACGCGGCTGCTTCACGGTCGACGTTTTCGGTCCGAACGAGCGATTAGAAATGTCAAATCGAATTTGAATTTCGAACCGAATCGGTCGAAAACCTTCGAATAGTCTAGAAAAACCGCGAGAAATATGAACGAGTAACCGATTTCGATCGATCGCTCGACAGGATTGACGATATTCTGAAAATCGAAAGACGGAAATCATCCGAGTACTTAAAATCTTTATATGGTACATAATCGGGGTCGATTTACGTAGACGTCGGTGGCCGAGCAGACTAGGCGTTGGGTTCATAGTCCAGAGCCTCGCAGGGCGGCGGGTTCGAATCCTCGGTGCGTCCGAAATAGCTAACTTATTAATTTTTTCATTTTTACCCAATGGAAAACTCAGAGGAGCGTTCTCCGGTGAACGTATTTTGGGATTTGGATCTTTTCGTTAAGTCACGAAATCTATAAAGAATATCCGTTCGATCGGACGGATTTTTGCATTAAAATTACTCAAAATATTCAAATATTGAGCTGAAAATTAACGGTCAAAATGAAAAACCGCTGCTATACAGGGTGTTTCAAGTAAAATGTCACCACAAGAGATCTATCGTAAAGAGAATTCTCAACACTGTAAAACTGCTACGAAAAGATAACCGCTGCTATACGGGGTGTTTCTAAAAACATTTCAACTCCGAAACGACTTGACCGATTTTGATGAAACTTTGTGTGTGTGTGTGTGTTTCGGCGTGTCTCAGGGTCACAATAGGTAACCGTTAGATGGCGCTGTATTCGTTTCATAGAAACTCAAGAACGGCTGAACCGATTTCGATGAAACTTTGTGTGTGTATCTGAGGTTGTGTCAGGTCCGCAATACACCCCGGTAGGTGGCGCTGCAATCCGCCTGTAAGAACTCAGAAGTGCCTCGACCGATTTTGATGAAACATTGTGTGCGTGTTTGAGTGGCTCTAAGGGTCACAATAGAAACCCGTTAGGTGGCACTGCATTCGGTTTATGAAGACTCAAGAATGACTGGACCGATTTCGATGAAACTTTGTGTATGTATCTGAGTAGGTTTCAGATCCACAATATTCCCCGGTAGGTGGTACTACAATCGGTTTACACGAACTCAAAAATGGCTATACCGATTTTGGTGAATCTTTGTGATTGTGTTTCGGAAGGCCTTAGGTTTACAATACGATTCGGTAGGTGGCGCTATATTTGGTTTTAAGTAACTCAAAAACGTGTGAATCATTCTCAGAATCACAACAGAACCTGTTAGATGTCATTGAACAACCGGTTCAATTGATCTACCGATTATATTGATCTACTGAAAAAATTTAGATCTCATGGAAAAATGCAGATCTACCGGAAAAAAGTAGATCTACCGGAAAAATGTAGATCTACCGAAAAAATGTAGATCTACTGGAAAAATGTAGATCTACCGAAAAAATGGAGATCTACGGAAAAATGCAGATCTACCGGAAAAATGTAGATCTACCGTAAAAATGTAGATCTCCCAGAAAAATGTGGATCTATTGCTAGGTAGATCTGCTGGCTCATCTGAATCCCAAAATATGGACTGCTGGCCACTAGTTTTCCACTATTAACGGCATAGCTTCTTCTTTATAATGAAATAAACATCCGATCATTTATATTGAAAAATGGCATTTTTCTTTGAATATCAAAATAACACCTCTTATTGGAAAACCCTTTATTAGTACAAACTGCATATATGCAAGCACAATGACATTGGGTCAGGTCTTGTTCGAATAATCAATGCATCATTGACGTATAATACTAAACAGAATATTGGGTAGCATCAACTCATGATTGACAGAATCAAACGCACGGGAAAAGTCTGAAAACAAACAACCCGTTGTTGTACATTTACATCCAGACCTTCAACAGTATATTGAGTAACTAAATCATGTAATAATGTACTTTCAGCGTTTCTTCCTTCGATGTAACCATCCTGTGCGATCGAAAATAAATGTTTACTGTTAAAAATGGGTTCAAGCCCTGTGGACAGGAGCTTTCTGGCGCTCTAGTTCAAACAGACAAATTATATCTCCAAAAGTATTGGTTTCTCAGAGTTGAGAATTATATCAATGTATTCTTATGATAGAACTCAATTCAAATAATAGTTTATTTATCAAGATTAAATGAGCAATCTGAGAATGAGAACTGCACCATGGAAGGAACCAAATTAAAATAGCTGAAATCAATTTGACTCTCTCTTATAGAACAGGATGAAATGTACGAGTATGAACACAGATCATATAATAAAGCTTAGATAGAATATTTATAGCATTCTGTGAAAACAAAGAAGTACGATTCATTATTGAAATTTAGAACTTCTTCTTAGCAGAAATTGAATTCAAACATCATAGAAGAATTTAAATTCAACAAGAGTGCCAAAAATTATCAATCCAAAACCAATAGACGAATTCTACCCAACAACGAACTCATCCGAGATATTCATTCCTCAATTCTATGATGAACGATAATATATATCTTTCCTCAAATCTACTCCAATACACCAATATTCCAGTTTTGTTTTTAGTGGAGGTATTCTGAACTCAATATTATTAACTTACCATTACCATTGCCATCATCATGTGGATTGACCATCGGCATGAAAATATCAACCAACAAAAAGTATGATATTAAATTAGAATTCTCATATTTATAGGATTGCTGGAATGAATGACAATGAGACAACGTCATGTCTCAGGCAAATAATTTGACATTATAACAATTCATAGTATACCCACAGAATAATTCTATCATTGTATGAAAACGTAGAAATACGATTTATATTGAAATTTTGAAAAATCATATCTCCGAAAGTATTAGCTTGTTAGAGTTAAAAATAATATGAATGGATTCTTATGGTAAAACTACTTATTGAAAAAAATTTAATTTGGAATTTGTTTGTAAAAAAAAAATTTTTTTTTTTATTACTCCGAAACCATCTGTCCGATTTTGCCCAATAACGAACTTAGCCGAGATATCTATCCCCCAAACCTACTCTGAAAATTTCAACTGTCTAGCTCATTCCGTTCGAGAGTTATCGTGCCTACGGCCGGCTGGACGGCCGGACCGGCCGGGCAGAATGAATTTCGGCCACGGATCCTTGATCAGTGAGTCGAACCAAATCGTTTAAGACCATTTTCATCGAAAAATTCGAAAATTACAGACATTTGGGCAAATTGATAAGCACTCAGTTCCGAGGAACTAGAGCGCCAAAAATGATACCATTTCAGCTTTCATATTAATTTCAAAATGTTTTGATGTACGGAGAGGAAGCTGACAGCCCTACGATTGGAATACATATAGGTTTTTATCACAAATTCAATTTTTCATTTTATCAACGAATTGTTACAAATTTCTTCACATCCAGAGGCACTTGAATTTTTCAGCCGCTTAACCATCAGTTTAGATGTTAAGATTAAATGTGGTAAAGTATGATTTTCCCATATTCCCACCGATTCGTTCAGTATTGTAACTTAATAATAATCCTTAAAATTTCGAGCTTCCGGTTAAAATGAAATTTCATGGGAGGCTGACGGTAATTGCATGGTTCATTATAGTGTTGGCTCTTCCGTGTCCAACATATAAACTAGAAAAGAAAAATTGTGTCATTGTGTAAATTTGCTAACCGAGAAAGTTATGAACTTTGATTTGGCCAACAGGTATCTGCATTTGTACCTCAGAAACTGCCTCTCAGTATCGCTGAAACCTTATTTACAAAAATTTAATGCTTGTGGCTTTAACTTGATGCAAATCCATATTAACTCAATGAAAAATTATATATGTTTTACACTTATTTATTCAATATTGTGACGCGTTTCGTCAACACAGCGACTTCATCAGACTAGTCGCTGTGTCGACGAAACGCGTCACAATATTGAATAAATAAGTGTAAATCGTATATAATTTTTCATTGAGCCTTATTTTACAGCCAAATCTAGAATTAAACTCGACGGAATCTACAATGCGCGTCAAAATTATGGAACAAATTCATTTTCTCAGAAGAAAAATATTTGGCAACAAAATCCTAAAACAGGTCAATTTTTGTTTCACTTTTATCAAATTTTTATGCATTTTTGAAGGATTTATGTTGCACCCTGTGCAATCCCAATCAACCCTCTAAATTTTTTGAATAGGGAAAGTGGGTCCGGTGGTACTTTTTTGGTAAGGTCTTGGTATCTTCTTTACAGGCGTGTAGAAATTTTCAAGAAAACATTTTTCGTTTTTGAAAAATAGGTAGTTCAAAGAGTTTTCAGTATGTCACTTTGTCATGGCTCATTTACTTTGAGACGATGGTAGCTGATGAAATTTGTCACCGAATGAAAGTCGACCATTACAGTTTTGTTCATGCACAACTTTCAACCCCCCCCCCCCTCATTTTTCATCCATTTAAGGGTTCGTAGGGGTTGACAGTTGTGCATGAACAAAACTGTAATGGTCGACTTTCATTCGGTGACAAATTTCATCAGGTAACATCGTCTCAAAGTAAATGCGCCATGACAAAGTGCACATACTGAAAACCTCTTTGAACTAACTATTTTTCAGAAAAGAAAAATTTTTTCTTGAAAATTTCTGCACGCCTGTCAAGAAGATACTAAGACCTTGCCAAAAAAGTACCACATGACCCATTTTCCCTATCCAAAAAATTTAGAGGGTTGATGGGGATGGCACAGGGTTCAACAAAAATCCTTCAAAAATGCATAAAAATTTGGTAAAAGTGAAAAAAAAATTTATCTGTTTCAGGATTTCGTTGCCAAATATTCTTCTTCTGAGAAAACGAATTTGTTCCATAATTTTTACGCGCACTGTATATTAATGAAAATGTGAACAAGCGCGCCAAACATGCTATCCTCATGTTATTACTTTTCCAACTTTTTGCATGCATGTTCTAGGGAACAGCGTGCTCTAATTGTGTCCAAATGTCCAATTTTCGAATATTTTGCTGAAAATGGTATCTGTTAGTCGAGGTTAGGATAGTTTAAGAACGGAAAGAGATAACGACTTGAAATTTTCAGGGTAGGTTGTGCATCCAAATGTGACGGTTCCGTTCGTTAAGGCATAAACGGCCAAATGGTTTAGGAGTTGAAATTTCCAAACAATAAAGATACCATCGAATTGAAACTTTGTAAAAATTGGTAAAATTGTAGAATGCCGACGTGCAAATTTTTGCGGAATTTCGCGAGGATAGTATCACTAGAAATAACTCCAAAAAGCACAAACGTGAACTCAAGAGCTTTTGCGTGCATGTTTAATTGTCTATTGACACCTCATACAATGTCGATCGAGCAGAAATTCAGTACTCGATTGTAAAATGTTGGCGTATGTGCGGAATTTGAGCGGATTCTGACGGATAGTGTTTGAAATATAAAAAGTATTTTTTTTTCCAGTGATGCGATATTCTCGAATTTCCGCAAAAGTGAACGCGTTGGCATTCTACAAGTAAGTATCAAGTTTTAATTGGATCAGATTTGTATATTTTGATTTAGGATATAACCACAAAATTTAAGATGTGTATAACTACGAAACCGTTTGGCCGATTATGCCCATTAATGAACTTAATGTCCCATTCGGATGCGCAACCGTCACCCATGTTACTCGGATCTCCAACATTATAGATCCGATACTGTTCAAATTTGGAACTCGGCAGTAAGGATAGGTTTCGCAGAATTTCAGAGATATCGCACCAATAGTTTCTGAGATACCTACAGAATTTTTTTCAACGTATGAGGCGATAATACGTATGAGACGTCAGTTGTTTTTAAGAATTTTTATATGGAATATCAATACATTTTCTGACAAATAAAAAAAAAATTCTTCTTCTAATCTTATCAAACCTCGGTATAGTATCTCCTCAATTTATCTGAGAAAACTCATTATTCCTCTGACTATAAACCATGACCAAATCTGTTCTTAATTTTTTAGGAACTATTACGTTCGTGAGGCAATTTAATTTTAGGAAGTTTGGAATTATTCTATTGTATCTTCATCTACATACGAAAGTGAGACTGTTTTCTGTGTGTGACAGTTTCTTGTATAATTCTTCTAATTTTCTGAAAAAGACAATAGCAAAATATCCATACCGTTGTTTTAAGTAATTATAAAGGATACATTGGTGTTCCAAATTCACCTTAAATTAATCACCAAATGGTTCCTTTCTGGGTTTTCTCTCCCAAACTCAGAAATATCCATGAATGAAATCAAAGATTTTATTATTTTGAAATTGCTTTTGCGTTAGAAATACTAGAAGCAATAAATAGAACAAGTAAGCCTAATAACCAGTAACGAAACAACATCAACGGTAACGTTTCAGACCCCTGCATCAGTCACCAAGCGAAAATCTTCAAAATTGTTTTTGTTGACAGTTATTCTGAAATTCGTCACACATTCTTTGAAAAACACAGTCTTTATTTACATGGAAACTTCCAATCTCACCAACTTCTCAGAAGATTCTTATATCGAAGTGAGACAATTTTGAGTAAGGCGTAAGGCGAAAATTCATGAGATGATGAAATCGCAACAAGTGTTCTCGTCGTTAATTTCTAAACGAACGACGTCGTTGAAATGACTATAAAGTCACTTGAACGACGTCGTTGTAATGCTGGATTTATCTAGCTTTCCTCCGACCATATATGACATTCCTCTGACAGCCGCAAACATCAAAATTGGTTCAAGCACTGACGTGAAGTCAGGAGCTTTTGCGCGCATATTCTATTGTCCATTCATATCTATTGGCCACTCTTAAGGCCGATTCATATTCTACGTACCGCGTTGGCTCAGCTCAGCAAAATAATGCGATGTGTCCCCTAGAACATGCGCGCAGGAAATGTGCAAAGCATGCAGATTTTTTCGAGCAATGGAATCCGTTCTGGAATTTCAGCCCGCAAGTATATTATAAACACGCAACCCAAAATTTTCTTTTTATTATATTTTCTTTTTGGCCCTCTTATCAATTTGCCCAAATGTCTGTAATTTTCGAATTTTTGGCTCAAAATGGTCTTCAACGATTTGGTTTGACCTACTGATCAAGAATCCGGGGTCGAAATCGATTCTGTCCGGCCGGACTACCGGCCAGGCCGTTAACACGATAACTCTAGAACGGAATGAGCTAGACAGTTGACATTTTCAGAATAGGTTTGAAGGATAAATATCTTGGTTATGTTAGTTAATGGGCAAATCGCTCTAATGGTTTCGGAGTAACGAAAAAAAAATATTTTTTTTGCATCACAACTTTTGAATTCATTTTTTTTTAAGATGCAGTTTCATCATAAGAATCCATAGTTATCATTTTCAACTCTAAGAAGCTAATACTTTCGCAGATATGATGTTCCAAAGTTTCAATAATACATCGTAAGTTCTATGTTTTCACAGAATGTGAACACAGAATTTTTGTGTGTTCGCTATTCATAAATGTCATGTTTTCTAGCTATTAGAGATTGTCAATTCGTAGTTTGAAAATAATTTCTCTTGGAAAGCAAGTATTCGATTCTTGAGTTTGCGAATATATACAAGACTGTTTTGATGTAGTTCATGGAGTCAATAGGAAAGAAGAACATAATGGAATCATCAAAAGAAATTACTGTTCGTTGACCACTGAGGTTAATATTACCTTTTACTTCCTTGAGTGGTGAGACATGTTCCTAAATACAGTATTTTCATAATGTTGCTAGCAAAAAAATACTGAAATATGGATCTACATTTTTGTATCAAACATTTTTTCTTGAGTTAAGGTCCATAATACAGAAAAGGATGTGTTAGTGGTATGAACTATTGAATTTTAAATTATGAAAAAAGGATTGTATTTTATTAATATATTTTGAACTATTAAAATAATTAGTTCGTAATCCACTACCTACTCAAATATCAGGAATAAATGGACAATCTGCTATGATTATCTCCAGCCTTGCTCTAGACATTTCGATGATACTTTCCTTAGGTATTTCGAGTTGTGAAAACTATGCACCGAGTGTAAGTTGCAACAAACCATTTTGAACGACAGTGTCGTTGCTTTTTAACGACAGAATCGTCTCATGAATTTTCGCCTTTACTTGTCTCACTTAATGGCGGGAGGGAAAATTATAACCTACAAAATTTAAAATTGAGCTGTATACTATGGCTGTATTTTGGCGTGCATATCTTTTGAAAATATTTCATAGGTTTCAAAAAAACTCGTTTTTAAAGGAGCTGCTTTTTAGAATAAATTCTTGAAAAATATATACCGTTGCTTGATCCATCACAGAGCAAAGACTTATAACAAAACAATAACATGTAACCTCAAAATGTAGTGAGCAGAATGAGAGATGAACGTGTTCCTTTTTGCGCGTATGTTCTGGGAAACATCGCATTATCATTTTGCCCAAATGTCTGTAATTTTCGTTTTTTTTGTCGAAAATGGTCTCAAACGATGGGGTTCGACTTCCTGATGGAGAATTCGAGGTCAAATTTCATTCTGTCCGGCCGGCCAGCCGTCCGTTGCCACGATAACGGAAAGAGATAGCGACTTGAAATTTTCAGAGTAGGTGGCGCATCGCAATCTGACGGACTAGTTCGTTAATGGGCATAATCGGCCCAATGGTTTCCGAGTAATACATTCGTTTTCAACCACTACAAGTCCGATCGAAATGAAACTTGGTGAATAGTTGTAGAATTCCAAACTTAGGACGTTTATGAAAGTTTGTCAGAATCGTATAACTAGAAAATTTTAAAAAAATTATCAAAAATATGATTTATGTCACCTGAGAACTGAAAGAGATAGCGACTTGCAATTTTCAGGTAAGGTTGTAAATCCGAATGGGACATTTGAGATTGTTTATAGGCATAATCGGCCAAACGTTTTTGGAGTTATACTCATCTGAAATTTGGTTGTAACTCGAAAAATACAAAACCGATTTAATTCAAATATGGTTATCAGTTGTAGAATGCAAATGCGAAAATTCTTGAAAAAATTCCGTGAGAATCATATCACTTAAAAAATTTTCAAAAATCATTAACAAAAATTCTATATAATCAGAAACTATTCGTCTGAAATCGCTGAAATTTTGCGATAACCTTCAAAACCTAACTCTTCTGCCAAGTTCCAAGTTTGAACATGATCGGATTTATATTGTTAGAGATCCGAGCAGCCATGTGAGTTCAGTAGCTGGATGGGTGACCGTTGTAGCGATAACTTTCGAACGAAAGCAGATAGGGACTTGCAATTTCTTAGGCACATCCCAATGGGAGAATTATGTTCGTTTTTGGGCATAATCGGTCCATCGTATTATTTCCTCGATAACTCAAAAAATATAGACTTGATCGAATTGAAGCTTGGTAACTAGTTTTAGAATATCGACATGAAGACGTGTGTAAAATTTTGTCAGAGCCGTACTCCTAAAAAAAATTTTAAATATTACGAAAAAAAAAATGGTTCAATCAGTGCTTGAACCAATTTTATATGTGAGGGGTGAACTGAGTATACAATTTCTCATTTCATAGGATTGATCATATTTCGGAGTGTGTGACTTTTTTCTGAAATTTCAAAACTCTCAAAACAGATTTGTATGTGTATTACAGATCAGTGAAGTCAATTGATCATTTAAAGAACGAGCCCGCAAATTCACCTTACTTCACCACAGAGCTTTTCCCCAATTTATTTTCATTCACTATTCTTCGGAACGGCCTTCCTTACCCAAAAGTATGCACATAATATTAAACACCCAAGTACAAGAAGGAAATATACCAATTTATAACCAGCTTCCATTCCCACCGTCTACGATGTCTACCAAGACTTGATGCTTCTAGTCCAACCGAACTTTTTGTGGTAGACCTCGAAGACCACATACGCCGTTCCCCAGAAATTAATAATCGATTCCAGTTAGACAGATCATATTTCCCACAACGCCTTCGAGCAGGTACATCAGATGCACACAAGACGTCGTCCGGTACCGCCATTCCTAATCATTAATGCAGAAGACAACAGTAATTCGAACTTCCGGCTAGTTTAGATGCGAAGCGAAGACTTTGCATATTGAATTTACTTCCTACCAATTAACATCGAAAGGCTTGATGAACTCTGGCGAAATGACGAACGAGTATAAAAATACTATACGATGTTATGAGGCTTTACTGTATAACCCGAGAAATGAGAATAAGAACATTTTTAACCAGTTAGGTGCCGCCACATAATCAGAAAATCGGGTCCTGCCCAATTTTTGGCTCGCTTGTTCATCTGAACATATGGTCTATCAATTTAATCAACAATTCCAGAGCGTTTCGGCCAATAGGATCTACATAATGGCGTCGGATAATTAATATACTTACGCATGTATTGCACAAACCAAATAAAACCCAAAGGATTTCATTGCTTTGAAGAGAAGCAAGAGCACACGCGTTTATGCCTTCTCGGCCTTCATCAGTACTCTGTAGCTTCACTAGCTTCCCAACAAATTCGACTAAACTGAACCATGTAAAGCCTCTCACAGCCGGCTTGAGCGGTTATATATAAAAGCTCACGCCACCTATGCGACAAAACAAGGAATTCAGCCTTTCCCACCAGTGGAAATTCTAAGCGTGGAATCATATGCCACCATTCGCTCGATTTTAATCGAGAAACGACTCCCGCAGAGTTTAGACAGTATCTTCCTATGGCCATGAACGCTGTTTTGTGTTTTCAAAAATAATAATGAAAAATGGCGATACCGTTGTTAATAAATCAACAAACCCAGAGCGTCTCTGCCAATAGGGCTTAATAATGGCTTCGTATAATTAATATACTTAGGCATGTATTTCACAAATCAAATAAACCCCAGGGGATTGCATTGATTTGCTGAGAAGAAAGAACAGACGCGTTTCTGGCTTCTTGGCCTTCACCAGTACTCTGTAGCTTCCCAAAAAATTCACCTAAACCGAACCGTGTTAAGTCTCTCACAGCCGGCTTGAGCGGTTATATATAAACGCCCACGCCACCTATGAGACAAAACAAGGAATTCAGCCTTTCCCTACCAGTGAATTATGCGCCACCTATGAGACAAAACAAGGAATTCAGTCTTTCCCCATCAGTAAATGATATACCATTATGCAGACCCTATGGGCAGGAACACTCTGGAGTTGTTGAGTTATTAGCAACGGTATCGCCATTTTACATTATTATGTCTATTGATTTGCCCAAATGTCGGTAATTTTCGAAGTTTTGGTCGAGAATGGTTTCAAACAATTAGTTTCGACTCATTGATGAAGAATCCGAGGTCAAACATCATTATGTTCGGCCGGCAGTCAGCAATGAGTTAGTGAGTTGGAATTTGCAAAGCAGGTTTGGGATCCAAATACGACGGCTAAGGTCGTTAATGGGCGAAATACATCGAGAAGTTTCGGAATTATAGTCAACTGAATTTTTTTTCCCAATAACTCGAAAAATACTGATCTTATCGAATTAAAGAAAGGTAGTAAATTGAAAAATACCGGAACGAAAACTTAGTGCAGAATTTTGCGAGGATCGCATGACTGGAAAAAAAATATATATTTAAAAAATTCTGTATCCGTCCGATATCGTTGAAATTGCGTGAGAGCCTTCAAAACATACAGTAATGTTCTAGATTTGAACTCTATCGGATCTATGGGGAATAAAAAAAAATCACAAAAAAAGTGGACCAGTTTGTTTTAGTCACCTAAATAAGTATTCAGATAAAAAGTTGATAGAAATACCTTTCAGGGAGCATCTATCAAATTTCAAGAATATGTTGGTACCTACTCCTGAAGAGTTAAATTAATCTGTGGTTTAAATATTCATTATTATTTTAAATGATATGACTGTTAAAACAGCCAAACCTGCCTGAAAATGAGATAAAATGCTGAGATATAGCAAATCTTGGCGAACATTTTGATAGGATGCTGGGCTATTCTTCCTCTGAAGACGATCTGTTTGTTTTGGGTTAAATTGCCATCAGTTTGGAAGCAGAATAAGATGCCAACAAAAAATGCTGGGTCAGAAACATAAATCAAAGGAGGGAAACCTACGGTGAATTTCATCACTTTTTTTCCGACCTCATACAAAATAACAAGAAATATTTCAAATATTTCCTACAGCCTACAACAAGCATTTACTACTGAATAATACCGCTGACTATAGAACACGGATCAAGAATACAATTCTGAATCTTCTCCTCGCCTGATACCGCCCACTTGAGCGAAGCGTCAGGAAAAACTACTGCTAGTTGCCCCGAAGCGAGTCTCCATTTAATTCAACGTAAACTTCTTGGGCGAAAAACGACGCGCCTCTTCCAATGGTGCGCGTCTACCTTTAGGATATTGAGAAATGAAGGACCGCTTCCAAAAATGGTGGATCATCGTGAAATCAGGAATCAAGGAGCTTCCCTGTGCGCACCCTCTCAGGGTAGCCTGTAAAAGGTTTTTCATCTCACACGGACACAAAAAAAAAATCTGAATTCAAGAAGAATACACACACAAAATTTGATGACAAAAATGAGATTTCGTTCAGTCTAAATTTTGGGTCTGTGTGCTACACGTTACTACTGGGTAAAATTTGCTTTACATTACATAAGTGAACAATGTAATGAACATAATCAAGAAACATACAGTGTGGTCTAACGAAAACTTAACACGTCGATTATCCGGTCAATTTCTGATTTGGGGAGGAACAGCTTTTCCGCTCTTTGCAGCCCCGTAACTGCAACCCACTAACGGAGGTGAGCACAACCACTTGATTTTGAATAGGGAAGATGGGTATTGCGATAACTCATTTTGAAGATCTTATCGAGTACTATCTGATCCTGAAATTTCACTTCGAAATTTCCATCGATAACGAACATTACTCAAGATTTCTGGTGTTATTTGACTGCATTCATCAATGATCCGAGTTCGCACAAACAATCCAGCGACTCAAGCTGGGTAGCTTAAATTTTCGATTTCAGGTAACTCCATAGAAAAAGTCCAGTGGAGCCATATCTTCCAATCCAGGCGTGAGGATACTTTTCATCTAAAAACTGACGCACGGGTTGAACGAAATGAGGTGGTGCGCCATCTTGTTGGAAAATGATCATTTGATGGTCTTCTGCATTCTCCAATACTTGCACGAGGGCTGGATAAATAGCGTTCTCCAATAGATCTGAATAAATTTGACCAATGAGATTATCGGGCATAAAAAAATTAAATGAGCAATCATGAGAATGAGAACTGCACCATGGAAGAAATCAAATTAAATCTGGCCAATTTTGCCCAATAACGAACTTAACCGAGATATTCATCTCCCTAACCTACTCTGAAAATTTCAACTACCTAGCTCATTCCGTTCGAGAGTTATTGTAGGAAAACTTTTTTTTAAATTTTCAAAATTTTTTTTTGACACTTGCGGTAATCTGGTCAATACAAAACTTCACATGCGTATAAAGGTCATGATTCTACAATTTGATGCTAAATTTCAGATAGCTCGAGTGATCGGTTTCGGAAATATACATAAAAAATATTTTTACTAAAATCGGCCATAACTCCGAAACCGCTTGATGGATTTCGCCCATTAGAGAGCTCGTCCGAGATATTCACGCTCCAAACCCACCTTGCAAATTTCAATCCGCTAACTCCTTTCGTTCGAGAGTGATAGTGCCTACGACCGGCCGGGCAGAATCGATTTCGACCTTGGATTCTTGATCAGTGAGTCGAACCAAATCGTTTGAGACCATTTTCAGCCAAAAATTCCAAAATTACAGACACTTGTGCAAATTGATAAGCACTCTGTTCCGAGGAACTAGAGCGCCAAAAAAACGTATAAACGCCAAAGTTTCGTATAACTTATGCTTTCAATATTTACGTAATATTTTCAAACATTTTTGGGTGAGGTCCCCGTTAATCGCTAAAATACGAGTATTCAAACCCCAATATTTTTGAAGTTATAATATTCCCTTCCGTCAGTCCCGTCATAAATTGAGAGAACTGAGCATTCTATGTCTATGTATGAAAAGCGGTCTCACTACTCTCAGATCTCTGACTTCATGTTCCGTTCCGAAATGTAAGACTTTTCTGTGAAAAACTAATTTCGGAGCAAACAACTGAGATTTTTCTCACTTCGCTCACAATTCTTCGATTGATTAGATAATGTCATGTCTCAGGAAAATAAGTTGACATTATGACAATTCATACATAGAATAATTATGTCATTCTGTGACAACGTAGAAAAACGATTTATTATTGAAATTTTGAAAAATCATATCTCCGAAAGTATTAGCTTGTTAGAGTTAAAAAGTATATCATTGGATTCTTATGGTAAAATTGCTTATTGAAAAAAATTTAATTCGGAATTTGTTTTGAAAAAAAAAATTTGTTTTTGTTACTCCGAAACCATCTGTCCGATTTAGCCCCATAAAAACTTAGCCGAGATATTTATCTCCCAAACCTACATTGAAAATTTCAACTGTCTAGCTCATTCCGTTCGAGAGTAATCGTGCCTACGGCCGGCCGGCCGGGCAGAATGAATTTCGACCACGGATTCTTGATCAGTGAGTCGAATCAAATCGTTTAAGACCATTTTCATCGAAAAATTCAAAAATTAAAGACATTTGGGCAAATTGATAAGCACTCAGTTCCGAGGAACTAGAGCGCCAAAAAGGGCTGATTATGTGATTTCTATAAATACCCGCCCAAACATTTAATTTTTGGGGACACTAAGTATGCACCTCACGAAAAAATCTTGGATTTTCATCGGACCAATACTGACAGTTATGCCGGTTTACAATGCCGTTAAGGTAAAACAGATATCGAACAAGTAGTTTTGATTACCGTTGTTCATTTCACTGGCCACTTCACAGAACTGGAGTCCGCGATCGGGATCATCCTCATTCAGTTCCTGAACCAATTTTATCTTAAAAGGATAGAATTTATGTTGTTTCAGGATTCTCATGATTGTTGTGCTTGAAACACCAGATACATCGGACAATTTCCTGTGTCGGATACGAATAATATGCTCAAGATGATTTCCACATTGCCTCTTCCACTATTTTCGCTATTATTTCATTATCGATGGATATTTTGAAGCGAAATTTTAGGGTCAGATAGTACTCGATACGATCTTCAAAATTAGTTATCAGAAGACCCCTCATCCTTATTCAAAATCAAGGGGTTGTGCTCACCCCCGTTAGGGGGTTGAAGTTATGGAGATGAAAAAAGCGGAAAAGTTCTTTCTCCTTGAATCAGAAATTGATCGGTCGGAGCTATTTTCCACATTTTCATTTTAAAGTCGGAAATTCGAGGTGACAAGTATTCGCTGGACCACCCTGTATTTCATATAATATATGTATAGACATAGCTATATGGATGCTTTCATGTGATATCTCAATTCTGCATAGGTACTAACTAAATTGTTGAAAATTCAGAGGGGGTTAAATTTTTATCCCTACAGAGATTCACTTTTTCGATATGGAGTGGTCGTTGGGTATCGAAGGGGGCCTTTCTCCACCGCGAACAATAGGATCTTCAGCTGATAATCCTCATCATTTTGTAGGTACACCCAGTTCACTTAAAAATTATACATTATAAAGTGACTGAAAAAAAAAATTCAAATATATAAACTGCACAGGCACAAAAAACATGACAAACTTGAGACTCAAATTAGAATGCATCTAAACGCAGCAGAAATTACAGAGAACAAACATACCTACCAGAAGCAGCCTGTACCTTCAGTCTCCGTCGAAAAGAATGCAATAAAATCAGAATGACAAATTATACCAAGTGATCTCATTAAAATTCATAATTAGACTGAGTGACGCTGAATAGGACTCACCCTTCTAGTATAATTGCCAGATCTCTTGTTCTTGCACACTTTACCTGTCTTCAGAGGGCTAATATAGAAACTCGTAGAAGGAATAATAGTAATATGCAGGGGCGGATTAGAGTTAATATTGCTGATAGAAAAATTCATAAAATTGAAAATCCATATTAATTCTTGCATACCGATTTCATTGCCTCAAGTTAATATCAATACTTTCTTCGTTTGTGGAACAACCAGAAGTCGCAGGGTGCAAAATCAAGCGAATAAGGAGATTGCGGAACAATGGGGTTGAAATTATGGTGAACAATTTTTCTCGAACTAATACAGTGTGAGGCAAATATCATGAATTTTCTGCCATAATTCTAGCTTCTTGAGGCGTAGAGTAAACGACTCTCAATAGTCCAGCGGCTCCAAAATTAAGGTTCAATTATCACGTTGTTGTACATTAGATATGAATTTATTCTATCAGGCCAAAGTCTTAGCCAGGCTATTTATTATAGCCCTGCCATTTAAGTGAAAAATGGGCATAATGGATTGGAGTAAAACAAAGATTCTGATGACAGACTTTGATGATTAAAAGAAAACTTAAAGAGTTGAACTGTATTTTATTGAACAAAAAAAAACAATTTTGCAGATTGTCCAATTGAAATTGAGCATTTGGCTAGATTTCAATCAGGTGAACTGTGCTACTTGCCAATAACTAAGAAAAGACACACGGTGAAGTATTTATTGATTTTAAACATCAACAAATCAACAAATATTCCGCGTGGCCGGGCTAGATCACCTCATCGCTCAGTGTTCCCCGAGGAAAGCATCATTCAAGGACAGACACAAACCCAGGGTTTCATGGTTATTACCAATCATCAGTGTGACTTAGCCGACACCGAATGACACCGAAGGCGTTCTAAGGAAACTTAAATCCATCTGTCGCGAACTGGTAGGGAAAGAAACCCACTAGCGGCACCTATGGAAGTCCTTACAAACTCCGACCCTCTTCGATGAAGAAACCGTGAGCGATAATCAGCGATGTTCATTCTTTTGCCGTAAAAGGGTCAGGGATGGCAAAGCCATCTACCTATATATGCAACCTTTACGGACTGAAAACGTCCGGTTTAGTGTGGTTAGATAAACCACGATCCAGTGAAATTTCAATGAGGTGAACTGTGCTACTTGCCAATAACTAAGAAAATACTCACAGTGAAATATTTATTGATTTCAACCATCAACAAACAAACAAATATTACTGGCCACGCGGAATATTTGTTGATGGTTAAAATCAATAAATATTTCACCTTGTGACTTTTCTTGGCTAGATTTGTTGGAGAAAGAGTTAGAACTTACCAATTTCTATGTAAAGTGATATTGTGCTACTAAATATTTTTCAAAGTGTGACAAATTTCAGAAAATATTCAATAACAAATAATTCTAAAGATTTTCACTCAGTGTCTGATGAAGGAGTCTGATTTGGGCTCTAAAACGTTACAAAAATATTATTTTATCGTTAGTGTTGTTTCGTTACTGTTTATTAGGCAGAATTATCCAATATATTGCTTCGGAAAAATATCTATTATTTCTAATGCAGAACCAATTTCAAAAAATTTAAGCCAGTACCTGGATGGTCTGGCTCTGTCTATAAATTTGAACAGCGCGCCCAAGCTCCTGGCCACAGTGCTTTTCCAACTTGTTCTTATTAAACAGCAAAAAAAAACTTGAATACAAAGCGATGCAACTTAATGCATAATTTTGAAATTTGCTTTTCTTCAATTCAACTTACTTATATTTCTATTGATGCTATCGACATTCAACGCTTAGAAGTCCGTCTCTGATACCTGAAACCTACTCTCAAAGCTGCTGAAACACATTTCAATTTTCAGCTGTTGAGACCGTAACTTCTCCTCTAGAGTCTTCTACCCCCTCCATCCTATTAAATCTTCGATTGAGCTTTTCGGTGAGATGTCTCAGCCAACTTGATACACGCGTGTAGCTTAGTAGCCGATTTTAACGCAGGAAGTATACGTTGAGCGTGCTCAGTAGTAGTAGCGTGCGCGTGTGAGGCTTTTAAATCGTAATCTGTTGGAAGTTTGACATTTTCCCGAATCAAAGACGATTTTTTGGAGTTTATTCTGCTCAGGTATGTGCTTTTCACACTGTTGTAGTATGGATTTGAGTGATTGAACGGGATGACACGGATTTATATCAATTCTGTGGCAAGGCCAAGTAGTTTGAATCGGTGTCAGTGGAAAATTTTTGGAAATTCACTTCAGGTGTATTTGCAACGCTATACACTATTTACTATATTGATTATTGGGCTATTGAGTTCATTTAAAATAGACCAAATACGAAAAATGTTCACACAATATCTTACCTTTTGTGTTTTCATGTTATGTGTCTTTTTCGTTCGTAGATGGTGTAAAAAGAGTTTCTAAGGGATCTCCTGAATAAGTTATTTTTATACAAGAGAAGTAGATACTTATATATTCAGTTGACATTGACGATCTTTGATATAAACAGGGTGTTTCTTTAATGTTGGCTGCATGATTAATGATTCAAACAGAAATGCTCAAATCAGTTGAAGCAAACAAAAGCATTTTTGCTATATTTGTTTTGAACTTGCTCTGAACTGAATCTGACGAGAATTGTAAAACAGAAACGATACATATTACTGCAGAAAAATGTATCGGTTAAGACACTACAATAGAATTTTTCTCCACAAAAATAATCTATCCAAACTTGCTTAATATCGCCCATGTGCGGTCTCAAATGAAACACTCCAGAAAAAACATTATTTCCCAAGCTAAATACTCCTTATTTCGAAACTGTCACACCTGTCACTGAAAAATATTCCCTCCAATGCCTTACTTAAAGCCAAAGGAATTTCAGATGCTCCCTGTATACTTATCGAAAACTGAAATCGGATATTGCATCTATATAAATCATTTATTATACCTATTCATTCCATATACATACTTCTTATTTTTGCGCGCATGTTCTGGGGAAGATCGCGTTATCATTTCGCCCAAATGTCTGTAACTTTCGAATTTTTTGCCAATAATGTTCTCAAACGATGAAGAAGCAATAATTTGGTCATCAACCAATACAGATCCGGTTGAATTGAAACTCAGTAGCTAGTTGTAGAATACTGACACAAAGACGTTTTATGAGATCACTAGAAAATTTAAAAGAATATTATTTATGTCTCGATAACTTGAGAACGGAACGATATAGAGACTCGCAATTTTTAAGATAGGTTGTGGATCTGATTGCGACATTTGGGTTTGTTATTAGACATGTCATCCAAACGCTTTTGTAGTTATATACATCTGAAATTATTTTGTTATTTCCGCAATAATTCGAAAAATACGAATCCTATCCATTTTAAACATGGTAAATAGTTGTAGAATGCCGACGCAAAAATTCTTGCAAAATTTCGCGATGATCGTGTTCCTAGAAAATTTCAAAAAAATCATTGAAAATCATTGAAAAATAATTCTATATATCAGAATCTATTCGTCAGACATCGCTGAAATTTTGCGAGAGACTTCAAAACCTAACTTTATAGCCTAGTTCCAAGTTTGACCCTGATCGGATCTATATTGTTGGTGATCCGAGCAGCCTTGGTTGAGTTCATTAAAGCTGATCGTTGCCTCCATAACTTTCGGAGGAAAAGAGATAGGCACTTGCAATTTTGTGGGTAGGCTGCGCATCCGAATGGGAGTGTTAAGTTCATTGAGTTGTTGGGTACAGTTGGCCCAACGATTTCGGAGTTATACTCATCTGGAATATAAAAAATTATCGATAACTCAAAAAATACAGACCCGATCGAATTGAAACTTGATAACTAGTGAAATTCGTGAGGTCCATTAGAAATTTTCAATAAAATAACGAAGAAATATTATGTGTCTCACGATAACTTGAGAATGGAAAGAGATAGCGATCTTCAGGGTAGGTTGCGCATCCGAATGCGACATTTAAGTACTTTAGTTAGTATAATTGACCAAACGGTTTTGGAGTTATAATCATCTGTAATTTTGTTGATATTTCTCTATAACTTAAAATATGCAAATCTGATCAAATTAAAATTCTGTGATTACTTGTAGAATGCCGATACATTAATTTTCGCGGAATATCGTGAATATCGTATCCCGGAATTAATTGAGGCGTAAGTTTTTACGTATTTCAATTCCAATAGAATACATATGTCAGAATTAAAAATTCTGTGATCATATACGATTCTATCGTTTCTGAAGTATATCATTGAAATGATATGAAATGTATTCATATATATTATGAAAGCTGAGAAAACGGTGTATATCGATGCTAATTTCGATTAAGAGTGTCCAATAGAGGTGAGTAGACAACAGAATACGCGCGCAAAAGCTCCTGGCGTCACGTCAGTGCTTGAACTAATTTTTCCTCATAATATTTGTTGTCAGTATAAATTTTCAAAATTCGAATATCCTCTCCAATTCCGTATGATGTTCTTGACCCAATATCTCGAGTAGGTATGCTAGGCTTCAATTCAATACAGGCGAATAGTTTCCATATTCAGGCCTATTCACTATCTATGTACATTTATCAATGTTGACTTGAAGTCAAGTTGATTTACCTCATTTTCATAACAACATTGACTTGATTTCATATTCACCAACTCATGTTGAAACCAAAGTCAACCATAAGTCAACATTGACAAGAAAACTCAATATATAAATCTGACAACAGCGTAGTAGTTCTTAAGTTTCATAATATTCTATGTTTTATCAATTGTACTCTTTGGTTTTACTTTTTATTCTAACCTATACTTAGTTTTCAAATTATTCAAATAATCTGGAGTTTTTAGAGGCGGGAGAAAGTACGGAAGGAACACTATTTCGACAAACGTTTAATTTGATATAAATATAGTACAGTTTGTACAAATAAGTACTAGTTGATTAGTAATATTAATTGGTAAATGGCCCCAACAGGAAAAAACCCATTACTCAACGACTAAGAGCCCTCATCGCTTTTATTGAGAGCAATGAGGTGCTTAGATATTGTAAAGGTGAGCCTAGTGTGAAATAAGAAGCCTGGAGTAATTTAGCCAAAACACTTCTTTGGAAATGCAAAAAAAATTGTTTAAGTGGCCATCAGAAAATGTAAGAGGATTATTTGCGTTCCTTAATTACCGGCAGTTTATATGCAGAGCTCTTCTACCGAAATAATAGTATGTAAGATTACAAAATGCCATACTCATTTCATTTTATGAATATATCATCAATTAAATATTGAACTTACTTTTGTAATAATTCTTCTCTTATAAGATAAAAAAATATTAAACATTAAATAGTAACAACACTAATTACCACTGTATTTATTTTGGTTCAAGTCAACAATTTATATCTTGGCAAGTGCTTCGAAGGACTTGCCTGGAGTCAATTGACATTTGTCAACATATATCTACAAATCAACTAAAATTATGGTTAGTCAATACCAAAACTATGTACATGTTGATTATTTGTAGATTCTTGACTTCGTGTTGGCTTGAAGTCAACAATTGATATGATTTCAACTGATACAGAATAGGAAATGTTGACTTTAGGTTGCTTTCAGAAAAAATATTTTCGCAAAATTTCCGACAATAATATGTGTATATCGAGTTGGAATCTAGACCTTGGCTGTAAAATGAGGTTTTGAAGGCTGAATTTTTCAAAAATTTCTAGTTATATGATCCTCACTAAATTTTGTATAAGTCTTCGTGTCAATATTTTTCATCTAACTACCGAGTGTCAATTCGATCAGATCAGTAATTTTCGAGTTATTGGGATAACACACTTTCAGATGCTGTAGCTCGGAAACTATTCTGCTGATTTCGCCCATCAACTAAGTTAATCTAGATGTTTATGCCACAAACCTACCCTACAAATTTCAACTCTCTAACTCATTTCGTTCGAGAGTTGTTGTGCTCACGGACAGCCGGCCGGACAGAATTAAGTTTGACCTCGGATTCTTCGTCAGTGAGTGGAAACAAAACATTTGAGAGCATTTTCTGCCAAATATTCGAATATTACAGACATTTGAGCAAACTCGATTACTTAAATTCGCCAAGAATAAGAATGATATTCAATATAGGTACCGAATCTTTATTCGTGAAATCAGGCATTTTGTCGAAACTTTAGTAAACAGTGAGGAAATCCCTGTGGACAGGAGCTTTGGCGCTCTTGTTCAAACTTTGACCATTCATCTCTGAAATTATTGGTTTCTCAGAGTTAGGAATGATATCAATGGATTCTTATATTTGAACTGCATCTTAAAAGAAACTAAATTAAAATTAAATGACGAACTATTCCGAAATATTCATTCCTCAAATATACTCTGCAAAAAATTATATTATATCAATTGAAGCTTATGAATATTCCAGTTTTGTTTTCACTGAAGATATTCTGAATCCAATTTGATAAACTTACCAAATTATATATTTCCATCATCATATGGATTATCCAAGGGCATATAGGGTAGGGGTAATTATAATATCCTATAATTGGTCATTTTGCATTCAATCTCTTTGTTTGTTTGAACAGAAATACATTTGACATGTCTGTTGTAGGTAGATAAGTTTACATGCATGAACAGTGAACACATATAGAACACAGACAGATAGAATACGCATAGATAGAATGCTCCGAAAGTATTAGCTTGTTAGAGTTGAAAATGATATCGATGGATTCTTATGATGAAACTGCATCTTCAAAAATATTTAATTCGAAATTTATAATGTAAAAACAAATTTTTTTTTTCGTTAGTCCGAAACCATCCGGCCGATTTTGTCCAATAACGAACTAAACCGAGATATTTATCTCCCAAACCTACTTTCAAAATCAACATCTAGGTCATTCCGTTCGAGAGGCGGACGGCCGGACAGAATCGATTTCGACCACTGATTCTTGGATCAGTGGGACGAACCAAATCGTTTAAGACCATTTTCAGCCAAAAATTCGAAACTTACAGACAAATTAATAAGCACTCTCTTCCGAATAACAAGGGTGCCAAAAAGTTTCAAACCATACTCAGATTTTTGACAGTATACCATTCGAGGTAAGAAGATTGTAATAATCGCACATAAACCATGGCTATGGTGTATCGCGAAACTTTGATAGCTCTTTTAGTTGTCGAATCAATGAGATTATAATATGTTGTTTTTCAGTTGATTTTTAATGCAACCATCGGATTAAATCAATAATCAAGCTAATTAAAACTCCGTGAAACGCACCCCTGTGAATATTTCAGTTTCAGACTTGGTAGTTTCAGGAATATTTCAATCAACATTTGACAATTCAGATTGCTTAAACCATCAGTTCCCTTGCAGTTCAACATTCAATACGCTGAGATATATTAGGCTTTACATTTCGATAAGCTTCTCAATGCTTTCAAGTATATTGAATGTAGGCTTATTGGGGCAATATGAATTCCGTCTGGAACTGAACCATGCCATTATGCAAATACCGAATTTGAGTTCATAAGTGAATTAATTCTTGCCTTTCAATTATACTCGAATTGTGGCTGATGCTTTGTCCACCCCTCATGAGTTGTGGATGTGATACATTTTCAATAATTATGGGCTTTGGACCGAATATATCGCATACATCATAATGAACATACTGGTTTTTACGTTAATTCCCGTAAATTGGATGACAATGGTTTTATTGTATTCTCTCCGAGATTTACTTATTCAATGAAATTGTGCTTATTTCGAGGTGTGTTTTCCAGCTAGACTATTCTTGGTTAATATATATATATATATATATATATATATATATATATATATATATATATATATATATATATATATAATAATGTTTACATGAAGCTTGAGATATGATCACTATTTGAAGTAGTTTAAATCGTGACAAGATGAATTTCCTTCAAGTGATGACCGAGACAATCAAACATGAGATTGAGAAATATTGGTATAGAAAGATTCCTAAGGATGATTGAAACATGAACATCTGAATTCTGAAACTCCAAGTGAAGCTTGGTTAAAGTAATAATAGTTCTTGGAGTACATACTACATACTGTAGAAGAGGCAAATGTATTATACAATATAAAAGTTCAACCCAAACACAAATCAATTCAATAAAAATGAAATTAATGGAAGTACAGACGTAACGTCAGGAGATTTAGCTAACTTGTATAGTAACAATTTTTGCGCGCATGCTCTAGGGAACAGTGTGCTATCATTTTGCCCAAATATCTGTAATTTTCTATTTTTCAACTTTCGGAAGGAAGGAGAGAGCGACTTGAAATTTTCAATAATTTATGCAATACAGATCCGATCGAATTGAAACTTGGTAATTAGTTGTAGAATACTGACAGAAAGACTTGTGTGAAATCGCTAGAAAATATTAAAAAAATTATCAAAAAATATTATGTATACCTATCAAATACGGTCCGATATCGCTGAAATTCTGCGAGAGCTTTCTAAACCTAAGTCTACAGCTAGGTTAGAAATTTGAACAGGGATCTATATTGTTGGAGTTATTGAAAATATATTGGAAACTAAACAGCGTTGGTCGAGTTAAGTATCTGGATGAGTGACCGCAAGGGCGTAGCCAGGGGGGGGGTTTTGGGGGTTCAAACCCCCCCCGAAATGTTATTTTTCTCTTACAAAAAAAAAATTTTGCTGCAGAAAGTGACTCTTACACCCCAAAACCCCCCCCACGAAATTAATTCCTATTTCAAAACCCCCCCCGAAATGAAATCCTGGCTACGCCCTTGAGTGACCGTTATTACGACAACTTTCGAACGGGCAGAGATAGCGCTGCGACTTGCGATTTTCACGTTAGGTGACGCATCTGAATGCGATGGTTGAGTTCATTTATGGATATAATCAGCCAACCAGTTCTGAAGTCATACCCATATGTTGGTATGTAAGTTATGTTTAAATGAAACATTTTTTATTAACTTGACGCTTCCACATAGATTGACCGATAACATTGTTTTGAGCGAGGATTAGAGGACCTAACGTCAACGCTTTTACCACATTTGTGAAAATGCTATCAAACGATTGGATACGACTCCCTGATGAAGAATCTGAGGTCAAATTTGAATATGTCCGGCCGGCCGTTGCCATGATAACTTGAGAACGGAAAGAGATAGCGACTTGAAATTTTCAGGGTAGGTGGCGCGTTCCAATACGACGGACAATTTCGTTAATGGACATAATCGTCCCAACGGTTTCCGAGTAATAATTTTGTTTTCATCCAATACAGATTCGATAGAGTTGTTGTATAATACAGACTTAAATACAGAATGTGCAATTTTGTGAGAATCGAATAACTAGAGAATTTAATAAAAAATTATAAAAAAAATATTCAGCTCACGATAACTTGATTGCGGAAGGAGATAGCGACATGCAATTTTTGGGTAGGTTGTGTACTCAGCCAAACAGATCTGAAGTTATACCCGAGGTTATACCTATCTGGAATTTCGTTTTCAATTCCTCCTTAACTCGAAAAATATGAAACCAATCCGATTCAAACATGGTAATTAGTTGTAGAATGCTGACGCGCAAATTTTTACGAAGTTTCGTGAGGATCCCTATGAAGTGCTAAAAAAATCATTGGAAATATTTGAAAAAAATCCTATTCCTATCTCAGAAACTATATCGCTGAAATTTCGCCAAAGGCTTCAATACCTAACATTACAGCCAAGTTACAAATTTGAACACGAGTGGATCTATATTGTCGGAGATCCGAGCAGCCTTGGGTGAGTTCAGTAGCTGGAAGGGTGACCGTTGCCTCGATTACGAAAATAGATAGAGACTAGCAAATTTTCAGAGTAAGTTGCGCATCCGAATGGGTTAAGTTTGTTGTTGGGCATATAATCGGCCCAACGGTTTCGGAGTTATACCCACCTATTATTTTCTCGATAACTCAAAAATACAGACACGATCGAATTGAACCTTGATAACTAGTTGTAGAATATCGACATAAAGAAGTGTGTGAATTATTGAGAGGATCGTATCACTAGAATTTTAAAAAAATTACGAATAATTATTATGCATTTCACGATAACTTGAGAACGGAAATTGATATTTACTTGCAATTTTCAGGGTAGGTTGCGCATCCAAATGCGACAAATAGTTTTGGAGTTAAATACATCTGAAATTCTGTTGTGTTTCCCTCTATAACTTAAAATATACAAATCTGATCCAAATAAAACTCTGTAATTACTTGTAAAATGCCGACCCACTAACTTTCGCGAAATTTCGTGAATATCGTATCCTGTATTTACTTGAGGCATAAGTTTTTTCGTATTTCAATTCTATTAGAATACATATGTCAGAATTGAACCTTCTAAGATCACAGACGATTCTCTCGTCATTAAAATGGAATGAAATGTATTCATGCATTATAAAAGCTGGGAAAACGTTATACATTGATGCTAAATTCGATTAAGATTGTCCAATAGGGGTGAGTAGACATAATAGAACATGCGCGCAAAAGCTCCTGATTTCAAGTCAGTGCTTGAACCAATTTTTCCTTCAGCACTCTTTTCAATGTATAGTAACAAAATTGTTTTGCGTCCTGAACAGAAAACAAAAGTTTATTTTCCTTTCAAATATTTCTTTTTTGACCGTATATATCACCGTTTTCTTGAAACAACCGAAACTACATTCAATTGTCTAATGAAAAGAATTGAATTCGATATCAGGAATACCGGTATATCAAGAAGAAGAAGCTTCATATTTTTAATTCTTAGAACTTGAAGAGTCAACCAAAAGGGTAGAAGCAGATGTTCATCTAAGTAAAATGAATAGATTTCTTCAATTAAATATAATAGAAGAAAAAGATGAGGAGAAAAATCAGAGAAGCTTTGTCTTTGTCGTCGTATTGGAGACCTTCTAAATATCATCGTTATGATTTTGTTTGGATTGTTGGCTTTCAATGGTTATTTTAGACTTAACACGTGTTGCAGGAGGGACATTTATAGACCGGCAAAAGGGAATTTGACTTAGGTCTAGTGAAAGTCTATACGATATCGAATCTCCGATATAAATGTTAAAGAGAATAGTACTGGGATGAGTAATATATTTTGCGGATAAATGTCAGCAGGTTTGGTGAATTATTTTAGAGATTTATATGAAAAATTTCGATAAACAAGGGGCAAAAAAAATGTTTCAAGCACTGGCGTGTATAGTAAGGAGCTTTTACGCGCATGTTCCATTTTCTATGCACGTCTCGTGCGAAGTCGAGAGAGCATACTTTCTGAAATATAAAATTTTTCAAGACAGCTGGAAAAAATTAAAATTTAACATCAAATCGACAAAATTGCTGTTCATGTTTTATTAACCTTCTACTGGACACTGTTAATCGAATTTACCATCGATATAGACCGTTTCCTCAAATTTATAAGATATGAATACATTTCTACCATTTTAATGGCAGTCTTGAGAAACGAGAGAATCGTCTATGATCACAGAATTTTTAATTCTGACATGTATTCTCTCGGAATTTGAATTGTTTAAATATCTAATAATATAAGGAAAAACTTATTTGACAAGCAATTTCAGGGTGAGACAAGGAATTTGCGCGTCGGTATTCTACAAATGATAAGCGAGTTTTAATTGGAACGGTTTTGTATATTTTGAGTTATAGAGGAAATAACAACAAAAATTCAGTTGTGTGTCTTATCCATTTGGCCGATTATGCCGATTAACGAACTCAAATGGTGCATTTGGATGCGCAACCTACCCTGAAAATTGCAAGTCGCTATCTCTTTCCGTCCTCAAGTTATCGTGTCAACGGTCACCCATCCAGCTACTTAACTCACCCAAGGCAGCTCGGACCTCCAGCAATATATATACAATCGTGTTCAAACTTGGAACTTGGCTGTAGATTCAGGTATTGAAGGCTCTCGCAAAATTTCAGCGATGTTGGACGTAAGTTTCTGATATACAGGGTGAGTATTTGTGTTGTACATTAATTTCAACACATTTTAAATTCAAAACACTTTTTGCGCGTATGTTCTGGGGAACATCGCGTTATAGTTTTGCCCAAATGTCTGTAACTTTCGAATTTTTTGACGAAATTGGTCTCAAACGATTCAGTTCGACTCCCCAATGAAGAATTCGAGGTCAAATTTGATTCTGTCCGGCCGGCCGTCCGTTGCCACGATAATTTGAGAACGAAAAGAGCTAGCGACTTGAAATTTTCAGGGTGGATGGCGCATCGCAATACGACGGACAAGTTCGTTAATGGGCATAATCGACCCAGTGGTTTCCGAGTAATAATTTTGTTTTCAACCAATATAAATCCGATCGAATTGAAACTTGGTGAGTAGTTGTAGAATATGAACCTAAGCACGTTTGTGAAATTTTGGGCGAATCGTGAGGCTAGAAAATTTTAAAAAAATTATTAAAAAATATTTTTGTTGTCACGATAACCTGAGAACGGAAAGAGATAGTGGCTTGAAAATTTCAGGTTAGGTTGTGCATCTGAATGCGACATTTGAGTTTGTTTATGAGCATAATCGGCCAAACAGTTTTAGAGTTATAGCCATCTGAAATTTTCTGAAATTTGGTGGTTTTTTTTCCTCATTAACTCGAAAAATACCAAACCGATTGAATTCAAACTTGGTTATTAGTTGTAGAATGCCAACGCGAAAATGTTCACAAAATTTGGTGAGGATAGCATTTGTAGAAAATTTTTAATAAATCATTGAAAATAAAAAAAAAATTCTATATATCAGTAACTATCCGTTCGAAATTGCTGAAATTTTGCAAGAGCGTTCATAACCTAACTCTACTGCCAAGTTTCAAGTTTTAACACAATCGGTTGAATATTGTTGGAGATTCGAGCATTCTTGTGTGAGTTCAGTAAATGGGTGACCGTTGCCTCGATAACTTTCGAACGAAAGAAGATAGGGACATGTAATTTTCAGGGTAGGTTGCGTATCCGAAAAGGAGAGTTGAGTTTGTTTTTGGGCATAATCGGTTTAACGGTTTCCGAGTTATATCCACCTGGAATATTATTTCCTTGATAACTAAAAAAATAACGATTCGATTGAATTGAAGCTTGGTAACTAGTAGTAGAAAATCAGCATAAAGACGTGTTTAAAATTTTGTAAGAACCGTACCCCTAGAAAATTTGAAAAAAATGACGAAAAAAAAAAATTTAAGAACCGCACCCCTAGAAAATTAAAAAAAAATCACGAAAAAAAATTGGTTCAAGCACTGACGTGAAGTCTGAAGCTTTTGCGCGTATGTTCTATTGTCCATTCTTCTGTATTGGACACCCTTAATCGAATTTACCATGGTTAATTATGTTGTCCATTCTCCTGTATTGGACACTTAATTCGAATTTACCATGGTAAATTCGAAATAAGAGTGTCCAATATAGGAGAATGGACAACATAATTAACCATGGTAAATTCGATTAAGGGTGTCCAATACAGAAGAATGGACAATAGAACATACGCGCAAAAGCTTCTGACTTCACGTCAGTGCTTGAACCAATTTTTTCATTCACCATTTTTCCAGAATCGGCTGGGATAAAAAGATACAGGCTGTAGAAATTTCAATAAAAATGTCAGTTTTTATTTTGTAGCTTTGACATACTTTTTCCGAATGAAATGAATGTTGGTGTGAAGTTTCCTGTAACTATGATACATATTCTTCAAGTATCAGTTTGTTCCTACTTCCAATGGTTTCATAGTTATAGACTCGTGGATTCATAAAACTAAATGAAATTAGCATAAAGAAAGCATATAAAATTCTTCTTGAGTCATTTCAAGAATATACATTCATCTTAGAAAATTATATTATTCTTCATCATTTCTATCACCATCTTTCGAGATATTCTTCATTGAGTGTTATAAAATCAGAAATTCCAGAAATTTTACTACTCTCATGGATCCGCCCCTGAGCGTTCGAATCTCGAATCAAGCTGTTATCCACGTTAACGTACCTTTGTCTCGTTCACCATCAATGTCATAGATAATGTATATGCAGGGGTGTAACACATTGTAAAATCTTTAAACGCTTGTAACTTTTTACCTGAGCATCTGAAAAATGGAAAATGAAAGAAATGTTTTATTTGATGACAGGAATCTATGGCTAAAATTAATGTGCAACTCTTATTTTTTGAGTTAATGAGTAAACAACAACAAAATTCCCGATTTGTATAACTCCAAATCCGTTTGGCCGATTATGCCTATTAACGAACTCAAAAGTCGCATTCCTAACCTGCTATCGCTATCTCTTTCCATTCTCAGGTAATGATGACAAAATTTCACAAACATCTTTGTGTCAGTATTCTACAACATAACTAACAAGTTTCAATTCGATCGGATATGTATTGGTTGCTGACAAAATGATTACTCGGAAACCCTTGGCCGATTATGCCCATAAACGAACAATCCGTCGTATTTGGACGCGCCACCTACACTGAAAATTTCAAGACGCTATATTTTTCCGTTCTCGCAAGTTTTCGTGGCAACGGCCAGCCGGACAGAAATACATTTGACATCGAAATCTTCATCAGTGAGTAGAACCTAATCGTTTGAGACCATTTTCGGCAAAATATTCGAAAGTTAAAGAGATTTGAGCAAAATGATAGCACACTATTCCCCAGAACTTACGCGCAAAAATTTAAATCGTCATTGCCCTTTTAGCTAGTCTAGTCAGACCCTGCATATGTCGTCTCACCCAAGATGCATATAATAACAAGGTGTCGACACTCCTTGCTAATTCCTGTTAAAATTTTCGGCCGAAAAACGGACTTAGAACTGTCAAATCACATACTTCATGTACTACTTCACTTTATTAACGATGGTGCCGCTAGAGTCGAATTCGAAGATTCTGACAAGGGAATAAATGAAAACTGACAAGCGACAAAGTTCACTTTTCACCGTTGCTAGATCGTAAGTCCAAATTAAAAGAATACAATAAAGCAGTTTATTGAAAAATCAATGCACTTTTTGATTAATCAGACATCTGATCGAACATTATATTATATGATATGTGAATATGATATGATATGTAAATATTATATTATATGTAAACTCCATTTGTTTGGAACAGAACTTTCATCTTGCCAAGAAATAATGAGGTCAAATAAGGGATTTATCAGTGAAGAAGTTTCTTTGGAACATTTTGAATGGAACTGTAAATGAAGAGATCTGTGAAATCAATATTTTTTCAAATGTATTAATTACCTTTATCATGTAAGGCTCATTTAAATTGTGCAGTTTACTTATTATTTTCGATGTATGATTTGAAACTTCATCAAAACATTATCATGTATACAGCAGTTTTTCAGTTACCCAATACCCCTTGACAACTTTTTATGTTCTCAGCAATTAGATTGCAAAATATATTTGATTCGATAGCTATTATGCAGAACTAAGTACTGATGAAATATCGAAAATTGATGCATTAAATTGATTAACTAACCAAATGGAAGGTAGTGTATTACGTTTCAATCTTTTATTCAATATACAACCTATTCAATATACAACTTATTCGCTAGAAAAATATTTTTAACAAACAAATGTTCTAATTTTCAATACCCTACCTCTACCACAAGCCAGTTGCCATTCTTGTCGTGTGACAATATCCTTGAAACAAATAATATTATATTGTAGTATAAGAGCGCCAAAAAGAATGACGCTTTAGGAAAGCTATTCAACTTTGATGAAATCACACTGTGTGGTTGCTCTGAACTTTGTTCTCTGCATGCTAGTCTTTTCATCGTGGACAAATAATATTGTTAGTTTTCATACATCTCGTTTCATTCCTTCTCATTATATAACTGAATTGTATAATGAATATAATTATTAATTAATAGAGTTATACCTTAATGTTTCAACTGTTTGTTCATCAACCGGCAAGATTATAGTAAATCAACAAGTCTTAGAGTTCTCCTATGTTGATTTATTAACAATTAACGGTATCAGTGAACTTTCAATATTATTAGTATTATAATTAATACCTATCTTGATACTAGAAATCTGCCCCTGATCCGGCAAGAATAACAATTGTTAAAAAAACTATAATCGCATAAAAACGAAGTATTTTCGAAATGAAAATAGTATTTGATTGAAATGGTTCTGGATACCCGTTCAGAGTTCACACAGCAAATATTTGGCATACTATCGGCGCGGAAAACAAGAACGTTGAACAAAATAATCAAAATACAAAATTTCAGCAAACGGTACGACTTTCCACAAGAAACTAGAATAAACAAAGATTCGAATTTAATTTGACATGTCGATAATTTTGTCCATAAAATTTCTACTGCCGGCATCTATCGGCGAAAACTGGAGTAAAACAAAATCCTTGTATTTTGACAGTATTCGGACCGCAAATCGGCCGAAAATATGTCTAAGAGTGTCTTCACCATGTATTCTATGCATATATGTCTCACCCTTCTATGAAATCCATAGAGATTGATAGACCACATGTTTTTATGACCGACAAACAAAAATCAGTTGTAGTTGATTGATTCTGAAGACATCCTGAAGTAATACATCCTAAAATCCCGCACAAAAACAAGCCATAAGGTCGGCTACACATATTGACCCAAATTTCAGGAAAAGTTTATATTACAAAGATTAAATATGGGCCCCGAAAGCTCACTGTTTCCACTGCCGAACTCAATTTAGGAAAAACCGCATGATGTGTTGAAAAAATGGACGTGCCGGTTTGTTTACCTGTGGCAGCATCCAGTACATGCTCCCATCTCCCGAATACATATACACGTGTTTATATTTATTTTGAATGTTACGAACTCCAAATACTCTGAATCACCGGAAATTAGGAAATTCCTGTGTGGGATGAGTGAGTTCATGCAACGTTTCTCCAGATTAACGTTCCCGATTCTTCCTGTTGTAACAGTCCGGTGGTGAAATTGGGCGTTCAATTATGAATCACCCTGTGTACTTGGTTGGTTTGACGCTGATGTAACGGCTAGACATTAAATTTATGTGGGTTTAAATGGGAGACTTCGTTTCGAGTACTAGTACAAGTACAGTAAAGCAAATTGTTTCACAAATCTTTGACTGCTTCATCATTTCCTTCTTTTGGGACAGATTCGATTATAGAACGTATGAGGATGAATTCAATTTTGATCATCTAATGGGCTGTAGATTTCAGATATTTTATGATCTCTTATAATTCAGTTAATTACTTCCTCAACGAATTATCATTGTAATTCTCTACTGGTTAGATGCATGAACTCTTATAATATCGTTTGTGACTCTGATGTTGATATCTTTGGCGACAACTCTACGAATTTAAAAGAAAATTGAGACAAAAATTAATTTCATTCTACGAATAAGGAATTTACACACTACATGTTGAAGAATTTTAGAGAAATAGCTTGTTTTTTGTTGTGTAACATTTGTATATTATTTTCAATTTTTTTCTCATTACCATACAAGTACTAGAATTATATATATATTCTTTTGAACTTGAGCATTACAATTGGGTTTTCATCTGACGACCAGCATAATATGAATTGTAAAATTTCATTTTTTCACTTTGTATCACCCTGTAATAGGATGTGCTTTTTGTGTATCTGTTGGGTGACCTCTTTAATTAAATAAATAGATAAATAAATAAATTACGGTATTTTCGTCTGAAAAGCTAGCTGAGGTTTCTCCCCAGAAAACCTGCCAGTGTCAGTAAACCTGCTTAATCATCAAGCTCTGGAGAGCTTACGAGGGGTCTCCTTGGGGAAGACCTTGAAGTATAAGCAGTATAATAATAATATAATACTAATAATTAACGAAATTGATTCCTTGCTCAACACTTGGTGAAACATCCTTGATAAATTGTAAAATGAAACTCTTGACTACATTCACAAATTTTAATTCTGATATTCAATACGTCGACATTTTTCGGGTTTTACCCCATTTTCAAGACTGGAAAAGTAACACATAAGACACAGATATACTATCTAACAACAGATGTCAACACCGGAGATAAGTGAAAATCCAATTGATCATTCACAATTGGTAGGTTCTGTTTTAAAGCTGAGGATATCTCCAAAATTTCCAAAAGATCCAAGCGTCTGCCTTTCTCTCCCTCATGTAAAATCTCAATTTTTTGAAAATCTATAAAATGGTTACAAGTGATACAGGGTTTAGAAAAACCAGTATTAGATTTGTTTTGACGAATTGATTTTTTATGTTTATCAACCCTAACCTTAAGAGATCGACCAGTCTGACCTTTGTAAAAAGCTGGGCATTCATCACAGAACAATTTATAGACCCCACCCTTTTCAAAAACTGTTGAAACATCTTTAGCCTCAGTGCGGTATTGATAGAAGAAACAAAATTTTACAAGTATGTCTTGAACAGAGCTATTTCAAGTTCAAAGAAAAATTCTATCAGCAGTCTACCAAAAATCAAAAATTGTTGAAACATCTTTACCCTCAGTGCGGTATTGATAGAAGAGACAAACAGAATTTTACAAGTATGTCTTGAATAGAGTTATTTCAAGTTCAATGAAAAATTCTATCAGCAGTTGGAGGGTCTGACCTATGTAAAAAGCTGGGCATTCGTCACAAAACAATTTATAGACCCCACTCTTTTCAAAAACTCTTGAAACATCTTTACCATTACAAAACATCGATTTTAAGTTTTTATTATTGGTACAAACAATATCTACATTATTTCGTCTTAATCTATCACAAATCTTTTCGCTTATTTGGGGAATAAAACTAACATATGCAAATTTCTTAATATTTTTGTTAAGTAAATACTTCCTAACAGTTTTTCATGTTGTTTTTTGAAAATCAATATCTCAATTATATTAGGAAAGAAACCATTGTTCACAGCATATCCCTTCAATACTTCAACTTCTTTCTTGAAATTATCTTTTGAAAGTGGGATTGAAATCAAACGGTGTACAAGGGAATGAAAAGCTGACATTTTTATCTTATATGGTTGTGATATACTATTATGTATAAGGATGTCTGAAAAAGTGGGTTTTCTATACACATCAAATTCCAAATGGTCTTCTACTCTTTTTGGCGCTCTTGTTCCTCGCAACAGAGTGCTTATCAATTTGCCCAAATGTCTGTAATTTTCCAATTTTTGCCTGAAAATGGCCTTGAACGATTTGGTTTGACTCACTGATCAAGAATCCGTGGTCGAAATGGATTCTTTCCGGCCGTCCGTCCGACCGGCCGTCCGACCGTTAACACGATAATTCTCGAACGGAATGAGCTAGACAGTTGAAATTTTCAGAGTAGGTTTGAGGGATAAATATCTCGGTTAAGTTCGTTATTGGGCTAAATCGGTCTTATAGTTTCAGAGTACCGAAAAAAAAAATTTTTTACATTACAACTTTAGAATTCAAATTTATTCAAGATGCAGTTTCATCATAAGAATCCATTGTTATCAATTTCAACTCTAACAAGCTAATACTTTCGGAGATATGATGTTTCAAAGTTTCAATAATACATCGAAAGTTCTATGTATTCACAGAATGTGAACACATAATCTGTCTGTGATCACTATTCATAAATGTCATCTTTTCTAGCTATTAGAGATTGTCAATTCATAGTTGTTATTTTCTCTTGGAAAGCAAGAATTCGATTCTTGAATTTGTGAATATATACAAGACTGTTTTGATGTAGTTTATGGAGACAATAGGAAAGAAGAACATAATGGAATCATCAAAAGAAATTATTGTTCGTTGACGACTGAGGTTAATATTACCTTTTACTTCCTTAAGTAGTGAGACATGTTCCTATATACAGTATTTTCATAATGTTGCTAGCAAAAAATACTGAAAAATGGATCTACATTTGTGTATCAATCTTTTTTTTTTTAGTTAAGGTTCATAATACAGAAAAGAATGTGTTAGTGGTATGAACTATTAAATTTTAAATTATGAAAATAGGATAGTATTTTATTAATATATTTCGATCCATTAAAATAATTTGTTCGTAATCCACTACCTACTCAAATATCAGGAATAAATGGACCATCTGCTATGATTGTCTCCAGCCTTTCTCTAGACATTTCGATGATAATTTCCTTTGGTATTTCGAGTTGTGAAAACTATGCACCGAGTGTAAGTTGCAACAACCCATTCCACGAGGTTGAATCATTGCAGATTGCTCATTTAATCTTGATAAATAAGTTTAATGACAATTTTTGAAGCATTAAGGCATTGAAGCATTGTAGATTGCTCTTTTTTTATAAGATAATTTTTGAAGCAATTTTTTTAAATGACGATTTTTTAAATTTAATTTATTTCATGATGCATTTCTATCATAGGAATCCATTGATATAATTCCCAACTCTGAGATATAATTTGTCTGTTTGGACAAGAGCGCCAAAATGCTCCTGTCCACAGGGCTTGAAACAATTTTTATTTGCAAGTCATGGAAATTCAATGTTTGAATTTCATTCTCCATTTCCAATGTAAACTTGATAGATTCATACAATGAATTAATCAGCTTCAAAAACGATTCAAGCTCAATATCTGATCAAGTCCAAATACAGAAAACGTCACATACATATCGTCCCAATATAATACAAATACAGTCAAACAGTTATTTACTGACGAAAATAATCTTCATTCAAAATGTGTCATGAATATTTCACTTAGAAGAGGGGATGAAGGAGAACCCATTGGTAGACTGCTGATAGAATTTTTCTTTGAACTTGAAATAGCTCTGTTCAAGACATACTTGTAAAATTTTGTTTCTTCTATCAATACCGCACTGAGGGTAAAGATGTTTCAACAGTTTTTGAAAAGGGTGGGGTCTATAAATTGTTTGGTGATGAATGCCCAGCTTTTTACATATGTAGGTCAGACTAGTCGTTCTCTTAAGGTTAGGGTTGATGAACATAAAAAATCAATTCTTCGAAACAAATCTAATACTGATATTTCTAATCACTGTATCACTTGTAACCATTTTATAGATTTTGAAAAAATGAGATTTTACATGAGGGAGAGAAAGGCAGACGCTTGGATCTTTTGGAAATTTTGGAGATATCTTTAGCTTTAAAACAGAACTTATCTCCGGTATTGACATCTGTTGTTAGATAGTACATCTGTGTGTCTTATGTGTTACTTTCCTAGTCTTGAGAATGGGGTAAAACCCGAGACATGTCGACGTTTTAAATATCAGAATTAAAATTTGTGAACGTAGTCAAGAGTTTTATTTTACAATTTAATAATGATAATATTCGATAGAAATATCATTTTTCATTGCCTTATCTTCAGGCTGAGAAATTAATTCAAATTATTAAAATTAGATTAAAAATCTTCTCATTAAAAAAGTCATTCCGCTAGAAAATACAATGACATTTCTGAAACACTGACCAATGATGAAAAGCGAACCACCGGACGAAAGTGCTTTTAGCTTTTCCGAAATTAGTTTTACTTTTTCCGAAATTGTTTTGACTCTTCCGAAATTTATTTACCTTGTAAAGGTATTTTGTGGTGCACTATAGTACCCCTTGTTCAATAATAATAATACAAAGGGAATAACGCTTCAAGGAAAAGCTACCACTAGTCATTCAAGATAGACGGACTAGCAGAGACCAATGTTAAAAGTAACCCACATCACTGTTGAATAGCAACAAACTGGTTTCGTCCTTATTTGGACTCACCGATGAAGCATTATTCAACAATAATGAAAAAAAAAACAGTATTCTCATAAAGATCAGTTTCCTCGTAGTTTTTTCATCATCGTTGAATTATGCTTCATTGATAAGTCCAAATAAGGACGAAACCGATCTGTTGCTATTCAACTTTAATGAAGACACACTCTGTGATTTACTCTTAAAATTGGTCTCTGCTAGCCCGTTCATCTTGAATGATAATAATGTGGATAGAAATATTCCATTGAAGTGATTAGTCAAAAATATACACCCTTCCTATAGAGCACTGGAAGTGAATTCCTAGGATGCTGCATGGGCCTATAAATGATGCAAGGGAGAAATATTAAGTGTAATAAGGCAGGCCATACATTCTAATTAGACAACGGTGAGGTATAAAGTTTGATGGAAGTTGGCAGTCCTTCTTCTAAAGAGGAAGAAGGACTAGGTGGACCACATGTTTATACAGCAACCATAGTTTTGTGAAATTCACAGGTTACCACTCGAAACTCAATCAGATTTATCTTCAATCCTGTTGAATGGATCGATGGGAACCAATAGCAAAAGCTGATGATAGTATTTATGCCATTCATGAAATTTTCTGTGCTAGTTTAGGAAACACGCGGAAAACTGATATCTTATTAGCAAGGGGAAAGGAATTAACCTTTGTGTAAAAATTGCAGCTATTCATAACCTCAAGTAAAATAGTCAGTAATTAATTTTATAAATTAAAGAGGGTGATTCAAATGATCTACCCCACCAGGCAATTCTTGAGCATGACCCACACCGGAAAAAATATACTGTATCATGTCTGTTTCATACCATGCGAATAGGAGGATAGATATAGAACTTTATGACAAACTCGGACATATTTTTAAATACGCGGAAATTTATTACGTGTGAATGGATGGTTGACAATAATATACGGCTCGACAGCAGTCAGTTTTAATTTACGAAAACTGTGAACATGAAATCTCAATAAAGTGTAATCATTTCGACGTTAACATGCTTGCTCCGTGAATCGAATGATGCATCGAAGCATTACTGAGCTTGTTGATCTCCCGAATATCTGACATATATTGAAAATACAGAACAATCGTGTTATAGTATATGTACTGAACAACTTCAGCAGATGAATAGTATATTCTAAAACAAGTTGCAGAATGGGCTCCTATTCAAACACGAATGCGAAATTCGAAAACGAGCGACGAAGGAACGAGTTTTCGAACGCATGAGTGTTGGAATTGCCTTCTGCAACGATATTCTCTCTATTTCAGTCGTTTTGTAAAATACTGTTGAAATTTAGATTATACATTCTAGTGTCATGAGTGTCATGAGTGTTGGAATTGCCTTCTGCAACAATATTCTCTCTATTTCAGTCGTTTTGTAAAATACTGTTGAAATTTAGATTATACATTCTAGTGACTTTTGGATTGTATCTTGGCAGATGGTGTGAGTGTTACGAAAGTTGACAGGTTACGGCATTTGATTTTGAATCGTACGTAGGGCATGAGTATCAGATTTAAAACAGTTTCCTAATTGCATGAATTATACAAAATTAGCTAGAAGGAAATCTCTAGTAGGTACCTTATTAGCGCTCTAGTTCCTCGGAACTGAGTGCTTATCAATTTGCCTAAATGTCTGTAATTTTCGAATTTTTGTCTGAAAATGGTCTCAAACGATTTGGTTCGACTCACTGATCAAGAATCCGTGGTCGAAATCGATTCTGTCCGGCCGGCCGTAGGCACGATAACTCTCGAACGAAAGGAGTTAGAGGATTGAAATTTGCAAGGTGGGTTTGAAGCGTAAATATCTCGGACAAGTTCGTTAATGGGCGGAATCCATCAAGCGGTTTCGGGGTTATGGCCGATTTTAGTAAAACACATTTTTTATGAATATTTCCGAAACCGATCACTCGATCTATCTGAAATTTAGCAGCAAATTGTAGAATCATGACCTTTATAACCATGTGAAGCTTTGTATTGACCAGGTTACCGCAAAGTGTCAACAAAAATTTTTCAAAATTTTGAAAAAAATTTTCTACAATAACTCTCGAACGGAATCAGCTAGGCAGTTGAAATTTTCAGAGTAGGTTAGAGGGATGAATATCTCGGTTGAGTTCGTAATTGGGCAAGATAGGCCAGATGGTTTCGGAGTAACGAAAATAAAAATTTTTGTTTAGGCAACAAATTTCAAATTCAATTTTTATATAAGATGCAGTTTCACCATTATGATCCATCGATATCATTTTCAACTCCAACAAGCTAATACTTTCGGAGATATGATTTTTCTAAATTTCAATAATGAATCGTACTTCTATGTTTTCACAGAATGCTATAATTATTCTATCTAAGCTTTATTATATGATCTGTGTTCATACTCGTACATTTCATCCTGTTCTATAAGATAGAGTCAAATTAAGTTCAGCTATTTCAATTTGATTTCTTCCATGGTGCAGTTCTCATTCTCAGATTGCTCATTTAATCTTGATAAATAAACTATTATTTGAATTGAATTTCCTTTATGATGCAGTTCTATCATAAGAATACATTGATATAATTCCCAACTCTGAGAAACCAATACTTTCGGAGATATAATTTGTCTGCTTGAACTAGAGCGCCAGAAAGCTCCTGTCCAAAGGGCTTGAACCCATTTTTTTTTAATGAAAATAAAACTTTTCCTCTCAACAATTATTCCACTATATCCAGATTATATACACAAAACGAAAAATATAACTAGAAACAATGCGGGAATGAGTTCATTACAGCACTGTTTTCAGTGCTGTAATGAACACATTACGATACTGAAATAGAGAAAATATAGGATCTAACAGTATAGTTTCAATAGTAAATGATGCATGGTGCATGAAAATAAGGACAGTGAGCAAGAAGATTCAGTACGATACGTTTGGACATCTTCTCTGGAAAAAGGAAGGGCATAGTTGAATTGAAGATGTTTCTGGTGCGGTGCGATGTAGGAAGTCTACTGTATCCCTTGTCCCGAGCTTGCTGAATTATATATTAAGATCAAGCTATCGATCCCCATCCCACCCCATCAAGGATGTCTCTATTCTATAAGATTTTATGTATAGCCTTCTGATGTTGTTAAGGGATGCCAGGATCCTGTCAGTTCCGTTTCGTCTCGATTTATTTCCACAGGAAACTTGTGGCCTTGTGAATATAAATCTTGCACATACATAATTAGTTATTAGAAACATAGACTAAGAAATGTAACACAGAGCAGTATATGAAGAGGCCGAAGAATTATAGAGTTAGATTAGCGGTGGGGACCCCGGTTCTGAATCTAATCTAATCTAGGGGTGAGGCTCCCTCTATAAGGTAATCAGAGAGCTAAATTTAGGAGTAGCGCGCCTTCCTGTGGCGAAGGGACAAAAGATTTGGGTGCATGGACTTTGACACTTAATGTCCAAGCATCCCTATGGTGGCAAGGTCTTATGAGGTAGACCATTCTTGGTGGATTATTATAAGAAACTTCTTGGCGTGCCCTTAACTCCTAGATTCAATCAGTCTATATCTAAGAAGAGGTTTGGAGTAATTTTTGTTTAGTAGCTCGTTGGATTCATCTTCTTCTTGATACCAGGTATCCAGACCTTCGATATCATACCTCACTTCATTGAATGTTCGTCGTTTTTCTCACACCATGCGGCTTAGATGGGATTATATGTGTCCTGAGCATTCACTTGAGTTAAGAACGAAGAAAGGATATGCAGCAATTATGTTTCCTGGTAAAAATCGATTATCACTGTGGGATTATTGCAGAGATTCACTCCAGAACATAACAATAAACTCTAATGTTTTGTACGACTAGTTACGCATGATTAATTAAGATCCTTTCGGGTAGCCAAACCGCTCGAAAGCCGTTGGCTTCTTACAACTACACCTCCCTGCTTGTGCCTGACTGCCGAACAAAACTTGCTAAACTGGGAGAGCACTACAGACTGCAGCTCATCTGGGTCCCGGGCCACCCGGGCATAGAAGGCAATGAGGTGGTGGACTCATTGGCGGCGCAGGGTGCTTCCACGGGACTCATTGGACCTGAACCAGCCTGTGGTTGTCTCGCAAGGTGGGAGAAAGGTTGCACAAAAAGTCCAACAACTCTGGAGTAGCAGTATATCGGGTCTCAGATATGCTCGCTCAACCATCACTGTTCCTTAAGCTGAAAGAACTAGAAGATGGCTTCAACTCTCTAGGTCTGTCCTGAGAGTTTAAACGGTGTGAACGGGCCACTGCGGCCTGTTAAAACATATGGGGCTGGGGGAGGACTCTGAGTGCAGACTTTGGCTGGAGGACAAGCGAGTCCATCGAGAACGTTATATGTGATTGTTCCGCTGAAGACAGGTTGCATTTGAGGAGCTCGGAACTGTATCCACAGGCTGAGACTGAGGGAACAGGACAGATTCTCACCATCTATGCCAATCACCCTTATCAAAAATAGCTTGTGAGTGATATTATTAATATATAAGTGTGCCACAATAAAGCAGCTGGTCGTGGTGACAAGGCTGCGTCCGCCATTCCAACACAACCCATATCTAAATCTTATCTGGTGGAAATGTGAAAAATAAATCTCACTCAAGAGCTACTCAAAGAGAGGTTAAATAAAAAAAATACATAATGGGTGTTGTCTTTTTGAACCTAATGCATGACTCTAGATATAAGATTTGAGCCAATCCCATTTGACTTACTGATGAAGAATATGAGTCAAATTCAATTATATCGGTTCGTCTGTAAGCGAGATACCTTTCGTACCAGAACACTTGGATAGTTACTTGAAATTTGCAGGGTAGGTCTGATGACGAAATGGGCAATATGTGTCTAATATTTTTGGGGGAAAATTTAATTTCCCAATATTAGTAACTGAGCTTTCTTTCCTTCTTAATGTTTCATTCATAAACATTTAATTAACCTCTAATATCAATTTTAGGCTTTTTGTGTGAAACTTAATTTTATAAGGGAGTTTATGAATTCCGCTGAGTAAAATTATAATTATTTCTTGAATAATATAGGTCTGGAATAGTTCAGTGATTTGCTAAATTAGGGAATCAAATATTAAAAATCCGATACTTGTTGGGACTTGATAAACATTTTAGTATTGCCCTGTGAGGGTTTTACGTATTTCTTGCTCCAATTATTGAATTGTTTGGGATCAAAATTATGGGTTGAAATGAAAAAAATCTAAACTCAACGGTTTAATATCAAAATCAAAACGTATATCTTATTGTTGTCTGTAGATAAATAGTTTTTGAGTTATAAACAAAATACATATACATACATATAGACACAAATACAAAGAAACAGTCTATTCTAAATGGATAATAATGTTTGTGTAAACTTTGCTGCATTTTTGGCACACTTGCTCCCCTGGACAGATACCGAAAATGGTATCAAACGTTTAGTTTCAACTCACTGATGAAGAGTCCGAGGTCAAACTTAATTCTGTCCGGTCGGCTATCTGTAGGCACGATTAATCTCGAACGAAATGAGTTAGAGAGTTGAAATTTGCAGGGTAGGTCCAAATAGTCTTCGTTAATGAGCAAAATCCGTCCAGTGGTTTCGGAGTTATAGCTATCTGCAATTTTGTTTTTCCATTAACTCTAAACTGATCTGCTCGAAACCATTCGTCAGATATCTACGTTCTACGTTTAAACTTGATCTTCAGAACTATTTTTTGTTGATAGCTATTCTGAAATTCGAGAATTGCCACATTAACAAAAATTAATTCTGAAGATATTCGTTGACTGATATAGACTCCGAAACTTTACGAAATAGTTATTTCATCGTTGATGTTGTTTCGTTATTGTTTGTTAGGCAAAATTGTTTGATAGATTGCTTCTGACAAATATCTTGAGTTTCTTACGCAGAAGCAATTCACAAAATAATGATTTTTTTATTTTATAAAAATTATTCATAGTTTAAGAGAGAAAACCCAGAAAGAAACCATTCAATAAAATTATAACATATTACATATTACTTCAATATTCTTCAAAATATAAATATTTGAATAAATAAGTAAACATTGGTAAGTTTCATTTGTAAAATTGATTGGAAATCAATATTTGAACGCAATAATGGCTCAAAATGCGTAAAATATGAAATTCACAATACGAAAACTGATTATGTAGTTAAATTCATGGAATTAAATTCTATGTTATGAGGTTGAATCAGATAATAATATGCAACATTCCTAGAAGATTCACGATTTCAATGATTTCATAGAATTTTCTTGATAGTTTTGACTTTTATCACAGTTCAGATATCTCTAAACCAAGACCTCATTTTACAGCCATCACTTTACAGTTCTAGATTTTAACTGGATCGGATCTATATTTTTAAAATATCATTATTTTTTCTGGAAGCCAAGCAGCCTTTGTTGAGTTCAGTACCTGGATGGATAACCGCTTTGGCTATGAATTTAAACAAGCGCTCTAAAACAGCCTGGCATTGTCAAAAAATCAATATTAAAAGTGGTCATCATTAAGATCAAGTGAACCTGTCCTAGAATCTCTAAGACCTTTTTGGTTCTGTAATTTATTCTTGGGAGCCTGATAGTTCTTTGCTTTAATTAGTACTTTATGGTCACTTCATCATAAGCACTTTCGAGGATGACGATATTGATCATCTGTAATTATTCGCTTTGAATTGAGCATACATTTAATTAATAAGTCGAGATATAGAACCAACATTCTCTCTCTTTCTCCCCAGAATTGTCGATAAAACGAATGTTTATCAATATGAGAATGATTGAACGCTCTGAAAAAGTAACGATTCTGCGAAACGATGTTTAATAGGCCTCCAATTTTTTTCTGGCCAGTTCACGCATCTAAAAATACTGTTTCGCTTGGTTGAGAAGGCAGACTGCATACTCTTATGGACGCCAGTTTTAGTTTCAGCACGTGCTGCTGTTTGAAGGCGAGAAAGCATATACGATTAGTTGGTAAAACGTGCGGAGAATGAAAAAGCTTAGCTATATTTGGCGGAAAAAATCTCCACATCTGCGTTAAGGGAACCCGAAGGAATATATATCATCCAAACAGCACACGGGTCAGGAATTCATTGTTTGTTCCGGACTTCTTGGAAAGGTGGATGCTTCTTGGGGGGGGAAAGTGAATAATACACAGATGAAACTTTAAGAATATGAAAAAAAAACTACTAAGCAATGAAGGGGGGCCCTTTGTATCGTTCTAGTTTTATGTAATAGTTAACTGTTTAATCGAATACGTTTAGGTATGTCCAGAATGTTCTGTATCTGTCGTGTAATGAATTTAAATGAAGCTATGGGAGATGGGTAACATTCTGAGTACATTGTTCGTGTAAAATTAACCTCTGGAATCGATCATCGAAAACAAATTTCAAGCCTCACCGGAATTTTGAGTGTTTACGCTTGGAACTGCGTATTATACAAACATCGATTAAAAAGATTATAGAAGAAGTGATCAGGTGGAAGCAGCTCAAGCTTGCATCAATATAGATTCAATCAATTTCAAATCTAGAACTTGGCTGTAACATAAGATTTTGAAGGCTCTTGCAAAATGTCAGAGATATGTGACGAATAGTGTCTGAAATACAGATTTTTTTTAAATAATTTCTTTGAAATATAGTCACACGATTCTAACGGAATTTTGCATAAGTCTTTGTGTCGGTTTACACTGTTCTCCATATAACTAAATACTTTATAGGTTACTAAATGGTTCCCTTCTGATTTCTCCCTTCCAAACTCTGTGAAATATATGTGAAATGAAAAAAATCATTATTTTGAAATTGCTCTGGTGGTAGAAACACTAGATATCTGTCCGGAGCAATATATAGAAAAATGATGCAAAATAAACAGTAACGAAACAACATTAACGATAAAACAACTATTCTGTAACGTTTCTGAGACTAACACCCGGTTTCCGAGAGACTGGTCAAAGTGTTGATCAACTAACAGAACTGTTAATGTCAAATCAGTCCGAGTTATTGCGCATTGCGTAATGGATAACAAGAGATTGATGTCTGATTAGTTAACATTTGTGTTGATCAGCCTTTCAAAAACCGGGGGTTAATCAGACTCCTTTATGAGACACCAAGCGAAAATCTTCAGAATTATTTTTTGTTGACAGTTATTCTGAAATTTTTCACACTGACAGTCTTTGAAAAACATAGTAACACAGTTTCACTTTACATTTCTTTTGAAGTAATAACTCTTTATTCAACGGATTCAACCAAAAATGGTCAATACCAATTGAGCAATGTGCAATAGTATATTCTTAAATGTTGCAAAATGGGCTCCTATTCAAAATGGGCTCCTATTCAAACACGAATGCGAAATTCGAAAAGGAGGGACGAAGGAGCGTGTGTTCAAACCCATGAGTGTTGGAATTGCTTTCTGCAACGAGTGTTGGACGATATTTTCTCTATTTCAGGCGAGTTTTGTAAAATACTGTTGAAATTTCATGAAAAATTCGGATTATACATGCTAGTGACTTTTGTATTGTATCTTGGCAGTTGGTGTGTCTGTTACGAAAGTTGACAGATTGCGGAATTTGAATCGTACGTAAGGCATGAAGATCAGATTTAACTGTTTCCTAATAGCATGAATGATTCAAAATAAGCAAGAAGGAAATCTCTAGTGCCTTATTTTTTAATGAAAATAAAACTTTTCCTCTCAATAATTATTTTACTATAGGCATCCAGATTATATTATATTGACAATTGATGTGTGTTGAAATTTGATAGGATTGAATGTCAGTGCTGACTACCACAGAATGAAGAATTTAACTAGAAACAATGCGGGAATAAGCTCATTACAGCACTGTTTTCAGTTTTGTAATGAACTCATTACGATACTGAAATAGAGCAAATTGTTTTCTCTGTTCAACAAAATACCTGTCGAGCCCTTATGTTTCCATTTTATGTAATTTTTTTACACCAATCCATTAAAGATTGTTGATTGTACATACATGTAATGCTATTTTCGATTTTTGTATGTCTCTATTCCTTAAGTTGTTCCTATGTTCCGACTTTCTTCACTCTAGTGGTCTCGATGTTTTTCCAGGATACGATTCACTACAAATACATGGAATAATATATACACAGTTTTTGGATTTGTTTTTCATTAATTGGATTTATCTTAGTGAATAAATACCTAAGATCATTTTGAGCTTGATTTATTGTTATTTTTTTAAGAGCTTTTCTATCTGAATTCTTTATAGATGTATTTATGAATTGTATATCTTCAGTTTGGACTCTCCTCCTTTGTAAATGTCATATACAGACAGATGACAGAATTCTACCAGATATTCATTCACTTAACTCTCAGAATCAACTACGTTATTGTTTATGGAATGCCTTGACCGCAATGAAATCCCACACCACAATTTGACACTAATACCAACCCCACTTGAAATGACTTAATCCAGAACAGTGTGTAAACACATTAACATGTTGTAATCCCCGAAATCCGTCCATAAGTCGAACCCAAAATCCCTAATTGAGCAAAAACATCGGTGATGACCAGCATACTTTACTTTCAGGGGACAAATTGACACAGACTGACCTGCTTTATCCCTAACAGATGTTGGGGATGATAATAAAACGACCGCTTCTCGGTAAAAACGAATTAAACTTGGTACAGCCATCAGTCTTCGTCAAGACGAAAGTCAGACTGACCACTTGAAATAATAAAATAACATCGTATTATATACCATTCCATTTTGACTTCCATTAAAGTATTTTAAATTTTGAGAATTGAGAAAGTTGGAGGAAGGAATACACATACAGAGTGAACCAGATTAATAATAATATGCAGGGTGTTTCTAAATTGATCTTAAAGATTCAAGGAGTTTATACTTCGGCCAAAATTAAGGGGGGGTCTTTCATATAATTTTTTGTTCTAAGGCCCTTTCCTTACAACACTGCCCTTTGAAATTAGGGGAAATATTTTTGTTTTTATTGAATATCTTCTATATGGAAAAATTCAAATTGCCAGTCAACTAACGTGTCACATTTTGGCAATTTTCTTCAATTCCGAAATTTCATCATGAGGGGGCGGAAAAATCAACCCCTACTCTATTTTGAATCCAAACTTTTTGATGATTCAACGCTTTGCAAATAAAAAAAATTAATTCAAGGAGACAATGCAACTTTTTTATATAATGGCATTTTTTCCGAAAATTGTTAGTTTGACTACAAAAAAATAAAATATTACTCAGACTCTCTTAACATAATTTGACGAAGATATCATTTGTTGAAAAAATTAGGTTGGATGCTGTCGAATGTATTCATATTAATCAATATACAGGGTGATTCAAAACTCGAGGTAATAAATTAAACACCGTATATAGGCTAAATTCTTAATAAAAAACGTTGAATAAAATTTTTGGATATGGTTTTGATTCCGAGATATTAGACTTCAAAGTTTCTGCATGTCATCAATTTTCCACGTTAATATACATAATATAAAAATACAAAAATAATTAAATCAAATCTTCAAAAATACCACCATCAGCATCAATACAGGCTTGACAATACTATACTAATTGCTTGTTTGGCCTATTTTGAATGGATTCGACTGCATTAATAATTAATTCGTTCCATTAACTGATTATTAATTTCCACTACATAAACTAGTTGTCTCAAATGTCCCCATAAATAACACAACGGATAAAAGTCAGGTGTTCTCGCAGGCCATAGCACCTAACCACGCCGACCAATTCATCTAGTAGAAATTTGGTTTAACCAAGCGACAACATTTCGTTTAAGATGCGGTGGTGCATACAATTGTATACCAAATCCACAGGAAAATCTTCTAGTAAATTTGCGAGATCGTTTTCTTTTGCATCGGCATGCAAACGATTAGGAAGGACTTGAATTGGAAGTAATTGTCCGTAAAGATCTTTTAATAGGAGATGGATTGGTGGGCGTGGTGATATGGCCTGCGAGATCACCTGACTTGAATCATGTGGACTATTCTGTATGGGGCAATTAAAACCACTTGTTTGCGCAGTGGAAATTAATAATCAAGAACAATAATGGAACTAATTTACGCAGTCGAATACAGTTAAAATAGAAAAAAATTGAAATAAGTGAGTTCCCTCATTTTGCGTTGTCAAGTCTGTACTGATGCTAATGGTGATATTTTGATATTTAGTTTATTTATTTTTGTATTTTTATATTAGCTATGTATTAAAATTGAAAATTGAGGACATGCAGAAACATTGAAGTCGGATATCCCGGTAACAAAGCCAAATATTCCAAAAGTGTTATTCTACAATTCTTATCAAGAATATTAGCTTGTATACGTTCCTTAGTTTTCCGCCCCAATTTTTTAATCACCCTGTATATAAACACTTACGCCACCTTGTAAACAAAACCAGCAACTCAGCCTTCCCTTAATTTGTTTTATAAACTCTATACAAGATACAAGCTACCCATTTGAAGGCTTAAACCTCAAAATTTACTCCTGTATAATAAATGCACGAAAATTCGAAAATTCAGACATGATGCAAACAAAAGAAATCCAAGCTGGCCTCCAGCATATAACTAATAAAAAAAATAGTCGTCTGGCACTATATTAAGTTTTCAGAGGCACTGGTAAATCTCTTAACGAATCATATGCATACGCTCTCATACAAGATAAATAACTGCAATTATGTCTAGAAATATGACTGGGAATTACTCTCCAATTTTTCGCGATCAGAAATGAAAGGGCGTCTGAAAATAGCCTTGCTCTGTTCGTGCCCGCGGATTGGAAGGAAGAAATAACTGCGGTATTGCGTAGGAGTAGGTTCATTACGAAGTTCCGAATAATTGTTCGATATCGATTTATCGTTTGTTCGTTTGTGATATATAAATAGAGTTTCAGATGGAAAATAGCAGATTCGGCACATCTAATAAACCCTTTTTACTTATGTACTTTTTCGTGTGTTTAAATTAGATTTTATTTTGAATTATTCTTCTATACAGGATCTTTATAAATGGTTGGAACATCGCAGGTGGCTTTGGATTTTTATTTGCCACTTCTCACTTCTTGTATTCTGTTTGTCATAGAATTTCTAAACTGACAGCCAATATTGAATTATTGTCAACTCTTAAGATTCTTTTTGAAATCCGTGAATATTCAGTTTCCAAATAATTTGAATATGCAATGACTTATGATTCAGAACAAAACACATTTATTGTGATGTGTTATTGCCACAATGGTACATTAATCAATGGTGAATAGATTTACTCTGTAGAGGCCTGTAAAAATGAATATCTGGCGAAATATACTGATGTTCAAATTCTAGAATCTTCTCTGAAAGCCCATATCAGAGGTGTTATAAACAGATTCATGCAGATTGGAAACCTTAACAAGGGAAAATCGACAGGAAGACCTCAAGTTCCTCAAGAAGTTGTTGAAGGGCTGAGAACACGAGTTGAACATAATCCTCATATCCCTGAATAAATTATGTTTTTATTACACCTCTCTGAAAACCCTATCTTAACATGTCGATTTAGGAAGGTTTTCCTATCACGCTGACGGTCGGCGCTGACGGTCAGCGCGACAGGAAAACCAGCCTTAGAGTATCGAAATAGACCCTTTATCCGTGCGGCCGCTGAGATATATTTTGTCTATGACTAAGATGAATAATTATTGTTTATTTCCTGTAACACAGAGCAACGCTTGCATCATGACACTAGATGTCAGTGTTTTGAATATTGTTCTACAAAATCGAAATGCTTTCTCCTGAAGAACAAATAATGGTATAATGAAAAATATCGTTCATTAAACGTCCAGAAAGGCTTTTTCCTTGCTTGCACGAGTTTCCGCATCACGCGCACATGGAAAAAGCTTACTTTCTGGACTGCTAATCAAATATACTATTATAGGCTGTTGTCTCCTTGAGTACCTGGCACAAAGTATTGAAAAAAACTGAATTTTTACACTTAGAAAATAACGGTGGTGCAGCAACTCCTACCAATATATGTTTCACGTCGCCTAGAGAACTGCTAATGGTTTCTAAATAATCTTGACGTCGACAGATTATTGGACTCTTTTTTAGTGATGATGCTTGGTTTCACTTGTCGGGTTATGTGAATTCTCAAAACCCCAGATTTTGGACATCTGAGAATCCCCACAGTTTTATTGAGACTTCATTACGTTCGCAAAAAGTTGGTGTGTGGTTAGCAGTTTCTCGTCGTAGAATATATATGGCCCAGTTTTCTTTCATGATACCATTAATGGTGAAAGAAACAAAAGAATAATGCTGGAGCCATTCGTAAGTTTCAACCATATGGGGCAACTGCCCACACTACTTCTGCAAATCCATTTCCAGGAGTTCTATGACAACCTTATAATAAGTCAAGGACTCTAGCCTTCCTTTTCAACACATCATTAACAATATGTTGCCAAAATATTGGCGTACAAATATTACAAAATATATTTGACAGCAAAAGAAAAAAATTTATAAGTACCTTGGTAATGACGTTTTGAACATTTGATGTGAATTCATTGTTAGAATTCTCACAAATCGCCAAACTCCCAAACTGGGAGATATCTTACAATTATTCAATGTATACTGTCCATTTGTATTGATTTATTACCTGTATTGGAACATTAAAATTAGTTCAACAGTATGGATTCAGTTAGCTTGTACCATCTCAAAAATTCTAAATATGATTTCAAAAATTCTTCCATTCAAACACAAGGGAGATTTTTCATATATGTTCAATAGCTTATAGGATATCTCTTGAAAATGAGAGTAGAATCCCAACTAATGAATAATTCACTCTCGATTCTATCAGCCTGATATTTTCTGAATAAAAAATCCCTAAATGGAGGAAAATTCCAGTATCATTTATCATTCTTTCAATCAAATTTCCCTGGTCATCATGAGGTCTGTTATAAACCCAGAGAAGAGGTTAGTTTTATCTTTCAAGTTGTATGTAACAGTTAACTGTTTGATGGAATACATTTAGGTATGTCTAGAATGTGGATATGTCGTGAATTTAAATGAAGCTATACAAGATGGATAACATTCTGAGGTCCTTGTTTGGAAACAGATATTAAACCTCTCCCGAATATTGAGTCTTTAAGATTGGGAATACGTATAATTCAAAAATCGACTAAAAATATTATAAAAGAAATGTTAGGGTGTCAGCAGCTTAAGCTCACATCAATATAGGTCCGATCGAGTTGAAATCTTGAACTTGGCTGTAAATTAATGTTTTGAAGGCTCTTACGGAATTTCATCAATATTTGACGAATAGTTTCAGAGATACAGATTTTTGTAATAATTTTTTTTAATTTTCTGGTAACATAATCATCACCAAATTTTGTTCAAGCTTTCGTGTCGGTATTTTTCAACTACCAAACTAGTTTTGATTCTATCAGATCAGTATTTTTTGAATTATTTGGAAAACAAAATTCCAGATGGCTATAACTCCGTAACCACTGGGAAGACTTGCCTATTAACGAACTCAACCGAAATTTGAATGTCCATAACCTAACCTGCAAATTACAACTCTCTATAACTCATTTCGTTCGAAAGCCATCCGGCCTATACCGTACGGGCAAGCAGAATTAAATTTGACCTCGGATTCTGTATCAGTGAGACTAAAAGTTTAAGATCATTTTCGGCCAAAAATTCGAAAATTACAGACATTTAGGCAAACTGATATGAAAGGGCGCCAAACATGGATCCAAAAGAAAGTCTAGTAAATGACGTAAATCGCTCTCATACCTGTGGTTTTATTTGTGAGATCAAGAACAGATATGCATATTGAAAAGTTATGAGACTTCTTGTATTGTATTGTTGTTATAGCAAGAATGCTTTGTTGTTTCATTACCTTAAAAATGTCTGAACGTCATAACTGCTTTGCATACGATTAATATGAACATCATCAATTCTTTAAACGTCCTAAACTTTTGCGGAGAAGTTTCAATCGTATGATTATGATTAACAAACTGTATTTAGGTGGTCAATGCTATATTATTAAACGCACAAGCTCGGATTTTGAAAACTTTCGAAAATAGGCGGATTCGAATAAATTTTCGCGAGCAGCGAAGCCGCGTGCCGCGTAAACGACGAATCTTGTGACAGAAAGAGCGAGGATGGACCGATAACCAAAGCCAATTATCGTCCAGATAGCAACGCCGAAATTTTTTTTGAAAAGTTGCGAAATCGGTGAAATCGCGAAAATTCTAAGGCTTTTTCGTTCCTCTTGCCCGACTATATCTAACGGTACGGATCGAAAACCGAAAGAAATACGGAGGGATTGTCGTCGCCGGTTTTTCCATTTTTTTTTGGTTTTTTTCTGCGAGCGTTCGAAAATCGCCAAAACGGGAAAAATCGACCAATTTTATGCGAACAACATACAGAGAAAACGTCCCGAGGCTAGTTGAAGTCGACTGATCCTCTGAAACTGGGTTGAAGGTGCTATGCACCCGAATCTTATTAGAGCGATTGCATCTCCTCGAATTAATGCTAATCTCTAATTTTGTGAAACGAATAAGCCTTCCAAGGACAGAATGGTGGCGCTCTTCGTCAATTTATGAGAACTTAACGAAAATCGATAGATTTTGGATCAGATACGTGCCGAGAATTATTCAGAATCGATAAAAACGGTTGGATTCGATTTGGTTTAATGGACTTTCAACAAAAATTGACATTTTCCACAGTTAGTATTATTATTGATTTCATAATTCATCACACCAAAACCATAGACATTTTTCTCAGTATATTGTCCAAATATTCAATAATCGTCCAGATAATTTTCGAATGATAGAGAACACGTTGTATTAGAACTCAGTATTAAACTTAAAAAAATTGGTTCAAGCACTGACGTGAAGTCAGGAGCATTGCGCGTATGTTCTATTGTCCAATATATATAGGAGAATGGACAATAGAATATACGCGCAATGCTCCTGACTTCACATCAGTCCTTGAACCAATTTTATTAAATTTTTTAATTTTTTTTTTAATTTCTAGGAGTACGGTTCTCATAAAATTTTACACTCTTCTTTGTGTCGATATTCTACAACTAATTAGCTTTCATTCCATCGAGTCTATATTTTTTGCGTTAGCGAGGAAATAATATTCCAGGTGGAATACCGTTGGACCGATTATGTCCAAAAACTTAACTCTCCCATTCGGATGTGCAACCTACCCTGAAAATTGCAAGTACCTATTTCCTTTCCTTCGTTATCGTTATCGAGGTTATCGAGGCAGCGGTCACCCATCCAGGTACTGAACTCACACAAGCTGCTGAGATCTCCAACAATATAGATCCAATGGAGTTCAAACTTGGAACTTGGCAATAGATTAAGTTTTGAAGGATCTTGCAAAATTTCAGCGATGTCGGACGAATAGTTTCTAATATATAGAATTTGTTTCAATGATTTTTTAAAAATGTTCAAGTGATACGATCCTCACAAAATTTTGCTAGAATTTTCGCGTTGGCATTCTACAACTAATAACTATGTTTGAATTGGATCGGTTTCGTATTTTTCGAGTTATTGAGGAAATAACAACCTAATTTCAGGAGAGTAACTCCAAAACCGTTTGGGCGATTATGCCTATAAACAAACTCAAATGTCGCATTCAGATGCACAACCTAACCTGAATTTCAAGTCACTATCTCTCTCCATTATCAGGTTATCGTGACATAAATAATATATTTTAATTTTCTACAGATACGATTCTTACAATATTTCACAAACGTCCTTAGGTTTGTATTCTACAACTACTCACCAAGTTTCAATTCGATCGTATTTGTATTGGTTGAAAACAAAATTATTACTCGTAGACCATTGGGCCGATTATGCCCATTTATAATTAATAATAATATATATATATATATATATATATATATATATATATATATATATATATATATATATATATATATATATATATATAGATGTAACTAAGGGACAACTGAGTCCCAAAATGGTATATGGTTGGTAAAAAGTGAGACCCGTTTTGTACATGTGAGACCCCTTTCCGGGTCTCGCATTGTTTTTCGGTGCCAATGGACTCCTTAGGGCCCCCCCTCAGCTCCCTGATGTCTCCCCCAAAAAATTTTTTGGACTCGGATGTCTGTTATAAGCCTCAACTTACACGGAATTTAGTTAATGGGAATTCGCTTCAGATGGCGCTGTAGAAGTTCTGTATATACTTTGTATATACTTTGCGAGACCCAGAGTATATATTCTCAATTAAGCAGGTTGCTGTGAGATGAGAGTCCCGCCAATCTGACAACACTGCTCTATGGATCATTCAGTACACTAACGGTGTTTTTCAAAAAGCTCGGATTAGATTTATTATAGCTTTAATACGATTTCGGCTAGATGAACTGGAAATCAACATAGAAGTTCACTGATTTGGCAAGTAATACTTATGAAAGTGTCATCAAACACTGGGTCAATATATTATTATCTTTCTAAGAATCAAATACATTGAAATGAAAATTTATCAAATAATAATATTCATTATTCATTATTCATTGCCATTTCCACACACGATCATACGATAGACTAACTATTTAAATATTTACTATTGACTGCACCGCGATATTTTCCAATTGTTTCAGTGAATTATTGGTTTCTCTAAATTCCCGATTCCGTTCGATAATGCATTATCGAACTCGACCGTCGTATTGAGATGCGCCACATACCCTGAAAATTCAAGTCGCTCTCTCTTTCCGCTCTCAAGTTATCGTGCTAACGGCCAAATTAAAAAATTATAGACATTTGGGCAAAATAATAACATGATATTCCCCAGAACATTGCGAAAATTCTGACAAGGTCTCGCAGTACTGTAATGAGCTTCAAGTAATCTGAATAAGACAAGAAATGATGTTGATATTCATACGGAAAAACGAAATTACGACCGACTTCCTGAATATCTGGGAGAGACAAATACTTTCAAAATATTATGGAAAAAATTGGTTCAAGCACTGACGTGAAGTCAGGAGCTTTTGCGCGTATGTTCTTCGATTAAGGGTGTCCAATACAGAAGAATGGACAATAGAACATACGCGCAAAAGCTTCTGACTTCACGTCAGTGCTTGAACCAAATTTTTTTTTCGTGTTTTTTTTTAAATTTTCTAGGGGTACGGTTCTTAAAATTTTTTTTTTCGTCATTTTTTTCAAATTTTCTAGGGGTACGGTTCTTACAAAATTTTAAACACGTCTTAATGTTGATTTTCTACTACTAGTTACCAAGCACCAATGCGATCGAATATTTATTTTTTGAGTTATTAAGGAAATAATATTCCAGGTAGGTATAACTCGGAAACCGTTACACAGATTATGCCCAAAAACGAACTCAACTCTCCCTTTCGGATACGCAACCTGCCCTGAAAATTGCAAGTCCCTATCTCCTTTCGTTCGAAAGTTATCGAGGCAACGGTCACCCATCTACTGAACTCGCACAAGAATGCTTGAATCTCCAACAATATTTAACCGATCGTATTAAAACTTGAAACTTGGCAGTAGAGTTAGGTTATGAAGGCTCTTGCAAAATTTCAGCAATTTCAAATGATCAGTTACTGATATATAGAATTTTCTTTTTTTATTTTCAATGATTTATTAAAAATTTTCTACAAATGCTATCCTCACTAAATTTTGCAAACATTTCCGCGTTGGCATTCTACAACTAATAACCATGTTTGAATTCAATCGGTTCAGTATTTTTCGAGTTAATGAGGTACAAATAACCACCAAATTTCAGAAAATTTCAGATGGCTATAACTCTAAAACCGTTTGGCCGATTATGCTCATAATCAAACTGAAATGTCGCGTTCTAGTGCACATCCTAACCTGAAAACTTGAAGCCGCTATCTATTTACGTTCTCAAGTTATCGTGACAACAAAAATATTTTTTAATAATTTTTTAATAATTTTCTAGCCATACGATTCGCACAAAATTTCACAAACGTGCTAAGGTTCATATTCTACAACTACTCACCAAGTTTCAATTCGATCGGATTTATATTGTTTGAAAACAAAATTATTACTCGGAAACCGCTGGGCCGATTATGCCCATTAACGAACTTGTCCGTCGTATTGGGATGCGCCACCTACCCTGAAAATTTCAAGTCGCTAGCTCTTTTTGTTCTCAAGTTATCGTGGCAACGGCCGGACGGCCGGCCGGACAGAATCAAATTTGACCTCGAATTCTTCATTGGGGAGTCGAACTTAATCGTTTGAGACCATTTTTTTCAAAAAATTCGAAAGTTACAGACATTTGGGCAAAACTATAACGCGATAAAACATTTTCTGAAATTTCCTCATTACAAATTACCAGAACTGAATTCCAACAAAATTGTGAGATATATCTAATGCCTTTCTTCAATTACTAAGAGAAATACATTATAGGTAAAATAATGAAGAATTTAAACTCAACAAGAGTGCTAAAAATTATTAATCCAAAAACAATAGACCAATTCTACCCAATGACGAACTCATTCGAGATATTAATTCCTTAATTCATGATGAACGATATATTCTTTCCTCAAATCCACTCTGAAAATTATTATATTGATTGAAACTTTAGCCGATATTCTAGTTTTGTTTTTACTGGAGATATTCTTAACTCAATATTATTAACTTACCAATACCATTCCCATCATCATATGGATTAACCATGGGCATTAAAATATCACCCAAAATGTATGATATCATATTATAATCCTCATAATTCTACGATAGCCGAAATGAATTCGACATGTCATGTCTCAGGAAAATGAGTTGACATGTATCAACACAGATCATATAATAATTCATAGCATTCTGTGGAAACGTAGAAGTACGATTTATTATTGAAATTGTGCAAAATCATACCTCCGAAAGTATTAGATTTTTAGAGTTGAAAATGATATCAATGGATTCTTATGGTGAAACTGCATCTTGAAAAAAAATTGAATTTAAAATTTGTAGTATAAAATTTTTTTTTTGTTTCTCCGAAACCATCTGGTCGATTTTGCCCAATAACGAACTTAGCCGAGATATTAATCTCCCAAACCTACTCTGAAAATTTCAACTGTCTAGCTCAGGGCTTTCCAAACTTATTTTTACCGTGACGCCCTTGGGACTTTGCCTTTTTTTTACGACGCCCCTTAACTCAGCCCCCAAAAATATTTACCAATTTTAGTACTAGCCTAATAATACGTTATCAGCTCACTAGACTCGGTCGCAACCAACGGGCGACGCCCCTAGGACAATGTCGCGACGCACATTTCGTTCGAGTGTTATCGTGTCTACGGGCGGATCGATACTGACCACGGATTCTTGATCAGTGAGTCGCACCAAATCGTTTAAGACAAATTACAGACATTTGATTAAATTGATAAGCTCTCTGTTCCGAGGAAAAAGAGCGCCAAAAAAATTGAAGACCATTTCAGATCTAGTGCAATCCTAATGCGAAAACGTGATATAGGTTTGTGAAGTACCTAATCAAGTTTACATCAACTTCCAGTATGACTGATGTGCAGAAACCCAAACACTGCTTCAACTTCAACGAAGACATTTCGATGAGAGAAAACAAATAGTTTATGTGAAATGTAAGTGATGTGAATATCATCATGAACGAAAATAAATATCAATGTTGACAACAATAATAGGGTATCTAAGAAAGTTTTTCGACAACAAGATTTGAAGAAACCATTGACCATTATTGGAAAAAATGTCCTGCGGACAGGAACTTTGGCGCTCTTGTTCAAATGTTGACAAATTATATCCCCGAAAGTATTGGTTCCTCAGAGTTGGGACTTATATCAATGGAATCTAATGATAGAACTGCATCATGAAATTAATTAAATAAGAATCCATTGATATTATTCCCAACTCGGAGAAATCAAAACTTTCAGAGTTATGATTTGTCAGAGTTTGAACAAGAGTGCAAAAGCTCCCGTCCACAGGGCTTTCCCACGTTTTGTTCCTCGCTCTTGTTCCTCGGAACAGAGAACTTGTCAATTTGTCCAAATGTCTCTAATTTTCGAATTTTTTTATGAAAATGGTATCAAACGATTTGGTTCGACACACTGATCGAGAATTCGTGGTCAAAATCGATTCTGTCCGGCCGGCCGGCCCTCCGTTAACACGATGACTCTCGAACAAAAAGAGCTAGACAGATGGAATTTTCATAGTAGGTTTGAGGGATAAATATCTCGGTTAATTTCGTTATTGGGCAAAATCGGCCTAATAGTTTCGGAATAACGAAAAAAAAAATTTTTTTTTTCATTACAACTTATTAATTAAATATTTTTTAAGATGGAGTTTCATCATAAGAATCCATTGTTATCATTTTCAACTCTAACAAGCTAATACTTTCGGAAATATGATACAGAATCTGTCTGTGTTCACTGTTCATAAATGTCATTTTATCTAGCTATTAGAGACTTGTCTATCGTAGTTTGAAAATATTTTCTGTTGGAAAACAAGAATCCGATTCTTCAATTTATTAATATATACAAGACTGTTTTGAAACTGAAAATAATATTGACTGATTACATATTGAATAATTTATGTATAAATATGGGGATGATGTTCCAGAAGATTAAGAATTGGATCAATTTAATGAGTTGTGAGACATGTTCCTATATACAGTAATTTCATAATGTTGCTAGCAAAAATATGCTGGAATAAGGATCTACAATTGTGTACATTTTTTCTTGAGTTCAGGTCCATAATACAGAAAAGAATATGTAAGTGGTATGAACTATTAAATTTTAAATTATGAAAAGAGGATAGTGTTTTATTAATATATTTTGAACTATTAAAATAATTTGTTCGTCATCAGCCTCTACCTACCAAATATGAGGAATAAATGGACAATCTGCTATGATTGTCTCCAGCCTTGCTCTAGACATTTCGATGATATTTTCCTAAGGTATTTCGAGTTGTGTAAACTATGCACCGAGTGTGAGTTGCAACAACCCATTCCTCGAGGTTGAATCATTGCAGATTGCTCATTTAATCTGGATAAATAAATTTAATGACAATTTTTGAAGCATCAAAGCATTGAAGCTTTGTAGATTGCTCTTTTTTTATGCTAATTTCTGAAGCATTTTTTTGTAAACGACATTTTTTTTGAATTTAAGTTCTTTCATGAGTTCTATCATAAGAATCCATGGCTATAATTCCAACTCTGAGAAACCAATACTTTCGGAGATATATGTAATTTGTCTGTTTGAACAAGAGCGCCAAAAAGCTCCTGTCCAGAGGGCTTGAACCAATTTTTTAATTTCGCTTCTGTACGTCAATTCTCAAGAATTTTTGTAATTAAATTCAAAATGTAGGTCTATGACTCATCTCATGTTGGATTTATATACAGGGTGACTGGTGACGTAAGGGACAACGGCTAAGTGAAGATAGAGGACCTCAAACTGAATGAGAATTTGGGTTTCAAATGACCCATAAGGGTATTCGTTTCGGAGATATAGGGTGATTTATGAAAAAATGCTAAATCTATGAACTCCCATATCTTCGTTAATATGATATGTTTTTCGCTGATATTTTACATGTTTGTTCATACAGGCATTCTCTGTCAGCATAAGAAAAAAAATTGAAAAAATTGCAGGCCCGTACTCAAAAATTTCAATTTACATGTCAAGTGAGAAATATCACACGGTATATATGAGATAAAATAAAATCAAATAGAAATTTGGAAAGAGGGAAAAAAACTGATGAAATATCTGTTTTTTGTTTGAATGGCACAAATTTTTTTTTTGTTTTTATGAAATGTTGAAGTAAGAATATTACAATATTTTTATATTCAAATCATGAAAATTAGTACTACTGATAGAAAAAACATTGAATTCGAGGCGCTAGAATAAGCCTGGCTCCAAAATATTCCTTCAAATCTTGAAATCTATTTTTATCAATTAATATTTCGATGCCATATAAAATTTCAAAATAAAATTTGTTGTAGATGGGGTGATGAAAGAGTTGGATACTCAAACACAAAAATAGAAAAAGTCGCAAATATAATTCATAAAAAAATCAAGTAAGCAAATGTTCGAAATGAGAGCCGTTCACCTCCATACAATTGTAAATACTGAAGGCATTTTTTAATTGATAGACTTTCAACACTGTTTCTAACAATTCACAAACAATTACTGACCACGGATTCTTGATCAGTGAGTCGCACCAAATCGTTTAAGACAAATTACAGACATTTGATTAAATTGATAAGCTCTCTGTTCCGAGGAAAAAGAGCGCCAAAAAAATTGAAGACCATTTCAGATCTAGTGCAATCCTAATGCGAAAACGTGATATAGGTTTGTGAAGTACCTAATCAAGTTTACATCAACTTCCAGTATGACTGATGTGCAGAAACCCAAACACTGCTTCAACTTCAACGAAGACATTTCGATGAGAGAAAACAAATAGTTTATGTGAAATGTAAGTGATGTGAATATCATCATGAACGAAAATAAATATCAATGTTGACAACAATAATAGGGTATCTAAGAAAGTTTTTCGACAACAAGATTTGAAGAAACCATTGACCATTATTGGAAAAAATGTCCTGCGGACAGGAACTTTGGCGCTCTTGTTCAAATGTTGACAAATTATATCACCGAAAGTATTGGTTCCTCAGAGTTGGGACTTATATCAATGGAATCTAATGATAGAACTGCATCATGAAATTAATTAAATAAGAATCCATTGATATTATTCCCAACTCGGAGAAATCAAAACTTTCAGAGTTATGATTTGTCAGAGTTTGAACAAGAGTGCAAAAGCTCCCGTCCACAGGGCTTTCCGACGTTTTGTTCCTCGCTCTTGTTCCTCGGAACAGAGAACTTGTCAATTTGTCCAAATGTCTCTAATTTTCGAATTTTTTTATGAAAATGGTATCAAACGATTTGGTTCGACACACTGATCGAGAATTCGTGGTCAAAATCGATTCTGTCCGGCCGGCCGGCCCTCCGTTAACACGATGACTCTCGAACAAAATGAGCTAGACAGATGGAATTTTCATAGTAGGTTTGAGGGATAAATATCTCGGTTAATTTCGTTATTGGGCAAAATCGGCCTAATAGTTTCGGAATAACGAAAAAAAAAATTTTTTTTTTCATTACAACTTTTTAATTAAATATTTTTTAAGATGGAGTTTCATCATAAGAATCCATTGTTATCATTTTCAACTCTAACAAGCTAATACTTTCGGAAATATGATACAGAATCTGTCTGTGTTCACTGTTCATAAATGTCATTTTATCTAGCTATTAGAGACTTGTCTATCGTAGTTTGAAAATATTTTCTGTTGGAAAACAAGAATCCGATTCTTCAATTTATTAATATATACAAGACTGTTTTGAAACTGAAAATAATATTGACTGATTACATATTGAATAATTTATGTATAAATATGGGGATGATGTTCCAGAAGATTAAGAATTGGATCAATTTAATGAGTTGTGAGACATGTTCCTATATACAGTAATTTCATAATGTTGCTAGCAAAAATATGCTGGAATAAGGATCTACAATTGTGTACATTTTTTCTTGAGTTCAGGTCCATAATACAGAAAAGAATATGTAAGTGGTATGAACTATTAAATTTTAAATTATGAAAAGAGGATAGTGTTTTATTAATATATTTTGAACTATTAAAATAATTTGTTCGTCATCAGCCTCTACCTACCAAATATGAGGAATAAATGGACAATCTGCTATGATTGTCTCCAGCCTTGCTCTAGACATTTCGATGATATTTTCCTTAGGTATTTCGAGTTGTGTAAACTATGCACCGAGTGTGAGTTGCAACAACCCATTCCTCGAGGTTGAATCATTGCAGATTGCTCATTTAATCTGGATAAATAAATTTAATGACAATTTTTGAAGCATCAAAGCATTGAAGCTTTGTAGATTGCTCTTTTTTTATGCTAATTTCTGAAGCATTTTTTTGTAAACGACATTTTTTTTGAATTTAAGTTCTTTCATGAGTTCTATCATAAGAATCCATGGCTATAATTCCAACTCTGAGAAACCAATACTTTCGGAGATATGTATATGTAATTTGTCTGTTTGAACAAGAGCGCCAAAAAGCTCCTGTCCAGAGGGCTTGAACCAATTTTTTAATTTCGCTTCTGTACGTCAATTCTCAAGAATTTTTGTAATTAAATTCAAAATGTAGGTCTATGACTCATCTCATGTTGGATTTATATACAGGGTGACTGGTGACGTAAGGGACAACGGCTAAGTGAAGATAGAGGACCTCAAACTGAATGAGAATTTGGGTTTCAAATGACCCATAAGGGTATTCCTTTCGGAGATATAGGGTGATTTATGAAAAAATGCTAAATCTATGAACTCCCATATCTTCGTTAATATGATATGTTTTTCGCTGATATTTTACATGTTTGTTCATACAGGCATTCTCTGTCAGCATAAGAAAAAAAATTGAAAAAATTGCAGGCCCGTACTCAAAAATTTCAATTTACATGTCAAGTGAGAAATATCACACGGTATATATGAGATAAAATAAAATCAAATAGAAATTTGGAAAGAGGGAAAAAAACTGATGAAATATCTGTTTTTTGTTTGAATGGCACACATTTTTTTTTCGTTTTTATGAAATGTTGAAGTAAGAATATTACAATATTTTTATATTCAAATCATGAAAATTAGTACTACTGATAGAAAAAACATTGAATTCGAGGCGCTAGAATAAGCCTGGCTCCAAAATATTCCTTCAAATCTTGAAATCTATTTTTATCAATTAATATTTCGATGCCATATAAAATTTCAAAATAAAATTTGTTGTAGATGGGGTGATGAAAGAGTTGGATACTCAAACACAAAAATAGAAAAAGTCGCAAATATAATTCATAAAAAAATCAAGTAAGCAAATGTTCGAAATGAGAGCCGTTCACCTCCATACATTTGTAAATACTGAAGGCATTTTTTAATTGATAGACTTTCAACACTGTTTCTAACAATTCACAAACAATTAGGTAATGTATAAATATAAACGTCATTTTTTGAAACATGCCTACTCTATGTAGTTGTCTGCATTTTATTTATCTTTGAAGACATGTGCAGGGCGTGGTGAGAACAGCTCTGTTATGCCAGCCATGCACGCTCCGGTTCGCCGGAGAGGAAAACTGTACAGTTGTTGTGTGTGGCCGTAGGCCCGTCCGGCTTTCAAAGAGGGCAAAAATAGACCTTGAGGGCGCCGTGAGATGTAACCCCTTCCTGAATATCAAGTATTAAATATCTTTGACTCAAATTTAGTGTTTTTGTTTTATCAAGAATATTATTTTTCGTGATGGGAATATAAAAATATTGTAATATTCTTACTTCAACATATCATAAAAACGAAAAAAAATTTGTGCCATTCAAACAAAAAACAGATATTTCATCAGTTTTTTCCCTCTTTCCAAATTTCTATTTGATTTTATTTTATCTCATATATACCGTGTGATATTTCTCACTTGACATGTAAATTGAAATTTTTGAGTACGGGCCTGCAATTTTTTCAATTTTTTTCTTATGCTGACAGAGAATGCCTGTATGAACAAACATGTAAAATATCAGCGAAAAACATATCATATTAACGAAGATATGGGAGTTCATAGATTTAGCATTTTTTCATTAATCACCCTATATCTCCGAAACGAATACCCTTATGGGTCATTTGAAACCCAAATTCTCATTCAGTTTGAGGTCCTCTATCTCCACTTAGCCGTTGTCCCTTACGTCACCAGTCACCCTGTATATCAGCAAATTATAATCAAAGTATTCTATGAAATCATAATATAAAATGGAGAATAATTATTATACATAGTTCACAATCTGACTTGCGAGTTCGACTTTAATATTATCTGCATTTCGCGCCTTCGCGGGCTCATTGTCTCGACTATTTATTCAATTTTTTGTTTATGTTTAGATTTGGCATCGTTGGAGGGACTCGCAAGTGTGAAGAATATACCAGAATATACACTGAGGGCCTCGCATTAGTTTTTGATATATAAAGGGTCTCGGAACGTCTTTGGATATTTCTTTTTCAACAGTTTTTTGAAAAAGCTTCCCCTCTTACGATATACGCAATAAGCACCATTATAACCTTGTAATAATGAGAAAAATATTTGAAAAAAGTTATATTCTGATATGGGTCTCAGGTTGTCTGTTGGCTACCGCGGGTCTCACATGTGTTAATATTTAAGTATATATATATATATATATATATACAAACAGCTCTTCAAGGAGAAACTATATAAAAGAGTGCGCCTCCTTCTTAAGTCTAAGCTAAACTCAAGATCATTGTTCACGGCAATTAACATCTGGGCGGTGCCGAGCATTACCTATTCTTTCGGCGTCCTAACTTGGTCCATAACCGAACTACGAGAGATGGATAGATCCTTGAGAGCAATGCTCACGAAGTACGGAGTGCACCACCCTCACTCATCGTCTATCCGTCTCTACCTCCCACGCCATCACGGAGGACGAGGGCTCCTCAATCTTGAGTCGGTGCATGAGGCAAACATTGTCTCACTCAGAGAATATTTTCTCAAGGACAACTCACCTTTCTTTTCTGCCATCCGAGAAGCCGATGACCGAATCTCACCGCTCAAGTTGCCGGAGGTGTCACATCAGGACACCAGACAACCTCAGGGAGAGCTGTTGGAAGAATGGAGGAGCAAGGCCTTGCACGGCAGATACCCTGGTCACCTGGAAAGTAAAGATGTGAATAAGGTCGAGTCTCTTACTTACCTACGCGCGGGGTATCTCTTCCCCGAAACGGAGGGACGGCTCTTGGCGATCCAGGATCAGGTTGTGCCGACAAGGATGTACCTGAAGCACATTGCTCAGCAGAACATCCCCACCGACCGATGCCGTAAGTGCTCTCAAGGACCAGAGTCAATACAACACCTCACCTCTTCGTGCCCAATTCTGGCCCCAAGGGACTATCTCGAGAGACACAACTCAATGGCGAAGATTTTCCACCAGCAAATGGCGCTAAAACTCGGCCTCCTTCAGATTGAAACCCAGCAGCACTTATATGTACCAAAAGCCCTTTTGCAAAATGCCACCTACAAACTGTACTGGGATGCCACGATGGTAACGGATAGATCAGTTGCCCATAATAGGCCAGACATCACTCTTTTTGATAGTATGAGGAAAACGTGTCTCTTGATAGAGTTCACCATACCCGCTGACGACAACATCTCAAAGGCCTACTCGGAGAAGATCTCCAAGTACACAGATCTGGCCTGTCAACTCCGGGAAATGTACTCTCTTGCGTCGGTCAGTGTTCTACCCATGATCATTTCTGTTAATGGAATTGTGGAGAGGCACTTACTTGAGAACACCAAAAGACTCTGCTTGGACAAAGATATCATCTCTGCTTCCCAGAAGCAAGTCATCTTGCATACGACTAGAATTATCCGTAAAGTTTTGCAGGGACCGTAGCTGCAGCCGCTGCCTTGGCAGTTTGCCCGGCAGCTGCTGATTGTTGCCCGCTATTTGAGCGGTGGGAAAAAAAAAAAAAAAAAAAAAAAAAAAAAAAAAATATATATATATATAATTAATAATAATTAACGAACTCGTCCGTCGTATTGGGACGATCACCTACCCTGCTAATTTCAAGTCGCTATCTCTTCCCGTTCTCCAGTTATCGTTGCAACGGATGGCCGGCCGGACAGAATCAAATTTGACCTCGAATTTTTAATCAGGGAGTTGAACCCAATCGTTTGAGACCATTTTCGTCAAAAAAAAATCGAAAATTACAGACATTTGGGTAAAATGATAACGCGATGTTCCCCAGAACATATGCGCAAAAAGAGTCAATAGTAGAATCGCGGAACATAATTGAAATCTCTTATGGCTGGTTTATGCTGGCTGGTAACTTTACTTATCCCCTAACTTAAAAATTGAAACATAGATTTTTAACGATATGGTTGATATTGAGACTGTATAATCCGTTTACTTATTATTAATAATAATAATTAATAAGTTAACGGATTATTTAGTCTGATTATAAACCATAGCACTAAAAATAAATGTCTATATATATTATATATACAGGGTGAGTCTTTGACCACTGCATTAATTTTAACCAAAGATTCCTCTCATTTCATCCTCACACTTTTTTCATTTACCATTTTTCCAGATTTGGCTCAGGTAAAAACTTACAAGCGTTTAAAGATTTCACAATGTGCTAATACACTCCCGAATATAAATGATCTATGACATTGTTGGCGGACGAGAATAAGAAATGGTAACGTGGTTTACAGCTTGAGTCGGGATTCCAACGCTCAGGGACGGATCCATAAAAGTAGTGAAATTTCTGGAGTTTTCCATTTTAAAACATTCAATGAAGAATATCTCGAAAACGGTACGTTTAAGGAGGAATGATGAAGAATAATATAATGTTCTAAAACGATGGAATATTCTTGAAATGGCTCAAGAAAAACTTCATATGCTTTCTTTATGCTAATTTCGTTTAGTTTTATGAATCCACGAGTCCATAACTAGAAAACCAGTAGAAGTAGAAAATAACTAATATTTGGAAAATATGTATCATAGTTATAGGAAACTTTACGCCAACATTCATTTTATTCGAAAAAAGGATGTCAAAGCTATAAAATAAAAACTGTTTTTTTTTCAAAATTTCAACAGCCTCTATCTTTTTACCTGAGCTGAATTTGGAAAAATGTTAAATAAAAAAAGTGTTTCATTTGATGAGAGGGATCCTTGGTTAAAATTAATGCAGTGGTCAAAGACTCACCCTGTATATGATTAAGTTAAAGTTACCAGCCAGCATAAACCAGCCTTTATGGTCGAAAATAAAATTGGAGCAATTGCTGATGATAGAACGCAATGTCTCTGAACGCCATAAAACACTGAGATGAATGGTTTACTGTGAAAAAATGTCGAGAGAAAATCAGGGACTTTTGCGTGCTTGTCCTATTGTCTATTCACGCCTCACACAGCCTCACGAAATACTGTATGTAGTTGAGTAGGAACAAAGGAAGCGTTAACACGTAAACAAAATGAATTTGGCACGAACTGTACATAAGTTTTAAATTGAAATAATTCCAATTTAAAAAGCCGACCGAGCTGAAATCTGGTAATCTATTCTAAAATGGCTGCTTGAAGGTTTAGGCGGAATTTCAGCAGAATCTGACAGATAGTTTCTGAACTATAAAATTTTATAAACATTTTTTATTTTTTCCACTTCCACTCACCCATATTTTAACTCTTTGATTGCTGATCGTTGCGCATTGCGGAAAAAAATAGATTGATTATTACGACCAAAATAAGACGTACTCCGACTTTCGTGTCAATAGGTAAGTAAGTAAGTACATGTTATAATTTTCTTCCTTTAAAAACATGCAGAAAATTATGCTATCAGAGATATTCTCAAATACTAATTGGAGTGAAAAGTTACTACTTCCAATAGTACCAATTTAAAAAGAACCTACCGAAGGATACTTCAAAAACACCCTCCTCCAATTTCCTCAAACGTAACGAGAAATATGTGAAACTGCAACTCGAGGCGAACTCCCTTGTTGACTTGCAATCTCCCTCCGAATATGCCCTTCGCATTTCGACTCCCTAAAAGCCCCATTTCCGATGCTCTGTACAAACTCCGACTTGTTTTATTTCATCCTGGAACGTTGTTGCATTAAAGTTATCGATTCTCAGGTCAAATATTTGCCAGATACGAGTTATCTGCAGAACGGCGCGCCCTCTAAAAGTAACAATTTGCAGTTTTGGCGAATTAATTAGTAGCTTGCTGGAGTTTTTGTTTTTGATGTTGAATGAGCAGTTATCAGATTTTAAGTTTGCTTCGTTAGACGTTGGGACAGGCGGTAAAAGAGGAAAAACCCCATTTAAACTGGAATTTTATCTTTATTCGAAAACTACACAGCGCAGAGAATAAATTGCGGAGTGAAAAGTTTGATATCTCTATAAAAGGCGCATCCAGTAGTACTGTATTCCGACCACCCCTTCCCCCCCTTTAGGCGGGGGAGTGAGTAACTTTGAAATCTTAAATGGTAACCCCTATTTTTTATGGCAAAATCAAATTATATGTCAAGATATACGTATGATATGCCCTTAAAGTGTATGCTCATTTAGGATAGATGGCTCTGTACGCTCAACGAATCGAACAAGAGGAGAAGCAGAAAAATCACCAAGCAGACATGTAGCTAGCAATTATGACCATCATTAACTGGAAAACTTTGAAGAATTCTTAACACATGTTTATTCAGTGTTTTTTCTGCTTTTCCTGTCGCCTACGGAAAAAAAAATATTATTCCATCCCCATAACAACAAATCTCCTCCAGTGAGTATTTGGCACTAATAGCATTCATCTTTGAATGGCAAATACATCCTCGGAACAGAGTACATACATATAAATTTGCCCAAATGTTTGTAATTTTCGAATTTTTGGATGAAAATGGTCTTGAACGATTTGGTTCGACCTACTGATAAAGAATCAGTGGTCCAAGTTCTGTCCGGCCGGCCGTCCGTTAACATGATAACTCTCGAACAGAATGAGCTAGACAGTTGAAATTTTCAGAGTTAGTTTATGAGATAAATATCTCGGTTAAGTTCCTTATTGGGTGAAATCGGCCTGATGGTTTCGGAGTAACGAAAAAAAATTTGTTTTTACATTACAAACTTCAAATTAATTTGTCTTCAAGATGCAGTTTCATCATAAGAATCCATTGATATCATTTCAGTTTCAACAAAGCTAATATTTTCAGAGATATGATTTTTCAAAATTTTAATATTAAATCGTAATTATTTCATTTCACAGAATACTACAATCGAAAATTAACGTCAGTATTTGTATCTATGAATATATATATGAATGATACATATCATCTTATCTACCGATAAGAGAGATGTCATATTTATATTTAGTTCCATTCAAAATTCGTTACCCTTGCTATAAAATACCTCCTGTTCTAGAAAACAAAGTATGATTGAATGCACAATGGCCAATGAAATAACCTCAGCGATGGTAGAATTATGAGGATCATAGTATATTATTATTTTTGGGTGATAATATAATGCCCTTGGATAACTCATATGATGATGGAAATATATAGATACTTTGGTAAGTTAACCAAATTGGGTTCAGAATATCTACAGTAAAAACAAAACTGGATAAATGGCTAAGTTTCAATTGAGAGTAAATATCTCGGACGAGTTCGTTAACCAGCAAAATCCATCGAGCGGTTTCGGGGTTATGGCCGTTTTTAGTAAAAACATTTCTTATGAATATTTCCTAAACCGATCGCTCGATATATCTGAAATTTAGCATCAAATTGTAGAATCATGACCTTCAGACGCATGTGAAGTTTTGTATTGATCGGGTTACCGTAAAGTGTCAAAAAAAAAATTGAAAATTTTTACATTTTGTTTCTACAATAACTCTCGAACGGAATGAGCTAGGCAGTTGAAATTTTCAGAGTAGGTTAGGGAGATAAATATCTCGGTTAAGTTCGCTATTGGGCAAAATAGGCCAGATGGTTTCGGAGTAACGAAAAAAAATTTTTTTTTTTTAAATGCAGTTTCACCATTAAAATCCATCGATATCATTTTCAACTCCAACAAGCTAATACTTTCTGAGATATGATTTTTCGAAATTTCAATAATGAATCGTACTTCTATGTTTTCACAGAATGCTATAATTATTCTATCTATGATTTATCATATGATCTGTGTTCATACTCGTACATGTCATCCTGTTCTATTAGAGAGAGTTAAATTCATTTCAGCTATTTTAATTTGATTTCTTCCATGGTGCAGTCCTCATTCTCAGATTGCTCATTTAATCTTGATAAATAAACTATTATTTGAATTGAATTTCCTTTATGATGCAGTTCTATCATAAGAATGCATTGATATAATTCTCAACTCTGAGAAACCAATACTTTCGGAGATATAATTTGTCTGTTTGAACAAGAGTGCCAGAAAGCTCCTGTCAACAGGGGTTGAACCAGTGTTTTAATAACACTTTTTCCGATGAGAATCCATTGATATCATTCCCAACTATGAGAAACCAATACTTTCGGAGATATGATTTGTCAAAGTTCGAACAAGAGCACCAAAGCTGCTGTCCACAGGGCTTTCCCACATTTTTTAGATTCAGCATTGCAACTGAAATATACGATCCGTATTTTATTTAAATCCGTTGACGAGTTTGCCAGAAATATTTTTTCTTAATTTAAAATCCTAATATTTAACCCTGATACCCGGAAAACTAATCAGTACAATATTTTAATATTATTAATATTTTTAAAAGTTTAGTGGGTAATTCCGCACTATCCATATTTCTATTAATATTTTTATTTTGAATAGTAGCAGAAGCATTTGCAGCCATTACCTAAAATTATATCAGCACCAACTACTCTGTATTAGACGCCTTAAATATCTGTTCATCTTGTCTAAATGAAAACTATACAAAACTTGGGTACCATCAGCAAACATCTTTGGTCTGTTATGCTGCAAATTCCCAGATAATTCGGCAGAACTGCCCAGTAGCAATATCAATAACCCCACCATAGAACCCTATAGTCCGGTCAATTTAGACATTCGAGGTTACATAAATTCCCACCAAGCTGAAAATCGGTAAGATTGTTTAAAATATCATTAAAAACAAAATTTTAAAGTTACCCATCTTTCCCCTGTAAGGAAAAAATTTTATTCAAGGTCAAAGGTAAAAAAAATGAGTTTTTCGCGATTTTCAGCAAAACGGTAAGTTTTATCATAAAAATACCTCAGACAAAAATTGTAGATCATAAAATTATCTACAAAAAATTTATTTATACTTTTTTCTCTACGAGACACCGATTTTGAGATATAACGATTCAAAAAGTTGTAAAAGTTGCAATCGTCATAATATGCACACGTTTCCTCGCCACCTATGGGGTAGTGTACTTCGCGCGTTTTTTTTAAAGTGGTTTCCCCAGTAGGCCTATTCCACGGGTCAGTTTTGATCCTGTTTAATTTGAAACTATTGAAAAATGATGGATATTAGCAGAGATTGAAAAGATAAAAGAAATTTAAGTTAAAAAAAGTAGTGCAATTTAATCGTCAGAGTCGTAACTCTCAAAATCTTCTTCTTGTTCTTCTTCTTGATTTTCTTGTTCTTGTTCGTCTTGTTCTTGTTCTTCATCATCTTCATCCTGAGTGCATGTAAACTGCGTTAATAGCGATGTATCGCATGTTGCCTCGTTGGAATCAAACGGAACCTCTACTGTTGGTGATTCAATATTAGAGCACAACCGGCCTTGACAATGTGTACATGCCAGAGAACAGAACAGTCCGAGTTTTTTGCAACCACACTTAGCACTGCATCCCTTTTTGCAGTTGCAAAAAATCGAGTTCAGCAGTTTTTCCGGCGCAGGTGGAAGTAAAGTGTACACTGGTTCTAGTGAATTGTTGACCAACTTCCAACCCCAGTCTGTAGGGTCTAGCTGATAACCAAGTCACACTTGAACTTGGTAATATGCCCTAAGAAGGTGTTGAAGAGCAGCAACTGAGGTTGGAGGAAGACAAGCTAATTGTACTTGTTTTTTACTTTTGGTGTTTCTAACGAAACATGCATATCTATACTTATCTAAGCAGGTAGTTTTAGGAGCTCCGTACATAGAAAGCAGAAAGCGAATGCCGTTAGTAATAATTTCTTGTCGAGTAGAATTACTTTTTTTAAAAACTTCAGCACATTCAATTAAATTTTGTTTCTCAAATAGTTTGAAAACTGTTATTTTACCCCTCTCGTAAAATGCAGATGTCGTATCACAGTCAGTTATTGCGTGTAAAAATAGTACATGATTTTGACACTTTGCAAAAGTAGATAAACTTTTTGATGAATACATTTCCGATTGATGTTGAGCTTTTCCTGGTTTTAAGAAGAAAATAGTTTTTTCAGTTGGAGTTCGAGCAGTCAGTAATACGAGGAAGTCTATATCTTCACCAACAACAATAGTTGTATTTGTCAAATTGAATTGCTCAATTGCTGTTTCAATTATCAATACATCAGCATCATTATTAGCTTGTCTTACCAATATATTTTCCGTAGTAAATCTTTCTTTCAATATTGAAATGAAGCGAGACTTGTTGTGAGTATTAGAAAGAAATTTTTGTTGGCTGGTTGGAACTATCATATTATACGATTACAACTTTTTGAATCATTATATCTCAAAAACGGTGGCTCGTAGAGAAAAAAGTATAGATTAATTTTTTGTAGATAATTTTATGATCTACAATTTTCGTCTGAGGTATTTTTATGATAAACTAACCGTTTTGCTGAAAATCGCGAAAAACCCATTTTTTCGACCTTTGACCTTGAATAAAATTTTTTCCTTACAGGGGAAAGATGGGGAACTTTCAAATTTTATTTTTAATGATATTTTAAACAATCTCACTGATTTTCAGCTTGGTGGGAATTTATGTAACCTAACTCTTATTATTTGGTCCAATTTGACCGGACTACCTAGCAACACCACAGATTATCCAATTGTCAAAAAATTGAAGAATTTGTATAGTTTGAATATCTCATTTTAATTTTACATGATTGTTTAATTTTAATGAATAAATATCTCTGAAAATTAAAGAAATATTATAATATCGTCAGTTACACCTACAATATATCATTAATGATTTGCGTTAAACTCGGGAAACAGGATGAATACCAACTATACGCTTCATCTTTTTCTCAAGACCCAATCTATGAATTAGACCTCATCTCGACAGCTGCTCCAGGTTATTGCATCACAAAATTTTCATACCAATTTATTTCTGGCATATTTCTGTTTCGAATTCATTCATTCTACTGCTACTCGAGCCTGAAGAAGTTCGTTTCATTAAGTTCCTCCAGAATTTTTGAATGAAATAGTTAGCTGTTAGGTCGATTTCATCCTTTTGCAATCCAGGATTAGAGCTGGCAGCTAGAAAGTGTTCTCTGGGATGTTCTAGTTATTAATTCAGACACGGTGACAGCTACACATTGATACATCCAGAAAGCTGGGCGCTGTTAGGTAATAATTCCAGGGTTGGCTTCGATTATTCCTGCCTGGAGTCGAGTTGAACATTGGGATGACTAATTGCAACGATTTTTTCTAATTTGTTTAGCGCATCCCTTCAATATTCCTTATAAAATCCTATATGCCGTCAAATCCATTGTTCAAAATTCGGCACGATTTAAAAAATGCTAGGAAAGCAATGACGTGAAGTTAGGAGCTTTTGTGCGCATGTTATATACAGAAGAAATACTGGCACTTTCACGAAATACTGCACGAACCTTCAAGCCGTCTTTTTAGAGTTAACACGAGAAAAATTGCATCAATTAATTCAAATTTCAAATTAAATAAAATAGTAAACTTTTTCAGAGCAGTAGATAACAGTTCGAAATTCCATTTTCACACTAATTGCTAAAATACAGAACCAGAGAGCAGAAGGGAGCTGAAATCCCTCACTCCATTATAAAATGGTGGCTTGAAGGTTTGCGCAGAATTTCAGCGGAATCTTATACAAACAGTTTTTGAAATATAAAATTGTTAAAATACAGAACCGATCGAGCAGAAATGGTAAAATGAATCTGACTGATAGTTTGCGAAATATAAAATTTTCGAAGAAAAAATATTTTCTCTTTTGATATTATCCTCGCCATATTCTGCAAAATTCGCAAGTCGGCATTTTTCAACTAATTATTTAGTTTCAATTCGATCAGATATGTATTTTTCAACTTATGACGTTAACAATATTTCAGATGGGTTTAACTCCGAAACTGTATGGCTGATTATGTCCATTATCGAATATAATCGTCGTATTCGGCAGTACAACCTACCCTGGATATTTCGAGTCGCTATCTCTTTCCGTTCGAAAGCTATCGTTTCCACGGACGGCCGACCGGGCAGAATCGAATTTAACCTAGAATTCTTTATCAGTGAGTGGAACCTAATCGTTTGGGACCATTTTCGACCAAAAATCGACATTTGGACAAAATTAAAGCCGCTGTTCCCTGGAACATGCGCGCAAAAATCAAGATTTGGGAGGGCTATCGTAACCACATCCATATTTTTGGGATGAGAGACCATGATATGTTTCTAATTTGTCTGAAATTGTCATTCTGCAATTTTCAGGCATACTTTATTGTTTCAATTTGTGTGGAAACTTTGGTAATTGGACAAATCTCAACAGAAATGCCGTAAATATACTATTCTCTGTTCCATTACCTAAATACAATAATGGGTTAAGTTTCTTGTTCCTCGGAACAGATTGCTTATCAATTTGAATTTTTGGCTGAAAATGGTCTCAAACGATTTGCTTCGACTCACTGATCAAGAATCCGTGGTCGAAATCGATTCTGTCCGGCCGTCCGTAAACACGATAACTCTCGAGCGGAATCAGCCCGACAGTTGAAATTTTCAGAGTACATAGGTGACATTTTTTTTTAAATTACAAATTTCAAATAAATTTTTTTCAAGATTCAGTTTCATCATAAGAATCAATTAATATATTCTCAAATGTAAAAAACTTATACTTTCAAAGATATGATTTTTCAAAATTTCAATAATTAATTGTAATTTTTAATGATTTCATATAGTGCTCTAATTATAATTTTCTGATGTATGTAAATCCAACATATGAGGTGATTCATTGACCTACGCATTGGCTTAAATTTTCGATCACTCAATCTATCTGAAATTTAGCATCAAATTGTAGAATCATGACCTTTATACGCATGTGAAGTTTTGTATTGACCAGAATACCGCAAAGTGTAAAAATAAAATTTTGAAAATTAAAAAAAAGTTTTTCTACAATAACTCTCGAACGGAACGAGCTAGGTAGTTGAAATTTTCAGAGTAGGTTAGGGAGATGAATATCTTGGTTAAGTTCGTTATTGGGCAAAATTGGCCAGATTTAATTCGATTTCTTCCATGAAGCAGTTCTCATTCTCAGATTGCTCATTTAATCTTGATAAATAAACTATTATTTGAATTGAATTTCCTTTATGATGCAATTCTATCATAAGAATACATTGATATAATTCCCAACTCTGAGAAACCAAAACTTTCGGAGATATAATTTGTCTGTTTGAACTAGAGCGCCAGAAAGCTCCTGTCCACAGGGCTTGCACCCATTTTCGTTATGGTTTATTTGAACCTTTTGATGGCGGAGATGATAATACCTGTCAAATCTGAAAAGAATTTTTTCGATTCTTGGAGCACCCTGTGAGTAAGTTTTTTTTAAGAAGCAGGTAAGCGGAATGAGTTATGAAAATTAAGCATACATATCATTGATTCTGGCCTAAATTCCACCGTTACTACGGTACTGTTCCATTCTTAATTGATTCATCGCCATATGTGATAGTTACTTTGTTTCCGGGAAACTTCACTGTTTCAACTCTTGTAAGTCCCAAACCAAGTTTCGTACAAACATTGGGGCACTTCACAATAGAGCTTGGGTCTGAACTTCAGTGTTTGTTCAGAAAATTGACCAAGAATATTTTGATCGAAGTTAGAAGGGGCCTCTGGCTTTTGGCCTACCTTCGAGTAAGGACCCTCTTAATCATAAACAGAGTAGAAAGTAATATGTCAATTGCAGAGATATTCATTCATGACATTCATACACTCATCCTTCTTATTTTGTGGATGGATTCATGGCATCTTACAACATGATTAATACGATTGTTTTGATTCATTTCTTCCTCAAATAATAAACCTTTGAAGCCGAGCATCGAAAAATTTCTCGGAATTTTTAGTTTATAATTGAAAGTGCGTGGAATTCGAAAATCAAATATAGAACACTAGGAAAAGTACTGCCGTGAGTTCGCTATGCCTTTATGCGCTTGTTCAAATTCATAGTCAGAACATTAACCCATCCAGGTACTGAACTCGGCCAAGACTGCTTGGCTTGGCAGAAAAGAAATAATATTTTCACAATAGGACAAGGACTTTGCGATATTTCAGCGATATCTGAACTGTGATTGATAAAGTCAAAAATATCAAGTAAATTTTATGAAATCATTCAAATTGTGAATCTTCTATGAATGGTGCCGGTTATCTTTTGATTCATTCTCAGAACATAGAACTATGTTCTAAGAATTCATATTCCGTATTCTAAAATCTGAAAATTACATCCAATATACCATATTTTACGCATTTCGAGAAAGTATTGCTTTTAAATATCGATTACAAATGAATTTTTCAAATAAAATCTTAATTCGGTAGATAAAAAACATCTACTTGAGCATTTCTGTTCTGAAAATATGTTTCAATTCATCAAAATATGTCCAATATAACAAATTTGGATTTTTTCGTCCAACCAAAGCTTTCAGATATCGATATAAATGCATCTGGATAACTGTTTTCCAACCTCCTTCGAAACTGACATTTGAGAATTTTCAGAATGAACTTTTTCGTAGTGAATCGGTAAAAAATTGTTATTATCTGGAAGATTCTTAAAGATAAGTTACTACAAACCTTTTCACTGTTTTTGCGCGTATGTTCTGGGGAACATCGCGTTATAGTTTTGCCCAAATGTCTGTAACTTTCGAATTTTTTGACGAAAATGGTCTCAAACGATTAAGTTCGACTCCCCAATGAAGAATTCGAGGTCAAATTTGATTCTGTCCGTCCGGCCGTACGGCCGTCCGGCCGTCCGTCCGTCCGGCCGTTGCCACGATAACTTGAGAACGAAAAGAGCTAGCGACTTGAAATTTTCAGGGTAGGTGGCGCATCCCAATACGACGGACAAGTTCGTTAATGGGCATAATCGGCCCAGTGGTTTCCGAGTAATAATTTTGTTTTCAACCAATATAAATCCGATCGAATTGAAACTTGGTGGGTAGTTGTAGAATATGAACCTAAGCACGTTTGTGAAATTTTGTGCGAATCGTATGGCTAGAAAATTTTAAAAAAATTATTAAAAAATATTTTTGTTGTCACGATAACTTGAGAACGGATTGAGATAGCGGCTTGAAATTTCCAGGTTAGGATGTGCACCAGAACGCGACAGTTCAGTTTGTTTATGAGCATAATCGGCCAAACGGTTTCAGAGTTATAGCCATCTGAAATTTTCTGAAATTTCGTGGTTTTTGTTCCTCATTAACTCAAAAAGTACTGAACCGATTGGATTCAAACATGGTTATTAGTTGTAGAATGGCAACGCGGAAATGTTTGCAAAATTTGGTGAGGATAGCATTTGTAGAAAATTTTTAATAAATCATTGAAAATAAAAAAAAAAAATCTATATATCAGTAACTATTCGTTTGAAATTGCTGAAATTTTGCAAGAGCCTTCATAACCTAACTCTACTGCCAAGTTTCAAGTTTTAATACGATCGGTTAAATATTGTTGGAGATTCGAGCATTCTTGTGCGAGTTCAGTAGATGGGTGACCGTTGCTTCGATAACTTTCGAACGAAAGGAGATAGGGACTTGAAATTTTCAGGGTAGGTTGCGTATCCGAAAGAGAGTGTTGAGTTCGTTTTTGGGCATAATCGGTCAAACGGTTTCCGAGTTATACCCACCTGGAATATTATTTCCTTGATAACTCAAAAAATAAATATTCGATCGAATTGGTGCTTGGTAACTAGTAGTAGAAAATCAACATGAAGACGTGTTTAAAATTTTGTAAGAATCGTATCCCTAGAAAATTTGAAAAAAATGACGAAAAAAAAAATTTCAAGAACCGTACCCCTAGAAAATTTTTAAAAAGTCACGAAAAAAAAATTGGTTCAAGCACTGACGTGAAGTCAGAAGCTTTTGCGCGTATGTTCTATTGTCCATTCTCCTGTATTGGACACTCTTCTTAATCGAATTTACCATGATGAATTCTATTGTCTATTCTCCTGTATTGGACACTCTTCTCAATCGAATTCACCATGATGAATTCTATTGTCCATTCTCCTGTATTGGAGACTCTTCTTAATCGAATTTGCCATGATGAATTCTATTGTCCAGAATGGACAATAGAATTCATCATGGCAAATTCGATTAAGAAGAGTCTCCAATACAGGAGAATGGACAATAGAATTCATCATGGTGAATTCGATTAAGAAGAGAGTGTCCAATACAGGAGAATAGACAATAGAATTCATCATGGTAAATTCGATTAAGAAGAGTGTCCAATACAGGAGAATGGACAATAGAACATACGCGCAAAAGCTTCTGACTTCACGTCAGTGCTTGAACCAATTTTTTTTTTTGTTTTATATTATCTAGAATATTTCATGTTTTGACGAAACCTCAAATCTTTGGTATACCCTCTTTCATATCGGAATAAAAATTTCGTCCAACCTCCAATCAAACCTGACTACCTATATGGCTCCCAATTTTTCAAAAAAAGTCCATAAGTATACCATACTCAACTCGTCTCGACCCACGATAGGTATAAGGCTGGTTTTCCTGTCAGGCTGACGGTCGGCGCTAACGGTCAGCGCTGATCGGTCAGCTCGGATCCTTTTAGCATCACGCTGATCACATTGAGAAAAAGAAGGATGCTATTGTCTCTGGCTCACTGAATGTGGAGGCTTGTCGGCACCAGCTAGTCAGCGGCGCCGACGCGCCGGCGCGTACGTGCGCGTATATAGCTCAGCGCTGACGGCCGTCAGCGCTGCATGACTCGAAAATGCTACCTATAGCTACATACATATTGACCCATCAGCGCCGACCGTCAGCGTGACAGGAAAACCAGCCTTAAATATCGATTTAAAATTATCTTTTCAACAAATTGCTCTTCCTTCATAAAAATGACATGACAATATACATGTAATTTCTAATTCTATCAATTCAAACTGCATCATGAAATTCGTTCGACTTCACGTCAAAAATGTATCGCCGTTTGATTGATAAGCACTACTGTTCAAAGGAACAACCGCGCTAAAAATCCATTCGCTCTGAACTACTGAAGGAACTAGAAAATCGAGTATTACCATGGCATGATTGAGGAGTGAAAATTGGGGGCGGAAATCTGTGAATAATAACATTCCGAAAGGCATAAGGAATCGTCTGTCGGTCCCTTCTGTTAGTGCTGAATCCAAAACACTTTATCGAAATGCTCGGTTCAACAGATATAATAAAAATGTAGGAAAGCTCCTTGGACAGGGGCTTTGAAGGTTTTGTCAAACTACCAGCGAGTAAATATTCAAACTTTCACAAATCATATCTCCGAAAGTATTGGTTTCTCAGAGTTGGGAATGATTGGATTCTTATGGTAGAACTACATCATAAAAAAATAAATTCAAAACATAGGTCTATGACTCACCTCATATGTTGGATTTACATACACAAGCAAATTATAATTAGAGCATTCTAGGGCGGAGGTTACTCGGTCAATCTGGTATCACTCTGGCATCAATCTGACATCAATCTTGCCATCAGTCCGGACCATCAATCTAACAGTCTACGTGTATAGAATCGGTTTCCCGTCAATCTGACATCAATCCATGACTGATGTCAGACTGAACTGAAATTTTGAACAATCATATCTCCAAAAGTACTTATTAGTTTGTTAGAGTTGAGAATGGTATTAATGGATTCTTATGATGAAACTGCATCTTAAAAAAAATTGAATTTGAAATTCGTAATGTAAAAAATAATTTTATTTTGTTACCTCGAAACCACCGATTTTACCCAATAAAAAGCTCAACCGAGATATTCATCTCCCAAACCTACTCTGAAAATTTCAACCGTCTAGCTTATTCCGTTCGAGAGTTATCCTGTTAACGACCGGGCAGAAATCACTGATTCTTGATCAGTGAGTCGAACCAGAACGTTTGAGACCATTTTCAGCCAAAAATTCCAAAATTACAGACATCTGGGCAAATTGATAAGCACTCTGTTCCGAGGAACAAGAATGCCAAAAGGGGAGAATAATTCATTTTCTTAAAATGCATGTAAAATCGTTCAAATCCCAACAGCCTAGATGGCCGAACCCATCAGTGCTACAAACATCACCTGAAAATTGTTATCATTGCTCGGAATATTCTCCGGTTGTGTAATCGGGTAGTAACCAGACTGGGACGTCTAGATTAGGTATCGGAATTTTTGAATATAAATATTCGAATAGTCGTTTGGTATTTTATTCAAATAGTCGAATAATCCAAAAATCGATTGCCTATAATTAATTAGTCGAATATTTGAAAATGCATGTTTTCGAATAATCGAATATTCGAAAATTCGAAATAAAGGGTACGCCAAATAGATTTTTTTTTTGAAAATGCATTAAAAAAACTACTTAATATTTTCTCAAAGTTCTTTTTTATTTGAAAGTACAATCCTTCCGGTTAATAATGGAAAATAATTTCATTCAAATGGCTGCCTCGACTGGCCATGCAGTAGCCTACACGATCGGTCCAATGTTTAAGCACATTATCGATTGATCGATTGTGTGCAGCTGAACTTCACCAATGGCTTCACGAATATTGTCCTTTAAAGCGTCAATTGTCTCTGGCTTGTTGGCGTAACGCATATCTTTGACGGCACCCCACAAATAATAGTCCAACGGTGTCAAATCGCAGCTCCGAGGTGGCCAAACGACATCAGCTCTGCGGTTGATAATGCGATCTTCCAAAACAGGGCGCAAAACATCGAGTGTAGCTTCGGCTGTGTGGCACGTAGCGCCGTCCTGTTGAAACCAAATGTTGCTAATATCCTCCACTTCAATTTTTGTGAACACAAATTCGTTCAACATGGCCCGATAACGATCGCCATTGACTGTAACGGCCACTCCTTGCTCAATTTTTTTTATTAAGTCGAGTAAATGGATGAAATGAGTAACCAAACGAATGCAAGGAGCACTGACGTGAATTCTTGCTTTTGAGTGCTTGTTCATATTGGTTAGTACATACTTATCTTCCACGATTTATATATGTCATTCGCATCGTTGTTTACGTTCGTTGTGAAATGAATAATATAAATTTCCGTGAACGAACTACGTAAAATCATAGAAGAAACTAATTTCTATTTTCGTTAGAGATACATTATTTGATAGTAGTATCGAATGAATTCTAGAGAATTATCTGATGGTGATATTGAATAAATTCTACTTTATTATTGGATAATTCAAATTTGAAACTCTTCATAAAATTATAGGATTAGAAACTGTTTTTGATTCAAATATATAGTAACAGTATGTTTATTCAAGCCCGAGTATATTACTTCATTTTTGCTTTTCCTCTTTATGTCAAAATTTAGACCGGATCATAGAAAACACAAATGATCGAATATTTAAATATCCGAACATTTGAACAGTTGAATATTCAAAAAATATCCCAGAAGTCAGTGGCCGAATCTTTTAAATAACACATTTGAATTTGGGAAAGTCGAGTATTCGTATCATACGAATACAATCCCGATACCTACTTCGAAGTAAGGCCAGGAATTTTTGAAATATAAGTATTTTAATAGTATTTGGATGTTTTATTCGAAGAGTCAAATATTCCAATAATCCATAATCTATAATTTAACACAAAATTAGAATTTAGATATTTTTTGGTGTTGAAATTTGTGTTGTTTCATTCGAAAATTCCACAGGATATATGATAATAAATAAAAGAAAAATTTCCTAAAAAACTTGGTTTTATAATAAAGGGGTTATGCATGTATTGTTGAAACAACGTCTATGAAGTAGACATATCAACTCATAATTCCTTGTGAAGAGTTACCACTGAGACGTAGGACGTATTTTTCAGAATAAATTTACGTAAATTTTCATCTTTTAATCTCTCCATATTTTTTTTCAGGACGCGTTGAAGTCATGTCTGCCCTTCATCGATGCTGATACTACCATAATCAATCATTTACATACGGGGAGGACACCAACAAATAACGAAACAATGGATTTGGGTAAGGGAAATATTTTACATATTCAAATAGTTAGGCCTACTCTTGCGACTACTAATAGGCTAGAAAACAACAATAGAGACAGAAGCCATATATATCATAATCCATAAGAGTCTCTCCATCCCAACACTTATTGACATGCAATAGATGCCACATGATCTCACGGTGAATTATATTGATAGATCATTTGAGATAACGCTATGGGAATAAGATCGAGGTTTGTAGGAGGCCCTTGAATACAATAGAAAATTAAAGGCTATGAGATTACACTTGTTTCTTTGTTACAAAATTTGCATACGTCGATAAATTGATCTGGAATGTGTTCGTTCTGAAACAGTCTTGGAATACAAATGTTGAAAACAGTTGATTTTTCATTCAATTCTAGCGAAATAATTTCTCGGTTTGGGAAGTAAAACTACTTATAGTGTAGTCAACAAGTGCTTTTTGGGTCAAAATTTTTGCGTATTCTCTGAAAATTATGATTGAGGTGTCATTCGCTTTGGAATGGCATGTAGATAGTTTTTTAGAAAATGCTAGGGCCGCTCGCAAAAATTGCAATAGTTATAAACAATTAAGTGAAAAAAAAAGAAGGGGATTTGGTTTTTCGCCAATGTCGCAAAAACTATCTGAGATAATTCAAATTTGAAAAAAATATTCAAGAAGGGGAGGAAATTTCCTAAGAAAAAGTCTCAGCTCCCGGAACTAGGACCACTATTTATAATTTTCCAGAGGGTTGAAAATACTCCTGAAAACAGGTACTCCGGCTTGCGTAAGCCTCGCCCCCTTCGGACCTTTCACAAATAAATATTATTTAAACTTATTAAATATGAAAATAAAAATCCGGCGTCTGCAGGATAGATCAATAAACAATAATCCTTGGTCCAAAAATGTTTATCGTGACTTTTCTATTAGTTATCCATTAGTTAATTAACAATTTTTTGTAGCACGAACATTAATATTGTTAGTGGGATAATTGTCAAGCTATTACTCTTAGAATTTTTTCCTTTCGTGGAGCTATTTTCCAAAGATCTTGGAATAGATTGCCGTTGGAAATTTTGAAAAATTGTTAATTTTCGTTTTGTTATTAACAATTTACCCAAGTGATAAATTATAAAGCTTCAATTATGTTCTCAAAAGAAAATTTTAAATTATCTCATGAACAACGCATTGGTTTATAAAAATTTATAAACAACGGGAGACAATAATTATTGAGAAACATTTTCAAGTATAGTAAGCAATAGTAATATTATAAATTGAAGCTTTATAATTTTTCACCTAAGTAAATTGGTCATAACAAAACGAAAATTAACAACTTCTTAAATTTTCCAATGGGAATATATTCTAAGACCTTTGAAAAATAGCTCCACGAAAGGAAAACATTCTCATATTAATAGTTTAACAATTATCGTACTTGCAATGTTAATGTTTGTGCTAAAAAAATTGTTAATTATCTAATGGATAACTAATTGAAAAATCGTGATAAAAATGTTTGGACCAAGGATTATTGTTCATTGATCTATCTTGCAGGCGCCTGAATTTTTTTAATTTTTTATTTTCATATTTAATAAGTTTAAATAATATTCATTCATCAAAGGTACGAAGGGGGAGAGGCTTGCACAAGCCGGAGTACCCGTTTTCGGGCGTAATTTCAACCCCCAAGGAAAATTATAAATATTACTTGTACATTTCCGGCAGTTAGGATTTGTTTTTTAGGAAATTTCCTCCTCTATTTGAATCTTTTTTCAAATTTGAATTATCTCGAATGGTTCTCCTTCTTTTTGTGCGCTCTTGTTCCTCCGATCAGAGTGCTTATTTTTCACTTAATTGTTTAGAACTATTGCAATTTTTGCGAGCAGCCGTAGCATTTTAACAAAAACTATCTACATGCCATTCCGAATCGAATAACACCTCAATCATAATTTTCGGAGAATACGCAAAAATTTTCACCTAAAAAGCACTTGTTGACTAGACTATTAAGTACCTAATCTTTAAAGGATACTTTAGGAGGTTAATTCATTACTAAATGGTTTCTTTCTGAGTTTTCACTCCCAAACTCTGAAAAAGATCTATGAAATACTTTGAATCCAGAGATATGTTTTTTCATAATATTATATTAGATCGAGATCATAGGGATTCAACCAAGTAGTATTAAGATGTGAAGTTACGATTTGAATGTTTATGCAGAATTTCAAGAGGATCATATCACTAGAAGCATAGAAAAGACAAATGCTCGTTATCTCGAGAAGACCTCACTAGATTCAGCATTCAGCTTGAAATTTGTATAATAAACGTAAACTGTCTCGATTGTTTTGTATTTGTATATACGTTAACAAACTGTTGCTATGAACTCGATTCGCTATTAATATAATTTATCACGATTCTACACTATGCATAGAATGTAAGTATATTCTGTGTACGTGTATTGTATGCATCTTCATTTATGACATTTAAATAACCATAGATGAAGTTACTTCGACAAAGTGACAAAATTGGTTGGAAAATCTTTCCAGAACATACAGAGAATGATATTCAATGCATGTGACTGTGAGTTTTACAATTTTTGGAATATTTGGTTTGAATTTAACCACTTTTCAACGTCACTGGACAGTGTGTTAATTGAATATTTTTTTGATATGATATATCTTTTTATATCACCACACCCTTGGATCAATTCCAGAAGGTTTTTGATTTTTCATGATTTTACTGTTGTAGTCACAGAGGAGAACCATGCAAATATTTTCATTTGATTATCAATATTTTGATACGTCGAAACGTTAACTGAAAAATTCAGCGTGAAATTTTTGTTTCAAACGTACAATAATAATGTCTTGTTTTGATTGATTGGATGGCAGTTTTACTTTTCCTATATTACTATGAAAACAATGAATTATTAGCCCAACCATAACAACCGTAACAAGCCACATATTTCATTAAATACTCCATTGTTATTGATTGCAAATTCAAATCAAACCCAGAGCTGAATATCAAGATTATTAAGTATTTAATACATAATTTTGAAGAAAAATAGTCAATGAAGAGTTATACTTCCCCTTAACATAAAATAATTTTCTCTATTTCAGTATCGTAATGAGTTCATTCCAGCACTAAAAACAGTACTGGAATTAACTCATTCCCGCATTGTTTCTAGTTATATTTTCCGTTTTGTGGTAGTCAGCACTGACATTCGATCCTATCAAATTTCAACACACGTCAATTATTGTCAATATAAGATAATCTGGATAAGGTGAAATAATTGTTGAGAGGAAAGGTTTTATTCTCATCAAAAAATAAGGTACAAGAGATTTCCTTCTTGATAATTTTGAATCATTCATGATATTAGGAAACTGTTAAATCTGATCTCCATGCTCTACGTACAATTCAAATTCCGTGATCTGTCAACTTTCGTAACAGTCACACCAACTGCCAAGATACAATGCAAAAGTCACTAGGATGTATAATTTTTCATTAAATTTCAACAGTATTTTACAAAACTTGCCTGAAATAGAGAAAATATCGTCTAATACTCGTTGCAGAAGGCAATTCTAACACTCATGCGTTCGAAAACTCGCTCCTTCGTCGCTCGTTTTCGAACTTCGCATTCGTGTTTTAATAGGAGCCCATTCAGCAACTTGTTTTAGAATATACTATTCTCTTATTTGTTTGAGGCCATTTTCGGCTTTGAATTTTGAAAACTATAAATTGCTATTAATATTTAAGTGCTTCTTCTGAAACTTTTTACCGCAGAAGATGTTAAATTCTCTAATATCACTTGGCGAAAGAAATTTTAAAAGTAAAAAAAAACCACTTGTCTTGTCCAGCTAAAAAGTTACAAGCGTTTAAAGATTTCATTATGTGCTAATACACTCTTGCAATTTCCTTACTCGATCAACTTAGCACACAGTTACTGAAAGCTTTAGTGTAGAATATAATAACAGAAATCTTGTTTTTACTGGGGATATTCTGAACCCAATTTGATTAACTTACCAAAGTATATATTTCCAACATCATATTATTGGAATTATCCAAGGGCATTATATTATCACCCAAGAATTATAATATCCTATAATCCTCATAATTCTACGATAGCTGAGGTTATTTCATTGGTCATTTTGCAATGAATCATACTTTGTTTTCTAGAACAGGAGGCATTTTATATCATGAGTAACGATTTTGAATAGGACCAGAAATAAATATGACATGTCTCTTATCGGTAGATAAGATGACATCTATGAACACAGATCATGAAATTTATTGATTCAAATACGGATGTTAATTTTCAATTACAGCATTCTGTGAAATCAAAGAATTACGATTTATTATTGAAATTTGGAAAATAATATCTCCGAAATTATTAGCTTGATAGAGTTGAAAATGATATCAATGGATTTTCATGATCTTAAAAAAATTGAATTTGAAATTTGTAATGTAAAAGAAAATGTTTTTTTCGTTACTCCGAAAATATCAGACCGATTTAGCCCAATAACGAATTAAACCGAGATATTTATTTTCCAAACCTACTGTGAAAATTTCAACTGTCTAGCACATTCCGTTCGAGAGTTATCGTTATCGATTTTGACCACGGATTCTTGATCAGTGAGTCGAACCAAATCGTTTAAGAACATTTTACTCCAAAAATTCGAAAATTACAGACATTTGGGCGAATTGATGCGCCTTCTGTCTAAAAAACTCGAAAACCAGCCCACCTGTAGACAATTTCAGATGAATTGCTGCACTAGAAGAGATTAACAGCTCTTCACACCCAATCACGGTGAAATTACACCGTATTCAACTCAATACAACACCTGATCCACCGTAGGTTGATCGCACAGGATACAACTGGCTTGTGGTGCATCTTAAGTTGAAAAAATTACGCCCTCAGTGTGTATGAGATGAATTTGTGAAAACGGGTGTTCTTTATGAATTTTGATATTTTCCCTCATTGATATTCACCCTGTACGTTGAATATTCATCGGAAATCTTTTGTTCGGAGAGGTACAAACATCTTTCGGTATTCCGTCCAAGGATGCTCCTTGAAATCCCGAGGACGACCTTTCGGAAGGTCGAAGAGATTTCTTTTTTCACGTTTCGCATGCGGAATATGTTGAGGCACTTTGGTAATCGATTTTCTCTTTAGTATAATGCACACACATATTTGTGTCGGTATTTTTCAACCATTAACGCTTAGGTAATGAATAAAGTTCATCGACGAATTGAAAAAGCTTTTATAGCTTATTCAAATCAAAAAAGTGTGAGAGCCCTGTGGACAGGAACTTTGGCGCTCTTGTTCAAAGTATTGGTTTCTTATAGTTGGGAATGATATCAATGGATTCTTATGATGAACTGCAATAAAAAATTAAATTCAAAACGAAGGTCTACGACCCACCTCAAATGTTGGATTCACATCAGCAAATTATAATTAGAGCATTCTATGAAATCCTAAAATTACGAGTAATTATTGAAATTTTGAAAAATCATAACTCCGAAAGTAATAGCTTGTCATATTAGAGAATGATATAAATGGATTTTTATGATGAATCTGTATCTTAAAAAAAATGAATTTGAATAATAAGAAACATTTTTTTTTCTTCTGTACTCCGAAATCACCTGGCCGATTTTGCCCAATAACGAACTCAACCAAGATATTCATCTCCCAAACCTACTCTGAAAATTTCAACTGTCTAGCTCATTCCGTTCGAGAGTTATCGTGTTAACGGCCGGGCAGAATCGATTTCTTGATTAATGAGGCGAACCCAAACGTTTGAGACCATTTTCAGCCAAATATTCGAAATATTCGAGACATTTGGGTAAATAATAAGCACTCTGTTCCGAGAAACAGGAGCGCCAAAAAGCTGATATGAACTGTTCCTCGGAAATATTTGGCTAACAAAATACAGGGATGATACTGAGGATTTTTGTTTCTTGAAATTCATTTGAAATTTCGATGGAGAGTGAGCAGATGAATGGGCTAATTGGATGATTTCAAAGGTTTCTCTTCAAAGGGCCAGTAGCATTTTAATAGGACTTCGTTAATGGATGTTTTCAAGCAGAATGAGAGTAAAACAATTATACAACTTGGGGCCTGGATAGACTTTCCAGAATAATATCGGATAGAAAAGTTCATTTGGTTGATTCAAAGCTTACATGTTTTTGTACCACTATCATTATGTTCGATAACCACTAACAGGCATTAAATATTTATATTTGTATGAAGTTAATTTTCATATAAAACTATATGCCCTTCAAATTTATAAATTTCCACCCTTCTTGAAACGCCACTCGTCCTTTGACTTTTATCGGTTCCTTCATCAATTATACATAAAGAAAGAGTCGAATCAGAATTCAAATAGTTTTGATTAATTAAGTTCACCCAGTATTTCATGATGGATTACAATATTAAATCATTCCAATTTTCATATATATATTTTTGAAAATATAAAATTTTCAGGAAAATCTGTGTCTCAAGGTTGAATTTAAAACATATTAGATACCAAACAAGGGCAAAAGAATCAAGTAAATTCAGAACAGATTTCGCAAAGAAAACAATTGGACAAAGTTGTTTGTCTTTTCTGGCATCTAGATTTATGAATTTTCAGCCGTTAGAATAATTTTCTTCATGTTCCTTGGATGGCTTGAAAATGAAATTAGAAGAATTTTCACTCGAAAAGAGCAGGGTAAAGATATCACAACTGTTGGATTTTACACCTTAATTCAGTGATTATATTGTTGTCACTGTTCATCGTTAGTTTTGAGTTATTTAAATTTTGTATGGAAGAAGAATGTCTGATTTTGCAATTTTAGTGGTCATTTATCCTAATTCCAGTTTTAGAAATGAAAACCATACTCACGCACAACTTCAGCTTTGTGAGAGAGTTCATTAATTCTAAGTTTATATTAGAATTAACTCAATGATAATCGTATATGATTATCATGTAATTTTTCGTCATGCCGCATCATATTTTTTTTCTGGTCGTATTATTATTTTTTTTTTCGATGGAGAGGAATTACCTTTTATAGGCTTACCCTGATGAGAGGTTCCACTTCTCCAGTTGTTGTTTTATGTCAATAAACCGATTCGATTGCAAAGCTTTATAATCTGAGATTAATACTCGCTTTTCAATTATAGTAACTTCTACGGAAGGAAAGTTCTGCCTTCATCCGTGTTCGAACCAATTTTCCTCCTTTCTACCCAATGATAATCCTCTTTAATCGACTGGCAAAAATATCTTCCACAGCCCCTGAAGGTTTCATAGTTTCAAAACCCGAATACCTAAGTGTTTCCGATTAATTCCTTCCCCCCTAGCCAGCTACAGACCTTTCCCATGACTATTACAAAAGTGGGAAAGCCCTGTGGACAGGAGCTTTGGCACTCTTGTTCAAACTTTGACGAATCATATCTCCGAAAGTATTGGTTTTCAGAGTTTGGAATGATATCAATGGTAGAGCTTCATCATAAAATAAATTAAATTCAAGCATCATAAAAGAATTTAAATTCAACAAGAGTGCCAAAAATCATTAATCCAAAACCAACTGACCAATTTTACCCAATAACGAACTTATCCGAGATATTCATTCCACAAATCTACTATGAAAACTATATTACATCAATCGAAACTTAGCCAATATTTCAGTTTAGTACATACTGGAAATATTCTGAACCCAATTTACCTACCAAAGTATATACAGGGTGATTTTTTTAAGTGTTTCATTAGAAGTTTTCGAGGAAGGAATTGTAATGCAGATTCAAGATTTTGGATTTTCGTTTTAGAATACATGAACTTTAATTGTAAAATATTTTCAAGAGGAATCTACTTCCGGTTTCACCGGAAACGAATGTAACTTCGCTATTTCAAATGCAACACCCTGTATATTTTTACGTATTCGAATTCTTCGTTTAATTCTACACTGATTTGATGTATGATATGTGCAACCATTCAAGCGGTTTTTGAATTATAGCCTGATTATCAAATTTTTCGAAAAAAAGGTTGTCACAGATTAGTGTCCATCTTAAAAATCCCTCATTACAAGAATTTCTTTTTGCGAAAGTGGAACAAAAGAAAGTACGTTGATACTGTTTCTTGTATAACTTATGAGGAAATATTATACAGGGTGTCTGAAAAAGGGCCCCAAAGTGAGCCTCAATAAAACTATGAAATCTCACTTTTTTCAAATGGCAACCCTATAATTTTGTAATTCCAATCGATTGCTCGTCAAAAACCAGTTATGGTGTCCCGAACATTTCATGCCTCTAAAATCAGTATTTTTGCCGTTATTCAATAAAATTCGAATTTCACGATCAAAGACAGGTTTCGCACAGTTTGTAAGCTTGCATTTTTGAAGTAGGCTATGTCATTCTTACTTTTTTTTACAGATCAAGCACTAAGCAAAACATGCAATAATAATTTCAGTGGAATGATATATCAAGGGTATGTTCTTTATTTGCGGCAAATGTAACAAATTCCTAGAAAAGGTAATTAGAAATTCAACGAACGAAATTCACCTTTACTGACTTTAACGAAATCAAAGTTCAGGAGGTATCAAAACAATTTTCTCGGTACTGGAAGCCTTAACCCTAAACGGACTCGAGTGAATACAGTAATAGATAATGAATGATCTCTTAGTTTAAAACTATCACAAAAATTTGTATCCGCCCAAAAATGTTTATTTCTTGAATTGAACACTCCATCCTGTGAAAATTTGGCATCATCTGTCCAGATAATTTTTTTTTTAAATTTGGGGATCAGCGTTCAGCATTCCAGTAAGGTTCTCGCAAAATACAGTTCTTCTCTGATGATCTCCATTTACCAGGGCCTGACCTTTATGGAATTTATAATTATTCATATTGGCATTTTTGAGCACTTTTTGACATGACGAATATGAGACTTCTAATTCCTGTGCAACTTGTCTGATGGAACCTCTTGGATTTGCGTGAATATGTCCTAGAATATTTATTTGATTTTCTTCATTATCTGTTACTGTATTCACACGATTCCGTTTTGGGTTAATGCTTCCACTACAGAGAAAATTGTTTTGATACTTCCTGAACTTCGATTTTGTTAAAGGTGGTAAATGTAGATTTCTTTCGTTAAAAGTTCTGACTGCCCTTTCTAATATTTTGTTACATTCACCATAAATGAAGAACATATTCAATACATCACTGTTACTGTAATTCATATTTTGCATAGTGCCCGATTAATCAAAAAAGTATAAATGACAGTTCTCTAAAATGCATTATAAATCAACAGACATAGCCTTCTTGAAAACTTCTATCCTAATAAATCTATGGTTAGACTAAGAAACCTTGATTCAATCCTGAAATTCGAATTTTATTCAATAACGTCAAAACTACTGATTTTAGAGGCATGAAATGTTCGGGACACCATAACTGGTTTTTGACGAGCAATCGATTGGAATTACAAAATTATAGGGTTGCCATTTGAAAAAAGTGAGATTTCATAGTTTTATTGAGGCTCCTTTTGGGGCCCTTTTTCAGACACCCTGTAAATATTTCCTCATAAGTTATAGGAGAAACAGTATCAGCGTACTTTCTTTTGTTCCACTTTTGCAAAAAGAAATTCTTGTAATGAGGGATTTTGAAGATATGGACACTAATTTGAAACAACCTTTTTTTCAAAAAATTTGATAATCAGGCTATAATTCAAGAACCGCTTGAGTGGTTGCACATATCATACATCAAATCAGTGTAGAATTAAACGAAGAATTCGAATACGTAAAAATATACAGGGTGTTGCATTTGAAATAGCGAAGTTACATTCGTTTCCGGTGAAACCGGAAGTAGATTCCTCTTGAAAATATTTTACAATTAAAGTTCATGTACTCCTAAACGAAAATCCAAAATCTTGAATCTGCATTACAATTCCTTCCTCGAAAACTTCTAATGAAACACTTAAAAAAATCACCCTGTATACTATACGTATTTCTCTATTTTAGTATCGTAATGAGTCCATTCCAGCACTAAAAACAGTGCTGGAATGAACTCATTCCCGCATTGTTTCTAGTTATATTTTTCGTTTTGTGGTAGTCAGCACTGACATTCGATCCTATCAAATTTCAACACACGTCAATTGTCAATATATATAATATAATCTGTTTATAGCGAAATAATTGTTGTGAGGAAAAGTATTATCTTCATTAAAATAATAAGGTAGGTACTAGAGATTTCCTTCTTGCTAATTTTGAATCATTCATGCTATTAGGAAACTGTTTTAAATCTGATCTCCATGCCCTACCTACGATTCAACTTCAAATTCCGTAATCTGTCAACTTTCGTAACAGTTACACCAACTGCCAAGATACAATACAAAAGTCACTAGGATGTATAATCCCAATTTTTTATTAAATTTCAACAGTATTTCACAAAACTTGTCCGGAATAGAGAAAATATCGTATAATACTCGTCGCAGAAGGCAATTCCCACACTCATGCCTTCGAAAACTCGCTCCTTCGTCGCTCGTTTTCGAATTTCGCATTCGTGTTTGAATAGGAGCCGATTCTGCAACTTATTTTAGAATATACTATTCCATCATCATATGGATTATCTATGTATTATCATATCATCCCCTTAATTCTACGATAGCTGAGGTTATTTCATTGGTCATTTTGCATTCAATCATACTTTGTTCTCTATAACAGAAAGGGTATTTTATATCAAGAAGAACGCACCAGAAATAAAATTTGAAATGTCACTGAAAGCAAAATAAGATGACATGAATGAACACAGATCATATAATAATTGATAGATAAAATAATTAAGTACAGCCAATGAACTCTATAGTAACGTATTATAGAGTTCTATGAGTACAGCATTCTGTGAAAACATAGAAGTACGATTTATGTTTGAAATTTTGAAAAATCATATCTCCGAAAGTATTAGCTTGTAAGAGGTGAAAATGATATCGATGGATTCTTATGATGAGACTGCTTCTTAAAAAAATTTTATTTAAAATTTGTAATGTAAACAAAAAAATGTTTTTCGTTACTCGATGAGATATTTATCTCCTACACCTACACTGAAAATTTCAACTGGCTAGCTCAATCTGTTCGAGAGTTATCTTGATCAGTGAGTCAAACCAAATCGTTCAAGACAATTTTAATCGAAAAGTTCGAAAATTACAGACATTTGGGCGAATTGATCAGCACTGTGTTCCGAGGAACGAGAGCGCCAAAATTCCAGTATTTTCGTCGGAGGATCCCTCGCATTCGTATTGATTCAAATCAAAAGTTGAAAACAGGAGTTGTAGATTAAACTGAAATCGAACGAAACTGTAACTAATAATAATAATAATACATTGCAACATTCACACGAATGCTTATAATTTCCACATAATTCTGCATTGATTCGCAGTACCCTTGAACTACATCTATATTTCTTTAAACATTTCCCCATTCATGGCTCACATACTACCGATCGTAAAACATTTCGGTAAAAAAATTTAGAAATTAATAATTATTACTAATTTCGAGACATCATATTAATTGTATCTCAAGAAATGGTGTCAAATGATTAAATTTGACTTAATGACAAAAATTGGTGGTCAAAATCAATTATATGTGAGCCCGTCTGTCCTTAAAAACGAACTGTTTCGGTTCGCAATGGGGCCGGGTCGAGAACCGTTCGAAGTAGTCTCACAGTCGTTTATTGAAAACGAAGTTATAGCCATCCTAAATTTTGTTGTTATTTCCTCAATAACTCAAAGTTTACATATCCGATCCAATTAAAACTTGGTGATTATTTGTAGAATGCTGACGCACTAATTTTCGTGAAATTTCATGAATACTAGAAAAATATATTTTTTCTTCAAAAATTCTATATTTCGGAAACTATTCGTCAGAATCCGCCGAAATTCCGCACATACCTTTAAGCCACCATTTCACAATCTAGTACCTTATTTCAGCTCGATCTACTTCGTATGAAGCGTGAATATACAATGGAACATGCACGAAAAAGCAGTCTCTTAAGATATTTTTCCGTTTTCATTTTATTTGCTTGCAATATGTTCCATTTCATTCTTTCCTTGAGTTCATAGACTTATGCCTGCGAACTCTGTACTTCTTCATGATAAAAATAATAATAATTTTTCAAGTAGCGAGGACTGAGGCTAAACCGTACACCCAATAGCCACCCAACCATTTCCAGCATCCTACCACCCTAACGATATTTCAGTATGAAAGAGAGAAATAGCTAAAAAGAGAATATAACCAAGACATAATGAATATTGATTGGTTCCCCGAACGAATATCCCGATTCCAATGATTGTGAAATATAAGCATCGGTGTCGTTTTGTCCCCTCAGTTCATTAAGGATCAGCTGACATATTATATTTCGTCATTTAAAAGACACATAACTTTCGTTGATTGTCTCGTTGTTTTTCATGCAATTAAATTTCGACAGAAAAGGCATCTCTAGCTAAAAACGTATTTCCTTCGTAAAAGTGATTTCCGCATAAATGAATGGTAGAATACGTTGTAAAAGGGATTTCAATTACTGGTTTCATTTTGATTTATAAAAAATCTTAATAAGCACTGACTGAAGTCTGGAGCTTTTACGCGCATGTTCTATTGTCTATTCACGCCTAATTCACCCCCATGAAATACTGCATGAACCTTCAAGCCGTCCTTTTAGCGTTAACAGAAAAAGTAGTTACCAGTTCAAATTTTTCTTTCACAATAATTCCTAACAAACGAAGCCGATGGAGCTAAAATCCGGTAATCGATTGTGAAATGGCGGCTTGAAGGTTTGTGCAGAATTTCAGCAGACTGATTGTCTCTGCAATAGAAAATGTTTTAAGAAAAATATTTTTTCTACAAGCGTGCGCGTTCAACCCTTTTTCCGCACACATTTCGAATCGTAAAGAGTCACATTTCCAAACAGTGCGGAAAAAACGCCTGCTAATCCATTTCCGCACTGTTAACAGTGCGGAAATGGATTAGCAGGCGTTTTTTCCGCACACTTTTTATATAGAATATACTGAATTATCTAATATTTCTATGCATCGAACGCTTACGACGAGGTTACTATGGAAACAACATGTGAATTGACAATTGTCATTAATTTATTTGAAAATAGCAAATTGATTTCAATCCGTACGTAATATTTTCGGTAAGAATGGATATATCTGATGATGACCTGCCCTCGGACATATTAGAAGCATCTTATGAAGCCAATTTGAAGTTGCTTCCACCCAAATCAATCGAAAAATATGAGAAGCGCTATTCTCAATTCATTGCCTGGTGTGATTCCAAGAAAGTAAAACCCAGGAAGGAGGAAGTCTTTTTGGCTTATTTTTTGGAAATTTCGAAAATTTTTAAACCGAACACATTATGGTCCGTATATTCTATGACAAAGAGTGTTTGTAAACTGAAGCAAGATTTGGATATTGGAAAATTCCATAAATTAACTGCCTTCATTAAAAGACAAAATGTTGGTTTTCGTCCGAAAAAAGCCAAAATTTTTAATGAAGGGGACATATCCAAATTTATGAGTGAGGCACCTGATGAAATTTACCTAATGATCAAGGTGGTAACGATTTTTGGATTGGCTGGTGCTTGCAGACGGGAAGAATTAACAAAAATAACTATCGACGATATAGATGATAAAGGAAACATGATTATTGTCAACATTAAGGACTCCAAAAATTATTCATCGAGATCATTCGTTATCTCCCAAGACACCAACGACGGACATTTTTTAAATATATATCGAAAATATGCCAATTTACGTCCGAAGGAAATAGACCATCGCCGATTTTTCTTAAGGTACAATAAAGGAAAATGTACAATGCAACCTATAGGAATAAATACGATAGGAAGAATACCTTCCGAAATAGCGGGATTTTTACGATTACAAAATCCAGAATTATACACAGGTCACAGTTTTAGGCGCTCTTCTGCTACATTCCTAGCTAACCGTGGAGAGGGAATCACCAATATAAAACGATTAGGAGGGTGGAAGTCAACTTCTGTTGCTGAGGGTTATTTGGAAGAATCAGTAAACAAGAAAAAAGAAATGTCTAGCAAAATTCTTAATTTGAATGCTCCTTCAACTTCAACCTGTTATTCAGAATTATCTTCTTCGACGGAGCAGCTGACTTCGACCAACATGATGGCTACCAAAATTCTGAATTTGAATGCTCCTTCCCATGTTCCTTCCACTTCAACCGGTAATTCAGAATTATCTCCTTCCACTGAGCAGCTGACTTCGACCAACATGATGGCTTCTGCTATAAACTTGCATAATGCGACCAACTGCACGTTTACAATAAATATAACTAATAACTAAATATTAGATACTAATATGTATATATTATACATAGCTATTCTTAATTTCCTTATTGCAGTTTATTTTTTTTTGCTATTAGTTATCCTCGTTTTATTTCCAATTAATATTATTAATAATAAAGAATAAATGAATATTCCAGTTCATAGATATAAATATTTCATATGCCTCTATGGACCGAACGACAACGATGACATTGATGACAGTATAGGTATGATGGTAACGACATGCAAGGATTACGCTTGTCATTCATGTGTAGGTATTATGAATTAATAATATCAAATTTGTTCTGTGTGTTGAACTCAAATCGATCTCATACCTATAATAAAAGTGCTTGTAGAAAAAACATTGTTCCTAACTCGAGCGAAAAGTGTCTTTCCCGCACCCAACTGCTTATCCGAACTCCGCTTCGCGTCGTTCGGCTAACGGCCGTTTCGTGCGGGAAAGTATCACTTTCCGCACTTGTTAGGAAAATAACTATTTCCCGTCGACCTCTATGAAAAGTAACATTTTACGTACTAATTTGCGACCGTAAAATCGACAATTATTGAAGGCAAGTACTTTCTCTTCCGCTGTGGTCACTATGAATACAGCATGATACGGTTCAATACAAACATAAGTGTCTGTAAGAATAACTGTCTGTGCTGTGGTTACTATGGATACGGTTCGTTACAAACATAAGTGTCATTTGCTGTTGTGAAATTATTTAAGAGGTCCCAAATTCATAAAAAATATGTGGAGGTCAACGAAAAAATGTAATATGCACCTCGGCGAAAAACCATCTATTGTCACGCCTGCTTGCTATCCTCGGCTCCGCCTCGGATAGCCAATTGCAGACTCGCCTATAATAGACAGTTTTCCGTCCTTGGTACATAAATAACTATTTTTCTAGTGATATGATCCTCACTAAATTTCCGACCAAAGCTATATGGTACTAGTATGGTTGTAGTTCCTACAAAACCTCAAAACAAATCGATTGAACTTGGTTGAATAATTCACATGCTCCCTCATGTGTGATTAGCTTATCACCAGTTCCAATAATTATAAAAATTTCTATTCTTTCCCGTTCAAATCTGCTCTGAAAATTATATTATATCGATTGAAAATAAGCCAATATTCCAATTTTGTTTTTACTGAAGATATTCTGAACCCAATTTGATTAACTAACTAAAGTATATATTCCTATCGTCATATGGATTATCCAAGGGCAGTATTATGACCAAAAAATTCGATCATAGGATATCTATGATCCTCATAATTCTACGATAGCTGAGGTGATTTCATTGGTCATTTTGCATTCAATCATACTTTGTTTTTTATTTTATATAATGAGTAACGAACCGGAAATAAATTTGACATGTCTCTTATAATAGGTAGATAATATGACATGTATGAACACATATCCTGTAATTGATAGATAGAATAATTACAGCATTGTGTGCAAACATAGAATTACGATTCAATATTGGAATTTTGAATGAAAAATCATATCTCTGAAAGTATTAGCTTGTTAGAGTTGAAAATTATATGAGTGTATTCTTATGATCAAACTGCATTTTAAATTTGTAAAGTAAAAAGAAATTTTTTTTCATTACTCCGAAACCGGCCGATTTTGACCAATAACGAAATCAACCGAGATATTTTTTTCCAAACTCCGAAAATTTCATCTGTCTAATTCATTCCTTTCGAGAGTTAACGAGTTAACGGCCTGCTGGCCGGACTGGCCCGACAGAATCGATTTTGACCACGGATTCATGATCAGTGAGTCGAACCAAATCGTTTAAGAACATTTTCATCCAAAAAATTGAAAATTACGGACATTTGGCAAATTGATAAGCACTATGTTCCGAGGAATAAGAGCACCCAAAACATTTTGCTTTTGTTACAAAATGTTTACACTCATTTCAGTTCCAAATGGTTGACGGAGAGCAATTTGAAAATTTGCACTATATTTTGTTTTTTTTGGGTTGATTAAAGATTTTCTTCAATTAATGTTTCATTTTTTTTTCTTACAGATAATGTATTATTTTCTGAAAAACTGCGGTATCCATTTTTCACACCATCGTTTAGGTAAATTCTAATAAAGCAACAAAAAAAATTGGGGTGGTAATTTAAAAAAATAAATATGATATCACTCTATAAAAATAAATTACGTCATAAGTAAAATTTGCATGCCATAAGGTGTTTAATTAAAAAATAAAATTAACCTGTCCGAACGCTCATTGCTTGAAAACATTCAATAACGCAGTTACGAATTTTGTTCCTTACTTTATCCCCACACTGAATACACATTCAGAAGAATGTTTATAGTGAAATATTCTCGAGATTTCGGAAATTTGATTTGTATGATCCAGGTGAAATTCTGCATTCATATTCAAGATATTTCAAATAGGCATATTTTGACGAGTCATGCCAATCCACAAACTTGATATTGAAGCTTATAACCAACCCCGCTAATATCCAGTTTATAGCTTATTTTGTTCGGAGGATTTCGTTCTGAAAATTTAAATTTGGAAGTGAAACACCGTGAATGATTTAAATTCACATCTGACATAATCAATACAAAATCTCCACTCCCTATCATCGCACAAATGACAAATCAACAACCTCATCAACTCCGAGTTGTTGTTTTACACCAGCATTGGCCACTAAACGTTCATCAACGATTCACCATGCAGAATTTCAACTCGCTGCCTCTAATTATCATTCAAACGGCTACTTCATCCCAAAGCAAGCCGTTAAATTAGTATTCCCTCCATCCTTCCATATTCGCTTAAAGATTCACTCTTCAGAAACTCACCAACCAATCATGCCTACAGATAATCCATCGTACTTCAACGTCGCTGGCGACCAAACGAGAAATGGCACTTGTGGCAGCATAAGCAGTTCTTCGGATTGTTCCTTAAGTCGTCAGCTTACGCCACCCAGAAACAGGATGGGTATGAGGTCCTTCGCGAGGTCCATCAGCTTGAATTCGACGGAATCGAGCCAGTTTATCAAAGGGGAGCCAAGGCTGAGTGACCTAGCGCCGGATCTTGCCGCCATGCACATCTCCAAGAAGAAGACGAAGGTCCAGAATGGTATGGTGTACTCTTCCCTTGCCCTGGAACCAGAATCAGACTCTGGTGACGAAGTTTTCTTAGAAGAAAGTTCGGCGAGATATTACAACTGTTCGGCGGGTAGCAGAAGACATTCAGCTGGATCTTCCGCTGGAAGAGATAGAACGGCCAGCGTGTCTTCCTCCATGAGGAGCTTCAGGGAGGAGGCACCGTGTTCGTCTAAGGTTGATGAGGTGGATTGTACCGTAGATATCACTGGAATGATGGCTACGTCGCCTTTAGACGTTATAGATGATCATTCCATTCGTCACGGGTCGTATCCAAGGAAAAGATGCATTAAATGTATTAAAGGTGAGTCTTCTTTTATATTTTACTGTCAAATCGAAGGAATATTTCATCTAAATACGAATATTCTGCGAGATTATCGTTGTGAGTTGACGAGGTAGCTTTTAACAGTCATCACGTCGGATGTTTCTATCTGACAGGGTGTCAACTCATGAAATCAACAGTTGTGGAAGCTTGTTTTGATGGATGGTGATCCATTTTTCATTAATTTCAGGGAATCGTTGCTATTTTTGCACAATAATTCATTTTAACTTTTTGAAATAATAGTCTTTATAGTGACACATTTTTTGTGAATATTCAGAGCGGTGCTGTTGTGATTCTTATCAGAAACTGAGAATCATTTTTGGCAGTTAAGTTCTAGATTTGAACTTGATCGATTCTATTAGGCTAATTTTGGATTGCAAACATTTGCTAACTGTTTGCTTCTATTTGACATCGAACACAAGGTTTATCTGTCAAACTGCACCAAACGACAGCTAACAACCACTTAGTTGAACTAAAGTATGGCTATTGTAGAAGATACTAAGGAAATGCAGAAAAACTAGAGGGAAAGCTCTGTGAACAGGGCGCACTTTTCAAATTTATAGCCAGAGTGGTCACGCATCCAGGTACTGAACTCCCTAGAGCTGCTAAGTCCCAGAAAAAAATATAATATCTTCCAAAGATTTCCAGTAATATAGATTCAATCGAGATCTAGGATGTAAAATAAGCTGAAATATTGATTGGCATTTATATCTTCAATATCGATTCTTTCTTCAAATGAGAAACAATGAGTTGACAATTCACAAAAAAACATTTTGTATAGCAGTAGTTTCACATTTAATAATATACGAAAATAATCACGTTTAACGTAATTTTATGAAAAAATCAACACAAGTTCGTTCGATAACCGTTTCCTCCGAGTTGTTTCGAAAGAAATGAAAATAACCTTGACCGGAACTGGTACTGTCTTATCGACTAGATATGGGACAGTTTGGCTAAAGATCTAAGAAACTCGTGGATATATCAACACAGTCTTCGCAAAACAAGCTCAGAATATTATGATAGCCAAGCTCATAGACAGTTTGCCAGATGTTCCACTCAGACCAATCGTCAGTACTATCAACTCCCCAACTCTGTTCAGGTGAACAGCGCGCCAAAAAGTAGACCATGGGAATATTATTTTTTCTCCTGGATCTAACCAGCCTTGGCCGAGTTCAGTACCTATGTGACAGCTCTGGCTATAAATTTGAGCAAGCACGCCAAAGGTCCTGGCCGCAGTGCTTTTCCAACTAGTTATTAATAGCATAGTTTTTTTTGACACTTGTCAAAAAATTGCAGGTCTCAATATGATAACTGCCAAAATGAAAATCAATCTCTGTGCAATAATCAAATTCAATCGATCCCAAACGACAAATCGTTTTTGGCGCTCTAGTTCCTCGGAACTGAGTGCTTATCAATTTGCCCAAATGTCTGTAATTTTGGAATATTTCGATGAAAATGGTCTTAAACGATTTGGTTCGACTCACTGATCAAGAATCCGTGGTCGGAATTCATTCTATCCGGCCGGTCCGGCCGGCCGTAAGCACGATAACTCTCGAACGGAATGAGCTAGAGAGTTGAAATTTTCACAGTAGGTTTGGGGGATGAATATCTCGGCTAAGTTCGTTACTGGGCAAAATCGGACTGAAGGTTTCGGAGTAACAAAAAAAAAATTTTTTTTTACGAAACCAATTCCAAATCAAATTTTTTTTAATAAGCAGTTTTATCATAAGAATCCATTCATATCATTTTCAACTCTAACAAGCTAATACTTTCGGAGATATGATTTTTTTAAATTTCAAAGTAAATCGTATTTCACAGATTGATATAATTATTATTCTATGTATGAATTCTCATAATGTCAACTTGACAGAAGGGAATATTGTAACTTCAAAAATATTAGGGTTGAAATACTCGTATTTTAGCGATGCAACGGGGACCTCACCCGAAAATGTTTGAAAATATCACGTAAATATTTAAAGCATAATTCTGTAGTTTGGTGAACGTAGATCAGGAAATTTTTGATCGATTACAAGGTAATTTATTATTACTTATCTAATAAACTATTATTTGAATTGAATTTCCTTTATGATGCAGTGATATCATATGAATACATTGATATAATTCCCAACTCTGTGAAACCAATATAACCAGATATAATTTGTCTGTTTGAACTAGAGCGCCAGAAAGCTCCTGTCCACAGGGCTTGAACCCATTTTTTTTTAATTGAAAGGTTTATTATATCATTCAATTCAGATTTGATGCTACGCCTTCTAACATCTAACAGACACCTAACAGACTAGACGTGCACATGTAAATCAACGAGACAAATGAATGTATGTGCTTGTTACAAGATAATTATGTTATGTATCATGGAATGCAGTCTTGGTGGAAGCATCATTGTTTAAATTATAAAATCGTTGATAATGGAGAAATGAGTCTCGTTAATCCGTATAAAGATTGTCCATATGATATTTGTCAACTATTCTAATTTGCATGTAATATACAAAAACGGTGTTCTAGATATTTTTAGTTCTGTAAATCGTTGAATGCATTTAACCCATTGAGGACCGATGAGGAGCAAAGAAGATTAGGAATCATAATTTCGTTGGGATGTGTGTACATATGTATTAGAAGACTTTTTTTACAATGAAAAGGATATTAAGAACACTGACTTTTACGTCATAAATATTCTTGACTGATTGATTCAATATCTACTTCTTGATGAAAGCAATTATTTGATTTCTAGTAGTAGCGGATTTACAATTTCCGGGTCCCTAAGCTAGAAAACTTTGGAGGCCCCACCTTATACTTTTTCTTCCTTTTCAATTTATTTCGAAACAAATTTTCAATGGAAACTGTGATATTTCAAAAGAAAACTTATAGTTTATTAATAAAATATAAGGTATATCAAAACAAACAAAAATATAAGATAAAAAAATTCCCTCTACAAAAAACAAACTTATTGAGTATAAAATAACATAAAATTATTGAAAAATCAAAACAGAATACACAGGAACTGATTCACTAGAGAAAACATTTCTTTCATATTTTCACGTTTGCAAATTATTTTATAACTGCTTCATACATAATTCACACTGCTAGTTATATCACTTTGTATTCCAAAAAACTGCACAACAATATTATCTTGGGTGTCGTATGGAGAAAATTTATTTGACCAGTCTGTTCTATCATAGCTGAAATTGTAGTACTCAATGAGACAATGCTGGAATGTTGGAAGAATGTTATTCCGAAAATATGAAACCGAAACTGTAAAGTTACCTCTTATCTATCTATATATATATAAAAATGGATACCTATATCCCTTGGTCACGCCATCACGCGTGAACGGCTGGACCGATTTCACTATTTTTTTTGTTGTGTTTTTTATTGTCAAGAGAATGTTCATATGACAGAAAAAAATTAAAAAATTGCGCTGAAAATTAGAAAATTTAAGAAACGTTATTCAAGAAAAAAGAAAACTTAACAACCATATAATATTATTTCTCTATTTCAGTATCGTAATGATCCATTCCAGCACTAAAAACAGTGCTGGAATGAACTCATTCTCGCATTGTTTCTAGTAGTTATATTTTTCGTTTTGTGGTAGTCAGCACTGACATACGATCCTATCAAATTTCAACACACGTCAATTGTCAATATAATATAATCTGGATGTAGTGAAATAATTGTTGAGGGGAAAAGTTTTATTTGCATTAAAAAATAAGCTACTAGATATTTCCTTCTTGCTAATTTTGAATCATTCCTGTTATTAGGAAACTGTTTTAAATATGATCTCCACGCCCTACGTACGATTCAAATTCCGTAATCTGTCAACTTTCGTAACAGTCACACCAACTGCCAAGATACAATACAAAAGTCACTAGGATGTATAGTCCGAATTTTTCAGTGAATTTCAACAGAATTTTACAAAACTTGACTGAAATAGAGAAAATATCGTCTAATACTCGTTGCAGAAGGCTATTCCAACACTCAATTTCGCATTCGTGTTTGAATAGGAGCCCATTCTGCAACTTGTTTTAGAATATACTATTCTAATCTAACCTTAGCGCTTTGGACCACAAACAAAGCAGTAACTAAATAGGTACGTTGGATGGATTCTCATAATGTATTTGTCCGAAATTTTCATACAGGGTGTTTTTCTTTCAACGTCAATTGTAACTTGCTGTTTTTCACGCCAATCGTACAATTTCATTCAATTGTGATAAAAAATATACTTTCGAGGCATACATCATTGAAAATAAACCATTACTATACAGGGCGTTATTCATATCACTGCACAATTGTACGCGATTGAAGTGATTTGTGCCACAAACAATAATGTAACATTTTTTTTTCCTTTGATGTATGGACATGGCGCATGGACAATTATAGGTCGCCTGTTCGCTCGTCGGAAAACCGTCATCTTTGTTTATTTACGCACCACAAAATAGAACAAAAAATATAGTTTATCAGAAAGCTTTAAATTGATTAAGAAACTGTATCATAACTGTGTGTGTCTGTCAAAAACAAATTGAAACCTTATAAATTGCCAGTGTTTTAGAAAAACTATATTTTGTAAAAAAGCAACATAATGTGCAATTCAACGAAAATAATAATAAAACTTTCATTTTTTATTAACTTAGGAGGTGCGAAGTTCGCCGGGCCAGCTAGTTGAATTATACAAATTTGTAAACATTAGCAATCCCGAATCGGTACTCGGTAGCCAACATTCCCGGAATTTATTGAAGGCGGACAGAAGTCTAAGGGACAGAACCTTATTAGGGCAAGAAAAGTATGCTGAACCTTTGATGGTATTTTTTTACTACTAACCGCTGGATTTTGCTCTAGGTCTCTTATTTATCATTCAATGTTTCATATGACTGTGACAATTTACATGTTATCGATGCTTATAGAATGTAGCACTATAAGAAGGTAAAGATATTTGTTTATTTTCACTACAGGCCGAATTTTCATTCCGAAACATTTGAGAAGATCGGATCGGGGGCCCCTGAGGACCTTGGGGCCCTACGCTTAAGTGTACAAAGCGTACCGCTTAATCCGCCACTGATCTCTAGTGTATGCACATATTCAAATTGATTTTATCATCATAACAAAATTCCGCAGCCGAGAATTGTGCCATTACATCGTTATATTTATTTATAACCATTGTTTCAGTTCGTTTCATAGAATTCTTGATAAATGAATCATTAAAGGTTCCCTCCGTGAAATAAATAGAACACAATCTATCCGCATCATGCTCCATGACCCTGATGCCCTCCTTCTCTTCAACACTCCTTCCCTTGCTTTATCTGAAATTTCGCCACATCAGAATATTACCCTAATCCCTTAATTTGAAGTGTTGGAATACCTTTGTGGTATTTCGGGAAATTCAAGGTAAAAGATGAAACTTCTTTGTGTGTTATACTATACAGTATCTCATCATTTCCTATTCCAAAGTTAACCCTTTTTCAAAATCACCGATTTTGATATTTTACATCAAATGAAACTGCATTTAAGAAAATTGAATTTGAAATTTGTAATGTAAAAAAAATACTTTTCTTGTTACTCCGAAACCATTCGGCCGTTTTTGCCCAATAAAAAACTTAACCGAGATATTTATCTCCCAAACCTACCCTGAAAATTTAATTTCTCTAGCTCATTCCGTTCGAGAGTTATCGTGGCAACGGCCGGACAGAATCGATTTTGACCACGGATTCTTGATCAGTGAGTCGAACCAAATCGTTTAAGAGTATTTCCATCAAATTACAGATATTTGGGCAAATTGATAATCACTCAGTCCCGAGGAACAAGAGCGCCAAAAATAGCTCTTTTGAGTTTTCCACATAAAGAAATGAAAAGTAAATGACAATCAATTCTCGAAACGCAATTGAAATGAATAATTTTCAATGTGTACGTTGAAGGAGTTGTGTTGTGACTACAGAAATGATTGAAATCAAACTTCAATAATGGCGATTTCCATTGACCCGCTCGGAGCACTCGAAATCGATCTCATCTGTCATGCATCTGTCCAATTGAACCGAAAATATGTGTCAAATATGACAGAGTGACAGCTCCGAGTGATCCGAGCGTGTCAATGGAAATCGCCATGAGTTTACCGTTTATCGATTGTTGGAGCAAATTATCTGTTCTAATATTTCTCCCTTATTCCGATTGCGCTCTTGCGAAAAGGAGTCACAGTTCCGAAAAGGAGCTGTGATTTCTCCGAAGTCAGATATTGTCACTGCTCAAATATATAAACAAAGATTCGAATTCAATTTTACATGTCGGTATAATTTCTAGTACTGGCATCTATCGGCGAAAAGTGAGGTAGAACAATATCGTTGTATTTTGACATTTGGGCCGCTTTTCGGCCAAAAATATGTCAAAGAGTGGGCATAAATGTCTAGATTTTGTGGGGGTTCAAAATTAGCAGAGAAATATTGGGATGATTATGTGCACCTATCTATTTAGGAAGATACTATAGTTGTTGATTGTAGAATGCCGATGCGAAAATACTTGCAATATTTCGTGACGATCGTATCACTAGAGAATTTTAAATAAATCATTGAAAAAATTTCTATATATTAGATACTACTCGTCCGAAGTCGCTGAAATTTTGCGAGAGCCTTCAAAACCTAACTCTACTACCAAGTTCCAAGTTTGAACACGATCGGATCTATGCTGTTCGATATCCGAGCAGCTTTGGGTGAGTTCACTAGCTGGATGGGTGACCGTTCCCTTGTTAACTTTCGAACGAAAAGAGATAAGCCGCCGTATTCACAAAGCATTCAATCTCCGTTAAGTCCTAACTGAGGTTCTCAGTTAAGGATAAATAAGAATCGCAACCTCAGTTTAAGTTTGTAACGGTGCTTAAACAGGCCTGTTTCACGTTAATTTTCACTTAAACTGAGGTTGCGATTCTTATTTATCCTTAACTGAGGACCTCAGTTAGGACTTAACGGAGATTCAAACACTTAACAATGCTTTGTGAATACGGCGGAAGGACTTGTAATCGACAGAGTAGGTTGCGCATCCGAATGGGAGAGTTAAGTTCGTTGTCGGTCATAATCGGCCCAACGATTTCGGAGGTATACCCATCTGGAATATTATTTTCTCGATATCTCAAAAAATACCGTTCCAATCGAATTGAAACTTGGTAACTAGTTGTAGAATATCGACATAAAGGCGTGTGTCAAATTTTGGGAAGACCGTACCACAAGAAAATTTTGAAAAAATTACGAAAAAATATTTTGTACCTCAAGATATGTAACTTGAGAACGGAAAGAGATGGCGACTTGCAATTTCCAGGGTAGGTTGCGCATCCAAATGCGACATTTATGTTCGTTAATTGGCATAATCGGCCAAATAATTTTGGAGTTATACTCATCTGAAATTTTATAATCATTTTCTGTATAACTCAAAATATACAAATCTGGTCCAATGAAAACTCAGTGATTACTTGTAGAATGTCGACCCACTAATTTTCACGGAATTTCGTGAAGTTACTTTGATGCGTAAGTTTTTTCGTACCTCCTTCAATTCCAATACAGTACATATACTCCATTCACTTTTATATAGTCTCCCGGTTGGCCATGAAATTTTGACACATCTCAGCGTGTATATTTTGAAAATGTTGGGTTATGCTCATTTTCCTGTCAGATAACAACGCAACGTTGTCCTCTCTACATAGAAGTCGTAGTAATTACGTATTTTTCATAATGTTAATTTTTTTGGGAAAAAATTAATTTGAGAAGATATTATGTGAATTCAATAATTCCAAAGACTTGGCGACTGGGGAAGAAAATATTTCCTCTGTTGTTACTATGGAAATATTTTACGTATATAAACTGATTGGAATATTCAGTTATGCTATTTCTTGTACGGAAATCAAGAATCAAGTGTTGAAATGTTAATGAAAAATAATAGATAGAGTATTCCGTTACTTTGTGATAGATCATTTGAAAAAAAGAATAAAAGTACCTGAATAACCCGTCAGGAAAACTTCTAAAGGAACCGACGTACCTATGGAATTCCCCACTTTTCGAAATTCTCAAGAAATAAGCCTACAGAACACATTTAAATACCTTGTTGCACATCTTGTAATACACCAGTTTCAAAATGTAGTAGTACTACGAAACCCGAGTCGCTGTTAAATCTTAGATAATAAACTATAGTGATAGCAAAGGAAACTAAGTAATTTCATTCAAAAGTTCAACATGTCCTGAGACAGATTGAAGTTTTCCTATTGCAGAATTCAGTTCTGTATAGAACTTCCTGATGCTTTGTCTCTGCTTCTTTCGGCATTTTCAATTTCAAAGTGAAGAGTTCTTTATTATTCGATGATAATGATCTGTGACAATATCTTGTTTAAGATGGAACATTATGAATTGCTTTGACATTGAAGATATTTCAGGATTGCCAACCTGCCTTAGTTTCAGTTACAAAAACGTGACAGACCTAAATCATGGCCAACCGGGAGACTTCATAAAAAGTGTATAGAGTATGTATCAGAATTAAAAATTCTGTGATCATAGACGATTCCCTCGTTACTGAAGTCTGTCATTAAAATGATATGAAATGTATTCATATATTATAAAAACTGAGATAACGGTTTATATCGATGGTAAATTCGATTAAGAGTCTGCATTAGAGGTGAGTAGACAATAGAAAATGCTCGCAAAAGCTCCTGACTTCACTTCAGTGCTTGTTCTTTATGTTGTCCTTCGATCCGCCGATATCGCGACGTGACGTGACCGTTCTATCACATACGGATATCCTTGACGACGATCCGTGGTCTCCTAGAGCTTCGTGTCCTTCCTTTTAAGCGGCCATGCACACGGGGGAAACAGTACCGACGGGCTGTTATATAATTGAGCTGGCAATTGACTTCAGATTGGTCTTAATGGATTCTACCGGAAGCATCGAGTGTATCACTTCTTGAATTTTTTCATTGCCCAATGCCCCCTTCTTCGGACGCTGTTATTGACAGGAAGAAGGTGTTCGAACTTTGAATCCGAATCAGAGGTCGTGGCCTCTTGAACTTGATACTCGGTGCTGTGGTGCCCCGAGGTGAGGAATACGTGCGCAAAAAGGCGATTTCTTCTCGAATCCCCAAGTTCTTTTTGAAATTTACATACTACGAATTTTCTAAGAAAAATTAAATTTAAAAAATGTTTGCATTAGAAAAAAACTGGGAATGTCCTGTGAACAGGATCTTTGGCGCTCTTGTTCAAACTTTAACAAATCATATCTCCGTAAGTATTGGTGTCTCAGTGTTGGGAATGATCAATGGATTCTCATAATAAAACTGCATCATAAAAAAAACTAAATTAAAACAAGAGCTCCAAAATGTGTCTATTAAAAAATAACATCAAAAGTATTGGTTTCTCAGAGTTGGGAATGATATCAATGGAGCCTTATTTAATTAATTTTATTTTATGATGCAGTTCCAATACATGCGGAGATATGATTTGCCAAAGTTTGAACCAGAGCGCCTAAGCTCCTGTCCACAGGGCTTTCCCCCTTTTTGTAACATTTTTTCTGACACCGGGTGTCGCTTTTTCCGATTTTTGTGGCATTCTCCACCTTAAAATGAAAATTCAAGGTTAACGATGTACCCAATTCAAATTGCGGGTAACATTGAACGACTCAAAGTTACCCGATATTCAAACATTTCCCAACTATGTAGTTCAGAAATTGAGAATTTGAACAAAGATTTAATGTTTACAAATGAATATTTAAAATGAAACTGGAGACGACAAACTAAAAGGCAAGGAAAATCAATAACTCACCTGCTTAAAACCGCATTTGTATTTTCAATTTTGAATTATTAGTTATTACTTATTTAATTTGAAGAAAATTCATTCTCCTGACTTTTTGACGTACGAGGCACCGTTTCCGAGTAAAAAAATTAAACACTCTCATGTATGAGCAAATCGCTAAAATTTGATATGGTACATAATAATAATACTCGTAATAATAAGACTATCTTTGTAAAAAATGTGTAATTACGAAAAAATAAGCGTTAATAGCCACACTCAAATACGAATTTAAAGAAGATGTTCGAAGTAAAGGAAAAAAAAACTTTTTTTTTCTAATTATTTTTACGATTATATTTATCTCGGAGAGGAAGCATTTCTCGACATATGTTTATATGACAAACTAGGGCTTATTTTTGATGTAGAATACATGGTTAAAATTTCTTGGTTAAGATCTGGACCACCCTGTATTATTGAAATTTTGAAAAATCATTTCTCCGAAACTATTAGCTTGTTAGAGATGAAAATGATATCGATGGATTCTTATGGTGAAAATTCATCTCAAAAAAAAATGAATTTGAAATTTATAGTGCAAATTTTTTTTTCCGATACTCCGAATCCATCTGGCCGATTTTGCCTAATAACGAACTCAGCCGAGATATGTATGTCCCAAACCTACTCTGAAAATTTCAGGTGTCCAGCTCATTCCATTCGAGAGTTATCGTGTTAATGGCCGGACCGGCCGGACAGAATCGATTCTGACCACGAATTCTTGCTCAGTGAGTCGAACCAAATCGTTTAAGACCATTTGCAGCCAAAAATTCGAAAATTACAGACATTTGGGCAAATTGATAAGCACTCTGTTCCGAGGAACAAGACACGAATGAGCAACAAGGGTACCCAGGTACTTATAACATAAAAAAAATTGTTGTAAAAATATGTAAAGTTTATTCATTGAAAGTACTGTTTATAATAATAATAACTATCACATTTACGTCTAAAGTATTTCACCAAAATATTCTACGATGAGCGGTTCACTTTATTTGCGTCAAAAAGTAGAGAAAAAGGGTTTATCATGAATAGCAAACATTATACCTACCTTCGTGTAAATTTTTTCACCATATAAACAGCAGATATTTCTATTTGATGTTATATGAATCAATTTCACCAATACTAATGCATAAGAATGAGAATAGGCTATCTGGATCAAATTCAAAGATCCCCTGTCCCAGTGAAATTCACTGGAATCGTTTAATAACAAACCACTAGATAGATTATGGGCGTCGTGTCCTATACTAGAAGCAGGAAACAAACGTGAATCAAATTCTCAAATTCGTTAAGTATTCCCATCGACCAACTCAATAAATATTCAATCAGGTCATTTGCGTACTGCCACTCTTCCGGACCTGCACCGTCTAGTACGGTCCTGCGCATCCTAATGCCTTTTTACGCAACCCCCACCTCCATCCGTTTGTTTTCATATAGCGAATATAATTATAGAACATAATTACATTCAACAGTTGTCACTTATCGTTTCTTTTGTTAAGTGTTGTTTGCCGTTTTTGTTGTGGTTACTCTGGCGTCAGATATGTGGTAGATGCTTCGATAAAGTCTAGTCAAATAAGCCTACTGGTGAGTCTAAATTGATATATCCCAGGAATCTGGTCTTTGTACTGCTAATATTTGCCAGAATTGTGACATTCCAATAGGTCACTAGCAGATCTGTAGATCAGTGCTTAATTAGCTGAGAATTAAACAGGCGTTGTAGACCAAAAATGTCCACTAATGGGGATTCCTCAACACAACGTTTATCACTATCACAACACTCGGTGTATTGTTTGGACTTCCCATCAATGTGCTTTGTACTTCCTTCTAGAATTTTGCATATGCCCAACGGAAATGTGACTTACCCCTGGAAAATGACTTGGCAGAAATGTTACATATATAAGATATACAAAATCTTCCATATTTGCCATCGAAATTGAATTTGGTAAATTTGTTGTCTACCTGAATACAAACCGTGAAAGCAAAGTTGTAAATTCTATGAGTTTATTCTTATTCTTGCGACAGTACTCCATCATTTGTTCTGCTCAAAGTTCAGGTTTGATAGTAACTGTAGTAACCTACATCTGAATAGCTTGTGCACTGAAATAATATTCAATAACTAGAGTATTGGAATATTTTATGTAGGCATAATCAAACTATAACAACATTGCATATTTCTCCTTTTGATGTCACCCTAAAGCTAAAGAAACTAAAAATTGTACAATGGTATGCAAATTTTACAAAAAGGTTTAGTTTTTCATCAAAATATACCAATTCTCTCGATGCTTTGTTAATTTTGCATATCCACCACCATTTTGTTTTATCTCGCAGACTTCTTCATATTATTATTAATATATATTCATTTTAACTTGAGAAAGTGAATAAGATATCAGGATATATTTTTGAGGTCAAGCCTTAATTTTCACTGTTTTTCCAAGTTTCCCTGATTTTCGTGGACATCGTATTTTCCCTTATAACAGGTGGCCCATATAACATTTTAAATTTGAAACGGCTACAAGCAATGACGTCAAGTCAGGAGCTTTTGCGCACATGTGCTATTGTCCATGCATGCCACACACACCCTCACGAAATACTACATGAAATTGAGGCTAGGAAGAAAATTCTCTAGTCGCGGTAATCGCCACATTCACTGTTGGGTCAAGGTGGCGTAAGGACACAGTAACAAAGCCTACACAGAACACAACTGGTTCTCCTTACTCGCTCTAGCTCTTCGAGGGCTTATGAGTGGTATCCTTGGAGAAGACCTAGGAGGATCAGTATAATAATATACAATAATATATATACAACAAAGGAAACGTTAACACGTGAAAAATTGCATTGGGCATCAACTGAATTTACATTTTAAAATGAAATAATTCCAAAACAAATGTTTGCGTCGGCCTTTTGCATCTAACTACCGAATAACTACCAGTAAATTAGTTGGAAATCCTGTTCTAAATAATTGGATAACCATTCTTCCATCAATAGTGGCCTAAAATGGGTCAACTTTTCTCCGCTCTAAATCAGAAGTGAACATCTTTTTTTCGCTGGAACTTCATCATTATTGTCCTAAATATTACTTAATAATATAAGTTCATCTTCCATAATTAGAGAATGTCTCGTAAATTATGCTCGACTTGCTTGCACATTTTCGACTCACTAACCAAAAAACTCTTTCTATGAACTTACCGAAACCGAATCCAAATTTCAAATTGTTTACATGCGTACATCAACCAAATGTTCAGAAATACACTTTCAATTCGGTTTGACATTAATGACTTTTATCTTCCAAACTGGACCAAACGACAGCTAACGCAAACAGTAACCAGTTGAACGAAAGTATGGCTTATTAGTAACGAACCAGAAATAAATTTGACATAGGAAAATAAGATGACATATATGAACACAGATCATATAATAATTCATATGTCGAATCGTTCGTTTTTATTTATGATTATTTATCAACAAAACTTCAAGAATTACTTTCGATAACTAATGATTCTTTATTTTGGCTGACGTATCCGTGGATCACGCTTCTTTCGTCTCCCGAAACTAACTGCCCTCGTGCCTTCCTCTCTTTCCTCATTTCAATCATTTCTTATCCTATACTTTATAAATTAATCTTGCTGAAGAGACACTTAAGCTGAAACGTAAATCCACGGCCACATCAGGCAACATCAGGTGTGGCCTGGCCGTACAAATCAAATAGTCAACTTAAACACTAATTCTCCGACCCATAGATAAATGAATAAATTAATTAATTAATTAATTAATTAATAAATAAATATTAGATAATGGAATCTTATGGTGCCACTACATCTTAGAAAAAATTTAATTTGAAATTTGTAATGTAAACCAATTTTTTTTTCGTTACTCTGAAACCTGATTTTGCCCAATAACGAACTCAACCGAGATATTTGTTTCCCAAACCTACTCTGAAAATTTCAACTGTCTAGCTCATTCCGTTCGAGAGTTATTGTATTAAAGGCTGGCAGGACTTTGACCACGGATTCTTGATCAGTGAGTCGAACTGAATCGTTTAAGACCATTTTCATCCAAAAATTCGATAAGCACTCTGTTCCGAGGAACAAGAGCGCCAAAAAGGAGATTTTTCGGTTAAATTGAGCATCTCCGACGAAACGTCAAATGACATTTGACGTTTCGAATGTCAAAAAACCGTCAGTTCATTTAAAACACTAGATGGTCCCCGATGTCACACGCACATAGTATTCCCTTCCATTTTATAGGCATTGCAGCTATCTCCACACCGATTGAATGCATGATCCTGTGGGAATACAGCTTTCAGAGATCAAACTAAACCAGCACATTATTCCAGGCACGTGTATTCGATAACAAACAGACCAGTTAACAGCGTTGTGGAGAAGTGAATTTGTATCAGACGTGTTTATATGTAAGGGTGATTTGTTTATTGAACATCTCATCGGGTGATTCCAGATCCCAATGGACGGAAAACAAACTGGGAACAATTTAGAGAAAATATCAATCAGAAAGAATCGATGAAAGGTTAGATTGAGCTGTTGGCGATGGAAGAGTTCGATTATGATTGATTCGTCGGATGTTCACAACAGAGGAAATCATAAATGATTAATCAATATCACATTCAGACCTATTCTGTTTGCAAATAACAATATTGCAATGAAAAGATATTGCTTCCACAGTAAGATTCGAAATATTGCTATTCTGATCATCGATTTTGAGTCTGTAATTTTAAGAGAAATCTTGCTATCCATATTGTTAACTCATAATTGTAGTTGCTAAGAACATAACAAGATTAGTAATATGGCAGAGAACCTTTCATTTTTTTTCTTTCATAAGTTCGAAAATTGGTTGGTCCTTTGATAAAGATATAAATAATCGTATATATTTAATAAACGTTCTTTGAAATATTTAATTTCAAGGGTATACTTCTGAGATTTATGTCTAACACGAGCAATCCCTTCGATTTGTCAACAGAAAAGTTCACCAAATTAATCCGAGTTAATAATAAGACGGCTACTTTTGAATTAATTAGACCCAGGCTCAATAATTTTTAAACCAAAAGCAATAAAAGTAGCATGAAACCCATTGGAAAAGGAAGAGAATATAACAAAAATGAAAGGAAGATAATTTACGAGTGATCAGAGGTCGGGAAGTGGAAGGGGTGAGTTTGTAAGGGTGAAAAATGGTTTATCTCGATTTCCGGCAAAACTACACGTCCTATGGAAAAAATTTGAATTGCAAAGTTGAGATGTACAACTTTTGTTTTCACACTTTTTTCACATAACCTCAAAATGTATGTGAAAGATTCAAGTAACCAAGATTTTTGTTTTTCATTTAAATTTTTTACAAAAAAAATTTTAAAAAAATGTTTACAAAATTCGGTGAAAACTTCCATTTTTTATGTCCCAAACAAACTGTAATTTTTTTGACTAAAAATATTTATTTTTTCATCTAATTTTGACTTAATATCGAAAAAGCCGCCTTATTTTCAATCGAAAATTCTCCCATCAAAATATCTGCAGCTGAATGATTCAAAATTTATCGGTACTGAAGTAATTAAAAAATATTCACCCATTTTCGAGATATAGCCAGTGAAATGATTCGTTCGAACTCGATAGTGGCACTTAATCAATAAATTAAAAACTTTAATTGGATTTGTTCTGTTTTCAACACTTGGATCGAATTTCACCCCGTTCCAAACCCTTTAGCTCTAGCTTCAACTTTCTTATAACCGCCTGGATAATTCACTGTTCTTTTAGCTGCCGCTTCGACCGTGATTGCCATAATTGAATAGTTCGTAAAGTTTCTCTCATTTGATTCGGAATATTCGTTTTTTCCTCGAGCAGGAGATTTTCAATAAGCTATTGAATTTTTTTATATAGTCAGCGGAGATAAAATTGCATTAGTTTCAAGGTTATAGTAGAATTAAACATAAAAAGCCATGTGAGAATAATGAAAAGAAAGAGAACAGAAAATTAAAAGTTCAATAAAAAATATAATTTTTTTTTTAATAAAACATGATTGTTTTTGTTTTTTATGTAGAAATAAAGAAATACAGAGAAACAATTCATTTGTTTATAATAATTTTTTTGTTCTATAAACAATGAAAATTTATAAAATAATTGTTTTTTTTCAATATCAAAGACAAAGATAAACAATGATTTTAAAAAAATGATTCCTTAATATTAATTGCCAGTGGTAGAAAAAAATTGATAATTAACAAATCCATTTTAAGCAATAAGAAACTTTTTTTTTAATCATAATTGTCATCAAAGATTATATATTTAAATTATCTTATAAACAACACATTTGTTTATAACAGTTATTTGAACAATAAGAGATAAAAATTATTAAAAATAATTTTTAAGTAGCTTCTGATCATCAAAAAACGGATCAATAGTAATAGTTTATAAATATGTTTTTTTCAATGTTTAATTAAGCTTTATAATTTTTAACCTAAGTAAATTGTTGATAACAAAGTGAAAATTAACCATTTTTTAATTTTTCCAACGGGAAACTATTCTAAGGCCTTTGAAAAATAGCTCCACGAAAGAAAAAAATTCTCAGATTAATAGTTCAACAATTATCGCACTTGCAATGCTAATGTTCGTGCTACAAAAAATTGTTAATTAACTTATGGATAACTAATTGAAAAATCGCAATAAATTTTTTGGACCACGGATTATTGTTCATTGATCTATCCTGTAGGCGCCTACATTTTTTCAGTTCTTAAGTTTCATATTTAATAAGTTTAAATAATATTTATTCTTTAAAGGTCAAGTATGCTAGCCTTGTTCAAGCCGGATTACACGTTTTCGGGCGTATTTTCAATCCTCTGGAAAAATTATAAATTTGTTGGTCCCATAGTTCCGAGAGTTAGGTCATTTTTTGGGAAATTTCCTTCTCTTTTTGAATATTTTTTCACATTTGAAAAATCTTAAATAGTTTTTGCGATATATGCAAAAGACCAAACACCTTTTTGTGAATTAATTGTTTATGACTTTTGCAATATTTTCGAGAGGCCCTACTTATGTACATGCCATTCCGAATCGAATGAAACCTCAGACATAATTTTTGAAGAACTCTAAAAAGTTTTGACCTAAAAGGCACTTGTTGACTAGACTGATAGTGCCCCATACGTATTTAAACATTTATGACATAAAGTCTGGTTTCCAACAAAGCCGATATCATCTCCATTAGACTTCATTCCAACGATTTTTATTTCATTTGAGCTTTGCACCTCTTTAGAAATATCCTGCCCATCATAACATTATTATCCACGCCCTACAGTTCAACTCCGAGTATCGATTCCTCTAAAAGCAAACACGTAGTAACAAACGCCATTATATTAACTCCTCGAGCATAAACCACGCTCGTTTTCCTGTCAAGTCCTTCCAATTCCCCAGATCAATTAAACTGAATTGTAATGAAATCGATCTTAACGAACCGTATCAAGGCTACGAACGTGAGTTAGATCTACACTGATTAATTACTCCATTTACATTTATAAAGTCTCCCGGTTGGCCATGAAATTTTGACACATTTTACCGTGTACATTTTGAAAATGTTAGGCTATGCTCATTTTCCTGTCAGTCTTGTACGGAAATCAAGAATCAAGTGTTGAAATTTAATGAAAAATAATGGATAGTCCGTTACTTTGTGATAGTTCATTTGAAAAAAGAATAAATTTACCTGAATAACCCGGCAGGAATACTTCTAAACGAACGGAATTCCCCACTTTTCGAATGTCCTTAGACAGAATGAAGTTTTCCTATTGCAGATTTCAGTTCTGTATAGCACTTCCTAATACTTTGTCTCTACTTCTTAAAACAGCTTTCCGCATTTTCAATTTCAAAGCGAAGAGTTCTTTACTATTCGAACCTGTGATAATATCTTCTCTAAGAGGGAACATTATGTTGATTGTTTAGAGTAGAAATTGGCAAAGCCTCAGAGAATTGTTTTGACATTGACAATGTTTCAGGAGTACCAACCTGCCTTAGTTTTAGTTACAAGAAAAAATCACGAAAAAAAAATTGGTTCAAGCACTGACTTGAAGTCAGAAGCTTTTGCGCGTATTATCTATTGTCCATTCTTCTGTATTGGACACCCTTAATCATTCATTAAGTGTCCAATACAGGAGAATGGACAACATAATTTACCATGGTAAATTCGATTAAGGGTGTCCAATACAGAAGAATGGACAATAGAACATACGCGCAAAAGCTTCACGTCAGTGCTTGAACCAATTTTTCTTTTCATGATTTTTTTTTAATTTTCTAGGGTTGCGGTTCTTCAAATTTTTTTTTCGTCATTTTTTTCAAATTTTCTAGGGGTACGGTTCTTACAAAATTTTAAACACGTCTTTATGTTAATTTTCTACTACTAGTTACCAAGCTTCAATTCAATGGAATATTTATTTTTTGGGTTATCAAGGAAATAATATTCCAGGTGGATATAACTCGGAAACCGTTACACCGATTATGCCCAAAAACGAACTCAACTCTCCCTTTCGGATGCGCAACCTACCCTGAGAATTGCAAGTCCCTATCTCCTTTCGTTCGAAAGTTATCGAGGCAACGGTCACCCATCTACTGAACTAACAGAAGAATGCTCGAATCTCCAACTATATTTAACCGATCGTATTAAAACTTTAAACTTGGCAGTAGAGTTAGGTTATGAACGCTCTTGCAAAATTTCAGCAGTTTCAAACGAATAGTTTCTGATATATAGAATTTTTTTTTTTATTTTCAATGATTTATTAAAAATTTTCTACAAATGCTATCCTCACCAAATTTTGCAAACATTTTCGCGTTGGCATTTGACAACTAATGACCTTGTTTGAATTCAATCGGTTTAGTATTTTTCGAGTTAATGAGGAACAAAAAACCACCAAATTTCAGAAAATTTCAGATGGCTATAACTCTAAAACCGTTTGACCGATTATGCTCATAAACGAACTCAAATGTCGCATTCAGATGCACAACTGAACCTGAATTTTTCAAGCCGCTATCTCTTTCCGTTCTCAGGTTATCGTGACAACAAAAATATTTTTTAATAATTTTCTAGCGATACGATTCTCACAAAATTTCACAAACGTGCTTAGGTTTATATTCTACAACTATTCACCAAGTTTCAATTCGACCAGATCTATATTGGTTGAAAACAAAATTATTACTCGGAAACCACTGGGCCAATTATGCCCATTAACGAACTTGTCCGTCGTATATTGAGATGTGCCAACTACCCTGAAAATTTCAAGTCGCTAGCTCTTTCCGTTCTCAAGTTATCGTGGCAACGGCTGGACAGCCGGCCGGACAGAATCAAATTTGACCTCGAATTCTTCATTGGGGAGTCGAATCAAATCGTTTGAGACCATTTTCGTAAAAAAATTCGAAAGTTTCAGACATTTGGGCAAAATGATAACACGATGTTCCCCAGAACATACGCGCAAAAACGTGATAGACCTAAATCATGGCCAACCGGGAGACTTTATGGAAGTGAATGGAGTATACGACCTATAGAGACCCATATAATTATTGCAAAACTCAAAATAGAAAAATTGGTTCAAGCACTGACGTGAAGTCAGAAGCTTTTGCGCGTATGTTCTATTGTCCATTCTTCTGTATTGGACACCCTTAATCGAATTTACCATGGTAAATTATGTTGTCCATTCTCCTGTATTGGACACTCTTAATTCGAATTTACCATGGTAAATTCGAATTAAGTGTCCAATACAGGAGAATGGACAATAGAACATACGCGCAAAAGCTTCTGACTTCACGTCAGTGCTTGAACCAATTTTTCTATTTTGAGTTTTGCAATAATTATATGGGTCTCTATAGGTCGTATACTCCATTCACTTCCAGAAAGTCTCCCGGTTGGCCATGATTTAGGTCTATCACGTTTTTGCGCGTATGTTCTGGGGAACATCGTGTTATCATTTTGCCCAAATGTCTGAAACTTTCGAATTTTTTTACGAAAATGGTCTCAAACGATTTGATGGACACTCTTAATTCGAATTTACCATGGTAAATTCGAATTAAGTGTCCAATACAGGAGAATGGACAACATAATTTACCATGGTAAATTCGATTAAGGGTGTCCAATACAGAAGAATGGACAATAGAACATACGCGCAAAAGCTTCTGACTTCACGTCAGTGCTTGAACCAATTTTTTTTTTGTGATTTTTTTAAATTTTCTAATAGTACGGCTTTTAAAATTTTTTTTTTCGTAATTTTTTTCAAATTTTCTAGGGGTATGGTTCCTACAAAATTTTAAACACGTCTTTATGTTGATTTTCTACTACTAGTTACCAAGCTTCAATTCGATCGAATATTTATTTTTTGAGTTATCAAGGAAATAATATTCCAGGTGGGTATAACTCGGAAACCGTTAGACCCATTATGCCCAAAAACGAACTCAACTGTCCTTTTCGGATACGCAACCTACCCTGAAAACTGCAAGTCCATATCTGCTTTCGTTCGAAAGTTATCGAGGCAACGGTCACCCATCTACTGAACTCACACAAGAATGCTCGAATCTCCAACAATATTTAACCGATCGTATTAAAACTAGAAACTTGGCAGTAGAGTTAGGTTATGAAGGCTCTTGCAAAATTTCAGCAATTTCAAACGAATAGTTACTGATATATAGAATTTTTTTGTTTTATTATCAATGATTTATTAAAAATTTTCTACGAATGCTATTTTCACTAAATTTTGCAAACATTGCCGCGTTGGCATTCTACAACTAATCACCATGTTTGAATTCAATCGGTTCAGTATTTTTCGAGTTAATGAGGAACAAAAAACCACCAAATTTCAGAAAATTTCAGATGGCTATAACTCTAAAACCGTTTGGCCGATTATGCTCATAAACAAACTGAAATGTCGCGTTCTGGTGCACATCTTAACCTGAAAACTTCAAGCGCTATCTCTTTCCGTTCTCAAGTTATCGTGACAACAAAAATATTTTTTAATAATTTTTTTTTAATTTTCTAGCCATACGATTCGCATAAAATTTCACGAACGTGCTTAGGTTCATATTCTACAACTACTCACCAAGTTTCAATTCGATCGGATTTATATTGGTTGAAAACAAAATTATTACTCGGAAACCACTGGGCCGATTATGCCCATTAACGAACTTGTCCGTCGTATTGGGATTCGCCACCCACCCTGAAAATTTCAAGTCGCTAGCTCTTTTCTTTCTCAAGTTATCGTGGCAACGGCCGGACGGACAGAATCAAATTTGACCTCGAATTGTTCATTGGGGAGTCGAACTAAATCGTTTGAGACCATTTTCGTCAAAAAATTCGAAAGTTTCAGACATTTGGGCAAAATGATAACACGATGTTCCCCAGAACATACGCGCAAAAACGTGATAGACCTAAATCATGGCCAACCGAGAGACTTTATGGAAGTGAATGGAGTATACGACCTATAGAGACCCATATAATTATTGCAAAACTCAAAATAGAAAAATTGGTTCAAGCACTGACGTGAAGTCAGAAGCTTTTGCGCGTATGTTCTATTGTCCATTCTTCTGTATTGGACACCCTTAATCGAATTTACCATGGTAAATTATGTTGTCCATTCTCCTGTATTGGACACTCTTAATTCGAATTTACCATGGTAAATTCGAATTAAGTGTCCAATACAGGAGAATGGACAATAGAACATACGCGCAAAAGCTTCTGACTTCACGTCAGTGCTTGAACCAATTTTTCTATTTTGAGTTTTGCAATAATTATATGGGTCTCTATAGGTCGTATACTCCATTCACTTCCAGAAAGTCTCCCGGTTGGCCATGATTTAGGTCTATCACGTTTTTGCGCGTATGTTCTGGGGAACATCGTGTTATCATTTTGCCCAAATGTCTGAAACTTTCGAATTTTTTTACGAAAATGGTCTCAAACGATTTGATGGACACTCTTAATTCGAATTTACCATGGTAAATTCGAATTAAGTGTCCAATACAGGAGAATGGACAACATAATTTACCATGGTAAATTCGATTAAGGGTGTCCAATACAGAAGAATGGACAATAGAACATACGCGCAAAAGCTTCTGACTTCACGTCAGTGCTTGAACCAATTTTTTTTTTGTGATTTTTTTAAATTTTCTAATAGTACGGCTTTTAAAATTTTTTTTTTCGTAATTTTTTTCAAATTTTCTAGGGGTATGGTTCCTACAAAATTTTAAACACGTCTTTATGTTGATTTTCTACTACTAGTTACCAAGCTTCAATTCGATCGAATATTTATTTTTTGAGTTATCAAGGAAATAATATTCCAGGTGGGTATAACTCGGAAACCGTTAAACCGATTATGCCCAAAAACGAACTCAACTGTCCTTTTCGGATACGCAACCTACCCTGAAAACTGCAAGTCCATATCTGCTTTCGTTCGAAAGTTATCGAGGCAACGGTCACCCATCTACTGAACTCACACAAGAATGCTCGAATCTCCAACAATATTTAACCGATCGTATTAAAACTAGAAACTTGGCAGTAGAGTTAGGTTATGAAGGCTCTTGCAAAATTTCAGCAATTTCAAACGAATAGTTACTGATATATAGAATTTTTTTGTTTTATTATCAATGATTTATTAAAAATTTTCTACGAATGCTATTCTCACTAAATTTTGCAAACATTGCCGCGTTGGCATTCTACAACTAATCACCATGTTTGAATTCAATCGGTTCAGTATTTTTCGAGTTAATGAGGAACAAAAAACCACCAAATTTCAGAAAATTTCAGATGGCTATTGTCTAAAACCGTTTGGCCGATTATGCTCATAAACAAACTGAAATGTCGCGTTCTGGTGCACATCTTAACCTGAAAACTTCAAGCCGCTATCTCTTTCCGTTCTCAAGTTATCGTGACAACAAAAATATTTTTTAATAATTTTTTTTTAATTTTCTAGCCATACGATTCGCATAAAATTTCACGAACGTGCTTAGGTTCATATTCTACAACTACTCACCAAGTTTCAATTCGATCGGATTTATATTGGTTGAAAACAAAATTATTACTCGGAAACTACTGGGCCGATTATGCCCATTAACGAACTTGTCCGTCGTATTGGGATTCGCCACCCACCCTGAAAATTTCAAGTCGCTAGCTTTTTTCTTTCTCAAGTTATCGTGGCAACGGCCGGACGGACAGAATCAAATTTGACCTCGAATTGTTCATTGGGGAGTCGAACTAAATCGTTTGAGACCATTTTCGTCAAAAAATTCGAAAGTTACAGACATTTGGGCAAAACTATAACGCGATGTTCCCCAGAACATACGCGCAAAAAATAAAATCACGTGATAACCGAAATTCATTATAGCAGGTCTTCCCAAACTGTGCGTCGCGATATTGTCTGAGGGGCGTCGCATGTCGATGCGACCGAGTCTAGTGAGCTGATAACGTATTAACAGGCTAGTACTTAAATTGGTATATATTTTTGGGGACTGAGTTTAAGGGGTGTCGTACAAAAATGGGAAAGCCTCAAGGGCGTCACAGTAAAAATAAGTTTGGGAAGCACTGCATTATAGCATTTCCAAATCTTACTACAATAATACTAAACTATTTGCTATCAAGCCTTCAACCATAGCATTGTGTTTTCCAGATCGTACCATAAAACTACGTAAAACACTTTCTGTGGCAATGTTCCACGGAATACGATATGGTTCCAACAGTATGGAGCACCACCACATTACCAACGCAATGTACGGCAGTACGCAATATTTCCAAATCGGTTAATATAGGAAGATCGATAACGTGATCGACCTAATCGGTCGATCACTCCTCAGATTTTGAATAATGTTGGAACAAATTTTTATTTTAGATTAGGATGTTGCCAATGCGTTCGCGGTGAGCACTTTGAATTTCTACTATATTAACATTAATAATTTTTTCGCTATATTTTGCATTACATTTTCGATTTTGTACCAAATTTCACTTGATTTTATTTTTATCTGATTTGATTTTTCTATAAACATCAAAGTGATAGCATTCCTGAATAGAAAATGACGAGACCTTTCAAACGATTTTACACAAGCCCATACTTCCTATTTGAAAAATTGGGGGTTGTACCTGTCTTTCGAAGGGGGTTGAAGGTAGGGTTCGCATTTTTACGAAGAAGAATGACAATTTAAAATTTGAATTTGAGTTGTTTGGGGATTTTCCATTAATGTACAGTAACCGAGATTATGATTTTTTTCATTTGGCTTTTCCGCACTGGATAATATGTCCGATTTTAATTCATCTAAAGTATATTCACACGTATTTCCTGAAAAAAAGTTTTGTGGTACTTTTTAAACCAAAATTTTTGTTTATTTTTCTGAATTCAGCTTCTAGCTGAGATTATTGCCATATAACATACAATCGGATGTCAAAAATTCTGAGATCGTGGATGTTGAAACTTGGATGATAATGATGTTTTTCCAGGAAATGAGAAGAATCAAGAACAGAAAGCGCATTATAAATTCAAATTTAGAATAATGACTCTAAATGAATAAACTTCCATAATTCAAGCACGGCTATTATCCATAAACCTAATTCGCAGAGTTCAGCACACCTTTCTTCGTGGATCATTAAAGATTGCCCTTCTTCCAGGCTAAATCAATTTCAGCGATCGATTTGTTTTGACGACCGAACCCAAAACATTGTTGAAATACTGTAACTATTTTATAGCCTTCGCAGCTATTTTCGATCGGCTCGAAGTTACTGACCCACACGTCGATCTTGAAATTGTCTGTTGTGGAAACGTAATGGGGGAATGCGCTTTCTCGATATTGGATTTCAATGCTACGCAGTTTTACGAGAACGTTAATTTTAGGAGTAGGATACGGACATGTGCTAGTTTTATTGATGAACTTCGAACTTCGACAGAAATATGAACTTACGTAGGTTTTAATACTATTTGGCCCGCGCTCTTTTATTCGCAGCTGCATAACACTCTTATTCCATGATCTTTTATCAATCTGTTTCCGCTCATAGAACATTTAGGAATATTCTTCATTCATACCTAATTGGTCTAGCAATAACTAGAATCCTAAATTTCCGAAGCTCAGTTCGTAGCAGCTGCAGGAGCTTCCCAGTATAGAATGGTGAAAAATCCTCTTATCTTTTTGTCTGTGCAAGTCCTGGAGTATTTCTCCAAAGAGCTATTCTGTTATTTAGCTCCCTGTGGTGGTATTTTCCGAGCCCACAGAAGGTTTCTGGTCCAGCAGGCTATAGGCCCTTTTCGCAAGGTCATTAGCCTTCTCATTTCCTTCAATACCACCCTGACACCCATAGAGGAGAGTCATCTTATTGCCTCTAGCTAGTTGCTTTATGGTATCACGTACGGTTCCGGAGTAAACCTAAGATAACCATCGAAAAAGATGTTTGCTTGTGTCTAAAAAGGTCTACGAGCTTTGAAGAAATTTAATAGCTTTCAATATGATTCAGCTAAAAGGCTCTGTGGACAGGGGCTCAGGTGCTCTTGTCAAACATCTATGGCGGAGGTTATACGGTCAATCTGGTTCTTGTATCAATCTGACATCAATCCCGATCATCAATCGATCAGTCTACCCGTATAGAATCGGGTATATCTCCGAAAGTATATGTTTGTTGAGAATGATATCAACGGATTCTTATGATGAAACTGTATCTTGAAAAAAATTTAATTTGAAATTTGTAATGTAAAAAAGATTTTTTTTCGTTACTTCGAAACCACCGATTTTATCCCTCGTTTTATCCAATAATGAACTTATCCGAAATACTCTCCTAATCTCCCAAATCTACTCTCAAAATTACAACTGCCCAGCTCATTCCGTTCGACAGTTATCGTGTTAACAGACAGAATCGATTTTGACTACGGTTTCTTGTCGGATTCAGTCGGTGGAACCAAAACCTTTGAGACCATTTTCAGCCAAAAATTCGAGAATTACAGACATTTGGGCAAATTGATAAGCACTCTGTTTCGAGTGCCAAAAAGCCTGTACAATGATCGTATAGGCTATTAGTAGCTTTTGATGAAGATTATCCAAATATCCTTAAATATGTGGATTTTCATTATTTTTGGCGCTCTTGTTCATCGGAACAGTGTGCTTATCAATTTGCCCAAATGTCTGTAACTTTCGCATTTTTGGCTGAAAATGATCTCAAACGTTTTGGTCCGACTCACTGATCAAAAATCCGTGGACAAAATCGATTCTGTCCGTTAACACGATAACTCTCTAACGGAATGAGCTAGACATTTGGAATTTTCAGAGTAGGTTTGGGAGATAAATATATCGGTTAAGTTCGTTATTGGGCAAAATCGGCCAGGCGGTTTCGGAGTAACGAAAAAAATTACATTTTTTTCCATTACAAATTTCAAATTATTTTTTTTTAAGATGCAGTTTTATCGTAAAAATCCACTGATATAATTCTCAACTCTAAGAAACTAGTACTTTCGGATAAATGATTTTTTTAAATTTCAATAGGTAATTAATTGTAATTTGATGAATTCATAGAATGCTCTAATTATAATTTGCTGATGTTTGTAAATCCAACATATGAATTGAGCTATAGACCTACGTTTTGAATTTAATTTTTTATGATGCAGTTCCATCATAAGAATCCATTCATATCATTCTCAACTCTGAGAAAGCAATACTTTCGGAGATATGATTTGTCTAAGTTTGAAAAAGCCAAAGCACCTGTCCACAGGGCTTTTCCACAATTATTTCAGTCGGAATTATCGCTTCGAAATAAATATTTTCATCAAATGCTACTAATAGCATCTTACAGGGAATGTTTTGCAGTTTTCAAAAGCCTACTTCAATTTGCTGTACGATAATTATTTCTCGAGATATTTATTATCAAAGTAAAAAAGTACAGTCGGGTGCGGTTATAACGAGCTCAGTGGTTCCAGAAAAAATGGTCGTTATAAGCGAACGCTCGTATTAAACGAGTTAAACTTATTTGCATTGCATCAGATAGGTGGCAGTTCGTACCTTCAGAATTTGCTCGTTAAACCCAAACTCTCGTTATAAGTGGTACTCGTTATAAATGGACCCGACTGTAGTTCTTTGCTTTGGTTGACAATATCTCCTTGAAAATCATCGTACGGATTTTATAAATGAGTCAAATTGAAGGGCATCGAATTCCCCCAAAATGCTTTATGGTGAAATTTGGCAAAAATAAATTTTGAAGCCAGTTGACCTCTTTTAAAACAAGAAAAAATTTGGATTTTTTTTTTCGAGGATTTTCTTAGGAGAAATGCGGAACAGTACATGACAAAAAATGTTATAGCTAGATCTGAAAACTAGACACTTTTGCTTCTTTTTGCTATATGATCATGTCTCTCCGAGTTACAACCTGTTGAGAATCAAAATAATAATATAATATCCCTAACTTTCTTGGTTCAGTTTATTTGAACGTAATGATAGCGCCCTGATAGAAGCGCGTAAAGATTAGGCACCTAAACTCCATTCACTTTCATGAACTCTCCCGGTTGGCCATCATTTAGGTCTATCACGTTTTTGTAACTAAAACTAAGGTAGGTTGGCATTTCTGAAATACCGTCAGTGTCAAAACAATTCTCCGAGACGTTGCCAATTTCTACTCTCAATATAATGCTCCTTCTTAGACATGATATATTATCAGCATCACAGACCATTATCTTCGATAATGAATAACTCTTCACTTTGAAATTGAAAATGCTGAAAGTAGTTTTGAAGAAGCAGAGACAAAATATCAGAAAGTGCTGTACAGAACTGAAATCTACAATAGGAAAACTTCATTCTGTCTCAGGACATGTTGAACTCTCGAATTAAATTATTTAATTTCCTATCACTATATTTCATTAAGTTTTACAGTGTTTCGGGTTTCGTAGTACTACTACATTTTGAAACTGCGGTGTATTTCAAGTTTTGCAACAAGGTATTTAAATGTCTTCTCCAGGCTTATTTCTTGAGAATCTCGAAAAGTGGGGAATTCCATAGATAAGTCTGTTCGTTTAGAAGTTTTCCTGTTGGGTTATTCAGATACTTTTATTCTTTTCAAATGAACTATCACAAAGTAACGGACTACTGTATCCATTATTTTTGATTAAAATTTCAACACTTGATTTCCGTACAAGAAAATAGCATATCTGAATCTGCCAACCAATTTATATGAAGGAAATATTTCCAGTAACAACAGAGGAGAAATTGTTCTTCAACAAACGCCAGGCCTTTGGAATTGTTGAATTCTCATATCGTCTCAAATTCATTATTTATCCGAAGTAAATTCACATTGTGAAAAGAACGTAATTACTACGACCTCTATGTAGAGAGGACAACGTTGCGTAGATATCTGACAGGAAAATTACTATAACCTAACACTTTCAAAATATAAACGGTGAAATGTGTCAAACTTTCATGGCCAACCGGGAGGCTTTATAAAAGTGCATGGAGTATATATTTATGTGACAGGTGACCAATCCTAGAATATAATTCATTAGGTACATAATAGTATGGTTTTTCACCTAACTAATATATCATCAAGCTCAAACCTTCCACGTGCTAGACAAAACCAATATTACTCAATGGCGCCTGCAACTAATTTGCAGTCATCACTCATCTAATTCATATTCAACACCTAAACCCTAGATACCCTGCATTAAATCAACATCAACACCTCTATCTATTGTATTCCACGCAACTCATCCCGATTCGAACCCAATCGAAAAAAATAACACAACGACTTCCTCTTTATGAACCACCGTACGCTTGACGCTGTAAATCTTCCGCTCCAACTTTGAAAAAAATTAGCTGTTAGTTATTGCCGCTGTTCGTACGTTTCTCACTACTGTTATGGACTGAGATATGTAAACAAGTGCATCAATATTCCTCGGGGGCGCTTTGGCTACTTCCGATGTCTCCAAACCTGGCGCGAAGATGCACGTGTACAGGATGTCACGTGCCGATGGTTCTAAGATGGCGGACTACCTCGGTTTTGGGTGAGAAATGAGTAAATGGTGCGAAAGATTGAGTTTCACACTTGGATCGAGATTGATATATGGGGAAGAATGAGGGAACATGGGGTGAATTCATAACTTTCGGGTTGGGTTCAAGTGAGATGTGATAATATTTCATCCTCCAACTCAATTAATTTGTTATAAAAAATTGGTTCAAGCCCTGTGGACAGGAGCTTTTTGGCGCTCTTGTTCAAACAGACAAATTATATCTCCGAAAGTATTGGTTTCTCAGAGTTGGGAATTATATCAATGGATTCTTAAGAAAGAACTTCATCTTAGCATAAATTGAATTCAAACATCATAGAAGAATTTAAATTCAACAAGAGTGCCAAAACTTATCAATCCAAAACCAATAGACAACAACGAACTCATCCGAGATATTCATTCCTCAATTCTATTATGAACGATAATATATATTCTTTCCTCGAATCCACTCCAATACTCCAATACACCAATATTCCAGTTTTGTTTTTATGGAGATATTCTGAACACAATATTATTAACTTACCATTACCATTCCCATCATCCTATGGATTGACCATCGGCATGAAAATATCAACCAACAAAAAGTATGATATCATATTATTATTCTCATAATTCTACGATTGTTGAAATGAATTAGACAATGTCATGTCTCAGGAAAATAAGTAGAACTTATAACAATTTATACATAGAATAATTATATCATTCTGTGAAAACGTAGAAATACTATGTATTATTGAAATTTTGAAAAATCATATCTTCGAAAGTATTAGCTTGTTAGAGTTGGAAATTATATCAATGGATTCTTATGGTAATACTGCATATTGAAAAAAATTTAATTTGGAATTTGTTATGTAAAAAAAAATTTTTTTTTGTTACTCTGAAACCATCTGTCCGATTTTGCCCAATAACGAACTTAGCTGAGATATTTATCTCCGAAACCTACTCTGAAATTTTCAACTGTCTAGCTCATTCCGTTCGAGAGTTATCGTGCCTACGGCCGGCCGGCCGGAAAGAATGAATTTCGACCACGGATTCTTGATCAGTGAGTCGAACCAAATCGTTCAAGAGCATTTTCATTGAAGAATTCGAAAATTAAAGACATTTGGGCAAATTGATAAGCACTCTGTTCCGAGTAACAAGAGCGCCAAAAACAAAATTAAACAAATCATATCCCCGAAAGTATTAGTTTCTCAGAGTTGGGAACGATATCAATGGATTCTTATGATAGAATTGCATCATAAGAGAAATTAAATTATAAAAAGTGGCAAATAAGAGTACCAAAAATGATTAATCTGAAACCATCCGGACCGATTCTACCCAATAAGGAACTTATCCGAGATATTCATTCCTGAAATCTACTATGAAATTTATATTATATCAATTGAAAATTAGCCAATATTCCAGTTTTGTTTTGTTTGGAGATATCTGAACCCAATTTGATTAACTTGCCAAAGTATATATTTCCATCATCATATGGATTATCCAAGGATATTATCACCCACAAATTATAATACCCTATAATCTCCATAATTCTACGATAGCTGAGGTTATTGCATGGGTCATTTTGCATTCAATCATACTTTGTTTTCTAGAACAGGAGGTATTTTATATCAAGAATATTTTGAATAGAACTAGAAATAAATATGGCATTTCTCTTATATGTAGATAAGATAACATGTATGAACACAGATCATTCATATACAGGGTGAGTCTTTGACCACTGCATTAATTTTAACCAAAGAGTCCTCTCATCGAATGAAACACTTGTTTCTTTTACCATTTTTCCAGATTCGGCTCAGGTAAAAAGTTACAAGCGTTTAAAGATTTCACAATGTGCTAATACACTCCCGCAAATAAATTATCTATGACATTGTTGGCGGACGAGAATAAGGCATGGTAAAGTGGTTTACAGCTTGATTCGGGATTCCAACGCTCAGGGACGGATCCATAAAAGTAGTGAAATTTCTGGAGTTTTCCATTTTAAAACATTCAATGAAGAATATCTCGAAAACGGTGCGTTTAAGGAGAAATGATGAAGAATAATATAATGTTCTGAAACGATGGAATATTCTTGAAATGACTCAAGAAAAACTTTATATGCTTTCTTTATGCTAATTTCGTTTAGTTTTATGAATCCACGAATCCATAACTAGAAAACCAGTAGAAGTACAAAATAACTAATATTTAGAAAATATGCATCATAGTTATAGGAAACTTTACGCCAACATTCATTTTATTCGAAAAAAGGATGTCAAAGCTACAAAATAAAAACTGATTTTTTTTCAAAATTTCAACAGCCTGTATCTTTTTACCTGAGCTGAATTCGGAAAAATGTTAAATGAAAAAAGTGTTTCATTTGATGAGAGGAATCTTTGGTTAAAATTAATGCAGTGGTCAAAGACTCAGCCTGTATATACTCATAGATACAAATACAGACTTTAATTTTCGATTACAGCATTTTGTGAAATCATAGAATTTCGAATTGATATTGAAATTTTGAAAAATCATATCTCCGAAAGTCTTAGCTTGTGAGAGTTGAAAATTATATCAGTGGATTCTTATGATAAAACTGCATCTTAAAAAAATTTAATTTGAAAATTGTTATGTAAAAAAAATTTTGTTTTTCGTTACTCCGAAACCATTTGGCCGATTTTGTCAATTATGAACTTCCGAGATGTTTATCTCCCAAACTTACTCTGGAAATCTCAACTCCCTAGCTCATTCCATTCGAGAGTTATCGTGGCAACGACCGGTCGGACAGAATCGATTTTGACCACGGATCCTTGATCGGTGGGTTGAACCAAATTGTTTAAGACCATTTTCATAAAAAAACTTGAAAATTACGGACATTAGGGCAAATTTAAAAGCACTCTATTCCGAGGAACAACAGCGCCAAAACTCCCCAGAATAAAAGTACCCACCCATCTGGCGTGCATAATCAGAATAGTACTTCTCTTGCCACCTATTCGTGTATTATTTAGACGCACGTTTTCGTATAACATACAGGGTGGTCCAGACCTTAACCAAGAAATTTTAACCACGTATTCTACGTCAAAAATGAGCCCTAGTTTGTCATACAAACATATGTCGAGAAATGTTTCCTCTCCGAGATACAGGGTGTTAAAATTATAGAAAAAAAAATGTTTATATTAATAACTTTTACACTTTTTGAAATATTTCTAATAAATTTGGGACATAGGTTTCAAGGATCAAGGAGAACTTTTTGAATGGAATAATTTTTTGTTTATTCCACCAGTGGCGTCCGCACTGTATCGAGACTGAATATTTTCAGATCCTTATTTAATATGGAGCAAATGCATTCTCTTGCGCTTTTGACATCCGAGGCACCGTTTTCCAGTAAAAAAATTAAACACATTCTCATGCATGAGTAAATCGCTAACATTTGATATGGTACATAATAATAATAAGACTATCTTTATAAACGAAACGTATAATTACAAAAAATGAATTTTAATAATGTGTTCGAAGTAAAAGAAAGAAAAACATTTTTTTTTAATAATTTTAACACCCTGTATCTCGAAGAGGAAGCATCTCCCGACATATGTTCATATTACAAACTAGGGCTCATTTTTGACGTAGAATACGTGGTGAAAATTTCTTGGTTAAGATCTGGACCACCCTGTATATTACATTAGCAGTCCACGAGTCCACCAGCGAACATCAGGGAACAACGTCGTTTTTGGCGCTCTAGTTCCTCGGAGTGCTTATCAATTTGCCCAAATGTCTGTAATTTTCGAATATTTCGATGAAAATGGTCTTAAACGATTTGGTTCGACTCACTGATCAAGAATCCGTGGTCGAAATTCATTCTTTCCGGTCCGGCCGGCCGTAGGCACGATAACTCTCGAACGGAATGAGCTAGAGAGTTGAAATTTTCAGAGTAGGTTTGGGGGATAAATATCTCGGCTAAGTTCGTTATTGGGCAAAATCGGACAGATGGTTTCGGAGTAACAAAAAAAAAATTTTTTTTTTACGAAACAAATTTCAAATTAATTTTTTTTTAATAAGAAGTTTTATCATGAGAATCCATTCATATCGTTTTTAACTCTAACAAGCTAATACTTTCGGAGATATGATTTCTCAAAATTTCAATAATAAATCGTATTTCAACGTTGTCACAGAATGATATTATTCTATGTATGAATATGAATTGTCATAATGTCAAATGATGTTCCTGAGACATTATCTAATCAATCGAAGAATTGTGAGCGAAGTGAGAATAATCTCAGTTATTTGCTGCGAAATTAGTTTTTCTCAGAAAATTCTTACATTTCGGAACTGAATATGAAGTAAGAGATCTGAGAGTAGTGAGACTGCTTTTCATCCATAGACATAGATATAACTCTCGAACGGAATGAGGTAGGTAGTAGTTTAGGGAGATGAATATCTCGGTTAAGTTCGTTATTGGGCAAAATATTCCAGATTTAATTTGATTTCTTCCATGGTGCTTTTCTCATTCTCATGATTGCTCATTTAATCTTGATAAATAAACTATTATTTGAATTGAATTTCCTTTAGGATGCAGTTCTATCATATGAATACATTGATATAATTCCCAACTCTGAGAAACCAATACTTTCGGAGATATAATTTGTCTGTTTGAACTAGAGCGCCAGAAAGCTCCTGTCCACAGGGCTTGAACCCATTTTTAGAATTTGTGATTTTCAATTTTATAGACGAACTGATGAGGTGAATTTCTTATTTCTACAAACCCTTACCTAACAACATGTTAGGTATAGAAATGTGGAAGAGGAGAAAGATTTTCTGAGAACAAGTATATGAGGTTAACATTCAATGAGGTGAACTGTGCTAATTGCCAATAATTAAAAAAAGGACACACGGTGAAATATTTATTGATTTTAACCATAAAAAAATTGGTTCAAGCCCTGTGGACAGGAGCTATTGGGCGCATGTTCATCTTCCTTGTGGCCCGTACTGACCAGTAAAGAAAAAAAGCAGTATCATGTTGAATACCTTAATATTATTCTGGAACACAAATTTTCCATTACAATAATCTTCATCTAGCTTCTATTTAGTATCAATTCCTGTAGAACGTGATCATAATAAGTGTTTTCCATATAATAAAATGTGTTTGAACTTGGTATGTAGGAAATCTGACATCAATTATTGGAATTAATTGATTTGACAAACAGCCGTCAAATGAGGTAAATAGATTTTTGTGACGATTTTCTGTGACCATAGAACGTCAAAACACGCTGGAATGTGAATTTTAAGCAATATCTTCTGGAATTGAGATCGTATCGAACTGAAATTTTGCACACTCGTGTAGAATGCTTGATTTAACGTCGGTACAAATTTTTTTATTAAAAAATTTTCCAACTGCCCGATCCCAACAATACTTAGATAATATTATATCCATAAATTAAGCATTTCATTATTGCATTTCTTGAAATAGGTACCTTTTCAAGTCGATCAACATCGTCCTTCATTCGACGTCTAAACTATGACTTGATTCTTTATGTTTATGTCTTTGAATTTGTTTTCGGTGGAATTCAAAGAGTTCATAGAATAATCGATGAAAATACTGAGAGAGACCCAGGAAATTTGACACATTTTGTCTTATATCTCCAGAAATTGAAATCGTATAGAGCCAAAATTTTGCACAATGTTGCAAAATACTACAATTGACGTTAGTACAAGGTTTTGTTGCAATCTGATGAATAGTTCACGAAAAAAAAATTTTTTTTCGAAAAAATTAAAAGAAATATTTTTTTAAAAATTACCAACATTTCGATCATAACAGAATTTTGCCAAAAGTTGCGCGTTTATATCCTCGAACTGACTACCAAGTTTCGATTCAACATCTTCTTTAGTTCCTGAAATATCAGGGAAATAACCTCAAAATTTTAAATGTCTATAACTCCTAAACCGTCCGGCCGATTTTGCCCGTTAACGAACTTAACCGTCGCATTTTGATCAGAAACGTACCCTGAAAGTTTGAAGTCGATAGGACCTTCGGTGCTCCTGTTATCGTGCCTACGGCCGGAAGTACGGCCGGCCGGCCGTACGGCACCCAAAAATCTGACACCGGATTCGTGATCAGGGAGTCCGAATTAGTCTATTAGCCAATTTTCAGCTCGAAATTCGAAAATTACAGACATTTGGACGAAATGATAGGACGATGTTCCCCTAGAACATGCGCCCAAAAATATTCCGCGTGGCCAGGCTAGATCCCCTCATCGCTCAGTGTTCCCTAAAGAGGAAAGCGTAATTCAAGGGCAGACACATACCTGGGTTTCATGGTTAATACCAATCATCGGTGTCACTTAGCCAACACTTAATGACAACCGAAGGAGTTCTAGAAAACTTAATTCTATCAGTTGCGAACTGGTTGGGAAATAATCCCACTGCACACTGCAATCGTTATTGTAATATTTCGATATTTTGCCAATATCTCCAACAATATTGAACCGTTCCTGCTTAAATCTAGAACCTTGCTGCAAAATTAGGTTATGATGGCTCTTGCAGAATTTCAGCGATACCTGACGGATAGTTCCTGAGATACAGAATTTTTTTGTATATATTTTTTTTAATTTTCTTATCATACGACCCTTACGAAATTTAGCATTAGTCTTCGTGTCGGTATTTTTAACACGTTAAAAGCCACTGACTACCGAGCTGTAACTCGATCAGATCAGTATTTTTCGAATTAATTGGAAAAGGATATTTCAGATGGTTATAACTCCAAAACCACTACGACATAATTAAGTTTGACATAAGGTTCCTCATCAGTGAGTAGAAACTAATCGTTTGAAACCATTTTCTGCTAAAACGGAAATCACAGACATTTGGAAAAATTGATAGATACTATTTTCAGGGGGTTCAGAGCGCAAAAACAGAGAAATAATGTCACGTATATTATTACTATATTTTATTGAGTTTGAAAGTTATTGAGGAAACAATAGTTCAATTGGGTATAACTCCGAAACCGTTCGGCCGATTATGCCAACTAACGAATTTAACACTCGCATTCGGAAGCACAACCTACCCTGAACATTTCAAGTGTCTATATATTTCCGTTCGAAAAGTTTCGTGGCAACGGACGGCCGGCCGGACAGAATCGAATTTGACCATTTTCTTCAAAAAATTCGACAATTATATAGATATTTAGGCAAAATGATTGCACGGTATTCCCCAGGAAAACGGCAAAAGCGCAAAAAAACATGCAGTGTGAAAAAGATAATCCAATATAGTATTCTACGTACATTCATGGTGGGTTTTAATGAAGCTTCGATTAGCTTAATTGTGGATTTAATTCGATGGTTGTATCAAAAATGAACTGAAAATCGACATAGAATCGCACTAATATGGCAATTAGGAGCTGTCAAAGCTTTGTGAAACCCACCGTAAGTATTTTATTACTTGAAATACATCTGTTATATCTTATCTACATTTAAAAGAATACTCATCTCGTAGGCTCAGTAACCACCATGTTCGAAACCGAATACGTAGTCACCTTCCTAATGGGGATTAATTCACACATGCATTATCACAGAATCCTGTTTATTCTGTGTCCCATTAGCAAGTTAACCTAATCTTCTGTTCCTAACGTCGTGAATGGGAGTGTAGCAGGTGTATGTATACTCATTATCATGAAAATTAGATATTGCTCCTGATATATAATAGTAAAATTGACTTTGGAATATATTTTATACACGTATTACTCGTAACACAAATGTTTTGGCTCCAATGATTGTAAACTAGTTTATATGATTTTAGTTTATCACTCATAGAAATTCATATTTTCGAGACATGATATATTTAAATCGAAGAATTATTATTGTCAAGGATGTCACACATTTTGCCAAAAATGGCCGATAAAAGGTCCAGATTAATGTTGATTTTTGGGCGCTCTTGTTCCTCGGATCAGAGTGCTTGTCAATTTGCCCAAATGATTGTAATTTTCGAATTTTTGGCTGAAAATGGCCTTGAATGATTTGGTTTGACTCAGTGATCAAGGATCCATGGTCAAATTCAATTCTGTCCGGCCGTCCGTCCGGCCATCCGGCTGTTAACACGATAACTCTCGAACGGAATGAGCTAGACAATTGAAATTTTCTGAGTAGCTTTGGGACATAAATATTTCAGTTGAGTTCGTTATTCGTCAAAATGGGCCTAATGGTTTCAGAGTAACGAAAAAAGATTCTTTTTTTACATTACAACTTTTTAATTAAAGTTTTTTCAAGATGCAGTTTCATCCTAATAATCCATTGATATCATTTTCAACTCTAACAAGCTAATACTTTCGGAGAAATGATATTTCAAAATTTCAATAATACATCGTAGTTCTATGTATTCACAGAATTCGAATTCTAACTGTCTGTGTTCACTGTTCATGAATGACATTTAGCTATTAGAGACATGTCCATTCGTAGTTTGAAAATATTTTTTGCTGGAAAACAATTATCTGATTCTAGAATTTGTGAATAGGTATATACAAGACTGTTTTGAAAACGAAAATAATATTGACTGGTTGCATATTGAATAATTTATGTTTAAATTCGGGATGATGTTTCAGATGATTTAGAATTGGATTATTTTAATGATGTAGTTTATGAAGGCAATAGGAAAGAAGAACATAATGGAATCATCAAAACAAATGACTGTTCCTTGACCACTGAGGTAAATATAACCTTTTTAGTGGGACATGTTCCTATATACAGTATTTTCATAATGTTGCTAGCAAAACAATGCTGAAATATGGATTTACATTTGTGTATCAAATATTTTTTCTTGAGTTAAGGTTCATAATACAGAATGAATGTGTTAGGGGTATAAGCTATTGAATTATGAAAAAATAATAATTTGTTCATCACCCTCTGCCTACTCAAATATCAGGAATAAACATTTCGATGATACTTTCCTTATTATTTTAAATGATAATTTTTGAAGTATTAAAGCATGAAGATTGCTCATTTAATCTTTATAAATAAACTATTATTAGAATTGAATTTCCTTTATGATGCAGATCTATCATAAGAATCCATTGATATCATTCCCAACTCTGAGAAAGCAATACTTCGGAGATATGTTTTTTCAAAGTTTGAACAAGAACGCCAAAGCTCCAGTCCACAGGGCTTGAACCAATTTTTAGGAATAATATCGAGCTATTTCCTAAGTTTTTCGTCACTTGAAATAAGGAAAATAATGAACCTTTGTATCAATTATGCAGGGTGTCCCCAGTATCCGACAGCGGGGAACTCAACCCCGGTTGCACATGTAATGCAACACCGTAGCTCATTTGAGTCCCATCTTTTTTTCCAAAACGACCAAATGGATTCGGTGACATATGCTTAACGAGTCTCTCTGCAAATATTTCAGGTCTTAGTGACAGATTATGGTTCGTGCCTGATGCTAATTTGCTCAGATTAGACTCTATATGAAAGATATCGAGTTTGAATTATTCGATGTGCCGTGGTTTCCAAGAATATCTCCCTTCTCATACCGCCTCGCGTATGATGGACAGGTTTATTTTGAGACGGGATTATAATGTGATCCCGCCGGGGTATTATTGAGGGATAAAGCAAAGTATACTTCTTCATTTGAAGTTTCTTCACCTTTGTTGGACTTCGGTGATTTGAGTTGTTGCTTTTGAGGAAGTCCAACATTTCAGTTCGTTATTTCTGTAAGAATATGCCTAAGGACTGGAACGCTGAACGAAAAATCGATTTTATCTCCCCTGAATTATTCAGTTTGAGGGATGTACGCAGAAATAAAATTCGTTGTAAATTTTAAACGAAGGCTCCTTCACCTACTATCACATACCTTTTGAATATATGACGCCACCCTTTCTCACAATGTTCATGGGATATAGCCGAAGGGTGGGAATTTGAGGTGTTATCGAAAGAGAAGCCTGTATACTCTGAGTTAGCCAAACGATTTAGAAGTTAATATGCTCCTACAGGACACCGTCCTACAGAATCTGAGATATTCTACATTATTCGAAGTTCTACAAAGTTCTACACAGCCACTGTCAGACTTACGTGAAAATTGTTGATGCCGAACAGAAATCCGTTTGATAGCGAGGGAGAATTCCAGAAACGATAATCAACTATCAAATCCAAATTCCTGGTATCTTGTACTTCAACTTGATAATATCTTCCAAAAAGTCGCTATGCGATTCTTAAAATTATGGAAAAAATAGAATATGGGGAAATGCATCGGTGCAAAGGATGGGACAGATTCAAGTATTCGGCACTTCGCCACAACATGTCACCAGAACTACTGACCCAAGAGAAGAATTCCATCCAACCCAAAATGCAACGTAACACTATTCATAATGTACCGAATCGCAGTATCCCACATCTACTTTTATTCTTTTTACAGTTCCACCATTCATGAGTCACCAACCAATGGTAGTATAGAACATTTCGTTAAAAATATTAGTACTGAAACTAAAATTAGTTCAAAACTTAACAATGCTATACCTAAGGTGGTGCAAGGACACAGCAATAAAGCCAACTCAGAACACAACTGATTGTCCTCGCATAAGAATCTTCTGAGGAAAATTTCAGTAGGATTGAATGAGATCATAAAGCAAAAAATTAGAGCCAATCGGTATGTTATAGGAATGTACACCTTCTTTTACTCGTGAACTACTGATGTAAGATAAAAAAGAATGCGCTGCGCGAATCTGAAGCTTGAATATTTAAGGAAATACGAAATAAGAATTCCTAAAAAGCTCTGTCATGAAGGGAGTAGCTTTTGCGCCCATGCTCCATTGTCTATTCACGCCTCATATACGAAGTCGATCGAGCTGAAATTCGGTACTCGATTGTAAAATGGTGTCTCGAAGGTATGTGCGGAATTTGAGCAGATTCTGACGAATATTTCCTAGAATATAAAATTTTTGAGGGAAAACAATTTTTTCCTTTTTTTTTAGTAATACGATATTTACAAATTTCCGCGAAAATTAGCGCGTTGGCATTCTACAGGTAATTATCAAGTTTTAATTGGATCGGATCTGTATATTTTGTGTTATTTAGGAAATAACAACAAAATTTAAGATGGATATAACTCCTAAATCGTTTGACCGATTTTATGTCCAACGACGAACTTGCTTCTCCTTCAATAATTAAAAATTCAGTTGAACATACAGGGTGTTTCTATTTCAATGTCAAAGTCAGTCATGTCTAAAACCTCAAAACTCATTTTTATTTCAAATGAGAACCCATTTTTGCGCGTATGTTCTGGGGAACATCGCGTTATAGTTTTGCCCAAATGTCTGTAACTTTCGAATTTTTTGACGAAATTGGTCTCAAACGATTTAGTTCGACTCCCCGATGAAGAATTCGAGGTGAAATTTGATTCTGTCCGTCCGGCCGTCCGTTGCCACGATAATTTGAGAACGAAAAGAGCTAGCGACTTGAAATTTTTAGGGTTGGTGGCGCATCGCAATACGACGGACAAGTTCGTTAAGGGGCATAATCGGCCCAGTGGTTTCCGAGTAATAATTTTGTTTTCTTCTTCTTCTTCTGATGCTTATCCACTAATGGATGTTAGCGATAACATTTTCCATTGCATCTCTGTTTCTTGCAGTGTGTATCAGAGACTGCACTTCTTTTATTCCTGTCCATTGCCTGATGTTTCGCAACCAAGACATTTTCTTTCTACCGATTCCTCTTCGGCCTTCTATTTTACCTTCGATCATCAACTGTAAAAACTGGTATCTTTCACTTCTCATAATATGTCCTAGATATGCCGTCTTCCTCCTCTTAATAGTTTTGAACAGTTCGCGTTCTTTGTTGACGCGTCTAAGAACTTCCTCATTCGTAATTTTCGCTGTCCAGGATATCCTAAGAATTCTGCGGTATATCCACATCTCGCAAGCTTCCAACTTATTGATTGCACTGGTTTTCAATGTCCATCCCTCCATACCATACAGAAGCACCGACCAAACGTAGCATTTTACGATCCTTAGCCGTAAGTCGAGGTCAAAGTCGGAGCAGGTAAGCACTCTTTTGAATTTTAAGAATGCCTGTCGAGCTTGTTCTATGCGACATTTTATTTCTTTGTCTGATGTCCAGTCTTCGCAAAGCCAAGTGCCAAGGTATCTGAATTTCTATACTCTATCTATGGGCATTGCGTTAAAGGTTATAGTAGAATCTGCAAATGGTTTTAGATTTCTGGAGATGATCATAAATTTTGTCTTTTTGGTATTAATGGTCAGACCCATCGACTTGCTCTTTTCTCCCACCATATTAATTAGTTGTTGAAGGTCGTGTATATTATCAGCAATCAGAATCGCATCATCCGCATAACGAACATTATTGATCCATACTCCATTAACTTTTATTCCTATTTCTACATCCTCCAGAGCTTCTTGAAAAATTGCTTCTGAGTATAAATTAAATAATAGTGGGGATAATACACATCCCTGTCGCACACCTCTTCTAATTCGTATGGTGTTGGAAATATTGTTGTCTATTTTTATTTGTGCAGTTTGATTCCAGTATAAGTTTTTAATACATCTGATGTCTTTCTGGTCCACATCAATTTTTTGAAGGAGCTGCATTTTGTTTTCAACCAATATAAATCCGATCGAATTGAAACTTGGTGAGTAGTTGTAGAATATGAACCTAAGCACGTTTGTGAAATTTTGGGCGAATCGTATGGCTAAAATTTTAAAAAAATTATTAAAAAATATTGTTTTTGTCACGATAACCTGAGAACGGAAAGAGATAGCGGCTTGAAAATTTCAGGTTATGTTGTGCATATGAATGCCACATTTGAGTTTGTTTATGAGCATAATCGACGAAACGGTTTCAGAGTTATAGCCATCTGAAATTTGGTGGTTTTTTGTTCCTCATTAACTCGAAAAATACTGAACCGATTGAATTCAAACATGGTTATTAGTTGTAGAATGCGAAAATGTTTGCGAAATTTCGTGAGGATAGCATTTGTAAAATTTTTAATAAATCATTGAAAATAAAAAAAAAATCTATATATCAGTAACTATACGTTTGAAATTGCTGAAATTTTGCAAGAGCGTTCATTACCTAACTCTACTGCCAAGTTTCAAGTTTTAACACGATCGGTTGAATATTGTTGGAGATTCGAGCATTCTTGTGTGAGTTCAGTAGATGGGTGACCGTTGCCTCGATAACTTTCGAACCAAAGGAGATAGGGACTTGCAATTTTCAGGGTAGGTTGCGTATCTGAAAGGGAGAGTTGAGTTCGTTTTTGGGCATAATCGGTTTAACGGTTTCCGAGTTATATTCACCTGGAATATTGTTTCCTTGATAACTCAAAAAATAAATATTCGATTGAATTGAAGCTTGGTAACTAGTAGTAGAAAATCAACACAAAGACGTGTTTAAAATTCTGTAAGAACCGTACTCCTAGAAAATTTGAAAAAAATGACGAAAAAAAAAATTTTAAGAACCGCGCCTCCAGAAAATGAAAAAAAAATCACGAAAAAAAAATTGGTTCAAGCACTGACGTGAAGTCAGAAGCTTTTGCGCGTATGTTCTATTGTCCATTCTTCTGTATTGGACACCCTTAATCGAATTTACCATGGTTAATTATGTCGTCCTGTATTGGACACTTAATTCGAATTTACCATGGTAAATTTGAATTAAGAGTGTCCAATACAGGAGAATGGACAACATAATTTACCATGGTAAATTCGATTAAGGGTGTCCAATACAGAAGAATGGACAATAGAACATACGCGCAAAAGCTTCTGACTTCACGTCAGTGCTTGAACCAATTTTTTTTATTGTCTAATGATAAGATCCTCTCGATGTTTGGCACGTCACTTGTCAATATAAAATAATCTGGATATAGTGAAATAATTTTGAGAGGAAAATTCTTATTTTCATTAAAAAATGAAGTACTAGAGATCTCCTAATTTTGAATCATTCATACTATTAGGAAACTGTTCCAAATCTCACAAATCTGGTCTCCATGCCCTACGTACGATTCAAATTCAAATTCCATGATCTCACACCAACTGCCAAGATACAATCCAAAAGTCATATAGGATGTAAAATCCGAATTCCTCATCAAAATTCAACAGTATTTTACAAAACTTGCCTGAAATAGAGAAAATATCGTCGAATTGCAGAAGGCAATTCCAACAATTTTTTAGTAATATGATATTTACAAATTTCCGCGAAAATTAGCGCGTTGGCATTCTACAGGTAATTCTCAAGTTTTAATTGGATCGGATCTGTATATTTTGAGTTATTTGGGAAATAACAACAAAATTTAAGATGGGTATTACTCCTAAATCGTTTGGCCGATTTTATGCCCAACGACGAACTCAACTGTCCCATTTGGATGCGTAACCTACTCTGAAAATTGCTGGACGATATCACTTTCCGTTCGAATGTTATCAAAAGACATACCAATGCTTCTCCTTCAATAATTAAAAATTCAGTTGAACATACAGGGTGTTTCTATTTCAATGTCAAAGTCAGTCATGTCTAAGACCTCAAAACTCATTTTTATTTCAAATGAGAACCCATTTTTTTATTTTCTAATGATAAGATCCTCTCGATGTTTGGACACGTCACTTGTCAATATAAACTAATCTGGATATAGTGAAATAATTTTTGAGAGGAAAATTCTTATTTTCATTAAAAAATAAGGTACTAGGGATTTCCTAATTTTGAATCATTCATACTATTAGGAAACTGTTCCAAATCTGGTCTCCATGCCCTACGTACGATTCATATTCAAATTCCGTAACCTGTCAACTTTCGTAACAGTCACACCAACTGCCAAGATACAATCCAAAAGTCATATAGGATGTAAAATCCGAATTCCTCATCAAAATTCAACAGTATTTTACAAAACTTGCCTGAAATAGAGAAAATATCGTCGAATTGCAGAAGGCAAATCCAACATTCATGCTTTCGAAAAATCGTTCGTTTTCGAATTTCGCATTCGTGTTTGAATAGGAGTTCTTTCTGCAACTTGTTTTAGAGTATGCTTTTCTCTATATCAGTATCCTTCATTACAGCACTAAAAACAGGGCTGTTATGAACTCATTCTCGCATTGTTTCTAGTTATATTTTTCGTTTTGTGGTAGTCAGCACTGACATTCGATCCTATCAAATTTCAACACACGTCAATTGTCAATATAATATAATCTGGATATAGTGAACCAATTGTTTATAGGAAAAGTTTTATTTTCACTAAAACTTAAGGTACTAGAGATTTCCTTCTTGCTAATTTTGAATCATGCTATTAAGAAACTGTTAAATCTGATCTCCATGCCCTACGCACAATTCAAATTCCGTAATCTGTCAACTTTCGTAACAGTAACACCAACTGCCAAGATACAATACGAAAGTCACTGGGATGTATAATCCGAATTTTTCATTAAATTTCAACAGTATTTTACAAAAATTGCCTGAAATAGAGAAAATATCCTCTAATACTCGTTGAAGGAGGGAATTCCAACACTCATGCGTACGAAAACTCGCTCCTTCATCGTTCGTTTTCGAATTTCGCATTCGTGTTCGAATGAAGCCCATTCTGCAACTTGTTCTAGAATATACTATTTCACGTGATTCAGATTGGGGATAGACAGAGTCTAGACCGTATTTGGTTCGAATTGTGAAGGACGGCTGGCCATGGCCTTATTCCTGGAAAATTTTCGATTTTGCAAGTACCGTAACTAATTGAAAAAGAAATGTTGTCATTGGTTCGTTGATGAATCAACAGAACGATCAAAACGATACGAGCTGACTCATTTGTAGCATCTACGTAATCGGTTGATTGCTTTTCGAGGAATTGCCATTCTTGGAGCTCCGTTCCTTGTATCAATTTCCCGTAGGTTCATTTTGGAATTGGATAGTGAAATTCTATACTAGCGAGCTCATTTTTCATGTGTGGCATTCTAATAAGGGCACCAAGTTTGGAGGATTCAATTTGGGAATAATATTTCTCAACGCCACAGTGTTCTGATATCGATTCTAAAATTGATACGGTAAAACGTAAAACCTACATTCCGCTCTAGTTAGAGATTTCCATCATTGAATTTAATTTCCGAATATATACTGCTAATAATATTCACAGGACAAGCAATAAGTTGACCGTTTCGAATAATTTGGAACGCACATATTAGAATTTCCTAGCCAGACCGTAACCGTTCACTATTGGGTCAGAACCGAGGTTAGAACTTAACAGTGTTGTTTGTACCTAAGGCGACGTAAGGGCACAGTTACAAAACCTACACAGAACACAACTGATTCCCCTAACTCGCACAAGCTTATGAGGAGTCTTCTCATCTCAATCACATGTTAAGTTAAATACTTATTAGTAGGACATAGTAGGACATAGTAGACATAAATAATCCACATAATAAGTGGATTTATCATTCAATGGTTTTTTCTGGGTTTTCTCTGCCAAACTCTAAAATAAATGACGAAAAAAAAAATTTTGAGAACCGCAACCCTAGAAAATTTCAAAAAAATCACGAAAAAAAAAATTGGTTCAAGCACTGACGTGAAGTCAGAAGCTTTTGCGCGTATGTTATATTGTCCATTCTTCTGTATTGGACACCCTGAATCGAATTTACCATGGTAAATTATGTTGTCCATTCTCCTGTATTGGACACTCTTAATTCGAATTTACCATGGTAAATTATTTATTTTTTGAGTTATCAAGGAAATAATATTCCAGGTGGGTAAAACTCGGAAACCGTTTGACCGATTATGCCCAAAAACGAACTCAACTCTCCCTTTCGGATACGCAACCTACCCTGAAAATTGCAAGTCCCTATCTCCTTTCGTTCGAAAGTTATCGAGGCAACGGTCACCCATCTACTGAACTCACACAAGAATGCTCGAATCTCCAACAATATTTAACCGATCGTGTTAAAACTTGAAACTTGGCAGTAGAGTTAGGTTATGAAGGCTCTTGCAAAATTTCAGCAATTTCAAACGAATAGTTACTGATATATAGATTTTTTTTTTCAATTTTCAATGATTTTTTTTTAATTTTTTACCTATACTATCCTCACGAAATTTTGCAAGAATTTTTGCGTTGGCATTCTACAACTAATTTCCATGTTTGAATTCAATCGGTTTAGTATTTTTTGAGTTAATGAGGAAAAAAAAACTAAATTTCAGATGGCTATAACTCTAAAACCGTTTGGGCGAGTATGCTCATAAACAAACCGAAATGTCGCGTTCTGGTGCACATCCTAACCTGAAAATTTCAAGCCGCTATCTCTTTCTGTTCTCAAGTTATCGTGACAACAAAAATATTTTTTAATAATTCTTTTAAAATTTTCTAGCCATACAATTCGATCGGATTTATATTGGTTGATAACAAAATTATTACTCGGAAACCACTGGGCTGATTATGCCCATTAACCAACTTGTCCGTCGTATTGGGATGCGCCACCCACCCTGAAAATTTCAGGTCGCTCGCTCTTTTCGTTCTCAAGTTATCGTGGCAACGGCCGGACGGCCGGCCGGACGGCCGGCCGGACAGAATCAAATTTGACCTCGAATTCTTCATTGGGGAGTCGAACTAAATCGTTTGAGACCATTTTCGTCAAAAAATTCGAAAGTTACATACATTTGGTCAAAACTATAACGCGATGTTCCGCAGAACATACGCGCAAAAATATCTGAAGGAACCTTGTATACAATATTCCTTGTATTTGTGGTAAATATCCTACAGAAAAAACATCGAGACCACTAGAGGTGAAGAATCGGAATATAAGAACAACTAAAGGAATAGATAGTGACATACTTATTTATATCAAAAATAGCAGAACATGTATGTACAATCAATGGAGCTGGAATCCACGTTAAAAAATAGTGTATTTTTTATGATACTTACTACTGCATTACTTACCGAATATATCGGGAAATACGCATTTTAGAGCAGAAGTATGTATTATAGCACATACAATATTTTTTAACGTAGATTGCAGCTGACCAATAAAAAAATGGGTTTCATTTGATAAAAATGAGTTTTGAGGTTTTTGTCATGACTGACTTTGACATTGAAACAGAAACACCCTGTATGTTCAATAGAATTTTTAATTAACGAAGGAGAAGCATTGGTATGTCTTCTGATAGAAGCTAGAAAATTTGGAATTTTCATGCAAAAATCTACAAGTATTTAACAATGGAATGAAGCACCTTTCGAGAAGATTTAAAGGATTTTTTCATATTTCTCACGAATTTTCTGAGAATGTAAGTGACACATTAAAACAATATAGAATTCTATGGGTAATCTGATTATCAATGAAAAAACTGGGTATTACGTTTGAAAACCGAAAGTTGGTATCATTTCCGGTGAAACCAGAAGTCGAACGATTCTGAAATTTTTTCCAAGAATTCATCTCTCCTAACAAAGCTTAAATATAAAATTTCAAGTGTTTATCTGGAACCTTTATTTGAAATATTCTAACGAACGGTCTTCTTCACCCTGTATAGGTAGATTGCTGCCTTAAAATACAGGAGGTCGCGTTATCGAAACCCAAAGCGTTATTTTTTTTTTTATTCGCCTCATACCTTCAATATGTATGGTACATATAATCGAATAAAATCAAATTATATTTTCACATATTAACATCCTGTTCAGCATCAGGCTTCTCTGGAAGTGGAATACCCTGTACTTCACTGGCGCAGCCAGGGGGGGGGGGCTCTGGGGCTGCGTCCTTCCCCCCCTCAATGATACCAACATTTTCAATTTTTTCTTCGTTTATCGTCAAACGTCAAACATTACTCATTTGGTTGTTCAGTTCAGCCCCACCCTCCATAAAAAAAATTTAGCTCTCTCCCCCCCCCATAACAAAATCCTTGCTGCGCCACTGATGTAGATGAAGTTTATCTAAAAAAAACACTCCCTAACAAAATGCGTATTGAAATCCATAAAATCAAGAAGTCATGGACCAAAAACCTGCTGCCATTTTATGTAGCTGCAAACTCGAATTAACAGTAAGTAATGATTTACATTCACATTGTCTCGTGCTATTTTTGCAGAGGTATGTCGTAAATTTGACCTGTTATGTTCTTAACCAGATGTTTTGGGCCTCAGCGCGGTATCTCGAACAAGAAATATAACTTAGGGTACATTGTCAAGGATCGTACATGAAAAATGTCGCAATGACTCTTGGCATGACTGCCCTTGGAGATGTATATTATATTCAGGTGACACATATAACAAACAGATTATTCAATTTCGGTTTATAATTTCCAAATAACTTTTTTACTCGCAAAATGAAAAATGTCGATTGAAGAAAATTGAAAACATCTACAATATTGGTCAATTAAATAAGGTCATATTCGAAATAGCTAAAAAAAAATAGTCATCACCATTTAGTGTTAAATTTTAATATTTAAAACGTATGTGAAATAAGTTAAACAAGTTCAAATGAAAGGTACAGAATATATCGCTTATATTTATTTATAGCAAAGAATTTCAACATCGGGAGGAACTTCAATCTGGCATCTAATAACTTCCTTTACCGGGATCAAAGCCCTAGAATATTCTTTCCGTCGGTTCCTGTTGCTGAATATTATGCTTCATACACTTCTGGAGCATATTTCGTACAATCATGTTTTTCTTATGAGCGTGCCTAGAGAACAATAAATATTTTGATATTAATATAGTTATTTACTTCGACATAAACTTCCTTTCCTTTCATTAATCGAACATTTCATTGTTTAATATTTACATGGATTCATCCATTTTCTTTCATAAACATTCCGGTGTAATAACCTTTCGAAATATCGAAGAAAATCCGCCGTTCGCCGTATATCCGTAGTTTTCGTCCCAAAGTATCGGACAGAGCCATTTTCTGAACTGTGTTGACATAATAGAAATACGCTCAGACCCGCCAATTTAAGGGATACACTCTTTTTCAGTAATTTTAACTAAGCCACTTTCACCCCCAAGCAAGGGTAATAATCACCCCAAAATATGCTAATGCCATGACTTGTCTGAACTTTTTTCTAAAAGGTTGACACAGTCCTTGAAAATGGTTCGTCTCGTTTTCATTTGGCCACCCTGTATAACCAACAGATGATCATCCAGGCCTTCCAACTAGATTGATTCATTCACTGAGTTGCGAGTGCCTCATACTTGATCCCATTTGTTTCAGTAAAATGTTTTCTGAACAGTATTTGGCGAGCTATATAAAATTAAAATTAAAGTGAACAAATATGGATAATATAGAAAAATTGGTTGAAGCCCTGTGGACAGGAGCTTTGACGCTCTTCTTCAAACTTTGACAAATCATATCCCCAAAGTATTGCTTTCTCAGAGTTGGGAATGATATCAATGGATTCTTATGATAGAACTGCATCATAAAGGAAATTCAATTCAAATAATATTTTATTCATCAAGATTAAATGAGCAATTTTCAATTCTTTAATACTTCAAAAATTATCATTAAAAAGAAAACAATCCCTGTGGACAGGAGCTTTCTGGCGCTCTTGTTCAAACAGACAAATTATATCTCCGAAAGAATTGGTTTCTCAGAGTTGGGAATTATATCAATGTATTCTTGTGATAGAACACAAAGGAGATTCAATTCAAATAATAGTTTATTTATCAAGATTAAACGAGCAATCTGAGAATGAGAACTGCACCATGGAAGAAATCAAATTAAAATAGCTGAAATTAATTTGACTCTCTCTTATAGAACAGGATGACATGTACGAGTATGAACACAGATCATATAATAAAGCTTAGATAGAATAATTATAGCATTCTGTGAAAACATAGAAGTACGATTCATTATTGAAATTTCGAAAAATCATATCTCCGAAAGTATTAGCATGTTGGAATTAAAAATTATTTCAATGGATTTTTATGGTGAAACTGCATCTTAAATAAAAATTGAATTTGAAATTTGTTACTTGAAAAAAAAATTTACTTTTGTTACTCCGAAACCTATTTGGCCTATTTTGCCCAATAACGAACTTAACCGAGATATTCATCTCCCTAACCTACTCTGAAAATTTCAACTGCCTAGCTCATTTCGTTCGAGAGTTATTGTAGAAAAAAAATTTAAAAATTTTCAAAATTTTGTTGACACTTTGCGGTAGCCTGGTCAATACAAAACTTCACATGCATATAAAAGTCATGGTTCTAAAATTTGATGCTAAATTTCAGATAGATCGAGTGATCGATTTCAGAAATGTTCATAAAAAATGTTTTTACTAAAATCGGCCATAACTCCGAAACCGCTTGATGGATTTCGCCCATCAACGAACTCGTCCGGGATATTTACGCTCCAAACCCACCTTGCAAATTTCAATCCTCTAACTCCTTTCGTTCGAGAGTTATCGTGCCTACAGCTGGCTGGCCGGACAGAATCGATTTCGATCTCGGATTCTTGATCAGTGAGTCGAACCAAATCGTTTGAGACCATTTTCAGCCAAAAATTCGAAAATTAAAGACATTTGGGCAAATTGATAAGCACTCTGTTCCGAGGAATTAGAGCGCCAAAAATAATAAGGAAAGTATCATCGAAATGTCAAGAGCAAGGCTGGAGACAATCATAGCAGATTGTACATTTATTCCTGTTATTTGAATAAGCAGAGGCTGACGAACAAATTATTATCTTTTCATAATTTAATAGTTCATACCACTAACACATTCATTATGTATTATGAACGTTAACTCAAGAAAAAATATTTGATACACAAATGTAGATCCATATTTAAGCATTTTTTGCTAGCAACATTATGAAAATACTGTATATAGGAACATGTCTCACTACTAAAGGTCTTCCTTTAGGTAATATTTAACCTCAGTGGTCAACGAACAGTAATTTCTTTTGATGATTCCATTATGTTCTTCTTTCCTATTGCCTTCATAAACTACATCATTAAAATGATCCAATTCTAAATCTTCAAATCATTCATCCCAAATTTATACATAAATTATTCAATATGCAGCCAGTCAATATTATTTTCGGTTTCAAACAGTCTTGTGTATATTCACAAATTCAAGAATCAGATACTTGTTTTCCAGCTGAAAATATTTTCAAACTACGAATTGGCATGTCTCTAATAGCTAGATGACATTTATGAACAGTGAACACAGACAGTTAGGATTCGCATTCTGTGAATACATAGAACTACGATGTATTATTGAAATTTTAAAATCATATCTCCGAAAGTATTAGCTTGTTAGAGTTGAAAATGATATCAATGGATTTTTATGATGAAACTCATCTTAAAAAAAATTTTTTTCAAAACTTGTGATGTAAAAAAAAATTTTTACATAACCATAAGGCCGTTTTTGCCCATTAACGAACTCAAGCGAGATATTTATGTCCCAAACCCACTCTGAAAATTTCAATTGTCTAGCTCATTCCGTTCGGGAGTTATCGTGTTAACGGCCGGCCGGACATAATCGATTTCGACCACGGATTCTTGATCAGTGAGTCGAACCAAATCGTTCAAGACGATTTTCAGCCAAAATTTCGAAAATTACAGACATTTGGGCAAATTGATAAGCTCTCTGTTCCGAGGAACAAGAGCGTTAAAAATAGGGAGAATTCGATCAATCACATGAGGAAATAAAAAACATTTGAGTGGAATTTTGAAGTGTATTTTCTTTGTCAATTTTTTTCGGTTTTATCCGTTAATGGTTGAAATTTGGAGCTCAGATAATTAAAGATAATTTCTCTGCATTTTTCTTCAATCTTCAAAATACCATTGTAATGAAGGTTGAAAATATGTAGGTTAATATTAATGTATTCCTTAAATCTCTGAATTAATTAATAGAATAATAGAATAAATTTCCACAATATATTGTCAACTAAGTAATCATTAAAGGATACATTGGGAGATACATTCATTATTGAATGGTTACTTTCTGGGTTTTCCCCGCGGCGAAACTCGGAAAAATAGCCATTAAATAAAAATTTTATTATTTTGTGAATTGCTTCTGCGTAAGAAATAGGATATTTATCAGTAGCAATATATCGAACAATGTTGCCTAACATACAGTAACGAAACAACTATTTCGTAACTTTTCTGGGTCTCCTTTGTCAGACACTAAACGAAAATCTTCAGAATTATTTTTTGCGCTTATGTTCTGGGGAACATCGCGTTAACATTTTGCCCAAATGTCGTTATCATTTGCCGCATTAGTGTCAACTGATTGGGTTCGGATCCCTGATGAATATGCCACGATAACTTGAGAACGGAAAGAGTTAGCGACTTGAATTTTCAGGCTAGGTGGAGCGTCCCAATACGTCGGGCAAGTTTGTTAATGGGCATAATCGGCCCAACGGTTTCCGAGTAATAATTTTGTTTTCAACCAATACAAATCCAATCGAATTGAAACTTGGTGAGTAGTTGTGGAATACAAAACTAAGGACGTTCGTGAAATTTTGTGATAATGTATAGCGAGAAAATTAAAAAAAAAGGTTTACAAAATGTTGTTTATATCACGATAATCTGAGAACGGAAAGAGATAGCGACTTGAAATTTTCAGGCTAGGTTGTGCATCTGAATGCGTTTGTCTATAGGCATAATCGGCCAAACGGTTTTGGAGGTATACCCATCTGAAATTTTGTTGTAATTTCCTAAATAACTCAAAAAATACAGAACCAATCTAATTCAAACATGGTTATTAGTTGTAGAATGCCAACGCGAAAATTCTTGGGAAATTTCGTGAGGATCGTATCACTAGAAAATTTTAAAACTCATTGAAAATCATTGGGTTGCGCATCCGAATGGGAGGGTTAAGTTCGTTTTTGGGTATAATCGGTCCAACGGTTTCGGAGTTATACCCACCTGGAATATTATTTCCTCGACAACTCAAAAAATATATAGACTCGATCGAATCGAAGCTTGGTAACAAGTTGTAGAATATCGACATAAAGACGTGTAAAATTTTGTAAGAATCGTACTCCTAGAGATTATTTAATAAATTACGATTAAATAAATTGGTTCAGTGCTTGAACCATTTCTTTTTCGTAATTTTTTAAATATTTTCTAAGAGTACGATTCTTACAAAGTTTTACACGAGTCTTTATGTTGTCATGACTTCGCGTCAGTGCTTGTTGTTGATTCTGATTCATAAATTCGAAAATTGTCCAAAAAAAATTTACTATCTACTTCATTGCTCTACGACCAGTAACTTCTTTAATGTTAGCAATATCCTAATACACTAACTGCCTTGTACTAAAGATTGGGAACCAATTTTCATCTCGAAATTACATTACATAATATCTCGATATTTTGTTCATTCAGTCTAACCATGAATCGAGACGTTTAGGTTAGCGAGAAGACATTGACATTGACCTGCTCTAATGAAGTTTTGAAACATGATAGTGTGCGTTCCAGTAGCTTTGGGATAACGCATTCTTGCAGTCAATCAACAGGCATATGCCCAAAAGCAGAATATAGGCACCATGGGATACTTCTCAGACAATATTGTCATAAATTATGGTCAAGTGCCACATGGGAACCTTCAGCTTATGGCGGACAAAAACAGTGGCGTCCGTTAGTGAAACGATTTAAGAAGACATGAATTATTGTAGTACATATGAAAATCTCCATGTGATATACGATTATAAGACTTGAAGTGTGAAGGAATTGAGTGTTGGTATCCATTAATAACACCTGTTTCAACTTGAATTAATTCAGTTATCAATAGCAAAAGTTGGTTAGAATTCAAATGGAAACATTGTTATTCTTGTAGTCACATTGGGATGACGATGTTAATTTAGCTACTTGAATTTCAAGAGAATCATACCACTGGAAGCAAAGAATAATTGATTTGAACCAATTTCCGATATCTCGACAATAATTCATTAGAATAAGCTGTAAATGACTGAACAATTAATTATTAAAAGTATTAGTTCAAGCACTGACGTGAAATCACATTCTTTTGCGTGCATATTCCACTGTAGATTCACCTCTATTTGACACTCTTAATCGAATTTAGTATCGATATATACTGATTTCTCAGCTTTTATAAAATATTAATAAATTGCATACCATTTTAATGACAGACTTGAGTAATGATGGAATCGTCTATGACCACAGAATGTTTAATTCTGACAGATGTGTTCTATCGGAATATCTAATAATATACGAAGAAACTTACGCCTCAAGTAACCTCAGGATAGGATATTCACGAAATTAGCGCGTCGGCATTCTACAAGTATTTACCGAGTTTTAATTGTATCAGATATGTGTATTTTGAGTTATAATGGAAATAACAACTTAATTTCTAATAAGTATAACTCCAAAACCATTTGGCCGATTATGCCTATTAACGAACTTAAATGTCGCATTCGGATGCGCAACCTACCCGGAAAGTCGTTATCTCTTTCCGTTCTCAAGTTATCGTGAGATACGTAATATATATTTTTTTTAATTTTCTAGTAGTACGATTCACACAAAATGCAACATACGTATTTATGTCGATATTCTACAACTAGTTACCAAGTTTCAATTTGATCGGATCTGTATTTTTTGAGTTACCGAGAAAATAATATTCCTGATAGGTATAACTCCGCAACCGTTGTGCCGATTATGCCCAACAACGAACTTAACTCTTCCATTCGGATGCGCAAACTACCCTGAAAATTGCAAGTCCCTATCTCTTTCCGTTCGAAAGTTATCGAGGCAACCGTAACCCATCCATCTACTGAACTCATCCAAGGCTGCTTGGGAAGGAAATGATCTAGGATGAATCAACAATAATCGTATTCTGGAAGACAGGTATTATTCCTTTCCAGTCGGGATAATTAAAAGATTTTTTCGTCGACCTCTATGAAAAGTGACATTTTACGTACTAATTTGCGGCCGTAAAATCGGCCATTATTGAAGGCAGATACTTTGCGGACGAGAAAGTACTTTGTCGTCCGCAGAATTACTTTCTCGTCGGCAGAATTACTTTCTCGTCCGCAAAATTTCTTTCTCGTCCGCTATGGTCACTATGAATACGGCATGATACGGTTCATTTCAAACCTAAGTGTCTGTAACAATAACTGTCAGTGCTGTGGTCACTATGGATATGGTTCAATACAAACATATGTGTATGTGTCACTTGCTATTGTGAAATTATTTAAGAGGTTAGAAATTCATTAAAATATGTGGTGGTCGGCGAAAAAATTTAATATACACCTCGACGAAAAACTGTCTATTGTCTCGACTGCTTGTTATCCTCGGCTCCGCCTCGGAAAGCAATTTTCAGACTCGACTATAATAGACAGTTCTTCGTCCTTGATACATAAATAACTATTCTCTGAATAATTCAATTGTGTATCCTGAATCAATTCAATGAATATTCACTTCAAATATTGACATATTTTCAAACCCTGTCGACCCTTAGATCTATTATTAAATTCAACCAATCAAAATGAAATATTCTTCCGGGTTTCCGAAGTCCAAAAACTATCTGTAACATTTTTGTTCTGCATTTGCAGTTCCCCTCTTTTATTAATATCTCATATTCATGAACTATGACAGTATAATTGTTTTGGTAGCTTGTATACATGCACATACAATATATTAGTTTTCAGAGAATACAAGGGCTTTTACCGTCCTAAATATAGTTCGAAGAAATAATAATAATTAATGTTGAACGGTTTACATCTCTATGGCGTGCTTCTTGACTGCGGAACACGTGGCCCAGCTTCCGGCCTTCGGGTCAAGAGGATGGGATGATGGTGAGGTTGAGCGGTGAGGGACAACTGGGCAAAATGATGCTTCACACGGGTGATCCTGTGCGCTGTTTTCGTTGCGTGTATTAATATTTGCAAACAGTTTGACACAATACAATTGATATTGTCCGATGACAATTTAATTCATTAATACCAACCGATTCCATTTATTATACACCTAGACAATCTTCAAAGATGTGTTCAAATAATTCCATTAGCAACTTAGATTCAGTACACTTTTGGATCGACTCTAATATACGGATAATTCTCAAGATTTTATGGTTAATCGATTATAATGTTTTAATTTGACTTTTCTTAGTCCACCATGGTGCAATAATGAGGTTTATATGATTCTGTAATGCTCTGAAACATCCATATTGCAATTAATTTATTATTTTCTTGATAAAATTCAGCAATTCCTCCCGAACTAATTTACACCGTTTTAAAGAGTTTCAACTCGAATAGATCGGTTGTTTTGGAAATATTGGCAAAATTAAATTTCAATTTCCGAATCCATTCGGTGGATTTTGCCCATTCTTGAACTCGAGTGGCGCATTAAGACTGTTAATAGGGGTTATATCGGTTATATCATTATTGAGTAAATTATCTTTTCTCTTATACTTATAGAGGGTGTTTGGTTATTCGACGTGATACTTCAAAGGGGATATGCTAGACGCCATTTGCAACGCATTGAGTCAAGTGAACCATGGTTCGAAAATATATGGTTACGAAAATATGACGATTTTTTAACTTTTTGGAAATTTTCTGCTTTGTCATCGAAAATAATTAATTTTATAAAAACTACTTGACCCAAAATTTTCATTGAATATTTTTTTTAAAGCTGAAGAGATGGTTATCATTTCATGCGAAAAGTATTTACTAAAAAAATAGATAACCTAAGATATAAGGGATCATAAATGGCAACAACTGTTTTCCTCATAAAATCTTGATGAAACAATTGAGAATTACTCGGAAAAAGTATTACGAACTTTCATGAAAAAACTTCCCTGTTTCAATAGCTCTTCAAAAAGTTACATCTGTCAATGATTCCTTCGCGAAATAGAAAAATATGGCCACAAAACCGCTCCAATGAGGCGTGTTTTATTCTAGGGACACAATTAAATATCAGCCTTTTTCTTCTGAGAAACTAATTATCCTCAAATTGAAATTTCTTAGAGTTTATCTTAGTTAATTGAGGATTATTTCAATTTTTATTCGAGAAATACTGCGATTTTTTTTTATTCGTACTAGTCCTGCTCGTAACAAGCAAATAATAATCACATTAAGTAAAGGAGAAGATAATGGGGATAACCAAGTATCGAAAAAGTCTGTTACTTGCCCGGATTTCCGGCTACATTTTTTGATCTCGTGGGAAAATTTATTGCATATGTAACTTTTTGGAAAATTCATCAACCAAGGAAGTTTTTTGTCACTTATTTGTACGCAAAGTTAATTATAATTTTGATGCCAATTAAAACTCTTTAGATTTTAGGTTATTCGAATTTTTGGTAAATTATTTTTTCTGGAAATGATTCTCATCTGATCAGCATCCAAAAAAAACCTTACTTCTATATTCAGTGTTGAGTAGTTTTCACAAAATTAATTGTTTTCGATGGTAAGTCATGAACCATAGATTTTTGGATCATGGTTCACTGGACTCAATTGATTGCATACGATGTCTAGTATAACACCATTAAAGGATCACGTAGAATAACCGAACACCCTGTATATTTCGATACCTTCTAGTGTTTAGCAATTTATTGAATTTCTTCAACAATTGAATGGCCAGTTGTTAAAACGTGATTTGCAAGAGCAGATTTATCGATGTTGTTGTTCCGAATGTACCCCGTATGCTATTTATACCGTATGAGAATGTTTCGGGTTGTTTGTCTGACGTAGCACTTGTTGCAATCTCAACATTTAATTTCATGTATACCCAATTTTAACATGTCCGGAGTTTTATCGAATGTTTTCCTAGAAGTTGTTCAATTTCCGTGGAGTTTTGAAAGCCAGTTTTATTTTAACCTTTTCAAAAATATTCTGGAGTTTGTTGTTTGTTTTCAGATGGAATGTGAAAGCGTGGAAACCTTCTACCGTTTTTATTTCTTTCTTTAGGGTTATGTTACTGAAGATATTTTTAATTATTTATTTCGCTACCTACTCTATTACAGTCTTGTGCGATGCCGAGTTGTTCTACTCCGTTCGACTTTAGGGTTGTTTTATCTTTGAACTCAGGAGAACTACATCCTCTCAATCAGGCCGACACAAAGAAGCTCAAACTTCTTTATCGTCCCTGTAATTGATTGGGTAACTAATGGATTTGGTAGTTTTGATGATGATAATAATTGTTCAACTTGGGAACAAAGTATAAAGGGTCTGTTGTATTCAAATAGACCTTACATCACTTCCTATACGGGTTATATCGCCCACGAGAACGATAATGAATGCGATCCGGGATTCTGGCACAAGCCAAAGTTTTCCTGAGGTCAGGAGCTTTTACGCGCATGTTTTTCTATCTATTTACGTCTCACACACCCTCTCGAAATACTGCGGAATCTGACGAATAGTTTGAGAAATATTAAATTTCAAAAGAAAATTTTTTTTTAAGATTTTTTTTTTCTAGAAATACGATTTTTGCGAAATTTGACAAAAATTAGTGCGTTGACATTGTACAGACAAAATTGCAGATGGGTATAACTGCGAAATCGTTTGGTCGATTATTCCCATTAACGATCTTAACTGTTACATTTGGATGCCCAACCTACCCTGAAAATTACAAGTCGCTAACTCCTTCCGTTCGAAAGTAATCGTGGTAATGGTCGCCCATCCAAATACTGAACTCGCCCAACGGTGCTTGGTTTCCAGTATTCTTTGATTATCTCCAACAAAAAAGATCTGATCGTGTTTAAATTTAATACTTGGCTGTAAAATAAAAGGTTTTGAAGGTTTTCGTAACGGACGGCCGGACAGAATCGAATTTGACCACGAATTCTTCATCTTCGAACATAATCGTTTGAAACCAATTTCTGCAAAAAATTCGAAAATTACAAATGGGCAAAATGATAGCACGCTGTTCCCTAGAACATACACGCAAAAATTCGTAGATCTCTTAGAAGTATTACTTAGGCCTATTCGCCTATTTTCAACTTTAGTGAAGCTTCAAATTTTAAAGCCGTCGTTTAAAATGTTTAAAATTTCATAAATAAACTTCAGCGATTTATCCGAACCTAAAGTTAAATTTAAAGTTTCACTTCGAATAGAGATTTAACCATGTTTACAATCTGTCAATCCGTCTAGTGTCGTTGGAAAATTCAGCGCTGGTAAAAATTTGAGAATTTTTGCGCGCATGTTTTGGAGAACATCGCGTTATCATTTTGCCCAAATGTTTGAAATTTTCGATTTTTTTGCCGAAAATGGTCTCAAACGATTGAGTGACTACCTGATGAAAAATTCGAGGACAAATTTGATTGTGTCCGACCGGCCGTCCGTTGCCACGATACCTTAGTGAGAATCGTATCACTAGCAAATTTTAAAATTATTATTTAAAAATATTATTTATGTCATGATAACCTGTGAATGGAAAGAGTTTTCAGGTTAGGTTGTGCGATTGAATGCGACATTTGAGTTTGTTTATAGGCATAATCGGCTAAACGGTTTTGGAGTTATACCCATCTGAAGTTTGGATGTTATTTTCTCAATAGCTCGAAAAATACAAAACCGATCTAAAAATCAAACATAGTCATCAGTTGTAGAATGGCAACGCAAAAATTCTTGCGAAATTTTGTGGGGATCGTATAACTAGAAGATTTTAAAAAAATCATTGTACCTATATCATGAAAAAAATTATATATATCAGAAACTATGGGCTCGACATCGCGGAAATTTTGCGAGAGCCTTCAGAAACTAACTCTACTGCCAAGTTCGAAGTTTGAACACGATCGGATCTATATTGTTGGAGATCCGAGCAACCTTGTGTGAGTTCAGTAGCCGGATAGGTGACCGTTTTCTCGATAACTCTCTAACGAAACGAGATAGGGACTCGCAATTTTCAGGGTAGGTTGCGCATTCGAATGGGAGAGTTAAGTTCGTTTTTGGTCATAATTGGTCCAACGGTTTCGGATTTATTCCCACCTGGAATATTATTTCCTCGATAACTCAAAAAATGTAGACTCGATCGAATTGATGCTTGGTAACTAGTTGCAGAATATCATAAAGACACACACATAAAGACGTGTTTCGAATTTTGTAAGAACCGTACCCATGGATTTTGAAAAAAATAGGAAAAAAAGAATTGGTTCAAGCACTGTCGTGAAGTCAGAAGCTTTTGCGCGCATGGTAAATTCGATTAAGGGTGTCCAATACAGGAGAATGTACCATAGAACATGCGCGCAAAATCTCCTGACTTTAGTGCTTATTTCAAATGATTCTTTGTTGGGAATCAGTAGTAGTTATTCTGATGATGAAATATTCGTCATCAGAAGTCAAAAAGTTAATAAGGTGCGTATTACTAATTTTGATGAGTGGTTGCATTAGGTTTCGGTTAAGTAAACGATTCAACCTAAATCTTTTGGAGAACATCAGAGACAGAATTCTATTGAAGAAGTTGCATTTCTTCATCTTCAAATCAGAGATACGATGATCCGAATCTTCTTGCTGATTGGCTATAAACTACTCAGACAACACAAAATCGGCATCGTTTGTAATGCAATTCCTAATGTTTATTATTGATAATAATAAACCAAATAGCATAATATGACCTTACAAACTGTATATTTGAGTTAAAAATAGCTTCGCACACAAATAATCATTTCCTATTGTTATCAAATTCTCCGAAAGGAAAGAAATATATAAATTCCTGATGAAATAATATAACATACGTCCATTTATCTCGAATTGTTATTCTTACGTGACATGCATAATGAAACTAAAATGTTTGAGCCTTTTCCGAATGATAATGGCCTATTAACACATTTTCCTTTGATGAATCCGTTTGATTGACGTTAGCAATTGTCATACATGAATCGACATTAGCATAATTTCATTAGCTCATCTGACCACAAATATGTTACACTGAACACCACGACCACATCATCAGTCGCATGCAGACGTTTGGCGCATACATAAAATTCACGACAACCCTGAAGTGATATAAAATCTTCAAGAATTAAGCTTTTCAACATATTGCTCGTCTTAAAAATTCATACCAATTTCTTCCCAAAATTCTAATTACTAAATTCGTAGATGATCCTACTGAAACTTTGAGATTTTGCTCGTCTTAAAAATTCATACCAATTTCTTCCCAAAATTCTAATTACTAAATTCGTAGATGATCCTACTGAAACTTTGAGATTTCAAGACTTTTTCGTTATTTAACCGGTACAAACTGTTGGATACACTATTCTTGCCGAGGGGGACCTGCTGAAAAGAAGAAACTCTTTTGAAATAAAAACTGGGTACTACAATAAAATACCAATCAAATATTCTCAATACCTATTGGACGATTAATAATGAAATTAATTATAATCAGGATTGATGAAATATGAATAGAAACTGGAAAAAAAGAATAAGCTATGTTGTGTTCGAACATCTGATTGCATACCATCCCCCCTTCAGTTGAAACATCGCCGGAGTTCTAAGCAACTGAAGCTGGGTTTGTACAGCAAATAAAACGAATTAAAATAATATAAGAAACACATTAAAATGAAACAAGGAAGTGGAATACGCGCATTTCAATGAGAGCGCTCGAAATAAGATAAAAGATTGCTTCAAGCACTGACGTGATGTCAGAAGCTTGTGCACGCATGTTCTATTGTCTACTCACCTATATTGGACACTCTACTACGAATTTAGCATCGATATATACCGTTTTCTCAGCTTTTATAATATATGAATGCACATCAAACCATTTTAATGACAGACTTCAGTGACGTCTATGATCACAGATTTTTTAATTCTATTGGAATTGAAATACGAACAAACTTACACCTCAAGTAAATCCAGGATACGATATTCAAGAAATTCCGCTAAAATTAGTTGGTCGGCATTCTACAAGTTATCACAGAGTTGTAATTGGATCAGATTTGTATATTTTGAGTTATACAGGAAATAACAACTGAATTTCAGATGAATATAACTCCAAAACAGTTGGGCCGATTATGCCAATTAACCGAACATAAATGTCGCATTTGGCTGCGCAACCTACCCTGAAAATTGCAAGTCGCTATCTCTTTCCGCTCTCAAGGTATCGTTACATACATAATACTTTTTCGTATTTTTTTTTAATCTCACAAAATTTTACACACATCTTTATGTCGATATTCTACAACCAGTGACCAAGCTTCAATTTGATCGAGTCTATATTTTTTGAGTTATCGAGGAAATAATATTCCAGATGGGTATAACTCAGAAACCGTTGGTCCCTATATCTTTTCATTGGAAAGATATTGAGGCAACGGTCACCCATCCAGCCACTGAACTCACACAAGGCTGCTCGGATCTCGAACACTATAGATCCGATCGTGTTCAAACTTGGAACTTGGCAGTAGAGTTCGGTTTTGAAGGCTCTCGCAAAATTTCAGCGATGTCGGACGAATGGTTTCCGATATATAGAATTCCGTTATTTTCAATGATTTTTAAAAAAATTGGCATCCTACAACTATCAACCATGTCTGAATTGGATCGGTTTCATGTTTTTCGAGTTATTGAGGAAATAACAACCAAATTTCAGATGGGTATAACTAAAAAACCGTTTGGCCTATTATGCCTTTAAACAAACTCAAATGTCGCATTCAGAAGCACAACCTAACATTAACAAACTAGTCCGTCGTATTGGAACGCACCAACAACCCTGTAAATTTCAAGTCGCTATCTCTTTCCGTTCTCAAATTATCGTGGCAAAGGCTGGCCGGCCGGACAGACAGAATCAAATTTGACCTCGAATTCTTCATAGGAGATTGTTGAAAATTATATCAGTGGATTCTTATGATGAAACTGCATCTAAAAAAAAATTGAAATGTGTAATGTGATCCTGGCCGATTTTGCCCGATAACGAATGTAACCGAGATATTGATCTCCCAAAACTACTCTGAAAATTCCAACTGTATAGCTAATTCCGTTCGAGAGTTATCGTGTTAACGGACGGACGGCCGGACAGAATCGATTTTGACCATGGATTCTTGATCAATGAGCCGAACCAAAACGTTTAAGACCATTTTCAGCCAAAAATTCGAAAATTACAGACATTTCGGCAAATTGATAAGCACTCTGTTCCGAGGTACAATTGCGCCAAAAATATGTAAGTCATACTACATTGAATATATCATTCTGTATCCTGAGCATATTTTTGATATACGAAAACTCCAGATCGCTAAAATTGAGATTCAAACCCTCCTAATTTACAATTCCATTAAGCTTGTCGTGGAACGCTCAATGTATATATAACTATCCAGTCATTGAAATCCCCCTACACATCTGAGACCATTCACGATTTCCATATTCCTGAAGAAGACAAATAGCGCATTATAATTACTCCATTTGTTAACCTGACTCGCCGGAAGCGTATCTTCCCTTCCTGTCAAGTGGCATCTAACATCTAGCGCCTTTCCCCTTTTTTAAATCTAGGAAATCTAATGAAACGACGGACGAAAAAATAAATAAGAATACTCTCGGCAGCTGCCTACACAAATTAGCTTTCTGGCCATTCCGTTTTTGGCGCTGCAATGAATCACCCAAATGAAATTCGGATATCCTGTGTCTTTCCCGATTTCTTCCGAGACATTGAGGAAGTAGGTTTTTTTTTTATTTTTAGTCAGTCATTAATGAAGTCGATGGAGATATCAGGTATCAATTTCCGTGAAGAAGACTATTTCAACTTTTTATCATTATTATTATTAGAACGGGGTAGTGAGGCTTGGTCCAGCCGTTCAGAACTGCCATCGATACGATCTTTTGTTCTATTACCCTACTTATTCAATTTTGAGAATATTGTCAAAAGTTAGAAAAATTGTAGTCATCCATTTGAAATATGTAAGTGAACAAGTCCAATTCATGAAACTTGTTCACTTACATTGTCAATAGTGTTAATATGTAACACTATGAATCTGTATATACCCCGAGGGCAGAAGATAACGTATTTTCAATGTGAGCTCAAAAAAAAATTCTCATCATACAACACCCCTAAATCTCTCGTCTGTAATGCACGCTTTACTTGATTACCGTATAATATATTGTACGGATACCAAATCAAATGCTTCCTTCTTGTATAAGGTATTATATATGATATGTAATTTTGAAAAACAACTTTAAATCATCTGCAAAAGGCAATTCCAAAACTCCAATTTCATCCAGCAGATCGTTTATGAATGAAATGAACAAAAGCGGCCCTAAATTAGAGCCCTGAGGAACATCGACGATGAAGAAAGTAAAAACGAATTAGAATTCTCAACTCTCACATATTGAAGCCTATAGTGGATAAATACGAAGTAATATGTTTCAGCAAGCCGTCCGAAAATCCAAAAACTAGCTGTTCAGACTGATCCGAAGATCATAAACTGTTGGGAACGAACTTAACAAAAAGTATTATTGCCCCGGAAAGTTTGTAAGTTCACATTTGAACAACCCTCTCTAGAATGTACACGGTTCATATTTTAAAGTACTTAGGTAGAATTTAAAGATCAATTAAGAAAAAAATGGGGGAAAGCCCTGTGGCAGGAGCATTGGCGCTCTTATGATAGAATCTCATCATGAAAAAAATAAATAAAATCCATTTGCATGTTATCTTTCTATGACGGTCCAATTTTGGCTACAAGTATTTCAAAAGTATCACGGAGTCATTCTGAAAAATTGAGTAAATGAAATAGCCAGTTTAATTTATGGAACGAATCTGTCATCAGTCCAGAGATAACTCAAACCAGAATACTTATGTAGGAAATCTTAAATAGTATTACTAAGGAATAACTACCTGTACATTAGTTGGAAATCCCATTATAAATCTTCCATAATTAGAGAATGACTCGTAAATTATGCTCGACTTCCGTGCATCATTCATTTTCGACTCACTAACCAAAAAACTCTGCCTATGAACTTAGCGAATCCAAATTTCCAATTGTTTACATGCTCACATCAACCAAACTCTCCAGAAATACACATTCAGTTTCGTTCGACATTAATGACGTTTATCTTATCTGAAACTGGATCTACCGCAAACAGATAGAACACAGAAAGTACGATGTATTATTGAAATTTTGAAAACATATCTCCGAAGGTAATAACTTGTTAAAGTTGAATATAACATCAATGGATTCTTATGATGAAACTGCATCTTAAAAAAAATTGAATTCAAAATTTCTAATGTAAAAAAATTGTTTTTGTTACTCCGAAACCATCCGGCCGATTTTGCCCAATAACGAACTTAATCGAGATGTTTAGGTCCCAAACTTACTCCGAAATTTCAACTGTCTAGCTCATTCCGTTCGAGAGTTATCGTGTTAACGGACGGACGGCCGGACAGCATCGATTTCGACCACGGATTATTGATCAGTGAGTCGAACCAAATTTTCAGCCAAAAATTCGAAAATTACAGACCTTTGGGCAAATTGATAAGCACTCTGTTCCGAGGAACAAGAGGGCCAAAAATAAAAAATATTTTTTCTTCGAAAATTAGAGAAAACTTTCTCTAGTTTTATCGTAAAATGAATCAGAAAGGTGATGTTTTCAAAAAACTGGTTTTAATCGCCATTTTTTCAATATGGTGGTCCGAGCGGCAAAGATACGAGGTGGCAAAGTAGAAAACTCCAGGTATCCCCCTTTTAAACATCAAACTTATAACTACAATTAAGGAATGACTCGCCTTTGAAAACAGCAACACAAATATATTTCAAATATGAAATAATAAACCTTCGTGAAATAATTCCGCGTGTTTTTCACAATATAATTTGATGTTCACCACGAAATATTCCCCAGAACAATCACACCCTATCCCCTCCCTAACATATCCATTTCTATCCGAGCGACTAACATCAATCATATCTACTATATCGGTCTCGAATTGACAACAATTATAGATGGAGCATAATTCTATTGGTAAGATATGTCAGTTAATAACCCTTTGATTAAGCGGAAGTTACCGGGAATGACGCAAACAACTCACTAATTGCTGAATAAATATTCCTATCGTATAGGCCACTATCTGTAGAACAGAGACAGCTCTTATAGCTAGGATATTATCATAATTTAATTGAAATGTATGTGGAGATAAAGGAAAACAATATTGTGAGAGATCGATGAATAGTTTTGATAATATGATTGAAAAGACAGAGTGAATTCAATTTAGAATTTTCTGTTGGAATGACATCATTATTGGCGCTCTAGTTCCTCGGAACTGAGTGCTTATCAATTTGCCCAAATGTCTGTAATTTTCGAATTTTTCGATGAAAATGGTCTTAAACGATTTGGTTTGAACGACAGTTCAAGAATCCGTGGTCGAAATTCATTCTGTCCGGCCGGTCCGTCCGGACCGGCAACAACTCCAACAAGCTTATACTTTCGGAGATATGATTTTTCGAAATTTCAATAATGAATCGTACTTCTATGTTTTCACAGAATGCCATAATGATTCTATCTAAGCTCTGTGTTCATACTCGTACATGTCATCCTGTTCTATAAGAGAGAGTCAGATTCATTTCAGCTATTTTAATTTGATTTCTTCCATGGTGCAGTTCTCATTCTCAGATTGCTCATTTAATCTTGATAAATAAACTATTATTTGAATTGAATTTCCTTTACGATGCAGTTCTATCATAAGAATACATTGATATAATTCTCAACTCTGGGAAACCAATACCTACTTCCGGAGATATAATTTGTCTATTTGAACTATAGCGCCAGAAAGCTCCTGTCCACAGGGCTTGAACCCATTTTTTTCTGAAGCGTTTGACTTACATAGACTTCCTTAGTTGTAATGCAGTAAATCATAAACGAAGAAGTGTTCTATGATAATGTATTATTTAGAAAAATAAAAGCATAACAAAAGTTGGAAAGCCCTGTGGACAGGAGCTTTGGCGCTCTTGTTCAAACTTTTGTCAAATCATATCAACGAAATTCTTGGTCTCTGGGAACGATATAAATGGATTCTTACGATAGAACTGCATCATGAAAGAAATTAAATTCAAACAGACCGATTCTCCCCAATAACGAACTTATCCGAGATATTCATTCCTCGAATCTACTCTGAAAATTATATTATATAAATTAGACAATATTGCAGTTTTGTTTTTACTGAAGATATTCTGAACCCAATTTAATTATGTATCTTACCAAAGAATGTATTTCCATCATGATATGGATTATCCACGGGCATTATATTATCGTTAAATGGTTTCTTTCTGGGTTTTCTCTCCCAAACAAACTCTGAAAAATATCTATAAAATAAAAAATTAATTATTTTGTGATTTGCTTCTGCGTAAGAAACACAAGATATTTGTCAGAAGCAATCAATCGAACAATGTTGCCTAACAAATAACAACGAAACAACATCAACGAAGAAACAACTATATCGTAACGTTTCGAAGTCTATATCAGACTCCTTCGTCAGCCGCTTTACGAAAATCTTCAGAATTATTTTGTATATAGTTATTCTGAAATTCGAGAATAGTCACATTGAAAATCATAGCCAACATAGTTATACTTTGCACAGAAATTTCCAAGTTCCAACTCCTTTTTCAATAAAGTCAGAATAAAATATGGTCAATACCAATTGAGCAATTTGCAAAATTGCATTCTCTTTTCAATAAAATACAAGATGAATATACCTCCCACAGTATCCTTTAATGATTAATTATATTAAAACCTTAAAAGTATAATATTATATCATCCTCATAAACCTACGATAGCTGAATAACGTAAAACAATACATGATGAGTAGTAGCAGTATCCTTTAATGATAATTATATTATCAGTAATAATATAACAAGAGAGTAAGAATGAATTGAAAATAATTTGACAGATTTTTTGAAAACTTGTTGCCAGGCAAAAGTGACGAGAGCCCGCAGGGCTCGAGTGGCTATTTCCAAATGGCAACAAGTTTGAACAAAATATGTCAAATTATTTTCTAACTTATCGAACTCGCGAGTTATATTTGACTAGATTATTTTTTGATTCATTCACAAATTCACATTTTATATATCGCGTTGACACAATTAGGTAATTATTTTGACAACTATCTGACAGTTGCTAGGCAAATAAAAGCCACAGTGATTATTCCCGAGAATAATCACAAGAGATTTATTCCCACTATAATGATGACATAATTGGTTGAAACTTGCCCTTGTGACAAATAAAGAAGCATTTCATTGGTTTTAAGAAACGTCAAAAAATAATCACCTTAACAGTACCTATAATATCATATCATCCTCATAATCATACGATAGCTGAATAACGAACCAGAAATATTTTTGAAAATATTTCTAAAATGAAAATAATATGACATGTAAGAACACAGATCATATGATTATTCATAGATAGTAGATAGAATAATTAAGTACAGCATTCTGTGAAAACGTTGAAGTACGATTCATTATTAAAATTTCGAAAAATCATATCTCCTAAAGTATTAGTTTGTTAGAGTTTAAAATGATATCAATGGATTTTTATGGTAAAACTGCATCTTAAAAAAATTGAATTTGAAATTTGTAATGTAAAAAAAAATTTTTTTTTCGTTACTCCGAAACCATCAGGCCGATTTAGCCCAATAATGAACTTAACGCTTTTCCGAGACAAGAACGAGACGAGACGAGAAAAATCTTGCTCTCGTGTGAAGCCCTAAATCGAATAGGGAACAACATCGTCCTGGGGGATATATCCGATATATTGATGTGCATTCGGAGCCCCGTACCAGCAAAGATTAATTATGTATGAGCGTTATTGGAAATGTCCGGCCACACCACCACAAATCAGCTGTGATAACTTATGCATTGAAGGTTCTCCATTAAAAGCGTGTAACTTCTTTAACATCAGAGATAATTACGAGAAAACAAAATCAAAATTTTCATAATGAAAGGGATCATATTTTGAAACCAGTTGACACCCATTGTGTAGCTGATGCATCCTACAGAGGGTACAAAATCAATTGAGTGGTTTGAGAGATAGCCACTCTTGAAAATGTGTCAAATTGTGTATATTGCTTCAAGATTATTTACGACATGAAAACGAGTCAATACTCTGAACCTAAACCAAAAAATGGATGTCGAAGCTGCTCAAAAATAAAAAAGTCTTTGGCCAGTTGTGGCCCCTTAATCATCATTTGTTTCAACATGACCCTGTTTTTGGTCTATGATTCATTGTCTATGCAATAGTCATCCGCAGTTCTAGTATCACTGATGAAGAAGACTGACGGCATATTTCTTAATCGCTTTTGCACATCCTGGGTAAGATAACAACGAAAAATGTTGGCATCTACGATCGTAATTCAGAGACACCATTATCAGTCCGGTGGTCGATCTAACGAACCGAACTGGAGGGCAGACAACAAAGTAGCGTGTGTTTCGTCATAATGGGAACTTTTACGGGCTCTCAGTAGAGGCCATGTGTGATAGATAAACATTGTGTCGAATTGTGTCGCTACAGCGGTGAAAAGAAGGTTTATTCGGATTTTTGTGGTGTTGACAGGTGACAAGTGAATGTTTGAAAGTGTCACTGCTAACTCTTGTAAGTACGATTGCACCGTGAGGTGTAATCCCATCGACAACTCTTCTTGGCGCGATGTTCACCTGAACTGAATGTCTATAAATTCATCCAAATGTCTTTAATTTTCGAATTTTTGACCTAAAATGGTCTCAAACTATTAGTCTCGATTCACTGATGAAAAACGCGAAGTCGAACTTGATTCTGTCTCTAAAGAGTTGAAATTTTCAGGTAGGTGTGGATTCCTAATGCGCCGACTAAGTTTGTTAATGGACAAAATCCGTCGGGTAGTGTCGGAATTATAGCCATCTGAAATTTTGTTTTCCCAATAACTCGAAAAAACTCCTCTGATCGAATTAAAGCACGGTAGTTGAAAAATACCGACGCGAAAACTTTTGTGGCGAATGCGTACTAGAACATTTTTAAAAATGTTTGAAAGTCCTTCGACAATTCTTCTCCGAAATTATTGGTTTCTCAGAGTTGGGAATGATATCAATGGATTCTTATAATAGAACTGCATCATAAAAGAAACTGAATTAAAATTAAATAACGAACTTATCCGAGATATTCATTCCTCAAATCTCCTCTGAAAATTATATTATATCAATTGAAACCTAGCCAATCTTCCAATTTTGTTTTCACTGAAGATATTCTGAACCCAATTTGATAAACTTACCAAATTATATATTTCCATCATCATATGGATTATCCAAGGGCATATGGGGTAGGGGTAATTATAATATCCTATAATAATTGGACATTTTGCATTCAATCATACTTTTTCAGAACAGAAATTCATTTGACATGTCTGTCATAGGTAGATAAGATTGCATGTAGGGACAGTGAACATAGATAGAAAACAGACAGATAGAATACGATGTATTATTGATATTTTGAAAAATCATGTCTCCGAACGTATTAGCTTGTTAGAGTTGAAAATGATATCAATGGATTATTATGATGAAACTGCATCTTGAAAAAAATTGAATTCGAAAAATTAGTAATGTAAAAAATTTTTTTTTTTTTGTTACTCCGAAACCGATTTTGCCCAATAACGAACTTAAGCGAGATATTTATCCCCCAATCCCAATCAACTATCCAGCTCATTCCGTTCGAGAATTATCGTGTTAACGGACGGCCAGCTCAGACGGCTGTATCTCAGAAACTATCCGTCTGATATCATTGATAGTTTGCCAGAGTCTTCCAAACCATTTTTGGGGCTCTTGTTCCTCCTAACAGACTGGTTATCAATTTGTCCAAAAGTCTATAATTTTCGAATTTTTGGCTGAAAATGGTCTTAAACGTTTTGGTTCGACTCACTGATCAAGAATCCGTGGTCAAAATCGATTCTGTCCGGCCGTACCGCCGTAACCACGATAATTCTCGAACGGAACGAGCTAGAAGGTTGAAATTTTCAGAGTAGTTTTAGGGGATAAATATCTCGGTTAAGTTCGTTATTGAGTGAAATCATCATGGTAGTTTCGGAGTAAGGAAAACAAATTTTTTTGTTACATTACAAATTTCAAGTTCATTTTTTTTAAGATGCAAATTTATCATAAGAATTCATTGATATCATTCCCAACTCTGAGAATTTAATACTTTCGGAGATGTGATTTGTCAAAGTTCGAATAATTACTCGCTAGTAGTTTGACAAGAGCGGCAAAGCCTGTCCACAGAGCTTTCCCACTTTTTGGCTCTCTTGTTACTGTTACCAGAGGGCTTATCAATATGCCCAAATGTCCGTAATTTTCGTATTTTTGGCTGAAAATGGTATCTGATGATTTGGTTCGACTCACTGATCAAGAATCCGTGGTCGAAATCGATTCTGTCCGTCCGTCCGTCAACACGATAACTCTCGAACAGAATGAGCTAGATAATTGAAATTTTCAGAGTAGGTTCGGGAGATAAATATCTCGGCTAAGTTCGTTATTGTCGGAGTATCGAAAAAAAAATTTTTTTTTACATTACAAATTTCAAATTAATTTTATTTAAGATGCAGTTTCATGATAAGAATCCATTGATATCATTTTCAACTCAACAAGCTAATACTTTCGGAGATATGATTTTTCAAAATTTCAATAATACATCGTACTCCTATGTTATCACAGAATGTGAATTCTATTTGTCTGTGTTCTATGTGTGTTCATACATATAATCTTATCTACCCATGACAGATATGTCAAATATATTGATTTATGTTCTAACAAAGTATGATTGAATGCAAAATGACCAAGTATAGGATATTATAATTACCCCTATCCTATATGCCATGGGTGGCCAACTTGATGAGACCCAAGATCTACTATTTACTGACAAAACTCTGCGCGATCTACCAATATAGATATATAGATCTATAATTGTAGAAATTCTAAATGAAATTCGATGCTGTCTTCCTCGCCGCGATCGACTGGACCTATAGCTACTATCGACAAGTCGATCGCGATCGACCGGTTGGCCACCTCTGCTATATGCCCTTGGATAGTCCATATGATGATGAAAATATATTCAGAATATCTTCAGTGAAAACAAAACAGGAATATTGGCTAAGTTTCAATTGATATAATATAATTTTTAGAGGAGATTTTAGGAATGAATATCTCGGATAAGTTCATTATTTAATTTTAATTTAGTTTTGGTTATGATGCAGTCCTATTAACTCTGAGAAACCAATAATTTCGGAGATGAATTGTCAAAGTTTGAACAAGAGCGCCAAAGCTCCTGTCCACAGGGCTTTCCCACATTTTTTTCATCTACAAAATAAAATATAAAATGGAACATAATATACGTAAGTCATATTCGAGAAAATGACACTTATTGAGATCAATTCCTAGTGTTTACAATGGTAACACCAAAGGCGTCAATTAAAACAGTAGTGAGCGTCAATTGTAACACACAATAATAGACTGAAATAAAACGAAAGCTCAGCAGCAGTTGAAGTTTAAATCATACTAAACTATAAAAATCAGTTCCAGTTATTTCGACAAACGATTCATACATACAAAAAATAATTCACCTTTAGCACAGGTTAAGTGGGTCTGTTTATGATAGCCTTCTTTTTTTTGTACCGCATAAAACATAATACGTCATGTTTTTGAATGGATTTATTCTCAAGTTATCTAATTTCTGATAGAAAATTTGCAACCTGCAAGGCCTTCTTTGAACCAATTTTTTTCTCCAGAAGTTGCGTAGACAAAGGATATTTATTTTTCTCACATGAACGTTGATGAACGTTGATTCTTGAACATGTAGTGAAAATACTCTACGGGGGGTTGGAAAACAGGTTTCAGTAGGGGATACATGTGTCAATTGTAACGGTGAGGTAGTTGTAACATTTTTTGCTACGGTTGATCTTCATGAGGATATGATTTTATGGATAAAACTGTTCAACTCATTTTTTCTGTGATATTGAAAATTGGCCTATCAATATTATAGAAAACATGAAGTGAACAGTTGTTAATAAATGCACAAGAGCTGGGCGTTCTGCCAATAGGGTCTCATGGAATGTGTTCGTAAATCTATACGCGTGAGCGTTTATATACAAAACGTCGGCTATGATAAGGTTAACACAGCTCAGTTTAGTTAAATTTGTCGAGAGCTACATTACACTGATGAAGGCGAAGACCGAAACGCGCCGTTCTTGCTCTCGGAAACCCTATGCATAAGTAAATGTACATTTACGGATCAATTCTACGGGACCCTATCGGCTGAACGCTCAGATATTGTTGTAATATTGTTTCCATTTCTGTCGTGATTTCAACATGAGTGAATAATCCTCAACTGCTTTTTTTACAGGAACTGCACTGAGACGAGCCAACATGGAGGATATATTGATGGTTTCACTACACTGCAGCTCGGCAGCATCGCTGTGGGTGGACTACTTCTCTTCATACTTCCAACAAATTGGGAAACAGACAAATCGTAAATCGTTCAAGTGAGTAGCTGAGTTATATCCCAATTTATTTGCTCATTAAACCAGATTTACGAACTTTCTTCCTTGAAGGCTGAAATACACATATAGTCTATATTCGTTACAAATTCTCGGCATGGCCACTCTCAAATCCTCCAACTATAATAAGTACATATTGTAACTTTTTTTTATAGAATTCAACATTTAGCCGTGGAAGATTTCATAGAAGCCAGGGTGGATACGAATCTCATTTTAGATAAGAGTTCTTGTGTGAAATTGCAGTTGGTAGTATTGTGTCCGGGACTATTGGACTATATCTCCGAACATCCTGATAACACGGCTTTTGGAAAGCTTTTTCTTCCTGATAGAACTCTAGCTCTTTTATTGGGCGTTTCCGATGATGATCTCACAGAAGTACATAGAAAAGGTAGGTTGAATGAATGTACCAAAAAAATAAAATTGGATTCTCGAACAGAACCTTGTGGTCTTCATCAGGATTAATTCAATAATGTTTCCTCTGAAAAAGAATGATTTATTCAGTTGTTGTAATGTAATTACAGCTCTACCAACATATTTCAAATGGCAGAGGATGTCAGTTGGTCAGGACCAAGACGAAAATTTCACGAAAGAGTTCATTGGACATGCCATGTCGATTTTGGCCAAGGTTTGGAAGCAACAAAGTTCAGTAGCCTGTTTTTCCGTATCACCAAAGAAAATTAGACAGGTATATATTTACTCCCTCAAAATATTTAGATAGTTTCTAATAATTCATTTTCAGCGACAAAACAGTGTTTTCATCCTGCTCACCTACCCCCTCCAGAAAGAGGATTCAATTAAGATATCCGTAGAAAAAAACAACGAAATGGTCGAAGTGAAGAATATTAAAAGAAAGAATCCCTATACAATTAAAATATCGGTACCTGATAGTTTAACTGAAGTGACAGCAATATTAAATATAATAGTTGAAAAAAACGGTAGCATAATCGGAAGAAGACCTATAAAGTGTGAAAGCAAGCTTAGGGAACTAGAACAGATTCTATCGAATCATCCTGTAGAGTTTATGTGTCAGGTGAGTGGAAATTTTATGAATACAATATGTTACTGTTGTTTATTTCCTGTTTAGAATTTCGAATATTAACGAATACAAATAACAGACTTTTCAATTAATTTTGAAATGATTATGGAACAAAAAAAATATTAAAGTGTTCTGTTTGTAAAACAAACACGGAATTATATTCATTTTCTACTAGTATGATAAAAACAGGGTCTTTATGTATAAATGATTGTAACATCGCAGTTAGCTTTGGATTTTTATGTGCCACTTCTCACTTCTTGTGTTCTGTTTGTATCATAGAATTTCTAAACTGACTTTACCATCTTTGCATATCTGAAAGTTGAGATTTTCAAAAGACAATACGATAATATTGAGGACCTCCAATCATCAATAACAATGTACTGCCAAAATTTTGGCTCAATGTTAAAAACTATATTTTACAACAAACGAAAAAGAATTTATAAATGCATTGGGAATAATGGAGCACATTTGATGTGAATTAATTGTTAGAATTATCACAAATGGCCAAACTTCCAATCGGGGAATTATCTTACAGTTATTCAATGTATTCTGTCCATTTATATTGATATATTACCTACATTCGAACATTAAAATTAGTTCAACAGTATGCATTATCAGTTATCAGTACGTGCATCCCAAATATTCTAAATAGGATCTCAACTCTCAATCTCAATTCTTCCATTCAAACACAAGGGATCAGATTATTCATATCTGTTCAATAGCTAATATGATATATCTTGGAAAATTACTTAGAAAAAACTCCTTAAAGCAGAGTAAAATTCCAATATCAATGATCATTCATCATTCTTTGAATCAAATTACCCTTCTGTGGTTATAACAAGGTCTGTTGTAATTGTAAATCCAGAAAAGGGGTCAGGCTTAACAATTATGATCTGTACCCAAAATCATGTGTAATAAAAACTTAAATCCAAAAATTCATTTATTTGAAAATTTCTCTATCTACAAATTTAATGTGAACTATATCGACTATTAGATCAATTTATTGTGTTAAAGAAAAATGTTAGGTCCAAATTGGAACGGGAGGAAAAGTAATATCCCAGTGACAATCATTTTGGAACTCATCATTTATCATTGCCAATGTAAACAAACGAGAAAGTGAGGTTATGCGTATATTATGAACTATGTGGTTGAAATTGCAAATGTGAGGGTTTCAGAACCAACTACGATGTTACAATCATTCATAAACATCCTGTACTATCGAACTTCTTGAATTTAATATTTGTAGTCGTTGCACTGTAGTTATCTCGAATTCAAGTTTGAATTAGGTGAAAAAAACTCAATAAATGGGACTATATTGATATTTCACTTAATGCAAATACTGACGCTTTCAGAGGAATAATGAATTAAATTCAACACTTTCCTCCAACGCTTCGAAAAACGAAGACGATATTCATTGTGGAAGATGGTGCGGAATTTCTTCTCTTAGTAAACGCACAAAAAACCTATGAAATATTCATTAGGACTGCACGAAGAGGTGATAAAACTCTATCAGTTAGTCCTACTCCTTTGTTTGAAGGATAATATTTTGTAGCGAGAATATTCGCAGCAGGATTATGGTAAATTTACATAAAAGCCTTCCAATTCTCCCCAGCTTTTAGAGGAAACATCAAAGTGTAGGCGCGATTGAAGCGAGAAATTCTCGGATTCCGCTTCACACTTGATCGGTCGTATATAGCTTGTTATATAGGTATACATCGTCGTATATAAAATGAATCGCAATTGTCTCTATGACAACCGCATGGACTCCAAGACAGGAAATTCTGTTATTTAACTGTGGAAATGATCAGAAGGTTTTAAATTTAATAGTGGAGTAATTATAAGTAAATTAGAAGAAGTTATCATCTGTCTAAACTAAAGGATAGTTCAGAAAGGACGCTCGTTTCCTGAATCAATATGAAAAATGTGGGAGAGCTCTGTGGACAGGGGCTTTGGCGCTCTTGTCAAACTACTAGCGAGTAATTATTCAAACTTTGACAAATCATATCTCCGAAAGTATTGGTTTCTAAGAGTTGGGGGTAATATCAATGGATTCTTATGATAGAACTGCATCATAAAAAATGAAATTCAAAACGTAGGTCTATGACTCACCTTATATGTGGGATTTACATACATATTAGCAAATTATAATTAGAGCATTCTCTGGCGCTGGTTTCACGGTCAATCTTGTATCAATCTGGCATCAATCTGACATTAATCTTGCCATCAATCCGGACCCTCAATCCATCAGTTTACGTGTATAGAATCGGTTTCCCGTCAATCTGGTATCAATCCATGATTGATGTCAGACTGAACTGATGCCAGATTGGCCGTGTAACCTCTTACTATGAAATCATAAAATTACGATTAATTATTGAAATTTTGAAAAATCACATCTTCGAAAGCACTAGTATGTTAGAGTCAAGAATGATATCAATGGATTCTTATGATGAAACTGCATCTTAAGTACTCCGAATCCAGCAGGCCGAATTTACCAACAACAAACTTGTACAAGATATTTATCTCACAAACCTACTCTGAAAATTTCAACGGTCTACCTCATTCCGTTCGAGAGTTATCGTGTCAATGGACGGCCGGAGAGAATCGATTTTGATCACGGATTCTTGATCAGTGCGTCAAACGTAATCGTTTAAGACCATTTTCAGCCAAAAATTCGAAAATAACAGCCGTTTACGCAAATTGATTAGCACTGACGTGAAGTCAGGAGTTTTTGCGCGCATGTTCCATTCCCGTCGAAGTCGATCGAGCTGATATTCGGTACTCGATTGTAAAATGGTGGCTGGACGTTATGCGGGGAATTTCGCCAGATTCTGTCGCATAGTTTCTGAAATATAACATTTTTGAAGAAACAATTTTTTTTCTAGTGATACGATATTCACGAAATTTTGCAAAAATCCGCGCGTCAGCATTCTACAAGTAATTACCGAGTTTTAATTGGATCGGATATGTATATTTCGAGTTATAGAGGAAATAACAACAAAATTTCAGGTGGTTTAACTTCAAAACTGTTTGGCCGATTATGCCTATTAACGAACTTGAAGTTCGCATTCGTATGCGCAATCTACCCTGAGTATTGCAAGACGCTATCGCTTTCCGTTCTCAAGTTATCGAGAGATCCATAATATTTTTTGAAAAATTTTCAAGTTTTACGATCCTCACGAAATTTTACTTACTTCTTTGCCTCCTTATTCTACAACTAGTTACCAAGTTTCAATTCGATCGGATCTATATTTTTTGTGTTATAGAGGAAGCAATATTGCAGACGGGTATAACTCCGAAACCGTTTGGCCAATTATGCCCAACAACGAACTTTACGGTCCCATCCGTATGCGTAACCGACCCTGAAAATTGCAAGTCGCTATCTCTTTCCGTTCGAAAGTTATCGTGGCAACGGCCACCCAAGGCTCCTCGGATCTCTAACAATATAGATCCGATCGTGGAACTTGGCTGTAAAGTTAGGTTTTGTTTTGAAGGCTGTCACAAAATTTCAGCGATATCGGACGGATAGTTTCTGAGATAGTAAAAAAATCGCATGTCAGCATTCTGCTACTAATTACCATGTTTGAATTGATTCGGCTTCGTATTTTTTGGGTTATTGAGGAAATAACAACAAAATTTCAGATGGGTGTAACTCCAAAACAGTTTGACCGATTATGTCTATTAATAAACTCAAATGGCGCATTAGGATGCGCAATCTTCCCGGAAAATTGCAAGGCGCTATCCAACTCCTTTCTCCAGTTATCGTGAGATACTAATACTAGATAATATTTTTTCATAATTTTTTTTTAAGTTCCTAGTGATACGATCCTCAAAATTTCACATGCGTCTTCATTCGGGTTTGTCGGTATTCTGCAACTAGTTACCAAGTTTCAATTCAATCGGAGCTGTATTGGTTGAAAACCAATTTGACCATTTTCGGCAAAAAATTGGATTATTACAGACATTTGAGCAAAATGATAGCACTGTGTTCCCCATCAGAACATGCGCGCAAAAGCTACTCCCGGTCGATTGTCTTGTTAATACCTGGAGAAGTAACAGGAAGCCAATTGGTTGGCTTCCGCTTTTTTTACACTTCATAGGAAATTAGACTCGTGATGAATAATACAAAACGTACAAAAGCTGTCGATACTTGTCTTCCAGATAAATCGAACCAATTTCCTAAGTCTGCAAGAACATTAATTGAAAGAGTCTGCTATCTAGTATTCTATTATTATGTCTATTAACCAGTCTCCTTTTACTTCCAGACACTTGGATTTGCGCCCACTGACAAGGAAAACCTGGATAACTGGCTTGTTCATAATTTCCAAAAAAATCTACCCCCACATTTCAGTCTTCTGGCGAGTCATTCAACCCCCTTTGCTGCTGCTGTACAGGCTCACAAGCATAGTAAGTATTTATTCTATTGGAGAAACGATAGAAATGGAATTAATAGATATTGGTGTTGTATATTGGAAGATAACAACGGAAATCTAAATAGAGAAATGGAACATCTAGAAACCCCTTAAAATCCCACTCCTCACGAAAATTTGGTTGTTGAATTTCCAAAAAATTATTATATAGGGAATCTTATGCTTTAGAGAGACACTATATGTATACGTACTAGTGCGAAGAAGCTTCTGACATCACTTCATTGCTTTTGTGATAGATTTTTTCTTTTTGTCAGGACTTTAGAGTATTCACTTTCGGAATAAATAAGTAATATTCTTATAAACCTACCTATATGGAAATCTCAAAGCAAACATTTTGCTTTCAGGCAACGAGGAATACCCCACCCTACTTCACTTCTCCGCCAGGTTTGGACTAGAAAAATTGGCCCTCCAGCTTCTAGACTGTCCAGGGGCGGACATAGCATGCGAAATAAAGAACATCCACGACTTCACACCATCAGAAATTGCTGAACAAAATAATCACTCTGAACTGGCGGCTTCTCTCAGGAACTATGTGGTATGATGATCTCATAAAAGAGGAATATTCTCATTACATCAAGTTTTGATTTTTAGAATATGAACGAGTTCGCTAACATGTACACTAAGCTCAAGGCCATGTCAGCGCATCATGATGATAGTATAGGTAAGAATTATCTTTCCAAATTCAAACAGATTCATGTTGACCAATCCGAATTGAATGATGTCATAAACAAGCGCTTAAAAGCGTCCACACGTCAATGCTTGTTAATGACATCATTCAATTCAGATTGGTCAACATGAACAAGCGCGCCAAAGTTTCAAAATTTGCCCTAGGGCCACCGTATGGACACTCCTATGAAAACAACGCTATTTATCCGAAACTGACTTGCACACTCTCAGAATAGCCATGAGTTTTCCCTTAAAACCTCACAATATTGACTCAGCACCAGACCCACGAGCACTAGACGTAATCCACTCCCAATTTAACCCATACAACCTAAAAATAGCCACTTCACTTTTCGTTTGCTCATGCAGAACGAAAAATCCCGAGAAGCAGCGTGGATTTTAAAATTGGCCCTATAGGGTCACGGACTACGGTATGAACACTCCATTTCGTAAACAACGTAATTTCTGGAAACTGAATTGCATACACGCAGAACTGCTATGAGGTTGTAATATGGCGGGGCATTTCAGTGTCTGCAGACTATGACACCTATCCCTTCGCCTGTCACTAAACTTTCAGAAACATATTGATAAAAATTTTAAGTTACACTGATCATCCACTTATTCAATCTCCGCTGTACTTATACTTATCCGATCGCCCCTTTATATACGCAAAATCCCTTCATTCCGAGTGAAAGCAGATGCCGCTTTCACCATCATATCGACATGCAATCCAACAACTGGACGTAATATCTGAACTACGGCGGACGGAAGTGTCTTCGATGGATTTTTTTAATATTTCCAACAATATAGATTCGATCGAGTTCAAATCTAGAATACAATAGGGTGTTCTACCAATAGGGTCATGTTTTGGCTCATAGGTGGCGTGAGCGTTTATATATATCCGCTCGGGATAGCTATGGGAGACTTAACACTCGGCTCAGTTTAGTTGAATTTATTGAGAGCTATAGAGCGCTGATGAAGGCCAAGAAGCCAGTTACGCGCATGATCTTGCTTCTCGACAAATCAATGAAATCCCCTTAGTTTAATTTGATTTGTGAAATCTATGGATGAACATATTAATTATTCGAACCCATTTCGAGACCATATTGGCTAAGCGCTCTGGACTTCTTACTATGGAGTTTTTGCGCATATGTTCTGGGGAACATCGCGTTATCATTTTGCCCAAATGCCCATGGTCTCAAACCATTGAGACGACTTCCTGATCAAGAATTCGAGGTCAAATTTGATTCTGTCCGGCCGGCCGTTGCCACGATAACTTGTGAACGGAAAGAGATAGCGACTTGAAATTTTCAGGGTAGGTGGCGTATCCCAATAGGACGGGCAAGTTCATAAATGGGCATAATCAGCCCAACGGTTTCCGAGTAATAATTTTGTCTACAACCAATACTAATCCGATCGAATTGAAATTTGGTGAGTAGTTGTAGAATACAAACCTAAGAATGTTTGTGAAATTTTGTGAACATTGTGTCGCTAGAAAATTTAAAAAAAATTATTAAAAAATATTATTCACGATAACCTAAGAACGGAAAGAGATAGCGACTTGAAATTTTCAGGTTAGGTTGAGAATCTTAATGCGCCATTTGAGTTTGTTTATAGGCATAATCGGCAAAACGGTTTTGGAGTTATATCAATCTGAGATTTGGTTGTTATTTCCCCAATAACTGAAAAAATACAAATCCGATCCAATTCAAATATGGTTATTAGTTGTAGAATGCCAACGCGAAAATTCTTTCAAAATTTCGTGAGGATCATAGCACTAGGAAATTTTTAATAAATCATTGAAAAAAAATTGGTTCAAGCACTGATGTGTGGATTCATGCAGCATTGAGTAAAAATTATCAATTGCGAAGTATCAATTAACAGGTATAAAATTGGTTCAAGCACTGACGTGAAGTCAGAAGCTTTTGCGCGTATGTTCCCTTGTCCATTCATCTCTATTGGACACTCTTCAACGAATTTGCCATGGTGAATTATATTGTCTGTTCTTCTGTATTGGACACTTGAGAGTGTCCAGTAAAGGAGAATGGACAATAGAACATACGCGCAAAAGCTTTGTATTCATGAAAATATAACGAACAAGCACACATTCCGTATGTAGTATGTGAAAGGGAGATTGTGTTCATTGTTGACCAAACAAAGAATGGTGGCATGGGCCACTATTCCACCATGCCACCTGACTGGATTATTTCTTTGATACCCAGATAGGACGTGACCTTCCAGTTCACTTAGCTACCGTCACTCATTGTTTATCCTACTATCTTTACCCGAAATATATGTTATCAAAGTTTATATTTAAGAAGCGGAGTATCTTGTGCCAAAAAACCATGAAGATTTTTACAAGATCTGCCCTGCGCCTAGACCTGTCAATCTGAAACTTTCCACACCACCACACTCGCCCAGCACGAGCAGCACTACAGATCTGATGAGTTCGAGTGGTTACACACCAATGCATACGCCAGCTACCAAAGGTTAGTAATTCGAGAAGATGAACTAATTTTTTATTGTTTGATTACATTCGATCAAGAAATAATATATTCCGAATAGCAGAATTGGGTAAGATATCTCGTAAAAAGTTATTCAAACTGTAATCTAGTACTCTAATGGATATGTATTAATTAAAATCCGATTCAACTGAATGCATGTATCAATATGTTAGAGATTTTCGTTGAATGCTCTCGACGCCTTCTATAAATCAAGTCATTTGACAGTTTTGGCTTTTGAAGTAACGTAGAGCGGTGTGACTTTGCACTACTTTTCATAGTTTTCTTGTTGTAACTTTTTTATTTTTACGTAAAATGAGTCCTTTGTAAACTATGTATAATTTTAACATTTTAGCTATCTACTGCTGTTGTTAGAAACGTAAGAAAAGGTCCGCAACATTTTTGTTTTAATTATTTTCAAAAATTTGGCAAAGTGACCCGCACATCGGTGCGGGGGTAAGGGGTATCTTTGCCACAAAAAAGTTTTCTAGAAATTTATCAAAGTTGCTATTAGAGGCTAATAAAAAAACAAATATTATACGACCTTAAGTCTCATTGGAAATAATAATGTCCCCTGGAAGACGTTGGTTTTTCCAATGTTATGACAACATCCATTTCCTTGACGTATGATGTGTCCTCAACAGTGGGATAGAGAAATCCATTTTTATTTTTCCTCAAATATTCTACTACAAACCTATCATGATCTGATTTTATAACTGCCCCAACATAATGTTTAACAATTTTCTCAGCAGGGAACGGTACTATCGGTTTAGTGTTTCCTCCGTATAATTTGGGTATTTTCTCGCACCCAACTCCTTTTTGTATTGACGACCCATAGCTCTGGCTAAAATCAATTAAAATAAATTTTGTTATGTGGCCCCGCAAAAGTGCAACAATAGAAACATTTCCCGAACCAAATGCTTTAAGTTTTTTTTTTTACGTACCCTAAACACATGTAGGTAAAGTAAGCTGCTAAATGTATTTCGATGTACCGCTTGTCATATTTCCTACACAACCCTTAGTATTGTGCATTTATAAACACGTTAAAATTTACCCAATCACATAACACAGCGTAGCACTTAATTCAACGCACGCCAGACGACTGGGACCGTCGCAACCGGTGGAGATATACCGTGGTTAACAGTTTCCATTCGTGCTCTACCTTAATTGAGATTTGCTGTCGAAAAATAGATAGGTATTTAATATTTTCAAGGACCTATTAACTTCAGACAGGACCTTAGTATGGTTTACCTCTCTTTTTAGTTCAAACAGTCAATAAAAAAGCAGCCTTTTTGGTTAAAAACCATGGGGTCTATCAAAGTTGGGTTTTTCCTTCTATAAGAGAGGAAGTTGATGAATATATAACGTTACTTTATAGCAAATGATGATATACAGGTTGTTTCAGAATAGTGTACCGTATATTCAGGATATTAATTCTCTTACGACTTTGAGATATAAAGTTCCTATGGACTATGGGTCACTGACTCATTGTTTCTGAAATACGGGGTGTTGAAATTCAAAAAATAAATTGGTTTTTCGAATATATTTCCGACACTTTCCCTTTTTTTTATTGCGTTTTGGTAGGTTATATGAGTACGCCTTGGAATACATTTTTTCCGATACAAATAGACGTTTAATTTTCCCCAGTGGCGTCCGTACAGACTTCAGACCGAATATATTCCGTGAAGAAATTGGTACGCCAATGATGTTTCAGAATAGTGTACCGTAAATTCAGGATATTAATCCTCTTACGATTTTGAGATATAAAGTTCCTATGGACTATGGGTCACTGACTCATTGTTTCTGAGATACGGGGTGTTGAAATTTAAAAAATAAATTGGTTTTTCGAATATATTTCCGACACTTTCCCCGTTTTTTATTGCGTTTTGGTAGGTTATGAGTACTCAGTGGAACACATTTTTTCCGATACAAAATGACGTTTAATTTTCCCCAGTGGCGTCCGCACAGATTTCAGGCCGAATATATTCCGTGAAGAAATTGGTACGCCAATGATTTTTTCCGAATTTGAAATGATTTTTGTATTCACCATATAATTTACCGTAAGAATGGTATCCTGTGACGAATACTTTCTTAGAAAAAAAATAAAATGCACCTTTATCTAAGAGAGTTACTAAATTCTTTGATTACTTACAAAATCGTTTTAGACACAGATTATTTTCGCTAGCGTACACGTTTTTTTTGCATCTTGGTAGGTTATGAGTAAGCATTAAAACAAAGTTTTTTCAATTCAAAATTAAATTGTATTCTTAACAAAGGCGTCCGAATGAATTTTGTGAAAAACAAGCCCTGTGGACAGGAGCTATTGGGCGCATGTTCATCTTCCTTGTGGCCCGTACTGACCAGTAAAGAAAAAAAGCAGTATCATGTTGAATACCTTAATATTATTCTGGAACACAAATTTTCCATTACAATAATCTTCATCTAGCTTCTATTTAGTATCAATTCCTGTAGAACGTGATCATAATAAGTGTTTTCCATATAATAAAATGTGTTTGAACTTGGTATGTAGGAAATCTGACATCAATTATTGGAATTAATTGATTTGACAAACAGCCGTCAAATGAGGTAAATAGATTTTTGTGACGATTTTCTGTGACCATAGAACGTCAAAACACGCTGGAATGTGAATTTTAAGCAATATCTTCTGGAATTGAGATCGTATCGAACTGAAATTTTGCACACTCGTGTAGAATGCTTTATTTAAGCATTTCATTATTGCATTTCTTGAAATAGGTACCTTTTCAAGTCGATCAACATCGTCCTTCTTTCGACGTCTAAACTATGACTTGATTCTTTATGTTTATGTCTTTGAATTTGTTTTCGGTGGAATTCAAAGAGTTCATAGAATAATCGATGAAAATACTGAGAGAGACCCAGGAAATTTGACACATTTTGTCTTATATCTCCAGAAATTGAAATCGTATAGAGCCAAAATTTTGCACAATGTTGCAAAATACTACAATTGACGTTAGTACAAGTTTTTGTTGCAATCTGATGAATAGTTCACGAAAAAAAAATTTTTTTTTCGAAAAAATTAAAAGAAATATTTTTTTAAAAATTATCAACATTTCGATCATAACAGAATTTTGCCAAAAGTTGCGCGTTTATATCCTCGAACTGACTACCAAGTTTCGATTCAACATCTTCTTTAGTTCCTGAAATATCAGGGAAATAACCTCAAAATTTTAAGTGTCTATAACTCCTAAACCGTCCGGCCGATTTTGCCCGTTAACGAACTTAACCGTCGCATTTTGATCAGAAACCTATTCTGAAAGTTTGAAGTCGATAGGACCTTCGGTGCTCCTGTTATCGTGCCTACGGCCGGAAGTACGGCCGGCCGGCCGGCCGGCCGGACGGCCGGACGGCACCCAAAAATCTGACACCGGATTCGTGATCAGGGAGTCCAAATTAGTCTATTAGCCAATTTTCAGCTCGAAATTCGAAAATTACAGACATTTGGACGAAATGATAGGACGATGTTCCCCTAGAACATGCGCCCAAAAAGGTACTTTTTTTACTCCATTGCATGAGAGTAAAAATTATGTAAAAATTATGAAAAATAAATAAAAGTTTAACTATTCATTTATGAAACAGAGTGGCCTACCTACCACTAACAAATACTGCAAAATTGTTAAATTTAAGAAGCAATACGAGATACACAAAAATGAATAGAATGAACTAAAAAACGAGGATATAACTAAATTAGTTGTTGCAAATGACCACCACCACCATGTAATGTATGTCTGCAAATACATTATTTGTTAAATTTACCATCTGTGAAATCAAGAGTCAACTTCAATGTTGTAATTAACGAAATAATTAAATAAGTCAAGCATTACGGCTCTCTTTGATGAAATTGCAATTTATTTTTTTTTCTCAGAAAGTATTCGTCGCAGGTCGCAGGTAAAAACTCAGGATACCATTCTCACGGTGAATTAAGTGGTGAAAATTAAGCATCATTTTGAATCGGAAAAATGTGTTTCAAAGCGAACTCATAACCTACCAAAACGCAAAAAAAACGTGTATGGTGTCGAAAATAAATTCGAAAAACCAATTTTTTCTTTAAATATCAACATCCCGTATCTCAGAAACAGTGCGTTAGAGACTCATAGTTCAAAGGAACTTTCTATCTGTTAATCATCTGAGGATTTGATATCCCGAATTTACGGTACCTTATTCTGAAACACCCTGTACACCATCTAGATTATCTTATCTGTTATTTCAAACACTTGTATACTTTGTAAATTATTCAAAGAAAGCGATTTATTCATTTACAAACTTGTTGGTACCTATTCATTAATAATTAGTGAAGCAGCAACGAAACCAGATACAGGCCACTCGAAAGTTTAAATTGTAAATAGCGATGGTTTAAAGCACAGATATTGTATATCCACTTTTTGCCAATGTTATGGTAAAGTGATATTTTGTTCGTAAGAAGACAGAGTCTGTGCAAATATTGTATGTCCCGAATAACGAGAAGTAAGACTTACTTCTCGTTATAATATTTGCACAGTCTCTATATCTGTCTTCCAACATTCAGAATATCACTTTACCCTAACATTGGCAAAAAGTGGACATACAATATCTATGCTTTAAGCCATCGATAGATTGTTAACCGATAAATTTTCAATTCTACCTCCCTCATTATTTACATACAATCCTTACAGTCCACAAACATCAGACTAGTGAAGATGTCAAGACCGCAACCCATATGAACACGCTATCAAAAACGAACTCTTTGAAGTCGAGGAAACACAGCAACGAAAAAGAGTGCCCTTCGATTTCCAAGCAAGCATTGTTGCCACATAACTTCGAAATGTTGGAGGACAAAGTACAAAAGGAACTGTCTGAAATAATCAATGACTTCAAAAACAACGTGCATACAATATCGCAAGCAGAGAAATTAGTGGAAGAGTGGAAGAACAGGAATGACGTCCAGAAGTCCTTTGAGGAGAAGCAGACACAGTTGAAGGAGATGAGGTTAATGTGAGTTTATCTCAGAGTTTTTGAAACCATAGACACGGGATTTTATTGGGTATACAGTGCGTTTCAAAAAGTACGCACCAAGAGAAAATGTTCTCGCCAGTATTGTTTTTTTTAATTTTGGTTTTCGGAAAAGTTGGTGCTCAAGAGACGATGATTTTGACATATATGTTATTGATCGTGTTACTCTACAAACCTGTCAAAATTTACATTTTTTTTAAAAAATGACAAAAAGACGTAAAAAAAAACAATATCAAAAATTTTCTGAAAGAAATGTTGCTCAGAATTTCATTTTATACCAAACTGCCAAATTTCATAATGAAATTCCGAAATTTTTTGATATTAATATTTTGATTATATCACGCTAGAGGGAGCTTTGGGCTTTGCGGAAATTTGAATAATTATTCGGAATGTAATTCCAATGAAAGAGACACAATTCAAATAAATTTATATTAATTTAATGTTCCTCATAAATCATGATTCCTATAGTGAAAAACTCACAATCTTGGTGCAACCCGAATTATACTTGTGAAAATAAATGCGCAAAGAGCTAATATCATGCTAATTATTCTTGAAACATCATAAGAAATTAAATTCTTTGATTTCACATCTGAAGTATAATTCTCCAATTCTCTGAAATCCCTTTTGAATGTATTAACTCAAATACCACTAAAAACGCAATACATACCTCATCTCAAACAAAGTTACCTGTGAAAATAAAATCGAGTTGACAGGCGCACTAAATAAATAAATAATTTGGAATTGTATTATTCTATGCGCCTGTCAAATCGATTTCATTTTATTATTTTCACAGGTATCTTTGTTTCAGATAAGGTCTGTATCTTAGACTATAGTCTTCTTTAGTCTAAGGTCTGTATTGCGTTTTTAGTGGTATTTGATTAAATATATTCAAAAGCGTTTCGGAGGGTTGGAGAATTATTCTTCAGATGTGATATCGAGGAATTTAATTTTTTATGATGTTCCATAAATAGTTAGCGAGATATTAGCTCTTTGCGCATTTAATTTCTCAAGTATAATTCGGTTTGCACCAAGATTGTGAGGTTTTCACTATAGAAATCATAATTTATGAGGAACATTAAATTAATATAAACTTTATTTGAATTGTGATAATGTCTCTTTCATAGAAACATTCCGAAAATGTTTTCAAATTTCCGCAAAGCCTAAAGCTCCCTCTCTCTAGCTTGCTATCATCAAAATATTAATATAAAAAAATTTCACTATGAAATTTGGCGATAAACTTTTATCTTGGTGCGTACTTTTCGAAATATACTGTATATAAATCAGATTTAACTTTTAACCGTAGGTACAAAATTTGATCTTGTAACTTGTTTATGTGGTATTATAATATTCATTACACTGATTCATTCTACTTTGCCTCATTTTCTTAATTGCCTCCCTCTTCCTTTCAGGTATGAAAAAATACAGAACGAAATGAAGTTCACTCTGAAAAAACCGAGCCCTTTCGACAGGATTAAGAAGCTTTTCTTCAGGAAGAGATCCCGCGAAGAACACGAACAACACGTAGTATCAAAGCCGACAATTACCTCTGCCACAAGTAATTTAAACATATCCAATGTTCCATCCCAAAGACCAATCAGTAGCCTAAGTACGTCCAGTTCATCATCTTCCGGTCGTATGAGTACCATCAGCGGATGCAGTTTAGGTGATAGCGGTACTCATTCGGACAACGAAGAAAGAAAGGTACAAAAATTCGACAAGCGTCAATCTGATTTGGCGCGCTTGTTCATATTCATAGCCAGAGTGGTCACCCACTCGCCCAAGTCTGCTTGGATTCCAGGAAATAAAATGATATTTTCCGATCCGATCGAGTTTAAATCTATAACTTTGCTGTAAAGTAATGTTTTGGAGCTCCCGCAAAACTTCAGAGATATCTGACATAGTAATCATTAAAGGATACTGTGGGAGGAATACTCATTATTGAAAGGTTTTTTTTCTGGGTTTTCTCTCCCAAACTCTGAAAAATATCTATAAAATAAAAATTAATTATTTTGTGATTTGCTTCTGCGTAAGAAACACAAGATATTTGTCAGAAGCAATCAATTTAACAATGTTGCCTAACAAACAACAACGAAACAACATCAACGAAGAAACAACTATATCGTTAAGTTTCGGAGTCTATATCAGACTCCTTCGTCAGACGCTTAATGAAAATCTTTAGAATTATTTTGTTGATAGTTATTCTGAAATTCAACAATCAACAAAATAATTCTAAAGATTTTCATTAAGCGTCTGACGAAGGAGTCTGATATAGACTCCGAAACATAACGATATAGTTGTTTCTTCGTTGATGTTGTTTATTATTATTATTATTATTATTACAAGGTAAGAAGAGAGGGGGCTAAAGCCTATAAACTCTCAAACAAAAATATAACATCTGAACATCCAATGTACATTATAATCACAGTCCAAAGAAAAAACCAAAAAAACCACAATATGTTAAAGATCACAACCAAACAAACGGTGTAACGCCCTGTAAGCCAGAATAAGGTCGCCACGCTCACGGCGCTGAGAAAAAGGTTGGAGACCGAAAAGCCGCAACCTGTCATCATAACTGGGACGAACAGCACCATAAAGGTACCCCTACACGGTCAATCATGAATGACAGTCTGACTGATCAATCAGACTGTCAATCCTAGCTTCAATCTTGAAGCCCCTACACGTATCAGTCAAACTGACAGTCTGATTGAAGTAATTCTAGCTCAGTTGACATTAAAACACCAAACAGAGAGGAATGTCTCTCAAAGAAAAGGCTTGTTTGGCCATTATACTTGCATTGGGCACCAGAAAACCTGTGAAACGGAGAGTGTGGATGAAGGAATGGTTACAAAAACGTAACCAGTACAGCCATTTAAGATTGCTTCGTGAGATATCAGCAAGCAGTGCTGACGATTATAAAAACTACTATCGTATGGATGAAAATCTTTTTGACATGTTGATCTCCATGTTGTCACCACATATACCCCGTCAATATGAATGTCTTCCAGGAATTTCAACATATAAAATACCCATGAAGTGGGCTTGTATACTTCATCGGCTCCTGCTCCACTTCTCGAGCTTTTTATTTTTTTCAGCTCACGTCTAAAATTTGAACGTAGTATGTTCAATTTTTTAGTGACGTCCTTCACTGTGGCATTTGGCTTCATTTCTTGGAATATAACAAGAAGTTTTTCCAATGCCATATTCTTCTTGTACTTATTGGAATAACTCGGATGTGCTTTGTTCCATAGTTCCGGGAAAGATTCATAAACTTCAATGAATCTTTGCAGGCAATCGCGATCACCGGCACTTGTCGGTAACTCGCCGAAAGCATCGGTTTCACAGCGCTCGTTCTCCATGATAGCATTAACAAGACTGAAGAAAAGAATGACGGAATCCCTAGACCATCAGTCAGATTGACAGTCTCCCCTCCACTTACCGTGATTGAAGCTCGGATTTCAAAATATTTGGAAATCCGTCAGTCCAATCATCATTCCATCAGTCTTGACCCTACACCATCAATCGGATTGTCATTCTTCGCTGTGACTGACAATCCGATTGATCGTGTAGGGGTACCTTAAGGTACCCCTTGTTATATTCCAAGAAATGAAGCCAAATGCCACAGTGAAGGACGTCACTAAAAAATTGAACATACTACGTTCAAATTTTAGACGTGAGCTGAAAAAAATAAAAAGCTCATCAAGAAGTGGAGCAGGAGCCGATGAAGATACAAGCCCACTTCATGTGGTGACAACATGGAGATCAACATGTCAAAAAGATTTTCATCCATACGATAGTAGCTTTTATAATCGTCAGCACTGCTTGCTGATATCTCACGAAGCAATCTTAAATGGCTGTACTGGTTACGTTTTTTTAACCATTCCTTCATCCACACTCTCCGTTTCACAGGTTTTCTGGTGCCCAATGCAAGTATAATGGCCAAACAAGCCTTTTTCTTTGAGAGACATTCCGCTCTGTTTGGTGTTTTAAATTCAACTGAGCTAAAATTACTTCAATCAGACTGTCAGTATGACTGATACGTGTAGGGGCTTCAAGATTGAAGCTAGGATTGACAGTCTGATTGATCAGTCAGACTGTCATTCATGATTGACCGTGTAGGGGTACCTAAGGAATACGCGTCGCGTAACGCTGAACTCGCTCGAATCGATCACGATCACCAGCTAGCGTTGGCGCCCAAGCAGGACCGGCGAACTCCATGATAGGTCGCACATAAGCGGTAAAAAGCGTCTTCGCCGGCGCTACCGAGCACCGCGGAAAAGCCCTAGTGATCAAGTACGTCATCTTACGAGCCCTCGCCACGACACCATCTATATGAGCCGACCAAGATAAATCCGATGTTACAATCACTCCGAGGTCACTATGCTGATCCACTGACTGAAGTAAGGCACCATCCACAAAATAGCTTCGCCGCGGATTGTTCTTGCCCAAATGGAGTACCTTGCATTTCCCGATATTCAGCGTTTTTGTTTGTTTGTTAGGCAACATTGTTCAATTGATTGCTTCTGACAAATATCTTGTGTTTCTTACGCAGAAGCAAATCACAAAATAATTAATTTTTATTTTATAGAAATTTTTTAGAGTTTGGGAGAGAAAACCCAGAAAAAAACCTTTTAATATCTGACATAGTTTTTGAGGTACAGAACTTTTATTAATATTTTTTTAGTCATAAGACATTTGGGCATAATGTTAGGCACTCCGTTCAAGGGAACAAGCGCGCCAAAACGATTCTGGGTGAAGTTACTTGTCCTAAAAGAGCCGAACTGAATACCATTTTCTGGGGACATAATTTTGAGATTTTCCTTATTTTTTCACAGAATATAATTAGAGTGCCCAGTGACGATGACTTCAGAAATGAATTGAACAAAGCAGTGATGACTCTAAACTATACTCCACTACCTGCTCCGAAGCCAATTAAAGGCACAAATCCACATAAGACGAAATTAACGACAACAATTGAGGTGAGTGTTTTTTTTCCATCTAATATTCAATATATTTACGCATACAGAATTTGTATATTTTCTCGTCTTCTTTGATTTTTCCACCCTAACCAACCTATGTGTGGATTCATGCAGCATTGAGTAAAAATTATCAATTGCGAAGTATCAATTAACAGGTATAAAATTGGTTCAAGCACTGACGTGAAGTCAGAAGCTTTTGCGCGTATGTTCTATTGTCCATTCTTCTGTATTGGACACCCTTAATCGAATTTACCATGGTAAATTATGTTGTCCATTCTCCTGTATTGGACACTCTTAATTCGAATTTACCATGGTAAATTCGAATTTACCATGGTAAATTCGAGAGAATGGACAACATAATTTACCATGATAAATTCGATTAAGGGTGTCCAATACAGAAGAATGGACAATAGAACATACGCGCAAAAGCTTCTGACTTCACGTCAGTGCTTGAACCAATTTTTTTTTCGTGATTTTTTTGAAATTTTCTAGGGGTGCGGTTATTAAAATTTTTTTTTTCGTCATTTTTTTCAAATTTTCTAGGGGTACGGTTCTTACAAAATTTAAAACACGTCCTTATGATGATTTTCTACTACTAGTTACCAAGCTTCAATTCGATCGAATATTTATTTTTTGAGTTATCAAGGAAATAATATTCCAGGTGGGTATAACTCGGAAACAGTTCGACCGATTATGCCCAAAAACGAACTCAACTCTCCCTTTCGGATACGCAACCTACCCTGAAAATTGCAAGTCGCTATCTCCTTTCGTTCGAAAGTTATCGAGGCAACGGTCACCCATCTACTGAACTCACACAAGAATGCTCGAATCTCCAACAATATTCAACCGATCGTGTTAAAACTTGAAACTTGGCAGTAGAGTTAGGTTATGAAGGCTCTTGCAAAATTTCAGCAATTTCAAACGAATAGTTACTGATATATAGAATTTTTTTTTCAATTTTCAATGATTTTTTAAAATTTTCTTACAAATTCTATCCTCACGAAATTTTGCAAGAATTTTCGCGTTGGCATTCTACAACTAACTACCATGTTTGAATTCAATCGGTTTAGTATTTTTCGAGTTAATGAGGTACAAAAAACAACCAAATTTCAGATGGCTATAACTCTAAAACCGTTTGGCCGGTTATGCTCATAAACACACTGAAAACTCGCGTTCTGGTGCACATCCTAACCTGAAAACTTCAAGCCGCTATCTCTTTCCGTTCTCAAGTTATCGTGACAACAAAAATATTTTTTCCCCTGAAAATTTCAAGTCGCTAGCACTTTTCGTTCTCAAGTTATCGTGGCAACGGCCAGCCGGCCGGACAGAATCAAATTTGACCTCGAATTCTTCATTGGGGAGTCGAACTAAATCGTTTGAGACCATTTTCGTCAAAAAATTCGAAAGTTACAGACATTTGGGCAAAACTATAACGCGATGTTCCCCAGAACATACGCGCAAAAATGTAGCAATAATGAACTCAAATGAACAATTAAGAAGTACAAGGTCGGAGATCCCAGGCATTTATTTTTCAAAATAACCTCCTGTCCCTTTGATAATCTAAAACAAGTGTTTTAAATTCCATTTTCAAATGAGATATTGAAGGAATCCAGAGAAATATACAATACATAATACAAAGCGTATATAGACCATATTAGTTAGGTTAGGCGGAAAATTTGAATTACGATCCATCCGTGGATCCGAGAACTGAATTCCCCATGCATTTCTTATGGACCTAAAATTTACGCGAATTTCTCGCCTGTTTTTAGGTACTTTGGCTCAAGGTTTATTTCGATTGAAATAGATTCTGTGAACTTTACTCAACAATCTAGAATCAAGTTTCCATAACAAAATTGTATATTTCCAAAATAATTAATAAATATAAAAGTGTTCACCAAATTCGATTGACGTATGTCTTAGCTCACTCGAAATCAGTCAAATATAATGACATAACCCTAAATCGGCCTTGTAATGACGCACAACAGAGGTCATCTACGACATGGAAAGAACATGAAAACATGCACTAATGGTGAAGGTACCCAATACTTGATGTCTCTGTACTAATATTCTCTTTTAAATAGGGTGGTTTCATCTCAAAGTTGAAATTCCATGTTAAAAAATTTTAATGTGGATCTCCCGCCAAGAGAATGATTCTAACCTAACTAATGTGGTCTATACAATTACAAATTCTCGTTCGAATAAAGAAGAAAGTTAAAAATTGCCAAACTTGGCTGTATGAAGACTCTCATTGAAAAATAAAAAGTTCAACTTTTACTTGATATTTGAGGAGTAACTTTTCAAAACGCATTATGTCCAATTTGGGCGAAATTGAGTTTGAAGCGGATTCAGAAATGATTTCTATTGCTCTATAGCCCTATGTAAACAAAATCTTCCAAATGGCATTATGTCCCTGTGTAATTCAAATCCAAAGTAAGTAAGCCGCATCGCAATAAATTATGTTTAGGTTTGTATTTTTAAAACAAATAAAATATAACCGAAAATGTTTTTTAACGGTTTGCTCATGTTAATTAGGTTACAGGCCAACACTTACTGTGCAGACTGTTTTCTCTAAATGTATAAAAAATCGCAACGAACAGCATTATTTTCAATTTTAACCACATCAAAACGCATTATATACAATGGGATGAATCACAACGCATTAAGTCCAAACGTTTTTTACATTTTCTGTGTATTTCTGATCAATATTGATTTAAATGAGATTAGTTATTACCTTTAGATGTAAATTTCTATTAAACAAACTCGACGTACTCAAATTATAAGCCACGGTGGAAGAAAAAATCGTTTTTCGTTGATTTCCAATAAAATGGGTATTGGAATAAATGCGTTTTGAAAAATTGCACCTCATTTGTAGTTGTTAATTGTTAATTGATACCTACTCGTTAATTTGGGCTGCATGAATCCACACTAGGATGGAGGTTACTGGCATCACATCAGTCTGACATCGATCATGGATTGATGTCAGATTGACGGTAAACTGAATGTATATGCATAGACTGATGGTTCGGAGTGATGGCCAGTTTGATGTCAGATTGCATCTGCAATCTGGTATCAATCTTGATACCAAATTGATCGTGTAACCTCCATCTAAGGCTCGCGTCACATCAACACGACACGGTTATATGTACGGCAACGACACAGACGCTCGAGATTTCCAACAGGCATCTGAGTGAAGGCTTGAATGATAGCATCACAGCTAACGGGTACGAGTCGTGATCGTGTGAACGACACACGGCTGCTGTGCACGACTCGAGGATATCCGGTAGTCCTCCCAAGTCGTGAACGGCCGGTTTGCAGTTCAGTGACCATGACTGAGAACAACTGAAGTCATTCGACGATGCCGGACCTCCGTCGTGTATGTAGAAAAGCTCGAGCGTTTGTGTCGTTGCCGTACATAAAACCGTGTCTTGTTAATTTGAAGCGAGCCTAATACTACTTCATTTCTAAAGTATTCCTACAATGAACTACTTTCATTCTCATCTCAGTGCGCCAACAGAGCTGATTTACGTATCTCTCAGTATCAAAAAAATTAAAAAAAAACGCTACATATCACAATATATGAGGTTCATATTTACAAGGAAATGAGAATACGCAATCTCCAGAGTCTAGAAGTCTGTTGAAATTGGTGTTAACCCATAGCTCCAAAACATTCTCATTTTTACAACATCCTATTTTCGCTTTGGATTGAACCACGTTTCTGCTCTATACATAACCTCGGGGCCAATACTTGTTTATACACCTGGCCTCTCCTTTGATCAGTCATCTTTAAACATAATACATATTTATATTGCCATCTTGCGGAGTATTGTAGCTCACCCTTTATAACTAGATATTGGTCCTTGATCAGTTCCAGCCTTCGAAAAAATCCTATTTTTTTGCTCAAGGATAGGGATAGGTCCTTCAGTTCTTTCTGCTCTAGAGTTGCTCTACCAATAAAGACCTTGAACCTGATAATAAATACTGATTGGTCTTCAACCTGCAATAGTCTCACATAATTCCGGCAAGTACTTTTATTTTGAGCCCGTCCAATTCTAGCTGCAGGTTGGACATGTTGTGGTTTGTGGATCGATTTGCTTTCGAGTGGTTTTGGTCCTCCGATGTTGGGACTACTGTATTCTGGTTGTTGAATTAAGAAGTGGAAGATTAACACAATCGCAAAATTAGATCGACCTTAAAATAGCTGTTTCCATTTAGAATGAAACTACATCCTCGTGACAACGTAGTATGCATTTCCTGAATCATGGGTTCAAGCTGTTGGACAGCTCTCATTCGGTAGGGAAGAGCGTTAACTGATCCCCAAATTTACAGTCGATTAGTCAGCATTCAGTGAAAACTCGAAACAACGAGACCTCATCCCAGCGCGCCGACAAAAATACGCTAAACCACTAATTCTGTTACAGGAGACGATGTCCAGCCAACCAAAGAGTGAGGGAGCTGCGAATGATCAATATTACATCCAGTATCCACCTTCCGGTTTGCCAGTGATAGGTCAGTGTACATATTTTGATCAATTCATAAAAATGGGATTGGGTTATTATTTCCCATAGTTTATTACATACATACATAGTGAGTCTTTTTTCCAACAGATATTAGAACTCATCAAAATGAACTTGACCAAAAATCGCTTAGGTATATACAATATTCAAAATGAAGAAGTTGAAAAAAATCATCGATCAGGGTCCTAATACAACTCAGATCGTGTGTTATATTTTCATTTAGGTACTAGATCGTCACCTACAATCGATAGTACATTGAGAGAATATGAAGTGTATTTTTCTTATTTCCAAATGCTGTCGTTTAGAATGTTAGAACACTATGGGTTTTCAAGATATTATGTTTAGAATGTTGACCTGCAAATAAACTGTACTCCATCCACTCTTAAAAAAGTCTCCCGGTTGGGCATGATTCAGGTCCATCACGTTTTGGTAACTAAAACTGGGGAAGGTTGGCAATCCTGACATATCGTCAATGTCAAAATAATTCTCCGAGAGTTTGCCAATGCCAATTTCTACTCTCAACATTATCTTCCATCTTAGGCAAGATATTATCACAGGCCATTATCTTCGAATAATAAAGAACTCTTCGCTTTGAAATTGAAAATGCCGAAAGTAGTTTTGAAGAAACAGAGACAAAGTATCAAGAAGTGCTGTACAGAACTGAAATCGGCTTATTCCGATCGTAACCCTGATATTTTGGTATTTGAATGTCTTCTGTATGCTTATTTGATGAGAATTTGGAAAAGTGGAGAATTCCATAGGTACATCTGTTTGTTTAGAAGTTTTCCTGCCTGGTTATTCAGATACTTTCATTCTTTTTGCGCGTATGTTCTGGGGAACATCGCGTTATCATTTTTCCCAAATGTCTGTAAATTTTCGAATTTTTTTTGCTGACAATGGTCTCAAACGATTGGGTTCGACTCCCCGATGAAGAATTCGAGGTCAAATTTGATTTTGTCTGGCCGGCGGTTGCCACGATAATTTGAGAACGGAAAGAGCTAGCGATTTGAAATTTTCAGGGGAGGTGGCGCATCCCAATACGACGGCCAAGTTCGTTAATGGGCATAATCGGTCTAATGGTTTCCGTGTAATAATTTCTAAAGTGAGACATTTAAGTTTGTTTATAGGCATAATCGACCAAACGGTTTTGGAGTTATACACATCTGAAATTTGGTTGTTAATTTCTCAATAACTAGAAAAATACAAAACCGATTGAATTCAAACATGGTTATTAGTTGTAGAATAACAACGCTAAAATTCTTGCAAAATCTCGTGAGGATCGTATTACTAGAAAATTTTTAAAAAATCATTGAGAATTATTGAAAAAATTTCTATTTCCGAAACTGTTCGTCCGACATTTCGTCTGAAATTTTGCGAGAGCCTTCAGAAAATTCTACTGCCAAGTTCCAAGTTTGAACACGATCGGATCTACATTCTTGGAGATCCGAGCAGTCTTGTGTGAGTTCAGTAGCTGGATGGGTGACCTTTGCCTCGATAACTTTCTTTTGAATGGAGATAGCGATTTGCAATTTTCAGGGTTAGATGCGTATCCGAATGGGAGTCTTAATTTCGTTTTTGGACATAATCGGTCGAACGGTTTCGGAGTTATACCCACCTGAAATATTATTTCCTCGATAACTAATACCTTTTCAAGTTCAATTTCGGGAAAAATATAATTTATGAAATTTTTTCTCCTCCGGGATGAAAAGTTCACTTTTAGTCCCTGTCACACGGGACAAAAGTACCCGATTCTCTCCCGGTGAGATGGCAAATGTGCGCATGCGGGTACTTTACTTTATCTCCCGGTTACCTAGCAACCGCGTGTTTATATCTCAAGTTGATGACAGCTGACTAGCTGAGTCAAAAAAAGGTTAATTATTTCAGTGAATACCGACAAATATAATAAAAGATGGATTTGATTAACTCTGATGAAAGTGAATTAGACGGAGAAGAAAAAAATTGTATACGCACCTAGGGAGAAAAGTAGGACATCCTCGCCCGCGATTGTCACCCTCGCCTTCGGCTCGGGTGACAATCATTCGCGGGCGTGAATGTCCTACTTTTCTCCCTCGGTTCGTAATATACTATTTCCGAAATTGAACGAAAAGGTAATAGTTGTAGAAAATCGACATAAAGAAGTGTGCAAAATTTTGTGATAACCATAGCCCTAGAAAATTTTAAAAATATTACGAAAGAATAAATTGCTTTAAGCAGTGAGGTGAAGTCAGGAGCTTTTGCGCGCATATTCTATTGTCCATTCTCCAGTATTGGACACTCTTAATCCAATTCACCAAGGTAATTTCGAAAAACACATTGTGAAAATTGGTTCAAGCCCTGTGGACAGGAGCTTTCTGGCGCTCTTGTTCAAACAGACAAATTATATCTCCGAAAGTATTGGTTTCTCAGAGTTGAGAATTATATGAATGTATTCTTATGATAGAACTGCATCATAAAGGAAATTCAATTCAAATAATAGTTCATTTATCAAGATTTAATGAGCAATCTGAGAATGAGAACTGCACCATGGAAGAAATCAAATTAAAATACCTGAAATAAATGCGACTCTCTCTTATAGAACAGGATGACACATACGAGTATTAACACAGATCATATAATAAATCATAGATAGAATCTACGTATGGGCATTATGGGCTCCGGCCCAGGGCCCCGTGGATACAAGGGGCCCACCGGCCACATTGAAAATAATTGAAATTGTAAAGAACATATCTAATATAAATATCTAAAATTAAAAATAAATTCCAATCACAAGGTTGGCAAATCTGAAATAAATCAAACCGTGTGCGCGTCTATCAAATAGAACAGGGAATTCCCCGTCGCTTGTTTCCTTGTCTATATGGTCTATTACTACCTAAGGAGACTTCTCATCGCCAAAGTAACACGCTGACAGCGTCACTGTTATCATTTTACCCAAATGTCTCTAATTTTCGTTTTATATCCGAAAATTGTCTCAAATGTTCAGGGGTTCAACTCCCTGATGAAGAATTCGACATCAAATTTGATTCTGTCCGGCCGGCCGACTGTTGGCACGATAACTTGAGAACGGAAAGGGATAGCGCCTTGAAAATTTTCAGGGTAGGTGGCGCACCCCAATATTGTACGACGGACAAGTTCGTTAATGGGCATAACCGGCCCAATGCTTTCCGACTAATAATTTAGTTTTCAACCTATACAGATCCGATCGAATTGATACTTTGTGTGTAATTGTGGATTACAAACTCAAAAGATGTATGTGTAATTTTGTAAGAATCGTAAAGAAGCGTAAAAAGCTTAAGTCAGACCAGATAGTATTGTCACTATGATGCCGTCAAATCTATAAAAAATAATTATGATAATATGAAATTTTTCCGCGAAAATGAGAAAGTGCAATTCTAATTATTTTTCAGGAAGAAATTTGGCAGAGATTGAATTTAGTTAATAAAAATCAAACAAGCCCTGGTGTGAGGTCAGGAGATTTTGAGCGTATGTTCTATTGTCCATTCTCCTATATTGGACAGTCTTAATCGAATTCACCATGGTGGGTTCTATTGTCCGATCTCAGGAGTACGGACGAATCGATATTCTACAACTAGTCAGCTAGCTTCAATTCGATCGAGTCTATATTTTTTGAGTTATCGAGGAAATAATATTCCAGATGGGTATAACTTCAAAACCATTGGGCGGATTACAGCCAACTTAACTCTCACATTCAGATGCGCAACCTACCCTGAAAAGTCCCTATCTCCTTTCGTTCGAGAATTATCGAGGCAACGGTCACCCAGCTACTGAACTCACACAAGGCTGCCCGGATCTCCAGCCAGGCCCGCCGTAAGCGGGCGTGCAAAGCGTGCACCGCACACGGGCGCCCGTCCAGGGGGGCGGCAAATCGAGCGACTCATCACGTTAATGCAAGTCATTGGTCGCATTCAGCGGACGAAACAGTTGCGCAACCGTTACCAAAACGTTCGGTGGCACATGCCCTACGAACTCAACACGTTGTGGAGCGGAGGCTATTTATGGAGCACATTTGATTTGTGCTAGGTAGCGGTAGCGTTAAGTGGCTGAGCGCTTCGTCCGCTGAATGCGACCATTGTCATAATACCCACCCCACCTTAAGTATTGGAAATGTCATCGCATGGAAAAAACCCGACCGCATCACGTTAACACCGCCATCTATTGGTATCCGTTAAAACTAAGATGCAAGTCCAGAAGTCGTCTGTCATTCTATGAAAAGCAGGACTGGCGAAGTTAGGGAAACCCCCTCTGTGCTTTCTTCTCAGTTGGCAGGCGTAGGTTGGGTACCCAAGGGGGATGATGATCCCCCCCAATGTTGAACGGAGTTGGCAAATTTTCAACACAGTTGGAAAATTTTCGAAGGAGTTGGAAAAAATTTCGAAGCAATGGAGTTGGAATATTTCTTGGTACCAATTTGAGCTGTTTGTCACTGTCAAGCGGCATTTTAAAAAGCTTTTATTTCTATTGAATTTAGCAACGTAAATATGTGAGTACCTACGCAGTTTGCTCCTTTTTTGGCGCTCTTGTTCCTCGGAACAGAGTGCTTATCAATTTGCCCAAATCTCTTGTAATTTTCGAATTTTTGAATGAAAATGGTCTTAAACGTTTTGGTTCGACTCACTGATCAAGAATCCGTGGTCAAAATCGATTCTGTCCGGTCCGGCCCTTTGTTAGCACGATAACTCTCGAACGGAATGAGCTAAACAGTTGAAATTTTCAGAGTAATCTCTGTTAAGTTCGTTATTGGACAAAATCGGCATAATGGTTTCGGAGTAGCAAAAACTAATTTTTTTCTTACATTACAAATTCAATTTTTTTTCAAGATGCAATTTCGCCATAAGAATTCAAAGATGTCATTTTCAACTTTGACAAGCTAACACTTTCGGAAATATGGTTTTTCAAAATTTCAATAATAAATCGAACTTCTATGTTTCCAACTTAGACCTTATTAAGTCTATGGTTTCCACAGAATGCTGTACTTAATTATTCTTTCTATGAATTGTTATACGATCTGTGTTCCGGAATTGGATTTTTTTTGGAATCCTTCGTGCACAGTTGTAAAATATTCAATGCTTTTCCCAAAAATTTGGCTTCGGCCCGTCTCTGACAAACTCAAATGTCGCTTTCAGATGCTCAACCTACCCTAAAAATTGCTATTAGTCGCTATCTCTTTCCGTTCTCAGGTTATCGTGACATAAATAATATTTTTTGATAATTTAAAAAAAAAATTTCTAGTGTTACTATTCTCATAAAATTTCACAATCGTATTTGTGTCAGTATTCTACAACTAGCTACCAAGTTGAAACTCGATCGGATCTGTATTGGTTGATGCCAAAATCATCACTCGGAAACCGTTGGGCCGATTATGCCCACTAACGAACTTGTCCGTCGTATCTGGACGCGCCACCTACCCTGAAAATTTCAAGTCGCTATCTTTTTCCGTTCTCAAGTTATCGTGGCAATGGACGGCCAGGCGGCCAGCCGGCTGGCCGGATAGAATAAAATTTGACCTCGAATTCTTCGCCACTGAGTCGAACTTAATCGTTTAAGACCATTTTTGGCAAAAAATTCGTACATTACAGACATTTGGGTAAAATGATAACGCGATGTTCCTCAGAACATCCGCATAAAAAAGTTTAATTTAAAAAATACAAGGGTGCTGAAAATTATTAATCCTAGCTAGCTGAGGTTATTTCATTGGTCATTTTGCATTCAATCATACATTATTTAATAGAACAAGAGATATTTTATATCATGATGATTTACGAATTTTGAATAAAACTAGAAATAAATATGACATGTCTCTTATCGGTAGATATGATGACAGAATCGATTTTCACCACGGATTATTGATCTTCGTTGAGTTATTTTTCTTTTTTTCCGCCATAATGAAAAAACATTAATTATCCTTTTTTTGACAAAATTCAGAGTAAGTAGTCGTAGGGCGGCATATTCGGTATTGCACGCGGGCGATGAAACAGCTAGCGGCGGGCCTGTCTCCAGCTATATAGATCCAATCGTGTACAAACTTGGAACTTGGTAGTAGAGTTAGGTTCTGAAGTCTCAGCTATGTCGGATGAATAGTTACTGATTTATAGAATTTATTTCAATGATTTTTCAAAAAATTTCTAGTTAACGAACCTCATGCAATTCCGCATGAATTTTCGCCTTGGCATTCTACAACTAATAACCATGTATTTAAATTGAATCGGTTTTGAATTTCTCGAGTTATTGAGGCAATTACAACCGAATATCAGATGGGTATAACTCCAAAACCGTTTGATCGATTATGCCTAGAAAAAAAAGCAAATGTCGCATTCAGATGCGCAACCTAACCTGAGAATTTCCGTTTTCAGGTTATCGTGACATAAATAATATTTTTTAATAATTTTTTAAAACATTTCTAGCGATACAATTCTCGCAAAATTTCACAAACATCCTTAAGTTTGTATTCTTCAATCACTCACCAAGTTTCAATGTGATCAGATTAGTAATCGTTCAAAACAAAATCACTACTCGGAAACCCTTCGGCCGATAATGTCCATTAACGAACCGTCGTATTATTATTATTATTTATTATTATTGATAAGGGGGTTACGTTGCACCGCGACCTTGAGATCTATTGTGCCCCCCAACAGAGCTGTTCTCACCATTACGCCATCTACAGCTCGCCCTCCAGTTCCAGAGTATAAATGAACCTCAATATAACCGTCGTATTGGGAAGCACCACCTATCCTGACAATTTAAAGTCGCTATGTCTTTCCGTTCTCAAGTTATCGTGGCAACGGCCAGCCGGACAGAATCAAATTTGATCTCGAATTCTTCATCAGTTAGTTGAACCTAGTAGTTTGAGACCATTATCGGCAAAAAATTCGAAAATTACAGACATTTGGGCAAAATGATAACGCGATGTTCCCCAGAACATACGCGCAAAAATACAACGCCCTGATTTAGATATTTGTGAAGGCACTAAATTAATTGTGTCATTAAAATAGTTCGTGAACAACGTACGACACCAATCCGATCAGAAGCTGAAGGAATATGAAGAAAAAGCTACAAAACAGGACTGGTTTCCAGATAAGTCCGCAGATAAAATCTCAGTAGGTATATGGCGCTCAAAAAATTAAGAGACGCTAAACGTTGCGTTAGTTTCTGATTATGGATTCAAATAAAATAAGTCTAGTCTATGAGACATCTAGCAAAAAAAAATCAAATTTTCAATGGATTTGCAAGACAAGAATATGGAAAGCATAGATCTGGAAAGTATACGTAAAATTATTGATTGTTATCCAGATGACGTAGACGAACATTTTTTAGTGAATGAGTGTAATCAGTTGAAATCTTAGTTACTACAGTCTGAGCCAGAGTCTTACACCTTCTTGCTGTGAAATTGTTATGCTAGTTTATGAAAAGAAACTTGTTGATGAGAATTGTTTCCCAAATTGTTATACGACATTAAAGATTTCTTTAACGTTGCCTATAACTTGCTGTGAAGCAGAGCGCTATTTTTCCGGGATATCTTACGTAGAGAACAAATATAGGACAACAACGTCGAACTAACGACTGACTTATTATCGGCCTAGGCCGCTTACTGTGATATTTGTAATAATAATAATAATAATAATAAATTGTAATTTATAGGAATTACTATGTGATGAGTATATTTAGGATTATGCAGCACAAAAATGCCGAAAGGTAATTTTATAATTTACATGCGTACGCAAGTCATATTAAATAAATAAAATATTTTATTGTGACCTATACAGTACACCTACATCATTCAAGAATACAGTTTTTTGAGGGCCCCTAAGTAGTATTAGCCCAGGGCCCCACAAATTCACGATCCGCCCCTGCATTCTGTGAAAACATAGAAGTACGATTCATTATTGAAATTTCGAAAAAATCGTATCACCGAAAGTATTAGCTTGTTGGAGTTGAAAATGATATCAATGGATTTTTAGGGTGAAACTGCATCTTAAAAAAAAATTATTTTGAAATTTGTAAGTTAGAAAAAAAAGTATTTTTTCGTTGCTCCGAAACCATCTCGCCCATTTTGGCCAATAGCAAACTTAACCGATATATTTATCTCTCTAACCTACTCTGAAAAATTTCAACTGCCTAGCTCATTCCGTTCGAGAGTTATTGTAGAAATTTTTTTTTTTATTTTAAAATTTTTTTTGATACTTTACAGTAACCCGATCAATACAAAACTTCAAATGCGTCTAAAGCTCATGATTCTACAATTTGGGGCTAAATTTCAGATAGATCGAGTGATCGGTTTCGGAAATATTCATAAGAAACGTTTTTAGTAAAATCGGCCATAACTCCGAAACCGCTTGATGGATTTCGCCCGTTAACGAACTCGTCCGAGATATTTACACTCCAAACCTACTCTGCAAATTCCAATCCTCTAACTCCTTTCGTTCTAGAGTTATCGTGTTAACGGCCGGCCGGCCGGACAGAATCGATTTCGACCACGGATTCTTGATCAGTGAGTCGAACCAAATCGTTTGATACCATTTTCAGCCAAAAATTCGAAAATTACAGACATTTGTGCAAATTGATAAGCACTTTGTTCCGAGGAACAAGAGCGCCAAAAATACGTAATTACTACGACCTCTATGTAGAGAGGAAAACGTTGCGTAGTTATCTGACAGAAAAATTACTACCTATAACCTAACATTTTCAAAATATACCTACACGGTGAATTGTGTCAAACTTTCATGGCCAACCTGGATACTTTATAAAAGTGAATGCAGTATATGTATTGCGGAAAATACTACATATCATAACTCCGGCCGAAAATTGAATTAATGTCGTTTTTGGCGCTCTAGTTCCTCGGAACTGAGTGCTTATCAATTTGCGCAAATGTCTGTAATTTTCGAATTTTTCGATGAAAATGCTCTTAAACGATTTGGTTCGACTCACTGATCAAGAATCCGTGGTCGAAATTCTTTCTGTCCGGCCGGCCGGCCGGCCGTAGGCACGATAACTCTCGAACGGAATGAGCTAGACAGTTGAAATTTTCAGAGTAGGTTTGGGAGATAAATATCTCGGCTAAGTTCGTTATTGGGCAAAATCGAACAGATGGTTTCGGAGTAACAAAAAAAAATTTTTTATTTACGAAACAAATTCCAAATTAAATTTTTTTCAATAAGTAGTTTTACCATAAGAATCCAATGATATCATTTTTAACTCTAACAAGCTAATACTTTCGGAGATATGATTTTTCAAAATTTCAATAATAAATCGTATTTCAACGTTGTCACAGAATGATATTCTATAATTATTATTATTATATTATTCTATGTATGAATTGTCATAATGTCAACTTATTTTCCTGAGACATGACATTATCTAATCAATCGAAGAATTGTGAGCGAAGTGAGAAAAATCTCAGTTGTTTGCTCCGAAATTAGTTTTTCTCAGAAAAGTCTTACATTTCGGAACGGAACATGAAGTAAGAGATCTGAGAGTATTGAGACTGCTTTTCATCCATAGACATAGATATAACTCTCGAACGGAATGAACTAGGTAGTTGAAATTTTCAGAGTAGGTTAGGGAGATGAATATCTCGGTTAAGTTCGTTATTGGGCAAAATTGGCCAGATTTAATTTGATTTCTTCGATGGTGTAGTTCTCATTCTCATGATTGCTCATTTAATCTTGATAAATAAACTATTATTTGAATTGCATTTCCTTTATGATGCAGTTCTATCATACGAATACATTGATATAATTACCAACTCTGAGAAACCAATACTTTCGGAGATATAATTTGTCTGTTTGAACTAGAGCGCCAGAAAGCTCCTGTCCACAGGGCTTGAACCCATTTTAATTATTACAAAAGGTAGTTTCCACAACACCTAGGACTTACAAGCGTGGGCTTTTTTAGAGTAGCCATATTTTCTCTAAAACAAGTGGTTTTCAAACATAAAAAATGTTCTAATACCTCGCGAAAATATTCTCAAGTTGTGATCGTCTACTCATTTTCCGATTTGGGTCTTTCGGAAATTTAAAAATTATCACATGGCCATTTTGTAAGACTTAAATCGACTCCAGTTGCACAACATCGATGAAGGATTGTAAATGAAAACTATATACGCACTTATTCACCGAATTTACGCTGAATCAATAAATATCACTCAAAAAATGATCACATTTACACTCTAAAAACTCATATGCACTCATTTAACACAACATGTTACACAATAAACCTTAATAACCTAAATTAATGAAACCGGGTGAAGATTCTCAACCTATAACTTTCCTCTCGCGGCGCGTTAGACGCATAATGGTCGTAGATCTCTGTGACATTGTTGCATTTGTTTAAGAGGGCGGTAAAAAACGTGATTCATATAATCTTTCTGATTAATCATTGCTTGAGGTTGACTATGAAACCGTAGGGAGACTCAGGAGCTTATTCGGAATTTCGTTCTAATTGCATTAGACTTCAGGGGTGGAGAGCATCCCCACTTTGCACATTTTATATAGGCGATTTTTGGTGAAATTATATATTTTGATTTTCTATACCTTCTATCAAAAAAAGACCTTCAAAAAAATCCTGTACAACTGAAGTATATATTATTGTTTTGTCGCACTTTAATTCAATTATATTAAAGCCTATCTCGAAAAGATGTCTGCCCAAATTATTTTTTTTCTATTTCTGATACCTAGTCATGATGTCTGTTCGTTATAGCCCGAATACCAGAACCTCGACTTGGGGGTTAAGTACCTTGTTATATATCTCGATTCAGGCTGTCCCTATAATGCCAAATTATGTGCGTTCCTTGACATGAAAAGTCAATAATAATCATAATTGTATCATACAAGTCTTTCAATCCATCATTTATATCTGATGGATCAGATCCACCAACAGTCCTGTATAAACTTTTCTGATATCTTCTTTCAAATGATCAAACTTGAATCTTAGTTGATCCGATGACTTTGTTGTTCCTTCTTACTATTTTTTTCCAAGCTAGATTCTAAAACATAACTAATATCTCTTATATTATAAAGATGCATTCCATTATTATACGGTGTTACAAATAAGTGATATATATTGATCATTAAAAAAACAAGCGCTCTAAGGCTCCTGACGTCACGTGAGTGATTCATTTTCTTTCCTGGTCCATTAGGCCAGTGAAGCGGCATGATTTGAAATCTGAATTCTTTATTTGATATCTTTCTAATGATTTTTTCTTTTACAGATGAACTCAATCAAGTCATCAAAAAGATTAAAGATAAGCGTCCCAATAATACCACAAGAAACGAGTACATGAACATTTCAGCAAATCCATGTTGCAGCAATGATTCTTCGCCAACCCACGAATACATGAATTTTAGAGCACCAACCAGTATAAAGTAGAAGTAGATCCAAAAATACGTTTTAGTATTTTTTGTATATCTCCGTGACTGTGAAAATTGTTTAGTAGATAGTTTATTTATAACTCTTTTGATATAATTTATGTTATTTTATATATTTGTATTTGACCACGTGTATATTGTTTCTATAGTATAATATTATATCTAAATGCATTTATTCTCTCAAACATTTTGTCACCAACTTGTTCTGTCCTAAGAGAGACTACTTGTACCCCTGGCTAGCTATATAGCTTGAGACTATTTTATTATGACGCCATTCTCTTTATAGCGATGTTAAGTCTAGAGGTACAGATCTCAGGTAGGGATTTGTTGACAAGAGAGAGAATGTCACTTAAGTAACTCTCAGACTCTAGAACAACCTGGAAGGCATTTATAGGTTGAGACTGTGGTAGGTAGAAAACAAGACTAAGCCATAAATTAGGGTGACCAGACGTCCGTCATTGCGACGGACAGTCCGTCATTCGAACAAGATGTCCGTCATTAACAAGCGTCCGTCAAAGTCCGAGCCGCGATATTTTCACGATCTTGTAGTATCACGCGAAATAAAATAACAGAAATAACTATGGACCTGAAGTGCTGCTGTTTCGGAAATTGGGGAGGACCTTTTTGGCGCTCTAGTTCCTCGGAGCTGAGTGCTTATCAATTTGCCCAAATGTCTGTAATTTTCAATTTCTTCGATGAAAATGGTCCTAAACGTTTTGGTTCGACTCACTGATCAAGAATCCGGGGTCCGGCCTGCCGGCCGTAGGCACGATAACTCTCGAACGGAATGAGCTAAACAGTTGAAATTTTCAGAGTAGGTTTGGGAGATAAATATCTCGGCTAAGTTCGTTATTGGGCAAAATCGGACAGATGGTTTCGGAGTAACAAAAAAAAAATTTTTTTTTATATAACAAATTCCAAATTAATTTTTTTTCGATAAGCAGTTTTACCATAAGAATCCAATGATATCATTTTTAACTCTAACAAGCTAATACTTTCGGAGATATGATTTTTCAAATTTTCAATAATAAATCGTAATTCTACGTTTTCACAGAATTATATAATTATTCTATGTATGAATTGTCATAATGTCAACTTATTTTCCTGAGACATGACATTGTCTAATTCCTTGCTAATAGTTGGTTGGAGAAACGTCAAAATCGACTCAGAGAGACGGGGTCTGAAAACGGCCGTTCTAGGCAGTTTTCGGGTCTGAAAGTTGACGAAAAGCGAAGATAAGGGTAAAAAACCGTCAAATAAACCCCCATGTGGCGATTTCATGTCGAAAAGTGAAAATTAAGAATATATATCCCAGGTAAGTACCGACGTTTTATTCTAATACCGGAGATCGACAAGATCGTACGAGGAGCCCGATAGCCCGGTGGTCTAATCCGTCGAGTTTTCGGTTTCGGAACGAGAGAAGGCGGGCTCAAATCCCGGAAAGGGAATTACACTTTTTGGCGCTCTAGTTCCTCGGAACTGAGTGCTTATCAATTTGCCCATATGTCTGTCATTATCGAATTTTTGGCTGAAAATGGTTTCAAACGATTTGGTTCGACTCACTGTTCAAGAATCCGAGGTCGAAATCGATTCTGTCCGGCCGGTCCGGCCGTTAACACGATAACTCTAGAACGGAAGGAGTTAGAGGATTGGAACTTGCAGGGTAGATTTGGAGCGTAAATATCTCGGACGAGTTCGTAAATGGGCCATCTAGCGGTTTCGGAGTTATGGCCGATTTTAGTAAAACACATTTTTTATGAATATTTCCGAAACCGATCACTCGATCTATCTGAAATTTAGCATCAAATTGTAGAATCATGACCTTTATACGCATGTGAGGTTTTGTATTGACCAGGTTACCGCAAAGTGTAAAAAAAAAAATTAAAAATTAAAAAAAAAAATTTCTACAATAACTCTCGAACGGAATGAGCTAGACAGTTGAAATTTTCAGAGTAGGTTTGGGAGGTAAATATCTCGGCTGAGTTCGTTATTGGGCAAAATCGGACAGATGGTTTCGGAGTAGCGAAAAAAAAAATTTTTTTTAAGCAACAAATTTCAAATTCAATTTTTATTTAAGATGCAGTTTCACCATTAAAATCCATCGATATCATTTTCAACTTCGTACTTCTATGTTTTCACAGAATGCTATAATTATTCTATCTAAGCTTTATTATATGATCTGTGTTCATCGTACATTTCATCCTGTTCTATAAGAGAGAGTCAAATTCAGTTCAGCTATTTTAATTTGATTTCTTCCATGGTGCAGTTCTTATTCTCAGATTGCTCATTTAATCTTCATAAATAAACTATTATTTGAATTGAAATTCCTTTATGATGCAATTCTATCATAAGAATACATTGATATAATTCCCAACTCTGAGAAACCAATACTTTCGGAGATATAATTTGTCTGTTTGAACTAGAGTGCCAGAAAGCTCCTGTCCACAGGGCTTGAACCCATTTTTGTTATTCTTTTAGTCTGCACAGGTCCGTCCGTCATGGTCTTGCGGAAGTAGGACCTTTTTTTTTAGTCTGCACAGGTCCGTCCGTCATGGTCTTGCGGAAGTAGGACCTTTTTTTTTAGTCTGCACAGGTCCGTCCGTCATGGCCCTAGAAATGATCTGGTCACCCTAGCATAAATATTTCTTATAATTTGCTCAAATAGTCAATATAACTTCCACAATAATCTAATTTAATTTTCTCAATCTAGTCCGGCCAAATTAGACCAAATAATAAGAGTAAAGTTACATAAATTCCCACCAAGCTGAAAATCAGTAAGATTGTTTAAAATATCATTAAAATAAAATTTGAAAGTTCCCCATCTTTTCCCTGTAAGGAAAAAATTTTATTCAAGGTCAAAGGTCAAAAAATGAGTTTTTCGCGATTTTCAGCAAAACGGTAAGTTTTATCATAAAAATACTTCAGACAAAAATTGTAGATCATAATATTATCTACAAAAAATTTGTTCATACATTTTCTCTACGAGCCACCGTTTTTGAGATATAATGATTCAAAAAGTTGTAATCGTCATAATATGCATGAGTACGCCATATGTATATCTGGACGGTGTTATGCAACAACCGTTTAAACCACAAACTCTGAGAAATTAATGTTTTTGTTGAAAAACGTTCAATAAGAGATAAAGAACAATACGCAAAAATGATCTAACTGCTAACCCATAGACAAGAATCTTGTCTATGGGTTAGCAGTTAGATCATTTTTGCGTATTGTTCTTTATCTCTTATTGAACGTTTTTCAACAAAAACATTAATTTCTCAGAGTTTGTGGTTTAAACGGTTGTTGCATAACACCGTCCATCTCTATAGTTGTAATATATCGCACCTCCGCTCAAATAACGTCATAACTCGATTAAATGTTAAATACTTTATTTTGTACCATTCTTATCAGAATATCACATACTTTATGCTCACAAAACGTCATAGACGTAGTTCGATTATTTGTCACTAGATGGCGCTTATGACGTTATATTGTTTCCCGAAAGTTGTGCCGCGGCGAACATAAACAGTGTCATGTTACGACTTGCGCGAGGTGATCATTCGGGCGTTGTTCAGTAAAAGTGAATTGTGTCGATTCAAGACAGTTTTTGTTAACGAGGTAAGTAAAATTATTTTCTTTTTTTGCAACTAAACTGATGCTTGTCGTGTTATGCCAGTATACGTGATTGAAAAAATTCAAGTAACACATTTCTTGATCACTAATACTGACCTATGACAGTATACATGATTGAGACTATACAACTAACATATTTCTTCATCACTAATACTGACCTATGCTGAGCTATGACAGTATACGTGATTGAGACAATACAACTAACATATTTCTTGACCACTAATACTGACCTGTACTAATGTATGACAGTAAATGTGATCGGGATGATAGCGGAATACGTTTTTATTAGATGATAAGACTGAATTATGTAGAGTTTTGACTTTATTCATAAATGAATCGACTGAAAATAAAACTATAGTCGAATTTAAGCGAATAACCGGAACAGTGTGGTTTATACCAATCCCTTGCTATTATAACCGATCGGTTATGTTTAGCAAGGGATTGGTCTTAACCGCACTGTTCCGGTTATTCGCTTAAATTATACTTATGTGTCAGCAAGAAAACTGATTTGCGTTCAATTATGCTAGTGTTTTTGACTATGATTATTAATAATGTATGTAATAATGTAATTACGCATAATGTTTTCTATTGAATTCCCTGAGGTCATATTATTGTTTTCTTTTAGTTTAATACCTTAAAAAATGTTTAGGTAGCTATTTAATTGTTCTTAACTAATTGTCTTGTTCATCTTGTTCTCAGGTGGTATTCGGTTTGGCGGTGTATACACATGTAACTATGTCCAGATCCAGAAAAATATTGTCATTATGTCTGGAACCCAATGACCAACATAACACAGTAACTGATGACTTGTCTATTGTGGCAGAAGATACAAAACCAAAAGATGTTGAAGAAAATTGTGACACCGCAAATAAAGAGAATACATATAATTATATAAATGAACCTACTACTACTACACACATTCCCAACTTACAAGTAGAATGTAATAGAAAAGAGAATGAAGACTGCAAGAACCCGAATCTACGGGAGAAGTAACAGACGATTATGTTAAAGATCATGATTATAAATTGCCTCCTAAAAAGCGTAGCAAGAATTTAGTAGTTCCTCGTCAGCGATCATCTAGTACTTCATCTACAAGTTCCTCTTGGTCTAGTTCATCTTCATCTAGTTCATCCTCATCTAGTTCGTCCTCATCTAGATCATCTATTTTATTTTGATAGAAGTTCATTTTTAGACTCACTGGTAGGTACAAATTGTGATTTTAAATAGGTACTGAAGTACCTAGACCTAGATTATTTAATTTTGATAGAATATTGTTGATTTTTTTTTAATTAAAAGTTTCTTAATTTGTTTTATTTTTGCAATACTAAAGAGGTGTACTACCCTCGTTTTAATTAAACTGTTGATTGTTTTGAAGTACATTTATTATTATGTTATTATGATAATATTATATATTATTTACCTACTTTTGATAATTGTTGTTTATTTTTCAGTTATAAGTTTGAAAATTTAATTGTCTTTATATAATAAGGCATTTCAAAGTCTGATATGTGTGTACTACACGTTATATGTAAGAATTTATTGTATTTTGTAACAAGTTAAACATACTTGTGTCATTATAATAAACAAATTATAGTAAAAGTTTGTTTTTTTCGTACATATAGTGTCACAACCCGGATTTTTTTCAATGTTTTTTCAGGATTTTCAGAGTACTAATAATATGAATTTATAGAGCTTAAAAAATCATTATAACTCGCTGAAGAACGTTTTCTTCTAAAATAGTTCCTTTTTTAATTATGATCAAAAAAGTAAACAAATTGAGTTGGGTAAACTTCAAATGTCTTTCCTGAAAAACTTAGTTTTTGGAGTTGTGACGTTATTTGAGCGGAGGTGCGATATGTTAAAATATTTTTCTATCGGTCATTGTAACTTACACTACTAATATAATGTAATATAATGTAATCATGTACTATTTTTACACGCAATAACTGGCTGTGATACGACATCTGCACTTTACAGGACGGGTAAAATAACAGTTTTCAAACTATTCGAGAAACAAAATTTAATTGAATGTGCTGAAGTTTTTAAAAATAGTAATTCTACTCCACAAGAAATTATTACTAACGGCATTCGCTTTCTTCTTTCTATGTACGGAGCTCCTAAAAAAACTACCGGCTTAGATAAGTATAGATATGCATGTTTCGTTAAAAACACCAAAAGTAAAAAACAAGCACAATTAGCTTGTCTTCCTCCAACCTCAGTTGCTGTTCAGCAACACCTTCTTAGGGTATATTACCAAGTTCAAGTGTGGCTTGGTTATCAGGTTATCAGCTAGACCCTACAGACTGGGGTTGGAAGTTGGTCAACAATTCATTAGAACCAGTGCACACTCTACTTCCACCTGCGCCGGAAAAACTGCTGAACTCGATTTTTTGCAACTGCAAAAAGGGATGCAGTGCTAAATGTGGTTGCAAAAAAGTCGGACTGTTCTGTTCTCCGGCATGTAAACATTGTCAAGGCCGGTTATTGTGCTCTAATATTAAATCACCAACAGTAGAGATTCCCTTTGATTGACAGTTTACATGCACTCAGGATGAAGATGAAGAAGAACAAGAACAAGAAAATCAAGAAGAAGATTTTGAGAGTTACGACTCGGACGATTAAATTTCACTACTTTTTGCGCGTATGTTCTGGGGAACATCGCGTTATAGTTTTGCCCAAATGTCTGTAACTTTCGAATTTTTTGACGAAAATGGTCTCAAACGATTTAGTTCGACTCCCCAATGAAGAATTCGATGTCAAATTTGATTCTGTCCGTCCGGCCGTTGCCACGATAACTTGAGAACGAAAAGAGCTAGCGACTTAAAATTTTCAGGGTGGGTGGCGCATCCCAATACGACGGACAAGTTCGTTAATGGGCATAATCGGCCCAGTGGTTTCCGAGTAATAATTTTGTTTTCAACCAATATAAATCCGATCGAATTGAAACTTGTAGATTGTAGATTATGAACTTAAGCACGTTTGTGAAATTTTGTGCGAATCGTATGGCTAGAAAATTTAAAAAAAATATTTTTGTTGTCACGATAACTTGAGAACGGAAAGAGATAGCGGCTTGAAGTTTTCAGGTTAGGATTTGCACCAGAACGCGACATTTCAGTTCGTTTATGAGCATAATCGGCCTAAAGGTTTTAGAGCTATAGCCATCTGAAATTTCGTTGTTTTTTGTTCCTCATTAACTCGAAAAATACTAAACCGATTGAATTCAAACATCGTAATTAGTTGTAGAATGCCAACGCGAAAATTCTTGCAGAATTGAAATCATTGAAAATTGAAAAAAAAAATTCTATATATCAGTAACTATTCATTTGAAATTGCTGAAATTTAGCAAGAGCCTTCATAACCTAACTCTACTGCCAAGTTTCAAGTTTTAAAACGATCGGTTGAATATTGTTGGAGATTCGAGCATTCTTGTGTAAGTTCAGTAGATGGGTGACCGTTACCTCGATATCTTTCGAACGAAAGGAGATAAGGACTTGCAATTTCCAGGGTAGGTTGCGTATCCGAAAGGGAGAGTGGGGTTCGTTTTTGGGCATAATCGGTCAAACGGTTTCCGAGTTATACCCACCTGGAATATTATTTCCTTGATAACTCAAAAAATAAATATTCGATCGAATTGAAGCTTGGTAACTAGTAGTAGAAAATCATCATAAAGACGTGTTTAAAATTTTGTAAGAACCGTACCTCCTGGAAAATTGGAAAAAAATTACGAAAAAAAAATTAATAACCGCACCCCTAGAAAATTTCAAAAAAATCACGAAAAAAAAATTGGTTCAAGCACTGACGTGAAGTCAGAAGCCTTTGCGCGTATGTTCTATTGTCCATTCTTCTGTATTGGACACCCTTAATCGAATTTACCATGGTAAATTATGTTGTCCATTCTCCTGTATTGGACACTTAATTCGAATTTACCATGGTAAATTCGAATTAAGAGTGTCCAATACAGGAGAATGGACAACATAATTTACCATGGTAAATTCGAATTAAGAGTGTCCAATACAGGAGAATGGACAACATAATTTACCATGGTAAATTCGAATTTACCATGGTAAATTCGAATTAAGAGTGTCCAATACAGGAGAATGGACAACATAATTTACCATGGTAAATTCGATTAAGGGTGTCCAATACAGAAGAATGGACAATAGAACATACGCGCAAAGGCTTCTGACTTCACGTCAGTGCTTGAACCAATTTTTTTTAACTTAAATTGTTTTTATCTTCTCAATCTCTGCTAATATCCATTTCTTTTCAATAGTTTCAAATTAAACAGGATCAAAACTGACCCGTGGAATAGGCCCACTGGGGAAACCACGTTAAAAAAACGCGCTAAGTACACTACCTCATAGGTGGCGAGGAAACTTGTGCATATTATGACGATTACAACTTTTTGAATCGTTATATCTCAAAAACGGTGGCTCGTATAGAAAAAAGTATCAATAAATTTTTTGTAGATAGTTTTATGGTCTACAATTTTTGTCTGAGGTATTTTTATGATAAAACTTACCGTTTTGCTGAAAATCGTGAAAAACTCATTTTTTGACCTTTGACCTTGAATAAAATTTTTTCCTTACAGGGGAAAGATGTGGAACTTTCAAATTTGGTTTTTAATGATATTTTAAACAATCTTACCGATTTTCAGCTTGGTGGGAATTTATGTAACTTCGAATGTCTAAATTGACCGGACTAATCATCCTACAGAGGAAATATAACCACCGATATTCTACAAAGTTTCGAAAGAATATCCCTATTCTTGGAGAAAGAGGAAATAAGACCGTATGTCCCTGACCGTTGTATCGTATAACCCTGATGGGATAGTTATCAAAAGTTATGATACTTAGGTTTCAACGTAATGTGCACATACTCAAATATAAACTATTATAGAACTGAAAATCATACAGAAAATATACCTACTCAAGGTAATATACTGATTCTTCAATTTACGTAGAGAGTAAAGAAGACAGCAACGACCTTTTCTGAGGTCCTACTTGACTCTATTCTATTCAGGTGGTTAAAGTCTCTCTCCAAGGGGAAATGCTCCCACAATTCTCTGATCGATTTTTTCATTCCAAAATATCCGTAGATGGATAGGCCATTCAGATTCAGGCGTATGAATTCGACCCACGTGGTTACGACGTTAACCTTCAATTTCAGGATAAAATATCTAGTCCAAAAGTTCTTTTTCTTTGATTCGCTTTGATCGAACTTTTTTCGGAATCTCGGAATATGTAATTTAGTTTTTGCAAGTTCTACAACCTGTAAACGTATTGTAACCACGCACTGTCATATATTAATGGCTCTGTGGAATGCTTGTAGTTTATGGTTAAATAAACTCATTATTATTATATACTGTAGGTCCTTTCGACCTCAACAAAAAGAGAAACCAACAAAGGAACGGGGGGAAAAGAAAACCGCCTTCCTTACGCCAAGCAAACAATCCACTTTCGTGTATTTCAACTAATCAGATCTCAATAAAATCGATGATCCAATAAATACTGATTAGTGTTCACCTTGACTTGGATTCAATTGAAATACTATATGTATTTATTGTATTTCAATTTTAACCTCAAAGAAAGGTGGTCCTTTCAACTCGAATCTAAAGACGCAATTAAATCTGCCAATGAAACCTGAATCTGTCATTTGGAGCTAAACAACGATCACTTCATTATCGACCTTTAATCGATATGAGATCAATGAACTCTATACTAACTGGAAGGGATACGTCCATACAAAGTGCGTTTGAAAAGTGAGTCAGGGGCAACGAAGACAAAGATAGCACTATTTACGGTAACCTGTCTTTGTTGCACTCATACAAGTGAGTTATGTTTATCTGCATGAATTATCTTTAACTTTGAAATTCAGGTAGTTTGGGGATTACCTTCGTTTGGAATGTGCAATATTATTGAAGATGAACATTTATTTCGTTTTGGTATGCCATTAGTTCAGCTCCCTTTATCGTGTGAAGTTTAAAAAGTACAGAATTTTGTTAGTGCAAGTTGTGATTGGCCATAGTTTCAGACTTTTGATAGTTTTAACAATAAATAAAAATGGTTATAGGTATATTGTGTAGCGTTTGGATGCAAGAACGAGCAAGATTATCGGCGAATATCTTTTCATGTGTGAGTTTATAATATTTAGATTTGAATATAAAATAATAAATAGGTATCAATAGCAAGAACATTGATGGATTTAAGGTGGATTTATTGTTTATAGGTTTCCATTCAAACGACCTGATATACTAAAGTTATGGATTTTGGCAGTTCGCAGGAAGAAATGGGCTCCATCTAAAACAAGCAAACTTTGTGGGGAGCATTTTCTTCCTACTGATTACATAGTGACACCTGGATGTACCTCTAAATTATTCAAACCAGATGCTGTTCCTAGTATATTTTCATATACCAAGCATTTGTTACCGAAAATTGTTGAACCTCGACGGAAAATAAGAAAAGTGGTAGGTACCTTATGCGGTGTATATATGAAAAAAATATATTTGGATCCATCTTGGAAGGAAATGAACGATTTTTTTTTCTCAGGAATTGTCTGTGGATGTTGATAATGAGAATGTTACTGAGCATACCTTATCACCTACAGATGTTGATTTACCGTCAACTTCAAGAAGCCCACAAGTTAAAACGTTGACTGATCATGCCACTCAAACTGTTTCATCTAATGAAGATACATTATTACGAAGAAAAGTCAAAACACTTAAACCTCCGGTTATTCAAGAATTTTTAGTTGAGGAATGTCATGAAAATTCAAATTATTCGGAAAATAACAACATTATATTTGAAGTGCCGAATGTATCACCACAGTATAGGCAATTAAATTTAGAGTTGCAAGGAAAAAATGCCCCAGTAAGACAAAAACTTACAAAACTGGTTTTATTTAGCAACTGTTAAATAATTTTTATATAAGTAGTAGTAGCAGCTATATGTATGTACAGTGTATTTTAATAATATTTAAATAATTTTTGCACATCTGATTTTCTTTAAATTTTATTTACCAACCACATAGGAGAACAGTTAAAATTTGACTTGAACCATGCACTATTTGCTTTATTACTTGAAAATTGATGAATTGTTCACAAATAAATTCACGCTTACTTCTAATTAAGCATGCAACATTTAAAATATTCAAAAGAAGTCGCGAGCGTTCTATTAACTTTTCATTTTATTTACCAACCACATAGGAGAACAGTTAAAATTTGACTTGAACCATGCACTATTTGCTTTATTACTTTAAAATTGATTAATTGTTCACAAATAAATTCACGCTTACTTCTAATTAAGTATGCAAAATAAAATATTTAAAAGAAGTCGCGTGCGTTCCATTAACTTTTCATTTTATTTACCAACCACATAGGAGAACAGTTAATATTTGGCTTGAACCATGCACTATTTGGTTTATTACTTGAAAATTGATGAATTGTTCACAAATAAATTCACGCTTACTTCTAATTAAGCATGCAAAATTTAAAATATTCAAAAGAAGTCGCGAGCGTTCCATTAACTTTTCATTTTATTTACCAACCACATAGGAGAACAGTTAAAATTTGACTTGAACCATGCTCTATTTGCTTTATTACTTTAATCCTGATAAATAGTTCAGAAAAAAAAAATCACGTTTACTTCTAAATAAACATACAAAATTTAAAATAAACAAAGAAATTCGCGAGCGTTCCATTAACTGCAATGAGATAGAAAGAGATAGATATCCGTAAGCAATGCGGGTTGCCTAAGAAATCGGTTTGCCTCACTTTTCTCCCAAGGCGAGTCCCTTCCAGGTATATATAGAGTTCACTGTATGAGATTCGGAGCAGTAGCTTCCTGTCCGTAGATGGCGCTACCAGTATCGAAATTCATTATTCACTACACAAAACTTGAGCCTGCCACAATATAAGCCCAAGATATCACGAACAAGATAATTCCGCATAAATTTAGACAGACCCAGACCCGATGACACACTAACAAAAATACCACGAGTTGACAGGAAGGGTTCCCCCTCATCAGAAGAATAGTGGGGGTTGGTTGGGATGTACCATCCTTAGTTGTTAAGCTCCATTCTCCATAACGATGGCTTAAGTGCAAAACGTCGTAACCCTCCGACTATTCAAAATTTCGATTTTGGCGCCTTCCAAAGCATTGGGTTAACCAAAACTTTAAATATGATATTCAAATATGTTACAAACAATTTAACATCATCATCATGTAATGTTCAAATACTGATTCACGAAAAGTTCTTTGAAACCAGAAGGTTTTTTGTTTCCCCTGGTCAGTTTTAGTTATTGGGGATACGACGTGTTGCACTTAAGCCATCGATAAATGTTTATTTGGGTGGCCTGTTATTGCACCATTCATCAGACGTAGTTCGATCACCTCCAGAGCGAGATTTTTAAATTCAATGGTTGAAGAAGACACCTCAATAACGAGCCTTGACTGACTGAGGTTGTCCAACTGCACCATTCAGAGGAAAATTTTGCAAAGGGCTGATGTACGACAGATAGGCAGTGATGGTACCGCCCCAGTATATGCTGAGCGTGCTCCTTACTTAGCCAATGCATCTGCTGGCACGTTACCAGGAATTTCAGCACGAGGGGGCACCAGATAACCTTCAGAGCAATATTAATGCCCAGCATGCGCAGAGCATCAGTGCATCCTACATTATTCCATTGGATATGTGTTGATCTTGATATCAGAGACAGATTTTAGTGCTTCTTGACTGTAACTGTAATAGTTAAGAATACTAAAACTTAATTTCCAAGTGAGAATATACCTTGTATTGAAATATGCAATTGAAATACGAACGCTTAATTTTCAAATGAGAAAACACATTGTATTGGGATAATTTAGAATGCGACAGATAAAATCCAAGATGGGAGTATACATTGTATAAGCCGCCGCCGGATATTTGTTCGAATTAGAACCGATAAGATATTAATCTCGTGCAGAATGCATTGTTGCTAGTTAACTCTGTATAAATTAAGAAACCACGCGTTAGCCGAAAATTAATGGGTTTGGATTTCCTGCGGGACCCTAGGAGAGCGCATTCCGACAGCCACAGCCAGTGCAGATCATCGAGCTTTCTGAAGGCGTATTCCATTGGAAAAACCAGTGGTGCATTGAGTTCATCAGTGCAATTAATGTTGCACTGGTTTCCCGATGGAGGACGTCAAAATTCTTCAATGGAATACGATTCATGCACTACTCAGTGCGCACGAGTTCTACCATTGGAATTCGCTATAAGAAATCCACATGAGTAGAGTAATGGTACGGGATTCAATTTTTGTTGAAGTCCGGAGTTAGGGACAAGTTGTGGAAGCTTGTGATAGGGTTCGATGTAAAGTTAAAATAATCGTCGGTACTACAGTTTTGTTAGAATCTCGTTTAATTCGAATTTCAGCGGAATCTGAGTGATAGTTTCTGAAATTTTAAATTTTTCAAGAAAATAAATGTTTTTTCTCTAGTGATACGGTCCTGACGATTCCTATCTCTATGCGTAAAGCCCATTGCATAAAGAAAGAAAGGAGGGATAGGCCTACTTTGACTCATTCTTTGGTTTAGTGTGACTGGAAGGAGCTTCCTATACTCATGTCTCATACTCAATGGTAAGCTAAAGCCTTAGATTAGAGGTTTAGGTTACCTAGTTTATGACTCGAAAAAACCACAATTCGTAAAGTAAATATGTATAGACGTTTACTTTATGCTTTTAGTGCTTTTAGTAAAGGATGGAAAAAGAAGAAGTTTGATTTGTGCTCATGCCTTCATTTGTACGTCGCTGCCGTCACTTGTCACTCCATTTTATTCTTAGTTATCTGTGCACTTTATTTATATTAGCACAGATTAATCTGTGATATTAGTCTATATATTTGTATTCTGTGATATTAGTGTTCTGTGCTGTGCAGTGTGCACACTACACTGACTACACATTTGTCACTTGTGTTCTGTGACTTACACCTTTATTATTAGTGTTCTGTCAGAGACAGTCTCTGTGTCAGTTTGAGTAGTGTAGTGTGCTAGGGATAGGAAATGTTGGGTTTCGGCCTAATTGGAATAATCACGATGAGAGAATACATCGAATCTTCGTTTAAATCGAATTGAGATTTAGTATTTATGCCATGGTAATTCCATTCATGAGCATTTATACAATTTAAAGTTCCTTTAGTTGGACGATTCTACAAGCATTTACCATAACCCTTGCCATAATTATCTAATATCCGAATTGTTCAAACATGGTGAAATTTTTCCAACAAACAACTATATTTAATTATAGCTGGGACCAGGTTGCTCAAGGCTTTTGGCGGAGATACCCCAATCCTAACAGGTAAATAGCAGTCTCATATATTTTCAGCATGTATTTTATTCATCTCAAATTTCCATAGAATATATATATAGCTTTTCAGTTTAATGAAAAATTACTATTACTTTGCCTTTTTAGGGATAATTCTTTCCATTTTACCAGAATGGTTTAATAATAATCATAATTCATTGTTATAGCAAACATGTTTTAACTGAAGATACAGTTGAAAGACGGATAACTCCAGAAGGACAACTTATCACAAAAAGATTGTTGAGTAAAACAAATTCCATACCAAAATGGGCTGATAGATTTGTGCAGAAAGCTCAGGTCAATATTGTAGAAGAATCAATTGTTGATCCGAAAACAAAAACATTAACAACATATACAAGAAATTTAGGATATACCAAAGTTTTGGTGAGTTATAGAATAAACTCTGTACAGGATATGTCATCAAAGTTTCCCTAAATGTTTTCAGGCAGTAACTGAAAAAGTTGTCTATAAAGAAAGCAATGAGAATCCTGGAAAAACAGTGGTTTTGAGAACTGCTGTATTTGATTCACAAGTTAAAGGGTTCAGTAGAGCAATCTGTGCATTTGGATATGAAAGGTTCAAAAAAAACTGCAATAAAATGGTAGGTGTTCACTCTTTTTCGAAATATGAGTATCAAGCTTAAGATTTTTCTGTTGTAAAATTTTTTTTTCAATATTCTCGATGTCTTATGTTGTAATAGATACTATCTTAATGGACTTTAACCCTTATTATCCATAAATCATTTATTCAGATTAATAAACAGAAAAGTCCTTGAAAATTGAATAGTATTAATGGTTTTATAATACTGTTTCTTGCCCTAAATGTATTTCAGTATCAGGTTGTTTACATTGTAGGAGATATTATATTCTGATGAAATAACTGTCAAAATGCTTGTTTATTTCTTCTTCAACTTATGATGTTTGTAGGTGGGTGGATTTGAGTATGTTCTATCTGGAATGTTCCCCAGCAACAATACCTCAGTTATAACGACGTCAACAGTAACATCAAAACTGAAAGACGCAGCCAAAAATGCTTCGGAGTTGGCAAAAGCCAAAGCAGCCTCTAAGGTCCCACTTTATGTGAAATTGCACTGAAATATTCGCACTATTTAAAAATAAAAATCGCAATAATCAACTAATGGTTCAAGTGTAATGAAATGATAATATTTCTAGCATTATTTGTTGATTAATAGTTTGAGAACTTAACAAGAAGTTATAATTTTTCCATTTAGCTAATTGTTTTTAAACTAGGTAATGATCAGCATTTTTAGCAACAGCTACATTAAATGTATCTTTGAATGAGAAGTTCTGTATGAAGGAAATTTCATTTTTCCAATTGTATTTTATGGGTAGGTATGTAGTTTTTCGTATGCAGTCCTTTCTGTAGACAGAAAGTGCCATTACAATTGTTTTCTTTATGTGGAAGCAGTATCCGATTCCTTATTCTGAATTCATTGGATCATAGAAAGTGATATAAATAAGTTTCATGATTTTTTTTTTATAAAAGTGCAGTATACATATCTATCTCAAATTTTATAACGTCTTCTAACTTCTTGAATTTTGCCAATGTTTTCGAATAAATTTTTCCTTGATATATGAAATTTCCATTGGAATTCACATAGATGTAGGAAATTCATATCTATTCATTTCTACATTTTCATATTTTAAAATACATCATTCCTCTCTGTCAAAGTAAGATATTTTCCAGTGCAATTTTCATAGTTTACTTTTACTTCCTAATAAGAATTAGTGAATAAAAAATATATTTGTAAATAGACGTCATTTACTAGTGAATAATTTTAGGTATGTTGTAGATATTCTTAAGATTTTGTATTGAAACAAAATTATGACAAGAAAAATATACCATTGTCCAAATTTTCTTTTAAACTTTTTTGGTGAAATCTCAATCATTACGATTTTTATAGTAGGGTGGTTTTTATAGGCGAAATACCATACTTGATAAGATGGAGGTTTTATGGTACTAGTCTTCAGCTACAGAAGATCTAGCTAGATGTTCAATGGATTTATGATTTCATATCGACACAAATTTAGATTTTGTTAAGTAATTACGCAACCAGTCAATAAATAAATAGAAGCCCCCAAAGCAAAATTACAAGCACACCCACTGTTAGAATACCTGTTCTCTGTTATATCACAAACTCGGTGCACCTCGAGAATGTGAAATTTTTACAGAATTTCATTTGGTCCGGTCCAAGCCTCCTTTATACATGTAATTGAGTGAACAATTTTTATTGCATGAAGACTTGGCTTTGCCAAATAGAAAATACTCATGTTGTGTGTATAACTGAGGGCCCTTAATGATATCAAAGGTGCCTCATATAAAGAAAACAAAATTTCAAATGGACAGACACATTCAGCAAATCTTTTATAATAATAACAATTTTGTGATTATTTCCATCAGCTATGGATATTATTTAATGAATAAATCATCTTTAGTTTGTGAGATACAAAAATCCAAACTTGATCTTCCATTCAGGCTTTAAATCTCTCCTGAAATTATCGAGTTCTGCCTTAGTAATACATTTGAGACGATCTTCTGAGCAAATTTCAGATACTTGAATGAAATGATACCCTGTTTCTCTGGATAAAAGCAAGTATTACATAGGTATTTATTCATGAATTTTATTGAATTATGTATTTATACTTCAATCCTAATACTATATACAACATTCATAAACATTATATCCTAAACATCATCATTCTTTTCGGCAAGTTTAGATTTAACCATGTCTCTGAACTGACCCAAAATAAGATTTTCCCTTTTCTGTCTCTCTTCTTTACTGAACATAGCCAAAGCTCTTTTCTCATCGGCAGAATAGATCTGATTTTCTTTCCTGATACGGACGGCCTCCATTCTTCTGTGTCTTGATCCGGACATAACATAACCTACCGATTCAAACGTTTCAATCTCCTCAGAAGTCAGGCCGATTTCACCTCTCCTAGGTATACGCTTGCCTTCTGCTACATAAGCTGCCATAGCTGCACCCTCGCCAGGCAGCAGAGCTTTACCCATTTCTTTATGTGTTAGCGTCGTGTGTGGCTTCAACTCTGGACCTATAGGTACATCTTCAGTGTCTGATGATATGGCACCTACAGATAAAAGAATACAAATCATCAATCAATCAGATCTACACATGATAAGAGTTTAGTTTTTGGTCAAAATGGTGAAATGAATAATCGGGGTCAAATCCAATTCAGTTCGTCCTTAAGTATGATAACTCTTGCATGAAATTATTTAGAGAGTTGGAATGTCCAGGGTAGGTTTGGGGCATAAATATCTCGGTTGAGTTCGTCAATGGGCAAAATCTGCAGGGTTATAGTCATCTTTTCTAAATTTCAGATGGCAATAAGCCAAAAGAGAGTACATACTTACTTGTTTTCTCTACCCAAACATCTTCTCCATCAGAAGAATCACTATCGCTACTAGACACCTTCATTTTCTTTTTTTTCTTTTCTTTTTTGTGTTTTTTCTTATCCTTTTTTGATTTTTTTTCTTTCGCTTTCTTTCTTTTTTTTCCTTTTTTCTGCTTTAAAGGCTTGTCAGTCAGTGGTTCCTCACCGTCAGTGTCACTATAAATAATGAAAGATTAAATTTCCATCAATATGAATGAATATTAAATAAGAGAAACTTTGCAAGACGAAGCTGATAACCTGGCCACACTAAAATTAATTTCATCAGACAGTGATTAGTTGGTAAGTTCTCGCCTCATGATGAGCTCTTGGAGACAAAATGTTTGATGTCAACCATATCTGAACACATTCAGCGATTTTAAGCTTTTTAACTCAAATAGTTGATAATAATATTTATTCACCTTACCAGTCATTGCTTGGTGCATAATAACTGAGTGGGTGTGACTTCCACACCTGTGGGTTGCATTAGTTTGCTGGAGTTTTGAGTATTGTTACAAGGATTACAATAATTTACAAAATTTCATCACAAACAAACTTACGGAACTGGTTAAAAATGCGAGATTTGTATACTGCTAAACAAACGAACACATAAGAGAAGTTAAATCAAATTTTGTAAAATCATTTGGTTGCAAAAAATAGGCTTGTCAGGGATTAAATTTAAAATATATAAGCCTTACTCTCGTTCAACTAACTGTTTGCTGTTGCATTTGTTGTCATTAATGTCAAACAGAGTTGGAATTGTATTGTCTAGTAGTTAACAACGTCAAATGAAAATAATGACAAAATGCTAAGAGACGCAAACAGTTAGCTGGTACATGCATACGAAAGTGAGGCTCAGTTAGGTGAAACTATATTTGAAATGACAAAACACCACATCATACTAAACATTGCTACAGATACACCACACTCTACCTTTCTCTATCAGGTGATTTTTCCCAAATAAATGGGCAGTCTCTCGTTCCCAAAAGTTCCCTTTCTTGTCTTCTACCTTCGAGATACTCTTCCAACCTAGAATTGTCAAGATGTTTCTTTGAATGCTCATACCGTCTAGTTCTATCATCTTCCCGACGATAATCAGACTTTGATACTGACGTTCTGTGCCTAGTAGCAGAACTTGATCTACGTCTGCTCCTACTTTTTGATCTCGACCTTCTGCGCTTCCTACTGGGCGATCTTGATCTATTCCTTCTAGTCCGTTCCTCATTATAACTGCTCTTGCTCATTATACCTTCCAAATTCCGATTTGTTTTATTTTGATTGTTAAATCTTAAATCTAAGGTTATAGGTTATGTCTTGAACTGTCATTTTGTATCTATGACGAGTGTCAACACAGAACATATCGATATCAAATAATAAAATTAGGGTTATATCAAATACTTAGGTTATATCAGAGACATTGTTGTCTCTGGTTATATTTACATATGAACTGTCAAAAATCACCATTTTCTACAAAGTTAACTTTAACTTTAACTTTAACCCATACCCCATCCACCCAATAAAGTTAACTCGTAAAATGGGAAGATAACTTTGACGGTGACGTCATTCCACAAGTTAACTTCTAGATATCTGTCAAAATAGTTTTATAATACCGGCCCTTAGGGTAATGCATAGCCTCCTCTATCCAGGGCCCGTATTCTCGACTTTCGTAGAGATGAGTATTCTCATGCGAGAACTCATACGAGAAATCCCATCTCACACATAATATTAATTCCGTATTCTTGACTGAAGACCCGAAAGAGATATGTTGTCCGCTGTTGCCAAACGTTGCCAAAATCCAAATACTTCACAGTTTCTGACGTAATGTTTACGGCTATCATAAGTAAACAATAAACATATGTTTTATCATCATGTGTTTACATTTCATTTTATTACAGTTATATATTAAAGTTGGGATTAATTAATGGCTTAGATCCTTTCACATTGAATGTTTCTGATCTGGGTTGTGGATAATTCAATTGATGGTGTTCCTCCAATCTTATATATGGATATTGCAACGTATTTGATTTATTATATACCACAACGTACAAGACATACATATATATTTGCGAATGAAGAGTTCTTGTCTAATAGCTCAAGCTGGAATGATTACTTTTAAAAAACACACAGTTGTTACTACCAAATACAAGTGCAACTATTCATCTCACAGTCGCATTTTTGTGATTTTGTTATATGGTCTCCAAATATTTGTTTAGTACGAATGATCTGGAAATATGGGAAAAGAACTTAGAAACTGCTAAGAAATTTCATTCAGAAGTTATTATGCCAGGACTGATGGCAAAATATTCCACATCTGAAGAGGGTACAGCTGAATGTATTCACTATTGCATTTGCAACAGCGGATGATGCATGTGCGATGATAAAATGTGATGGGATTGACTGTCAAATAGAAGATTTCATTTTGATTGTGTATGACCAGTTGACACTCTTAAATGGTACCTGATATTGTAATAAATGTGATGAAAAGGTCTGGATTTTTATAAAAATGGAATAGATTACATAAAAAATTCTTGATTTTTTATTTCATGTCCACACATTAATAGCATGGCATGAGAAACAAATAATATAAAAACAGATGAAAGCCCTTGGATTTTTCTTCTTATTTATTGATGAATACATAGTAGAATCTGGATATAACAATCCTCGAGGGATCCACGACACTTCATCGTACTGAACGCAGCAGACTGCTGCAAACTCTCTGATACTTGAGCTTTGAAACTTTTCTCTTGATTTCAGCTAGCCATAGGGTTCTTCGCTTTCTGAATAACTCATTTTTACTAGTCAAAAACTTCTGTGTAGTACTTGGAAACATACTATATCCTTGTCGTGATGAGATCCACAGCCAACCATAATGCATGTAAGAGGCATTTTTTTACTTGTATTATTATTCAAAATTAAAAATACAACCCAAATACGAACAGGAAATCAAAAAACGAACAATATACCACTATAATTATGGACATATATCATAAAATTCAAAGTAAACAATACAATGTGTGCCAACAGTCGCCATATTGCTTTAGTTTTGACAGGTCGTTGGATTCCCTAATAATATGTCTCTATGATACAAAACAAAAAACAACTCGAGAACGAAAGTTGTCTATGGACGAGGTAAAGAACACAGAATACTAATAATGTTAATGGTCAAGAGGAGTCTCCCGAAATTAACAATCTCTACCGCCTATTAGTAGTAGAGAAAGAACACATATATATATATGAAATCTCCTATGCTTTGATGTGGTTCAGCGACCTCACGCGGCTGGTTTTGGAAGTTTTCTGGCGGATATTTATAACAAATAAGCGCGAAAATTTGAAATGCTTCATATTGAAATTGAATACTTTCATTCGGATTCTGACACTGCAAATGAAACAAAACGTATTATTCCAATAGGGGTTGTTTCATATCATGTCATATTTTTTCATTTGGACCTAAATTTCAGGAAATTCACAAATGTAGACAGTAAAATAATTTTATTTTCTCATGGGTTTTTCACAATGTTTGATATATTTTGTTTTCGTGATGTTTTTGATTGGGTCCATACTTTGAAAGTTTTGATCCAAAACAATTCTGAATTCACAATCAGTACCCCTCACAATTGCATGAATACTTTCTTACTCCAAAAATATAAATAGCACTTCTTCACAAATAATTCACAGGCAGTAGTTACTGAGTCCACAAACAACACACAGTTAACTGGCCTGAAATCTACTTTTTCCTGTAAAATTAGTTTCAGCACACACTATATTTTCCATGTGGCATAATGATATAATGTAAAAAGCACTGAGTAACTAAGTAATAAAAAACACTGCCTGGTAATATCATTCTTGAATTTTCTGTATATCTTCTAGCCTCGATGCTTGTCTCTGAACACCATCAGCTGGGAGAGTTAGGACAGAGAATCCTTGGACTTCGTGAACATCATTGGTGTCTATTTTAGTTTCAATGTCTTCTCCATTTCCATCTGAATATTCTGCAAATTATAATTATATAATAACAAGTTAAAGAAATCGGTTAAATAGAAAATGAATACAAGTTCTCAGTACTAATTCGTTCATTCAATCCATTGCACCAATTAAATATATATATATACAATTCCTTGTGTATATATTTATTTGGTGCTGAGAACTTAATAAAGCGATATGGTTTTGTTTCCAAACTATTGAAAATACATAACTGACAATAGACGAATTGAAGCGAGTAACTGGAACAGAGTGGTTAAGACCAATCCCTTGCTATCATAACCAACATCGGTTATGTTCCACTCTGTTCCGGTGACTCGCTTAAATTCGACAAATGTAACTTACCAGACATATAAAATTATAAAACGGGGATAGCAGTCTTCCAAAGACCTCTATCTAATTTTACTTCATCTGGGAAATGCCTATCACCAACAAAACAACTCTTGCGTATTTGTTCATTAATTTTGCTTCTCAACAATGGATTGTTCACTTTTTCCGTTCAAGTTTGAAAATGGTTAGCTGGGTATCTGCTCTCGGAAAACAACATTTATCTTAACAATTAGGAACACAGCATTTGTTGGATCCTAAAATATTTTCAACATATTTTCAAATCATCACAATATGAAAATAAAACAGAATGATTAAAACACTAATCTGTAACGAGAAACGTGGATCACTTCGTTCTCCGGATCAACATTCAATACGAATAGAAATTAGAAAGAGGTTTAGTATTAGTATATCTTGTTTATGCGTTTGTTTTGAAATTTTGCATAACCTCGCAAAATTTCAAAACAAACGAAAAATCAGCAATGCCAGCGTTGCCATTTGCCTGTTTTGGAACTAAAGTAGTGCGCCAGAGATGGCTATCTCAGTCTTCTCTACTACTATTTACTTCATGAGAAAAACTTTCAATCGACAAGAGAGCTCGACGATAGTCAAGAATACGGAGTCTCCTATTTTTCATACGGAGACTGCGCAGAGTTAATGTCACGCGATAAATGTCGCAGGAGAGATTTCGAGAATAGGGCCCCAGCAGAGAAATAGATTTCTCTATTTCTCTGCCTCTATCTAGATATAGGAGGTTATGTTATTATTTTTGACTGATTTCGAGTGAGCTAAGACATACGTCAATCGAATTTAGTGAACACTTTTATATTTATTAATTATTTTGGAAATATACAATTTTGTTATGAAAACTTGATTCTAGATGGTTGAGAAAGGTTCACAGAATCTATTTCAACCAAAACAAACCTTAAGAAATTAGCCAAAGTATCTAAAAAGAGGCGAGAAATTCGCATACATTTTAGGTCCATACTAAATGCATGGGGAATTCAGTGCTCGGATCCACGGATATTTCGTAATTCAAATTTCCCGCCTAACCTAACTATTGTGGTCTATTGTTTTCAATGAATAATAAGATTGTTTTAGATATTAATCACCAAAGATTATAGCACAGATTACACAGATCTGTGATTATAGAGATCTATAATCTTTGTAAATCACTACATATTGGGTCTATGGTGATCATAAATATAACCCAGTAGCAGTGTTGCCAGATATACAGATTTCTCCGTATTTATACAGATTTTCGATGTATGATACAGATTGCCTCCGAATACAGATTTTTATACAGAATTCTCTAATATTGATAAGAAATATCATTTTATACTTTAAGTTGATTTAGTTTAATAAATTATTAATTCTAAAATTGAACACAGTAGAAAATATAAAGAATATCGATATCTTGGCGCTTTGGTGGTTCAGAATAGGTCGGGGAATCCCGGGATTTAGGTAGTTCCCACATATTTCGCTCACGTTGCACTAGTTGCTCGAGATTAGTCGAAAAAGTTGGATTTCGACTAATCTCGAACCTGCTGACGATTTCAAACGATTGTATTTTATCCTAAGTAAATTAATTTTGTTTCTGTACCAAACCACATACATCCTTGTTTTCCAAAAAAAGTAGAGACAATTTTCATGCTCATGAGAGAACAATATTATTTAATAATCACGATCTCCATTCATTACAAATATGTATTTCATTTGATTCTGCACTGAGGGCCGGTTTCTAAATTGCGAGTTAACTCGAGGTTGCGAGTTGACGCATGTATTTAGCGATATTCATGAATGCGTAACACTCGGGTTACCCGCAACCTCGGGTTAACTCGCAATTGAGAAACCGGCCCTTAGCCATACGCCATACATATTGGCTGTTGGCATTGCATTTATAGGAATATAAAAAAATGTTGAAGATGCTGACGTCATGAAAATCGAAATAAAACTAAAGATTTCCTAAGAACTTGAAAGAATTGATAAATTAAACCACAGATAAGATGTCAAATCTACAAAAAAACGAAGTTTCGATGATCATACAGATTTTATTGGCGATTCAAGTCGATCTCCGAGCCACCTGGTGGCGAATTTTGAAGCGTCGTGTATGGGTAATGGAGTTTGTTTTGCTTTGAGATGGTATATTTCTTAACTGTTGTTTGTGAGGATTGAATGCTCAAAATTTATTTTTCTGCATTTCTTTTATATATTAGACTATTGAGGTTAATGATAAATTACTTCAAATGTCCAAATCAAAAGTGTTTTGTTGTGTTTATGGATAGTTTGACCAACAGGGATAAAGTGTTCTGACATGGAATCTGGTTCCCAAAGTAGAGGAAATAATGACAATTATGTTGTGCTGTGAACTTATCAAACCCTATTTGTTTCTGAAGATCGTTTCTGTACGTAGTTTTTTTATTTTTGAGGCCTAATGTACTTTTCGGTAATTATCTAGAACAGGACATAACTCGAAAATTGATGTTTAAAAATCACTCACTTACTAATTTTGGGTCGTAGATTGCGAATCTGAAGTCAAAAAAGGTTGGTCGCATCTAGTTTTTTCGAAAAAAATTCCGAAAGTTTCCAATTTAACCTCCCTTTGTCACCATAATAACATCGTTATAAACCGTTCTATAGCTGAATATTCATCCTGAATGATATCTTATTGACTCCTTAATCATTTCTGAAGAATGATTTTCCTCATGATTCCCTTATTGCAATGAAATTTTCTTGTTTATGTGTAACATATTTTCATCCATTTTGAATCCTGAAATTGACATAACAGCTGATCATACCGGCAATGGGCGACGTTGCCATATTGTAACTATATTCAGAAGTATTAGGTAGTGTTTTTAGGTTAATATGCAGTTTAACGCCCCCTCGTAATTATCGACTTTTTCAAGTTTTTCGAAGAAAATATGCATTGTACAGTGATTTTTGATGATTTTCAATAGTGGCAAACTAGTTTTTTTGAAGATATCTAACGGAATGGGGAGTGAATAGGGGTGCTGGGTGGGGTAATAAATTTTTTTTCGTAATTTTTTTTTAATTTCCAGGGGTACTGTACTAACCTAACCTAACCTAACCTAACCTAACCTACCATATTCACCTGAGATGTCGTAATGATTAAGACTGTACCTTTATGAATTTTCGCCATAGGTACAGTCTTAATCTTTACGACATCTCAGGTGAATATGGTAGGTTAGGTTAGGTTAGGTTAGTACAGTACCCCTGAAAATTAAAAAAAAAATTACGAAAAAAATTTATTACCCCACCCAGCACCCCTATTCACTCCCCATTCCGAAGGATATCTCCAAAAAAACTAGTTTGCCACTATTGAAAATCATCAAAAATCACTGTACAATGCATATTTTCTTCGAAAAACTTGAAAAAGTCGATAATTACGAGGGGGCGTTAAACTGCATATTAACCGAAATGGATTTTGATGACTCGGCCTTTAAACGTATTCTCATGGCCGATTGAATCCATCACAAAAATTAATTGAAATAAAAACACTACCATATTCTGAATATAGTTACAATATGGCAACGTCGCCCATTGCCGGTATGATCAGCTGTTATGTCAATTTCAGGATTCAAAATGGATGAAAATATGTTACACATAAACAAGAAAATTTCATTGCAATAAGGGAATCATGAGGAAAATCATTCTTCAGAAATGATTAAGGAGTCAATAAGATATCATTCAGGATGAATATTCAGCTATAAAACGGTTTATAACGATGTTATTATGGTGACAAAGGGAGGTTAAATTGGAAACTTTTGGAATTTTTTTCGAAAAAACTAGATGCGACCAACCTTTTTTGACTTCAGATTCGCAATCTACGACCCAAAATTAGTAAGTGAGTGATTTTTAAATATCAATTTTCGAGTTATGTCCTGTTCTAGATAATTACCGAAATTTCACATTATATTATCTGAATCGCATTGTAGTGCTTTGAAAAACCTCACCCTTACCACCTTGTACCTACATAATTTTATCAAGGTATTATTTAAGACCTTCAGGATAAGTTAATGAAAGTTTCATGGAACGTCACACATATTTAATTTATACATTAATATATACATAAATAAAGAAACGAAACAGAGTATAAGACATTCAATGTCAAAGTACTTATGAGCCAATCAGAGGAAAACTGGTATAACTCACACTTCATCTACGAGAATTTTTCCTCTAATTTCATGTGGATGTGCTGAGAGGGCCGATGTTCGTAAACACAAACCAAACACTTCTAAAACTCTGCAAATGTTTTTGGTATAATGGTATACCATGTTTTTTCCCTAATTTCCACATAGTATTAAGTGGCCAGCATTTAAAACTGCTTCTCCTAAAATGTAATCAATGAAAATATTCAATAATTTTTATGAACTCACCTTCCAATATATTTCTACTATTGGGAATGGAATCTAAATCTCTAAAATATTCGCTCAGACTGAGGAAAACACTATTTTCATCTTAGGCCATCATTTTTCCCTAAATAAAATGTGAAAACTATACAAATATCCTTGTATTTACACTTATTATACCCACACAGGAAGCTTCCTGAAACTTAATGTTTATAGAGGGCGCAACCTACCCTTGAATCGCGAATACAGATTTTTGCTAATCAACTACAGATAAATGGCTTTGGCCATCTGGCAACACTGCCCAGTAGCCTAACCTAATTTAATTAAACCATATGCGAAGCAGCGAAATGCAAACAAATTTTAAAATTTCCTATGATGGTGATCCAAATGAGGTGAAATAGCGAATTTATTGCTGTGAAAATAGATATTTGAATTCCTTATGTTTGGTTACAGGTGCTTTCTGGGTTGAAATATCGACCGACTCCTTTTTCAGCCTCGGATATAATAAATTTTTGCATTTGTGATTATGAATTGATAACCAAGGAAACAGAGAGGAAAGTTTATTATTTGAAATTTTCAAAGGAGGTAATCAAATTTTAAGCCTGATATTCCAAAATGGCAAATTTTACTCAAGTTTTTTTAGAACATTTGTTTTAACTATGAACCAGGTTCAACAATAGGAATACTTCCTAATAACAATGAAGAGTTGGTAAATAAAATACTGATACGATTGGGGTTGGAGCATGTAGCAGATCAATGTTACAAATTATGTGTAGACCAAAACAGTACCAAGAAAAAAGCAGCAATACCAAAGCATATTCCTACCTCTGGTACATTAAGACATGTTTTTTTACACAATCTTGATCTGAAGAGTGTTCCTAAGAAGGTATTTTTCGGGTTAGAATAATTTTGTCTAGTCTTTAGAGCTCTTCATAAAGTAATATGAACTGTTCACGTTTTTGCCATCTAACTAAACAGTATACTTATGAGTGAACTTCGTATAATTTATTGGTCGATTTACTTCAACCAGCAGACACAAAAAATATTCACTTAAGAATAATTGTCAGTCAAATTATTTGATCACCTTTTTAATTTACATTAAACATATTTTCAATAACTGTTTATTAATTGAAAACCTCAGTGCATATGCTCGACCTGCACCTTATCGTCTGATCTCTAATTTCAAAACTGATTGGTTTATTCTTTTTCAGATATTTCTAAAGAAATTGCTTCATTATACTGAGGATGAAAAAGAGCATGAAGAACTTTCATTGTTATGCTCTCCTAAAGATTCCAAAGAGTATCAAACTCTCATATCTACATATTCAAATTTATTGACACTCCTAGACACCTTCCCATCATGTCAACCACCAGTTGAAATCCTTCTAGAACACCTACCACCATTATTACCCCGTCCATACTCGATATCTTCATCCCCATTGAACCAAGAATACTTAAGTATAACCTTCAACGTAGAAACATTCAGAGATAACCAAAAAGGCTTGTGTGCCAGTTGGCTGGAAAAATGTATCGAAGACTTTGAAAAGGAAAAACAATGTAAAGTACCGATCTATATGAGAATATCATCAAATTTTCTCCTGCCGAAAGAAGATTCTGTTCCAATAATTATGATAGCTACAGGAACAGGAATTTCACCATTTAGAAGTTTTCTGGAGCACAGGCATCTTCACATATGTCAAGGTGCTGTTTATGGAAAATCATGGTTGTTTTACGGCTGCAGAGATTCTAATAGTAACAATTTATTCAAGAAAGAATTAAAAGATTATTTAGCTTCTGGAGCACTGTCCAGATTATCTATATCATATTCGAGAGAATCTGAAACCAAACAATATGTTCAGCATCAGATGGAACAATATGAAGTAGAATTAAGTAGTTGGATAGTGCATGATGGTGCAGTTGTGTATGTCTGTGGAGATTTTCATCGAGTTTTACCCGCTGTTAGAAAAGCAATTGTAAAGATTTTGAAGTGCCAAGAATTTCAGGAAGGCAATGCAGAATTCTATTTAGACAAAATGAAGAATGAAAACAGATTCATAATAGACAATTGGAATTGAATACAATTATTTCCAGGTTTTTAGTGTACAATCTCTGTTAATAAATTTATTTTATGATCAATATGTCACTGATTTTTAACAACATACTCTCTCTCCGGTCCAGTTTCCCACTGCAGCAGATAGCTACGTGAGTACTTTCTCTGTTGTGTTTTGAACTTATCCTTCTTCAGCTTCAACGCATGACCACACAAGCGCTCATCTGTATTTAACCTATAAAGATAGAGTATCAACGCCGAGAAAATCATGAAAGGCATGGTAAGTAGTGATTAGATCAACTCGAACCCTTCTCTCAGCTGACATGGTCAGATTCATGTTGGAAAGCCTCTCATTATAGTTTGGACGGGAGAAACCACATTGGTCAACGCTGAACACCATCGAGCAAAGATGCATCTCTTCTTAACACAGGCCCGGCGAATTCAAATATAGGGCGGACCTATAGTTTATGAAGAGTAGCACACGTCGCACCTTCCAAAAGCTTTCTGAATCATGATGATGGATCTCTTGTTGGCCACGTTCACTTTGTGAATAGTATTGTATGGTCAGACCAGCTAACATTTTCGGTCACTAACACACCGATGTCAAAGTGACTACGGAAAGCAGCGACATGACCTCTTTCCAGATAATACCGACGACGTGGATTTTAGTCACCTATGTGTAGAACAGTGCTTTTCTTATAGTTAAGAGGCCACTGTCGAACCCGACAGGCCTAGGATGTCCGGATCCTCTTGAATGCTATTAAATGAGCTGATGTGGTTAGCGAATAGTTTACTGTCAGCAGCAAACTGATATCTTAGATTCTTCGGTAACTCGGCGATGTAAAGAAGGAAGAGGACCCGTCCTAAAACAGAGCCCTGAGGAACCCCGCTCAAGACAGGTCTCGCCGAGGATAAACTTCCACTGGGACGAACCTGGAAAATAATAACAGCAAGAAATGCCTCTATCTAACACTATAGGCTTGTTTTGGTTCGCAGTAGGGACAGTTCCGAATCGGTTCTAAAGAGTGGGCCAAACGTAGCGTGTGAAAGATTTCGCCCATTCGCGCAAGTCCAATTACAATAAACGACTGTGTGACTACTTTGAACTGTTCTAGGACAGTCCGAATTGCGAACCAAAACAGGCCTAATGAGTACGTTCCACTAGGCGATCGCAAGGTTCGTAGAGTCCTCTACGACTCTACGAGCGTTTTGGACGTTGCGATCGCCTATGCATCGACATAAACATAAGATGTAGAATTATAAATTTTACCGGAGATTGGCAAATCAACATCGCCGGGCATGTTGAAATGACCGATTACGTAAATATTTCGTTTGATCGTAGAAAGGTCTGCAAAATAGGCAGCCAGTGTAGCATCTGAATAACAGGGGTGCAGTGGAAAATTAGTCAAAACATTGGGAATGGTTCCTCAAATATCTCTCAAGTCGTAGCAAATGAAGCATACTGTATTTTGAATGAAGGTTGTTTGGCTTTATACTGGCATTTATGCAAGAGATGGATACATAGATTATGGATATCAAACAGGGACAACTTCTCATGAACTCCAAAACCATTTGGCCGATTATGCATATTAACGAACTCCAAAGTTGCATTCGGATGCGCAACCTACCCTGAAAATTTGCAAGTAGCTATCTCTTTCCGTTCTCAAGTTATCGTGTTTATGTCAGTATTCTGTGGCTCTATTCTGAACTTCACTCGTTTTCGACCACTCGTGACGAAAACGAACGGTGGTAATTGCGAACGATAGTTGACTGAAACGAATTCGTGTCGTCTGAAGACTTGGCAACATAAGCTTTGTTCCTACAGCGGCCAAAACCGTACAGTGAACGGTCCACGGACTGCGCGGTGGTGTAAATAAAAGCCTTCCTATTACACCACCGCGCAGTCCGTGGACCGTGTACGGTTTCGGCCGTTGTAGGAACAAACCTATTGTAACATTTGAGATTTGAATGTGTTATGTATATGTTATTGGCGCGCTTCTTCATAAATCAAAACGATATTTTATTGTTTGTTGAACTTGAGTGATTTATTTGGTTTTTTCTGTTTGCTTCGATAAGAAAAAAGTAATTATAAATTTCCTAAAATGTAAGTCTCAGTTATTAAGCGGGAAATTTACTACAGAATTTTCTTCGGAATGCCTATGAAAGAGGAACTGAGTACAATGTTAAATAGTATTCCAAGACCAAAAAAAGAATGGAAAACTTGGAGAAAGTTTTGCAATATAATATTGAAAGATTAAGGGTTATTTCACCTCTTCAGACAGGTCTTGGGTCAAGAACAAAATCTAGAGAGATTGTATATCGAATACTTTTTTTTTCTGAAAGTTTTATTCCACTCAAATTGTCGAATCATTTTCGGTTTATTGTTGTGATATATTTTTTTAGAATGAAATACATTTTTTTCAAATAGAAATCAATATCTATTTATTTATAGCGTGTCTTTTACAATAATTATATGAGAAGCTAAACATATAATTATATTCCTCTGAATTCTTCATGAAATCAGCTCTGGTTTTTGTTGCCTACTAGCCACTTCCTGATCAATTCCTTCACATTCCAGTGAATTAATTGATTAGTTAAATAATGAAAATATTGGATTTATTTTACCAATTTTTGGGGGAAAAATTACAATGTATGCGTGTATAAGTGATACGGTCACAAAAATTTATGGATGTTCTGCAACACTTGCCAAATAAACAATTGTAATTAATAATGATTAATTATTTCACTGAAGCTACAGCTGTTTTTCGTTAATTTTTCTATTCCAAACTGGATATTTGTTATATAGACATTATTTTTTGTTTACTGTGATATATTCTCTAGTATTGGTTATTGAATACTTTTATTTCTGATCCCTTTATTCTACGTAGGCACAGTGAAATATTTTTTTTGTTGTTAGATGTTGTGAGATTATTCAGAACTTCATATTGAATACTTTTTTTTAAGTTGTATTCTACTAAGGCATTGTTGAATGATGTTTTGTTTATGGTTGTGATTTATTTTTTAGAATTAAATACATTTTTTTGGAAGAGAAATCTATATCTATTTATTCATAGTGTATCTTTTACAATTCAACGAAAAGCTAAACGTATAATTGTATTCCTCTGAATTCTTTCTGAAATCAGCTCTGGATTTTGTTGCCCCCCAGCCACTTCTTCATCAATTCCTCTACCTTCCGGTTACATTTCTGGAATGAACTAATTGATTAATTAAATAACGAAAATGTTGGATTATTTTACCCATGTCCACTTCGTTTTCATTGTCATCTATTTCGCCATCGTTTCGTTCAATGCATAACTACAGCAACCTACCAGGTATATCCTTTTCGATTAACATAAGTGTGTTTTGGGTAATTTGAATCTCCAATTTTAGGTGGAAATATTGCATTGTGTGCAACCTATTACACCAGGGAAGTCGAATTTTCATTGAATATAAAAATATTAATAAACTTAAATAATTTTGCAATATTCTAAAATATCAATACCTACCTTTGTCTTTACCTACTATTCAATTCCGCCAATGTTTGTGGGAATCTAACAAATCTATTCGATATTTCTGGTTTATTTAAAACATCGACAATTTGCAATATGATAATAATTCTGACAATTTAATTGTTTTTACTGAACAGATTCGTTAATTACACCGTAAAAATACCAACTTATTTACCAACAACAGATTTGAGGTTACAAAATGTGTAGAGGCTTGCATAATAATCAACAAATCAACTGATAACTGAATGCGAGTGGAATTTCTTCCGAAAACGAGTGCTATATACCACTCGTTTAGAATTTCGAGCGCTCGTCTCACCAAATCATATCATCTGTCAGTTGAGAATTGCAAAACGAGTGAACGTTCGTGATGATTACGAAAACGAATGATAATCGTTCGCACTGTCGACCTCAGAATAGGGCCCCTGAAACTAGTTAACAAATTTCAATTTGGTCGGATTCTATTGTTTGAAAATTAAATTTGTACTCCGAAACTGTTTGGCCGATTATGCCGATTAACGAACGCATTTGGACTATTTCATAGAAATATCTGGTATGCAAACCACCTGACCGTGAATATACCTTAGAGGTATATTCTGTGACTCCAACTGGAGCCTGCTGGAGCTCACGCATAGCCTCCTCTATCTAACAGGCCAGTCGACAATGCGACGTTGCCAATTCTACAAGGAAGGGTTAAGCGGAGTGTCAATAATGTTCCTGGCCATTTGTTTATGTTTTGCACTTATCGGTTTTCAAGCGTGTCGGTGTTGAAACGTTCGGTATAGGTATTTTCAGTTTGTTCGATTGTTTTAGTGCTTCAAGTGAATATAAAAGTGTTTGTTTTACCAAATAAATGTTAATTGAGTTGAGTGTTCACGAGTTTCATATTTGGAATTTGGATATCTAAGGTATAATCAGAAGGTTAGTTACACATTTGGAATTCTTCGATTTGCGTTCATCATGACTCGTACTTGTGCAGTTCCTGGTTGTAATACTAATTATAAATCCACACACGAAAATGATTCCCAAAAGATCCTTCAAGACGACGAAAATGGCTCAATGCAATCCATACGGAAAAAACTTTCAAAATTAACAATAATTCTGTAGTATGCATAAAACATTTTGTAGATGCATATATTGTAAAAGAAAATTCTCTACCGACTTCAGATGGGTCATTTATTAGTATCCCGAGAAAAATTCCTAAATTAACAGATGACGCATTCCCTTCAATTTTTCCAAATCAACCAAGTTATATGTCTTCTACAATTACTCCCAAAAGAACTGATCAAAAATTAGCAAAATTTAGTTTTTCATTATGATAATATTTTTACCGACTGGGACAAACAAAATCAGATTCTTACTTTTTCTCGAATTTGTTCCCATTTCAAAGACAAGGCAATTTTCAACATTTCTTTCAACGTTGAAGAAAATGATTTCGTTCAGTTTTACAAAATAAATTTCGAAGGTGAGTTTCCGAAAATAACGTCCGGGTTTAAGGTATTCGCAGATTTGAGGATTGAAGTGTTCAAAAACCAAAGCAATATACCCATTTTCTAAATTTAAGTGGTTATTAGGTGAGAGACATAGGTATATGTGATAGGTGGTCGAACAAGTTCGAAAACTTAATGTCACAATTGAATAGGATCGATTTAGATTCAGATTCCTCTGCTAATGCGAGCAGTTCTTCAGAACAATATATTTTAGATAAAGTAAAGGAAGAAAATGAGAAAATTTATAATGCCCTCAAAAATTGTATCAATTATCTAGAAAATATTAATACAGACAACGTTGTACTTCTCAAATGATCAAAAAATTAACTTTTTAAGTCAACAACTCAAATTAGCAGTTTCACCAAGGCCCATTTATTCTACCGACTTGTTTTTGTGGGCATCTTCTATTCATTTCCAATTTCCAGGTTCTTACAGGTTGATAACATTTATTAACTCTTCCTCACCCGAAATATTTAAGTAATATTACAGCGGATATAAAATGTAGTGTAGGAATTAAAGAAAGTCAGATATCATATCTGAGAAAGAAATGTCAAAATTTAGAGCCTCATTAGAGAATAATCAATGTTTTGTTCTGTTGACTTTTTGTTTTTGAGAATTTATTTTAAGTTTAAGATGAACAGTCAGAGTATAATCGATATCAAGGGCTAATATCTTTTTATTATTTTCCTAATTTTGATATATATGGATGTTTGATTAAGTTTGAATGCCGCAGAAAATCGAATATTCTGATTGTAATCTTTTGGGACTCAATAATACAGCTACCTCCTCGTGGTGAGTTCTGGATTATTTGCGATGAAACATTATGAAACTAATCGCAAATAAACGAAATGCTGTATTGCTTTCCTCCATACAGTTCTTAGAATCTTAGATAATTAGAGCACATCAAAATGAAATCGTAAACTGTGAAATCCCTGTAGAATCGGTGCCTTGTCCGTGCTTCGCGACACTCCGATGTAACAACGGCAACGTCTAACCTTCTGGCCTGTTAGATATAGGAGGCTATGGCTTACGATCTCTCTAGACACGGTGTAGGGTGTAGGTAATATAGGGATCAATCCATAGACAAGGGATCAATCCCAGTATAACATCAAAATATTCAAATGGTTCAAAAAGGTTGATATTTACCTCATTTTAACAATACCCTCAACTTATCATGTGTTATGCATGCAGCTTCTAAAAATTACCTAACAGCAAGTTTTTTCGCCCCAGCCAAAAACTATAGATAATGAAAATAGAGTTACAAATATTACTTTCCAATATACAATATTTCCACCGATATTTCTCTGTACGAATCTGTGCATATAACGGTACACTAACTTCATTCATCGGAATTCATTAAAGCCTAGAAAAACATGAGGCACACAATTCCTCGAAAATTGAAGAATTAACTCTCCCTTTGTTTAGTTCCCATGTACAATCTCATCTGAGTAGGGCAAATAACATGTAGTTTCAATGTTTTGTAAAACGCCCCCTACTTCTGAGGGTGAGAAATGAATGTCGTTCTGTTCAAACCATGGAGGTAGAAGGAAGTGGAGGGGGCATAAAGATCGAAACTTGTCACATACTCCGCCATACTGGTGTGTCCCAATTTTCTATAGGAATCCGGAATTCCAACCATAGAAAACTCACAATTTCATGTTTATAACAAAGGATTTGCCCATACCAATATGGCCGAATTTATGTGACACTTTCGTTACAAGGGAAATATAGCACATGCTCCCTCCACTTCCTCCTACCTCCATGGTTCAAACCATAGACCTAATATCCCATTAGGTCTATGGTTCAAACCAAGACTTCTACGAGTACCGTTGTGAGTTGTAAAATATAAGTCATAAAATTTAGTCATCGTGTATTTTTCCAACCTTAAATTAACAGTCCATTGAATTCAACCAGTGATAGCAATTCAACATAAAATCTGTCGGTCAGTGCAGTTATTAACCCCGCAGAACCCCACACCCCTGATCCGTTCAGAACAATCATCAATAATAAATTCACATATCTACAGCTGCAAAATTAGTAGCCATTAAAAAAATCATACCTAAGGTAGGTAGGTACTATACATTATTTTCTAACAAAAATGGCGTGCAGAACTATATTAGCTAATATCTAAACTCATGGCGTAAGATAATTTGCCAAAACCAACTTCAACATCACAAAACATATTATTAAAATTACTCACCGTCACTTTAACGTATATCTTTCCAAACAATTCACACAAACAGATATATTCAGACACCAATTTCGTTCATCTCAACTATTGAGAACAAAGGGATTTTACCAGGAAATTTTTCAGAGAAGTACATATTTCATTCGAGATCGAGAGCTCTGACCGTTAATACGAGTAAATCCCCGGGAGCTTGCTATACCCATCAATCGTATGACCATAGAAAATTTTGGCCGCACAGAATTGAATCGTTAAATTCACGGTATTGAACTAAATTATACCGAAATGATTTCTAAAATATATTCAAACATTCAATGTGGAAAATCAAAACGGATTCATAATTTACAAATCATTTCTAATTTAAACTCGAAATATGCAAAACAGCATAACAGGGTTTTATAACGTTACACTCTCGCAAATGGTTTCTGGAGTAGGTAGGTACTCAAAAATTTTTTGAAGAAAATATTTTATTGTTTTTTGAGGAAATATTTTTATTAAGGGATACGATCCTCACGAAATTCCGCAAAAATTGCGATTCGGCAGTCTTTCACTGATTAACGAGTTTCAAATCAATCGTAATTGTATTTTTGAGTTATTGAGGAATTAACAACAACATTTCAGGTGGGTCTCCTTCGTCAGACATTAAACGAAAATCTTCAGAATTATTTTTTGTATAGGTAGTTGTAGTTCTTAAATTCGAAAATTGTCAGAATAACTATCATACAAAAATAATTCTGTTCGTTTAGTGTCCGACGAAGGAGTCTGATATAGACAGTATAGACTCCGAAACGTGACTAAATACTAAATAGTTGTTTTATCGTTGATGTTGTTTCGTCATTGTTAGGCAACATTGTTCGATAGATTGCTTCTGACAAATATCTTGTATTTCTAAAGCAGACGCAATTCACAAAATAAATTTTTATTTGGGAGAGAAAACCCAGAAAGGAACCATTTAATAATGAATAACCCACCCAAAGTATCCTTTAATGATTATATAAAAATAATAATGAAAAATGGCGATACCGTTGTTAATAAATCAACAAGTCCAGAGCGTTCCTGCCAATCGGGTCCTTCATAAATGGCTTCGTATAATAAATATACTTAAGCATATATTGAAGGACCCGATTGGCAGGAACGCTCTGGACTTGATTTATTAACAACGGGAGGTATCGCCATTTTTCATTATTATTTTTGAAAACGCTAAACAGCGTTCATGGCCATTGGGAAGATACTGTCTGAGCTCTGCGGGACTCGTTTCTCGATTAAATATCGAGTGAATGGTGGCATATGATTTCACGCTTCAAATATTCACTGGTGGGGAAAGGCTGATTTCCGTGTTTCGTCTCATAGGTGGCGTGGGCGATTAAAATGATCGACCAAGCCGGCTCTGAGAGGCTTAACCCGGGTCAGTTTAGTTGAATTTGTTGAGGAGCTACAGAGTACTAGATGAAGGCCAAGAAGCCAGAAACGCGTCTGCTCTTGCTTTCTCGGCAAATCAATGAACCCCCTGGGGTCTATTTGACTTGTGAAATATATGCATAAGTATATTCATTATACGAAGCCATTTATGAAGGACCCGATTGGCAGGAACGCTCTGGACTTGTTGATATATAAAAATGCTTGTAACTCGGAAACAGTGCAAATCTTCATTGTTTCACTGGTTTACCTTTTTTGAGCAGAAATAATGATAAATACATAAATGGAGCAATTTTGGCGATATCTTCAACAAAAAAAAAGTTCCTGAACATTTTTTTTTTAATATTTATTTATCAGCAATCAGAATAAAAATTCTATAAGCTAATTGTTTGACTATTTAACATGATTAATATTGAGAATATAGCGTGAAGAGATTCCCCCCATTGGGATAATCTATTTTCAGGTATTTTCAGGTCTTCATGGAGTGCTTGATTGGTAACATACCATGGTGCGTTGGGTCAAGGGCGTAGCCAGGGAGGGGGGCATGGTTGGGGGTGCAAACCCCCTCCGAAATGTTATTTTTCTCTTAAACAAATTTTTTTTGCTGCATAAAGTGACCCTTACACCCCCCCCCCCCCCCCCCGAAATTAATTCCTATTTCAAAACTCCTCGCCTACTTTTATTCTAACTTCTCGATCAGTTAGGTAAGATTTCAAAATGCTGAAGTACTTCAGATGGAAAATTGTCTTGAATTTGTATAGTCTGAACATTAAGTGCTAGGGTCAGTCCGTCCCTGGCGGTCTTGAAGACTGGGGAAGGTGTTGGAAAGAAATCATTACTGATTACTTTATTATTGATTCAATTTAAAAAAATTACCAAGATCGGTTGAGAGGTTCGGAAGTTATCTCAAAAAACTGAATTATGGGAGTACCATTTGGAGGCACATATCTTCGCAGGGGGACGTCGAAGGAAAAAAAATAAAAGCATTCCTGACTCGTCTTAAATACTTTATTTACACCTGAGCAATTTGTATAATTTGTATTTGATTCTTGTATTTAATTCATTAGTAATCAATTAAATGATTATGTACATTGATTTGTTCTGATGCATTTCTGTGTTAGTTGATATATATTTTCCGGTAAGTTGGCGTTATTGCCAGTTGGAAATTAATACTTATCAATATTATTGAGTATTAATCATCTTTACTAATTAATTAGACAAGCACTATTTCTCCAGTTCCATCGTTAATAATCTATCATCACTCGAAGTTTGTCTCGGAACATTGCAATTGTGACTTCCTGACTTCCCCCGTACAATAGGTGTCATCTAACAGCACCTAGAGTGTAAAACTTGAAGACCTATCCCCTCTAGCAGAAGTCGAGGTAGAGTCCGAGAAGGACTGATCAAGAAGTTGATTATAGGCTGAGATGATCTCAAATCACTACGGTTGTTGATAGTTTAACAGTTAGTTTCTGTTCATACTCTTCATACTCTTCGGTTACTACTCCGGTGCTTGCACATAGTTTTATGGAACCATTAAAATGACCAGAGCAATTACCATATTACTTTTAGTTATTTTCTGGTGCAGTTTCGACGTTTCCAACAGTGTAAGTTATTTTTAATTTGATATATTTTCACCCACATATACTTTAAATCTTGGAGGTATTTAATCCGTTTTTTTTAATTACATGGACAATTTTTCTTACTTTTTTTTTTTTTTAGATTTTGAAAATTCATTTAAACTTATTTCGTTAATAAATACGTTAAGTAAAATATATTAAATCCTTTTTTTTAATCACATGCACTTTTTCCATTTTTTACATTTCGAAAATTAATATTAATTTATCTCGTTAATAAATACTTTAACCAAAAAATATTCTTCACATTTTGTGGACATACCTATTAAAGTGAGGAATTTTTCTTTGTATCTATTCTTGTACGAAATAATTTTGTTTCCTCTTCAATGGGTAGAAATTTCAACAACTTAATCAAATACTTGAATAACAGTCTTGTTTCAGTATAATTATATTACAAAGATTAGAATTGCAAATGCATCATTCGTCTACTTAATACGAAAACATGAACGTTAAAATATTAATATATATAATATTCTACCATTTACTTACGTTTAATCTGAAAATTCAGTATTTATGATATATATTCACATTCACAATTTTTTTTGAAATAATGTTATGGAATTTCTCATATTTTCGTACCATTATTAAATCGTATCGTTTAGATTTGGTTCATATATCTGTATTGTAAATTTTTAGTCCAAAATACATAAGATATACCAATTAAAAATTGAAGGTCAAGTTTAATAATTTAATATAATTATTAGCTGTCTGCCTAACCACGATATCGTAAAAAATAAATCAACTTGTAGAGACTTGAAATTTTCAGGACAGATTTAAAGCTCAAATGGGGTATTCAATTAGTTTAACAGGCATATTCTGCCCATTTCGAAACCAGCAATATACTTTTATAATATACCTCTAAATTGTAGATTCAACTAAGTTGAAGGGGATTTATATGTTTCAGTCGAATCTGATGAGAATAAAATCACTATAGAAACAAAGAAATATAAAAAATTTTCAATATCTTGAGAGAAATTTTGTACTTTCAGCTTAGAATTTACTTATCCGTGAAATATTTTTTCGCAGAGATGAGCTATATGAATGAATGAAAATTAAACTCCAACAAGAATTTAATTTAGTATACAAAACTTGAATATAACGATATAGGACACCCTGCATATAGGTACGGTACTTTTTTTTAAGTCAAAAATTGAATTATTAATCATGTTAATGGCCACAAAGCTTCATGTAACTGATGCGTGGAAAATAATATACTGTAACTGTACGAGCGCGATGAAGCTCCTGACCTCACGTCAGTGCTTTAATAATGTTCCATTTAATCATTTCTTGTCCGATTTCCATGCGAGCAACGTGACTAACCGTTAGTACCGGACGGCCTCAGAAGTTGAACACGTAAAGCGATATAGGTATTGGAGTATTTGTTGATATCCATATGATTATTAAATCAACAAGTCCAGAGCGTTCCTGCCAATCAGGTCCTTCATAAATGGCTTCGTATAATTATTATACTTATGCATATATTTCACAAATCAAATAGACCCCAGGGGGTTCATTGATTTGCCGAGAAAGCAAGAGCAGACGCGTGTCTGGCTTCTTGGCCTTCATCAGTACTCTGTAGCTTCTCAACAAATTCAACTAAACTGACCCGGGCTAAGCCTCTCAGAGCCGGCTTGGTCGATCGTACCTAATCGCCCACGCCACCTATGAGACAAAACACGGAAATCAGCCTGATGAAGGCCAAGAAGCCAGAAACGCGTCTGCTCTTGCTTTCTCGGCAAATCAATGAACCCCCTGGGGTCTATTTGATTTGTGAAATATATGCATAAGTATAATAATTATACGAAGCCATTTATGAAGGACCCGATTGGCAGGAACGCTCTGGACTTGTTGATTTATTAACAACGGTATCGCCATTTTTCATTATTATTTTTGAAAACGCTAAACAGCGTTCATGGCCATTGGGAAGATACTGTCTGAGCTCTGCGGGACTCGTTCTCGATTAATATCGAGTGAATGGTGGCATATGATTTCACGCTTCAAATATTCACTGGTGGAGAGAGGCTGATGATTTCCATGTTTTGTCTCATAGGTGGCGTGGGCGATTAGGTACGATCGACCAAGCTGGCTCTGAGAGGCTTAACCCGGGTCAGTTTAGTTGAATTTGTTGAGAAGCTACAGAGTACTGATGAAGGCCAAGAAGCCAGAAAAGCGTCTGCTCTTGCTTTCTCGGCAAATCAATGAACCCCCTGGGGTCTATTTGATTTGTGAAATATATTCATAAGTATAATAATTATACGAAGCCATTTATGAAGGACCCGATTGGCAGGAACGCTCTGGACTTGTTGATTTATTAACAAATGTATCGCCATTTTTCATTATATATCATATGATTATTGATCAGATAATACGAAATGTTCTTCGAACTTCTATTATTATGTACAGTTTGCTATTCAACAATTTCTTAACTGAACTGTTTAGGTCTTGAAAATGAAAATGTATGAAGATGATAAGAATAAGTTTCTGTACCTAGTATCGTTTCTCTTGCAGTTGGGACTGCCAGAAGCTAATGCTTTAAAGAATGCACTGACTAGTAGATTTGGTTTTGGTGCATCTAAAAACAAACCGCCTCCAAGACATGATACACCAGCATCTCTTTGTAATTGCAGTAAGTATTGGATTTTGAATTTTCATTTGCATCATTTATAAATATGTAAAAATATTTCTAGAACACATGTAACAACATGTTCTATTGAATTTATTAGTTGTTCGGTGGGAAATTCAGTATATCTCGCGGAATTAAGCCTGTTGGGAAGAATGTACGACTCAATCAATTTATATCCAAATGTTCCTACACAAGCATTCACATAAAATCTGTGCTGAAAATTGGATTCAAAAGCCTTTGGATTGTCCTCCTGAAATTCATGAATTTTATGATAATTTAAAAAGCCACTTCGACCGAACCCAGCTTAGTCAGTAAATAGAAATTTAGGTAAAAACTCTGCTATCATTCTTTGCTGTTCCAAAAACCATTCAACAAACTGCACTCTTGGAGAAAGATCTGCCGGATTCGTTGAATGAAGTTTTTGAAGATGAAATGGACGAAGCAGCTGCCCTTTCAAAATTCGATGAGCGATATAGACTTTGAAATATTAAGCTCAGTCGACAATTGCATAACGCTCTTTGTGGGATCCATGTAACACATGTTACATGTATCACATATTACATGTAACACATGTAAAAATATTATTTCAAAAGGATTTCAATGAGGAGAAACAAAAGAATGTTTTCGAAGATAAGGCTTGGTTTAACAGGAGGTAGAGTAATACAAAATACTCCCTTACAACAAGAAAAAATTGGTTCAAGCACTGACGTGAAGTCAGAAGCTTTTGCGCGTATGTTCTATTGTCCATTCTTCTGTATTGGACACCCTTAATCGAATTTACCATGGTAAATTATGTTGTCATAATTTAACATAATTTACCACCTGGAATATTATTTCCTTGATAACTCAAAAAATAAATATTCGATCGAATTGAAGCTTGGTGACTAGTAGTAGAAAATCATCGTAAAGACGTGTTTAAAATTTTGTAAGAACCGTACCCCTAGAAAATTTGAAAAGAATGACGTAAAAGAAAATTTTAAGAACCGCCCCCCTAGAAAATTTCAAAAAAATCACGAAAAAAAAAATTGGTTCAAGCACTGACGTGAAGTCAGAAGCTTTTGCGCGTATGTTCTATTGTCCATTCTTCTGTATTGGACACCCTTAATCGAATTTACCATGGTAAATTATGTTGTCCATTCTCCTGTATTGGACACTCTTAATTCGAATTTACCATGGACACTCTTAATTCGAATTTACCATGGTAAATTCGAATTAAGTGTCCAATACAGGAGAATGGACAACATAATTTACCATGGTAAATTCGATTAAGGGTGTCCAATACAGAAGAATGGACAATAGAACATACGCGCAAAAGCTTCTGACTTCATGTCAGTGCTTGAACCAATTTTTTTTTTCGTCATTTTTTTGAAATTTTCTAGGGGTGCGGTTCTTAAAATTTTCTTTTTCGTCATTCTTTTCAAATTTTCTAGGGGTACGGTTCTTACAAAATTTTAAACACGTCTTTACGATGATTTTCTACTGCTAGTCACCAAGCTTCAATTCGATCGAATATTTATTTTTTGAGTTATCAAGGAAATAATATTCCAGGTGGGTATAACTCGGAAACCGTTCGAGCGATTATGCCCAAAAACGAACTCAACTCTCCCTTTCGGATACGCAACCTACCCTGAAAATTGCAAGTCCCTATCTCCGTTTGTTCGAAAGTTATCGAGGCAACGGTCACCCATCTACTGAACTCACACAAGAATGCTCGAATCTCCAACAATATTCAACGGATCGTGTAAAAACTTGAAACTTGGCATAGAGTTAGGTTATGAAGGCTCTTGCAAAATTTCAGCAATTTCAAACGAATAGTTACTGATATATAGAATTTTTTTTTTCAATTTTCAATGATTTTTTAAAAATTTTTTACAAATACTATCCTCACGAAATTTTGCAAGAATTTTCGCGTTGGCATTCTACAACTAATTACCATGTTTGAATTTAATCGGTTCAGTATTTTTCGAATTAATGAGGAACAAAAAACAACCAAATTTCAGATGGCTATAACTCTAAAACCGTTAGGCCGATTATGCCCATAAACAAACTGAAATGTCGCGTTCTGGTGCACATCCTAACCTGAAATCTTCAAGCCGCTATGTCTTTCCGTTCTCAAGTTATCGTGACAACAAAAATATTTTTTAATAATTTTTTAAAAATTTTCTAGCCATACGATTCGCACAAAATTTTACAAACGTGCTTAGGTTCATATTCTACAACTGCTCACCAAGTATAAATTCAATCAGATTTATATTGGTTGAAAACAAAATTATTACTCGGAAACCAATGGGCCGATTATGCCCATTAACGAACTTGTCCGTCGTATTGGGATGCGCCATCCACCCTGAAAATTTCAAGTCGCTATCTCTTTCCGTTCTCAGATTATCGTGATATAAACAATATTTTTAACACTTTTTTTAAATTTTCTAGTTATACATTATCACAAAATTTCACGAACGTCCTTAGTTTTGTATTCTACAACTACTCACCAAGTTTCAATTCGATTGGATTTGTATTGGTTGAAAACATAATGATTACTCGGAAACCGTTGGGCCGATTATGCCCATTAACGAACTTGCCCGACGTATTGGGACGCTCCACCTAGCCTGAAAATTCAAGTCGCTAACTCTTTTCGTTCTCAAGTTATCGTGACAACGGCCGGACTGCCGGACGGCCGGCCGGACAGAATCAAATTTGACCTCGAATTCTTTATTGGGGAGTCGAACTAAATCGTTTGATACCATTTTCGTCAAAAAATTCGAAAGTTACAGACATTTGGGCAAAACTATAACGCGAAGTTCCCCAGAACATACGGGCAAAAAAGTTGCAAAATATCGGAGTTCACTGATAAAATGTATCCTCATACGGCTCCAGAACTTGTCTGACTATCGTCTTATTACAACCCCATGCAAAATAATTTTCTAAACGGTTGTACCGGTCCAGGGGCGGATCGTGAATTTGTGGGACCCTGGGCTAATACTACTTAGGAGCCCTCAAAAAACTGTATTCTCGAGTGGTGTAGGTGTACTGCATAGGACACAATAAAATATTTTATTTATTTAATATGACTTGCGTACGCATGTAAATTATAAAATTACCTTCCGGCATTTTTGTGCTGCATAATCCTAACTATACTCATTACATAGTAATTCCTATAAATTACAATTTATTATTATTATTACAAATATCACAGTAAGCGGCCTAGGCCCATAATAATTCAGTCGTTAGTTCGACGTTGTTGTCCTATATTTGTTCTCTACGTAAGATATCCCGGAAAAAAAGCGCTCTGCTTCACAGCAAGTTATAAGCAACGTTAAAGAAATCTTTGATGTCGTATAACAATTTGGGAAACAATAATTCCCACAACAAGTTTCTTTTCATAAACTAGCATAACAATTTCACAGCAAGAGATGTAAGACTCTGGCTCAGACTGTAGTAAGTAAGATTTCAACTGATTAAACTTATTCACTAAAAAATGTTCGTCTACGTCATCTGGATAACAATCAATAATTTTACGTACACTTTCCAGATCTATGCAAATCCATTGAAAATTTGATTTTTTTGCTAGATGTCTCATAGACTAGGCTTCTTTTATTTAAATCCATAATCAGTTTCTAACGCAACGTTTAGCGTGTCTCTTAATTTTTTCAGCGCCATATACCTACTGATATTTTATCTGTGGACATATCTGGAAATTTTTAAGTTATGCGTCTTTTGTTCATTTCACTGTACCTAGTCTCTGTTCCCACACCAGTCCTGTTTTGTAGCTTTTTCTTCGTATTCCTTCAGCTTCTGATCGGATTGGTGTCGAATGTTGTTCACGAACTCTTTTAATGACACAATTAATTTAGTGCCTTCACAAATATCTAAATTAGGGCGTTGTATTTTTGCGCGTATGTTCTGGGGAACATCGCGTTATCATTTTGCCCAAATGCCTGTAATTTTCGAATTTTTTGCCAATAATGGTCTCAAACTACTAGGTTCAACTAACTGATGAAGAATTCGAGATCAAATTTGATTCTGTCCGGCTGGCCGTTGCCACGATAACTTGAGAACGGAAAGACATAGCGACTTTAAATTGTCAGGATAGGTGGTGCTTCCCAATACGACGGACAAGTTCGTTAATGGGCATAATCGGCCCAAGGGTTTCCGAGTAATGATTTTGTGTTGAACGATTACTAATCTGATCACATTGAAACTTGGTGAGTGATTGAAGAATACAAACCTAAGGATGATTGTGAAATTTTGCGACAATTGTATGGCTAGAAATTTTTTAAAGAATTATTAAAAAATATTATTTATGTCACGATAACCTGAGAACGGAAAGAGTTAGCGACTTGAAATTCTCAGGTTAGGTTGTGCATCTGAATGCGACATTTGATTTTTTTTCTAGGCATAATCGATCAAACGGTTTTGGAGTTATACCCAATAACTCGAGAAATTCAAAACCGATTCAATTTAAATACATGGTTATGAGTTGTAGAATGCCAAGGCGAAAATTCTTGCGGAATTTCGTGAGGTTCGTATAACTAGAAATTTTTTGAAAAATCATTGAAATAAATTCTATAAATCAGAAACTATTCATCCGACATAGCTGAGCCTTCAGAACCTAACTCTACTACCAAGTTCCAAGTTTGTACACGATCGGATCTATATTGCTAGAGATCCGGGCAGCCTTGTGTGAGTTCAGTAGCTGGATGGGTGACCGTTGCCTCGATAACTCTCGAACGAAAGGAGATAGGGACTTTTCAGGGTAGGTTGCGCTGTAGTTGGATGTAATTGGCCCAATGGGTTCGAAGTTATTCCCATCCGGAATATTATTTCCTCGATAACTCAAAAAAATATAGACTCGATCCGATCGAATTGAAGCTAGCTAACTAGTTGTAGAATATCGATTTGTCCGTACTCCTGAGAACGGACAATAGAACCCACCATGGTAAATTCGATTAAGACCGTCCAATATAGGAGAATAGACAATAGAACATACACTCAAAATCTCCTGACTTCACGGCAGGGCTTGTATGATTTTTATTATCTAAATTCAATCTCTGCAAAATTTCTTCCCGAAAAATAATTAGAATTGCACTTTCTCATTTTCGCGGAAAATTTTCATATCATCATAATTATTTTTTTATATATTTGACGGTATCATAGTGACAATACTATCTGGTCTGGCTTAAGCTTTTTACGCTTCTTTACGATTCATACAAAATTACACATACATCTTTTAAGTTTGTAATCCACAATTACAAACAAAGTATCAATTCGATCGGATCTGTATAGGTTGAAAACTAAATTATTACTCGGAAAGCATTGGGCCGGTTATGCCCATTAACGAACTTGTCCGTCGTACATATTGGGGCGAGCCACCTACCCTGAAAATTTTCAAGTCGCGATCCCTTTCCGTTCTCAAGTTATCGTGCCAACAGTCGGCCGGCCGGACAGAATCAAATTTGAAGTCGAATTCTTCATCAGGGAGTTGAACCCCTGAACATTTGAGACAATTTTCGGATATAAAACGAAAATTAGAGACATTTGGGTAAAATGATAACAGCGACGCTGTCAGCGTGTTACTTTGGTGATGAGAAGTCTCCTTAGGTAGTATAGACCATATAGACAAGGAAACAAGCGACGGGGAATTCCCTGTTCTATTTGATAGACGCGCACACGGTTTGATTTATTTCAGATTTGCCAACCTTGTGATTGTAATTTATTTTTAATTTTAGATATATATATTAGATATGTTCTTTACAATTTCTATTATTTTCAATGTGGCCGGGGGCCCCTTGTATCCACGGGGCCATGGGCCGGAGCCCATAATGCCCATACGTAGATCCGCCCCTGTACCACTCGGATACAAAAGTTTGACTGCAATGTTATGCACTGCCATTAGGTAGTTCAGAATTCATATGAATTGTTCGTTTTCTATTTGGCAAGCTTTCTTCCAAACATTAATTATAATTAATTTCAATCATTGAAATTGGTTCTATCTGATTCATTTGATTTCTGCTATTGATTTCCATAAAAAAATTGTTTCAAGCACTGACGTGAAGTCGGGAGCCTTTGCGCGTATGTTCTATTGTCCATTTTCTCCTGTATTGGACAGTCTTAATCGAATTTTCCATGGTGAATTCAATTAAGACTGTCCAATACAGGAGAATGGACAATAGAACATACGCACAAAAGCTCCTGACTTCACGTCAATGCTTGAACCAATTTTTTTTTCGTAATTTTTTTAAAATTTTCTAGGTGTTCGGTTCTCAAAAAATTTTACACATGTCTTTATGTCGATATTCTACTAGTTACCAAGTTTCAATTCGAACATACGAGCACAAATGAAAAGACAAGAGGAGAAAACGAACAAATTAAAAATAATACATAACCTTTCAAAAGTCCCCTCTCATAAAGATACTCCTCAGTAGCCGCTTGGATCTCTTGAAGAAGAATCGCCTCCGCTAGTTTTCAAAGATATTCACTCTTGTTCTTAGAAATCCCTTCAATATAATAATTTAAAACGGAAAATGTTGTAGCTTATATGGCCAGGAGGATCTCTTTGAAAACCAGGTTTGGCCAATCCAAACAATGATTATTAAGAACTTCAGATGTTCGAAGACCGCTACAGGAAGGAAATGTTGGGCTATCATCTCCCATAGATCCTACTGTGTTTTGAAAAAATGGACCCGAAAAGTTATATATTTAATGTTATAATTCAATATGTCATCGTGACATTCATGGTTTTGAAGGTTGTCGCAAAATTTCAGCGATGTCGGACTGCTTCCTGATAAAATATATTTCACCCATCCAGCTAGATACTGAACTCACACAACGCTACTCGGTTCTCCCACAATATAGATCCGATTGTGTTCAAACTTGGAACTTGGAAGTAGAGTTAGGTTTTTAAGGCTCTCGCAAAATTTCAGCCATGTCGGATGAACAGTTTCTGATATATAGAATTTTTTTCAACGATTTTCAATGAATTTTTAAAAAAATTCTAGTGATACGATTCTCACAAAATTTCGCAAGAATTTTCGCGTTGGCATTCTACAACTAATAACCATGTTTGAATTGGATCGGTTTTGTATTTTTCGAGTTATTGAGGCAATAAAAACCGAATTTCAGATGGGTATAACTCCAAAACAGTTCGGCCGATTATGCTTATAAACAAACTCAAATGTCGCCTTGAGATGCACAACCTAACCTAAAAATCCCTATCTCTCTCCGTTCTCAGGTTATCGTGACATAAAAAATATTTCTTCATAATTTTTTTTAAATTTTCTAGTGCTATGATTCTAACAAAATTTCACAAACGTGCTTAGGTTTATAATCTACAACTATTTAATTCGATCGGATTTATATTGGTTGATAACAAAATCATTACTCGGGAACCATGGGCCGATTATGCCTATTAACGAACTTGTCCGTCATATTAGGATGCACCACCTACCCTGAAAATCTCAAGTCGCTAGCTCTTTCCGTTCTCAAGTTATCGTGGCAACGGCCGGCCGGCCGGGCAGAATCAAATTTGACCTCGAATTCTTCATCGGGGAGTCGAAACCAATCAAAGACCATTTTCGGCAAAAAATTCGAAAATTACGGATATTTGGGCAAAATGATAATGCGATGTTCCCCAGAACATACGCGCAAAAATTGCCAAATTTTAAACAATGATTGAATACCTATCAGCATAACAGAAATTTTCGACGAAATACTCTGTTATGAACAACTGTATGCGCAAATATACTTCATATCGTGAGTATATAGAGTGATAAAAATCTTAAAAAGCACTGACGAGAAGTCAGGAGCTTTTGTCTGTATGTTCCATTGTCTATTCACGCCTCATGCATAGTCGATCGAGCTGAAGTTCGGTACTCGATTGTAAAATGGTGGCTCGAAGTTATGTGCGGAATTTCAGCGGATTCTGATGGATAGTTTCTGAAATATAAAATTTTTTAAGAAAAACAATTTTATTTTTTTTTTAGTAATATTAAGTATATATCCACGAAATTTCGCAAAAGTCTTTGTGTCAGCATTCTACAACTAGTTACTAGGTTTAAATTGGATCGAATTTGTATGTTTTTAGTTATTGAAGTTATGTAAACAAAATTTGAGATGGGCATCACTCCAAAACCGTTTGGCCGATTATCCCTTTTAACGAACTTAAATGTAGCATTCGGATGCGGAACCTACTCTGAAAGTTGCAAGTCGCTATGTCTCTCCGTTCGATACTTCGCTGCTCTGTTTCCATTATTTTTTCAATAACTCCTACAATAGGACCTGATCGTGTTCAAATTTGGAACTTGTCTTTAGAATTAGATTTTGAAGGCTCTCTCTTCAGCAATATCGGACGGATAGTTTATGAGATACATCATTTTTTTTATTTTCTAGTGATACGATCCTCACGAAATTTCGCATGAGTCTTTGTGTCGGAATTCTACAATTATTTACCAAGTTTCAATTCGATCGGATCTGTATTGTTTGAAGACAAAATTTGTACTCGGAAACCGTTTGGCCGATTATGCCCCTTGACAAACTTCGTCTCATCCGAATGCGTAACCTACCCTGAAAATTTCAAGTCTCTTTCTGTTCGAAAGTTATCACCGGCCGGGCAGAATCGAATTTGAACGCAAATTCTTCATCAGTGAGTCGAACCTAATCGTTTGAGAATTTTTGGCAAACATTTCGAAAATTACAGATATTTGGGCAAAATGATAGCATGCTGTTCTCTAGAACATTCTTGATATATTCGTTCAACTCACACCTATTATTTATATCCTGTTGACTGCTCTTCGTAGAGTTTTTTACATAGAATTCAGCGTCGTGATCGATTATTTTCTATCAATGACAATTCTCTAGTTATGACAGGTGTATTTGATTATTCTTCTATATATTATACAGGGTGAGTCTTTGACCACTGCATTAATTTTAACCAAAGATTCCTCTCATCAAATGAAACACTTTTTTCATTTAACATTTTTCCAAATTCAGCTCAGGTAAAAAGATATAGGCTGTTTAAATTTAAAAAAAAAAATCAGTTTTTATTTTGTAGCTTTGACATCCTTTTTTTGAATAAAATGAATGTTGGCGTAAAGTTTCCTATAACTATGATACATATTTTCCAAATATTAGTTATTTTCTACTTCTACTGGTTTTCTAGTTATGGACTCGTGGATTCATAAAACTATACGAAATTAGCAAAAACAAAGCAGAAAAAGTTTTTCTTGGGTTATTTCAAGAATATTCCATCGTTTTAGAACATTATATTATTCTTCATCATTTCTCCTTAAACGCACCGTTTTCGAGATATTCTTCATTGAATGTTTTAAAATGTAAAGCTCCAGAAATTTCACTACTTTTATGGATCCGTCCCTGAGCGTTGGAATTCTGAATCAAGCTGTAAACCACGTTACCATGCCTTATTCTCGTCCGCCAACAATGTCATAGATAATTTATATGCGGGAGTGTATTAGCACATTGTGAAATCTTTAAACGCTTGTAACTTTTTACCTGAGCCGAATCTGGAAAAATGGTAAATGAAAAAAGTGTTTCATTTGATGAGAGGAATCTTTGGTTAAAATTAATGCAGTGGTCAAAGACTCACCCTGTATATAGGTTTCTCCATTAAAATGATTTCTAAAATATATCTCTTTTCATTTCATTCAAAAAAATTAAGATATGAAAAAATGTATTTCGAAATGAACCAAACTGAAATCGATATAAATTGAGTTCTTTAAATATAAAATCAAAGCAAATGTTGGAAAGGGTTGCCATTTTCAATGATGCAAAATCGACATAGTTTTTCAATTCTTTGTAGCGCATTGAGTAGATATGATTAATGGACGATTTTGGAGAAACAAACGCAATTCTCGTCGCTTTGCGAAGTTTCCCTTTAGACACGTTACAGATCATAATAATTCATAGACAGAATAATTATAGCATTCTGCGAGAACATAGAAGTAAGTACGATTTATTATTGAAATTTTGAAAAATCATACCTCCGAAAGTATTAGCTTGTTAGAGTTGAAAATTATATCAGTGGATGGTGATACTGCATTTGAAAAGAAAATGAATTTGAAATTTGTAATGTGAAGATTTTGCCCAAAAACGAACCTGACCGAGATATTTATCTCCCAAACCTACTCTGAAAATTTGAACTGTCTACCTCATTCCGTTCGTGAGTTATCTTGTCAACGGTCGGCCAGACATAATTGATTTTCGCCACGGATTCTTGATCAGTAAGTCGAACCATATCGTTTAAGACCATTTTCATAAAAAAATTCGAATATTACAGACATTTGGGCAAATTGATGAGCATTCTGTTCTGAGGAACAAGAGCGCCAAAAAGAAAAACATTTAAGAAAAACAAATAATAATCGTCAGAATACCCTCACTGAAGATGTCGAAATGAATGTACTCCCCTCTATTCAAGAAAATCCGTATGTCCCCACTAGGCAGATAGCTAGGGAACTCGAAATCAGCCAGTCTTCAGTGACGATAATTCTTAAAACACAGATATTACATCCTTATAAAATGACAATCCTCCAGAAACTCACCGAAGATGATCCAGATAGAAGATTTCAGTTTTGCGGACAAATTATGGATCTACTAAACAGAAATGTTGTAAATATAGAACCGTCCTGTTTTCTGACGAATCAACGTTTACTTTCAATGGTGAGGTAAATCATCAAAATTGTCGGTATTGGGCAGACCACAATCCACACTGGATGGCCACACTTAAATCAAGAAAAAGTCAATGCTTGGACAGGGACTGCTCGTGATGGAGTAATAGGACCAATTTTCTTCCAAGGAAATCTCAATGGAGTTGGATATTTAAAATTCTTGCGGGAAGTACTAGTTCCGAGTACAAGAGGACCTTTTAAATGGCCTCACATGTCTCCAGATTTAACAACTATGGACTATTTCTTATGGGGGTACCTGAAAAGCAAAGTTTTTGAGGCCAAACCGGGAAACATTGAGCAGTTACAAGAACGAATAATACAGGAGTGTAGGCTAATTTCCACCGAAGTCATTATAGAAATGTCCAAAACGAGTTTCAGTTCCGTTTAGAATATTGTCGGTTAGTTAATGGACAACATTTTGAGCTCAAGATCTTCATCAGTGAGTCGAGACTAATAAACGTTTAAGACCATTTTCTGCCAAAAATACGATAATTAAAGACATTTAGTCAAACTGATATCGCTCCGTTCAAGGGAATAAGCGCGCCGAAAACAAAACGAACATATTTGGTTAACTGATAGTTATCTATACAGGGTGAGTCTTTGGCCACTGCATTAATTTTAACCAAAGATTCTTATCGTCAAAAGAAACACTTTTTTCATTTAACATTTTTCGAAATTCGGCTCAGGTAAAAAGATACAGGCTGTTGAAATTTCGAAAAAAAATCAGTTTTTATTTTGTAGCTTTGACATCCTTTTTTCGAATAAAATGAATATTGGTGCAAAGTTTCCTATAACTATGAGACATATTTTCCAAATATTAGTTATTTTCTACTTCTACTGGTTTTCTAATTATGGACTCGTGGATTCATAAAACTAAACGAAATTAGCAAAAACAAAGCAGAAAAAGTTTTTCTTGGGTAATTTCAAGAATATTCCATCGTTTTAGAACATTATATTATTCTTCATCATTTCTCCTTAAACGCACCGTTTTCGAGATATTCTTCATTGAATGTTTTATAACGGAAAACTCCAGAAATTTCACTTCTTTTAGGGATCCGTCCCTGAGCGTTGGAATCCCGAATCAAGCTGTAAACCACGTTACCATTCCTTTTTCTCGTCCGCCAACAATGTCAAAGATAATTTATATGCAGGTGTGTATGAGTGTATTAGCACATTGTGAAATCTTTAAACGCTTGTAACTTTTTACCTGAGCCGAATCTGGAAAAAAGGTGAATGAAAAAACTGTTTTATTTGATGAGAGGAATCTTTGGTTAAAATTAATGCAGTGGTCAAAGACTCACCCTGTGTATATATATATAAATGAATTGCTGTTCGTTAGTCTCGCTAAAACTCGAGAACGGCTGGACCGAATTGGCTAATTTTGGTCTTGAATTATTTGTGGAAGTCCAGGGAAGGTTTAAAAGGTGAATAAATTTAAACATATCTACAGGGTGTTTCTCTTTTAACGTCAATGGCAACTTGCTGTTTTCACGCCATAGTCGTACAATTTCATTAAATTGTGTTAAAAAATATACTTTCGAGGCATACATCATTGAAAATAAAGCATCACTATACAGAGTGTTCTTTTTCTCACGGCACAATTGTACGCGATTGAATTAATTTGTGCCACAAATAAAGCATTAACTAAATAGGTACCTTGGATGGATTCTCATAATGAAACAATTTTGTTTTACCTTTGATGTGTGGACATGGCGCATGGACAATTATACGTCGCGTGTTCGCGGGTCGGAAAACCGTCGTCTTTGTTTATTTACGCACCCAAAAACAAAACAAAAAATATAGTTTTTCAGAAAGCTTTAAATTGATATAGAGACTGTATCATAACTGTGTGTGTCTGTCAATATCAAAGTGAAACCTTATAAATGCCAGTATTTCAGGAAATCTCTGTTTTGTAAGTAAGCAACATCATGTACAATTAATCGACAATAAAAATAAAAATTCATTCATACCGAGGATTTTTTTTATTAAGTTAGGCGGTACGAAGTTCGCCGGCCAGCTAGTTATTTATAAAATTACCAGATGGGGAATCCTGATCAATTCTCGAACCAATTTCTCTGACACAGTAGCGTTTTTTTACGGCATGTGTACAACTTTCTTCACTTTCGATACAAAAAGATAGTAAGGAGTTTAATCGAGCCAGATTACGTTAATCGGATTTTAGCATCGGGCTTGTCCGATCGTTCCGAGAATATTAAAAAGTTTCGGACATTTGAATACTCACATGAATATCATTAACACACAATCGTGAAAGTATGTGCCTAAACAGATGATGGTGGCTATTGTGTTTCTTTCGAATTCTTGGTATCGAATCAACCGATCCAACGCCTAAATAGTGGACGGAGGTGCGCTTTGGTTCAATATTTCCCCGAATAATGAACGTTTGGAATCGTTGGCGTTGGCCAATCAAAAACGCTGCAAATTTTATACAAATAAGGCTCTCTATATTTGCGTCTAGATTCATTTAAATATTCGCCATCTTTTCCTTCATATCTCCTCGAACTATCCATCGTAAATATAGCGGAAATTTTTATTTTGACAGCGCATCACGACATAAATACAAAATTCGAATTGAAAACTGTATAGATTCATTTAAATGTTCACCATCTTTTCCTTCATAACTGTCGAACCATCGTAAATATAGCGGTAATTTTTTTTTTGACAGAGCATTACCAAATAAATACAAAATTCGAATAAAAAACTGTCTAGATTCTTTCAAATGTTTACCATATTTTCCTTCATAACTCTCGAACTATCCATCGTAAATATAGTATTAATTTTTTCTTGGCAGAGAATTACGACATGAGTACAAAATTCGAATAAAAAATTGGTTCAAGCCCTGTGAACAGGAGCTTTTTGGCGCTCTAGTTCAAACAGACAAACTATATCTCCGAAAGTATTGGTTTCTCAGAGTTGGGAATTATATCAATGGATTCCTATGATAGAAATGCATCATGAAATGAATTAAATTAAAAAAAAAGTGTCGTTTAAAAAAAATGATTCAAAAATTATCTTATAAAAAAGGAGCAATCTACAATGCTTCAATGCCTTAGTGCTTCAAATATTGTCATTAAATTTATTTATCCAGATTAAATGAGCAATCTGCAATGATTCAACCTCGAGGAATGGGTTGTTGCAACTTACACTCGGTACATAGTTTTCACAACTTGAAATACCTAAGGAAAGTATCATCGAAATGTCTAGAGCAAGGCTGGAGACAATGATAGCAGATTGTCCATTTATTCCTGATATTTAAGTAGGTAGTGGATTACGAACAAATTATTTTAATAGTTCAAAATATATTAATGAAATATTATCCTCTTTTCATAATTTAAAATTTAATAGTTCATACCACTAACACATTCTTTTCTGTATTATGAACCTTAACTCAAGAAAAAATGATTGATACACAAATGTAGATCCATATTTCCGAATTTTTTTGCTAGCAACATTATGAAAATACTGTACATAGGATCATGTCTCACTACTTAAGGAAGTAAAAGGTAATATTAACCTCAGAGGTCAACGAACAATAATTTCTTTTGATGATTCCATTATGTTTTGCTTTCCTATTGCCTCCATAAACTACATGAAAACAGTCTTGTATTTGTATATATTCACTAATTCAAGAATCGAATACTTGCTTTCCAAGAGAAAATAACAACTACGAATTGACAATTTCTAATAGCTAGAAAAGATGGCGTTTATGAATAGTGATCACAGACAGATTCTGTGTTCACATTCTGTGAATACATAGAACTTACGATGTATTATTGAAACTTTGGAACATCATATCTCCGAAAGTATTAGCATGTTATAGTTGAAAATGATAACAATGGATTCTTATGATGAAACTGCATCTTAAAAAAATTTGAATTCAAAAGTTGTAAGGTAAAAAAAAATATTTTTTTTCGTTACTCCGAAACTATAAGACCGATTTTGCTCAATAAGAACTGAGATCTTCATCCTTCAAACCTACTCTGAAAATTTCAACTGTCTAGCTCATTCCGTTCGAGTGTTATCGTGTTAACGGCTGGACGGCTGGACGGACGGACGGCCAGACATAATCGATTTCGACCACGGATTCTTGATCAGTGAGTCAAACCAAATCGTTCAAAACCTTTTTCAGCCAAAAATTCGAAAATTACAGACATTTGGGCAAATTGATAAGCTCTCTGTTCCGAGGAACAAGGGCGCCAAAAACTGTCTAGATTCATAAATATATTCACCAGCTTTTCCTTCATAACTGTCGAACTGTTCATCGTAAATATAGCGGTAATTCTTTTTCGACAGAGCATTACCAGATAACTACAAAATTCGAATAAAAACTGTCTAGATTCTTTCAATTGCAATATTTTCCTTCATAGATGTCGAACTATCCATCGTAAATATAGCGTTCATTTTTTTTGGCAGAGAATTACGCCATAAGTACAAAATTTGAATAAAAAACTGTCTGGATTCATTTATATGTTCACCATATTTTCCTTCATAACTGTCGAACTATCCATCGTAAATATACCGGTAATTTCTTTTGACAGAGCATTACGAAATAAACACAAAATTCGAATAAAAAATTGATGTTTAGATTCATTTAAATGTTCACCATCTTTGCCTTCAAAACTCTCAAACTATCCATGGTAAATATTGCGAAATTTTTACTTTCACGTGCGCAAAAAATATCTAGATTCATTACCACCATCACCATATGTCCCTTCATAACTCTTAAACTGTCTATTGTAAATATAAATCGTTTTTTAGCGACGTTACCGCTTAATACCGGTATCAAACGGTTATAATTTCTACATTTTAGCGAGAGTGGTTACAAGCGGTAACGGAAGTTACAAAATTCGAATATAAATTGAAAAGTTTTCTATTTTTATTTCTTTCAATTCGCCTTAGTGTCAATTGATCTAAATAATAAGTAATAAACGAAATTTTAAGGAAGGTTAGGAATGTTTTATGGTTGTACGCGAACAACTAGAATATTGTCGTAAAAAAAACTGTTTTTTTATTTCCACTACCCATGTTCAACCATTAGAGAGAGCCCAATGCAACATGAAACTTGAATGTTGAAAATTGGGCATCACCTGAATTATTTTAAAAGATTCGTGAATTCATTTACATTATTGAAGGAAAAAAAATTGGTTCAAGCCCTGTGGGCAGGAGCTTTGGCACTCTCGTTCAAACTTTGACAAAACATATCTCCGAAATTATTGGTCTCTGGGAATGATATAAATGGATTCTTACGATAGAACTGCATCATGAAAGATATTAAATTCAAACAGACCGATTCTCCCCGATAACGAACTTATCCGAGATATTCATTTCTCAAATCTACTCTGAAAATTATATTATATCACTTAAAACTGAGACAAGATTGCAGTTTTGTTCTTACTGGAGATATTCTGAACCGAATTTGATTAAGTATCTTATGGATTATCCACGGGCATTATATTACCTTAAAAGTATATTATCCTCATAATTCTACGATAACTGAGGTTATTTCATTGGTAATTTTGAATTCAATCATACTTCGTTCTCTAGAATCGGAGGTGTATTTTATATCAAGAATATCGCACCAGTAATAATTTTGACATTTCTCTCTCAGAGGAAAATATGATAACATGTAAGAACACAGATGATATAACAATTCATAGATAGAATAATTAAGTACAGCGTTCTGTGAAAACATAGAAGATCGATTCATTATTGAAATTTAGAAAAATCATATCTTATATTAGCTTGTTAGATAGTTGAAAATTATATCAATGGATTTTTATGGTGGAACTGCATCTGAATTTGAAATCTGTTATGTAAAAAAATTCTTTTTTCGTTGCTCCGGAATCATCAAGCCGATTTTGCCCAATAACGATCTCAACAGAGATATATCTACCAAACCTTTTTTTTTACATTTTACGGCAACCCGATCAATATAAAACTTCGCATCCATATAAAGGTCATTATTCTACAATTTGATGCTAAATTTCAGATAGATCGAGTGATCGGTTTCGGAAATATTCATAAAAATATTTTTACTAAAAATGGCCATACCTCCGCTTGGTGGACTTCGCCCGTTATCGAATTCGTCCGAGATATTTACGCTCCAAACCTACCCAGCAGATTTCAATCCTCTAACTCCTTTCGTTCGAGAGTTATCGTGTTAACGGACGGCCGGACAGAATCGATGTCGACCACGGATTCTTGATCAGTGAGTCGAACCAAATCGTTTAAGACCATTTTCAGCCAAAAATTCGAAAATAGATATTTGGGCAAATTGATAAGCAAGGAACAAGAGCGCCAAAAAGCGCCTCCCTGAAATGAAGAATCAGGTGAAAGTGGCAATAAAGTTTCCCAATTTAGTCGTACTTTCAGAGATTTTCCCTTAAGCCTATGGTTGGAAATTGATACAGAAATCCAGTTTCAACCTGATAGATCCTTCCACCTCCTCATCTGAATCGATTAACTCTTGCGGATGAAAATTTATGAAACAACTTGTCTAGAGAACGATATAATTTAATTGAAATAAGAATCAGTTTTGTTTCAATAAAAAATTCTGCGTTGAATGTTGTACAATTGGCACAAATGTCCGTAATTTTCGAATTTTGGCCGAAAATGGTCTTAAACGTATAATTTCGACTCGATGATGAAGAATTCTAGGTCAAACCCAATTCTGTCCGTCCGTAGGCACGATAACTCTTGAGCGAAATGATTTTGAAAGTTGAAATTTCCAAGGTAGGTTGGAATCCAAATTTGCCGGTTAAGTCAGTTAAGGGGCAGAATCCGCCTTGTGGTCATCTAAAATGTTGTTTACCCAATAACCACCAATAAAATACTGATCTGATTGAATTAAAGTTCTATGCATAAGTATCATAATTATATGAACCCATTTCGAGACCCTATTGGCAGAACGCTCTGGACTTGTTTATTAATAATATTAATGTAGCTAGATGATTTTTAGCATAATTCTCGTATCTCGAGTCGCGTTATCTTAAGCCGGTGCCACATGAACACATGATAGACGAGAGATAATCATTCGAATGAATTCGCTCGCATTTTTCAGAACATCTCGAGAGATTCGATTATTTTCAGTCGAGAGGTCCCATCTCTTGAAATACTTCGCGAGAACCAATCCATGTTAGAGATTTAAATCATTGACGATGAAAATGTTAGAAATTTGGTATATGTATAGATATTTATTTGTGTATTGTATAGAATAGTTTGAATGCTGATTAGAAAATGTTAAACATTTGTGTGATTTTTGCATAATTAACTGAAATTTCAGCTTGTGGAGAAAGGAATGACGATGGGAGGATAGTAGGTGGCAAGCCAACTGGACGTAACCAGTATCCATGGGTCGTGAAATTATCCTATTTCAACCGATTTTACTGTGGAGGTATGATGATCAACGATCGTTATGTTTTGACAGCAGCACATTGCGTCAAAGGGTAGGTTGATATTTTTCCGGTCATTCAAATATCTAGGTAAAATACTCCGAGTTGAAAAAAAATAATCTTTGGGCTTCCTATGAGTTACAATACAAATCTAGACTGATAAATTTTATCTAATAAAAATATTTAAAAAAAAAAATGCGAAAACATTAAAAATGAAAGGAGTGAAACAATCTTAATGATAAGCATACTTTTTTTCGGATAATGTGGAATGCACATTGAACTTTTTTTCAGTTCAATAAATATTTATATAGACAATAAAATACTAAAATAATATTTAAAATGTAGGAAAGCCCCGACAATATATAGCTTTGGCGCTCTTATTCAAACTTTGACAAATAATATCTCCGAAAGTATTATTGGTTACTCAGAGTTGGGAATTATATAAATGGATTCTTATCATAGAACTATGACTCACCTCATATGTTGGATTTACATACATCAGCAAATTATAATTAGAGAGCATTCTATGAAATCATAAAATTACTTACTATTACTTATTGAAATTTTGAAAAACCATATCTCCGAAAGAATTAGCTTGTTAGAGTTGAGAATTATGTCAGTGGATTCTTATGATGAAAATGCATCTTGAAAAAAATTGGGTTCGAAATTTGTAAAGTGAAAAAAAATATGTATCTACCAAACCTACCCAGAAGATGTCAACGTCCGTTCGAGAGTTATCGTGTTAACGGACGGACGGCCGGACAGAATCGATTGTGACCACGGATTCTTGATCAGTGAATCGAACAAAACATGCAAGACCATTTCCACATTTTCCACGTTTAAATGATCGTAAGATTGAATAATAATGAAGGACTAATACTGAAAGATCATTCTGAAGGATACACGATACAGGGATAATGAAATTAATTCTGGTCAGGTAAAATCCTATGAGAAGTGCTGACCGGATCCTTCGATGGGTTTATTTTGTCCAGAAAGTAATAAATAGCCCAAATACAAAGAAGTATGTTATTTTCCGTGGTCTTCCAGTCAAACTAGTCAATTATCCGATAAGAGATGTACCTATGTATTAAAACAGGATAAGTATGTTCCCTCCTCTAACTTTGATATAAAAAAAACTTATCTCTCCCGCTCTTTCAAAACAAACAAAATTCTTCCAGAATGACCGTCACCTGCACTGTGATTAATAATTTCAAGTCCACGGCTGTTATACTGAAAGTCGCCTCTACCGGTTTTTAACCTGCATCAAGTTCATTGTCAAAACTGTCGTTTGACCTCGATTGGACTGGCGCCTCGATTTCTTCTAAATTTTATCGGATATATTCGAGGATATTTTTAGACGTTCTTCGAGAGATCACTGAAATAGTCCTTGTCGGCTTATTCAGAAAGGATCAAGAGCTGATAATTTAAATATATATTCTTTTGAACTTGAGCATTACAACTTGTTTTGTATCTAACAATAAAGCATGTGTGTCAAAATAGTGTTAGCAGAGGTTAGTGTAACGGGGTACCATATAATTTGATATAATATGATACTAGAGCTTAGGGAAAAAACCTCAGCAAAAAAACCCTATCTCCCCGTATTTGTTGTGATTTATGAAAATTGAAATTGTTAACAAAATATGCTGAAATATTAAATATTGAAGGGCATCTTTTTCTTCATTATCGCTTCTTCCTTCAACAAGCAGAGAAGATTCTCCAAGGTACCCGAAACCCAATCTGGAAAAGTAAAAGACAAAGGGAGAAAACGAACAAATTAAAAATGGAATATTCTATATTTCATTAAATAGATTTGAAACTCGCTACCCATTCTAAAAAAGATTCAGAAACATTATGAATAGCCCTAAAACCATCTTTGAATCTATATATGCGACAATTATTAACTAAAACGCTCAGTCTAGGATCCGGCATCATAAAACCTTCTAGGTACTCATTTGTTAATTTAATGGAATCATGTTCTAAGGGACTATTACAATATATTATAACTGCATCATAAAGGAAATTTAATTGGAATAATAGTATATTTATCAAGATCAAACGAGCAAAATGCAATGCTTTAATGCTTCAAAAATTGTTATTTAAAAAAAATGGGTTCAAGCCCTGTGGACAGGAGCTCTCTGGCGCTCTAGTTCAAACAGACAAATTATATCTCCGAAATTTGGTTTCTCAGAGTTGGGAATTAAATCAATGTATTCTTATGAAAGAACTGCATCATAAAGGAAATTAAATTCAAATAATAGTTTATTCATCAAGATTAAATGAGCAATCTGAGAATGAGAACTGCACCATGGAAGAAATCAAATTAAAATAGCTTAAATGAATTTGACTCTTTCTTATAGAACAGGATGAAATGTACGAGTATGAACACAGATCATATAATAAAGCTTAGATAGAATAATTATAGCATTCTGTGAAAACATAGAAGTACGTACGATTCATTATTGAAATTTAGAAAAATCATATTTCCGAAAGTATTAGCTTGTTGGAGTTGAAAATGATATCGATGGATTTTAATGGTGAAACTGCATCTTAAATAAAAATTACAGACATTTGGGCAAATTGATAAGCACTCAGTTCCGAGGAACTAGAGCGCCAAAAAGTGTAATTCCCTTTCCGGGATTTGAGCTTAATTTTCACTTTTCGACATAAAATCGCCACATGGGGGTTTATTTGACGGTTTTTTACCCTTGTCTCTCTAAGTCGATTTTGACGTTTCTCGAACCAACTATTAGCAAGGAATTAGACAATGTCATGTCTCAGGAAAATAAGTTGACATGACAATTCATACATAGAATAATTATATAATTCTGTGAAAACGTAAAAATACGATTTTTATTGAAATTTTGAAAAATCATATCTCTGAAAGTATTAGCTTGTTAGAGTTAAAAATGATATCATTGGATTCTTATGATATATATATATACAGGGTGTTTCATCATAAACTGGACAAACGAATACAGCGTGTAGATGACATCGGGAGAATCATTTTTGCCTTATGACATATACCCCGTTTTCGAAGCATAAGCGAGATACAGGGTGTTCAAGGTAATTTTTGAGCAATATTCTATCGAGTGTGGTCAGTTATGTGTAACATTTGAAATAATGGTTTTTGGTCACATCTCAGTATTTTTTTATGCTCAATTCTGAAATGATATAAGATTCTGAAAAAAGTATTTAAAAATGGCGGAAAACCTGCAAAGTTCGAAATTTTTTTACGTGGTTGTCAATTTGAGTTTCACTCTATGAATTATCTCAAGTTTTTAAGAAATTCTGTGAAAAAAATTTTTCAAAATTCGAACACAACTTTTTTTTTACATGTCTACAGCAAAAATAAAATTTCATCCGAAATTGATGAACTTTTCCACGCTTTTACTATTCTTAAACCTTAACGAAAATATGAAAACAGAACCGGAAAATATCGATGGGTTTGTTTTTTATAGCCATTCAAAGTTTCCACTCGGATATCTAACTTATTCGTTTTTTGAAAACTGGTTTGGCTATGAGGGCAAAAAGTATGAAATTGAACTGCCGAAGCATTCCAGATGGAAATTAAAATTTCTCAAAAAAAAATTTTTTTCTTCATATTTCAATAAAACTCTGGCTGGAATCGAACTAGTGACCTTGCGATAGGAATTACTCTTAGCTCTAGATAGAAATTGAAATTATTCGGAACATATTAATTATCGTTACCTAGCAACAGTAATTCACAGAATTTGACAGTATGTTCGAATTCAACTGAATAATATTTCGTTAGTTTCGTATAAAACATTTCAATTCGAGCAGAAATTAAATAATCAATGTTGGAAATAATTATTTGGTTCAGCGAATCAAGAAAATCAAGAAAGTGAGAGAATATTGTCTTATAGCAAAATTTTCTTGAATATTTAATTTTATATTTCACTAACGCAAAAATATAACACAATAGTAGACAAATTTAACAATTAATTGAACAACTCTGACGAAATTATAGATTATAATTCAGTTTCAAAAATATTCCCATTCATTTGAACACACAGTCTCGCTCTTTTCACCACACTGTTCACCGCTGAACCTATCATTCCTTGATTATGACGAATTTCCTGGGCAGCTGATTCAATTCGTTGAATCAATTCTTCTTTCGGGTCTACTGGAGCTCGCTTGTCGTAGACCAGACTTTTCATATGACCCCAGAAATAAAAATCCAGTGGAGTTAGATCTGGAGAACGTGGAGGCCATGCAACAGGTCCAAACCGACCAATCCATCGCCGTGGGTATTGGGAGTCTAGAAACTCGCGTACACTCCAGTCTGTGTGCGCAGGACAACCATCGTGTTGGTACCAAATACCTCTAAATTGATTCAAAGGAATATTTTCCATGAGATCTGGTAGAGTCTCTCGTAAAAATTGATAGTAACCATTTCCAGTCTATGTTTCAGGGAGAATGAAAGGTCCGATGATGAATCTGTCCTTCATTCCCGCCCAAACATTGACTGAAAACCTTTTTTGACTATTCATCGAAACCGAAGAATGTGGATTATTGATTAGCCATACCACATTATTTTTTCTGTTAAAAAATCCATCTCCAATGAAAGGTCGCTTCATCGCTGAATAAAATGAGACGTGGAAAATCTCTATTCGCACGCGTTCTTCTTAAAATGAATTCACAGAATTCTTTCCTTTTACTGCAATCACCTTCTTCTAATTTTTGACATCTTTGAAAATGATATGGGTGGTAGTGATTCCTCTTTAGAACTTTTAGAACTTTTATAACACTGGGGTGATTAGATATAATTTTAGTGATATTTTAGGATTACTCTCAACCAAATCCAGGACACGTTCATCGTGACTTCGTATTGTTTCTTTTTTCTTTCGGTTAAGAGTGCCATCTTCACGTAATTTACGTACTGTTGCCATAAATGTTTTAAAGTTTGGTACTGATCGGCTTGGAAATCTGCGGGCGTATATTTCTCTCGCTTTCCTCCCTGAGGAATTCGCTTCATAATAAGCCTGAACCATATCATTTTTCTCAAAGATTGAATATTTCATTTCTGCTCAAATTAAAATGGTTTTCAAGAAACTTGCGAAATAATATTCAGTGAATTCGAATAATCTATCAAATGCTTTGAATTACCGTTGCTAGGTAACGATAATTAATATGTTCCGAATAATTTCAATTTCTATCAAGAGCTAAGAGTAATTCCTATCGCAAGGTCACTAGTTCGATCCCGGCCAGAGTTTTATTGAAATATGAGCAAAAAATTTTTTTTTGAGAAATTTTAATTTCCATCTGGAATGCTTCGGCAGTTCAATTTCAAACTTTTTGCCTCATAGCCAAACCAGTTTTCAAAAAACGAATAAGTTAGATATCCGAGTGGAAACTTTGAATGGCTATAAAAAACAAACCCATCGATATTTTCCGGTTCTGTTTTCATATTTTCGTTAAGGTTTAAGAATAGTATAAGCGTGGAAAAGTTCATCAATTTCGGATGAAATTTTATTTTTGCTGTAGACATGTAAAAAAAAAGTTGTGTTCGAATTTTGAAAAATTTTTTTCACAGAATTTCTTAAAAACTTGAGATAATTCATAGAGTGAAACTCAAATTGGCAACCACGTAAAAAAATTTCGAACTTTGCAGGTTTTCCGCCATTTTTAAATACTTTTTTCAGAATCTTATATCATTTCAGAATTGAGCATAAAAAAATACTGAGATGTGACCAAAAACCATTATTTCAAATGTTACACATAACTGACCACACTGGATAGAATATTGGTCAAAAATTACCTTGAACACCCTGTATCTCGCTTATGCTTCGAAAACGGGGTATATGTCATAAGGCAAAAATGATTCTCCCGATGTCATCTACACGCTATATTCGTTTGTCCACTTTATGATGAAACACCCTGTATATATATATTCTTTTGACTGAGAGCTGTATATGTGTTAGCAGAGGTTGGTGTAACGGGGTACCATACAATTCGACGTATGATACAAGAGCTTAGGGAAAAACCTCAGCAAAAAACCCTTTCTCCCCGTGAGTGTGGTGATTTGTAACTATTGTTTACAAAATTTGCTGTAATTTAAAAATATTGATGGGGATATATTTCTTCAATGTGGATCCCCTCGTCAAAAAACGGATAGGTTTCTCCAAGGTACCCGAAACTCAACCTGAAAAATGAAAAGACAAGAGGAGGAAACGAACAAATTAAAAATAATACATATCCTTTCAAAAGTCTCCTCTCACAAAAATACTTCTCTGTAGGCGGATGGGATCTCGTGGAGAAGAATCGCCTCCGCTAGTTTTCGAAGATATTCACTCCTGAAATCCCTTCAATATTTGAATTCAAAAATGAAAATGTTGCTCGTAAGGCCAGGAGGGTCTCTTTCAAAACCAGGTCTGACCGGTCCAAGTCCAAGCGATGATTATTCAGAACTTCAGATGTTCGAAGCCCGCTACAGGGCCCTTAAGAAGGGCTATCATCTCCCATAGATATATATTTTACTTTATATTGTATAAAAGAATGGAAAAAATGCGCCGGACAAATTACGACTTATGTCATGATGACATAAAATATATAAAACTGCTCATTGAAAAAAATTTAATTTGGAATTTGTTTTGTAAAAAAAAAAATTTTTTTTTTGTTACTCCGAAACCATCTGTCCGATTTTGCCCAATAACGAACTTAGCCGAGATATTTATCTCCCAAACCTACTCTGAAAATTTCAACTGTCTAGCTCATTCCGTTCGAGAGTTATCGTGCCTACGGCCGGCCGGCCGGACAGAATGAATTTCGACCACGGATTCTTGATCAGTGAGTCGAAGCAAATCGTTTAAGACCATTTTCATCGAAAATTACAGACATTTGGGCAAATTGATAAGCACTCAGTTCCGAGGAACTAGAGCGCCAAAAAGTGGGAAAGCCCTGTGGACAGGAGCTTTGGCGCTCTTGTCCAATCTTTGACAAATCATATCTCCGAAAGTATTGGTTTCTCAGAGTTGGGAATGATATCAATGGATTATTATGATAGAACTACATCATGAAAGAAATTAAAATCCCTTTACATCTTATCTTTATATGACGGTACAATTTTGGTTACAAGTGTTTCAAAACTATCAGGAGTCATTCCGAAAAATTGTGTGAATGAAATAGCCAGTTTTATTTATGAAACAAATCTAATGTTATCAGTCCAGAGAGAACTCAAACCAGAATACTTATGTAGGAAATCTTAATTATTGTTACTAAGGAATAACTACCTGTACATTAGTTGGAAATCCAGTTCTAAATCTTCCATAATTAGAGAATGACTCGTAAATTATGCTTGATTTCCTTGCATCATTCATTTTCGACTCAATAACCAAAAAAATCTGCGAATCCAAATTGTCTACATGCTTACATCAACCAAACTCTCCAGAAATACACTTTCAGTTTCGTTTGACCTTAATGACGTTTATATTTCAAACTAGAGCAAGCTACCAGCTATGCCAGCTACCGCAAACAGATTAGAGTTTGCGGTAGCAAACACAATTGAAATTTTGAAAAATTATATTTCCGATAGTATTAGCTTGTTAGAGTTGAGAATAATATCAATGGATTCTTATAATGAAACTGCATCTTGAAAAAATTGAGTTCGAAATTTGTAACGTAAAAAAAATAATTTTTTTTTTGGTTACTCCGAAACCAGTTATCGTGTTAATGGCCGGCCGGACAGAATCGATTTTGACCACGAATTCTTGGTCAGTGAGTCGAACCAAATCGTTTAAGACCATTTTCAGCAAAAAATTCGAAAATTACAGACATTTGGGAAAATTGATAAGAACTCGCTGTTCCGAGGAACAACAGCTCCAAAAACATCAGTGCCAAAAATTATTTATCCGGAACCACCAGACCGTTCCTACCCAATAACTAGCTCATCCGGGATTCATATGGTGGCAATACATTTAAAAAAAAATGGGTTCAAGCCCTGTGGACATGAGCTTTCTGGCGCTCTAGTTCAAACAGACGAATTATATCTCCGAAAGTATTGGTTTCTCAGAGTTGAGAATTATATCAATTTATTCTTATGATAGAACTGCATCATAAAGGGAATTCAATTCAAATAATAGTTCATTTATCTAGATTAAATGAGCAATCTGAGAATGAGAACTGCACCATGGAAGAAACCAAATTAAAATAGCTGAAATGAATTTGACTCTCTCTTATAGAACAGGATGAAATGTACGAGTATGAACACAGATCATATAATAAATAAAAGCTTAGATAGAATAATTATAGCATTCAGTGAAAACATAGAAGTACGATTCATTATTGAAATTTAGAACTTCATCTTAGCTGAAATTGAATTCAAACATCATAGAAGAATTTAAATTCAACAAGAGTGCCAAAAATTATCAATCCAAAACCAATAGACGAATTCTACCCAACAACGAACTCATCCGAGATATTCATTCCTCATTTCTATGATGAACGATAATATATATCTTTCCTCAAATCTACTCCAATACACCAATATTCCAGTTTTGTTTTTAGTGGAGATATTCTGAACTCAATATTATTAACTTACCATTACCATTCCCATCATCATATGGATTGACCATCGGCATGAAAATATCAACCAACAAAAAGTATGATATTATATTATCATTCTCATATTTATACGATTGCTGGAATGAAACAACGTCATTTCTCAGGAGAATAAGTTGACATTATAACAATTCATAGAATACCCACATAATAATTCTATCATTCTGTGAAAACGTAGAAATACGATTTACATTGAAATTTTGAAAAATTATATCTCCGAAAGTATTAGCTTGTTAGAGTTAAAAATGATATGAATGGATTCCTATGATAAAACTGCTTATTAAAAAAAATTTAATTTGGAATTTGTTTTGTAAAAAAAAATTTTTTATTTTGTTACTCCGAAACCATCTGTCCGATTTTGCCCAATAACGAACTTAGCCGAGATATTTATCCCCCAAACCTACTCTGAAAATTTCAACTCTCTAGCTCATTCCGTTCGAGAGTTATCGTGCCTACGGCCGGCCGGCCGGACCGGCCGGACGGCCGGACAGAATGGATTTCGACCACGGATTCTTGATCAGTGAGTCGAACCAAATCGTTTAAGACCATTTTCATCGAAAAATTCGAAAATTACAGACATTTGGGCAAATTGATAAGCACTCAGTTCCGAGGAACTAGAGCGCCAAAAATACAAGTTGAAATTTGTAATGCAAAAAAAAAATTTTTCTTCGTTACTCCGAAACCATCAAGTAGATTTTGCCAATAATGAACTTATGCTATCAATTTCTACACTCAAGTATGGGTTGACATTATACCATTAGTCATAAACCGATTAGTGAGAATAATGAGTTGTTAATAGGGCTTACGGCCGGTTTAGGTAATAATAAGGTTTGAAGTCGCTTCAAATTTAAAGCATCCTTTAGTTGGTAATTTTGAACCAAAATGCCAATCTGAAGGATACTTTAAATTTATAGGGACTTAACTTATTATGAAACCGGCCGTTGGATCATTCCGTTAAGTTGTTGAAAAATTCCAGTAAATTGTACATAGGAACACTTGAAGGGATCGAAATGTATAAGAGAAAAGATATTTCACTCAATAATGATCTAACTCCTACTAACAACTCATTATTCTCACTAATCGGTTTATGGCTGAGGGTATAATATCAGCCCATACTTGAGTGTAGAAATTGATAGCATGCTTTAGTAACGCTTCGTCTTTGAAGATGGAAACTTTGTTTCTCTATTTCAGTATCGTAATGAGTCTATTCCAGCACTGAAAACAGTGCTGGAATGAACTCATTCCCACATTGTTTCTAGTTATATTTTTCGTTTTGTGGTAGTCAGCACTGACATTCGATCCTATCAAATTTCAACACACGTCAATTGACAATACAATATAATCTGGATATAGTGAAATAATTGTTGAGGAAAAGCTTTATTTTCATTGAAAAATATGGTACTAGAGATTTCCTTCTTGCTAATTTTGAATCATTCATGCTATTAGGAAACTGTTTTAAATCTGATCTCCATGCCCTACGTACGTTTCAAATTCAAATTCCGTAATCTGTCAACTTTCGTAACAGTCACACCAACTACCAAGATACAATACAAAAGTCACTAGGATGTATAATCCGAATTTTTCATTCAATTTCAACAGTATTTTACAAAACTTGTCTGAATTAGAGAAAATATCGTCTAATACTCGTTGCAGAATGCAATTCCAACACTCATGCGTTCGAAAACGAGCGACGAAGGAGCGAACTGCATCTTAACAAAAATTGAATTTGAAATTTGTGAATTGATTAAAAAAGTAGATAGTCCGAAACTATCTGACCTCTTTTGCCCAATAACAAATTCAACCGAGATATTTATCTCCCAAACCTACATTGAAAATTTAAACTGCCAAACTCATTCTGTTCGAGAGTTATTGTAGAAACAAAATTTAAAAATATTGAATTTTTTTTACACTTTACGGCAACCCAATCAATACAAAACTTCTCATGCGTATTAAGGCCATTATTCTACAATATGATGCTAAATTTCAGATAGACCGAGTGATCGGTTTCGGAAATATTCATAAAAAATGTTTTTACTAAAAACGGCTAACTCCGAAACCGCTCAGTAGATTTCGCCCGTTAACGAACTCGTCCGAGAAATTTACACTCCAAACCTACTCTGCATATTTCAATCCTCTAACTGCTTTCGTTCGAGAGTTATCGTGTTAACGGACGGACGGCCGGCCGGACAGAATCGATTTCGACCACGGATTCTTGATCAGAGAGTCAAACCAAATCGTTTGAGACCATTTTCAGCCAAAAATTCGAAAATTAAAGACATTTGGGCAAATTGATAAGCACTCTGTTCCGGAGGAACAACCTTTTTATACGGAAATCACTGAACTTGGTACCACAGAGTTTAATGATATGCAAAATCTCATAGTGGTACCTATTTTGGTGATGGACACTTTTTACTGGGCCACAATAATGTCTTTGAAACCACTAAACATTATCCGCGTATTTGAATTCCTTGAAAATTGTTGAACCGTTAGAAAGCCCATGCAATTGAAAAACTTTCTTGTCTCTTGCAAGATTTTAGAGAAAAATCTTGCGATATCATTTAACTAAATAAGTACAGGGTGTTACATGAGGTGTTGGCCATGGCCTAGTGGTAAATGCAGGTCACACAGGGTGTTATTATTCACATCAGTTTGAAAAATTATCAAAAGATTTTTTTTCTGGGTTTTCTCTCCCAAACTCTGAAAAATATCAATAAAATAAAAATTAATGTTTTTGTGATTTGCTTCTGCGTAAGAAACACGAGATATTTGTCAGAAGCAATCAATTGAACAATGTTGTCTAACAAACAACAACGAAACAACATCAACGAAGAAACAACTATATCGTAACGTTTCGGAGTCTATATCAGACTCCTTCGTCAGACGCTTAATGAAAATGTTTAGAATTATTTTGTTGATAGTTATTAGGAAATTCAAGAATTATCACCTGTTTTAAGTAATCATTAAAGGATACTGTGGGAGGTATACTCATTATTAAAAGGTTTTTTTCCGGGTTTTCTCTCCCAAACTCTGAAAAATATCTATAAAATAAAAATTAATTATTTTGTGATTTGATTCCGCGTAAGAAACACAAGATATTTGTCAGAAGCAATCAATTGAACAATGTTGCCTAACGAACAACAACGAAACAACATCAACGAAGAAACAACTATATCGTAACGTTTCGGAGTCTATATCATACTCCTTCGTCAGACGCTTAATGAAAATCTTTAGAATTATTTTGTTGATAGTTATTGTGAAATTCCAGAATTGTCACAATAAAAATAATAAATAATTCTAAAGATTTTCATTAAGCGTCTGACGAAGGAGTCTGATATAGACTCCGAAACGTTACGTTTGTTGATAGTTATTGTGAAATTCAAGAATTGTCACAATAACTATCAATAAAATAATTCTAAAGATTTTCATTAAGCGTCTGACGAAGGAGTCTGATATAGACTCCGGAACGTTACGATATAGTTGTTTCTTCGTTGATGTTGTTTCGTTGTTGTTTGTTAGGCAACATTGTTCAATTGATTGCTTCTGACAAATATCTTGTGTTTCTTACGCAGAAGCAAATCACAAAATAATTAATATTTATTTAATAGATATTTTTCAGAGTTTGGGAGAGAAAACCCAGAAAAACCTTTTAATAATGAGTATACCTCCCACAGTATCCTTTAATGATTAGTTTGAAAAATGTCGTTATTGCCATTATTAAATACAAAATTCGTTCCAATAAATTCAGTTTCAGTTTTAAATGGCACACTTGTTTCAAGATAGTAAAAAACAAACAAATTCACAAATGATGTAATATTTTGTAATACGGTCCTGTTTGTAGTTTTTTTCTGGTAATATTTAGTGTCATTTGCTGTGTTTTTGGGTATTAAAGCTTTTCAACGAAATAACGCGAATTATTTCGAAACATGCAATTCGTGAGTAACAAGTATTGACTGTATTTTTTTTTCAAATTGTCTATTGAAAAGAAAACAATCAAATATATTTATTTCATTCTAACGTACATAATGGGTCTAATATTAAACCATACCTATGCCAAGTCAAATGTATAATTATAATCTCGACTCTAAATTGCAGGTTTATGTGGTTCATGATAAAGGTGTCATTTGGAGAACATGACAGATGCAACGACACCGTCAAACCAGAATCCAGATTCGTCTTGAGAGCCATAGCTGGAGCGTTCAGCTTTCTGAACTTCGACAACGATATTGCGTTGTTGCGCTTGAGCGATAGAGTACCAATCACTCCTAATATCAAACCCATATGTTTGCCGAAATTGGAGTCGAAATGTGAGTTCCAAACAACACAAAATATCTTAATATATATATTTCTTGTGTGCGTGTGTATGTGACTGAACTCCTCCTAAACGACTGGACCGATTTTGATGAAATTTTTTGTGTGTGTTCGTGGAGATTCGAGAATGGTTTAGATTTACAATTTGGTCTACTGGAAAATGTTTTTGGCGTTGGAGTTTGAGTTGGCGTTGAAGTTGGCGTTGGGGTTGGAGTTGAAGTTGGAGTAGGTATTGTGGTTGGCATTGGTTATGGAGTTGGCGTTGTAGTTGGAGTTGTAGTAGTTGTAGTTGGATTGGAGGTGGAGATGGAGGTGGAAATGGAGGTGGAAATGGAGATGGAGGTGGAAATGGAGATGGAGGTGGAAATGGAGTCGGAGTCGGAGTCGGAGTCGGAGTCGGAGTCGGAGTCGGAGTCGGAGTAGGAGTCGGAGTCGTAGTTGGAGATGGAGTTGGAGTTAGAGTTGGATTTGGATTTGGAGTTGGCGTTGGCGTTGGCGTTGGGCAGGCGTTGAGGAGGCAGTACGAAGTCTGCCGGGCCAGCTAGTTTCTATATATTTTTTTGGTGCATAGGTACACCAAAAATACGTATCTCATAAGATACGTATCAACAGCTCTGAGTTATTGTCAGGAACTTTTGTGCACATGTTCTATTGACTATTTACCTTAATTGGACACTCTAAATCGAATTTACCATCGATATAAACCGTTTTCTCAGCTCTTATATGAATAGATTTCGTACCATTTTAATGACAGAATTGATTAATGAGAGAATCGTCTAAGATCACACAATTTTTAATTCTGTCATATATGTATTCTATCGGAATTGAAATTCATTAAATATCAAATAATATACGAAAAAACTTACGTTTCAAGTAATTTTAGGATACGATATTCTCGAAATTCGGCGAAAATTAACGCGTCTGTATTCTACTAGTAACTACCGAGTTTTAATTGGATCGGATTTTTATATTCTGAGTAAAAGATGAAATAACAAGTTAACTAGTTACCAATTTTCAATTCGATCGGATCTGTATTTTTTTGAGTTATCTAGAAAATAATATTCCAGCAGATGGGTTATAAAACCGTTATGCCCAACAACGAACTCAACTGTCCCATTCGGATGCGCAACCTACCCTGACAATTGCAAGTCACTATCTCTTTTCGTTTCAAAGTTATCGTGACAACAGTCACCCCTCCATCAGCCACAGAACTCAAACAAGGCTGCTCGGACCTCCAACCGATCCGATTGTGTTCAAAATTTGGAACTTTGCTGTATAAAGTTGGGTTTTGAAGGCGCTCGCAAAATTTCAGCGATATCGGACGAATAGTTTCTGAATTTTTTTCGATGATTTTCTAGTGATACATTCCTCATGAAATTTTCGCAAAAATTTGCCATTCTACAACTAATTACATGTTTGAATTGGATCGGTTTCGTATTTCTTGAGTTATTGAGGAAATTATTAAAAGGTTTCTTTTCTGGGTTTTCTCTCCCAAAATCTGACAAATATCTTGTGTTTCTTACGCAGGGGAAAATCACAAAAAAATAAAAAAAAGTTTGGGGGAGAAAACCCAGAAATGAAACATTTTAATAATGAGTATACCTCCCACAGTATCCTTTAATGATTACTTATTGAGGAAATGACAACAAAATATCAGATAGGTGTAACTATTAGATTATTATATTAGTTATTTATCGATAGCTATTCCTACAGAATCTTAATCAAGAATATGTAGATAGAAATCACGGAGCGCTTATTTTTTCATATTGATTGAAATTCTATAACCTATCTTACACTCTTCAGTTCATTAGAGCGTGTTTTTCAACTTAACTATAACATGTATTTTAGTTTTCCCTATGTCTGTAATTTTGAATTTTTGGCCGAAAATGGTCGTAAACATTTGGTTTCGAGTGATGAAAAATCCGAGGTCAACCTCAATTCTGTCCGTAAGCCGGAAATCAGTAAGAAAGCTAAAATTTCAAGGTACAGGTTTGGGCATGAATATATCGGACAAATTCGTTAATGGGCAAAATCCACAGAATGGTTTCGGAGTTATAGCCATCTAAAATGATGACTAGAAGGATGTGAAAATATTATTGAAAAGAAATTCTGTTTCTCGGAAACTAACCATCAGATATCGGTGACATTTTGGAGAAACCTTATTTTATACAGGGTGAGTCTTTTACCACTGCATTAATTTTAACCAAAGATTCCTCTCATCAAATGAAACCTTTTTTTATTTACCATTTTTCCAGATTCGGCTCAGGTAAAAAGTTACAAGCGTTTAAAGATTTCACAATGTGCTAATACACTTCCGCATATAAATTATCTATGACATTGTTGGCGGACGAGAATAAGGCATGGTAACGTGGTTTACAGCTTGATTCAGGATTCCAACGCTCAGGGACGGATCCATAAAAGTAGTGAAATTTCTGGAGTTTTCCATTTTAAAACATTCAATGAAGAATATCTCGAAAACGGTGCGTTTAAGGAGAATTGATGAAGAATAATATAATGTTATAAAACGATGGAATCTTCTTGAAATGACTCAAGAAAAACTTTATATGCTTTCTTTATGCTAATTTCGTTTAGTTTTATGAATCCACGAGTCCATAACTAGAAAACCAGTAGAAGTAGAAAATAACTAATGTTTGGAAAATATGTATCATAGTTATAGGAAACTTTACGCCAACATTCATTTTATTCGAAAAAAGGATGTCAAAGCTACAAAATAAAAACTGATTTTTTTTCAAAAGTTCAACCTTTTTACCTGAGCAGAATTTGGAAAAATGTTAAATGAAAAAAGTGTTTCATTTGATGAGAGGAATCTTTGGTTAAAATTAATGCAGTGGTCAAAGACTCACCCTGTATAGTTCTAGATTAGATTGAAACAGGATCGGTTGGAAATATTGGGAAAATATATTTTGTTTCCTGGAAGCCAAGCTGTCTTGGACTAGTTCAGTACCTGGATAGCTCTGGTTATGCATTTGAACAAGCGCGCCGAAGCTGAGAGACCTCACATCAGTGCTTCTCCATTTTTTGACGCTCAGAAATTTCACCACTTTGTTCCGATTTCTGGAGTTTCGGATTTTATAACATTCAGTGAAGAATATATCATAAACGGTGCGTATGCAGAGAAATGCTGAAGACTTATTTAATTTTCTAAAACGATTGAATATTCTTGAAATGGCTCAAAAAATAGTTTGTCTGTTTTCTTTATGGTAATTTCGTTTAGTTATATGAATCCACGAGTCTATAGCTAGGTAACCAGTGGAAGTAGGGAAAACCTTTTATTAGGAGAATATGTATCATAGTTATGGAAAACTTCACACCAACTCTCATTTTATTCGGGAAAAGCATGTCAAAGCTATAAAATAAAAACTGATTTTTTTTCGAAATTTCAACAGTCTGTATCTTTTTACCTACGCTGAATTTGGAGAAATGATACATGAAGAAAGTGCTTCATTTGATGATAATAATCTATGGTTAAAATTGATGTACAACTCAAAGACTCACCCTGTATATGTTGCAAACTGGCGAATGCGCTGGTGTCAGTTCATAAGCAATTATTCGAATGCAAAATTCGCAATGATTTTTTTGGCGTGCTATTCAGGTGAACAAAGTGCCTATCAATTCGTCCAAATGTCTTTATTTTTCCAATTTCTGACGGAGAGTTTCTGAGAAATAGAATTTTTGGAACAATTTTTTTTTTATTTCCACTCATGCGATCCTCACAAACTTTTGGATAAGTCTTTGTGTAGGTATTTTCAACTAACTACCACGCTGTAATTCAATCAGATCACTATTTTCTGAGTTATTGGGAAGGCAGAATTCCCAATGGCGATAACTCTGGAACCACTTGGTGGTTTTTGCCCATTAACGAACTTAGCTGACGCATTTGAACTTAGATACTTACTCTGAAAATTTCAACTCTCTAACTCATTGCGTTCGAGCGTAATCGTGCTGACGGCCGGCCGAACAGAATCAATTTTGACCGCAGATTCTTCATCAGTGAGTCGAAAAACTAATCGTTTGAGATCACTATCGGCCAAGAATTCGAAAATTACAGATATTTGGACGAATTGATAGGCACTCTGTCCACCAAAACAGCGCGCCAAAAAGAGTTTTTTACCTCTTTTTTGGCGCTCGTGTTCTTCGGAACAGGGTGCTTATCAATTTGCCCAAATGTCTGTAATTTTCCAATTTTTGGCTGAAAATGGTTTTAAACGATTTGTTCCACTCACTGATCAAGATTCCGTGGCCGAAATCGATTCTTTCCGGCCGGTCGGCCGTCTGTTAACACGATAACTCTCGAACGGAATGAGCTAGACAGTTGAAATTTTCAGAGTGGTTTTGGGGTATAAATATCTCGCTTAAGTTCGTTATTGGGCAAAATCAGCCTGATGGTTTCGGAGTAACGAAAAAAAATCTTTTTAAATTACAAATTTCGAATTCAATTTTTTTCAAGATGCAGTTTCATCATAAGAATCCATTGATATCATTTTCAACTCTAAGAAGCTCATACTTTCGGAGATATGAATTTTCAAAATGTCAATAATACATCGTACTTCTATGTTTTCACAGAAAGCGAATTATATCTGCCTGTGTTTTATCTGTGTTCACGGTTCATACAAGTATGATTAAATTCAAAATGACCAATTATAGGATATTATAATCACCACTACCCTATATGCTCTTGGAATATCCATATAATGATGGAAATATATAATTTGGTAAGTTTATCAAATTGGGTTCAGAATATCTTCAGTGAAAACAAAACTGGATAATTGGCTAAGTTTCAATTGATATAATATAATTTTCAGAGTAGATTCGAGGCATGAATATCTCGGATAAGTTCGTTTAATTTTAATTTAGTTTCTTTCATGGTGCAGTTCTATTATAAGAATCCATTGATATCATTCCCAACTGTGAGAAACCAATAATTTCGGAGATGAATTGTCAAAGTTTGAACAGGAGCGCAGCGCCAAAGCTCCTGTCCACAGGGCTCTCCCACTTTTTTGGCGCTCTTGTTCCTCGGAACAGAGAGTGCTTATCAATTTGCCCAAATGTCTGTAATTTTGGAATTTTTGGCTGAAAATGGTCTTAAACGATTTAGTTCGACTTGCTGATCAAGAATCCATGGTCGAATCCTATTATGTCCGTCCGGCCGATAACTCTCGAACGGAATGAGCTAGACAGTCGCAATTTTCAGAGTAGGTTTAGGAGATGAATATCTCGGTTGAGTCCGTTATTGGGCAAAATCAGCCAGGTGGTTTCGGAGTAACAAAAAAAAAAAATTTGTACATTACAAGTTTTGAATTAAATATTTTTTAAGATGCTATTTTCAACTCCAACAAACTAATACTTTCGGAGATAAGATTTTTCAAAATTCCAATAATTATTCTCAAAAAAAATTCTTCAGAATTGACGAACAGAAGCCAAACTGAAAAAGTGGGGAAGCCCTGTGGACAGGAGTTTTGGCGCTCTTGTTAAAACTATGACAAATCATAACTCCGAAAGTATTGGTTTCTCCGAGTTGGGATTGATATCAATCTTTCTTATTTAATCTAATTTATTTTATGTTGAGGTTGTATCATAAGAATCCATTGATATCATTCTCAACCCTAACAAACTAATACTTTGGGAGATATGATTTTTCAAAATTTCAATAATCATTCCCAACTCTGAGAAACCAATACTTTCGTAGATAATATGATTTTTCAAAGTTTGAACAAGAGCGCCAAAGGTCCTGGAGTCCACAGGCCTAGCAAGCACCATAATTGGAGTTCAACATCTTTCGGCTTCAGTACCCTAACGATTTTGAATGATCAAATTTGTTATGCGTCTGAGACAAATCTCAAAATAACCTCCAATAAATAATAGTTTAAAAAAACTAAAAAAACTCGCTGCTATAGCTAACCGAACTAAAAATTAGAGAATAATTTTTAATTTCAGAGAGTTTATAATACAGTAGTAGAAGATCGAACAATCAATCAGAATTTATCACCTCAAAATAAAATTATAATAAAGTTTAAGTTATTAACAAAAGAATTCAATTCAGAGTAAACAGCGTGGGGTGCTTGATAAAGTAAATGTAGCAACCATTCTATTGGCAACTCTATCTATGAGAAGAGAGTTATGAAAAGTAGTAAAATGCACCCCACGCTTTTTACTCTGAATTGAATTCTTTTGTTAATAACTTAAACTTTATTATAATTTTATTTTGAGGTGATAAATTCTGATTGATTGTTCGATCTTCTACTACTGTATTATAAACTCTCTGAAATTAAAAATTATTTTCTAATTTTTAGTTCGGTTAGCTATAAAAGCGAGTTTTTTTAGTTTTTTTAAACTATTATTTATTTTTCATTTTTTAGTTCGATTTATCAATTAGTTATTTGTTGACATGTGGTATTGAAATGTCTCACAAATTATTTCGCAATCTCATCATTTCATTCAAAATTTTATTAATCCTGGCGGTCCCAATAAGGATAATGGGAAACTGTTAGAACATGTTAGAACTGTTAGAATATGAGCCCAAAATGATATATCGCATGCGACAAATCGCCTTGCGATAGACAGGCTCCACTCTGTGAGATTTTGTACATGAGATACAGATAGTCCGCCGTATTCACAAATCATTCAATCTCCGTTAAGTCCTAACTGAGGTACTCAGTTATAAGGATAAATTTGAATCGGAACCTCAGTTACCTAAAGTGAAAATCAACGTGAAACAGGCCAGTTTCACCACCGTTAAATACTCTGAGGTTGCGATTCAAATTTATTCTTAACTGAGGACCTCAGTTAGGACTTAACGGAGATTGAATGCTTTGTGAATACGGCGGAGTATCTGTCTGCGCTTGTCGCTCATGCGATATCGCATCAGTATGAACTGGACCTGAAACATCACGTTGCAAATTGGCGGAGGTGCCCGGTATGTGATAATATGCTATAAATAATAATCAATTTTTGTGGATAATAAGGATAATGGGAAACTGTTATCAAATTATTGCATTGTCATCGGTTCTTGATACGTATGCAAAGTTTCAAATTAATCAGACTTCTGGAAACTGGTGAAAATTAAGTTCAAAGATTCCGTTACATACATAGTCAGATACAACCCAAGCTAATAAAAGCGTGTTAAAAATGCTACCAATTCCGTGTCTTCGTGCGAGGTGTCAATTTGATTTTTGATGTAGAAGACTCTTATCTTGCTGTTTTATAATTGAATTTGACTACGGATTCTTCAAATGCAATGGTTTCAGACCAGTTTCGGCAGAAAATTCGAAAATCACAGACATTTAGACTAAATGAAAACGCAAATAATAATATTTTCTTTTAACTAGGCTGGGACAAGTAGTTCAGTCAATCTGGCATTTCGACGGTACAAAAAATACCTAGTGGCTGAATCTTTGTTAATGGTTGGAGAATGATGTTAGAAAAGGGTTTATTGGGTCGGCCACGTTGGACCGTGATGCGTGTTTTGAAAAACTCAAAAAAATTTTGAAATGTATTTATCTCGTGATCTATGCATTTCACAGAAAAATGTATTCAAGAAAAACTGTAGAGGACATCGATATCTACAATTAATCTCATTGGTGCTATGCCGTACAACAAAAAATGCACGCAGTAGGTGGCGCTAAAGTTCCAAAATAAGAGTTTTTCCACTTTTTTGCTATTAAATTTTCTTTTTTCAACTATATTGTAAATGTAAAAGTTGTTCCTTTTAATATTACGAACAACTTTTATTTAAACATTTTTTACATACAACTTACCGTTCGAAAGTTATAGTGTAATACAGCGCTGCGTTAACATCGCAGTGCTGCTAAAGAATGTACATTTTCAGTTGCTATGTGAGTTGCTATGTGAGTTATATGCACCACAGCTGTCCTCATACTTTGTGAAATCGTTGTAATGGAATTTTCAAACTTCAGCAAGCTGTAGCTTCAAAACGGTAAGTTGTATGTTAAAAATGTTCAAATAAAAGTTGTTCGTAATATTAAAAGGAACAACTTTTACATTTACAATATAGTTGAAAAAAGAAAATTTAATAGCAAAAAAGTGGAAAAACTCTTATTTTGGAACTTTAGCGCCACCTACTGCGTGCATTTTTTGTTGTACGGCATAGCACCAATGAGATTAATTGTAGATATCGATGTCCTCTACATTTTTTCTTGAATAAATTTTCCTGTGAAATGCATAGATCACGAGATAAATACATTTCAAAATTTTTTTGAGTTTTTCAAAACACGCATCACGGTCCAACGTGGCCGACCCAATAAACCCTTTTCTAACATCATTCTCCAACTATTAACAAAGATTCAGCCACTAGGTATTTTTTGCATCGGAACGATTCAATTTTTGCCAGATTGACTGAACTAAAGCCCTTGTTTTGAGGAAAACCACGGAGTTCTTGTATAATCATAACACAATAGCTTAATCATACTAAATATTATTCTCATAATAATAATATATTATTAGTGAATGCGTATGTGGGCCAAAAGGCGATAGCAGCAGGATGGGGCACCCTTAAAGAAGATGGAAAACCGAGCTGCATCCTACAGCACGTTGAAGTACCAGTCATGAGCAATGAAGAATGTCGAAGCACAAACTACTCTTCGAAAATGATCTCAGACAACATGTTGTGCGCTGGCTACCCCAAAACAGGAGGAATGGATTCTTGTCAGGTGGGTACTCCTTCAACCATAATTGTCACATCGAAATCTGTCAGATTCGTAGAGAAGCAAATCTCCTCAATGGCTGTCTTCTTGTTGTTTCAGGGAGATAGTGGGGGTCCTTTGATTGTAGAAAGGCAAGACAAAGATCATCGATACGAGTTGATAGGTAAGTTAATTGATAGCACCGACGCCTAATCTAAGGTGAAATATTCTCGATACAATATTTAAATAAAAAAAATGCTTCAAAAATTATCTTTAAAAAAAAAGAGCTTCAATGTTTTAAAAATTGTCATTAAATTTATTTATCAAGATTAAAGGAGCAATCTGCAATGATTCAACCTAATGGAATGGGTTGTTGCAACTCACACTCGGTGCATAGTTTTCACAACTCGAAATACCTAAGGAAAGTATCATCGAAATGTCTAGAGCAAGGCTAGAGACAATCATAGCAGATTATCCATTTATTCCTGATATTTGAGTAGGTAGTGGATTACGAACAAATTATTTTAATAGTTCAAAATATATTAATAAAATACTATCCTCTTTTCATAATTTGAAATTTAATAGTTCATACCACTAACACATTCTTTTCTGTATTATGAACCTTAACTCAAGAAAAAATGATTGATACACAAATGTACATCCATATTCCAGTATTTTTTTGCAAGCAACATTATGAAAATACTGTATTTAGGAACATGTCTAACTACCACTACTTAAGGAAGTAAAAGGTAATATTAATCTCAGTGGTCAACGAATTATAATTTCTTCTGATGATTCCATTATGTTCTTCTTTCCTATTGCCTCCATACACTACATCAAAACAGTCTTGTATATATTCACACATTCAAGAATCGAATACTTGCTTTCCAATAGAAAATATTGAACTGACAATCTCTAATAGCTAGAAAAGATGACATTTATGAATTGTGACACAGGCAGATTCTGTGAATACATAGAACTTACGATGTACCTAATATTGAAACTTTGAAACATCATATCTCCGAAAGTATTAGCTTGTTAGAGTTGAAAATGATAACAATGGATTCCTATGATGAAATTGCATCTCAAAAAAAAAAAAAAGCACTGACGTGAAGTCAGTACTCTTTGGCGCGCGTGTTCACGGTGGCTAATTTGAATTGAATGATTCAAAAATTAACAGTGCTGTATCTAAGCTGCCATCAGGATAGAGTAACAAAGTTGGAAAAGAACACAAGTGACTCTCCTTAGTCGCACAAGCTCCTAGAAGATTTGGGAGGGTCAGTATAATCCTAATCATGTTTATAGCACGCGCGCCAAAGCAGATTGACTTTTTACACTTTTTCTTTCATTGTTAAGTCAATCTGCTTTTGCGCGCGTGCTATAAACATGATTAGGATTATACTGACCCTCCCAAATCTTCTAGGAGCTTGTGCGACTAAGGAGAGTCACTTGTGTTCTTTTCCAACTTTGTTACTCTATCCTGATGGCAGCTTAGATACAGCACTGTTAATTTTTGAATCATTCAATTCAAATTAGCCACCGTGAACACGCGCGCCAAAGAGTACTGACTTCACGTCAGTGCTTTTTTTTTTTTTCAAGTTCCTTTAACAAATATAGCTATCAATACAGTTTGGCTGTTAGCTTTACCGTTGATCAGAAAAAAATTCGGTTGTGGGTCCTCCGTTAGGGACGCAATTGCATCTTCTCCAAATCAGAACGTATTTTAATATAGATCTACCGAATATAGTTATTTATAAATTCGCCTCAGGGCCACCATACAGACATTTCAAATCGGAAACAACGCTATTTCCCCCAAACTGACTTGTGTCCGTGCACTGAATTGACACGAATATTCTTTTAAAACCTCACAATATCGGCTCATTACTCCCAACATAACCCAAACAACCCAAAACCATTCACTTCTCGTCTGCGCAAGCGCAGTATACTCGTGGCTGCAAGTCCTCCCAAAATTAAACATCTCACAAAAAACTCCGATTCTCCAACACTAGTGGTTCAGGAGATATCGCTTCTTGAATCCACGCATGCGCGTGCGGAAAAGCATCCGCCACCCCAAAACCCCAATCCTCTCTGACGAAAGCACCAGCAGTTAAATCACTGATGGTCTGCTCATGCGCATAACGAAAAATGCCCGTAAGGGGTTACATCCATTTCGAAATTAGCCCCAGGGCCAGGGTACGGAGACTTTAACTCTGAAACAACGCTACATCCCCCAAACTGACTTGTCCTTGCACTGAATTGCTATGAATATTCTTTTAAAACCTCATAATATCGACTCAGCACTCCCAACATAACCCATCCAACCCAAAAACAGTCACTTCTCTTCTGCGCATGCGCAATCTACTCGCGGCTAAAAGTCCTCTCAAAATAACACACCTTACAAAAAACTCCGATTCTCCAACACTAGTGTTTCAGGAGATATCACATCTTTAATCCACGCATGCGCAGACCCTCAACAAGGGATTCTATAGAGGAATAGCATCCGCCACCCCAAAACCCTAATCCTCTCTGACGAAAACACCACCAGTTAAATCACTGATGGTCTGCTCATGCGCATAACGAAAAATGCCTGGAAGGGGTAACATCAATTTCCAAATTAGCCCCAGGGCCACGGTACGGACACTTTGACTCGGAAACAACGCTACATCCCCCAAACTGACTTGTCCTTGCACTGAATTGCTATGAATATTCTTTTAAAACCTCATAATATCGACTCAGCACTCCCAACATAACCCATCCAACCCAAAAACAGTCACTTCTCTTCTGCGCATGTGCAATCTACTGGCGGCTAAAAGTCCTCTCAAAATAACACACCTTACAAAAAACTCCGATTCTCCAACACTAGTGGTTCGGAAGATATCGCATCTTTAATCTACGCATGCGCAGACCCTCATCAGGGATCTGAATTCTATGGAGGAATAGCATCCGCCACCCCAAAACCCCAATCCTCTCTGACGAAAACTACAGCAGTTAAAGGACTTCTCATCTGCGCATGCGCAATACGGAAAATGCCCGGAAAGGGCAGCATGAACCTCAAAAACATATGTTTCGGCATTAAAAGCAAAGTATTCCGCAAAATAGTATCTAGTAATTTTTTTATTTTTTTCATGTCACGTGATCTTCACGAAATTTTGCAAAAGTGTTTGCTTTGGTCTTTTGCATCTAACTACTGAGTTTCAATCTAATCAGATCAGTATTTTTCGAGTTATCGTGAAAACAAAATTTTCAAATTTTCAAAATTTTTTTTTGCCACTTTAGGGCCGTCCGTTCAACACAAAACTTCGCAGGCATATAAAGGTCATGATTCTACAATCTGATGCCAAATTTCAAAAAGATCGAGTGATCGGTTCCGGAAATATTCATAAAAAACGTTTTTATTAAAAACGGCCTTAACTCCGAAACCGCTCGGTCTTTTTCGCCCGTTAACGAACTTGTCCGAGATATTTACGCTACGAAACTACCCTGCAAATTTCAACGCTCTAAGTCGTTTCGTTCGAGAGTTATCGTGCTAACGGCCGGACCGGCCGGCCGGCCGGACCGGACGGACAGAATTGAATTTGACCTCGAATTCTTCATCAGGGAGTCGAACCCAATCGTTTGAGACCATTTTCGAAAAAAAATTCGAAAAATACAGACATTGTGACGAAATGATAGCACGCTGTTCCTTGCGGAACACGCGCGCAAAAATTTGAATTCAACAGTTGTATTGTAAAAACTAATTTTTGTTTTACTCCGAAACTATCAGACCGATTTTGCCCAATAACGAACTTACCCGAGATAACTATCCCTCAAACCTACTCCGAAAATTTCAACTATCTAGCTCATTCCGTTCGAGAGTTATCGTGTTAACGACCGGCCGGACATAATCGATTCCGACCACGTATTCTTGATCAGTGAGTCGAACCAAATCGTTTAAGACCATTTTCATCCAAAAATTCGAAAATTACAGACATTTGGGCAAATTGATAAGCACTCTGTTCTGAGGAACAAGAGCGCCAAAAAATGTTCATTTCCTCCAAAAATGTTAGCAATTTGTATGCTAGCAGGTCATTGCGAAAATAAACAATTGGCCTAATTTAAGGAGTTGCATGGCGATTTCAAACTTCCAAGTAATTGCAACTGAAACTAAATTTTGACAGGAACAGCTCCAATCCTTATCCAATCTCCAGTGGCGTTATCAAAGTGACTTCTCGTCGGTTAAGAACCAGATATCACACAATTCAATTCTTCCTACTTTTCAGGAGAATGAAAAAACTGATGTTTGTGCTATGCTGCTGTACATTTTGAGTTATTCGGTGAAGCCTCAAACGCGAATAGAGGCATTCCACGTCTTCTGAGCCGGAAAATAACATTTCAGTAGAAACGAGTTCACTTAAGCCAAAAATTGAGTTATGAGATGCTGGTCTTCACCCGACGATATGTAGGGTAGACCGAGGCGAATCGGATCAATTTATATTTGAGCTATGAAAATCATACTATAGTATAATATTTCCAACTTTTATTGACAAAATAATAATAAGTAACAATTCAGCTATGCAACAAATATTTCAAAACTAAAATTTTTCAAAAATTCTGCAAAATACTAACTAAACACCTGGAAGACAGAAATATCCGAATCACCCCAATTCTCGGGGCGAATGGGATCTTACAAAAAATATAGCAAAATTAAAAGTTTTTTCATGCTATAAGCTGTTGAATCATTAACAAAATATAAACATTGACTTATGTAAAAGTATTCAGGTCTTCCTCTTGAACTGGTCTTGTCTAGTACTGTTTCCAAAGTCATGAAGAATTCTACTTTTTCCTTTTTCATACCATCAATCCTTGCTCTTGACAATGCTTCTGGTTTCCAAATAGTTAAATTCTTATTTCTTTTCTTAAAGCGATGATACCAGTCCTGACCAGCCACTCCTACTTGTCTATTAAAATTATGTTCAATATTCTAACGTTCTACGAATTCAAATGCATATTTACGAACGGCCTTGGGTGTAAATAATTCCGAAGCCACGACTCGCCAGGTGCAGTAAAAGTTCAGCTAAAATCTTTTCAGTATCATCATTTAAGGCTGGCTGCCCACCACGTCCACCCCGATGTCTACCACCTCTGGAAGTAGAGACTCTTCCTTTGTAATCTCGTGTATGGTAATCCATACATCTTAAGCAGCCCGACGTATGGTTAACTCTTGGTATGGACTTTATTTGTGGCTTCTTCCATTTTTTCTTGGGACCATATTCTTCCGCATTTGTCTTTCAATGTACGTGCGAACCATATCTAAAATGAAATACTAGATAATGAATCATTAACCTCAAATATAAAATAAATCATTTCATATAAGTGATCCAATTCGCCCCTGATGACGTGAGCCCAATAACCACTTTAGAAATGAATAGTTTACACATTAACCTATAATATTGTGGTTAGAAACTGAGATGTTTCCTAAAAATCACCCCTTCCCAATTAATTTAAGCCATATAATTCAAAGATTCAACACCATTTCTCAGAACGGCACAAAAAATTATTAAGTACCTACCTTAGAAGAGCGCCAAAATTGTAACCCATACAAACTCCTCACTTGCTGGTGGTCTCTACTGACCCTGATGTACTAGCCGAATCAAAACATTACCCATACCGGGGGGTGCAGGGTGGTAGAGGGTTGCGAGATGCTATTCGCTGTAGTTCCGTGGCAACGCGTTATTCAAAATATCAAGGGATTTCTTATTTCGATCCGATTCACCTCGGTCTACCCTATTGTCTTTATTATAAAATAATATAGATGATAATTACATCAGGTTAAGGTTGGATTTCACAATCCCTTTAACTTCACTATAGTTTTCTAGGGTTTCTAAACGGACTCAATCAACCAGTTATACATTTTTGTAAACACCAAGTGGTTACCTCAAACCAGCTTTTTATTTTTGCCCAAACAACTTTTCCACTCTCAGGATCTCCGTATCTGCAACCCCCTGACGGGGGTGAGCACAACCCTTGGATTTTAATAGGGATGAGGGGTGTTGCGATACTTTATTTTGAAGATCTTATCAAGTTCTATCTGATTATGAAATTTCGCTTCAAAATTGCCGTCGATAACGAAATGACAGGTAAAATAGTGGAGGAGTACTTACTTTTGGGATTAGTTTATTAAATGCTGGAAATGGGCACCATTCACTTCCATGCAGTAATATATATGAGTTTTGCTGAAAACGTTCACGTACATTACTCAAGATTTCTGGTGTAATTTGACGGCATTCATTAATGACTCGAGGAAACAATCCAGTGACTCAGGCTGGGTAGCGTAAATCTTGGATTTCAGGTGACCCCTTCTTCCAATCCAGGCGTGCGGATAATTTTCATCTACGAACTGACGCACCGGCAGAACGAAATGAGGAGGTGCACCATCTTATGGAAAATGATCGTTTGATGTACGAGGGTTGAATAAATAGCGTTCAACAATAGATCTGAATAAATTTGGCCAGTGAGATTACCGGGTATAAAAAAGGGCCGATTATGTGATTTCCATAAATACCCGCCCAAACATTTAATTTTTGGTGACGCTGAGTATGCACCTCACGAAATAATCTTGGATTTTCATCTGACCAATACCGACAGTTATGCCGGTTTACAATGGTGTTAAGGTAAAAATGAACACTCTTCCGAAAAACAGATATCGAAGTTTTGATTACCGTTAATCATTTCACAGAACTGAAGTCGGCGATCGGGATCATCCTCATTCAGTTCCTGAATCAATCGTATCTTATAAAAATGGAATTTATGTTGTTTCAGGATTCTTATTATTGTTGTGCGTCAAATACCAGATACATCGGACAATTTCCTAGTACCTACTCAAGGTCGGATCCACTGCTACATGAGCTTAGACAGCCACGTCCCTCGCTTTGTCTCTTTCATGCCCCTCTTTTTGTTTCCGACTGAACCAGTAGCGTGAAATTTGGCAACCAGTTGCATAACGTAAGCAGCGGATACATTTTTTCCAGGATGTTGTTCGTTAAAAAAAGCCGCTGTTGTTCGCGCAAAGTCGTTATTCCTAAAAAATAATTTTATCATTTCCACCCTTTCCTCTACGGAATACACCATTTTAATTCAACTACAAATTTACAATCACTTTGACACACTTGTAACGTTCTTAAACATTCACGATAGACTAAGGTAAATCAAAAACACGGTCCGTCTACTTTTCTGGAGAAGAAATTAATACTTTTTTGACAAAAACTTAACAACATAACTAATACATACAATTGAAATTTGTCGGATACGAATTATATGCTCGAAATAAATTCCATATTGGCTCTTCCACTATTCTCGCTGTTATTTCATTATCGATGGATATTTTGAAGCGAAATTTTAAGATCAGATAGTACTCGATACGGTCTTCAAAATTAGTTGTCGCAACACCCCTCATATATTCCCCCTATTCAAAATCAAGTGATTGTGCTTATCCCCGTTAGGGGTTTGAAGTTACGGGGATGAAAAAAGCGGAAAAGTTCTTCCCCCTGTAATCAGAAATTGGCGGGGCCGAGCGATTTTCCACATTTTCTCATTTTAAAGTCGTAAAATCGAGGTGTTAAGTTTTTCGTTGTTGGGTTTCACGAAGCTTTGATTAGCTTAATCGTGGATTTAATTCGATGGTTGTAGGAAAAATGAACTGAAAATCGACATAGAATCGCACTAATTCGGCAATTAAGAGTTGTCAAAGCTTTGTGAAACCCAATGCATGTATATGGCGTATCCCAACAAAATCAAACCAAGATTGAAACCACTTAATTCTAGTGTCCGACCGAAACTGGTATTTCAGCCGAAACCGAAACCGAAACCGAACTTTCGGCCAGGGTGTCTCAGTTTCGGCCGAAACCGAAACCGAAACCGAAACTTTATATTTCATACTGAAATCTACTGTATTTTTTGCAATTTTATTCGCATATACATAAAAATAGTTAAGGAGTATTAAATAAAATAAAACACATTTTTTTTTGAGATCTTCATTTATGATTTTGGTATTACCAAGTTTTCAAAATAATCAGTCGAAGTATACAGGGTGATTCCAAATCAGACGTGAACCTTAGAGGAGGTGTTAGTATGGATCATTTGCTGTGGTTTGAGCCATTTTTATTGAAGATCAAAAATCAACGGTTTCCGTTGGTTCTGTTGAAAAAGAATTAGTATGATTTGAAAGGGGATATAAGAAGCAAATAGAGGAAAATAACGAATTCAATATTTTTTTGTTGCAACTAAGCTCGAAATTACATTAGAAAATGTATTAATAAATTATGTTCCACCATTCCATGATGTCTTCAGTTGTTATTTTCCGCATGAAATTTACTCACGCTGTCTTTTGATACACATTCACTATTTTTAAATGCCGGAAATTCAAAAGGTTGCTTATAAAAAATCTGCTGAAACGAAACTAGTTAAGCAACAATCTTACGAAATCTTTTAGAGAATGAAGAAGGAATTTGGCAAGTTTTTAAAATAATTTTGGCATACAAAATTGTGAAATTCGAAAGTTGAAGTCAAATTGACAATAGAAATTGATTTTTCATTTATTCATATACCACATTTCAAATCATATTAATTATTTTTCAACCTCTTATACAGCATAGTTTTGCTTTTTTCGTACATCATATTCTTTTCTGATGAAAATAAACCAAAATTATCACCAAAGGTCAACGTAGAAAAAATTGACGAAATATGTACTATAAGTTCAGAAAGAAGTTCAGAAATCTTTTAAAAATCACCCGAACTCCAAAAACCGTTGATTTTCGGTTATTAATAAACATGGATTAAACAACAGCTAATGAGTCATACTCCAAGTTTCACGTCTTATTTGGAATCATCCTATGTAATCTAATTAATAATCATTAAAGTGAATTCTCATGAATTCTCAGTCTTAACAAAGATAGATCACAATAACTCGTACGACAATTATGTATACCTACTTATAACTCCTGGCCAAACGACCAGGATAATTCAAGAACATTCAATTTTCGGCCAGGCCGAAAGTTTCGGCCATTTTGGGCCGAAACCAAAACTAAGGCCGAAACTAGATTTCTTGGCCGAAACCGAACTTTCGGTCGGTCACTACTTAATTCTAACCAACAACAGATCAATATGCATGGACGTATCTATCGGTTCTGAACACTGAACAGATTCAATAACAGACCATATAGGCTGGTGAGAGCAAAAATTATATTTATCCTGATTTCTTCAATATTCAATATTGCTATTGAAAGGAACAAATTAAAGGTAGCAGAATATCAAAGCGATTTACTACAGAAACTAACAAGAATCTATTCTGAACAACCATGATGATGATGAAAGAACCACGAACTTTTCAGCCCATGTAGTAATTTCATGTTTTTACAGGAATTGTCTCGTGGGGCAACGGATGTGCAAGACCTGGCTATCCTGGCGTCTACACTAGGGTTACAAGGTATCTGGACTGGATTTTGGAGAACTCTAGCGATGGGTGCTTCTGTCAAGACTGAAAGAAGGCGATGTGATATTAAAAGAATAGAATAGATGACTCATTATTTAATTCAAAATTTTATATTTTCTGGAATAGAAGTCGCTCAATACTTATTTAATAAAATATTTATGATTTACCTTATGGCCATACAATAAATTATTTACACATCCTGAGACAACATATCTTCTCAACAGCAAACTGTTTTCAAAGTTATAAGTTGTATATTGTTGTAGGGGTAAAACGTTGCATTGCGACCTTAAGGTCTATTGTGCCCCCCACAGAGCTGTCGATCTACAGCGATCTACAGCTCGCCTTCCAGTTCCAGACTTCTGACGAACTCCAGTATCTGGGATGGCTTCAAAGAGGCTACGTCTTCGCTCCTGCAAATTTCTTGCCCAAAGCATTCCTTGCGTTGGTTTGAGCGATGGCGAGGCATTCCGTTATCAGGCGATCCGGAGTTTCATCCTCCTACTGACAGAATCTGCACTCGTCAGTTTCTGCTAGCCCTAATCTCATCATATGCTTCCTAAGGCCGCAGTGCCTTGTGAGGAGGTGCAGCATGTTCTTACTGATGTCCAAGTATTTCTTGGATCTGACAGTGAGAGAGAGAGAGAGAGAGAGAGAGAGAGAGAGAGAGAGAGTTTATTGGTTCTTCTACAATATAAAGCATTGTTTAAACAGGTCAGAGAAAATAGATAAACTTACAGATATAACAATATCACAACACAAAAAAAAATAATGAGGAAGCCAAAGCAAGTCTTCACTGCGAAGACAAACACAGAATCCCAATCATAATCTAAACGAACAAATAGCAAGTACTCATTCCAATGTGTCATGTAAAGATAAAAAATAATATCTACAAATAAAATCAATAAATTACACAAAAAAGACATCAATTGTATAAATAAAATACTATTTACAATATGGTCATCAAGTGCGAAATTGAATTGTATAAGCTAAAATAATATTTACAATTAAAATCAATAAATAATAAACCTACATGATATGTAAATACAATAAACCAAACACAGACGCACACTCACCAGAATGATTCGAAATCACCTATCGAGTAAAAGACATTATCGATCAATATTTCTTTTATCTGTTTTTGAAATTTCGCATCTGGTAGGTTTCTAATATGGATGGGCAGCTTATTATATAGAGATGCTGAACAATACTGTGGACTACTCTGAGATTTTTTCAATCTGAGAAAATTCTTCCTAATTAGGGTTTTGTTTCTAGTATTGTATTCGTGTATATCTGATTGTAACCTGAAACTACCTTTGTTCTTATGTGCATACAAGAGATTTTCGAGAATAAATATGGATGGGAAAGTAAGTAAACGAAACCTCTTGAAAATATGTTTGCAACATGCACTATATTCAATACCACCTAAAACTCTGATTGCTCGTCTCTGTAATCGAAAAACTGATTCCCTCTGAGCCGAGTTACCCCATAATATAACACAATATTTTAGTTTTGACTCCACCAGAGCATAATATACCAATCTAAGCGTTACCACTGACAGTGAATTAGACAGAACCCTCAAGGCGAATATATTTCTGCTAAGAGCTGTTATAAGTTCATCCACATGAACACCCCAGGTAAGAGAAGCATCCAGATGCACTCCAAGAAATTTGACAACATCCCCACTGCCCATGTTACCCAATCTCAGACTCAAAGTAAGTTTCTGTGTTTTTTGTACATTCATGCTGAGTTCATTAGCTGTAAACCACTCCAAAGCTCTCGACAGCGCCACACTTGCATGAAGGTACAAGTTTTCAAGGTCATCAGACTCAACTTCGATTGTTGCGTCGTCAACAAACTGTAGTTTCAAACTCATGAAGATAACACTGGTCTACAGTGGTTTTGTTGCCCTAGATATAAAAATGATTTTGGGTCCATTCATGCTCACAATTCATGAATCTATCAATGATTTTGTTAGATTTGCTCTGATTTTTTTTAAATCATTATTTTCATTTCACAATACAAAAATCAAAAAACGAGAGATAAAATAACAGATATATTTATAATGTCAGTAATATTTTGAGAAATTAGGATAAATCGAAGTAAAAGGAGGAAAATGTCGAAAATATATTTTATATTTCCATGAAACACCTTTTATGTGCTTTTCTATTATAATTTTTCGAGGGACAATCTCTTTTCAAAGACCAGCAGTAATCTGCCATCATGTGATAATCCCATCGACCCTGATATCTTTCCTCCATCACTTTCAAATCTTGGTGAAACCGCTCTCCCTGTTCCTCACTATAATTTCCTAAATTATCCGGACATTTATCTAAATGATTGCTGAGATAGTGTAATTTAATACTCATATTTGCTCCTAAAGTCTGAAAGTTCTTCATAATTTTCTGCCTTATGGATACCTAGGAAATTTTCGACAACCAACATCTGATCAAGAACGTTCTCCTTTTTTCCATAACCGTAGAGACTCAACACAGGACTTACAATCTTTATTAGGAACCCATGGCTTACCTATAATTTGTCAATTTTTAACCCGAAATATTCAACATAAGTTTCTTTGACAAAGTCTGTGATATTTCTTTTTTGTTTTTTTGATATATAAACACCGCAAATATAACAAAATAAATCACTAGAATATTTACACTTTCTTCGTGACGAACTCATATTTTCGAAGACAAGACAAATATATTAGAATGGACATTCAGTTATTCAAACAAAATATTGATCCATGACAACTTATCCAGACTCACGTGTACGTACTTCAATATTGTCAAATAACTGAGATCTCAGCTGTTCTGTGGAGCAAGGGGTCTGAGACTCTCTGAGAGTGTGGTTCACGTGATGTTTGTATGCGCGGAAAAGTTGCGCAGAAGCCTAATCATGACTGGAAAATTAAATTTTATTTTTAACAAACCGATAATTGTTAAAAATATAAGATATGCAAAAATCATGAAAATATGAGCACATTTAGAACTTTCTTGAATATATTCGTAACTTAGGCACTTGAAAACGTTAAAATTTGCGATGATATCCAGGGCAACAAAACAAAACTGTTTTTTTGTAGAGCTGTGTAATCTGGCAGATCATTAATGTAAATCAAAAACAATACCGGTTCCAGATTTGACCCTTGCGGCACTCCAATAGACACATCTGTCATACCCGAACATCTCCCATCGATAAAAACAACTTGTTTTCTATCACTCAGGAAAGAGTCCACTAGGTTCAAGGACGTGGCATCAAAGCCGTAAATTTTAAGTTTGACTAGAAGCTTATCTCCAGCGACGCAGGCAAAGGCCTTCGACAGGTCTAAGAATGATGCCAGGCAATGTTTCCCCCGTTCGAAACAATCAGTTGCAAAATTTACAAAATTTATAATTGCTTCCGCCGTATTTTTACCCTTTCTATATCCATATTGCCTACTCGAAAACAGTTCATTACTCTCAAAATATTCAACAATTTGATAGGCAATTATTTTCTCAATAATTTTCGAAAAGACAGGGACAATTGATATGGGCCGGTAATTATCTCTATCATTACGATCACCTTTTTTATGAATCGGTATTATCTTAGATATTTTTAAACATTTCGGATAATGACCCGTCATCAAACACCTATTGACTAATTTGGTCAGTGGTAGAATGATACAATTAATGCAGGATTTAATAACTTTAACTGTGAGGTCGTAATAGTCCGTGCACATACTGTTTTTTAAATTCATTATAACATCCCTTACCTCAACGAAACCAACTTCTCTAAACTTAAACACTTTATTAAGTGGAACTCTCTTTCCAGGGCCGTCGCTACCGGGGGGGGAGGGAGGGGAGCCTCCCCCCCCGGATCATATCTCAAAGGGCGCCAAATTGACCGCGGATATTTGAAAAACTATAGCAAAATGACATAATGAAAAAAAATTTTTTTGAACTACTACTTGCATAAAATGATTATTATACATAAGTACAGTGACTGTATCAAATGATTGTCTACCCTACCATCTACTCAATTTATTTGTACTAGACCGACAGCATTGCAGAAAGCTTTGTTGCTGCTAAAAACTAGATGGCAGGAGTGGGGAATTCCCGGCCTTCCCCAGCTATACATCAAAATCGTTCAATAGGAAGAAACATAACCTTCTTCTTCTTATATAAATTATTCTTGAATAGTGAATATGAATATGGATTGAAAGTTAAAATCGAAAACCGAATATGGATATGGATCCTTGCCAAAATAAGTTCAAACCGTCTGGAGCGGAATTCAGAAGGACAGCCCAGAAAAGAAAAATTGAAACGGAAAAAGGCGCAAATGTCATGAATACATGGCTAACGGTGAGTTGTTCAAGCACCTGACGCGAAGTCAGGAGCTTTTGGCGCATGTTCTATTGTCCATTCTCCTAAATCGAATTTACCGATTAAGAACCAATTTTTTTTAAATTTCTACGGTTCTCACTAAATTTTACACACGTCTTTATGTCGATATTCCGCAACTAGTCCAAGCATCAATTCGATCAGGTCTATATTTTTTGAGTTATCGAGGATATAATATTCCAGGTGGTTATAACTCCGAAACTGTTCGGCCGATTATGCCCAAAAACGAACTTAACTCTCCCATTCGGATGCGCAATCTACCCTGAAAATTGCAAGTGCCTATCTCCTTTCGTTCCAAAGTTATCGAGGCAAGAGTCAGCCATCCATCTAGTGAACTCACACAAGGCTGCTCGAATATCCAACAATATCTATCTCATCGTGTTCAAACTTGGAAGTTGGCAGTAGAGTTAAGTTCTGAAGGCTCTCGCAAAATTTCAGCGATATCGAACGAATAGTTTAGGACATATAGAATTTTTTCAATGATTTTTTAAAAAATTTCTAGTGATACGATCCTCACGAAATTTCGCAAGATTTCGCGTTGGCATTCTACAACTAATAACCACGTTTGAATTGGATCGGTTTTGTATTTTTCGAGCTATTGAGGAAATAACAAGCAAATTTCAGATGGGTATACCTATGAACAAACTAGCATTAAGATGCACAACCTACCCTGAAAATTTCAAGGCACTATCTCTTTCCGTTCTCAAGTTATCGTGGCAACGGCCAGCCGGTCGGACAGAATCAAATTTGACATCGAATAATTCCTCATTACAATTCATCACATTTTTTGGCAAAAAATTCGAAAATTACAGACATTTGGGCAAACTGATAACGTGTGATGTTACCCAGAACATGCGCGCTAAAAAGAGGACTGTATTTTCGATAGAGCGAAAGATTAAGTTTTGGCCATTGCTGACACATTGTTTTTAAGGGAAGTAGCACCTTGGGAATCTTCATTCAACAACTGCACTGACAGGTTAATTTTCAGTGTCTATAAAACATAAAATTTTTTTTTCGTGATATTTCAGTAAAATATTCGATTGAGTGACATCGAAGATTTAATTTTCTATATGCATACTACAAAAATTTTCAGGGTGATGAGTACAAAAATATTGCTTAAATTCAGGAATTACAAAAAACTCATTCAATATTCCAAATAGCAGATATTTTCGAAGAATTGTTGGAACATTCCACTCTAGATAGCAGGGTAACGTGAAATTATTGTTATATCATTTTTCGAAAGTTTTCATTTTAATATTTATAAAATCTTCAGATTATTCTTATCATCAAGAACTTGACCAATAAATTTTATCCACGTATTCTACGTGAAAAATAAGCCCTAGTTTGTCATATAAACTTATGTCGAGAAAAGCTTCCTCTCCGAGATACAGGGTGTTGAAATTATAGAAAAAAAATGTTTTTTATTGATAACTTTTACACTTCTTGAAATATTTCTATGAAATTTGGGACATAGGTTTAAAGGATCAAGTAGCACTTTTAGAACAAAATTAATATTTTTAAATTCTACCAGTGGCGTCCGTACTGCATCGAGACGGAATATTTTTTAGGCAAAAAAATGATAAATAATCATTAAAGGATACTGTGGGAGGTATACTCATTCTTGAAAGGTTTTTTTTTCTGGGTTTTGTCTCCCACTCTGAAAAATATCTATAAAATAAAAATTAATTATTTTGTGATTTGCTTCTGCGTAAGAAACACAAGATATTTGTCAGAAGCAATCAATTGAACAATGTTGCCTAACAAACAACAACGAAGAAACAACTATATCGTAACGTTTCGGAGTCTATATCAGACTCCTTCCTCAGACGCTTAATGAAAATCTTTAGAAATATTTGTTGATAGTTATTTTGTGAAATTCAATATTGAAAGGTTTTTTTCTGGGTTTTCTCTTCCAAACTCTGAAAAATATCTATAAAATAAAAATTAATTATTTTGTGATTTGCTTCTGCGTAAGAAACACAAGATATTTGTCAGAAGCAATCAATTGAACAATGTTGCCTAACAAACAACAACGAAACAACATCAACGAAGAAACAACTATATCGTAACGTTTCGGAGTCTATATCAGACTCCTTCTTCAGACGCTTAATGAAAATCTCTAGAATTATTTTGTTGATAGTTATTTTGTGAAATTCAAGAACTGTCACAATGTGACAGACGCAGGATTCTGATATAGACCCCGAAACGTTACGATATAGTTGTTTCTTCGTTGATGTTGTTTCGTTGTTGTTTGTTAGGCAACATTGTTCAATTGATTGCTTCTGACAAATATCTTGTGTTTCTTACGCAGAAGCAAATCACAAAATAATTAATTTTTATTTTATAGATATTTTTCAGAGTTTGGGAGAGAAAACCAGAAGAAAAACCTTTCAATAAAAAATAATATGCCACTCGTTTTTCCAACAATAAAAATTTTTCATGGAATCCTTATTTAATTTGAAGCAAATTAATCCTCAAGACTTTTTAACGTACGAGGAACCGTTTCCGAGTGAAAAAAAACACTTTCTCATGCATGAGGAAATCGCTAAAATTTGATATGATATATATATGATTTGATATGATAAACGAATCGTGTAATTCCAAAAAATTAAGCGTTAACAGTCACACCCAAATACGAATTTAAAGAAGATGTTCGAAGTAAAAGAAAAATAAACATTTATTTTTTCTAATAGCATTTTTCGACGTTTATACGACAAACTAGGGCTTATTTTTGACGTAGAATAAGTGGTTAAAATTTCTTGGTGAAGATCTGGACCATCCTGTATATATTTATTTTTGTCAAATACAATTCTTTTTTGGCCCTGGATCTTTTGAGAGATGCAAACAATTTTTTTCACGCAAAAAGACAAATTCAGAACGCGGTATTCTTTGTAAAATTATTTTCATCCATAGTTATATTAATTTATTCTTTATTAAGAAACTATGTAGTTTTTATCAATATATGTACACTTTATCCATATGTGTGTGTTTTTCGATTTTTGCCTATTTTTTCAAATTAGGGGCGCCAAAAGACGTTTCTCCCCCCCCCACGGAATAGCTCTTAGCTACGGCCCTGTCTCTTTCTGAATGTCACATCAAAGCTTACTCTAGATAAAGGCAATTGTGCAATAATTTTTTCCGGTATTGAGGAAAAATGTTCATTAAATTCATCAGGCGTTATGTCCAAGGGAGTAGTATCTGTTTTTCTCTTTAAATGTTCGTTGACTAACTGCTAAGCCATTTTACATTTATTACTCGATCGTTCAATCTAACTATTAAAATACGAAATTTTCGCCATTTTTATTGCCTTCCTATATTTTCTTGTTAAATTATTCCGTAAAATTAACAGATTATTAGTTCCATACCTAGCATGTAACTCCCGAATGAAAAGTAGTGATTCCCTCATTTCACGATGTTCCTGAGAAAACCACCCATTGTCTTTTTGTGTGTTATGTATTCTTTTCGCTCGTTTGGGAAAAGATATATCAGTATCAAAGTTCCGCAGGAATTTCTTGGAGTGTTACATTCCGGGAAGAGATCTCCAGAAAATACCTCTTTCAGATTCTTCTTTCATCCGGAATTCACTTTTGTAGGTGTATCTACTAACCCCATAGTAGGGTTCCGGGCCAATAAAGGAGGTTTGTCCTCCTTTCTTGGCAAGTATGTTGAACTCCTCATTTCCAATGATTCCCGCTTGACCAGGAACCAAGACCAAGGTTGTTCTTGCCTACTTCATTGAGTTTTCTTCGGCATTCTTCGTCCATTACCTTGGACTCGATAACATGGGAGCTCAGGGCTTTAACAGCAGCTTAACTGTCGAAGTGGATTGCTATGTCACAACTCTGATAGTTTCTTTCTAGGTTCATTTCCACGCATCTTTCTATTGCAAGTACTTCTGCCTGAAAGATGCTCGGATAGGAGCCTAGCGATAATGAGCATTTGGTGCCTGGCCCATATATACTCACGCGCCAGCTCAGTTCTAGTGGTTTTTGAACCGTCTGTGTACCATTTAATGGCATTTCTTTTGAGAACTTGGATGGTGGATTCCCTGTCCCAGTCTTTTTTCCTACCTAGCATTTAGTGAAGTTCTTTTCGATGCTCACTTTCTTGATCATTTCGTCACTAGGAAGATTGGCTTATGAAATGTACCTGGCAAGAGAGTATCCTCTCTTGGTCGACCAGGCTTTCTGGTTTTTAATACTCTCATTACCTGTTCCTTTCCTAGATATTCTGAGAATGGCTTCATGGGCCATTTTCTCTATCACTAGATGAAGTGGTGTGAGATTTGTGATAATCTCAAGTGCCCTGTTATGACAGGTTCCCATAGCTCTAGTGATACACACACAGGTCAGCCTTTGTACATTGTCGAGGATTTTCCTCGTACTATTGTGGCTCATTTTTGAGTACCAGACTACAGTCTGGTACCAGTATGGGGCAATATACTGCCCCATAAGTAATTATGTGTCTCATGTACATCCATCGCAGTATCTTAGGGTTGCCGCCCCAAGTCTTACCGGCTAGATTCCTGCATGCAACTAAAGCCTTTGTTGCGTTGCCGACGAGAAAGTACTTTCTCGTCCGCAAAATTACTTTCTCGTCTGCTGTGGTCACGATGAATACGGCATTATATGGTTCAATACAAACATAAGTGTATCTGTAAGAATAACTGTCAGTGCTCGTCCGCAAAGTACTTACCTTCAATAATAGTCGATTTTACGGCCTCAAAATTAGTACGTAAAATGTCACTTTTCATAGAGGTCGACGAAGAAGTACTTTTTCTTCCGCAAAGTACTTGCCTTCAATAATAATCGATTTTACAGCTGCAAATTAGTACGTAAGATGTCACTCTTCATAGAGGTCGACGAAAAAATGTAATATGCACCTCGGCAAAAAACTGTCTATTGTCTGCTTGCTAACCTCGGCGCCGGCTCGGAAAGCAATTTGCAGACTCGACTATAATAATAGAGAGTTTTTCGACCTCTATGAAAAGTGACATTTTACGTACCAAGTTGAGGCTGTAAAATCGACTAATATTGAAGGACGAGAAAGTACTTTCTCGTCCGCAAAATAAGGTACTTTCTCGTCCGCTGTGGTCACTATGAATAACATTGATATCATTCCCAACTCTGAGAAACCAATACTTTCAACAAGAGCTCCAAAGCTTCTGTCCACAGGGCTTTCCCACATTTTCTCTGAAATGCCTCGATGTTTAAATTTAGAATTTGTCAGTATTTCAATCTTTAAATCAAATAATTGCGCAAACATGACAACAGAACGTGAAATAGGTTATAGAATTGTTATAATTGATCAATATCATAAAACGATCATCTCCATGGAAATGAAATTTTAGCAGTTTGTCAATAATCTCGAGTGAACTTACCCAGTATTTTTCTATTTTTGTCGGTTTTGTGTTAATATTCTTCCAAAAATGGCCAAAGGCAAAGGGAAGAAAGGAAAAAAGGGTAAAGGGAAAGTCGAAAAACCTGAAGGGGCTTTAACGGAAGTCGACAAAACATTCTATGAACTAACGATAACCGATTTAAATAGAAAATTAGCTCGTTTAAGATCCACCAACGTAGAACTCGAAGAGAAAAACGATTCCCTCAACGAAAAACTAACAAAGCTAGACGAAGACCGGAACGATGTTATAATTTACCTGAAAAGAATACTTCAAGAGCGCACTGAAGAGATAAATGAACTCCAAGCTGGCATAACAAAGCTGCAAGAATCGCTAGAACAAGACAAAGAAGAATGCACAACCAAAACAGAACAAATGGAAACCGACTACAAGCAGATGCATGAGCAACTAACCTCCGAAATAAAACTTTTGGAAGGAAAACTAAATGCTTTAGAAGAATTTCGAGTTCAAAGGGAGGACTTGATGAAGAAATTTGAAGCCCAGGAACAAGAAATGGAAGATCAAGAACAAAAACATAAAAGAGGTATTTATGAGATAGAAAGGAAATTTATAATAGCCAAAGATAAACTCAAGAAAGAGATGGAAGCCAGACTACTTCAACTTTCTACAGAATTCCAAGATGCGACGGAAATTCGAATAGCAGCCACAACACACAGGGTAATAAGAGAGAATATTGCAATAAACAATGAATTAGATGAAATGTTGAACGTTCACAAACGTCTATACTCTGAAAACCAAGACATGAAACAAAAGGACAAAACATTGAGACAACAGGCTCAACTACATTGCACAGAAAAAAACAAAGCCTTGAGCAAGGCCAGAGTGCAAGCTAAAGTTATAGATCAACTAACAAGCGAGTATGAATCAATGAAAAAAAAGCTAGAAAATTTCAAAAACATTGAATCTGATATGCATACAGCCAGGGAAGAACTTTATAAAGCACATTTGAAAGTTCAAAGTTTACAGAACAAGATTCGCATTTTAGAGCAAAACCTGCATGCAGCCAGGTGCACCATCACATGTCTAGAAACAAACTCATCATACTACAAGGCTGAAGCTACACGCCTAGAAGAAGTACTATTAGAAGCTGTCGGCACCATCAAAGAAGCAACAAAGATACAAAAATCACAGAGAATTACAGACAAAGCAGCCATTGCCACCAAAAGGGAAAACTTACTAAACCAACTTTTCAAACTAATGATAACCGCTAAAGATAACAAGATTAAGAAACCTTCACTGTCATCTGTAAGTTCTGTAGAAAGTATCTACAAAAAGGGAGACCTAGGCTTTGTTCCGCCTGAAACCATAACACTGAGACCGATGCTTCGCTCAACTAGAAACTTACAGTCCCAAACTGGTTCAAGCCTTGAAGGTGACCAAGGAGAAGAGGGGGCTTCCCAAATGGGCACTACTATGCGGACAGAGGATGGTAGATGCCTCACAGAAGAAGCCAAAGAAGATGAAAATTCACAACAAAGCATTGTGTTCTTTGACGACAGAGAAAGTACTGAAGAAGAAGAACTATTACCCGTACTCGAAGACATTGCTCCTGAAGAAAATACAGAAGCCAGATCTATATCGGCTTCCCAGATGATGAGTAGCATTGGAAGGTTGCCAACAATTGAAAGCAGTAAGACAGGGTCTAAGCCTGCTCTTCAATAGATAATACCATAATATTGTTTATATTTAACTTTAAGTCATGTCTTGTATTTGGAAAATATATACATGTAATTTTTTTCAATTTTTGTTCATCAATTAGGAAATATTTCGACAATAGATGCTCCTTTTTCATTTCTAATAATCAGTCAACATTGATTGAAAATATATACAACACAAGAAATATAAAAAATATTTTTTACCACCTTCAGAACCATAACTCATATTTAAATCTAACCTTATGAAACCCACTTCTAAAATTCGGTAGAAAGTTGCTAAAGATTTAAAATGATTATCAAATTCTGATATATCAATCAACATACAGAAATGATTTTAAAAAATGTTTGCAAAAACCAAAGAGAAATACTATACAACTCTACTTGAACAGAAGAATTTTTGTTTAAATTCTTAATTTATATTTATGTGTTTATAGGCACTAACTAAACTCTTATCACTTTGTAATAATAACATTATATTTTACTGCTGTTATCATTATTATTAAGATTGGGGTCAGTTAGCTAGGGATCACCCTTTCAGAACTGCAACCATGTTGATATTTTGTTCTTCTACCCTACCCAAGAGATCATAAATGATTTTCATATTTTATTGCTAATTTTTGATAAATAAAGGATAGAGAGGTCGACATTTGCACTTCAAATTAAATAAACTCCCAGAGAAGTGAATAATTTTCTGTTAAAATCGCAACAGATAATTTGAAATCTGGCTCTCTAGTTTAGATATCCCTCAAATAGAAATTAATGAGTACTTGATGTTAACCTCGCTTTGAATGGAGCAAAATAACTTTACTTTTAACAACAGATATTATAAAAAAACTTTCGGTACGGCCATGGGTAACCCCTTTTAGCTAATTTTTTATCAGTATTTTAAACAGACTCATTCAGTGGCTCCCTGGTCACATAAAAGAACCAGCTTACATTTCCTCGTCAACTGATCATTTAATATTCCGCTAAGTAATGTAAACTTAAAGAAAGAAAGAACAATGATTATATAAAATGGCCAAAAGAAAAGGGTATAGTGATCAACTAGTTCAGAAAATTATCAACAAGCATCAAGATAAAAAAAATATATTCAGTAACATAACCCTAACGAATGAAATAAAAACGGTAAAAGGTTTCCAAGCTTTCACATTCTATCCGAAAACAAACAACAAACTCCAGAATATTTTTAAAATTAATATGAAAGTAGCTTTCAAAACTTACACTATAATTAAACAACTTCTAGGAAACACATTCGATAAATCCCTGAACATGTTAAAATCGTGTATATATAATATATATAATTAAATGTTTACAAAGTGCTCCGTCAGGCAAACAACCAGGAACTTTCTGATAGGGTATAAAGAGCATACTGGATACATTTGGAACAACAACATCGATAAATCTGTTATTGCAAATCACGTTTTACAACTGCACTCTGAATTTCAGAAAATTCGGGATCGAAATGTATAAAAGAAAACATTTTACTCAATGATGATCTAACCCCTATTAACATATCATTATTCTCACTAATCGGTGTATGTCTAAGGGTATAATGTCAAGCCGTATTTGAATGTAGAAATTGATAGCATGATTTGATAAGGCTTCGTCTTTGAAGATGGAAACATCGTTTCCAAAACATATATCGGACGACATAATTTGGAGTGGACGAGAGTGTATTTACTTTTGTAGTGTTCATCATCAGTCCACAGTGAACTCAAACTAGAATATTTGAAACAGGTGTTAATTAAAAAATAGATCATTTATTTCTCCATTTCTCACAAATATTCTACATAAATACCTTCAACTACTTTCATAAAAGTATTTTTTAACTGAGTTGAAATTGCCTATAATTATGATATAAAATTGTAAAAACATTATGAAATATAAAATTATCATTATTATATCTAATTTGTTTTGTCAAAATTTTGACTACTTCTAGAATCACCAGGATATTTGAAGAATTTTAAATCAACACATGCCAACTCGGAACTTTGAAAAAACAGGCACAAATTCTGGCATCGCTGATAATATAAAATCCTCATACATAATGTCAAACAACGTCAAAATCTTCCATAGTGATCCAGACAAACATTTGGTTATGAATTATCCTCATCATTGTATATATTAAAGTTCCGACGTTTGAATTTTTTTTGATTGGGTGTTCCTATAATCACATCCTCTTTAACCTCGATAATACTACTGTCATCATCACTTTTTCTCTTCAGAGAATTGTCATTAAACGAAGGTTCTGTATCGATAAAAAATATATCCTGAGAATCGTTCTTAGGTTCCGGTAAACTAAGACTAAACTTTATCTTGGATTGTGATGAAGGACTATCTTCACAAACTGTATCATTTATGAAACTAGGTTCCTCACTTGTCTCTTCCAGATTGCAATCACTATTATCTGCACTTGTGTTGTTAGTTCTCAAACTAAGGTTACTTTCACTGAAGCTATACCCATTTTTCTTAAGAATCAACTCAACTGGATCGTCTATATTGAGCAACTTACACAGATATGTTGTTTGAGGGTTCTGAAGTGGACCAGGTGGTCTCAAATGTTGCATTTTAGTTGGGCTACTTACGTCATAAGGCATCGCAGTTTGTACAAAATTTTCAGGTACTGTGAGATCATTTTCGAATTTACTTAAAACTACATTTTTTTCTTCTTCTCTTGGTTGGAAGCAATATCTGAAAATGGTTTGATTCAAGAAATCACAAAAGTATTATGAAATGTTATTTATTTATGGATAATCATCTATTTTTATTAATCGTAACCATCACATAATTCATTAAAAATTGAATCGCAAAATAATCCCTTATGATAAAGTATTCGTTTTTATTGCAGGTTACTATTTATTATTTCATCCATGAAGCTGTATTGTTGGAAACACAGAGTAAACTAAGTTTCTGTGAGATAATTTGGGTTGCATCTTGTTTGAAAATTCAATTAATTCAATTATGAATAAAAAAATCTACGAAAGCATGTTCTGTATTTATTTAACTAATATATATGTATATATATATATATATATATATATTCTTTTGAACTTGAGCAAAATATAGATATAAAATTGAAGTGGATTTCTAAACAAATATTACCTTTCTTTGCTATAAGATCCAGGTAAAAAATTTGTCATTGGTTTTATACTGAGGAGGTGATTTGTGGTCATCAGAACTGTCAGCCATTCTAAATCGTATTTTATTTTGATGTCTTCTTTTTCATCATGCTGTATGTCAAACACCTGAAGAAACCTCCGTTTTGGCAAACATTTATCAAGTGCCAAGAATTTTGTATTTCTATTATCTTCATGGGGAATCAATGCTGCAAATTTGCAGTGCAAATGGGCAGAAAACCAATATTTTGGTTTAAGGGTAATCAAAAGGTCTTGACAAGGCTCACTACCTAACTTTTTTTTTTCAATATCTTCCCTAAAAATTGGGGTGGAATGAATAAACAGAAAATGTTGAACGGCAGCTGAAAAGTAAATATATCTAAAATCATGACTTACTGAAAATGGGGTTTAAAACGAATAAGTTGATCTTTATTTCCATAGTCTGTAACATTAGAGGGCCAATCATGAGATAAAAATATATCAACAGGTTCCGATAGTTGTTTCAACCGAAAAATTTCCAAATTGCGAACATGGTATACACTTCGTTTTGTACTATCATCATAAGGGCAAATTTCAAAATGGCCTTTCGTAAAGTCTTTACTTTTGTAGATCCCAGAAATTCCTCCGATTTTCACACCTACAATTATATTAATAGAAATGCACTTATCTCCAGTGGGTAAATTTAGGAAAACATTCAGTACCGGCTACATTAATGACACCAGCATATCCCATATAGTAAATTCTAGGTGCTACCCAGCCTCCATAGGGTAATTCTTGTAAATAATTGGAAGCTTCGTGATTCCCACCTATGAGAATAGTCAAAATAGGTGCTACTTTTTCTCCACTATAATATCTGAAAAATAAAGTTTTTATATTTGATTTATTTATACAGCGCTGAAATACTAACTTATAAAATGAGCATATATCATAATATTTCGGAGGGACTGCCATACACGTAAGGTCTTCCCCGTTTCGAGAGGTTTGGAAATCTCCACAACATAATAAGAGATCAACCTTTATATTTTCTCTTTCCTCTAAACATTTAATTGTGTCATATATCTTCTCTAATTCGCCATGGGCACATCCTTCTACAGCTATCTTCATTTCAATGAAGCCCGGTTTAAAAATGTAATAATTTAATAATAAAACTATTATTATTGCATTATCGAATTGATTTGAGGTTAAATATGCTCGCAATCATAGACAAGTGAAAGATGCTCGCAATCTATGCACATTCCTACCATAGACACAGGTCACAGATATGTGATGAGGGGCCGTATTTATAGTCGACCTTATCTTGAGGGCCGAATATGAATACGGCCCACCCCACGCCCAATGTGTTTGTTGCATAGAATTAGAATAACATGGTATGTTAATGTTCTATCAGAGTTCACTGGTTCTATCCAGGGCCCGTATTCTCGACTTTCGTAGAGATGAGTATTCTCATGCGAGAACTCATACGAGAAATCCCATCTCACACATAATATTAATTCCGTATTCTTGACTGAAGACCCGAAAGAGATATGTTGTCCGCTGTTGCCAAACGTTGCCAAAATCCAAATACTTCACAGTTTCTGACGAAATGTTTACGGCTATTATAAGTAAACAATAAACATATGTTTTATCATCATGTGTTTACATTTCATTTTATTACAGTTATATATTAAAGTTGGGATTAATTAATGGCTTAGATCCTTTCACATTGAATGTTTCTGATCTGGGTAGTGGATAATTCAATTGATGGTGTTCCTCCAATCTTATATATGGATATTGCAACGTATTTGATTTATTATATACCACAACGTACAAGACATACATGTATATTTGCGAATGAAGAGTTCTTGTCTAATAGCTCAAGCTGGAATGATTACTTTTAAAAAACACACAGTTGTTACTACCAAATACAAGTGCAACTATTCATCTCACAGTCGCATTTTTGTGATTTTGTTATATGGTCTCCAAATATTTGTTTAGTATGAATGATCTGGAAATATGGGAAAAGAACCTAGAAACTGCTAAGAAATTTCATTCAGAAGTTATTATGCCAGGACTGATGGCAAAATATTCCACATCTGAAGAGGGTACAGCTGAATTTATTCACTATTGCATTTGCAACAGCGGATGATGCATGTGCGATGATAAAATGTGATGGGAATGACTGTCAAATAGAAGATTTCATTTTGATTGTGTATGACCAGTTGACACTCCTAATGGTACCTGATATTGTAATAAATGTGATGAAAAGGTCTGGATTTTTATAAAAATGGAATAGATTACATAAAAAATTCTTGATTTTTTATTTCATGTCCACACATTAATAGCATGGCATGACAAACAAATAATATAAAAACAGATGAAAGCCCTTGGATTTTTCTTCTTATTTATTGATGAATACATAGTAGAATCTGGATATAACAATCCTCGAGGGATCCACGACACTTCATCGTACTGAACGCAGCAGACTGCTGCAAACTCTCTGATACTTGAGCTTTGAAACTTTTCTCTTGATTTCAGCTAGCCATAGGGTTCTTCGCTTTCTGAATAACTCATTTTTACTAGTCAAAAACTTCTGTGTAGTACTTGGAAACATACTATATCCTTGTCGTGATGAGATCCACAGCCAACCATAATGCGTGTAAGAGGCATTTTTTTACTTGTATTATTATTCAAAATTAAAAATACAACCCAAATACGAACAGGAAATCAAAAAACGAACAATATACCACTATAATTATGGACATATATCATTAAATTCAAAGTAAACAATACAATGTGTGCCAACAGTCGCCATATTGCTTTAGTTTTGACAGGTCGTTGGATTCCCTAATAATATGTCTCTATGATACAAAACAAAAAACAACTCGAGAACGAAAGTTGTCTATGGACGAGGTAAAGAACACAGAATACTAATAATGTTAATGGTCAAGAGGAGTCTCCCGAAATTAACAATCTCTACCGCCTATTAGTAGTAGAGAAAGAACACATATATATATATGAAATCGCCTATGCTTTGATGTGGTTCAGCGACCTCACGCGGCTGGTTTTGGAAGTTTTCTGGCGGATATTTATAACAAATAAGCGCGAAAATTTGAAATGCTTCATATTGAAATTGAATACTTTCATTTAGTGATGTGAAATACTCGAGTTTTTAAGTTAAGGACAAATATCCTGGAAAAATGTCCGAAACTTTCCCCCAAGGTCGAGCATTTTGAGTATTTAAGTATTTACGGACATTGTGGAAAAATCGGGAAAAATATGACAATTGTCACATGTTAAGTTAAAATATCAGGACAATTTGAGGCATATTAAGAAATTTTTCATGGTCAATTGGAAATAACAAATAACTTATCATTGAATGAGTTATTATCGTGTTATTTTATTGACTATCAGTGATAAAGGACCGGAGCCAGGTTCTGAATTAAGAATTAGTATTAGAAAAATCGATTTAATTAGACTGTTAAATAATAAAAAAAATTCACAAATGTAGACAGTAAAATAATTTTATTTTCTCATGGGTTTTTCACAATGTTTGATATATTTTGTTTTCTTGATGTTTTTGATTGGGTCCATACTTTGAAAGTTTTGATCCAAAACAATTCTGAATTCACAATCAGTACCCCTCACAATTGCATGAATACTCTCTTACTCCAAAAATATAAATAGCACTTCTTCACAAATAATTCACAGGCAGTAGTTACTGAGTCCACAAACAACACACAGTTAACTGGCCTGAAATCTACTTTTTCCTGTAAAATTAGTTTCAGCACACACTATATTTTCCATGTGGCATAATGATATAATGTAAAAAGCACTGAGTAACTAAGTAATAAAAAACACTGCCTGGTAATATCATTCTTGAATTTTCTGTATATCTTCTAGCCTCGATGCTTGTCTCTGAACACCATCAGCTGGGAGAGTTAGGACAGAGAATCCTTGGACTTCGTGAACATCATTGGTGTCTATTTTAGTTTCAATGTCTTCTCCATTTCCATCTGAATATTCTGCAAATTATAATTATATAATAACAAGTTAAAGAAATCGGTTAAATAGAAAATGAATACAAGTTCTCAGTACTAATTCGTTCATTCAATCCATTGCACCAATGAAATATATATATATACAATTCCTTGTGTATATATTTATTTGGTGCTGAGAACTTAATAAAGCGATATGGTTTTGTTTCCAAACTATTGAAAATACATAACTGACAATAGACGAATTGAAGCGAGTAACTGGAACAGAGTGGTTAAGACCAATCCCTTGCTATCATAACCAACATCGGTTATGTTCCACTCTGTTCCGGTGACTCGCTTAAATTCGACAAATGTAACTTACCATATATAAAATTATAAAACGGGGATAGCAGTCTTCCAAAGACCTCTATCTAATTTTACTTCATCTGGGAAATGCCTATCACCAACAAAACAACTCTTGCGTATTTGTTCATTAATTTTGCTTCTCAACAATGGATTGTTCACTTTTTCCGTTCAAGTTTGAAAATGGTTAGCTGGGTATCTGCTCTCGGAAAACTACATTTATCTTAACAATTAGGAACACAGCATTTGTTGGATCCTAAAATATTTTCAACATATTTTCAAATCATCACAATATGAAAATAAAACAGAATGATTAAAACACTAATCTGTAACGAAAAACGTGGATCACTTCGTTCTCCGGATCAACATTCAATACGAATAGAAATTAGAAAGAGGTTTAGTATTAGTATATCTTGTTTATGCGTTTGTTTTGAAATTTTGCATAACCTCGCAAAATTTCAAAACAAACGAAAAATCAGCAATGCCAGCGTTGCCATTTGCCTGTTTTGGAACTAAAGTAGTGCGCCTGAGATGACTATCTCAGTCTTCTCTACTACTATTTACTTCATGAGAAAAACTTTCAATCGACAAGAGAGCTCGACGATAGTCAAGAATACGGAGTCTCCTATTTTTCATACGGAGACTGCGCAGAGTTAATGTCACGCGATAAATGTCGCAGGAGAGATTTCGAGAATAGGGCCCCAGTGAACTCTATATATACCTGGAAGGGACTCGCCTTGGGAGAAAAGTGAGGCAAACCGATTTCTCAGGCAACCCGCATTGCTTACGGATATCTATCTCTTTCTATCTCATTGCAGTTAATGGAACGCTCGCGATTTTCTTCGTTTATTTTAAATTTTGTATGCTTATTTAGAAGTAAACGTGATTTTTTTTCTGAACAATTTATCAGGATTAAAGTAATAAGGCAAATTGTGCATGGTTCAAGTCAAATTTTAACTGTTCTCCTATGTGGTTGGTACATAAAATAAAAGTTAATGGAACGCTCGCGACTTCTTTTGAATATTTTAAATTTTGCATGCATAATTTTAAGTAAGCGTGAATTTATTTGTGAACAATTCATCAATTTTAAAGTAATAAAGCAAATAGTGCATGGTTCAAGTCAAATTTTAACTGCTCTCCTATATGGTTGGTAAATAAAATGAAAAGTTAATGGAACGCTCGCGACTTCTTTTGAATATTTTAAATTTTGCATGCTTAATTAGAAGTAAGCGTGAATTTATTAGTGAACAATTCATCAATTTTCAAGTAATAAAGCAAATAGTGCATGGTTCAAGTCAAATTTTAACTGTTCTCCTATGTGGTTGGTAAATAAAATGAAAAGAAAATCAGATGTGCAAATTTTATTTAAATATTAAAATACACTGTACATACATATAGCTGCTACTACTACTTATATAAAAATAATTTAACAGTTGCTAAATAAAACCAGTTTTGTAAGTTTTTGTCTTACTGGGGTATTTTTTCCTTGCAACTCTAAATTCAATTGCCTACTAGGTGGTGATACATGCGGCACTTCAAATATAATGTTGTTATTTTCCGAATAATTTGAATTTCATGACATTCCTCAACTAAAAATTCTTGAATAACCGGATGTTTAGGTGTAAAAAGACCTATTTTTGCAATAAAATGCTTCATAAGTGAATTTATGATTGTCTGCTTTAAGTTCATTTTACTAGACAAAAGGTTTCCACTTTCTAACAGTAAACGAATTTGTTTTTCTGCAAAATGCAAAATTTTATACACAATATCAGAAGCATAAAAGAAGACCTCCTCGATTGACAAATGCTTGGGGTATGAAAATATACTAGGAACAGCATCTGGTTTCAATAATTTAGAGGTACATCCAGGTCTCACTATGAAATCAGTAGGAAGAAAATGCTCCCCACAAAGTTTGCTTGTTTTAGATGGAGCCCATTTCTTCCTGCGAACTGCCTTAATCCATAACTTAAGGATATCAGGTCGTTTGAATGGAAACCTATAAACAATAAATCCACCTTAAATCCATCAATGTTCTTGCTATTGATACCTATATTTATTATTTTATAATCAAATCTAAATATTATAAACTCACCCATGAAAAGATATTCGCCGATAATCTTGCTCGTTCTTGCATCCAAACGCTACACAATATATAACCATTTCAAAAGTTTGAAACTATCGTCAATCACAACTTGCACTAACAAAATTCTGTACTTTTTAAACTTCACACGATAAAGGCAGCTGAACAAATGGCATACCAAAACGAAATAAATGTTCATCTTCAATAATATTGCACGTTCCAAACGAAGGTAATCCCCAAACTACCTGAATTTCTAAGTAAAAGACAATTAATGTAGGTAAACATAACTCGCTTGTATGAGTGCAACAAAGACAGGTTACCGTAACTAGTGCTATCTTTGTCTTCGTTGCCCCTGCCTCACTTTTCAAACGTAATTTGTATGGACGGATCCCTTCCAGTTAGTATATAGTTCATTGATCACAGATTAACTGTGTAATCTGTGGTTCTATCACAGCTCTGTCAAGCTGTCAGCTCTGTCAAGCTGTCAGCTCTGTCAAGCTGCGATTAGGCAATCCAAAGTCCAAACCACGTGACCCAATGTGGCGGTTGTTGGCACACAAACAATTAACTTGTTATGGTCGTTGACTATTTTATAGTGTTTATTGACTTTTTCCGGAGCTTTTCTGATGTGTAAACTATACTGAAATGAAGAATGAATATTTGAAAAGACTATTGTTGAAAAACAGAGACTTTGCTGAACGGTAGGTTCGAAAAAAAGCACCTTCATCATGTGTTTACATTTCATTTTATTACAGGTATATAATAAAGATGGGATTAATTAACGGCTTAGATCCTTTCACATTGAATGTTTCTGATCTGGGTAGTGGATAATTCAATTGATGGTGTTCCTCCAATCTTATATATGGATATTGCAACGTATTTGGATTATTATATACCACAACGTACAAGACATACATGAATATTTGCGAATGAACAGTTCTTGTCTAATAGCACAAGCTGGAATGATTACTTTTAAAAAACACACAGTTGTTACTACCAAATACAAGTGCAACTATTCATCTCACAGTCGCTTTTTTGTGATTTCGTTATATGGTCTCCAAATATTTGTTTAGTACGAATGATCTGGAAATATGGGAAAAGAACTTAGAAACTGCTAAGAAATTTAATTCAGAAGTTATTATGCCAGGACTGATGGCAAAATATTCCACATCTGAAGAGGGAACAGCTGAATTTATTCACTATTGCATTTGCAACGGTGGATGATGGACGTGCGATGATAAAATGAGATGGGAATGACTGTCAAATAGAAGATTTCATTTTGATTGTGTATGACCAGTTGACACTCCTAATGGTACCTGGTATTGTAATAAATGTGATGAAAAGGTCTGGATTTTTATAAAAATGGAATAGATTACATAAAAAATTCTTGATTTTTTATTTCATGTCCGCACATTAATAGCATGGCATGACACACAAATAATATAACAACAGGTGAAAGCCCTTGGATTTTTCTTCTTATTTATTGATGAATACACTGTAGAATCTGGATATAACAACCCTCGAGGGATCCACGACACTTCATCGTACTGATCGCAGCAGACTGCTGCAAACTCTCTGATACTTGAGCTTTGAATCTTAACTCTTGATTTCCGCTAGCCATAGGGCTCTTCGCTTTCTGAATAACTAATTTTTACTAGTCAAAAACTACTGTGTAGTACTAGGAAACATACTATATCCTTGTCGTGCTGAGATCCACAGCCAACCACAATGCATGTAAGAGGCATTTTTTTTCTTGTTTTATTATTCAAAATTAAAAATACAACCCAAATACGCACAGGAAATCAAAAAACGAACAATATACCACTATAATTATGGTCATATATCATAAAATTCAAAGTAAACAATACAATGTGTGCCAACAGCCGCCACATTGCTTTAGTTTTGACAGGTCGTTGGATTCCCTAATACTTTTTTTTTTTTTTTTTATATCCTTTATTGTGCCAGGCAACTAGGGCCATCTACACAGTTCTATATTGTTCCGAAGACTCTTTAAATTAATTTTTAGGACATACACCACCACCCAACACCACATCCATGCCCTGAGCGGGATTCGAACCCGCGACCTCCGGCACCACAGCAGGTCTTTATACCCACTGGACCACCGGAGCCGGCTTCCCTAATACTAGATACTTAGTTATCTGTGTTCTATTGTTCTGTGCTTTCCATAACCTAATTTTGCAGCTTACAAATACAAACCTAAAACCTACAAACAAATCCATTATTTAAAAGGGAAAAGGGAATACCAACGATATATATAGTAGAAATCTAATATTTAATTGTTACTATTCAATTTATTTGTGTGCTTACTATTAAGAAAAATGGCACTATTGAAATCAAAATTCTCAGAAGTCCCCAACGATGCGGTAATATTGAGCGAAATGGACGCAGTTCGTTATCAAACAAGAATTTTGAAAAGCTGGAAAAATAAATCGGATGTGTAAGCTATAGCATCAGTAATTAAATAAGAGCATATAAATTCGATTTTTCAGATTCGCATTCAATTATGCTACACTCTCATTGAGTTTGGCTGGCGCATCAACAGGAGTATACTTAAATAATTATTATCGGAACAAATTCGTATTGCATACATTCGGACGATTTGTTTCAGTAATACCCATAGTTCTTCTGCCAGGATTGATGCCATATTTCCTGCATTGTGAAGTAAGATGTCAGGTAGAACTATGCACTACATCGAATAATACAGATGATTCTTCCAGATCTAGTTTTGGGTAGAACAGAATGCCCGATTTGTGTTGAGACACGAGCTTCAAGTATACAGGCATGTGCTGGTTTCATTCTGCCTGCAATATTGACTCCACTATCTGCATTTGCTGTAAGATATTTCATTATAACAAGGATATTGAACTGAATATTATGGAATTTCAAATTATCTAACACATAAACTTTTATTGAGTTGATTAGGAAAATTGCAAGTTCAATTTCATTTAGAATGGACATCATTATATGGCATTTCTATTAATTCTTTCAAATTGATTTCAGCTATCCCATACTCATGGAACTTATGATATCCCATATTTACACAAGGAACCCATGAAAGTTTTTAAACTATATGTGAAGTTGACAAAACCAATAGCTAATATTATGCTAGCGATATTACTGGGGCACATGCTGCTGGCTTCAGCTGTGACTCATTTTGAAAACAAGTCAATAAACACTGTTAAAATTAAACTAAGCCAGTTGGAATACAACTTAGAGCATGGAATTGAGGCTGCTTATGACTTTTAGATATAAATATATATTAGTTGAAAGATTTATTAGTAGAGAATAAAGTTTTTTCATATCTAATAGTCATTTTTTTGAGCTGCAAAGATCCAAGAAGAGAGATTTGGGTGAACAGAAAACATAACTTGAATGGAACCCTAACATTGAACTCCAGTATAAAGCCATAAACCTCACATAATATGGAGTGAGCGCTAGGTAACTTTTCAACGGAATCAATTGAAATAACATGTGAGAAGTTGCTCAACTTTCAGACAAATTTTGAAAAACAATTTGAAATTCCACACATCGTTCACCTACTTATTCAATTGCCACGGTACTTACATGTCCATATTTAAATTAGTTGCCCTTTTACATATGCAAGTGATAGCAATAGTCCGCTAAAACTCGTGTAGGAATGGAATTCGAAATTAAACCGAACCTATATTTCACGTGGAAAACAACTCAAAATTTATACCTTAATTGATATTTTTTGCGCGCGTGTTCCGCAAGGAACAGCGTGCTATCATTTCGTCACAATGTCTATATTTCTCGAATGTTTTTACGAAAATGGTCTCAAACGATTGGGTTCGACTCCCTGATGAAGAATTCGAGGTCAAATTCAATTCTGTCCGTCCGGCCGTTAGCACGATAACTCTCGAACGGAACGAGTTAGAGCGTTGAAATTTGCAGGGCATGATTGGAGCGTAAATATCTCGGACAAGTTCGTTAATGGGCAAAATCCATCAAGCCGTTTCGGAGTTGCGCCCATTTTTAGTTAAAACATTTTTCAAGAATATTTCCGAAACCGATCACTCGATCTATCTGAAATTCAGCATCAACTTGTAGAATCACGGCCTTTATATGCCTGCGAAGATTTGTATTGATAGGATGGCTGTAAACTAGAAAAAAAAAATGCCAAATATTTGAAAATGAAATTGAAATTTTGTTTTCACTATATAACTCGAAAAATACTTATCCGATTGAACTGAACCTCTGTAATTAGATGCGAAGTACCAATGAAAACACTTGTGCAAAATTTCGTAGGGATAGCATGAGTATAAAAAAAAAGCACTGACGTGAAGTCAGTACTCTTTGGCGCGCGTGTTCGCGGTGGCTAATTTGAATTGAATGATTCAAAAATTAACAGTGCTGTATCTAAGCTGCCATCAGGATAGAGTAACAAAGTTGGAAAAGAACACAAGTGACTCTCCTTAGTCGCACAAGCTCCTAGAAGATTTGGGAGGGTCAGTATAATCCTAATCATGTTTATAGCACGCGCGCCAAAGCAGATTGACTTTTTACACTTTTTCTTTCATTGTTAAGTCAATCTGCTTTTGCGAGCGTGCTATAAACATGATTAGGATTATACTGACCCTCCCAAATCTTCTAGGAGCTTGTGCGACTAAGGAGAGTCACTTGTGTTCTTTTCCAACTTTGTTACTCTATCCTGATGGCAGCTTAGATACAGCACTGTTAATTTTTGAATCATTCAATTCAAATTAGCCACCGTGAACACGCGCGCCAAAGAGTACTGACTTCACGTCAGTGCTTTTTTTTTTTTTTTTCAAGTTCCTTTAACAAATATAGCTATCAATACAGTTTGGCTGTTAGTTTTACCGTAGATCAGAAAAAAATTCGGTTGTGGGTCCTCCGTTAGGGACGAAATTGCATCTTCTCCAAATCCGAACGCATTTTAATATAGATCTACCGAATATAGTTATTTATAAATTCGCCTCAGGGCCACCATACAGACATTTCAAATCGGAAACAACGCTATTTCCCCCAAACTGACTTGTGTCCGTGCACTGAATTGACATGAATATTCTTTTAAAACCTCACAATTTCGGCTCATTACTCCCAACATAACCCAAACAACCCAAAACCATTCACTTCTCGTCTGCGCAAGCGCAGTATACTCGTGGCTGCAAGTCCTCCCAAAATTACACACCTCACAAAAAACTCCGATTCTCCAACACTAGTGGTTCAGGAGATATCGCTTCTTGAATCCACGCATGCGGAGACCCTCACCAGGGGATTCTATAGCGGAAAAGCATCCGCCATCCCAAAACCCCAATCCTCTCTGACGAAAGCACCACCAGTTAAATCACTGATGGTCTGCTCATGCGCATAACGAAAAATGCCCGTAAGGGGTTACATCCATTTCGAAATTAGCCCCAGGGCCACGGTACGGACACTTTAACTCTGAAACAACGCTACATCCCCCAAACTGACTTGTCCTTGCACTGAATTGCTATGAATATTCTTTTACACCTCATAATATCGACTCAGCACTCCCAACATAACCCATCCAACCCAAAAACAGTCACTTCTCTTCTGCGCATGCGCAATCTAACCGCGGCTAAAAGTCCTCGCAAAATAACACACCTTACAAAAAACTCCGATTCTCCAACACTAGTGGTTCAGGAGATATCACATCTTTAATCCACGCATGAGCAGACCCTCAACAAGGGATTCTATAGAGGATTAGCATCCGCCACCCCAAAACCCTAATCCTCTCTGACGAAAACACCACCAGTTAAATCACTGATGGTCTGCTCATGCGCATAACGAAAAATGCCTGTAAGGGGTAACATCAATTTCAAAATTAGCCCCAGGGCCACGGTACAGACACTTTAACTCGGAAACAACGCTACATCCCCCAAACTGACTTGTCCTTGCACTGAATTGCTATGAATATTCTTTTAAAACCTCATAATATCGACTCAGCACTCCCAACATAATCCATTCAACCCAAAAACAGTCACTTCTCTTCTGCGCATGCGCAATCTACTGGCGGCTAAAAGTCCTCTCAAAATAACACACCTTACAAAAAACTCCGATTCTCCAACACTAGTGGTTCGGAAGATATCGCATCTTGAATCTACGCATGCGCAGACCCTCATCAGGGATCTGAATTCTATGGAGGAATAGCATCCGCCACCCCAAAACCCCAATCCTCTCTGACGAAAACTACAGCAGTTAAAGGACTTCTCATCTGCGCATGCGCAATACGGAAAATGCCCGGAAAGGGCAGCATGAACCTCAAAAACATATGTTTCGGCATTAAAAGCAAAGTATTCCGCAAAATAGTAGTAATTTTTTTATTTTTTTCATGTCACGTGATCTTCACGAAATTTTGCAAAAGTGTTTGCTTTGGTTTATTGCATCTAACTACTGAGTTTCAATTTAATCAGATCAGTATTTTTCGAGTTATCGTGAAAACAAAATTTACAAATTTTCAAAATTTTTTTTTGCCACTTTAGGGCCGTCCGTTCAACACAAAACTTCGCAGGCATATAAAGGTCATGATTCTACAATCTGATGCCAAATTTCAAAAAGATCGAGTGATCGGTTCCGGAAATATTCATAAAAAACGTTTTTATTAAAAACGGCCTTAACTCCGAAACCGCTCGGTCAATTTCGCCCGTTAACGAACTTGTCCGAGATATTTACGCTACGAAACTACCCTGCAAATTTCAACACTCTAAGTCGTTCCGTTCGAGAGTTATCGTGCTAACGGCCGGACCGGACGGACAGAATTGAATTTGACCTCGAATTCTTCATCAGGGAGTCGAACCTAATCGTTTGAGACCATTTTCGAAAAAAAATTCGAAAAATACAGACTTTGTGACGAAATGATAGCACACTGTTCCTTGCGGAACACGCGCGCAAAAATTTAACTATCAGCGGAATATTTTGCTTGAAATTCCAAAACAAAATATCGGATCGAGTTTAGTTTTTCCACTTCGGTGACGAAGTATGACCTCTTGGGGTGTGCAGAATTTCACTGCGAACAGACCACTAGGAGCCTAAAAAAGAAATTAATAATTTTGAACACCCAAACTGGACAAATTATTTCATTTCGAATTCCTTCATGGAACATCTGGTGATTTCGTTCCGACGTATTTTTTGCGCGTTTATCTGAATCAACTCGATATGTACAAGGGCAACTGATTAATATATATGGTCCACATACTAGCATGGCAATTGAATTAATGCGTAAACGATGTGTGGAATTTTAAATTGGTAGTTAGCTAAGCTGCCATCAGGATAGAGTAACAAAGTTGGAAAAGAACACAACTGACTCTCCTTAGTCGCACAAGCTCCTAGAAGATTTGGGAGGGTCAGTATAATCCTAATCATGTTAATAGCACGCGCGCCAAATGCAGATTGCCTTAACAATGAAAGAAAAAGTGTAAAAAAGCATTGACGTGGGGTCAATCTGCTTTGGCGCGCGTGCTATAAACATGATTAGGATTATACTGACCCTCCCAAATCTTCTAGGAGCTTGTGCGACTAAGGAGAGTCAGTTGTGTTCTTTTCCAACTTTGTTACTGTATCCTGATGGCAGATTAGATACAGCACTGTTAATTTTTGAACCGGCAGTGAATGGTGTCCACTATCCTTTGGGTAGATCTTCGGCTCGCTCTATCCACTGAGCTTGAAGTACTCATCATTCAATTCAAATTAGCCACCGTGAACACGCGCCCCAAAAAGTACTGACTTCACGTCAGTGCTTTTTTTTTTGGAGTTTCCTAATGGTCTGTTTCCAATGAAATTTAGCGCACGCCAAGAGGTCATTATTGATATTACCGAAATGTCAAAATGAGATTCAATCTGACATTTGGTTTTAGAATTTCAAGCATATATATATATATATATATATATATATATTCCGCAAAATAGTTGAACATTTTTCGAATTTTATCTAGTCATGTGATCCTCACAAAATTTTGCACAAGTATTGGCGTCGGTCTTTTGCATCTAACTACTGAGTTTCTATTCAGTCAGATCAGTATATTTCGAGTTATTGTCAAAACAAACTCTGAATTTTTTTTCCAGTTTGTAGCTATCTGATCAATACAAAACTTCAAACGCATACAAAGGTCATGATTCTACAATTTGACACTAAATTTCAGATAGATCAAGTGATTTGTTTCGTAAATATTCATTAAAAATGTTTCAACTGAAAATGTCCATAACTCCAAAACCACTTGGTGGATTTCGACCATTAATGAACTTAACAAAGATATTTACGCTGTAAATTTGAACTCTCCTACGCATTTCGTTCAAAAGTTATCGTGCTTAAGGAGGGACAGAATTGAATTTGAGCCTGAATTATACATCAGTCATTCAAAATAAGCAGCCTAATGGAAAGGAAGAATAAAAATATTAGTTTCAGTCAAGAGGATAAGCTTTTAAAAATATACTGAACAAGAACCAAACATTCTTAGTTTAAAATCAATAAAGTTTAATATCGTTGACTAAATAAATGGCCTCATTGTCGCATCCACAAATAATTTTCATTTGATTAACATCAAAAGAATTTATCGGTTTGTGTAACCTATCCATTAAAGTATATACTTCCAGTTTGTTCTTGAAGGCATCTGAAGCAAACCACATATTTCCATCATCTTTTTCAATCAGAGGCATCATCAAGTTTGATGATGATTTAGGTTTGATCGACCAATGCCAAACTTCACCAGACATTGAAGAACTGAACAGATGGTCAGGGTAGTCTGGATGGAATTGAATCTCGGTGACACTTTCCTCGTGAGCTTTCAATAAGTTCACTGGAAAAGTATTCTGCCTTAAATCCCAAATCGTGATGGAACCTGAAAAGGATATTTATATTTTCATATCTCTCTTATTATTAGGAGTTCAAAATACTACATTAAAAAAAGTTGTGAACAACATGACATGTCTTTTGAAGCTTTCCTAGAGTAAAAAAAAATTATTCTGAAGATTTTTGTTTGGTGTCTGATATAGTGATATAGTTGTTTTATCGTTGATGTTGTTTTGTTATTGTTTGTTACATTAAGGGCCGGTATCTCAATTGTGAGTTAACCCGAGGTTGTGGGTAACCCGAGTGTTGCACATTCATGAATATCGCTAAATACATGCATCAACTCGCAACCTCGAGTTAACTCGCAGTTGAGAAACCGGCCCTGATTCTGACAAATATCTTTTGCTTCTAGGGCAGAAGCAATTCACAAAATAATAAACTTTTCAAAGTTTGGGGGAAAAAAACCCAGATAGGAACCATTTAATAATCAATATACCTCCCAAAGTATCCTTTAATGATTTTTTAAAATGCTTTTGATTTAGTTTGTTTTAAAATAACAATCATACATACCTTCCTCGTCCCCAGCTACCACCAAATGTCTTTGGGTAGGATGGTAGGTTAAACAAGTTGGAGCAACCAAATCACCACTCAACACAAATGTACTTGACGGAGCTTCATTTTTTGATCTCAAGTCCCATATTTTCATCTGACCTCGAAGATTACTAGTTAAAATCTCATTGTGTTTCAAAAAAAGTACACATTTGATTGAGCAACTGTCTGCATTCTCTGTAAAACTCCTATGATTCTCCTCAAACTCATTAAAAAAGAATTATTTACCGTAACTTCGTACAATGCTTTCAGAGGATAAGGTGAGTAAGTTGATTCTGCCATCTTCACCAATGGAAACAATATCTTGATCATAATTTGTAATAGCAGTGCAGGGACTGGCTTCGTTTGGAAATGAATGTATGTTTTCCCATTGCGTGCCAGGTATAATACTTATTTCACTACTTCTACTATAACTGATTTTGAATAATCCAACAGATCCTAGTGACGAAGAACAGACGAATGCATCTGGTGATACAAACTGAAAATATTATTTCTTACTCCAAACAACTTATAATAATAAAAGTATATACAGTGAACTCTCGATAAGTCGAACTCCCAGGGACCATAAAAAACTGTTCGACTTATCTATGGTTCGTCTCACCAAACGTTCGAGTTATTGAGGTGAGAGTTCGACTCATTGAGGGAAAAACTCGCGTATTCACGACATCAACAGTAGTTAATGAGAAACAAGGGTTGATGACAAGTGTCTTCATTGACCCTAGCACTTTCACCTAACGAAGTTCTTCCAGAAATTCCGTATCTTTTTTTTTTAATTACGTAGCCAAGCACTACTCGCTGTAAATTCGTGGCCTAGGGAAGATGGGAACATCTGAATGCCGAGGCAATTTCTGACGGTACCGGTGGACTGATTTTCCTTTAACTCTGATGGAAGCGAGGATATTAATTTTATTTTTCATGATAGATGACAATTCGGATTTAGGAATTCCGAACTTGTTAGCTATAAGGGTTTTACTTTCTTCTCCTTTCTCTACTTCCCGAATGAGTTCGAGTTCATCTACTACTGCTAAAATTTTCAGTTTTCGCGGATCCATGACTAAAACGCTCTCAGCTAACTAACTAAGCGATTGAAAAATACATATGATGGCTACCAAATGTGGTGATTCGTTTGCATACCGAATTCTTTTCGGTTTCATTCGTTAGATCAAACAGTTTGACTCATAGAGGAGATGATGGTTAGGAGTACGACTGATAGAGGTGGAGGTTCTCCCGTGGACCCTTCCAGCAGTTCGACTCATCTACTAGACTCTTTACTCTCAAGAACTCTGTTCGACTCATTGAGGTAAAAGTATACAGGGTTAGATACCCATGAATTGGGACCGGAAAAAATGTTCGACTTATCTAAGAGTTCGACTTATCGATGTTCGACTTATCAAGAGTTCACTGTACCAATAATTACCATTGCTTCTGTGACATCTCCTTTGTGTTCTATTTCTGTCACTGCGTAAGGATAAACTTCGGATTCATCATTTTCTTGAAAGTCCCACAATTTAACCGAGTTTTGCTCATCATCCCAACTACAGGTAATAAAGCTGTGGGAATTGTTGAAAGGATCTGGTCTCCACCGGATTTTATTTATTTTTTGAGATACAAATGTTCCTTGAATATTATGAGCCATTCTGATAAAAGATATATATTTGATCCTATAGATACTGTGGCATTCCGTATTTCTAATTGATTTTCAGTAAGAATTCTCTTGTGTTGTTAGATTTTTAAAATTAATAGGGTTAGGATTTCAAAACCGCTTAACATAGAACTGGGTAGTTGTCAATTTTGCCAGATTTAAAAAAATGTTCAACCTCGGCCCAGCCCAGAGCTTTCATGATAGCTATGCGTTGAATCTTCATTCAAAGTAGCTATGGATAAACCCTTAATTTAAAATCAATACTTAATAATCTTTGCTAAAAATAATTTATTATTAGATCATTTGGGTCGACCTTCCCCCAGGTAGTAGTTCTATTCGTGGGAAACAGACATTCTACATTCTGTCAAATTATTGAGGTTAAAGCTGGTTAAAGTGGCAAATTCAAAGATTTAGATTTCAAAGAAAGGAAATTTCAAAGAAAGGTGTGTCGGGGGTCTGCCGATGCTCGTTGTGGAGAATGAGAATTTGAATGAATGAATGAAAGAAAGGATTATTTATTTAGAAAAAGCAAAATGTCTATATTTCCTGCTTATTCTGGAGTTCCTGAAGCAAACAAAGATATTCCAGGGGAAACTTGGCTACAACAATCAAGTTTTCCAATTCCTTTGCCTCAAGAAACGACAAAAATATATTCGAATTCATCTGACAGTGAGGAAAGTCCTGTACCTGTAAAGAGACGTAAAAAGAAATCTAAGAAAAAACATGAGAATGATTCATACAATAATGATTTATTTTATATCGACAAAAAACCTACGAAAGAATTTCTCACTGTAAAAACAATTTCTAGACCAGCAGTAGCAAAATATAATATTCGATACTACATGACAAGGATGCAAAAAAAACAACCAAAATTAAAAAGATATTACCATAGGGTGTCATCTGAAGATGCAAAAAAAAATGAAGATGTTGAAAATAATTCTAATATTCATAGTTTTGATTCATTACAACATGAAATGGAAATGACTCAAAAAACTGCAGTTTACAATAAAACAGTATTTGAGGAACCAAATAATGTAGATATGTGGTTGGAATTCATAGATTATCAGGATGTTATATTCAAATTTGAAAAAAATTATAAAAAGGGTAGTACCGCTAAGGGCTTGAGAGCAAATGCTGAACGTAAATTGAATATTTTAGAGAAAGCATTATTGAACAATCCAAGTTCTGAAAAATTACATAGAAAAAGGTTGCAAATTATGGTTGTTGTTTATCCTGCTGATGAACTTCAAAAGCAACTTGGAAATTTTTTGAGTAAAGACCAAGGAAACATAATTTTATGGCAAGGATATATTGAAGCAACTCAATGTTCCATGTCCCATTGTAACACTTCTGCAGTTTTGAAACTATACACCAGTTGTTTATCAACCTTACAAAAAATAAGAAGAAATTCTTCATCCGATTGTGCAATATTAGAGGAAAATATTTTGAGAATACTTTATCAATGTGGCTTATTCCTGAAGCAAAGTGGACTTTTCGAACAATTGTGGACTTTATTGAAAATGTATTTAGAAATGAATTTAGGGCAGTTAGTACAAGGAAGCTTTGATATACCAGTAAACTTGAATGAAAAACAGTTGTTGGATTTAGAAGATGTCATTTTCAAATCTCAATTACCTAGTCATGAATTGTGGTTGAGGACTGAAAAACTAAGAGAGTCTTACCATTGGTTACCAGTAACAGAACAATGTGAAGACCCTCAAAGAATCGTATTTGCAGAAGATGTAGTGGAACTGATTCAACCAATAACAATGCCTGAAAATACCTTTAGACTGACAGCAACGATTTTAACCCTTTTAAAGATACCATTGTTGCCTTGCAGGCACAGCACAATGCAACAATTAGGACTTGATTATGTACCATGGGCTTTAGAATCTGTAGAATCTGTGCTTCCAATATTTTACCCCATCTATCCTGTCAAATTGGATTTGGGGAATTTTTTAGCCGATTACCAATTGGTTGTTGGGCCCCAATATCTGAAAGTTTTTCCAGGACAAGAGGAATATTTAATTTTCATCTTGAGTGTCATGCAGAAGTGTATAGATTTCCTACAAGGAGAAGATAAAATTGTTCTTATAATTTGGTGGCTTAGGTTTCAAAAATTACTAATTATTTTAAATGATAAGATTAAGTTGCCAGAAAGCTTGAAGAAAAGCATGAAATCAAATATAAAGAACCTGCTAAAGAATCCTGAAAATAGAAGTAACATATTATTTTATGTTGAGTATGCATTGATTGAGAAAGAATTACATTCCGTTGAAAGTTGTATCAAAATCTTAGAAATTGCACTGTCTTTTGTTAAAGATCTCAGCTTTGACCCTTCAAAGATCAGCACAGAGCAAGAACATATATGTTATTTGATGAGAAACATTGTGGAAGTTACAATACTACTAGAACAAAATGAAAAAGCCTTGAAGTATTTAGTTAACTTCGTTCTAGGAAAATCTATTGAATCTCAGTTTGAAATTAGGGAAGATATACTGGAAAAAGTGGCTCTCAAATTCAAACACATCACTTTACAGCTCGTTTCTAAGATAGATTCACCTAAATTATCTCCTGTTAAACATCTACTTCCTGTTTTCTTATGTGACTGGATAATTTGCAACGGATGGTTCATTTACTTAACGAAAGGACCTCTAGAATGTGGGATATTCTTAGAAGATTTATTGGAAAAATTTAATGACAAAAGCTGTGAAAATTCTCTTTACAAGGAAATCATTTTTGAATTCTATGTAGCAATAATGTTTAAGTTTTGCAGTAGTAATCCCGGATATGGGTTGTTCAAAGCAATGGATGATGTTATGAGCAGAGCTTTAAGGTCTTTCCCAAATAACCTGTTCATTATATCAGTACTTGCGAAAGAACAATTTCTATTTAATTCTCTTGGTCCTAAATTTTGGAAAACCAAGGAATTGGTCTTGAAAACTGGACATGCCTTGCCCGTGTTGGTGATAATTTCCATGACACAGCAGACAATATTAAACCTGCAAGAACTCCTCTCTGATTCTATTACTGGTGAGTAAGTCATAGTTAAAAAAAAATTATTTTTGATTTTAAAAACTTTAGACGTAACTTCTTGGGCCTATTTGAAAAAGAATTTTGCATATTTCATCAAATCAAACATAGGTTTCAACCCTGTTCCAGAGAGAAAAAAAACAGAAAATGGCACAAAAAATTCAAAAATAGAACCCAAAATAATCAATAACATGGAATATGCAATTAATTGAGCTATCCTCAGCTCTCCGTTGATTGTGAAAAGATATCCATAGAACGATTTAAATTATCGGCTCTAGTAAGAGACTACTGTAGAATAAAATTAAAGCCATAGTTACTCTGAGTAAGAATAGTGTTTGAGTGTCTGGTAAATTGACTCGTTATGATCAAATTAGCCCGTCAGCATTGTGCAACTTATTACCAAGTTTTAATTCGATTGGATCTGTATTTTTTGAGTTATTGAGGAAACAATATTTCAGATTTGTATAACTCCGAAACCGGTTGGCCGATTATGCCTATTAACGAAAACAAATTTCGCATTCGGATGCGCAACCTACCCTGAAAGTTGCATCTCGCTATCTCTTTCGGTTCTCAACTTATGGGGCAGCGGCCGGCCTGACAAAATTGAGTGTGCTCTCAAATTCTTTATCCCTCGGTTGAACCTAATCCTTTGAGACCATTTTCGGCAAAACCACCGAAAGCTAGGTGTTCGCTGATGAGATCCCTCAAGGATCTGCTTTGGTTCCACTGTTATTTATACTTGATATCTCAATTTATTTAGCATTTATTCATTTCAGTACACCCTGAATTATAATATTTGACTAATTTATCATATTTTCCAGGTGAAAAAATACGGATAGATACTACATTTTTCAAGAATACTGTTGTCTCCCTTTTCAAAGCTGCTACGAAGTCGAATATATGTACTAGAAGATGTGGATTTATATGGCGCTTGTACTTACAATTCGTTCATAAATATTTCGATTCCCAGCTTTGCAGGCAGGTCTATTACTGTGCTGTTGAGGAATGTCCCTGGTTAAAGGTATGGGCTGCAGTTGAAGGCCCTTTTTTTAATATTTCTAATGATAAATTATTTTTCTCAGGCACTATATATAGATGCCGCAATCTATATACCTGCCGAATTGGGACAAATTCAAGATCTAATTATAGAAAAACAGTTGAGGCTGCATATAACTCCTGAAGAGCTGGATGTCCTACGTGATTAAATTCTAAAATGTGATTGATTATTATGTTTAATTAATTTTTATATAATATATATTTATTTATGTTTGTATATTAATTTAAATATTTCCAGTGCCTGTTTTTACAACAATATTCACAAATGTTGTATTCATTGAATTGAATCCTTTCATTCTCTTCTGTCGAATTGTTTCTCTGCCTGTGGCCAATGGGGCGCCAAATATGTATTATTGAAATTGCATGGCCTCTAAAGTCGGCCCCATTCTGAAATAATACACTTACGCCAAGCCAACACATTTTCAATAAATCAACTTCATAGTAGTAACAGGAGACTCTCTCATCTTCTATCGACTAAAATTGGATTCTTTGCAGCGGTCATTTGAGTTTTGGAAATAGAGCAAGTCGGCCGAAGTCATATCAGAGGAATACCGTGGTTGTTCCATGAGATTTGTTGTGTGTTTGAAGAAAAATTCCTACACAAAGATTGCCTTGTGGTGTAAAATCCAGGAGTGTAAGAATTGCAAAACACACTTGAGATTTACTGACAAAATGTAGCACTGCAAACAAACTAAATGACGCCCAAACTCCACGTGATTGTAGATGTAGAGAACAGTTGTGGCAACTTAGGGACAAAAAGAATTTTGACAATCCCTATGAAATACGTACGTTCAAAAAAATTCGTGGTCATGTAGGCTATGGAATTTTAAAACTTGCAATGTCAACTACGTTCAGACGCAGAATATTCACGTTCACGAATTTTTTTGAACGCATGTTATAATAACAGTGTTGTTTCATTTCATAATAATCTCCATATTATATTATAATATTGTATATGAGTTGTGTCAGGCAGAAGGAACCCCGCTACTGCCACCAATCGGGCTATGCACACCTAAATCTATACTTCACCCACAAGCTCAAGCCTATTGATAAGGGATATGAGTCTGGTTGGTAAAACTTGTCCAGTTCCCTCAGTCTCTGTTTGTGGACTCCTAGTTCCTCAAATCTGATTATATCCCCAGCGGGGCAGTCACACATACGATGTGTTCTATAGACTAGTCGTCCTTCAGGCATAGCACTTAGAGTCTTCAGTCAACCCCAGGGTAGTCTGGTGTTTCCTGAGGCCACAGCGACCCCTGTATGCAGCTGTTAAGATTCTCAGGTCAAACCTAGATAATCTGAGCTATTGTCTGGCTCGTTCAGCTGATGGGCCAATAATTGTTGAGCGAGCACGTCTGTGTCCAGGTATGCTGCTCAAGATTTCCTGGACTTTTTGGTCCAACCACCTGTTGTTCTCCCACCCTGCTGCCTTGAGAGAGACCACAGACCGGTTCAGGTACAATGAGCTCCGTGGAAGCTCCCCATGCCGCCAATGAGTCCGCCACTTCATTACCCTCTATGTCCAGGACCTATATGAGCTGCAGCCTGCAGCGCTCTCCCAGTTCAGCAAGTTTGTTCCGGCAGTCCTGCACAATAAGCAGAAACTTGCAGTTGTATGAAGTCAAGGGCTTCAAGGCGGCTTGGTTATATCCGATAGAATCTAGATTGATCTGCGGACCCATCCTTTCTCAAGTATAAGCTTCGCGCAGTGATCGATGGCGAAAATTTCTGCTTGAAAGACAGTCGCAAAACTACCCAGGCTAATGGATTCACCCCCAGAAAAATTGCAATCGCTGACTCCCGCTCACCAGCCATCGGGTGGTAGCGGAGCCATCTGTGAGCCAACAGGGACCCTCAAGCAGTCTCAAGATGGTCCTATCATCTCTGCTGGGAAAGACGACACGGTAGGGCGAGGTATAGTAGGCGTTCCATGGCTGCAGTGGGGGTGGAGCGAAAATCCCGTCACCATCAAGCCCGCAGATCTAAAATTTTTGCAAGCTTGAGCTGATAGTGATTTGTGGTCTCATCGCCAACACATACAGCTATTTCAGAGCCAGTTCCCACCTCTGTCCGCTGGCAGCCTCAGAGGGAAAAGGAAGAGGTAAGTCATAAAACTTCATGTGTATGCAAAACATCAGATTGAAGCATCCAAAACACGTGTAACATATTCAGATTTTCTAGAATTCATAAACATATTTTCAATTCATAATTTATTCAATTATGTACAAATTATACAATCATCTCAAAATCACAATAAATCTATTTTTTCGAGGTGGGTTCACGACTTAACTATAAATTATCAAATAAGGACTAGTAAAATATATGACTATTTTCCGTTTGCTAGGTCATACCTGGAAAATGTAATATGCACTGAGAAATAGAATAACAAATAAGAATAACTGCAGTTTCAATGAACATTAAGACTAGGTTTGTTTCAGGCCAGATTCGAAACATTCCTAATTCACATCAGTGGATAAAGAAGACACAATGTTTATTCCATCACAGGATGAATGTTTTATGTTGAAAATTGAGTATTGCCAGTTAGAATTCTTTAATGCAGAATCATTTGCCGTAATTGCCTATTAGGTTAATAAGGTATTAATTTGAAATTTTTGAAGGAGCTATTTTCTAAAAGGACTATTTGGGTTCTGTAGCACATCTTTTTACAGGCCTGGCAAACCGCGGTCTTGTGTCCTGAATATCTATGCGAATAAATCGATAGTAATACAGAAATACTAATGTTGAACAGAAAACGACCTCTATTTCGCTACCAATCACATGGATGATTTAGGCAAGTAATCGGTTTGCCAGACGTGTAAAGTTGACATCAACTCGGATATTCTCTCTATTATACAGGGTGTCCCAAGTTCGAGTGCCAGTTAGACGTACATATTTGAAATCTAAAAATTGGGATTATGATATTGCTTGAAATTATCTACAGAGCTAAAATATTTTCGAAGCCGAGCACTTCCGGTTATACAGGGAGTGAAAATGAATTTGATGAAAAATTAATTTTTTTCACTATTGCATTCCTGGTATGATCGAATGTTCAATGCAGAATACATTTCTGTTAAAATCATTGTATTCATTCGAATAGTTTTCAAAATATCGAAAAAAAAAAAAAACCGGAAAAAAGTCAAATATGTTTAGTAAGTATTATGTTCATTATTCTTATTTTAAACATCCTGAGCGTGAACCGTTTTTACAACATCGAAGAGGAAGAATGTGGAAAGGTCATGCATCTTTTGAATTTCAGAAATATCATCACAGGGTGTTTCAAATTTTGTGTCGAAAATTGTTATCAAAAATGGGCCATAACTTCTGTTGTTCAAATTAAAACCCTATTTTTTTATGATTGCGTTGGATTCGGCGGTGAAAAATAATGATAGTTTTCTAACATGATTATGCCCCTAAATTCAATTAAAAAAAAGAAGTTATGGCCCATTTTTGATCACAATTTTCGACACAAAATTCGAAACACCCTGTGATGATATTTGTGAAATTCAAAAGATGCATGACCTTTCCACATCCTTCCTCTTAGATGTTGTAAAAACGGTTTACGTTCAGGATGTTTAAAATAAGAATAATGAACATAATACTGACTAAACATATTTTGTTTAATAAGTTATAATTAGTTAATAAACGATATTTTGAAAACTATTCGAATGAATACAATGGTTTTAACAAAAATGTATTCAGCATTGAATACTTGGTCATACCTGGAATCCAAAACTTGGAAAAAAATTTTTTTATCAAATTTATTTTCACTCCCTGTATAACAGGAAGTGCTTGGGCTTCGAAAATATTTCAGCTCTGTAGAGAATTTCAAACAAAATCATAACCCCAATTTTCAGATTTCAAATATGTCCAGTTCTCCCGAAACGTCTAATAGGCACTCGAACTTGGGACACCCTGTATACTGAACCACAGTTTGATAGCTCTATCAACGACAATTTAAAATACCACCATGGGTTTACAGTGCCTTATTTGTGAAAAAATTGAAGAAGTAGTATTGCAGAGAAATAACAATCTAGAGAATTATGCAGAATGACCAAAGTAATGAAACGTTCCAAAGGTCCGTTTCATAATGATTCAACTCATTTATTGTGAATTCAGTTGAAGCAACATTGTTTAATCTCAGTTTTCAAGATCGCCTGTGTTCATTATAGGTATATTCAAGTAACTACACTCTTGTCCACTAAAAATGTTGTCTATACTGGAGAAAGGGTGGGTTCGCAGATGAATTAAGATCCTATCCGATAGCCAAGCCGCCTTGAAGACCTTAGCTTCATACAACTGCACTTCTCTGTTTGTACAGTACTGTCTGACTGTCAGTTGCTGAACTGGGAGAGCGCTGCAGACTACAGCTTCTCTGGGTTCACGGCCACTGAACTGCCACTGCCAGTGAACTGGGTTCACCGTGGCATCTCTCTCGGGGCAACAGGGTGGGAGAACAACAGATGGCTGGACCAAAACGTCTAGGAACTCTGGAGCAGCATATCTGGTCCTCAGACATGCTCGCTCAACAATTATTGGCCCATCAGCAGAAAGAGCCATACAATGGCCCAAATTATCATGGTCAGACCTGAAAGTTTCAACAGCTGTGTACACCGGTTACTGGGCCTCAGAAAACAAGAAAGTTGGGGTTGGTTGAGGTCTCTGACGTCTTGATCTAGATCCTTGAATTTGTTTAAGACAGATGTAAATTCAAAGGTCAAGACGTCATAATGCTTTGCATAAGTGGGCTCAGTCTGCCGTTACCTTTGAAGATGTTGTTTCGAATGTGTCCCGTATGCTCTTTAGACCTTGCGAGAATGTTTCTATTAGTTGCCCGACGTAACACTTGTTGTAATCTAAACATTGAATTCGATATATACCCGATTTTAATGTTTTTTAAAGGTTAATATAAGTAGTTACTCCTAGGAAATACATTCGATAAGACTCCGGACAGTCCAGACATGTTAATATCAGGTATATATAAAATTATATGATTAGATTGCAACAAGTGCTACGTTGGGCAAACATCCAGAAACATTAACACATGGTAAAAAGAACATATGGGACACATTCAGAACAACAACATCGATAAATCTGCTGTTGCAAATCATGCTTTTTAACCGGTCACCCAATTTCCGAAAATTCTGTTAAATCGTTGAAAAATTCCAATAAATTGTAGGATTACTTGAGGGTATAGAAATATATGAAAGTAAAGATGTTTTACTGAATAATGATCCAACCCCTATCAACAATTCATTGTTCTCACTAAATCGGTTTATGACAAAGGGTAATATCAGCCCATACTTGAGTAGAGTAATCTATAGCATGTTGAAGTAACTATTCGTCTCAGGAGATGGATACATCGTTTCGAAAACATGTCAGATGACAAAATTTCTATCGAACAAGAGTGTAGTTACTTGTATAGTGTCATTATAGGAATTTCATAACAATTTGCCATCCGTATGGATATAAATCTAATGGTGCTAAATCCATGGACCTCTGCAGCTATATGCTGTGTCTGTATGAAAATCAAGGCTCACTTGCAAGTTTCTGTCTAATTAGGGCATTTACCAGTATTTGAAAAAATCTTTAAAATTGCAGAACTGGATTCATTAAACCTTGGAGAAATATAGACACATTTTTCGATGAGAATTCATTGAAGAAATGAAAACATAGGATTTAATTTCAAAAAAGAATTATCGTTCTGTTTTGGTATAATTTTCGCGCACAATTCCAGTACATCCACAAATTTTTAGCAATCCGTTTTTCTATAATTTCTAGAAATAGTACATTTTTTTCAATGTTCCAGTTTTATTCCATTATCAAGATGTAGTGATTTCTTTACAACAATACTTCAATTTTCAGTTATTTCCAAAATTTAAAAATTTCACCAATGGCATGCTGTATACCCATGGTGCAGTACATCAACACTATCAAAATGTGGTGAAGTAAATACTAAATAGTGCCACTTAAAATAATCGAGTTAATTTCAACTTCCGCTATAACGGGATGCACCACAGAGCTGAACATATTTCTAGAAGAAGTTCGTATTGGAAAATATAATAATGAATAACAAAATGAATGAATTCCGAGTTGATACCTTTACTTGTTCTCCATGAACGCTCTGGCGTGAATGAGCAAGTAGAAATCTTGGAGTCAGGCATTGGAGCTAAGCATATGAAGAGATTTTTCAAGAGCAAAAGCAACTTGTGAAAAATTATTGATCTCAAACCCCTTTCACAATTTCAGTCAACAATTTTATATTCCAAATATTTTTGACTTGGAATAATATCCATAACTAAGTTGTTTTGTACAAATATTCAGAGAGAATTTACAACCAATACGAACGTGATATCTCAGAATACCATACTACACTTTCGGCTCTGAAATGAACAGTGAAATTAAATAACTGCTCCAAAAAAGTTAGGGATATGCGGATATAACTTGAATTTAATATAATTTTCAACAGGCTGTAGCTCTGAGAGAAATGAGGAGCAACTTATCATAACGCATTTAATCCAAAAACCATTTTATTGGAAATCAACGAAAATCAATTTTTTCTTTCACCCTGGCTTATAATTTGAGGACGTCGAGTTTATTTGATCAATCAAACAAACTCGACGTCCTCAAATTATAAGCCAGGGTGAAAGAACAAATTGTTTTTCGTAGATTTCCAATAAAATGGTTTTTGGACTAAATGCGTTTCGATAAGTTGCTTCTCAAATGATCATACAGCAAGAAAAAGCAAATTGTAGCTACAAGTTTCTATATTTAAATCTGGCCATGAAATTGTTTTCTCATGTACGGTTCCGGAGTAGTGCTAAAAACCAACCGCAAAAAAAATTCCAAATATTTGCTCGTCTTTAAAAGGTCTACAGGCTTAAGAAAAAAATAAATTCAAGATATTCTAATATCCCTTACTTTCTTTGAGCAGTTCATTTTTCCATACAAAACGAATTTTGATTAAGGGATATATAATTGTTCAAATAAGATAAGTTCTACTTTGTTAAAAATCCAGTTTGAATTCAAATGTACAAGAATATAAATGGCAAAATACAGTAAAGAAAGTATTTTGAAATGAACAGTGCAGTGGATAAGCAAGTAGTATAAAATCTTATAAATACATATTTATCTAAAAATATAACTGAGAACAATGGTTTACCCTTCAAATATATTTTATTTGTATTTCGCCAGACACATTCTTGTCCAAATTGAACATTAAAATAATCTTCTCAAACTTGAAAATGAGGAGTTTTAACATGTAGAATTACATATTTCAGCATAACAAGCCTTATACCTTTAGTCACTTTGTCTTTCATCATTTTTATGGCATGATGGTGGAAGCAGCTTCAATTTTATTAATCTTCATTATTCTTCATTGGGCTGAAAATATTTTACTTAAAATTATTATTAGAAAAAATTAAATTTAAACAAAATTATAATTTCTCATGAATAGAGTCACACATCTCAACTGAAAGAGGAAAATAAATAATGGATATGTCAGCACAAGCAAAGCTGTAAGCACATATATAGCAATTTAATGTATGTTTATGATGTGATACCAATACTGCTGATATATGAACATTATATACAAGGTGTTGCATCAAGTCGATTTCTTCCTTAATTTAACAGTTAAAATACAGATTTCCATTACTTTGAATAACTGAACTACATCTATAATTGAGACAGCTTATTATGCTACAAACCACTTCTTAATTTTCCATTCTGAAAAATTGTGATTGTGAAAAATTTTCTCCCGAAGGTCGCGATTGATTGTTCCCAAAAGATTTCAACCAAACATTAATTTTTAATAACAAAATGTCATTTATTTCTATTTGCCATGTTCGCTTGATATAATAAACAAGTAATATAAAACAAGAAGCGCATTTTCAAAGTTCTCGATAATGAAATATGTTCAATCGATAATATGTTCGAGGAAGGGCATCATTATTTTGTTGATATTTTCATTTAATTTGTTTACTTCATTCAATTAATAGCTCGTGAAATATCAATTCTTTATGTACATTACACATTAATTCCATACTTCAATTCCAATTTTTTTTATCCCATGAAAATGCTCTCTTGAAATTGAATTCAACAGAAAATCATTGCAATGAATTAATTCCCAGGTTTAATGTCTCTTGAGTACCCGAGAGGTTTCAGCAATGAAGAGGTTCAATTGTTTTCATTCGAGATGTCCATCACTAGATACAATATTCAGTGTAAGGAAAATCAAAGACTGATTAGTTCGAAATAAACCGTCCCCTACCTGTAGATTTCTAACTGTTGTGGTTTATTCTAGTTTAAGTTCACTGTGGACTGTTTATGATCACTACAAATTTTGTCGTCTAACATATGTTTCGGATATGATGTTTCCATCTTCAAAGACCAAACGTTACTAAAGCATGCTATCAATTTCTACACTCAAGTATGGGTTGGTATTATACACCTATTAGGAGAATAAGGAGTTGTTAATAGGGGTTAGAACATTATTGAGTAAAATATGTTTTCTCTTATACATTTCGATCCCTTCAAGTGTTTGTAAGTACAATTTATTGGAATTTATCAACAATTGAGCGAAATTTTCTGAAATTGAGTGGCCAGCTGTTAAAACGTGAGTTGCAACAGCAGATTTATCGATGTTGTTGTTGCGAATGTGTCCCGTATGTTCTTTTTACCATGTGTTAATGTTTCTGGATGTTTGCCCAACGTTGCACTTGTTGCAATCTAATCATATAATTTTATATATACCCGATATTAACATGTCTGGACTGTCCGGAGTCTTATCGAATGTATTTCCTAGGAGTAACTCTTTATATCGTGTGAAAATGTTTCTGATTGTTTGCCTGACGTATAGCACTTGTGGCCAGGAAATTGGAGTTGTTGACGGTAAAATATAAGCTGGCTGTTTTATGTTGCCAGGTCACATTTCCTCGTCAACCGGTTATTTAATATTCCGCTAAGCATTGTAAACTTCATGAAAGAAAAATCATTTTCCAAATTGCCGAAAGAAACAGTAGTCATCAACTAGTTCAGAAAATCATCAACAAACATACAGATAAAAATCTCTTCAGTAACATAACCCTAACGAATAAAATAAAAACGGTGAAAGGTTTCAAAGCTTTCACGTTCCATCCGAAAACAAACAACAAACTCCAGAACATTTCTAAAAAGGTTAATATAAAGCTGGCTCTCGAAACTTCCACGAAAATTAAACCCCTTCTAGGAAATACATTCGATAAAACTCCGACCATGTTAACATCGGGATATGAAATTAAATGTTTAGATTACAACATGTGCTACGTCGGGCAAACAACCAGAAACATTCTCACACGGTAGAAAGAGCATACGGGACAACAACATCGATAAAACTGCTTTTGCAAATCACGTTTTAACAACTGGCCACTCAATTTCAGAAAATTCCATAAAATTGCAGAAAAATTCCAATAAATTGTACTTAGGAACACTTGAAGGGATCGAAATGTATAAGAGAAAAGATATTTTACTCAATTATGATCTAACCCGTATAAATAACTCATTATTCACCTAATATGTGTATGACTAAGGGTATAATATCATGCCATACTTGAATGTAGAAATTGATAGCATGCTTTAGTAACGCTTCGTCTTTGAAGATGAAAACGTCGTTTCCGAAACATGTCAGACGACAAAATTTGTAGTGGACAAGAGTGTAGTTACTTTTGTAGTGTTTTGTGGTTTATATATTTTTCTGTTATTAAACTAATTGCCAAAGTATTCAGATGATATTTAATTGAAAAGATCGCAATAAAAGCGTGGAAGAACTCGACTTAGGTGAAAAACCTTGTGTATGTCAGAATCTGTTCTCCTTTTTATCGAACATTGTCACCTAAAACATCCACTACTAATATTATGATTCGGTTCAGCCTTCATAACTGCGACCGATACGATATTTTGTTCTGTTACCCTACTTATTCAATCTTAAGACATTGTCAATGGTGTTAACATTCCTGATTCCAGGTGCTACCCTGGAGGCCCTTTTACTTTTCTTCAATATCACAGTGCCCTGCCACCCAAAGAAGAGTCACCTTATTGCCTCAAGTCAGTTGCTTCATGGTATTCCTGGATTCTCAGGACATTCGGGAACCTTGTATGGGCGATTTCAGGTCTTTCAGTGTGGCCTGGCTGTCCGTTATAATGTAGATGTACATCTCCTAGATGTTCCTTATTGACCCTTGAGCACAAATATAGACAGCTTGTAAGATATAGGGCTCATATCCCAGGGACACAGAGATCCTCAGTTTCAGCCCATAGATCCCAATACCTGCGCCCTTATCTAATTTTGATGCACCGAATACCAAATGGATGACCCTTAAACCAATCGATTAACGAGGTCCACTTATGATCGTTGCAAAGGGTGTGTCGAAATCGAATATGGTTGGCATTACATCTGAGGGCTTGGCCTAGATATTTGAGTCCAGTTAGTCCAGTAACCTCATATGTCCTACCCAGTTACCAGGTAGGAGTTTACCACTATGAGAATTTTTTATTGCATCTAGCAGGCTATATCCACGACTGGAGCATTTCTTTATCTTTGGGGTTTCAACTACCACATGTCATCTTGTGGTACTATGGTAACTGAGGATGGTTCCTAGTTCCAGTTGTTATTGAGTTGAAGCGCATATCCTTCATCCTTGTCTATCATGCCTAGGGTGAAGGTTGGGCATAAATTGCAGTTGCAATCAAGGTACTTCTCATAGCTCTTGTTAGGTAAGGTCTCTGGACTTTTGCCATTTTGTTTCAGGCCATAAGATATCAAGGATCTGAGCAAGGCTGTGTAAAGAGTAATCGAATCTCGATGTCTTAGCACCATTATAAGAACCAATGGGAAAAAATCTGAAAAGAGGTATTTAAATGGGATTGCTCGGATCCATTTTAAGCCTGCATACTTTGTTTATATATGTGGTAAAGTAGTAAAGTATGATATGATTATACTGATATTCAGATTTTTTCTGTCGTTTTTCCATTTCTTAAAATAGAGCTAAGACATCGAGTTTCACTCAGCCTTTACAGGCAGAATCATAACCAATAGCATTTAGGAGGATAGTAAATGGAAAGTGTAGAGAAGTATGTTGACTGTTCATATTCGATAAAATAGCAACTAGATCCGTATAATGTAAATTAAGTTACACAGATTTACTCACAGAAGCGATGAAGGGATCAAGTCTTATTCCAAAGTAGGTCAATTATTTGCTATCATGATAAAAAGCGTCTGTGAGGCTCTGGCGTATAGTGGAACCTAGCTTTCGAATGCTGCGGTGACCCAGGTACTGAAGCGCTTTCTGACAATCTGCGAGGTGGGGGAATAGGTGGCGTTGGTGAGATGTACCTAAGAAACACATAGCCTCCGATTACGAACAAAAAGTAGAGGTGCACTCCCAAAGACTAACCAGGTGCTTCATTCACAAAGTGCATTAACGAATGAAATCGCTATTAGCCTACTTTTGGCGCCTTTGGAGACCCTATTGGCAGAACGCTATAAACTTGTTGATTTGCTGATACAGGGTGTCCCAACGAAAATTTGAACCCCCTCCCAGAACTCAGAAACGAAGAATTTTGGAAGATTTTTAAAAAATAGGTCAACTTCTGTTTTGAGGGGGACGAACTTCCATCATGAGTTTTTTCCGAAAAAACCACCCCCATGAAGGTGGCAACACCCAACATTTTTTGAATAGGGAGGAGATGTCGAGTGTTTGTTAGTTTGGAAGTTATTTATGTTCTAATAATTGAACTTGCCGTCAAAAGGTGATGTTGAACAGACAGTTGAACTGCCCAAACTCAAGAACCTAAGAGTTTTGACTTTATTCATCAAATGCTTAACATATTGGTGACTTATATTCCTTTCTGGATGATTGTTATTAAAATACCTTGCAGTTAATCGAGCATTTTCGTCATTCCGATTGTATAATTAGAGAATTTCATTTCTTTCTTCTATAGAATTTTCGACCAGGTAACTAAGTCTCAAACCGAATTATGATGCAGAAACGTAAGACTGAAACACATTTGAGAAAGAATAGTATAATGTAATGAATTGTCCCACACACTTTTCGATCATGAACGATAAAAAAATCGAATGTTTTTAAAGTAAAAACTTTCAAAAATTCAAATTGTTCCACCATTAAATAAAAAAAATAGAAAATTTCAACTGCGATGTTTATGGAATAGAATACATTTCGTAACTAAACCACATCCAACATCTCCTCCATATTAAAAAAATGTTGGGAGTTGTGCCACCTTCAGTTGGTTTTTTCGGAACAATGTTGTCATATGAATTCTTTCTCCCTAATACAGAACTTGAAAATTATTTTTGGATTCTTCAAAACTCTTAGGTTCTTGAGTTTGGCGGTTCAACTGTCTGTTAAACATCACCTTTTGACGGTAAGTTCAATTATTACATGATTTCGTGAATATCGAATCGATTTTGAAAATTTTAACTGCGTTGTGTTTGTGTACAGAACATAAATAATTCTCAAACCAACCAACACAGAAGTTGACCTGTTTTTTGAAAATTCTTCGTTTCTGAGATCTGTGGGGGGGATGACAAGTATTCGTTGGGACACCCTGTACCTATATATACTCATGAATAACTTAAGGAAGCATGGAGGTGCCAATCAAACGGAATCATATGGTGAGTTCGGGGTTTTACACATCAGTTTGCTCAATTTCCAAATAAGATTTGTCATCTCTACAATCGGCTCTCAGTTCGTTTATTAACAGTGCAAGCAGATAGACTTGATCGATCGACTTTTAGTTGATCGATCAAGTTGGATTTGTTACATGGCAATCATTACGCTTGAGAAATTCATATACCTCGGGGTGAGATATATCTAAGAACAATTAATCTAATCAGAAATGGGCAAAGTTGGTAGTTTCTCGTGTATTTAATCTCAAATTGAAACAAAAATTGGAAAAGCACTGACGTAAAGTCAGTCGGCTTTGGAGCACTTGTTCAAGTTCATAGCCAGAGCGGTCACCCATCCAGATATTGAACTACTTATTGGAAAAACAAGATTTCAGATGGCTTTAACTCCCAAACTACACGGCGGATTGTACCCATTAAATAACTTAACTGGCACATTTGGTCTCCAAGCTTACCCTGCAAATCCAACTCTATAACTCATTTAGTTCGAGAGATATCTTGACTACGGCCGACCGGCCGGACTGAAAATTGAGTTTGACCTCGGATTCTTCATGAGCGAGTCGAAACTAAACAAAACACCATTTTAGGCCAAAAATTACAGAAATTTGGGCTATATGACAGACGTTCCATTCACGGAACAAGCGCGCCAAAAAGCAACAATTCCGCCTAAACTGGAGTGAATCATCTGGCTTAGTCTGTAGTATTAGAATGCACTCATCTTGAAGTTATCAGCGAACGATAAGTTATATTCTACACATCTCCAATTCAAACCATTTATTAATATTCTTTGGAATTGGCAAGACTTAAAGATACATATTTCAGGATTTTAAAGCTGAAACAAGCGGCAACAGAGCAATGCGTCGGAATTCCATAAGATGGTCACATAACGAGATGATCTATTGCAAAAATATCATAATGTTAAAGTGCAAATGCTTAGACTATAGAAGAGAGAGGACAGATAACATATTCCCTGACATTGAAACCAAATGGGCACCACATGACCACAGAACCAGGCTCCTTCTTCCTGCTGTGGCTTTTACAGCCGTAAGCTGCACATCCTACCATTATGTGTAACACAGTTTTATAACAAAACAGTCCGTAAACGCTCAGATAAACACTAGAAACACATTTCCACCACATCGTTTGGTGCCCACCATACTGTCAAAGTTTTGGTTTCAGATGGATAGCGTTGCGTAGTACGGCATGCGGTATCCCCTCTCTTCCCTAATCAAAGTGCAAATGCAAAATGAAGGGAAAATGTGGAAGCACTGACGTGGAGGAGTTTAAGCGCTCATTGTCTGACTGATACTTTGCCACAAATGTAAAAGCACTGGTATTCCATCGCCAACATTTAAAAACAAGCAGTGATGTGGCGAGTTTTATAATGGACGTGTTTAAGAATTGGCCTTCAGTAAGAGTGTTAGGCGGTATTTTCCCTATTTAAGTGAAATTTTATTTAAATCAATCCAATAACACTAAAATTTAATTAGAAAAACCAGACTTTTTGGTAAAATGATAGTGCTCTAGTACGAGAGCGCAAACAAATATCCTTGATGTAAGCATACATATAAATTAATTGTGAAAATAGGCCATGTAAGGTAGAGTTCTAATTCTTGTCCACTATAAAAGGCAATGGTTTCTAGAAAATTAATTTGGCAATGCCCTTCGGCAAAATATTTTGGCATATTCAGGCACATAACATAACATCACCCCCTATAAACATAACATAATAATAAACATAGAATAATGTATATCAACATCACTGACAAACGTAAGAAAACAATATCTAAGTTGTGTTCGAAAATTAACTCCACGGAGTAGAGTAGAGTTTTTGAAGGTTTGACAGATTTACTCTAGAGTTACTCTGACACTGACACTGACAGTGACAGAAGGTGCCAATATCGGAAAATAGGTTGTGTTGGTTTAAGAATGATCCTATTATTATTGTTTTCTTCACATCTATGTAACTCTAATCATAAATATATATTTTGAGCAGTATAAAAACTATTAAATTACCTCACAAAACATTCATAAAACAGTTAGACAAAGATACTAGATTTTCCTTCCCATAATTTATGTCAATTTTGACAGGAGTAAAATGAACTCCGAGTCGAATACTCCGACTTTTCGGACGACTGTCACAGAGTAAAATTTACTCAACCTTTCAGTTTTCGAACGCAATGGAGTAAATATTACTCTACGGAGTTAATTTTCGAACGCAACTCTACAGAGTAGAAATTTTGACTTCATTATTACGTTTTTCAGATGAAGGTTACACGGTCAGTCTGCCATTTATCTCGCATCAGTTCAGTCCGTGACCTTGATCACGATGAGACTGATGCGGATTGATAGACTGACGGAGCAAATTAATATTCCATCAATTGATCAATTGAGACTGATAGCAGATTAACCTCCGTCTTAGACGGAGGTTACACGGCCAATCTGCCATCAATCTCGCATTCAGTTCAGTGCGTGACCTTGATCACGATGAGACTGATGCGGATTGATGGACTGACGAAGTATATGAAAATTCCATCAATCCATCAGTTTCCCGTCAATCTGATATCAATCAATGATTGATGTGATGCGAGACTGATACAAGATAGATCGTGTAACTCCGTTTTAGTGATGCCATCTTTTCCACATAAAAAAAATGAGTTAATTTCTACTCAAAATGTTAGTAAGCCCTCAAAAACCACTATTTTCTACAGGAATATTAATTTCCATCCAATCTACTACTCCTACCATTTTATATAATTATGCAATGCTGATTTTAAAAAGGAATTTATAGTGTTAAAAGAACGTTTACATTGAAGGAACCGAATTTACCAAAGGCTTTTTACCAAAAAACGTAGTCTACTTTGAAAATATATCCATGATTCTAAAATGCACCTGTTTCAGTTCTCTTTAAAACTAACAGATATTATATACCGGTTGTGGCTCGCGTATTAGAGGCTCAACTTCCAGTGAACCGCCATATCTATCAACCAAACTCTAGATTTATTTTAATTTTGAATTTTTTTATTTCATTGATGAATTACTTTTTCAGTTTATTATTGGCGAGTAAAACAATAAAACGCTAATGTTGGTTTAACGAAATATGTTTGCTACAGTCGGATTTTTTGTAATTTTTCTTTATATTTTATTTTTTTTTGCGACCTATTTTTCTTATCTAATTTCATTAATTTTCCCCAGTAATGCCGCAGGAAAGCTCCTACCTTTCGTCGAACTCACTATATCGTATTTTTTGCCAAATGGGTAGTATAAAAGTGTTATAACGCATATACAGTATCGAAACAAATATATCTTGGGTATAGACAGAAAAATATAAGAGTAACCAGGAACGCTATAATAATTATTGAATTATTAAATTCAATATTATATATAATAATATTATTAGAAAATAATAATAGTAACCAGGAACGCTATAATAATTATAATCAAGAGAGACGCAATGCTGTCTTTCCCTCACGTTATCCCACTGGACTTTTTAACTGACTACCTCACTACGCCAGACGCAGAGCATCGTAGCATGGCAAGGCAGCGACTTGTTATGTGCCGAACAATTCGATATCCCTTCTTCGCGCTATTCGAGGAGAAATTGTATTGCTCCCCAAATATCTAGCAAGCTGTTCTCTATGCTCTCATTATACCATAATACCCAAGATATATTCTTTCCCATACTGTATCATTGAACTTTTACCAAGTTCGTTAGAAGAAATGTTTACCTTCGTGACAAACTAGGTGAAGCTAATGTTCCATTTGAATCTAATATACTTTTTCGTATTGGTAACGGGCTATCTCCACTCAATCTACTTAATCTAGGAGGTGGTTCTGGACTTTGATGACGAGGTGAAGATCTACCATTCTTATCCCCATTTAGTTGAAGTTTGATGTATGAAGTAAACCTCTTTTTACCTGAAATGAGGAGAACCTCAAATACTTCCAAAACTACATGTTCTATTATAATACAAGTATTTTCAGCGAATTATGCATGTTAAGTTTATGACAACTGTTTTATTTTTGAAGTTCTTATGCGACTTCCAACAAGGTTGCGTTAAACTTTTAACGCTACCATGGATGGGGGGGGGTGATATGAAAGCACTGTTGCGTCAAACGTTGAACGCAACAATATTCTTTAATATTCACACAACTAAACTTATATGGAATCACCCAGTATTATAATATATATATATATATATATTCTTTGTGAAAATGGTTACATATATCAAAAATTATTCACGCTTCATTATTAATATGGTATCAAATAAACATGGTTTCTCACAAAAATGACCTAAAGCCACTTGTGCGTGAGAATAAATAAAATAAAGTAAAAAAATATAGTGACATTTAAGTCATCCCGTTCCCCTGCACAATACAATAGTGTATGCAAAATAACAAAAAATTAAGAAACAATATAAAATTCTTCTTTTACTTTTGAATGTTTTTTTTTCGGACATTTCATTCGTCCTGAGATAATCAATCCTGGTTCTATTTATGTGAACTTATATCTATTATAAAAAGTCTCCCATTAAATTTTAGGTTGGCTCTTTATCCAGCCTTTGATGCGCCTTTTAAACGAGGCACAGGATTTGCTTTCTGGTAGCATACCGAATAGAATTGAACCCAGATATGCAAATGATTTTTGACGAACAGTTTTGTTCATTTTTGGCAAGTTTATCGCATCTATCCTCAGATCATAGTGGTTTCCTTTATCGACCTTATTATTTGTGAAATGTTTGAATTGGTATAGTAGAAGAGATCGCGCATCAAACTCCCGCATTGTGAAAATCCCCGAAATGCGGTACAGATCTTCAGATGGATAAGTTCTCTTTTTATTATACATAATTTTAATGATCCACTTCTGCACAACTTCCCCATGTACATAAAAGTGGCCAGCCACTGCTCCCCAGGCTACTATCCCGTAGGTCAAGTGAGGTTCAACAAGCGCGTAGTAAATTTTTGGTAACTCTTCCACTTCACATATATGCTTGAGATTTTTGAACTTCGCTATAAGTATCCGAGTTTTTTTCGTTATAAAATCCAACTGATAGTTCCATTTTTATTTTTATTATTATTATTGATAAGGGGTTACGTTGCGCCGCGACCTTGAGATCTATTGTGCCCCCCATCAGAGCTGTTCTCACCATTACGCCATCTACAGCTCGCCCTCCAGTTCCAGAGTATAAATGAACCTCAATATCTGGGAAGGCTTCAAGGATATTACGTCTTCACTCCTACAAGTTTCCTGTCCAAAGCATTCCTTTCGCTGACTTGCAATGGCGAGGCATTCTGTAACAAGGTGAAGAGGAGTTTTTTCCTCCTCCCCACAGAATCTGCACTCGTCAGTATCTGATAAACCTATTCTCATCAAATGCTTCCTGAGGCGACAGTGTCCTGTGAGGAAGCCAGTGACCAGGTGTAACTTATTCTTACAGAGATCCAGATACCTTTTGGATCTCACTTCTTTAAAGTTCAAGAGTAACTTTTTGGAATGAACCAAACCTGGAAGATTCCGCCAGAGTGTTTCTCTTTTGGTTTCCTCCTTCTCCAGAAACTCTTTCTTGTAGGTGCATTTTCCTATACCGCAGAAAGGTTCTGGGCCAATAAAAGGAGTTCGTGCTGCCTTTCTGGCAAGTGTATCGGCCTCTTCGTTCCCCTTGATTCCCGAGTGGCCGGGGACCCAGACTAAAAAGACCTTATTATTCTTGCCAATTTCATTTAGTTTTCTTCGGCACTCCCATATCAACTTTGAATCGATGGCATGGGAGCTCAGTGCTTTGATAGCAGATTGACTATCCGAATGGATTGCTATGTCGCATTTCTGATATTTTCTTTCTAGGTTAATATCTGCACATCTTTCGATTGCGAGTAATTCTGCATGAAAGATACTCAAACGGGAGCCTACCGACAGTGCGCACTTGGTGCCTGTCCCATATACCCCAGCGCCAGCTCCCGTCGTGGTTTTTGAGCCATCTGTGTACCATTTTATGGTATTTTCTTTGAAAGTCTGGGTGGTGAACTCCCTTTCCCATTCTTCCTTTCTACTTAGCATCGTGGTGAAGTTCTTCTCAATCGTTCATGATTTTCACGTCTCTTTAGATTATACGGAGTTTGTTTCACAGGAATGAGACAATAATTATTGTTGGAAAAGCTTATTTAATTATGCCGACGTTTCGTTGGATTTTTCCAACATTTTCAAGGCTGCAACAACATAAAGCTATTTGACACAACTGTGCATTGAAAAGACGAACAATAGAGATGACTTACCTAAATTAGCAGCTTTTTAAATTAACATAGATGTAAGAATATAAACTGGAGAACGAATCACCACTACAGAGACAAAACAAAATTCACAATCAGTTAAAAGCATAAAAATCCACTCATATATACAATTAAAACCATAAATTAATAAATAAACATGATACGTCATTGACGACGACAAACACTAGACTTAACAAATCGAGTTACAATTACCATGTACTTATATCCATATAATATTTGAAACATATGCTGAGAATTGTTTTTACTACCCTGCGGTATTTACAATCATTGTTGCCTATTCCTGTATAAATTCAACAAATTATTATAGATCAGACTCAAATTTTGAGTATCAGCTCTTGTATTTACAGTATCTTGTAACCTTATATGAACCATTTCACTCACATTTCGTCTAGGCCAATTCTCCTCCCAATCCAAAATTTCAACGTCACCGAAAGCGAAGCGGTGACCCTCCTCAAAGTGGTGGAGTGCTAAAGAAGTCTTTTGCTCTTTATTGCGGAAACTTTCATTACAATCATATTTGTGTTGATTGATTCTTGTTTTTAATAACTGTCTAGTTTGGCCCACATAACACCTCTCACAATTTCAACACAAATATGATTGTAATGAAAGTTTCCGCAATAAAGAGCAAAAGACTTCTTAAGCACTCCACCACTTTGAGGAGGGTCACCGCTTCGCTTTCGGTGACGTTGAAATTATGGATTGGGAGGAGAATTGGCCTAGACGAAATGTGAGTGAAATGGTTCATATAAGGTTACAAGATACTGTAAATACAAGAGCTGATACTCAAAATTTGAGTCTGATCTATAATAATTTGTTGAATTTATACAGGAATAGGCAACAATGATTGTAAATACCGCAGGGTAGTAAAAACAATTCTCAGCATATGTTTCAAATATTATATGGATATAAGTACATGGTAATTGTAACTCGATTTGTTAAGTCTAGTGTTTGTCGTCGTCAATGACGTATCATGTTTATTTATTAATTTATGGTTTTAATTGTATATATGAGTGGATTTTTATGCTTTTAACTGATTGTGAATTTTGTTTTGTCTCTGTAGTGGTGATTCGTTCTCCAGTTTATATTCTTACATCTATGTTAATTTAAAAAGCTGCTAATTTAGGTAAGTCATCTCTATTGTTCGTCTTTTCAATGCACAGTTGTGTCAAATAGCTTTATGTTGTTGCAGCCTTGAAAATGTTGGAAAAATCCAACGAAACGTCGGCATAATTAAATAAGCTTTTCCAACAATAATTATTGTCTCATTCCTGTGAAACAAACTCCGTTCTTCTCAATGCTTACTTTTTTGACCATTGCATCACTAGGAAGGTTCACTGATGGGATGTAATTAGTCAAAGAGGTCCAGGCTCTCTGACATTTAATCCTCTCAGTTCCTGTACCTTCCTTAGATATTCTGAGGATGGCCTCATGGGCTAACCTCTCAATCACTAGATGCAGAGGTGAGAGATCTGTGATGATCTCAAGTGCCCTGGTTGGACACGTTCTCATAGCTCCCGTGATGCACACACAAGCTAGCCTTTGCACTTTGTCAAGCGCTTTCCTAGTAGTTGTCTGATCTGCTTTGGAATGCCGGACTACTGCCCCATAGGTAATTATTGGTCTCACAATCATGACGTACATCCATCGCAGTATTTTAGGGCTACAGCCCCAAGTCTTACCGGATAGACTTCTGCACGCCATCAGAGCTCTTATTGCTTTACTTGCAGTGATATCCACATGCTTGTTCCACAGAAGCTTGCTATCCAGAGTTATTCCCAGATATTTAACTTCAGTCTTCCAGTCAATCACTTCTCCATTTAATGAGAGGGATTTTATGGCTGGAAGGTTTCTTTTCCGGGTGAATGGAATTACTGTGGTCTTGGTTGGGTTAATACTCAGCCCCACCGACTGGCACCACTGCTCAATAATTCTGTGGCCCTCCTGTAGTAAGTCACATAAGATGCCCTCGAATTTGCCTCTCACTATTAGAACTATGTCGTCAGCATAGCCTACGCATTCGAAGCCAAGCTCCGTTAGCCTGTGTAGTAGTTCATCTACTACCAGGCTCCATAGGAGGGGAGATAATACCCCCCCTTGAGGTGTCCCGCGAGTGGCTTTGACAGAGATGGGTTGATTTTCCCCCAATGTCTCAGCTGTCCTCGTCGTCAGCACGTCATACATCCATTTTATTATGGTATTGTTGACACCCCGCCTTTTAAGTGCTTCTCTGACAGACACGTGTGTTGTGTTGTCAAAGGCCCCAGATATGTCCAGGAATGCACACATTGCGATTTCGTTATTATTCAGAGTTCTCTGGATGACTTCAGTCAGTTGATACAAGGCAGTCTCTGTTGATCGACCTGCCCTGTAGGCATGCTGACATTTGTGAAGTGGTTTATTCTCCAGACTCTCCGTTCTTATGTAGTTATCCACTACTTTCTCCATCATTTTAAGTAAAAATGATGTTAAGAAAATGGGCCTAAATGATCGAGGGTCAGTCCCGTCTTTTTTCCCTATTTTTGGAATGAAGGTTACTCTAGCCCTTCTCCATTTTCTAGGTGTGTGGCCCAATGCTAAGCTGCTTCTAGTAATCTTCAGCAGATGGGGTAGAATTTCTTCCATCCCTTTCTGCAGGAGTACCGGAAAAATTCCATCCACTCCTGGGGATTTGTAAGGCTGAAAGTTCCATTTTAGGTGGGTATCAATGATTATGCCTGGATATTTGATTTGTTCTACTTTGTCTATGTTTATAAGTGTTCCATGCCTTACTATTTCTAGTGTCTGATATTTTGGTCCTGTGTTTTTGTATCTAGTGTATCCCATGAATTTTGTTTTATTGTAGTTAATCGTTAACTTTTCTGACTCAAAGAATTTAACTGCCGCCAGGAACCCATCCTGTGCCCTCGCTTTTGCTTCGTCCCACGTCGGTGCTGTAAATATCATTGCGGTATCATCCGCAAAGCTGACGATTTCTCCATGAACATCCACTTGAAATAGTTCATTAATGTAAAGCAAAAATAAATTGGACCCAAGACGGATCCCTGCGGCACTCCATACGTAATTGGCTCATCATTACTTATTGTATTTCCAACTTTTGTATATTGTCGGCGTCCTTTTAAGTAGCTCTCCATTAACTTATAAGCTTGACCTCTCCAACCCAAAGATTCCAGCGTCTCCAACAATTCATCGTGTTCTACCGTATCAAACGCCTTTGCCAGGTCAACGTATATACATAGGACTGGCACTTTCTTGTCGAGTGCTTCTGCACTCTCTCGAGTTTAACCAGCTTAGTTATTGCATCCTGTGTTAACCTGGCTTCCCGAAATCAAAAGTGCTTATCAGATAGTAACTTGTGTTTTTCAATAAATGAACACATCCTCTTCATTCAGATTTTCTCATAAATTTTTGCCAGCGTCGAAATTAGGGATATTGGTCTATAATTTGCGAGTTTCATTTTGTTCGATGACTTGTGGATAGGAGTAACTATTGATGTTTTTAGAATATCCGGGAATACGGCTGCACTTATACTTTTATTTATAAGGTACACTAATGGGACTTTAATATAGCTTGAAATATTCTTTATCGTCTCCGTTTTGGGCCCATCTATTCCAGGTGCAGTCCCGTTCTTAAGTTCCCTGATTACATCCCCTACTTCTTTTTCATCTGTTTCAAAAAACACGATTGATCTCATTATACTCTGCTTTCTTTTATTGTCTGATACTGATTAAATTATTTTGGCCAATGTTTCTCCAACTTTAGCAAAATATCTATTGAACTCGTCTGCTATTTCTTCTTCCTCAGACAGAAGCTTCCAATCACCGTCAGATTTAATTTTAGATATTTTCTTATGCTTGTGTTTAGTCTTATTTACTAAATTCCATAGTCCTTTAGAGTCTTTTTCATTCTTTGCTATTTGTTTACGGTAGTATATTTTTTTTTGCCTGCCGGACTAGTTGCCTCAATTTCTTGAATTTGTGTTCTATTTCTACATCATTCGGATTTTTCATCATTTTCTTATAAAGCTTGTCTTTTTCTTGTATGGATTTGACCAATCCTCCTGTTATCCATGGACTTCGTTTTTTGTTTTTGTGATTTATTTTTATTTTTTTGGTGCTAGTTTCAATTTTTTGTTGTAGAGTGTGAATGAACCTCTCCCACGCTTGATTAATGTCATTGCTACTCAATATTTCGTCCCAGGAGTGCTTTTCTATTTGTTTATGTAAATTGCTGTAGTTAATATACTTTTTAACATTTTCATCCACACCAATATTCCTGTCCTCAGTTTTCGTTTCATTCGCCGAAAATTCTGCGAAAACTGTATAATGTATAATGTTCAGTTATGGACGTTTGTAGGATTGCCGCCGTGAACAGTTCTGTGCTGAAGTTACTTTTTGAGAATTAAAAATTAACATCAAGTTTCGATTTTACTGTTTCGCACCCTAAATCGAGCTGAGTTTATAATTTATTTCTTTTCGCACATTTTAAAAATTCTGTACATGGGGTTATCGGAAGTCCAGAGGGGAAGAATTATTGCTCTGGCTGAACAAGGCATGTCACAAAGGCAAAAAGGCAAAATTAAACAATGATGGGGCTTACACAAGGGGTTGTTTCTGGAATTGGGAACCCTAAAGAATAGACCGAGAAGAAGTCGTGGAAGGGTAAAATTTCAGGTTGGTTATTCCACTGCTAGGTTTCAAAGGTCTTTGATTTGGTTAATTAATATAAATTCTGATTCTTGAGCATGATGTTTTTATTTCCACATCACTTCCTACGCTTCAAATTAAGTTTAGCCTAACTAAAATCCCTGTCTACCAAGCTACACACCCAAATACCTACCGGGATTATATTTTGCCTCCTCCTCCGCTTCTTTGGCCAGCTGCTGCTGCTTCTGCTGATGAATAAACCTCTGAAAGACGATAGGACTAGTATTACTACAACAACAATCCCCCTCGCCCCCCTGATTCGCTCTCAGCGGCAGAGGCGACGTATTCGGCGACTTCCACCTGCTTTCACTGACCCCTCTCTTCTGGGGGTACGGGGATCCCATGGGGCTCTCTAGCTGCCTCCTCGGCAACACCGGGGAACCGAACTTCATTATATCGTCCCTTAACAAACTAGACTGAGGCAGAGGTGCCGGTGAGTCTCTCTTGGGCGACGTCACGCCCAACGTATTGCCTCCAAAACAGTTAATTTCACACACACCGTTCATTAAGCCCTTCCGGTCGCCAAACGGTTGGGGGCTCCGGCCCCTGCGGCCGTTGAGGGACTGGAAGATCTCGAGACGCGAGCTATGGTTGGTCCTTCCGTCGACCGAGTGGACTTCGGACGATTTAGGTTTATCCGATAGTAGTCGATAGGGGCTCAATCCGTTCCCATTGGTCGATATTGGGGAATATATGGGCGGGTTGATCTTGGTTGCCTGGGGTTGCTGGGAGGTGAAGAAACGACGGAAGGCTGACGGCGTTATGCTTTGTCTGGAACAGTGGGAGAGAGATGACACAGCTATCTGTCTCGTGAGTATGCTACAAGGATGGTCATAAGAGCCGATGATGATATATTTGTTTATTATATTAAGGCACAATCCCATGGCAACGATATTCAGATTCAAATGTAGTTTTCGAAAGAATTTTCAGTTTAATGTTTGACGTAAAGATAGAAATAGAGTTGCATTGAAAACAATAAAGGGAAAAGTATTCACGAAATATAAGTACTTATAGTAGGTATAAAAGTTTTGAATTTTTACAATCTGTTTTGAGATTTTACAATCTATTAGTTGCTGCGTTTTTTGTACCAAAAAACTATCACCTCTTAAATCCAACAACATCCACAAATATCAAAACATTCTTTCTTCGCAAAGTAGCCTTTTTAGAAAGGGTCCAAATGTGTCTGGAAAACTTTCTTCTCAAATAAGAAAATAAGTATACATTTCGATTTCTGTTACAGGCCACTACACTAGCAACTACGCTCTCGTCCACTACAAATTTTGTCGTCCGACATTACTAAAGCATGCACATCGTTTCTGAAACATGTCAGACGACAACATTTGTAGTGGACAAGAGTGTAACTAGTGTAGTGTTCATAATCAGTCCACAGTGAGCACAAAATAGAATATTCTGCTACAGGATTGGTGTAAATGAAAGTATCCACTATGACACATATTCAATAGTAGAGACCTGTTTACTTCTGTTCGTTATAGCTAACATTTTAATTTAAGCTCATTTTGTAACAGAAATCCCAAGAATTGAGAAACAATTATTTGAAACATTTATTTAAATCTGAAGGAGCCACAGTCTAATATTTGTAAGTATTTCAAATAAAAAATCACGCAATACCTTTGCCATGCATGCAAAAGATGTACATTTTGCCTTTATATGCGAAGAATAGTCCCATTAGCAAAATTCGATATTTTGAAGCAGACTCATCAAACCATTCTCGTATAATTTCTAGTTTAATTTCTATACAGATTAAGTACTATATACAACAAAATTAGAAACATCATATTGCATTCTCAAATATGCTACAATTCACATAATTATTTATTATACTAAAGAAAATTATGGGTTAATTTGTCAAAGGATACTAAATCATTAAGAAACTAAAAATACACATAATTAAAACAGTTTAGATTTTTTCTCAAATGTCTTAATCTATTTTGTATTATGAGTGGATAGAGCATTTAAGTCGTATCCGGAGGCCCCAAGTTCAATCCGCGACTAGGAAATAAATTTTCTAGTCAGACGGACTTTCACTGTTGGGTCAAAAATTAACAGTGTTGTACCTAAGGAGTACAAGGACACAGAACAAAGCCTACACAGAAAACAAAAGATTCTCCTAATTCGCAGAAGCTCCTAGCTAGGAGCTAAGGGAAGACCCAGGGGGCCAGTATAATCATATCATAAATCATAGAATATATTATTCCCAGATGTACCCAACCTTACAATATATAACAAGGAATTTGGAAAAAAAAAATTGTTTCTCAACAATCTACATAATCTCCTTTGAGCCACTTTGACTGTTCTCAGCTTCTCAAACCATCTTATGGCAAGCTCCATCTCTATTAATTTCAATTCACTATAGGCGTGTTCCCAAATGTTATAGAAATCTTATAAGTAATAGAAGTCCGTTACAAATTTGTTATAGAAATGCAATTAGTGACGGATTTTCTATAACTTCTAAGATTTTCATAACATTTAGGAACACGCCTTATGATTTTTCTGACAAAATTCAAAAATTGAAAATTTAGGACATGTTTAAAAATTGGTATGTGGTATCATATTTTCCTGACGAAATGCAAGATGAATCTAGTCAGGAATAGTGTTCCTTTTCAAAAATCAATAATTCAAGATGGCGGACAAATCATGTGATTTATGGAGCGATTCGGTATTCAAAAAAATTTTATCCAGGGTTTTATGGGGTGGATCATAATTTCGTTCTCAATATTGTAAAATTCAAGATGGGGTCAATTTTTGTGATCAATGAAGTCAATAAGGCGGATCTAAAATGACGGACGAGTTTTTTGGTTATTGTGGGTAGAAATATTCGAATTCCATATGTTGAACAAGTTCCGTGGTTATGGGTTGATGCCATTCAAAATTAATATGTAGGGGTTTTTGAGGTCGGAGATCATAAACTTTTGGTGGACGAGTTTTGTGATTTATGACAAGTTATAAAATATTTCAGATCCAATGAGTGGCTTTCTCATTCGCACTTAACGACGTACTTGAGTTTCGAACCTACTTTGCAAATTTCAACACTCAAAGTTATATCTTTCCGAAATTACTATGTTTATTATGTTTGAATGGTACTCGGTTGAATCACCCCATAGATATAGATGTCTATAGTACTACATGACTTTGAAAAGTTAATACTGTTTGAAAACAACATCAAATTATTTAAACATCTTGCAGCAAACTTAAGAATTAGTAGGACAAAACAAAACGTCACTAACCATGCAACATACCTATTGGCTGTCCTATCAGCCTCATCCACTGCTTCGATAAACCACTTTCCGACATTTACCTCTTCTGTCTCGTACTTTTTTATGAATGCGTGCTTTTTCAATTCGCGGTACTTTGGCCTGCTCTGATGTTGCTTCCTCAAGCTGAAACGATATTACTTCCCATTGATTAACTCTATTTGGTCGTAAAACAGATCAGCACCAATATTTGATAAAAAGTTGTAACAGCCAATTCACAATATTGTTATGAACTTCCTGAATGCAACAATTCGAATGTTTCCTGACTAAAATATCCAATAATATTTAAAAATCGACTGTCCTATGGCAATGCAGCAATCAAACCAAGATATAATTGTATGGGTCAGATGAGGTAAGGCTGGCTGAGATTAATCACATCTCGAGAAATAGGAACAATTAAATTGCTTTGTAACAATATTTTGTATTTTATATTTGCTCATATCGTTGTCTAGTAAATTCGATTATACACAGGGTGCTTCAAAAAAAGGTGGCCCCGTTGCTAGAATGGTTAGAAACACTAAAATATAAGTTGGGTTAGCTTTGGGAAATATTATTGAACAGCATCCGTATTCAAGCAGGTATTGTAGAACATTGTATGCATAAACTCCTTCCCAAGGGAAGTATCCTTGGGCCACTAGTGTTCATACTGCATATCAATGACCTACCTAAATTGAGCAAAAATCATCACGTTTCCATCTATGGCGATGGCACTAATATAGTCATGAGTGTACCAGAGATTAATTTAGTTGTTCGTCAGTGTGAGGAGGTCTTGGTGTCAGTCAGGGACTGGTGTGTTCAGAACTCGCTACACCTCAATGAGAAAAAAAAACGATTTTATAATTTTTTCATACTACCCACTCGTGTATTGATCTTCCACAGGATATCTGTCTCCACCGTGAGACAGCTAAGACAAACAGGCTTATTGCTAAATAATTAATATAATGTTTTAGCTGGTTTGCGCCCTAGGCCATGGCCTAGGTTAGCCTTATGGGTAATATCATAACAACGCAAGGAAACATGGAGCCACTAATCATGTAAATAAAAACGTTTTGGCCAGAATTTCTTTGGATGTGCATGTGATTGAAAATAATAAACAATATGTATTTGAATTCTTAAAAGAAATTATATCTGGTGAATATTATGAAGTAATCCATTGAATATCAGTTTTCTGATCCAAGCTCCAAGTCCAAGGTATCAAATTTCACATTAATGATAAATGATTTTTTCAAGGACTTTCAATAAGAGAGGTGCAGAGATGTTGAAAATAAGTTGCATCACTTGTAATGGAAACTGCTGGAAAATAAAACCTATTCTTTGCAAATATACAAGTTCCATAATGGATTCCATCAACTAAAGGCAGGTATCAACTAAGAATTAGAACATCAATTATCGAACTCACCAACAAGACACAAAATCCTGAAAATCTGCACTAAATCCCTTGTTTCTTGGAAGCGACGGTGGATCCTGATTAATGACCTTCGCCAACACCTCAAAATCAGTCTTGCAATCTTGATAGGGAAACACTCCTGTAGCCAATTCCACCAGTGTTATACCCAGTGACCAGACGTCAGCGCGAACGTCATAATCAGGATTCTCAGGATTTGGCTCTATTCTCTCTGGCTGCAAAGAATTACTACGGTTATATAAGGCGTACAAATTAGTAGATGATTTTAGCTGTAAGTATGGGTTGAAATATACTCAGTGATTTTAGAAGTGTTACACTCAGAAGGAATTATTTCTTTAATTTGATATTTCACCTTGTGTATAATTATTGATCTTGACATATGATCCATATGTGTAAAAGAATAATCCTGCTGCACATAAGTCCACTAGGTTCATGTAAATAAATACGTAAGGATTAGTATGTTGAGTGTTGTAGAGATATTCCAGAGCATCCATGAAGCAGAAACACGGCTTTGTTACTCAAGGCTTAGCTCCCCGATTGTTTGTTCAAATTCATTGACCCTTTTGGGCTCCTACTGGTAAAGCTAAACTAATCCTATCACCAAAGCAATTAGCACATCCTCTTTACATATCCTACGCCTCCCGATAGATTTAGGTCGAGCACTGGCATGAGGAAGAAAGAGAGAGGTCCAGCACTGCTCATTAATAATCTCCAGAGTGAATTAATAAGGTAGAAAGGGGGTAAGTCAGGTACTGGTACTGAATACGGCGACATGCTGATAATAAGTAGCTGTGCTATTTACTGTGCCAAAACAATTAGACCTGCAGGATCACACATTCCTGTGCTCACCCCCTCAGCTTGACGGAGCCTTTACTTTTTTTGGTTTTGGTTACTCCCGAATCAGTTTCATGAATTATTCTACGACAGGCCCCAGCCTGCAACCAGAAGGACTTATTTCCCCTAAGTAGTTGGACTGTTCTAGAGACTAGCTGTCCGTTTTCAGCTCTTCATCCAGTCACCTTTTCTTCAAGAGCAACTACACTCTTCAGGTCTGAATTTTCCCTAATTATTCTGTCATACTCCTCACCGATGCTACTCTCGATGAGCTTTTCATCGAAGTGATGTTCCCCCAGAATGTGGAATGGTAGTGACCAGTAATCTTTTCGTCCAATGAAAATTCTGTGAGCCTTGTGAATTGGCACATTCTAATAGTTGCGTGGGTCAATCAGTGAATATGAATATTGGTTATTTTTCAGTGGAGATATTAATTGTTGTATGAACGTTCAGAAGTGAATGTATTGAATCAATAACTCAACACTTTTACCTTGTTAATTCCCACTACCTTTTCGTAGATTTAAGTCCTCTAATTATCCAGTGTGGTTTAATTCTGAATTGAAGTCACTAATTAGAGAAAAGAAAATAGCTCACAAAAAATACAAAGAGACTTCTAATATTGATGATTATAATATTTTTTGTAACTTGAGAACTTGGTGCAAGAATTTATCCAAATTATGTTATGATAACTACATAGATATGGTTGATAACAACATTTCAACTAATCCCAGATATTTTTGGAACTATATCAATTCTTTGAAAAAAGATCATGGAATTCCTAACATTATGACATACAATGATGAAGTGGCCAGCTGTGGCGCAGATATTGTGAACTTGTTTGCTGAACATTTTGGAAGTGTATATAGCAATGTTGAAGTTGCTGATTATGAAAATTTCAATACAACTAATACTGTAGGTACTGAAACTTGCCAGTTCATGGCTAACTAACAACAACCTAGTATTGAACAAGGAGAAAACTACAACAATTCTGTTCCATAACACAAATTCAGGCATAGAAGGTCCACAACATATTGAATTGAATCAACAACCATACAAGATGACGAATGTTGTAAAATGTCTGGGAGTTTTCATTGATGATGAGCTGAATTGGACGCAACACATTGATTATGTAGCGGGAAGGATCGCTTCCGCTGTTTATGGACTAGGAATTGTTTAAAATTTTTGAATTCTAACGTACTGAAGACCGTATACCATGCCACTGTTGAAGCCAAGTGGAGATATGGTATTATTTTCTATGGATCAGGAAATATCATTTCATTATTCATCTTGCAGAAGAGAGCGATAAGGACGCTGTTTAATTTAGATAGAACACAGTCATGCCGAGTCATCTTCAGGAAGAACAAACTGCTCACAATATATGCCATATATATACAAGAATGCCTCATATTTCTTCACAAGAACAGTGACCTTTTCAACCAACACCAAAATGAAAATAAAAAACAATATAATATAAGAAACAAGGACTACACCTATCCAGTACATCATTTGGCAAACACCCAAAAACAAGTGGAGTATAGATGTTTACGAATTTTCAATGCGTTGCCTTTGTCTATTCAAAAAGAGGAGAACTTCAAAAATTATAAAAGAGAAATACATAAGTATCTGGTAAACATGGAGCCATACAATCTCGAAGATTTCTTATGTAAATAAGTTAATGCTTTTTCTGTGACACTGTTTCATTTTTTTTTTTTTTTTTGTAAATTGAAACATTTGAAATAAAGATGATTTATTATTATTATTATTATTATTATTATCGATTCCCCCATTGAAAATTAGCCTTCTGGAAGTTTTTAATGGAATAATGAAATTGAAAGACAATCTGAGTTCTGGACCAGACGGGATTCCTTCGTATGTTCTGAAAAGGTGTGTTTATTCTTTGAGTAAACCATTAGTAATTTTATTCAATTTGTCACTGGAAAATCAAATATTTCCTACTACCTGGCGAAATAGTTTTGTCACGCCAGTTTTCAAAAACGGTTCTAAGGAAGAAATTGGAAACTATAGACCAATAAGCAAACTTTCTGCTATACCAAAATTAACTGAACAACTCTTAGTGAGTCATATTTCTTTTTATTGTAAAAACTTAATAATTGTTCAACAACACGGTTTTATAGGTGGTAGATCAACAGTAACTAACTTATTACTATATCAAAACGATATTGTCTGTGCACTAGAACAACATAGCCAAATTGACTCGGTTTATACCGACTTCAGTAAAGCTTTTGATAAAGTGAACCACAACTTATTAATCAGCAAGTTGTCTGCCGCTGGCTTTCCGTCATGGTTAACAAACTGGTTAAATAGCTACCTTTACAATAGACATCAGTTAGTTAAAATTAAGAATTTTGTTTCCAATTCTGTCCTTGTCACATCAGGAGTTCCACAGGGATCACACTTGGGTCCCCTGTTGTTTAACATTTTTATCAATGACATAGGAACCATTTTCAAAAATTGTAAATTTCTCCTTATTGCTGATGATTTAAAATTATATACAAACATCTCAAAACCAACTGATTGTAACAAATTACAAGAAGATCTCAATTCCTTGCTGAGGTGGTCTGAATCAAATGGTATGTTGTTGAATCCTGATAAATGCCAGTGTATTACTTTTAGTAGAGCAAATTCTATAATTCAAAATGACTTTCATATTGATAATAAGATCATTAAAAGAGTATCGGTTGTTAAGGACCTAGGAGTATTATTTGATGAAAAACTTACGTTTGTTTAGCATGTGAATTCAACTGTAAGCAATGGCTCTCGAAAGCTAGGTTTTGTTCTTAGAAATACACAGAAATTGTCAATTCTTTCAACAAAGATATTATATATGTCACTCATATATTCCTGTCTCCAATATGCCTCTCCTGTCTGGAGTCCTCATTACCAAGTACATATTCATCATCTTGAGCGTATACAAAACAGGTTTTTGAGATGTATTGCCTATAAAATGGGCTTATACCAGGGTACATACAATTATTCCCAAATCTTGGAGCATATTTCGGTTAATACTTTAGAAACTAACCGAAATCGATCTGATTTAGTTTTATTATACAAATTAATTTATGGCATAACATCATGTCCAGAATTGTTGGCACAAATCAGTTTTATATTCCCTAAAGTACCAACACGTAATTGTGAACTTTTCAGCATTCCCTTTCACCATACTAATTATGGCTACAATAGCAGCATATCACGTATTTTGAGACTGGGTAATCTAGTTAATTCAAATGGTGTATGTGTGACTGGTGTGAGCTTGGGTACTTTTAAAAAATCTCTTGATGGAGTGGCTACTCTGTGATTCCTTGTGGTATTTATTAGTGTTTTTATATTTTTTATATTATTTCTCATATTGTATTTTGTCTATATTTTGTAAAGAGGGGTTTGCCCGTTCATAAATAAATAAATAAAAGAAAAAAAAAAAAAGTGAATTGAAGCCAAATCTTCTAACTATAGCCCAGAGTTCCATATCCAGCCTTGTATAATTCGTAATATCTACAGGCGTGGTAACATTAAGCAACACTTTTTACTTTAACATGATACTCCTGCCAGTAATGATTTGAGTCAGAAAATCTGCTCCTCCATAGGATAGTATCAATGGGATACCCTATAAAAAGATTGAAAATTGACACTTACGGCCATATATGCGGCGCAGCCTGCACTTCTTGTTTTAGCCATCGAATCAACCAGCCTGCCGCTTATACCGAAATCGCACAGTTTAACATTGCCCTTTTCATCAAGTAGGATGTTTGAAGGTTTAACATCTCGATGCATGACTCCATGTTTGTCTTTGAGGTATGACAAAGCTTCTACAGTCTGAAAATAATATTTAAATTACATATAATCTTTTATTAATCTATTATTTCTTCTATTATTATATGTGCTTCAATAATGGATGCCGAAGATCTGTCCGCAGATAGGAGTTAATATATGAGAAGAATGACTGTGGTTGATAGTACCAACTTTATAAATCTCAAATTTGAAGATAGATAATACTACCTAATTTATTTATTTATGGGATAAACCCAATTACATAAGGAACATAATATCTCAAAACTAAACTAAATTAAACGACCGTTTATATTCTGGGTGGGACATGAAAATGAAGAGTGACAGAAGCTTGGTTGTCGATAGTATCCCCCTTAAAAAGTCAAGTGAACAGCTATACATCGCTCCTCATCGCACAAGTAGTTTATTTTGGACACCCTCGATACTGCCACTGTCCAGCAAAGTGTCTAAACACCACACACAGGATGAAAACTCTAAATGAAGTCTCACCAGACTGAAATGCATATAGCATAAGCATTCTCAAACTTTTACCGACAATACTCTCAATGTGCACACTGAAACTCCTTCTAAAGTTGTACATAGCACCCAAATATCTCACGACATCCACCACACTCTACATTTCTCCATTCACACATATATATATATATATATATATATATATATATATATAATATGTACAACAGGCAAAGATATAATATATATATAATATGCAAACCGGCAAGTTTCCGCCTCAGGTACATATAGGACAAGATCATTGATATAGACCGCAAAGAGAACTGGTCCCAATACCACACCGTGAGGTACACCCATATCGACTCTTCTCTCATGTGACAGGTCACCACCATGAAACACCGCCCGAGATCTATTGGCCAAATACTCTTGAAAAAGTTGACGTACTCCGCCTTCCATACAGTTCCATTTTATGCAAGAGTAGCCTATGTGATGCAGTATAGAAGACCTTTGTGAGATCGTATAAAACTAGTTCCTGTTCCTCATGAATGTCTACAGACATTGAATTGACAACACCCTGCACACCTCTATATGCAATGCTGCCAGGCGCAAAAGGGTATGACCCTCCACTCTTAAGTGGATATCGGCAATACTGAAGGGGCAAGCCGTCAAGGGAGAAACAGAAGTGACTCTGATGACGTGTAGGGGTTGCCCAGAAGGTGGAGTCCTATCACCCATGCTGTGGAGCCTGGTCATGGATGGACTTCTGGAAAAGCTTTCGACTGGCGGTTAGGGGTAGGCATGAAGGCTGTAGTACTCCCCATTGCCAACTACACATCCTTAGCATGGTGGACAAAAATAATTAAAATTCTGTGATCATAGACAATTCTCTCATTGCTCAAGTCTGTCATTAAACTGGTATGAAATGTATTCAAATCTTATAAAAGCTGAGAAAACAGTCTATATCGATGGTAAATTCGACTAAGAGTATCCATTAGAGGTGAATAGACAACAGAACATGACAAAAGCTCCTGACACAAGCCAGCTAATTTTTACTGAATATTATAGTCAAAGCCAATCAACATTGTGACCCCCTTTATTTTTTAAAAGTGGTTTACTCTGTTCAAGTAGATAAATTACTCACAGCAACTGTAACTTTTCCGAGAATTCTTTCAGGTATAGGTTTCTTTAGTTTCTTCAGCAATTTATCAAAACATGTTGCCATTAATTCCATGCATATCCAAACCTCTGACTCCATAATGAAGCAACCCAAGCACTGCACAATGAATTTACAGTCATGACTCTTCAAAACAACTTCTATGTCCATGATAATTCTCTTGTTCTCTTCTGAATTGCCTGATCTTCTCATTTGCTGAAATATAAAATTCCCAACGTCACTTATAGATCTATTTGGCCTATTCAACAATCTTATATCACTACAACAAGTTTGAAATGCTATGGAGATTTTTAAACAATCAACAATTTCAAAAGAACTTACTTTCACAGCAATAATTTCATTGCTTCTCTTATGTTTCATCTTGTAAACATGGCCACAAGTTCCATGTCCCAATTCTTCAATAAGTTCTAAATCTTTGATATCAGTATTATATTCAACATTATTGATTTTCAACTTTCCACTTATTTTCATAATTTCTTTAAGCTTTGTTTCAGTCTCAATGTTTTGTTGTCTATTAATAGTAAACTTTAAGGCATTAGGCCTTGGAGTAATCCTTCTTGGCTCTCCAACTTCCATGGGTACTAAAAAAAGTTTAAACATGCATTCAAAAGACATAAATTTGTGTAAACATTTTAAATCTTATAATTCTTTACAATACGTATAGCTTGCAATCTTCGGCATCTCGTAAGTTCAGCAGTCGATGCATAATAAGATTGATTAATTTTAGTCACTACTTATTGAATGTGAAAGCTACTTATGAGTATCTTGAACTTCGATATTCCAAAGTTAAACTGAACATAATGTTGATGGGTATCTATGAATTATTTTTAGGTGTTAGATACAACACCTTCCCATTCAAAACATAGGTTATCATTATGTCAAATAAACTAACCATTCCCGTTTTTCTAGTTTAGTGAAAGAAAATAAATAAAATGATGATTATAAATGTATGGGTATTCACGATGAAGTTCTCATAAATAAATTTGGCATATTAGATGGTGGATATCAGTTATACAAATTTCTTAATATGATACAGCTGTAGATTAGAAAAATGTTGTCTTGTGCTTACATGAAAGATTTCTTCGATTGGGGCTCGTGCCGCCTCCTGGGCTACCAAGAATTCCATTATTTGGAAGGCCGTTCGGCTGCCTTATACGATTTAGCATTTCATCTATTTTCTCTTGACTAGACATTATGAATTTTTTTTGCTATTCTACAGCATTCAATAAGATCACCTGGACTAAAATCCTTTGCATTGGTAGCACATTTTGGCCTAGCATTACATTTAATTTCTGTTTGTTTGTTGAGAGTTTGAGCGAACGGGAATTGTGGACCATTCAAAGCGAATGACAAATGACGTTTCAACTGGATTGACAAAAATAAATTGACCATTTTGACAGCTAGTAGCTCTATTCACCTTGAGCTGCGTTCGAGAAAGTTCTGACAAAATGCTTATAGACTAGATAATTAGGCCGTTTATTTTGAACATATGGTTACTTTCAAATTAATAATCAGCTAAAAATGATTAATTGGGTATTCACTATAAATTGTTTTTCTTCACATAACGAGAACAACTAGAATTCAATTTCTTCTCCATATCTAGATAGATAATTAGGCGATTTATTTTGAAAATGTGGATACTTCCAAATTTATAACCAGCTATAAATAATTAATTAAATATTTACTATGAATTGTCTTTCGTTACATAAAGAATTCAACGTGTTTGCCTTATGAAAGCACAGAGAACAATACCGCTGGTAACTTTGATCAATTATATAAATACAACAATTCACACTAATTGCATTGTTTTGTCTGAGTACATTCTTGAAATTTACGCGTTGCATTTTAAAACCATTTTGAACTTCAATTGAATCAAAATGGGTGAAGAAGGACTAATTGCAATCCACAAGATAATAAGTAATATTAACGATCAAGATGAGAATATTTGGCGTCACACTGCTATAAACAAATGTAAGTTAGTGATATTGTTCTTCAATTTTAATACCTATTTTCAGTATTTTCTCTGAAGATTAGGTTTGACAGGATCTTGTAGCAATGTTGTATGAAGTAATGCGAAGTTATGAGTCTGCATATGTTTGGATTAATTTTTGAACGATTCCAAAAAGACCCAGAAAGATTGCAAATAAAATATTCTCCAAGTAGTACTCTGTTTTGTGGTCAATACCTACGAAATAGACAAGTCATGTGTGCACTTTTATTTCGTTTCACCGAAGAATAATTAACTAGGTATCTTATTAAATTTTGCGATTCCTCCAGTTTGAGATAATATATTTCGTAGAGAAAACACGCGGTAGCAAGTTTCCTCTAGTTTTTATCGGCGAAATTTTGATCAAATGATTGGATATATGGAATGACCTGCAGAGTGTTGCCCTACATCTTTGAGTGATAATTTAGCACATTTTCAAGAAGGTATATTCAAGAATTTGTTTTGAATAATTATGCATTCGGATGAATATGCAAATCAATTGAATGTGATACCTACTATTTTCATGAAATTTTGCATCAAGGCGTTTCTTTTACCTAAATATCAAATGTCTACTCGATCCGATCTAAAGTTTTCGAAATATTGAGAAAATATAATTTCCAATGGATTCATCTCCGAAACCATTGATCATATTAATTTGGCACATTCACTAACTCGACAGGCATATTTCCACATTTAACCTGCCCTGTAAATATCACGCCTCCGAGTTCCATCTTTCGAACGTTATCGTGTTTACGGCTAGACCAAAGGCGTAGCCAGGGGGGGGGGGGTTTGGGGGTTCAAACCCCCCCAAAATGTTATATTTCCCTTAAAAAAAAAAATTTTTTGCTGCAAAAAGTGACCCTTACACCCGCAAACCCCCCCCCCCCCCCCCCCCCGAAATTACTTCCTGACTACGCCCTTGGGCTAGAATTTGATTACGCATTCTCCATCAGTGATTCAAATGGAAACGTTTGATACCATATTCGGCTCAAAATTCTAAAATTAGACATCCTGCGCAAAGTAAAGTTGTCTTAAAATGTGAAAAATGAATCCTTTCTGTTATACATTGTTATGAATCAAATCTGTTCTTCGAAGGTTTAAAAAAGGAAGTAGTGAAATTAGAAGAGCAAACAAAACGTTATGAAATACAAATGGTAACTCTGAAGAAAGATCCTCTTCACGAGAAAAGAGAAAAAGTCACAAAATCGTTGGAGGACAATATGAGAAAGTAAGTAATTACCTAAATTTATTGATAGGGACACTATACTACTACTTGATCGTAGGAACCTAATATACCTACTTCACAAATGAGATTTTATTGTGAGTGAAATAAAAATTGCTTTAAACTATAATAGACATTCCGCCATATTCACAAAGCATTCAATCTCCGTTAAGTCCTAACTAAGGTCCTCTGTTAAGGATAAATTTGAATCACAACCTCAGTTAAGGTGAAAATTAACGTGAAACAGTCCTATTTTACCACCGTTTAATTCGTTAACTGAGGCTGCGATTCAAATTTATCCTTATTACTGAGGACTTACCGTGCACGACTCGAGGGTGTCCGGCAGTCCACTCGAGCCGTGCAAGGCAGACGTGTGTCGTTCAAACGAACACGACTCGGCCGGATAGCTGTGAAAGCTATCATTCAACCCTTCACCCAAGAATCGGATGCCGGTGTCGTTTACACGACTGTGAAGCGAAGCTGTCGGAAAGCTCGAGCGTTTGTGTCGTTGCCGGTTGCCGTACATAAAACCGTGTCGTGTTGATGTGAAGCGAGCCTTAGCTGTTCTCAGACATGGTTACTGCACTGCACGACTGCCGTTCACGACTCGGGGGGACTGCCGGACATCCTCGAGCCGTGCACGGCACCCGTGTGTCGTTCACACGACCACGACTCATGACGGATAGCTGTGAAAGCTATCATTCAAGCCTTCACCCAAGAATCGGATGCCGGTGTCGTTTACACGACTGTGAAGCGAGTCTGTGAGAAAGCTCGAGCGTTTTTGTCGTTGCCGTACATAAAACCGTGTCGTGTTGATGTGAAGCGAGCCTTATTACGGCTTCGACGATTTTCAAGCATCTAACGGTGCTACATGATTTCACTCGGCTGCTATAGTCATCTTCGACTTCTACTGCACTCAATACTACCATGCTCTACCAAAATATATTTATTTGGCTCTTTATTCCAGCCACTTACAAACTCATAAATTGCTATCACTGGCTTTGAACTGCAGAAGTGGAGAAATAGATCGAAGAGCTGCTGACATCAAGTCTTGGGAAAAGAAATATAAGGAAGTTATAGCCCAACTCAACGAAGCTTACGATATCAAGAAAAGCCTTTACGAATCCATCAACCCAACGTACAAGTCGCAGATGGAAACCAACGCAACTCAGAAGGCAGCGGAAGTTAGGTTGAAACAATTAGAAGCTCTCTCAGCGAAACGCCGAAGAAACCGGGATCGATTGCAAATTATAAAGAAGGAGATATTCCACAAGACTATTTTAAACTTCGCGTACGCAGTCATCAGGAAAAAGAAATACGATGACGTGAGTAGTAGTAAGTTGAAGGTCCTTGAAGAAAAGAAGAAGGATATGGTGCGGCATATGTTTGAAGCTCAGGAAGCTTGTGAGTAGTAAATGTATATATAGGTGTTAAAATAGTTTATATTGAGCAACAGTTGGTCGTGAAGATTTATGATCAGGAGGTGAAATCGTTAACATTCCCTACACAAATATAAAAAAAGCACTGACGTGAAGTCAGTTCTCTTTGGCGCGCCAATTTGAATTGAATGATGAGTGCTTGAAGCTCAGTGGATAGAGCGAACCGGAGATCTAGTCAGACAGACCATTGACTTACGGGTCAAAAATTAAGGGTGATGTGCGTGAAATGGCGTAAGGATGCAGTAACAAAGCCTACACAGAACACGACTGAGTCCCCTCACACTCACACAGGCTCCGAGGAGCTTCTGAGGGGTCTCCTTGGGAAAGACCTAGAATGGTCAGTATAATCATAATCATGTCATTAGCAAGCCTTTTTAGCTTGTTTCATAGTGAAGTAAATTTTGCATTGCGTTGCTAGCTAATGACATTAGTGTCCGACCGAAACTGGTTTTTCAGCCGAAACCGAACTTTCGGCCAGGGTCTCAGTTTCGGCCGAAACCGAAACTTTATATTTCATACTGAAATCTACTGTATTTTTTTAAATTTTATTTGCATATACATAAAAACAGTTAAGCAGTGTTAAATAATATAAAAAGACAACTTTTTTGATATCTTTATTTATTATTTTGGTATTACCAAGTTATAAAAATAATCAGTCGAAGTATACAGGGTAATTGCAAATCAGACCATCAGACGTCAACCTTGGAGGAGGTGTTAGTGTGGATAATTTGCTGTGGTTTGAGCCATTTTTATTGATGACCAAAAATCAACAGTTTCCGAGATATTTCAGTTCTGGTTCTGATGAAAAAGAATTAGAATGATTTGAAAGGGGATGTAAGAAGCGAATAGACAAAAATAACGAATTCAATATTTTTTTGTTGCAAATGAGCTCGAAATTTCATTAGAAATTGTATTCATAAATTATGTTCCACCATTCCATATAGGTAAGCACATGCCGTCTTTCTGATATCTTCAGTTGTTATTTTCCGCCTGAAATCTACTCACGCTGTCTTTTGATACACATTCACTAATTTATATGCCGGACATTCAAAAGGTTGCTTATAAAAAATCTGCTGAAACGAAACTAGTTATGCAATCTAACGAAATCTTTTATAGAATGAAGAATGAATTTGGCAAGTTTTTAAAATAATTTTGGCATACAAAATTGTGAAATTCGAAAGTTGCAGACAAATTGATATTAGAAATTGATTTTTCATTTATTCATATACCATATTTCAAATCATACTAATTCTTTTTCAACCTCTTATACAGCATAGTTTCGATTTTTTCGTACATATCATATCCTTTTCTGATGAAAATAAACCGAAATTATCATCAAATTTGGTCAACGTAGAAAAAATTGACGAAATATGAACTAAGTTCAGAAATCTTTTAAAAATCACCCGAACTCCAAAAACTGTTGATTTTCGGTTATTAATAAATATGGATTAAACAACAGCTAATGAGACATACTAACTCCTCCTCCAAGTTTCACGTCTTATTTGGAATCACCCTATATGTAATCTAATTAATAATCATTAAAGTGAATTCTCAGTCTTAACAAAGATAGATTACAATAACTTGTACGACAATGATGTATACCTACTTTTAACTCCTGGCCAAACGACCAGGATAATTCACGAACAGTCAAGTTTCGGCCCGGCCGAAAGTTTCGCCCATTTTGGGCCGAAACCGAAACTAAGGCCGAAAGTTTCGGCCATTTTGGGCCGAAACTGAAACTAAGGCCGAAACTAGATTTTTTGGCTGAAACTGGCCGAAACCGAACTTTCGGTCGGTCACTAAATGACATGATTATGATTATTCTGACAACCTGCTTCCGAAACTTATGTTGGGTTTCACGAAGCTTCGATTAGCTTAATCGTGGAATTATTTCGATGGTTGTATCAAAAATGAACTGAAAATCGACATAGAATCGCACTAATTTGGCAATTGAGAGCTGTCAAAGCTTCGTGAAACCCAAAGTTAGGCTCAATCGCAATTCTATTTATTTCGCGACTTTAATTTATCTTTATATATGTATATTTTTCGGAAGTTTTGTCACACAGCAGTAGAATAGATCTAGATATCGCAGGAATCAGTCGATCCACATCAATACTTGGTAAACCGCTAATTTTCTCATAAATACTGAGATAGAAACAAATCCCGAAAATGTGTATTTATGTTTATATATCTATACCTAGACAATTTGGGAAAGACTGACAGATATCTCCTCGCTTTGGGGTTAAAACGACATAACACATATATGTTGGATTTCAATTATGATTGGAATTCTACTTGTATACAGTTAGAATTAGGATTATATTTTAAGGGTGCAAGCAAAGTTTTATCGACACATCAGACGTTCTCTGGAACCTCTGTCACCTCTGTAATCCATTAGCATACCATTAGAGATACTATGCAGATTCTGGAAACGATGCACCATTGATAGGAGATAAATAATTTAAGACCAAACCCCGACTCGCTGGCGTCTCCAAGGAGGTCTGGGTTAACGGAATATCTATTTCTGGATTGTATAATTCCCGAAGAGCGCTTGACGTGCAACATCAACAACGAAGAGATTCCAGGAATTGCCTTAAGACAACAGAGTATGTACCTAGGGTAGGAGGAATCGCGGAAATCACCCGGTGTGTTCTAGGGAGTGTGATCTGAGCTGAGGAATATGCGATCGAAGACGGTAGACGTTGAAGACGGTTCGGGAGTACGAGTTTTTATCCCTGAAAGACGGTTTTATTGAATTCTGACTTAGACGAATTTAGAGTATATTGCAGTAGTTTGTGAACTTCAGTAATTGCGGAAGTAAATGCTGCCAAAGTTGTAAATATTTCTACGAGTTGAATTGTAAATAAAGTGTGTAAATAGCAGAACATGTGTTTTGTAGAAAACCAGAGACGTTAAAGACGAATGTTACGAGCCCTAGGCGATTGATATAAAAATCCTACATATATGTAAATATTTCCTTGCTTAAAACCGAAAGTGAACTGATGTGTTTGTGTAAACCTCGGTTGATCAGTGTTCCCTGTACACGAATATTTACAACTATATTTTGAATAGGAAATAATAAACCTTTGCGTGAAATTTGCAACGTTTTTCATGCTCAATTCTTTAATTTTACAGTGAAAAAACATCGAGTAAGCCGCACTAAGATAACAAGTGGGATGTTCTCGAGAAGGGTGAGTTCGACACCAAAATACCTTAATTCTACTTATTACTGTTTAATTTACTTATTAATAGATTCCTAATCTTAACATGCAGCGAGAAGTTACAAACAGAAATGAAAAGAGAAGCATATCAGGTATGAAACATGAAGAAATATAATACATTTTTCATTATTCTATTTGCATTCGATAGCTATTAAAAACGGTAACCCCGTCTACATAGCGCGAGGCCGCCTTAGGGCCGGTTTCTCAATTACGAGTTAACCCGAGGTTGCGGGTAACCCGAGTGTTGCGCATTTATGAATATCGCTAAATAGATGCGTCAACTCGCAACCTCGAGTTAACTCGCAATTGAGAAACCGGCCCTTAGTGAGTCAATTTTCGTGGGTTTGCCGCGCGTAGTTTATACTCACTTTAAGGCTAACAGAGATTCGCCAAATCAGGCTTTGAAATAGGCATAGTTCAAACCCCCCCGAAATGTTATTTTTCTCAAAAAAAAAAAAATTTTGCTGCAGAAAGTAACCCTTACAGATCAGTGAACATAGAGAATCACATTCCAGAGAAGAGCGTGCTATCATTTTGCCCAAATTTCTGTAATATTATAATTTTTTTGCCAAAAATGGTCTCAAACGATTAGGTTCGACTCATCTGATGAAGAATTCGAGGTAAATTCGATTCTGTTCGGCCGGCTGTTGTCACGATAACTTTCGAATGCAACGGTTGAATTCGTTAATGGGCATAATCGGCCAAACGGTTTCGGAGTTGAAATTTTTTTTTCCCAATAACTCAAACATTTCAGATCCGATCAAATTGAAACTTGGAAACTAGTTGTAGAATGGCGTACAAAGACTTCTGCGAAATTTCGTGGGGATCGTATCACTAGAAAATTATTGAAAATGTTTCTGTATCCCTGGAACCATCCGTCCGATATAAATAAATCATTGCACCAAAAAATTCCATCATCTTCTTTGCTATCTCTTCGTAGTAACTTGAGTTGAAACTCATTATTTTCCTCAGAATTAATGTCAGAGATCAACAAACCAAAGAGACTTGGCGTAGATAGAAGAGATCCTATCCAGGCGGATGAGAGTAAGATATCCGATGAATCGAATTTAGAAGAAGAAAATATACAACCGATTACTTTTCCCACTCCTAAAAAGCATCCTTTATTTTCAACTAATCGAATAAATATCCTCAGCAATAAAACGATAGCTCTACCACCATTAAAAACAATTCTGACCAAGCAGAGATCTCGTCTGGATTCATCAAACCGGAGTTTTGGGGATATTTCCTTCAACAGATCTCAAAACAGTCAGCTTCAAAATCAAACAGAATCGGCAAAAAAATTGGATTCGACTATGAAATCAAGCCAGGAAAGTCAATTTCAAGCTGACCAGAACTGCAACGTCCGAAAGATTCCAATGAAAAGTAATAACAAAGAAGAATCAGCATCAGCAAGTACTGTTAACATTCCTAAACCATCCGATTATCTGAAGAACCTAAAATTCACAACACAATCTAATAAATTTGACACACAGAACAAATCGAGTCCAAATAGAATTCAAAATAGTCGGACGAATCAGAGTCAACAAACATCAATTCTCAAGAGCCAGGTTTGTAAGAGAAAGCTGAATGAAGCTGTCCAAGACATTGATTTAGATACGAGCCAAAGGAAAAAGGTAGATGTTTTATTTTCAGAATTAAATGGTTTGACCAGATAGACGTTAAAGCCGATTTCTATCAACCAATTTTCTTGCCTCATAATCGAAGGATATATCCTGATTCCTTTTCCCACATTTCTTTGAAATAAACTACATCGGGGTGCTTAAGGCAATAGCCAGCTGGATAATTAAGTCCAAGCTTGTGCTGGAATGCCGAGAGCACCTGGAAACCTTGGCTGGCAGAAAACGGGTGGGGGCCGGGGCCACACGGGGGTTGAAAGGAATTAAACAGCTGCTGCACTCGCTAGAGAGGGCTCGGTTATCCTCCTTTTCGGGCCAGAATCGGGAGTAAGGTTGAACAAATCGGCAATGAAGGGCGTAATTGAAAAATGGATCCTTGCACAGCACACTCAGCAATGGAACGAAACTTCGGACCAGAGGCATAGTAAGTTAATGATGGGGCAGCCCTGCCCCTCACTAACTGAAGAAGTCCTACTACTGAGTAGGAGCTAGTAAGCTCAGGGCAGCAACTGGCCTACTAACCGGACACTGTACCCTGAAAAAGCACCTGCACAACATGGGGATTCTCCGAGAATACCCTGTGGGTAGGCAGACGAAACTGTTTCACATATCATATTTGACTGTCCAGCACGCACACGATGGAGACTTCACTATGGGGACGACGCAACACGACCCTAAGTGCCAGAAACCGTCACTGAAACCCAGTCAAGGGCCTAATCCTATACTTGCTAGGAAAATGGACCTTATGTAGGTAATAAACCGACAAGGTAGTGGGGATGTTACATGAGACCCATATAATGTCAGCGGTGCAGGACTTAGCTCGGTTAAGTGAACCTGAGCTGCAGGGAATCGACTAAGAGACCCTATGGCAGCTAGCAACCCGATCTCAATGCCATCAACCATGAGACCCTGTCAGCTAATAGGAGACCGACCGAGGTGCAATAAAAGCTTCTCTTCGGCTACTCGCTCAATCGGTCTAACACACACGAACAAACATCGAGTTGACTGTGCTGTGTGCTAGTTGTTAAATATACTAATGATTAAACATCAACAAATGTTTTCTTCGCCATCAAAAAGAAATCCATAGCCATGTCGAATGACATCCGAAGGAGCTCTAGGAAACTTAAATCCGATGTGATACGCATTGTTATACCAGCACCACCTAGGAAAATCCTTAAGAACTCCAACCCTCTATGATGCAGGAACCTTGAGCGATGTTCATGGCGTTGTTCATCCTTTTGTCGTAAGAGGCAGTCGAGGGCTGCGACTACTACTACTTACATGACACCATTAACAACTGATACATTAAACCTACGTCGTTAATAGTGGCACGTTATAGGCTGCTTCCCATTCCTCGATTCTCTCTTACGACAAAAGGATGAACTTAATGAATATCGATCAAGGTTCCTGCATCGCAGAGGGTTGGAGTTCGTACGGATCTTCCTAGGTGCCGCTGGTATCACTGCGTATCATTTACATCGTCACTATCAGATCTAAGTTTTCTAGAGCTCCTTCGGATCATTGAGTGGCTATGGTAGTATGGTACGCTGATGATTGCTAACAAGCATGCAACCAGTATGTATCTGTCCTGAATGGCACTTTTTCTCTTTGGAGGCGCTTTGGGCCATGACGTGGCTTACTTCGAATCACGGAGGGAATATTTGTTGATGGTTTAATCGACAAATATTTCGCCCTTTGTCATTTAGTCTGTGAAGTAAACCAATTTGTTGTAATAAAGAATAGGTCTTTTTAAGATGAACCTTCCATGTTTTATGTTAATTAGCAAGTATACAACCACAATTAAATCATAAAATTTTACGATCTCAGGAGAAAAATGTAAACTTTGCAAGTCCAATACAGCAACAGATAGAAATAAATCAGATTTCTTCGCCAGAAGGACCCAGTTTGAATTTATCTTCTCCAGTGAGTATATCTTCGAATAGGATGATGAATGCATCTTTAGAGGGAAATATGTGGATGTCGACTTCCGACAGAAATAGCGGTGAATATTCGGGTTTAGCGTGAGATAGTTGATTCAATTGATAATTTTCAGGTGAATTTCAAATGGGCCGTTCAGATTTCCGTTTTCCACACACCAGTAAGCGATCTCTCTAACAATATATCATAAATACTTTATACTTAAAATTTATATTTAATTGATTTCAGATGAAACCCAGTCCGACAAAAATGATTTCAACATACCCCAAGGTAAAAATAACTATATCTTATAAATCAATCAAAATTGTTGTGCGAAATGAAACAGTTACCAAGCCTAACCAGAAGGGAACTGATTCTGCACATCATAAAAACTTTGAGTGGTCTCCTCAGAATACCCAGAAGTTTCTAAAACCATAATCAAAGCATCAATCATATAAAATTTATCTGGGTTGCTTTTTTAATGTTTTGTCACTGATGCTATATAGGCAATAGCCAGCTGGATAATTAAGTCCAAGCTTGTGCTGGAATGCCGAGAGCACCTGGAAACCTTGGCTGGCAGAAAACGGGTGGGGGCCGGGGCCACACGGGGGTTGAAAGGAATTAAACAGCTGCTGCACTCGCTAGAGAGGGCTCGGTTATCCTCCTTTTCGGGCCAGAATCGGGAGTAAGGTTGAACAAATCGGCAATGAAGGGCGTAATTGAAAAATGGATCCTTGCACAGCACACTCAGCAATGGAACGAAACTTCGGACCAGAGGCATAGTAAGTTAATGATGGGGCAGCCCTGCCCCTCACTAACTGAAGAAGTCCTACTACTGAGTAGGAGCTAGTAAGCTCAGGGCAGCAACTGGCCTACTAACCGGACACTGTACCCTGAAAAAGCACCTGCACAACATGGGGATTCTCCGAGAATACCCTGTGGGTAGGCAGACGAAACTGTTTCACATATCATATTTGACTGTCCAGCACGCACACGATGGAGACTTCACTATGGGGACGACGCAACACGACCCTAAGTGCCAGAAACCGTCACTGAAACCCAGTCAAGGGCCTAATCCTAATCAAAGCATCAATCATATAAAATTTATCTGGGTTGCTTTTTTAATGTTTTGTCACTGATGCTATATTTTTATATTCTTTTGAAGGTTCCATATTTGGAGATACAAGCAACACAGAACCTTCATTTGGATTTTGCTTTGGTGGTTCATCTAAAGCAAGTGGTGGACTATGGGATTTGTTTGGATAATTTCTGGAGTGTCTATTCATATTATTTGAATCCATTACAGGTTGAACTGTTTCGATTTCTTTTATTACTGTACTGAGTGCATTTAAGTTCAAAATAATTGATAACTATATTAAATAATGAGAAATATTATAATAAATGATGAATTCTGAATTGTATCAATAAATTATAATTATGAGATTACATTCTTGTTTCAGTTATTCTAATTCCACTGCATCGGTTTTTCTGATCAAAAGAGTATTGTTAGGGACTTGGAAGTAGTATACACAGGATATTTCACTTCATATATAGGTAAATATACTACCTACTTATACAATATTGAGGAATAATATAATATTATGATATACCATGTCATCTAATGCACAAGACCAAACACAATAAAATTATCCAATAATCGAAATTGCTTAGGAAAGCTAATTCGGAATTGATTATATAATTATGGATAAAATGAGAATTCAATGAATAAACATGATTCTAAACAAGATGGAATAAATTATTAAAACAATCATCTACTTGCATTCCTCATGATAAGGATCTAACATACGTAAATCTCTCCAAGTGGGTGGAAGATTTCCTCTCAAATGATTACCACACCTCTTACAGGGTGCATTAAATAAATTTACATAACTATGAAGCCAATGCATGAAGGATCTCACAGCCAATTCTGGCATTGTAGGTGAATAAAAGTGACACATCGCTGCATGACAATTTTCAGTTACTTTTCTGAATACTTTATATCTTGATTCCGTCCATAGGTCTGTTGATTCACTATGTGCTTTAACAACTACCCATTCTATCATCAGACCTTTGAAGGCTATCATAGCTTTAAAGACTCTCCCAAGCGACGCTTGAATTACAGGATTTGGTACAAAAGGCCTATTACAAATTATGGTTACATCTGGGAGAAGCCTATCAATACCAGTAATAAGATTTTCTATTACTTCCGGAGGAACATTGTGAAGGCTAGTGTGTGTTTTTCTTCTCTTAGTTCCAAATGTTTTGTAGGTTTTATTGAATGAATTTGAAGAAAGTATGTTACTTGCTATTGTACTATATTCTCTTATTTTATCAGTCCATTTATAACTATTAACTAAATGTCCATATAATTGTTGCCTTTCTAATGTTGTTTCTTGAGATAAATGAGTACTGTTTCCCAAGCTGAAGGGTCCTGGTGGGGTAGTTAAAGTTGAAACCGCATTTTCTACATCTCTGAGATTGTTATTGACAAGAGTGAGTAGATCTTGTAGTTCTAATATAAATTTGTTCTCTTTGCCTTCGTCTCCATGGTCAGCACGTAGACCACTACTTAAAGATTCGAACACGCTACGTACGTTTGAACGTAATACCTTAGCATTGTTCAATGCTACATTTAATTGTTCGATATCTCGTTCCATTATTAAATAATCAACAGAAAACAGAGTAGAATCACAGATGTGGTAGAATCGACTCGACAAATTTAACCACAGAACCTAACCTAACGATATATTCTGTGAATTTAACTCTAATAGAAGATTCTATGGTCTCTGACTCTAACCTTAAAAATATATATTTACCATTCTATTCTATGCATGTTATCACAGAACAGAACACTAATATATGTTCAAAAGTCGGAGCTCGGGACCATAGAAAATATATAAATTAGGCAATCCACTAATGTCCCTAGTAGTGTTGTGAGTGTGGAAAATGTCTTAAATACTCCTCTGATAAATACTGAAAAATGTCCGAAAATTATCATAACTTCTAAAAACAGTCGACATTTATAGTTTTTTAGTATTTATCGACATTATCGAAAATGTCTGGATAAATATCACACTGTGTAAATATCATAAATAGGGTTGCCAACTCCGAGCGATTGGAATATAGGACAATGAGATGCCAATTATGCAAACATTTTTCAAGAAGTTTATTTCTTTCTACTTGGATCGAAGATGCTAAACGATTTGTGATGCGATTAGACAGGGTTTTTTTTAAGCAGTTTGTTCTTTTCTACTTGGATCGAAGATTCCTAACGATCTGTGAACCAATTGGGAAATTATACAAAGTTTTTTCTAAACAAGTTAATTTTTATTATTTAACAGTCTAATTAAATCGATTTTTCTAATATTAATTCTTAATTCAGAACCTGGCTCCTGTCCTTCATCTCAGATACTCAATAAAATAACATGATAATATCTCAGTGGGCGCGTTCCAGTAAGGTCTCACAACGACCACGCGCACGACCACAGAACTGCGCAGACGACTCTACGAACGTTGCGATCGCCTAGTGGAACTTAGCCATTCAGTGGCGTAACGTACACCCCCCCAGACCCCAAGTTGGGGGGGGGGGCGGGGTTTGGGGTCCCGGGAGTTGAACCCTTTATTTAATTTTTACACTACTTTTGAGGAACGTTACGCCACTGATCTCATTCAATGATATGTTATTTGTTATTTCCAATTGGCCATGAAAAATTAGAATGCCTCAAATTGTCCTGTTATTTTAACTTAACATGTGACGATTGTCAGGGGCGGATCGTGAATTTTTGGGGCCCTGGGCTAATACTACTTAGGGGCCCTCAAAAAACTGTATTCTTGAGTGATGTAGGTGTACTGTATAGGAAGAAAATAGCACAATAAAATATTTTATTTATTTAATATGACTTAATTGTGTACGCCAACAGCAACTGTATCGCAAAAGAAACTAACAGGTTATGTGTCGTTATCTCATGTAAAATATAATGAAGAATTCGAGGTCAAATTTGATTCTGTCCGGCCGGCCCTTATTGCCACGATAACTTGAGAACGGAAAAAGGTAGCAACTTGAAATTGTCAGGATAGGTAGCGTGTCCCAATACGACAGACGAGTTCATTAATGGGAATAATCGGCCCAACGATTTCTGAGTAATAATTTTGTTTTCAACCATTACTAATCTGATCCAATTGAAACTTGATGAGTGTTTGAAGAATACAAACCTACGGCTGTTTGTGAAATTTTGTGAGAATTGTATTGATAGAAAATTTTAAATTAATTATTAAAAAATATTTTTTATGTCACGATAACCTGAGAACGGAAAGAGATAGCCACTTGAAATTCTCAGGGGTATGGTTGTGCATCTGAATGCGACATTTGAGTTTGTTTGTAGGCATAATCGGCCAAACGGTTTTGGAGTTATACCCATCCGATAGTTGGTTGTGAGCACTAATATTGAATCCGACACAACTCAGTTTCCTCCTATTATTATTCCATCTGTGACCGCTACTGAAATCAAGACGATAATGGATGGATTCCCGGATAAATCGACGGTCGGTGATGATCAGATCCCTTCATTTCTTTTGCGAAAATGCAGCTCAGCATTTGCTGGACCCCTCCATCCCAGTAAACATTGATGCATCTCAGTAATATAGCTGAAACATTTCACGTGTAACATGAAACATTTCATTCATAGGGGTAGAGATGTTTCAGAAACATCTACGAGATCGCTTATGTCCAAGGACATTTATGCTTCAGTGGAAACATATCTCAGAAAACGTCTCAGTAACATATCATTGAAACATATAATATATGTTTCAATGATATGTTACTGAGACGTTCTCTGAGATATGTTTCCACTGAAGCATAAATGTCCTTGGACATTAACGATCTCGTAGATGTTTCTGAAACATCTCTACCCCTATGAATGATATGTAACGTAGATATTATCTACGTTACTTTTAACGTTAATTTGGTCTCATTGCAATATACCAAGGATATGTTACAGACCGATTTTTCACTGGAACAAAAACATTCTTGATTCTACTTCAATCTTCAGGTGTTTCATTAGGTTTGTACCAAATCAAGAAATTATCGGAGAATGCATCGTCAGGATTCGGAGCAGTATAAAAAATGTGACTTTTCTACCTACTGCTCCGAATCATGACGCTGCATTGTACGATAATCTCTTGATTTGGAACAAACCTATCGTAAAAAGAGTAAATATACAACATTACACTTAAATCCTTGGTGTCAACAAGAATACTATCGAAGGTTCTAGTCAATATATTAAACAAATGTTATCAAATCGAGTTTTTATTCATCATTTATGCAAAGGTGTACAACAAAACCTGGAATCGAAATATTAAATAAAAATATATTATATAGCACAAAAATTTAATAAAATGAAAACAACTTATTCTTTCGTCGTTGCTCATCCATGATATAATATAAATATGTTATTAGAAAAGTTATCAAAAAAAAAAAATCAAGTAAGTATGATATTATAAAGAATTCACCTCCTTCCTTATCACCGCTGGATGAAACCATATATTTATTAATCACTTATTAGTTTCAAAGAGTATGAACTAATTTATCCTATCGCACAATGATGAATGAAACTTAAAAACTGCCAAAACTTCTACTTTCCACCAAATTAAATGATCATCAACAGACATAACCTACACTTCTAACCACGCGTAATCTGTGATCCATGGGTCTGTCCGCTGTCCCTCAGAACACCAATGGCTGCCCGCATCCGTCTACCGCCAACCAATCAGAATCAGCAATCAGCATTCATTATTTGACATTTGACATTAGGCTTATTAAATCTTTCAGACAAGATTTATTCTTGAATATATATTCTTGAAGAGATAATGATATATATTTATACGTATCATTGTCGTTTGACGGAAAACTGAAAAAAAAAATGTTGGAAAGGCTAATGTACCTATACTTGAATAAATAATTTAATATACATATTTCACCGATATTGCTTTTTTTTAGAGGCCGTGTTACATTCAAACATTTCCGTTAGATTACTGGAATGTTTTCTAATGCCCACATAATATACCTATATTATATGTCTCATATTTCATGTCACTGTGATATATCACTGATGATGCGAAGCGATGTTCCATATAAACATTTGCGAGATGTTCATGAAACATAACTTTGCAATGTTTCAAAATGCTTCACCCATATCTCATATGAAATGTTTCTGTGATATATCATGTTTACTGGGATCGTGTTCTGACTATTAGCCTACGCACTTCTACCTTTCCCAATAGATGGAAGAGAGCTCGGGTTATCCCCATATTCAAGAAAGGGGATTCATCTCTCGTGGAGAACTACCGACCTATTTCAGTGCTACCAAATTTTGCCAAGGTTTATGAGGGGGTATTATATTCAAATATTTATCATCATGTTAAGCCCCATTTGTCTGAAAATCAGCATGGTTTCCTAAGAGGTAGGTCAACGGTAACTAACTTGGCAACATTATCACAGAATCTTGCTGAGGCTCTCGATGATGGAGGTCAGGTGGATGTAATCTATACGGATTTCTCACGTGCTTTCGATACCATTGATCACGCGCTACTCTTGAGCAAACTTTCATCATTCGGCTTCACTCATTCTTTTTTGAAACTGATGAATTCATATTTGAGGGGAAGAAAAAATTACGTGTTCTATAATGGCTTCAAATCTTTCGAGTATGAGCTCAGAACTGGCGTTCCCCAGGGGTCTAATCTGGGTCCCTTATTGTTCGTCATTTTTATAAACGACTTGTTGTGCTCACTTGGTTGCAATGCTTTAGCCTATGCGGATGATTTGAAGCTCTTCTTGAAGATATGTCGCATTGCTGATATTTTGCGTCTTCAGTCGTGTCTGGAGTTTGTCCACAGTTGGTGCCTGAGAAATGGTCTGATTCTGAATTTGAGGAAGTGTTTTAAAGTGACGTACACGAGAAAAGCTCAGCCTCTCACCTTTGATTACCATGTAGGTGAGCATTTGATTGCTTCTGGGGACCGCATTCGTGACCTAGGAGTCCTGTTCGACAGTGAATTAAGTTTCATTCCACATGTTGAGGAGGTCTGTGCCTCTTCTTTTAGGTCACTGGGATTCATGTTCAGGTGCTTCGGGGAATTCGATGATTTATCTGCTCTTAGAAGCGTTTACTTTTCGCTTGTGATAAGTAAATTGGAATATGCCAATTTGATTTGGTTTCCAATATATGGTTCCCATCTTGCACCACTAGAGCGAATTCAGAGGAAGTTTTTGAAGTACATCTTGTTCAGAAGGACAGGAAGGTATCCCGAGCGTGGTGCTGACCTTTCCGGTATCATGGGAGAGATGAGAATTACAACCCTCTATGCGCGCCAGAGTCTACAGAGCGCAAAGTTCATCCATAAGCTCCTCAGCGGAAAGATTGACTGCTCTTTCCTGCTCTCACGAATTGATCTTCTTGTACCAAGAATGGTGACCAGGCATCCGCTGGCGTTCGTCCTGCCTACTCCTCGTACCAACATACTCCAACGGGCACCTGTATATCGAGCATGTGATAGTGCTAATAAACTGAGTTACAATGTGTTTTCATAGTGTTTTGAGTTCCGGGCTTTTTCTGAGTTGCAATGTTTATATGGAAATGTTTTATTTTATTTTAAGTTATCGGTGTATTATTTTAATGTTACCCTGTAATTGGGAATTCTCCTGTTGGGTATAATAAATCATTATTATTATTATTGCCTCAATAACTCGAAAAATACAAAACCGATCCAATTCAAACATGGTTTTTAGTTCTGTAGAGCGCCAACACGAAAATTCTTTCAAAATCTCGTAAGGATTGTATTACAAGAAAATTTTTAAAAAATCATCGAAAAAAAATCGATAAATCAGAAACTATTCATCCGACATGGCTGAGCTTTCAGAACCTAACTCTACTACCAAGGTTCAAGTTTTGAACATGATCGGATCTATATTGTTGGATATCCGAGTAGACTTGTGTGAGTTCAGAAGCTGGATGGGTGACCGTTGCCTTGATAACTCTCGAACGAAAATATGAGATAGGAACTTGCAATTTTCAGGGTAGGTTGCGCATTTGAATGGGAGAGTTAAGTTCGCTATGTCCATAATCGGCCCAACGGTTTTGGAGTTATACCCATCTGGAATATTATTTACTCGATAACTCAAAAAATATAGACTCGATAGAATTGAAGCTTGCTAAATAGTTGTAGAATATCGATTTGTCCGTTCTCCTGAGAACGGACAATAGAATTCACCATCGTAAATTCGATTACCAGTGTCCAATACAGGAGAATGGTCTATAGAACATACGCACAAAAGCTCCTGACTTCACAGTCAGTGCTTGTTTGATTTTCATTAACTAAATTAAATCTCTACAAAATATCTTCCCGAAAAATAATTAGAATTGCACTCTCTTCGTTTCGTTGAAAATATCATCATAATTATTTTTTATCGATTTGACGGCATCATAGTGACAAGACCATCCGGCCTGACTTTTTACGATTCTTACAAAATTGCACATGCATCTTTGAGTTTGTATTCTACAACTACACACAAAGTATCAATTCGATCGGATCTGTATTGGTAGAAAACAAAATTATTACTCATAACGCATTGGGCCGATTATGCCCATTAACAAACCTGTCCGTCGTACATATTGGGACCTACCCTGAAATATTCAAGTCGCTATCCCTTTCCGTTCTCAAGTTATCGTGCCAACAGCCGGTCGGCCGGACAGAATCAAATTTGATCTCGAATTCTTAATCAGGGAGTTGAACCCAATCATTCGAGACAATTTTCGGCAAAAATATCGAAAACTAATGATATTTGGGTAAAATGACAACAATGACGCTGTCAGCGTGTTACTTTGGCGATAAGAAGTCTCCCTCATAGACAAGAGATATATATATATATATGGTCTCCCTATAGGTAGTAATAGACCATGGACAAGAAAACAAGCAACGGGGAATTCCCTGTTCTGTTTGATAGACGCGCACACTGTTTAATATATTTCAGATTTGCCAACCTTGTTATTACAATTAATTTTTAGTTTTAGATATATTCTTTAAAATTTGATTTCTATTATTTTCAATGTGGCTGATGGTGGGCCCTTTGTATCCACGGGGCCCTGGGCCGGAGCCCATAATGCCCATACGTAGATCCGCCCCTGACGATTGTCATATTTTTCCGCAATGTCCGTAAATACTTAAATACTCAAAATGCTCGACCTTGGGGGAAGTTTTTGGGTGAGGCCTAATCCACATCTGACTGTCAGATGTGGATTAGGCGATTAGGCCTACTGGGGATACCACGAAAAAAAAACCCGCCGATTACTCTACCTCATGGTGGGTGTGTTGAGTATTTCTGCTGAAACGTATACGGCGCTCGGGCGCTCCTACGCCGAAACTATTAATTTTAGGGAAAAAAAGGTTGACTTAAATTGTAGGAAATTTTCTCTACTTATATTTTGTGTGAATATGTTTTTCCTGTAAAATGCGTCGGAAAGGAGTTATTATCAAAGAATTGCTTTTGGGCGCCATTTTTTCAATATGGCGGCGCGAGCGGCAAACATATGAGGTGGCAAAGTTGAAATTTCGAAAGAGCATACCAATTTTCAAAACTCCCGGAAAACTTTCCAAGTAAAAATACTAAATGACTGTACTACCATGATAACTCTTGAACGGAATGAGCTAGACAATTTTCAGAGTAGGTTTGGGATATAAATATCTCAGTTAAGTTTGTTATTGGGCAAAATGGTGGTTTCAGAGTAACGAAAGAAAAAAAAATTCACACTTTTGCGTGTATGTTCTGGGGAACATCGCGTTAATATTTTGCCAAATGTCTGTAATTTTCGAATTTTTTTGCAGAAAATGGTTTCAAACGATTGGGTTCGACACCCTGATGAAAATTTCGAGGTCAAATTTGATTCTGTCCGGCCAGCCGTTGTCACGATAACTTGAGAAAGGAAAGAGAATTTTAAGAGTAGGTGGCGCATCCCAATACGACGGACAAGTTCGTTAATGGGCATAATCGACCCAATATGGTTTTCGAGTAATAATTTTGTTTTCAACCAATACGAATCCCATCGAATTGAAACTTGGTGAGTGGTTGTCTAATACAAACCTAAGGACGTCTGTGAAATTTTGTGAGAATCGTATCACTAGAAAGTTTTAAAAAAATATTATTTATATCACGATAACCTGAGAACGGAAAAAGATAGCGACCTGAAATTTACCGGTTAGGTTGTGCATCTGAATGCAACATTTGAGTTTGTTTATAGGTATAATCGCCCAACTGGTTTTGGAGTTATACCCATCTGAAATTTGGTTGTTGTTTCCTAAATAACTCGAAAAATACAAAACCGATCCAATTCCAACATGATTACTAGTTGTAGAATACCAATGCAAAAATTCTTGCGAAATTTCGTGAGGATCCATATCACTAGAAATTTTTCAAAAAATCATAAAAAAATTCTTTATCTGACATCGCTGAAATTTTGCGAGAAAGGAAGATAGGAGATAGGGACTTGCAATTTTCAGGGTAGGTTGCGCAACCGAATGGGAGGGTTAATATCGTTTTTGAGCATATCGGTCTAACGGTTTCGAAGTTATTCCGACCTGGAATATTATTTCCTCGATAACTCAAAATATTTAGACTTGATCGAATTGAAGTTTGGTAACTAGTTTTAGAATATCGACATAAACACGTGTGTAAAATTTTGTGAGAACATTAACCCTAAAAAAATTGTTTCAAGCTCCTGACTTCGCGTCAGTGCTTGAACCATATGATATATTGACTTATATTGATCCAAATACAAGCCATGTTTAGTCTTATATGACTTTTTTGTCTTAAATGGATCCTAACTAAGCTGATTAAGTCAAAATCAAGTCAAATGTTAGGGACATTTCATACTTCGAAAAGAAAGGAGGCAAAGTTTGACTTGATTTTGTTGTAATTTGGTTAAATAAACATAGTTTTGATTTAAATTTCAAGACAAAAGTAAATTTTATTTTCTGGGGTGCTTACTGTGCCCGACAAAAATGTTTTTAGAATAAATGTGAGAAAAATTATCTGTCCTTCGCCCCCCCCCCTAAGGATGGGGGCGCTGGGCACGGGCCCCGTGTGCCCATATGGTAAAGACGGTATTGCTGATATTGAAGTAGATTCAGAAAACATATGGTATTTCGTGTTACATACGTACTAAATCAGCGTAAATAAATACTTTTATTTCTCGCTTGTTTCACGGCTTCCATGTTTGTATTAGATGGACAGTCAAATAAGTATCTAATCTAATCTTTTTTGACTTCATCATTTTGTTTGTGGCTCTTGAATAATTACCATATATATTTTTAGGAAATGAAGTGAAAAATATGTATGCCAAAGTCAATACAAAATTATAAACCTGAGCGGAGAACAGAATTTCCTAGAAGTTTTCTTAAATATATTTGCATTGATTCATTTCGCGATAACTTTTTGTTCCTCAGGATTTATTAATCATGCCAGAAATTGTTTTTGTTGAAATAGAAAAAAAAATTTCTATTTACAATCTATCGATTTTGCGAAGTAGTTTCTATCGATATTGCTCTCGGCAACACTTGTTACGATTTCAACTAATTCTCTCTCAGCGCAAGTCGCATAAAAGAACTTCGTTCCAAATATGTAGCATTACAAAAATGAGACAATTAATACTTCAAACGTAGAGTGATCAATATATTATTCCCAAATTTCATCACTCTTCACGCGAGTCGGCTTTACTTGATAATGCCGAGAACTATAATCAAATATGTAAGCTACTGCGGTTGTCGGAGATGTTATATACAATAAAAAAAAAATGAGTATTCATGAATCTCGTTTACAGTGAAACCAACAATCACAAGAATTGGAAAGGATAACAAGGATGGATAAAGAATATAGAACATGTCAAGACGAGGAATCAAAAATAACAGTCATTTTAAAATGTAATACACATACAACTGTTTATTAAGACATGTAAATCAGTCCTCTTTTTTAAATGACGGACAATATACCTAAACTTTCGGAAGCAGGTGGTCTCGAAAACAAAACAGTATCAATAATATTGAAAAAAAAAATAAAAACACAATAGTAATATTAGTAGATGAAACAGTAAAAAATTGTATTGAATAGATTATAAGAGAAAGATGGTGCATATTTGAAATTTGTGGCAACACAGGATACTCAGAGAGTGAAGTGAGGAAAAAATCGGATTCAACTGTTTCGGACTACAATATTTGTTTCTAAAATTACCAGCAATTGAATTAGATCAATTTTTACTAGTTTATTTTCTACGAATCATTCGTAACGTAACCAGATCCAAAAATACCTATTTTAAAAAAGTGTCAAGTTGGACGAGTCAAAAACCGGGGGATTTCTGCAGATGAACTTTAACAAAATCAACTTGGATCAATAAATTATACATTTCTGGTGTTTCTTGGTTAAATACAATTCAAAAAGCAACTACAGAAGATTGGTAAAGAACAATTTTATGACGAATGTGTGCATGGGTGCTAATTACCAAAGTTTAAATTACAAGCGGGGTAAAACAACAATCTTCGTAAAATTCATCATGAAATTTTGGATTGTGGCTTGAATAGTGTTTGTTGTCAGAATTCAATTGTCTAGCACCTGTTGCATAATTTCTATATATACAAATTAAATAGGTTATCGATTACCAAAAATTAAATATAATAACATAGAAGAATAGAATCTTATAAACCAGAATTTGATTCCGTGTACAAACTAAACATTGAATTAAAACAACTCATTTCCAGCTTAAATGAACGTTCTGTTTCGAGCTGATTCATTGTGTTCTCAAAATGATCATTGTTTTAGAAAACAGAGTACATGCTTTTTGGACTCCTAATATTACTGCTAAAATACATCACAATGCAAAATGCACTTGCAGGAATAAAACATTATGATCGAATTATTATACATATAATATAAACTCACTCGTTTCATGATTATCGGTTTTCGTACCACTGCATGAGCGGAGTACAATCCCCTCCATACCCAACGTGAGCAGAGCTAGCTGTTAACAGGTGCCTGCCCCCGCTCAAAGTGCCAAATCTATGCTTATACAGGAATGAATATTCTTTTCAATAAAAAAATCAATTAATAATGCACTGATGTGACACCTGGTATATTGGGTTTTAAAAAGACAATTGAAAAAAACATGTAACACATGCAGATTGAAGCTTAACAATACAAACACTTGGAGCTTCAACCTACATCAAGATTAACCAAAAAAATAATAGAAAAACTAAGCAAGCGCTAAACCCTACGATGAAATCAGACGCCAGACAAGGGCACGCTTGCCCTAACAACATATCATTTCAAAAACATAAAAACGTAACTTCCACAATTTAATTTAAAAAGTAATTAATAAACAAATTTACATTTAAAAATTTTGAAAATTCCAACATAGTATAAGAGCATCAATTAACTCAACAAATATAAAAACGAATGCAGATAGGTAATTAATTAAATTAGTTAGATAAGGGACATCATTTTGTTGTTGCTGTTGGGATATGCTATGAAGAGGTCGTAGGTACACACCAGCAGGCACAAGACGTGTGCACACCTACTTGTAGCTAGACGAAGGGCCACTTGCACTCAGTTCACCGTGGGTTTGCACAGTCCGATCACTTAGCTCCAGGAGCTATAGGAATCCTGGTACCATGCCTGCTGATCTCCGTTGATGTCCATTCCCAGCGGCTGCTGCTGTAGGGGCTGGCTACCCCAGTTACTCTGATATCTGCGCTTTGTCTCCCCCTGGTTCTGGTGACCCCCGTCGAATTTTCGTTTACCTGCTGAAACATCACCTGCGCAACAAATGGAAAATTTGAATAATCCAAAAAAAAATACGAAGAAGGTGGGAGTGAATGAATTACAACCAAATAACCAAATTTTAATTCCATAATAACTGGAACTGGTTCTTGAATATTTGCCGAACAAAAAGAACTATGATCTGCACAACAGAACAGCACTTCCATTGAAAAAATACGAGAAACCAATTTCAAAAAGCCAAATATGTGTCCCATTAATGATAATTTCAGTCCTTAAAGAATGAATTGAAGGCAAATGAAGTTTCATTATATCCGAATTTTTATACCAAGGAAAATTCTTTTTCCATTTAAGACTTTCCTCAAGATGTTGGATAGAGGGGTACGTACCCTTCTTAATATTTTCAAAATGTTAGATGTATTTTCAACTTTGTGAGGAAATTGACGATATCGCTTACAAGAAACACTTTTAAGGTTATAAATACAATGTAATTCAAGCAATTCAACATATGATTTGAATAGAATAAATTGAATTCATCACATTTGTGGGACCTGAAAATCATTAAAATTGCTGCGAATAATTTATGACAGTAATACCTAATCAATTTGTTATTTGGTTGTAATAAAAAATTAGAAAGAAGATAGGAATGAAAAATAATAATAATACAAAAACAATTTCGTCAATTTTCCTAACAAAGCTTCCAAAAATAAAAAAAGGGCATTGATATATTTTCAAGTAAATAATTTTTTTTAAAGGAAAGTGGGTTTATGGAAAAAGAACAAAATGAGGGATACCTTCGGACAATTATTCTCAATAACTCTCCTACCTCCATTCGCTGCAGTTACAACAAGACAACTATGCAACGGCTAACAAAACTGGAAGGAAATTAGGTATATTAGGATACAGGTTATGATCGGGAAGGAATGAGTAACAGTTTCATTTTCTGGTTTCATTTCAGATGAGTTGCATCCAATGCTAGACTTTCATTTAGTGGTGATTTCATTGTTTAAACTCATTATATGCTATCGGTATAGGAAAACGATGGTACGACAACTAAGAAAATAAAACCATACAATGCATTGTAATAATTCATTGCAAGGGTAAAATTTTTTTCATGCAAAATGTTATAGAAAAAGTAATTGAATGTTTTTGAATGAGGAAGCATAGTGTGAAAAGGCATAGAGTTTTGAGTTGCTCGGCTCTTAAACTCCAATTATATAGAGAAGGAAAAGAAAGTTTTGCAAAAAAAATACCGAATCATTGAAGTACATGTACGCATTGCGAGATTTCCTAGTTTCCTAATAAAATCCATAGCGTTTGTAATGTAGATGTCCAGACAGATCATAGAGTTTAATTAATGTGGTCGGTGAAATTGCATATTATACGATATACCGCCGTATTCACAAAGCATTCAATCTCCTAACTGAGGTCCCCAGTTAAGGACGTGACAATTAACGTGAAACAGGCCTGTTTCACCACCGTTAAATACGTTAGAGGTTGCGATTCAAATTTATCCTTTACTGAGGACCTCAGTTAGGTTAGGACTCAACGGAGATTGAATGCTTTGTGAATACGACGGGTTATGTTATAAATTTGATGAGAATTAGGATACTTTTCAATGTGTGCCATAGGCGATGATGAAATTTTGCTTAATCTTGTAGTGGAATGTATTTGATATTGGACGAAAATCAATGTTTTAATGGTGGAATATTTTTGTTACAAATATTGCATTAAGAACAAAATTATAAGAATTAAGTGCGTATAGAAGTTTCAAGCATCAGATGATACAGCTTTTCTGATATTCCATAAAACAGATATACAGAAACGTTTATCTTATACTATAAGAAAGAGTACAGGAGTGTATTAGCACATTGTGAAATCTTTAAACGCTTTTAATTTTGTATCTAAGCCGAATATGGGAAAATGATAAATAGAAAAAGTGTTTGATGGTCAAAATGAATGTACAACTAAAGGCTCACCCTGTATAGGCAATATTCAATGTCTCTGAAGCTTTAACTTTTATATACAAAACACAATAAATAAACGAAGAAAATTATATCAAGCCGTCAATAGCGGCGTCCCTCAGGGTTCGGTTCTTGGGCCGATACTTTTTCTGTTGTACAGTTCGGATCTCCCTAGATGTTTTAAGTCCACATGTGCAATTTACGCTGATGACACGTAACTGTATAATTTTCCACTTCTCAATGCCTCAATTCTACAAGAAGATTTGGACAAGCTAGCTGTTTGGTGTCATGACTGGTTGCTGCCACTGAATCTTGAGAAGTGTCACATTTTGCATATAGGAAAAAATAATCCGCACGTTACCTATTTCATAGGGGGTCATCGTTTAACTCCAGTCACTGAACAACGTGATTTGGGTCTGACCATCTCCAGTGACCTAACGTGGACTGTTCATATTGCTTCTGTGACAGCCAAAGCCCGCCAACTGACATATTTGCTGCAGAAGACTTTCCGAGGCTCGGACAGGGTGGTTTGTAAGCTTCTATACGAGTCCTTCGTTCGTCCGGTCATGGAATACGCAGGATCAGCATGGTGGACTGCTCTTGTATCGGAGATAATTCGCTGGAATCCATCCAAAGATGGAACACAAGAATCCCTTACGGATCCTCTCGACCTGATTATGAGAACCGCCTCAAACTCGCAGATATGATTTCGTTTTCTCATAGACGCGACAGGGGTGATCTCATATTCACATACAAGTCCATGAAGGGAATTTTCGGACCACAGGTACAAGCTATATTTCAGAAGAATACCAACAGTCTTCGGGGTCATGGCTGCAAGCTTGCAAAGGAGAAGTTTAGAACTACTCAAAGACAGCTATTTTTGAGCAACCGAGTGTTTGATTTATGGAATGGGCTTCCGGCTTCGGTTGTGGACAGCGCATCGACAAATTCTTTCAAGAATAGCTTGGACAGTCTGAGACGTATTCAACACCAGTTGAGCTGATTCGAGGGCATTCGATTTGATTTTTTTTTTTGCTGATTATTTGGAGTTTATATTGAGTTTTCAGTGTTTTTGTTTTTTCTTTTCAATATGATTTGTGAACTGATGATAAGTCTGTACATTGGTCCATTTTTGGTGGTTCTTTTGGAGTTTATAGGCATAAGCCTCTACTCTTATTTGTATTTTAAATAAATAAATAAATTAAAATAATAATAATAATACAATGATTGAAATTGATAAATCATCGTCTTCCGTTTAAATCTCTACAAAGGTTTGTACGTTAAGGATTTTTTTGTGGTGCTACGCTTAAACTGAATGATTGAGACAAACCATCGAGTTCGCAATGAAATCATCTAAAATTTCATAAGGAAACTTGACGACAGTAGTTACCTGCATGGGTAAGCTTACTCCATACTTGGCTGGAAAAAGTAGACAACCTTACATTGGCGTTTTATTTACATACTTCGTTTCATTGGCAAAACATATGTTAAGGAAATGAACGACCTATACTATTGAATATTAGTATTTTTATTTATTCAAAGTAGTTCTGCAGGAGGGATGGGAGACGAGAACCCACATAGCACGATTCGTACATTTATTCATAACATACTCAGTGAAATTGGCATAAGACGACCCAGAAGGAATAGGAATCATTTCTTCACCTTGATTTGTTGGCAGTGTGGTAGCCTCACATCAAGAATGGAATTATATATTTGCAACAAATTATCGAAAAAAAAATTAGTAGTATTAGACGTCGCCGTAGCTGAATATACACTCCCCTACTTGTCTAGGCATCGACAAAATGAGATGGTGATGGTCCGTTTGTGGCAACTCGTTCCAAACAATTTGAACTTTGGGGATGAATTGTGCCAGTCTGTGGGGGATGGTGCAAAGCATCATATCCCACATATGTTCGATGGAATTTGAATCCAGTTGCACTCACGACACACTGCAGCCTATGAGACTTATTGGGTTATCCTGGTGATCTGTTATATCGCCGCCTGGATATTTGAAACCGAGTATCAGAAATACTTTCACTATCCATGCAGACCTTATTACCAATCTTTTAACCTGGCAGAATTCTCAACAAATATTACTGAAAAAATTCCACTCCCACTGCTGCCCTGACGGCCGGATATATGAAACCGAGTATTATAATTTCTTTTACTATTCATGCAGACACTTTTACCAATCTTTCAACGTGGCAGGATTGACAATAAAGATATTAATGAAAAAATTCCACTCCCAATGCTGCCCTGATGGCCGGATATTTGGAAGCGACTTTTACAATTTCATTTACTATCTATGCAGACCCTTTTACCAATCTTTTAACGTAGCAGGATTCTTAATAAAGATAAAGGTAACTAATTTCGCGATTTTTAGTTATCCACTAATTCACATAAAATATATCAAGCCGAATTAAGTGTACCATGATACCCATTTATGGGTTTCTCTTTGCACTCTTCTACGACTTTGCCTTGAACTTGGTTGGAAAGTTAAATTGGTCTCTGGACCACAAGTAGACCGGTCTGGTGGCCTTCCTGGACATCTGGGTTCTGAAGCAGCATATCTGGTCTCAGACAAGCTCGCTCAACAATTATTGGTCCTTCAGCTGAAGGAGCCGAAAGATGCCTCAAACTCTCCAGGTCAGACCTGAGAGTTCTAACAGCGGCGTATACGGGACTCTGCAGCATCAAAAAACAAGTAAGTTAGAGTTGGTCGAGGACTCTTGAGTGCAGACTATGCCTGGAGGACGACGAATTTATCGAGCATCTTATATGGGATTGCCCGACTTAGGACATGTTGATAATTTTATTCCTTCTGGATGTAATCCTTCAAAGTCACTGAGTATACATGTAGATTCTTTTAGGAAACTCAAATTATATCTGAATCATTCAAGACGAACAGCATTTTCTTATCACCAGGGGATGCATCAATATTGTTCCCATTTTCCGCCTTTCTTGTATAATAGATACCGCATTGCATTAACAAAATTGGGACACATTCGATGTAAGTAGATATCTCAGACTCCGAGGAACTCTTGGAGGATAGAGAAGATAGGTTTCACAAAACTCTGTTCAATTGATTTAATTCGATGGCTGTGAATTATTTGAAATCCCACATAAAATCGCAGGAAGAATTTCAGACATCACGTTGGTAAAATTTTAGAAGGTTCATGTTGGGTTTCACGAAGCTTCGATTAGCTTAATCGTGAATTTAATTCGATGGTTGTATGAAAAAAGAACTGAAAATCGACATAGAATCGCACTAATTCGGCAATTAAGAGCTGTCAAAGCTTTGTGAAACCCAATGCCATTCTCCTATTAATATTATTGTATGCAATATGTACATTTATTTCAATGGATTATTTGAAATCTTCAGTGAAATGAATTGAAAGATTTACATATAGATGCAACATCGAAAACTATTTTCTGTAAAAAATTCCATAAAACCTTTAATCATCTTAAGGGTTGTAACAAAAGGTTACCAATTAAAAAAAAATATCGAAACCGCCTGTTACAGCCCCCTGATCGCATCGAATTATCTTTTGCTAAATTTTGCAGATCTGAAAGCATACTGTTGTTTAGTTTTAATACCTTCATGAAGCCTTTGAAAATCGATGATTTAAGCCTCATATCAGGGACCCATTAATAGACGTAAGGTACTAGAAAAAAAATTATAGAATTATTTCAGACTAAATCGATGAGGGATCCCATTAAAAATTTATTCAAGCGAGAAAGAAACCTCAGTACTGAAAAATTTAAAAAAATAATTATAGTTGCGACAGACAATAATAAGCCCCATTTAGATGCGAACCAATCAGATGAAGTGATGAAGCGTTTCGAATTTTAGTGCGTTAAGTTGCGTTACTCTCTGTTCGTTAATGCGCAATATCAGGTGTCCGGATACTCCAGACATAAACATCCGGTTCTCAATTCAGAACCTACTGTAGTTTGTCTGTAGCGTCTCAGACAGCCTGTAGATCTGATGTATGGTATTTGTGTTAGATCTAAGAAAGCTGGTCTGTGTGAGTTAAGTGAATTTTAAGTCGGAGAGAGCGCTCAAATTTGAAGAGGATTTGTGTTAATCACATAACATTTGATGAATAGTTCTTGTTTCGTGGCGTATCGTAGTCTCCCCCTTTTCAAACATGAACACTCTCAATGGTTATTTAACCAATACTTCATATCATTACCTGGTAAATTTCCCTTGGCGCGACCCACTCCACGAGCGGTTTGGCGTGGTGCCCCACGCCCCCCTGTTGCTCCTCCCCGGCCCGCTCGGTTGGCCGCTGCTCCACGGGCTGGGGGCCCACCTGCTCGGCCACGTGCTACCACCCCACGCCCACGGCCAGCCTGTCAAAATAGCGATTATGTCCACAAAAATGTTTCTATCTCTTCGTCACAAACAAAAGTAAAAAAATATCCTAAAGTTATGATGCAACCGATAAATGTTCGATCAAATGCAGGGTTTCATGAGAGTCACGGAGATTCAAAACATAAAGGTACAAATTATCCATCTGTTACAGTTGGAATCTCAGTTGAAGTATAAAAGCCTACATAATGTAGTTTGTTCAACGTCTAGTCTAGTCAACAAGTGCCTTTTAGGTAAAAATTTTTGCGTATTCTCCGAAAATTATGATTGAGGTGTCATTCGATTCGGAATAGCATACAGATAGTTTTTGAGAAAATGCTAATGCCGCTCGCAAAAATTGCAATAGTTATAAACAATTGAATGAAAAAAAAAGAATGAGGTTTAGGTTCTCAACAATATTTCAAAACTTATATGAGATAATTCAAATTTGAAAAAAGATTCAAATAGAGGAGAAAATTTCCTAAAAAAAAGTCCTAACTGCTGGAACTGTAGGACCAATATTTATAATTTTCCTAGAGGGTCGAAAATACGCCCGAAAACGGGTACTCCGGCTTGCGCAAACCTCGTCCCCTTCGTACCTTTGATTAATAAATATTATTTAAACTTATTAAATATGAAAATAAAAAATTGAAAAAATTCAGGCGCCTGCAGGATAGATCAATGAACAATATTCCGTGGTCCAGAAATCTTTACCGCGATTTTTCAATTAGTTATCCATAAGTTAATTAACAATTTTTTGTAGCACGAACATTAACATTGTAAGTACGCTAATTGTTAAACTATTAATCTGATTTTTTTTCCTTGCGTGGATCTCTTTTTCAAAGACCTTGAAATAGATTTCTACTGGAAAATTTTAAAAATTGTCAATTTTCATTTTTTTATGAACAATTTACATAAGTGAAAAATTATAAAACTTCAATTTATGACATTACTAATGATCCATTTTCTTATGATCAGAAACTACTAAAAAATTATTTTTAATAATTATTCTCTCCTATTGTTTACTAAATTGTTATAAACCAATGCGTTGTTTATGAGATAATTCAAAATTTTCTTTTGAAACATAATTGAAACATTAAAATTTGTCACTTAAGTAAATTGTTAATAACAAAACGAAAATTGACAATTTTAAAATTTTTCCAACGGGAATCTATTTCAAGACCTTTGAAAAATAGCTCCACGAAAGGAAAAATTTATCAGATTAATAGTTTAAAAAATATCGCACTTGCAATGTTAATGTTCGTGCTACAAAAAATTGTTAATTTACTAATGGATAACTAATTGAAAAGTAGCGATAAAAATTTTTGGTCCACGGATTATTGTTCAGTGATCTATCCTGCAGACGCCTGAAGTTTTTCAATTTTTTATTTTCATATTTAATAAGTTTAAATAATATTTATTCATGAAAGGTCCGAAGGGGACGAGGCTTACGCAAGCCGGAGTACCCGTTTTCGGGAGTATTTTCAACCCTCTGGGAAAATTATAAATATTGGTCCTAGTTCCGGGAGTTGGGACTTTATTTAGGAAATTTCCTCCTCTTCTTGAATCTTTTTTTCAAATTTGAATTATCTCAGATAGTTTTTGAGATATTGGCAAAAAACCGAAGCCCCTTCTTTTTTCTTCAGTTAATTGTTTATAACTATTGCAAATTTTTCGGGCGGCCCTGGCATTTTCTCAAAAACTATCTACATGCCATTCCGAATCGAATGACACCTCAATCATAATTTTTGGAGAATAGGCAAAAAATTTCGACCTAAAAAGCACTTGTTAACTATATACAGCCGTCTGCCAAATGAATGTAAAGAATCCACATCTAATCATAAGAAAATGTGTGAAGTGAACCAATGTAGTAAATGCAGTTAGCTTGCAATTAGTTGATGAGAAAATATTGAATGGTAAACTGAGAAGAATAAAGTTTGATATTGAATGAACGAACTTCACAGTAAAAACCATCAATATTAATCAATAAATCAGCAAAATGATACGGCCATGCTCAAAGACTGTGACTCAAACTAGAATATGTAGACAGGAAGACAGCAAATTTTGCGGAACGAAATCTAACGTAACACTCAGAAAACCCTGAACTTAGTCCACATAGAATTGAAGTTTTCAACAATCCCTTGTTGAGTGAACATGATCTTTAATTAGCACTGCCAATGTTCGTAGTTTACTCGAATAAAAAACTCCAAAATAAAAAAAAAGTATGGATCATACAGAACTAGGCGAAACAAAACATTTTATGTCACTTCCCATTAAATATCTAGTATTTGTTAAAAAGAATGCACAAATTTTTATTTTAGGGTTAGTCAGGAAGCATTCAGAAGTGACATAAACATAGAAGTTTCAAACAATTTAGTTTTTAATATGCTTACCTCATTATCCTGACAGATAGATATACAAAAATATTAGAACACTCATATTAACATTTTTTTTCAGAATACAGTTTATCGTGAGAGATAAATAAATATTATCCTAACTATGAGCACTGTTTGAATTGTTTTAGATTCGATGTTCCCACAGAAACTCACGATCTCCTTTGAACGATCTAAGCATACCAAGTTGATTTTAGAAACCAGAAAGAAAATATTTGAGAAAAGCACTGACGCAAAAGCATTTGCGCGCATGTTCCATTGTCTATTCACGCCTCGATCGAGCCTAAACTCGGTACTCAAATGTAAAATGGTCTCTCGAACTTATGTGCGAAATTTCAGCTGATAGTTTCTGAAATATAAAAATTTTGAAGAAAAAAAAATGTTTTTCTAGTGATATGATATTCATGAAATTTAGTGCGTCCGCAATTTACGAATTTTACCAAGCTTTAACTGGATCGGATTTGTATATTTTAAGTTATGGAGGAAATAAGCACAAAATTTCGGATGGGTATACCTCCAAAACCGTTCGGACGATGATGCCTATTAAGAAATATTATTTGGACCTCAGTAAGAACACGCTGCACCTCCTCACTGGTTTCCTCACAGGGCACTGCAGCCTTAGGAAGCATATGACGAGATTAGGGCTAGCAGAAACTGACGAGAGCAGATTCTGTTGGGAGGAGGATGAAACTTCTGATCACCTGAGGCCTCGTCAGAACTCTGGATCTGGAAGGCGAGCTGTAGATGGTGACGACATCGACAGCTCTGACGGGGGGCAACGTTACCCCCTACAACAATATATACAATGCCTATTAACGAACTTAAATGTCGCATTCGGATGCGCAACCTACCCTGAAAATTGCAAGTTGCTTTCTCTTTCCGTTCGAATGTTATCGTGGCAACGGCCGACTGGCCGGACAAAATCAAATTTGACCTCAAATTATTCATCAGTGGGTCGAACATAATCGTTTGAGACCATTTTAGGCAAAATTATAGGATGCTGTTCCCCAGAACATGCGCGAAAAATTGCATTATAGGAGTAATTAAACTGAAGAAGAACCAATAAAAATATTGGGCATGTCAAAAGAACCGTCATGGAACACCGAAACTAAAAATCAATTCTACAGCAATGTTACACATGTTTAACGACAGGCATTATTGAAACTTCCGATTAAAATGTGGAAAATTAAAGTTGCATCAATAAAAATAATATTATAAATTCGCCGATCAAATATACATCACATGCAAGTTCGATCCTTTCTACCAGTGAAAGGAGAAGTATGTTATTTATTTCTCGAATTCCTCGCATGTGAAAAGACGAGAAGTATAGATTTCGAATTCATTTTCTTGAAACAAATAACATTTAGGTAAACAGGATATTTCAGGAATAGGTTTGAAAATGGATTGGTCAAGTCCTGAAAAGTATTGACAGATGATGATTTCACCAAAATCTTTTTAAAACGCTGGAATATAATGTTTTACCTTTGACCTCTTGTCTTGTGAAAATTTGTCAAGCCAACTAAGCAGCTTGAAACCTTATCACAGTTTTAGCATTTAGGAAAACATTAATTAATTTACAGATATTTTATATCATGATCTTCAATCATAAAATACATGTGTATACACAGCGCTTCTGTGATTGCTGTGGTCAGGGATTTAATTTGAAAGTCTGATACGAAAACTTTGTAGGTTTTGATTGAAGAAATAAAAGTTACTTTGAACATAAACCCACTGAAAATTTTCGAACCGATCAGACTCTCTCTTATTATTATCCTAACTAAAGAATATTTCTGAAAGCCAATTTTGATTAAAACAATACACATTGATATAGTCATAAGATTAAAGACTTAAATTCTAGGGGAAAAATTGCCTAATAAATTAAGGATATTAAAAATACATAATTTCAAACATATATGATACTAAAGTAATGATATTCCATATATTCAGCAAAAATTTTATACCAAAGAATAAATATATTAACAACAAATGGCAGATACGTTTTTTAATTAGTTTGGATTGTTTATCTTAACAAAATTACCTTTGATTCGATTCCATGAGATATCGAATTATTATTTATGCCAAAATCTTATACCTTCATATAAAAATTTAGAATATAATTAAAAAAAAAATTCATTTGGTTCAACGAAATAATGTAGAGCAATGCAAGAAATCAAAATTAAACGAAAAATACGAAAACATGAATACTGATACAGATTTTGAATTTTTTTTCCACCAAATGAAATATCACAATTTTGACAATCCAATGAAACTGGTTATATTCCAAAATTTTGATATATAATATCAGTCCGATTCTGAAAACAAAGGAGATTGTCCGCTATGGATTTCGATGTTATATATATATGCAGTTTCAAGTCAGCTTGGCTTGTATCGAGGGCTCGAAACTTTACATATATTCATGGACTATTTTTCAAGTGAATATCCGTCACTACGCCTTTTAAGACTTCCTCTTAGACCTTCGAGGGTTTTTTTCTGAAATATGTTCGAACGACACAACGATTAGGTCTTCTTCCGCGTCCAAAACTCTGCGACTGTAAAGGAATTGATATTCTTTATTCGTAAATCGAATACCATATCAACTATTAATTAGGTAGATCATGTTTCTGTGCAGAAACACGAATGGCCTTAAGGCTGGACGTGAAGATTAGGATTAATGAAACTGAATTTACTTTATGTATCAACAGAAAGCAATAGTGAATTGCTTACATGAAGACTATCACACCCAGTGGCGGATTGAGCGTGTAGGGCGCCCTAGGCAAGCAGATCATATGGCAGCCATATACCCCATTCACTTTTATAAAGTCTCCCGGTGGACCATGATTTAGGGCTATCACGTTTTTGTAACTAAAACTGAGGCAGGTTGGCACTCCAGGGTTAAGTTCGAATATTAACTCCATAGAGCATAATTTACTAAATTGCGTTCGAAAAACGAAAAGTTGTGCATATTTTACTCTATGGGCCGGTTTCTCAATTGCGAGTTAACTCCAAGGTTGCGGGTAACCCGAGTGTTACGCGTTCATGAATAACGCTAAATACATGCGTAACTCGCAACCTTAAGTTAAATTGAGAAATCGGCCCTATGACTGTCGTTCGAAAATGTCAGAGTATTCGACTTAGTTATCTCTCGAAACTGTACAAAATAGCAGGGTTTATTTTACTCCACTCAAAATTGACGTTGCCAATTGCAACTCTCAACATAACTTTCCATCTTAGTGAATGGTGACGATTACCGTGACTAGAAAATTTCTTTCCTAGCCTCGGGATTGAACTTGGGGCTTCCGCTCCCAATTCAAACGCTCTACCCCTGAGCCAACCGCACTACATACTATAACCTAACGTTTTCAAAATATACACGGTGAAATGTGTCAAACTTTCATGGCCAACCGGGAGACTTTAAATTATTAGTCTAAATGGAAGTGTTTCAATTCATCAATTAGAATCTTTACAATTAACATGGATATTTATCAATCTAGTTTGTCATGAAATGCCATGTGTCCTGTTCAGAAACAACTCTACATTAACCAATGAAATGGCCAAAGTACAAGAAACAACCCAACAAAAACTGTCACATATTTAACCTCCGATCCTTGTTAGAATATAACCAGTTACATTGAATCCCTAGAAACGAAATGTTTTAATTATCTTAATATCTATGTTAGTGACACAAAAATCTTGCCATTTTCTCCGTTTTCTTAAAAACATAAGTAACTAATGCACCTATATCACAGATAAAAATCACAATGGAGAAAGTAGCAAAAATTTCGTGTTGGGGATATCAGGGATTGTTAAAGAAAGGAATCGGTAGAAAGGATTTCAACAAACCTGTGTCCCACTGCTTACATCATAGTACACGCTGCTCGAATTCAACGTGCCTCCTTCTTCCAGTTCCTAAGTGTCAACATTATGATCAGTTTTACCAATGGCAACACTTAGCACTGGGTGCCCTTTTGTCAAGGTGTGTAGGTTCATCAAACGATTAAAAATTAATAACAAAAAACAAATAATGACATACACTCCGATGACAAAAGAAATGCGGAAGCTCTAGAAAAAGGGTTATCCAAAGAAAAAGGAAAATAACAAAATTAAATAAAAACAATATCAAAACAAAGCCGGGGCCATTTGAGTACTGGCCAAAGCCAAGCAAAGCAAAAAGCAAAGCTTCTAAAAGCTGAAACTATTAAGCCAAAGCAAAAAAACTCAAAGCAAAAAAAAGGCAAATATGCACTTGACGACACTGCTGTAAAATAATAAACGGAAACACAGAAAATTGAAGCAGCGATGTTTTCAACGGCTTCGTAGACAATACTATACATTTAAATATCTAGGAATAAGAGAGCAAAACTAGCTAAGTATTTATATAATTTACCAATATAATAATCAACAACTAACTACACAACATTTTGAATGGCGACTAAATCGAAATGGGTGTTCAATATGTGGAAGACTTCAAGAAATTCAACTGTACTTTTTCCTTTTTTGAAATCTCTTCACACGTTACCTGTTCCGATGCGTTGATCATTTAAAATATCGTGTAGAAAGGTGGATCGGGCTACAATAATGAACCTCCTCAATTCGGAGATAAATCTAATAAGTCCTTAAACGCAGAAAAATGATCCTCTGTAGTATTGTCTGCGAGCGTCTTCATTTAATTGCGAATCATTAAGCAACTCAGATATAATAAAAAAAAAGTTAGTTTCGTAGCGGAGCTTTGTTTCCCTTGCCCCATTGTTTTTTTTTTTTTGGATAACCCTGCAACTAAGAGCACATCATATCTGAGCCAGCCCTTCGCGGCTGGCTTTTCTCGTGTATATACTTGCGAGTGGTGACACATTTTCACTCTCTGTGTGACTCATTCTTTTTTTTGATGTGTTGTTGAGCTTTTCCCGGCGCTGAATTTTGAAGTTGGCTCAGATATGATGCTTGTTTGAGTGTGGCAAGTGTTTCTCAATTTTTTTTTATTCTCTCTCTCCCTCTCTTTCGGCAATGAGACAGGTTAGTGACGGGCGGGTTAGTGTAGTTAGATGCAGCTCGATAAGTGCTTGAGCAGGCTCACGCATGACATACATACACGCCTCCATTAGACACTGGCCACAATCAAACTACCGCAATCATAATAAGAAAAATAAATCTTGAAAAAAATTTCAAGGCCACCCACCGGTTGTGGTTGCCGCCCTCTCCCTCTTGCCTGCGGGGGTGCCGGCGGGTAATCGTAATAGTACTCCTCATACCGGTAATAGTCATCATAATATGGATCGCTGTAGCCGCCTCTATAATCACCGTACCCGTAATACTCGTAATCGTAATCTATAAAAGATAATACAAAAACCCAATTTAGCCAACTAGATCCAATTGTAATGTGCCTGGAAGGATTTACTACTAAGAGCATGCCGGGAAAAGAGTCAAGTAACAATTCACGCATCTCTATATCTTGCTTGTCACTCTCAATCTGTATTATTTTACCTATTTTCATCAAAAACTATGCTAATCGAGAGAGTACCACTACGTAACTCTCCCATCTCAATACTACACTCACTGCTTTCAACGTCAGAGCTGATCATTTCATTCTTGCGAATTCAACACATTAAATACACTGATAAAAATCCAAAAGAAATCAAATTATTACAAAGATTTCAAACAAAACCACCCTTTAGTTCTATGTAGAATAAACTGAAACTTATCAACACATGCTATTATTTAAAATCATTATGATGAAGTAAAAGTCAAATATCATAACGAGAGATGAGATGCATAGAGAAAACAGTATCAAATAGTCGCAGTTTTAATATATTACAGTTTCAACAAAGGAAAGTTGTGTATTTTTTCATCTAAGAATTTCATCCTAGACAGTAGGTTAACAATAGGAAATTAGTGAAGATTTGAAGCAAAGTGAAGAAAAAATTTAGTATATTCAACTATACATCAGAAGCAAAGGAATATAAAAGCAATGAATCCATTAAAACATTCACTAAAACTTACTCTAGATATAGGGTATCTACAAAGGTCAGACATTGTTTTACAGGATGCGAACACATCAAAATGAACAAGTTGTAGCTTGTATAAAAGTAGCAATATAACAAAGATATATAAAATAGCTAAATAATTCTTCAATCTCGAAAGTCATTTGAGGCTTTCAGTAATTTTATCAATAAGATTTTGAACTTCTTTAGTTTGTATCATTTGTAAAGGCTTTTTTTGTGAAATAGTTTAGTTAAAATCTAATCTTTACCTTTGAATACACCCTGTTAGTTGATTGTGTTACACATTAAAAATGTTTTTCCAACAACCATCTTTGAGAAAGTCACTTTAGAACTTTAATAGGTAAACATTATGTACGATTTTTTAATTATTCAATTCATAGACTATTCAAAATTTTTTTTACATAAACTCAACCTTTCTAGATATTCAACATGGTGCTCAATGATAAATATTGATCTAAACCATTGAACTCCAGTTAGGACAGTTCATTTTGCCATGAACAATTTCACCATTTTTTTTTCAAAGTGGCTAATCAGATGTTAAGTGTAGTAGAATAAGCTATAATTCGCACCGATATTGTATATAGCTGTACAAAAATATAGGTAAGTGACACATGGCAAATTGAACTGTCTAAACTACAAACATGAGTTTGTGGTGGTCCATATATTGTTAACAATAAATCAGGACGGTGCCATAGGCATTATTTTCAAAATATCTTCAAAAAGTGGTTAGTCCATGAATCCAATAATGCAAAAATTATACAGGGTGTTCAATTTCGAATGATGAAGTTGCAAAATGATCTGATGAGATGGAGTACCCTGTAAACTTGCTAGAATTTCACCATATAAATCCAAAATTTCAGTTTTAGAAAGATTTTTTCCTTTTAAATACACAAATCATGTATTATTGAACTGACGATTTCGACTCATCAAAATTACCAATTATAAAAATAATTGCTTAGTACCCTTTCATTTTTTCTCACTAGGTCTGTTTGAAAATCTAGACATACTGTCCGAAGATCGCAAGTAATTTTTGAATCGTTGAAATTAGATTGTAAAATTCTCCTTTCGAAGAAACAAAATGATCAGCTCTGTCTATGCAATCGATTAATGTTATGACGATTGCCCCCTACACCATAGTGAATGTATACTTACCCCCTCGTCTGGCTGTAAGCATACATGAGATAATACAACACAAGTGATAGGAAAAATTACAAACACATGCAAGTTAAGAGTCGGAGCCGCGTGCAATGCTGTACGATGCCCTTGCCTTGCGGTGCCCCCGGCCGGCACATGCTCTCATCTAGCTCACACTATCATTCTGCATTAATCTATTTATATGAACACTCGAAATTTTGCCATTATGCAGCTTCTCAGAATGAAAGCCTGTGCTCTTGTTAAATTGGTGATGGTTAGTGGGTCAAGAGAGAATGAGAAAATAGTGCTCATTTATTTTTCTGTTCACCGATGAAAATCAGAAAAAGCAAGAGAAACGCACGTGTAAAATAAAGTGCAATTTTCTTCAGCATCTAACTATACAAGGATAATCCCAGAAGTACTCAACTTGAGGGATGGTAGAAAGTACCTAACAAGTATTTGACGCAACATTTTCAATACTTATTGAAAGGAGTAAGTAACTTTTGAAAATCGTATGAATACGAAACAAATATTCACTGCGCAAATTAATTAATTCCACCAGTCACAAAAAATTGAATGATCATTCATTTTTTGGCTATACTACGGTCTTGTTAATTTTATATACTATTAGATGAAACCTACATCTGTATTACAATTGTGAAACAGTTAATTGAATTTATATTATAAATTAAATTTTAAATCAGAATGTACATTAATTAATCTCATTTCTGAAGTTTTATGGTGTTAATCGATTTTTGTAATGGCATATTACATATTGTGAAACTTGAACCAAGTTCAAGTCCAAGTTTCAATGTCTATACCTATATTTGTTTGACAGCCATCAATAGTGAATTTATGTAGTTCCTCACCCACACTATTTGTCAGATTTAGCCCTCTCCAATTCTGTTTCTACAATTGAATTGTGAATTGTTGGCAAATGATTCATCAACAATGAGCTGACAGTCTGATGTTATTTGCTATTTTGAAGCTCTACGATATAAACAGGACATCAAAGCTATTAAGAATGTTTAGAAATGAAATATTGTTTCAAAATTTTATGTTCTTGGTTAGGTCGGGTACTCCTGAAATTATCTCTCTTCAAAAAATATTCTGACTAATGCAAAGACCCAGTGATAATTTATCGAAGTTGAGTTTCATCAGTGGAAGCAAAGAATTTTTTTAAATAATATCTTCAGAAAAAATTGTGAAAGCAACTATATAAAAATTTTGAGAAGCTGCGTTCGTCCCAAAAATTCAAATGTAAACAATTAATATAGTTCAAATCTCAGGTTAGTCCTAGTGCTTCAAACCAATTGTTAATTATTAAATACTGAAACCATTCATAGATTTTTGCGAGTTAATACCACCTGGAAATTTACAAATCAAGCTTCCTGTTTACAACTGCATACTCGAAACAAATAATATATGGTTAGTTGTTAATAAAAAGATAAAAGCTGCACACAAGATACTGTTTTTCCTTCTTCTAAGTTCTTTGAATCGGATAAAATGATTATTGTTAACGATTTAAGCACAATGTGATCGGTCAAAAAGAATCTTATATGAGTATAATTCGTGAGACACTACCCTTTTGCGTCTCTTTAACGTTGTTCATCAGCATTCTCAATTTCTCAATTAGCATACTTTTAATGGTGAAATAGTTACTTGACTAACAAGCAGACGAAAATTCATACTCCTCACAGTTCAGGAAATACATCCCTACTTACCATAATCACCTCTACCCATAGATCTCATACCGGGACCTGTTCTAGGCCCACTGGCTCCTGGGGGACCTCCTCCTCTCATGGGCATCGCTGCAGGCATCATTCTGAAAAATTAAAAACGGCTACATTTCGAAACGTTACATTTCATCAACCCAAATAGCAGGATTCGTTTGGATTTCAGATGGTTTTCAGGTTCGGTTTCGTTTGCAAGTTCAAAATTTTCAGAAAAAAATTCAGGAGTTGGTGATATTCTCAAGAAGCAGAAGACGTGGTGGCATGCAATACACACTAGAATTTGGCAAAAGCACTCTCCAACTAGACACCGAGAAGAGCATACAGAAACGCGTAGAAAATTTACAAGAACTCATGAAATGGTTCCGCACTTGACGTTTGAAGCCCAATCCAATGAAATCTCAATTTGTTATCTTCAACCATCACCAGGGAACTCCCCAATAGTGCAGGTGTGTAATGAATGCAAACAGCCGCATCAGTCAACAAAATACTTGAGAGTGCAAATAGATCAAATATGTAACTTTAACCACCACACGAAGATTATGAAAAAGATAGCTATATCCTGAGCAAAGCTCTTCTCTAAACTTATGATTAGGAATCAAGATATATCAATAAAAAGATAATACGATAACGCTAAGCATATAAGATAGTGAGGTAAGCCTGACCATGCATCGACATCGATTACAATGCCCAATATCTATGATTTGAAGAATCTGCTCAAGAATCAGTTAGGAAAAGCTGGGTGGAGTTCATTATATGCTGCTTTAAAAAGCTGCTTTACGAGAAAGAACATGACCAAGTAATTTTGCATAATGACAAGTGTGGATGAATGTTGCACAACTTGTGCCATTCCACTTGAAAACGTGGATATTAGTGGCTAAGTTACGCTGAGGATAGGTAATAACCATGAATCCGGTACATATCTGCCCTGAACGATATTTTCCTCTTTGGAGGGACACTGTGTGAAGAGGTGGCTATCCCGGATCACAAGGTACTATTTGTGGATGGTTAAAATTGAGCAATATTTCCAGTGTGTCTCAAGCCTCTTGATAAGGGATATGAGTCTGGTGGGTGAGAACTTGTCCAGTTCCCTCAGTCTCAGTTTGTGGACTCAAAGTTCCTCAAATCTGATCCCGTCCCCCAGCAGAACAGTCACATATGATGTGTTTGATAGACTCGTCGTCCTCCAGGCATAGTCTGCACTCGGAGTCCTCAGTCAACCCCAGCATACTTAGGGTGTTTCCTGAGGCCCTGTATACAGCTGTTAGGATTCTCAGGTCTACCCTAGAGAATCTGATCCATTATCTGGCTCTTGCTGGCTCCGCTGATGGGCCAGTAATTGTTGAGCGAGCATGTCTGTTTCCAGGTATGCTGCTCCAGATGTCCTGGACCTTTTGGTCCAACCATCTGTTGTTTTCCCAAAACTACACAGGCTGATGGAGTCACCCCTAGCAATTCTGCAGCCGCTGACTCCCGCTGCCACCCCTTGGGTGGTAGCGGAGCCACCTGTGAACCAACAAGCAGCAGGGTCTCAGAGATGGTCCAGTCATTTCTGCTGGGAAATACGACTCGGTAGGGCCACTCTGTGTAGGTTCTGGTTTTAGACACGTCCGACCGCATGCTCATTATTTCGTTGGCCTTCAATTCAGGTGTGGCTCCCTTAGTTATTTAGCAATTAGCTACAGTCACCTTCTTCTAAGCTATTAGCTATCACGGGCCAGATTGATGACACTGGCGGGCCGTGATCTGGAAATCCCTGGTTAAGTTAAGGGGTTAGGTGTAGTCACCTTTTTCAAAAAATATTTTTTGTTTTTCTGCATTTTCTTAAAGCATAATATCTCAGAAATATTCTCCGAAAATTTTAAGTAAATCCGACAAATACTTTTCGAGTTATTCGTTAATTAGCAAAGGGCTCTCGGGCGCTCTGGGCCAGAGCAGGTAGCTAGCGGCTAAAGAACTATTATATGGCCCAGGAATATATAACGCTGTAAGTAATTTAATAATACTCGTTTTTCTCAAAACTATGTTCTTTGAACTAGTGATCACTGCAGCTCGAAAACCTCTCGGTAGATTTTAATGAAATTTATACAGCTTTTCGAAAACATTAAAAAACTAGTGCCTGGTCGAAGGATTTTCTTTTTTTATTTTATTTTTATTTATTTCGATTTTTTATTAACAATTAACTGTTGGTTTTTTCCCGAAAATATGTAAAAAAATTTCCTGAGGCTGCCATTTTGCTGATTTAAAAGCAAAAAATGGGTTCAAGCCCTGTGGACAGGAGCTTTCTGGCGCTCTAGTTCAAACAGACAAATTATATCTGGTATTGGTTTCTCAGAGTTGGGAATTATATCAATGTATTCATATGATATTACTGCATCATAAAGGAAATTCAATTGAAATAATAGTTTATGAGATAAGTAATAATAAATTACCTTCTAATCGATCAAAAATTTCCTGATCTAAGTTCACCAAACTACAGAATTATGCTTTCAATATTTACGTAATATTTTCAAACATTTTCGGGTGAGGTCCCCGTTGCATCGCTAAAATACGAGTATTTCAACCCCAATATTTTTGAAGTTACAATATTCCCTTCTGATTGACATTATGAGAATTCATACATAGAATAATAATTATATCAATCTGTGAAATACGATTTACATTGAAATTTTAAAAAATCATATCTCCGAAAGTATTAGCTTGTTAGAGTTGAAAATGATATGAATGGATTCTTATGATAAAACTGCTTATTAAAAAAAATTTGATTTGGAATTTGTTTCGTAAAAAAAAATTTCTTTTTTTGTTACTCCGAAACCATCTGTCCGATTTTGCCCAATAACGAACTTAGCCGAGATATTCATCCCCCAAACCTACTCTGAAAATTTCAACTCTCTAGCTCATTCCGTTCGAGAGTTATCGTGCTTACGACCGGCCGGCCGGCCGGACAGAATGAATTTCGACCACGGATTCTTGATCAGTGAGTCGAACCAAATCGTTTAAGACCATTTTCATCGAAATATTCCAAAATTACATACATTTGGGCAAATTGATAAGCACTCAGTTCCGAGGAACTAGAGCGCCAAAAAGCTTCGATCAGGCACTAGATTATCTATTTATAAATCTAATTTTTTTTGTCCGATTGATTTTTGATGAATCTCCAAGGATAAGTAGTGATGGTCACCGCAAGGAGCTTCAGTTGGAACAGGATCACAAACAGCCATTACTTTTAAAATAATAAATTTTTTTTCTGAAATTTCGGTCAAATCAAGTTCGAGCCTTACTTAATTATGCTATATTTTGACTTATAAAATAAAATAATTTACTGGCAGAAAAAATTATTTAAAATTGACATTTTTTCGTGTCTCTAACTACACCTAACCCCTTAAACAACAAAAAAGGTCAACCCTTAGATATCTTAAAAAAATTGTTTTTTTTTTCAACTTGAATGCTGTCAGAATGATGGAAAGAAATACATATACAGAAATTATAAATTGGACAATACTTGCAGTAGATTATGTAATTACGAATTCTTAAATAATGCCCTGATATGCCAAATTCCTCTCGTGGGCCTGAACAATAATAAATCGCAAGGGGCAACATATACGACTTCTCTTGAAGCACAATCAATTGATTTATTTCAAAATGGCGATTAGGCGAGTCATTTTTCAGGTGAATACTGTTGGATTTATTCTTACCCTCCTCTGACTTGCATCATCTGCATCATTCTTCTCTCCCTTGCCCTCAATATCTCCTCTTTCTTCTTTTTGTCGGACGGCGGTTTTGCCAGGGATACTTCGATATGTGAACCACCCATTTCTGTCGAGTCTAGCGCGTGCATTGCCTAAAAAGATCAAACCCGTCAAACCTTCCTCCTAAAGAAATTTCGCATCTTTCCAACCTTTACTGCATTATCCCGGTCTTCGAAGTGGATGAACGCGTAATCCTTGATCTTCTTGACCCTTTCAACTTTTCCGTGTGCTTCGAAAACTTCCTTCAGTTTTTCCTCTGTGATATCTTGTGTTAAATTTCGTACGTAGAGAACCTTAACTTTGGACATGGTCTGTTCGTCGGGTTCCTCCTGGGGGTCCGCCCAATCGACTATGATGTCGCAACCCCAGACCTTGATACGGCCGGTGCCAAGCCTGCGTTTGGCCAAGGAGGCGGCTTTGTGAGACTCGTACTCCAAGAAACAGAAACCACGATTCTTCTTTTTATCGTCAGGCGAACTGTATATGATGACTTCATTGAGGCCCGCTGAACATGGGAAAATATTGTGGTTAATACAAGAGAGACTGGTCGAGATCATGCGTTGCTGAGAAGAAGACCGAGGTCCATTTAGTGCAAAGGGCCTATGGCTTACATGGCTGTTGCACCTGACGAGGGTTTCTTCCATAAATCTGATATTGTGAATTGAGGAAGCAAAGGTTTCAAAATCAAATTGTTCAGGTTGCGACGCCCATTGTTGAAATATTTCAAACTATACAGGATTTTATATGAACGCTTTCATTCAACAAATACAGAAACTGCGCCTTGAAAAGTATTTTTCTTTAAATGAAATTATATTTGGTTTTAACATACATTTTACCAGTAGCACCTATACTCCATTCACTTTTATAAAATCTTCCGGTTGGCCATAATTGAGGTCTATCACGTTTTTGTAACTAAAACTAACGCAGGTTTGCACTCCTGAAATATCGTCAATGTCAAAACAATTCTCTGAGACGTTGCCAATTTCTACTATCAACAATCAACATAATGTTCCGCCTTAGACAAGATTTTATCACAAATCATTATCTTCGAATAATAAAGCACTCTTCGCTTTGAAATTGAAAATGCCGAAAGCAGTTTAGAAGAAGCACAGACAAAGTATCAGGAAGTGCCATACAGAACTGAAATTTGCAATCGGAAAACTTCATTCTGTCTTAGGACATGTTGAACTCTCAAATGAAATTACTTAGTTTCCTATCCTATAACTATATTTTATCAAGGTTTAACAGTGACTCAGGTTTCGTAGTACTACTACATTTTGAAATTGGTGTATTTCAAGTTGTGCAACAAGGTATTTAAATATCTTCTGTAGGCTTATTTCTTGAGAATTTCGAAAAGTGGGGAATTCCATAGGTACGTCTGTTCGTTTAGAAGTTTTCCTGCCGGGTTAATCAGGTACTTTTTTCAAATGAACTATCACAAAGTAACGGACTACTGTATTAATTATTTTTCATTAAAATTCCAACAATTGATTCTTGATTTCCGTCCAAGAAAATAGCATAACTGAATCTTCCAACCAGTTTATACACGTGAAATATTTCCATAGTAACAACATAGGAAAAATTTTCTTTAACAGTCGCCAGGTTTTTGGAATTGTTGAATTCACGTAATATCTTCTCAAATTAATTATTTTTCCCAAGAAAATTCTTCACATTTGAAAAATACGTAATTACTACGATTTCTATATAGAGAGGACAATGTTGCGTAGTATCTGACAGGAAAATGAGCATAACCTAATATTTTCAAAATATACACGGTGAAATGTGTCAAAATTTCATGGCCAACCGGGAGACTTTATAAAAGTGACTGGAGTATAAATCATTTTCACTGGATATCGTAAGTGTTCTCAGATTAAAAATATGATGGTTTACAGAAAGAACTGCTAAGCTACAGATTCGCACTATTATCGTGAGAGTCACAAAAAAAGAATTGAAGCCATAATGTATGTGAAATTCATTTTTCCTTGTGTTCCAAATAAAAACTATGATTACTACATCTTACCGAGCACAAGAATTATAGGCCAAAAGAGAATATCACACATCGCAGTAGATTGGTTAAAAAATCTCCAAAATAACATAAAAAATGTAAGAACAATGAATAAATTCAAATTATTAGACTGTAAGTTTATCTGTGATCAAAAACTGTTAATTAGTAGTAGGCTTTTTTATAAAGCGTCATACTGTGATACACAAAACATTTGCATAATGCCGGTGCATGTGATCTTTTTAGGTAATAAACAAATAAAAGAAATTATACGAATTCCTAAAAACTTTCAGGGGCTCCCAAGAATGTTTGTAAGTGTATCTGGTGAAAACTGGGAATCTGCAAAAATTGTATCACCTAAAGAAAGCCCAAAATGATGCCCCTGGAGCCACTGCCTAACGAATATATTGTTAAGTTTTGATATTGTGGAGATTCAACTATGTACTGACATACAAATTTTGACATTGCTCATCACATTTTACTATGAGGGGTCATAATATCGTACAGATAGAATGGAACACAATGCAACATTTCAAATATTTCACCGAATTCTGGGCACCTCCGTAAATTTCCTCTTGCAATTAAGTGGACAGAGTTGGGAAAGAAACACTTCCGTCAGTGCAACATCCTGTACATGTTTGAACTTGACATGACACTTCATCGGGATGGACCTCGGGCCCCTTCTTAACTTGTAGCGGCCCTGCCCTACCCATTGCTCAGGCGCAGACTAACGCATTCCAGGGTGTTAAGGGTGTTCTCAACTTACGTGCATGTTTGGAAAATTCTTCCAAAAGTTCGTCTCGTTCACGGTTCTTAGGGATATAGCCCACGAATAACCGCTGATTGTTATAAGATATGGTTACGCCAATCTTTGAGCCAGCCCGCGGCTCATAATTATTCAGCTGCAAGAACAGTGGAAGGATAGCCAATTATGCCTGGGGGCAAAGGGGTGGGACGGGGCAAAAAAGGACTGAGCCCGGTAGTACGGCCGCCACTCTACCTACGTTTTGTCATATTTGCTGAACTTTACCTGTCAATTTACCAAACTCTTCCAGTATCTCCTCTTTGCCTTTCGATTTTGGTATGTTGCCAACGAAAAGCCGCAGATTTGGTACACTAATGTTAATTTTCAGAGTCTTTCCGGGTTTGATTTCATGATTATCAAGCTGTGGGTCAAGAAAACATAGATGCCAGAATTTGATTTTAGTCATTTCAAATCTTAAAATTTAGTTTTAAAAATCATGTTTTGCTAAAGAACTCAATTTAGTTACCAAATTGATAATTTTGCATAATAGTTAAAATATATATTTAAATAGATAGGAGGTTATATTGATATTATATATAATAACAATCAACCTCCATTAAAAAAAAATGTTCGATCATCATTCCATATTTTGTCTTCATTCAACATCGATCAACATAATACTAACCCTTTTGATTCAAACAAACGACGATAAAAATTACTAATCAAATTATGGAACAATGAATTCAGCAAAAATATCTACGGAAATTGGCCATTCAAAAATTCCGGTATGCCTGAAACTCAAAAAAATTATCAATGATACAAGGTAGCTACTATATAAAACGTATTGAAGATAGTATTAGTACAGCCCATTTGCAATTGAGCAACCAAACATACTTTATATCAGTCGAATTTAAGCGAGTAACCAAAACAGAGTGGCCAAGACCAATCCCTTTCAATCATAACCAATTGAACATTGAATGAGGTGGACGGTGGCTAATTGCCAATAACTAAAACAAGACACACAGTGAAATATTTATTGATTTTAACCATCAACAAATATTCCGCGTGGCCGGGCTAGATCGCCTCATCGCTCAGTGGTCCCCAAAGAGGAAAGCGTCATTCAAGGGCAGACAAAAACCAGGTTTCATGGTTGTTACCAATCATCAGTGTGACTTAGCCAACACTGAATGACAACCGAAGGAGTTCTAGGAAACTTAATTCCATCAGTTGCGAACTGGTAGGGAAATAATCCCACCAGCGGCACCTATGGAAATCCTTACGAACTCCGACCCGCAACTGATGGAATTAAGTTTCCTACAACTCCTTCGGTTGTCATTCAGTTCGCTAAGTCACACTGGTGATTGGTAACAACCATGAAACCCGGGTTTGTGTCTGCCCTTGAATGACGCTTTCCTCTTTGGGGAACACTGAGCGATGAAGTGATCTAGCCCGGCCACGCGGAATATTTGTTGATGTTTAATATCAATAAATATTTCACCGTGTGTCTTGTTTTCATAACCAATTGGTAAGGATTGGTCTGGATCACTCTGTTTTGGTTACTTGCATAGAAACGACTATTGTGAACAGTTTCAGACGTTTAATACAATGTGTTGTCGAATTTGAACCATGAATTGATTTTTATACACAAATATCTAAAAATAAAAAATTCAGTAATAACATGAAATAGTCAGATACATTACTGACCAAAACGTTGTGCAGTACACAACATTTATTTTTATATTGTTATTCTAATTGTTTCGACAATTTCACAGAAACCACCTTAATATTTTACCATTTTAATTTTACTCAATATATCTGGTTTCTAATTCCATCCATAATAATTGTTTGTGTCAGAATTTTTTTTTAACAATTTTTATTTTTAGTTATTTGTGTATGCAAAATCAGGCCCGAAATCTAAATAACTCATATTTTTTCGAACCATTTGCAAATAAAGCCACTAATACTTTCAATACTCATCTTTATATGCCAGTCTACCTGTATAGAATACGATCATACCACCGATAGCATTGACTTAAACTATGTCGAACACAGCAGGTTACAGCTGAAGAATCATCATCGGGACTACCAAAATGGAATTTAGAGAGAATGTTCCGGGTCTCAATTTTGCCGATACACCGCAAAGAGGAGACCTGTAAACGGAAACTTGAAAAAAAAAAAAAAAAACAACAATCCACCAAAGAACACTTGCCAACAGCCAAAAATTTCGCGTATGTCGATTTGACGAAAATCGGGGTGTAACTTCATAAAATAAAAATTGGGGGAGGGAAAATTATGTTTGAAGGGCTCTAAAAATGGGGGAAAGCTACAAGGGGAGAATTCGGTATGTTTCTGTAATCAATGCCGATGGGGGATCTATTATATAGTCACTAGTCTAGTGTCGGCTTTGATAACAGTTCTGCCACAATTCACTATAACAAATGTAATGCCAATGAATGAATTCAAAACAATGATGCAACTTATATTGTTCGATAAGAATGCAACTAATGAATGACTGAATTTTCTGACTAAACAAGTTGAATTTCAGGTCAGGTTAACAAACAATTTTTCATCTGCATTGTAATTGAACCACTTAGAACAAATCATCGACTATGTCAATCAGTTTATATCAGCAAAACGTTGAAATTATCCACGAAACCCTATTCTAAGATAAGTTAACACCAACTGTCATATTGTTGAAACGCTGTTAAACTAAAAGCATTCTCATGAATCTTAAATATTAACAACTAATTCATACTTTTCCACAGGTCCTTGCCTAGGTTGGAGGGAAAATACGAGGGTAGTTCCAGAAGTATCTGACTTAACAGAGAAAAAATATCACATAACATTCAATTATTTTTTCCGTGTTCACCATTAATGTGAGCCAAGTTCAAACTTTAGCTTTTCAAGGTTGCACTTTTCACTATAGTATCTAGTTTCAAGCGACCGTTAGGTCAAATATTTCCGAGACTATCCTCGTGGGGTGAAAATAAACAGCATTCGAGAAATATCCCTACAATATAAGCATACTTGAAAGCTTGTTAATAAGCGAAAATAGTTGCCATTAGTGGGGAATAACAGGATTACCCAAATTGATCTAAATATTTATATCTTATCCCAATCATAAAAAAGGAGAACATTTAGATGTGTTCGAAGCGTAGGGCCATTCTTGAAAAAATCTTCTAGCTACTTAAAGAGAAAGCACCTTTCATAAAAATCAAACCCAACATTCAAGATATTTTTTACTATTAATGTAGAAATTCTCAGCCTGGACCAGTCACCATGTACCATTTAATATTGTTTCAAGGATAATAAAAACATTCATGCACAAAATCAGTTGAACGCACCTCAACTTTTCTTTCCACGTTGCATTTCATATTTTACACATTTGATGGCTTTCTATCTTAGAACAAGGCTCCCCATACATTTTTAAACATTCTGATATCATAAACTGATTCACCCTGTTTACTTTGGAATTTCGCTCAAAATTGATAAGAACTAAACGAAGGAGAACATAAACAAACAACAACATATAGTACAAAGTAAAATGAAGGAAAATATAGAAAAGATTTCTTCGATATTCCTAACCAATTTGGTAACTAAAATTTAGGATTATCTACACATACCAGAGAAGAAACTGAGATCAATAAACTCAAGAAAAATTCATCATAAATACTTTTAGTTTTTAAAATTCTCATCAAAATGTTCTTTAGTCAAATATGTATTGAAAAATAGGCAGCAAATGGTACTAAAATAATGCTATCTACGAAAACATGCCAGATGGCACTATGTATTACCTTTTGAACGGCATTATGTGCGGCATCTCTTGTCGTAAAAGTAACAAAAGCATACCCTCTATTAGTGCCGGTCATGGGATCCATCATTAGCCTAAGGTCCCATATTGTGCCACATTGCTCGAAAAGTGGTATGAGCTCGTCCTCATACATGTCTTTCGGAATTTTTCCACAAAAAACTTCACAACCAGAGCCAGGTGATGCACCATCCCAATCGGGCGGTGGTCCACCATACTTACGTTGACCTACAAAGGAAACATCAGGTTAATACATGAGTGCAGTTCTTTTTATACGTCACGAACGACTGATTGTGTAACATTGCAGTAAAAAACTTGAGATTGAGGGGTTAGGTGTAATCAGCTTATTAAAAAAAATTTTTTTTTCGCATTTTCTCAAAGCATAATATCTCAGAAAATTTTAAGTATTTATATACGACAAATAATTTTCGAATTATACGATAATTAGCAAAGGGCTCTCGGGCGCTCTGGGCGAGAGCAGGTGGCTAACAACAGTTAGCTGGCAGCTAGCGTGCTAATGACAACACTCCAGAAGGTGGCAAGCTACGTAGACAACATTAAATAGATATTTTGGAAGCTGCCACAACGGCTGAGGAACTATTATATGGCCCAGGAATAGATGACTCCGTAAAATAATTAAATAATACTTAAATTGAGTAACTTCATATGCGTTTTTATCAAAACTATTACTACGTTTACATGCAGCCTCTCGAACCGTTTTAAGCCAATGCGTATTCCGTAATGCGCATTGAAAACGCATGTAAACGTTTTTTCAATTCGAATTGACTACTCAAATGCGAATTAGTAAATGCGATTTGAAAAGGTGGATTGAGTTTTCCCAAACCGATTTAATGTGCATGTATACACCAAATACGCATTGAGAGTAGTTTTAAGAGAAACAAATTTCAGAATTACCAACACCAAATTTATTAGTTTGACAAATCTGATAATCTAACGAACCTGCTTTGGGGTTACGTTAATCGTAATTCCTAAGCTGGAAGATCGAAATAAATCTCTTGAGATAAAAATGATATAATATATTGTTCGAGGTAACTTTTTCTATTATCTTTAATCATTTTCTGCCAATTTTCTGGATTCATTTTCACGATTTGCTCTTTCAATCACTTGTAACCACCCAGAAAAGGTTAATTCCTTGCGAAATTATGGTGTTCTTCATCATTTTTTAAGATATTTAGAATGATTTTCTTTTCTTAATTTCCATTTTTAATTTTTTTCAATCTTCCCATGTTGGCTACGCGAGCTTAGAATAAAGCCGAATTACAGAAAACTAGTTTCAGATAAGGCATGTAAACTCTCAAACCATATTTCATCTAACTCGCATCAAAACATGCGCATTGGTTCAAAACGGATCGAGAAGGTGCATGTAAACGTAGTATATGTTCTTTGAACTGGTGACCACTGTAGCTCGAAAACCGCTCGGGATATTTTAATCAACTTTTTACAGCTTTTCAAAAACATGAAAAACTAGTGCTTGATCGAAGGATTTTCTTTTTTTTTAATTCCAATTTTTTATAAAAAATTAACCATTGGTTTTTACCCGAAAATATGGAATAAAATTTCCTGAGGCTGTCATTTTGTTAATTTAAAAGAAAGAAAAAAAAGCTTCGATCAGGCACTAGATTATCTATGAATAAAACTAATATTTTTTTGTCTGATTGATTTTTGATGTATCTCCAAGGTTAAGTCATGGTCACCGCAAGGAGCTTAGGTTGGAACTGGATCAACACAAACAGCCATTACTTTTAAAATTATTAATTTTTTACCGAAATTGCTGTTAAATCAAGTCGAAGCCTAATATAATGATGCTATATTTTTACTTTTACAAAATAAACTAATTTAGTAGCAAAAAAATTATTTAAAATTATTCATGTCTCTGACTACTCCTAACCCCTTAAGTAGTACATTGATACATGTCATGACTTTCCTTTCAGTGAGTTCATTGCTTCTTGTCAAATAATTGTTTTAATTTACAGCCGGGTACAGACATTTGGACGAATTGATAGGCACTCTATTCAGCGTGCCAAAAATAGCATGTTCCATTTGGAGAAGTGACTTTTCATGTTTTATCTTCCACGTCTATGTTCTACGAAATGTGACACTTCTACGCATAAAATAATATACTATTTTAAATGATGAATGGATATTTAACACCCATTCTAAATGTATATAAGGAACAATGATACATTTATCCGTTGTTCCAGAGTGTTATTTTACTCAAAAAGTCGGTAATTTTCTAATTTTGATCTGAATTGACAAATTCAATTCCGTCCGTCCGTTTGTGACAATGATATCGGTTTCGATGACCCAAACATGTGCAGAGTGTGCTGTGCAAGGATCCATTTTTCAATGTCGCCTTTCACAGCCGATTTTGTCACCCCTACTGCCGGCTCTCCCAAAGAGGGGGATAGCTGAACTCTCTCTAGCAGTGTTGCCAATTTGCCCATTTTTTACCTCTAGCGGATTTTTTTCGGATTTTTATGTTTTGTGGATTTTTTCAACGACCTGATATACTGAAGTTATGGATTAAGGCAGTTCACAGGGAGAATTGAACGAAACCAGCAAACTTTGTGGGGGCCATTTTCTTCCAACTGATTACATACTGCGAGACCTGGATGTACTTCTAAATTATTAAAACCAGATGCTGTTTCTAGAGTATTTCCATATCCCAAGCATTTGAGACCGCAAATTGTTGAACCTCGACGGAAAATAAGAAAAGTGGTAGATAGGTATCTTATGTAAATGAGAAAATAATATATTTGAAAACCTCTTGGAAGAAAATGAACGAATTTTTTTTTCAGGAATTGTCTGGATGTTCCTAATAAGAATGTTAGTGGGCATACCATATTATCACCCACAGATGTTAATTTACCATCAACTTCAAGAAGCTCAAAAGTTAGAACGTTGATTGATCGTGAAAGGTTGGCACGGAGTTGTAAGGGAAAACCGATTGCATAAGCATGCTATGTAATTAGTGGTCGTCGCCGATCACACAGAGTTTCCGAAACTCGAACTGCTTCTTTTAATGAAGATATATTATTACGAAAAAAAGAAAAAACACTTGAAAAGAAGCTGAAGAGGAGAGAAGTGAACATTTCTAGGATGAAAGAAGTCATTCATTCAATTTCAAGTGGCCATAGCAATTTAATGAAAATCTAGAAGTCTTAAAAAAATCATGTTCAAGGTAAAAACAACAAAATTACATTTTTAAACTCAAGAGCTACAGCATATGTATATTATTTTCAGGTTTGCCTCTGCAGAAAAGCAAATTCGTCTTCTGTTATAAAGTGGAACCTTTTTGACAAGCAAAATAAACTTAATGCAGACAATCATAAATTCAGTTGAGGAATGTCATGAAATTCAGATTTTCGGAAAATAATGTGCCGAATGTATCACAAAAGTAGACAATTGAATTTAGTATTGCAAGGAAAAACTGACAATACTTGTTTTATGTAGCAACTGTTAAATTATTGTTGAATAAGTAGTAGTAGTAGCAGCTATCTGTAGGTACAGTGTGTTTTAATATTTAAATAAAATTTGCATTTGCGATTTTCTTTTCAGTTTATTTACCAACCACATAGGAGAAAAGTTAAAATTTGACTTGAACCATGTACTATTTGCATTATTACTTTAATCCTGATAAATTGTTCAGAAAAAAAATCACGTTTACTTCTAAATAAGCATACAAAATTTAAAATAAACAAAAAAAATCGCGAGCGTCCCATTAACTGAAATGTGATAGAAAGAGATAGATATCCGTAAGCAATGCGGGTTGCATATGCAATCGTTTTGCCTCACTTTTCACTCAAGGCGGGTCCCTTCCAGGTATATATAGAGTTCACTGATGTTTCATTGAATAATAATAATACTAGGCAAACAAAATCGAATCAGGATTTCAGAAATATCACATACAATGAAACATCATGTAGTAATGTTCCACCAACAACAAAAACCCTTTGAAACAAGTTGTTGCAAGAACATGCTTCCGTAATGTGTCATTTTCCTTACCTGTTGTAACATCTAAGGTATATCCAGTCCTATCTAAAATTTGCTTAATCTTCTCCTCGTCTGGACCTTTCGTGACGGGAGTCGGTGTGGGCGCCGCGACGCCCTGACTGGAACCCGCCCTACTTTTCTGCCTATACGTCTTCATCACACCGCAGAGGTAGGCCGATTTATTAGAGACGTGTTCCAGGTTGGAGTCCAGGAATTGGCCCAGCACGTTGAGCGCACCGTCCACGGGGAACTCCTTCAGGGCGTCGAGGGCCCTCTCGTCGAGGTCGACGTGTGCCAATTTGCCAGTCTTGTAGATCTCATCGAGTTTAGCCGACACCTTCTCGTCGAGGCCATACTCGATCAGTTTCTGGTAGTCCTCGGTCTTTTCGGTTTCTGGTTCGATCTTCATAGGCTCTTCCGACACTTCACCATTACCTTCAGCCATAGCTGGAAAGGAGAAAAGGACAGATCAGACAAGAAAATAAATTATAGAAGCACTGAAATGTAACACTGTACAACACTGGCTAAACGAAACGCGTCATGAAAAGAAAACATAATTTAAAGTGGTACCCCATGATTTGCAGTTTTGAAAATACATTCAATAAATATTTTTGATTGTTTTGAAATGGCTTCTGTGTTAGAAACACTATATATTTGTCAGAAGCAATATATAGGACAATCTTGCCTAATAAGCAGTAACGAAACAACACCAACGATGTGAAACAAGTTTTTTGTTATGTTTCAGAGCTCCCTCATCAGACGAGCGAAAATCTTCATAATCATTTGTTGTTGAATATTATTCTAAAATTTGCCACAACTTGGTGATAAAATTTGTCACAAATCAATGATAAAATTTGTTACATATTTCAGAATAACATTCAAGAACAAATAATTTTGAAGATGAAGAAGTGTGATTTAGGAATTCAAGGATCTGAAACTGTTACTAATTTTTTTTTATCGTTGGTGTTGATTCGATATAGGTTATTAGGCAACATTATTTTATTTTAATACATGAAATCTGAAAAATACCTATAAAATTAAAAAAATATTATTTTGTGTATTACTCCTACGTTAGAAACACGAGATATTTGTCAGAAGCAATATATCGAACATTGTTGTCTAAAAAACAATAACGAAACAACATATCAACGGTAAAACAACTATTTCGTAACGTTTCAGAGTCTATCAGAATCTTTCGTCATACACTAGACGAAAATCTTCAGAATTATTTTTTGTATGATTGTTATTCGAATTTCAGAATAACTATCATACAAATAATAATTCTGAAGATTTTCGTTTGAAAAAGGGAAAAGTTGGACCGATTGTATCACCTTAGATGGAAATGATGGCGATGAATAAAAACGAATTTTGCGAAAATATTGTGTTTTTCTTAGTTAGCCCAGAAACTTTTTTTGATCCATGTGCTACGTATTGGGAAAATTAATTTCAGAAGCGTATATCTTCGACACCATTTTTTTTTATTTTCTAGTGACACCTCAAAAAATTTCACGTACGTCTTTGCGTCGGTATTCTACAACTAGTTACCAAGAACAAATTCGATCGGATCTGTATTTTTTAGAGTTATCTAGATGGGTATAACTCCGAAACTGTTTGGCCGATTATGCCCAACGACGAACATAACTGTCCCAATCGGAAGAGCAAACTACCTTGAAATTTGCAAGTCGCTAACTCCTTCCGTTCGAAAGTTATCGTGGAAACACTGTTAACCCATCCAGTTAATGAACTCACCCAAGGCTGCTCGGATATCTAACAAAATAGAACCGATCGTGTTAAAATTTGGAACACGACTGTAAAGTTAGGTTTTGAAGGATGTCGCAACATTTCAGCGATATCGGACGGATAGTTTCTGAGATATAGAATTGTTTTTCAAATATTTTTTTAAAGTTTTCTAGTGATACGATCCTCAGGAAATTTCACAAAAATTTGCGCGTTAGCATTCTACAACTAATATCCATGTTTGAATTGGATCGGATCAGTATTTTTTTGAGTTATTGAGGAAATAACAACAACATTTCAGTAGGATATAACCCCAAAACCGTTCGGTCGATTATGCCTATCAATACACTCATATGTCATGTCGCATTCGGATGCGCAACATAACCTAAACATTGCAAGTCGCTATCTCTTTCCGTTCTCAAGTCGTCGTGAGATGAAAAATATTTTTTAATAATTTTTTTTGGCGCTCTAGTTCCTCGGAACTGAGTGCTTATCAATTTGCCCAAATGTCTGTAATTTTCGAATTTTTGGCTGAAAATGGTCTCAAACGATTTGGTTCGACTCACTGATCAAGAATCCGAGGTCGAAATCGATTCTGTCCGGCCAGCCGGCCGGCCGTAGGCACGATAACTCTCGAACGAAAGGAGGTAGAGGATTGAAATTTGCAAGGTGGGTTTGGAGCTTAAATATCTCGGACAAGTTCGTTAATGGGCGAAATCCATCAAGCGGTTTCGGAGTTATGGCCGATTTTAGTAAAACACATTTTTTATGAATATTTCCGAAACCGATCACTCGATCTATCTGAAATTTAGCATCAAATTGTAGAATCATGACCTTTATACGCATGTGAAGTTTTGTATTGACCAGGTTACCACAAAGTGTGAAAAAAAATATTTGAAAATTAAAAAAAAAAAATTTCTACAGTAACTCTCGAACGGAATGAGCTAGGCAGTTGAATTTTTCAGAGTAGGTTAGGGAAATGAGTATCTCGGTTAAGTTCGTTATTGGGCAAAATAGGGCAGATGGTTTTGGAGTAACGAAAAAAAAATTTTTTTTAAGCAAAAAATTTCAAATTCAATTTTTCTTTAAGATGCAGTTTCACCATTAAAATCCATCGATATCATTTTCAACTCCAACAAGCTAATACTTTCGGAGATATGATATTTCTAAATTTCAATAATGAATCGTGCTTCTATGTTTTCACAGAATGCTATAATTATTCTATTTAAGCTTTATTATATGATCTGTGTTCATACTCGTACATTTCATCCTGTTATATATGAGAGAGTCAAATTCAGTTCAGCTATTTTAATTTGATTTCTTCCATGGTGCAGTTCTCATTCTCAGATTGCTCATTTAATCTTGATAAATAAACTATTATTTGAATTGAATTTCGTTTATGATGCAGTTCTATAATAAGAATACATTGATATAATACCCAACTCTGAGAAACCAATACTTTCGGAGATATAATTTGTCTGTTTGAACTAGAGCGCCAGAAAGCTCCTGTCCACAGGGCTTGAACCAATTTTTTTATTTCAAATTCGTCTTTATGTCGGTATACAACAAACAGTTACCAAGATTCAATTCGATCGGATCTGTATTAGTTGAAACAAAATTAATACTAGGAAAAATTAGCGCAAAAGTTAATTATAACATTTCAAAAACTCAACCCGTCTATCTGCCAACATATTTCTTGAATTTATTGTTTTTAAATTTGAGGTTGCCAGTTCATCGGCCCCGAAACTTAATACTCAAATCATGAATATGTGTTCTGAATTTTAGGTTTTTTCCTAGATCCAAAGAAAATATACGAAGTACAAATCGACTGAATTCCGAAATCATTGCTTCTACAAGAATCTAATACAATTATCGAGATTCCTGTCACTCAATACTTATTCGCATGTACTTACATTTTTTTCACTTGTACGACAATTTTTCGATCAAAAATCCACTATCAAATCAAAATCTGGTCTACCAAGTAGCAGAACACCAACAATATTAATTTTTCACACTGATTTCAATCGAGCTGATCGATTGGAGACTCGAAATTCAGACGATTTTGGATTTAATGGATGACAATTTCTTTGACATATACTTCGGAGTGTCACTTTGAATTCCCTATTTGTCGATTTGTTCGCTCCGAGATGATTCAAAATATTTTTAGATAAGCGGAATTATTAGATCTAGTACTGCAAGGAACTAGCAGAACCTACAGTATAAAAAATTCGTCTATTCTTTTTGTTATATTATTTACAGTAACAAGTCATTTGAATCGAGAATTGCATTTTTTGTATCCGATAATTGAAAGCTACGGTCTTTGAAAAGGTGAAATTCTCAAGGTGGTTAATTTCTTTTTGCGCGTATGTTCTAGAGAACTGCAATGCTATCATTTTGACCAAATTATTATTATTATTATACTGATCCTCCTGGGTCTTCCACAAGGAGACCCCTCATAAGCTCTAAGAGCTTGCCCTGAGTTAGGAGAACCAGTTGTGTTCTGTGTAGGCTTTGTTACTGTGTCCTTACGCCACCTTAGACACAGCACTGTTAATTTTTGACCCAACAGCGAATGGTGGCGATTACCGTGACTAGAAAATTTCTTTCCTAGCCTCGGAATTGAACTTGGGGCTTCCGCTCCCAAGTCAATTACTCTACCACTGAGCCAATCGCACGACTGCAATGTTCGATTATTTTGCCAAAAATGGTCTCAAATGATTAGGTTCGACACAATTATGAAGAATTCGAGATCAATTGGATCTATTCTGTGACAGATAAGTTCGTTAATAGGCATAATCGGCCAAAAAGTTTCGGAGTTAAACCCATTTGAAATTTTGTTGTTATTTCGTCAACTGAAAAAACACAAATCCGGTCCAACTTTTGTGAGGATCGTATCACCAGAAACTAAAAAAAAATATGTATCTCAGAAACTATCCGTCCGATTTCGTTCAAATCGGCCAAACGGTTTTGGAGTTATGCCCATCTGAAATGTTGTTGTTATTTCCTCAATAACTCGAAAAATACAAAACCGATCTAATTCAAACATGGTTATCAGTTGAAGAATGTCAACGCAAAAATTCTTGCGAAATTTCGTGAGGATCGTATCACCAGAAAATGTTTAAAAAATCATTGAAAAAAATTCTATATATCATTAACCATTCGTCCGACATCGCTGAAATTTTGAGAGAGCCTTCAGAACCTAACTCCTGCCAAGTTCCAAGTTTGAACACGATCTGATCTATATTGTTGGAGATCCGAGCAGCCTTGTGTGAGTTCAGTAGCTGGATGGGTGACCGTTGCCTCGATAGCTTTCGAGCGAAAGGAGATAGGGACTTGCAATTTTCAGGGTAGGTTCCACATCCGAATGGGAGAGTTAAGTTCGTTTTGGGACATAATCGGTCCTTCGGCTTCGGAGTTATACCCACCAGGAATATTATTTACTCGATCACTCAAAAATATAGACACGATCGAATTGAAGCCTTGGTAACTAGTTGTAGAATATCGACATAAAGACGTGTGTAAAATTTTGTGAGAACCGTAACCCTAGAAATTAAAAAAAAATTACGAAAACAAAAATTGGTTCAAGCACTGACGTGAAGTCAGTAGCTTTTGCGTGCTTGAACCAATTTTTTTTAATGATCAGTTTTCATTAGTTATGAAGAGATAGTGCAAATGTGAGAAAATGCAGTAGATATATACAGAAATAGAGAATTCGTACATTTTGAAAATTAAATACATACTAAACTTTTTAATTTTTAACAAATTAATGAAAGGCTAACTCAAGAAAAAACCTGATGCTACCGCACACTTCAAAAACAAATAAAGTCTCCCGCGAAATTTAAATTGAATAAATAAATGATTTCTAGAATATTGCAAGATGCATGAAAAGTGGCTTCAAACCTTTGTTATGCTGATTTATTATGATAAAGCCTTATGATCTCTGATAGAATCAGATCAAAAACTTATGAACGACCATAAAAACATCGTTATTCAGAATAATATCTGGCAAAGTTCCAAAAGTGCGTGGTTCACTTGGAACTTGTTACTCCTACAAGTTATTTACAATTCCCTGCACCTGTGTGGACAAAAAATCAACAAAAAAAATATTCTTTCACAATATTTCCCTTACATTAAATTGCCACATATAATTCGAAAATTAAGGGTGCAAGAAGAACATTTCTGTGGAACCATAAACTCATACTCGTACATTTTAATAATGATATGTATCATACTATCGTATAAGATTTGCAAAATTTCTCAATGTTCTCCTTCTCCATCGAAATTGAGAAGCAAAAATGCGTAAGCAAAATACTCCATTTTTTTTGGAACATTTTCGGTATTTTGAATACAAAATCTTGGAGATGGTGCATTTCTACACAAGAAAGTTATAGATACCATACTTTTGTCCGTAGAATGCACCGTTTTCGTTAACTTCAGGAAATCCACTTCAACAGCCTGCACCTATTTCGAAAGCAGAGCCGTTCCGGATATAGGTTAGGTTACGATATGTTAGCTTAGAATAATGCATCAATGCTTAGACGGTACATTCCTTCATTCCTACACAAAAAAGGTAGGTATACGAGTAGTATGTCCCCGTAGGAAGCAGTTTTCTGTCTTCAGTGAATTTACTTTAAGAGCCTGTATTTCGAAAATTCTTTCAAGATATAGGTTTATATGTATTCTTAATTTTTTAGCGTAAAATATATTTTTTCAACTTAGGTAATTTCAGGACATCATAGATTATTCAAAAACAGACGTAGTATCAGAGATAAGCTTATTTCATGAACATTTCAAATAAATTACCGTTCAAGAACAAATACCGTTTCAGTGAGATGAAAACAATTACAGTATTCTAGCTCAGAATTTAATGGTACCTCGTTTCCAGATAATGAAACCGCCAAATACGTACCGATTTTACTACAGAAAGACTTTAAGCTGTAGAGTGTAGGGTCTACTGGGTGACCTCGATATTTTGGCGGGAGCCTATAGAAATAGAGACAGACTTCGCAAGTGCTTCGACCCTGAGGAAATAGCGAGTTCTTTTATTTGCTAATGGAAAATAACCTTATGGTTCAGATGCTTATAATCGAATAGGTTAAGCCTTTTTAAATACCATTTTCATTATCCAAGCAGATCATTTTTATTAATAATAATAAATAGCTGCTCTACAATTCGTTGTAAATAAATAAGTTCTTGGAGCCTACGGATAAATTTACCGTAATATTGTAGGCCAATACATACTGCATAAGCGTCTATAACTTAAATTCTATGATCCAGTCATGCGGAACAATTTTGCACGATTTAAAATAAAGGTTTTAAAGTCTTGTATAATCAATAAACGAAAAGGAAAATGTAAATTGCCTGGAAAATCGATAAAAATAAGTCACATTGAGTGTGTCTGAAGTAATTCATTAATAATTAATGGGATATAATTGGAGTAGGGCATGGTAATAAATATATTAGTAGTAGATGCAATTTCATGCCATTATGAAGTATGAACGAATGCATCTGTGGCGCATGTACAACAAGAAGTGTTGTAAATGGCAATAATTGCAATTTACCTGCAACCTATTCGACTTTTTTGAAGGTTACCTGCACTTTTACCCAAACATTATCCGCTTTAGACTAATATCAAAAATATGCCGGTATACAACACAATAATTGCGCAGGCTTTGGGAAAAACCGGCTTCAAATAATGAAAACATTTCGGCTACATTTACAATAATTAGTGAAAATAGTAGCTTGAATGTCTATTTCAAAATAAATGGTTTTGTGGTTTTACATCTTTGCAATAATTCTAAAATCACCTAGAGCATAATAGAATGAATAGATACGTTTTGGGCGGTTTCCTGTTGTCAACCAAAGCCTTTCAATACAAGCATCCAAGCATTCCTTGTTTTGCAGTAAATTACCCACTCTGTCACACTAAATTTATGATAAAACGAAGTCAAACTACTTACCGGACCACAAAACACTAAGCAATCAACACAAATTTTACATACAAGTCCAAAATATTGAAAATTTCACGAAATAAAATGGCGGCCGTAAACTCTAATGCCTTCACAAGTCAACGTGACGTGCCGGCTAGTTTCGCGTATTTTCGCGGAGTGCGCATGGTTAACGAGTTTTAGCCTCGAACCGATGCGCGTTTTCGAACTAGCGACGCCATTAGGCTCTTTTCACACCGGCTGTTTTGATTCGATGACATGACAGGTTAGAAATTTGAAAGAGGGATATTCTAATTAGCCGATGTTATAATTGAGTTTAAGGTTGAACAGGTGATAAGAGACTTTAAGTTTGGGAAATAACACGGGCGACAGAAAAATTACAATTGTAGGCATTGTTCAATTATGTCCAAATCTCATATTGAAAAGAGATAACAATTACCATTAACTGCTTCAGGAAAAATGAAGTCCTTCATTTTCCAAGGAACATTTTCAGACTTTAGGAAACAGTGTTGAACGATTTACAATGTGCATAAGAAGTATACGGAAATATTGATTATAACAAGTAACCGTACATAATTATCTTTTCTTTAACATTAAGTTTGAATCATAGAGGCAAGATTTTCCTATAGAATTCTATCAATAAAAATTGAACGGGAGTAAAATCAAATAAATTCATATATCACGTGATACGTTCCAGAATTGCATCGTTTAAATCAACTGAAGTGAACCGGTATTAAAAAACCCCGCTCTATTAATAAACATTTATTGTTATCTGGGAGTTACTCCAGTATTCCGTTGCTAGGGAATAACATACAATAATAGCTTCTGTGGATACTTACCAAGTTTTAACTTAATAACGTAGAACAAAACTTCAAAATTAAACACAGAACAATATGAAAGTACATAAACACAACGAATAACATAAATAAAATGTGTTACTTCAAAAATAATGCCATTAAATTTAGGAACAATTTAACCTTGGCTGATACTTCGGTTTCAAATTTTGAATTTCATGTGTGTTAACCGAACATTCGCGGCGCAGTGCAATTTGTCACTGCACACTGCACTGAATGGCGCTGGCAACGGTGAGTGCACTCCGCGAATTCCGTTGTTTCGCGAATATGTAATCGCTACGTTGTCGGATTGCGCGGTTATTCTTTCGCCTTCAAGAAAGGGGTAATTCTTTGACCGGATTGTTGAATTCGGTCCCCAGTAGGGTCGGAAGGGCACCATTCAGCGAATAGGTAATAGGTATTCGACAATAGGAAAATACGGAGCAATGAAAGGTTGTGCGGTTCGAGGTGATTTCGCGAAATCAGACAATGCAATATTTGGATATGAGGATTCATTTTCATGGATTGTTAATATTGTTATGTCATAGAATATCACTGATATCAATTATTTGGAGATATGATGTCAAAATATGCTAGCCAAATTTTATATCCAGTTTAAAACATAATATCATGAATAATTACCAATAGTCTAGTCGCAACAAGTGTTTTTTTGGTCAAAATTTTTGCGTATTCTCCGAAAATTATGATTGAGGTGTCATTCGATTAGGAATGGCATGTAGATAGTTTTTGAGAAAATGCTAAGGCCGCTCGCAAAAATTGCAATAGTTATACCCCGAGACTATTTCTCTATGGTTATACCGCCGTATTCACAAAGCATTCAATCTCCGTTAAGTCCCAACTGAGGTCCTCAGTTAGGATAAATTTGAATCGCAACCTCAGTTATCGTGAAACAGGCCTGTTTCACCACCGTTAAATACGTTAACTGAGGTTGCGATCCAAATTTATCCTTACCTGAGGACCTCAGTTATGACTCAACGGAGATTGAATGCTTTGTGAATATGGCGGATAAACAATTAAGTGAAATAAAAAATTGGTTCAAGCCCTGTGGACAGGAGCTTTGGCACTCTTGTTCAAACTTTAACAAATCATATCTCCGAAATTATTGGTCTCTGGGAATGATATAATGTATTCTTACGATAGAACTGCATCATGAAAGAAATTAAATTCAAACAGACTGATTCTCCCCAATAACGAACTTATCCGAGATATTCATTCCTCAAATCTGCTCTGAAAATTATATTATGTATATCAATTAAAACTTGGACGTAATTGCAGTTTTGTTTTTACTGGAGATATTCTGAACCCAATTAGATTGTCTATCTTACCAAAGAATATAATTATCCATCATCATATGGATTATCCACGGGCATTATATTATCACCTTAAAAGTATAATATCAGATCATCCTCATAATTCTACGATAGCTGAGGTTATTTCATTGGTCATTATGCATTCAATCACACTTTGTTTTATAGAACAGGAGGTTTATTTTATACGAAGAATAACGAACCAGAAATAATTTTGACATATATCTCTCATAGGAAAATCAGATGACATGTAAAAACACAGATCATATATAATAATTCATAGATAGAAAAATTAAGTACACCACTCTGTGAAAACATAGAAGTACGATCGGGAGTACGATTCATTATTTAATTCGGAAAAATCATATCTCCGAAAGTATTAGCTTGTTAGAGTTGAAAATGATATCAGTGGATTTTCATGATGAAATTGCATATTAAAAAAACAATTAATTTGAAATTTGTAATGTAAAAAATTTTTTTTTTGTTACTCTGAAACTACCAGACCGATTTTGCCCAATAACGATCTCAACCAAGATACTTATCTCCCAAACCTACTCTGAAAATTTTAACTGCCTAGCTCATTCTGTTCGAGAGTTATTGTAGAAACAAAATTTGAAAATTTAAAAAAAAAATTTGACACTTTACGGCAGCCCGATCAATACAAAACTTCGCATGCATATAAAGGTCATTATTCTACAATTTGATGGTAAATTTCAGATGGATCGAGTAATTGGTTTCGGAAGTATTCCTAACAATTGGTTAAATCCCTGTGGACATGAGCTTTCTGGCGCTCTTGTTCAAACAGACAAATTATATCTCCGAAAAGTCCGAAAGTATTGGTTTCTCAGATTTGAGAATTATATCAATGTATTCTTATGATAGAACTGCATCATAAAGGAAATTCTGGAAATTCAATTCAAATAATAGTTTATTTATCAAGATTAAATGAGCAATCTGAGAATGAGAACTGCACCATGGAAGAAATCAAATTAAAATACCTGAAATGAATTTAACTCTCTCTTATAGAACAGGATGACATATAAGAGTATGAACACAGATCATAAATCATAGATAGAATAATTATAGCATTCTGTGAAAACATAGAAGTACGTTTCATTATTGAAATTTCGAAAAATCATATCTCCGGAAGTATTAGCTTGTTGGAGTTGAAAATGATATCAATGGATTTTCAGGGTGAAACTGCATCTTGAAAAAAAAATTATTTAGAAATTTGTTAAAGATAAATTTTTTTTTCGTTACTCTGAAACCATCTCGCCTATTTTGGCCAATAGCGAACTCAACTGAGATATTTATCCCCCTAACCTACTCTGAAAATTTCAACTGCCTAGCTCATTCTGTTTGAGAGTTATTGTAGAAACAAAATTTAAAAATTTTCAAATTTTTTGTTTTGATTCGGTAACCCGATTCGGTAACCCGATCAATACAAAACTTCACATGCGTCTAAAGGTCATGATTCTACAATTTGATGCTAAATTTCAGATAGATCGAATGATCGGTTTTGGAAATATTCATAAAAAAACATTTTTAGTAAAAAAGGCCATAACTCCGAAACCACTTGATGGATTTTGCCCGTTAACGAACTCGTCAGAGATATTTATGCTCCAAACCTACCCTCCAAATTTCAATCCTCTAACTCTTTTCGTTCAAGAGTTATCGTGTTAACGGACGGCCGGCCGGCCGGACAGAATCGCTTTCAACCATGGATTCTTGGTCAGTGAGTCGAACCAAATCGTTTGATACCATTTTCAGCCAAAAATTCGAAAATAACAGACATTTGGGCAAATTGATAAGCACTCTGTTCCGAGGAACAAGAGCGCCAAAAAAGGAAGGGGGTTTGGTTTTTTGCCAATATCTCGAAAACTATCTGAGATAATTCAAATTGGAAAAAAGATTCAAGAAGAGGAGAAAATTTCCTAAAAAATATTACCAACTCCCTGAACTAGAACCAATATTTATAATTTTTCCAGAGGGGTTGAAAATACTCCCGAAAATGGGTACTCCGGCATGCGTAAGCCTCGTCCCCTTCGGACCTTTCATGAAAAAATATTATTTAAACTTATTAAATATGAAGAAAATCTGTCTACAGGACAGATCAATGAACACTAATCCGTGGTCCAAAAATGTTTACGCGACTTTTCAATTAGTTTTCCATTGTTGGTGTATACATCAGGCGAAATTTGCAGTAAAATTGTTTTAGGTGAATGCCTCAACTTCATTGAGCATCTTTGGGTTGAGATAAATTTTCGGAAGCATAGAATAGCTGTTGGAACTATCTATAGACCTCCTAAAGGTAACATTAGTTAATTTCTTGACCGATTTCAGGATGTTTTATCTAATATGTGTGCGAAATATGATTATGGAATATGAACAGGAGATTTTAATATAAACTTATTGGATATAAATTTTAGTTCATCTATCAAAATCAATGAAATTTTTGAATCATTCAGCCTGAATCAACTTGTTTGCGAACCAACTTGCTTTTCCTCGTCAAATTTTTCTCTGCTGGATTTGTTTGTTACAAATATAGAACCAGAAAGGTGCTCCACAGAAGTAGTTGCAACTGGTTTTTCCAATCACTCTTTGGTGAAGACCGTTTTCGGTATTTCAGACTCGGAGCATGTTTCTGGGGAAAGGTTTTCATGTCGCTCTTTGGATCAGATAAATCTATCAAATTTCGAGAGAGATCTTCTTGGAGTGCAATGGCATGTAATATACGAAACAGAAAGTATTGATGAGAAAATAGGACTGCTTACTGATGGTATGAGACGATTGATTGATTTACATGCGCCCATAAGAACATACAGCCGTTCGAATAAAAAGCAGAAGTGCCCATGGATTACAGATAATATTAAATTGCTGCAGAAACTAAGGGATGCTGCTCTTCGTAAATATAGAAGAACAAACTCCCCAGAAAAATGGGCATACTTCAAACAGCTTCGGAATTATACTAACATGGCAGTGAAAGCAGAGAAAAAAGTACTTAAGAACTAAATTCAGTAGTGGCTCCTTAAGGGAGAAATGGAAAGAGTTGAGAAAACTGAGTTTGAAAAAACCAAAAACAACTGCATTACCGCCAGGATTGGATGATGTCAGAAAAATCAATGAATTTTTCACTTCTTTCTCTGAGAATCAGAATCAGCCTAGGATTGATATTCTGAATTTTTATCGTCATAATCAATATAAATCTTTCAATTCTCTTTTTTCTTTTTCGACTACGACTGATGAATCGGTTTCAATGATCATTCTTAGCATCACGTCAAATGCTGAGGGAACTGATAATCTTAACATAAGGATAATCCAACTATTCTGTCCTTTTTTGATACCATTCGTAACACATATATTGAATGAATGCATTTTAAAGTCGTATTTACCAGTAGATTGGAAATTTGCAAGTGTTATACCTCTCCCGAAAATGAATCAACCAACTAATCTAAGTCATTTAAGGTCAATAAGTATTTAACCTACGCTATCTAAAGTGTTGGAGAAAGTTATGGAATTGCAAATCAGATCACACTTGTCGGAATATAATTTATTACCTCCTAAACAATCGGGGTTTCGTCGGGGATATAGTTGCGCGTCTGCTCTTTCGGATGTCGTGGATGATCTTTTGAGGTCTCAGGATCAAAATGAAATAGGCGTTCTTGTATTGTTAGATTACACGAAAGCTTTCGATACGATAAACCACGACATTCTTGTCGCGATTTCACATTTCTTGGGTTTTGAAGACAGCGCATCCAAGTTCCTAGAGTCATTTCTTACTGACAGATTCCAACGTGTTCGAGTAGGTGATAGTGTCTCTTCAAGGAGAAGATCATATTCTAGTGTTCCGCAGGGAAGCATTTTGGGACCCCTTCTCTACACTATGTACACGATCAGATTCCAAAACTCGCTCAGATTTTGTAGTCATCACTTTTAGGCTGGTTTTCCTGTCACGCTGACGGTCGGCGCTGATGGGTCAATATGTATGTAGCTATAGGTAGCGTTTTCGAGTCACGCAGCGCTGACGGCCGTCAGCGCTGAGCTATATACGCGCACGTACGCGCCGGCGCGTCGGCGCCGCTGACTAGCTGGCACCGACAAGCCTCCACATTCAGTGAGCCAGAGACAATAGCATCCTTCTATTTCTCTATGTGATCAGCGCGATACTAAAAGGATCCGAGCTGACCGATCAGCGCTGACCGTCAGCGCCGACCGTCAGCGTGACAGGAAAACCAGCCTTACGCTGATGATACACAGATCTATTGTTCCTTCGGATTTGACGATGTTGCTGAATCAACGTGTTTGATAAACGTTGATCTTGCCCACCTGTTCGAAATCTCTAGTGATCACTTATTGAAGTTGAATCCTGGTAAAACTCAAGCCCTTTTATTTTGTGAAAGTTCAATTCGTCAAACTTCCTTGGAGAATATTGTTTTAAAAATTGGTGATGATGTTGTGCCTTTCACGGATCATGCAAAGAGTCTCGGTTTAACAGTAGATTGTGGGTTGAGATTCAGTAATCACGTCACAAATAAAGTGCAATTGTCTTACTCTACAATAAAGATGATATACGCACAGAGACATTTCTTGGACATCGATACGAAAAACATGTTATGTGATTCTCTTGTGCTGTCCCATTTCGATCATTGCGATGGAGTTTACGGTCCCTGTTTGGACTGCGCGGATAAGAAGCGAATTCAGAAGGTGCAAAGTTCTTGCTTAAGATTAATTTTTGGAGTTCGTCTTTATGAGAGAATTTCTCACAGGCTTAGAGACTGCAACAGGCTCAATATGTATAACCGCCGCCAATTACACATGTCCTGTTTTTTCTTCAAAATTATAAAATTTAGATGTCCGGCCTATTTACATGCAAAGCTAACATACCGAACCGATGTCCACAACCTAAATATCCGTCGCAAAAATTTGCTCACGATACCCTCTCATAGAAAGGAAGTATTCAAGAGATCATTCTCCTACAATATTGTAGTTGTCATGAATAATTTGATGAAATTGATATTCTTCGATATTAGCTTAACCCCCTGTGTATTCAAGAGTAGATATAAGAGATATTTGTTGGATAGTCAAGTGTAAAAGAGGAACAAATCTCAGTCGAGTATCCATCTACATATTTTTTCCTTCCCCATCCTCTCTTCCTGTCTCTACTTTTTGTTTTCCCTTTTTTTCCCTTCATTTTCTTCACTATATTTTTCACAGCCTGAATCGTTCATCTTGTTCATAAATATTCTGGGGCATTGGTGGAGAACAGACCTGGGTTTACCTTGGTGTCTGAACCAATTGACATTTGTTCATCTGATATGCCATTTGTACTAACTTTTGATGTAACTATATATGTATTATTATTATTATTATTATAGTGATCCTCCTGGGTCTTCCACAAGGAGACCCCTCATAAGCTCTAAGAGTTTGACTGAGTTAGGAGAACCAGTTGTGTTCTGTGTAGGCTTTCAGATGGGCAATAAATTTGTTTATTATTATTATTATTATTATTAGTTAATTAACAATTTTTTGTAGCACGAACATTAACATTGCAATTGTGATAATTGTTAAACTATTAATCTGATAATTTTTTCCTTTCGTGGAGCTATTTTTCAAAGGTATTGAAATAGATTCCCGTTGGAAAATTCGAAAAATTGTTGATTTTTGTTTTGTTTTGAACAATTTACTTAAGTGAAAAATTATAAAGCTCAATTATGTTTTAAAAGAAAATTTTGAAATAGGTATCTCATAAACAACGCATTGGTTTATAACAATGTTTTGAACAATAGGAGATAATAATTATTAAAAATCATTTTTAAGTAGTTTCTGATCATAAGAAAACGGATCAATAGTAATATTATAAATTGAAGCTTTATAATTTTTAATCTGTGGTTATTAATCTGTCTGTCATTAAAATAGTATGAAATATATTCACATATTATAAAAGCTGAGAAAACGGTGTATATCGATGCTAAATTGCGTATAGTAGAGTGCCTAATATAGGTGTGTAAACAATAGAACATACGCGCAAAAGCTCCTGACTTCACCTCAGTGCTTGTTTTTACTAACTTGTTTAACATTGATAAGAAACAGTTCTTGAAATAAAGAAAAAGTATTTAGATAACGCATAATTCCAATAGTCAAGAATATCTTTCCAGAATTAATTGAAAACTAAGTACGATGTATTTGGGTATATAATTACAAAAATTGCTCAAAATGATTTCCATTTCCTCGGATACATTCCTCACAGCGGCGTACCTGTGAGTTATATACCTACACCGTCTGAGTCCCGTTAGCTAGCAATTCTTCACCAGCGTTTATTATTCTCACTTGTAGTTGTTCAATGTTGGTAATTAACTTGTATAACTCGTTAACAATGGTGAAAACGAGAAAACTTAATTCTCCTTTTTGCGCGCATGGAACAGCGTGCTATCATTTTGCCCATAATTGTCTCTAATTTTCGAATTTTTTGCCGGAAATGGCTTCAAACGATTAGGTTCGACTCACTGATGAAGAAATTCAGTTCTCTCCAGCCGGGCGTCCTTTGCCACGATAACTGGAACGGAAAGGGTTAGCGATAACTTGCAAGGTAGGTTGCGCATCCGAATAAGACTGTTAAGTTGGGTACCTCGTTACATTGATCTCTGCTAGTACTTTTCAATTTTCCTACACATACTTTACTGTTTGATGATCAAAAAGGTACACTAGCGATTTAAAATAATAGAAACCTACATGGTGATTCCTGATTAGACGTGAACCCTGGAGGAGGTATTAGTATGACTCATTTGCTGTCGTTTGAGCCATATTTATTGATAACCGAAAATCAGTTTCCGAGATATTTGAGTTTTGTGATTTTTGAAAGATTTCTCACCTTATTTAAATTTTCGCCAATTTTTTCTACGTTGACCTAATTTGATCATAATTTTGTATTATTCTCATCAGAAATTAAAATTTAAAAGTAAAACTATGCTGTAGTAGATCTTTAAAAAGAGAATTATGTAGTATGATTTGAAGGGGGATATATAAAGCAAAGAAAAAAAAATAACGAATGAATATATTTTTTATTGCAACTGATGTTAATACTTCATTAGAAAATGTATTCATAAATTATGTTCGAAATGACCTTCACCATTCCTACAAGTACGTGCCCTCTTCCTAATTTCTTCAGTTGTTACTTTCCGCCTGAAATTTACTCTCAATCATCTCGCTGCTTCGTCTATTCCCTCCACAAGTTGTGCTCGTGTATTTATTTCTCTTTCATATACCATTTCTTTCAAACTACCCCAAACATGAAAATTTAAAGGTGTTAGATCCGGACTTCTTGCTGGTCACGAATTAGGTCCTCCCTTACCTATCCAACAAAACCCTCATGATTGCTAGCAGGGCAATTGGCAAAACATGGGGCTTGAGCCCGGGAATCACTAGATGGACTTACACTGCTATAGTGAGGCTCTCTCTCACATATGCTAGAGTGCTGTTTGGTGGACAAAAATGAACCAGAGCGGGGCCGTCAAAGAGCTGCAGAAAGTTCAGAGGCTGGCCTTGCTTTTTGTTACTGGAGCAATTAAAAGTACTCCAACTGTGGCTATGAAGGTTCTCTTCAGACTCCCTCCCATTCACCCTCTGGTAAGGGCCGAGCCGAGGCTGGGGGCCTACAGGCTGCAGCTAAACGCTGTCTGGAGATAACGGTCATACGGACCCGCTGGGAATGGGGGACTTATTAGTCACCCGATCCTGAATATGGTGAGTGACTGGAGGCCAGTAACTAACATATTTGATCCTTCCTTCAAGTTGGGACTAAAGCCCCCCGCGGAGGGGAAGAAAAGACCACACAGTGAGGTCGGTTCAGTGATGGGTGGAACGCTCTGGAGCTGGAGTGTATGGGGCTGCACCCAATGTGAGCATTTCGTTGACACTTGGGCAATGCACCACTATATTCCAGGCGGAAGTGGTAGCTATCACAACTAACCCAGATAGCACAGGTTCGTCCGATGGATATCCGTAGCGGATATTCCGGACATCCATAGGATATCCTGGGAGGTTATTGGATATCCTATGGATGTCCTAAGGATATCTGGCGGCCACCAAATCGGACATCCATAGGATATCCGTTACCGACGTCCATAAGATATCTGTTACAGACATCCATAAGACATCTGTTATGGATATCCATGAGATGTCCGTTACCGATATTTATGTTCATGAGATATCCTTTGTAAATTAAACTAGATCCGATATTCTTCAACTGATAAGATTCAAACATTTTTATCAAGAGAAACGCCAAAAATGACTTTCCTTTTTGAATCTTATCAGTTGAAGAATATCAAATCTAGTTTAATCATTAAAGTGACAAGATTTTTTTACTTTAATCGTTACTATAATATTCAAATTGAAAGTGCAATGAAAAACATTTGAAATGAAAAAATATACTTTCTTTTGATTACAAGATCTAAGTCTTGAAAATGGAACATATATGTCTTAGAAACAATTTGTTAAATAATCAAAACAAATTTAGTTTAATTCACAGAAGAATTCCTTGTATATCATTACTTGGAAAGAAAACAGAGTGTACGTGAAAATAATTTATAACTGAAAAATAACATTCTAATCAATGAACACAACACAAAAAAGTATACTTATTTGAAAATTTTAAAGAATACACTTCAGAGTTCTGCGTTCTTTTCGCTGTACAAGCTCCTGTCCTTAGCCCTTCTGCGCCAATCCTATGTTGATACTTCAGTTGCCTTCTTTTCCGAAGATGAGTAATTTTTATCTGCGGTCACTAGAGAACAAAAAAATCAGGAAACTTTAAAACCTTTTTGAGTAAAATTTGTGAAAAATGATTACTAGAAAATGTCAGAAGAATGGAGCCTTTAGCATTCTTTTGTGTAATGCACTGGTATAAATTATATACTGCACATCTCTTATATAGTAACATTAATGTATCATGCAGATTCTAATAACAATGAGATTTTTCTATCTAATTGTTCCCGAAACATATTTGAAAGGTTTCTTCATGTAGTCGGGTACCTACAGGTGAATAATGTGATGTAGGAAGTTTGAATACACAATAGTCGAATTTAAGCGAGTAACCGAAGCAGAGTGGTTAAGACCAATCTCTTGCTAAACATAACCGATCGGTTATAATAGCAAGGGATCGGTCTTAACCGCTCTGTTCCGGTTACTCGCTTAAATTCGACAAATGATTTAATGCTTGCAAATGACTTTCACTGATATGAATATACAAAACCACAACACATATTATTTCACTATACAAAGTCAAGATTTTGAACACAAATATAAGTGGTGTAGTGTTTTTGTGCTAGGTACTTTAATGAATTGTATGTTGAAAAACTCACCCATTAATAGTTCAGCCAGTTTTCTCGAAACCAAACCTTTTTTCTTCTTGGCTCCCAACCAGCTTTAATAACTTCTTTTAGAAGTCATCTAAGAAACTCCTTCACATCTTGTAGAATTCCTTTATGATTCATATTTGATTCATGATTCAGTTTGGCGAATACATTTTATACTTACAATAGAAAATTTGTTTGTCATTCAATAGTGTTTCGAACTCCATCATTTGTTTATCGGGAAATTATCAACTAATAAAAAGATTGAATCAATTTCTTATTCGTCCTTATTTGAGACAGGCTCCATATTAATTTCTTTCATTTCCTCCAAAATATCAGTGAGTATATTCCACAGAACCATAATCTGAAATAAGCAAATATAATAGCGAACTTCAAAAAGTTGCTATTTATTTATGAAATTTATCTCAACTTTTCAGTACTTACCCAAGAAATACACTGAATAGCGCCGATTGCCAATATCGGAGGCGTACGGTGAACGTTTCATGTCGAACATAACCCTAATGATGATATGATATATCATATATTTGATTCCGATTTCCGAATCCACAACAGGAACGTAAAAAATACATTAATTTTAACTACTGAAATATCTATTGCGCACATTGTTCATTTTGTATTGATTTTCAACCTTATTTGAGAGATCTACTATGGATCTACTGTTAACGGATAAATTGACAATGACAACTGACAGCCAATTATCTTATGGACGTCCATAGGAGATCCGTCATTGTGAGAAAAGTATATCCATTTACTGTCTCTAATGGATATTCTATGGACATCCATAGGATATCCAGTGTTGAATATCCATTAAATATCTGCTGATGGATATCCATTCTATGTACGAAGATATCCTGACCTGAAATGGACTTGAAACGGATATCCATAGGACATTGTGTGCTATCTGGGAAAGAAGTCTTACTACTGAGTAGGAGTAAGCTCAGGACAGTAACTGGACTACTAACCGGACACTGTACACTGAGAAAGCACCTGAACAACATTGAGATTCTCCAAGAAAACCTAACCTAACCTAACCTAACCTAACCGGACACTGTACACTGAGAAAGCACCTGAACAACATTGAGATTCTCCAAGAAAACCCTGTTTGTAGGAAATGTGGGGAGGCAGATGAAACTACCTCACATGTCATATTTGACTGTCCAGCCCACACACAATGGAGACTTCACTATGGAGGCGACGACACGACCCTGCGTGCCAGAATCCGTTCGAGGAACCTTCTTCTTCTACCTTCTTCTACCGCGGTGCCGTCCCAGGCTGAACTGAGGCCTTCAGGCCCATTGTTCTCCCGCTTGCCAAACTCGTGAGACTCAGTCCAAAAAGCACGCTGACAGGAATGAGCTTAAAAGGAGAAGTCCCTCTCACCGTAGGAATCGTAGGTGTTGGGTTGCCTAGGTGTATGACCCTCAATTCCTTAAGGTTGTTACAGTCGAACAGAATATGTTCAGCTGTTTCTTCCATGCTCTTGCACCAGCGACACAGAGCGCTATCGGCCAATCCCATCCTATTCAGATGTTTGTTGAACTGGTGACCAGTTAGTAATCCAGTCACCAGGCTCAATTCTCTTCTTTCGAGTGAAAGAAGTTTCTTTACTTCAGACTTTGACGATGGTTTCTTAATGAGAAGCCTTGACTGCCTGAGTCCTACTCCCATGTTCCATACACTGGAGAAATTCCTGTCCAAACGATTCTTGAAGAATGTTTTAACAGAGGTACGACATACTGGAAGCGAGGGCTCAGGACCTATATATGGTATCCGAGCCCCCTGCTTCGCCAGCTTATCTGCCCTAACATTACCTGAAATCTCCGAGTGAGCCGGACACCAGATGAGTTTTACAACGTTACCAGCGCCCAGCCTTCGCAGAGCCTTCCTGCATTCGCCTACTAAGTAGGAGTTTATTTTCACATCAGATAGGGATTTTAACGTTCCTTGACTGTCACAACATATATATATATATATATATATATGTACTTGCCAGAGTATCCTAATCGGATGTTTTCCAGCGCGCAGACAAGAACAGCATTCGAGGAACCTAGTCAAGGACCTAATCGTTCTTGCTAGGAAAATGGACCTTATGTAGGTAATACACCGTCAAGGCAGTGGGGATGTTACATGAAACCCATGTAATGTCAGCGATGCAGGACTTAGCTCAGTTAAGTAAACCTGAGCTGCAGGGAATCGAGTATCGACTAAGAGACCATGTTATCTATGTAAGAGACCCTATGGAGGCTGACAACCCGAGCTGAGGGTTGACCTTGTCAACTAATGGGAGACCAACCGAGGTGCAATGAGCCTCTCTATGCTGCAGAACGGGCTACTCGCTCAAACGGTATCGGTCTAAGACAAACAAACAAACAATTAGTTCAAAAACATACATACTAAGGTGAGACAACTTTTAAAAATCGCCAGAACACAAAGAGCTATCTCGGAAACTGTTGATTTTCGGTTGTCAATAAATATGGCTCAACTGATAGCAAATGAGTCATACTAACATCTCCTCCAAGGTTCACCTCAATTTGGAATCACCCTGTATATGTTTATGTAGGTAATCAGGACATTTGAAGCAAATTAGAGAACTTGCGCGCACAAGCTCCTGACTTTACGTCAGCGTTTTCCACGAATTTTTGCGCGTATGTTCTGGGGAACATCGCGTTATCATTTTGCCCAAATGTCTGTAACTTTCGAATTTTTTTACGAAAATGGTCTCAAACGATTTGGTTCGACTCTCCAATGAAGAATTCGAGGCCAAATTTGATTCTGTCCGGCCGTCTGTCCGGCCGTTGCCACGATAATTTGAGAACGGAAGGAGCTAGCGACTTGAAATTTTCAGGGTAGGTGGCGCATCTCAATACGACGGACAAGTTCGTTTATGGGCATAATCGGCCCAGTGGTTTCCGAGTAATAATTTTGTTTTCAACTAATATAGATCTGATCGAATTGAAACTTGGTGAATGGTTGTAGAATATAAACCTAAGCATGTTTGTGAAATTTTTTGAGAATCGTATCGCTAGAAAATTATTAAAAAATTATTAAAAAATATTTTTGTTGTCACGATAACCTGAGAACGGAAAGAGATGGCGCCTTGAAAATTTCAGGTTAGGTTGTGCATCTGAATGCGACATTTGAGTTTGTTTATGCGGATAATCGGCCAAACGGTTTTAGAGTTATAGCCATCTGAAATTTTCTGAAATTTGGTGGTTTTTTGTTCCTCATTAACTCAAAAAATACTGAACCGATTGAATTCAAACATGGTCATTAGTTGTAGAATGCCAACGCAAAAATGTTTTCAAAATTTGGTGAGGATAGCATTTGTAGAAAATTTTTAATAAATCATTGAAAATAAAAAAAAAACATTCTATATATCAGTAACTATTCGTTTGAAATTGCTGAAATTTCGCAAGAGCCTTCATAACCTAACTCTCTTGTCAAGTTTCAAGTTTTAATACGATCGGTTAAATATTGTTGGAGATTCGAGCATTCTTGTGTGAGTTCAGTAGATGGGTGAACGTTGCCTCGATAACTTTCGAACGAAAGGAGATAGGGACTTGCAATTTTCAGGGTAGGTTGCGTATCCAAAAGGGAGAGTCGAGTTCGTTTTTGGGCATAATCGGTCTAACGATTTCCGAGTTATACCAACCTGGAATATTATTTCCTTGATAACTCAAAAAATAAATATTCGATCGAATTGAAGCTTAGTAACTAGTAGTAGAAAATCAACATAAAGACGTGTTTAAAATTTTGTAAGAACCGTACCCCTAGAAAATTTGAAAAAAATGACGAAAAAAAAAATTTTAAGAACCGTACTTTGAACCGTAATTTGAATTTACCATGGTAAATTCGAATTAAGTGTCCAATACAGGAGAATGGACAACATAATTTACCATGGTAAATTCGATTAAGGGTGTCCAATACAGAAGAATGGACAATAGAACATACGCGCAAAAGCTTCTGACTTCAAGTCAGTGCTTGAACCAATTTTTTATTTAAAATTTAATTCAGAATTCAAAATAGATCACACGATTTATGAATCATCCTGTATAGCTGATTTCGAATATCGATGTCATTATCTTATTGATTCTATTCTTGTATATACATATTTCCAGCTGAATATATAGTGAATGTTTCCCGAGATATCGAAAATTGGTTAAATATAGTATTTGTATACGTCTGGTGATATACTATGCACGACTTCACCTTATTCGCTGGATATGTATGGTTCGAAATATTGGGAAAACATTGGAGACCTTGCCATTTACGAATTTGAAACCTTCCCTACACATAAGTAATCATTAAACGATACTGTGGGAGGTATATTCATCATTGAATGATTTCTTTCTTGGTTTTCTCTCCCAAACTCTGAAAAATATCTATGAAATAAAAAATTAATTATTTTGTGATTTGCTTCTGCGTAAGAAACATAAGATATTTGTCAGAAGCAATCGATTGAACAATGTTGCCTAACAAATAACAACGAAACAACATCAACGAAGAAACAACTATATCGTAACGTTTCGGAGTCTATATCAGACTCCTTCTTCAGACGCTTAACGAAAAAATCTACAGAACTATTTTGTTGATTGTTATTCTAGATTCGAGAATTGTCATTGCTACTGACAAATATCTTATGTTTCTTACGCAGAAGCAAATCACAAAATAATTAATTTTTTATTTTATAGATATTTTTCAGAGTTTGGGAGAGAAAACCCAGAAAGAAACCATTCTTCCCTACACATACCAGGTGAATCATTTAACCTGGGCCCACGCATCACAGAGAAAAAATTGTAGAGGCAAGAGTTTGATAACTGTAAAGGCCGCATCTGGTAGCATTGAAATCCGCCCACCCCCTCACCCCCTGATTGCAGAGGAAAAGCAGAAAAACTACAAAATAAACATCTATTTAGCTATCATTAACATCAATGACTGGCAACCTGTTAAAAATTGCTAAATACATGTGTCTTTGGTGTTTTTTGCTTTTACTTTTGTTCCGTTTATTTCGCGCCCAGTGCCATATATCGCAAATGAACATAGATGACATAGATATTGATTTTGCCCTAAAAAACCTTTGTTGCCATTCAAGATTCCTAAGTTACCCCCTCCCCTATCCACAGGGGGGAGAGCGTGGGTGGAATTCAGTACTACCGCATGCGCCCTTTAGAGATATCAAACTTTTGTCCCCACAATTTTTGCGCGTATGTTCTGGGGAACATCGCTTTATCATTTTGCCCATATGTCTGTAATTTTCGAATTTTTGCCGAAAATGGTCTCAAACGATTGAGTTCGACTGCCTGATCAAGAATTCGAGGTCAAATTTCATTTGACCTCCGTCCGGCCGGCCGTGCGTTGCCACGATAACTTTAGAACGAAATGAGATATCGACTTGGCCCAACGGTTTCCGAGTAATAATTTCGTTTTCAACCAATACAAGTCCGATCGAATTGAAACTTGGTGAGTAGTTGTAGAATGCAAAACTAAAGACGCTTGTGAAATTTTGCGAGAATCGTATCACTAGAAAATTAAAATAAAATAATCAAAAAATATTATTGATGTCACCATAACCTGAGAACGGAAAGAGTTAGCGACTTGAAGATTTCGGATAAGGTTGTGCATCTGAATGGGAAATTTGTGTTTGTCTATAATTATAATCCGCCAAACGGTTTTGGAGTTATACCCATCTGAAATTTGGTTGTTATTTCCTCAATAACTGGAAAAATATAAATTCTATCGAATTCAAACATGGATATTAGTTCTAGAATGCCAACGCGAAAATTCTCGCAAAATTTCGTGACCATCATATAACTCGAACATTTATAAAAAATCAATGAAAAAAAATCTATATATCACAAACTATTCGTCTGACATCGCTGAAATTTTGCGAGAGCCTTCAAAAGCAAACTGTTCTGCCAAGTTCCAAGTTTGAACACGATCTATATTGTTGGAGATCTGAGCAGCCCTGTATGAGTTCAGTAGCTGGATGGGTGACCGTTGCCAATAACTTTCAAACGAAAGGAGATAGGGACCTGCAATTTTCAGGGTAGGTTGCACATTCCAATGGGAGAAAAAAGTTCGTTTTTGGGCATAATCGGTGCATCGGTTTCAGAGTTATACTCACCTAGAATAATATTTCCTCGATATATAGACTCGATCGAATTGAACCTTGGTAACTAGTAGTAGAATATCGACATAAAGGTGTGTGTAAAATTTTGTGAGAACCGTACCCCTAGAAAATTTTTCAAAATTACGAAAAAAAATTGGTTCAAGCACTGTCGTGAAGTCAGGAGCTTTTGCGCGTACGTTCTATTGTCCATTCTTCTGTATTGGACACTCTTGTTCGGATTTACCATGGTAAATTCGAAATGACTCTATGTGTTCGAAAACGGTTGAACGCGCACGCTTGTAGAAAAATAAAGTTATCGCATCTATTTGGTCCCAGGGTACAATGCGAAATAGATAATCTACATATTTTTTATTCCAGGATTCTCAAAATTCAAATAGCATTATGCCCAAGGGCCACTTAGTATTTAGGTTAAGCCCAAGGGCATAATGTACTCGATAATGACAATGGTAACTAAGCAATGAAATCAAAATTATAAATTGGTAAGACATAAAATATAAAATGATTGCGATCTGGTACAAGCGGGCGAAAAAGGTAATTTAAGGTACAATCTCCAACGCAGTATATTCTCCTCAAGGCCAAAGGGTTCTAAATTCTTTTCTGAATTTTCCAGACTACCGTGAACTCCGTAGGGGTCAGTTCTTCACGATTCACCGATTCTCCTATTCAATTTTTTCCGAAATACGCGTTCCCCATCTTTCCCAACCCTTTCCGATCCTTCTAATTAAAAATCTTCGCAGGTGTCCATCTGATCCACCCTGTATGATGTTGCGAAAGACTATATTGGCACCTAAACCGATTACTTCTACCTGCAGTTATCTCAACAACCCCAGTCCCCTTCGAATTTGCATGAAAGATATTTCTTTCATCGTACTCTTTATTAACATAACGTCTACAGCATCTCCCGACAGGGTTAGATTTGCTGATACAGTGGCGTAGATATCTTCTGGACGGCATGAACAGTATGGTCGATTCGATACCAATGAACTATTAACATTATATTATAGTATTAATATTTCGTTGTTCCATACTTTGAAATATTCGAAAATTATTATTTAATCTATTTATGAACAATTTCTCATTTTATACCAGAACAATCTTACTAAGTAATCATTAAAGGATACTGTGGGAGGTATACTCATTATTAAAAGGTTTCTTTCTGGGTTTTCTCTCCCAAACTCTGAAAAAAATATCTATAAAATAAAAATGAATTATTTTGTGATTTTCTTCTGCGTAAGAAACACAAGATATTTGTCAGTAGCAATCAATCGAACAATGTACCCTAACAAACAACAACGAAACAACATCAACGAAGAAACAACTATATCGTAACGTTTCGGAGTCTATATCAGACTCCTTCGTCAGACCATATACGTATTAGATATTATATATATTATATATTAGTATGTCTATTAGGTATATGCGTCAGACACTTAAGGAAAATCTTCATTATTATTTTGTTGGTAGTTATTCTGAAATTCGAGAATTGTCACATTGACAGTATTTGAAAATTATAGTAACATAAATATGTAGTTTTACTTTGCATAGAGATTTCCAAGTACAACTTGTTTTTTAATAAATTCAGCCAAACACAATACCAATTGAGCAATTTGCAAAATTGCATTCTCTGTTCAACAAAATACAAGTTGACTCAATAAGTTTCCTTTTGATATAATCAGGTTCTGCCATTAGAATCTTTGTATTACTCCAATCCATCATGTGATCTCCTTGGATTGTACATACGTGTTCTGCTGTTTTTGATTTCTGTATGCCTCTATTTCTTAAGTTGTTCTTATGTTCTGACTTTCTTACTTCTAGTGGTCTTGATGTCTCTCCTCTGTACGATTTACCACAAATACAAGGAATATTATATTTACAGTTTTTTGCGCGTATGTTCTGGGGAACATCGCGTTATAGTTTTGCCCAAATGTCTGTAACTTTCGAATTTTTTGACGAAAATGGTCTCAAACGATTAAGTTCGACTCCCCAATGAAGAATTCGAGGTCAAATTTGATTCTGTCCGTCCGGCCGTTGCCACGATAACTTGAGAACGAAAAGAGCTAGCGACTTGAAATTTTCAGGGTAGGTGGCGCATCCCAATACGACGGACAAGTTCGTTAATGGGCATAATCGGCCCAGTGGTTTCCGAGTAATAATTTTGTTTTCAACCAATATGAATCCGATCGAATTGAAACTTGGTGGGTAGTTGTAGAATGTGAACCTAAGCACGTTTGTGAAATTTTGTGCGAATCGTATGGCTAGAAAATTTTAAAAAAATTATTAAAAAATATTTTTGTTGTCACGATAACTTGAGAACGGAATGAGATAGCGGCTTGAAATTTCCAGGTTAGGATGTGCACCAAAACGCGACATTTCAGTTTGTTTATGAGTATAATCGGCCAGTGTATTGGACACTTAATTCGAATTTACCATGGTAAATTCGAATTAAGAGTGTCCAATACAGGAGAATGGACAACATAATTGACCATGGTAAATTCGATTAAGGGTGTCCAATACAGAAGAATGGACAATAGAACATACGCGCAAAAGCTTCTGACTTCACGTCAGTGCTTGAACCAATTTTTTATTTTTGTTTTTCATTAATGGGTTTTGTCTTTGTTAATAAAGACCTAAGATCATTTTGTGTTTTGAAGACGGTTCTTATATTGAACTTAGAACTGATTCTTCTAATTTTTTCAGAAATAAACAATCTTACTGATACGATAATATGATTTCTCCTGAAGAATTCGATACAATTACTGCATGGTCTATCAGAGAGGAAAAGGCTGCTAATTTTACACAATTGTATATCTGCGTGCCATAGTGAAAACATTGTATATTATTCTCGTTTAATCCGGTAGAACAGAACAGGTTTAAGGTGCAGGAGGTCTCGGGTTCGAAATTCAAAGTGGTCTAATTATTTTTGAAAATCCGTGAATGCTCTGTAAAATTTTAATGTGAAATTTGTATTTGAATGATTTTTGACGCACCTTTCACCTGAACAGAGTGCCTATCAATTCGTCCAAATGTCTGTAATTTTCAAATTCTTATTTCTGAGGAGGATAGATATTTATGTACCAAGGACGAAAAACTGTCTATTATAGTCGAGTCTGCAAATTGATATCCGAAGTGGAGCCGAGTACAGAAAGCAGGCGAGGCAATAGACAGTTTTTCGTCGAGGTGCCTGGTCACATTTTTCGACGACCTCCACATATTTTGAAGAATTTCGGATCTGTTAAATAATTTCACAATAGCAAATGACACATACACTTGTTTGTTATTGAACCGTACCATTGACAGTTATTCTTACAGACACTTATGATTGTATTGTACCGTATCATACCGTATTCCAGAAAGTAATTTTGCTGACGAGCAAGTACTTTCTCGTCCACAAAGTACTTGCCTTCAATAATACTCGATTTTATGGTCGCAAATTAGTAAGTAAAATGTCACTTTTCATAGAGGTCAACGAAAAAATGGGTTCAAGCCCTGTGGACAGGAGCTTTCTGGCGCTCTAGTTCAAACAAACAAATTATATCTCCGAAAATATTGGTTTCTCAGAGTTGGGAATTATATCAATGTATTCATATGATAGAATTGCATCATAAAGGAAATTCAATTCAAATAATAGTTTATTTATCAAGATTAAATGAGCTATCATGAGAATGAGAACTGCACCATGGAAGAAATCAAATTAAATCTGGCCAATTTTGCCCAATAACGAACTTAGCCGAGATATTCATCTCCCTAACCTACTCTGAAAATTTCAACTACCTAGCTCATTCCGTTCGAGAGTTATTGTGGAAAAACTTTTTTTTAATTTTCAAATTTTTTTTTTTACACTTTGCGGTAATCTGGTTAATACAAAACTTCACGTGCGTATAAAGGTCATGATTCTAAAATTTGATGCTAAATTTTAGATAGATCGAGTGATCGGTTTCGGAAATATTCATAAAAAATATTTTTACTAAAATCAGCCATAACTCCGAAACCGCTTGATGGATTTCGCCCATTAACGAGCTCGTCCGTGATATTTACGCTCCAAACCCACCTTGCAAATTTCAATCCGCTAACTCCTTTCGTTCGAGAGTTATCGTGCCTACGGCCGGCCGGACAGAATCGATTTCGACCTCGGATTCTTGATCAGTGAGTCGAACCAAATCGTTTGAGACCATTTTCAGCCAAAAATTCCAAAATTACAGACACTTGGGCAAATTGATAAGTATGTACTTTGTTCCGAGGAACTAGAGCGCCAAAAAAACAAGTTTCGTATGACAATTGCCCAAAACAGGTTTAAAGTAGGTACCTACACATATGTAGTAGATACCATAATATATTCCATAAAACATGTATTAAAGAAGAGAAGTAATAATGAAAAATTACCTTGTAATCGATCAAAAATTTCCTGATCTACGTTCACTAAATTTTCTCCTCACTCGAACTACAGAATTATGCTTTCAATATTTACGTAATATTTATAAACATTTTTGGGTGAGGTCCCCGTTGCATCGCTAAAATACGAGTATTTCAACCCCAATATTTTTTTTTGGAAGTTATAATATTTACTTGCGTCAGCCCCGTCATAAATTGAGAGAACTGAACATTCTATGTCTATGGATGAAAAGCAGTCTCACTACTCTCAGATCTCTTACTTCATGTTCCGTTCCGAAAATGTAAGACTTTTCTGAGAAAAACTAATTTCGGAGCAAACAACTGAGATTTTTCTCACTTCGCTCACAATTCTTCGATTGATTAGATAATGTCATGTCTCAGGAAAATAAGTTGTCATTATGACAATTAATACATAGAATAATTATATCATCCTGTGACAACGTAGAAATACGATGTATTATTGAAATTTTGTCAAATCATATCTCCGAAAGTATTAGCTTGTTAGAGTTAAAAATGATATCATTGGATTCTTATGGTAAAACTACTTTTTGAAAAAAATTTAATTTGGAATTTGTTTCGTAAAAAAAAATTTTTTTTTGTTACTCCGAAACCATCTGCCCGATTTTGCCCAATAACGAACTTAGCCGAGATATTTATGTCCCAAACCTACTCTGAAAATTTCAACTGTCTAGCTCATTCCGTTCGAGAGCTATCGTGCCTACGACCGGCCGGCTGGCCGGACCGGCCGGACAGGATGAATTTCGACCACGGATTCTTGATCATTGAGTCGAACCAAATCGTTTAAGACCATTTTCATCGAAAAATTCGAACATTACAGACATTTGGGCAAATTGATAAGCACTCAGTTCCGAGGAACTAGAGCGCCAAAAATACATCACTGTTGTCTGAAAATATCCATAGACGACGTTATTTTGATAAATCTACAAAATTAGTTTACATTACAAGTCTATAGATTTGCATCACAAATTTTCTGGAAAGATTTAAGTTTAATGGATTTGCATATACTAATTACCAACACTCACAAATAATTCAGTGCAAAATGTTAACCATTCTTGTTGACTGAAAAGAAGATGTTCAAGTTGTAGGAGAAAGCTATTTTCAACCAACAATTTTCTCGCACATTTTGGTTCTCTTCAGTGGTATATTCTTTCTTCAGTCTAGCATTTTATTTGAAGTCTTCTTATTTTTCTTCAGAATAATTCGTCTGAATTATTCCTGACTCTTTCATCCCGTGAAAGCACCGAAATAAAATAGATTTTATCGGTGAGATATTTACAAATTGAATATAGATGATTGTGGCTGAAATGGTGTATTTTTATGCCTATATCCGGTTAAAAAAACACCATTTGAGTCTTATCAAGTTTTGCATAACTCCTATAAGTACACTTAACTAATTTCATTATGATGATTGATGATCCATATCGTAAATAATATCTTTTTCTAGAACAAGACATATTGTTCTACAAGAAAAGTGTAAAGCGATTTGAGGTTGTTTGTATCCATAGAATAGAGGGTTTCAGGAAGCTTCGATAATCTTGATTGTAGATTAAATTCGATGGTTGCATCAAAAATAGACTGAGAATCGACTTAGAATCACACTGATTTGGCAATTAAGAGCTGTCAAAGCTTTAGACGCAGATTAGCACGTCAGTCTGGATCATCAGTCCATCAGTCTACGCATATAGAACCAATTTCCCGTCAATCTGACATCAATCCACGATTGATGAGATGCGAGACTGATACCAGATTGACCGTGTAACCTCCGTCTTATGAAACCCATCGTCAGTCTATGATTGCACCGCTTTGACCGAAATTGAGTGAAAACTTTAGGCGGCTTTATACAGCAAATTAATTAGAATAAGAATCAAATTAAAATAAAATAAAAAAGTTGAACAAGCACATATCAATGGTAGTGTTTATACACCAAATAAGAAATAAGAACTAGAGATTTCCAATTTTCATCATCATTTCTTATTTTCTTTGGAAAATGACAATACGCATGTTCATAGAGTAACATGCATAAAATGGTAAAAAAGCTGCTATTTAATTGATTCATTCTTATCCTTACAGCCATTGATTATTATTTTATTTGGATTTCTTTCTTATTTTATCTTATTTGCAGTATGAATCCGCCTCTAAATTATATGGCATATTCAACGTTTCCCATATTTAGATTTACGACTGTACGCCGTCACTGGACCACGTATGTACCGAAATCTGCATAAAACAAATGTTTGGAATCGGCTGGGAACTTTCGCGCTTACGACCTGGCAACGTCGCGTCCGTCTCCGTACTAAAAGAACGCGGGGTTCGCATTCTGGTTTAACCTGAGCCAAAGGCGGGGAGACTATTCATTCTCTTATTGCAAACCAGTCTGGAATTTCATACAGCTATCGTTTTTTGTTTCGGGGACTAGGGAAGGTTCTCTCTTGTACCTCGTAGACACTTCTGTTTTCTTTCGGTTGTCTCCTCTATCGGGCATTAAATGTTTATTATGTTGGTAATACGCAAAACGGATGGAGGGGTCCGAGTCTGCTTTCCCGGGTATTTCGACCTGGTCGGCTGGTCCTGTTCTGGAATCTGGAGTTGGATGATGGATGGCTCTATGCAAAATTCATCATTTTGTCACTTTCGTAACGGATATTCCGAAATGGGAGGCGGTGGGTGTGGGGTTCGCGAGGGAGTGGGGTCGCCCGATGTTGGTTCCGTACTAAGACGGGGAGATACGTCACGTAACCTAGGATTAACTTTCACTAAAAACGCTTAAACTCAATATTGCAATTTTAGAATCTTAGTGGTATTTACTTGATGTCAATCCATACAAATATACAAAAATACATGTCATGATTGTCATGTTGATTTACACTGGCTCATTATTATAGTACCTATGTCGCCCTTCGTCCATACGCCGGCTCGACCCGTTGGCTGCAACGCTCTTACCAACGTTGGTCGGTGAACACCGTGAAGTACCATAATCAAGTTTAAAAAACATGGGCATGTAAGAAAATCAAATAATCATCATCAGAAGATGAAATGAGTGTACTCTAGTTGTTCAAGAAAATCATAATGGCCTCACTAGGCAGATAGCTAGGGAACTCGAATTAGTAATTCTTCAGTGACGAGAATTCTAAAACCACAGAAATTTCATCCTTAGACGGAACTTACACGGTCAGTCTGGTATCAGTCTCGCATCACATCAATCATGGATTGATGGGAGATTGACGGAAATTGGTTCTAATTCGTAGATTGATGGACTGATGATCCGGATGCGTATTGGCATTGTTTACTATGCTGCAACGCATACATATTGTTGCTACGCAGTAAACAATGACTGAAATAATACTCTCTCTACCCAGACATATCTTACCACGACTCAGCACAGGCAAGGGTTCAGACGTAGTAACTATTGTATTATTGATACGCTGCCATTCTCAAGACATTGTTTACCGCGTTTCAGCTCAACATTGGGCGTGACTTGGTGGATTTCGTTGCCCATATGTTTTCGAGCCCTATCAAAGACGACACTTGCTGTCATTAGCTAAAAAGAAATACTGTTTAGAAAAATGTCGCCTTCTGCTAATGTCTCTGTTCAAAGAATCGACAAAGATACTTTTTTTTCTTCGGGGACCAATGACCATATGTTTTACACTGCATTTTTGGACAGGGTGGAACGTAATATGAACAACTTTGCGCCATACAAAATTAGTTTGGAACCTGTGTGCAAATAAACACAGAAAAGTATTAGCAGAATTTTATGAAAACATGTCAACTGATGTGGGTATAGAAAATGACCTGCCAACTAGTACAGAGCAACAAAGCAATGTTTTTATGCAACAGGATACTTTTTCTATCGAAACAATAAACACTGTCGAGAATGCCAATAAAACAAATTAGGTGAAGCACATTCCGCAGCTGTAACACAGCTATCAGAAAATTTTGAACGCATTAGTAAAATATCATCCAAAAATAACGGTTGATATGGTTAATGCCATGAAAAAATTTAATAATACAAAATTATGACACCCTCTGACTTGTTTAATTTTATTCATGTATCCAAAAATATCTTACTAAAGAAGAACATTTCTGTTCAGCCAACATTAGTGAGCTGATGAAAAATTAGACATGTCTTATCGTGCGGCGCAAAACGTGTTCAAGCTGGTGGGCCATCCAAGAAATAAATGCCAAACAATCCTGAAGGCAAAGATCTCTAAAGGAAAATATTTATCTTAATAGACCAAATGCAAATAAATCACATGTAAATGCTCACTATAGAATTATACTTCAGTGGATTTTGCATTTAATGTTGTTTTTTGTATTTTATTGTGGTTTAATAAACTGTTTTTATACTAACTACATTATATACTATTATTATTTTATGTGTTTTGTATTATTTACTATATATTATTTTTTTGCATTTAAGTGTGGTTTGATAAAATATTTTTGGCGATAGTAGGTATATTATTGTTATATTTATGAACGCGAACTGCAATATTGCAAAAAAAAGCAAATTTGAACGTGGTTGGGACTGCAACGCGGTAAACAATGTCTTGAGAATGGCATCGTATCAATAATACAATAGTTACTACGTCTGAGCACTTGCCTGTGCTGAGTCGTGGTAAGATATGTCTGGGTAGAGCGAGTATTATTTCAGTCATTCTTTACCGCGTTGCAACAACATGTATGCGTTGCAGCCACGATACACTAACACGATACAGTGTATCGTGGTTGCAGCATAGTAAACAATGCCAATACGCGATCCGGATTGATGGAAATACTGATGCAAGACTGATACCAGACTGACCGTGTAATCTCCGTCTTAGAAGGAGGTTACACGGTCAGTCTGGTATCATTCTCGCATCAATCTAACATCAGTCTTACCATCAATCCGGATCATCAATCCATCAGTCTACAAATTTAGAACCAATTTTCCGTCAATCTGACATCAATCCATGATTGATGTAATGCGAGACTGATACCAGATTGACCGTGTAACCTCCGTCTTTAAATGACAATCCTCCAGGATCACACCGAAGATGATCAGATAGAAGACTTGAGTTTTCCGACAATATTATGGATCTACTAGACAGAAGTGTTGTAAACATAGAAAACGTCCTGTTTTCTGACGAATCGACGTTTACGATAAATGGTGAGGTAAATCGTCAGAATTGTCGTTATTGGGCAGACAACAACCTACACTGGATCAGGGAAGTCCACACTCAATATCAAGAAAAGGTCAATGTTTGGGGAGGGATTGCTCGTGATCGAGTAATAGGACCAATTTTCTTGCAAGGAAATCTCAATGGATCTGGATATTTAGAAGTATTAGTTCTGAGTTTGGCTACTCTGTTTCCTGATCCGGATGAAGCCGATCTCGCGAATAGAAACATCTGGTTACAACAAGACGGTGCACCATCCTATTTTGAAAGTCCTGACCGTGAGTATCTGAATGATGTATTTCCAGGCCGATGGATTGGTAGAAGAGCACTTTCGAATAACCTGCCAGGTCTCCAGATTTAACACCTGTGGAATATTTTTTGCGAGGAAACTTGAAAAGCAGAGTCTTCATGACCAAACCGGAATACATTGAACAGTTACAAGAACGAATAAGACAGAAGTGTAGGTTAATTTCCGCCGAAGTGATTAGAAATGTTCAAAACCAGTTTCAGGTCCCGTTAAAGGATATTGTCAGTTAGTTGGATAACATTTTGTGCATTTATTGTGGAAACATATTTGAGTTGATATCAGATAGATCAGTTGATCAGATTTCTTTATCTTCGGTTCTGAATAAAAGTTTTTTATTTGATACGCATCTGTAACTTGATATACCCTTTGAGAATAGACATAAAAAATTGATTGCTGTTTAAAGAAAATTATCGATGACATAATATCTGAAATTTGAAATTTGGGACAAGCTGTATATCATTTTCTCACGTCAAAAAGAGCGCAATTTAGAATTCTTATCGACTAATTGACTTGTCCGAGTATATTTACAACAAACAACTGAATTTACTCTAAGTTAGAAACTCTCACTGTATACTACTTCTTTCCCGTCAGAGTTAAAGTGAAGATAACCGACGCGGTGTTACACTAGCAGGATACCTCGAAGGATTTTCACGATTTTTATTCCCTCGTTTTGCTCTCGTTTTCTCTTGTTTTGCTCACTGCTCAGTTTGTTTTGCTCACCTATGTATATACTGACTGACAAAGAAACTGCAACTCCCAGAAGGAGCTGTTTAAATTTTAATTTTTTTTTTGGTCAGACATAGATAGTATAGCAAGGAGTAAATGATTGAAATTTGAAGAAAAAAAACGAATGGTTTTTTTAAATTTGTTAATAATGTGTTTGTCCACCGCGATTATCTATACACTCACCAACACGTCTTGGCATTGATGCAATAAGATGGTCTATCTCTTCTTGAGGGATACTATCCCAAGCTACCAGTAGTTCATGTATCAGAGCCGCCAAACTCCCTGGGCGCTAGGGTAAATTACCAAGCCTTCTACCCATGATGTCCCAAACATGCTCTATGGGCGAAAGATCGGGGGATCTGGGCGGCCATGGCAAAAGATTCACATGGGTAGCTTCAAAAAAGTTCAAACTATCTCTAGCAACATGAGGTCGAGCATTATCTTGCTGAAATATTGGATTCTCGAGCCGGTTAAGGTAAGGGAGAAAAATGGCTCCACTATTTCTTGAAGTTAACGCAGCGCTGTCATGTTACCTCGAATAAAGACTAAAGCTGGCCTACTTGCATGTGCAATAGCACCCCATACCATAACGCCTACTGTTCAGTGTACATGACGCTCCATATCAAACTGAGGTTCACGTCTTTCTCCCCGACGTAGTATAGCCCATCTTCGGCCATTATGTGCACCTATGGAGAATCGAGATTCATCAGAAAAGACGACCTGATGCCATTCCAATGTTGACGTTCTCTGCACCACTGTAATCGATGCCGGCGAAGCTCAACCGTCAGAGGTAACACAATATGGGGTCGATAATGCTGCAGTCCAAAAGACCTTATTCGGCGATAAACCATTCGGACAGTTACAGGATGGCCTTGTTCTCCTAACCACTCATCAGCCAAAGATCTAGTTGTCGCAAATCGGTTCCTAATAGCCATAAGTCTTATACGTCCATCTTGAACTTCATTTGTGCCCCTTCGACGTCCGGTGCCTACTCTTCTTCGATTTTGGGCATTATCAAACCACGCTTGACAACATCTCATAACAGTAGTTGGATTTCTGATCGTACGGTTAGCGATTTCTCGAAATGACAACCCCGCCTCCCGTAAACCAATAATTCGACCTCTTTCAAATTCACTTAGCTGGCGATAAATTCCGCGTACACTTGCTCTTAGGCACTTCAACAACAACTAAACATCGACTTTGGAACTTCCCGAACAGCTGGTTTGTTGTCAAATTTAAAAAAATTGCAAAAAATGACTACCATATGTAAGTAACAAACAATGTTTACATGAAAAAAACCTTCACGATATTTTTCTCCAAATTTATATTTTTCTCCAAATTTTAATCATTTACTCCTTGCTATACTATCTATGTTCTACCAAAAAAAAATTTAAATTTAAACAGCTCCTTCTGGGTGTTGCAGTTTCTTTGTCAGTTAGTATAGCAACTACGAGTATGTCGCCCTTCCTCTAAATTCCGACTTCCTCTGAGGCCGGCTCCACCCGTTGGCGCCAACGCTCTTACCAACGTTGGTCGGTTAACATCGTGAAGTACCATAATCAAGATTGATAAACAGTTTTGGAAAAATGGGCGTTTATGAAAAACAAATAATCACCATCGTCCATGAGAGTGTCCTCACTGCAGATGAAATGAGTGTACTCTCTCTGTTCAAGAAAATCCTCATGTCCTCACTAGGCAGATAGCTAGGGAACTCGAAATTAGTCAGTCTTTAGTGACGAGAATTCTTAAAACACAGACATTTCATCCTGAAAACGACTCCAGGGACACACCGAATATGATCCAGATAGAAGACTACAGTTTTGCGAAAAAATTATGGATCTACTAGTCAGAAATTTTGTAAAAATAGAAAACGTTCTGTTAAATGGTGAGATAAATCGTCAAAATTGTCGTTATTGGGCAGACAACAACCTACACTGGATCAGGGAAGGCCACACTCCATATAAACAAAAATTGGTTCAAGCACTGACGTGAAGTCAGAAGCTTTTGCGCGTATGTTCTATTGTCCATTCTTCGGTATTGAATTAATCGAATTTACCATGGTAAATTATGTTGTCCATTCTCCTGTATTGGACACTCTTAATTCGAATTTACCATGGTAAATTCGAATTAAGTGTCCAGTACAGGAGAATGGACAACATAATTTACCATGGTAAATTCGATTAAGGGTGTCCAATACAGAAGAATGGCCAATAGAACATACGCGCAAAAGCTTCTGACTTCACGTCAGTGCTTGAACCATTTTTTTTTCGTGATTTTTTTGAAATTTTCTAGGGGTACGGTTCTTAAAATTTTTTTTCTCGTAATTTTTTTCAAATTTTCTAGGGGTACGGTTCTCACAAAATTTTAAACACGTCTTTATGTTGATTTTCTACTACTAGTTACCAAGCTTCAATTCGATCGAATATTTATTTTTTGAGTTATCAAGGAAATAATATTCCAGGTGGGTATAACTCGGAAACCGTTAAACCGATTATGCCCAAAAACGAACTCAACTCTCCCATTCGGCTACGCAACCTACTCTGAAAACTGCAAGTCCCTATATCCTTTCGTTCGAAAGTTATCGAGGCAACGGTCACCCATCTACTGAACTCACACAAGGCTGCTCGAATCTCCAACAATATTTAACCGATCGTGTTAAAACTTGGAACTTGGCAGTAGAGTTAGGTTATAAAGGCTCTTTCAAAATTTCAGCAATTTCAAACCAATAGTTACTGACATATAGATTTTTTTTTCGAATTTTCAATGATTTTTTAAAAATTTTCTACAAATACTATCCTCACGAAATTTTGCAAGTATTTTCACGTTAGCATTCTACAACTAGCAACCATGTTTGAATTCAATCGGTTTATTATTTTTCGAATTAATGAGGAACAAAAAACAACTAAATTTCAGATGGCTATAACTGTAAAACCGTTTGGCCGATTATGCTCATAAACAAACTGAAATGTCGCGTTCTGAATAATTTTTCAATAATTTTCTAGCCATACGATTCGCACAAAATTTCACAAACATGCTTAGGTTCATATTCTACAACTACTCATCAAGTTTCAATTCGATCGGATTTATATTGGTTGAAAACAAAATTATTACTCAGAAACCACTGAGCCGATTATGCCCATTAACGAACTTGTCCGTCGTATTGGGATACGCCACCTACCCTGAAAATTTCAAGTCGACAGCTCTTTTCGTTCTCAAGTTATCGTGGCAACGGCCGGACAGAATCAAATTTGAACTCGAATTCTTCATTGGGGAGTCGAACTAAATCGTTTGAGACCATTTTCGCCAAAAAACTCGAAAGTTACAGACATTTGGGCAAAATGATAACGCGATGTTCCCCAGAAGATACGAGCAAAAAGTCAATGTTTGAAGAAGGAATTCCTCGTGATCCAGTAATAGGACCAATTTTATTCCAAGGAAATCTCAATGGATCTGGATATTTAGAATTCTTACAGGAAGAAGTATTAGTTCTGCGTTTGGCCATTCTGCTTCCTGATCCGGATGAAGCCGATGTCCCGAAAAGAAACATCTGGTTTCAACAAGACTCCATATCTTGCAAAGACCTGTCAGTGAGTATCTGGCTAATGTATTTCAAGACTGATGGATTGGTAGAAGAGCACTTTAGAATGACCTCCCAGGTCTCCAGATTTAACAACTGTGGACTATTTCTTACGGGGGTTCTTGAAAAGCGAAGTTTTTAAGACCAAACCGGGAAACATGGAGCAGTTACAAGATCGAATAATACAGGAGTGTAGGCTAATTTACGCCGAAGTTAGTAGAAATGTCCAAAACGAGTTTCAGTTCCATTCAGGATATGGTCAATTAGTTAATGGACAACATTTTGAGCATTAACTAAGGAAATATATTTGAGTTGATATCAGATAGATCAGTTGATCAGATTTCTTTCATCTTCGAACTGAATAAAAGTTTCATAATTCATAACACTGGTCTACAGTGGTTTTGTTGCCCTAGATATGAAAATTATTTTGGGTTCATTCATGCTCACAATTCATGAAACTATCTATGATTTTGTTTGATTTGCTCTGATTTTTTTTTAAATCATTATTTTCATTTTACATTACAAAAATCATAAAACGAGAAATAAAATAACAGATATATTTATAGTGTCAGTAATATTTTGAGAAATTACGATACATCGAAGTAAATAAAGAGGAAAATGTCGAAAATATATTTTATATTTCCATAAAACGCCTTTTATGGGCTTTTCTTTTATAATTTTTCGAGGGACAATCTCTTTTCAAAGACCAGCAGTAATCTGCCATCATGTGACAATCCCATCGACCCTGATATCTTTCCTCCATCACTTTAAGATCTTGGTGAAACCGCTCTCCCTGTTCCTCAATATAATTCCCTAAATTATCCGGAAATTCATCTAAATGATTGCGAAGATAGTGTAATTTAATACTCATATTTGCTCCTAAAGTCTGAAAGTTTGTCAGCATATTTTGCACAACTTCTTCATAATTTGCTGCCTTATGGTTACCTAGGAAATTTTCGACAACCAACATCTCATCCAGAACGTTCTCCTTTTTTCCAATACCCGTAGAGACTCAACACAGGACAATACAAACTTTATTAGGAACCCATGGCTTACCTAATTTGTCAATTTTTAAATCGAAATATTCAACATAAGTTTCTTTGACAAAGTCTGTGATATTTCTTTTTTGTTTTTTTTATATATAAACACCGCAAATATAACAAAATAAATCACTAGAATATTTACACTTTCTTCGTGACGAACTCATATTTTCGAAGACAAGACAAATATATTAGAATGGACATTCAGTAATTGAAACAAAATATTGATCCATGACAACTTATCTAGACTCACGTGACCTTACTTCAATATTGTCAAATAACTGAGATCTCAGCTGTTCTGTGGAGCAAGGGGTCTGAGAGTGAGGATCACGTGATGTTTGTATGCGCGAAAAATAAGCGCAGAAGCCTAATCATGACTGGAAAATTAAATTTTATCTTTAACAAACCGATAACTGTTCAAAATATAAGATATGCAAAAATCATGAAAATATGAGCACATTTAGAACTTTCATGAATATATTCGTAACTTAGCACTTGAAAACATAAAAATTTGCGATGATATCCAAGGCAACAAAACAAAACTTTTTTTTGTAGAGCTGTGAATTATACTTCATGACAACATTATTAGCTGCGTAGCATAGACACTTGTTTTTCATGAATAAAAGTTTGTTATTTGCTACGCATGTGTAATTTGATATACCCTTTAACAATAGCCATACAAAATTAGGATTGCCATCTGAAAAAACTATCGATGACATCATATCTCAAATTTGGGACAAGCTGTATAACACTACAAAAGAAACTACCTACACTCTTGTCCACTACAGTTTTTGTCGTCTGACTTTCCATCTTCAAAGACGAAGCGTTACTAAAGCATGCAATCAATTTCTCCATTCCAGTATGGGTTGATATTATACCCATATATTATATTATATGATTATAGTCATAAACCAATTATTATTATTATTATTATTATTATTATTATTATTATTATTATACTGATCCTCCTGGGTCTTCCACAAGGAGACCCCTCATAATTAGTCAGAATAATGGGTTGTTAATAGGGGTTAGATTATTATTGAGTTAATTATCCTTTCTCTTATACATTTCAATACCTTCAAGTCTTCCTAAGTACACTTTATTGGAATTTTTCAATAATTTGGCGGAATTTTCGGAAATTGAGTGGCCAGTTGTTAAAACGTGATTTGCAACAGCAGATTTATCGATGTTGTTGTTCCGAATGTGTTCCGTGTTCCGTATGCTCTTTATACCGTGTGAGAATGTTTCTGGTTGTTACCCTGACGTAACACTTGTTGCAATCTAAACATTTAATTCCATATATAGGTACCCGATTTTAATATGTCCGATGTTTTCTCGAGTGTATTTCCTAGAAGTTGTTTAATTTTCGTGGAAGTTTTGGGCCATGGGTAACCCCTTCTCCTCCTTTTAGCTAATTTCTTCCTCAGCAAATTAGAACTTGAAATAAAAAAATGTGGGAAAGCCCTGTGGACAGGAGCTTTGGCGCCCTTGTTCAAACTTTGGCAATTCATCTCCGAAATTATTGGTTTCTCAGAGTTGGGAATGATATCAATGGATTCTTATAATAGAACTGCATCATAAACGAATTTAAATTAAAATTGAATAACGAACTTATCCGAGATATTCATTCCTCAAATCTCCTCTGAAAATTATATTATATCAATTGAAACTTAGCCAATATTCCGGTTTTGTTTTGACTGAAGATATTTTGAATATATTTTCATCAGCATATTTCATTTTGCATTCAATCATACTTTGTTAGAACATAAATCAATATATTTGACATATCTGTCATAGTTAGATAAGATTATACGTATGAACAGTGAACACAGATAGAACACAGACATATAGAATTTGCATTCTGGGATAACATAGTAGTACGATGTATTATTGAAAGTTTGAAAAATCATATCGCCGAAAGTGTTAGCTTGTTAGAGTTGAAGATGATATTGATGGATTCTTATGATGAAACTGCATCTCAAAAAAAATGAATTCGAAATTTGTAATGTAAAAATATATTTTTTTCGTTACTCCGAAACCATCAGGCCGATTTTGCCCAAACCTACTCTTTCAACTGTCTAGCTCATTTTCCGTTCGAGAGTTATCGTGTTAACGGACGGACAGAATCGATTTCGACCACGGATTCTTGATCAGTGAGTCCAACCAAATCGTTTGAGACCATTTTCAGCCAAAAATTCGAAAATTACAGACATTTGGGATAATTGATAAGCACTCTGTTACCAGTAACAAGAGCGCAAAAAAAATGGGTTCAAGCCCTGTGGACAGGAGCTTTCTGGCGCTCTAGTTCAAACAGACAAATTATATCTGGTATTGGTTTCTCAGAGTTGGGAATTATATCAATGTATTCATATGATAGAACTGCATCATACAGGAAATTCAATTCAAATAATAGTTTATTTATCAAGATTAAATGAGCAATCATGAGAATGAGAACTGCACCACATTTTCAAATTTTTTTTTGACACTTTGCGGTAATCTGGTCAATACAAAACTTCACATGCGTATAAAGGTCATGATTCTACAATTTGGTGCTAAATTTCAGATAGATCGAGTGATCGGTTTCGGAAATATTCATAAAAAATATTTTTATTAAAATCGGCCATAACTCCGAAACCCCTTGATGGTTTTCGCCCATTAACGAACTTGTTCGAGATATTTACGCTCCAAAACCACCTTGCAATTTTCAATCCGCTAACTCCTTTCGTTCGAGTGTTATCGTGCCTACGGCCGGCCGGCCGGCCGTACAGAATCGATTTCGCACTCGGATTCTTCATCAGTGAGTCGAACCAAATCATTTGAGACCATTTTCAGCCAAAAATTCCAAAATTACAGACACTTGGGCAAATTGATAAGCACTCTGTTCCGAGGAACTAGAGCGCCAAAAAAACAAGTTTCGTATGACAATTGCCCAAAACAGGTTTAAAGTACCTACAAATAGTAGTTTCGTATGACAATTGCCCAAAACAGGTTTAAAGTACCTACAAATAGTAGGTATTCATTTGAGACCATTTTCAGCCAAAAATTCCAAAATTACAGACACTTGGGCAAATTGATAAGCACTCTGTTTGAGGAACTAGAGCGCCAAAAAAACAAGTTTCGTATTACAATTGCCCAAAACAGGTTTAAAGTACCTACAAATAGTAGGTATTCCATAAAACATGTATAAAAGAAGATATTATTACTTATCTTATATTACCTTGTAATCGATCAAAAATTTCCTGATCTACGTTCACAAAATTTTCTCCTCTCTCGAACTACAGAATTATGCTTTCAATATTTACGTAATATTTTCAAACATTTTCGGGTGAGGTCCCCGTTGCATCGCTAAAATACGAGTATTTCAACCCCAATATTCTTGAAGTTACAATATTCCCTTCTGTCAAGTTGACTTTATGACAATTCATACATAGAATATACATAGAATAATTATATCAATCTGTGAAATACGATTTACATTGAAATTTTGAAAAATCATATCTCCGAAAGTGTTAGCTCGTTAGAGTTAAAAATGATATGAATGGATTCTTATGAACAAACTGCTTATTAAAAAAAAATTAATTTGGAATTTGTTTTGTAAAAAAAAAAATTTTTTTTTATTACTCCGTAACCTTCTGTCCGATTTTGCCCAGTAACGAACTTAGCCGAGATATTCATCCCCCAAACCTACTCTGAAAATTTCAACTCTCTAGCTCATTCCGTTCGAGAGTTATCGTGCCTACGGCCGGCCGGACCGGCCGGACAGAATGAATTTCGACCACGGATTCTTGATCAGTGAGTCGAACCAAATCGTTTAAGACCATTTACATCGAAATATTCGAAAATTACAGACATTTGGGCAAATTGATAAGCACTCAGTTCCGAGGAACTAGAGCGCCAAAAACACAAATATATTCCAAAATTTTGGGCCAGATACGTAGATGACATATTCGCAATTGTAGATGAAAATTTTGATATTAATGACTTTACCATTGTTTTAAACAGTAAATATCCATCTATTAAGTTCATCTTCGATCTGGAAAAGGACGGCTACTTACCAATCTTAGATTTAAAATTATCTAGAGATAACTCAAATTTAATTAGTTTTGACATTTTTAGAAAACCTATTAATTCTGATATTTACATTTAGTCTGATTCGGTAGCTCCCTGGTCACATAAAACAGCCAGCTTACATTTCCTCGTTAACTGGTTATTTAATATTCCGCTAAACAATGAAAACTTGAAGAAAGAAAGAAAAATGATTTTCCAAATTGCCGAAAGAAACGGGTATAGTCATCAACTAGTTCAGAAAATTATCAACAAACATGAACATAAAAATCTCTACAGTAACATAACCCTAACGAAAGGAATAAAAATTGGTTCAAGCACTGACGTGAAGTCAGAAGCATTTGCGCGTATGTTCTCTTGTCCATTCTCCTTTATTGGACACTCTTAATCGAATGTACCATGGTGAATTCTATTGTGTGTTCTCCTTTATTTGACACTTTCAATAGAATTTGCCATGGTATATTCGATTATAAGTGTCCAATACAGGAGAATGGACAAGAGAACATACGCGCAAAAGCTTCTGACTTCACGTCAGTGCTTGAACCAAAAAAATTTTTTCTCGATGATTGTTTTAAAATTTTCTAGTGCTACGATCCTCACGAAATTTTGGAAGAATTTTCGCGTTGGCATTCTACAACTAATAACCATATTTGAATTGGATCGGATTTGTAATTTTTTGAGTTATTGAGGAAATAACAACCAAATTTCAGATTGATATAACTCCAAAACCATTTGGCCGATTATGCTAGTTAACGCACTTAAATGTCGTATTCAGATGCGCAATCTACCCTGAAAACAGCAAGTCGCTATTTCTTTCCGTTCTCAAGGAATCATGAGATACATAATATTATTTCGTAATTTTTTAAAAATTTTCTAGTGGTACGGTCCTCACAAAATTTAATCACGTCTTCATGTCGGTATTCTACAACTAGTTACCTAGCTTCAATTCGATCGAGTCTATATTTTTTGAGTTATAGAGGAAAAAATATTCCAGATGGGTATAACTCCGAAACCGTTGGGCAGATTATGGCCAACAGCGAACTTAACTCTCCCATTCAGATATGCAACCTATCCTCAAAATTGCAAGTCCCTATCTCCTTTCGTTCAAGAGTTGTCGAGGCAATGATCACCCATCCAGCTACTGAACTCACACAAGGCAGCTCGGATCTCCAACAATATAGATCCGATCATATTCAAACTTGGAACTTGGTAGTAGAGTTAGGTTCTGAAGGCTCTCGCAAAATTTCAGCGATGTCGGACGAACAGTTTCCGATATATAGAATTTTTTTCAATAATTTCCTATGATTTTTTTTTTTAATTTCTAGTGATACGATTCTCACGAAATTTTGCAAGAATTTTCGAGTTGCCATTTTACAACTAATAACCATGTTTGAATTGGATCAATTTCGTATTTTTCGAGTTATTGTGGAATTAAGAACCAAATTTCAGATGGGTTTAACTCCAAAATCGTTTTGCCGATTATGCCTATAAGCAAACTCAAATGTCGCATTCAGATTATCAACCTAACAACATCAAGTCGCTATCTCTTTTCAGTCATAGGTTATCGTGACGTAAATCATATTTTTCAATAATTTTTTTAAAATTTTCTAGCAATGCAATTCTCACAAAATTTCACAAACGCCTGTAGGTTTATATTATACAACTACTCACCAAGTTTCAATTTTATCCGATTAGTATTGGTTGTAGACAAAATTATTACTCGGAAACCATTGGGCCGATTATGCCCATTAACAAACTTGTCCGTCGTATTGAGATGTGTCACCTATCCTGAAAATTTCAAGTCGCTATCTCTTTCCGTTCTCAAGATATCGTGGCAACGGCCGGCCGGCCGGACAGAATAAAATTTGACCTCGAATTCGTGATCAGGGAGTCGAACCCAATCGCTTGAGACCATTTTCGGCGAAAAATTCGAAAATTACAGACATTTGGGCAAAATGATAACGCGATGTTCCCTTGAACCTACGCGCAAAAACGATAAAAGGTTTCCAAGCTTTCACGTTCCATCCGAAAACAAACAACAAACTCCAGAATATTTTTAAAAAGGTTAATATAAAACTGGCTTTCAAAACTTCCACGAAAATTAAACAACTTCTAGGAAATACATTCGAGAAAACTCCGGACATGTTAAAATCGGGTATATATGAAATTAAATGTTTAGATTGCAACAAGTGTTACGTCGGGGAAACAACCAGAAACATTCTCAAACGGTATAAAGAGCATATGGGACACATTAGGAACAACAACATTTATTAACCTGCTGTTGCAAATCACGCTTTAACAACTGTCCCCCCAATTTCAGAAAATTCCGTCAAATTGTTGAAAAATTCCAATATAGTGTACTTAGGATCTAACCCCTATTAACAACCCATTATTCTCACTAATTGGTTTATGACTTAGGGTATAATGTCAACCCATACTGGAATGGAGAAATTGGTTGCATGCTTTAGTAACGCTTCGTCTTTGAAGATTGAAAATTTGTTTACGAAACATATGTCAGGTGACATAAACTGTAGTGGACAAGAGTGTAGTTACTTTTGTAGTGTTCATAATATGTCCACAGTGAATTCAATATAGAATAAGCTGTATAACATTTTCTCCCGCCAAAAAGAACGCAATTTAAAATACTCTTATCGACTTGTCCGAGTATATTTACAACAAACAAGTGAATTTATTCCAAGTTAGAGACTCGCACTGTATACTAGAGTTCTTTCCAGTCAGAGTCAAAGTGAAGATGTCCGATACAGAAAACGAAAATGCTCTAAACCAGAGGCGTAGCAAGGTAAATCACTAAAAGAAGACACACGGTGAAATATTTATTGATTTTAACCATCAGCAAATATTCCGCGTGGCCAGGCTAGATCACCTCATCGCTCAGTGTTCCCTAAAGAGGAAAGCGTAATTCAAGGGCAGGCACAGACCTGGGTTTCATGGTTATTACCAATCATCGGTGTCATATGCCAACACTGAATGACAACCGAAGGAGTTCTAGTAAACTTAATTCCATCAGTTGAGAACTGGTAGGGAAATAATCCCACCAGCTTTCCTTTTCTTGTCGTTTTCCTCTTTGGGGAACACTGGGCGATGATGTGATCTAGCCCGGCGACGCGGAATATTTGTTTATGGTTAAGATCAATAAATATTTCAACCTGTGTCTTATTTTAGTTATTGGCAACTAGCACAGTTCACCTCATTGAATATAGGTAAATCACCCTAGTGAATAATGACAGTCATAAGAAGCGAATACTATGCTTTATCAGAGAAGATTAATTATTTCTTAATTAATCCCAAATTGTTTTAATGTAATAGTACATTCTAAAACAAGTTGCAGAATGGGCTCCTATTAAAACACGAATGCGAAATTCGAAAACGAGCGACGAAGGAGCGAGTGTTCGAACGCATGAGTGTTGGATTTGCCTTCTGCAACGAGTATTAGACGATAACGTTGATTGAAGTATTAGTTTAACTAATACTTCAATCAACGACGATAATTTCTCTATTTCAGGCAAGTTTTGTAAAATACTGTTGAAATTTAATGAAAAATTCGGATTAGGTACACATCCTAGTGACGTATTGTATCTTGGTAGTTGGTGTGACTGTTACGAAAGTTGACAGATTACGGAATTTGAATTTTAAACGTACGTAGGGCATGGAGATCAGATTTAAAACAGTTTCCTAATAGCATGAATGATTCAAAATTAGCAAGAAGGAAATCTCTAGTACCATGTTCTTTAATGAAAATAAAGCTTCTCCTCAACAGATATTTCACTATATCCAGATTATATTGTATTGTCAATTGACGTTTGTTGAAATTTGATAGGATCGAATGTCAGTGCTGACTAGAAAAAGTCGAAAAATATAACTAGAAACAATGCGGGAATGAGTTCATTCCAGCACTGTTTTCAGTGCTGGAATGGTCTCATTACGATACTGAAATAGAGAATAGTATATTCTAAAACAAGTTGCAGAATGGGCTCCTATTAAAACACGAATGTGAAATCCGAAAACGAGCGACGAAGGAGCGAGTTTTCGAACGCATGAGTGTTGGAATTGCCTTCTGCAACGAGTATTAGACGATATTTTCTCAATTTCAGGCAAGTTTTGTAAAATACTGTTGAAATTCAATGAAAAATTCGGATTATACATCCTAGTGACTTTTGTATTGTATCTTGGTAGTTGGTGTGACTGTTACGAAAGTTGACAGATTACGGAATTTCAATTTGAAACGTACGTAGGGCATGGAGATCAGATTCAAAACATTTTCCTAATATCATGAATGATTCAAAATAAGCAAGAAGGAAATCTCTAGTACCATATTTTTTAATGAAAATAAAGCTTTTCCTCAACAATTATTTCACTATATCCAGATTATATTGTATTGTCAATCGACGTGTGTTGAAATTTGATAGAATCGAATATCAGTACTGCCTACCACAAATCGAAAAATATAACTAGAAACAATGCGGGAATGAGTTCATTCCAGCACTGTTTTCAGTGCTGGAATGGACTCATTACGATACTGAAATAGAGAAAATATATTCCGACATAACATTTCACATATCATTTCATATGGATTATTACCATAGTAATGGGCTAGGTATTGGTATTAAAGAATGAATTTTCGTAGGTAAATTATGAATGCCATTATACTTGAATGAACACACGTATAATGTGCACATCATACAACAGTAATGGATAAACACATTGTTGCGCGCATTTTGTAGGGAATAGTCGTCTATTTATATGCTCTAATGTTTGAGATTTTCGAATTTTTTGCAGGAAATGGAGTTAAACGATTAGGTTAGACCCACTGATGACGAATTCGAGGTGAAATTCGATTCTGTCCGGCCAGCCGTCCATTCACACGATAATTTTCGTACGACAAGAGATAGCGACTTGCAATGTTCAGGGTCCCAAAGTATCCTTTGATGATTATCTCGATATATTTATTTCATTTTGAATACTCATACAGCATTTCAAATTTGAAGGTTCCCTTTTTACAAGAAAACAATGGTATGGAACTATGAAAATTCGGGTTAATTATAGATATTGCCCCATATTCATATTGAAATCGATATTGATATACATATTCATATTAATTCACCAATCCCAAATCCTTTCATCTGTATGTAAATTGCATTGTTAAGTTCATTCTACTCTTTTATATTGTGAAACTAAAGCCAAGTTGTTATCTTTGCCCTATAATTTTCCGGGTTGATTGGTTTATTTAAAGACACGCCGGGCGTGTTTCCCTTTCGTAACACTATACAGTGAGGATTTTCGGTAGACCATCAGTAGTGGCCATTTTGACGATTAGCATGGCCGTTGAGAGAAAAAGTGTACTCATCAGAAAAAAAAATGGGTTCAAGCCCTGTGGACAGGAGCTTTCTGGCGCTCTAGTTCGAACAGACAAATTATATCTCCGAAAGTATTGGTTTCACAGAGTTGGGAATTATATCAATGTATTCTTATGATAGAACTGCATCATAAAGGAAATTCAATTCAAATAATAGTTTATTTATCAAGATTAAATGAGCAATCTGAGAATGAGAACTGCACCATGGAAGAAGTCAAATTAAAATAGGCTGAAATGAATTTGACTCTCTCTTATAGAACAGGATGACATGTAAGAGTATGAATACAGATCATATGAAAAAGCTTAGATAGAATAACGATAACATTCTGTGAAAACATAGAAGTACGATTCATTATTGAAATTTCGAAAAATCATATCTCCGAAAGTATTAGCTTGTTGCAGTTGAAAATAATATCAATGGATTTTTATGCTGAAACTGCATCTTAAATAAAAATTGAATTTGAAATTTGTTGCTTAAAAAAAAATTTTTTTTTTCGTTACTCTGAAACCATCTGGCCTATTTTGCCCAATAACGAACTTAACCGAGATATTCATCTCCTTAACCTACTCTGAAAATTTCAACTGCCTAGCTCATTCCGTTCGAGAGTTATTGTAAAAAATTTTTTTTAAATTTAAAAATTGTTTTTTTTGACACTTTGCGGTAACCTGGGCAATACAAAACTTCCCATACGTATGAAGGTCATGATTCTACAATTTGATGCTAAATTTCAGATAGATCGAGTGATCGGTTTCGGAAATATTCATAAAAAATGTTTTTACTAAAATCGGCCATAACTCCGAAACCGCTCGATGGATTTGCCCATTAACGAACTTAACCAAGATATTTACGCTCCAAACCCACCTTGCAAATTTCAATCCTCTAACTCCTTTCGTTCGAGAGTAATCGTGCCTACGGCCGGCCGGACCGGCCGGACATAATCGATTTCGACCTCGGATTCTTGATCAGTGAGTCGAACCAAATCGTTTGAGACCATTTTCAGCCAAAAATTCGAAAATTACAGACATTTGGGCAAATTGATAAACACTCAGTTCCGAGGAACTAGAGCGCCAAAAAACTGAATTTTTACCCTCACAAAATATCCATGGTACAGCAACTCCTACCAATAGATATTCCACGTTATCTAGAGAACTGCCATTGGTTTCTAAATAATCTTAACGTCGACAGATCATTGGATTTGAGTAGTTTTAGTGATGAGGCTTGGTTAATTTTCAAAACTACAGAATTTGGATATCTATTCTGTTTTAATATGTTTTGAATCGATGTATGGCTGACATTGAATGTTGTGGATGCATCTCTAATCAATTTATGTGTATTTTTTTCAAAGTCACATCCTCACACCGAGAATTATGAGGATTATAAAATGAGTATACCTTTGGTGATATTTTAATGCCCGTGGATAATCCATATGATGATGTAAATATATACTTTGGTAAGTTTATCAGAATGGGTTCAGAATAGCTCCAGTAAAAACAAAACTCAAATATTGGCTAAGTTTTAATGATATAATATAATTTTCAGAGTGGATTTGAGGAATAAATATCTCGGGTAAGTTAATGGTTTTTGGCGGTCTTGTTTGAATTTTATTTCTTTCATGATGCTGTTCGATCATAAGAATCCACTTATATCATTCCCAGCTCTGAGAAACCAATACTTTCGGAGATATGATTTGTCAAAGATTGAACAAGAGCGCCAAAGCTCCTGCCACAGGGCTCTCCCCCTGTTTGGCGCTCTAGTTCCTCGGAACTGAGTGCTTATCAATTTGCCCAAATGTCTGTAATTTTCAAATTTTTCGATGAAAATGGTCTTAAACGATTTGGTTTGACTCACTGATCAAGAATCCGTGGTCGAAATACATTCTGTCCGGCCGTAGGCACGATAACTCTCGAACGGAATGAGCTAGACAGTTGAAATTTTCAGAGTAGGTTTGGGAGATAAATATCTCGGCTAAGTTCGTTATTGGGCAAAATCGGACTGATGTTTCGGAGTAACAAAAAAAAAATTTTTTTTACACAACAAATTCCAGATTAAATTTTTTTCAATAAACAGTTTTACCACAAGAATCCAATGATATCATTTTTAACTCTGACAAACTAATACTTTCGGAGATATGATTTTTCAAAATTTCAATAATAAATCGTATTTTCTACGTGAATTGTCATTATGTCAACTTATTTTCCTGAGACATGACATTATCTAATCAATCGATGAATTATGAGAATAAAGTGTATTCCGAAATGTGAGCGAAGTGAGAAAAATCTCAGTTGTTTGCTCCGAAATTAGTTTTTCTCAGAAAAGTCTTACATTTCGGAACGGAACATGAAGTAAGAGATCTGAGAGAAGTGAGACTGCTTTTCATCCATAGACATATAATGCTCAGTTCTCTCACTTAATGACGGGACTGACGGAAGGGAATATTATAACTTCAAAAATATTATGTTGGTGTTGAAATACTCGTATTTTGGAGATGCAACGGGGACCTCACCCAAAAATGTTTGAAAATATTACGTAAATATTGAAAGCATAATTCTGTAGTTCGAGAGAGGAGAAAATTTGGTGAACGTAGATCAGGAAATTTTTGATTGATTACAAGGTAATTTTTCATTATTACTTCTCTTCTTTCATACATGTTTTATGGAATATCTACTATTTGCAGGTACTTTAAACCTTTTTTGGGCAATTGTCATACGAAACTTGTTTCTTTGGCACTCTAGTTCCTCGGAACAGAGTGCTTATCAATTTGCCCAAATGTCTGTAATTTTAGTATTTTTGGCTGAAAATGGTCTCAAACGATTTGGTTCGACTCACTGATCAAGAATCCGAGGTCGAAATCGATTCTGTCCGGCCGGGCGGCCGGCCGTAGGCACGATAACTCTCGAACGAAAGGAGTTAGAGGATTGAAATTTGCAAGGTGGGTTTGGAGCGTAAATATCTCGGACGAGTTCGTTAATGGGCGAAATCCATCAAGCGGTTTCGGAGTTATGGCTGATTTTAGTAAAATATTTTTTATTAATATTTCCGAAACCGATCACTCGATCTATCTGAAATTTAGCATCAAATTGTAGAATCATGACTTTTATACACATGTGAAGTTTTGTATCGACCAGGTTTTCCTACAATAACTCTCGAACGGAATGAGCTAGGTAGTTGAAATTTTCAGAGTAGGTTAGGGAGATGAATATCTCGATTAAGTTCGTTATTGGGCAAAATTGGCCAGATTTAATTTGATTTCTGCCATGGTGCATTTCTCATAATCAGATTGCTCATTTAATCTTGACAAATAAACTATTATTTGAATTAAATTTCCTTTATGATGCAGTTCTATCATATGAATACATTGATATAATTCTCAACTCTGAGAAACCAATACTTTCGGAGATATATTTTGTCTGTTTGAACTAGAGCGCCAGAAAGCTCCTGTCCACAGGGCTTGAACCCATTTTTTTTTCTATTTTACTTATTGCCCCTTGGGTTATAGGCGCCAAATTCGGAAGTTTCTCATGAAACAAGCAACTTACTTTTTTGTGTTCGGGTGTTATTTCCGTAACCAATCATTTGTAAAATTGTTATTTTGTGCATTTCTGTTAATCGAACCATTTTTCAAAATTGAAGTTAATGGAATTCAAACACAAATTAGGCAATTTTTAAACTCCAACTTATCAGCACATAACAATTTGCGAAGGCGTTCTAGAGAAACTAACATTGCCACAGAAAGTGTTTTACGTAGTTTTCTTGGTACCATCTGGAGAACACAATGTTATTTTTTTTTCATTTTCTTTCTATTATATCTTGAAGGCAAATAAGTTAAGTACTATTGTAATAAGGTTTGGGAATATTCAAGGGAATATTATAATGAATTTCGGTAATCACATGATTTTATTTTTTTTCTATTTTGAGTTTTGCAATATACATGAAAGTGATGACATTTCTGAATAGGGAATGAGGCGACCTTTCAAAAGGTGTATCACAGGCCCATACTTACTAATTGAAAAATTGGGAGTTGTACCTATCTTTCGAAGGGGGTTGAAGGTAGGGTTCGGTTTTTTACGAAGAAGGATGACAATTTAAAATTTAAATTTGATGTTTCCGGACTTTTCAACATTATGCATAGTGACCAAGATAATGAATTTATTACATTTGGTTTTTCCACAATGTATACAGGGTCTTTCACGAGGAACCTCACCCATATTTATACGGGAAACTACTGAACGTATTTTCATGAAATTCAGCACTTATAAGTACTTCACGATGCTGTTGAAATCTAAAATATTTTCAAGGCATGAGCACCTCCGGTTTTTCCGGAAATGACGTCAACTTCCGTTTTTCAAATTAGAACACCATTTTTTGCGCGCGTGTTCCGCAAGGAACAGCGTGCTATCATTTCGTCACAATGTCTGTATTTTTCGAATTTTTTTTCGAAAATGGTCTCAAACGATTGGGTTCGACTCCCTGATGAAGAATTCGAGGTCAAATTCAATTCTGTCCGTCCGGTCCGGCCGGCCGGCCGGCCGGCCGGTCCGGCCGTTAGCACGATAACTCTCGAACGGAACGACTTAGAGCGTTGAAATTTGCAGGGTAGTTTCGTAGCGTAAATATCTCGGACAAGTTCGTTAACGGGCGAAATCGACCGAGCGGTTTCGGAGTTAAGGCCGTTTTTAATAAAAACGTTTTTTATGAATATTTCCGGAACCGATCACTCGATCTTTTTGAAATTTGGCATCAGATTGTAGAATCATGACCTTTATATGCCTGCGAAGTTTTGTGTTGAACGGACGGCCCTAAAGTGGCAAAAAAAATTTTTGAAAATTTGAAAATTTTGTTTTCACGATAACTCGAAAAATACTGATCTGATTAAATTGAAACTCAGTAGTTAGATGCAAAAGACCAAAGCAAACACTTTTGCAAAATTTCGTGAAGATCACGTGACATGAAAAAAATAAAAAAATTACTACTATTTTGCGGAATACTTTGCTTTTAATGCCGAAACATATGTTTTTGAGGTTCATGCTGCCCTTTCCGGGCATTTTCCGTATTGCGCATGCGCAGATGAGAAGTCCTTTAACTGCTGTAGTTTTCGTCAGAGAGGATTGGGGTTTTGGGGTGGCGGATGCTATTCCTCCATAGAATTCAGATCCCTGATGAGGGTCTGCGCATGCGTAGATTAAAGATGCGATATCTTCATAACCACTAGTGTTGGAGAATCGGAGTTTTTTGTAAGGTGTGTTATTTTGAGAGGACTTTTAGCCGCCAGTAGATTGCGCATGCGCAGAAGAGAAGTGATTATTTTTGGGTTGGATGGGTTATGTTGGGAGTGCTGAGTCGATATTATGAGGTTTTGAAAGAATATTCATAGCAATTCAGTGCAAGGACAAGTCAGTTTGGGGGATGTAGCGTTGTTTCCGAGTTAAAGTGTCCGTACCGTGGCCCTGGGGCTAATTTAGAAATTGATGTTACCCCTTACAGGCATTTTTCGTTATGCGCATGAGCAGACCATCAGTGATTTAACTGGTGGTGTTTTCATCAGAGAGGATTAGGGTTTTGGGGTGGCGGATGCTATTCCTCTATAGAATCCCTCGTTGAGGGTCTGCGCATGCGTGGATTAAAGATGTGATATCTCCTGAACCACTAGTGTTGGAGAATCGGAGTTTTTTGTAAGGTGTGTTATTTTGAGAGGACTTTTAGCCGCGAGTAGATTGCGCATGCGCAGAAGAGAAGTGACTGTTTTTGGGTTGGATGGGTTATGTTGGGAGGGCTGAGTCGATATTATGAGGTTTTAAAAGAATATTCTTAGCAATTCAGTGCAAGGACAAGTCAGTTTGGGGGATGTAGCGTTGTTTCCGAGTTAAAGTGTCCGTACCGTGGCCCTGGGGCTAATTTTGAAATTGATGTTACCGCTTACAGGCATTTTTCGTTATGCGCATGAGCAGATCATCAGTGATTTAACTGGTGGTGTTTTCGTCTGAGAGGATTAGGGTTTTGGGGTGGCGAATGCTATTCCTCCATAGAATCCCCTGTTGAGGGTCTGCGCATGCGTGGATTAAATATGTGATATCTCCTGAACCACTAGTGTTGGAGAATCGGAGTTTTTTGTAAGGTGTGTTATTTTGAGAGGACTTTTAGCCGCGAGTAGATTGCGCATGCGCAGAAGAGAAGTGACTGTTTTTGGGTTGGATGGGTTATGTTGGGAGTGCTGAGTCGATATTATGAGGTTTTAAAAGAATATTCATAGCAATTCAGTGCAAGGACAAGTCAGTTTGGGGGATGTAGCGTTGTTTCCGAGTTAAAGTGTCCGTACCGTGGCCCTGGGGCTAATTTTGAAATTGATGTTACCCCTTACAGGCATTTTTGGTTATGCGCATGAGCAGACCATCAGTAATTTAACTGGTGGTGTTTTCGTCAGAGAGGATTAGGGTTTTGGTGTGGCGGATGCTATTCCTCTATAGAATCCCCTGTTGAGGGTCTGCGCATGCGTGGATTAAAGATGTGATAACTCCTGAACTACTAGTGTTGGAGAATCGGAGTTTTTTGTAAGGTGTGTTATTTTGAGAGGACTTTTAGCCGCGAGTAGATTGCGCATGCGCAGAAGAGAAGTGACTGTTTTTGGGTTGGATGGGTTATGTTGGGAGTGCTGAGACGATATTATGAGGTTTTAAAAGAATATTCATAGCAATTCAGTGCAAGGACAAGTCAGTTTGGGGGCTGTAGCGTTGTTTCAGAGTTAAAGTGTCCGTACCGTGGCCCTGGGGCTAATTTCGAAATGGATGTAACCCCTTACGGGCATTTTTCGTTATGCGCATGAGCAGACCATCAGTGATTTAACTGGTGGTGCTTTCGTCAGAGAGGATTGGGGTTTTGGGGTGGCGGGTGCTTTTCTGCTATAGAATCCCCTGGTGAGGGTCTGCGCATGCGTGGATTCAAGAAGTGATATCTCCTGAACCACTAGTGTTGGAGAATCGGAGTTTTTTGTGAGGTGTGTAATTTTGGGAGGACTTGCAGCCACGAGTATACTGCGCTTGCGCAGACGAGAAGTGAATGGTTTTGGGTTGTTTGGGTTATGTTGGGAGTAATGAGCCGATATTGTGAGGTTTTAAAAGAATATTCATGTCAATTCAGTGCACGGACACAAGTCAGTTTGGGGGAAATAGCGTTGTTTCCGATTTGAATGGTCTGTATGGTGGCCCTGAGGCGAATTTATAAATAACTATATTCGGTAGATCTATATTAAAATGCGTTCGGATTTGGAGAAGATGCAATTTCGTCCCTAACGGAGGACCCACAACCGAATTTTTTTCTGATCTACGGTAAAACTAACAGCCAAACTGTATTGATAGCTATATTTGTTAAAGGAACTTGAAAAAAAAAAAAAAAAGCACTAACGTGAAGTCAGTACTCTTTGGCGCGCGTGTTCACGGTGGCTAATTTGAATTGAATGATTCAAAAATTAACAGTGCTGTATCTAAGCTGCCATCAGGATAGAGTAACAAAGTTGGAAAAGAACACAAGTGACTCTCCTTAGTCGCACAAGCTCCTAGAAGATTTGGGAGGGTCAGTATAATCCTAATCATGTTTATAGCACGCGCGCAAAAGCAGATTGACTTAACAATGAAAGAAAAAGTGTAAAAAGTCAATCTGCTTTGGCGCGCGTGCTATAAACATGATTAGGATTATACTGACCCTCCCAAATCTTCTAGGAGCTTGTGCGACTAAGGAGAGTCACTTGTGTTCTTTTCCAACTTTGTTACTCTATCCTGATGGCAGCTTAGATACAGCACTGTTAATTTTTGAATCATTCAATTCAAATTAGCCACCGTGAACACGCGCGCCAAAGAGTACTGACTTCACGTTAGTGCTTTTTTTTTTTTCATTGCAGAAATAGATTCCTTAGAAAATTTCAAGTTATTTTGATCTAACATTTTTCAGTTTTGGTTGGAAAATTCTCTCTGAGCGGGAAAATTCGAAAAAAAAATCGAAAATAGCTCCGCTGAAACAAGAATAACTTCGATGTTTTTGGATCGAAAATTTTCATTTTTGGGATTTTTCAAGATGTAAGATTGATGTATCCACTTTAAAAATCGAAATCGCGTTTCATGATACAGGGGGTGAAAAAATCGCTTTCAAAGTTAGGGATGACAAAATCGTGAAAAATCGATTTTTTCAAATTAGAACCCCATTTTTTTATGGCAGATATTGAATCTACGTTAAAAAATAATGTGAGTGTATGCATCACACCCTTGCCCTAAAGTGGATATTTTCTGAGTTATTCACAAAAAACTGTTTTTCGTCTTGAATTTTCAGCTATTTCTTTTCCCTTCACGCCAAAAAGATGAAATTTTCAGGAACTGTTACTTAAACCATGTTTTAGATTTTACTACCCTAATATGCAAGAGAAAAAAGTTACAGGTTGTTCCTAAATAGATGCCGAATTTTGATTCGAATTTGTATCGGAAACCTCTTTATTTCAACTAATCTGCCATCGGTTTTCTCTCCAGTGATAAATAAATAATTCCTTATGAACCATATGCAAAAACTTACCATGTTTTACATTCTTTTTTTTTAATGATAGATATCATTAATTACATCTGCCAAATTCCTCTTTATTCAGTAGCATTTTGTGTTTACTATTAATTTGGTGATAATTCGTATTAAGTTATAAAATCGATCACTATGCCTAATTTTACCAATGAAGATTATTTAAATCTCATTCTACTTCATGGAGAATGTAATAAAGTTGTAGATAGAACGATTCGACTGTTCATTGAGAGGTTTCCTGACCGACCCAGACCAACGAGAGATACCATTAACAGAACCATGACAAACTTGAGAAATGTCGGATCTTTCGTTAAGAAAACTATACACAGAGAAAAAAGTGTAGTAGAAGATGAGAACAACGAAATTACAGTTCTTGCATATTTTCGTGTGAATCCTCAAAATTCTCTCAAAGATGCCGAGATTGATGTGGGATTATCTCAATCGAGTGTTTGGAGAATATTAAAAAAACATAAAATGCACCCATATAAGTTCAATAGGGTACAGCATTTGAAGGAAACTGATCTCGTCAGGAGAACAGAGTTTTGCGAAGCTATGATGATTCGATTTCAAGAGAATGAAAACTTTTTGGACTGTATAATTTGGACAGATGAATCTAAATTCACAAAGAATGGTTCTTTCAATAGGCATAACAGTCATTATTGGGATGAAGAGAACAACCACCACTTCAGACAATGGAACTTTCAAGAGACCTGGAGTTTCAATGTTTTTTGCGCCATCAAAAATAATGCAATTCTCGATGTTCACATTTATGATGGGACTTTAACTGGTAAGATAGAACACTACACATGTTTGCATAATTTAAAGAATGTTCTCCCTTAGGAGATAGATATTCTGACATATTGACTCAAATAATTGAGCCGCTAGTACAGAACCATAATGACTTATGGTATCAACAAGATGGCGCGCCTCCACACAATTCACTCAATGTGTCAAATATCCTCTACAGGCTATTTGAAGATCGATGGTTGGCGAACAATGGTCCACATCTTTGGCCACCACGTTCTCCCGATTTAACTCCTTTAGACTATTATGTTTGGGGTAGGATAAAAAATATTGTCTACTCAACTCCCCTGACTGATAAAGAGGACTGCATAGAACGAGTCAGAAATGCGTTCAGGTTTGTTTAGATTTTTAGATTCATAGTTTTGAAACTCAATTTGGTTTTTAAACACTTTTGCAGATCTCTTCCTCCCGATGAAATAAGAAGAGCAACGCACGAAGCATTCCTGAGACGTATAAATAAATGTCTAGAAATTAACGGTCAAAACTTTGAGCATCTTCTCTAGTTATAACTGCGAGAGTTTGCCATGGTTCTCCTAATAGTAACTTGAAGTCGGTTTCAAGAAGGGGTGAAAAATCTACAGCATGGTTCAAATAACAGTTCCTGAAAATTTCATCTTTTTGGCGTGAAGGGAAAAGAAATAGCTGAAAATTCAAGACGAAAAACAGTTTTTTGTGAATAACTCAGAAAATATCCATTTTAAGGCAAGGGTGTGATGCATACACTCACATTATTTTTTAACGTAGATTCAATATCTGCCATGAAAAAATGGAGTTCTAATTTGAAAAAATTGATTTTTCACGATTTTGTCATCCCTAACTTTGAAACCGATTTTTTCACCCCCTGTATCATGAATCGCGATTTCGATTTTTAAAGTGGATACATCAATCTTACATCTTGAAAAATCCCAAAAATGAAAATTTTCCATCCAAAAACCTCGAAGTTATTCTTGTTTCAGCGGAGCTCTAATTTCGATTTTTTTTTCGAATTTTCCCGCTCAGAGAGAATTTTCCAACCAAAACTGAAAAATGTTACATCAAAATGACTTGAAATTTTCTAAGGAATCTATATCTGCAATAAAAAAATGGTATTCTAATTTGAAAAACGGAAGTTGACATCATTTCCGGAAAAACCGGAGGTGCTCATGCCTTGAAAATATTTTAGATTTCATCAGCATCGTGAAATACTTATAAGTGCTGAATTTCATGAAAATACGTTCAGTAGTTTCCCGTATAAATATGGGTGAGGTTCCTCGTGAAAGACCCTGTATATGTGACCTCCTTTTTAATATGGAAACTCATTTTCTGTTGTACACCTCATATTCATGAAGTCATCCGCTTATTTGCACCCTTTGCAATCAATTTAATTTAATTCAGAGTTTGGTGCGGCATTCCGAGAACCTGCAAAGGGGTGATCTAGTTTTGCGAATTCTACTTATATAAATACACTAGACTGCTAAAGGGATCTATTCTATTTTCTCTTCAAACATAATTTTAGATTAGCGCATCCACCATTTATTTGCTGATTTATCTATTCACCAATAGATGTCTCTGAGTGTAAGGATTGCTTCTACAGTTTTGCTTCTAATTCTTGGATGAATTGGTTCTTACTTTCTATGAGGGTATTATAATTTAGTCCATTTGTTGCGAATTTTTAGTAGATACTGGCGTATAATCTACTGAAAAATTCATGACGAAATTGTATTAACTGATTAAATTATACTTTTACGCAATTTTTGCGCGTATATTCTGGGGAACATCGCGTTATCATTTTGCCCAAATGTCTGTAATTTTCGAATTTTTCCGAAAATGGTCTCAAACGACAGAGTTCGACTACTGATGAAGAATTCGACGACAAATTTGATTCTGTCCGGCCTGTTCCTAACTTTTTCTCCTAAAATTGTTAGTTTGATTGCAAAAATATAAAAAGCAGTGACGCGAACTCAGTACTCATTGGCGCGCGTGTTCACGTTGGCTCAGTGGAATTGAATGATGAGTGTTTCAAGCTCAGTGGATAGAACTAGCCGGAGATCAACCCAGAGGGTTGAAAGTTGTAAAATGCAAACACAAAGATCACTAGAAAATTTAAAAAGAATTATTCAAAAATATTATGTATCTCAGAAACTATCCGTCCGATAATTCTGAAATTGCGAGAGCCTGCAGAACTTATTTCAACAAATTATGTTATGCTATGAGAATAATATTTAATGATTTCTTCTGTAATAATAATTAAATATGTTGATTATGAAGTGGGGAAAGTGTTGTATTATGCAAATTATAAATCTCTTCTAAGGTACGGCATAATATTCTGGGTCATAAGCTCTTCAGTAAGGCATGTTTTCATTAATCAGAAAAGAAATCTGCGACTATTACTGAACATGAAATTTAGAGAATCTTGTAGGGGAAAGCTCCAAGGGTATTGCTTTTTGACGGTACAGACGCCTCTCGATAAATTGACACTCGTTAATTTGAATCTCTCGATAATTCGAATTTTTTTTCCAGTCCCTTGAAAAATACTCGATATATTGAAAAAAATTAATACTAATTGGTCCCCTCGGTAGTTTGAAGTTGAAGGAATGGTATCTTGCCCGCCAACATTCAATAATTTGAAGTCCGGGCTACCCCACACTCTATAATTTGAATTTTTATCATGCTCAGACATGTCGTTTGTTTACATAAATGCAGTTCGCAATTCTCATTCCAGTTTACATTCAAAGTTCAAACGTTAATTTTTTGATTTATGTTATTAAAATGATTTCAAGAAAGCGTGTGATTGAAGCTGTGGAGGATGGACAAATATTTGAAATAATACATAAATCACTAATTTTGATCGAACTCTTGATTATTTGAATTTCATCAGAACACCCTCTTGATTATTTGAACCCTTATTATTTTGAACTCTCGATAATTTGAAATTTTTCGCTGGTCCCTAGAGTTTCAAGTTATCGAGAGTCGACTGTATATGGAATATACCTACATGAATGTTTTTTGTACCTGCATAAAAATAAGACTGAATTTTTAAGAAACAATTTTAATACATTAAAGGATTATGTGGGAGGTACATTCATTATGAAATGGGAGAAAACCCAGAAAGAAGACATTTAATAATTCCAATACAGCTTATAATATCAGAACAGCAGATATCAACTATCTATGTCACAAATTATCACTCACTGAGAAACATCCATCTTATATGTGTGTTAAAGTTTTCAACAAATTGCCTCATAACCTTAAGATTGTTGATAACCATGCACGATTTGAATGCAAAACAAATAAATTATTAATTGATTTGGTACTATATTGTTTAGACGCTTATTTTGATACTGTATGATGTTTGTGGTTGTTTGTTTTCTTCTTTTTGACACAATTTCATTTTATGTTTTCAATGTGTGAGAACCTCATCTGAAATAAATATATATATCTATCTATTTCTAAGTCCAAGTTACAAATTTGAGCCCGATCGGATATACATTGTAGGGGATGCTGGAAACAGAGCAGCGTTGGGCGAGTTCACTATCTGGAGGGGTGAGCGTTACCATGATAACTTGTGAACGGAAAGAGATAGCAACTTGCCATTTTCAGGGTAGGTTGGGCATACGAATGCAACAATTAAGTTCGTTAATAGGCATGATCGGACCAACGGTTTTGGCGCGTCTTAAATATACAAATCTGATCCACTTAGCACTTGGTAATTATTTATAGAATCAAGGGCGCCCATATGAAAATTTTTAGGGGGGGCTAGACATAAAGATATTCAATGAGTATAATTATTTGACACAACAATTTTTCCACATACGATGATTTTTTTTCATTCCCTAAAAGCTAAAGGGGAGGGGGCATGCCCCCGAGTATGGGCGTCCATGTATAGAATGCCAACGCACTAATTTATGCGGAATTTCCTATTATCGTATCACTAGAAAAAAATGTTTTTCTTCAAACATTTTATATGTACATATTTCAGAAACTACTCCTTCAGAATCCGCTGAAATTCAGCACATACCTTCAAGCCACCATTTTGCAATCGAGTACCGAATTTTAGCTCGATCGATTATGTATGAGACGCGAAAAGACAATGGAACCTGCGCGCAAAAGCACCCGACTTTACGTCATTGCTTTTTAAGACCGATTCATTACGAGATAGTTCATTCTGAAAATTATTTAATGTCAGTTTCAGGGAAGGTTGAAACACAGTTCTGCCAAATATGACATATTCGACGTATTTTAAGGATTTGAAACAGATATTTCAAGATTGAAAGGTTTTTTTCTGGGTTTTCTCTCCCAAACTCTGAAAAATATCTATAAAATAAAAATTAATTATTTTGTGATTTGCTTCTGCGTAAGAAACACAAGATATTTGTCAGAAGCAATCAATTGAACAATGTTGCCTAACAGACAACAACGAAACAACATCAACGAAGAAACAACTATATCATAACGTTTCTGAGTCTATATCAGACTCCTTCGTCAGACGCTTAATGAAAATCTTTAGAATTATTTTGTTGATAGATATTTTGTGAAATTCAAGAATTGTCCTTTAATGATTACTTAGATATTTCAAGACCAGAGATGGTGAAGTAGGTACTTTTGTTCTCTACTGAATAAGGTTTAATTTATAAAATTGATTCCCGAATATTTTAAAAATATACAAATGAAGAAAAGGTCTATAGCCCAAGGGTCAATTTCGACTTATCTCTTTAAGTTGAAACACATAAAGAGATAAACACATAAAGAGATTTACTCCAAAATTCCATGAGTAAATTTGACACCGTCTTCTAACGCGTCAAAAATATGTACATTTTGCTGTTCAAATGGAATACCTATACGGGTCCACTCTATTTGGATATTTTGCTAATATCTTCGGCAATATAGATCTGATCGATTTCAAATCTGGAACTAGGCCGTAAAATAAAGATTTGATATTGATGACTCTTGAAAAATTTCAGCAATATATGACGGATAGTTTCTGAGAATTTTTTAAAATAATTTTGTTAAAATTTTTTGTTCTTACGATCCATAAAAAAATTCGGATGGCTTCAACTACGAAACAACTCAGTGGATTTTGCCCATTAACGAACTTGACTGGCGCTTTTGTACTCTAAACCTACCCTGCAAAGCTCAACTCTTTAACTCATTTATTTGTATAGTCATATCGTGCCCACGGACGGCCGGAGCGACAGATCAGTGCATCGAAACTAATCATTTGGGAACAATTACGGACATTTGGGTAAATCGATAGACACTCTGTCCAGGGGATGAAACACGCCAAAAATAGTGCAGGAATATCAAAACCTCATCCGTATATCTCCTAAGATGATTGAGTTTTAATTCAAGGACATCAATCTGGACGTCCAAAACCGACGTCAAACATTTCAGAGCCCACACGTGATGGGGATTTAATTTTTGCCATTTACTACGGTCGACCGCGAAAATAACCCCATTTAATGACATCATTCTCACGTGCCTCATGTCCAATGGACCATCGTGGAATATCTCGCATGTCTGGCAAACCTCGGCAAGCGGTAATGAATTGAGTAATTTTGTTAATACCCCTTGTCAGCGTCCACTTTAAGGGTTGAAAGATGTCAGTACTTGGGCTGTAATTTACGCTGGTCACCGGGTGCCACTTGATTAGATGGATCAAGCACGATCTGAGTTTCTGTAATGGGTGATGTGGAACATTGTTCGGGGACTTATTTTCACATAAATTTACAGATAGGCTTATTATTTCCTATTCGGAAGACACCAATCCACTCTATTTTTGGCGCTCTTGTTGCTCGGAACAGAATGCTTATCACTTTGTCCAAATGTCTGTAATTTTCGAATTTTTGGGGAAAATGGTCTTAAACGATTTGGTTCGAATTACTGATCAAGAATTCGAGATCAGAATCGATTCTTTCCGACCGGTCCGGCCTTTAACACGATAACTCTCGAATGGAATGAGCTAGACAGTTGAAATTTGCAGAGAAGATTTTTGACGTAAATATCTCGCCTAAGTTCGTTATGGGACAGAAAATGGTTTCGGTGTAACCAGAAATTTTTTTTTTTTACATTACAAATTTCAAATTTAATTTTTTTTAAGATGCAGTTTCACCATAAGAATCCATTGATATAATTCTCAACCCTAACAAGCTAATAGTTTCGGACATATAATTTTTCAAAATTTCAATAATACATCGTACTTCTATGTTTTCACAAAATGGTGTAATTATTATATCTATGAATTATCGTATGATTTGTGTTCACACATGTCATCTTACTTTCCTATAAGAGACATTTCAAATTTATTTCTGGTTCGTTACAGTCATCTTGAGTAACTTTGAATTCCACTCTAACTTAGAATAAAACCTTACAAATGCAAAATTTATGTTTATCATACGTCAGAGTTGGGAATGATATCAATGGATTCTTATGATAGAACTGCATCATGAAATAAAATAATTTAAATAAGAATCCATTTATATCATTCCAAACACTGAGAAACCAATACTTTCGAATATATTTTGTAATAGACAGATTTTGGAGCTCTTATTTTGATTTAGTTTCTTTCATGATGCAGTTCTATTATAAGAATCCATTGATCATTCTCAACTCTGAGACACCAATACTTTCGGAGATATGATTTGTCAAAGATTGAACAAGAGCGCCAAAGCTCCTGTCCACAGGGCTTTTCCACTTTTTTGTGATATATCTACTGTTTTCGGCGCTCTTGTTCCTGGGAACAGAGTGCTTATCAATTTGCCCAAATTTTCGAATTTTTGGATGAACATGGTCGTAAAAAGTGAGGAGAAATGAATATGCATCTGCATAACAATTTATGATAATCCATATTATTCAAATTGTTAAGTAAATCATAATATTATTAATTTTTTTTTCCCTAGGGCAACTATCCCACAAGTCAAAATATCATTGCGGCATCTAACCCCATTTATAAAACTCTTTTATTTTGCAATAAAACAATAAAACGAATAATTTTAAATTATCCTGATTATTTTGTTGATTGATGAGTATACAAACTAATACTGATGTATAATATTATTAAATGCTTATCTTCTGTATTTTGATAGCCCATTTCAAAAAGGTGGGCAACTATCTCACATTCACCCTAACCATATACAGGGTCTTTAAAAATGATTGTAACATCGTAGTTGGTTCTGAAACCCTCTCATTTTGCCGCTTCATATTCCTGCTGAACATATTTGCAATTCCAGCCATAGAATTCATCACAGACTATACCCTAATTCTGTGGAATTCATAAAAATACGCGTAACCTCACTTTCTCCATTGTTCACAATGATCAATGATGAGTTCCAGATTGCCACGGTGAGATTAACTTTCCTCCCGTCCCAGTAGGACCAAAAATGTTTATTATACAAAATAAATTGATTTAATAATAGTTGACAAATTTAGCATTAAGTTTGTTTCTACATATCATGCATAATTACTGAGCCTAACTCCTTCTCTGGGTTTACAACAGAGCTTGTGATGATCACAGTAGGGTAATTTTATTGAAAGAATGATAAATGATTGAAAGGTTTTTTTCTGGGTTTTTCTCTCCAAAACTCTTAAAAATATCTATAAAATAAAAATTAATTATTTTGTATTTGCTTCTGCGTAAGAAACACAAGATATTTGTCAGAAGCAATCAATTGAACAGTGTTGCCTAACAAACAACAACGAAACAACATCAACGAAGAAACAACTATATCGTAACGTTTCGGAGTCTATATCAGACTTCTTCGTCAGACGCTTAATGAAAATCTTTAGAATTATTTTGTTGATAGGTAGTTATTTTGTGAAATTCAAGAATTGTCACATTGACAGTATTTAAAAATCATAGCTAACATAGTTATACTTCGCATAGAAATTTCCAAGTTCCAACTCCTTTTTCAATAAATTTAGCCAAATATGGTCAATACCAATTGAGCAATTTGCAAAATTGCATTCTCTGTTCAATAAAATACAAGTTGACTTGTATTTTATTGAACGTTACGATATAGTTGTTTCTTCGTTGATGTTGTTTCGTTGTTGTTTGTTAGGCAACACTGTTCAATTGATTGCTTCTGACAAATATCTTGTGTTTCTTACGCAGAAGCAAATCACAAAATAATTAATTTTTATTTTATAGATATTTTTCAGAGTTTGGGAGAGAAAACCCAGAAAAAAACCTTTCAATAATGAGTATACCTCCTTTACTGGAATTTTACTCCGCTTTAAGGAGTTTTCATCCAGATAATATCATGAATTATTCATTACTTTGGAATCTATTCTCCTAAGCCATTTTCAAGAGATATCATATTAGCTATTGAACAGATGTGAATAATCAGTTTCCTTTTTTGAATGGAAGAATTTTTAAAATCCTATTTAGAATTTTTTTGCTGATAACTGAATGCATACCGTTGAACTAATTTTAATGTTGGAATGTAGGTATTAAATCAATTCAAATGGACAGAATACATTGAATAACTGTAAGATAACTTCCAGTTTGGGAGTTTGGTCATTTGTGAGAATTCTAACAATTAATTCACACCAAATGTTCCAAGTGTGCTCCATTATTCTCAAAACATTTAAACTATTTTTCGTTTGCTGACAAATATATTTTTTAACATTTTTGGGCCAATATTTTGAGAGCTCAATGTTATTGATGATTGGAGGTCCTCAATATTATCGTATTGTATTTTGAAAACCTCTTCTCTCAGATAAGCAAAAATGGTAAAGTCCAGGGGAGTCAAGTCTGTAGAGCGTGTTGGAAAGGAAGGCTGGGGTCCTCGACTTATTATACGGTTGTCATAGATAGCTTAGATTTGCAGAAGTAGTGTGGGCAGTTGCCCCATCTTGATGAAAATATCCCAACAGTATTTCTTCGTCATCTTATTGGTTTATGAATGGCTCCAGCATCATTCTTTTGTACCTTTAACGATTATGGGTATAATGATAGAAAACTGGGTCATATATTCTACGACGAGAATATGCTAACCACACACCACCTTTTTGCGAATGTAATGGAGTCTCAATCAAAGTATGGGGATTCTCAGATATCCAAATTCTGTAGTTTTGAAAATTAACCAAGCCTCATCACTAATAAAATTGGTTCAAGCACTGACGTGAAGTCAGGAGCTTTTGCGCGTATGTTCTATTGTCCATTCTCCTGTATTGGACACTTTTAATCGAATTTACCATGGTGAATTCTATTGTCTATTGTCCTGTATTGGACAGCCTTAATCGAATTCACCATGGTAAATTCGATTAAGAGTGTTCAATACAGGAGAATGAACAATAGAACATACGCGCAAAAGCTCCTGACTTCACGTCAGTGCTTGAACCAATTTTTTTTCCTGAATTCAGGAGCTTTTGCGAGTATGTTCTTTTGTCCATTCTCCTGTATTGAACACTCTTAATCGAATTATCCATGGTGAATTCTATTGTCTTGTCTCCTGTAATAGACACTCTCAATCGAATTTACCATGGTGAATTCGATTAAGGCTGTCCAGTACAGGAGAATAGACAATAGAATTCACCATGGTAAATTCGATTAATTGTGTCCAATACAGGAGAATGGACAATAGAACATACGCGCAAAAGCTCCTGACTTCACGTCAGTGCTTGAACCATTTTTTTTTCGTGAAGTCAGGATAGAAAGCAATGATGAAAAAATTAAGATATTATTGTCTACCTTCAATTCTTCTTTAGGAGAAGAATACATAATTATTCTTGAAAAATATTATTGGAATTAATGTCATATTTAAATAATCAAAGTAAAGAAAATTATAAGTTTAGTTACTAACATATTGAATGAAATTCAATTGAATTCCAGTAATATTCAATTACTTATTCTTAACCAATAAATGTCCATTGATAGATCTAAAGGTGATGAGGTGAAACATAAAGATATATACTCATTAGTGATAGAAAAACTTGCCTAAAATTCCTCTCTACCCATCACGAGATTTAATATCCACAAATGAGCCTCTCACCTTACAAGATCAGGAGCCTCCAGCAAAATTTCAGCGATATTATATTAAAAATAATACATAACCTTCCAAAAGTCCCCTCTCGCAAATATGCTCCTCTGAAGGCACATGGATCTCTTGAAGAAGAATCGCCTTCTCTATTTCTCAAAGATATTCACTCTTGTTCATAGAAATCCCTTCAATATTTAGTTGCCTCCTCCTGAGGAGGATCTCTTTCAAAACCAGGTCTGACCGCTAATGTAGGGCTATCATCTCCCATAGATTTGTGATGAAATAACACGATTTTCCCATAACATACGCGCAAAAATATGTCATCATGACATTCATATTTTTTATGAAGGTTCTCGCAAAAATACGACCATAGACAACATATCATACGACGATTCGCATCCAGCTACCGAACTCACAGAGGGCTGCTCGGTTCTCCAACAATATAGATCCGATCGTGTTCAAACTTGGAACTCTGCAGTAGAGTTAGGTAGTGAAGGCTCTTCCAAAATTTCAGCCATGCCGGCCGAAAAGTTAATGATATATAGAATTTTTTTCAATTATTTTTAATTCCTTTTTTTTTTATTTTCTAGTTATACCATCCTCACGAAATTCTGCAGGAATTTTCGCGTTGGCATTCTACAACTAATAACCATGTTTGAATTCAATCGGTTTCGTATTCTTCGAGTTAATGAGGAACAAAAACAACCTAATTTCAGAAAATTTCAGATGACTATAACTCTAAAACCATTTTGCCGATTATGCTTATAAACGAACTCAAATGTCGCATTCAGATGCACAACCTAACCTGAAATTTTCAAGCCGCTATCTCTTTCCGTTCTCAGGTTATCGTGGCAACAAAAATATTTTTTAATAATTTTTTAATAATTTTCTAGCAATACGATTCTTACAAAATTTCACAAACGTGCTTAGGTCTATATTCTACAACTATTCACCAAGTTTAAATTCGATCGGATTCATTTTGGTTGAAAACAAAATTATTACTCGGAAACCATTGGGCCGATTATACCCATTAACGAACCTGTCCGTCGTAATGGGATGCGCCAACCTACCCTGAAAATTTCAAGTCGCTAGCTCTTTCCGTTCTCAAGTTATCGTGGCAACGGCCGGACTGCACCACAGAATTAAATTTCACATTTGGGCAAAACTATAACGCGATGTTCCCCAGAACATACGCGCAAAAAACTCAAATCCAATAATCTGTCGACGTTAAGATTATTTAGAAACCAATAGCAGTACTCTAGATGACGTGGATTATCTATTGGTAGGAGTTGCTGTACCATGGATATTTTGTGAGGGTAAAAATTCAGTTCTGGGAAACATCACGTTATAGTTTTGCCCAAATGTCTGTAACTTCCGAATTTTTTGACGAAAATGGTCTCAAACGATTTAGTTCGACTCCCCAATGAAGAAGGCGAGGTCAAATTTGATTATGTCCGGCCAGCCGTCCGGCCTATATATCAGTAACTATTCGTTAGAAATTGCTGAAATTTTGCAAGAGCATTCATAACCTATCTGTACTGCCAAGTTTCAAGTTTTAACACGATCGGTTGAATATTGTTGGAGATTCGAGCATTCTTGTGTGAGTTCAGTAGATGGTTGACCGTTGCCTCGATAACTTTCGAACGAAAGGAGATAGGGACTTGCAATTTTCAGGGTACGTTGCGTATCCGAAAGGGAGAGTTGATTTCGTTTTTGTTCATAATCGGTCAAACGTTTTCCGAGTTATACCCACCTGGAATATTATTTCCTTGATAACTCAATAAATAAATATTGAAGCTTGGTAACTAGTAGTAGAAAATCATCATAAAGACGTGTTTAAAATTTGTGAGAACCGTACCCCTAGAAAATTTCAAAAAAATCAAGAAAAAAAAATTGTTCAAGCACTGACGTGAAGTCAGAAGCTTTTGCGCGTATGTTTTTTCGAATTTACCATGGTAAATTCGAATTAAGAGTGTCCAATACAGGAGAATGGACAACATAATTTACCATGGTAAATTCTATTAAGGGTGTCCAATACAGAAGAATGGACAATAGAACATACGCGCAAAAGCTTCTGACTTCACGTCAGTGCTTGAACCAATTTTTTTTAATACTTTGTGGCAAGTACTCAAGGCGACACCAGACTGTAAAGATAATTTATTCAGGGATATTTGAGGATTTTCTTCAACTCGTGTTCTCAGTTCTTCAACAACTTCTTGAGAAACTTGAGATCTTCCTGTCGATTTTCCCTTGTTAACGTTTCCAATCTACATAAATATGTTTATAACACCTCTGATGTGGGCTTTCAGAGAAGATTCAAGATTCTGAACATCAGAATATTTCGCCAGATATTCATTTTCACAGGCATCTAAAGAGTAATTCCATTCACCATTGATTAATGTACCATTGCGGTAATAGGACATCACAATAAATATGTTTTGTTCTGAATTATAAGTCATTGCAGATTTAAATAATTTGGAAACTCAATTTCAGATTAATCTTAAGAATTGCCTTATATTCAATATCGGCTCTGGCTGTCAGTTTGAAAATTCAATGATATAAACAGATCACAAGAAGTGAGAAGCGGCAAATTAAAATCCAAATCTAACTGCGATGTTACAATCATTTATAAAGACCTTGTACATTTCAGCACTTTATGGTGTTACAATTCTGTGACGGCCGTTGATTATTCATTAAAAGAGACCGCTGAATCTTCTGACGCCATGGCAGTTATTTTATAATTATTTTAGTTAAATACGTAACAAAAACCGGAGAAGAATCTACACATAGCACGTCTGTTGATTTTACTTTTTCGTTCTTCAAACCCTCAAGCTTCCGAATATAAAATGCCACGATACTGGTGATCTCGATTCCATCACAGACATCTTCAGGAAGCTCGCATGCCATGATTTACTAAACCCTCGGAATCGCATAATAACAAAACCCCATTCATATAACTGCAGGGTACGAGATCGCTTCTGAAAATATGCATAAGCAGCAAACAACTCGAAAAAGGGAAAGCAGGAAGTCCTGCAGGTTTTGCAGTCGCATTCGATGCCGAGTGGCTCATTGAATTCGCTCCTTTCAACGGACAGCGGCCCCGGACGGCTGCGTGGTCTTGAATAGGGCCTTCAAGTGGGAGATTTATTGGGGGGCGAAGTTTTAAGATTGGTGGGGAGAGCCCCCGCAAATGAATGAGTTTTCAACAGTTAAGGTATAAATCTTGCAATGTACCACGGGCCTTCAAAATGTCCGAAAGACATATTTATTCGGCGTATAGAGTTTTCTAGGGGGGGTTGTTGGAAACTCGGGAAGGAGAAGTGTTCTGTGCCGGATGGAGTCAGGAAGGAGGAATGGAGAAGTGGTAAGATTGGCGATAGGTAACTGAATTTTTGATCTTTTTACGTTGAAAAACATGGGTTGTTGCAATTAAAAAAAAATTACCTCAATAGCATGAGGATCATGATCATGAGCATCAAATATGAGACGAGACATAATAATATACTGTGCATACCAAGACATAATACTGCCAAATATGAATTGTCACCTTCTTTCACAGGTATAAAACTTTATAATAAATTGCCAAACGAATACAAAATTATGAATGATAGGCAGTTCAAAAAGGAAATGAAACGGTTATTACTAAGACACTGCTTCTATAGTGTGGATGAGTGTTTTTTGTGTACATTTTGATTTTTTATGTTCACTCTTTTTCTCTCTTGCTTTTTAAATTTTATTCAATATTGAGTTATCTATAACCTTAACATGTCCTATACATTGTAAAAGTGTCAGAAAGGATGAAATAAATATTATTATTATTATTATTATTAGCATCCCCTTTGCCTTCCAGGGGATGGAATTTAAGGGGTGGAATTCACTACATAACATTCAAATCTTCAATACAAATCTACGTATCTGCCCTGTGGACTGGAGTTTTGGCGCTCTTGTTCAAACTTTAACAAATCATATCTCCGAAAGTATTGGTTTATCAGAGTTGGGAATGATATCAATAGATTCCTATGATAGAATTGCATCATAAAATGAAATAAATTAAATAAGAATCCATTGATATCATTCCCAACTCTGAGAAACCAATACTTTTGGAGATATGATTTGTCGAAGTTTGAAAAACAGCGCCAAAGCTCCTGTCCACAGGGCTTTCCCACTTTTTCAATTTAGCTTCTGTGCGTCAATTTTCAAGAGTTTTCGTAATTAAATTCAAAACGTAGGTCTATGAATCCTCTTATGATGGATTTACATACATCAGCCAATTATAAATAGGGTATTTTATAAAATCCTATAGAATTGAGAATAATTATTGAATTTTTGAGAAATCATATCAGTTTGTTAGAGTTGAGAATGATATCGATGGATTCTTGTGAAGAAACTGCAATTGAATTTAAAATTTGTAATGTAAATTTTTTTTTTGTTACTCCGAAACCACCTGGCCGATTTTGCCCACTAACGAACTCAACCGAGATACTTATCTCCCAAACCTACCCTACAAATTTGAACTGTCTAGCTTATTTCGTTCGAGAGTTATCGTGGTTACGGCCGGCCGGACGGACGGACCTGCCGGACAGAATCGATTTTGACCATGGATTCTTGCTTAGTGAGTCGAACCAAATCGTGTAAGACCATTTTCGGCCAAAAATTCGAAAATTACAGACATTTGGGCAAATTGATATGCACTCTGTTCCAAGGAACAAGAGCGCCAAAAATGTGGGAGGACAGGAGCTTTGGCGCTCTTGTTCAAATTTTGACAAATCCTATCTCCGAAAGTATTGGTTTCTTAGAGTGAGGAATGCTATCAATGGATTCTTATGATATAACTGCATCATAAAGGAAACTAAATTCAAAACAATAGTGCCAAAAATTATTAACCCGAAACCACCAGACCGATATTACCCGAAAACGTACTTTTCCGAGATATTCAGTCCTTCAACCTAGCAAATATTCCATTTTTGTTTTTACTGGACATATTCTGAACCCATTTTGATTAACTTACCAAAGCACAGGGCCGTAGCTAAGAGCTTTTCCGAGGGGGGGGGGGGAGAAACGACTGTTGGCGCCCCTAATTTGAAAAAATATACAAAAATCGAAAAACACAAGAATATGGATAAAGTGTACTTATATTGATAAATACTACATAGATGTTAAAATAAAGAATGAATTATAAATTAATATGAACTATGAATGAAAATTATTTTACAAACAAGTATATATTTATTTTTGTCAAATACAATTCTTTTTTGGTCCTGGATCTTTTGAGAGATGCAAACAATTTTTTTCACTCAAAAACACAAATTCCGAACGCAGAATTTGTGTTTTTGAGTGAAAAAAATTGTTTGCATCTCTCAAAAGATCCAGGACCAAAAAAGAATTGTATTTGACAAAAATAAATATATACATCAAGCTTTCGAGGTGATAAGAATAATCTGAAGAGTTCACAAATATTAAAACGAAAACTTTCGAAAAATGATATAGCAATAATGTCATGTTACCCTGCTGCTATCTAGAGTTCCAACAATTCTCCGAAAATATCTGCTATTCGGAATATTGAATGAGTTTTTTGTAATTCCTGAATTAAAGCAATATATTTGTACTCATCACCCTGAAAATTTTTGTAGTATGTATATATAGAAAATTAAATCGTCGATGTCACCCAATCGAAAATCTCACGAAAAAAACAGTTATGTCTAGTTTTATAGTTCAATCTGTCAGTGCAGTTGTTGAATGGAGATTCACAAGGTACTACTTTCCTTAAAAACTATGTGTCAGTAATTCGCCAAAACTTACGCTTTTCGCTCTATTCGAAAATACAGAATTCTCTTTTTTGCGTGCATGTTCTGGGTAACATCGCGATATCATTTTGCCCAAATGTCTGTTATTTTCGAATATTTGGCCGAAAATGGTCTCAAACAATTTGGTTCGACTCTCTAATGAAGAATTCGAGGTCAAATTGGATTCTGTCCGGCCGTTGCCACTATAACTTGAGAACGGAAAGAGATAGCGCCTTGAAAATTTCTGGGTAGGTGGCGCGTCCTAATACGACGGACAAGTTCGTTAATGGGAATAATCGGCCCAATGGTTTCTGAGTAATAATTTTGTTTTCAACCAATACAAATCCAATCTAATTGAAACTTGTTGAGTAGTTGTAGAATACAAACTTAAGGACGTTGGTGAAATTTTGTGAGAATAGTATCACTAGAAAATTTTGAATATATAATTAAAAAATATTATTTATGTCATGATAACCTGAGAACGGAAAGAGATAGCGACTTGACATTTTCAGGTTAGGTTGTGCATCTTGATGCGACATTTGAGTTTGTTTATAGGCATAATCGGACGAACGGTTTTGGAGTCAACGCGAAACCTTGCGAAACTTCGTGAGGATCGTATCCTAGAAAATTTTTAAAAAATCATTAAAAAAAGATATATATGTATATCAGAAAATATTCTTTAAGCATCGCTGAAATTTTACGAGAGCTTTCAGAACTCAACTCTACTGCCAAGTTCCAAGTTTGAACACGATCGGATCTATAGTGTTGGAGATCCGAGCAACCTTGTGTGAGTTCAGTAGCTGGATGGGTGACCGTTGCCTCGATAACTGATTGGGACTTGCAATTTTCAGGGTAGGTTGAGCATCCGAATGGGAGAGTTAAGTTCGTTCATGAGCATAATCGGCCCAACGGTTTCGGAGTGTTACCCAGCTAGAATATTATTTCATCGATAACTCAAAAAATAAAGATTCGATGGAATTGAAGCTTGGTAACTAGCTGCAGAATATCGACATAAAGACGTATATAAAATTTATTGATAGCCGGCTCCGGTGGTCCAGTGGGTATAAAGACCTGCTGTGGTGCCGGAGGTCGCGGGTTCGAATCCCGCTCAGGGCATGGATGTGGTGGAGGTGTGATTGTCTGGTATGAATGTGGTTAGGCTAATGACCATAGCAGTCGATGCCTTTAAAAAAAAAAAAAAAAAAAAAAAAAAAACAAAAAAAAAAAATTATTGATAACCATACCCCTAGAAAATTTTAAAAAAATCAAGAAAAAAAAGTTGGTTCTTAATCGGTAAATTCGATTAAGAGTGTCCAATACAAGAACAGGAGAATGGACAATAGAACATGCGCGCAAAAGCTCCTGCCTTCACGTCAGTGCTTGAACCAATATTTTCAATAACTCGGCTTTAGCCATGTATTCATGACATTTGCTGCTTTTTCCGTTTCAATTTTTCTTATCTGCGCTCTCCTTCTGAATTCCGCTCCAGACAGTTTGAACTTTTTTTGGCAAGGATCCATAATCCGTATTCGGTTTTCGATTTTAAATTTCAATCAATATTCAGATTCACTAATTCACTATTCACGAACAATTTACAAAAGAAGTACAAGGTTATGTTTCTTTCTATTGAACGATTTTGATGTATAGTCCTGGAAGGCCGGGAATTCCCCACTCCTGTCATCTAGTCTCTAGCAGCAACAAAGCTTTCTACAATGCTGTTGGTCTATAATAATAATCATCTTATTCAAAGTAGTTCAAAAAAAATCTGATGTTTTTATTATGTCCTTTTTCTATAATTTTCCAACTATCCGCGGTCAATTTGGCGCCCTTTGAGATATGATCCGGGGGGGGAGGCTTCCCTCCCTCCCCACCGGTAGCGACGGCCCTGCCAAAGTATATATTTCCATCATCATATGAATTATCCAAGGGCATTATGCTGAGGCTATTTCATTGGTCATTTTGCGTTCAATGATACTTTGTTTTCTAGAACAGGAGGTATCTTATATCACGAGTAACGAATTTTGAATAGAACCACAAATAAATATGACATGTCTCTTATCGGTAGATAAGATGACATATATGAACGCAGTTCATGAAATTTATAGATACAAATATGGACGTTAATTACAGTATTCTGTGAAATCATAGAATTGCGATTTAATATTGAAAATTTGAGAAATCATATCTCGGAAAGTATTATTTTGTTAGAGTTGAATATGATATCAGTGGAATCTTATGATGAAACTGCGTGAAAAAAAAATTTGAAATCTGAAATTTGGGATTATGATATTGCTTGAAATTCTCTACAGAGCTAAAATATTTTCGAAGCCCAATCACTTCCAGTTATACAGGGAGTGAAAATAAATTTGATGAAAATTTTTTTTTTTCAAATTTTGCATTCCTGGTATGATCAAGTATTCAATGCTGAATACATTTCTGTTACAACCATTGTATTCATTCGAATAGTTTTCAAAATATCGAAAAAAAAAACCGGAAGAAAAGTCAAATAAGTTTAGTCAGTATTATGTTCATTATTCTTATTTTAAACATCCTGTGCGTGAACCGTTTTTACAGTATCGAAGAAGAAGAATGTGGGAAGGTCATGCATCTATTGCATTTCAGAAATATGATCCCAGGGTGTTTCAAATTTTGTGTCGAAACTTGTGATCAAAAATTTGCCATAGCTTCTGTTATTGCGCGCGTGTTCCGCAAGGAACAGCGTGCTATCATTTCTTCACAATGTCTGTATTTTTCGAATTTTTGTTCGAAAATGGTCTCAAACGATTGGGTTCGACTCCCTGATGAAGAATTCGAGGTCAAATTCAATTCTGCCCGTCCGGTCCGGCAAGCCGGCCGGCCGGCTGTTAGCACGATAACTCTCGAACGGAATGACTTAGAGCGTTGAAATTTGCAGGGTAGTTTTGTAGCGTAAATATCTCGGACAAGTTCGTTAACGGGCGAAATCCACCGAGCGGTTTCGGAGTTAAGGCCGTTTTTAATCAAAACGTTTTTTATGAATATTTCCAGAATTGATCACTCGATCTTTCTGAAATTTGGCATCAAATTGTAGAATCATGACCTTTATATGCCTGCGAAGTTTTGTAATGACCGGACAGCCCTAAAGTGGCAAAAAAAATTTAAAAAATTTTAAAATTTTGTTTTCACGATAACTCGAAAAATACTAATCTGATTAAATTGAAACTCAGTAGTTAGATGCACAAGACCAATGCAAACACTTTTGCAAATTTTCGTGAAGATCACGTGACATGAAAAAAATCAAAAAATTACTACTATTTTGCGGAATACTCTGCTTAAAATGCCGAAACCTATTTTTTTGAGGTTCATGCTGCCCTTTCCGGGCATTTTTCGTTGTGCGCATGCGCAGATGAGAAGTCATTTAACTGCTGTAGTTTTCGTCAGAGAGGATTGGGGTTTTGGGGTAGCGGATGATATTCCTCCATAGAATCCAGATTCCTGATGAGGGTATGCGCATGCGTAGATTAAAGATGCGATATCTCCCGAACCACTAGTGTTGGAGAATCGGAGTTTTTTGTAAGGTGTGTGATTTTGAGAGGACTTTAAGCCGCAAGTAGATTGCGCATGCGCAGAAGAGAAGTGACTGTTTTTTGGGTTGTATGGGCTCTGTTGGGAGTGCTAAGCCGATATTGCTTGGTTTCAAAAGAATATTCATGGCAATTCAGTGCAAGGACAAGTCAGTTTGGGGGATGTAGCGTTGTTTCCGAGTTGAAGTGTCCGTACCGTGGCCCTGGGGATAATTTTGAAATTGATGTTACCCCTTACGGGCATTTTTCTTTACGCGCATGAGCAGACCATCAGTGATTTAACTGCTGGTGTTTTCGTCATAGAGGATTGGGGTTTTGGGGTGGCGGATGTTATTCCTCCATAGAATCCCCTGGTAAGGGTCTGCGCACGCGTGGATTAAAGATGCGATATCTCCTGAACCACTGGTGTTGGATAATCGGAGTTTTTTGTAAGGTGTGTGATTTTGGGAGGACTTTCAGCCGCAAATAGATTGCGCATGCGCAGAAGAGAAGTGACTCTTTTTGGGTTGTATGGGTTATGTCGGGAGCGCTGAGCCAATATTGTGAGGTTTTATAAGAATATTCACGGCAATTCAGTTCACGGATAATTCAGTTTGGGGGATGTAGCGTTCTTTCCGAATTGAAGTGTTCGAACCGTGGCCCTGGGGCTTATTTTGAAATCGATGTTACCACTAACGGGCATTTTTCGTTATGCGTATAAGCAGACCATCAGTGATTTAACTGCTGGTGTTTTCGTCAGAGAGGATTGGGATTTTGGGGTGGCGGATGCTATTCCTCCATAGAATCCCCTGCGTGGATTAAAGATGCAATATCTCCTGAACCAATAGTGTTGGAGAATCGGAGTTTTTTGTAAGGTGTGTGATTTTGGGAGGACTTGCAGCAGCAAGTAGATTGCGCAGAAGAGAAGTGACTGTTTTTGGGTTGTATGGGTTATGTTGGGAGCGCTGAGCCGATATTGTGAGGTTTTGAAAGAATATTCATGGCAATTCAGTGCAAGGACAAGTCAGTTTGGGGGATTTAGCGTTGTTTCCGAGTTGAAGTGTCGGTACCGTGGCCCTGGGGCTAATTTCGAAATTGATGTTACCCCTTACGGGCATTTTTCGTTATGCGCATGAGCAGACCATGAGTGATTTAACTGCTGGTGCTTTCGTCAGAGAGAATTGGGGTTTTAGGGTGTCGGATGCGATTCCTCTATAGAATCCCCTGGTGAGGGTCTGCGCATGCGTGAATTCAAGAAGCGATATCTCCTGAACCACTAGTGTTGGAGAATCGCAGTTTTTTGTGAGGTGTGTAATTCTGGGAGGACTTGCAGCCACGAGTATATTGCGCATGCGCAGACGAGAAGTGAATGGTTTTGGGTTGTTTGGGTTATGTTGGGAGTAATGGGCCGATATTGTGAGGTTTTAAAAGAATATTCATGTAAATTCAGTGCACGGACACAAGTCAGTTTGGGGGAAATAGCGTTGTTCTCGAGTTGAAATGTCTGTATGGTAGCTCTGAGGCAAATTAATAAATAACTATATTCGGTAGATCTATATTAAAATACGTTCGGATTTGGAGAAGAGGCAATTGCGTTCCTAGCGGAGGTCCGACAACAGCAATTTTTTTCGATCTACGGTAAAGCTAACAGCCAAACTGTATTGATAGCTATATTTGTTAAAGGAACTTGAAAAAAAAGCACTGACGTGAAGTTAGTACTCTTTGGCGCGCGTATTCACGGTGGCTAATTTGAATTGAATGATGAGTACTTCAAGCTCAGTGGTTCAAAAATTAACAGTGCTGTATCTAAGCTACCATCAGGATAGAGTAACAAAGTTGGAAAAGAACACAACTGACTCTCCTTAGTCGCACAAGCTCCTAGAAGATTTGGGAGGGTCAGTATAATCCTAATCATGTTTATAGCACGCGCGCAAAAGCAGATTGACTTAACAATGAAAGAAAAAGTGTAAAAAGTCAATCTGCTTTGGCGCGCGTGCTATAAACATGATAAGGATTATACTGACCCTCCCAAATCTTCTAGGAGCTTGTGCGACTAAGGAGAGTCAGTTGTGTTCTTTTCCAACTTTGTTACTCTTTCCTGATGGTAGCTTAGATACAGCACTGCTAATTTTTGAACCGACCGTGAATGGTGTCCACTATCCTTTGGGTAGATCTTCGGCTCGCTCTATCCACTGAGCTTGAAGTACTCATCATTCAATTCAAATTAGCCACCGTGAACACGCGCGCCAAAGAGTACTGACTTCACGTCAGTGCTTTTCTTCGAATTAGAACCCTATTTGTTGGCGCTCTTGTTCCTCGGAACAGAGTGCTTATGAATTTGCCCAAATGTCTGTAATTTTCGAATTTTTGGCTGAAAATGTTCTTGAACGATTGGGTTTGACTCACTGATCAAGAATCCGTGGTCGAAATCGATTTTGTCCGGCCGGCCGTCCGTCTGTCCGTTAACACGATAACTCTCGAACGGAATGAGCTAGACAGTTGAAATTTTCAGAGTAGGTTTGAGGGATAAATATCTCGGTTAAGTTCGTTTTTGGGCAAAATCAGTCCAATAGTTTCGGAGTAACGAAAACAAAATTTTTTTTTACTATAGAACTTTTGAATTCAAATTTTTGTAAGATGCAGTTTCATCATAAGAACTCATTTTTATCATTTTCAACTCTCACAAGCTAATACCTTAGCTTAGAATATCAATCAATATCATAATCCTAATTTTCAGATTTCAAATTTGTCCAGTTCTCCAGAAAAGTCTAATAGTCACTCGAACTTGGGACGTCCTGTATATGGCTGCAGAAGAAAAATCCTCAAATATTGGCTCATACTAGTTATGGCGATGAAATGTGAATATCTAGACCACCCTGTATGCAGTGGTGAATCGACGATTTCTGGGGCCCTACTACTTTTTCAATTTTTTTCAAAACAATTTTTCAATCAGATTTCGGTTTCTTTTATAAATTTTAATGAAAAATTGGTTCAAGCACTGACGTGAAGTCAGAAGCTTTGGCGCGTATGTTCTCTTGTCCATTCTCCTTTATTGGACACTATTAATCGAATTTACCATTCGGAGTGTCCAATACAGGAGAACAGACAATAGAATTCACCATAGTAAATTCGATTAAGAGTATCAAATAAAGGAGAATGGACAAGAGAACATACGCGTAAAAGCTTCTGACTTCACGTCAGTGCTTGAACCAATTTTTTTAAATGATTTTTTTTAAATTTTCTAGTGCTACGATCCTCACGATATTCTGCAAGAATTTTCGCGTTGGCATTCTACCACTAATAACCATATTTGAATTGGATCGGATTTGTATTTTTTGAGTTATTGAGGAAATAACAACCAAATTTCAGATTGATATAACTCCAAAACCATTTGGCCGATTATGCTAATTAACGAAATTAAATGTCGTATTCAGATGCGCAATCTACCCTGAAAACTGCAGGTCGCTATTTCTTTCCGTTCTCGAAGAATCATGAGACATAATATTTTTTCGTAATTTTTAAAAAATTTTCTAGTGGTACGGTCCTCACAAAATTTTACACACGTCTTCATGTCGATATTCTACAACTAAATACCATGCTTCAATTCGATCGAGTCTATATTTTTTGAGTTATCAAGGAAATAATATTCCAGATGGGTATAACTCCGAAACCGTTGGGCTGATTATAGCCAACAGCGAAGTTTACTCTCCCTTTCATATGTGCAACCTATCCTGAAAATTGCAAGTCCCTATCTCCTTTCGTTCGAGAGTTGTCGAGGCAACGATCACCCATCCAGCTACTGAACTCACACAAGGCTGCTAGGATCTCCAACAATATAGATCCGATCATGTTCAAACTTGGAAGCTGGTAGTGAAGTTAGGTTCTGAAGGCTCTCGCAAAATTTCAGCGATATCGGACGATTATTTTCTGATATATAATTTTTTTCAATCATTTTCAAAAATTTTTTAAAAATTTTCTAGTCATACGATCTTCAAAAAATTTTGAAACGATTTTTTCGTTGCCATTCTACAACTAATAACCATGTTTGAATTGGATCGACACTGTATTTTTCGAGTTATTGAGGAAATAACAACCAAATTTCAGATGGGTATAACTCCAAAACCCTTTTGCCGATTATGCCTATAAACAAACTCACATGGTGCATTCAGATTCTCAACCTAACCTGAAAATTTCAAGTCGCTATCTCTTTCCGTTCTTAGGTTATCGTGACGTACATGATATTTTTTAATAATTTTTTAAAAATTTTCTAGCTATACGATGTTCACAAAATTTCACAAACCACCTTAGGTTTATATTCTACAACTACTCACCATGTTTCAATTCGATCGGATTATTCTTGGTTGTAGACAAACTTATTACTCGGAAACCATTGTGCCAATTATTCCCATTAACGAACTTGTCTCCTATAGGGATACGCCACCTACCCTGAAAATTTCATTTCGCTATCTCTTTCCGTTCTCAAGTTATCGTGGCAACGGCCGTACAGAATAAAATTTGACCTCGAATTCTTGATCAGGGAATCGAACCCAATCGTTTGAGACCATTTTCTGCGAGAAATTCGAAAATTACAGACATTTGGGCAAAATGAAAATGCGATGCTCTCCCCAGAACGCACAAAAATATAAGGTACATAAATTCAAATGTGTATATCAAATGAATTGAAATCAACCCAAATATAAACAACTTAACAAGAGTATATCAGGTACAAAATACGAATCAATATTTCTTTCTACAAAAAAAAAACAAAAAAACAAAATTATGAAAAATTATTGAAAAATAAAATATGAAATTCAGTCAGACTCAGTCATAGTGTCACACAATATTACTGCAACTGTGAAGATACAGAAATAATTGATTTTGATTTTCTACTTCATAATGTCAGTTACATCACACAACCGAAATATTTATATTTACCATCAAAATCCGAGCCAATGAGCTCATAATATATGAAACATGGTCAACTCATACACAACAAGAATGGTGAGAAATGAAGACCATTCAGTACCTATAGTGAACCAGTCTAGCGGGGGATGGCCGAAAATTGAAACCGTTGGTATCATCAATATTTAAACGGAAATATCATTATTATTGTCTCGAAACGCAAATATCCAAATATTTGAACCGAAATTATTTGTTATATTCCTAACCTATTATTCAAATTAAGTTCGTGCAAATTCGGCCAATAATTAGTTACTCGTAGAGATCAAGACACTATCAAAAAATGTAACGTTGAAAAAATTCCAAAGCTCCGCTTCGAATACTTGTTTCTTTAGCAGAAAAAATCTCTAGTAGAAATTTGAAATGAATAGTGGAAAGATTGTTTGAAATGTTCCCCCCACTTATAAAACAATTCCCTGATTGGAGAATAAACAATTATGTTAGAAATATCGGAGAAGCCTGGATTTAAAACAATAAAGCTTACCTTTTATAGTTCAGGGTTATAAAATGAATATGACAAATATTTAGAACTAAGAAATGCCAAACAAGTGTCTTGCACTTTGAACCCCTCCCTCCCACACAATATCGACGGTGGCGTGTACCTAGATTTCAAAGGGATGCCAACTCTTCTGCCATCATTGCGGGAATTTATTGCAGATATATAAGAATAATTGGAGAAAACATGCGGAAACGGGACCTTTGATTTTATATTATTTTATTACTGACAGCTGAATTTTTCTCTAGGTCTGGTTGCGTTTCGTTTCGTGTGACTGGCAATTTACACGTTATTCTTCATTATTTCATTACATTATTCTTCATTATCACTTGCAGAAATGTTGATTCGATAAGGGGACTGGGAGCCCCTGTGGACCCTACGCTTAAGTGTACTAATCGTACCGGTTAATCCGTCACTGCCTGTATATGATTTGAACACACCAGACAATAAATTTCAGTAGTGTATGTTGCTGCAAATCAGTGAAATATTTTGTTAATTTAATAAACGAGCTCGCCGATGGCCCCGATGCTACGTCAGTGCTTTGAATTTTTTCTGGCTGAAATTTATTTTGATCCCCCGCTTCTACGACGAAATTATACCAAACCTTCCTCATACCCCAGCCCAGCCATTCTCTGCCGAATATGCGGAAAACCACTTACCTCCCCAATATCTCTGTAGATATTTTCGATGTTTTCTATAATGAATGATGCTGGGTAAATCTCCCCCAGCTCCAATTTATTTGTGCATCACTTACCTGTCCCCGGCCCGGAAATATGGTTCTATTCATCCCCCCCCACTCGAAAATTTCCGTCGTTTCCTTTGTTTTCCCGTCTTGACCTGTTTCTTCCGCCATACTCGCATATGGAGCTGAAAAATTGCGAGCTATTTCTTATGGGTTATTAATCCGCGAGATTTCGTTTTTTCGTGTAGCAAATATGAGTGGAGGACTGGTGGCAGGCTGCAAGGGGGCATATGCTGTAATTTTTCATCTAGAACTCTTCGGACTTTCAGTTAGAAAACTTTTTATATACGCAGTTATGGAGTTCGTTTTTCGGAGGTAGGTAGTCGGGAATGGAAAATAAGTCACAGGGGTGTCTGGGGAGAGGTTTCGTTGAAGGTGAAATTTCTCAAGAATTCTGGTATATTTTCTGATGGAAACACAGTACAAGTCAAGCGAAGGTTTATTGTATATTTTACCCGACTGTCCGAAGGAAGGAGGGTTATGTTTTTCGAGTGTATGTATACTGACTGACAAAGAAACTGCAACACCCAGAAGGAGCTGTTTAAATTAAAATTTTTTTTTTGGAAAACATAGATAGTATAGCAAGGAGTAAATGATTAAAATTTGGAGAAAAAAAACGAAGGGTTCACAATTTTTGCGCGTATGTTCTGGGGAACATCGCGTTATAGTTTTGCCCAAATGTCTGTAACTTTCGAATTTTTTGACGAAAATGGTCTCAAACGATTTAGTTCGACTCCCCAATGAAGAATTCGAGGTCAAATTAGATTCTGTCCGTCCGGCCGTCCGTCCGGCTGTTGCCACGATAACTTGAGAACGAAAGGAGCTAGCGAGTTGAAATTTTCAGGGTGGGTGGCGCATCTAGATACGACGAACAAGTTCGTTAATGAGCATAATCGGCCGAGTGGTTTCCGAGTAATAATTTTGTTTTCAACTAGTATGAATCCGATCGAATTTAAACTTGGTGAGTAGTTGTAGAATATGAACCTAAGCACGTTTGTGGAATTTTGTGCGAATCGTATAGCTAGAAAATTTTAAAAAAATTATTAAAAAATATTTTTGTTGTCACGATAACTTGAGAACGGAAAGAGATAGCGGCTTGAAGTTTTCAGGTTAGGATGTGCACCAGAACGCGACATTTCAGTTCATTTATGAGCATAATTGGCCAAACGGTTTTAGAGATGGCTATAAGCCATCTGAAATTTGGTTGTTTTTTGTTCCTCATTAACTCGAAAGATACTAAACCGATTGAATTCAAACATGGTAGTTAGTTGTAGAATGCCAATGCAAAAATTCTTGCAAAATTACGTGAGGATGGTATTTGTAAAAAATATAAAAAAAATCATTGAAAATTGAAAAAAAATTCTATATATCAGTAACTATTCGTTTGAAATTGATGAAATTTTGCAACAGCCTTCATAACCTAACTCTACTGCCAAGTTTCAATTTTTAACACGATCGGTTGAATATTGTTGGAGATTCGAGCATTCTTGTGTGAGTTCAGTAGATGGTTGACCGTTGCCTCGATAACTTTCGAACGAAAGGAGATAGGGACTTGCAATTTTCAGGGTAGGTTGCGTATCCGAAAGGGAGAGTTGAGTTCGTTTTTGGGCATAATCGGTCAAACGGTTTCCGAGTTATACCCACCTGGAATATTATTTACTTGATAAATCAAAAAATAAATAATCGATCGAATTGAAGCTTGGTAACTAGTAGTAGAAAATCATCATAAAGACGTGTTTAAAATTTTGTAAGAACCGTACCCCTAGAAAATTTGAAAAAAATGACGAAAAAAAAATTTTAAGAACCGCACACCAGGAAAATTTCAAAAAAATCACGAAAAAAAAAATTGGTTCAAGCACTGACGTGAAGTCAGAAGCTTTTGCGCGTATGTTCTATTGTCCATTCTTCTGTATTGGACGCCCTTAATCGAATTTACCATCGTAAATTCGATTAAGGGTGTCCAATACAGAATAATGGACAATAGAACATACGCGCAAAAGCTTCTGACTTCACGTCAGTGCTTGAACCAATTTTTTTTAATCAGTTTGTTAATAGTGTGTTTGTCCACCGCGATTATTTATACACTCCCCAACACGTCTTGGCATTGATGCAATAAGATGGTCTATTTCTTCTTGAAGGATACTATCCCAAGCTACCTGTAGTTCATGTATCAGAGCCACCTAAATCCGTGGGCGCTGGGGTAAATTTCCAAGCCTTCTACCCATGTCCCAAACATGCTCTATGGGCGAAAGATCGGGGGATCTGGGCGGCTATGGCAAAAGATTCACACGGGTCGCTTCAAAAAAGTTTAAACTAACTCTGGCAACATGAGGTCGAGCATTATCTTGCTGAAATATTGGATTCTCGAGCCGGTTAAGGTAAGGGGGAACATATGGCTCCACTATTTATTGAAGGTAACGCAGCCTCGAACACAGCGCTGTCATGTTACCTCGAATAAAGACTAAAGGTGACCTCCTTGCATGTGCAATAGCACCCCATACCATAACGCCTATTATCCGGTGTTCATGACGCTCAATATCAAACTGAGGTTCACGTCTTTCTCCTCGACGTCATCTAACCCTTCTTCGGCCATCATGTGCACTCAAAGAGAATAGAGATTCATCAGAAAAGACGACCTGATGTCATTCCACATTCCAATGTTGACATTCTCTGCACCACTGTAATCGTTGCCGGCGATGCTCAACCGTCATAGGTAACACAAGATGGGGTCGTTAATGCTGCAGTCCAAAAGACCTTATCCGGCGGTAAACTGTTCGGACAGTTACAGGATGGCCTTGTTCTCCTAACCACTCATCAGCCACAGATCGAGTTGTCGTAAATCGGTCTCTAATAGCCATAAGTCTTAGACGTCGATCTTGAACTTCATTTGTGCCCCTTCGACGTCCGGTGCCTACTCTTCTTCGATTTTGGGTATTATCAAACTACGCTTGACAACATCTCATAACAGTATTTGGATTTCTGTTCGTACGGTTAGCGATTTCTCGATATGACATCCCCGCTTCCCGTAGACCAATAATTCGACCTCTTTCAAATTCACTTAGCTGGCGATGAATTCCACGTACACGTCCTCTAGGCATTTTAACAACAACTAAACATCGACTTTGGATCTCCTCGAACAGCTCGGCTGCTCCATTCCAAAACACAGTATGTGAAAATAATGGAATTGTGTGGGAAACGAGATTTAGTGTTTTTGTTTGGCCCTGAGACGTTTTTAATGCAATTTTTTTTATTTTACGGTTACGTTTTACAGTTCGTCGTATAATTTTTTCTACATAATCAAATTGTACATATCTTTAGTTGTTACTATAGATTTGGCACATGTTTGGTTTTGGTATTGAATATGAAACATTTTTGCTGGTTTCAAATCCGAGTATCTGCATCAACATTTGAATAAATAACAGTTTATTATATTCCACCGAATTCAAGATAACAAACAGTTTAATTATGTCTAACGTTTATTAGTTTAGAAACACTACAATAGTTTAGAAATACTACAACCAAAGAATCTACTACATACTATAGGACTAAATTGCTGTTGTCATACTCCTCGACTAAATCTGGAGCAGAATCGCAGAATCTGATCATGTCTTTCAAATTGCCAAAACAGAGTATCTGGTATATACTGTGTTTTGCTCTGGGAAAAGCAGATGCTGTGTTTTGAAATGTGAAGATGAGAAAATTTGTGCAGATACTGGGTTGTGGTTATGTCATATCTCTAAATCTATTGAAATTATCAGCAAAGGGGCTAGGTTGAAAGATGCGTCCAAACACAGTATATCCAAATATTAAGAATATTGCATTTTCTGAAAAAATGTTAGTTACTGTGTTTTGGAATGGAGCAGCCGAGCTGGTTTGTGGTAAAATTTAAGAAAATTGCAAAAAACGACTACAAATATGTAAGTTACAAAACTTTTTTACATGAAATAACCTTCAATATTTTGTTCTCCAAATTTTAACCATTAACTCCTTATAATGCTGTTTTACCAAAAAAAAATTAAAAGTTTAAACAGCTCCTTCTGGTTGTTGCAGTTTCTTTGTTAGTATATGTATACAGTGTGGAAAAGCCAAATGGAATAAATTCATTATCTTGGTTACTGTACATATTTATGGAAACTATGACCGAAACACGTCAAATTCAAATTTTAAATTTACATTCTTCTTCGTAAAAATGTGAATCCTACCTTCAACACCCTTCCAAAGACAGGTACAACCCCCAATTTTTGAAATAGGAAGTATGGGTGTATTGTGATACATCATTCGAAAGGTAGTGTCATTTTCTATTCAGAAATGTTATCACTTTAATGTTTATTGCAAAACTCAAGATAGAAAAAAAAATCACGTACTCACAAAATAAGAATCTTACACAGTTTAAAATTGGTAAATACTTGCAGAATGCCGATGCACTAAGTTTCGTGAGGATCTTATAACTACAAACAGAAATTGAAATATTTCTTGAAAAAAATTTGGCTCAAGCATTAACGTGAAGTCAGGAGCTTTCGCTTGTATCTTCTATTGTGTATTCTCCTTATTGGACACTCTTAATCGTGCAACGTATTGCACGCATATGCTATTCCTCTCCTTTTGAAACGCCACTGGTTTCATAGAATGCACGTTGACGGACTGTCACCTTATGTCATGTTACTTCTCTTCTATGATCTTCGTGTCTGCGTAATGTGGGAAGCAGATTGACGCTTTCTTTTCCGGCTTTTCTCTAAAGGAGAAATCATCTTTCGTATATTATTATTATTATTATTATTATTATACTGATCCTCCTGGGTCTTCCACAAGGAGACCCCTCATAAGCTCTAAGAGCTTGCCCTGAGTTAGGAGAACCAGTTGTGTTCTGTGTAGGCTTTGTTACTGTGTCCTTACGCCACCTTAGGCACAGCACTGTTAATTTTTGACCCAACAGCGAATGGTGGCGATTACCGTGACTATAAAATTTCTTTCCTAGCCTCGGAATTGAACTTGGGGCTTCCGCTCCCAAGTCAATTACTCTACCACTGAGCCAATCGCATTGACTACGACGAAACCGAATCTCGACATTAAGTTTAATTTTAATTCCTTCCGGTGCCCAGGACATTTTGCTCGATTGGCAGTCTTTATCTTATCTATATATTATCGTATTTGTCTATGTGACAATCTCTTTAACTTTATTTGAATTGCCCTTAATCTGTTTGAAATGTATTGCGGATATGCAGTTATGACCTTTCGGTTTTGGTTTATCCGACGGTGTATTTTGAGATTTTCCGAATTTTGCGTCATGGATGCAGTGAATTTTCCTGTGTACCAGATTGAATTTTTTTTCTCTATCTTTGTCTTTGCAAGCTCACACTTGCTGGCGCCCAACAAAATTTTGCAGTTGTTTTTTTGTCTTTTCTTTCACTTCATGGAGAGGTTGGGTTGGGAAGTGATCTCAAGATTCTTTTGTTGAGTCACATTGACTGTTCACTTTTAACATCTTGAGTGCAACGAGCTGTAATATTTAACCAATTTTGTCTTTACCTTCCCTTCCTTAAATTGCCCAGATGCACAGACTCTTTATTTTGTTTTAGATAAATTCTTTAGCGTATTATCGTTGTAGCATGGCTATATTATCGTTGTGGCATGGCTACATTATCTTTGTAGCATGGCTACATTATCAGGTAGCATGGCTGCATTATCGTTGTAGCATGGCTGCAATTATCGTTTGTAGCATGGCTACTTTTGTGGTTTATCGTTGTAGCAGGGCTACTTTATCGAATTTACCGTATCGTTGTAGTGAGACTACATATATTTTTTTTTCGCTAAGAATTTGTCATTAATCAGGCCGAAGTGTATTTCAGATATGCAGATCAAATTTATTTTGGTGTAACTGATCATACATTTTAGGTATTGTTAGATTTTTGGATCTGAAGATTCAAGTTTTATTTTCTGTGCTCTGGTGCAAAATCCTATTTCCTAATCTTCCCTTCGATTTTCCCTTTACCTTATCCTTATCCTTGCAACTTTGACACTTTTGCTTCCCTATCACTTCTTGGAGAGGGAAACACCTCTATCTTGTTATCGGGTTCTATGGTGTTTATATAGTCATATTACCAAAGTTTTCCTTTGCCGAGAACTAACGATTTCCTTTTTCTTACCGAATTTGACTTTATATTGATTATGACATTACCTTTTCATTTTTTTGATTACCGGATTTGACATCGTCCTGTGCGAATAGCACAGAGTGATGGAGTCATTTTTGAAAATTTTGGACTTAAACTAAAAACCTTCCATGCCTCCCCCTTTCTGGTTCACCTTCGTCTCGGGTGCCAGGAAGGATTTCTTGTTAAAGTGCGACGGCACAAACCTAGTCATTTTTTTTTTAGTTGAGACGGATTTTTATTTTCTCATTTCTATCGTAGCAGCACTGGCTATTGTAGTACCAGTGTCTACTACTTAAATTGATTGATTTATGATGAAGTTTTTTGGGCATGACTTCCCAGACTCGGTAGGATGACGGTGTTTTATAGCCTGATGGTATGAAGCATCCTCATCCCTCTTTCGCTTTTTAGAGAGAGGCCTTCAGCGACCGGTGTCTGTTTCACCTTTTTCACTCTAGTTTGAGTTTCCATTAAGTGTCGTATCGGGCATCCTTACCTTACCCCTCTTTCGTTTTCTTTTGAGAGAGGTTTTCGATCAACTGATGGTTGTTCCACCATTTCCATCTTTCCAATATTTCCTAGTGCTCAGGTCGTTCCTGGTTTAAAAAAAAAAATTTTTTGCAAATTTTTTTTTCCCTGGTGAGAGGTGTGTGCAACGTATTGCATGCCTATGCTATTCCTCTTCTTTTGAAACGCCACTGGTTTCATAGAATGCACGTTGACGGACTGTCACCTTATGTCATGTTACTTCTCTTCTATGATCTTCGTGTCTGCGTAACGTGGGAAGCAGATTGACGCTTTCTTTTCCGGCTTTTCTCTAAAGGAGAAATCATCTTTCGTATATGATTGAGAATTTTGATCTGAAGTCATCGAGTATTCCAGTGAATTTTCTAAGTTTTAGTTTGCGAGATAAATAATATTTATTCTCGTTAAGTCTCATAATTCCTTTAGTTTAAGTAGAGATTTGGATTTTAGGGGAATATTTTGCTGGCTTCTGAGTTATTGCATTGCCTTCCTTCATTTTGTTTTACAGCACATGTACTGCTTTTCACTTTTCATTTCCCCAGGGCAGAATTCCTTCTCAGGTTCACTAATGATTATCGACATAATGTAAATGCCTAATTTTTTTTTCTGAGAAGCGAGAAGGAGTTCTGTTGAGTTTTTGTGCACATATTCATTTACTTTAATTTCATATAGCTCCTTGGTTGGGACCACACGAGTTAGATTACACTCCTTGGTTGGGACCATATTTGCTACAATCCTTGGTTGGGACCACACGAGTTAGATTACACTCCTTAGTTGAGTCCACGTTGTTTGCACCGAGATAGAATCATTTGCTGAAGCTTGACTTGCACAGAAACTCAATCATTAGCTGAAGCTTGAGTTGAACTGGAGTACGATCAGTAGCTGGAAGCTGTAGTAATTCTTGGCTGTTGCGTTTGCCTGTGCCCACATTTGCTTGGAAGTTAATTTATGGTGGAGGAGCTGAAAGCACACCTGAAGTACAATTCGAGGCTGACTGGGGGACATATTCCATTACCGAAAGGATCATCTGACACCAGAGAAACATATTGCATTGAAACTGGAACCACGATATGAACATTTCTTTTAAGATAAGTAGTCTATAAGTCTGTGTAATTTGAGAGATTGTACTGAAACTGTAAATTAAGATTTGTACACCTAATTCTTTCTATAATATATTGTTAAAAACCTGACTAGGAATCTTGTTGCTGGGGTAATCAAACCTCCCTTGAGAAATCAGTATTAGAATCTCATGCTCAAATACCCTAGGGTAAAACGTAACGTTACGATCGTTTCGTTTTTTTTTGAAATTTTTTAGGGGTACTTACGGTTCTCACAAACATTTAAATACGTCTTTTTAACGATATTCTACAACTAGATCCCAAGCCTCAATTCGATCGAGTCTATATTTTTTGAGTTATCGAGGAAATGTTGTTCCAGGGGGGTATGACTCCGGAACCGTTGGACCGATTATGCCCGTAAACAAACTTAACTCCCCCATTCGGATACGTAACATACTCTGAAAATTGCAAGTCCCTATCTCCTTTCGTTCGAAAGTTATCGAGGCAACGGTCACCCATCCATCTACTGAACTCACACAAGGCTGCTCGAATCACCAACAATATATATCCGATCGTGTTCAAACTTGGAACTTTGCAGTAGAGTTTGGTTCTGAAGGCTCTCGCAAAATCTGAGCGATATCGGACGAATAGATATATAGATTTTTTTTCAATAATTTTCAATGATTTTTTGAAAATTTTCTAGTGATACGATACTCACAATATTTCGCAAAAATTTTCGCGTTGGCATTCTACAACTAATAACCATGTTCGAATTTAAGCGGTTTCGTATTTTTCGAGTTATTGAGGAAATAACAACCCAATTTCAGATGGGCATAACATGAAAACCGTTTGGCCGATTATGCCTATAAACAAACTCAAATGTCGCTTTCAGATGCATAACCTAACCTGAAAAAGTCGCTATCTCTTTCCTCAGGTTATCGTGTAATAAAATAAATTTTTTTATAATTTTTTCAAAATTTTCTAGTGATACGATTCTCACAAAAGTGAAATCTCCTACAACTGTTCACCAAGTTTCAATTCGATCGGATTTGTATTAGTTGAAAACAAAATTGTTACTCGGAAACCATTGGGCCGATTATGCCCATTAACGAACGTGTCCGTCATATTGGGAAGTGCCACCTACCCTGAAAATTTCAAGTCGCTAGCTCTCTCCGTTCTCAAGTTATCGTGGCAACGGCTGGATGGACAGAATCAAATTTGACCTCGAATTCTTCATCAGGTAGTCGAACCCAATCGTTTGAGAACATTTTCGGCAAAAAAATCGAAAATTACAGACATTTGGGCAAATTGATAATGCGATGATCCCCAGAACATATGCGCAAAAAATTCTATACATATTTCAGGAACAATTTGTCAGATTCTGTTGAAATTCAGCGTAAACCTTCAAGCCATATTTATGGAAAGAATGGAAAGTGATAGTGACTTGCAATTTTCAGGGTACATTTCACATCTGAATGCGACTGTTAAGTTAAGTTCATTAATAGGCATATTCTGCCTAACGGTTTTGGATTTCCATCTGAATTGTAGTTGTAGAATCCCAACGTGCAAATGACTTAACGTGAGGATCGTTTCACTAGAAAAAAATAAAAAAGTTGTCTTCAAAAATTTTATATTCCAGACACTATCCGTCAGAATCTGTTGAAATTCCGCGCATATACTCCATTCACTTTTATAAAGTCTCCCGGTTGGCCATGATTCAGGTCTATCGCGTTTTTGTAACTAAAACCAAGGTTGGCACTCCTGAAATATCGTCAATGTCAAAAAAATTTCTGAGACGTTGACAAATTCTACTCTCAACAATCAACATAATGTTCCATCTTGGACAAGATATTATCACAGATCTTTATCTTCGAATAATAAAGAAATCTTCGCTTTGAAAGTGAAAATGCCGAAAGCAGTTTTGAAGAAGCAGAGACAAAGTATCAGGAAGTGCTATACAGAAATGAAATCTGCAATAGGAAAACTACATTCTGTCTTAGGACATGTTGAACTCCCGAATGAAATTACTTAGTTTCCTATCCTATCACTATATTTTATTAAGGTTTCACAATGACTTGGATATCGTAGTACCAGTACATTTTGAAACTGGTGTATTTCAAGTTGTGCAACAAGGTATTTTAATGTCTTCTGTAGGCTTATTCCTGCCGGGTTATTCAGGTACTTTTATTCTTTTTGGCGCTCTTGTTCCTCGGAACAGAGTGCTTCTCATTTGCCCAAATGTCTGTAATTTTCGAATTTTTGGCTGAAAATTTTCTTGAACGATTTGGTTTGACTCACTGATCAAGAATCCGTGGTCGAAATCGATTCTGTCCGGCCAGCCGTTAACACGATAACTCACGAACGGAATGAGCTAGACAGTTGAAATTTTCAGAGTATGTTTGAGGGATAAATATCTCGGATAAGTTCGTTATTGGGCAAAATCGGTCTAATAGTTTCGGAGTAACGAAAAAAAATATATTTTTTGACATTACAACTTTTGAATTCAAGTTTTTTTAAGACGCAGTTTCATCATAAGAATCCGTTGTTATCATTTTAAACTTTAACAAGCTAATACTTTCGGAAATATGATGTTTCAAAATTTCAATAATACATTGTAAGTTCTATGTATATATATATATCAAATCAAATATATTTATTCATTGGCAACCATTACAAACATCCATCATTACATATTTAATTCAAATGCTACCATTGTCCGCATTCACATTCTGTATTCACAGAATGTGAATACAGAATCTGTCTGTGTTCACTGTTCATGAACGTCATCTTTTCTAGCTATTAGAGATTGTAAATTCGTAGTTTGAAAATATTTTCTCTTGGAAAACAATTATCCGATTCTTGAATTTCTGAATAAATGCAAGACTGTTTTGAAACTGAAAATAATATTGACTGATTACATATTGAATAATTTATGTATACATATTGGGGATGATGTTTCAGAAGATTTAGAATTGGATCATTTGAATGATGTAGTTTATGAAGGCAATAGGATAGAAGAACATAATGGAATCATCAAAAGAAATTACTGTTAGTTGACCACTGAGGTTAATATTACCTTTTACTTCCTTAAGTAGTGAGACATGTCCCTATATACAGTATTTTAATAATGTTGCTAGAAAAAAAATACTGAAATATGGATCTACATTCGTGTATTAAACATTTTTTCTTGAGTTAAGGTTCATAATACAGAGAAGAATCTGTTACTGGTATGAACTATTAAATTTTAAATAATGAAAAGAGGATAGTATTTTATTAATATTTTATTGAACTATTAAAATTATTTTTTTCGTAATCCTCTACCTACTCGAATATCAGGAATAAATGGACAATCTGCTATGATTGTCTCCAGCCTTGCTCTAGACATTTCGATGATATTTCGAGTTGCTCATTTAATCTTGATAAATCAATTAAATGACAATTTTTAAAGCACTAAAGCATTGAACATTGCTCTTTTTTTTTGAAAGATAATTTTTGAAGCATTTTTTTTTTCGACACTTTTTTCAAATTTAATTCCTCTCATGATGCAGTTCTATTTATATGAATCCATTGATATAATTCCCAACTCTGAGAAACCAATACTTTCGGAGATATAATGTAATACTATTTTAACAAATACATTATTTTTCTCAAAAAAATTCACATTGTGAAAAATACGTGATTACTTCGACTTCTATGTAGAAAGGACAACGTTGCATAGTTATCTGACAGGAAAATGAGCATAACGTAACATTTTCAAAATATGCACGTTGAAATGTGTCAAAATTTCATGGCCAACCGGGAGACTTTATAAAAGTGAATAGAGTATACTTTCAAGCATCCGTATAACAATCGATTACCGAATTTCAGCTCGATGGATGAGGCGTGAGTAGACAATGGAAGTAATGGAACATACGCATAAAGGCTCCTGACTTCACGTCAGAGCATTTTAAGAATTTTTAAATTCGATACGGAATTGGCCATACTGTTATAATAATTGAGGTGCAACTTTTAAAAACGCATTTAGTCCAAAAACCATTTTATTGGTAATCAACGAAAAACGATTTTTTCTTCCATCCTGGCTTATAATTTGAGTACGTCGAGTTTGTTTGATAGAAATTTACATCTAAAGGTAATAACTAATCTCATTTAAATCAATATTGATCAGATATACACAGAAAATGTAAAAAACGTTGGGACTTGCGTTTTGATTCATCACATTGTATATAATGCGTTTTGATGTGGTTGAAATTGAAAATAATGCTGTTTGTTGCGATTTTTTATACATTTAGAGAAAACAGTCTGCATAGTAAGCGTTGGCCTGTAACCTAATTAACATGAGCAAATCGATAAAAAAAATTTTTGGATATATTTTATTTGTTTTAAAAATACAAACGTAAACATAATTAATTGAGATGAGGCTTACATACTTTGGATTTGAATTACACAGGGACATAATGCCATTTGGAAGATTTTGTTTACATATGGCTATAGAGCAATGGAAATCATTTCTAAATCCGCTTCAAACTCAATTCCGCCCAAATTGGACATAATGCGTTTTGAAAAGTTACTCCTCAATTATGGATGTGGAATCATGAATTATAAACCAATTTACCTATGCAAAATCCTGTCAAAACTGACAAACGCTACATTTTCGTCAGTATTTTACCGTATTCTACAGATCGATTTTTAAATAGTTTTACAAACACTTTTTACATTATCCATACAAAATGATAGGGAACAAACCCAAGAAAATAGTAGAGAATGTTAAAGTTTATATCAGGGTACGTCCTTTGAATGATAATGAATCTCTAGGATGTACAAAAGGAACTATCGAAATCAACAAAGAAGAATGCAGTGTACTCTTGAACAACAACGAGTACAGAGAGTTCGAAAAACTTTTCAGATTTCACCATGTGTTTCCTGAAGAATCTAGCCAATTGGAGATATACCATACTGTAGCAGCCCCAATAGTGGATACAGTCTTAAAAGGCTACAATGGGACAATATTCGCCTATGGTCAGACGGGATCCGGAAAAACTTATACCATGGTTGGTGATCATTCCTCAAAAGAGCTACAAGGAATAATTCCGAACTCTTTCTCTCAAATATTCGGTCAGATTGCCAGCTCATTCGAACAAAAATCATTCGCAGTCACAGCTACTTTCTTAGAAATTTATAACGAGGAAATAAGGGATCTTCTTTCTCCAAACTCTGAGAAGAAGCTCGTCATACATGACCACAAAACGCATGGATCGTTCATCAAAAATCTCTCAGGTTTCACTGTAAATTCAATAGATGAACTTAAAAAGTTATTCATTCGAGGTAACAAAAATAGAACCACCAAGTCAAACTCCATAAATATGACGAGCTCTAGATCCCATGCTATATTCACCATAATGATAGAATCTAAGAATCACAGCTCAAACTTAACAACTTATGGAAAGCTTAATTTCGTCGATTTAGCTGGATCTGAAAGACTCAGCCGAACCAAGGCTACTGGTGATATGTTAAAAGAAGCAAGTCATATAAATTTATCCTTATCTGTTCTTGGAAATGTCATATCAAGCTTGGTTGATGGAAAATCTTCCCATATACCCTACAGAAACTCTAAACTTACAAGGCTATTACAAGATTCTCTTGGTGGTAACTCAAAAACAGCTATGATAGCTACGTTGAGCCTGGCAGAAATAGACTATGATGAGAGCGTATGTACCTTGAGATATGCTTCTAGAGTGAGATTCATACAGAATTACGTTACTGCCAACAGGAAGAAAGATGGCTTGATCGCATCGTTCGAAAAGCAAATACAAGATCTTCGGTATCAAATTCAACAGATCCAAGAAGAACAAGAAACGAAACGAAAGAAGCAATATGAGATGAAAATGAAGGTTGCAGAAAAGAAGAAATTGCAAGAAGAACTTCAGAGCACTGAAAATACCAAACAAGAACTAATGAACAAAATCGAGATACTGCAGCATAAAATAATCGTGGGAGGGATCAACCTACTCCATAAAGTAGAGGAACAATATTACCTATTGGAACAGTCCTCTAGTGAATTGGTGGAATTAAATGAAAAGAATAAGGTATTGGAAGATACCCTGGACGAGAAAAATACGAAAAAAATGGAGTTGAAACAAAGCTACTCGTCATTACAAGAGGAAAACGAAGATTTAGATAGACAGATTCTGGGAGTGCAAGAAGAACTCAAGACTTTGAGGGTAGAACAAGAAAAGCAACAGTCTGAACAGCAATTTGAAATGGAGAGAAGACTAGACCATAGAAAAGCGCTATCGCAAGACATTGCCCTCTACAATTTAGTATTGCAAAATATGATCCCAAAGACATATAAGAAGAAAATTGAGTCGAGTATACAGTATGACAAAGAAGAAGATGAATTTAGGTTGAGACATATCGCACACGCTGGTAACAATATTCCAACACAATTCCAAGAAGATGAAAATATGAAAAGAATGATGCCATGGCATATTAAATCACCCTATATTATAGCAAGCAAAAAATGATGGAAATGAAGTTCTATTGTGATTATTAATCAGTTTTATTCCAGATTGTACTATTGTATCTGTTTTTATACATCGTTATACTTTATTGATTTAATTTAATTTATAAGTTATATAAATAGTGATATTATGAAAATTCCATTAAATGAAGTTGTACTTTGTACTCGTTTTATAGAATTATTGGTGGTTGAATACTCAATCTGAAATTTGTCACACTAAAAAATGTAAAAGTCTGCAAATAGCAGTGATACCAAACTATTATATTTGCATTTCACCTGAACGAAGGTTCAGTTCGCTTTGAGCAACCTGACAAACGTTGAACGAAGTTCACATGTTGATCGATGTTCCGTTGAACGAAGGTTCGAAATGGTTTTATGCAACCGACAGTTGCATAACTGTAAGGGTATGTGACAAAATTGTTTTCTCCGTTGTAACGGTATAAAACCACGTCACATTTTAACATTACCTTTTTAGTTAATTTCAATCATACAGATATAATATATTCGGCATTCATTAATTATCTCAAGATTCGTGGTTCATTATACTCCTTCTTACTAGTTGGCAACCCATGAAACATGATTATGCTTTATTTGTCAACTTTGTTCGTTGTTTCAACTCAAGGAAGAAAGGACTAGCAGAGTTCAAAGTTAAGAGCAATCTGCATATTGTGATTAGAGTTATACTAGTGGTAAGCTTTCCTGAAGCGTCATTCTTTTTCTATTTGTTCAGTTTATTAATATTAATTTAATTTCAGTCTAAATCAAAAATGTTTTGTCTTATGAATCTGTATTGATTTTCCACATTTAATATTTCAATATATTATAGAAATCAGTCAGTATAATTTTGTTCAATACCGAGAATTTATCGCTTCAGTTCTGTGCGACCTGAATTTTCTGTGGTCATACGGGTGTTGCCTGCTCTCGAAGATGTATTCGTTCTTTAATAGCTTAGTGCTGAAGAAAGATACATCACTGAAACGTTTGTCCTAAGATTCCTTTGTTCTCAATAGTTGAGATGAAAGAAATAGTGGTCTGAATATCTCTAAGAGTTTGTGTGATTATTTGTAAAGATATACGTCAAGTTTGACGCTGAGTAACATTTAAATATGTTTTTTGGCTCCTATTCAAACATGATTTTTGTTAGACATATTGATTTTTTTGCAAGGATCAGATATTCCACTCCTCTGAATCAACATGAATCATCTATTTCCGGAGATGATTTTCGAGATATATCAAATATTGAACAATTAGTTTCAACTAATGATGTAGCTGCTAAAATTAAAATTTCAGTAGGTAATGAAAGCACGCAAAAAAGTCAACATGCTTCTGGCTATAACAAACCTTCATCTCAAAACTCTGTATACAGTGAAAATGGAGTGAAAGATGTACCCTCATCAACCATATCAAAATCAAATTCATTCGAAGGGATTTCGAATGAACTCGAAGAAATTCCGTCAATATTAAAGAGGGTTGATGAGGTTTCCTCGAAAATCATGAAAATTCTGCCTGATGGTAGTAGAAATATCAAAGATGTAAACTGGAGAAGATCTCGTTATACAGCATGTAAAACGTTTGAGGGTTCATTCAAGATATCTCACGAAGAGTTGCAAGCAGTATGCATAGACAATAGATTATTAAAGGGAAAATATAATTTCTTGTTACGAAAAAAAATCAAGACGGTCAATAATATATGCATTCTTAATATAAAACATTCAAGATATATTAAACGAAAAGATGAAATCATTGTCTATGCATACTGTATGCATAACTGTAAGATGTTTGTTTTAAGGATTAAATATATAAATAAATCAATTGATCACCTTACTACAGTATACAGTTCATCTCTGAATTTCAACCATTTGAAAAAACTGACTAGTCATGTTCGGGGAATTGAGAGGAAAATTATCGGTAATGTCCTCCACAATCAGAAGCCTTTACTTAAAAGACAAAGGGACCTTCATGCACTTACGAAAGTTTCATGTGAGTCGGGAAATTTGGGAGATGTAAAATCAGATAGTGTATACAGGAAGATACGTTCAAATCAGTTGTCAAAAAACGATAGGGATGAGGATGATGTCGTGGACATGATTTTGATGCACAGAGCAAATAAATCCTACATCCACTCAGTTGGAGAACCTTTCTTTGTATATATTTTCAGTAAGGAGCAATTGAATCTAATAGTCAGAGAAGGAATGGCAGGACAATTGCCTGTTCTGTATTTGGATGCGACAGGAACAATAATCCGTCAACCAAAGTGTTCCAAGAAGAAGGTCTATTACTATGCAGGCGTGTTAAGGACCAAAAATAATCGTCTTTGCTCAGTCTTAGAATTAGTAACTAATTCTCATGACACTGGTTCTATTGGTATGTGGCTCACCAAATTTCGTTTATATGGCACTACTATTTTGAAAAAATGGCCCTTATTTTCAACAGTCGTTGTTGACTTTTCATTTCCTTTTTTAAATGGAATATCAAATTTTTGGAATGATCAATCTCTATTAAGCTACATCAATGAAATGTATGACATATTGACAAATAAATCGAAGATGCCTGAGAATAAGATTATTATACGTATTGTTGTTGTCATTTTTTCAAAATGATATGTAATGACATTAATAAAGAAGTGCAAGATTGTAAAATACGGGAATTTCTCAAATACAAATTTGCCTGTCTATTTCAAATGAACAATATTTCATCTGTCCTCGAATGGCTAAAACATTTAACGATATTGGTCAGTATCGAGGTAGAGAATGAGTTCGTTTGTGATTCTAAATTATATTTAGCAAATATAAAAAAGTCTGTAGAAATTGATCAATTACTAACATCTGATGCAAAATATTCAGATGTTTCCGATCACAAACATATCGATTGCCTCTATAAAAGTAGCAAATTCTATAAAAAATTTAAAGAAATTTTATCTTCCACTAATTATAGTATTAGTCATAGAAACGGTAGAAAAAATCAGTTTTTTTTTCCGTATTTAAAAGAGATAATCATGAAAAAATATGTACCTCTTATTCCACTTTGGTCGGGTATTATTGGAAATGAAAAAACGAGTAATGCTCCAGCTGAAAGGTACTTCGGTATCATAAAAAATATAGTCTTGAAGACAGAAAAAAATCAGAAATGAAGTAGAGTACTGAGAAAAGTGAGAGATTATACCTTGAGTATTTGCAAAGAGAGTGCATATGATGGAAGAAATGTGCCACTAATGCAATAGAAATATCAGAAATGTTAAAAAAGCAGGAAGTGTGGAAAAAACCACAACAGAAAACAAAATATTTCTTGAACGAATCAATTTCAAGGTACTCTGAAATTTGTAAATATTGCGGGGAAGGTCCATTAGATGAAACGATCACAAAATGGGTTATGTGTGACAACTGTAAGGGGTGGATACACATGGATTGTGAAAAAGTAGATGATGATAGTTTTAGTGGATCATTTTGTTGCAAATTCTGTCAGGAACCGATTTCAAGAACTGATGGAGACCAATCAAAAACAAAAGACATTTTATTGGATATTCAGTGTGAATCTTTCATTAGAGGTATTTCCACTGTAAACATCGAACAAATTGCAGAGAAAACTGTTACGCAAAGAAAATGTCCGGAATGGTTTGCAGAAAGGAAAAAACGCCTAACAGCATCAAATTTCGGAGCTGTTTGTAAGACAACTGAAGAAAGGAACTTCATATCTCTGGTCCATAAAATACTGTATCCTACGGATATAAGCAATATTTCTCCAATAAAATACGGAATAGAGAATGAGCACCTAGCCAGATGTCATTATACTAAAACGACAAAAAAAAAATTAAAGCTTCCGGTTTGTGTATACATAAATCTTTTCCTTTTCTGGCATGCTCGCCGGATGGTTTGGTAGGTACATCGGGAATGATAGAAATCAAATGCCCTTATTCTATAAAGGATTACCACCCTGCAGAAGCGATCAAGCAAAATATGCTGCCTTATATTTATCCGGATGGAGAAACAAATTCTGACCACATTTATTTGTACCAAATTCAAGGATCGCTTGAAATATTAGACAGAAATTGGTGTGACTTAGTGGTATTCTCTTCTGCAGGAATTTTTATTAAACGGATTTTTAGGATTAAGGCCATGTGGCAACACATGTTGAATAAACTAATTTATTTTTATTTCAATTATTTATTGCCAGAAATAATTTTGCAGACAAAAAATAAATTGAAAATTGAAAAAAAAAAACATAAAAAAATTTCGCGTTCAAGATGAATTGAAATTTTATGACAATGGTTTGGTACAATATCCTGAATATTATAAAGAAAGTTCCAAGCCTTATATTATAGCAACGTACAATATAGATTATATTTTGAAAGACCTTCGCTCGGATGATTATTTCACTTTAAATCCAAAGCAATGGCTTTCCAATATAGTGATAGACATTTGTTTACATTTATATAATCAACCGGATAATTCCTTCGAAATATTGGATTCATTTATAAGTCAGAGTATTTTCAATCTTAATTCCAATAACTACAGAAATATAGGGTTCCAGAGAAATAATTTAATCATGCCTGTTCACGTGAATGGAAATCATTGGTGTATGATAGTCACTAATTTAGAAAAAAAAGAGTTCAGTTTTTTGGACCCAATGGGGGAAACACAAAAACAATGCCTGCGCTATTTCGATCAGTTTTTGAATTTTGTTAGTAGCGTTCAGGGCTCCTCTGCAGATTGGAGGGTCGTGAATTTACTCCATGTCAAACAAACTGACAATTACAATTGTGGCATATATATCATTTATTTCTTCAAACAACTCATAGAAAACAGATCCGTAATGGAAAGTTTCAATCCAGATATTTTCAGGAAGGAAATTAAATCAGATTTGTTGAGGAAATCTTTATGCATGCGAATGAATTGTTTGATCTGTGGAATATCGAATCCCAACAAAAAATCTATTAAATGTAATTCATGTCAAAGAATTCTACACTTAAACTGCATTAATAGAAAATTGAAAGATAATTATGCTTTTCCTTTTGAGTATTGCGATATATGTCTGCAATTTTTGACCATATAAAATTTATGATTAATACTCCTCTAACAGATTCGGCACATAAAAAGGCTAAATAAATATTTTTTTCTCCCCATGCACTGCCTCTCAATATGAAGTATATATCTCGTCGAATTCGAATAATACATACTTCATATGCGACATTTTTAATATCATGTCATATCAAGTGTTATAGAAATATTTTGGAACGAAAGCCATGTCAAAGATTAGCCTTTTATATTATACTATGCGGTCTACACTTGAAACATATACCTGATTTTATTTATGAGTATTTATTTTAATTAATACACATATTTATAAATAATAATATAAACTTATTTTTGTATATATTAATATGTATATCGTTTGTTACGTATTCTGTGATATTATGCCAACTTTTTTTTTTGTTAGCTTGGGATACGGTCAAGCTGATTGCAGTAGAATAATGATAAATTATGCTTTAGTGAGTGGATCTCGTATTTCTTTATCAGTATATTTCCCTTTGTAGCTTGAAACATGGTTTACATTGAAGTTCAATAGAGACAGCGAAACGAATCGAAATATACTCTTTGAACACTAGATACTGACTCTGAATTGAAGAAAATGTTCCCATATTCATAGTCATGTTCTCAAACTTCCACCGTATTAATGGTGTTTCATATTCAATCAATAACATAGCCATAACAGCAATGAAGTTGTGCTTCGATAAGATGAATATAACTCGAATATGAATACATGTATCAGCAACGTCTAACGAAAAACCAGTTTCATTCCTGCAAAAATGGGAAACTTATCAAAGAAAGTTTAGTTGAAATTAGAAATAATTCATCTACTGCATTCAGTTCGAAAGATTTTAGCTGTATGAGTTCAAAATACTTACATTTTTGTGATCTATAATTAAGTTAATTATTAGCAGAACAACTTTTTATTTTTGAATTTTATTCACAATTTTAATTTATTTTTTTACGTTACTTGTTTTGTTTTACTTTTATGTTACTATTTTATATATCCTCTTTATATAATATACCCAAAGAATTATTTATTATTTATGTACTTGTTTTGTTTTTGATAGCACCCTTATTTTATTGGTTATGCGAATGAGATCTTTTGTTTATACTAAATAGAAAATGAAGTTGACCGAAATAAATTATTTCTTCTTGAAGTTTTAATATAAAACCTCCTTGTTCGTCGTGAAAGAAAAAAAAAATTGTATATTTTTTTTCTCACCCTCTACGGTTCGCCGATCATAAATTCTTGTGATCCTGTTATATATAACATAAATAGATATCAATCTTATTTTCTCCACCGATGCACACATCGTCGTTCAGTAAAAAAAAAATATTATTATTTGTATAGTTTTTTTCTCACCCTGTACGGTTCGTCAATCAAAAATTCTTGTAATCCTGTTATGTGTAACATAAATAGATATCAATCTCATTTTCTCCACCGATGCACACATCGTCGTTCAGCAAAAAATAATATTATTATTTTAATAGTATTTTGCTCACCCTGTACGGTTCGTCAATCAAAATTTCTTGTGATCCTGTTATGTGTAACATAAATAGATATCAATCTTATTTTCTCCACCGATGCACACATCGTCGTTCAGTGAAAAAAAATATTATTGTTTGTATAGTTTTTTTCTCACCCTGTACGGTTCGTCAATCAAAAATTCTTGTAATCCTGTTATGTGTTACATAAAGAGATATCAATATTGGTTTCTCCACCGATGCACACATCGTCGTTCAGTTAAAAAAATAATTATTATTTGTATAGTTTTTTTCTCACCCTGTACGGTTCGTCGATCAAAAATTCTTGTAATCCTGTTATGTGTAACATAAAAAGATATCAATCTTATTTTCTCCACCGATGCACACATCGTCGTTCGACCGAAAAAAAAATATTATTATTTGTATAGTTTTTTTCTCACCCTGTACGGTTCGTCAATCAAAAATTCTTGTAATCCTGTTATGTGTTACATAAATAGATATCAATATTGGTTTCTCCACCGATGCACACATCGTCATTCAGCAAAAAAAAAATTATTATTTGTATAGTATTTTGCTCACCCTGTACGGTTCGTCAATCAAAATTTCTTGTGATCCTGTTATGTGTAACATAAATAGATATCAATCTTATTTTCTCCACCGATGCACACATCGTCGTTCAGTCAAAAAAAAATATTATTATTTGTATATTATTTTGCTCACCCTGTACGGTTCGCCAATCAAAATTTCTTGTGATCCTGTTATGTGTAACATAAATAGATATCAATCTTATTTTCTCCACCGATGCACACATCGTCGTTCAGTGAAAAAAAAAAATTATTATTTGTATAGTTTTTTTCTAACCCTGTACGGTTCGTCAATCGAAAATTCTTGTAATCCTGTTATGTGTTACATAAATAGATATCAATATTGGTTTCTCCACCGATGCACACATCGTCGTTCAGCAAAAAAAAATATTATTATTTGTATAGTATTTTCCTCACCCTGTACGGTTCGTCAATCAAAATTTCTTGTGATCCTGTTATGTGTAACATAAATAGATATCAATCTTATTTTCTCCACCGATGCACACATCGTCGTTCAGTCGAAAAAAAAATATTATTATTTGTATAGTTTTTGCTCACCCTGTACGGTTCGTCGATCAAAAATTCTTGAGATCCTGTTATGTGTAACATAAATAGATGTCAATATTATTTTCTCCACCGAAGCACACATCGTCGTTCAGTGAAAAAAAAATATTATTATTTGTATAGTTTTTTTCTCACCCTGTACGGTTCGTCAATCAAAAATTCTTGTAATCCTGTTATGTGTAACATAAAAAGATATCAATATTGTTTTCTCCACCGATGCACACATCGTCGTTCAGTCAAAAAAAAAATTATTATTTGTATAGTTTTTTGCTCACCCTTTACGGTTCGTCGATCAAAAATTCTTGTAATCCTGTTATGTGTAACATAAAAAGTTATCAGTCTTATTTTCTCCACCGATGCACACATCCTCGTTCAGTCAAAAAAAAAATATTATTATTTGTATAGTATTTTGCTCACCCTGTACGGTTCGTCAATCAAAATTTCTTGTGATCCTGTTATGTGTAACATAAATAGATATCAATCTTATTTTCTCCACCGATGCACACATCGTGGTTCAGTCAAAAAAAAATATTATTATTTGTATAGTTTTTTTCTCACCCTGTACGGTTCGTCAATCAAAAATTCTTGTAATCCTGTTATGTGTTACATAAATAGATATCAATATTGGTTTCTCCACCGATACACACATCGTCGTTCAGCAAGAAAAAATATTATTATTTGTATAGTATTTTGCTCACCCTGTACGGTTCGTCAATCAAAATTTCTTGTGATCCTGTTATGTGTAACATAAATAGATATCAATCTTATTTTCTCCACCGATGCACACATCGTCGTTCAGTCAAAAAAAATATTATGATTTGTATAGTTTTTTGCTCACCCTGTACAGTTCGTCGATCAAAAATTCTTGTGATCCTGTTATGTGAAACATAAATAGATGTCAATATTATTTTCTCCACCGATGCACACATCGTCGTTCAGTGAAAAAAAAAAATTATTATTTGTATAGTTTTTTTCTCACCCTGTACGGTTCGTCAATCAAAAATTCTTGTAATCCTGTTAGCTGTAACATAAATAGATATCAATATTGGTTTCTCCACCGATGCACACATCGTCGTTCTGTCAAAAAAAATATTATTATTTGTATAGTTTTTTGCTCACCCTGTACGGTTCATCGATCAAAAATTCTTGTAATCCTGTTATGTGTAACATAAAAAGTTATCAGTCTTATTTTCTCCAGCGATGCACACATCGTCCTTCAGTCAAAAAAAAATATTATTATTTGTATAGTTTTTTGCTCACCCTGTACGGTCCGTCGATCAAAATTTCTAGTGATCCTGTTATGTGTAACATAAATAGATATCAGTCTTATTTTCTCCACCGATGCACACATCGTCGTTCAATCAAAAAAAAATATTATTATTTGTATAGTTTTTTTCTCACCCTGTACGGTTCGTCAATCAAAAATTCTTGTAATCCTGTTATGTGTAACATAAATAGATATCAATATTGGTTTCTCCACCGATGCACACATCGTCGTTCAGTCAAAAAAAATATTATTATTTGTATAGTTTTTTGCTCACCCTGTACGGTTCATCGATCAAAAATTCTTGTAATCCTGTTATGTGTAACATAAAAAGTTATCAGTCTTATTTTCTCCACCGATGCACACATCGTCCTTCAGTCAAAAAAAATATTATTATTTGTATAGTTTTTTGCTCACCCTGTACGGTCCGTCGATCAGAATTTCTAGTGATCCTGTTATGTGTAACATAAATATATATCAGTCTTATTTTCTCCACCGATGCACACATCGTCGTTCAGTCAAAAAAAAATATTATTATTTGTATAGTTTTTTTCTCACCCTGTACGGTGCGTCAATCAAAAATTCTTGTAATCCTGTTATGTGTAACATAAATAGATATCAATCTTATTTTCTCCACCGATGCACACATCGTCGTTCAGCAAAAAAAATATTATTATTTGTATAGTATTTTGCTCACCCTGTACGGTTCGTCAATCAAAATTTCTTGTGATCCTGTTATGTGTAACATAAATAGATATCAATCTTATTTTCTCCACCGATGCACACATCGTCGTTCAGTCAAAAAAAAATATTATTATTTGTATAGTTTTTTTCTCACCCTGTACGGTTCGTCAATCAAAAATTCTTGTAATCCTGTTATGTGTTACATAAATAGATATCAATATTGGTTTCTCCACCGATGCACACATCGTCGTTCAGCAAAAAAAAATATTATTATTTGTATAGTATTTGCTCACCCTGTACGGTTCGTCAATCAAAATTTCTTGTGATCCTGTTATGTGAAACATAAATAGATGTCAATATTATTTTCTCCACCGATGCACACATCGTCGTTCAGTGAAAAAAAAAAATTATTATTTGTATAGTTTTTTTCTCACCCTGTACGGTTCATCGATCAAAAATTCTTGTAATCCTGTTATGTGTAACATAAAAAGTTATCAGTCTTATTTTCTCCAGCGATGCACACATCGTCCTTCAGTCAAAAAAAAATATTATTATTTGTATAGTTTTTTGCTCACCCTGTACGGTTCATCGATCAAAAATTCTTGTAATCCTGTTATGTGTAACATAAAAAGTTATCAGTCTTATTTTCTCCAGCGATGCACACATCGTCCTTCAGTCAAAAAAAAATATTATTATTTGTATAGTTTTTTGCTCACCCTGTACGGTCCGTCGATCAAAATTTCTAGTGATCCTGTTATGTGTAACATAAATAGATATCAGTCTTATTTTCTCCACCGATGCACACATCGTCGTTCAATCAAAAAAAAATATTATTATTTGTATAGTTTTTTTCTCACCCTGTACGGTTCGTCAATCAAAAATTCTTGTAATCCTGTTATGTGTAACATAAATAGATATCAATATTGGTTTCTCCACCGATGCACACATCGTCGTTCAGTCAAAAAAAATATTATTATTTGTATAGTTTTTTGCTCACCCTGTACGGTTCATCGATCAAAAATTCTTGTAATCCTGTTATGTGTAACATAAAAAGTTATCAGTCTTATTTTCTCCACCGATGCACACATCGTCCTTCAGTCAAAAAAAATATTATTATTTGTATAGTTTTTTGCTCACCCTGTACGGTCCGTCGATCAGAATTTCTAGTGATCCTGTTATGTGTAACATAAATATATATCAGTCTTATTTTCTCCACCGATGCACACATCGTCGTTCAGTCAAAAAAAAATATTATTATTTGTATAGTTTTTTTCTCACCCTGTACGGTGCGTCAATCAAAAATTCTTGTAATCCTGTTATGTGTAACATAAATAGATATCAATCTTATTTTCTCCACCGATGCACACATCGTCGTTCAGCAAAAAAAATATTATTATTTGTATAGTATTTTGCTCACCCTGTACGGTTCGTCAATCAAAATTTCTTGTGATCCTGTTATGTGTAACATAAATAGATATCAATCTTATTTTCTCCACCGATGCACACATCGTCGTTCAGTCAAAAAAAAATATTATTATTTGTATAGTTTTTTTCTCACCCTGTACGGTTCGTCAATCAAAAATTCTTGTAATCCTGTTATGTGTTACATAAATAGATATCAATATTGGTTTCTCCACCGATGCACACATCGTCGTTCAGCAAAAAAAAATATTATTATTTGTATAGTATTTGCTCACCCTGTACGGTTCGTCAATCAAAATTTCTTGTGATCCTGTTATGTGTAACATAAATAGATATCAATCTTATTTTCTCCACCGATGCACACATCGTCGTTCAGTGAAAAAAAAATATTATTATTTGTATAGTTTTTTTCTCACCCCGTACGGTTCGTCAACCTTAAATTCTTGTAATCCTGTTATGTGTAACATAAATAGATATCAATATTGAATTCTCCACCGATGCACACATCGTCGTTCAGTCAAAAAAAAAATATTATTATTTGTATAGTTTTTTGCTCACCCTGTACGGTTCGTCGATCAAAAATTCTTGAGATCCTGTTATGTGTAACATAAATAGATGTCAATATTATTTTCTCCACCGATGCACACATCGTCGTTCAGTGAAAAAAAAATATTATTATTTGTATAGTTTTTTTCTCACCCTGTACGGTTCGTCAATCAAAAATTCTTGTTATCCTGTTATGTGTAACATAAATAGATATCAATATTGGTTTCTCCACCGATGCACACATCGTCGTTCAGTCAAAAAAAAATATTATTATTTGTATAGTTTTTTGCTCACCCTGTACGGTTCGTCGATCAAAAATTCTTGTAATCCTGTTATGTGTAACATAAAAAGTTATCAGTCTTATTTTCTCCACCGATGCACACATCGTCCTTCAGTCAAAAAAAATATTATTATATGTATAGTTTTTTGCTCACCCTGTACGGTCCGTCGATCAAAATTTCTAGTGATCCTGTTATGTGTAACATAAATAGATATCAGTCTTATTTTCTCCACTGATGCACACATCGTTGTTCAGTCAAAAAAAAATATTATTATTTGTATAGTTTTTTTCTCACCCTGTACGGTTCGTCAATCAAAAATTCTTGTAATCCTGTTATGTGTAACATAAATAGATATCAATCTTATTTTCTCCAACGATGCACACATCGTCGTTCAGCAAAAAAAAATATTATTATTTTTATAGTATTTTGCTCACCCTGTACGGTTCGTCAATCAAAATTTCTTGTGATCCTGTTATGTGTAACATAAATAGATATCAATCTTATTTTCTCCACCGATGCACACATCGTCGTTCAGTAAAAAAAAATATTATTATTTGTATAGTTTTTTTCTCACCCTGTACGGTTCGTCAATCAAAAATTCTTGTAATCCTGTTATGTGTTACATATATAGATATTAATATTGGTTTCTCCACCGATGCACACATCGTCGTTCAGCAAAAAAAATATTATTTTTTGTATAGTATTTTGCTCACCCTGTACGGTTCGTCAATCAAAATTTCTTGTGATCCTGTTATGTGTAACATTAATAGATATCAATCTTATTTTCTCCACCGATGCACACATCGTCGTTCAGTCAAAAAAAAAATATTATTATTTGTATAGTTTTTTGCTCATCCTGTACGGTTCGTCGATCAAAAATTCTTTTGATCCTGTTATGTGTAACATAAATAGATGTCAATATTATTTTCTCCACCGATGTACACATCGTCGTTCAGTGAAAAAAAAATATTATTATTTGTATAGTTCAAAAATTCTTGTAATCCTGTTATGTGTAACATAAATAGATATCAATATTGGTTTCTCCACCGATGCAACATCGTCCTTCAGTAAAAAAAAAATATTATTATTTGTATTGTTTTTTGCTCACCCTGTACGGTTCGTCGATCAAAAATTCTTGTGATCCTGTTATGTGTAACATAAATAGATATCAGTCTTATTTTCTCCACCGATGCACACATCGTCGTTCAGTAAAAAAAAAATATTATTTTTTGTATAGTTTTTTTCTCACCCGAAAAAAATTATACAAAAAATAATATTATAGATATCAGTCCTAATCAAAAAAAAAATTCTTGTAATCCTTGCCGAGAGGGGTACACTATCTAGAATCAAATTATACCTTTTTACCTGGAGCACGCTCGGTAATTCGCTTCAGTTTTGTATTATTAAGCTAGTTATGTAATTAATGTTCAATATCCAATCAGTCATGTGTACTAATTTCTAACTACATAAGATGTACACTACACATATAGTTATGCGAGATAATAGGAAATCATGGTTGACGTGGCAACACTGTTCGAATAATTTCGTATGTCTCATAATCGACAGTCTGCACGTCATAAACTGTCGATGGGAATGTGTGGGTAACTTCACGCTAATCATCCTGTATTGTATCTTGGCAGTTGGTGTGACTGTTACGATAAATTGACAGATTACGAAATTTGAATTTGAATCGTACGTAGGGCATAGAGATCAGATTTAAAACAGTTTCCTTATAGTTCAAATTTATTTTTTAATGAAAATAAAACTTCTCCTCTCAACAATTATTTCACTGCAGGGTTGTGTTCGTAAATTAACTCCACGGAGTAGAGTAGAGTTTTTGAGTAGAAGTTTGACAGATTTACTCAGGAGTTAACTCTGACACTGACACTGACAGTGACAGAAGGTGCCAATATCGGAAAATAGGTTATGTTGGTTCAAGAAAGATCCTATTATTATTGTTTTCTTCACATATATGTAACTCTAATCATAAATATATATTGTGAGCAGTATTAAAACTATTAAATTACCTCATAAAACATTCATAAAACAGTGAGACAGCGATACTAGATTTTCCGTCCCATAAGTTATGTCAATTTTGACAGGAGTAAAATGAACACCGAGTCGAATACTCCGACTTTTCGGACGACAGTCACAGAGTAAAATTTACTCAACCTTTCAGTTTTCGAACGCAATGGAGTAGGTAAATATTACCCTACGGAGTTATATATATATATTCTTTTGAACTTGAGCATTACAATTTGTTTTTGGCGCTCTAGTTCCTCGGAACTGAGTGCTTATCAATTTGCCCAAATGTCTGTAATTTTCGAATATTTCGATGAAAATGGTCTTAAACGATTTGGTTCGACTCACTGATCAAGAATCCGTGGTCGAAATTCATTCTGTCCGGCCGGTCCGGCCGGCCGTAGGCACGATTACTCTCGAACGGAATGAGCTAGAGAGTTGAAATTTTCAGAGTAGATTTGGGGGATAAATATCTCGGGTAAGTTCGTTATTGGGCAAAATCGGACAGATGGTTTCGGAGTAACAAAAAAAAAAATTTTCAAAAAAAATTCCAAATTAATTTTTTTTTAATGAGCAGTTTTATCATAAGAATCCATTCATATAATTTTTAACCCTTACAAGCTAATACTTTCGGAGATATGATTTTTCAAAATTTCAATTTAAATCGTATTTCACAGATTGATATAATTATTCTATGTATATATGTCAACTTGACAGAAGGGAATATTGTAACTTAAAAAATATTGGGGTTGAAATACTCGTATTTTAGCGATGCAACGGGGACCTCACCCGAAAATAGAGAGATATGGCAAAGTCAATAACGTCATGCGATAATAGCGGTATACGTTATTTTGACACTTATCGCACACGTGATCCGCTTATTAGCGTTACCGTATCACGATCGGATAACGTTATGCGTTATTTGTGAATAACGTCTCTCTTATTTGGACTTGTTTACATTTACACATTTCTATGATGGCGGCCGAGTGGATAACCTTGTTTGATTTCAGAAATAAATAATAAAATATGTTAGTACCTTAGTAGAAATGGATTAAAAAATCAGAATAAATGTATCTCCGAAAGATGCCAGGCGAGTAGATAAAGGTGAAGTATAATATTGCCTATTAAGTGTATGTATTTCTGATATAACCTCCTCTTTTTGTTTCAAATGTAAAATAAACCATAACCCAAAATACTTTTAACTGTTTCAGATAGTGCTTTTGCTGTGAAGCTTTTGAGAAATACTCTACAGCAGAATACAAATTCTGGCGATATAAAATCAAATGATGAAAACGTCGACAACAAAGAAAATAAACTTATGTTAACCGAGCTAATACTGTAGCACCGAAGATCTTCCATAGGTAGGTACTAGTATTTCATTTGAATATTTGCAATCATAGCCTCGTTAAAAGCTTTCATATGAATAATGGTTCTTGTTCATCTCTTACAGTTCCTCTTCATAGGTGGAGTTCATGTTGCATTTTACTTATAGAGCAAACATATCATATAAAGGACCATGAGTTCAGTAGTTGCAAAGTTTTCCTAAGATATCTGGACCTCAATGTAGCTCTAAATTGAGAAGTTTGAAAGAAACTTGAAACAGTTACAAAAGACTGGCAACGACTGAGGTAATTGGCAATTTTTTTGAAGTGTTTGTGGAGCTGAAATACAAACTTGCAGATGAGGTTCTAGCTGGAAAACTCCAATACATATCTTGATGTAACAAATGCATTACATCGCAAAATGGTTCCTTTCTGGGTTTTTTCTCCCAAACTTTGCAAAATATCTTTGAAATTAAACGCTTTATTATTTTGAAATTGCTTCTGAATTATAAACACTTAATCTCTGTCTGAAACTATATATATAACAATGTTTCCTAATAATGAATAAGGAAACAACATCAACAATAAAAAAAACTATTTGCTAATGTTTTGGAGACTAAGTCATACTCCAAGCCAAAATCTTCTGAATTATTCGTTATTCAACAAATTCAACCCTTTCATGGTAAATTCCAACTAAGCAATTTACAGAATTGTTTTCTCTATTCAAGAAAATACCAGTTAATGTTGTTTCGTTACTGTTTATTAGGCAACATTGTTTTAAATATTGCTCCTGACAAATATGTAGAGTTTCCAACGCAGAAGCAATTTCAAAATAATACATTTATTTATTTCATATATATTTTTCACGGTTTGGTGGAGAAAACCCAAAACCATTACCTGATGAATTCAGCTCCTTTTATGATTACTTATATACATTACAGATAATTAACAACATCTTTATTGAAAAGGCAAGGAGTAAGTCTACAGCCGTTGCATCTTCAATTGGTCTCTCCATTCAAAAGGAGATTTTAAATGCTGAGTAGTCAAGTAGTACATGTTCAACAAGTTTGTTTATGAATTAAACATCTCATCCAAATCTAAGGAAGGAGCTATTGCGTCATTACTAGGTAAAGGATTAAGACAGAAACAGCAGCAAGAATAAAATAGGAAAAATCGACGCAGACAAAGAATGTAAATGGCTAAGAAGAGGTTGGAGATTGATTGAGAATTGTAAGAATCATTTATTTATGAATTATATACAGGGTCCGACGATGCCACACCGCCACGGGCAAGGAGGTGATGGAGTACCATTAGGGTGTCACACTTCCTGCTGTTCCTGGTCTTCTGATGGAAGTTAGGGATGGTTCAAGCCAGGGGTGAGTTTCCTTATTTTGCAAATATTTTAGAGACCAGTTTAGATAGAGAAATGAAATTAGACGGTTTGAGTAAGCAGCTCGAGTACTTTGAAATCCTGGTGAAATAAGTTTTTGTAATCCCCACTAAAACAAATGGAGGGTACTTTTTAAAATAAATTATTTTTTTCCACAGTAACGTACTAATAATAAATTAGATTCCAGAACTGCGATCTTTTACCTTTCTTTTTTTGTGTCGTTGACACTTGGGGCTCAAGCAGTTACAAAGATGTTATCAAATGAATGTCACCAACACACAACATTTTCTATAACGGGGTAGAGAACTATACATACTGATTGACATTTTCCAGCTTCCCATTACCATATTGAAATTTTTTCTCTTGCGAGTTTCGTTAGGATCGATAGTCTCCATATTTTCAAGTTTTAAGAAGTATGCATGGTGTTTCAAAAATGACTAGTCATCTCACAACTTCCAAATTTTCAATATGATAACCTGTTTGTGACGAAAACTTTTTTTATTTTAAGCAGCCGTTTTTGATTTATTTTTTAGGCAAAAAGGCGCATTTTCAAGGCTTGTAAAAATAACAAAATATCATGGACACAGAATATTTTTTATTTGTGGAATGCCAACAATTCAATCATCAAATAAAATATTAGAAAAAATTAAAAAATGAGAAAGTATACAGGGTATCACATTGAAAATTTGGAAGTTGTGACTGTTGTGAGATGATTAGCCTTTTTTGGAACACCATGTATACTTCTTAATATCTTGAAAATATGGAGACTATGATCCCTAACGACACTCTCAAAGAGAAAAAATTTCAATATGGTTATGGGAATCTGGAAAACTCCGATCTGTATGCAGTGCTCTACCCTGCTATCGAAAATGTTGTGTGTTTGTGACATTCTTTTGATAACATCTTTGTAACCGCTTAAGTCCCAAGTATCAACGGTACACCAAATGAAAGGTAATACTTGGTAGTTTTGGAACCTAATTTAATATTGGTACGTTACTGTGGCAAAAAATCACCACCCACCGCCCACCATCTGGTTAAGTGGGGGTTACAAAAACTTATTTCACCAGGGTTTCAAAGTACTCGAGCTGCTTACTCAAACCGTCAAATTTCATCGCTCCATCTCAACTTGTCTCTAAAATATTTGCAAAATAAGGAAACTCACCCCTGGCTTAAACCATCCCTATTTTCCATCAGAAGATCAGGAGGACAGTTGAATAACAGGAAATGTGACACCCTAATGGTGACCTATCACCTCCTTGCCCATGGCGGTGGAGTGGCCTCGGACCCTGCATATGGTTTCATAACAAATTGACTTTTGTTTTCACACATATGAATATTATAATACTTTTACAACTAAAACAAAATGTATATACTGGCAAAATGTCGTAAGATGTTAGCCATTTGCTAGAGCAATAAATATCTTTGTTTCTCTCTATATTGTTTCATTATCTTCAAAACATAGCATGTTAAGTACTTCTGTTTAATGTGATACATTATATTGCATATTCCGTAAAAACCATTGGATCTAGCGATACATCCCAGTACTTTTGACGGTTCTATAGAGAGGATTGTGTGAAGTCAGGCGCTCTTTGGGGTAGACCAACCAACCAGAAGAACATTCTCCAGGACTTTTTGACTTTTTTATTCCTGTGTTGTAATTTGTATTTCTATGAATATCTCAGTTGCCAGATACCCTTGCTTACTCAAATAGTCTCTTAACTTCTATTCTACATTTTTCTTGGCCGGGGTCCCACCAAGATGTTTTCTTGTTATCAGATTTCCTTCTTAGTGTTTTTTTTTTATTCATAGTCAAGTTAAAAGTGTAGATTATGTCCTCATCCTGACTCACGATGTCCTCATGAATGTTCGTCATGGAAGAAATATAACTAAATTATGCCTGTTAATCTGTTTGGTTTGTAAGACGTTATCACGACAGGCATTCCCTGAACATGTGATAGTCTAAATAAATCATTATTTTCAAACAGGAAGTTAAATTTGCATTCATCTGCTGAAAATTATTAGTGTCAAAAAGCTTGAATTTATTTCTACCACCATATTCATTGTATTCTCCCACAATGTTTCATAAAATTGTAGCTTCCATATCTTCAGCATTGCCACCAGCAATTAGACTAATTAGAGTATCTTCAATATCTTTGTTCCATTTCGAAATCTGGACTGTGAATAGCATAGGGAAATAAAGTCTCTAGGGTGTTTCTGAATAACAATGAAAAAATGTAGGGGTGATGAAAATATGGTGGGTATTTGGTATAAAATTTTTTGCAAAAACTCCCTGTGGAAAAGTTACACCCCTTCGAAGATTAACAAAATGAATTGTTTCTCTTTTTTATTTTCCCTGTATATTAAAAGTCTTCAAGAAAGGTATTAGATTAGAATGGGTGATCATTATCAAGTAAATATAGGAAAACTTGGTGCTTTTTGAAACATCATTGCATTTTTCTCATAAATGCTTAAGCTTTCGAAAATACTTGTAGAGATAAAAAGGTTAGTAACTGAATTGGGCTTTTCAGCTATGTTTTTTTATTAGGATAATCTTTATCCATAATAAGTTGGAAGAAAAGATTTCTTAGGAGTTGACTATTTCAACCCCTTCCAAGCATACTTCAGGGTAGAAAAAATTCCAAAATGTGTAGTTTTATTAACAAATAATACCTATTTACCAAGTTTCGTATCTTTAGCTTAATATACAGAGAAAATAAAAAATAGATAATTTTTTTTTTTGGTAGCCTTCGGAGAGGTGTAACTCTTCGGGGGGGAGGTTTTTCAAATACCCACCCACAGTACCCACCTTAATTTTCACCACAGAATCACCCCTTACATTTTTTCGGTGTTAATAGATACACCCATAGAACACAGAACCCATAGACTCATAGACAAGATATAACGTAAAGGACGCTATTAGCGTTAGCGCATGACGTAATTTACGAACGGATAAGGTTATGGCCGTTATTTGTTACGTTATTTCTCAGTTCAGTGTTCAGTAATTTATTTTCTGTGTTGGCGGCCGAGTGGATTACAATTTACAATCTTAAATCTTGATTCCAGAACAAGAGCGCCAAAAAAAATGTTGTTAACAGAAATGAATCAAAATTAATGTATCTCTGGAAGATGCCAGGAGTGCAGAAAAAGGTAATATTATTACCTTCTCAATTTCTTCTGTTTTTAAAATAAATCTTAGTCCGTAACCCGAAATACTTGTAACTGTTTCAGACAGTGCATTCGCTGGGAAGCTTTTCAAAAATGGTCTACAGCAGAATACAAATTCTGGTTATAACAAAAACCAAGTGATGAAACGCCGACAACAAAGAAAATACGGTTACTGAAAATACAACTGATGTCAACAGAGCTTATACTGTGGCATTCGAAGAATTTGAAGGTATATATGGGAACTATTATTTCATTTTGCTCTCATATAAATAATTGTTCTTATTCATCTCTACCTTCAGCTTACATTTTACTATTATTGGAAAATATCGTAAAAAGGACAATGAGTTCAGTAGTAGTAAAGTTTTACCCAAAAACTGGAATAAAGTTTCTCCTGAAATATATAAGGATATATAGTATCCGGACCTCAACGTACCTCCAAATTGTGAACTTTGAAAAAACTTATAAAGCTATAACAGACTACGATAACAAGTCTGCCATTGACTGACGCAATTGGCAGTTTTTTGAAGTAAATAAAAATAAATTCCTTTTGTTATGACATGTGTGAAACATCATATCTGAAATTTTGTGATCTTCCATGTTTCGGTGGAACGGAAACACAAAATTGTGGATGACGTTCAAGCTGGAAATCTTAAAATTCACACATATATCTTAATATAACAAATACATTACAGATAATGAATGACATTTTCTTTGCAAAGACATGCAGTAAGCCTGCAGCCGTTGCATCTACAACTGGTCCCGTTATACTAAAGGTGTAATTACTAGGAAAAATATTAAGACACAAAGAGGAGCACGAAGAAAGCAGGAAAAATGACACCGAAAAATAATGTAAATGGCTAAGAATTGGTTGAAGTAATCTAAATCACGAACACAAAATAATTTTTTATGAGGAATTATAAGAATAATTTATTCATGATTTTTTCTGTATATCATGACCCAAGATTTAAATTTTATTATTTTTCAGAGATTATTACTTGTAATTTGTACGTGCAAGTGATTTAAAAATACACAATCATATTTATTTATATATTGTTTCATTTAAAAATTGAACGTTTTTCTTTCACAAATATGAATAATACTTTTGACTAAAACGAAATGTATATTATAATGGCAAAAATTAGCCATTTGCTAGAGTGATAAATATCTTCTCTCTCTCTCTATATTGTTTCATTAAATTCTTCAAAACGTAGCATGACAAGTACTTGTGTTTTAAGTGAAAACCAGTAATTGGATATAAATTACATTGCACATTCCATAGATGCATAATGTATCGTAACCATTATATGCTTTCTATTGTCTATGCTTATCAGTTGTATGAAGTCAAGGCGCTTTGGCTATCCAATAGGATCTTGATAGATCTGCGGACCCATCCTTTTTCAAGTATTAGCTTCGCGCAATGATCAATGGCGAAAGACAGTCACGAAACTACCTAGGCTGATGGATACACCCTCAGCAATTTTGCAACCGCTGACTGCCGCTCCCACCCCTTGTTTGGTAGCGGAGACATCTGTGAACCAACGGGCCCTCAAGCAGTGGGTGTCCAGCGATAGTCCAATCGTATCTGCTGGGAAACACTATACAGTGGGTCCACTCTGTGTAGGTTTTGGTTGCAGATATGTCATAGTGCATCACTTGTCATATTGAAAAATCTGTATGTCGTCATCCAGGCCATCTCCTGATCACTTGGTTAAGAGTGGCAAGGTCTAGAATGCGTTCCTGAACTGTAGTAAGACTGGAGCGAAAGGCTCCCATTACCAGCATTCACGTAGATCCCTCAAATTTCACGAACTTATATTGACATAGCACATTTGAATTGCATTCCCACCAAGCAATACTGCCATAAGTAATTTGTGGTCGTATCATCCTATCCACATATAGCCAGTAGAGCAATTACGAAGCCAGTCCCCATCTTTTTCCAAAAGTCCAATGGTATGACCATTGACAGTGCTTAGCCTTGTGAATCACCCTTTCCAGTTGTTAATTCCTGTTAAGCTTTCTATCTAGGACGATATACCCAGATTTCTAGCCTCATCCAGAAATGGTATGTGAATTCCATTAAGAGTGAGGAATACATATTCAGCTCCTTTTGTGAATTGAATGGTCAAGGTCTTATGCATGTTCACTTTTAACTGTTCCCCCTCACACCAGCCTTGTGCTGTTTTGCTTGTGATTTCCGTTAACAGGTTTTCTTCCTAATGGACAGTTTTCTTCATCATACGTCAAGTTAATAGTGACTAGTCACTAGTCCTCAGCTTGTCTCAAGATCCCCTCAGTTGAGTTCGTCACGGAGGAAATGTAACTTAATTATATAAGTTACTTTGTTTCTTTTGTATGTTGTTATCACATCAGGCATTCCCACAGCTTCATTTCCAACACCATATTCATTATATTCTCCGATAATGCTCCTTAAAAGTGTTTGCTCTAAATCGGTTTTCAGCATTGCCACCAGCAATTAAAATATCTTCAATTTCTTGTTCCATTTAGCTATCTGGACTGAGAATATCCTAGAGAAAGTCTCTAGTGAACAAAAATGAAAAATATAATAATACCTATTCCTTTTTCATATGAGATTATGAGAATGATGGAAAGTATCGAAACGAAAAACTATATAGGTTAGTTTTTAGTTTACAAATATAAATATCTATGGTTTACTTAAATAGCGTAACGTTAATTCTGATCCGTTTGCCATATCACTAAAATAAAGCACAGAACGTTATTCACGTTATTTAAATAGCGCATCACCGCTATTTGATAACGTGACAGTTATACGCACTTGCCATATCTCTCTATTGTTTGAAAATATTACGTAAATATTAGGCAATCCAAACCACGTGACCCAATATGGCGGTTTGTTGGCACACAAACAATTAACTTGTTATGGTCGTTGACTATTTTATAGTGTTTATTGACTTTTTCCGGAGCTTTTCTGCTGTGTAAAATACTGAAATGAAGAATGAATATCTGAAAAGACTATTGTTGAACAACAGAGACTTTGCTGAACGGTAGGTTCGAAAAAAAGCACCTTCATCATGTGTTTACATTTCATTTTATTACAGGTATATAATAAAGATGGGATTAATTAACGGCTTAGATCCTTTCACATTGAATGTTTCTGATTTGGGTAGTGGATAATTCAATTGATGGTGTTCCTTCAATCTTATATATGGATATTGCAACGTATTTGGTGTATTATATACCACAACGTACAAGACATACATGAATATTTGCGAATGCACAGTTCTTGTCTAATAGCACAAGCTGGAATGATTACTTTTAAAAAACACACAGTTGTTACTACCAAATACAAGTGCAACTATTCATCTCACAGTCGCTTTTTTGTGATTTTGTTATATGGTCTCCAAATATTTGTTTAGTACGAATGATCTGGAAATATGGGAAAAGAACTTAGAAAGTGCAAAGAAATTTCATTCAGAAGTTATTATGCCAGGACTGATGGTAAAATATTCCACATCTGAAGAGGGTACAGCTGAATTTATTCACTATTGCATTTGCAACGGCGGATGATGGACGTTCGATGATAAAGTGTGATGGGAATGACTGTCAAATAGAAGATTTCATTTTGATTATGTATGACCAGTTGACACTCCTGATGGTACCTGGTATTGTAATAAATGTGATGAAAAGGTCTGGATTTTTATAAAAATGGAATAGATTACGTAAAAAATTCTTGATTTTTGGCGCTCTAGTTCCTCGGAACTGAGTGCTTATCAATTTGTCCAAATGTCTGTATTCTCAGAAAAGTTTTACATTTCGGAACCGAACATGAAGTAAGAGATCTGAGATTAGTGAGACTGCTTTTCATCCATAGACATAGATATAACTCTCGAACGGAATGAGGTATGTAGTTGAAATTTTCAGAGTAGGTTAGGGAGATGAATATGTCGGTTAAGTTCGTTATTGGGCAAAATTGACCAGATTTAATTCGATTTCTTCCATGGTGCAGTTCTCATTCTCAGATTGCTCATTTAATCTTGATAAATAAACTATTATTTGAATTGAATTTCCTTTATGATGCAGTTCTATCATAAGAATACATTGATATAATTCCCAACTTTGAGAAACCAATACTTCCGGAGATAAAATTTGTCTGTTTGAACTAAACGCCAGAAAGCTCCTGTCCACAGGGCTTGAACCCATTTTTTATCTAACAATAAAGCATGTGTATGAAAAAAGTGTTAGCAGAGGTTAGTGTAACGGAGTACCATATCATTTGATATATGATACTAGAGCTTAGGGAAGAAACCTCAGCAAAAAAACCCTATCTCCCCGTTAGTGTTGTGATTTATGAAAATTGAAATTGTTAACAAAATATTTATATTAATTAATTATTAATTTTCGAACACAACTCAAAGCGAAAAATGCATCCGAAAACATCCCGTTGCCTTGACAACACATACAATACAAACCATAGACATAGAATAACATGGACTGGCCCTCACGCCTCACGTAACTTTATCACACAGTTCGTTGCGGAATACATTAGAGAGAGAGAGAGATGTTTTGAGGGATAGAATAATTAAAGGCATATAATGGTATAAAAGCAATGGTGTTATTGGGGTATATTGGAAAATTTCGATTTTTAATTGATTATTTTGAATGAGTACCGAAAAAGCTGAATGAATTACAGTAAGGAAATTTATGAGAAATATTTTCAGATTATAAGCACAGTTATCTGTGTTATAAGTATCAGAATATTCAGAAACGACTCTCGGATTTGAATGAAAATGTTTTGCCTTTAACTATTCTGTCTACAAATCACCAAAACACATACACAATACACGAAACCAAACAATACAATAAAAGAAAAGTCAAAGGATAAAGGAAACCAATGTTTTATATTCTGTGGTTTTGCCAATCGCCAAATTATAAGAATATATTCATATACCGTGGTTTGCCTTTAACTATTCTGTCTTTTTTCAATGCTGATTTCAATCTCTTCAAGCTCTTTCACACAACCAGTCCATGTTATTTGATGTCTATGATTCAAACAGGTAAACTTCAAAGTGTCACAAAATGTTGCATTTCGGTGAATGCTCAATACAGATGATCGAGGAAAATATAATAAAAAATGAGCCAAAAAGTACCACATGTTCATGGATTTTTTGTGAGGCCAAAGTATATATTCTGGTCAAAGAGACGTCTGTAGGTGTCCTGGGGAAAATATTAACTGACTGGGCATTCAATAGGTGCAAGCAGATGGTGAGGAATATAAGGACTTTACAGTCCAGACAATCTGGAATGTCACTGCAAAATTACTGATGGAAAAATATTACATTCGTGAAATATTCCAATGAATTACACTCGTGCATAAAAATGACCAGATAATTTTACATTCAAGCCTGTTATCTTATGTTATTTTCATATTTTGCCGAAATATGAATCATGCAATTTTTAGATAACTCGCTTTCTTGCAAAATTATCGGTAATTTTTATGCACTTGTGCAATTATAACCGACAATTGACGTGTGTTGAAACCACAAAACGAAAAATATATCTAGAAACAATGCGGGAATGTGTTCATTACACCACTGTTTACGTTTCTCTTCCCTGCCGTTCGATATCTCACTTATCCTTGACATATACAGTTTCTACGTTGTTTGTTTTGTTGTTTTCGAGGGTTGTACCTATTTGTTGAATACGTCGAATTTTTCAAAAGAAGAAGCTACCCCTCTGTCTATACCTGTTCTATATATGATTTTCAAAATATTGACAAATTATATGTTATAGCTGACGGTGAGTTCAGATTACACAACTCTAACCACTCGACAATGATTCACAATAATTAAAGCGAATAATAGAAGAGAGAAGAAATGTTTATTTGTATTTTAGATGTGAATGTTAATTTTTTCATAATTTTCGTGTGGCCTGATGATGGCTTAGGGCTGAAATCGATAGCCAACGGAATGTTTTTTTAAATAGTGTTTTTTTCATTGATCTTTATTAGTTTCTTGTAAAATTCCTTTGCTCTCAATAGTTGAGATGAAAGAAATGGTGGTCTGAATATCTCCTAACAGTTTGGGTGATTATTTTTAAAGATATACGTCAAGTTTGACGGTGAGTAATATTTAAATATGTTTTGTGATGTTGAAATTGGTTTTGGTATAGTATATTCTAAAACAAGTTGCAGAATGGGCTGATAGTCAAACACGAATGCGAAATTCGAAAACGAGTATTAGACGATATTTTCTCTATTTCAGGCAAGTTTTGTAAAATACTGTTGAAATTTAATGGAAAATTAGGATTATACATCCTAGTGACTTTTGTATTGTATCTTGGCAGTTCGTGTGACTGTTACGAAAGTTGACAGATCACGGAATTTGAATTGTACGTAGAGCAAGGAGATCAGATATAACTCTAGTACCTTATTTTTTGATGAAAATAAAACCTTTCCTCTCAACAATTATTTCACCTTATCCAGATTATCTTATATTGACAATAATTGACGTGTGTTGAAATTTGATAGGATCGAATGTCCGTGCTGACTACCACAAAACGAAAAATATAACTAGAAACAATGCAGGAATGAGTTCATTCCAGCACTGTTTTTAGTGCTGGAAGGAACTCCTTACGATACTGAAATAGAGAAAATTAATTTACGTGATGATTTCAGATTGAAATTAGTTACCTAATATAGTTTTGCACGCCATTTTTGTCAGAAAGTCATGGGGTACCTACTTTGTGTTTGATTATTTCGATTGCTACTAATTTTTCTGCTATAGGTATGTGAATTTAATATTGGAGTTCTTCTGAACGAATCAGGGAAAATTTTCGAGGGATTGTGTGCCGTGTGTTTCTAGGCTTCAATGAATTCCGATTAAAAAAAAAAATTGGTTCAAGCACTGACGTGAAGTCAGAAGCTTTTGCGCGTATGTTCTATTGTCCATGCTTCTGTATTGGACACCCTTAATCGAATTTACCATGGTTAATTATGTCGTCCATTCTCCTGTATTGGACACTCTTACTTCGAATTTACCACGGTAAATTCGAATTAAGTGTCCAATACAGGAGAATGGACGACATAATTAACCATGGTAAATTCGATTAAGGGTGTCCAATACAGAAGCATGGACAATAGAACATACGCGCAAAAGCTTCTGACTTCACGTCAGTGCTTGAACCAATTTTTTTTTCGTGATTTTTTTTTAATTTTCTGGAGGCGCGGTTCTTAAAATTTTTTTTTTCGTCATTTTTTTCAAATTTTCTAGGAGTACGGTTCTTACAGAATTTTAAACACGTCTTTGTGTTGATTTTCTACTACTAGTTACCAAGCTTCAATTCAATCGAATATTTATTTTTTGAGTTATCAAGGAAACAATATTCCAGGTGGATATAACTCGGAAACCGTTAAACCGATTATGCCCAAAAACGAACTCAACTCTTCCTTTCGGATACGCAACCTACCCTGAAAATTGCAAGTCCCTATCTCCTTTGGTTCGAAAGTTATCGAGGCAACGGTCACCCATCTACTGAACTCACACAAGAATGCTCGAATCTCCAACAATATTCAACCGATCGTATTAAAACTTGAAACTTGGCAGTAGAGTTAGGTAAGGAACGCTCTTGCAGAATTTCAGCAATTTCAAACGTATAGTTACTGATATATAGAATTTTTTTTTTTTATTTTCAATGATTTATTAAAAATTTTCTACAGATGCTATCCTCACCAAATTTCGCAAACATTTTCGCGTTGGCATTCTTCATCTAACAACCATGTTTGAATTCAATCGGTTCAGTATTTTTCGAGTTAATGAGGAACAAAAAACCACCAAATTTCAGAAAATTTCAGATGGCCTTAACTCTGAAACCGTTTGGTCGATTATACTCAAAAACAAACTCAAATGTGGCATTCATATGCACAACATAACCTGAAATTTTCAAGCCGCTATCTCTTTCCGTTCTCAGGTTATCGTGACAAAAAAAATATTTTTTAATAATTTTTTTAAAATTTTCTAGCCATACGATTCGCCCAAAATTTCACAAACGTGCTTAGGTTCATGTTCTAAAACTACTCACCAAGTTTCAATTCGATCGGATTTATATTGGTTGAAAACAAAATTATTACTCGGAAACCACTGGGCCCATTAACGAACTTGTCCGTCGTATTGCGATGCGCCACCCACCCTGAAAATTTCAAGTCGCTAGCTCTTTTCGTTCTCAAATTATCGTGGCAACGGACGGCCGGACGGCCGGACGGCCGGACGGACAGAATCAAATTTGACCTCGGATTCTTCATCGGGGAGTCAAACTTGATCGTTTGAGACCAATTTCGTCAAAAAATTCGAAAGTTACAGACGTTTGGGCAAAACTATAACGCGATGTTCCCCAGAACATACGCGCAAAAAGCTTAAGTACTGTTAATTTATATCCCCAGATTCGTACAGAAACTACTTTATTTTGCAAAGTAGCATGTGTAACACTTGTTTCATTGTCCGTAGTTTTTGGCTGGTGTGAGAAACTTGCTGCTACGTTTTTTTGTGAGGTTGCATGCATAACATGTGTTAAGTTGAAGCTATTATTGGATTGAGATGAAAATCATCCTTACTGAACCACCTCAATATTTTGATATTTGATGTTGATCTGGAACTGATACCTACTTCACCTACACCGTATCTGGAGAGATCGTGAGTTTCAGTTGGAAGAACCCATATTCATCACCTGGAGAGATCCTGATCATCGATCAGGAAGAATACCTTAATTTTCCCTGGAAAATCTGAGCTGAAGTGTATTCTTTGTGATCAAAGGATTTTTTTTTCATTGAATCTTTAAAAACCAGTTGTATCAATTATCACTCTATACCCCAGGAAGCATAAGTGTATTGTTCACCTCCCAGCTAGACTGGCAGACATCTAAAGTGAGGTTCAGCGTTCCACTGTTCGAGAAAATACAAGTCTGGCCTCAAGTTTCCTTTTCATGTATTTTGTTAAATAGAGAAAACAATTTTTCAAATTGCTCATTTGAAATTGACCATATTTGGCTAAATACCAATAAACCACTCAATGAATAATTGTCAAAAAATTCAAGAAGCACTGATGTGAGGTCAGTCGGCTTCGCGTTCATTTATGATATCATTCAATTCAGATTGGCCAACAAAAAAAGCGCGCCAAAGCAGGCTGGCCTCACGTCAGTGCTTAAACCAATTTTTTTTATCCAGTTCCTGTATGATAGGTCTCAACTAGGTATAGAGCTCATCACATTTTTAATTCATTCGGAAAGCGTTTCATCCTTTCCAAACAACAAAATTCTGGATCATTGACGTTTTTTACCCATCTGAAATTGTGTTGAACAAATTTCAGAAATTCAATAATTGGACGTCGGTCCACTTCTATATCGCGATGATGCCTGTTATGGGAAAAACACGGAATTGCCGTGTTCATTCGCAAATAAACAAGCACCGGATGTACGTTTTCAAAGAGAGTTCTCGATTTCAATAGGAACGGTTGATGTTTTCAAACGAAGCTAGGGATGGGCGTTATAGAATCTAACCGTTAGCATAAACCGTTCGTATGTGTAGGTGTAATAGACTAAGAACTGAAGAATCGAACACTGAAAAGATGTCTTTATGGATGAAAAAGCTTTGGATTTGCCTGTAAAATCCAATCAAAAGTGATTGAAATACGTATTTCCATTCAGAATGTTTCAAATTTTAGAAAGCTATTTTTCCGTTTGTCTTCAAGAAGATACGAAAACCAGTGGAAAAATGCGGTGAAAACATTTATGTAATCCCCACTGGAATGTTCACATTACAGATCACGTTCACGAGACTTATGTGAAGATGACAAATGTCAAGATGACATATTAAATTATAACGTAAATTTTAAGGGCTTATTTTTTGGCACCCTTGTTCCTCAGAACAGAGTGCTTATCAATTTGCCCAAATATCTGTCAGTCTGTAAGTACATCCTTAGAATGTGTGCGTTTTCTGTGCAGGTTTCACCACTGACATAACATGTGGAGTAATAATTACGAAAGGTTATTCACAGGAACAGGATATTGAAACCAATAATATTGCCTTTTTTAAAACAGATGGCTCCGCTAACACCCAAGGGGTGGGAGCGGGAGCCAGCGGATTTACAATTGCTAGGGGTGAATCCATCAGCCAGGGTTTTGGGACTGTTTTTCAAGCAGAAATTCTCGGCATTGATCACTGCACGAAGCTCATACTTGAGAAAGGATCAATCAAGATCCTATCGGATAGCCAAGCTGCCTTGAAGGCCTTGACTTCATTCAACTACAAATCCCTGCTTGTGTAGGATAGCCGGACTACACTTGCTGAACTTCAAGATCTCTGCAGGCTGCAACTCTTAAAGCATAAAGGGCTTCCATGAGGCTCATTGGACCTGAACCGACCTGTGGTATCTCTCTCAGGACAGCGGGGAGGACAAACAACAATGGTTTGACCAAAAGGTCCAGGAACTCTGAAGCAGCATACCTGGACACAGACATGCTCACTCCAAAATTACTGGCCCATCAGCTGAAAGAGCCAGATAATGGATCAGATTCTCTAGGGTAGACCTGATAATCCTAACAGCTGTATACACGGACCACTGTGGCCTCAGAAAACATCTTATTACGCCTGGTTTGACTGAGGACTCCAAATGCACACTATACCTGGAGGCAGTGTTGACAGAAATGCAGAATTTTCTTCAATATGCAGAATTTTAGCCTCCAAAAAGAGCTGATGAAGAAAAGAAGAATATTTCAGGGAAACCATTAAAATATGAAGAATTTTTGAAATTCTCATATTTTTGGAACAATTTTACTCATTTCGTATGCGTTCTGACATTTTCGGTAAAATGGTTTAGCTACGACTTGAAATTATCGGCCTCGAGATGGTCTTGCAGTAGCAAAATAAAAATATTGCAGTGTGAAACAGGTTAAACTGGGGATTGGGCCGAATGAGGAAGTTTTCAACATTACTAAAATAATATTTCGGGGGGGGGGGGGGGGGGTTGAACCCTCAAAAACCCCCCTGGCTACGCCCTTGGTATGTAGGTACTCCAAAATGACGTTACACACCACTGCAGAAATATGAAGAATTTTTGAGGATAAATTGAAGAAATTTGATAAAAAGAATCTGGCAACACTGCCTGGAGGGCGACGAGACTATCGAACACAACATGTGTGACTGCCCCGCTGGGGACCGGATCAGATTTGAGGAACTAGGAGTCCACAAACTGAGACTGAGGGAACTGGACAAGTTCTCACCCACCAGACTCATATCCCTTATCAAGAAGCTTGAGCTTGCGGGTGAAGTATAGATTATAGGTGTGCCACAATAGACCGATTGGTCGCAGTGGAGTGGCGGGTTTCGTCTGCCCAACACAATTCATATAATAATCCATCAGAATCCTCTCAAATTCCGCACCTACCTTCGAGTCACATTTTATAATCGAGTACCGAATTTCAGCTCGATCGACTTCGTATGAGGCATGAATAGACAATGGAACAGGCGCACAAGAGCTTCTGACTTCACGTCAGTGCTTTCTAAGAATAATTTTTCAGACTTGGATTACAGTAAATTCGAGATTAGGATGAATTGTTCGACATCCAAGTATGGAGAGTGATGTTTTCACAGTAAATTTCCTGAAATATTATGATACTTCTGGTTTGGAAAAAGTTTTCGATCTTTTCAGATGTCAGGGTTGTCGTTTACATGCTGACGTCCTCATTTACTTCAGTAGAAATGGTTTGTGCAGCTGGAGATAGAGAGACTCTCTAATTTTGTCCAGGGCGTATTTCCCGATATTCAAGTATGAAAAGTGTTCCCGAAGAGAACTTCCGTTATGGTTTTAAAGGACGTTTTAGAAAGAGTTGACAATTTATTTTCCTTAGATTTCCAGAGTTCCAGAGTTGTCGTATACATGCTGATATCCACATAATGTTACAGTAGGCAGTTTTCAACTGCTGTGTTCTCGAATGTACAGAAAACAATAGCCTCGAAATCATATTTTCATTCAATTAATTCTACTCCCATAGTCTTGAAAACTCTAAAATGCGTTCGAACAGTTTTTGCGCATTTGTACTAGGGCGCTATAATTTTGCCCAAATGGATGCAATCTTGAAAGTTTCATGTTTTCATGGTTTCATGTGGAAATGCACCGGTTGAACTTGTTAATGGACGATAATCCGCCAAATGGTTTCAGAGATATGCTCAATTGAAAATTGGTCTGTAAACAATGGATATCTCCAACAATATTAGTAGCGGTCGATTTTGAATATAGAAGCTGGCTATAAAATTAGGTCGTTAATGATCACTCAATATTTCAACAGTATCTGACAGATAGTTTCTGAGATACAGAAATTTTTGTTATCAATTTTTTTTTATTTTCTATTAATATGATCCTAACGAAATTTTGCACAATTGTCTGTGTTGGCATTTTTCAACTATCTACCAAATTTCAATTCCGTCAGAGAAGTATTTTCCGAGTTATTGATGGGAAACCAACATCTTAGGATGGTTATAACTCAGAGAACACTTGGCAGATACCGGCGCATTTGGACTCCAAACCTATCCTGCAAATTTCAACCCTGTAATTCATTACGTTCCATCGTAACCGCGCTGATGGCTGAACGAACAGAATTAAATTTGACCTCACATTCTTCATTAGTGAGTCGAAGCCGAATGATACCATTTTCGGCAAAAAAGTCGAAGATTACATACATTTAGGCAAATTGATAGGCACTATGTTCAGGGGAACAAGCGCGCCAAGAATAACAGTTTCCATAACGTTCAAGCACTGACGTGAAGTCAGGAGCTTTTGCGCTCATGTTCTATTGTCCATTCTCCTGTATTGGACACTCTCAATCAAATCGAATTTACCATGGACAATAGAACATACGCGCAAAAGCTCCTGACTTCACGTCAGTGCTTGAATCAATTTATTTTTTCGTAATTTTTTCGAAATTTTCTAGGGGTACAGTTCTTACAAAATGTTACACACACGAGGCTGCTCGGATCTCCAACAATATAGATCCGATCGTGTTCAAACTTGAAACTTTGTAGTAGAGTTAGGTTTTGACGGCTCTCGCAAAATTTCAGCGATGTCAGAGGATTAGTTTCTGATATAAATAATTTTTTTCAATGATTTCTTGAAAATTTTCTAGTGATACGAAGTTTTTTTCAGCTTTCTACAACTAATAAGCATGTTTGATTTGGATCGGTTTGGTATTTTTAGAGTAATTGAGGAAATAACAACCAAATTTCAGATAGGTATAACTCCAAAATCGTTTGGCCGATTATGCCTATAAACAAATTCAAATGTTACACTCGTCTGCGCAACCTACCCTGAAATTTTCAAATCGCTTTCTCTTTCTGTTCTGAAGTTATTGTGAGGTAGGTACATAATATCTTTTCGTAACTTTTTCAACATTTACTAGTGCTACAATTGTCACACACGTCTTTATGTCAATATTCTACAACTAGATACCAAGTTTCAATTCGATCAAGTCTGTATTATTTGAGTTATCGAGAAAATAATATTCCAGATGATTAAGACTCCGAAACCGTTGGGCTGATTATGCCCAGCAACGAACTTAACTCTCCCATTCGGATGCGCAACGAAGCCTGAAAATTTTAATTTCCTACCTCTTTTCGTTCGAAAGTTATCGAGGCCAGCATCCAGATACTGAACTTATCCAAGGCTGCTCGGATATATATATCCGATCGTGTTCAAACTTGGAACTTGGCGGTAAAGTTAGGTTTTGAAGACTTTCGCAAAATTTCAGAGATGTCGGGTGAACCTTTTCTGATATATAGAATTTTTTTCAATGATTTTCAATTATTTTTTTTTAATTTTCTAGTGATACGATCCTCGCGAAATTTCGCAAGAACATTTGAGCCGGCATTGTACAAGTAGTAACCAACTTTGAATTGGATCGGTTCAGAATTTTTCGAGTTATTGAGGAAATAAAAACCAAATTTCAGAAGGGTATAACTCCAAAACCGTTTAGCCGATTGTTTCTATTACCTAACAAACACAATTATCGCATTCAGATGCACAACCTATCCTGAAAATTGCAAATCGCTATCTCTTTTCGTTCTCAGGTTATCGTGACGTAAATAGTATTTTTTGATAAATTTTTAAAAATTTTCAAGGTAAATGATTCTCAGAATTTACAAACGTCTTTGTATTCTACAACTTACTACCAAGTTTCAATTCAGTTGGATCTGTATTGGTTGATGACAAAATCATTTATCGGAAACCGTTGGGCAGATTATGTCCATTAACGAACTTATCCGTCGTATTGGTACGCGCCGCCTACACTGAAAATTTCAAGTCACTATCTCTTTCCGTTTTCAAGTTATCGTGGCAACGGACAGAATCAAATTTGACCTCGAATTCTTCATCAGTGAGTTGAACCTAGTCGTTTGAGACCATTCTCGGCAAGAATTTCGAAAATTACAGACATTTGGGCAACATGATAACGCGATGTTCCCCAGAACATACGCGCAAAAATCTCTTTACCCATCCCTATCCGTCTCTTGCGATTTTCGCGAGCGCACGGCCGTGTGACTGGGAAATGCAGCGGGTTCAACAACGACACTGTTTACAGCTTTCCTGTTGTGAAGTATCGGCATAAAAATCTCCAGAAATTGCGCCTCTATAGACCCTTTCTCTACAGACAATGGGTAATGATGTTTATCTCGTTTCTGGATTTTTTTGTGAGAGAGATTATCTTCCAATTATGGGTGAGTGTCCAGGGAAGTATCTGAAAAATGAAAGAATGTCAGAATGCAAGCAGATCAATAGCAATGGTGAAAATTTTTGCTACATGGTTTGAAAATTTCAAGGTCTAGCAAAGGGTGATTTTTCAAGATTTATCTTCAGTGAATGAATTCAAATTATTTCAGAAATCAAGAAAGTTTAGCAACTTTTCATTAACACCCTGTATAAAGCAATCTTGATTCCAGTACAATGAGAAATACACCCGCACCATTCCCTTACTTTCAACATGTCATTTCACTAAAAAGTATACCGACATTTCCGAAATACAAAATGCAACCGAACCAAATGCCTAAACTACTCCAAGTGGTTTGCAGGTTAGTTCATAAAATATTTTTTTTATGATATTAATCATTCTTAAATCACTTAACGTACGTATCATATGAAAGAAGATATTGATCAGGAACATATCGGAAATAAGTCTGACGGACTCAAATTGTACTGAGTAAATCTGAATAATTTGTCCGAAATGGGATTCACTTTTTCCGAAATTGGTTTTACTTTTTCCGAAATTGGTTTGACCTTTTCTGAAATTGATTTTACTTCTTCCAAAATTGATTTTACTTTTCCGAAATAGAACTTTAGAAGGTATAGAATCATATAGAAAGTATGGAGTAACCAGCTGCGGAGAAGTATAGGATGGAGGACCTATCTCGTGGACTTAAAAACTGAAAATGTTTCTACATACATGAACTATGAACATTTCAGTGCTAATTTCGAGAATTTTGTGTGATACTCTAGATGATTCCGAAGTCTTAAGTATAAAAGAATGTTATAAAGGAACTATCCTTCCCAAATTTGGAAAAATACGTGTGAAACATTATATATTTCCCTGCATTTTACGAAGGTATATAAATATATTGGATACCAATACACGTCATACTCCTAGGAGTATTTGACAAAAAATCATATGTCAAATATCAGGATTTGGATCAAATTTATACAATTTAAATATTGGTCCTTCGAGCTGGATTTCCGAAAATGGTAATAATTTAATTTCAACATATTTCCGTCTGCTACTCTCTCAGGTAGAAACAAATAGATCGGAAGGAACCTCCCATTCCCCTATCAACATTTAAATCGTTTTACAACGTGATACATTACGGCGCGATCATAAAAAAAGGCATCGACCCGTAATCTCTTCGTTCGTCCAAATTTGCCAGCAGAAGGAAAACATTCACGTCATATTCGCCACTTGGTGATACATTGAAGGATGTCCTTGTTCCTCACGAATTCTTATGGCCCGCGAGGGACGCCAAACGTTCAGAAATTCAGGAAACTGCAATTTTCCGCGCTTTCCACGAATTCAGAACGGCAATGAAACTTCCGCCGAGAAATAGAATTAGGAGTTACCTTTCTATTACCTTGGAATAGTGCGGGGGTGGCGGGGACTGGAATTGCAGCTCGGTTTATGATACGGCGAAACTTAGAAGGAAATTAAGTTTCTTATCTGTGAAACTCTTGCTATTATTGTTGCGAAAATGAGGGTTTCTTCGCTCTGGGTGTCCGTGATTAAAGCACCTTTCTTTTTGATATGGCCTTAGAATCGGCATAGGGAATACGAGTATACCATATATTTAACAGCAGATACTTCACGCTAAGGAAAACATATTGTGGATCAGCTATGAAAGTTTATCATGAAGTAGGACGGGTAAAATAGAAAACCAAATAAATGAATATGTTTCTTCCGTGAATTCAGACGTCCATTAAATTCAGAATGGATATTATTAACAAGATTACAGAGAAATGCGCAACCTACCCTAAAAATTGAAGGTCGCTCTATCTTTCCGTTCAAAAGTTATCATGAGATAATAGATATATTTGTATTAAAGTGCGTAAAATGTGTGTTTTTATAATGGCATATGAGAGTGTTGAAATTAAAACGGTCCATCTTGATTTCCGGCAAAACATCAACTACTATGTAAAAAAGTTGAATAACAAAGTTATTATTATTATTATTATAAATATCACAGTAAGCGGCCTAGGCCGATGTAACTGCATTTAACAATTGTTACATTGTGGGAATTAGACCAGGTGTTCACAGCCATCTTAATACTAGAGCATCACAACGGATATCACACATTGGTCAATTAAAGTTGTAGTTAATAAAAATCGGTTCAAGCACTGACGTGAAGTCAGAAGCTTTTGCGCGTATGTTCTATTGTCGATTCTTCTGTATTGGACACCCTTAATCGAATTTACCATGGTAAATTATGTTGTCCATTCTCCTGTATTGGACACTTAATTCATAATTTACCGTGGTAAATTCGATTAAGGGTGTCCAATACAGAAGAATGGACAATAGAATATACGCGCAAGAGCTTCTAACTTCACGTCAGTGCTTGAACCAATTGTTTTTTTGGTGATTTTTTTGAAATTTTCTAGGGGTACGGTTCTTAAAATTTTTTTTTCGTCATTTTTTTCAAATTTTCTAGGAGTGCGGTTCTTACAAAATTTTAAACACGTCTTTATGTTGATTTTCTACTACTAGTTACCAAGCTTCAATTCGATCGAATATTTATTATTTGAGTTATCAAGGAAATAATATTCCAGGTTGGTATAACTCGGAAACCGTTAGACCGATTATGCCCAAAAACGAACTCAACTCTCCCTTTCGGATACGCAACCTACCCTGAAAATTGCAAGTCCCTATCTACTTTCGTTCGAAAGTTATCGAGGCAACGGTCACCCATCTACTGAACTCACACAAGGCTGCTCGAATCTCCAACAATATTTAACCGATCGTGTTAAAACTTGAAACTTGGCAGTAGTTAGGTTATCAAGGCTCTTGCAAAATTTCAGCAATTTCAAACGAATAGTGCCTGCTATATAGATTTTTTTTTCAATGATTTTTTAAAAATTTTCTCTAAATACTATCCTCATGAAATTTTGCAAGAATTTTCGTGTTGGCATTCTACAACTAATAACCATGTTTGAATTCAATCAGTTCAGTATTTTTCGAGTTAATGAGGAACAAAAAACAACCAAATTTCAGATGACTATAACTCTAAAACCGTTTGGCCGATTATGCTCATAAACAAATTGAAATGTCGCGTTCTGATGCACATCCTAACCAAATTTTCAAGCCACTATCTCTTTCCGTTCTCAAGTTATCGTGACAACAAAAATATTTTTTAATAATTTTCTAGCCATACGATTCGCACAAAATTTCACAAACGTGCTTAGGTTCATATTCTACAACAACTCACCAAGTTTCAATTCGATCGGATTTATATTGGTTGAAAACAAAATTATTACTCGGAAACCACTGGACCGATTATGCCCATTAACGAACTTGTACGTCGTATTGGGATGCGCCACCCACCCTGAAAATTTCAAGTCGCTAGCTCTTTTCGTTCTCAAGTTATCGTGGCAACGGCTGGACAGCCGGCCGGACAGAATCAAATTTGACCTCGAATTCTTCATTGGGTAGTCGAACTAAATCGTTTGAGACCATTTTCGTCAAAAAATCCGAAAGTTACAGACATTTGGGCAAAATGATAACGGAAAAATTCGAACGGCACAACTCAGTACACGCATAGCATAATCTATTTCAGCCATTGAAACCTAGTTTTTCGAAAAGTGCTGGGCTAGCCCATTTTATCGATTTTTGAAATATCTTGAGAACCACATGAAATAGAAAGGAAATTTCAATGGCACAAAGCAGCACAAACTTAGCACAATTCAGCACAATTTTTTTTTTGAACATCAAAAAGTGCTGGGCCAACTTCACACACATAGTAGAGTTAGGTTATCAAGGCTCTTGCAAAATTTCAGCAATTTCAAACGAATAGTGCCTGCTATATAGATTTTTTTTTCAATGATTTTTTAAAAATTTTCTCTAAATACTATCCTCATGAAATTTTGCAAGAATTTTCGTGTTGGCATTCTACAACTAATAACCATGTTTGAATTCAATCAGTTCAGTATTTTTCGAGTTAATGAGGAACAAAAAACAACCAAATTTCAGATGGTTATAACTCTAAAACCGTTTGGCCGATTATGCTCATAAACAAACTGAAATGTCGCGTTCTGATGCACATCCTAACCTGAAATTTTGAAGCCACTATCTCTTTCCGTTCTCAAGTTATCGTGACAACAAAAATATTTTTTAATAATTTTCTAGCCATACGATTCGCACAAAATTTCACAAACGTGCTTAGGTTCATATTCTACAACAACTCACCAAGTTTCAATTCGATCGGATTTATATTGGTTGAAAACAAAATTATTACTCGGAAACCACTGGACCGATTATGCCCATTAACGAACTGTACGTCGTATTGGGATGCGCCACCCACCCTGAAAATTTCAAGTCGCTAGCTCTTTTCGTTCTCAAGTTATCGTGGCAACGGCTGGACGGTCGGCCGGACAGAATCAAATTTGACCTCGAATTCTTCATTGGATAGTCGAACTAAATCGTTTGAGACCATTTTCGTCAAAAAATTCGAAAGTTACAGACATTTGGTCAAAATGATAACGCGATGTTCCCCAGAACATAGGTACTCGCAAAAAGATCTACAACTTTTGTATTTACACTTGTATGCTCAAATGTGAAGTTTTTTTGACAGTTGTACAAAAATAATACTTTTTAATAATTTTATTCTTATTTTCTGGAGCTTCACATATGTCGGTGTTCTACAACTAGATACCTACCAAGTTTTATTACACCCATTAACGAACTTGTCCGTCACATTTGGGGGCGCCACCTACACTGAAAATCTCAAGTCGCTATCTCTTTCAGTTCTCAATTTATAGTGGCATCGGCCGTCCGGACAGAACCAAATTTGACCTCAAATTCTTCATCAGTGAGTCGAATCCAATCGTTGGAGACCATTTTCGGCAAGAAATTCGAAAGTGATTAAACTGCTGGAGTTTTCGTCTGAGAACATTGGGGTTTACAGTTGGAGGCTACTATTCCTCCAAAGAATCTCATTGGGAGGGTCCGCGCATGCGTGGATTAAAGCTACGATATCTCCTGAACCACTGGTGTTGGAGAATTGGACTTTTGTGTGAGGGGTGTGTTTTTGAGAGGACTCAGTCACGAGTGGATTGCGCATGCGCAGAGTAGAAGAGGCTCTTTTTGGGTTGTATGGCTTACGTTGGGAGTGGTTTAGGTATAGCAGTAATGGGTTTGGTGCTGAGCCGATATTCTGAGGTTTTAAAAGAAAAGTCCTGATAATTATTTTTACGGACAAGTCACATGCAGCGTTGGTGCCAAGTTGTAGTGTCCATACTTTGTCATTTGAAATTGACAGAGGGCTGAATTAGGCATGCGCATAAGTAAGCTGGTTCTTTATGGTATTGTTTGTGCCAGAATGCAATTGAATTCCGTTGAGTGATCATGGGGATCTGGTGCTGAGCCAACATATAAGTCTTTTGTGTCCCCTTTTTTTGGGAAGAATTTATAAAAAATCATATTTGTATGATCTCCTTGGGGAAGAAGTAGGAGGGTCAGTATAATCATAATAATGTCATTAGCAAGCACGGCAATGCAGATTGACTTCACTATGAAAGAAGTAAGAACGCTAAAAAAGCATTGACGTGGGGCCAATCTGCGTTGACGTGCTTGCTAAAGACATGATTATGATTATACTAACCCTCTTAGGTGTTTCTCAAGGAGAATCCCCACTTCCCAGAAGCTCCTAGGAGCTTGTGCGGATAATTAGTTGCCTTCTTTGTCGACTTTTTTTCTGTATTCTTACGCCAGATTAGGCACAGCACTGTTAATTTCGTCCCGACAGTGAATGGCAGCTGTTGGAAATTTGATTATTTTAGTAGACTGTAATTATTGTGGTATAATTAATTGAAGAGGATTGAAAAATGATTTTATTCGATTGCATGGATTTATTCGTAACAGTTACTCTATGTGGAAGGAATGAAAAATCATAATATGTATTAATTCTCAATATGTTTTATCGAATAAACTAGCATGCGCTGCTCGGCGACGTTGTCGGCTCTTCGAGTTTTCTTTTCTTCACAGTAATTTCCTAACATAGCCCCCGCCATTTGAAGAGTCTTCAAATCGATGGTTCATTTTCTTGGATTGGAAGTGGATGTAAATATCTTGCGGCCCTAGTGATGTAACCTCTCGATGTCTTCACTTCAACTACCCTTGTGATATTGTCTCTGCCTTGGAAAAGTTTTATGATTCTTCCCAAACTCCATTTACCTGGTGGAAGTTTTGAATCGCTGATTAAAACAGGTGACCCTTCTGCGAGATGTGACGTTGTCTCGCGCCATTTGTAACTTTGATGTAGTTGGCTAACGTATTCCGTTGAAAATCTTTTCTAAAAACGTTGATACAATTGCTGTATATGTTCGTACCTTGTGAGGCGATTTGAGGGAATCGTTTGGATATCAGGTTCAGGAAGGGAACATATATTACGATGTATCAGGAAATGGGATGGGGTAAGAGGTTGAAAATCATTAGGATCATTTGAAAGTGCGTACAGAGGTCTGATATAAAAGTGTTATGAACTCTTCATAAGTTAAATGGGAATCTTTCAAAGTTCGCTTAAGATGGAATTTCATTTGCTTTACCGCTGCTTCACAGAGACCACAAAAATTGGGAGTATAAGGAGGAGAGAATTTCCATGAAATGTTGAATTTTGAAGAAAAACTTAGGATTGACGATTCATTTGAACGTAGCATACAATTAATTCTATTAAGTTCATTTCTGGCTCCCTTGAATGTAGTTCCATTATCAGAATAAATATTAGTTGGAATTCCACGACGAGAAATAAATCGTTTCAAACTAGCTAGAAAGCAGTCTGTCGTCATGTCGGAAAGTAATTCTAAATGAACTGCTTTTGTTACAAAGCAAATAAAAACGCAAATGTAACATTTGGTGATTTTATTGCCTCGGCCCTTTCGATCTGCTAAATAATATGGACCCGCAAAATCTAATCCTATGCGCTGAAATGGATATGCTTGATTTACTCGTTCATCGGGTAATGGTAAGTTCTAATATGTTTCAATTTCTAGAGCACCCAATGTTAAATCCCTTGAAAGAGTATTTCTTTTTCAATGAATCTCTTACAATATGCAAAAATGCGCTTTAATTTATGAAAATCTGAAAATTTTGTTATTAACTCTACAACAACATTTGGTTCATTAGTGAATTGAAATATCGATTTTGTAAGTTTTCTCATTTCAGGTACATCTTGCATATTTAAAATGAAATCTGGATCAAATTGATTTTGAAAATCAGTCACTTCAGTATTATATAGAAATTCTGGGCCACCATATATCACAATTTATTAATTTTTCCGTTGATATACCTCTAGATGCCACATCTGCTGGATTGAAATTTGATCGAATATAGTTCCAATTGAGTACATTAGTCAAGGTTTGGATTTGTGTAACTCTGTTGGATACAAATATTTGTAATACATTAGGTTCAGTATTTAACCAATGAAGAACAACTTGAGAATCTGACCAACAAAATATTTCAACGTTTATATTTAGGGATATTTGAATGTGGTTTACTAATTGTGTGCCCAACAGGGCTGCAGATAACTCAAGTCGAGGAATAGACAATGATTTGACTGACGCAACCTTTGTCTTTGAACAAAGCAGACGTACACGCTTATTTCCATAGGCATCTTCACTTCTGATATAAATACAGCATGCATAAGCATGATTAGATGCATCACAAAAACAATGAATGTCTTTGATAGTGAATCCTTTTCCAACATTGTTTCTAGGTATTTTGATTTTATTGATTTAAAAAATTGATTTTTTAATAATATTCCAGCGATCAATGGATTTTTGAGACAATATTTCATCCCATGATGGTTCTGCATAAATATATTTTTGCAGATATGATGACTGGACTGACCAGTCCCAAAGGGTCATATATTTGAAAAATTTCGGATAAAATTTGTCTCTTGCATGGAAATGCTACAAAGTTATTAGAAATTTTGTAGTTCAAAAAATCTTCACTACAACACCATTGAACTCCCAAAGTTTTAGAAGATTCTTCATTACCGAATGTTAAAACTTCCAATGGATTTTCTTCATTAAGATTGAGTTCTGACAAAACTTTCGAATCATTTGATATCCATTTTCTCAATAGTAAATTTGCTGAGGCCAAATGATTATAAAGATATTTCACAGTGGTGGATAATTATTGAAGAGAATTTGATCCTGTTAAAAGATCATCAACGTAAAAATCGTTCAAGATAATTTTGGCAAGCTGTTCTGATATAGTTGAATCACGTGATAATTGTCTGAGACAGTTTATTGCCAAATAAGGGGCACTTGTAGTGCCATACGTTACAGTGTTTAGCTGAAATATATCAATTGGGTCATTTCAAGAATTTCGCCATAAAATGCATTGTAGTGGGCGATGACAAGGATTCATTGATATTTGTCTATACATTTTGGTAATGTCTGCAGAAACAACGTAAGTAAAAATTCTAAATCTACACAAAATATGAAAAATGTCACTTTGTACTTTGGGCCCACAAAATTGCAAATCATTTAAGGACCAACCGCTATCTGTTTGACAGGAAGCGTCAAAAACGACTCTTAACCTAGTAGTCAAACTATCTTCTTTGATGACCCCGTGATGGGGTAAAATATATTTACAGTTAGAAGAGTCGGGATTTATTTTGGTCATGTGGCCCAAATCATAATATTCCTGCATAAATTGTTTGTATTGACAATGTAAGTTGTTATTCACTCTGAATTTTCGCTCCAAATTTAAAAGCCTTCGGAGAACACATTCATAAGAGCTTCCTAACAAAGTTTCCGATTATTTAAGAGGATATTTAACAATAAACTGGCCTGAAGAATCTCTATAAGTTCCATTGGTGAACTGTTTTTCACATTCAATGTCATCATTGGAATACTGTGAAGAATTAGGAATATTTTCGATTTTCCAAAATTTTTTCAATTGTTCATCTTCATGTACAACTCTAGTTAAATTACAAATCGTTGTTGAAATTGATCGTGGAATATTTCCAGATATAATCCAACCCAACTGGGTGTTATGTAATACAAGCATATTATTTCCTAATTGTATTCTACCTTGTATTAGTAAGTCCCAAAAAATATTCGCTCCCAAAATAGCATCAATTTCTGATGAAACATTAAAAGAGGGATCAGCAAAGGGCAAGTTCATAGGAATGTTTAAGTTAACTGTATTAAAGCTAAACTCCGCCTGCGCGATCGCTGAGTGGACTGAGTAGCTCAGTGGTCGTGTTGCCGGTCCTAAGCCCGGAAAAAGGAGGAAGGTTGTTGGGACAGGTTAGCTTCCTACCCGACGTAAAAAAGAATACCGGCTCACAGAACCGATACTCTGCCTCGGAACAGGACTGATTCATGGATTACGACCCACGCAAGAAAAAGGATAACGATTTAGAAGAAGAAAAAATCTATAATGCGCTTTGCCACCTGGAACATAAAATCATTTAATAACAAAGATCAAGAAACCCTAAAAGAACTGAAAGATAATAAAATCGATATATGCGCCCTACAGGAGACCAAAAAGAAGGGTAGAAGTCAATTGCAGTATGATGACTATCTGGTGATCTACAGCGGAGTGGAAAACAAATAAGGGCTAGAGAAGGTGTAGCAATCGCAGTATCAAGAAAGTATCAGACCAATATACAGGACTGCAGTTATGTATCCTCACGTATCTTGGTTGTGAGGATGGAAGCAGAAGATCAAAAACTAAATATAGTGTCAGTTTATTCACCCGAAGACAATAAGCCAAAACAAGAAAGGGAGTCCTTCTACGACCAACTCCAAAATACAGTCCAATCATTGCCAAGCGACCAACAATTAATAATCCTTGGAGATTTCAACGCCCGCATCGGAAATCAAGCAATCCCTGGGATCAAGCAAAGGTTCAATGAAAATATACTGAACGACAATGGTGAACTTATGATCGATCTATGCACATTCAATGAGCTACGCATTAATAACACATTCTATGACCATAAACAACAACATAAATTCACATTCGAGATACTAGAGACCATCGGTCTACAATCGACTATATAGTTACAAACAGATACATCCACCCACTTCAAATACTGGACGTCAGAACGCTGAACTCGGCCGATGTAGGAAGTGACCACAGTCTGCTACTTGCAAAAATTAAAATAAAATTCAAACCTCAAAAGAACCAAGTACAAGCAACTGAAGAAACGAAAATAAACATCGAATCACTATGGGACTTCTCGATTAAACAACTATACGAGAAAAGACTGAAAGAGAAATCCAAGTAAACCCAATAAGAGTAGAGGATAGCATAAATACCTCCTGGGAGAAACTGAAGAACAACATTAAAGAGGCAGCATGTGAAGCTTTAGGCACCCGGAATATAAAAAGAAACAATAACAACACTAAAATAAATAAAACCCCATGGTTCCGTCCAGAATTTAAAGAGAAATGTAAAGAGAAGAAAATAGCATTCCTCACGTATAGAACATTACGAACACAAGAAGCATACGAAACGTATAGAGAAATCCGAAACGAGACAACAACACTAGTAAGACAAACAAAAAACGAACATTGGGAAATTTTCTCAAAACGGATGGAGAATGACTTCTACGGACTTCAAAAACGAATTTGGCGCTTTATAAGAACCCAAAGAAAAGAGATCAACGAGTTAGTTGAAACAAATCACATATCAAGAGAAACATGGGTTAACTATTTGTCAGAACTATACAAATCAGAACAATTTGAGGTTGAACTAAACACACCCGAAATAGTGACGAACAACAACGCACAGATTGAGGAAACCGATATAAATTCAGCCCTTCACAAGTTAAAGAATAGGAAGAGCCCGGACCAAGATGACATCTCAAACGAATTGCTGAAATATGGCGGTCAATGCCTCATACAACAGCTGACATCCCTGATTCAAAAAACACTTTACCAACACAGGATACCCGATGAATGGCGAACCAGCACCACTATTCTTATGTTTAAAAGGGGAGATAAGAAATTGCCCTCAAACTATAGAGGCATAAACCTCTTAAGCACCACACTGAAACTTACAACAAAAGTGATAACAAATAAAATCAACGAATTAACATCCTTAGCAGATGAACAGCAAGGATTCAGATCGGGCAGATCATGCACTGACGCAGTTTTTATTGGCGCTCTAGTTCCTCGGAACTGAGTGCTTATCAATTTGCCCAAATGTCTGTAATTTTCGAATTTTTCGATGAAAATGGTCTTAAACGATTTGGTTCGACTCACTGATCAAGAATCCGTGGTCGAAATTCCTTCCGTCCGGCCGTCCGGCTGGTCCGGCCGGCCGGCCGTAGGCACGATAACTCTCGAACGGAATGAGCTAGACAGTTGAAATTTTCAGAGTAGGTTTGGGGGATAAATATCTCGGCTAAGTTCGTTATTGGGCAAAATCGGACAGATGGTTTCGGAGTAACAAAAAAGAATTTTTTTTTCACAAAACCAATTGCAAATAAATTTTTTTTAATAAGCAGTTTTGTCATGAGAATCCATTCATATCATTTTTAACTCTAACAAGCTAATACTTTCGGAGATATGATTTTTCAAAATTTCAATGTAAATCGTATTTCTACGTTTTCACAGAATGATAGAATTATTATGTGGGTATTCTATGAATTGTTATAATGTCAACTTTTCCTGAGACATGACGTTGTTTCATTCCAGCAATCGTATAAATATGAGAATGATAATATAATATCATACTTTCTGTTGGTTGATATTTTCATGCCGATGGTCAATCCATATGATGATGGGAATGGTAATGGTAAGTTAATAATATTGAGTTCAGAATATCTCTACTAAAAAGAAAACTGGAATATTGGTGTATTGTAGTAGATTTGAGGAAAGATATATATTATCGTTCATCATAGAATTGAGGAATGAATAGACGGATGAGTTCGTTGTTGGGTAGAATTCGTCTATTGGTTTTGGATTGATAATTTTTGGCACTCTTGTTGAATTTAAATTCTTCTATGATGTTTGGATTCAATTTCTGCTAAGATGAAGTTTTAAATTTCAATAATGAATCGTACTTCTATGTTTTCACAGAATGCTATTATTATTCTATCTAAGATTTATTATATGATCTGTGTTCATACTCGTACATTTCATCCTGTTCTATAAGAGAGAGTCAAATTCATTTCAGCTATTTTAATTTGGTTTCTTCCATGGTGCAGTTCTCATTCTCAGTTTGCTCATTTAATCTTGATAAATGAACTATTATTTGAATTGAATTTCCTTTATGATGCAGTTCTATCATAAGAATAAATTGATATAATTCTCAACTCTGAGAAACCAATACTTTCGGAGATATAATTTGTCTGTTTGAACTAGAGCGCCAGAAAGCTCCTGTCCACAGGGCTTGAACCCATTTTTATAAGACAGATAACTGAAAAATCAATTGAATATAACAGACCAGCGTATATGTGTTTTATTGATTTAGAAAAAGCGTTCGATCGCGTGCAGTTGAAAGACGTTGTACACCTTCTTTACAATAGGCAAATCCCAAACAACCTGATCAAAACCATAGAAAACATTTATGAAGCGAATAAAATTCAAGCGAAAATTAACGGGGTACTGACCGCACCAATAAATACAGGACGTGGTATCCGTCAAGGTGACTCCCTGAGCCCTCTCCTTTTCAACATCATTATGGACGAAATAATAAGAAATGTACGTTTACTAAAGGGATACACTATGGGCGACCAGGAAATCACTATTCTGTGCTATGCTGACGACGCCGTATTAGTGGCCGAAAATGAAGATGATCTGCAGCGTTTATTACATCGATTTAACTGCACTGCCAAATCACTTAATATGAGAATTTCGACCCAGAAAACCAAATGCTTGACAACATCGAAGACACCTTTAAGATGCAAACTGGAAGTTGAAGGCAACGTCATCCAGCAGGAAATGAATTTTAAGTATCTGGGCATAGAAATCTCAGGATATGGCGATGTTGAGACAGAGGTGAGAGAACAGACAATGGAGGCAACAAGAATAGCAGGATGCCTTAAAGATACAATATGGCGAAACACAAATATTAACTTGGAAACCAAATCACGAATCTACAGAGCCACGGTAAGACCAATAATGACAAACACTGCAGAAACTCGACCTGATACGGCAAAAACTAAACAACTACTAGAGACAACCGAAATGAGAGTACTTCGCAGAATAGTTGGAAAGACGCTTCTGGACAGGGAGAGAAGTGAAAGCATAAGAAGATCATGTAGGGTGGAAAACGTTAACGAGTGGGTACTCAATAGAAAGAGAGAGTGGAACGACCACATCAGCAGGATGGACGACAGAAGGATAGTCTATGGATAGTCAGAATTGCACGTGACAGATCACCGCTAGGTCGTAGAAGCTTAGGATGTCCACGAAAACGATGGAGCGATAACTTGGTAGTTTGACGGGCAGAGACGATGAAAACAAACAGGCTATTAGCCTAGTTCGAAGAAGGAAGAAGAAGTATTAAAGCTAAATGAAGGAGTATCATCAGAAATATAAGGAACAACGTAAAAAGTTATTATAACAAGAATATATAGTCATATTACATTTTGTATTCAAGTGTGATGTAAACTGATTTATTCCTACTATAGACATGTTTGTTGGAATGAGTGGAATATTCAAATTATTGCAAAACTTTTGAGTAACTATATTTGTTTGTGCCCCGGAGTCAAGAAGAGCGCTAAAATAGACAAAAGCACCTGATTCATTTTTTACCTTGAATACTACTGTGGATAGCAAAACTTGGGAATCGATTATTTTTGAATTGAACTGTTTGTTCTAAAAATTCATTGTGGAAGAACCTGCCTTATTTCCAGCATTTGTACATTCAACATGTTTGTTCTCATTTTGTTGGGTGTCGAAATGAATTAGAGTATTATGTTTTAAATTACATTTTTTACAAGGACCTAGGGTACATTCACTGTGAGAATGTCCTGGACGCAGACAATTCTTGCACAGGTTTAATTCTTTGATTTTGGAAATTCGCGTTGGTACATTTAATTTCAGAAAATCAATACATGTGTACATTAAATGATTGTGTTTCTTGCAAAAATTACACACCTTTTTTGATTGTGAGTTCACGAAAAAATGTTATTTGACGTTATCATGATTATGATTGTAGTGAGTATATTTCACCTTTGACTGAGAAGTAACATAATTCATATTTTGATCTACAATTTCACCCAATGTATCTATCTTCAGCTTCAAAAATTCGAAAAATTCATTTAATGTTGGTAATTCCTTGAAGGTTTTGAACTCTTTCCAGCATCTATAAGTGGATTTATCTAATTTTTCTGACATAATTTGAATAAGTAAAAGCTCACACAAAACAGCTTTGGATATTTTCATTTCTTTCTATGCCTGAAATATTCTCGGAAACTGAATCTAGTAGATCTCGCAAATGTTTAGGTGACTCTTTGACTAGCGGTTCCAATTTCAAGAGGTCCGTCAAGTTGGTGACCCGCATATACGAAAATGAAAATTGACTATAATAGGAATTTTGTGCTCATTTTGTGCCAATTTTTGCCGTATAAAAAAAATTTTGTGCCCTGCTATTTTCCGAGATATTTTCAATTTTCCAAGTGGGTCACCAACTTGACGCTGTGACCCGTATATGGAATTTTGAAAAAAGAATATGCTGCCCATTTTGTGCCAATTTTTGCCGTAAAAAAAAATTTTGTGCTAGTGTATTTTCGGAGATATTTTCACTTTTCGAAGTGGGTCACCAACTTGACGCTGTGACCCGCATATGGAATTTTGAAAAATGAATATCATGGGTATTTTGTGCCCATTTTGTGCCAATTTTTGCCGCAAAGAAAAAAATTTGTGCTGGTGTATTTTCGGAGATATTTTCACTTTTCGAAGTGGGTCACCAACTTCACCAATTTCAGGATACCTTTGATATGTTTATTGATTAAAATTTTCTTATTGTCAAAACGGTCACACAACGACTTCCAAGCATCACAATCCACATCCAACATCACAATAATCTCCTACTAATTCAACTTGATCGATTATTCTTTTTGCATAGCCATCTACACTTTGTCTAAGGATTTGGAATTTTTGAACATCGGGTATATTATTGGCATGAACTACAGATAAAAAAGTAGACATTGAATTCCAACCAATGTTCATAATCTCCTTTAAAAGGCTCAATTTTAATTTTTGGTAAAGAAATATTGTTCAAAGAATTATGAAAATTAGAATTACTACTTTAATCAACTCGATTTACTATAACTGGAGGTGTATTATCTCTCAAATATTGTTTTAGAATTCCAATATCATCCAAATGTGACGCCTAGATGTCAGCACTATATAATTTTTACACGAGACATCTTTTCAAATGGCAGATGCCATTTTGTTTTATTAGAGGGTAGTACAGTTTTAACCATGGACAGGTACACATTGCAACAACGCGTTTATATCATTCAAAGTTATTATGAAAATGGGCGTTCTTTGAAAAATACCCTTCGCAAAATTCGTGATTTTTTTGGTGTAAATAATCGGCCAAATCATTCTTCAATTCAAAGATTAGTGAAAAAATTCGAAGAAACTGGTTGTGTTACTGATAAACCTAAAAGTGGAAGACCAAAAACTGTACGCACAAATGAAAATATTGCTGCTGTTAGTGAAAGTGTTGAAAATGAACCGACAACATCAATTTCGCATCGCTCGCAAGAATTGGGCATATCTTATGGCTCCTTATGGAGGATTTTGCATAAAGATTTGCATTTACACGCTTATAAAATTCAATTAACCAAGAAATTGAAAGAAAGAGACCATTTACAACGTCGTAATTTCGCTAGTTGGATTATTGAACAACGAACGACAGATCCATTGTTTTCAAGCAAAATTTTGTTTAGTGACGAAGCTCATTTCACAATGAATGGATTCGTCAATGAGCAAAATTGTCGTATCTGGGGTGATGAAAATCCTCGTGTTATTCATGAAAAATCTCTACATCCACAAAAAGTTACTGTTTGGTGTGCATTTTGGGCAAATGGAATCATTGGGCCATTTTTCTTCGAAGATGATGCTGGAAATGCTGTTACTGTGAATGCTGAGCGATACCAATCAATGTTTAGAGGCATTTTATGGACACAGTTGAGTCATATTGTCTGACGTCTATTTCCAGCAAGACGGTGCTACATGTCACACAACTCGAGAAAACATTACGCTTTTGCGATCAAAATTTCGTCAACGTGTAATTTCACGACATGCAGATTTCAATTGGCCTCCAAGGTCATGTGATCTAACACCATTAGATTTTTTTTGTGTGGTTTTTTGAAAAGTCGAGTTTATGCTAACAAGCCACAAACAATTAATGATGTAAGTAACAACATTCAAGTTGAAATTCGTGAAATAACACCAGCAACATGTCGGAAAGTCATTGAAAATTTCGATATTCGGATTGATGCCCGCAGTCGTGGTGGACATTTTAATGATATTCTATTCCACTTATAATTGTAATGGATCATACTTTCAATAAAAAAAACAGCTTGAAAAAATTGCAAATAGTTTGTGTTTTATTTCAAAGAAACATGTAAGCGCGTTTTTTGGATGACCCTTTATTTATCATAACTATTTTCAAATTCATCTGTGTAACTGTAATGTTCGTCTAGTTCTTCATCGCTACATTTTTCTTCTAACATACCTTGAATATGCTGAAATGAATCGTAAACTGATACATAATTTTTAAGTTTTTCTTCAATTTCGGCAATTCCAGGTTGATCGTCTGATAAATTATCAAAATATTAACCTAGGTTAGTTAAACAATGCTTCAATGCACCTCGTTTTCTTTCAAGATTAGAAGTCATTTTCATATCTCAATTCAGATAAGGAACAGATGTGAAAGAACTGTAATAGGATTCAAGGAAACGAACTCAAAGCTTTTTTCGATGTTTTCAATATTTTCTTGATTTCCTTTGGTGGAAAATTCGTAATTTTTTCTTCAGGAATGAAACATTTCTTCTCCAATTTGGGAAATATATTGCTGAAATGACCTCTGGTTCTCCTTAGGTGGGAACTCCGCTCCAATACATCGAAGAAGTCAATGGACTCCTGGTCTTCAATATTGATTCGATGAATATTGATTATATTCGACTGGTAAATGGATCCGGCTCGAAGGACCAAATTTTATGTTGGAAATTTGATTATTTTAGTAGACTGTAATTTTTGTGGTATAATTAATTGAAGAGGATTGAAAAATGATTTTATTCGATTGCATGGATTTATTCGTAACAGTTACTCTATGTGGAATGAATGAAAAATCAAAATATGTATTAATTCTCAATATGTTTTGTCGAACAAACTAGCATGCGCTGCTCGGCTACGTTGTCGGCTCTTCGAGTTTTCTTTTCTTCACAGTAATTTCCTAACCGCGGCCACTACCGTCTGACTAGATGTCCGGCTCACTCTATCCCCTGAGCTTGAAGCACTCATAATTAAATTCAAATTTGTCAACGCGAAAAATCACTCCAAAAAGTACTGACTTCATGTCAGTGCTTTTTTACATTTTTATATCTCTTTTAAATTTGTAGGTTTTTATAATTAATTAAAAAAAAAAGTTGTTAAAGCCCTGTGGACAGGAGCTTTGGCGCCCTCAAACTTTGACAAATCATATCTCCGATAGTATTGGTTTCTCAGAGTTGGAAATGATATCAATGGATTCTTATGATAGAACTGCATCATTCAAGAAAGTAAATTCAAATAATAGTTTAAGTATCAAGATTAAATGAGCAATCTGCAATGATTTAACCTCGTGGAATGGGTTGTTGCAACTTACACTCGGTGTAAAGTATCAAAGAAATGTCTAGAGCAAGGCTGGAGACAATCATAGCAAATTTCCCATTTTTTCCTGATATTTGAATAGGTATAGGCTGACGAACAAATTATTTCAATAGTTCATTTCATTTGTTTGAAAGATTTAATACTTATTTTATATTCTTGTTTTTTTTTATTTGGAAACTTATCTCACTATAAGACTAAATATATTAATAAAATACAATCCTCTTTTCATAATTTAATAGTTCATGCCAGTAACACATTCATTATGTATTAAGAACCTTAACTCAAGAAAAAATATTTGATACACATGTCGATCAATATTTTAGCAGTTTTTTGCTAGCAACATTATGAAAATTCTGTATATAGAAACATGTCTCACTTTTTAAAGGAGTAAAAGGTAATATTAACCTCAGTGGTGAACGAACAGTAATTTATTCCGATGATTGCATTACGTTGTTCTTTCCTATTGCCTTCATAAACTTCATCATTAAAATGATCCAATTCTGAATCTTCTGAAACATCATCCCCAATATTTATACATTAGTTATTCAATGTGCAACAAGTCAATATTATTTTTGGTATCAAAATTTGTATATAGTCTTGTATATAATCACAAATTCAATATTCGGAACCTTGTTTTCCAACACAAAATATTTTCGAATTACGAATTATAAACAAATAAAAAATAACGTTATGTTAATTCTACCTCGGCACTGAGCGCTGACTGCCGCGTTTGGAAGCGGTGATCGAGAACGCGATTCTTTGCAAGAACCTGCAAACAGCTGACGATCCAGGGTTACACCATATACAATAGACTTGAATAGACAGTCTATTATGTATATGGGTTTCACTTTCCGAAAAGATCATTCATATTAATATATTCAAAATTTGTAAAAAAAACCATTTGTTTTCATTACTCTGAAACCACCAGACCGATTTTGCCCAATAACGAACTTAACGGCCGGACAGAATCGATTTTGACCACGGATTCTTGATCAGTAAGTCGAACCAAATCGTTTAAGCCCATTTTCAGCCAAAAAATCTAAAATTACAGACATTTGGGCAAATTGATGAGCACTCTGTTCCGAGGAATACTTACATGTATTTGTTAGTCATTATCTTGGAAATGCCGGTTGGGTGTGCTGCAGCGCACCTTTCTGAAACTGCGAAACTTAGAAGGAAATTAACTTTCTTATCTGTTAAACTCGAGCAAAAAATAAGGCCCTCATCACTTCCCCTCTTCCTGCGATTAAATTACATTTCTTTTTGATATATACCGCATAACTACGTAACTTATTAAATTCCTCAGAAGTGAACCGACCGCGAGATTTTTCTCGACGCCGCCAACTGGGATCCTTTGATACTCCGTATGAAAATGGGTGAAATTGGGTATGCGAGCGCTGATTTTAAATTGGAAAAATGCTCAAACGGCGGTTGAGATGCCTTTTTCGTTCTTGACGTTAATGAAAAATAATTAGAGAGGATGAGAGCTGTTCAAGAGAAGTTACGAGGGGGGAGGAGAAACTTGCCGTGTTTGACAGTGTAATAGTACCACAACAGGTGTTTTCATTTAAGACGAATATGAAAAAATTGGTTCAAGCACTGACGTGAACGCAGGAGCTTTTGCGCGCATATTCTATTAAGAGTGTCCAATACAGGAGAATGGACAATTCACTTCAGTGCTTGAGCCAATTCCTTTTTTCTTAATTTTTTTAAAATTTTATAGGGGTAGGGTCCTCACAAAATTTCACACACGTCTTTATGTCGATATTCTACAACTACATAGTTACCAAGCTTCAATTCGATCGAGTCTATATTTTTTGAGTTATCGAGGAAATAATATTTCAGATGGGTATAATTCCGAAACCGTTGGGCCCATTATGCCCAACAACGAACTTAACTCTCCCATTCAAATGCGCAACCTACCCTGAAAATCGCAAGTCCCTATCTCCTTTCCTTCGAAAGTTATCGAGACAACGGTCACCCATCCAGCGACTGAACTCACACAAGGCTGCTCGGATCTCCAACAATATAGATCTGATCGTGTTCAAACTTGAAACTTGGCAGAAGAGTTAACTTCTGAAGGCTCTCGCTGATTTTAAGAATATCATTGAAATAATTCTATATACCAGAAACTATTCGTCCGACATCGCGGAAAATGCCTTCAAAACCTAACTCCACTGCTAAGTTCCAAGTCTGAACACGATCGGATCTATATATATATTGTTGGAGATACCAGAAGCCTTGAGTTCAGTAGCTGGATGGGTAACCGTTGCCTCAATAACTTTCCAACGAAAAGAGATAGGCAGTTGCAATTTTCAGGGTTCCGGAATTATACCCATCTGTAATATTACTCCATCGATCACTCAGAAAATACAGACTCGATCCAATTGAAGCTTGGTAACTACTTGTTGAACATCGACATAAAGACGAGTATGAAATGTTGTGAGGTCCATACCACTAAAAAATAAAAAAAAATCGAAAAAATATTATGTAACTTGAGAACAGAAAGAGATAGTGACTTGCAATTTTCAGGGTAGGTTGCGCATCCGAATGTGACATTTAAGTTCATTAATTGGCATAATCGGCCAAATGGTTTTAGAGTTATACTAATCTGGAATTTTGTTTTTATTTCTTCTATAACCCAAAATATACAAATCTGATCTACTTTTAAACTCAGTGATTACTTGTAGAATGCCGACCTACTAATTGTCGCGGATTCCGTGAATATCGTATCCTGGAGTTACTTCAGGTTTAAGTTTTTTCGTAATTGAATAATAGAATACATATGTCAGAATCAAATGGTCTGTGATCATAGACGATAAAACGGTTTATATTGATGGTAAATTCATAGTAGAATGTCCAATAGAGGTGACTAGACAAAAGATTAAGCGCGAAAAAATTCCTGACTTCTCGTCAGTGCTTGAACCATTTTTTTTAATAAAAATAATTATAAGTGGGAAGGTTTTACGGCTTATTCCGCAAAAGGAGCAGGTAAATCATTCTGCTTTGTCACCTATTTTCACTTTTATTTCCATCTTTTCCTTGGTTTCTTGGTTGCCCTGTCCTGAAGAATCCAAATAGCAGAAACACGTGTCGGCAGGTACCAGTAGAATAATTTTTTTTCTGTTCCTTTTGCGGAATTACCCGTTAAATCTTCTCACTTATATATATATATATATATATATATATATATATATATATATATATATATATATAAATGATAGATATCGGGATATGGTCTGTATCGGTACAAAAGAAAACTCAGTTACTTCCTTGTTGTTCTCAATATTTCGTCAAAACAATTGTTGACATCATCAGGAGACACAAACTACAAAAAAATGTTCACACAATAACAATTATATAAAAAAAAATCATCGCTTGAAAAACTTACGACTGTTAGAGCTTCCCCTCAAACATAATCTGAATTATGACAAAACATAGGTCCCGGTACACTCTGAAGGCTACCTCAGACCCATATGATCCAAAATGTTTTCAGGAGTATATAGACAAAAAACGGGTAGATTGAAAATATAACTCCTTAGGCATCTTGAGAGGGGAAAGAATTTTTTTCTGTCGAAAAAGTTGTATATTCGTCAAACTTCTCGAATCCCGAATCATTCCGCCGACTTTCTGATCCCACATACACTCCGCAAGTATCTTCAGCCAACGTCTTCGAACCCAGCGCTGTTGCCAGCTCTTCGGGACTAATTGCGCCAATTTCGATATACGAAAGGGCGCGAAAACGAAGCTGGAATCGTTTACATTGTTTTAGTTGTGTTATGAAATGATTTAAATGTCTGCAAGAAGGAAGCTGATGATGAAAAGTGCAACAGGTACGTAAATAAGAGCCATTAGGAGTTCTATAGGTACAGTATTTCATTTGATGTAAAATTACAATTTTTTCCAATTGAAAACATTTGGCTTAAGTTTTACAATATAATACCATATTGTTGACATAAATATATGTTTCCGGCTTATCCCATGTTCAAGACTGAACAATGTCAAGAATATAGTATCATATTGAGAAACTTAAGCCAAGTTTTTCTTTACCTTAATAACTTGTCAAAATGTTTCACCAAGTGATTAGCGAGAATTCATTATCTACAATAATTTTTACTAACACATATTTTTTTTCAGAATGTCAGAGCATATACAGGGTCTTCCTTAACGACATGCTAATATTTAAGGGGGCAATTCTTCAACTCATTTTAAGAAAAAACTTCCTATGATGGTATGTCCTAAAAGTCTTAACTTTTGAGATACAGGGTGATAAAATTGTTTGCTGCGATATGAAGTAATTTTAATTTAATTATTTTAATCAAGAACAGAGCATATGACAAGAAAACTTATTTTTTGGATTCTCATTCATTTTGGAACAAATCTGATCTCTCTATTTGCTTTCAGCCGATGCACAAATATTTCACACCGCCTCAGATTTTTGAGGAATTGATCCTGAAGTAAAACGATTTTTACTTTTTTTAGGTGGAAACCGTGTGTCGGTCAAAGAAAACCCATGGGATCAAATTTGCTCAAAAATGAATGAGGATCTTAAAAGTAATTTTTATTTGAAAAGAAAGCAGTGGCGTAGTATTTTTTTCTCCAAAAATATTCAATGCAAAACTCGTATGGACGTCACTGGTAGAGAAAACGAAAATTTTTGTACTTCACAAAATGCACCTTGATGCATAGAATACATGTACCAAATCTTATGAAGATGTCTGCAATATTATCTCAGTTATTATTTAAAAACTGATTTTTTTTCAACATTTTATCACCACGTATCTCAAAAGTTAAGACTTTCAGGATACGTTCATGGGAAGTTTTTTCTTAAAATAAATCACCACCTTAAATATTAGCATGTCTTTAAGGAACACCCTGTAACTGCGAAGGTACTATTGGTGCTTGATGAGGGGAAAGAGTCTTGCCGAGAATGAAGTTACGCAATATTAGTTAGAATTGGAAGAAGTAGAAGAGAAGAAAAGAGGAAAAGAGTAAATTTGAAGTGACGAGAAAAGTATCAATATGGGAGACAAATGAGAGTAGATGCATTAAAAATTAAATGGATCCGAATGAATGCTACATATGAAGGCTCTACGAAACCGAAGAATATAAGGGACGATGAAAAAGATGATATGTCTTCAATAGAAAGTCTATTATTCCAGATTAATTTCTTTTGTTAACATTTTAGAAGCAATATTATTTTATCCAAAAACGGCGTATGTTGATTGATTCTTTCAACGCTGAACAAGATTTGCCTTTTATTCAGTCAACATTATCTACACCTATACATTTCTGTACACCGTTTGCGTAAAATAGTTGAATATTTCCCCAAATTTAGAAGTGCACTAAATGTTTTTTGGATTCTGAAAAATATCCATAAAATAAAAATGTTTTTTTTTTTAATTTACTTCGGCGTAAGAAACACTAGATATTTGCCAGAAGCCATATATAGAACAATATTGCCTAATGAACAGTAGCATAACTAATAACATATGAAACAACTTTTCTGTAACGTTTCGGATACTAAAGCAGATTCCTTCATCAGACACCAAGCGAAGATCTTAAGAATTATATGTGATGACACTAATACTGAAATTTGTTAAGCCGACAGCCGATAGTCTTTGGAAAAATATTGTAACACAGTTCCACTTTGCATAGAAATTTCCAAGTTCGAATTCATTATTCAAGCTATTCAACCAAATATGGTATATTCATCTTGAGCAATTTGTAAAATTGTTTTCTTTGATCAACAAAATACAGAGCGGCTCCTTTATGTTATCTTTTTATGTCATCAGACTCTGTAATTGCAATCGAATTACAAATATCTACATATGTTTCTAACGCAGAAGCAATTTCAAAATAATGAAATGTTTTATTTCATAGATATTTTCCAGAGTTTAAAAGAGAAAACCAAGAAAGGAACCATTCAGTGATGAATTCACCTCCCAAAGTATCCTTTAATTATTTCTTGAAATGATGGTATGGGCTTTTTGCAATCGTCCTTCTCTGAAATTACAGTCGCACTTGCATGTGCAGATGCAGAGAAAATGGAATAAAAATTACAAAATTCCTAAGAATTAAATTGACTTTAGAAAGTGATGGTTGCCAAAAAATTGAGAACAAATGTGGGCATCCTTTAGTCACAGAATGATTAAGTTTTCTTAGACTAAATAAGATGAGACTACAGCGAGATATAATAAGCTTTGAAGAAGATTTTTTTCAAATTTGTCAAAAAATGATTCGGATCAAATCTTTTATTGAATTGATATTTAATTATAAATGTGGGACAGCTCTGTGGACAGGGACTTTGGCGCTTTCGTCAAACTACTAGCGAGTTATTATTCAAACTTTGACAAATCATATCTCCAAATATTGGATTCTCAGAGTTGGATATCAATGCATTCTTAAGATAGAACTGCACGATAAAAAAAGTAGAAAAGCCCCGTGGGCAGGAGATTTTGCGCACTTGTTCAAACTTTGACAAATCATATCTCCGAAAGTGGGTATTGGTTTCTTAGAGCTGGGAATTATTTCAATGGATTCTTATGATACAACTGCATCATGAAAGAAATGAATTTCAAAAAAGTGTCATTTAATAAAAAAAGAGTGCCAAAAATAAGTCCGAAACCACGAACTTATCGGAGATGTTCATTCCTTAAATCCACTCTGAAAATTATATTATATCAATTGAAACCGGGCCAATAGTCCGGTTTTATTTTTACTGGTGATATTCTGAACCCAATTCGATTAACTTACCAAAGTATATATTTCCATCATCATATGGATTATCCACGGGCATTAAAATATCACTTAAAAAAATAATATCATATTATAACCCTGAGAATTCTACGATCAAGTAATTATAGCATTCTGTGAAAACATAGAAGTAAGATTTATTATTGAAATTTTGAAAAATCATATCTCCAAAAGTAGTTGTTAGAGTTTTAAATAATATCAGTGGATTATTATGAGAAAACTGCATATAAAAAAAACAATTTTAAATTTGTGATATAAGAAAAATATTTTTATATTCACCTACTGTGAAGATTGGAACTATCTTGCTCATTCTGTTTGAGAGTTATCTTGTTAGCGGATGGCCGTACGGCGATTTTGATTTTTGAGTCGAACCAAAACGTCTGAGACCATTTTCAGCCAATAATGCAATAATTCGAAAATTACAGACATTTGGGCGAATTGATAACAAAAGCGCCAAAAACATAGTATCACAGTGTCACTTCAGATAGAAATTTCGAAGTTCTAACTATTTCTCCAACAAATTCAACTACCAAATATGGCCAATTCCAATTGTGTAATTTGGGAAATTGTTTTGTATGTTCAACAAAATACAAGTCGACTCCGTATGTTTCCTTTTCATGTGAGTGGTATTCCGTCATCAGAATCTTTGTTTTAGTCTAATCCATTATGTCAATCTCTATAGATTGTACATACATATTCTGCTATTTGTGTTGCTTTTGTTGTTCGGAACAAAGCGCTTATCAATTGGCCCAAATGTCGGTATTTTTCGAATTGGCAGAAAATGGTCTTACAATTTCATAGAATGCTCTAATTATGAGATGTGTCAAAAACATTTTGTATTTAATTATTTTATGATGCAGTCTTATCACAAGAATCCATTGATATCATTCCCAACTCTTACGATGGGTTGCACAAAGCTTTGACAGCTCTTAATTGCCAAATCAGGTATACAGCCTTGCAGTCCTTGACCCTCTTATGGCAAAAGCATGAACATCACTGAACATCGCTTATGGTTTCCGCAGGGTCAGAGTTCCTAAGGATTTCCCTAGATGCAGCTGATGAGATTTTCTTCCTACCTGTTCGCAACAACTGGGATTATGTTTCCTAGAACTCCTTCAGCTGTCATTCAGTGTGGCAATGTTATGCTGACGATTGGTAATAGCCATGAAACTGGTTCGTATTTGCCCCTGTATGACGCTTTCCTCATTAGGGGAACACTGAGTGATGAGGGGACCAGCCCGTATCCACGAAATATTAGTTGATAGTTAAAATCAATGAATATTTCTACGTGTGTCTTTCAGCTAATACTGTAATTTGCAGTGTAAAAATTTCAGAAAAAGTGTCATCAAAAAATAATTGGTCAAGTTTTCGCTTTGTATCTGATGAAGGAGTCCGATTTAGTCTCTGAAATATTACAGAATGGTTTCGTTACTGTTTATTATGTTAATTTTTTGCAAAATGATCCATGAAGAAATTATATTTGTCCTCAACACTCCTTCAGAATTATGATTGAGAATTCGAAATAAACAGCTCCCATGACAACGATTCCATATACCAGGCTTGTATAAGCGTTCATGTGTGTGGTTTTCAGGTTTGTATATCAAAAGGAAGAAGTATCTGATTTTGAAGTTTTATTTGAACAATCCACAATTAACAATTCTCATGACGATGACTACCTATACCGGGCTCGTATAAGTTTTCGTATGTGTTGGTTTTGGGTTTGTATATCGAGAGGAGGAAATATATTATTTTCAAACTCTCGCTCTACAGCGTTGCCGGATGTAAGGGCTCAAGACGTTGATCAACTATACGAATTATATACAGCGAGCTAATGTGAGCAGAAGCGCCCTCGCACTGGCCAAACTCTGAAGCTTTTCTGTATATAATATGATGTATCACCGCTTTTTCAGACCCATCTGAAAATTTACCCCTGGCATCCCCTAACGTCCCTGAGTACAATTCTATAGGTAAACGTTACCAGACCCGGAGTCGGGTCTGAAAACGTCACTTTTGGACTGTATAATCGGTAAAGTATGTCGATTTGGGTCTGTATGTGCGGTCGAACAAATCTATATATATATATATATATATAAATGATAGATATCGGGATATGGTCTGTATCGGTACAAAAGAAAACTCAGTTACTTCCTTGTTGTTCTCAATATTTCGTCAAAACAATTGTTGACATCATCAGGAGACACAAACTACAAAAAAATGTTCACACAATAACAATTATATAAAAAAAAATCATCGCTTGAAAAACTTACGACTGTTAGAGCTTCCCCTCAAACATAATCTGAATTATGACAAAACATAGGTCTTTCTTCTAAAGATAGTCAGAATTATTACACAAAAGTTGCATTTACCAATAATTCGGGAAACTTCAATATCTGTTATCGCTCGTAAATATGACGATTGACAAAACGCAGACAAACATGCTAAGAAAACAAATCAAATCTGTCCGACTGCGCGAAAGCATCCGAGCCGGTTTAAGTGAGTGAGATGGGCAATATGCATGACAAAACAAAGACAGAGGGCTCCAAAAACAAAGAAATTAATTTTGAAAGCGAAAACTGCATTGTAGGGACATCTATCCGTGGAAACATCTCGGATGCTTTCGCGCAGTCGGACAGATTTGATTTGTTTTCTTAGCATTTTTGTCTGCGTTTTGTCAATCGTCATATTTACGAGCGATAACAGATATTGAAGTTTCCCGAATTATTGGTAAATGCAACTTTTGTGTAATAATTCTGACTATCTTTAGAAGAAATACCTATGTTTTGTCATAATTCAGATTATGTTTGAGGGGAAGCTTAACAGTCGTAAGTTTTTCAAGCGATGATTTTTTTTTATATAATTGTTATTGTGTGAACATTTTTTTGTAGTTTGTGTCTCCTGATGATGTCAACAATTGTTTTGACGAAATATTGAGAACAACAAGGAAGTAACTGAGTTTTCTTTTGTACCGATACAGACCATCTCCCGATATCTATCATTTTTATTAGTAAGTTTGGTCGATAAAAAATATTGTATTTTCATATATATATATATATATATATATATATATATATATATATTATATATATCAGGTGATACTTAAACAAGATTTTTTCAACCCTTGGAAAGTATCCATCTAGAAAAAAAGCTTGAAGATCATTTCAGAGCCATGATCAATATTTGCACAAAGCATCATGAATGTTCCTCCTATTTTTGTTTAGAAATCTAAGATATTCATCGAAAATTTTCTACCTAATTCACTTCGTTGGCCAAATTGAAGTTGCATACACGGGAGCAAAAATGAAGAATTAGCAACTCTTCGAAGAGCACAACTGAATTAACTACATACAACCAATTGTACCCGACGAGTCGAAAATAATGAAACAATATTGCTTGCAATTAAGAACGCATCAAAAATTCACAATCAGAATCAACATCATGTGACGATATTAAAATTGCAATTTTATCTCTGACTCCTCTTTTTCGATGCGAGCAAGCACTTCCAATTTAAATTTAATTTTACTTTTATTCCCTACATCAAGCCCCTCGCAGCCTGAAGGAGAAAAGTTGTGTTATTTGCAAGCACTACGTGACCCGGAGGATGGAATTGATCCGATGGAATCAATTTCTGGCTTTGGGGACTCGGGAGTAATGACGAGACATTTCGATAAGTTCGGATTAGATGGCGTTAGTGCAGTGAACCCCGGATCCGATTACTCGGCGATCTAACTCTGAATACAAGGTATCTTTGATGCGGGTTTTGGGGGTAATGAGTGAAGAAAATCTTGCCAACTTGCCATCCGGGATAAAACCTTATTGACCTCGATGGTATTGTAACATTTCAAGCTGAAAGCTCTAGAATTCTCAATCTTCAGAGCTGGAGGGAGTAGAAAAATTGGTTCACGCACTGACGTGAAGTCAGGAGCTTTTGCGTGCATGTTCTATTGACTATTCCCCCCTCTATTGGACACTCTTAATCGAATTTAGCATCGATATATACCGTTTTCTCCGCTTTTATAAGATATCAATAAATGTAATACAAAGGCAGCTCGGATCTCCTATAATATAGATCCGATCGAGTTCAAACTTGAAACTTGGCTAAAGAGTTAGGTTTTGAACGCTCTCGCAAAATTTCAGCGATGTTGAACGAATAGTTTCTGATATATAGAATTTTTTTCAATGATTTTCAAAGATTTTTTTGAAATTTTCAAGTGATACGATCCCCACGAAATTTTGCAAGAGTTCTCGCGTTGGCATTCTACAACTAATTACCAAGTTCAAATTGGATAGGATTCGTATTTTTCGAGTTATTGAGGAAAAAACAAACAAATTTCAGATGGGGGTAACTTCAAAACCATTTGAATGGTGACAGTTGCGTAGACTAGATTTATAATCAATTTAATTCCGCTTAAACAGTATGGAAACCATAGAACAATCACTACATAGACTAAAAAGAAAACTCAACAATTTTAGCGAATTAAAGTAATATAACTATCATAAAGAGACAAGTTTTAGGGCTCATAAAGCTTTCCGATCGTAAAACAACGGATGTTTCATTACACTATAAGATTATTGATGGGCTTTGATTGATTCCAAGCCCTAGTTCGGAAATAATACCGTTTAGAGTCAATAGAGAGATATTGGAGGGTCGGCAGTAATAAAGTTTCCTTTATTTTGACATGTACGCAAGCGCACTTGCCACTGAAAATAAAGGATCTTTTAATAAAATACTGGCCAACTTTATTTATTCCGAAGTAAAGGATCCTTTATTTCTACCTTATTTGGCTTTCGTTTATTTTCGTTGATATTCGCAAACTCAGCGGATTGTTTGCAAACGGCAAATTCTATGATTATTCCGTTTTTTCAATTTCAGAATTTTCTCCTCCTATATTGGCAGCTTCTAGCATTTTTTCCATTACTGAATTAATAATTTGGATGTAAACAAGAAATAAAAACCTATATTTTTCGTACGAACACTGTCCAAATTCTCGCGTGAGTATAATCACAATTATAGTGTATTATAAATGACAAATTCGACTATCTAAATGGCATAATGCATCTCCGCAAGCTTCAAATTATTTGTTTTTGTTAACAAAAAATAGGGTTATTTTACATACAACTGTCACTGTCATAGTTTGTTGTCCAATGACTCTCTTAAGCGAACCATTTAAAGGAAACTTTAAGTTGCTTTTAATAGTGCCAACGCTTAATAAAGGAAGTTTCCAATATCTCTCTCTCTCTTGTTTTATTTTACTCCGTTCAGCCCAACAAATAGCACCAAAAACTCACCCCTCTAACGTATGATATATATGACTATGATTGCGTTCCGATTTTCCTGAACAGTACTGTGCTACGGCGTTCCGATATTACTGAAATTCACTAGTAATGATCTCGCGCCACCTTTTGTGATACCCTGTTGGAGACTAGAAATTTACTGATTCTACTGCCACAGAAGTGATCGTATAGTGCCTGTACTGCCAGTATTCCTTCCCAAAATTCAAATAGCTTAGGTTATGAGTGTTTTTCAGTACTAATCAACATCAAAATGGTAAAATCGCTATCCTTGAGTATTGAATTCAATAAGACTTGGTTAATTTCAATCATCGTTTCACCCCCCGATTACAGACCTAGCACTTAAAAGGACTTCAAATTTGAAAATAATAGGTTATGTTGTTCCTTCGTTCAAAGCTTTGTTCGTTACTGCTCGAACGCTCCGAAAATTAACAAAAGCGTTCCGATATTGCTTACTGTGGCCAGTAATGCCAGCAATTTCGGTACGCAAGGTATAGGTGCGTTCCGATATTCCTGAACAGCACTGTGCAGTAAATTAGGACGTTCCGATATTACTGAAATTCACTGGCAATCATTGCGCGCTACTTCTCTAGATACCCTGATGGAGGCTAGAAATTTACTGGTTCTACTGTCACAGAAGTGGTCGTTAGGCAATCCAAACCACGTGACCCAATATGGCGGTTGTTGGCACACAAACAAGTAACGTGTTGTGGTCGTTGACTATTTTGTAGTGTTTATTGACATTTTCCGGAGGTTTTCTGCTGTTTAAACTACACTGCCCAACAATTGATAGGGATCACTTACTTTTTCTAAATTTATTTCTGAATTATTCGCTCCAAGATTATAAATTTAGTCAGATATCAGAGTATTTTCAGTTGATAATATGGTTCACTTGAGAAAAGAATGAAAAAATGGAAAGTTGGAGAGAAAAAAAGACTTTATTAGGAACACTCAAAATTCTGTGTTTGAATAACATAAAAATTTTATGATGACACCACAAGAAGGCTGAAGTTTCGGTTAAGCTAGTACCTAGTTGGCCCCCCACGAGCTCGTCTCAAGCATTCTACCCTACGAGGCATACTTTAAATCAAACGATTTATAAAATTTTGGGGCAAATTTGTCCAAATATCCCTTAAAGCGTTAGAAAGGTCCTCCAGGTTATTGATCGGTTGTTCTAAGGTTGACAATTGTCTAGACATCTCAGACCAGACATGTTCGATGCAATTCATGTCTGGAGAGCGAGCTGGCCAGTCCATCCTATCAATAGCATGAGTTTCTAGCGCTTCATTAACCAGACGACTACGGTGTGGACGGGCATTATCGTCAATTAAAATGAAATTCTCGCCCAAGGCAGCCGCAAACGGAACAATTATGGGTTCAATAATCATATCGTGATATCTCTGGCTGGTCATTGTGGTGTTCTGCAGAACAACCAACTCTGTGCGTTGGTTCAAACAAATGCCTCCCCATACACATATAGAACCTCCGCCAAAAGCTGTTGTGGGTACCATAAACTGTTCTGCATACCTTCGACCTCTTTCCCTCCAAGCAAGAATACGTCCATCGGAGTTGACCAAACGAAATCTAGACTCATCCGTAAATAAACATCGGCTCCAATCTTCAACTGTCCAATTGCGGTGCTCCTCAGCCTATTGCCGTCGATGAACCCGGTGTTCCCTATTCAAACGGGGATGTTGTACCCTCCTACGTGCTCTCAAACCACGAACATGTAGTCGTCGTCTTACAGTCTGGTTCGAAATTAGAACTCCTGTTGCAACTCTCAGTGATCTATTGATCCGCGACGCCGGGTAAGTGGGATTTCTCCTAGCATTGAGGACCAAAAGACGATCTTGGGCAGCTGTTGTACTGCGCTGCCGACCTCCCCCATGAACATAAGCTACTGAGTCGTTTTGGATGAACCTATTCCAAGCCCGACTCACGACACTTTGCGAAACATTCAACCGCCGGGATACTTCTCGCTGGGACAAACCTTCCTGTATCCACCGTATGATTTGGTCCAGTTGCACAGGAGCCAAACGTCTTCTCGGCATGACTGATAAGCTAATATTGTTCTCATTTCTTCAATTATTGTCACCTTATGTGTTTGAACGAGAGAAAAAAACAGATTTAATAACAAATACCACATTGCTTTTCACTCCACATGTAACAGCCTACAGATAATAATCGATTTTGTGAACAAGAGCCGATAAAGTGAGGAAAAATTTGATATAATCAACTCAAAACATCTTAATTTTTCCTTAGAGAACATATTTATAATGTACAGATATTCACGAGATAACTTGAAAAAAATACAAATGAAGAGAAGTTCATAAGTGATCCCTAGCAATTGTTGATCAGTGTATATTGAAATGGAGAATGAATATCTGAAAGGACTATTGTTGAACAACAGAGACTTTGCTGAACGGTAGGTTCGAAAAAAAGCACCTTCATCATGTGTTTACATTTCATTTTAGTACAGGTATATAATAAAGTTGGGATTAATTAACGGCTAAGGTCCTTTCACATTGAATGTTTCTGATCAGGATAGTGGATAATTCAATTGATGGTGTTCCTCCAATCTTATGTATGGATATTGCAACGTATTCGGTTTATTATATACCACAACGTACAAGACATTCATGAATATTTGCGAATGAAGAGTTCATGTCTATTAGCACATGCTGGAATGATTACTTTTGAAGAACACACAGTTTTTACTACCAAATACAAGTGCAACTATTCATCTCACAGTCGAATTTTTGTGATTTTGTTATATGGTCTACAAATGTTTGTTTCAGAGTACGAATGATCTGGAAATATGGGAAAAGAACCTAGAAACTGCTGAGAAATTTCATTCAGAAGTTATTATGCCAGGGCTGATGGCGAAATTGCGAAATATTCCACATCTGAAGAGGGTGCAGCTGAATTGATTCACTATTGCATATCATGACATGACAAACAAATAATATGAAAACAGATGAAAGCCCTTGGATTTTTCTTTTTATTTATTGATGAATACACAGTAGAATCTGGATATAACAACCCTCGAGGGATTGACGACACTTCATCGTACTGAGCGCAGCAGACTGATGTAAACTCTCTGATACTTGAGCTTCGAATCTTTTCTCTTGATTTCAGCTAGCCATAGGTCTCTTCGCTTTCTGAATAACTCATTTTTACTAGTCAGAAACTTCTGTGTAGTACTAGTAAACATATTATATCCTTGTCGCGATGAGATCCACAGCCAACCACAATGCATGTAAGAGGCATTTTCCTTCTTGTATTATTATTCAAAATTAATAATACAACCCAAATATACACAGGAAATCAAAAAACGAACAATATACCACTATAACTAGGGTCATATATCATACAATTCAAAGTAAACAATACAATGTGTGCCAACAGCCGCCATATTGCTTTAGTTTTGACAGTTCGTTGGATTCCCTAATAGCACAGATTAATCTGTGCTAATAGTGCCAGTATCCCTTCCCCAAATTCAAATAGTTTAGGTTATGAGTGTTTTTCAGTACCAATCAGCATCAAAACAGTAAAATCGCTATCCCTGAATATTGAATTCAATAAGACTTGGTTACGTTTTACCCACCGATTACAGACCTAACATTTCAAAGGACTTCAATATAAAAATAATAGGTTATGTTGCTCCTTCGTTGAAACCTTCGTTCGTTACTGCTCGAACGTTCCCAAAAAATTAACAACTGTCACTGAAAAGCGTTCAGATATTGCTTAATGTGGCCAGTAATGTCAGCAATTTCGGAACGCAAGGTATATACTTACTTACTTATCGTATGGCTACACATGATATAAACACATAAGAGTATATGAATTTATTTATCGAATTTTATCTGTTTTGTATCAGTTTTTAACTCTGGAATGATAAAATAGAAGACTTCGTTGTTGTATCAGTCTTCGTAGGGTAGTTTTTGGCGCTCTAGTTCCTCGGAACTGAGTGCTTATCAATTTGCCCAAATGTCTGTAATTTTCGAATATTTCGATGAAAATGGTCTTAAACGATTTGGTTCGACTCACTGATCAAGAATCCGTGGTCGAAATTAATTCTGTCCGGCCGGTCCGGAGGCCGGCCGGCCGTAGGCACGATAACTCTCGAACGGAATGAGCTTGTTGAAATTTTCAGAGTGGGTTTGGGGGATGAATATCTCGGCTAAGTTCGTTACTGGGCAAAATCGGACAGAAGGTTTCGGAGTAATAAAAAAAAAATTTTTTTTTTACAAAACAAATTCCAAATTAAATTTTTTTTAATAAGCAATTTTATTATAAGAATCCATTCATATCATTTTTAACTCTATCAAGCTAATACTTTCGGAGATATGATTTTTCAAAATTTCAATGTAAATCGTATTTCACAGATTGATATAATTATTCTATGTATATTCTATGCATGAATTGTCATAAAGTCAACTTGACAGAAGGGAATATTGTAACTTCAAGAATATTGGGGTTGAAATACTCGTATTTTAGCGATGCAACGGGGACCTCACCCGAAAATGTTTGAAAATATTACGTAAATATTGAAAGCATAATTCTGTAGTTCGAGAGAGGAGAAAATTTTGTGAACGTAGATCAGGAAATTTTTGATCGATTACAAGGTAATTTATTTAACTTATCTTCTTTTATACATGTTTTATGGAATACCTTCTATTTGTAGGTACTTTAAACCTGTTTTGGGCAATTGTCATACGAAACTTGTTTTATTGGCGCTCTAGTTCCTCGGAACAGAGTGCTTATCAATTTGCCCAAGTGTCTGTAATTTTGGAATTTTTGGCTGAAAATGGTCTCAAATGATTTGGTTCGACTCACTGATCAAGAATCCGAGTGCGAAATCGATTCTGTCCGGCCGGCCGACCGGCCGTAGGCACGATAACTCTCGAACGAAAGGAGTTAGCGGATTGAAAATTGCAAGGTGGTTTTGGAGCGTAAATATCTCGGACAAGTTCGTTAATGGGCGAAAACCATCAAGGGGTTTCGGAGTTATGGCCGATTTTAGTAAAAATATTTTTTATGAATATTTCCGAAACCGATCACTCGATCTATCTGAAATTTAGCACCAAATTGTAGAATCATGACCTTTATACGCATGTGAAATTTTGTATTGACCAGATTACCGCAAAGTGTCAAAAAAATATTTGAAAATGTGGTGCAGTTCTCATTCTCATGATTGCTCATTTAATCTTGATAAATAAAATATTATTTGAATTGAATTTCCTTTATGATGCAGTTCTATCATATGAATACATTGATATAATTCCCAACTCTGAGGAACCAATACCAGATATAATTTGTCTGTTTGAACTAGAGCGCCAGAAAGCTCCTGTCCACAGGCCAGGTTTTTTTTCTTCTCGTACCACCACGTTATTATTCGTTCCGAAAATTAACAACTGTCACTGAAAAGCGTTCCGATATTGCTTAATGTGGCCAGTAATTATTATTATTATTATTATTAATTCCATGATAAGAGTCAAGGCATACGCCTATGGGACTCATACAAATAAAAATCAAATATGATGCACGTATTGACTATTGTAAAAAAAAAAAGAAAAGAACAAAACTCCAACAAGAGAAAGAGATAAAAATAAACTAATTAAAAATAGACTAATTATGAATGAGTCACCTTCTCTAGCACTAACGGAATTAACTAGCAATTTCGGAACGCAAGGTATATACTTACTTACTTAAAATATGGCTACACATGATATAAACGCATAAGAGTATATGAATTTATTTATCGAATTTTATCTGTTTTGTATCAGTATTTAACTCTGGAATGATAAAATAGAAGACTTCGTTGTTGTATCAGTCTTCGTAGGGTAGTTTTTTCTTCTCGTACCACCACGTTATTATTCGACCAAAATGTCTGCAATTCTCGAATTTTGTGGTGTGAATGTTCTCAAACGATCTTATTGGCTGAATAAAAATCTGTAGTCCGTCCGTCGTAAACAAGATCACTTTCGAAATAAGAATCTAGACGACTTGAAATTTGAAAAAAAAGGTTTCATGTCGATATGTGCCGGTCGAATCGAACAAAATGGCCCAATGGTTTTGAAGATACATTCTAAAAAATTTAAATTTTCTCAATACACCCAAAATTACAGTTCCAATCAAGCGGTCCAATTGATGAGTTATTTGAAATATCAGCCGTATAGCTAATCTAGATGAAATTAAATAGGAGTTTCCCGGATTCTAATCTTATCAGAATTTATATTACTGTCATTATTAATATAATTACAGATATGTGGTGAAGGTAAGTTAGTTAGCATCAGTTCTCTTAAGTTTTAGATGGTTTTATTTTGGTAATGCTGGGCGTCATCACCAGGGCATCCCTGTAGTTTGAAAAAGCTATGTGTGGGACTGCAGACAGGGTAATGTTGATACAAATACCACTTGTAACGCACAGGCAAGCCAGCAGACGAAACATGAAAGCTCTATGGATTGGAAAAAGGAATTGTCGAACATATAGTTTGCAAGTATTTGATTGATTCAGTCTATACATGATGGAAATTCATTTTTAATAAATAATGATTCAAGTTTTTAATTTCCACAAATTTATTCATCCTTAACGACAATTGTTTCACCACACTATGGCTTCTTCAGGTTCTACATTTCAACTGATTCAATTCAATTCAGTATGAGGATCAAGAAACACTGACACAGAATCTTGAAAGTGGATACTGGAGACAAAAAGGAAATACTGAAGTAATAAAAAGAAATTGGGGATTGCCGATGCTTCTTCAATCATGGCAGTAGAATTAGGTTTTGAGGGCTCTCGCAAAATTTCAGCGATGTCGGACGAATAGTTTCTGATATATAGATTTTCAATGATTTTTTAAAAATTTTGTAGTTATACGATCCTCACGGAATTTCACAAGAATTTTCGCGCCGGCATTCTACAACTAATTACTATGTTTAAATTGGATCAGATTCGTATTTTTCGAGTTATTAAGGAAATAACAACCAAATTTCAGATGGGTATAACTCCAAAACCGTTTGGGGCCAATCATGCCTATTAACAAAATCAAATGTCACATTCAGATAATCAACATACCCTAAAAATTGCAAGTCGCTATCTCTTTAATATATTTTTTTTAATTTTCTAGTGTTAAGATACTCACAAAATTTCACAATCGTCTTTGTGCAGTATTCTACAACTAGCTACCAAGTTTCAATTCGATCGGATCTGTATTGGTTGATGACAAAATTATCACTCGGAAACCGTTTGACCGATTATGCCCATTAATGAACTTGTCCGTCGTATTTGGACGCGCCACCAACCATGAAAATTTCAAATCGCTATCTTTCTCCGATCTCAAGTTATCGAGGCAACGGCCAGGTGGACATCATTAAATTTGAAATTGAATTCTTCATCAGTGAGTCGAACCTAATCGTTTGAGACCATTTTCGACAAAAAATTTGAACATTACAGACCTTTGGGCAAAATGATGATGATGTTCCCTAGAACGTGCGCGTAAAAAATGAATTGTCTTTATCAAATAGTACTTTTCCAGCTTCAATCCATCATCCATTATCAACTATTCCTTATTCTCCTAATTTCTAGATCGTAACCTTATTGAAAAACAAGAGGACATAACCGTATTTGGGACAAATTATTATTATCCAAGAGCTATCTTCCATAGCTGAGGTTATTCCATTGGTCATTTTGCATTCAATCATACTTTGTTTGACATGTCTCTTATCTGTAGATGAGATGACAATGATGAAATGTATGAGCACAGAGGAAATTCATAGATAAAGACGTTAATTTTCGTTACACCATTCTGAGAAATCATAGAGTTACGATATAATATGGAAATTTTGAAAAATCATATCTACGAAAGTATTAATTTGTCAGAGTTGAAAATTATAGCAGTGGATTCGCATGATAACACTGCATTGTAAAAAAAAAAAAATCGAAATTTGTAATTTAAAAAAAAATTATTTTTCCGAAACTACCCGGAACCATCTGGCCGATTTTGCCAACAACGAACTTAACCGAGATATTCATCTCCCAAACCTACTCTGAAAATTTCAACTGCTTAGCTCATTCTGTTGGAGAGTTATTGTGTTAATGGCCAGCCGGACCGGCCGGACAGAATTGATTTTGACAACGGATTCTTGATCAGTGAGTCAAACCAAGTCATTTACGACCATTTTCATCCAAAAATTCGAAAATTACAGACATTTGGGCAAATTGATAAGCACTCTGTTTCGAGGAACAAGAGCGCCAAAAATAGAGATAGGTACTCAAGAAAATACTTCTAAGTTCTAAGTATTGTTTAATTGTCAAGAACATTAGAACAATGCATGGAAAGGAACATTCACTAGTGTTTCATTCAATGAAATGCGGAATGGGGATAGGGGAATTACACGTCAAAATTGTGTTGGTATAAAAGAGCGCATACATTTTTTTTAATGCCGTTTCAAATACAAGAAATAAACCATCTAATTATTCAACGTCGTGTAATATACTCAGTTGACAGTGTACAGTTCCACCTCCAGAAGAGTATTTAACATTTATGAATCACGAACATTAGACATTAATATAAATTAGTAAAATGCGGAGATGATATATAGTTACGAGATGCCGTTCCCACGAAAACCGCTGATGTTCGCGGAGTTCGCGGAAATCATGTGCGACAGTTTGTGAACTCTGTGTGAACTCGAATTCCTCCGGAATCCGAGGTGTGATTATCAGAAAGGACTGATCTAGTAGTTAGTTCCGTTCTAGACTTTAGTACTTGTAGTCTAAGTCAGATTTATTGTACTCCTTTCCAACTGTACAAATTATTGAATCTCTATCGTGTAACGTTGTATTAAATATTTGGAAAGAATAAAAACCTTTTTAAAACAGTCTTGGAAAGTCCAAAAACGTAATTGGCGCTGCGAACAGGATTTCGCAACGGGTTTTCGGTATTTCGAGAAAAAAGAAGTAACTGAAAATAGTGTCCATTCGTGAATACAAACTGCCAGATTGTGTTCAAGGATCCCTGTTGAGTGTCAACTCTTAGTGCGAAATTCAGAACAACTCCACCAACCCACTTCGACGAGAAGGACGGACGTTCCACCCTAGGATGCAAATCTTGGTGTAAGTCCTATTTTCCACATATTTCCTATCCTAATAGTATTCTTAATTTCGATGACAGATTCATCCGAACAATTAGAGATAATTGCTGAAGATTCCGAATATTCAGAATCATTAAATTCCCATAATATTCAAGAACGATTATTAAGAAATAACCGATTTAGACCATACCCTAATAGAGTTTCGAATAACGAAATGAACCAACAAAGCTCTTCTAACACATCAATTTCTGATACTATGTCTAGACAAGACATACAATTATTATTAAATTCCATTCCCGAATTTTCACCAGAAAAAAATTTATCAATTTTCATAAACGAAGTAGATAATTTAGTGGCACATTTACATGGCAGATTAACTACTGACCTAGAATTTTGCTTGAATTTTTCAATTCGTTCGAAAATTCTGAATGAAGCAAGAGACTTCATCTCATTTCAAAATGCGACGGACTGGCCTTCGATTAGACGTGCTCTCCTTCAGAGATACGGCGATCAAAGGAATGAAGAATTATTAATTGCTGCAATCTCGCAATGTGTTCAAAAGAGAAACGAAAATTATTTGGACTATTATTCCCGAATTTCAAAAAATTTGAGTGATCTTTTGCAACACCTCACTTTGAATATAAGGGACCAAAATCTTTTAACTTACAAGAAATATGAGGCAGAAAAATTATCATTGAAAACATTCCTAGTAGGATTACTTGAAACTCACAGATCCTATATTAGTAATTTCGATCTAAACACCTTAGAGGAATGTATCAATAAATGTAAACTCTATGACAACCGAAAACAAGAATGGGAATATTCCGAATTTCTTCGTAAATCCCAAGTATTGAAGAAACCTTTGGCACAACCTCATTTTAAACAAACTCAAAATTATAATCAACCAACTAGATTTTTTAATTGCAACTTTAATCAAAATCCATCAAATATTGTTTTTCCAAATAATTTTGATCAAAATTCACCAAATAATTCCAATCAAAATTCATCATATTTTCCAAATAATCAACCTATAAGAAATAATCAGAAATTTTTCACTAATCAACAAGTTTTTGGTACCAGACCAAGTTCAAACATTTATAAATCAAATCCACATCCAACACCGATGTCAATTTCAACTAGAAATACAAAACCAACTCCCATGTCAATTTCTACCAGAAATTCGAGATTTCCGCAAAGACAAATATTCAACGTTCAGTTGAAAACCGATGATGGTATCGATCATGAATACGAATCCCATGAACCTGAATACTTCGAAGAAAATATTCCTGATTTTTCCGAAGAATATCAGAATACTAATGAAATGGATGAAAATTTTCAGGAGGTTTCTCCAGAGAACCTAGTAACCTAGACCTCAATTCCTTGAAAATTAAATCAAAATTACCATACATTTATCTTCCAAAAATAAATTTGAAAATTTTAATAGATTCAGGTGCAACAAATTCAGTCATTAATAGAAAACCTGCATTCGAGAAATTCTTCCAATTTTTGTACAAAGAAAAATTCAGTGTATCAGGATTAGGAAATACAATTACTGCAGAAGAAAACATAAATATTCCACTTTTTCACGAATTAGAAATATTCGACAATATTCATTTACATGTCGTCGACTGGCATAAAAATTTTGATGCTTTATTAGGAACAGCCGATTTACAGAAATTAGGTGCAAAAATAGATTACCAAAAACACATTTTGAAAATTAAAAATTTGAAAATTCCCTTCAATCTCGAGTATTCTACTAATAAATTGAAACCCAATAAAACTATAGCGAAGAATTTTGTAAAAATTCCAGTATCCTTGGAAAACGGTGATGTTTTACTACCTGAAATTAATTTTATACAATTCTCAACCCCAGAATGTATTGCTCACGCAAAAAACGGTGTTTGCCTAATTCCAATTTCAGAATCTATTAAGGAAAACATAGAAATTAACTTTTCGGAAAGAATACCCGTGAAATCAATATCTGAGACAGAATTAGCTGTCCCTCAAATTGAAAACTCTAAATTTAAGCTCACGAAAAATATTCGTACTCAACACATGAATTCTGAAGAAAAACGTGAAATTTTGAAACTTTGTAGTAAATTCAAAAACATTTTTTATAACGATAAGTGCGACCTCTCTTTTAGCAATACTGTTAAACATAAAATTAGGACGAAAGATGAGGAACCCGTACACGTTAAATCTTTTAGACACCCTCATAGCATGAAAAAGATTATCCAGGAACAAATTCAAAAGCTGTTAGATGATAATATCATTCGTCCATCAATTTCACCCTACAGTGCTCCCGTTTGGATTGTAGACAAAAAGAAAGACGCCTCCGGCCAAAAGAAATATCGTATGGTTATTGATTATCGCCGTTTAAATGATAAAACCGTTGAAGATAAATATCCGCTCCCGCGAATAGAAGAAATTTTAGATAATTTGGGAAAAAGTTGCTATTTTTCGACACTCGATATGGCTAAAGCTTTTCACCAAATCGAAATGGACGAGGAATCAATTGAAAAAACCGCATTTAGTGTGAATAATGGGCATTATGAATATCTCCGTATGCCCTATGGATTGAAAAATGGACCCAGTACCTTCCAACGCGTAATGGACAATGTCCTTAGAGAATACCTTCATAAATTTTGTTTCGTTTATATGGACGACATTGTCGTATTTTCAAAATCACTTCAAGAACACATTTGCCATTTGAAATTAATTTTCCAAAAAATTAGAGAATTCAACCTGAAAATTGAACTCGATAAATGCGAATTTTTAAGCAAAAATGTCGAATTTTTAGGACACTTAATAACTCCTGACGGCATATCTCCAAATCCTGCTAAATTAAGGAGCTATTGAAAAATACCCTATTCCACGTACAGTTAAGGAAATTAAGTCATTTTTAGGACTAATGGGTTATTATAGAAGATTCATTCAAAATTTTGCTCATATCGTTTCGCCCATGACCAAATGTCTGAAGAAAGGAGCGAAAATTAAAGTTGATGATCTTGACTATGTTAAAGCTTTTCAATCATGTAAGGAATTGCTGATGAATGCTCCGATATTAGCTTATCCAGATTTCGAAAAAACATTTAAGTTAACCACTGACGCCTCGAATGTAGCAATTGGAAGTGTCTTGTCACAGGCTAACTGCCCGATTGCGTATTACTCAAGAACCCTTAACTCTGCCGAAAAAAATTATTCAACGATAGAGAAAGAACTTCTTTCAATTTTAGACTCTGCAAAGAACTTTCGCCCTTATCTGTATGGCCAAAAGTTCATAATAGAAACTGATCACAATCCACTTGTTTGGCTTTACAAAATCAAAGAACCCAATTCCCGACTCATACGCTGGAAATTGAAACTTGAAGAATTTGATTTCACAATTACCTATAAGAAAGGAAAAGAAAATAACGTTGCAGACGCTCTCTCGCGGATTGAACTTAATATCAGAGAAAATGAAAATTCTTTATTATCCGACGATGATTTAGACGTTGAAATTTCTTCAATCCTACCTAACGTTAGTGATCTTCCGGTTATAAGTGACGAAGAACTTGATAATATTTTGAATCCCCCAAACAACCATCAAAATAGCAATGATCCCAATAATCAGCATGAGGAAAATAATGATGATTCGAATGCTACCATCCATTCAACACAAGAAGACAATGGAAAAGTTATTCCAATAACAGAATCTTCTGTGAATATTTATCCAAATAGGATCATTCTAAATACTGGCGAACAGTACAATTTGAAATTTACCAAAATTTTTCAGAAAAATACTTACAACATAACGATAAGACAAAATTCCATGAATAACGACTTCTCAACCGTTTTCACAGAAATTTTCAGACCAAATGAAACTTACGGTTTATTTTTTAGAGATAATAAATTGCGACTTCCTTTCATCAGATTTTGCAAAAAATCCTTCAATTACTCCGTGAAACTTTATATCAGTAACACCCTTTTATTAGAAGTACCTCGTGAAGAGAACCAAATTGAAATTATCTCAGAATATCATAATAAAAATCATAATGGTATCTCAGAAACATTTAACCAACTTTCGAAAAAATATTATTGGCCCAAAATGAGAAATAAAATCACCGAAATTATAAACAAATGCGAATTATGCCTTAAATCAAAATACGAGAGAAACCCTTACAAATTGAAATTTTCAGGTCCTCTTTTAGCTAAACGACCGTTCGAAGTTATCCACATTGACACATTTTCTTTTCAAAATTCGAAGTTTCTAACAATAATTGATTTGTTTTCAAAATAGGCTCAATCGTACCTATTAAAAGACGGTACTGCTTTAACCATTCTGAACAAATTACGTCATTATCTTTCGCATCATAATATTCCACAAAAAATAGTTTGTGACGAAGGAAGAGAATTCCAGAATAAAACCTTCACGGAATACTGCAAAATGAATAAAATCGACCTACATTTTACAACAGTTAACAATCCGAGCTCTAATTCTCCAATCGAACGATTCCATTCAACAATTTTGGAAAAACTTAGAATTCTCAAATTGAAAAATCCTAATGAAAATCCTGGTAACCTCATGATTACTGCTACGTTGATTTATAATCAATCTATTCACTCAGCGACTGGTTATTCACCTTTTAATTTACTTTATGGCCCATACGAAAAATTACCAGAATTCGATTTGGACATGACTGTCTATGAACAGTACAACGAAAAACGGAAACAGGAAATTTTACCATTTTTCGACCATATTTATGAACGGAATAAAAATAAAGCTCAGAAAACTTTGACTAGGCTGAACGAGAATCGTGATGATCCTCCAAATTTAGAGCAAACTGAAGTCTACGTCGAACGAAATCGACCGAGGAAAACGGATCCACCTTTTGAAAAAATCATTGTTGAACAGCAAAAACATAACAAAATTAGAGGCTTAACGTCAAAATCAAGACAAACAACTGCCCATATACAGAAAGTCAAGAAACTAAGAAAAAACGTTTCTTCTTTTCAGGTTACCCCTGATCATCCTGATTCAGATCCAAACAAACCAGGCCCTTCAGGTCCACGAAATAAAAAGTAATGGATACTTTGAAGAACCCTTGAGCCACGCAAAAATTCTTGACCATTACCATAATTTTCTTTTCTTTATAAATATCACCCATTTAAAAGATAATGTTGACCAATTAAATATTATTTTCAATAACCTTCAGAAGGAACAAGAATTACCCCGTCGACTCTTACATCAATTGAAACTGAATTTAGATCAAATCGAACAAATTCTACAAAAATTCTTAAACAGAAAAGTTAGAAGAGGTTTGGCTAATTTCATCGGCAAAGGTATCAAATTCATTACAGGTAACCTAGATGATGATGATTTGAAAACTATTAATGAAAATCTAGAAAACCTTTATAACAGCAAATCTTCAGAAATTGAAAGAATAAATAAACTGACATCCTTCGCTAACCATTTATCACAAAGATACTCAGAGGATTTGACCCTACTGAACGAAAATATTATTCATACTAAGGAACTATTCCAAAAAATTCAATCTATCGAAGGATTTCAAATCATTCTAGAATCTCAATTACTTCAGTCTCAAACACTTTTGAACACTTTACTAATAATTGAAAGGACTATTAGTTTCGCAATGAATGAAATTCCAAATTTAGAAATCATTAAAGTTGAAGAACTTATTTCTATCAGGACATATCTTGAGAAAATTTATAAGACACAGCAACTATCCTCAATTGACCATGTTCATCTTTTCAAAATAATTGAATTTGCTAAAATTTCTGTCATTGGAACGGAAGAAACTATCAATTCCCTCCTCAAAATCCCAATTCTCAAACAAGTAATTGCCTCTTATTCCCGAATTTACCCTGTACCCAATATCCAAGATATTGCTGTGATCCCGCCAAGGACGTATTCCATTAAAATTAACAATGAGGAATACTGGACCAACGAGAAATGCAAATCAGCTTTGGGAAGTTTAACGGTGCTTTGCCTTCAACCACCTGCCAAGGAAGCATGTATTTTATCAAATCCAGCTCGATGCCAAACAACACTGGTTAACAACGACTTCAACATAATACACCCGCTGAAGAATCACCAGCTCCTGACTCTCTTCAAAAATTACCAAAATGTTCTGGAAGACTGCAACGGAATATTACTCAAAAAATCAATAAAGGGAATGAATCTTTTGAGTTCTGCCTGCAAAATTATTATTGACGAGTCCATCTACGATGAAACCGTTCCAATTTTCGAAATTACTGTCAAAAACATTTCGAATATCTCATTAAATTCCACCCACAAAGTCGATTTTCATCTGAGACATTTGAAAGAACCTACATCCATCCTGCAGGAGGCAGAGAAACTTTCAGACCAGCCCATGTACCTACACCCAACAACTCAAATCATTCACCAATCTACAAGTGTGATATTGTTCTGTCTAACAATTCTTGGAATAATCTTCGTTATTAGAAACAAGAGAAGGATTTCCGAGTTGATCTACAGTCCAAGGAAAATCATACATGTTGAAATGGAAAACATCAACCAAGGCCACCAAGAAGATAACAGAGACGTTATCTCTTAAGGAGGGAAGAGTTACGAGATGCCGTTCCCACGAAAACCGCTGATGTTCGCGGAGTTCGCGGAAATCATGTGCGACAGTTTGTGAACTCTGTGTGAACTCGAATTCCTCCGGAATCCGAGGTGTGATTATCAGAAAGGACTGATCTAGTAGTTAGTTCCGTTCTAGACTTTAGTACATGTAGTCTAAGTCAGATTTATTGTCTTTTTCGGTACTCCTTTCCAACTGTACAAATTATTGAATCTCTATCGTGTAACGTTGTATTAAATATTTGGAAAGAATAAAAACCTTTTTAAAACAGTCTTGGAAAGTCCAAAAACGTAATTATATAAATATATATATTCTTTACAAGAGCTTAGGGAAAAACCTCAGCAAAAAAACCTGTCTCCCAGTGAGTTTATGATTTGTAAAAGATGAAATTGTTTACAAAATTAACTGAAATATTCAATTTTGATGGGCATTTCTTTCTTCAATATTGATTATTTCGTCGAAAAACGGAGCGGTTTCTCCAAGGCACCCGAATCTCAACCTGAAAAATGAGAAGACAAGATCAGAAAAACGAACAAATTAAAATTAAAACATGATTTCAAAAGTCCCTTCCCACAAATATACTCATATGTAACCACATGACTCTCTTGAAGAAGAATCACTTTCGCTAATTAATAATTCTTGTTCTAAGAAAACATAGGAACAATGTTTTTTCTTCGAGCGTCTTATAATAACAAGAAGAAACGATGATGAATAAATATGATAATTTATTCTGAAACTTTTAATTAATCCGGAATGAAACAACATCTGCACTCGTCAGTTTGGAGTGATACATTTCTGGGAGAAATCTCCATAGTATACCTCTTTCAGTTTCTTCTTTCATCGGAAATTCACTTTCGTAGGAGTATTTACCAACCCCACAGATGGCTTTCGGGCTAATAAAAGGGGTTTGTGCTCCTTTCTTGGCAAGTGTGTTGAGCTCCTCATTTCCTTTAATTCCCGCGTGACCAGGAACCCAGACCAAGGAGACCCTGTTGGCCTTGCCTTCTTCATTAAGTTTTCATCAGCACTTCCATATTACCTTAAACTCGATAACATGGGAGCTCAGAGCATTATTAGCAGCTTGACTGTCAGAGTGAATTGCTATATCACATTTCTGATAGTTTCTTTCTAGCTTCATTCCAATCTTTCGATTGTAAGTACTTCTGCCTGAAAGACGCTCGAATAGGGGCATAGCGATACTGGGTATTTGGTGCTTGACCCATATACTCCAGTGCCAGCTCCTGCAGTGTTTTTTGAACCGTCTGTGTACCATTTAATGGCATTTCTTTAAGAACTTGGGTGATAGTGAGCATTTGGTGCCTGGCCCATATACTCCAGCGCCAGCTCTTTTAGTGGACTTTGAACGGTCTGTGTACCATTTAATGGCATTTCTTGTAAGAACTTGGATAGTGGATTACCAGTACCAGTCTTTTCTCGTACCGAGCATCGTTGTGCAGTCATTTTCGATGCTTACTTCCTTAATCATTTCGTTACTAGGAAGATAATAGGACTGATGAAATGTACCTGGTAAGATTTTCAGGTTATTCATTATCTCATTACCTGTACCTTTCCTAGATATTCTGAGAATGGCTTCCTGGGCCATTTTGTCTATCACTAGATGAAGTGGTGCAAGAATTGTTATAGTCTAAAGTGCCCTGTAGGACAGGTTCCCATATCTCCAGTGATACACATACTGGCCAGCCTTTGTACTTTGTCGAGGGTTTTCCTCGTACTATTCTAGCTTATTTTTGTATACCAGACTACTGCCCCATACGTGATTATGGGTCTGACAATCATGACGTACATCCATCGGAGTGTCTTGGGGTTGCAGCTCCAAGTCTTATCGGCTAGATTTCTGCACGCCATTAATGCCTTTATTGCTTTGCTAGCAGTGATTTCAACGTGGCTATTTCACAGAAGTTTACTATCTAGTGTTACCTCTAGATATACCTTCGGACTTCCATTCTGTAATATTTCCATTCAAAAAGAGTGATTTCACGGCTGGAAGTTTCCTTCTCCGAGTAAACAGAATCACTGTGGTATTGTTTGGGTTTATGCTCTGCTACACTGACAAGCATCACTGCTCGATAATTCTAATGCCCTCCTGTAGTGAATCACACAAGGTGCCCTCGAATTTACCTTTGACTATTATGACTATATCATCGACATAGCATATGAACCCAATGTCGAGCTCCGTTAGCCTGTGGAGGAACTCGTCCACTACTAGGCTCCAACACAGCCCACTATAGAGATAGCCTGGAACACAGTCTGACAACGCTGCAATTTATCGACTCTTAGAGGCATACTTCTTCAATGCGGTAGCGCTGGATATCGTATATTTCCAATTTAAAACTCTAGTGAACTCATTGAATAGGTTTTCTTGCTTGGAAACCCTGGATGAATAAACAATATGAGACCCTACTTTTTCAATAAATTGAATAACTACATTTCATTCTGCACAATATTATTGAGATCAAGTTGAAATAGAAACCTTGGTAGTTGTTTTTCAATTCATTGTTCAGCAAGAACCAAGAAAAGGTGTAGGGTTACCTATTGGCAAAAAAATATAAACTTGAATGAAATTCTCAAAATAAAAATATATTCCCAAACATGACTATTATATAACACTAATAATGTAGGCTTATGAAAATTGTGGTAATCATCTTAAAGTTTGTCTTGTTTTGGTTCTTACTATAATGGTGAGTTTCTGCTATCTACAAATGTTTCTGTTTATTTTCCATTCGGTGGACAATAACATTGTAATTCGTATTTTCTACAAAATTTTTCAAAATTAAATTTGCGAAAACAGAACAAAGTGAATTTAGAATGATTTACGAATGTAAACCACAACTACAAGTCTCTGTGAATTCAGAATATCAATTCAATGCTATTATTAAGAGTAAATTCACATAAAATTAATTTTTGATCTGAACTGTGTAAAAATGTTGATGAAACAAATTGATAAATTCCGAATCTGAATTCCCATTAATTATATTTCTGTAGCGGGAAAGCAGAATAGTCATCTGCTCGGGGTAAGATCGGAAGGAATAATCCATTTCATATCACTGCAGGAAATCTGAACATTCTTAATGAATAATTTAAGATGAATAAGGTTTTCAACTGAAGCATCTATAGATGCAGACTTTTGGAAATTGAAAACATATATAAAAATAAAAAGATTCTTTGAGCTTCTTGATCTCCCATCCAGATGTATCCATTTTTGTTGAAAAATTATTATTTTTGTTGAAAAATTATTATAAAGGTCATCAAAATGTATTATAAAATCGGAAGAAATGAAAGTTCAATTTCACTCATATTTCTAGTCCATCTTGTTGTCTATAGTCTCAACTGAAATGTACTCATCTCAAAGTAGAGATAATCCAAAGGAAATTTCACTATTTACACACTGCAGTTTAATCACAGAACATACAAATATCCGACCATATTTATCACTGCATTGCATTAATTCACATTTCATACCGTTATACACAAAAATACCACGAAATGCCCGCGAAAAACAATAATGGTAAACTCCAGAATCAGAAGTAATCGTCCATTCACAATAACAAACCTTCGACTGAATCGCCTGGCGTACGACTCAGAGCGGTGTTGCCATTTTATCATCTTCCAGGCTAGTATATATAGGGGGCTGTGGCTCCAAAGAAGAGGAGACGTTACTCCCCGTTGAGGTGTAGCGGGTGGCTTTGACATAAGTGGTCTCATTACCCACCTGTTTCTCAGCTATCCTCATCGTCCATGTATGAACATCCAATTTATAATGGTTTTATTCACTCCTCACCTTTCAACTGATTCTTTAACAGACACATGTGTTTTGTTGTCAAAGGCCCCAGATATATACAGGAATGCTCACATTGCGATTTCTTTGTTGTCCAGAGTTCTCTGGATGACTTCAGTCAGCTGATACAGAGCAGTCTCTGTAGAATTCAAACTAGATACTATGATTTATTTAATTATTTTGCTCTTGAAGCACCCTTCTAATTGATATCAATTATATGGATTTCGTATGAGAGGGCAATGTATAGGAACTACTCAGTGTAACAATTCAGAACATATTCTACTATAGAAATGAAGTTATTTGACTTCCTCGTCTTCGACCAGCCCCACAGAAGCAGATCGCGATTTCGGTGTTATTTCACCTCATCAGTGCAACATAGTGGATAGGGTCCGAAGACGACGAAGTCAAAAATGTTCGTAAGGTTATAAACCTTGGGAGTGCTTGTCATTGAAATAAAAGTAAGTGGCTCCATCTTTGAAGACGGTGGATAACTTCAGATCTATTAATGTTATTAATAGATCTTTACTTTTATTTCAATATTCTACTATTTCGCCAATTCTGATACAGTTATTTAAATCCCAGATGAATAGGGCCATATTTTCCTCCCAGTTTTTCCTGAAAAGTACATGACCTCCAGCGAGACTGGAGAATATAAATTCATAATTCCACCACTTCATCAAGTATTTTTCTCACAACTCCTCAGTTTATGTTTCAATTTTGCGAAGCAAGACGAAATATAAAAATAACGTTCAGAATATTCATGAGGTTTTAGAGGTGTCATAAATTAAGTATATACCTTTATAAAACGGGCGAATGAATTCACAATAAGCAGGATCGGTTCAGAGTCGAAGGAATCCAAAGTATTTCCAGTTTGATACTGTGATGATGTTATTCAAGTTTTGCTCGAAAATTCATTATTACATTTTGGAAAGAACAAACTTGAGACATGAAAATTGCAGAGTAGGTTTTCGTACTCATTTTAGTTTCCCAATATTTCGAAAACTAAACATTCGTTCGATTAAAATTTGGCATTCACTTTTAGAGTAACGAAAAGTATCCCGGAAACCAAAAAAAAAATTGAGAAAAACACAATATTTAGAAATCTTATCGCCAGAATTTGCTGTAATTCCATAAAAACCAACAACTGGGTTTCATTTTCTTTTCTATATAGATATTACGTTTCTTCAGAAAATAACAGAGGTTGGGGTACCATACAATTCGACGTATGATACAAGAGCTTAGGGAAAAACCTCAGCAAAAAACCCTTTCTCCCCGTGAGTGTGGTGATTTGTAACTATTGTTTACAAAAATTGCTGAAATTTAAAAATATTGATGGGAATATATTTCTTCAATGTGGATTCGCTCGTCAAAAAACGGATAGGTTTTCCAAGGTACCCGAAGCTCAACCTGAAAAAATTTTGTAAGAATCGTATCCCTAGAAAATTTGAAAAAAATGACGAAAAAAAAAATTTCAAGAACCGTACCCCTAGAAAATTTTTAAAAAGTCACGAAAAAAAAATTGGTTCAAGCACTGACGTGAAGTCAGAAGCTTTTGCGCGTATGTTCTATTGTCCATACTTCTGTATTGGACACCCTTAATCGAATTTACCATGGTAAATTATGTTGTCCATTCTCCTGTATTGGACACTCTCAATTCGAATTTACCATGGTAAATTCGAATTAAGTGTCCAATACAGGAGAATGGACAACATAATTTACCATGGTAAATTCGATTAAGGGTGTCCAATACAGAAGTATGGACAATAGAACATACGCGCAAAAGCTTCTGACTTCACGTCAGTGCTTGAACCAATTTTTTTTTCGTGACTTTTTAAAAATTTTCTAGGGGTACGGTTCTTGAAATTTTTTTTTTCGTCATTTTTTTCAAATTTTCTAGGGATACGATTCTTACAAAATTTTAAACACGTCTTTATGTTGATTTTCTACTACTAGTTAACAAGCACCAATTCGATCGAATATTTATTTTTTGAGTTATCAAGGAAATAATATTCCAGGTGAGTATAACTCGGAAACCGTTAGACCGATTATGCCCAAAAACGAACTCAACACTCTCTTTCGGATGCGCAACCTACCCTGAAAATTGCAAGTCCCTATCTCCTTTCGTTCGAAAGTTATCGAGGCAACGGTCACCCATCTACTGAACTCGCACAAGAATGCTCGAATCTCCAACAATATTTAACCGATCGTATTAAAACTTGAAACTTGGCAGTAGAGTTAGGTTATAAAGGCTCTTGCAAAATTTCAGCAATTTCAAACGAATAGTTACTGATATATAGAATTTTTTTTTTTTATTTTCAATGATTTATTAAAAATTTTCTACAAATGCTATCCTCACCAAATTTTGCAAACATTTCCGCGTTGGCATTCTACAACTAATAACCATGTTTAAATTCAATCGGTTCAGTACTTTTTGAGTTAATGAGGAACAAAAACCACGAAATTTCAGAAAATTTCAGATGGCTATAACTCTGAAACCGTTTGGCCGATTATGCTCATAAACAAACTGAAGTGTCGCGTTCTGGTGTTCATCCTAACCTGAAAATTTCAAGCCGCTATCTCATTCCGTTCTCAAGTTATCGTGACAACAAAAATATTTTTTAATAATTTTTTAAAAATTTTCTAGCCATACGATTCGCACAAAATTCCACAAACGTGCTTAAGATCATATTCTACAACTACCCACCAAGTTTCAATTCGATCGGATTTATATTGGCTGAAAACAAAATTATTACTCGGAAACCACTGGGCCGATTATGCCCATTAACGAACTTGTCCGTCGTATTGAGATGCGCCACCTACCCTGAAAATTTCAAGTTGCTAGCTCTTCTCGTTCTCAAGTTATCGTGGCAACGGCCGGACGGCCGGACGGCCGGACGGCCGGACGGACAGAATCAAATTTGACCTCGAATTCTTCATTGGGGAGTCGAACTTAATCGTTTGAGACCATTTTCGTCAAAAAATTCGAAAGTTACAGACATTTGGGCAAAACTATAACGCGATGTTCCCCAGAACATACGCGCAAAATGAAAAGACAAGAGGAGGAAACGAACAAAGTAAAAATAATACATAACCTTTCAAAAGTCTCCTCTCACAAAAATACTTCTCTGTAGGCGAATGGGATCTCGTGGAGAAGAATCGCCTCCGCTAGTTTTCGAAGATATTCACTCCTGAAATCCCTTCAATATTTGAATTCAAAAATGAAAATGTTGCTCGTAAGGCCAGGAGGGTCTCTTTCAAAACCAGGTCTGACCGGTCCAAGTCCAAGCGATGATTATTCAGAACTTCAGATGTTCGAAGCCCGCTACAGGGCCCTTTAGAAGGGTTATCATCTCCCATAGATATATATTTTACTTTATATTGTATAAAAGAATCAAAAATACGCCGGACAAATTACGACTTATGTCATGATGACATAGATGCTAGTAATTGATATTGATGATGGTTAAATATCCTCGAAATTTTCGGACTTTTTTCAGTTTTCGGCTTTCAACATCTGGAGGGGGCATTTTTCTTAAAGACACATCATAACCACTTTCAAACTATATAAAATTGCCTAAAATTCAAACCCAACTGACATTTTTATGTCCAATAGATGTCGATATATTGGAAAGTTGAAATGCCGGTTTAAATTTTCTTTAAAGCATAATATGATCTAAAATACTCATCCCATGAACAAAAAAATTCTTAAAAAGCACTGAATTCAGGAGCATTTGCGCGCATGTTCCATTGTCTATTCACAGCTCATACTAAGTCAATCAAGCTGAAATCCTGTATTATATTGTGAAACAGAGGCTCAGAGGTATTTACGGAATTTCAACAAATTCCGACGTATAGTTTCTGAAATATAAAATTTTTGAAGAAAAAACAAATATTATTTTATTTCTAGTGATGCAATATTCATCAAATTTTTCGAAAATTAGCGCGTCAGTATTGAGCAAGTAATTACCAAGTTTGAATTGGATCAAATCTGTATATTGTGAGTTATTGAGGAAATAACAGCACAATTTAAGATGGGTATAACTCCGAAACCGTTTGGCCGATTATGTCCAACAACAGATGCGCAAACTATCCTGAAAATTGCAACCCACTATTGCTTTCCGTTCGAAAGTGTGTTTGTAAAGAAAAATTTTGAAGACTATATCGGAAGGTTAGTTTCTGACAAACAGAATTTTTCAATGTTTTTTTTTTAATTTTCTTAGCATACGATCCTCACGAAATTCTGCGATAATTTGCGTTCAGAGTTGGGAATGATATCAATGGAATCTCATGTTAGAACTGCATCATAAAATCAAATAAGAATGCACTGATATCATTCCCAACTCGGAGAAACCAATACTTTCGGAGTAATGATTTCTCAAAGTTTAAACAAAAGCGCCAAAGCTTCTGTCCACTGGGCTTTCCCACTTTTTCAATTTGGCTACTGTGCGTCAATTCTCAAGAATTTACGTAATTAAAATCAAAAGGTAGATCTATGACTCATCTCATGTTGGATTTATATACATACATCAGGAAATAATAATTAAAGTATTCTATGAAAAGAATTAAGAATAATTATTGAAATTTTGAAAATTCATATCTCCGAAAGTATTAGTTTGTTAGAGTTGAGAATGACATCAACGGATTCTTATGATAAAACTGCATCTTAAAAAAATTGAATTTAAAATTTCTAATGTGAAAGAAAAATTTGTCCGAGATATTTATCTCCTAAACCTACTCTGAAAATGTCAACTGTCTAGCTCATTCCTTTCCAGAGTTAAAGTGTTAACGGCCGGACAAAATCGATTTTCACCATGGGTTCGAACCAAATCGTTTAAGACCATTTTCAGCCAAAAATTCGAAAATTACATACATTTGGTCAAATTGATAAGCACTCTGTTCCGAGGAACAAGAGCGCCAAAAATCAAAACTCGGAAACTGTTGGGCGAGTTATGCCCATTAACGAAGTTCGCCTTCGGATTTGGACACGCAACCTACTCTGAAAATTTCAACATATGTATTTAGATACCCGATTATTACGAAGATTGGTATCAGTATTCTTCAATCTCTTTCGTACTCGGGATAGTCTCAAATAATTCAAGCAACCTGAAGTATGTATTGACGAAAAAATCTCAAATAAAATAACAAATTGTGTATCTACATGGGTGTATGTATTGAATACTGGAAATATCACATAACTTGAAAACTATATTTGAAAATAAAGGACGAAATAATGCAAAATAGCTCAAATAAACACTCCAATACCCTCTTTCCGAATTTCCAATTGTTTTTGACAGCGGTTTGCGGTTCGAACTATGCTGGACTCCGCTTTCAATATTTGCGAAATATTTTTAAACATTTCTTTGTGTGACGTCACCGTTGCTTCGCCAAAATACGGGTCTTCCAATAGCTATAGAATATTTTTGAAAGATGTGCACGACAAAATACAGCTTTAGTAAACGGGGAGAATAATTAACGGATGCAGCCGGTCCTGTCCAGGCATATACTTTGTCGGTGCATTATTTATTTCCACCAACAGCGCCCTATAAAAACTGTTCTTCCAGTATTATGATGAATTTGGGAGTAGCATCCCCGACCAGACGTAAAACCTTGGTTTGTCCTCATTATTCGTTTGAGCATACTGAATGAGCAATGCGAAAACTGTTTATTTAAATTTACAAACTCGATTGTCATCCTAATCCATCGAGAAATGCAAATTTCTGCTGTAATTTCCTGGGTGGAGCGTTAATCTGGATTGTGAAGGTTCTTAGACGATGATAACTAATGAATTTATGACACGAATATTTTAATTTCCTCTTGATATTTATTATGATGACGATGAGATGGAGAAGTGCTATAGGCGTAACCAGAATCTGTTTTTGGGATGGAACAAGAAAATTAACTATCAATTTAAGGTTATATCCTTTTTTGTACAACACTAGTACGGGTAGATGTAGGATACCGATGTGCTTCTAAATAACCTATAATTTTTTGGTCAATCGTTCTTTATTAACAAGATACAGGGTGCTTTATTAATTTTCTCTATTTTTTCAATGGATCATAACTTGTGAACCACCCTGTACATTTATTTTTAATATTTGCATCGTATGTTCTCTATCCACAGTGGTGTCGATTAACATAATTAAACTAAATCTCATTGCAGGTTTGGCCTAAAAAAAAATAATAAGTAAGTTTCGAGTCGAAAGAACCGTAAATAAATATTTTTTTTTAGTTTTTTTATAAATTGGTGAAGTGAAGAGAAAAATAAGTAAGACTAAATGTATTTGGTGTTTCCGCATACAACTTTATTAGGTACTTATTAACTTGAGTCAAATTTTGACCTCATTGAAAATGAGGTGGCACAAAATTTAAAAATAAAACTTTTCTTCCGCAAATGGTACTTTTACAGCTTTATATATATTATTATATAAAATCATCAACAATTTCTTATTCTCCTAATTTAAGGATACCAACCTTATTGAAAAACGAGAGGACATACCCATATTTGGGACAAATTATTATTTTCAATGACACCCGTCAACGACTAACTTTGAAACACCCTCAAATTTTCAATTAACATTTATTCATTGCTCTACATTTATAAAAAAATATAAAAATGAGGCAAAATGCAAATATTTAATAAATTAAACACTACGTACCTACTGCTTTATATTTTATTATTATCAAGAATGCGTAAGAAGAGTCGGTAAATGATCAAACTCAACCTAAAAAATGGTTTTTTTTTCGTGATTCTTTTCAAATTTTCTAGGGGTACGGTTCTTAAAATTTTTTTTTTCGTCATTTTTTTCAAATTTTCTAGGGGTACGGTTCTAAAAAATTTTAAACACGTCTTTATATTGATTTTCTACTACTAGTTACCAAGCACCAATTCGATCGAATATTTATTTTTTGAGTTATTAAGGAAATAATATTCCAGGTGGGTATAACTCGGAAACCGTTAGACCGATTATGCCCAAAAACGAACTCAACTCTCCCTTTCGGATACGCAACCTACCCGGAAAATTGCAAGTCCCTATCTCCTTTCGTTCGAAAGTTATCGAGGCAACGGTCACCCATCTACTGAACTCACACAAGAATGCTCGAATCTCCAACAATATTTAACCGATCGTATTAAAACTTGTAACTTGGCAGTAGAGTTAGGTTATGAAGGCTCTTGCAAAATTTCAGCAATTTCAAACGAATAGTTACTGATATATAGAATTTTTTTTTCAATTTTCAATGATTTATTCAAAATTTTCTACAAATGCTATATTCACAAAATTATGCGAACGTTTTTGCGCTGGCATTCTACAACTAATTACCATGTTTGAATTCAATCGGTTCAGTATTTTTTGAGTTAATGAGGAACAAAAAACCACCAAATTTCAGAAAATTTCAGATAGCTATAACTCTAAAACCGTTTGGCCGATTATGCTCATAAACAAACTGAAATGTCACGTTCTAGTGCGCATCCTAACCTGAAAACTTCAAGCCGCTATCTCATTCCGTTCTCAAGTTATCGTGACAACAAAAATATTTTTTAATAATTTTTTCAAAATTTTCTAGCCATACGATTCGCACAAAATTTCACAAACGTGCTTAGGTTCATATTCTACAACTACCCACCAAGTTTCAATTTGATCGGATTTGTATTGGTTGAACACAAAATTATTACTCAGAAACCACTGGGCTGATTATGCCCATTAACGAACTTGTCCGTCGTATTGGGATGCGCCACCTACCCTGAAAATTTCAAGTCGCTAGCCCTTTTCGTTCTCAAGTTATCGTGGCAACGGCCGGACGGCCGGCCGGACAGAATCAAATTTGACCTCGAATTCTTCAGTGGGGAGTCGAACTTAATCGTTTGAGACCATTTTCGTCAAAAAATTCGAAAGTTACAGACATTTGGGCAAAACTATAACGCGATGTTCCCCAGAACATACGCGCAAAAATTAATTAGAAGTGGATAAATAAAATTCTAGTTTTTGATTTTCTGTTATGCTTAACATTTCAAATTTAGATTTTGCATTTTTCCTCATTTTTTTATATTCTTAAATGTAGCGCAATGAACAACTGTTTTGATATCTGTTTTTACATACAGGTTGTTTGAAAGTTAGTCGTTGTTAATTCCATATGATGATGATGGAAATATATACTTTGGCAAGTTAATCGAAATGGGTTCAGAATATCTCCAGTAAAATCAAAATTGAAATATTGGCTTAGTTTCAATTGATACAATATAATTTTCAGAGTGGATTTGTGGAATGAATATCTCGTTCATCATAGATTTGAGGAATGAATATCTCGGATAAGTTCGTTATTGGGTAGAATTGGTCTGTTGGTTTTGGATTAGTAATTTTTTGCACTCTTGTTGAATTTAAATTATTTTATGATGAATTTGCATTGTTTCCATTGATATCATTCCCATCTCTGAGAAACCAATACTTTCGGAGATATGATTTGTCAAAGTTTGAACAAGATCTCCAAAGCCCCTGTCCACAGGGATTTCTCACTTTTTGGCGCTCTTGTTTCTCGGAACAGAGTGTCTATCAATTTGCCCAAATGTCTGTAATTTTCGAATTTTTAGCTGAAAGTGGTCTTAAAAGATTTGGTTCGACTCACTGATCAAGAACCTGTGGTCGAAATCGATTCTGTCCGGCCGTTAACAAGATAACTCACGAACGGAATGAGATAGACAGTTGAAATTTTCAGAGTAGGTTTGAGAGATTAATATCTCGGATAATTTTGTTATTGGGAAAAATCGGCCGGATGGTTTCGGAGTAACGAAATTCCATTACAAATTTGGAATTCAATTTCGCAGATGCAGTTTAATGATAAGAATCCATGGATATCATTCTCAACTCTAACAATCTAATACTTTCGGAGATATGATTTTTCAAAATTTCAATGTTTTCACAGAATTCGAATTCTATCTGTCTGTGTTCTATCTGTGTTCACTGTTGATACATGTAATCTTATCTACCTATGACAGACATGTCAAATGTTAAATAACAAATAACAAAGTATGATTGAATGCAAAAATACCAATGATAGGATATTATAATTACCCCTACCCTACATGCCCTTGGATAATCCATATGATGATGGAAATATATAATTTGGTAGGTTTATCAAATTGGGTTCAGAATATCTTCAGTGAAAACAAAACTGGAATATTTGCTAAGTTTCAATTGATTTAGTATAATTTTCAGAGAGGATTTGAGGATTGAATATCTCATGGTTACGGATTAATAATTTTTGGCACTCTCGTTTTTTTTTTAATTCAATTTCTTTTGTCAAAGATTCAACAAGAGCTACTGCCACAGAGCTTTCCCACTTTTTTATATTTATCTAGTTGGTGTTTGTAACGAAGTGATCTTTCGTTACTATTAATTTCCTAAAAATTGCATTATCCATATTCCCATTCAGAACAAATAATTATTACCAATCGAATAACTATTCGAATTTATTTCGATTCATTCAACAAAGAGCCCATCAGAGTCCTTAGAATTTAATTCATTAATTTTCCGTTCAGCGGAATGATAAATTATAATTCGAATTATTATAATTCAAACTCAACTTCCATCCTATATAGAAAAACATGTATGTCGACCGCAATTGCCGATTATCTGTAGCATGCACGTGTTGACGTGTTTTTCTAAAGCACGAATCGGACAAGGAAGGATTGCAGGAATTTTACCGACGTTGTTTCTGAGGTGCTCTTGAAGAATAGTGAAAATAGAAAAATGGTGTCTGACCAATCCGTAGGCCCCTCTGGCTCCCCTCTTTGGAAAATCACTCACGACACATGACGCACAAACCGAGCCTATAAATTCGCTGTGCGCAGCAATTTGGGCATTCATTCTTAGATCAATTTCTTTGACTCATGCTTAGAGTGATTCTTTGATTCATTATCTATTATTGAATTGCTTTCACCGATACTGCTCTGTATATCATATTTTAATACGGTTAACTCATACCGATACATTTCAGGCACATTGATATACAGGGTGGTCCTCATTTTACTGATTATTCTTGACATAATATATTATTGACATGCATTCACTGATACCACTGTGTATATAATATTCTAGTACTGTCACCTTATACCGACACATTTCATTCATATTGATATACAGGGTAGATCATATTTCCGTAGTCACACCGGTGTTCATTATTGAGTCACTTTCATAGGCACTGCTTTGTATATCATATTTTGATCATTCCGATGCATTTCCGTCACATTGATATACAGGCTGGCCCCTACATTTCTGGGCAGGCATACTGCAGCTTACTGTTTAATTTCATTCTTGGACACTGATTTGTGTATCATATTCTTTTACATTGCTTTTCATCCTGACTGATATACAGGTTGAAAATTCTACTTCTGCACACTGGTGACTCTTAATCTGTTTTCATCTGCTAATAGATTTTTACCGTTTTTATTTTCTCCTCATACCTGTCTATTCTGACACTGTATATAACTGTTTATTCTGATTTGAAAATTGCGTGAATATTGTAAATAAAGTTGTATATAACCCTTCGAGTTTTATTGATTATTATTGTGCAGTGTCAGAGTCTTTCCAGTGAAAGAAAGTATACTATTTCATCGCTAACACCTTAGATCAAACCGAACTCTCTTCTCCAATTGTTTAAAGGTTATCCAGGGAATAATATTTCAGTGATCGATTCTATCAAGGAGTTGCAACCTTGCACAACCCATTGCAACTGGCACCCGAGTAAGTTTTGGAATAGTATATTCTAAAACAAGTTGCAGAATGGGCTGATATTTAAACACGAATGCGGAATTCGAAACGAGCGATGAAGGAGCAAGTTTTCGTACGCATGAGTGTTGTAATTGCCTTCTGCAACGAGTATTAGACGATATTTTCTCTATTTCAGGCAAGTTTTGTAAAATACTGTTGAAATTTAATGAAAAATTAGGATTATACATCCTAGTGCATTTTGTATTGTATCTTGGCAGTTGGTGTGACTGTTACGAAAGTTGACAGATCATGGAATTCTAATTGTACTTAGAGCATGGAGATCAGATTGAACAGTTTCCTAATATCATGAATGATTTTAAAACCTTATTTTTATATGAAAATAAAACATTTCCTCCCAACAATTATTTCACCTTATCCAGATTATCTTATATTGACAATAATTGACGTATGTTGATATTTGATAGGATCGAATGTCAGTGCTGACTACCACAAAACGAAAAATATAACTAGAAACAATGCGGGACTGAGTTCATTCCAGCACTGTTTTAAGTGCTGGAATGAACTCATTCCGATACTGAAATAGAGAAAGTAAGTTACACTGCTCCGGAGAAAAGGTCGTCACATGTCTCGAAGGACAATTAATCTCATGGTATAGTTTCAAAATTTCATCATAACATTTTCAGGTCACTTGACACTTCAACTATTTCAGTATTCATAATCATCAATAATATCGCAATTCAAAATTCAGACTACGTGTGCATCGGCCAGCGTACTACGTAATTAAGGAGAATTAACTATCTAGTTCACATCACTGGCGTAGATAGGGCGGGGATCAATAACAATTTGTGTGGAATTTGGAGTGCATCTTTCAGCGAGAACCCGATAGTTATTTTGGCACGCTTTCCATAAAATTTCAGTATTTTATTTCGCCTGAAATAATTTACTTGGCTTTTTACCGTAATAAAAGTTATTCAATTGGAAAATAATTAGCTTAACGGAATATGAAATAATACTTCGTTGTTGATTTTAATCACCGTTATAATGTCAATGGTCGTTGCTTTAGCATATACATTTTCATTTCAAAACTATTAATGTGCAAGATAAGCAACAGTATGGTAATAAGAAAATTGATGGTATTCTTCATAATTCGTTTGGTGTATTCAAAATGTCACGGTGAGGATTCAATACTATATTTTCCTGTTTTAAGAATATTTCTGTTTCAGATATACCTATATTTAATGTTTCTCCTACAGTCTTCTGAAATTTATAACTTAAATAGCTATATAAAGATGTAAAATTTTTGAAATATTTATTTTCGAATATTGTTCTTTGTAGAGAAAGGTAATTCAAATTTAAAATTGTGCGATGTCACCCTTAATGAAGATTATAATGTGCAAGGCAGTGGAAGCAGTCTTTATATTCAACGTCGAACAACAGGTAATTAATCTACCTTCAGAAAAGACATATTAAATTGTTAGTACTGAATACACCAAACAGCTATGAATTTTAATATTGAAACGTTAAAATTTCAACGCTGAAAGCATCAAGTTGGGTATTTTGCATTATATTATCATAATATTTTATCATGTGGTATATTTTCAAAGGAAAACCTTTTCTTATATTTAATTTTGTCTAAGAGGTTCCACAAAAAAAAATTATCGATTAAATGTATTATTCATGATACCCACATAATTCATAGACTTCGGTACCTCTGGTTTCAACAGGAATCCGAACTAAATGAATTACAGACCCGTTGCTGAATAGTGTTGTAAATTCCGCTTATTCATCTACGTTGAAACAAGAATAATGATAGGTTTTAATTTGTAATTTCAAAAGATCATCATTCATTCAATGATGAATATTTGAAATGGATCATTCTATAGTTTTTTCTTCTTCGTTTGTTTCGTATATTTTTACTTCAGATCTTACCTATATGGATTTGAATAGACCTCTGATACAACTAGGAGAACAACATTATCATTTTTCAACATACTTAAAGGTGAGTGATATTATCTCATTACTCTGGATAGAACTTAAGGTGTCAAATTCAATAATGCCGAACAGAAAACGGAGAAAAATTTAAGGATACTACCAAAAAGCTAAAGAGCTAGCAATTCATCACTCAACTGAGGCTTGATATATATTATAACTCCCAAAAATATACGTTAAACTTGCTTTCCTGTAGAAGAAGCAAAATAGGATGTAGAAAGAGAAGAAGAAAAACAAAACATTATTTAAAAGCACTGAGTCTCACACACCTCACGAAATACTGCATGCAGGTGAGGATGAATAAAGGGAGCACTAACACGTGATAAATAATTGGGCATCAAGGGAATTAAAATTTTAAAATAAAATAATGCTAAAAATACAAAGGTGATGGAGCTAAAATCCGGTAGCTTATTGTAAAATGGCGGCTGGAAGGTTTTTGCCTAATTTCAGCGAAATCTGACAGATGGTTTCTGAAATATAGAATTTTTTAAGAAAAATTCAATTTTTTTTTGGCACTCTTGTTCCTCGGAACAGAGTGCTTATCAATTTGCCCAAATGTCTGTAATTTTCGAATTTTTGGTTTGACTCACTGATCAAGAATCCGTGGTCGATTCGGTCCGACCGGTCGTCCGTCCGGTCGTTAATACGATAACTCTCGAACGGAACGACTTAGAGCGTTCAAATTTGCAGGGTAGTTTCGTAGCGTAAATAACTCGGACAAGTTCGTTAACGGGCGAAATCGACCGAGGGGTTTCGGAGTTAAGGCCGTTTTTACTAAAAACGTTTTTTATGAATATTTCCGGAACCGATCACTCGATCTTTTTGAAATTTGGCATCAGATTGTAGAATCATGACCTTTATATGCCTGCCAAGTTTTGTGTTGAACGGATGGCCCTAAAGTGGCAAAAAAAAATTTTGAAAATTTGAAAATTTTGTTTTTACGATAACTCGAAACATACTGATCTGATTGAATTGAAACTCAGTTGTTAGATGCAAAAGACCAAAGCAAACACTTTTGCAAAATTTCGTGAAGATCACGTGACATGAAAAAAATAAAAAAATTACTACTATTTTGCGGAATACTTTGCTTTTAATGCCGAAACATATGTTTTTGAGGTTCATGCTGCCCTTTCCGGGCATTTTCCGTATTGCGCATGCGCAGATGAGAAGTCCTTTAACTGCTGTAGTTTTCGTTAGAGAGGATTGGGGTTTTGGGGAGGCGGATGCTATTCCTCCATAGAATTCAGATCCCTGATGAGGGTCTGCGCATGCGTAGATTAAAGATGCAATATCTTCCGAACCACTAGTGTTGGAGAATCGGAGTTTTTTGTAAGGTGTGTTATTTTGAGAGGACTTTTAGCCGCCAGTAGATTGCGCATGCGCAGAAGAGAAGTGACTGTTTTTGGGTTGGATGGGTTATGTTGGGAGTGCTGAGTCGATATTGTGAGGTTTTAAAAGAATATTCATAGCAATTCAGTGCAAGGACAAGTCACTTTAGGGGATGTAGCGTTGTTTCCGAGTTAAAGTGTCTGTACCGTGGCCCTGGGGCTGATTTTGAAATTGATGTTACCCCTTACAGGCATTTTTCGTTATGCGCATGAGCAGACCATCAGTGATTTAACAGCTGAAGTTTTCGTCAGAGAGGATTGGGGTTTCGGGGTGGTGGATGCTATTCCTCTATAGAATCCCCTGGTGAGGGTCTGCGCATGCGTGGTTTCAAGATGCGATATCTCCTGAAACACTAGTGTAGGAGAATCGTAGTTTTTTGTGAGGTGTGTGATTTTGGGAGGACTTTCAGCCGCAAGTAGATTGCGCATGCGCAGAAGAGAAGTGACTGTTTTTGGGTTGTATGGGTTATGTCGGGAGTGCTGAGCCAATATTGTGAGGTTTAAAAAGAATATTCATGGCAATTCAGTGCACGGCAAGTCAATTTGGGGGATGTAGCGTTGTTTCCGAATTGAAGTGTTCGTACCGTGGCCCTGGGGCTGATTTTGAAATTGATGTTACCCCTTACAGGCATTTTTCGTTATGCGCATGAGCAGACCATCAGTGATTTAACTGCTGAAGTTTCCGTCAGAGAGGATTGGGGTTTCGGGGTGGCGGATGCTATTCCTCTTTAGAATCCCCTGGTGAGGGTCTGCGCATGCGTGGTTTCAAGATGCGATATCTCCTGAACCACTAGTGTTGGAGAATCGTAGTTTTTTGTAAGGTGTGTGATTTTGGGAGGACTTTCAGCCGCAAGTAGATTGCGCATGCGCAGAAGAGAAGTGACTGTTTTTGGGTTGTATGGGTTATGTCGGGAGTGCTGAGCCAATATTGTGAGGTTTTAAAAGAATATTCATGGCAATCCAGTGCACGGCAAGTCAATTTGGGGGATGTAGCGTTGTTTCCGAATTGAAGTGTTCGTACCGTGGCCCTGGGGCTAAATTTGAAATCGATGTTACCATTTACGGGCATTTTCGTTATGCGCATGAGCAGACCATCAGTGATTTAACTGCTGGTATTTTCGTCGGAGAGGATTGGGATTTTGGAGTGGCGGATGCTATTCTGCCATAGAATCCACTGGTGAGGGTCTGCGCATGCGTGGATTCAAGATGCAATATCTTCTGAACCTCTAGTGTTGGAGATTCGGAGTTTTTTGTAAGGTGTGTGATTTTAGGAGGACTTGCAGCCGCTAGCAGATTGCGCATGCGCAGAAGAGAAGTGCCTGTTTTTGGGTTGTATGGGTTATGTTGGGAGTGCTGAGCAGATATTGTGAGGTTTTAAAAGAATATTCATGTCAATTTAGTGCACGGACACAAGGCAGTTTGGGGTAAATAGCGTTGTTTCCGAGTTGAAATGTCTGTATGGTGGCCCTGAGGTGAATTTATGTATAACTGTATTCGGTAGATCTATATTAAAATACGTTCGGATTCGGAGAAGAGGCAATTGCTTTCCTAACAGAGGTCCCACAACCGCAATTTTTTTCGATCTACGGTAAAGCTAACAGTCAAACTGTATTGATAGCTATGTTTGTTAAAGGAACTTGAAAAAATAAAAAAAAGCACTGACGTGAAGTCAGTACTCTTTGGCGCGCGTGTTCACGGTGGCCAATTTGAATTGAATGATGACTACTTCAAGCTCAGTGGATAGAGCGAGCCGAAGATCTACCCAAAGGAAAGTGGACACCATTCACTGTCGTTTCAAAAATTAACAGTGCTGTATCTAAGCTGCCATCAGGATAGAGTAATAAAGTTGGAAGAGAACACAACTGACTCTCCTTAGTCGCACAAGCTGCTAGAAGATTTTGGAGGGTCAGTATAATCCTAATCATGTTTATAGCACGCGCGCAAAAGCCGATTGAATTAACAATGAAAGAAAAAGTGTAAAAAGTCAATCTGCTTTAGCGTGCGTGCTATAAACATGATTAGGATTATACTGACCCTCCAAAATCTTCTAGCAGCTTGTGCGACTAAGGAGAGTCAGTTGTGTTCTCTTCCAACTTTATTACTCTATCCTGATGGCAGCTTAGATACAGCACTGTTCATTTTTGAAACGACAGTGAATGGTGTCCACTTTCCTTTGGGTAGATCTTCGGCTCGCTCTATCCACTGAGCTTGAAGTAGTCATCATTCAATTCAAATTGGCCACCGTGAACACGCGCGCCAAAGAGTACTGACTTCACGTCAGTGCTTTTTTTTATTTTTTAAGATGCAGTTTCATCATAAGAATCCATTGTTATCATTTTCAACTCTAACAAGGAAATACTTTCGGAGATATGATGTTTCAAAGTTTCAGTAATACATCGTAAGTTCTATGTATTCACCTAATGTGAACACAGAATCTGTCTGTGATCACTATTCATAAATGTCATCTTTTCTATCTATTAGAGATGGTCAATTCATAGTTGTTATTTTCTCTTGGAAAGCAAGTATTCGATTCTTGAATTTGTGAATATATACAAAACTGTTTTGATGTAGTTATGGAGGTAATATAGGAAAGAAGAACATAATGGAATCATCAAAAGAAATTACTGTTCGTTGGCCACGTAGTAGTAGATGTTCCTATATACAGTATTTTCATAATGTTGTTAGTAAAAAAATGGGTTCAAGCCCTGTGGACAGGAGCTTTTGGGCGCATGTTCCTTGTGGCCCGTACTGACCAGTAAAGAAAAAAAGCAGTATCATGTTGAATACCTTAATATTATTCTGGAACACAAATTTTCCATTACAATAATCTTCATCTAGCTTCTATTTAGTATCAATTCCTGTAGAACGTGATCATAATAAGTGTTTTCCATATAATAAAATGTGTTTGAACTTGGTATGTAGGAAATCTGACATCAATTATTGAAATTAATTGATTTGACAAACAGCCGCCAAATGAGGTAAATAGATTTTTGTGACGATTTTCTGTGACCATAAAAAAAATTAAGCATTTCATTATTGCATTTCTTGAAATAGGTACCTTTTCAAGTCGATCAACATCGTCCTTCTTTCGACGTCTAAACTATGACTTGATTCTTTATGTTTATGTCTTTGAATTTGTTTTCGGTGGAATTCAAAGAGTTCATAGAATAATCGATGAAAATACTGAGAGAGACCCAGGAAATTTGACACATTTTGTCTTATATCTCCAGAAATTGAAATCGTATAGAGCCAAAATTTTGCACAATGTTGCAAAATACTACAATTGACGTTAGTACAAGTTTTTGTTGCAATCTGATGAATAGTTCACGAAAAAAAATTTTTTTTTTCGAAAAAATTAAAAGAAATATTTTTTTTAAAATTACCAACATTTCGATCATAACAGAATTTTGCCAAAAGTTGCGCGTTTATATCCTCGAACTGACTACCAAGTTTCGATTCAACATCTTCTTTAATTCCTGAAATATCAGGGAAATAACCTCAAAATTTTAAATGTCTATAACTCCTAAACCGTCCGGCCGATTTTGCCCGTTAACGAACTTAACCGTCGCATTTTGATCAGAAACCTACCCTGAAAGTTTGAAGTCGATAGGACCTTCGGTGCTCCTGTTATCGTGCTTACGGCCGGCCGGCCGGACGGCACCCTAAAATCTGACACCGGATTCGTGATCAGGGAGTCCGAATTAGTCTATTAGCCAATTTTCAGCTCGAAATTCGAAAATTACAGACATTTGGACGAAATGATAGGACGATGTTCCCCTAGAACATACGCCCAAAAATACTGAAATATGGATCCACATTTGTGTATCAATCATTTTTTCTTGAGTTAAGGTTCATAATACAGAAAAGAATGTGTTAGTGGTATGAACTATTAAATTTTAAATTATGAAAAGAGGATAGTATTTTATTAATATATTTTGAACGATTGAAATAATTTGTTCTTAATCCACTACCTACTCAAATATCAGGAATAAATGGGGAATCTGCTATGATTGTCTCCAGCCTTGCTCTAGACATTTCGATGATACTTTCCTTAGGTATTTCGAGTTGTGAAAACTATGCACCGAGTGTAAGTTCCAAAAACCTATTCCACAAGGTTGAATAATTCAGATTGCTCATTTAATCTTATAAATAAATTCAATGACAATTTTTGAAGCACTAAGGCATTGAAGCATTCTAGATTGCTCTTTTTGCGCGCGTGTTCCGCAAGGAACAGCGTGCTATCATTTCGTCACAATGTCTGTATTTTTCGAATTTTTTTTCGAAAATGGTCTTACGATTGGGTTCGGCTCCTTGATGAAGAATTCGATGACAAATTCAATTCTCTCCGTCCGGTCCGGCCGACCAGCCGGCCGTTAGCACGATAACTCTCGAACGGAGCCAGTTATGCAGTTATGCCAGCATTGACATTTGCAGGACATGTTTGGAGCGTAAATATCTCGGACAAGTTCGTTAATGGGCAAAATCCATCGAGCCGTTTCGGAGTTACGGCCATTTTTGCGCGCGTGTTCCGCAAGGAACAGGGTGCTATCATTTCATCACAATGTCTGTATTTTTCAAAATTTTTTTCGAAAATGGTCTCAAACGATTAGGTTCGACTCCCTGAAAAAGAATTCGAGGTAAAATTCAATTCTGTCCGTCCGGTCCGGCCGGCCGGCCGGCCGTTAGCACGATAACTCTCGAACGGAACGACTTAGAGCGTTGAAATTTGCAGGGTAGTTTTGTAGCGTAAATATCTCGGACAAGTTCGTTAACGGGCGAAATGCACCGAGCGGTTTCGGAGTTAAGGCCGTTTTTAGTAAAAACGTTTTTTATGAATATTTCCGGAACCGATCACTCGATCTTTCTGAAATTTGGCATCAAATTGTAGAATCATGACCTTTATATGCCTGCGAAGTTATGTTTTGATCGGACGGCCCTAAAGTGGAAAAATTTTTTTTCAAAAATTTTAAAATTTTGTTTTCAGGATAACTCGTAAAATACTGATCTGATTAAATTGTAACTCAGTAGTTAGATGCAAAAGATCAATGCAAACACTTTTGCAAAATTTCGTGAAGATCACGTGACATGAAAAAAATAAAAAAAATTACTACTATCTTGCGGAATACTTTGCTTAAAATGCCGAAACCTATTTTTTTGAGGTTCATGCTGCCCTTTCCGGGCATTTTTCGTTGTGCGCATGCGCAGATGAGAAGTCATTTAACTGCTGTAGTTTTCGTCAGAGAGGATTGGGGTTTTGGGGTGGCGGATGCTATTCCTCCATAGAATCCAGATCCCTGATGAGGGTCTGCGCATGCGTAGATTAAAGATGCGATATCTTCCGAACCACTAGTGTTGGAGAATCGGAGTTTTTTGTAAGGTGTGTTATTTTGAAAGGACTTTTATCCGTGAGTAGATTGCGCATGCGCAGAAGAGAAGTGACTGTTTTTGGGTTGGATGGGTTATGTTGGGAGTGCTGAGTCGATATTGTGAGGTTTTAAAAGAATATTCATAGCAATTCAGTGCAAGGACAAGTCAGTTTGGGGGATGTAGCGTTGTTTCCGAGTTAAAGTGTCCGTACCGTGGCCCTGGGGCTAATTTTGAAATAGATGTTACCCCTTACAGGCATTATTCGTTATGCGCATGAGCAGACCATCAGTGATTTAACTGGTGGTGTTTTCGTCAGAGAGGATTGGGGTTTTGGGGTCGCGGATGCTATTCCTCCATAGAATCCCCTGTTGAGGGTCTGCGCATGCGTGGATTAAAGATGTGATATCTCCTGAACCACTAGTGTTGGAGAATCGGAGTTTTTTGTAAGGTGTGTGATTTTGGAAGGACTTTTAGCCACAAGTAGATTGCGCATGCGCAGAAGAGAAGTGGCTGTTTTCGGGTTGTATGGGTTATGTTGGGAGTGCTGAGCCGATATTGTGAGGTTTTGAAAGAATATTCGTGGCAATTCAGTGCAAGGACAAGTCAGTTTGGGGGATGTAGCGTTGTTTCCGAGTTGAAGTGTCCGTACCGTGGCCCAGGAGCTAATTTTGAAATTGATGTTACCTCTTACTAGCATTTTTCGTTATGCGCATGAGCAGACCATCAGTGATTTAACTGCTGGTGTTTTCGTCAGAGAGGATTGGGGAGTTGGGGTGGCGGATGCTATTCCTCCATAGAATCCCCTGTTGAGGGTATGCGCATCCGTGGATTAAAGATGTGATATCTCCTGAACCACTAGTGTTGGAGAATCGGAGTTTTTTGTAAGGTGTGTGATTTTGAGAGGACTTTCAGCCGCGAGTAGATTGCGCATGCGCAGAAGAGAAGTGGGTGTTTTTGGGTTGTATGGGTTATGTCGGGAGTGCTGAGCCAATATTGTGAGGTTTTAAAATAATATTCGTGGCAATTCAGTGCACGGACAAATCAGTTTGGGGGATGTAGCGTTGTTTCCGAATTGAAGTGTTCGTACCGTGGCCCTGGCGCTAATTTTGAAACTAATGTTACCTCTTACGGGCATTTTTCGTTATGCGCATGAGCAGACCATCAGTGATTTAACTGCTGGTATTTTCATCAGAGAGGATTGGGATTTTGGGGTGGCGGATGCTATTCCTCCATAGAATCCACTGGTGAGGGTCTGCGCATGCGTGGATTCAAGATGCAATATCTCCTGAACCACTAGTGTTGGAGAATCGGAGTTTTTTGTAAGGTGTGTGATTTTGGGAGGACTTGCAGCCGCAAGTAGATGGCACATGCGTAGAAGAGAAGTGACTGTTTTTGGGTTGTATGGGTTATGTTGGGAGTGCTGAGCCGATATTGTGAGGTTTTAAAAGAATATTCATGGCAATTCAGTGCAAGGACAAGTCAGTTTGGGGGATGTAGCGTTGTTTCCGAGCTAAAGTGTCCGTACCGTGGCCCTGGGGCTAGTTTCGAAATTGTTGTTACCCCTTACGGGCATTTTTCGTTTTTACGCATGAGCAGACCATCAGTGATTTAACTGCTGGTGCTTTCGTCAGAGAGGATTGGGGTTTTGGGGTGGCGGATGCTATTCCGCTATAGAATCCCCTGGTGAGGGTCTGCGCGTGCGTGGATTCAAGAAGCGATATTTCCTGAACCACTAGTGTTGGAGAATCGGAGTTTTTTTTGAGGTGTGTAATTTTGGGAGGACTTGCAGCCACGATTATATTGCGCTTGCGCAGACGAGAAGTGAATGGTTTTGGGTTGTTCGGGTTATGTTGGGAGTAATGAGCCGATATTGTGAGGTTTTAAAAGAATATTCATGTCAATTCAGTGCACGGACACAAGTCAGTTTGGGGGAAATAGCGTTGTTTCCGAGTTGAAATGTCTGTATGGTGGCCCTGAGGCGAATTTATAAATAACTATATTCGGTAGATATATATTAAAATATGTTCGGATTTGGAGAATATGCAATTTTTTTCGATCTACGGTAAAGCTAACAGCCAAACTGTATTGATAGCTATATTTGTTAAAGGAACTTGAAAAAAAAAAAGCACTGACGTGAAGTCAGTACTTTTTGGCACGCGTGTTCACGGTGACTAATTTGAATTGAATGATGAGTACTTCAAGCTATCCTGATGGTAGCTTAGATACAGCACTGTTAATTTTTGAACCGACAGTGAATGGTGTCCACTATCCTTTGGGTAGATCTTCGGCTCGCTCTATCCACTGAGCTTGAAGTACTCATCATTCAATTCAAATTAGTCACCGTGAACACGCGCGTCAAAGAGTACTGACTTCACTTCAGTGCTTTTTTTTATTAGTTAAACCGTTTTTCAAGAATATTTCCGAAACCGATCACTCGATCTATCTGAAATTCAGCATCAAATTGTATAATCATGACCTTCATATGCCTGCGAAGTCTCATATTGATCGGATTGCTGTAAACTAGAAAAAAAAAATGTTAAATATTCGAAAATGAAATTGAAATTTTGTTTTCACTATAACTCGAAAAAAACTGATCCGATTGAGTTGAAGCTCGGTAGTTATATGCGAAGTACCAACGAAAATACTTATGCAAAATTTCTTGCGGGTAGCATGACTAGAAAAATTTTTTTAACTATTAGCGGAATATTCTGCTAGAAATTCCGAAACCAAATATCGGATTGAGTTCAGTTTTGGCACTTCGGTGACCAATAATGACCTCTTGGGGTGTGCAAAATTTCACTGCGAACAGACCACTAGGAGCCTAAAAAATAAATTTATAATTTTGAACTTCCGAAATGCACAAATTATATTTCATTTCGAATTCCTACATGGAATATCTCCAACATCTGGTGATTTCGTTCCGACGTATTTTTGCGCGTTTATCTGAATGAATGCGATATGTACGAGGGCAACTGATTAAAATATGGACTACCTACTAGCATGGCAACTAAATTAATGCGTAAAGCATGTGTGGAATTTTAAATTGGTTTTCAAAATTAGTCTGAACGGTGAACGACTGGGGGTGTAACTGCCTCTTTTGGGAATTTTTTGTTATTCGCATAAGCAGACGAGAAATAATTTAACTGCTCGAGTTTTCTTCTGAGAAGAAGGGTCTTGGGGTGGAGGATGCTATTCCTCCCTAGAATCCCCCGGTGCCGGTCTGCGCATGCGTGGATTCAAGATGCGATATCTCCTGAACCACTAGTGTTGGAGAATCGGAGTTTTTGTGACTGACAGGATAGCCATAAAGTGGCAAAAAAAATTTTAAAAAATTTTAAAATTTTGTTTCTACGTTAACTCGTAAAATACTGATCTGATTCAATAGAAACTCAGTAGTTAGATGCAAAAGACCAAAGCGAACACTTTTACGAAATTTCGTGAAGATCACGTGACATGAAAAAATTCAAAAAATTACGGTATTTTGTGAAATATTTTGCTTGAAACTCCGAGACCTATTTTTTTGAAATTTATGCTGCCCTTTCCGGGCATTTTTCGTTATGCGCATGCGCAGATGAGAAGTCATTTAACTGCTGTAGTTTTCGTCAGAGAGGATTGGGGTTTTGGGGTGCCGGATGCTATTATTCCATAGAATCCCCTGGTGAGGGTCTGCGCATGCGTGGATAAGGGATGCGATATCTCCTGAATCACAAGTGTTGGAGAATCGGAGTTTTTTGTAAGGTGTGTGATTTTGAGAGGACTTTCAGCCGCGTGTAGATTGCGCATGCGCAGAAGAGAACTGACTGTTTTTGGGTTGTGTGGGTTATGTTGGGGGTGCTGAGTGATATTGTGAGGTTTTAAAAAAATATTTATGGCAATTCAGTGCAAGGACAAGTCAGTTTGGGGGATGTATCGTTGTTTCCGAGTTGAAGTGTCCGTACCGTGGCCCTGGGGCATGAGCAGAACATCAGTGATTTAACTGATGGTGTTTTCGTCAGAGAGGATTGGGGTTTTGGGTTGGCGGATGCTATTCCTCCATAGAATCCCCTGGTGAGGGTCTGCGCATGCGTGGATTAAAGATGCGATATCTCCTGAACCACTAGTGATGGATAATCGGAATTTTTTGTAAGGTGTGTAATTTTGGGAGGACTTGCAGCCACGAGTATATTGCGCATGCGCAGACTAGAAGTGAATGGTTGAATATTCATGTTAATTCAGTGCACGGACACAAGTCAGATTGGGGGTAATAGCGTTGTTTCCGAGTTGAAATGTCTGTATGGCGGCCCTGAGGCGAATTTATAAATAACTATATTCGGTAGATCTATATTAAAATACGTTCGGATTTGGAGAGGAGGTAATTGCGTTCCTAACGGAGGTCCCATAACCGCAATTTTTTTCGATCTACGGTAAAGCTAACAGCCAAACTGTATCGATAGCTATATTTGTTAAAGGAACTTGAAAAATTAAAGCACTGACGTGAAGTCAGTACTCTTTGGCGCGCGTGTTCTCGGTGGCTAATTTGAATTGAATGATGAGTACTTCAAGCTCAGGGGATAGAGTGAGCCGGAGATCTACCCAAAAGGTAGTACTCATCACTCAATTCAAATTAGCCACCGTGAACACGCGCGCCAAAGAGTACTGACTTCACGTCAGTGCTTTTTTTATAAGATAATTTTTGAAGCAGTTTTTTTAAACGACACATTTCTTAAATTTAATTTTTTTCATGATGCATTTCTATCATAGGAATCCCTTGATATAATTCCCAACTCTGAGGAACCAATACTTTCGGAGATATACTTTGTCTGTTTGAACAAGAGCGCCAAAAAGCTCATGTCCACAGGGCTTGAACAAATTTGTAGTGACACGTTCCCCACAAAATTTTGCGAGTCGGAATTCTACAACTAATTACCAAGTTTCAATTTGATCCGATTTTTTGAGTTATTGTGGAAAATATAACAAAATTTCAGCTTGATATAAGTCCAGAACCAAAATTAAGCGGCGGATTTGGGTGCGCAACCTACCCCGAAAATATCAAGTCACCATCTTTTTCTGTTTGTAAATTATGGTGGCAACAGCCTTCCGGCCGGCAGGACAAAACTGAATAAGACCTCGTTCTTCATCAGTGAATCAAACTTGATGGTTTGAGACCACTTTCGGCAATAAATTCTAAAATTACAGGCATTTGGGCGAAACAATAGCACGTTGTTCCCTAGAACATGCGCGCAAAAGCTTACCAGAAAGAATTTATACTGAGAATTTTTTTCCTCGAAGTTCTTTTACTAACATAGCTATTGATTTTGATTTTTTATAGGTGAACTACTTCAACGCGTTTAGGTTCTGTAGCAATCTCGGAATGGATCTTTTGAGCATTGAATCAAAAGAAGAGAATGACCTGATTGTCGATTACATGAAAAAGAACTGTGAGTATACAAGTGAACACCAAGAAAGCAGAAATATTTGTGCTGGGCCAATCTGCGTAGACATCCGCTCTGATTAGATGTGCAGGTTGCTGATATTTGACTAGCTGCTAGGATATGTATATTACAGTGTGGTCCAACGAAAACTCAACACCTCGATTTTCCGGCTTTAAAATGAAAATTTGGAAAATCGCTTGGACCCATTAATTTCTGATTCAAAGGGGAACAACTCTTCTGCTCTTTGCATCCCCGTAACTACAACCCCCTAACGAGGGTGAGCACAACCCCTTGATTTTGAACAGGGATGAAGGGTGTTGCGATACCTCACTTTGAAGATCTTATCGAGTACTATCTGATCCTGAAATTTCGCTTCAACATTTCCTTCGATAACGAAATGACAGGTAAAATAGTGGAGGAGTACTTACTTTTGTAATTAGTTTATAAAATGCCGGAAATGGGCACCATTCACTTTCATGCAGTAATATAAGCTTTGCTGAAAACGTTCATGTACATTACTTAAGATTTCTGATGTAATTTTACGTCATTCATTAATGATGCGAGTTTGCAAATAATCCAGTGACTCAGGATGGGTAGCGTAATTCTTGGAATTCAGGTGACCCCATAGAAAAAAGACCAGTGGAGCCAGATCAGGTGATCTGGGTGGCCACTCAATATGTCCACTTCTTCCAATCTAGGCGTGAGAAACATTTTCATCTAAGAACTGACGCACCGTTTGAACGAAATGAGGTGGTGCGCCATCTTGTTGCAAAAAGATAGTTTCATCGTCTTCTGTATTCTCCAATACTTGCTGGAGGGCTGGATAAATAGCGTTCTCCAATAGATCTGAATAAATTTTGCCAGTGAGATTACAGGTATAAAAAGGCCGATTATGTGATTTCCATAAATACCTGCCCAAAAATTTAATTTTTGGGGACGCTGAGTACGCACCCCACGAAATAATCTTGGATTTTCATGGGACCACTACCGACAATTATGCCGGTTAACAATGCCTTTAAGGTAAAATGAACACTTGCCCGAAAAACAGATATCGAACAAGTAGTTTTGATTAACGTTAATCATTTCACTGGCCACTTCACAGAACTGGAGTCGTTAATCGGGATTATCCTCATTCAGTTCCTGAACCAATCGTATCTTATAAGGAGGAAATTTATGATGTTTCAGGATTCTAATGATTGTTGTGCGTGGAACACCAGATACATCGAACAATTTCCTAGTACCTACTCAAGGTCAGATTCATTGCTACATGACCTAAGATAGCCACGTCCCTCGGTTCGTCTCTTTCATGCACCCTCTTTTTGTTTCCGGCTGAACCAGTAGCGTCAAATTTGGCAACCAGTTGCACAACGTAAGCAGCGGATATATTTTTCCAGGATATTGTTCGTTATTCCTAAAAAAATATTTTATCATTTCCACCCTTTCTTCTACGGAATACACTATTTTGATTCTAGTACAATCGCTTGACACACTTGTAACGTTCTTAAAAATTCACGATAGACTAAGGTAAAGCAAACACATGGTCCGTCTACTTCTTTGGACAAGAAATTAATACTTTTTTGGATAAAAACTTAACAACATAACTACTACATACCTTTGAAATGTGTCCGATACGAATAATATGCTCGACACAAATTCCACATTGCCTCTTTCACTATTTTCGCTATTAATTGATTATAGATGGATATTTTGGAGCAAAATTTTAGGGTCAGATAGTATTCGATACGATCTTCAAAATAAGTTATCGCAACACCCCTCATCCCTATTCAAAATCAAGGGGTTATGCTCACCCCCGTTAGGGGGTTGAAGTTACGGGGATGAAAAAAGGGGAAAAGTTCTTCCCCCTCGAACCAGAAATTGACCGGTCCGAGCGATTTTCCACATTTTCATTTTAAAGTCGGAAAATCGAGGTGTTAAGTTTCCGTTGGACCACCCTGTATATGATATAATCATTGATCTAACTTCATAGGTTTCATCTTGTGTGGAACAAACTAAATGGGATACTATAAGTAATTTCAGGGCATAATTTCATGTGAGATACCTGTAGGTATTAAGCTCCCTTTTGCAGAGATTATGCTATGATAATATCATATACCTCATTTAACAATAGAACTCCATTTTCTACAGTTTTCATTAAAAAATGTTAATATTATAAACTCACTATATGAAGCAGACCAGAAACATCAACTGCTTATCATTTGTTCTCAGATGCGGGTGTGAAGTCCTTTTGGACCTCTGGCCAAGACATGGGAAACCCAAGTGATTTCGTTTGGTTTTCCAATGGAAAAATACTTAGCTACTCAAACTGGGGAGAAGGAAAACCGGATAACTCAAATAATGATGAACACTGTTTGCTGGTTAGTCAAGAAAAAGGAAATTATTTTTGGGAAGATTCCAATTGTTGGAATAGACATTTCTTGGTTTGTGAAGTAGTTCAGTGTCCTTATCTTTGTTAGTTAAACAGAAAATAAAAATGCAATTAAAAAATTCGAATTGTTTTCTGCAAGCATTCTAATCCTCCCTATCCCATCATGGTAAGTGGTTTTTCCAACTATCATTTTGCCCATGTATTTTTCAAATTACTGAAGAATTGAACAAACTATGGTAATTCTATCTGTTCGGTCGGTTGGTCGGCCATTTTTAAGCACGATATTTTCGAAAGAAATAGCTTAAAGACTTCTAATTTGTGAGGAAGCTCAAATGAAAGTGTAGAGACAAGGGCGATTCGACATAGTACCTGGGTCGAACCGTTTTTGTCATCGCATGACTCAGAGCTTAAAAATCATTTAATCACATTTATAAGAATGGAGCCATAGAGGCAGCCCCCAACTTACTTATTCCCGGTATCCAACGTTTTCTAATGACAGAGAAATTCCCGGTATCGGAAACAGGGAGAATAACTTTCCCCACTTCAGGGAGAAACCTTAGCAGGCGCAAGTCCATGAACCCATAGGGCAGGTTGTATAAAGCAGGGATCGCTCGAGAAAGGTGGTCAGTAACAATTTGTTGAATTACCGGTTGTAACCCAAACAGTTCTCCTCGAGATAGGACCTCAAATTGGTGACTCCGACGTGATGGTGAGCACGTGACCACCTGCTACGCGAACTGATGTGCGCTTCTTTCTCGCACCTTCATTGCTGCACGCACAGAACACTAACTATAAGAAATGAAACCTCCTAACTAATCGAAGGCAACACTTTCAGTCGCATCTTTGGTTGCAAGGTATGATCGAACGGTGGGAATTTTGATTTTACATACGTATTCAATCTGCTAGTTCTTTTCGTGTATTCTATTCACCATTTCACCTTAAATGTAAATTAACCGCTTCTATTATAAATAATTGACATCGAAAATTAATAAATTAGAGAAGGGAAAGTAAGCACAATTATGAAATTTAGCATTTGATTTATTGTTTGTAAATACTCGACAAATATGAAAATATTTCTTAAAACAGTAAATTCATTGAATTGAATAAATTATTCAAAAATATTTAGTTAATTGAGAAGAAACATGATTCAAAACAAACTTTCCAACAATATCACATAATATCGCAGTGCTCTTTTGTCGGGCAGATATCTTCTCTTCAGGGTGTCTCATCCTCGAAGAGTGTACATGAAAAAAAAAAAAGCAGCATCAAAACTTAGAAAGAGAATGTATAGAGAAATAAGGGTACTGTTGGTATTCAAATCAGATTTTTGTGCATAACAATAATCATCGTGGGCAGTTACATAGGGTAAAAATGTAGGGAGAGCTTCATGATGAAAACGTGTAAGAACTCTTGGATTATAATAATCTGAGAAATGATCACTGCATAAACGATAATTAAATAGCATTAGTGCTTGGACAGATATAGCAAGCTTGCTTCCAAGCTGCCCCTCTATCAATATTCCTTGGAAATATGAAGTACTTCATCTGCCTAAAACCAGCAGGGAGATTAGTAAAAAGCTCCCTTTCGAAATGCGGGGATAGGTTTTGGACATAGGAGATACAAGTGAATTTTCTGGCATTTTAAAAATATAATAGAATAGGGATGATGAAAAATTTCGAGATCAAATTTAGCAGGACTCACCCAATCAGATTAAATATGGAAATAGAATAAACAGATGGAATATTGTACACTCGGTCGTTCTTTAATTTTGAATATTCCCCTGACTTTCAACAAAAATCTTCTAATCTCCTGAGTTGTCCTTTGTTTTTTGCTTGAGTAAATGTCAATCAGAAGTATAGGAGTTATTTTCGGTTGGACTGTCACTCTGACCAGAAATTCTGAGGCGGCCATGCTTAGTTGCAAATTAGGATCATAGAACCCCGAGTTTCACCCCCCTGGCTATACGTCCACGAGCACGAGGTTTGGTCTGCCTAGCTCGGTCGGAAAGGTTGCATGTGAAAGAACACATCACACCCAATGCCTCGTGACGTCACCACTAGCAGGGGGTATTGTAGGCAACTACATCCTTACCTCCGATCCTTCCACCTCCTCGCCGTTCTCGCCAGTAGATGTCACCTCGTCTTGACGAACACCTGTCATCACTGTTCGTGACGCCTTAACACCGGAGCGCCGCACTCGAGGCATTCGTCATTCGAGTGGAGGAAAATATTTACCGTTTCGTACGAAATGAGTCAACGAGATTAGTGACACCGTGAAGCGCTCACTATCCAGAGAGGAACCACCCGAGGAAGGTGCCCCCTCGCCCATGCTCTACGATCACTTAAAGCGAACAAGTGAAGTAAACGGCATCATACCATACGAAGACATCATATCTTCATAACAAATGATGTCAGAAGAAGATATGTTCACGCCTCCGAAGAAGACAGCCCGAGCCTCACCAGCAGTTCCACCAACTCCGACCAAGGTGACAAATTCATTCGGCGTTCTCGAACGCCAAACTAACATGGAAATCGAACAATCCGCCAGTGCCCCAAGGACCATCCAAGAAACACACTAGCCATCAAGAAGTGCCCACCGATCACCATCACCCAGAAGATCCATTCCTACAGCGAGTTCCACCAACAGCTGAATTCAATCCTTCAACACAAGTACCATATTAGGTACAATAAGGATGAAATCAAAGTTACCACAACGGAGGTGAGTGACTACCGTCAATTAATTTCCTCCCTGAAGAAAGAAAAAATGGAGTTCTTCACATACACTCCAAGAGAAGAAACAACTAAAAAAATGGTATTGAAAGCATGTCAGAAAATGACATCATCAGAGAAATTTCTAAGGATGGAAAACTTAAAGCTGAGCATATCCAGTGCACGATGATGAAATGACGCAGCCCTAACCCTCACTCCTTCCTGGTAAATATCCCGAAGAACTACCAAATACAAGATCTCAAGAAAATCCAGGAAATCGACCACGTCAAGATCCAGTGGCAGAAATACGCAAGGAAGTCAACTGTAACGCAGTGCTACAGATACCAGAAGTTCGGTCACGGATCGTCCAACTGTAACAAAACCCCCAAGTGCGTGAAGTGCGCGAAAAACCATTCAACCTCAGAGTGCGCGAATAAAGTGCGGAATAGTGCCCCGGTACAGTGCGCGAACTGCGATGGACCACATACGGCGAACTACTCAAAGTGTCCAGTAATGTTAAGGTATGTCGAATCCCTCCAAAACCGTCATACTTCTCATTCTAACACAAATACTCCTAAAATTCCTGAAAGACAGTCATATCCCAGACTTATCCCAAAGACAACACATGTATCTAACGAAATCTCATGCGTAAACATGGTTAAAAAAAACCTTCCAGGCAACAACGCTCAGACCCCTACTGCACCAACAAACCCAAAATCAAATAATGTAGACGATTTCCAGACTTTATTACAAGAAATCCAGGAACTAAATTCCATTTGTAACATTTCTCAACTCATCGCGTTGATTAGAGAAAAGAGTCATTTCAAGACCTGTACCTCTCCCTTAAACAGGATCTTAATTATACAAAATTAAGCCGAAAAATATGGTTTCTAACGCCCATAAAAAAGACATTAATATCATTACCTGGAATGCAAACGGCGTTTTCGACAAAATTAACGAACTTGAAATTCTAACTGACGAAATTAAAATTGAAATAATTTGTGTACAAGAGTCAAAACTCAATAAACGGACACATCCAAAAATTAGAAACTTTTATTACATAAACAAACCGAAAACAATTCATGGTGGGCTCATTATTTACTATCGAAAACATTTAAAACCAATACAGATAACGACGCATACAATAAACTCAGAGTCACAGGCAATTATTCTTAACGACGTTAAAATAATTAACTTCTACAACGGTCATAAAAGCCCCATAGATACGGATGAAATAAATTACCTGATGAGCTTAGGAAAAAAGGTTATAATAGCCGGAGATTTTAATTGCAAACATACTTCCTGGAACTGCATTAACTCAGACACAAACGGTAACAAACTCAAAAAATACTTGGAAAAAACAAATTTCATTCTAAATTTTCCTAGAAATCTATATACGTACTTCCCGGCACATGGAGGTACACCTTCAACACTGGACTTTATGATATCCAAAAACCTCAACATATCGCAACCTTTCACTATTGAGGCGCTAGATTCTGACCACTTCCCAGTTTTGGCAGAAATATCAAAAATAAATTCATCCCCCCTACCAAAGCAAAATGACACGTACTACACAAATTGGAAGGAATTTGAAAAACTAACGGAACAAAACTTGAATATAGACAGAAATTTAAACACGACAGATGACATTGACAAATGCATACACAACTTCATGAAACAAATAAAACAAAATCTCTTTAGTACAACCACAAAAAATATACAACCCTTCAACGAACTAGAAATTCCTCCAAATATCCTGGAAAATTTAAAAACAAATACGGAAACGTCTACAACGGAACTACAACATTGGACTCTACCAACAAAACAAAGACTCGATCAATCTAGTCAGGAGTGCAATAAAATCTCTTAAAACGGCCAAATGGGAAAACTTCACAAAAGACTTGACAAACACAAACAAAATGTGGCAAATAGCGCGCTCACTTAAAGGAAACAAAACTTTCAGCATACACACACTACACGGACCTCAAGGTTACATTCTCGAAAACGAAGACAAGGCTCAACATCTAGCTGACACATACGCAAACATACACAACTCAAACCATGACATGTCCGACAACGAGACCAAAACATTAGTTGAAAGAGCTATCCAAACCGTAAAAACCCAAATACAGGAAATACCTCCCCAGAACCTCACAACTCCTAGGGAAATTAAACATGTTATCAAGTCCCTCAAAAACAAGAAAGCCCCAGGAATAGATAAAATCGGAAACCGCACCCTAAAATCACTCCCGCGGAAAGCTATTGTCCAACTCACTTACATCTTCAACAGTTGCCTCAAATTATCATACTTTCCATCCACATGGAAAAATGCTATCGTCCTATCATTTCCAAAGCCCAAAAAAGATCATAAATATGCCACAAATTACCGTCCCATTAGCCTTTTACCGACAATGTCAAAGCTACTCGAAAAGATAGTCTCAAACAGAATTAAAGATCACGAAAACATTCACAATGAAATCATTGATGAACAATTCGGATTCAGATCGTCCCACAACACAACCCTCCAACTGGCCACCATCACCGATCAAATCACAAAAAATTTCAATTTCTGAAGAGTCACGGCAATGCTCAATTTAGATATCGAGAAAACCTTTGACACAGTGTGGCATGAGGGCCTCATATTCAAACTCCTCCAAACCAAACTCCCAGTACACATAATCAAAATCATACAATCCTACATCTCGGGCCGAACATTCCAAACCAGGGTTTAAAAAATCCCTTTCCAACAAATCCCCCATCCCGGCTGGGTTGCCACAAGGAGGTATCCTCTCCCCAACCCTCTTCAACTACTACATAAACGACATTCCAAAAACAGACAGAACAAAACTGAAAATTTTCGCCGACGACACCGCGGTAATAGCAGAATCCCTCCATCCAACTCAGGCAGACAAATACATACAAGAGCACATTCAGAAACTCGAAAAGTACTACGACAGATGGAAAATCAAAATAAACGCTAATAAAACAACTCTGGTACACTTTACACACAGGATAAAACGAAAATCGACACAAAACGTAACATTCAACGGCCAGACCATAAAACAGCAAAACACAGTCAAATTTCTCGGTATAACCCTAGACGAAAAACTGAACTATAACTCACACATTAACGACTTATCGCGAAAGGAGTACATATTCAAACGAAACATTTTCCCCTTACTGAACAAGCATAGTAAGCTAAGCAGGAAATCAAAACTAAGAATTTATAATCAAGGAATCAGACCAGTGTTTTTATATGCGAACCCTATTTGGAGCAATACATCGAACACAAATTTCAAAAAGTTACAGATTATTCAAAATAAATTTCTCCGAATAATTTTAAATAAACCAAGATACACTAAAATTGAAGACCTACATAAATCCGGAAACGCGAACACAATACACGACATAATTAAAAGTCAGACAATAAAATTTTACAAACACACGACGAAGAAACTGGAAAAAACACAACATCTCGAGACAACCACGGCGGAAAACACAAACATCAAAATTAAACATAACCATCACCTCATCCTGCAGGAAGATTGTTATCGTTAAAACGATAACAAGAACTCCTGAAATCCTTCATCCCATCTGAGTAGTACCTATATGTCTTTTATTTGCTTCGACATACCTCTAGAAAAATTGTCACATTCTTCCACACATCTCATGACAGATGATATATAATGTTATATTTTTAGATAAGATCCCAGAGATCAGGCACTAAATGTAAATCCTTAATGTAAGCGATTATTTCTTGTATATTTCTCCTTGTAAATAGACCTGTATATATAGTTTAAGAAATGTCAAATTAAAAATTGCTGAAAAGCAAAATATGTCTTTTATTTGCGAGGCATTCGTGCTGGGCCCCTATTCACGAAATGTTGAGAGATATCTCCCCTATGGCTGGTTTTCCTGTCACGCTGACGGTCAGCGCTGATGGGTCAATATGTATGTAGCTATAGGTAGCGTTTTCGAGTCACGCGGCGCTGACGGCTGTCAGCGCTGAGCTATATTCGCGCACGTACGCGCCGGCGCGTCGGCGCCGCTGACCAGCTGGCGCCGACAAGCCTCCACATTCAGTGAGCCAGAGACAATAGCATCCTTCTATTTCTCAATGTGATCAGCGTGATCCGAGATGACCGATCAGCGCTGACCGTCAGCGCCGACCGTCAGCGTGACAGGAAAACCAGCCTAAGTCCCCTACGAGATTTATCACGTCAGTGACTCTGCGCAAACTCCGTATGTGAATTGTCGGTTGAAATGTGTTTCTCTACTACTAAATAGTGTGGGGGAAGTGAGATGAGATTTCTTGTAGGAGTTATCGCATGCGAATACTCATCTCTACGAACGTCGAGTATACGGGACCTGAAGTCAAAAGCGTCTACGGCAGGCTCTCACTGAACAAAGCCGTACTAATAAGTTCATCAGTGAGAGCAAGAACGAAACGCTGGACGGCCGAGAGGTTGTGGGTCTTCACAGCATCACAGTCACCGAATTCCACAAAAGGACCAAGCTGCTAAATGGGCATGATCCATTCATTGGGTGCAGAAATATAACCCTTCAGCATTTAGATTTCTTTAAATCTCAAACAATACAGTTTCAACCATGTATGAATCGAGCAGTTGTAGATGTGAAGAGATGTGCAAAGTTGACAGAACGCTTTAAAATGTTTTAATGAAAATGAGAAAAAAAATACTTTTCTCTCTAATCCACTCATATTATCAATTCAGAGTCAGCTAGTACCTGCCAATGGCAGCTCATGAATTTTAATCGTGGGTCGGGAGATGGTTATCGGGCCTAAACTAGCGACGGCTAAAGGAACTTAGGCAGCTGCGCTGAGATTGCTTGCAGAGATTCTTAGGGTCGGCTGGAACTACCCAAAAAAAGCTCGGTAAAATTACCTGAATTGCAGAATATTTCTGAAGGTCCACAATTTAAATTAAAGTTTTTTTTCTGAATATTTCCGAAAATTCTCTTCAGATCTAACTGAAATTCAACACCAAATTGTAGATTAACGCTCTAAACTATTGTTTACATGCTCGAGAGGAAAAACCTTTTATAGGCCCGCCCTGAGAGGGTCTGCTTCTCTCAGGAGTGTGAGACTCCAGATGTTGATGGCCACTCACTAAAAAACCTCTCCGACGTTCCTTGGAGTAGTTCTTCGTCCTGCCCTTACAGCGTCTCTTAACAAAAGAGATGAGCTGCAAGCGGCCTTCATAGTTGATGGGACCTGATGACTCGAAGTGACCCGAGCAACACCACTTTCTGCATTCTGTGAGCTAAATCCTCGGCCAGAGATTTGCAGGCCGGAATAATCTTCAATTCGGTCACGTAGTTCGCTCTCATTCCGCCTAGGCATCCTATAATTAGTATGACCATCCTAACCTTATGCCTTGGAAAGATCCGAAGTTCAAACATTAAATCCTTGTATTTCTCCCTCTTCTGTTCTTCTTTCATCACCACATTATTTTCTGCGGGGGAGGAAAATTCGACGACAAACAATTCCTTGAGTTCTTTGTCCAGCAGAAGTATATCTGGCTTTATGCCGTGGATCTGCCGAGTTCTTGGAATCGCATAGTTCCAGTAGATGCGAGCCCTGCTATTTTCAACAACTGATTCAATCTCCAGAGGCACATATGGTAGCACTGGTTCCTTGTCTATACCATAAACCTCTCTCAGATGGAAGTAGAGAATTCGGAGTGCCACATTGTGTCTTTACTCATATCCTGATGGAGCATGGACTCTGCAAGCAGACATAATGTGCATAATAGTTTCTTGCTGGCTGTGGCATGCTCTGCACGTTGTGGGGGTCCACTTTCATGATGTTCTTTTTATACCATCTGGTATTTATAACCCCATCTTGACAAGCTATAACAAATCCCTCCGTTTCCGACTTGAGTCCAGCGGAATTCAACTAGAATATTATTATTTTATTGTTTATTATTATACTGATCCTCCTAAGTATTCCCCAAGGAGACCCCTCATAAGCTCTCGATGAGCTTGAGCGAGTAAGGAGAACCAGTTGTGTTCTGTGTAGGCTTTTTTACTGTGTCCTTACGCCACCTTAGTCACAGCACTGTTAATTTTTGACCCAACAGTGAATGGTGACGATTACCATGACTAGAAAATTACTTTCCTGGCCTCGGGATTGAACTTGGGGCTTCCGCTCCCAATTCAAACGCTCTACCCCTGAGCCACCCGCATAGAGCAATAGTTTGTATTGATCGGAGAAATTGTTTTTACAATAACTCGAAAATTACTAATCTAATCGAATTAAAACTAGTTAGCTGAAGAATTCTTATAAAGCACTGACGTGAAGTCAGGAGCTTTTGCGTGCATGTTACATTGTCTATTCACGCCTCATACAAAGTAGATCAAGCTGAAATTTGGTACTCGATTGTAAAATGGTGGCTCGAAGGTACGTGCGGAATTTCTATGAATTCTGGGAAATAGTTTCTGGAATATGAAACTATTGAAGAACCATTTATTTCTAGTGATATTCACAAATGTTCTACGAGTAATGGGTGGGATTTGTATATTTTGAGCTATTGAAGAAATAACAATAAAATTTGATACATTTTTTAGAAAGTGTTAGCTGTTCTTAACTTTATTTCCTGGTTAAGGTTTGAAAATTGTAGTAAATATTCCGCTAAATTTTCACACGGAGATCCAATAGAACTTACTATTAGTCTCAGTGGAATTAGAGTTTTTGTATTTTTGGACGGCCATATAAATGTGGTGGCTTACTGGAGATGGCATGAAGTCATTTTAGCGCGTATGTTCTGGGGAACATCGCGATTTCATTTGGCCAAAATGTCTGTAATTTTCTAATTTTTTGCCGAAAATGGTCTCAAATGATTAGGTTCAACTCACTGATGAAGAATTCAAGGCCAAATTTGATACTGTCCGGCTAGCCGTTGCCACGTTGACTTGATTACGGAAAAACCTACCCTGCAAATTTCAATCCTCTAACTCCTTTCGTTCGACAGTTATCATGTTAACGGATGGCCGGACGGCCGGACAGAATCGATTTCGACCACGGATTCTTGAACAGTGAGTCGAACCAAATCGTTTAAGACCATTTTCAGACAAAAATTCGAAAATTATAGACATTTGGGTAATTTTGTCATCATATCCGATAGGATTGAAAGTTGGTAGCTAGGTATAGAACACAAATACAAAAACATTTGTGCAATTTTGTAAGAATCGTGTCACTAGAAAATTAAAAAAAATATATTAAAAAATATTATTCATGTAACGATAACCTGAGAACGGAAAGAGATAGGCTGGTTTTCCTGTCACGCTGACGGTCGGCGCTGATGAGTCAATATGTATGTAGCTATAGGTAGCGTTTTCGAGTCACGCAGCGCTGACGGCCGTCAGCGCTGAGCTATATACGCGCACGTACTCGCCGGCGCGTCGGCTCCGCTGACTAGCTGGCGCCGACAAGCCTCCACATTCAGTGAGCCAGAGACAATAGCATCCTTCTATTTCTTTTTGTGATCAGCGCGATACTAAAAGGATCCGAGCTGAACGATCAGCGCTGACCGTCAGCACCGACCGTCAGCGTGACAGGAAAACCAGCCATAGCGACTTGCAATTTTTAGGGTAGGTAGTGCATCTGGATGCGACAAGGGAGTTTGTTAATAGGCATAATCGTCCAAACGGTTTTGGAGTCCATATACCCATCTGGAATTTGGTTGTTATTCCCTCGATTATTCGAAAAATGAATATCCCATCCAATCAAACATGGTAATTAGTTGTAGAATGCCGACGCAAAAATTCTTGCAAAATTTCGTGAGGATTGTATTACTAGAAAAGATTAAAAAAATTATTGAAAATCAATGTAAAAATTCTACATATCAGAAACTCTCCTTTCGATATAGCTGAAATTTTGCGAGAGCCTTCAAAACCTAACTCTACTGCCAAGTTCCAAGTTTGAACACGATAGGATCTATATTGTTGGAGATCCAAGCAGCCTAGAGTGAATACAGTAGCTGGATGGGTGACTGTTGCCTCGATAACTTTCGAACAAAAATAAATAGGGACTTGAAATTTTCAGAGTAGGTTGCGCATCCGAATGGTAGAGTTAGGTTCGTTGTTGAACATAATCGACAATCGGAGTTATACCCGTCTGGAATATTATTTTCTCGATAACTCAAAAGATACAGACCCGATCAAATTGAAACTTGGTATCTAGTTGTAGAATATCGACATAAAGACGTGTCTGAAATTTTGTGAGAACCATACCACTGGAAAATTAAAAAAAAAATCAAGAAAGAATATTATGTATCTCACGATAACTGGAGAACAGGCTTGCAATTTCCAGGGTAGGTTTGGTATCCGAATGTGAAATTTGAGTTCGCTAATTGGCATAATAGGCCTAATGGTTTTGGAGTTAAAAATTCTGTGATCATAGATTCACTCGTTTCTGAACTATGCCATTAAAATGGTATGAAATGTATGTATATATTATAAAAGCTGAGAAAACGGTATATATCGATGCTACATTCGATATATGATTGGTTCCAAAACTTTCGTAACATATGAGAAGTGGAGGATCTAGCAGTTAATTGTAGGCAACAATTTATCACTCTTCTTAATAATCGGTGTAACAGTGGCAGCTAACCAATATGTGGGAAAGGCAGAACCGGAAAAGGACTTCAGGCCGATTCATATTATACCTCCCGCTGCGGTCAGCTCAGTCAAGCCAAAATATCTTTCAGAGGGTTTTTAGTTCGTGAACGGATGATATGAATCAGTACATTTAAATCCCATTGAAAGATATTTTGGTGTGCCTGAGCTGGGCGGAGCGGGACGATAATATGAATCGCCTTTTTCAGTGTAATTTCATCTTTCGTTCATGATTCGTTGTTGGCAGAGATGTGCAAAATGATATAAGAAATTAATTTAAATACAAAATGCAACAATTTTCTATGTCAAATACAAAATTATTTTTCATCTTGTATTTGTAATTTATGTTAAATACTAAATGCAAAATACTTATATCCAAAATATGTACTTTATTTAAACAAAATACTTCCATAGTTTTTAACTTTCTTTATTTTACCAGTGAGCTGGCAAATTACGTAAAGGAGGATTATCGACGTGCTAAGAAAATTGACCCAATATAACGAAAATCTCCCAATGTTTTAACATAATTATTTTATTTCTTATAATTTTCATAAATGACAAGACATCCATTAGATGCTACAATAATTTAAAAATAAAGGTTGTTATGTTCTCTTTACGAAAAAAAAACGAAGGATGAACCTTTTTGTGTAATTTGCAGCAATTGTTTCAAACGTTTTTAGAATTCTACATAGGTATTTTAAAAAGTAAACTGCGCAAATTAATAAGAGTAGTTTTGGATAGTTGAGAAACGAAGAAAACATGGCATAAAGAGAATGGGTACATTTTGATGATGCATTGTTTGCCCATTTTTTTAAATGTATTTTTGAGGTGTTTCTTTGTCTGCGTGAATGTTATGTTAAGTTCATTTCAATCTAAAACGTAAAACAATTTAGTACCATTTGTATCGATAGTTTACATTTTACATGGATCAATATATTACCCGTAAATTATAACGCAGAATTAATCGATCATAAAAAATAAGCATGTAGTAAAAATTAATCTCGAAGAGAAATTGTCGATAAATAATACAAAAATTAGATAGTATTTTTCGTTGAAATGTTTTCACTCATGTTTATTCTCTCCATTTTAGGTAAGATGAATATTCTCTTATTATGGACATAGTTGAACAATCTTCTTTCTTTAGGACAATCTTTTGGACATTATTCTACCAACCAAAGACTAAGTTTGAAGGATAATGGAACCCACTATTCGTTGGAAGGAGTATGTCCAGGTTTACCCGTTTCGCAAGGTATGCATGCAAAAAGAGTGATGAATGTTTCGAAAAAAAATCACTGTTTTTATAAAAAGAATTAATTTGAAACCTTGAGTTCGATTCCACTAGACGAAATCCATTTTACGTAGTGTCGCCCAATATTCGAAAATTACAGACCTTTGGAAGAATTGATAGGTACTCTGTTTATAGAACAGCGAGCCAAAAAGGAATATAATTCCGGATTAAATAGAATTTTTCGAAGATAGATTTCGCATATTATTACGGAAAAAACCTGAAAATTCCATCTTCTTATATTACAGAATGTTTTTTTCCCCTATCTTGCATCTAAAATATCAACAAAAAAATCTTACAAAGCAGTCAGCAGCTTTTGCGCGCATGTTCCATTGTCTATTTGCTGATGAACAATCCGATGTGAGATCCAATTCTGTCCGGCTATCCTGCCGGCCGTTGCCACGATAACTTCCGAACGGAAAAAGATAGTGACTTGATAGTTGCGCAGCCGAATGTGACGGTTAAGTTCGTTAATGGGCATAATGGTTTCGGAGTTGAAATTTTGTTCTACCAATAACTCAAGCAATACATATTCGATCGAATTGAAACTTGATGAATACTTGTAGAATGTCGACACAAAGACTTTTGTGAAATTAGAACGACATACGACTGTTCCCAAGTCGCAGTGGTTAAATTCGGAGCTACTAGAACTCGGGGATCCGCGGTCTAGCTCCAGTGGAGATGGGAGTGGGTTTCTAAAAAGGGAACCTAGTAAATGGGCGCCAGGTAAATTTAAGTCTCCCAGATACCCCAGCGTAATGTAATAGTTCCTAAATTCACCAAAAGAATATTCACGCTAAAAACAAACAATTTATTCCAGTAGCATACAACCCAGGTCTCTAGATTCAACAAAATATAACTACTGTGAAACCCTGAATGAGGGTGAAGGAAATTGTACGTAGATATTTCTCTTTGATTCAAATACACGTCGCTTGAGCTCAGGCGCATCCACGTTTCTTATCTATGATCTTATATGATTTACACAAATCTGTCCCCAATTTCCGCTTTACAACAACAATAATTTATATAATTGATGATAATATATGTTCAAGTCACATATAACAGGTATAAGATATATTTCGAAAGATGTTTCCAATAACTTGCGTGCTATTCCTTATTCATGAACGTAGTATTGCGTCGATGGTCTCGCAATACTGTCCTCTTTCTCTCTGTGCTCGTAGTCTGCAACCCTCAATTGAATGTCCCACAGCGTTGCTTACTGGCCACCTTGTATATACACTCGTGATCTGCAACCCTACGTTGGCTGTCTCACAGCGTTACATATGGACCACCTTGTATATACTCGAATGCCTCAGTGCTACTCTTCCTGACATAAAAATCCTTCTCTTCCTGACATAAAAACCATTCTCTTCCTCACATAAAAAATCGTGCTATTCCTCTTGATATAAAAATCGTGCTGGCATAAAAATCGTGCTGGCATAAAAACTCGTGCTACCATAAAAACTAGTGCTACCATAAAAACTCGTGCTACCATAAAAACTCGTGCTGGCTCCAAAAACTCGTGCTGCCATAAAAACCCTGATGACAGAAAAGAAACCATCAGTGATTTTTCTCGGATGAGAAACAAATGAACTTTCCCAACACATAATAATTTCGGTTATCAGAATATTAATCAGACCATTTATTCGTTGTTATGCAATAGTTATAGAATTCGTACATACCCTGATGTTCGGGGTTGTCCTGTATAAGTTTGCTTCAAAAGTCAATCTGGCCGTGCCTCCTCCAAATAATCCTTCAAGCACACAGCGATGTTCTGGATATAGAAAGATAATTACAACCTGAAGTGTTTCCACTAGAACTGACGAGAATAGAACATCTAACACATACCTGTCAAAGTCGCCAAGATCGTTCACGTGGTCAACTCTTGGATTTGCAAAAAGGTCTTTATATCCTCTTTCGAGACGAGCGCAAGTTACCTGTTATCTTCCCAAATGGACGACCTCATCTCCCTGACTAGCGCAGACCCTCACAAACTTTCAGACTGTCACAATGCAACAATATTGCCAACTCATTCGGCTCTTCGAATACAATAATTATTTAGCGTCGATTGGTACCACTGAGATCCAACCTCAAATTCGATGTCAACATAAACGACATAAACGACACTCGCGCAAACCAAATGTAAACAAACCCCTGCCCGGGTTAAAAAGAAACGTTACAAAATTTCGTGAGGATCATATCACTAGAAGAGATTTTTTCATATTGAAGAAATTTCGCGAAAATTAGTTCTTCGGCATTCTACAAATAATTACCAAGTTTTAATTGGATCAGATTTGTATTTGTCTCTGAGGAAAGAACAACATTTCAGATGGGTATAGCACTAAAACCGTTTGGCCAATTATGCCCATTAACTTAACTGTCGCATCTGGATGCTCAACCTCGTTTGAGAGCATTCTTTAAATTAGAAAATTACAGTCTTTTTGGGCAAAATTATATGAATGGGCCCTGGCAGGAGTGCGCAAAAATGTACGAACATAAGATTTCTTAAGTTTTTATTTCTATTTATCTTATCAATTTCTATAAAAACAATTATTTTTAATTTTTCACAGGATCATCTATGAAAGCTCGTAGCCAGGAGTTCAGTATTCCTCTTGTGAAATTGGGCAACCAGTACTATTTATTCTCCAATTACTATAAGGTATATAAAAATCAATGCCACTTTTCGATTATAATTGCACAAGTGCACACAAATTACCGATAATTTTGCAAGAAAGCGTGTTATCTAAAAATTGCATGAGTTTATTTTCAAATTTTGGCGAAAGAGCTAAGTTCCGATGGACGAGGGACTTTGTTCGGACTATTTAGTAGATGATTTATGTGAAGTTTACAATAAATCGGTCGAGCGGTTCATCATTTATCAAAGGAAACTTTTTGAAAATGTTACAATAAACGTGATGTTTTCGGATATTAGGAGGGGGGTTTGGGGGAAATTTCGAAGGAGTTTATCAAGGAAAGTTTCGTAGAGTTTCGCGTTTTTGGAGCGTATTTGAAAAAAAAATCTTGAAAAGGCGAAAACGTCGATTTTGGCAAAAGGAGCAAAATTGTGGAAAGGCATTCGGAGGAACGGTAGCGTTCGGAACGACGGTATTTGCGGGAACGCGAAGACGAGATTCGAAATTAGTCCATAACGGAGCCCTTTTTTCGATCTTCTCTTTCGTTTTCCCGGAAGAACGACAGGAAAATGGGACGAAAAAATTCTGACGTTTCACGTATTTCTGTGGCGAATTTTAACGCGGCTCCTTCAAGGTCGACGTTTTCGGTCTGAACGAGCGACGAAAAATGTCGAATCGAATTTGAATTTCGAACGGAATTACTCGAAAATCTTGGAATCGTCTAGAAAAACTGCGAGAAATATGAACGATTAAAGGTAGAAACAGACTATGCCCACGTACGCCACGTACGCAACGCATTATGATATCTGGACCCTTGAAAATTTACATGCCTAGAAACACACTACACAGACGCAACGCTATCCCACGCGGCCCACGCAACGCGGTATCCGCCGATCCAGATCGACGTGGGAAGGTGGAGGGGATTGTATACGCCAAAATGGCGTAGACTAGTGTGTTTCTATAGAAACTTACATTCGAAACACGTCAGTTTGAATTTGGAAAGATGGGAGATGAACAATTCATTGATTTAATTAGGAATTACGAAAACATAGTACCTACACTAGGAGGGTGATTAAAAAAAAAAGAATATTTTTTTTTTCGTTTGGTACTCTGAAAAATAGGTTCCTAGACACCTCTAAGAAAGCCTCTCCAAGCATGAGTTCTTAATTGTAACGGGAAGGTCCTCCTTCTTACAGTTTTCTATGTTTTCTTATTATCAGATAGAAAAATGTATATCTCGCTTCCAACTACTTGAAAAAATATCTTGTTTCTTAGATTTTGTAGGAAATTGAATGCTCTACAAAAAAGGTCTCTTACAATTTTGTCGTAAACCCAACCGTTTAAAAGATATTAACGGTTAAATTTTGATTATTTTTGGGAAAATTTTTTATTTCTTATGAATTTTATAACTCAATGAAAAAAAATCATTATGAATGATGAAACTCATAGTTTTGTAGGAAATTTACTGCTCTATAAAAATGGTCTCTTATGATTTTTCGATCAAGTTGAGTGTTTACGAGATATTCATCGTCAAACATCAATGCATATCAATTTTTCTAGTTTTTGATCAATAATTCGAAAAATTTCAATTTATTCTGTGAGTTTCAAGGAAATTTAGACATATTTGAGTTTCTATGAATAGAAATATGTTATGAACTATTTTTTTAATTAGTTTTTTTAGTCTTGGGCATGTTTGATTACATTTCACTTTTTTATCGAAGAATTTATTTATTTAATTATCAACTGCCATATAATTTTCAATATTTTCAACATAACGGTACACTTTTACTGTAAATAATTTCCTCTATTGCAGTTTGGGTATTTTTTTCGATGTTCTTTGATAACTTGCAATAAGTATTGGAATTGCTCATCATTTTTTGTCAAGCATTGATTATACTCACTAACTAATGCAACAGCTCGTTCTGCTGAATCATTAACAACTTTCAATTGGTTAAAGTATTCTTTATTTTCAATGTAACTGTCATTAGTAGGCCACGATTCAATATCTTTATCAAGGAAGTCATATGGTAAATCAAGGATTTTAAAGAGATTTAAAGACTTTTTAGAAACAAAGTCACTCAGACTTTTTTGTGTTAATGAATTCAAATCGTTTTTATCAATTATAAATTTTTTAGCTTTAGAATCTGTACCGTTACGAGTATTAACAGCTCCAACAATATTTTTTTTTACTTCCAATGAAACGGTATCGTCAAATAATGATAAAATGGCAAGTTCATCACTTAAATACCATAAATGCAAAAATCATTTTTTCACAAGTTGCTGAAGAATCAATAGAAACTGAAATATCAATGAATTGATATTTTTTTTTGTACTCGAATAAATTTTTCAAAAACTGCAAGTCATGATTAGCAGCAGTTGTTGCAGAAGTTGATGAAAACCAAGCTTTTAAATACAGTGTAACTATAAATATACAAATTTGCCGAAGACCGTGCAATTCTTTATTAGAAAGTTTAAATTCATTTCTGAATGGAAACATTTTTAAACTGTAAATTGCCTTCGCCATCCACCTAGCAAGATGAATTGCACCCGGACGTTTGAAAAAAATTTCTTCTTGAGGCATTTCTCCAAGGAAAATCAACGACAATTCCAACAATTCTTTATAGTCATCTCGGGGTTGTAGTAACTATCAAAAACAATTAAAAATTTGTCAGAAACAAGAACATTTTTTTTCTTAAAATCGCAGTTAAATCATACCTGTAAGGATTGTGCAATTAAACTAGATATTTCATTTTTTTTTATCCAAAATGATATCAGCAACAACAGTATCTTCAATTCCAGATTTATAATTAGTTTTATTTATTTCATCCCATGATTTTTTAAATCTTCCGAACATTGTGAAACACACTAAATTGAATTATATATTTAAAAAAATGCACTAATTTTTTGTTTTAATGTAATCAAACATGCCCAAGACTAAAAAAACTAATTAAAAAAATAGTTCATAACATATTTCTATTCATAAAAACTCAAATTTGTCTAAATTTCCTTGAAACTCACAGAATAAATTGAAATTTTTCGAATTATTGATCAAAAACTAGAAAAATTGATATGCATTGATGTTTGACGATGAATATCTCGTAAAGGCTCAACTTGATCGAAAAATCATAAGAGACCATTTTTATAGAGCAGTAAATTTCCTACAAATCTATGAGTTTCATCATTCATAATGATTTTTTTTCATTGAGTTATAAAATTCATAAGAAATAAAAAATTTTCCCAAAAATAATCAAACTTTAACCGTTAATATCTTTTAAACGGTTGGGTTTACGAAAAAATTGTAAGAGACCTTTTTTGTAGAGCATTCAATTTCCTACAAAATCTAAGGAACAAGATATTTTTTCAAGTAGTTGGAAGCGAGATATAAATTTTTCTATCTGATAATAAGAAAAAATAGAAAACTGTAAGAAGGAGGACCTTCCGTTACAATTAAGAACTCATGCTTGGAGAGGCTTTCTTAGAGGTGTCTAGGAACCTATTTTTCAGAGTACCAAACGAAAAAGAAATATTCTATTTTTGAAACACCCTAACCTACACTGACAAATGACAACATCTGATGTCAATGATATGCGTTGCATACGTTTGACAAGTGTGCACACAAGCTCTCCCACGTTGCGTCGCGTACGTTGCGTACGTGGGCATAGTCTGTTTCACTGATTTCGATCGATCGCTTGACAGGATTGACGATATTCAGCAAATCGAAAGAGGGTAATCATCCGAGTACTGAAAATCTTTATTTGGTACATAATCGGAGTGGATTCACATAGGTAACGTGGCCGACTGAGCTGAGGCGTTGGATTGGGAATATATAGCTCCCGAACCTTCCGAGCCTCTCGGGGCAGCGGGATCGAATCTCGGAGCGGCCGAAATAGCTTTCTCTTAATTTTTTTTTCATTTTTACCCAATGAAAAACTTAAAGGAGCGTTACTCCAGTGAACGTATCTTGGGATTTGGATCTTTTCGTTAAGTTACGAAATCTATAATGAATATCCGTTGGATCGGACGGATTTTTGCATTGAAATTACTCAAAATATTCAAACACCAAGCAGAAAATTAACGGTCGAAAATGAAAAACCCCCAGTGGTTTGTTTATTCATGCTCAAAATGGAAAAACAAAAGATAATGTTTATCCAAATGTTTTGGATTGAGTTTTAAAATAGCTAGCAATTAATAAAATATTCTTTTGTTTAAATAAATGAATTTGATGTTCCAATTGATTTTTTTTTTATTATTTCACTTTATACGTAGCGAAGCACGCACCGGGCCGCTAGTCAGGTATAATTTGGCATGATACCGGAATCCAGTTTCTGCCATATATGATATTTATTCTTCTTGGTTCCGTTCAGAAAGTTTATCCTAGGACCTCTGCACTAGGATAGACCGTTTCACAATGCTACTCAAGAATACCGAAATTTATTACATCGAATTGCAATGCCTTGACTAATGGAATTCCTATAAAATTCAATCGGCTGGAAGTTCTAAAATATAACTACTGAGTGACTTAAGATGTGTTATACCAAGAAGGTCTAACTTTTTCAACTTGATTTTTTGGCAGCAGATATACTATATTTAAATTAGTGTCCGACCGAAACAGTTTTTCAGCCGAAACCGAACATTCGGCCAGGCTCTCAGTTTCGGCCGATACCGAAACCAAAACTTAATATTTTATACTGAAATCTAGTGTATTTCTTACAAATTTATTTGCAGGTACATAAAAACAGTTAATGAGTGTTAAATAAAATAAAAAGACAATTTTTTTGAGATCTTTATTTAGTATTTTGGTATTACCATTCAAATTAATCAGTCGAAGTACACAGAGTGATTCCAAATCAGACGTGAACTTTGGAAGAGGTGTTAGTATGGATCATTTACTGTGGTTTGAGCCATTTTATTGATAACCAAAAATCAACAGTTTCCGAGATATTTGAGTTCTGGTTCTGTTTAAAACAAATTAGTAAAAATAACGAATTGAATATTTTCTTGTTGCAGCTAAGCTCAAAATTTCGTCCGAAAATGTATTCAATAATTATTTTCCAGAAGACCTCCACCATTCCATATGCAACACGTGCCCTCTTTCTAATTTCTTCAGTTGTTTTTTTCCACCTGAAATTTACTCACGCTGCCTAATAATTACACGTTCACCTTTTTATATGCCGGACATTCAAAAGGATGCTTATCTGCTGAAACGAAACAAGTTAAGCATTCTTACGAAATTTTTTAGAGAAGGAAGAATTAATTTGGCAAATGTTCAAAATAATTTTGTCATAAGTAAATTGAGAAATTTGGAATTTGAAGGGAAATTGATATTAGAAATTGATTTTTCTTTTATTCATATACCACATTTAAAATCATACTAATTATTTTTAAACATCTTATACAGCATAGTTTTGCTTTTTTCGTACATATCATATCCTTTTCTGATAAAAATATCCCAAACTTATAATAAAATTTGGTCAACGTAAAAGAATGGTAAATATGAACTAAGGTGAAAAATCTCTTCAAAATCACCCGAACTCAAATAACTGTTGATTTTCGGTTATCAATAACTATGGCTCAAACAACAGCCAATGAGTCATAATAACACCTCCTCCAAGGTGTTCACGTCTAATTTGGATTCACCCTATATATACATAATCTAATTAATAATAATCATTAAAGTAAATTCACATGAATTCTCAGTGATAACAAAGATAGATTACAATAACTTATACGACAATTATGTCGTACTGAGGACCTCAGTTAGGACTTAACGGAGATTTAATGCTTTGTGAATACGGCGGTATATGTATATATCACTATATTTTATTAAGGTTTAACAGTTTTGAAACCGGTGTATGTCAAGTTGTGCAACAAGGTATTTAAATGCCTTCTGCAGGCTTATTTCTTGAGAATTTCTAAAAGTGGGGAATTCCATAGGCAGGTCTGTTCGCTAAGAAGTTTTTCTGTCGGGTTATTTAGGTACTTTTATTATTTTTTCAAATGAACTATCACAAAGTAACGGACTACTCTATCCATTATTTTTCATTAAAATTTCAACACTTGATTCTTGATTTCCGTACAATAAAATAGCATAACTGAATCTTCCAAGCACTTTATACAGGGTGTCCAGGGAAGAATGCGATTAATGGATACCATGAATTAATGTCATCCAGCTGGACTCACATCAAGAGGTTTTAATCGCCTGAGTGCCTTCGTTTGGGATATACAGGGTGATGTTCATCTTAGGAGTGAAATTTCACAGTTCAATAACTCTTCAACTAATCGACCGAATGATTTCAAATTTTGAAGTTTTGTCACCCTTTACTATCGCCTTCCTTCGATATTTTTGAAATCGAATAAATCAGATCCGGACTGGGAAAATTTTAGACTTTTCCTATTTTCATGAATATTGGATCAGCCTGTACATGAACGTTATAATTTTTTTTCGTTGTCGTAACCATAAAGAATTAATTCATAATGAATATTCTAAATCTCAGCATGGCACCGTCATACAGGGTGATCAATAAACATTCCCTTCAATAAATCTTGAATTTATAGGTAGATTAATTTCAAATTTTATAGTTTTGTCACCCTTCACGACTGCACTCCTTAAATTTTTCTCAAATTGGAAAAACAAAACCGGTCTAGCAAAATTTCCGGTGATATCGGATCAGCCTGTGCGTGAACATTATGGTTTTTATGACTGTAAAAGGAATACTAGTGTTTGAGTAGAGAGTTCAGATTGAGATATCAAATCATAAAAAAACTGAAGCAAATTTTGTTCCATTGGAACATACTTTGTCTAGTTTATTAGAAATCATTCCGATTGACACATTGTGGTTGCAATATGATGGAGCTCATGTGCACTATTCAAAAGAAGTGCACGAATATTTGACACTGTTGAAAACAGATGGATTGGGAGAGGTGGATATGTGACTTGGCCTCCTCGATCCCCTGATCTGACACCGTTTGATTATGGGGAGCGCTTAAACAAGAGGTCTATGCAGTACAGATAAACAGTAGGGAGAAACTGCTACAAAGAATTATTGATGCTTGCGATATTATTAAATCACAACCGAATACGATAGCAAAAGCTGTGAAACAATTATAACAATTACAACTGAAATTTCTTCCATTTAATTTGTTTTTGAGTTCGAATATTTTCAATTTATTTGCTGTTTTTTGTTTTATTCATTATCCAGTTTGTTGATTGAAAGTTTTCTCAAATAATTTCGTTTCATTTAAGACAACTTTTTTTATGATTTTATATCTTAATCTGAACCCTCTACTTAAACACTAGTATTCTTTTTCATTCGTAAAAATCATAATGTTCACGCACAGGCTGATACAATATCACCCGAAATATAAGAAGTCTAAAATTTTGCTGGTCCTGTTCTATTTTTCCAATTTGAGAAAAATTTAAGATAGGCAGTCGTAAAGGGTGACAAAACTATAAAATTCGAAATAATTTTACCTATAAGTAAAAGAGAAAATTGAGGTGTAATCATAAATCATTTGCAACTAGTAATTTCAGTTTTTGTATTGTGGGCTGCCTATGGTACCAACTTTGTGTTTGGATTTAAATTTGAATTAAGAAGACATATGTTCCGCATTTCTGTATTTTATCTTCATCCTGCATTTTACGTTCTTAAAAAACCTCTTAGCTAGCGCTGTTCATATCGTGAATTTCAATCGAAAGTGAACTTTTATAGAGTAATTCTTTTGAGATTCCTCCGAGAGGTATTTAAAAGGGAACTTGGTCATTCTTCAGGTAATTATCCTTATTGTGAATAATATAAATGTTATTTCTTTATATTTCTTATATTAATTAACTAAAAATTCTTCAGTGGAATATACGATTACGCCTCCTTCTGAACTTTCATTCTACCAGTCCACCTACCCCTGAATATTGTCTCAGCACATCTTGGCTGAGACCATTTATTGAAGGGAATGTTTATTGATCACCCTGTGTGACGGTGCCAAGCTGAGATTTATAATTTTTATTATGAATTAATTCTTTATGGTTACGATAACGAAAAAAACTCATAATGTTCATGTACAGGGTGATCCAATATTCACGAAAATAGGAAAAGTTTAAAATTTTCCCAGTCCGGATCTGATTTATTCGATTTCAGGAATATCGAAGGAAGCCGATAGTAAAGGGTAACCAATCTTCAAAATTTGAAATAATTCAGTCGATTAGTTGAAGTGTTATTGAACTTGAAATTTCACTCCTAAGATGAACATCACCCTGTATATCCCAAACAAAGGCACTCAGGCGATTAAAACCTCTTGATGCGAGTCCAGCTTGATGACATCAATTCATGGCATCCGTTTGTCGCATTCTTCCCGGGACACCCTGTATACGTGATGAAGTAGGCAAGAACAAATGGGTCTCCTTGGTCTGGGTTCCTGGTCACGCGGAAATTATAGGCAATGAGGAGGCCAACACACTTGCCAAGAAAGGAGAACAAACCCCATTTATTGGCCTGGAACCTTATTGTGGGGTTGGTAGACACACCTACAAAAGTGAATTCCGGACGAAAGAAGAAACTGAGAGAGGTATTTTCTGGAGATCTCTCACCGGAATGCATCACTCCAAGTACTCCGGAAATTGGATACTGTCAGATCCAAGAAATACTTGGTCCTCAGTAAGAACATGCTGCACCTCCTCACTGGCTTCCTCACAGGGCACTGCGGCCTCAGGAAGCATATGATGAGATTAGGGCTAGCAGAAACTGACGAGTGCAGATTTTGTTGGGAGGAAGATGAAACTTCTGATCACCTGATAATATAATGCCTCGCCATCTCAAAACAACGCAAGGAATGCTTTGGGCAAGAAATCTGCAGGAGCGAAGACGTAGCCTCCTTGAAGCTATACCAGATACTGGAGTTCATCAGAACTCTGGAACTGGAAGGCGAGCTGTAGATGGTAATGACATCGACAGCTCTGAAGGGGGGTCACAATAGACCTTAAGGTCGCAGTGCAACGTTACCCCCTACAATAATATACAATATACAATATAAAATATACAATATACAATATACAATATACAATATACAATATACAATATACAATATACAATATACAATATACAATATACAATATACAATATACAATATACAATATACAATATACAATATACAATATACAATATACAATATACAATATACAATATACAATACACAATATACAATATACAATATACAATATATACGTGAAATATTTCCTGTAACAAAAGAGTTACAAAAGAGTATTCAACAGTCGCCAAGTATTTGGAATTGTTGGATTCACATAATAGGTCCTTTCGTTTGCATAGAAAGTGTAGCACTTTCCTACACTCGGTGTAATTTACACTCGATATTAGTATTCGTTTGCTTATCGGATTTACACCAGTGTACACGAAGTGTAGTTTATTATTATCTGCACCTGGTCGAAAGGAGGTGTGAAATGCACTCAAAACAGAATGTAGGGTTATGGTTAATGTTACGGCAAAAAGAAGGCGCCAATAATTGACTTGTTATGAAAATATTTGTTGTCTGGGAAGGATTAAGAAATAATTAATCCGTTGAGAAACGGTAATGCTATTTGGAAATTGTTATGTTGATTTTTTTCACCAATTGATTTTTCAGACGATGAATTTACTGTTAATTTTTTTGAAAAAGCCGATAGGGAAGGGAGATTACTACAGTATGGGATTTATATCCATCAGATTGGTGGCTGAACATAAATAATAACCGATATTTTTGATAAACAAACCTTATTTCAGTGTATTTTTCATTCGTTTGCGTTACTGCACTGAAAATCAGCTGATTCAGAGTGCAGTGTAGATTACACTACACCAAGAAACAGGCGAAAGAACCTAATATCTTCTCAAATTCATTATTTTTCTGAAGTAACTTCACATTGTGAACAATACGTAATTACTACGACCTATATGTAGAGAGAACAACGTTGCGTAGTTATCTGACAGGAAAATGACTACAACCAAACATTTTCAAAATATACACGGTGAAATGTGTCAAAGTGTCATGGCGAACCGGGAGACTTTATAAAAGTGAATGGATTATATTTGATAATTGGATATGTACATAAACAACTCGTGTGTCGAGTTAGCAATCGAGTGTAGATTAATTCATTCATGTCAATGTATAAGTGGAAAGTCTCTGACTGACCTACACTAACACCATTAAAAAAAGTGGTTTCAAACTGGTCACTAACACTTATGTTTGCAGCTGAACTTCTTTGAGGCGTTTAGGTTCTGTGAAGAATACGGTTTGAACTTGATGACTGTCGAATCTAGTGGAGAAGAACGAAATATACTTAAATTCATGAGAAAACAGCGTGAGTATTTATTATGTATTTTTAAACTAAGTATCAAGGTTTAATTCGATCAGATCGCTATTTCTCGAGTGATTGGATATACAAAATTTCAGATGGCTATAACTCCGCAACCACTCAGTGAAATTGGCTAATTTATGAACTTAGCCGGCGTAATTGGGCTTCATATCTACCCTGCAAATGTCTTCCACATTGTATAATATGCTATGACGCTGATATTAGCGATAACTCATTTCGTTTCATTTTAGTAAATTCTGGACATAAATGTCCAGACTCCATTATATTGAATTTTTAACTTCTGGGACATATCACGTGAATCTTGAAATAATTACTTCTCATCCAAGCATCAAATATCAAGGATCTCGACTGGATCTGTTGATTTGGAAATATCGAATAAATACAATTTCAAATTGGTAATTTTCCGTAACTATTGAGCTGATGTTGCCTATTCACCAGCGTATTTTAACATCGAACCTACTCTGCAAATTTCAAGTTTCTGAGTTATAGTGTAATGAATGGATGGACAGAATTGAATTTGACTAAGGATTCTTAGTCACTATCTATGTATAAGTAAAATGGAATCGTTAGAGACAATATTCTCGGCTCGAAATTATAAAAATGTGGGAAAGTCCTGTGGGCTTTGGCGCTGTTGTTCAAACTTTGACAATTCATCTCCGAAAGTATTGGTTTCTCAGAGTTGGGAATGGTATCATTGGATTCTTATAATAGAACTGATTCACAAAAGAAACTAACTCAAAATTAAATTACAAACTTTATTCATTCCTCAAATCTACTCTGAAAATTATATGAATTGAAAAAAATATTCCCGTTTTGTTTCCACTGAAGATATTCTGAACTTACCAAATTATATATTTCCATCATCATATGGATTATCCAAGGGCATATAGGGTAGGGGTAATTATAATACCCTATTGTTGGTCATATTGCATATCGAAAATTGAAATTTTGAAAACTCATATCTCCGAAAGTATTAGCTTGTTAGAGTTGAAAATGATATCAATGGATTCTATGATGACACTGCATCTTAAAAAAAATTGAATTTAAAATTTGTAATGTAAATTTTTTTTTTCTCCGAAACCATCTGGACGATTTTGCACACTAACGGACCTAACCGAGATATTTATCTCGCAAACCCCCTCTGAAAATTTCAACTGTCTAGCTTATTCCGTTCGAGAGTTATCGTGTTAACGGCCGGACAGAATCGATGGAATCTTGATCAGTGAGTCGAACCAAATCGTTTAAGACCATTTTCATCCGAAAATTCCAAAATTACAGACATTTGGGCAAATTGATAAGCACTCTGTTCCGAGGAACAAGAGCGCCAATATCAGATATTTGGGCAAAATGTCAGTGGTCTGGTATGAGCTCGCAAAAATTGGGGAATGACAAAAAATTGGAAAAGCACTTACGTGGGGTCAGTCTGCTCTGGCACGCTTGTTCAAATTCATAGACGCATTAAACCCATCCGAGTACTTAAATCGCACAGGACTACTTTCCCAATATTTTTAACAATATAGACCCGATCGAGTTTAAATCTAGATGTCGGCTTTTAAATAAAGTTTTGAAGACTCTTGCAAAATTTCAGCGATATCTGACAGATAGTTTCTGATTTACCTACAAAAATTGTTTTCTTTTTTATAATTTTCTAATTGTAGGATTCTCATTCTGCATAGGTCTTCATGACGGTATTTTTCAACTTACTACCGAGTTTTAATTAGATCAGAACCCTATATTTCGTTGTTGAATCTTCTTTCTTTTAGCCGGGTAATGTTGTTTCGAAAGACTAGATTTTTCGTACCCTGATTGTTTTATCAGGAGGATGAGTTTTTGTTGTTTCCACATTGAGAAACAACGGGTGAATATTATTGAATCTCGTTGATTAAAGTCGTTGTGAATGCACAATCGATGAAAAGAAGGTAAATTAAACTTTAAGCACCAAGCAGTAATCTCTATGATTACCTACTGCTACTACAACATGTATTTTCTTGTAACAGATATTCCGATAACAAGCAAGAAGTAATCATACAACTGCAATATTCAGACAATCTAAAATCTTCCTTCTATATGAAAATGTATAGCAAAGAAAAAGTGTTTACATAGTGGGTACGAGAACTAAAAGAAGTAGCAGTTTCGCGACCGATCAAAATATTAGTGAATTCCTGCAGTCTTATTGTATATAAACGAAAAATAGGAGGTTGCTTCATCTGGGTAAAAATGGGGAAAATATTAACATCGATTGGGATTCAGATCTTAAAACTGCCCTGATGTGTTACAGCAATACTCATTTGTCGTTTTTGAATGGAGTGGGAATATCTCCGAAATTTCGGATGCAAGCACCAATGAGGGCACTTCAAGGATGTTTAATCTCATGCATTCGAAACCACGAATTTGTCCCACTCATTTGAGCTGACTTAACTCGATTTACCAGTGAAAATTAATAGCATGATGGTCAATGTCTTAAGAACCGATAAATTTCTTTGCATTCCATTTGCTGAATGTATTTTAGCATTTGTTGTGAACTCTTTTGCAGGAAATAGGCAATAAATAATTAGGGGTTAGACCTCACATGGCAACTAAAACCCTGTTTTCTGGGGGGGCAAATATGCAAGTTTTACAAACGAGCCCATTTGTTGAGAAAACCAAATAAAGGGTTTTCCAATAAGAGGTGTTATTTTGATATTCAAAGAAAAATGCCATTTTTCAATATAAATGATCAGATGTTTATTTCATTATAAAGAAGAAGCTGTGCCTTTAATAGTGGAAAATAACGTCAGGCAAATGACCACCACGACTACGCTTACAGGGCCATATCCTTTTAATGAAATTTTCCATAACCAAATCGCAAAGTGGCTGCCCTATGTCCTCGATAGCCTCACGAATTCCATCTTTGAGGTCTTGAATCGACGCTGGGCTATTGGCGAGACCTTCTCTTTCACGTGGCCCCGAAGGAAGAAGTTGCGAGGTGTTAAATCACAAGATCTCGGTGGCCAATTGTGATCACCTCTTCGAGAGATAACACGGTCCGGAAACTTTTCCCGCAAAAGATCAATGGTCTCGTTGCTTGTGTGGCACGTAGCGCCGTCTTGTTGAAAGTAAACGTTGTCCAGATCAATACCATCCAATTCCGGCCATAAAAATCATTAATCATCTCTCGATAGCACAATCCATTCACCGTAACTGTTGCTCCAGCCTCATTTTCGAAAAAGTAAGGTCCAATGACTCCGCCGGACCATAAACCGCACCAAACAGTCACACGTTGAGGATAGATAGGCTTTTCAACAATAACTCTTGGGTTTTCCGAGCTCCAGATGCGACAATTTTGCTTGTTGACGAAGCCACCGAGGTGGAAGTGGGCCTCATCACTCAAGATGATTTTTCGATGGAATTCCGGATCATTTTCATGCATTTCAACGACCCAATCAGCAAAGACACGACGTTGTCGATGATCGGCTGGCTTGAGTTCTTGTGTTAACTGAACTTTATAAGCCTTAAGACCCAAATCTTTATGCAAAATACGGTGTAATGACGTTTGTGGAATGCCTAATTCCAAAGAACGACGAGGAATGGACAAACCTGGGTTTTCTTCAACACTTTCGGCTACAGCAGCAATATTCTCGGCTGTTCTTGAGCGACGTGCACGGGTTTTATTCTTCACCTAACTAACTTGTCCCAACAGCTCGAATTTTTCCACCAATTTCTTTATTGCGGTCCGACAAGGTGCTTCACGACGACCCAAAAATTTTCGAGTTTTACGAACCGTCTCTGCCAAATTTTCACCACTTTAATAGTGTTTTAATAATTTCAATGCGTTCTTGAAGCGTGTATCGTTCCATTTTTATTAATGGCGTAGTTTCTACTTGTCAAATGTCAAAAAATGACAGCTTCAAAAGTGACATCTACCGAAATAGCGGGCTATTCAAAATAACACCTCTTATTGGAAAACCACCCTTTATATGCTTCTCAAAATGTCATTCGTGTTGTTGAGAAAACAAAAAATTCAGTTGGCTATAACTCATAAAGGACTTGGAGGATTTTGTCGATTAACGAACTCAACAGCGATATTTATGCCGCAAACCTGTCCTGTAAATTTCACTTCATTTCGTTCGAGAGTTATAACGTCATCGTAAAATATATCATATATTATCTGACCAGTAAATAGTTCGATAGCAAATATTTGGAATTAATTTTCGTTCGCCTGGTTTCAAGAACCAATATACCTATCCCATACTTGCCTATGGCATAGGATGATATCTATGTAATATCACATAACTATGAGTACTCCAGTCGATAATGCTCATCGTTGCACGTAATATTGTGGGGTTAATCAATTTATAATTATGTAGGTTTGAGCTATACATATATTTATACCTTCGTATGTATCTTTCAGTGAATTCCCAATAATGGCAGTCGTTAAATGTTGTCAGAGCAACGATTCTATTAGTTTAAATCGTTTAAATTTTTATTTTCGTTTATTATTTCCTACTATTAAACTTTCTGGAATGTGGATCAAACATCATTTCCTCATTCAATGTTTGCAGATTGAGGTTTGAAGTACCTATATAAAATTCAAAATCATTATAAATTACCATTACAAAAATTATGATAGCACTGACGCAGGATCAGGAGCCTAACGGCAGTCCTTCAAACGTCGCTTTTCTTATTTAATTGCTACCATATCTGTATGTATGTATTATAAATATAATTTTGTGTCTTATTGTCTCTGAGACACGACATGACTAAAATTTTGTGAAAGCCTTCAGAACTTAACTCTACTGCCAAGTTTCAAGTTTGAACACGATCGGATCTATATTGTTGGAGATCCGAGCAGCCCTGTGTGAGTTCAGTAGCTGGATGGGTGAACGTTGCCTCGATAACTCTCGAACGAAAGGAGATAGGGTAGGTTGCGCATCTGAATGGGAGAGTTAAGATCGCTGTTGGCCATAATCGGCCCAACGGTTTCGGAGTTATACCCATCTGGAATATTATTTCCTCGATAACTCAAAAAATATAGATTCGGTCGAATTGAAGCTTGCTAACTAGTGGAACCATATCGATATGAAGACGTGTGTGAAATTTTGTGAGGACCGTAACACTAGAAAATTTTAAAAAAATTACGAAAAAATATTATGTATCTCACGATACCTTGAGAACGGATAGAAAGAGCGACTTGCATGTTTTCAGGGTAGGTTGCGCATTTGAATGCGACATTTAAGTTCGTTTATTAGCATAATCGCCCGAATGGTTTTGGAGTTATATCAATCTGAAATTTGGTTATTATTTCTTCAATAACCCAAAAAAACGATGCCGATTCAATTAAAACATGGTAATTAGTTCTAGAATGCCAACGCAAAAATTTTCACAAAATTTCGTGAAGTTCTTATTACAAAAAATTTTTAAAAAATCATTAAAATAAATTTATAATATATTCATTTTTTTCCTCTTATCTTTTCTTTTTGGCTCGTATGTTCGAATTGAAGCTTCGTAACTATAGTTGTAAAATATCGATATAAAGACGTGTGTAAGATTTTTTGAGAACCGTAGATACCCCTAGAAAATTTAAAAAAAAATGACAGAAGAAAAAAATTGGTTCAAGCACTGACGTGAGTCAGGAGCTTTTGCGCGTATGTTCTATTGTTCATTCTCCTGTATTGGACAATCTTAATCGAATTTACCATGTTGAATTCTCTTGTCCGTTTTCCTGAATTCGATTAAGAGTGTCCAATACAGGAGAACGGACAATAGAATTCAACATGGTAAATTCGATGAAGAGTGTCCAATTCACAGGAGAATAATGGACAATAGAACATACGCTCAAAAGCTCCTGACATCACGTCAGTGCTTGAACCAATTTTTTTGCGCGTATGTTCTGGGGAACATCGCGTTATCATTTTGCCCAAATGTGGAATTTAATTCTGTGGTGCCGTCCGGCCGTTGCCACGATAACTTGAGGACGGAAAGAGCTAGCGACTTGAAATTTTCAGGGTAGGTGGCGCATCCCAATACGACGGACAAGTTCGTTAATGGGTATAATCGGCCCGAGTAATAATTTTGTTTTCAACCAAAATAAATCCGATCGAATTTAAACTTGGTGAATAGTTGTAGAATATAAACCTAAGCACGTTTGTGAAATTTTGTGACAATCTTGTCACTAGAAAATTTTATGAAAATTATTAAAAAATATTATTTATGACACGATAACCTGAGAACGGAAGGAGATAACGGCTTGCAATTTTCAGGTTAGGTTGTGCATCTGAATGCGACATTTGAGTTCGTTTATAAGCATAATCGGCCAAACGGTTTTAGAGTTATAGACATCTGATAATTGGTTGTTTTTTGTTCCTCGAAAAATACAGAACCGATTGAAATCAAACATGGTTATTAGTTGTAGAATGCCAACGCGAAAATTCTTGCAGAATTTCGTGAGGATGGTATAACTAGAAAATTTCAAAAAAGTTATTGAAAATAATTGAAAAAAAATTCTATATTTCATAAACTATTCGTCCGGCATGGCTGAAATTTTGGAAGAGCCTTCAGAACCTAACTCTACTGCAGTGTTCCAAGTTTGAACACGATCGGATCTATATTCTTGGAGAACCGAGCAGCTTTGTGAGTTCGGTAGCTGGATGCGAATCGTCGTATGATATGTTGTCTATGGTCGTATTTTTGCGAGAACCTTCAGAAATATGAATGTCATGATGACATATTTTTGCGCGTATGTTCTTGGGAAAATCGTGTTGTTCATCACGAATCTATAGGAGATAATAGCCCTACATTAGCGGTCAGACCTTGTTTTGAAAGAGATCCTCCTTAGGACGAGGCAACTACATATTGAAGGGATTTCTATGAACAAGAGTGAATATCTTTGAGAAATAAAGAAGGCGATTCTTCTTCAAGAGGTCCATGTGCCTTCAAAGGAGTATATTTGTGAGAGGGGACTTTTGAAAGGTTATGTATTATTTTTAATATGACATCGCTGAAATTTTGCTGAAGGCTTCAAAATTTAACTTTAAATTAACCACACTTTCTGATCTTGTAAAGTGAGAGGCTCATTTGTGGATATTAAATCTCGTGATGGGTAGAGAGGAATTTTAGGCCAGTTTTTCTATCGCTAATGAGAATATATCTTTATGTTTCACCTCATCACCTTTACATCTATCAATGGACATTTATTGGTTGAGAATAAGTAATTGAATATTACTGGAATTCAATTGAATATCATTCAATATGTTAGTAACTAAACTTATAATTTTCTTTAGGTACTTTGATTATTTAAATATGACATTAATTCCAGTAATATTTTTCAAGAATAATTATGTATTCTTCTCCTAAAGAAGAATTGAAGGTAATGTGTTAATTTTTTCATCACTGCTTTCTATCATGACTTCAAGAAAAAAAAAATTGGTTCAAGCACTGACGTGAAGTCAGGAGCTTTTGCGCGTATGTTCTATTGTCCATTCTCCTGTATTGGACACTTTTAATCGAATTTACCATGGTGAATTCTATTGTCTGTTCTCCTGTATTGGACACTCTTAATCGAATTTACCATGGTGAATTCGATTAAGGCTGTCCAATACAGGAGAATAGACAATAGAATTCACCATGGTAAATTCGATTAAAAGTGTCCAATACAGGAGAATGGACAATAGAACATACGCGCAAAAGCTCCTGACTTCACGTCAGTGCTTGTTTTATCTAAGTACTATGAATTTGTTCTCCGAACTTACATATCCATAAATCATAATTGGTTTCGAAAAACCTTCTCTGGCGTATTTCGGAACGTGAACTGTAAAAGCAAGGTTAGGAATGTTTTGTCGCTGCAAGATTCCAGAGGTCATTATTTGAGTCATTATTTGAGTCATTATTTGAAACTATCAAATACAAATTTTATAGTTATCCAATGAATTTTCAGTGAAAATCGTGACAAATTTATGGACCTCCGGCCAAGACTTAGGGACGAAGGGTGAATTTTACTGGTTAGCTACTGGTAAAAGGATCAACCACCTCAACTGGGACAAAGGACAACCTTTTGCCAACGAGAAGCATCATTGCGTACAAGTTAATAAAACCGACGCAGGCCTCAAATTTGTCAACAGTTTTTGTTGGGATAAGGCTGATTTCTTGTGTGAAATGAAAACATGCCCAGGCGCCTGTTTTACGTGAATGTAAATTATTGATATATTAATATATTTCATATTGTGCATTATATTCATTAATTTATGTACATTATTTCCTTGATTTGTCTACTTGATCATAATCTAGCTTCAGTAACGCAGTTTCACAATGATGTTCGACACAGCAGAGTGGCGCAGTGGAAGCGTGCTGGGCCCATAACCCAGAGGTCCGTGGATCGAAACCACGCTCTGCTAGGAAACTTTTTAATTTTTCAATTCGATATATTCATAATATTGTTGTTTGCTTATGTAGTAACACTATTCATGGCAATATTTAGTACTGTAATGTATTCCGCACTTGAGTCGATGGAATTGATATTGCAATTTTGTTGGAATTGAATTGGTTCGCGAATCAGATGATTTTATTTGATGGTGTTGCAATCCGAATTGAGTAATGTTCATTAGGTAAAATACCTTTGAAAATGGTAAAAACTGAAAAAAAAAAAAATAATAGAAGGATGAAACTTATTGAAGAAGGAAGAGAATTTAACAAAAATCAAAAGGAAAATAATTTACGGGCGATCTGAGGACGGGAAGTGGTAGGGTGTGAGTTTTAAGGAAATAAAAACAAAATTTCAGATAGGTATAACGCCAGAACTGTATGTAATATCTTTTTTCAGATTTTCTAGTAATACGATTCTAACAAAATTAAACATACGTATTTAAGTCTATATTCTACAACTACTCACCAAGTTTCAATTCGATCGGATCTGTAAGGGTTGAAAACAAAGGTATTATACGGTAAACGTTAGGCCGATTATGCCCATTAACGAACTTGTTCCTCGTATTTGGAACTTCCAACTACCCTGAAAATTTCAAGTCGATGTCTCTTTCCATTCTCAATAAGTTCTCGAATTTTCCAAGATAAATTCGATTAAGAGTGTCCGATACAGGAGAACGGACAATATAATTCACCATGGTAAATTCAATTAAGACTGTCCAATACAGGAGAATGGATAATAGAACATACGCCCAAAAGCTCCTGACTTCACGTCAGTGCTTGAATCAAATTTATACTGAGATATCATTCTTTTTGTCAGTGTTTTTGGGTAATTTTTCACAGCTAACATGTTGACCACTTTAAGTTCATTATATCTATGAATTTAAAATTAATTAATTAAAAAAAAACGTTACGAAATATTTAATGCTTGTGGCTTTTACTTGATGCAAATCCATATTAACTCAATGAAAAATTATATACAATTTACACTTATTTATTCAATATTGTGACGCGTTTCGTCGACACAGCGACTTCATCAGACTACATCATACTAAATTCTTAACAAGTTAGGAATGAATTATTGTTAATGTGTACAAAGAATCCAGCAGTGAAATCTCATGTAATTAATTTTGATAAGTCTATTATGTAATTTGTATTAAATAAGTTTCTCATGTAATTAGTTTTAAATGATTATGTGTCCATGTCATCTAGGTATAGGGAGATAATAACTTGTTAAGAATTTAGTATGATGTAGTCTGATGAAGTCGCTGTGTCGACGAAACGCGTCACAATATTGAATAAATAAGTGTAAATCGTATATAATTTTTCATTGAGTTACGAAATATGTTTCATCGCGTATGTTGTTTCGTTATTTGTTACTGTTAGGCAACATAGCCTGATTTATTGCTTCTGACAATTATCTTGTGTTTCTTACGCAGAAGCAATTAAAAAAAAAAATAACTATCAACAAAATAATTCTAAAGATTTTCATTAAGCGTCTGACGAAGGAGTCTGATATAGATTCCGAAACGTTACGATATAGTTGTTTCTTCGTTGATGTTTTTCGTTGTTGTTTGTTAGGCAACATTGTTCAATTGATTGCTTCTGACAAATATCTTGTGTTTCTTACGCAGAAGCAAATCACAAAATAATTAATTTTTATTTTATAGATATTTTTCCGATTTTGGGAGAGAAAACCCAGAAAAAATCCTTTCAATAATGAGTATACCTCCCACAGTATCCTTTAATGATTATTACTTGATATATTTCATTTAATAAGTTATTTTTTCAGGGATTGGGAGATATATTCCAGGAAGAAACCTTTTAATAATGAATATACCTCCACAGTATCATTCAATAATTATGTGAAAACTATGGTCTGAGTGTAATTTGCAACAACCCAAGCTATACGAGGGTCCATCCAGATTTTTAATTAATTCTTGTTATGATTCATTATTTAATGTTGTTTAATTTGTTAAAATCGAATGATGTGGTAATTTCAAAATGGATTCCGTAAGCATTTATGGTAAACCTTTATGGATGACCCATAGGAATATTAATATTTCATGGGTTCTTATTGCTTGTCGAGGCACAAACCGTTCTTTACAAGGTCCAGTAATATCAAGCTCTTCCACCCCTCTAACAATATACTTTTACATCCGTATTATTATTTTTCCAAGTATGTTATGGGGGAAAGACCTGTGACAGGAGCTTTGGCGCTCTTGTTCAATCTTTGACAAATCATATCTACGAAAGTACCTATTGGTTTCTCAGAGATGGAAATAATATCAATGGATTCTTATGATACAACTGCATCATGGAAGGAATTAAATTCCAACAAGAGCGCCAAAAACGACGAATTTACCCGAGATTCCTCAAATACACTCTGAAAATTTTAATATATCAATTGGAACTTAGCCAATATTTGAGTTTTGTTTTTACTGGAGCTATTCTGAACCCATTCTGATAAACTTACCAAAGTATATATTTCCATCATCATATGGATTATCCACGGGCATTCAAATATCACCTAAAAGTATAATATCATATTATAATCCTCATAATTCTACGATAGCTGAAATTAATTTGACTCTCTCTTATAGGAAAACCAGATGACATGTACGAGTATGAACATAGATCATATAATAATTCATAGATAGAATAATTATAGCATTCTGTGAAAACAGAAGTACGATTTGTTACTGAAATTTTGAAAAATCATATCTCCGAAAGTATTAGCTTGTTAGAGTTGAAAATGATATCGATAGATTTTTATGGTGAAACTGCATCTTAAAATTATGAATGAATTTGAAATTTGTAATGTAGAAAAAAATTTTTTTTTTTTGTTACACCGAAACCATCAGCCCGATTTTACTCTTCATGGCAATCCAATCAATTCGAAACTTCGCATGCGTATAAAGGTTATGATTCTACAATTTGATGCTAAATTTCAGATAGATCGAGTGATCGGTTCGGGGAATATTTATAAAAAATATTTTGACTGAAAACGGCCATACATCCGGAACCGCTTTGTGGATTTCGCCCATTAACGAACTCGTCCGAGATATTTACGCTCCTAACCTACCCTGCAAATTTCAATCCTCTAACTGCTTTTGTTCGAAAGATATCGTGCCTACGGCTGGCCGGACAGAATTGATTTTGACCACGGATTCTTGATCGTTGAGCGAACCAAATCGTTGAAGACCATTTTCATCGAAAAATTCGAATATTACAGACATTTGGGCAAATTGATGAGCACTCTGGTCCGAGGAACAAGAGCGCCAAAAAAGATTGGAATGAGTGAAAACTAGTACCACCCTTATAATTCTCACCCCAGCCAGAAATCCGTAATGGCGAGGAACAAACCTCATTCAATAAATTAGCAGCTTTCATGATAAATAGGGAACCTTCATAACCATCTGAACTCATTCGCTTCCTCCCGCAGTGTATCTGGAAAAGTTGTATCTGTCAGTGAGAAAAATCATCAGACATCCTAACTATTCCTACGCACACCATCCCCTTTCAATTAACGCCTTTAATCACGGAAGAAGCAAACGATAAATAGTGACCCGCATACGCGCATAATCGTGCGAAGTAACAAATTATTCTCGAATTAGTTTCGGATTGAGAAAAACAGCGGTGGTGTTATTATCTTTGGGACCATAAATCATTAGAATCTTCTGTTCTCCCGAAGGTATTATGATCTAGAAGTAGGTGGGTTGATCTACTGGGTTGAAAAAACGAAAAATTGATTGATCATTCCCGGAGAATGTTCTCTCAGGGAGGTCAGATATACTGTCTGAAAATATGTGTGGTGTTCAATTTTTAATTGACTTGAAAATACAGGATGTCCTGGGAGGAATACGATAAAGGGAAAACATAAACTGAGGCCATAAAGGGGGAGACATTTTAATCGTCTGAGGTCTTTGGCTTTAGATATACTTTCGTATATTGAGTGAAATTTCGAAGTTCAATATTTCCTGAATCAATCAACTGACTGATTTCAAAGATCGCAGATTTTTCATCGTTTTCCACCGCATTCGTTTACTATTTCTGAAATTGCAAAAGTTAAGACATTATTTGCTATCTTTGTATTACTTAACCCTGTTCGTGAACACTGAAAAATTCTTCCACCTTTATGAGCGTAGAAGAGTATTTCAACAAAATTGGTTCAAGCACTGACGTGAAGTCAGGAGCTTTTGCGCGTATGTTCTATTGTACATTCTCCTGTATTGGACAATCTTAATTCGAATTTATCATGGTAAATTCGACGTAAGTGTCCATTACAGGAGAATGGACAATAACATTTAACATGGTAAATTCGATCAAGAGTGTCCAATACAGGAGAATGGACAATAGAACATACGCGCAAAAGCTCCTGACTTGACGTGAGTGCTTGAACTAATTTTTTTTTCAGAATTTTCTTAAAATTTTCTATGGGTACGGTTCTTATAAAATTTTAAACACTTCTTTATGTCCATACTCTTCAACTAGATACCGAGCTTCAATTCGATCGAGGCTATATTTTTTGAGTTATCGTGGAAATGATATTCCAGGTGGGTATAACTCTGAAACCGTTAGAACGATTATGCCCGTAATCGAACTTAACACTCCCATTCGGATACGCAACATACCCTGAAAATTGCAAGTCCCTATCTCCTTTCGTTCGAAAGTTATCGAGGCAACGGTCACCCATCCATCTACTAAACTCACACAAGGCTCCTCGAATCTCCAACAATATATATCCGATCATGTTCAAACTTGGAACTTGGCAGTGGTTTTGAAGGCTCTCGCAAAATTTTAGCGATTTCGGACGTATAGTTACTGATGTATAGAATTTTTTCCAATAATTTTCAATGATTTCTTGAACATTTTCTAGTGATACGATCTTCACGAAATTTTGTAAGAATTTTTACGTTGGCATTTTAGAACTAATAACCATGATTCAATTTAATCGGTTCTGTATTTTTCGAGTTATTGAGGAAAGAACAACCAAATTTCAGATTTTCAGAACTCCAAAACCGTTTGGCCGATTATGCTTATAAACAAACTCAAATGTTGCAGTCAGAAGCACAACCTAACCTGAAAATTTCAAAGTCGCTATCTTTTTCCGTTCTCAGGTTATCGTGACAGAAAGAATATTTTTTAATAATTTTTTGAAAATTTTGTAGTTATGCGATTCGCACAAAATTTCAGAAACGTGCTTATGTTCATATTCTACAACTACTCACCAAGTTTTAATTCATCGGATTCATATTGGTTGAAAATAAAATTATTACTCCGAAACCATTGGGCCGATTATGTCCATTAACGAACGTGTCCGTTGTATTGTGATACGCCACTTACCCTGAAAATTTCAACTCATTATCTCATTCCGTTCTCAAGTTTCGGTTGAGACCATTTTCAGCAAAAAAATCGAAAATTACAGACATTTTGGTAAAATGACAACGCGATGTTCCCCAGAACATACGCGCAAAAAAGTGGAAAAGCCATGTTGGCAGGAGCTTGGCGCTCTTGTTCAATATTTGAAGAATAATATCTCCGATAGTACTGGTTTCTCAGAGTTGGGAATGATATCAATGGATTATTATGATAGAACTACATCATGAAAGAAATTAAAATCCCTTTGCATCTTTTCTTTATTTGAAACTATCAGGAGTCATTCTGAAAAATCGAGTAAATGAAAAAGCCAGATTTATTTATGAAACAAATCTAATGTAAGCAGTCCAAAGAGAACTCAAAGCATAATACTTATGTAGGAAATCTCAAATAGTGTTACTAAGGAATAACTACCTGTACATTAGTTGGAAATCCCGTTCTAAATCTTCCATAATTAGAGAATGACTCGTAAATTAATGTCCTTGCATTATTCATTTTCAACTCACAAATCCGAATCCAGATTTCAAATTGTTTACATGCTTACATCAACCAAACTTTCCAGAAATACATTTTCAGTTTCGTTTCACATTAATGCCGTTTATCTTTCAAACTGGATCAAACGACAAATATAATTCGCATTCTGTGAAGACATAGAAGTACGATGTATTATTGAAATTTTGAAAAATCTCATCTCGAAAGTAATTCGAAAATTACAGATATTTGGGCAAATCGATAAGCACTCTGTTCCGAGGAACAAAAGCGCCAAAAAATAGAGAAATAGTTCTTGGGGCTATCAAGGTGATTGATAAATTTCATTGTTGAATAAATAGATTTTGACTACACTTTTTAACATCATTTATACTAATTTCCTCATTAAAAAAATCTTACGTTAATTATCTACAATGTACAAACCTGAATAAAATGTACGAAAAAATTGAACACAAACAACAATAATGTGACACATACAAATCTTTTTCAATAAGAAAAAAAAATTAAAAAGCACCAATGTGAAGTCTGGAGATTTTGCGCGCATGTTCCATTGTCTGTTCACGCCTCAATCGAAGTCGATCGAGCTGAAATTCGGCACTCGACTGTAAAATGGTACCCCGAAAGTATGAGCCAAATTGCAGCGAATTCTGACATGTAGGCATATTCTCTGAAATGTAAAATATTTGAAAAAAATTTTTTAAATATTTTTCTAGTGATACGATATTAACAAAATTCCGCAAAAATTAAGGGATTGGCATTCTATGAGTTATTATCAATTTTGGATCGGATATGCATATTTTGAGTTATTGAGGAAATAACAACAAAAGTTAAGATGGGTACAACTCCGAAATTGTTTGGCCGATTATGACCAGCAACGGACTCAATTGTCCAATTCGGATTCGGAACCTACCCTGAAAATTACAAGTCGTTATCTGTTTCCATTCGAAAGTTATCGTGGCAACGGTCACGCAAGGCTGCTCACATTTCTAACAATATAGTTCTGATCATGTTCAAATTTGGAACTTGGTTATAAAGTCAGGTATTGAAGGCTCTCGCAAAATGATACGATCCTCATGAAATTTCGCGAAAATTTGCGCGTCAGCATTCTACAACTAATTACCATGTTTGGATTGGTTCGGTTACTTATTTTTTGAGTTCTTGAGGAAATAACAACAAAATTTCAGATGGGTATAGCTCCAAAACTGTTTGGCCGATTATGCATATTAACGAACTCAAATCTAGCTTTCAGATTCGCAACTTACCCCGAAATTATCATTTTCCGTTCTCGAATTATCGTGCGATGCATAATATTTTTGGCGCTCTTGTTCCTCGGAACAGAGTGCTTATCAATTTGCCCAAATGTCTGCAATTTTCGAATCTTTGGCTGAAAATGGTCTCAAACGATTTGGTTCGACTCACTGATCAAGAATCCGTGCTCGAAATAGATTCTGTCTGGCCGTCCGTCCGTTAACACGATAACTCTCGAACGAAAGGACTAAGGGGAATGAAATTCTCAGGGTAGGTTCAGAGAGTAAATATCTCAGACGAGTTCGTTAACGGGCGAAATCGACCGAGCGGTTTCGGAGTTATGGCCGTTTTTAGTAAAAATATTTTTTGTGAATATTTCCGAAACCGATAACTCGATCTATCTGAAATTTACCATCAAATTGTAGAATAATGACCTTTATACGTAAGTGAAGTTTTGTATTGATCGGGTTCCAATAAAGTGTAAAAAAAATGTTTTCAATTCTTTTCATTTGTTTCTACAATAACTCTCGAACAGAATTGTATATTATTATTATTGTATATTGTATATTATTATACTGATCCTCCTAGTTCTTTCCCAAGGAGACCCCTAATAAACTCTCGAAGAGCTTGAGCGAGTAAGGAGAACCAGTTGTATTATGTGTAGGCTTTGTTACTGTGTCCTTACACCACCTTAGGCTGAGCTAGGCAATTGAAATTTTCAGAGTAGGTTTAGGAGATAAAAATCTCGGTTAAGTTTGTTATTGGGCAAAATAGGCCCAATGGTTTCGGAGTAACGAAAAAAACAATTTTTTTAACTTTCAAATTCAATTCTTTTTAAGATACACCATAAGTTTCACCATAAAAATCCATTGATATCATTTTCAACTCCAACAAGCTAATACTTTCGGAGATATGATTTTTCGAAATTTCAATATTGAATCGTACTTCTAAGTTTTCCTAGAATGCTATAATCATTCTTTCTATGAATTATTATATGATCTGTGTTCATACTCGTACATGTCATCCTGTTCTATAAGATAAAGTCAAATTCATTTCAGCTATTTTAATTTGATTTCTTCCATGGTCCAGTTCTCATTCCTAGATTGCTCATTAAATTTAGATAAATGAACTATTATTTGAATTGAATTTCCTTTTTGATGCAGTTCTATCATAAGTATACATTGATATCATTCCCAACTCTGAGAAACCAATACTTTCGGAGAGCGCCAAAGCTCCTTTCCCCAGGGATTGAACCAATTTTTATTTAATAATTATTTTAACATTTAATAGTGATACGATCCTGAGGAAATTTCACATACGTCTTTGTTTCGGTATTCTACGACTAGTTACCAAGTTTCAATTCGATCGGATCTGTATTGTTTGAAAACAAAATTAGTACTTGGAAACCGTTGGGCTGATGTTGCCCATTAACTAACTCAACCGTTGCATTAGGATGCGCTACCTACTTCGAAAATTTCATGTATCTTTCTGATCTCGTTCGAAAGTTATTGTGACAACTACTGGACTGGACTGGAGGCAACGGTTACCCATCTTCTGAACTCACACAAGAATGCTCGAATCTCCAACAATATTTAACCGATCGTGTTAAAACTTGAAATTTGGCAGTAGAGTTAGGTTATGAAGGCTCTTGCAAAATTTCAGCAATTTCAAACGAATAGTTACTGATATATACAATTATTTTTTTCAATTTTCAATAATTTTTTTCAAATTTTCTACAAATACTATCCTCACGAAATTTTGCATGAAATTTCGCGTTAGCATTCTACAACTAATAACCATGTTCAATCGGTTCAGTATTTTTTGAGTTAATGAGGAACAAAAAACAACCAAATTTCAGATGGCTTTAACTCTAAAGCCGTTTGGCCGATTATGCTCATAAACAAACTGAAATGTCGCGTTCTGATGCACATCCTAATCTGAAAACTTCAAGGTGCTATCTCTTTCCGTTCTCAAGTTATCGTGACAACAAAAATATTTTTCGTTAATTTTCTAGCCATACGATTCGCACAAAATTTCACAAACGTGCTGAGGTTCATATTCTACAACTACTCACCAAGTTTCAATTCGATCGGATTTATATTGGTTGAAAATAAAATTATTACTCGGAAACCACTGGGACGATTATGCCCATTAACGAACTTGTCCGTCGTATTGGAATGCGCCACCCACCCTGAAAATTTCAAGACGCTAGCTCTTTTCGTTCTCAAGTTATCGTGGCAACGGCCGGACGGCCGGCCGGACAGAATTAAATTTGATCTCGAATTCTTCATTGGGGAGTCGAACTAAATCGTTTGAGACCATTTTCGTCAAAAAATTCGAAAGTTACAGACATTTGGGCAAAACTATAACGCGATGTTCCCCAGAACATACGCGCAAAAACGGGTTCAAGCCCTGTGGACAGGAGCTTTCTGGCGCTCTAGTTCAAACAGACAAATTATTTCTCCAAAAGTATTGGTTTCTCAGAGTTGGGAGTTATATCAATGTATTCTTATGATAGAACTGCATCATGAAGAAAATTCAATTCAAATAATAGTTTATTTATCAAGATTAAATGAGCAATCTGAGAATGAGAACTGCACCATGGAAGAAATCAAATTAAATCTGGCCAATTTTGCCCAATAACGAACATAACTTAGATATTCATCTCCTCAACCTACTCTACCCAGCTCATTCCGTTCGAGAGTTATTGTAGAAAAACTTTTTTTAAATTTTCAAAATTTTTTTTTGACACTTTGCGGTAATCTGGTTAATACAAAACATCACATGCGTATAAAGGTCAGGATTCTACAATTTGATGCTAAATTTCAGATAGATCGAGTGATCGGTTTCGGAAATATTCATGAAAAATATTTTTACTAAAATCGGCCATAACTCTGAAACCGCTTGATGGATTTCGCCTTTAACGAGATCGTCCGAGATATTTACGCTCCAAACTCACCATGCAAATTTCAATCCGCTTACTCCTTTCGTTCGAGAGTTATCGTGCCTACGGCTGGACAGAATCGATTTGGACCTCGGATTCTTGATCAGTGAGTCGAACCAGATCGTTTGAGACCATTTTATCCAAAAATTTCAAATTTACAGACATTTGGGCCAATTGATAAGCACTCTGTTCCGAGGAACTAGAGCGCCAAAAAAACAAGTTTCGTATGACATTTGCCCAAAACAAGTTTGAAGAACCTACAAATAGTAGATATTCCATAAAACATGTATGAAAGAAGAGAAGTAATAATGAAAAATTACCTTGTGATCGATCAAAAATTTCCTGATCTACGTTCACCAAATTTTCTCCTCTCTCGAACTACAGAATTATGCTTTCAATATTTACGTAATATTTTCAAACATTTTTGGGTGAGGTCCCCGTTGCATCGCTAAAATACGAGTATTTCAACCCCAATATTTTTGAAGTTATAATAGACAATAGACAATAGAATTCACCATGGTAAATTCGATTAAAAGTATCCAATACAGGAGAATGGACAATAGAACATACGCGCAAAAGCTCCTGACTTCACGTCAGTGCTTGAACCAATTTTTATCAATCGGTTTAGCCTTAGTTAATTAAGACCCACTATCTTTTCGAGTCTTGAGAATTGTTCTTATATGGAACTGAGAACCGATTTTCCTAATTTTTTCCAAAAGGCTGTGGAACATACTTCATTAATTGTTATTTTATTAGAATATCTTCTATCGAAATTCATGAAAGATGTATTTATGAATTGTCATGGATATCCATTATCTTCAAGAATTTTTTTGATGAAATCAATTAGGTACATTAAATATTTCGATTCTCTCAAGGATCGAACAAATTAGATTACCTCTATCGTAAAGAGTTTAAATAGGACCTCTTTTCTCACTTGTAAAAATTTCATAATTCTGTCTTATCAGATCATAATTAACACCGTAATATATGATTGTTAAAAAACACCATTTCTCAAAATGGATAAATCTATTAAAGCAAGAAGTTGTTTTGTTGAATACACTTGCTTCAAAAGGCAGTTTCTAAATTGATAAAGATTAATTAATGAGTGTTGAAGTGATAAAATCCATGTTCCAAAAACAGGCTGGCCGAAGAGATGGTTTTTGTTATAGGAACTGTAAAAGTTAAGAACTGGGAATGCAACTTGGACCTATGTATACGATCCTGCAATATTTCAACAATCCAATAATTATCAAGCCAAATACGAAGCAAAACAAAATTAATTATTCAAAGTTCATAAATAAATACAAGAGATAATAGGGTGATTTTCACTATAAATATTAAACCTTTTTGTTAAATTTAAGACGTAATTTCCATTCGAATATTATACATACGTACCCCAAGACGTGTTTGTTTTTTGCAAGTATTTAACCAATTGAAGGAAGAATCAAGCAAAACACTAGGTATCTTATTCTATCGCCCAATTTCACCAGAACTTCTTCCCGCATAAGGAGCATTTCAAGAGCATTTCCAAAGATGTTTCAGATGGAATTCAGTGAGGAAATGAAATGAAATGGCCTGAAGACGTTTATTACCAACGAAACCTCGATCCCAAAGGCGGGCATCAGTTCTTTCGTTCATAAACGTATGAAAATTAAACAGGCCATTCCTAATGAATGCAGCGCAGCATTCGCAAGAACTATCGTCGTAAATTTCTAGCAAAAAAGGATTATTTCGCTGCCGTTCTGATTGCGGCGTCCTCCACTCCGGTATAGGGTTAATCTTACCCCGGTGAAGAGAGACAACGCCTCAGTTTGGAGAAATTCATTAAAATAACCGTTGACTCGACGACTTCTAATTTTCCGGAACTGCTTGTTTACTTTTTAATTGAATATGTAGGGGTGTAATAAGTTGTCGACGCCAAGTTGATTTTCGTCTTGAAGATACTATGCGCTTCTTCTGAGATTTGGAATTCTAGGTTTTAGTGTTGCGAGATTATATTGAGTTCACTAGATTGAATCAGGAAAATGGTATTATTTTAGTTTGGGATATTGAACGAAATAATAATGATTTCCTGTTTGATAGCAAGTATACTGCTCCACAAAAGTTAAGGAACTTCAGGAGATTTGAGACTGTTTCAAAAGTTTTTTTCACCATTTTTTTAAATAAGAGGAATCTGAATGTTTATTGACTTATCCAACTCATTTTTTTGCCCATTTCTTCATAGACAGAGTATCAGGGGAAAAATTATTTTTAGTAATTGTAATGCAAAATGAGTTCACTCAGAAAGTTGAAAAATTAAGTTCAGTAGAGAGTATAGCCTCCTCCAACAACAACCACAGCTTGAGAACGCCTTTGCATACTTTTAATCATATTGTTGAAGTAGCCTTGATCAATTTCACTCCAGAGTTGGGATAAAAGTCGTCTGAGTTCCTGAAGCGTATGTGGAGGTGGTTGATGAGAATCCAAAGATCTCTGTAGCTGATCCCGAGCGTGTTCAAAGCGATTAATGTAAGGTGATCGAGTGTGCAGGCCCAAACGTGGAATACCATGGATTTCCAGAGCTTTATCGATATTTCTAGCATGATGGGGTGGCACATTATCATTCAAGAATAAGAAACAAAGGAATAATATTGTGAATCTGCCCATTCATGGTAGCATAAAGCACCAACAATTCTGTACGTCCATTGAAACAAATGCCTCCCCAAACGGTAACTGTACCACCTCTGAAAGCATATTTTTCCTTAACCGAACTGCAATTTCTGGGCACCAGAGGATGGGTCCATAACTGAACACGCCGACTATCCGAAAACCGTCCATATCTCGACTCATCTGTGAACAATACAGACTTCCATTGATCGTTCCAATTCACGTGCTCGTTCGCCCATTCCAATCCAAGTCACATATGATTTTGAGTTTGTGGAATGCTTCTCAAGTCAAGTCGTCGAGAATATAGATTAACTTCTCGAAGTCTTCGACGAACTGTTCCAATCGAAACCAAAACACCAGTAGCGTTCAAAAGGCGCTGTTGCATAATTCGACGAACACTCAAAGGCTTTCTACGGGTAGATACAGTCAGAAATCGATCTTGTGCAGGAGTGGTACATCTTGGGAATCCATTTCCCACGTTTCCAGTTTGTCGATATCGATGGACGAACTTTCACTAAATTGAAAGAGATACGCAACATCTGTCTTATTACGTCCTGCCTCAATCATACCACTAGCCCTATTGACTTCATCCGTTGTAAGTTTACGTCTAGGCATTATTGAAAATAAATTTCATTATTTTGAATCAAAGTTGATTGTAAGAACATAAGACACAGTGACCGTCTTTGACAAATCATAGTTGAAGGGTTTCACTTCAAATAGTGTTTACGTGGAAACCTATGGGTCTAAGGCGAGGTATTTTCAGCTAGGGAATCACCAATTGTTGCACAACACCTTGGTAGTACTACCTTATGAGACCGAGGAAATGCCGAAGTGGGGGGGGGGGAGTAAAGAGAGTAGGTACCGTAGGCACAACGAGGGTATGGTCAGTTGGGGGTAAAGGACAGTTATGATTTGGATACGAGTATTTTGAATTGTGGTCTTTTTGCGCGCGTGTTCCGCAAGGAACAGCGTGCTATCATTTCGTCACAATGTCTGTATTTTTCGAATTATTTTGCGAAAATGGTCTCAAACGATTGGGTTCGACTCCCTGATGAAGAATTCGAGGTCAAATTCAATTCTGGCCGGCCGTTAGCACGATAACTCTCGAACGGAGTGAGTTAGAGCGTTGAAATTTGCAGGGCATGTTTGGAGCGTAAATATATCGGGCAAGTTCGTAAATGGGTAAAATCCATCGAGCCGTTTCTGAGTAACGGCCATTTTTAGTTAAATCGTTTTTCGAAAATATTTCCGAAACCGATCACTTGATCTATCTGAAATTCAGCATCAAATTGTATAATCATGACCTTTATACGCCTGTGACGTCCCATATTGATCGGATGGCTGTAAACTAGAAAAAAAAAAGTTAAATATTTGAAAATGAAATTGAAATTTTGTTTTCACTATAACTCGAAAAAAACTGATCCGATTGAGTTGAAGCTCGGTAGTTATATGCGAAGTACAAACGAAAACACTTATGCAAAATTTCGTGGGGGTAGCATGAGTTGAAAAAATTAAAAAATTTTTTAACTATTAGCGGAATATTTTGCTGGAAATTCCGAAACCCAATATCGGATTAAGTTCAGTTTTGACACTTCGGTGACCAATTTGGTGACAGATTTGGAGGTTAAGTTGGAAAAGAATAGCGGCTAGGGCAACAAAGAACAAAATGATCTTCTTCTTATGATTCACTTGCATATATCATAATCATATCATATATCATAAGAAGAAGATCATTTTGTTCTTTGTTGCCATAGCCGCTATTCTTTTCCAACTTAACCTCCAAATCTGTCTAATCGATATGTACAGACATAAGACATGTAACGGTCGACCAGGAACTTTAATTTTAGATCTTTTACGTTCCTTTGTGTTAAGTATGTGTTTTATATAATCTATTTGGTTCGTACTTTGACGATATCTGTTGATACAAGCTCATATTTTATCATGGGACATTATTTTATTGTAAGTTATCTACATAACCTTTCATTTGAAAGAACCTATGTTATGCTCTGTATACATAATTCTACAACAACATTAAATTTGAATTGAAAAAATTTTTTGAAAAAGCAAATACCAACTATTTAGCTTTCAGGCAACTTACTCAGTTTTATACTGATCTCCTTTTTATTTTTATTTTATATTTATAGTACTTATGGTCTGAAGATGGCGTGTGCCGAAACATGTTACCTACCTATAAAATAAATTTTTGAGTCCCAATTTCATAGTTATTAGTAGACCTACAACCCTTCTCCTGTAATAATCACACTATGGGGTTCGAGGAAATTATGATATTGTGAGGTTTTAAAAACATATTTATGGCAATTCAGTGCAAGGACAAGTTAGTTTGGGGGATGTAGCGTTATTTCCGAGTTGAAGTGTCCGTACCGTGGCCCTGAGGCTGATTTTGAAATGGATGTTACCCCTTACGGGCATTTTTCGTTATGCGCATGAGCAGAACATCAGTGATTTAACTGCTGGTGTTTTCGTCAGAGAGGATTGCGGTTTTGGGTTGGCGGATGCATTTCCTCCATAGAATCCCCTGGTGAGGGTCTGAGCATGCGTGGATTGAAGATGCGATATCTCCTGAACCACTAGTGTTGGATAATCGGAGTTTTTTTTAAGGTGTGTGATTTTGGGATTACTTTCAGCCGCAAGTAGATTGCGCATGCGCAGAAGAGAAGTGACTGTTTTTGGGTTGTACCGGTTATGTCGGGAGTGCTGAGCCAATATTGTGAGGTTTCAAAAGGATATTCATGGCAATTTAGTGTAAGGATAATGCAGTTTGAGGGTTGTAGCGTTGTTTCCGAGTTAAAGTGTCCATACCATGGCCCTGGGGTTAATTTTGAAATTGATGTTACCCCTCACGGCCATTTTTCGATATGCGCATGAGCACACCATCAGTGATTTAACTCTGGTGTTTTCGTCAAAGAGCATTGGGGTTTTGGGGTGGCGGATGCTATTCCTCCATAGAATCCACTGGTGAGGGTCTGCGCATGCGTGGATTCAAGAAGCGATATTTCCTGAACCACTAGTGTTGGATAATCGGAGGTTTTTGTGAGGTGTGTAATTTTGGGAGGACTTGCAGCCACGAGTATATTGCGCATGCGCAGACGAGAAGTGAATGGTTTTGGGTTGTATGGGTTATGTTGGGGGAAATAGCGTTGCTACCGAGTTGAAATGTCTGTATGGTGGCCCTGAGGCGAATTTATAAATAACTGTATTCGGTAGATCTATATTAAAATACGTTCGGATTTGGAAAAGAGGTAATTGCGTTCCTAACGGAGGTCCCATAACCGCAATTTTTTTCGATCTACGGTAAAGCTAACAGCCAAACTGTATCGATAGCTATATTTGTTAAAGGAACTTGAAAAAAAAAGCACTGACGTGAAGTCAGTACTCTCTGGCGCGCGTGTTCACGGTGGCTAATTTGAATTTAATGATGAGTACTTCAAGCTCAGTGGATAGAGCGAGCCGAATATCCACCCAAAAGGTAGTACTCATCCCTCAATTCAAATTAGCCACCGTGAACACGCGCGCCAAAGAGTACTGACTTCACGTCAGTGCTTTTTTTTATGTAATAAAATGTTATACAGCGTGTCCCAAATTTTAGATATGAAGTCATCGATAATCTTTCTAAATGAAAATTCTATTATTTTTATGACTATTTAGTACATCAAGTTACACATGCGTACCAATTATCAAATTCTTATTCTGGACCGTTAAGAAGATATCAAACAAACATCAAATAATTCGACCCCACTTACCTGACCACATTTACCTTACCTTACTTACCTCATCCCACTTACCTGACCCTACTTACCTGACCACACTTACCTGACCTCACTAACCTGACCCCACTTATACCTGACCTCACCCACCTGAACACACAAGCTGACCACATTTACCTAACCACAATTACCTTACCTTACTTACCTGACCACATTTAGTGATAAACTGTCAAATTGTCACACCTTTTGAGGGGATACATCTAAACATGGGATGAGAATTCGAAAAAGTTTTATATGAAAAATTAGTCTTATTTTTGACTGAGGAATCTGATAAAATTTGATGGCCTATTTGTAGAATTACACTACTATGACTTTCACATTCATCAAGATTGGAATGAAAATCTTTCGCCTGGATTGAAAAGTTTATGTTTCAATGGAGTATTTATCCGTATGTATTTGAAATTTAATGTTCTCGATATGGAGGATATATGAAAATCATGATCGACCTTCTTTTTCTGCTCATACAACAAATGGTCCCACCTAAACCTCCGTTCTTCTCGCTTTCTCCCCGGAAAGCAATTCTCTCAGAAAAAGCCAACTGTATCAATACACAGAGCTTAGATTACTTTCTGAAACAAGGCATATTGAAATCCTTCATAAGTCACCACAGCCAGACGGAACCTCCTTTAACGCCACATCAATAATGGACGAAGTCGCAAAAAGCAGAAGTAAATTTTTAATTTTTGATGAACCGACTAGCGACGAACCAGGTATGGGTACGAAGTTTGCAAACAAAGGCCTCAGAATTTGCACTTTCTTGTCGCTTTACTCACTTCCAGGGAGGGTTGATACGTCAAAGGGAGTATTTAAGTGACAATCTTTCGAGAGCGGAGCGACAAAAGGCCCGGAATTGCATGCAAAACGATTCATTGCGCTCGACCTGGTGCTTCGAGCTAGAGTTTTGCTCGCTTTTTTTTATATACGGTGATTTCGTTATCGTGTGAAATAATCCGGGGATAACCTGATTTCACCTTGTTCTGTCTTTTACAAGAGAGGAAACTATCGATTTAATTGTATCAAAAAAAGTGGGAAAGCCCTGTGGACAGCAGCTTTGGCGCGCTGTTCAAATTTATAGCCAGAGCTGTCACCCATCCAGGTACTGAACTCGCACAAAGCTGCTTAGCTCCAGAAAAAGATTAAATTTACCAATATTTCCGAGAATATAAATCCGACTCTATAAACAAACCTCCAAAGAAAACTAATCATCTTTTAGCCTGAGAATGGTCTCAAACGAATAGTTTCGACCCAAATACATACAATCATTGTTAGTTCAAAAATAAACAAGACTGTTTCTGTGGTGGCGTAAGGACCCATTCTAATACATAAATTTTCTGTTGGGTCGAAAAAAAACAGTGCTCTAAGTAATCATTAAAGTATAAAAAATCAACAAGTCAAGAGCGTTCCTGCTAATCGGGTCCTTCATGAATGGCTTCGTATAATAAATATACTTATGCATATATTTCACAAATCAAATAGACCCCAGGGGGTTCATTGATCTGCCGAGAAAGCAAGAGCAGACGCGTTTCTGGCTTCTTGGTCTTCATCAGTACCCTGTAGCTTTCCCAACAAATTCAACTAAACTGACCCGGGTTAAGCCTCTCAGAGCCGGATTGGTCGATCATTATAATCGCCCACGCCACCTATGAGACGAAACACGGAAATCAGCCTCTCCCCACCAGTGAATATTTGAAGCGTGAAATCATATGCCACCATTCCCTCGATATTTAATCAAGAACGAGGCCCGCAGAGCTCAGACAGTATCTTCTCAATGGCCATGAACGCTGTTTAGCGTTTTCAAAAATAATAATGAAAAATGGCGTTCATGGCCATTGAGAAGATACTGTCTGAGCTCTGCGGGCCTCGTTCTTGATTAAATATCGAGGGAATGGTGGCATATGATTTCACGCTTCAAATATTCACTGGTGGGGAGAGGCTGATTTCCGTGTTTCGTCTCATAGGTGGCGTGGGCGATTATAATGATCGACCAATCCGGCTCTGAGAGGCTTAACCCGGGTCAGTTTAGTTGAATTTGTTGGGAAAGCTACAGGGTACTCATGAAGGCCAAGAAGCCAGAAACGCGTCTGCTCTTGCTTTCTCGGCAGATCAATGAACCCCCTGGGGTCTATTTGATTTGTGAAATATATGCATAAGTATATTTATTATACGAAGCCATTCATGAACGACCCGATTAGCAGGAACGCTCTTGACTTGTTGATTTTTTAACAACGGTATCGCCATTTTTCATTAATTCATTAAAGTATACTTTGGGAGTTACATTTATTATTAAATGGTTCCTTTATGGGTTATCTCTCCCAAACTCTGAATAATATTTATAGAATAAAAAAACTATTATTTTGTGAATTTCTTCTGAAATAGAAACAATTATATATTTGTCAGAAGCAATTTATCGAACAATGTTGACTAACAAACAATTGCGAAACAACATAAGCGATAAAACAAATATTTCGTAATGTTTCGGAGACTATAGAAGGAATTCATTTTTGTTGATAGCTATTCTGAAATTCGAAAATTGTCACCGTTTTCGGGGTTGTTTTAGACCTGAGCACAAGGTGCTTTCTTCAGAGGTCGTCTCCCTATTTACTATATTGAAGGTAGCCACCGATACCATGGAGATATATTATCTGCACTTGAGTAATTGTATACATATATTCCAAGAGAAATATTCATACAATTGATAGAGGTTTTTTCAAGACTAACTGCTCAACTTTAGTACAAAATGGAACTGCACTACATAATATGTATGTATGCTCTTGGAAGTATTTCCTTCCATAAGGATGGGACGATATTGAAAGCTTTTTGGGGTTTTTTGGGGATCCTGTTTCGATATTCAACATACTTTTGTGGCCCAGAAGCGGGGTATACGAAGCATATTCAAAACGAAGATGACAGAATGTTGCAGAGGAGTATTCAGAACTTTTTGACCATTTGCAGAAAACGGCCAAATCAAACCAAATCAAATCCCTACTCAGTGTGAATATATTTGCTGTACTTAGTGCCACATATGAGCTTACTAGGATTTTTATTTGTGTAAAACGTTCAAATAGTTTTAATTGCTCTTAAGAGAAAAATATACGTTGGCTAATAATAAAGGGTTCAACGGCCGATAACACGATAACTCTCGACCGGAATGGGCTAGACACCTGAAAATTTCAGAGTGGGTTTGGGAGATAAATATCTCGGTTAAGGTCGTTATTGGGCAAAATTGACTTGATGGTTTCGTTTCATCATGAGAATCCATTTATATAATTTTTTTAACGGTCTTGGAGTTACACCCATCTGATATTTGGTTGTTATATCCTCATTAATTCGAAAAATACAAAACCGATCCAATTCAAACATGGTTATCAGTTGTAGAATGCCAACTTGAGAATTCTTGCGAAATTTCGTGAGAATGGTATTGCTAGAAAATGTTTAAAAATACATTGAAAAAAAAAATTATATATCAGAAACTATTCGTCCGCAATAGCTGAAATTTTGCGAGACCCTTCAAAACCTAACTCTCCTACCAAGTTTCAAGTTTGAACACGATCGGATCTATATTGTTGGAGATCCGAGCAGCCTTGTGTGAGTTGAGTAGCGGGATGGGTGGCCGTTGCTGCGATAACTTTCGAAAGAAGGGAGAGAGGGACTTGCAATTTTCAGGTTAGGATGCACATCCCAATGAGGGAGTAAAGTTCGGCATAATCGGTCTATCGGTTTCGGAGTTATACCCACCTGGAATATTATTTCCACAATAACTCAAATAATATAAACTCGATCGAATTGAATCTTGATAACTAGTTGTATAATATCGACATAAAGGCGTGTGTAAAATTTTGTGAGAACCGTACCCCCAGAAAATTTTAAAAAAATTACGGAAAAAAAAATTGGTTCCAGCACTGACGTGAAGTCAGGAGCTTTTGCGCGTATGTTATATTGTCCATTCTTCTGTATTGGACACTCTTAATCGAATTCAACATGGAAAATTATATTTACACAATATAATTTACCATGGTAAATTCGAATTAAGAGTGTCCAATACAGGAGAATGGACAATATAAATTACCATGGTAAATTCGATTAAGAGTGTCCAATACAGTAGAATGGACAATAGAACATACGCGCAAAAGCTCCTGACTTCACGTCAGTGCTTGAACCATTTTTTTTCTTTATATTTTTACTTTCAAATTCTTTTGAGAGTCTCCAAGACAAGATGCAAAATATTATCAAAATCAACTCAACAGTTTTGAACTTATAGGTGTTAGGAAATTCTATTCTTATTAGGAAACACCCTGTATCTCAGAAACAAGTCGGCATAAGAGAGGTTTGAGTCCTCATTTCTGACTCCTCATAAGGTCTTCTATTACCCCCTGCTCTATGGATCATTGGTCAGAAATCACCCTGTATAATAAATCAAATTAAAAAAACTTCTTTTGATTTCCATGCATAGCACTCATTGATATAATTTTCTCTATTTCAGTATCGTAATGAGTTCAATATCTACAGCACTAAAAACAGTACTGTAATGAACTCATTCCCGCATTGTTTCTGGTTATATTTTTCAGTCAGCACTGACATTCGATCCTATCAAATTTCAACACACGTCAATTGTCAATATATATAATATAATCTGGATATATCGATATAATTCTTGAGAGGAAAAGTTTTATTTTCATTAAAAAATAAGGTACTAGAGATTTGCTTCTTGCTAATTTTGAATCATTCATGCTATTAGGAAACTATTTTAAATCTGATCTCCATGCCCTACGTACGATTCACATTCAAATTCCGTAATCTGTTAGCTTTCGTAACAGTCACACCAACTGCCAAGATACAAAACAAAAACACTACCATTTATAATTTGAATTTTTCATTAAAATTCAACAGTATTTTACAAAACTTGCCTGAAATAGAGAAAATTACGTCTAATACTCGTTGCAGACGGCAATTCCAACACTCATGCGTTCGAAAACTTCCTCTTTCGTCGCTCGTATTCGAATTTCACATTCGTGTTTGAATATGAGCCCTTTCTGCAAACTTGTTTCAGAATATACTATTATTTGTTGGTGAATACCGAATTTTGTTTAAATTTTGTTAAGTTCCTGTATATGTTTTAATCGAATGTAAAGGGTCTCAGCAAGAACTTCAATTTCGAATTGCGCGCCATTTTTGACTGTAAATTATTGAGTCAGCCATATTTGTTGTTTGTTTAATCAAAACATAGACATATACGAAAATGGTGCCTTATAGCTTGGAAGAACGTTTGTTAATAGTGAAAACCCATTATAAAAATGATGAAGGTGCGGCCGTGACTGTGGACGGTCATCGTTAACGGGCTATGTTGACAGACATTTATTTGGCAAAAATTAGACGGTTTGGACTTAAATGAGATGTGGGTTCAACAGGATGGCGCTACCTGTCACACCAAAAGGGAAACAATGACTTTGTATATACCAAGTTTTCAGGTCGAGTAATTTCCTGTTTCGGAGACCAAAACTGGCCGTGCCAACAAGTTGTGATTTAACTTCTTTGGACTATTTTCTCTGGAGTTTTTTTGTTGAGTAAGGACTATGCGAACCATCCTGAGACAACTGAGGAGCTCAAAGAAGAAATTGCACGTCAAATCTAGCAGCTCTTACTGCAAAATGTACTGCAAAATTTCATCAAAAGAGTGCGTACCTGCCAACAGAGCAACGGTGGTCATTTAACCGATATTTTGTTCCATGTGTAAATGTCATCACTACCTCCATACATATGTAGAGAAACATGTTAATAAAATATTAAATAAATACATATTTTTTAATTTTTAAAATTCCAGTTCTTGCTGATACACCCTTAATTTTGAACGACTGTTTGTCCCCAATGACTAGTTTTGGAATTCTCACAGGTCGAGATTTGTACGTTTACCCTATTGACCGACTTATTAACTCACTTAATACTATGTTCGTCTACAAACGTCTGTAATACAAGAGTTCGGCGTTATTGTCAGGGATGGCACTGCATTCGTTACTTCCTAGGATATCTATCCAACTGTTGTTTGTTTATTTTTCATTCCATCAACTGTTCTTGAGAATCGAATTGCTAGTTATAAAAGAGCAAATTCACAATGGCATCTTGAGATTTAAGCATTCTAAGATTATTTTATGATAATTAGTTTTTATTTGACCAAGAACTCATTGAATATAGTATAGGGTTGATTTCCCATAAGAATTTCTTTTGATCCACTATTTCATATTTTCAAAAGTGGTACAATCAATCATCAATATTGTCGTATTTTATAAAGGATCCTGGCGTTATGAGCTACAACGATTACTTTGAAATAAATTTGTTCACTATTTACAGTAAAGTTATTTCAAACGTCTTTTGTGGCTCCATGAAATACTAGAGGAAATTTAAAATATGTGGAAAATAATTTGGAGACGTCACATGAAATAATATTGCCCCACCTGAAAATGCAAATTCCTAAGTCACATATGAAGCTTCGGGAAGTGAAGACGAGGTTACTTTTCACAATCTATCTGGTAGGCATCTTGTAAGATGCCTACCAGAAATAAGACGAAGTGATAAATATTCAGGCTCTTATGAAGATGATCTACCCTTGGCGACCTTCGTTAGGATCACCAACATGATTCCTCAGGCAGCAAAGCGAAAAAATATATTCATGGAAAGTCGGTGAAATAATTACAAGCAATTCAACTGGTGCTTTTAGAAGATATATTGCACAGGAACTTCTTGAATCATATAAGAAAAATTGGTTCAAGCCCTGTGGACAGTAGCTTTCTGGCGCTCTAGCTCAAACAGACAAATTATATCTCCGAAAGTATTGATTTCTCAGAGTTGAGAATTATATCAATGTATTCTTATGATAGAATTGCATCATAAAGGAAATTCAATTCAAATAATAGTTTATTTATCAAGATTAAATGAGAAATCTGAGAATGAGAACTGCACCATGGAAGAAATCAAATTAAAATAGCTGAAATGAATCTGACTCTCTCTTATAGAACAGGATGACATGTACGAGCACAGAACCTAACCTAACCTAACGATATATTCTGTGTGTACGAGTATGAACACAGAGCATATAATAAAGCTTAGATAGAATAATTACAGCATTCTGTGAAATTATAGAAGTAAGATTCATTATTGAAATTTCGAAAATCATATCTCCGAAAGTATAAGCTTGTTGGAGTTAAATTCAGACAAATTATATCTCCGACAGTATTGGTTTCTCAGAGTTGGGAGTAATATCAATGGATCCTTATGAAAGAACTTCATCTTAGCAGAAATTGAATTCAAACATCATAGAAGAATATAAATTCAACAAGAGTGCCAAAAATTATCAATCCAAAACCAATAGACGAATTCTACCCAACAACGAACTTATCCGAGATATTCATTCCTCAATTCTATGATGAACGATACTATATGTATATCTTTTCTCAAATCCACTCCAATTCACCAATATCCCAGTTTTGTTTTTAGTGGAGATATTCTGAACTCAATATTATTAACTTACCATTACCATTCCCATCATCATATGGATTGACCATCGGCATGAAAATATCAACCAACAAAAAGTATGGTATTATATTATATATCTCATATTTCTACTGGAATGAATGAATTAGACAACGTCATGTCTCAGGAAAATAGGTTGACAATATAACAATTCATAGAATACCCACAGAATAATTATATAATTCTGTAAAAACATATAAATACGATTTATATTGAAATTTTGAAAAATTATATCTCCAAAAGTATTAGCTTATTAGAGTTAAAAATGATATGAATGGATTCTTTTGGTAAAACTGCATATCGAAAAAAATTTAATTTGGAATTTGTTATGAAAAAAATTTTTTTTTTGTTACTCCGAAACCATCTGTCTGATTTTGCCCAATAACGAACTTAACCGAAATATTCATCCCCCAAACCTACTCTGAAAATTTCAACTGTCTAGCTCATTCCGTTCGAGAGTAATCGTGCCTACGGCCGGCCGGACAGAATGAATTTCGACCACGGATTCTTGATCAGTGAGTCGAACCAAATCGTTTAAGACCATTTTCATCGAAAAATTCGAAAACTACAGACATTTGGGCAAATTGATAAGCACTCAGTTCCGAGGGACTAGAGCGCCAAAAATAGGAAAAGAGGGCCTGTACGGTTGGGTGCTACTTTTCATAGTCATTCGCCGTATGACAACATCGGCCATTTGGTTGTTTATCAAAATACACAACGTAAATGCACCTATTGCCAAGAATAGATTAATTTCTTGTACGATAAATGTTGAGTAGGCCTTCAACCTAAACAATGCTTTCTACTTTTCGATAAAAAATAATATTTTTCTGTTATAATCAAGAAATATGAACATTTCTCATATTGCATAAAACTTAGAAATCCAAAGTAGTTCATATTACCAGGGTCCTTTTAAAAGGACGGCTGTTTTTTCGAAAACTAATCAAAATTTTTCAAAATGGTTTTCACTGAATATATTTGTATTCAAAATATGAACCCAAAAATATTATCAGGATAAAAATACTTCCAAGTAAAAGTTTTGGTAACATCTGGGTTAACTAGCATTTTCCTTCTCCTGTCTCTAACACAATCCCCTTTCAACCCAATTCCCAGAAACCCATGAAAAAACAGCATAAATCGAAGCGAGTCCCCAAGCATGATATTCCTGTTCGATATAACCAGGTACGAGGGCAAAAACACCGCACAGTTACAGAAACGATGATACGTCTATAATGATCCGTGCCAAACTCCAGACGAGCACGCTCACCGCGACTCAAATTTTCAGTTTCAGCGTCGCGATCCCGACACAAACTCTGGCGATTCAGTCCCGATTTTAGCCCGCGCCGCGCCAGTCGCCTATTCCAGACAGATCCCGCGTTATTCCCGACTAGTCGCGGCCAGATCCCGGATCCGAGCATCAGGGAGCTGCCTCGATATGTTGATCCTAGTGTCGTGTTTTTGTTTGGCCTTCTTCGGCGTCTCCGCGGGCAACAGGACGAACGACGTCTTACGCCAGGACGTTTGCTCGCCCAACAAACTGACGGTGTACAAGATGGTCCTTCACACCTTCTGGTCCAGGACCACCTTTCCTAAGCACTATCCGGACTGGAGGCCACCGGCACAATGGTCGAAAGTTTTCGGTAAGTTGTCTTTGATGTACCGCCGGCAACGCTTTGATGTAGTCGTCTTAGCGTGGAAGATTGATGGTGCGTTGTCGGGTGTCCCTTGATGATTCATGATTTGTGTGATAATGTCGTTATGGCGGTGACGATGTTGGATAAGGTTTCGGCTTAGATTACATCCTTCCGATTATGTTTTGGTGTCAATAGTCTCTGGGAGATTGTGCTGGGGAATGAATTAGCAAAATTGTTCGGTCATATGTCCGATATTAGATATTGCATGCATGGTTATGCAAGAAAGGATTGATAGAATGCCCAACACAGTTTACGGCTCTTTGAACGACTGACCAGTGGTTCGTACTTCCCGCACTTGGTGGTATCGAATCAATTGAAAAGTTTTATAAAGTGATGAAAATTATTGGAATCATAGGTACTTGATTGGAATGGGAACTTCATGTGATGGTCTTTTGATTAACGTTTATATGTCATATAAAAGTGGGAAAGCCCTGTGGATATGAGCTTTGGCGCTCTTGTTCAAACTTTTATAAATCATAACTCCGAAAGTATTGGTTTCTTAGAGTTGGGAATGATATCAATGGATTATTATTCAATTTATTTTATTTTATGATGCAGTTCTATAATAAGAATCCATTGATACCATTTCCAACTCTGAGAAACCATTACTTTCGGAGTTATGATTTGTCAAAGTTTGAACAAGAGCGCCAAAGCTCATGTACACACGGCTTTCCCAATTTTTCAATTTGGCTTCTGTGCATCAATTTTCAAGAATTTTCATAATTAAATTCAAAACTATGACTCGTCTCATGTTGGATTTACATACATCAGGAATTATAATCACATAGAATTGAGAATAATTATTGAAATTTCGAAAAATCATATCTCCGAAAGTATTAGTTTGTTAGAGTTGACGTCAAATGGATTCTTATTATGAAAACGCATCTTGAAAAAAATTAAATTTAAAATTTGCAATGTAAAAAAAAATTTGTTATTACTCCGGAACCACCTGGCCGGTTTTGTCCAATAACGAACTTAGCCGAGATATTTATCTCGCAAACCTACTCTGTAAATGTCCACTGTCTATCTCATTCCGTTCGAGAGTTATCGTGGTTACGGCCAGCCGGACGGACGGCCGTTCTATACCTTACCCCAACCCTATATTAAATTATTAACTCCTTAATTGAAGTATTGAATTATAACTTCCGAAAGCTATTGATTTTTGTAGAAGATGGAAGCATGGTAGTTAAAAACTACGGATCTTTGGGCAATATTCCAGTTTTCTATCAATGTGCATTTATCTCCTATTCTTCGTACATTAAGAGAAAAGCACCGGATGTCCTCGAAAAGCAACATTAATCTTCCATCCTTTTGTGGACCAATGGACCAACAATCTTCGATATCTAAGTAGCTTAGAATGAAATATCGAGCCGAACTGACAAAGAAGTTTAATTCGGAACCCGGCTCTAGAGGGCGAGATCACCAACCCATTAGATCGATAAAATAATCCTATTAGAGGCTCGGTGCCACACATATTCGACAATACTCTATACGGGGTGGTTCACGAGTAGGAGTAACTGTACATAGTTTCCTGGTGAATAGATGGTACCCAGGGGAACCAGAAAAGAACAATTAAATATGGGCTAAGGCTCTTCGTTTCTGAGATACAGGATGATTTATCAATTATAGCAAAACTTTTGGTAAGCTTTAACTGCTAAACCGTTCCATGAACTATTTTCATATTTGACATTTATTGCCATTTCAGGCCAATTAACTCTGCATATGAACCATACCTTAAAAGTGGAGACCAGGATTCAGGTTTTTTATTTCTGCTCTACGGTCAAATAAAACACCCTGTACATGAAATATCAATTTGTCGTTAATATCATCTGATTCTACATAGATTTGTCCTTCCAATGGTGTTTTTCACTAGAACGGCACACAAACCGTTAATTTCTACCTAAGAATTAATTGAGGTCAACAATATTTGAAAGCCAACACTTTCCTGGATATTGTGATGAAACATTCCTTGAATCGAATTTATTGCTCTGATGGTTTTTAAAATTTGGAAAATTCAAGGGTTTTTCATTAGAACGTCACACAAACCGTCAATTTTTTTCTTTGAAAGTATTATTTCTGTATGTAGAAAACGAATAATTTTAGTTATTGATGACATATTCAACATGCCAACTGCCTACTGATACATCTGGTACTAATACTAAAATTTCCCTCAACTACGTTAAAAATTTGTTCTACTATACGCCGTATTCACAAAGCATTGTTAAGTGTTTCAATCTCCGTTAAGTCTTAACGGAGGACTTCAGTTAAGGATAAATCTGAATCGCATCCTCAATTAAAGTATTTAACGGTGGTGAAACAGGCCTGTTTCACGTTAATTTTCACGTTAACTGAGGTTGCGATTCTTATTTATGCTTAACTGAGGATCTCAGTTAGGACTTAACGGAGATTGAAAGCTTTGTGAATACGGCGTATAGTAGAACAAATTTTTAACGTAGTTGAGGGAAATTTTAGTATTAGTACCAGATGTATCAGTAGGCAGTTGGCATGTTGAATATGTCATCAATAACTAAAATTATTCGTTTTCTACATACAGAAATAATACTTTCAAAGAAAAAAATTGACGGTTTGTGTGACGTTCTAATGAAAAACCCTATTTGAAGTACAAATTTATGGAGAATCAGATAATATTAACGACTAATTGATATTCCATGCACAGGGTGTTTTATTCGACCGTAAAGCTAAAATCAAAATATCTGAGTCCTGGTCTGTACTTTCTTGGTATGGTTCACATGCAGAGTTTGTTGGCCTGAGACGCAATTACTGCTAAATTTGAATATAATTCGTTGAACGGTTTGGAATTATAGCTAACCAAAAGTTCTGACCAAAGCGATAAATCACACTGTAAATCTCAGAAACAAAGAGCCTTAGAACGTATTTAATTGTAGTTTTCTGGCACCCCTGGGTACAGCCTATTCACCATGGAACTATGTACAGTTACTCGTGGACCACCCTGAATATATCTGTTGGTCCCAACCTTTTTACGCGTATGTTCTGGAAGACAGCGTGCTATCATTTTGCCCAAATGTCTGTAATTTTCGTATTTTTTGCCGAAAATTGTCTCCGATTAAGGTCACTGATGATGAATTCATGGTCATATTTGATTCTCTCTGGACGGCTGGCCGTTGCCACGATAACTTTCGAACGGAAAGGGATAGTGACTACAAATTTTCAGGCGAATCTTACACAGTTTCTGAAATATAACATTTTTGAAGAAAAATTTTGTTTTTAGTTATTAGATCCTCACGAAATTTTGCACAAATGTGTGGGTCGGCTTTCTACAACTAATTACCAATTTTCAATTTGATTGGTTTTGTATTCTTTGAGTTATTGAGGAAATAACAACAGAAACATAGATGGGTAAAACTGCGAAACCGTTTGGCTGATTGTGCCCAAATACGAACTCAACCGTCGCATTTAGAGGCACATCCTATCCACGTCAGCAATCCAAGTCGCTCCATCTCTTTTCATTAGGGGGATAACATCCTGACAAGCAGTTGGAAAAATTTCAAAGCAGTAGCAAAAATTTAGAAGCAGTTGGAAAAAATTCGAAGCAATTGGGAAAATTTCAAAGCAGTAGCAAATATTTCGAAGCAGTTGGAAACATTTTCAAGCAGTTGGAAAAATTTAAAAGAAGTCGGAAAATTTTCAAAGCAGTTAAAAAATTTTCGAAGAAGTTGGACAAATTTCGAAACAGTTGGAAAAATTTCGAAGCAGTTGGAAAAATTTCAAAGTAGTCGGAAAATTTCGAAGAAGTTGGAAAAATTTCGAAGCAGTTGGAAAAATTTGGAAGAAGTTGAAAAAATTTAGAAGAAGTTGGATAATTCATCACTCCCCATCTTCGGTTGTCTAATACTTTAATGCACAGTTGGAAAATTTGCTTCCCCCCCCCCCAAAATTTGGCTTCGGCCCGTCCCTTCCATAGTTTGAAGATGTCAGACATTTGGACAAAATTATAACGCTTGTACGAAGGCGCAAAGAAAATGACAAAAGGACCGAAACAAAGTACAGCTGCTTCTCCTGAACTGTTTTCTTTTCAGATGGTTCCTAAGAAATTTCAGACGGAATACTAATTCTTTAAGGGTGCTCATAACCGCCAATCAGGTCACGCTTGGCTGAACCCAATTATATAAATTACCCTCGAATCCTTACCTTGACCAATACAAAACAAGAAATTTTTGTTTTGTGAGTGTTTTACCTGAATGATATTTTACTGAGTACTTCCGTCACCCAATTATTAACGAATATCTTTATTATACAATGCCACTGCACTCGCCTCTATACATCAGCGCTGCTCTGCTACGTAGCAAGAGAATAATAATTTAAAACGAACAAAAGCTTGAACATTTTCGCGGACCACATACAAGTTCGAACCACGGAACTAGATGATCTAAATGTGGGCGGTGTACCATGAATTTTTAGAGGTACGCCTTCGTTACTTTTCTATGAATCCTTAAATACTGTCTGTAGAGCATTAATTATGAAAAGTTCAGACAACAAGTCAAAAGTGTTAATTCATATACAGGACGAGTATTCAAGTTGTACATAAATTTTAACTTTAGATTGCTATCATCAAATGAAATACTTTTTCCTTTGATATTTTTCCAGATTTCGCTTTGGTAAAAAGTTAAAAGTGTTTAAAGATTTCACAATGTGCTAATATACCCCTGCATATACATTTATCTATGACATCGATGGTGAACGAGAAGAACATTCGGCAGGAAAGTACTGGAATTTTAGATTTTATAACATTCGATGAAGAATATCTTGGAAAAGGTACGTGGAAGGACAAATGATAAAGAATAATTTAATTGCATAAAATGATTGAATATTCTTGAAGTTACTCAATATAAACTTCATATGCTTTCTTTATGGTAATTTCATTTATTTTTATGATTCCGGGAGTCTATAGCTAAGAATCCAGGTGAAGAAGAAAAAAAAATGTATTTGGAGAATATGTGTCATAGTTATAGGAAATGTCATACCAACATTCACTATATTCGGAAAAACTATGTCAAAGTTACAAAATAAAAACTTATCCTGAAAATTGCAACTATTTCTGTTCTTAAGTTATCGTGTATACTCAATATTTTTTCATAATTTTTTTAAAATTTTAGTAGTGATACGATCCTCTCAAAATTTGGCATACATCTTTGCGTCGGTATTCTACAATAAGTTACCAAGTTTTCATTCGATCGGATCCGCATTTTTTGACTTATCGAGAAAGCAATATTCCAGATGGGTATAACTCCGAACCGTTTGGCCGATTATGCCCAACAACGAACTGAACTGTCCCATTCGGATACGGAACCTACACTGAAAATTTCAAGACGCTATCTCTCTCCCTTCGAAAGTTATCATGACAACCGTCACCAAACAGTTACTGAACTCTCCCAAGGTTGCTCGGATCTGCAACAATATAGATCCGATGGTGTTTAAATTTGGAACTTTTTTTTTCGTAAAGTTAGGTTTTGAAAGACTCTGGCAAAATTTCCGTGATCGGACGTATGGTTTCTGAGATATGAAATTTTATTCAATGATTCTTTTTAAATTTTCAAGTGATGCCTCACGAAATTTCACAAAAATGTGCGCGTCATCAGCATTCTACAACTAATTACTATGTTTGGATTGGATCAGATTAGTATTTTTTGAGTTATAGAGGAAATAACAACAAAATTTCAGATGGCTGTAACTCCAAAACCGTTTGGCCAATTACGAGGCCAATTATGCCTATTAACAAACTCAAATGTCGGATTCGGATGCGCAACCTACCCTAAAAATTGCAAGTCTATCTCTTTCCGTTCGCAAGTTATCGTGAGATAAATAATATTTTTCTTAAATTTTCTTGTTCTAGTCACATCCTCACAAAATTTAACACACGTACTTGTGTTGATATTTTACAACGAGTTACCAAGTTTCAATTGGATCGGATTTGTATTGGTTGAAAACAAAATTTGTACTCGGAAACCCTTGGGCTGATTATGCCCATTAGCGAACTTGTCCATCGCATTTGGACACGCCACCTACCCTGAAAATTTCAAGTCGCCATATATTCTCGTTTTCAAATTATCGTGGCAACGAGTGGATTGAATCAAATTTGACCTCGACTTCTTCATTAGTGGGTCGAACCTAAACGTTTGAGACTATTTTCGTCAAAAAATTAGAACTTTACAGACATTTGGGCAAAATGGCAGTACGCTGTTTCCTAGAGCATGCGCGCAATACCAGCATTCATTTTATTCGGAAAAACCATTTCAAAGTCTGAAATTTCAACAGCCTGTATCTTGTCACCTGGGCCGAATTTGGAAAAAGGATTATTTGAAGAGTGGGAACGCCATGTGGACAGGAGCTTTGGCGCTCTTGTTCAAACTATGACAAATCATATCTCCGAAAGTATTGGTAAGAGTTGGGAATTATATCGATGTATTCTTAAGATAGAACTTCAAATATCATAAAGAAATTTGAATTCAACAAGAGTGCCAAAAATTATTAATACAAAAACAATAGACCAATTCTACCCAAAAACGAACTCATCCGAGATATTCATTCCTCAAATCTATGATGTACGAGATATTCATTCCTCAAATCCACTCTGAAAATTATAATATATCAATTGAAACCCAGCCAATATTCCAGTTTTGTTCTTACTTGAGATATCCAGAACTCTTTATTATTAACTTACCATTACCATTCTCATAGTCATATGAATTAACCATGGGCATTAAAATATCACCCATAAAGTATGATATCATATTATAATCCTCATAATTATACGATAGCTGAAATGCATTTGACATGTCATGTCTCTTATAGGAAAATAAATTGACATGTATGAACACAGATCATATAATAATTAATAGATAGAATAATTATAGCATTCTGTTAGAACATAGAAGAACAATTTATTATTGAAATTTTCAAAAATCATATCTCCGAAAGTATTAGCTTGTTAGAGTTAAAAATGATCTATTGATTCTTATGGTGAAAGTGCATCTCGAAAAAAATTGGATTTGAAATTTGTAACGCAAAAAATTTTTGTTTCGCCAATTTTGCCCAATAACGAACTTAGCTGAGATATTTATCCCCCAAAGCCACTCTATAAATTTCAACTGTCTAGTTCATTCCGTTCGAGAGTTGACGTGCCTACCGTACCGGCCGGGCGGACAGAATCAATTTCAGCCATGGCTTCTTGTTTAGGACCATTTTTGGCGCTCTAGTTCCTCGGAACTGAGTGCTTATCAATTTGCCCAAATGTCTGTAATTTTCGAATTTTTCGATGAAAATGGTCTTAAACGATTTGGTTCGGCTCACTGATCAAGAATCCGCGGTCGAAATTCATTCTGTCCGGCCGGTCCGGCAATCCGTAGGCACGATAACTCTTGAGCGGAACGAGCTAGAGAGTTGAAATTTTCAGAATAGGTTTGGCAGATAAATATCTGGCTAAGTTCGTTATTGGGCAAAATCGGACAGATGGTTTCGGATAACAAAAAAAAATTTTTTTTTTACGAAACAAATTCCAAATAAAATTTTTTTCCATAAGCAGTTTTATCATAAGAATCCAATGATATCATTTTTAACCCTAACAAGCTAATACTTTTGGAGATATGATTTTTCAAAATTTCAATAAAAAATCGTATTTTTACGTTTTCACAGAATTATATAATTATTCTATGTATGTATTGTCATAATGTCAACTTATTTTCCTGAGATATGACATTGTCTCTTGCTAATAGTTGGTTCAAGAAACGTCAAAATCGACTAAGAGAGACAAGGGTAAAAAACCGTCAAATAAAGCCCCATGTGGCGATTTTATGTCGGAAAGTGAAAATTAAGAATATATATCCCAGGTAAGTACCGACGTTTTATTCTAATACCGGAGATCGACAAGATCGTACGAGGAGCCCGATAGCCGGTGTGTCTACGCTGTCGGGTTTTCGGTTTCGGAACGAGAGAATGCGGAACTTTTTGGCACTCTAGTTCCTCGGAACTGAGTGCTTATCAATTTGCCCAAATGTCTGTAATTTTTATTTAAGATGCAGTTCCATCATTAAAATCCATCGATATCATTTTCAACTCCAACAGGCTAATACTTTCGGAAATATGATTTTTCAAAATTTCAATAATGAATCGTACGTACTTCTATGTCTTCACAGAATGGTATAATTATTCTATCTAAGCTTTATTATATGATCTGTGTTCATACTCGTACATTTCATCCTGTTCTATAAGAAGGAGTCAAATTCATTTCAGCTTTTTTAATTTGATTTCTTCCATGGTGCAGTTCTCATTCTCAGATTGCTCATTTAATCTTGATACATAAACTGTTATTTGAATTTAATATATTTATGATGTAGTTCTTTCATAAGAATACATTGATTTAATTCTCAACTCTGAGAAACCAATACTTTCGGAGATATAATTTGTCTGTTTGAACTAGAGCGCCAGAAAGCTCCTGTCCACAGGGCTTGAACCAATTTTCATACAAAAAATTCGAAAATAACAGACATTTGGGCAAATTGACAAACATTGTTTTCCGTGGAACAAAAGCGCCAAAAAGTGTCATTTCATGATAGGAATCTATGGTTTGACATGGTTTGACATATTATATTCCTAATTTTATTTCAACACGTTGATAGCTTCTCGAGAAATATTCCTTATATAAATAAGTGTAAATCATATATATTTTTCATTTGAGTAAATATGGATTTGCATCAAGTAAAGGTCACAAGCATTCAAAATTCTTCTACTCACCCTTTTCTCTTTTAAAAACCGAATTCTTCGAAACTTTTCGCTTTCCGCCATAAACGATGTCAATTTTTAAAAGTATAATTCTCTTTCATATTAATGAGGTGAATTATTGCGATGCTCAATTCTGTGAAGTTTTGAGAGGTACATTTTATTTTGATTTTCTGGTCGTAGCTAAACAATAGCCTGAAAGCTAAACAATAGTCAGAAAATATTCAATCTCCAAATGACTCAATGTCGGTATTTGACATTTCATGAAATGATTTCCTTTCTATCCTCAACTTCAGAATCACGAGGAAGAAGAAAATCTTTTTGAACCCCAGAAAGACAGGAACGGCGAACCAATCTTTTTATTCCATTACTTATTGATGAAGTGATAAAGAATGGCGCTTAGAGTAGGCCCTTTGTCCCAGTTAATTAATTCTTCTTCCTCAATGATCTTGAAGTTTCCGTAAGCTAATAATCTATTTATGTTAACTTTTCCCCATCCATTTTAATGAGATTCCATCTTCGGCATAATTGTCAGGATGATATAGCGTGTAAAATGTTATTGTTGCGGTTCATTCTTAGATTTGTTAAAAATTCTGAAAAGATTATATTTGAAAATTATAGTGGTAAAGTTGAAATTGAATTGTTTTCTTTTCTCAAATAAAATTTGGAATCCTGCAGAGCAATTATAACTTTCGCACACCATGGAATTTTCCCAGGTAAAAGTAGGTAGAATGCAAGAATCTAATATCTTAAAATGTGGGAAAGCCCTGAGGACAGGGGCTTAGACGCTCTTGTTCAAACTTTGACAAATCATATCTCCGAAAGTATTTGTTTCTCAGAGTTGGGAATGAAATCAATGGATTCTTATGATAGAACTGCATCATAAAAGAAATTAAATTCAAAATAGGGTAATTTAAAAATAGACAAGAGTGCCAAAAATTATTAATCTGAAACCCGCAGACGATTCTACCCAATAACGAAATTATCTGAGATATTCATTCCTCAAATCTACTCTGAAAATTCTATTATATCAGTTGAAACTCAGCCAATATTCCAGTTTTCTTCTTACTGAAGATATTCTTAACCCAATTTGATAAACTTACCAAAATAGATATTGTCATCATCATATGAATTATCCAAGGGCATTATATTATCACTCAAAAATTACAATATCCTATAATCTTCATAATTCTACGGTAGCTCAATATTTTTCATTGGTCATTTTGCACTCAATCATATTTTGTTTTCTAGAACAGGAGGTATATATATTTTTTATCATGAGTAACGAATTTTGAATAGAATTACAAATAAATATGATATGTCTTTTATTGGTAGATAAGATGACATTTATGAACACAGATCATGAAATTTAGATACAAATACGGACGTTAATTATCGATTACAGCATTCTGTGAAATCGTAGAATTACGATTTATTATTGAAATTTTGAAAAATCATATCTGTGGGAAAGTTTCTCAGAGTTGGGAATTAATCAGTGGATTCTTATGATAGAACTGCATCATAAAAGTAATTAAATACAAATAATACGGTATTTGTTATTTGTCAAGATTAAATAAGCAATCTGCAATGATTTAACCTCGTGGAATGGGTTGTAGCAACTTACAGTTGGTGTATAGTTTTCACAACTCGAATGTATCATCGAAATGTCTAGCAAGGCTGAATCATAGCAGATTGCCCAGTTTTTCCAGATATTTGAAAGGGTATAAGCTGACGAACGAATTATTTTAATAGTTAATTTCATTTGTTTGAATTATTAAATATGTATTTCATATTCTTGTTTTTCTTACGACAAAATATATTAATACCACTAACACGTTTATTCTGTATTATGAACGTTCAAGAAAAAATATTTGATACACAAATGTTGATCAATATTTCAGCATTTTTTTACTAGCAACATTATGAAATACTATATATAGAAAAATGTCTAACTACTTAAGGAAGTAAAATGTAATATTAACCTGGTGGTCAAAGAACAGTAATTTCTTTTGATGATTCCATTATGTTGGTTTTTCCTATTGCCTTCATAAAGTACATCATTAAAAGGATCCAATTCTAATTCTTCTTGATTCATCATCTCCAAAAATAATACATAAATTATTCAATATGCAACAAGTCAATATTATTTTAGGTATCAAAACAGTTAGGTATATATTCACAAATTAAAGATTCGGAACCTTGTTTTACAACAAAAAATATTTTCAAAGTACGAATTATAAACAAACTAGAACGGAAATGAATTTGACATGTGTCTTATAAGATGACATATATGAACAGTGAACAAAGATAGAACACTGACAGATAGAATTTGCGTTCTGTCAAATATGGTGCGATGTATGATTGAAAGTTTGAGAAATCATATCCCCGAAAGTATTAGCTTGTTAGAGTTGAAAATTATATCAATGGTTTCTTATGGTGGAACTGCATCTCGAAAGAATTTAATTTGAAATTTGTAATGTAAAAAAATCATCATGCTGATTTTGCCCAATAAGGAACTTTATGTTCCAAACCAACTTTGAAAAATTCAACTGACTAGCTCATTTCGTTCGAAAGTTATCGTGTTAACGATCGGACCACCCGGACAGAATCGATTTTGACGATGAATTCTTGATCAGTTAGTCGAACCAAATTGTTTAGGACCATTTTCAGCCAAAAATTCGAAAATCACAGACATTGGGGCAAATTGATAAGCACTCTGTTCCGAGGAACAAGAGCGCCAAAAATCGTTTGAAATTGCCTTGAATGGAAATAGTTTCTAACCCCCTGTAGATGCTAAAACATGTAGAAAAATTGCGATACTAAACATTATTATGCTTCTGCTGCGCATCTCCCAAATTTTAACGCTGTATCTACAAAGGTGACGAGGGTAGATGACTTCAAGCGTGATGTTATAAATGTAAAAAAATATTATTAAAGTTGAAATATCTGAATAACGGCTCCAGTTAGGTACTTATAGGGAATACTGATGAAAGTACATCTTAAATTAGCTGCTGAATCTAAAAAAGTAATAAGAAATATTTAGTCGCATTCGAAATAAGAGCGTATGTGTCAACATCAAGTATTTCCGGAAGTGGCGCCATCTTGAAAATATTCTCATTAGGAAGGTCACACCGTAATTTGGCTAACACCAAAATTTCTGAACCATACGATTTTCCAATCTTTATATTCTTCTATAATGCACGGTATCAAACAATCAGCCTGGAAATATATCAATAAATATCTTGATATATTTCCATTTCAGAGAATATCGGAATAGTATATTCTAAAACAAGTTGCAGAATGGGCTGATATTCAAACACGAATGCGAAATTCGAAAACGAGCGACGAAGGAGCGAGTTTTCGTACGCATGAGTGTTAGTTAGCAGTCGGTGTGACTGTTACGAAAGTTGAGAGATCACCGAATTTGAATTGTACGTAGAGCATGGAGATCAGATTTAACAGTTTCCTAATATCATGAATGATTCAAAATTAGCAAGAAGGAAATCTCTAGTACCTTATTTTTTGATGAAAATAAAACCTTTCCTCTCAAAAATTATTGCACCTAACCCAGATTATCTTATATTGACAATAATTGAAGTATGTTGAAATTTGATAGGATCGAATGTCAGTGCTGACTTCCACAAAACGAAAAATATAACTAGAAACAATGCGGGAATGAGTTCATTCCAGCACTGTTTTTAGTGCTGGAATGAACTCATTACGATACTGAAGTAGAGAAACAATTTTTCCAAACTGAATATTCTGATGCCAAGTCAAACCTGTACAAAATTGATGACTACAAGAACTTAATAATATGTTGTTCGAGTTGGAATTCCCGAAATTCCTTTCTACGAGGAAAATTAAATGCCAAGAACCGGAAGAGTTTGGGAAACTGGTATGGACATTCCCAGATGAAGAATTTATATGCAAACTGCGGCATATTTTTATCAGAACCAGGATCAAATCGGAGAACTGAGAAGGAAAGCCTGTGGAAAATTCAATTAACTTCAACAAACGGCTTGTTATTGAGGCTGATAAAACCCAGATGCTCCTTAATAAGTAACTCTGCTGTATAAAAAGATATCGGGGTCCTCATATCCTGGAATTCAGGTCTCATTTTTTACTCATATTCCGCAACTTTGAACGGAAATTGCGAAATATCAGATTGGCTGTTGCTCGCCATCGAGTTTCTCTGAGAAGTCATTTAGCAGGACATCTTTCCTCTTTCTCTCTTGTGAAACTTTAGTTTATCATTTGCTTTTAATTAAACAGAAAATTGCTTACTGCGTTTGAGCTACGTAGATTTCAGTAATCGAATAATATACAGTGTGGAAAAGGTAAATGGAATAAATTCATTGGTTACAGTACATATTTATGGAAAATCCCGAAACACGTCGAATTTTAAATTCAAATTGTCAATTTTCTACGTGAAAATTCAAACCCTACCTTCAACAACCGTCGAAAGATAGGTACAACGCCCAATTTTTCAAATAGGAAGTATGGGCATGTGATACATCGCGTCATTCTCTATTCAGAAATGTTGTTGCGTCCCATGACTTCACATGTTGGGAAGCGCTCATTTGTATTTCTAAACAAAGCAGCTCGCTTGTAACACTTCAATGTTTTGGGTTAACTGGTTTAATTTAGCATGTGTCGTCTCACCCTTGAAATTAATATTTTCCACGAAAAGATTACTGCAAGTGAAATATCTTGTAATGTTTCTACCCTTGTAGATATTTATTACCTATTTCCTGTGAAAGAATGATGTTAAAATTCATTTAACAACTGCAGTGCTGAGAAACGTATCAGTTTCTAGACACATTGCCCAGTGTGTTATTCTTTTTGTCTAGACGATTTGAGAACCCCTAGTCTGTGAAAACTTATTTATCAGCTTCCGCTGATCATATCCAGAAAACGAGGGAATTTTGGTCCCGATAGTGGGGGAATTTCGAGATTTCGAATTCCTAAGATTAAACCCGCTAGAAGTTCACCGATTGGTGCATTCAGTTTGCATTTCTACTGCTTTTCGTAATCGACAAATGAGAGCATTGTTGTAACACATCTGGGGCGGTTTTACGATCGAACCCCCAGTCATTGTTAATATTTCCCCTTTTTTACCCAGATGAAGGAACCTCCTATATTTCCTTCTATCTGGGCTTTTATATACAATTACACTGTTAAATTTCATTATTATTTTTGATCTGTCGCGAAACAATAACATTGCCTTGTCTTCGTTAGCAACTTAGTAGTCACTTCTTCCCTTTTCATATAGAAGCAAGATTTTATATTGTATCAATATTGTATTGTACAATAATTCGTGCTTGTTATCGAAGTAACAACAAAATACAGTTAATTGTTTATTCAAAGTGCGTTCGAATATTTCACCACTTCCTATCCTCGTAATTGTTATTTTATTACAAGTAACAACTTACGCAGTAATCAACGAGATTACTACTGGGTGCTTAAAGTTAAGTATACCCCCTTACTCGTCCCCCTGATAAAACAATCAGGGTGTATAATTCTGGTCCTTCGAAATACATTAGATCCTGATAAAAGCATCAGGACTCAACATATGATCCTTCGAATCATAACTTCCTGATAAACTAATCAGGATTCAACAGTTCTCAGTTTCATGTTTATTGTAAAACTGAAAATAGAAAAAGATAATGATTACCGGAATTCATTATAATATTCCCTCGAATATTTCCAAATCTTATTTCAATAATACTGAACTTATTTGCCTTCAAGATATGATAGAAAGAAAATAAAAAAAACCATAACTAAACTTCGTAAAACACATTCTGTGGAATTGTTAATTTCTTTAGAACGCCTTCGCAAATTGTTTTGTGCTGATAAGTTGCATTTAATGAATTGTCTAATTTGTGTTTGAATTTCATTAACTTCAATTTTGAATAAAGGTTCGATTAACGGAAATGCATAAAATAGCAATTTTACAAATGATTGGTTACGGAGATAACACCCGAACACAAAAAGAAGTAAGTCGCTCGTTTCATATGAAATTTCCGAATTTGCCTCCTATAACCCAAGGAACAATAAGTGAAATTGAGAAGCAGTTTCGCGAAGTTGTGCAGGTAAGGCTGTAGTTCAGATATCATCGTCTGGCTTTAGTTACGTGGCTATAGCGTTTGGACTGAATTCGCGTACATACAGGGAGCGATCGGATGAGAGTAAGTACGGGCGATTGGTGAAGGACATTTTTAAAATTCTGTTTGAGAGTTGGATGACTGGGAAAGGAATGTAAAACGTAGCTAGTACAAACTAGGCGGCCTTATTGCCGACTAATGGCTATTCTCGAGTGTGTGAGTTGTTTTGTTGGAAATTGTGTATTTTTTGAGGCGGACTGTCCACACCTAGGGCCAAATTTTAGACGAACTCCTCCTCTTTCAGACATTTTCGTTTTGCGCATGAGCTGGCGAAAAGTTATATAACTGCTGGCGTCACACACGGTCACACATGCGTGGATTGAAGCTGTGGTTCTTCCGGACTGCTTGTGCTGGAGTATCGGAGTTTGAGATGAGGTGTGTGATAGTGAAGGGACTTTCTGCCGCGAGTGAACTGCACATGCGCATGGCATGTTTCTAGGTTTTAGGGGTTTCATTGGAAATAGACTACGTCTAGCGTTCGTGGATCCGACGCTGGTATTGAATTCCATTCGGATATGAATAACAGCTGTCAGGAACTTCATTCCAAACGTCTCTTAAACGCACTACTTGGCTTTCATTCCGACCGACTGAAAACTAAGAGGCGTAGAACATACTGCAGCAAAAAACATAATTAACGAAAAATTTAAAGGTTACTGACGTGGTTTTGCGCTCTTATTTTTGATATTATTCAATTAAAATTGTTCAACCCTCACAAGCGCACCAAAGCAGACTGTCCTGACATCAGTGCTTCAATATTGAATGCACTGTGAGATTTAGTTTTGCGGGCCTAACTTATATTAGTTTATTGGTAGAAATGTGAGAACAGTTTTCACGTACTAAGTTCGTTATCATTATAATATTCGATTTTATTACCAGAAAAACTGATTCTAATTGAAGTACACTTGTCACGAAAATTCCTACCAACAATGATCTCAATCAAGTCCGGTCTATTTGGTACAGCGTATCCAAAAGTTCAAGGGGGAATTTAATGTGGTGTATCTCGAGGTTTATCCCGAGTTATTCTACAGCTTCGAAGTTCAAATGGGTGCGGATCCAACTCGAAGGACCAAGATGTTGACTGTACTAGTAGGAAATCGTTAACTGCATTCTGAATTGGATTGCGGGATGAGCCACTATACAGGGTGAGTCTTTGACCACTGCATTTATTTTAACCAAAGATTCCTCTCATCAAATGAAACAATTTTTTCATTTAACATTTTTCCAAATTCAGCTCAGGTAAAAAGATACAGGCTGTTGAAATTTTGAAAAAAAATCAGTTTTTATTTTGTAGCTTTGACATCCTTTTTTCGAATAAAATGAATGTTGGCGTAAAGTTTCCTATAACTATGATACATATTTTCCAAATATTAGTTATTTTCTACTTCTACTGGTTTTCTAGTTATGGACTCGTGGATTCATAAAACTAAATGAAATTAGCATAAAGAAAGCATATAAAGTTTTTCTTGAGTCATTTCAAGAATATTCCATCCTTTTAGAACATTATTTTATTCTTCATCATTTCTCCTTAAACGCACCGTTTTCGAGATATTCTTCATTGAATGTTTTAAAATGGAAAACTCCAGAAATTTCACTACTTTTATGGATCCGTCCCTGAGCGTTGGAATCCCGAATCAAGCTGTAAACCACGTTACCATGCCTTATTCTCGTCCGCCAACAATGTCATAGATAATTTATATGCGGGAGTGTATTAGCACATTGTGAAATCTTTAAACGCTTGTAACTTTTTACCTGAGCCGAATCTGGAAAAATGGTAAATGAAAAAAAATGTTTCATTTGATGAGAGGAATCTTTGGTTAAAACTAATGCAGTGGTCAAAGACTCACCCTGTAGATTAACTATTCATTCTCTACTAATATGATTTTTAGTTTTCCATCGTTTGGAAAGTGTCTCATTTACAACATTTTAGAGATTTCTGTTATTACATATAGACAGATAGATATCCTATCATTTTTGGCGCTCTTGTTCCTCGAAATAGAGTGCTTATCAATTTGCTCAAATGTCTGTAATTTTCGAATTTTTTGATGAAAGTGGTCTTAAACGATTTGGTTCGGCTCACTGATCAAGAATCCGTGGTCGAAATCGATTCTTCCCGTTTCCGGCCGGCTGTAGACACGATAAATCTCGAACGCAATAAGCTAGAGACAGTTGAAATTTTCATAGTTGGTTTGGGAGATAAATATCTCCAGGATGGTTTCGGAGTAACGAAATAAAATTGTTTTTTTCATTAAAAATTCAAATTAAATTTTTCTTAACATGCAGTTTCATCATAAGAATCCATTGATATAATTTTCAACTTTAACAAATTAATACTTTCGGAGATATGATTTTTCAAAATTAAATCGTATCTCTATGATTTTACAGAATGCTGTATCAAAAAGAACACAAGTGACTCTCCTTAGTCGCACAAGCTCCTAGAAGATTTGGGAGGGTCAGTATAATCCTAATCATGTTTATAGCACGCGCGCCAAAGCAGATTGACTTTTTACACTTTTTCTTTCATTGTTAAGTCAATCTGCTTTTGCGCGCGTGCTATAAACATGATTAGGATTATACTGACCCTCCCAAATCTTCTAGGAGCTTGTGCGACTAAGGAGAGTCACTTGTGTTCTTTTCCAACTTTGTTACTCTATCCTGATGGCAGCTTAGATACAGCACTGTTAAATTTTGAATAATTCAATTCAAATTAGCCACCGTGAACACGCGCGCCAAAGAGTACTGACTTCACGTCAGTGCTTTTTTTTTTTTTTTCAAGTTCCTTTAACAAATATAGCTATCAATACAGTTTGGCTGTTAGTTTTACCGTAGATCAGAAAAAAATTCGGTTGTGGGTCCTCCGTTAGGGACAAAATTGCATCTTCTCCAAATCCGAACGCATTTTAATATAGATCTACCGAATATAGTTATTTATAAATTCGCCTCAGGGCCACCATACAGACATTTCAAATCGGAAACAACGCTATTTCCCCCAAACTGACTTGTGTCCGTGCACTGAATTGACATGAATATTCTTTTAAAACCTCACAATATCGGCTCATTACTCCCAACATAACCCAAACAACCCAAAACCATTCACTTCTCGTCTGCGCAAGCGCAGTATACTCGTGGCTGCAAGTCCTCCCAAAATTACACACCTCACAAAAAACTCCGATTCTCCAACACTAGTGGTTCAGGAGATATCGCTTCTTGAATCCACGCATGCGCAGACCCTCACCAGGGGATTCTATAGCGGAAAAGCATCCGCCACCCCAAAACCCCAATCCTCTCTGACGAAAGCACCACCAGTTAAATCACTGATGGTCTGCTCATGCGCATAACGAAAAATGCCCGTAAGGGGTTGCATCCATTTCGAAATTAGCCCCAGGGCCAAGGTAAGGACACTTTAACTCTGAAGCAACGCTACAGCCCCCAAACTGACTTGTCCTTGCACTGAATTGCTATGAATATTCTTTTAAAACCTCATAATATCGTCTCAGCACTCCCAACATAACCCATCCAACCCAAAAACAGTCACTTCTCTTCTGCGCATGCGCAATCTACTCGCGGCTAAAAGTCCTTTTCAAAATAACACACCTCACAAAAAACTCCGATTCTCCAACACTAGTGGTTCAGGAGATATCACATCTTTAATCCACGCATGCGCAGACCCTCAACAGGGGATTCTATAGAGGAATAGCATCCGCCACCCCAAAACCCTAATCCTCTCTGACGAAAACACCACCAGTTAAATTACTGATGGTCTGCTCATGCGCATAACGAAAAATGCCTGTAAGGGGTAACATCAATTTCAAAATTAGCCCCAGGGCCACGTTACGGACACTTTAACTCGGAAACAACGCTACATCCCCCAAACTGACTTGTCCTTGCACTGAATTGCTATGAATATTCTATTAAAACCTCATAATATCGACGCAGCACTCCCAACATAACCCATCCAACCCAAAAACAGTCACTTCTCTTCTGCGCATGCGCAATCTACTGGCTGCTAAAAGTCCTCTCAAAATAACACACCTTACAAAAAACTCCGATTCTCCAACACTAGTGGTTCGGAAGATATCGCATCTTTAATCTACGCATGCGCAGACCCTCATCAGGGATCTGAATTCTATGGAGGAATAGCATCCGCCACCCCAAAACCCCAATCCTCTCTGACGAAAACTACAGCAGTTAAAGGACTTCTCATCTGCGCATGCGCAATACGGAAAATGCCCGGAAAGGGCAGCATGAACCTCAAAAACACATGTTTCGGCATTAAAAGCAAAGTATTCCGCAAAATAGTAGTAATTTTTTTATTTTTTTCATGTCACGTGATCTTCACGAAATTTTGCAAAAGTGTTTGCTTTGGTCTTTTGCATCTAACTACTGAGTTTCAATTTAATCAGATCAGTATTTTTCGAGTTATCGTGAAAACAAAATTTTCAAATTTTCAAAATCATTTCGCTACCTGGAATATACAAATAAACAGATTGGTGGAGTATATCCATGGGAATAACTGAACTTAAAATCTACCCCTGTGAACACCAAGTCAATGATTTTTGGCGTCCGTAATTTATCGTGCTACGAGCTCCCGGATGGACAGATATAATTAAATTGGCACAAGAAATTGGTCGTTATTCGCGGACGGAAATTCCCGAAATACAGAAATGGTAAGAGCGCACAAAAAATTTTTAGTTTCCCAAGAAATGAATTTTAAGGACGCTGAAATAATTTTCCTATCGCGATGTAGATGCTATGACTTCCCACTCTTCCATGCATTTCATAATTCAATATCGTAAATATTCTGAAGTTATATATACAACCATTTTCACGTTCAGTTTGAGCGCCAGGCTGCAACGATATTGTGGATATTGTGTCATATATTTTTAAAGATGCTACCTCGATTCGAATCTCGAATGGCGCCAACTGTTTGGCAATGTTATTATTGTAATTCGAAGCGAGCACCTCATAACGGTTTCTTCCTCCCAATTTGCGAACAATAATAAATGCGTCATGCTGGCAAGCAAACATTACATTACCGATGCAATAAATATCAAGCTTCCACTTTCTTACACGTTCGAACAGCTTTGTACTTCCTAGGAGAAGGTATCTTTTCAAGTGGCCTTTTTAAATACAAGACATGCCCAAGAAATTTGGCATCTATATCAGAGAGTCCTATGTCTACGAAACGTTGCGAATCAACAGAGGACCTCAGCAAGACATCGCATAAGAATTTTAATCTGGTTTTTATGTGTTTGAAGGTGCCACGTTTACGGGAATCATTGAAACACCTGACGAAAACGAAAGCATAATTTTATTTTTAGGAGGCCTGTTTTGGTACTTTACCTAATTTTTACGGACCACCCTTCAAATAAAAGACATATCAAATAAAAGACTGGCCACCCTTCGCAGTTGATTTTCGCTTTATACTACCAGCCCAACGGGTTTAAGGAGCTGCGCTTGCTGAGGTTTCTACTTGAAGGGGGGAATGTTATTCTTCCTGTTTCCGATACCGGGAATTAGAAAGTTGAGGGTCAAGTCCATGAAATGCCCTTGGTACAAATGTGCCAATTGCTCTGAGTCATGCGATGACAAACTTGGTTCGACCCAGGTAGTATGTCGAATCGCATTGTCAGCACATGTTCATCGTTGAAAAGACACACGGTGAAATATTCGTCTATTTTAACCGTAAAAAAATATTCCCCCTTGATACGAGATAGATTCTTTCCCCTAGATTTTTCAGTTTTTGTGCGCATGTTCTGGGGAACAGCATGCTATTATTTTGCCCAAATGTCTGCAACAAATTTTTTGCCGAAAATGGTCTCAAAAGAAAAGGTTCGACTCACTGATGTAGAATTCGAGTTCAAATTTGATTAGGTCCGACCTGCCGGCAGGCCGATGCCACGATTACTTGAGAACGGAGTAAGATAGCGACTCGAAATTTTCAGGGTAGGTGGCATGACCAAATACGACGGACAAGTTCGTTAATGGGCATAATAGATCGATAACTTTTGAACGAAAAGAGATAGGGCCTTGCAATTTTCAGGGTAGGTTGCGCATCTGAATGGGATAGTTGAGTTCGTTGTTGGGCATAAACGACTGAACGGTTTCGGAGTTATAACCACCAGAAATATTTTTTTCCGATAACTCAAAAACTACAGACCTGATGGAATTGAAATAATATAATAATGAATAGACATAAAGATGGTGTGACATTTTGTGACGACTATACCACTAGAGAATTTGAAAAAAATTACGAAAAAATATTATGTATACTACGAGTACTTGAGAACGCAAAGATATAACGACTTGCAATTTTCAGGGTAGGTTGCGCATCCGAATGCGACATTTCAGTTCATTCAGTTAATTGGCATAATCGGCCAAACGGTTTTGCAGCTATACTCTTCTCAAATTTTGTTGTTATTTCCTCTATAACTCAAAATATACTAATCGGATCCAATTAAAACTCGGTAATTACTTGTAGAATGCCGACCCACCAATTTCGTAAATATCGTATCCTGTAGTTACTTGAGATGTATTTTTTTTTTCTAAATTATTACATATTCTACGAATTTCAATTCCAATAGAATATAAATGTCAGAATTAAAAACCCTCACATTACTCAAGTGATTAAAATTGTACAAAATGTGTTCATTTCTTATGAAAGCTGAGAAAAAGGTATTTATTGATGCTAAATTTAATTCAAAGTGTGTCCAATAGACCATATAGGTGATTAGATAATAGAACATTCGCGCAAAAGCTCCTGACTTCAGAGATTGAACCAACTTTTCACATCACTATTGTCTCATGACCGGTTTTTCCAACTGAACGATGAACATTTACATATTTTTCGAACTTTATGTCAATAGGTTGACTAAGTCCCAAGAATTTTTTTCGTTTCAATCGAAATGTTGTTGTCATGCGATTCATATAATCTTAGAAATATGGGCAATAACGAAACGTTATGTTTAAAGTTCATATTTTTAAACGAACACATACATTTTTCTGGAAAGATTCCAACTTATGTAGTAATCCTTAAATAACTGCAAATAGGATAATTTTCGTAATTTGAATTGCATATGTTGGAATCACAATATGAGTTAGATATCTATAGATTTCAGTAAGTCGTTGAACACTATGTAACATGAACAAGTGCACTAGAGCCCCTGGTAATACATCGGTGTTTCTAAATTTGTTTTCTTCGACAACATCGAAAAATGTTCATATCAAGAGTGAATCATAAGAAGCTATTTTTTGTACCGAATTTCATTTTGGATCGGTTGCTAGGCAATCAAATTGTAAATGCAATGCAGAGCATCTCAAATACACCATCGACTTAAGGAATAGAAAATCGTGAAATGCTATCTACTTCGACAATGGAAAATTGTCAATATCAAGAAAATTTTAGCATCCAACATTCCACAAACTCCATAAAAATTATTTTCAATCATGGCACATTTACAATAAATAAATGAAATACGTAGGTAGGAAGTTATTTGATAGTTCTTCTTTTCAATTGGTTGGGAACTGCTGTCCAGGCTCTGCTAATGAATAGGTAATTACAAAAATTTAATGCTTGTGGCTTTTACTTGATGCAAATCCATATTAACTCAATGAAAAATTATAAATTTTCATTGAGGTAATTTCATATTTTCATCGATCCAAACCAACAAATTAAATATTTGTTTATTTACTTGTATCTTTTTTTATAATTTTCGTTGTCGTAGAAAAAGTTCAGTATCCAACTTGCACAAAATAACAAGTTTGCAATCGTTTGAATAGGTCTCTTGCATGTCATACGAAATACCATAGGTGTCTGTTTTTCTTTCTAATTCAATATCAGATCATCATGTATGCCCTCATCCACTCTCAAAATTTATAAAATTTGAATATTTCGGTATTGAAATTGGCAATATCAGGAAGAAAATTCAAATGAGGTGAAACGCTTCTGATAGGTTCAATCGTTGCTATGACGGCTGACGTAATCAAAATCTACCCTCGGCGAGACCATCTGCTTTTTACAGCGAAACAAAGAGTGAAACGGACACGAGAAGAGAGAGAAGTAATCTAAATCTACCCTCGGTGAGTCCACCTGCTTCTTACAGCGGAACTAAAAGTGAAACGGACACGGAGAAGAGAGTAAGTGTAGATATGACGGGTGACGTCACGAACGGGCGCCAAGTTTCGATCGTTTGGACAGTTATTATGTGCATCCGAATTTGAATGATCGTTTTCTCGTTGAAAATTGAAATTTTTTACAGCGGTTGAACTTTTTCATTATTCTTATGGATATAATAGTCGATTCCGATAATAAAAAAAATACATCCAAGAGACCTAATGCAATCTTTCAAACTCGATCAAAATTTGCATCATTTTGTGCTTGCTACATAATACATATACTATTATCGATGGTGAATTTGATCAGAATTGTGCAAGATATACCTAGACCCTCAGGCTTGTTTGCACATCTCTACCCACCTGCGATTTCACTGCCAATATTCCTGGAAGCAATTATCTGTTCCATCGAACAAGTTCCAAGAATGCCTCATTACTTGCTATTTCCGTTCCAGGAATATCGTATTCCTCTTTCAGGTATATAGTGGCAACCAACCCTCAATAAATTCAGAATATATAACTCGAGCGGACAATAATGAACAGGGCTATCGCCTAGAAACATACCCAGGGCTGGAGTGCTAATAAGTATTCGAGAGATGACCAATAATGTCCGGTCTGATCCGGATACAACTACCCGTACATTATACAGATTAGGGCCACATGATGCCTTTATTTCAGGAGATAGAGTGACCATCAAAGTTATTTCATTTTCTTTGACCAGTAGGGAGTGGAAAGTACGAAGAAGGTAGGGAATATCCGTTTTTAAACAAGTATACTTTCCCTGATGTTTTTGTCCAATCTTTTAGGATAATGAAATTTTGGAATGAGGCAACGAAAACGATAAGTGACGAATAGGAATGAGATACACTGATATTCACAATAACAGAACTATTCTAGATAAATGCATTATGAATTAAGTATATATAAACACCCGAAATATTGGACAAAATTTGAGCACAACTACACAACCAGAAACCAAACTGAAACACAATTACAAATCCCAACACCCCAAGAATCAATTTCTCGAAAACACGCAATGTACATTGCCATACATTTGTACAAAAATCCACCTGAAGCAATACAGGAAATAAATAGTCTAAAACTATTGAAAAGAAAAATATGTTACCCATGAGAAAAAAAATATTGAATAAATGAATCGCTCGTCTCTGTCGGGTAATCAATTGAATATAATTATTATTATTTAGATATAGTGTTTAGATTGAACTATTTATTCGATGCCAATAAATTATTATAACTATTTAAGTTAACATCTTTTATCGTCATACACCAACCTTCTTTGACGATATTTACCATAATGTTACTGATTATACTCCTTCAGACCCTCTAATGTCAAACCAATGTAATATTGGTGCCCAACATGGGGCCCGTACTCACTACCCTGAGATTTAGGCCGCTCGTACACCAGCACGACGAGACCGCAATGAGACCGCGACGATACTTTTTAACGAGGGATTTGCGTTGCATCGCCGTATCTTTGGTGTGGGCGCGTCTATGACTAACCACGTACCGCGACTTCTAAGCGACACGAAGTCGCGGTCGCGTTGCGGTCTCGTCGTGCTGATGTACGAGCGGCCTAAAAGTGTTATGCTCTACCGACAGAGCTACTATAACAATCCGTATATAATAGATTGCTGGCCTGTTCCCTTATTTCTCGATCACTGAGCTAACTGAGAAGATCAAGACACCGACTGTATTTTTCTTGCCGGACGCCAATAGTTTCATGAACAGTGTGACATGTAGCACCGTCTTGCTGGAACCATCTATCTTCCAAATTGAGCGCATTCCAATATTTCCAATTGGGCCACAAAAAAATTGTCAAAATGGGTCGGTATCGTTCACCATTCACTGTAACTAAATCTCTAACCTCATTTTGGAAAAAAAAATGGTCCAACGATACCACCATGTCATAAATCAGTCCATACAGTTACCTTCAGGGGATGCAAAGACTTTTAGTGAGTCTGTTGTGGATTGTTTTCACACCAAAAACGGCAATTTTGCTTGTTTAGGTGAAATTTTTGGATAATAACCAAATGTCCTTGAGCGAGTATTTAGCCATAATAAATTGCTAGAGTTTTTCTAAACATAAATGACCACTAGTGACTGGTATAACTTCATTACCATGTTTACTACATTGTTGCAAAGTCATATCATTCTTATTGAAAAACCATTTAGCAGATGAAAGCACCTTCAAAAATATTATAAACTTGTATGTACTATTCCTCATGAACACTGACTACTTTCTCAGATCAGTAATTCTACGTCACTGACATTGGCCAGATCGAGCACAAATAATGGACTGTACTTCAACATTCAATATTCCAATGGATGAAAAATCCTTCGACACATAATATCCTCCAATGGTACATTGTCCAAAAAGACGCTGCAATATCCTACATTAATAGGAATTCTACACAGTAAGCACTACTGTCAGACTTTATGCGAAAAAGTCGTCACAAAGTTTGTAATCCGCTTTATAGTGAGTGAGTATACCAGAAACGCAAATCAACCTACGATCACCAAGTTATCTCTTACTTCGGCTCGATAACATCCTTCAAAAATCCGCTAAATGATTTATAAAATTGTGAAGAGAAGAAATCTAGACTTCCTCAAAGCCTCGAATAATGACGATGAAAATTGATGTCAAGAATAGAACCACAGAACATAGATAACCAAAATGTGAGAATCCATGGATCCACATCGATCCGAGAACGAGTGAATTTTCAATGGTATGGAATTTACTCTGTTGAGTACATATAATATACTGTCCAAAAGTCACAAAAACAAAGATGTACATAGATTTAAACCAAATACTTATAAACAGGATGTTAAAAAGCAACTGTGGCAGATTTTAGGAGGTGATGGCTTCACTAAAAATAGAACTAATTCGTATAATTTTTTTTTGAATTCACATCCCTAGCTGACTTATAACCCTTGGAAGGATGAACTGATTTTTCATTTCTCAATTTTTGTCTACCAAACAAAAATACTTAGACGTAGAGATTTTGAAGAGTTGAAGAATTTTTTCAACCCCCTAAAGATGAAACAAACAACCACTTCCATACATTATTCCTCGTGCTGGTACCAACCGACGAAAAAGTGATTTACATTTCAATAATTTCCTCCGAAATTACTGAAGCTACGAAGTAAATACAAGAAATACAAATATTTCATTAGGTATTGAATTTTCTTTCCGAAAATATTTTCACTTTTTAGATTTCACGAATATCTGAGAAGTTATGGAAGGATCTATGGAAGGGGTTGTTTGTTTGTTTCAACTCATGTAAATATCGAAAGGGGTTGAAAATATTTGAGGTACTTGTACCACGTATGTAATAATAACACTTTGTGTCTGCGTATTTTGGTTCTGTAGATGAAAATTGAAAACTAAAAATCAATTTCTTCTTCCAAGGGTAATAACTGACACAGGAGTGTTAATTCGCAAAAGGGAATATAACAAACTAGTTCTATTTTTGGTCGAGGAACAACCCCGTGAAATCTTTGGCAGCTGTTTTTTAACACACTTTTCATATGTTCTTTTATCTATTATTTATTCTTCTCCCTTTGAAGATCCAAATTGTTGTTCCGAGTGTGTGCAATGGAGCAAAACATTTCAGGGACATACAAAGGTTAATATATCTCCAAGATAAAATTTCCATATAATAGGCCAAAGCTTTATACAACTGTGTGTGGAAAAGGAAATGGATATTTGGGATTTCCCTCTAGAAATTAGGAAGTGAGGTTTAATTAACAACAATCAAGAAAGAACGGTAAAGCGTGAAATGGTTTTTAGACTCACTTCAAATACAGAGTCTGTGTTGGTTTTAGAATGAGACCGACCCGTAGGATAATTTCACTTTGCTAGGACTGAATCAATGGAACTTATTTTATAGTTAGATTATAAATAGGAAGCTTTTAATTAACTCAATTTCGTACATGGAAAATAAGATAATATATATATATATTTTCGGTTTAGAACGTTCTTCGACGTTGTCCGATATCTAGACTCCACTGTCTTCGGTCTTCCCATTGGCCTTCACGCAAGCTCCTAATACTCATCGCCTTCTGTATTCCTTGGTTCCATGAAGTTTTAGGTCTTCCCCGTTTTCGTTTGTGGTGTGGAATCCAGTTCATTGCCTGTTTCGGCAGTCTGTAATCAGGCATACGCTGCACATGGTCATACCAAGAGAGCTGCCTTTGTTCTATATCCTTAATTACAGTATCTGGTTGTCCCATAAGCCGTCTAACATCCTCATTTTTTTTATTTTTAGATGATACTTTTCTAAAAAGTTTCTTATGAATTTTGAAGTTGGTTGCATTTGAAATAGATTCATTTGCATATTTTCCTCCAATAATGTGTACAAAAATTGTTTCAATTCGATCAGATCTGTATTTTTTTAGTTATCGAAAAAATAATAATCCAGATGGGCATAACTCCGAAACTGTAGGGCCGATTATGCCCAACAACGAACTCAACGGTCCCATTTGGATGCGCAACCTACCCTGAAAATTACAAGCCCCTATCTCTTTCCGTTCGAAAATTATCGTGGCAATGGCCCAATTCTAAATCTTCTGAAATATCATCCCCAATATTTGCACATGAATTAGTCAATATGCAAATGTCAATTTTTTTTTTCGGTATCAAACAGTCATGTATACGAGTATATTCCCAACTTCATGATTCGGATACTTTTTTTTCGAAAGAATATAATTTCGAAGTACGAATCTAAAAAAAAATTTAATATAAAATTTTTAATTTATAAATTTTTTTTTTGTTACTCCGAAACCACCAGACCGATTTTGTCCAATAACGAATTTAACCGAGATATTTTTCTCCCAAACCTATTCTGATAATTTCAACTGTCTAGCTCATTCCGTTCGAGAGTGATCGTGGTTACGGCCGGCCGGACAGAATGAATTGCGACCACTAATTCTTGAACAGAATTCTAAAATCACAGACATTTAGGCAAATTGATAAGCACTCTGTTCCGAGGAACAAGAGCGCCAAAAAATGTTATATTTCAGAAACTATCATACAGAATTCGCTGAAATTCCGCATAAGTCTACAAGCCGCCATTTTACGATATAGTACAGCTCGATCTGCTTCGTATTTTAGCAATATGTATTGTGAAAATAACATTCCGAAATGAAATATTGTTTCCTCAATATATCAAAAAATACAAATCTGATCAGATTGAAACTTGGTGATTAGATGTAGAATGCCGATGCATAAATTATGGCAAAATTACGTGGGGATCGTATCGCTAGAAAAAAAATTATATTTCAGAAACTATCTGCTGAAATTCTGTGCAAATATTTTAGTCGCCATTTTACGAGTACTGGATTTCAGCTCGATTGGTTTCGTAATTTAGGAATTATTGTGACAATAATTCGTTCTTCTCAAATTTAAAATCTTGTAAATCTCAGCATTGTAACACCACCTCGATGGCCGAGATGGTAGCCTGCTCGCCTGCCGCGCAGGGGATACGGGTTCGATTCCGCGCTGAGTTAGTTCACTATTTTATTTATTAAAAAATATGAATTCATTTGATGTCCAATGCATTATTTCACGTATTAACTCTAAGCAGCTTGAAGATTCATGCAGTATTTCGTCGGGGTTTCTGAGGCGTGAATATACAAAAGAGCATGCGGCCGAAAGCTTCTGACTTCACGGTGATCCTTTTTGGCGCTCTTGTTCCTCGGAACAGAGTGCCTATCAATTTGTCCAAATGCATTTGAAATTTGTAATGTAAAAAATGTTTGAATTTTTTTTCCACTTTACGGAAATGCGATCAATTCAAAACTTCGCATGTGTATAAAGGACATGCCTCTACAAGTTGATGCTAAATTTCAGGTAGATCGAGTGATCGGTTCCGGAAATATTCATAAAAAATTTGTTTAGTAAAAACGGCCATAACTTCGAAACCGCATGGTGGATTTCGCCCGTTAACAAACTCGTCCTTGATATTTACAAATATCAAGGACGAGTTTGTTAACGGGCGAAATCCACCATGCGGTTTCGAAGTTATGGCCGTTTTTACTAAACAAATTTTTTATGAATATTTCCGGAACCGATCACTCGATCTACCTGAAATTTAGCATCAACTTGTAGAGGCATGTCCTTTATACACATGCGAAGTTTTGAATTGATCGCATTTCCGTAAAGTGGAAAAAAAATTCAAACATTTTTTACATTACAAATTTCAAATGCATTTTTTTAAAGATGCAGCTCCATCATTAGAATCCTTTGATGTTATTCTCAACTCTAACAAGCTAATACTTTCGGAGATATGATTTTTCAAAATTTCAATAGTACATCGCACTTCTATGTTTTCACAGAATTCTATCTGTCTGTGTTCTATCTGTGTTCGCTATTCATTCATGTCATCTTATCTACCAATAAGAGACGTCAAATTTATTTCTATTCTAGTTTATTTATATAATTCGTACTTTGAAAATATATTGAGTTAGAAAACAATGTACCGCATCTTGAATTTCTGAATATATACAAGACTGTTTTGATACCAAAAATAATATTGACTCGTTGCATATTGAATAATTTATGTGCAAATATTGGAGATGATGTTTCAGAAGATTTAGAATTGGAGCATTATAATGGTGTAGTTTATGAAGGCAATAAAAAAGAACAATAAAATGAAATCATCAAAAGAAGTTACAGTTCGTTGACAAACCGAGGTTAATATTACCTTTTACTTCCTTAACTAGTGAGACATTTTCCCATATAGGTACAGTATCTTGTATGTTTGTATCAGTATGTTGCTACCAAAAAAATGCTGAAATATTGATCTACACTTGCGTATCAAATATTCTTTCTTGAGTTGAGGTTCATAACACAGAATGAATGTGTTAGTGGTAATAACTATTAAATTATGAAAAGGGAGTTGTATTTTTGTTTAATATATTTTGAACTATTAAAAAAATTTGTTCGTCAGCCTACATCTATTCAAATATCAGGAATAAATGGACAATCTGCTATGATTGTCACCAGCCATGCTCTAGACAATTCGATGATACTTTCCTTAGGTATTTCGAGTTGTGAAAACTATGCACCGAGTGTAACCATTCCACGAGGTTAAATCATTGTAGATTGCGAATTTAATCTTGATTAATTAACTATTATTTGAATTAAATTTCTTTAATAGTGCACTTCTATTACAAGAATCCATTGGTATCATTTCTAACTCTGCGAAACCAATACTTACGGAGATATGTTTAGTCAAAAATTGAACAAGAGCGCCAAAGCTCCTGCCACAGGGCTTTCCCCCTTTTTGGCGCTCTTGTTCCTGGGAACAGAGTGCTTATCAATTTGCCCAAATGTCTGTAATTTTCGAAGTTTTCGATGAAAATGGTCTTAAACGATTTGGTTCGACTCACTGATCAAGAATCTGTGGTCGAAATCTATTCTGTCCGGCCTGTCCGGCCGGCTGGCCGGCCGTAGGCACGATAACTCTCGGATGGAATGAGCTAGACAGTTGAAATTTTCAGAGTAGGTTTGGGAGATAAATATCTTGGCAGAGTTAGTTATTGGGCAAAATCGCGCAGATGGTTTCGGAGTAACAAAAAAAAAATTTTTGTTTTTCATGTCAAATTCCAAATTAAAAATTTTTTTCAATAAGCAGCTTTACCATAAGAATCCATTGATATGATTTTTAACTCTAAGAAGCTAATACTTTCGGAGATATGATTTTTCCAAATTTCAATAATAAATCGTATTTCTACGTTTTCACAGAATGATATAATTATTCTATGCATGAATTGTTATAATGTCAACTTACTTTTCTGAGACATGACATTGTCTAATTCATTTCAGCAATCGTAGAATTATGAGAATTATAATATGATATCATACTTTTTGTTGGTTGATATTTTCATGCCCATGGTCAATCCATATGATGATGGGAATGGTAATGGTAAGTTAATAATATTGTGTTCAGAATATCACCAGTAAAAAGAAAACTGGAATATTGGTGTATTGGAGTGGATTTGAGGAAAGAATATATATTATCGTTCATCATATCATAGAATTGAGGAATCAATATCTCGGATGAGTTCGTTGTTGGGTAGAATTTGTCTATTGGTTTTGGATTGATAATTTTTGGCACTCTTGATGAATTTAAATTCTTCTATGATGTTTGAATTCAATTTCTGCTGAGATGAAGTTCTTTAATAAGAATCCATTGATATAATTCGCTCACTGAGAAACCAATACTTTCGGAGATATAATTTGTCTGTTTGAACAAGAGCGCCAGAAAGCTCCTGTCCACAGAGCTTGAACCAATTTTTTATTAATAATTTTGTCATCTTCTACCCATCTATCAACAGGCTATTGCGATTTGAATGCATTAATTCCTTAGGTTTAAATTGGAATTGACAACAATCAAATCTGAGATATTAATGGCAGTTCGTGATCTCATAAGTCATATCTTACCACAAGACATCGACATTCTTGACCAATATGTCCCAATACCAACTTCAGACGTTACTAAATGACTCAGTAATTTAGATTCCACGATCGATATAACGCTTAAAGTCCCAATTGGGTGACACATCGCTCTCTATAAAGGAGTCAACAGTTTTTAATTATCGACTTCAATGCGCCTCTTCGTTAAATTGATGAGAGAATCAATTCCTGAAATAAGCTCGGGTTCCTCTACACTTTCTAAAATAAGCGACACGAAAAGCTACGTAATTGCCAACGAAATACATCTGCAACAGTTTAACACGCCAACATTCCTTGAGAATAGTAAAATATTTGTATGTGAGATAGTTCTAGACGGAAATGGAACATATTTTATTATGAAGCTGCCAATGGAGAGGAACTGGATGTTTTGATTGACAATGTTGTCTTATTTTTGTCAAAATATCTCGTTTGAATATGTTTGTGTGCTGTCTTGAGCTCTGCCGCTAATGCGGAACCACGTTGATAACTAAGAGGAAGCACGAAGCTAAAACAAATCATATCTCCGAAAGTATTAGTTCCTCCGAGTTCGGAATGATATTAATGGATTCTTATGATTTAACTGCATCACAAAAGAAATTAAATTCAATAAGAGTACCTGAAAATTCAAACCAACCGAGTCTCCGCAATAACGAACTTATCCGAGATATTCATTCCCCAAATCTACTCTGAAAATTATATTATATCAATTAACACTAAGACAATATTGCAGTTTTGTTTTTACTGGATATATTCTGAAACCAATTTGATTATGTATCTTACCAAAGTATGTATTTCTATCATCATATGGATTATCTTCGGTCAGTATATTATAGTATCCGACCGAAACTGGTTTTTCAGCCGAAACCGAAACCGAAACCGAACTTTCGTCCAGGGTCTCAGTTTCGGCCGAAACCGAAACCGAAACCGAAACTTTATATTTCATACTGAAATTTACTGTTTTTTTTTACAATTTTATTTGCATATACATAAGTTAAGCAGTGTTAAATAAAATAAAAAGGCAACTTTTTTGATATCTTTATTTAATATTTTGGTATTACCAAGTTTTAGAAATAATCAGTCGAAGTATACAGGGTAATTCCTAATCAGACGTCAACCTTGGAGAAGGTGTTTGTATGGATAATTTGCTGTTGTTTGAGCTATTTTTATTGATGACCAAAAATCAACAGTTTCCGAGATATTTGAGTTCTGGTATTGATGAAAAAGAATTAGTATGATTTGAAAGGGGATGTAAGAAGCAAATAGTGAAAAATAACGAATTCAATATTTTTTTGTTGCAAATGAGCTCGAAATTTCATTAGAAAATATGTTCATAAATTATGTTCCACCATTCCATAAAGGCAAGCATATGCCGTCTTTCTGATATCTTCAGTTGTTATTTTCCGCCTGAAATTTACTCACGCTGTCTTTTGATACACATTCATCATTTTATATGCCGGACATTCAGAAGTTTGCTTGTAAAAAATCTACTGAAACGAAACTAGTTATGCAATCTAACGAAATCTTTTATAGAATGAAGAAGGAATTTGGCAAGTTTTTAAAATAATTTTGGCATACAAAATTGTGAAATTCGAAATTTGCAGACAAATTGATATTAGAAATTGATTTTTCATTTATTCATATACCACATTTCAAATCATAATAATCCTTTTTCAACCTCTTATACAGCATAGTTTCGATTTTTTCGTACATATCATATCCTTTTCTGATGAAAATAAACCAAAATTATCGTCAAATTTGGTCAACGTAGAAAAAATTGACGAAATATGAACTAAGTTCAGAAATCTTTTAAAAATCACCCGAACTCCAAAAACTGCTGATTTTCGGTTATTAATAAATATGGATTAAACAACAGCTAATGAGACATACTAACTCCTCCTCCAAGTTTCACGTCTTATTCGGAATCACCCTATGTAATCTGATTAATAATCATTAAAGTGAATTCTCATGAATCTCAGTCTTAACAAATTTAGATTACAATAACTTGTACGACAATTATGTATATCTACTTTTAACTCCTGGCCAAGCGACCAGGATAATTCACGAACAATCAAGTTTCGGCCATTTTGGGCTGAAACCGAAACTAAAGCCGAAACTAGATTTCTTGGCCGAAACTGGCCGAAACCGAAACCGAAACCGAACTTTCAGTCGGTCACTAGTATATTATCACCTTAAAAGTATTATATCCTATCATCCTCATAATTCTACGATAGCTGAGGTTATTTCATTGGTCCTTTTGCTTTCAATCATACTTTGTTTTCTAGAACAGGAGGTGTATTTTATATCAAGAATAACGAACCAGAAATAATTTTGACATTTATCTCTCATAGGAAAATAAGATGAAATGTAAGAACACAGATCAAATAATAATTCATAGATATAATAATTAAGTACAGCATTCTGTGGAAACATGGAAGTACGATCTATTATTGCAATTTTGAAAAATGATTTCTCTGAAAGTATTAGCTTGTTAGAGTTGGAATTATATCAATGGATTCTTATGGTGAAATTGCATCTTGAAAAGAATTGAATTGGAAATTTCTAATGTAAAAAAAAAATTTTTTTTTCGTTACTCCGAAACCATTAGGCCGATTTTGATTCACGGATTCTTGATCAGTGAATCAAACCAAATCGTTCAAGATTTTCATCCAAAAATCAGAAAATTACAACATTTGGGTAAATTGATAAGCAATCTGTTCCGAGGAACAAGAGCGTCAAAAATACCCCACATCTAATAGATATGGTATTATTTATTTGGGTTTAAGAGTTTAGTTTATCTTGATATCCATTTTATATTGGACTGTAAACGAAATGGGAATAATAATATCATATACAATTTGAATTGCAAAAATTCGAGAAAAGCACTGACGTGATGTCAGGAGCTTTCGCGCTCATGTGTTATTGTCTATTTGAGCTTCAGACACCCTTACAAAATACTGCATGAACTACCAAGCCGTCTTTTATCGTTAACACGTGAAAAATGCATCAACTGAATTCAAATTTCAAAATAATTAAAATAGTGAACTCACCCACCACGGATTCGAACCCGAATCTCCAGCGTGGCAGGCGAACGCGCTAATACCTCGTCCATCGAGGTGTTATTACAATTCTGAGATTTATTTAATTTGAAATTCCAGAAGGAGTAGATACTATTTCCAAATTTTATTTTCACAATAATTTCTAAATACCGAAGCTCATCAAATAGAAATCCGGTACTCCATTGTGGATAGATTGTGAAATGGCGGCTTGAAGGTTTGTGCAGAATCTCAGTGGAATCTGACATCTGTCAGATATTTTCTTAAATATAAAATTTTTGAAGAACTAATTTTTTTTTCCAGTTTTACGATCCTTACTAAATTTTGCAACAATTTGCGCATCGGCAACCTACAACTAATTGCCGGGTTTCAATTCGATAAGATCCTCATTTTTTGAGTTATTGAGGAAACAATATTTCGGAGAATTATTTTAGAAGAATTTTAGTTTCACAATAATTGCTGCAAAAAAATGTGACTCGAAGGAATTTCAGAGGAATCGGACAGATCCGATATGTATTTTTTAAGTTATGGAGGAAAAAATATTTCATATGGGTATAACTCCGAAACCGCTAGGCCGATTGAGGCCATCAACGAACATAACCGTCGTATACAGATGCGCAACCTACGTTGAGGATTCCTTGTCGCTATCTCTTTCCGTTCGAAAGTTATCGTGGCAACGGACTGCTGGCCGGCAAAAATCGAATTATTGGACCTCGAATTCTATATCAGTGAGTCGAACCTAATCGTTTAAGACCATTTTTGGCAAAAGATTCGAAAATTACAGACATTTGGGTATTTACGCATAGTTTTGATGAATATGAGAATGTGGCACAATTTGGATAAAGACAATATATTAGATCTAATGGAAATACCTGAGATAACAAAGAACCTTAGAACCAACCGAGACAAAATAAATGTTTAAACACCCAAATTGTAGTATTTAAGTTATCATCCTATCTTCGAGAGCTCATTGTAGGGACAACACTCTTCGAAGTCTATCTTTCGGACCACAACGGTTGTTTATCTCTAAACGTCCATTTCACGATATTTTGGAGAATTCATAATTAAATTCCATGATTTATTCTCAAACATTTGGTAATTCTGAAAAGTTCACAGTTCTGAATCCTAAGAAATAAAAAAAATTGGTTCAAGCACTGACGTGAAGTCAGAAGCTTTTGTGCGTATGTTCTCTTGTCCATTCTCCTGTATTGGACACTCTTAATCGAGTATACCATGGTGAATTCTATTGTCTGTTCTCCTGTATTGGACTCTTTTAATCGAATTCACCATGGTAAATTCGATTAAGAGTGTCCAATACAGGAGAATGGACAAGAGAACATACGTGCAAAAGCTTCTGACTTCACGTCAGTGCTTGAACCAATTCTTTTTTCAATGATTTTTTAAAAGATTTTTAGTGCTACGATCCTCACAAAATTTTGCAAGAATTTTCGTGTTGGCATTCTGCAACTGAGAACCATATTTGAATTGGATCGGATATGTATTTTTTGAGTTATTGGGGAAATAACAACCAAATTTCAGATTGATATAACTCCAAAATCATTTAGGCGATTATGCAAGTTAACGAACTTAAATGTCGCATTCAGATGCGTTATCTACCCAGAAAACTGCAAGTCGCTATTTCTTTCCGTTCACAAGGAATCATGAGATACATAATATTTTTTCGTGATTTTTAGAAAAGTTTCTAGTGGTACGGTCGTCACAAAGTTTTACACACGTCTTCATGTCGATATTCTACAACTAGTTACCAAGCTTCAATTAGTCGAGTCTATATTTTTTGAGTTACCGAGGAAATAATATTCCAGATGGGTATAACTCTGAAACCGTTGGGCCGATGACGGCCAACAGCAAACTTAACTCTTCCATTCAGATGTCCAACCTATCCTGAAAATTACAAGTCACTATCTCCTTTCGTTCTAGAGTTGTCGAAGCGACGATCACCCATCCAGCAACTGTACTCACACAAGGCTGCTCGGATCTCCAACAATATAGATCCGATCATGTTCAAACTTGGAACTTGGTAGTATAGTTAGGTTCTGAAGGCTCTCGCAATTTCAGCGATGTCGGACAAACAGTTTCTGATATACAGGGTCTTTCACGAGGAACCTCACCCATATTTATACGGGAAACTGCTGAACGTATTTTCATGAAAATCAGCACTTATAAGTACTTCACGATGCTGATGAAATCTAAAATATTTTCAAGGCATGAGCACCTCCAGTTTACCCGGAAATGACGTCAACTTCCGTTTTTCAAATTAGAACACCATTTTTTTATTGCAGAAATAGATTCCTTAGAAAATTTCAAGTTATTTCGATGTAACATTTTTCAGTTTTGGTTGGAAAATTCTCTCTGAGCGGGAAAATTCGAAAAAAAATCGAAAATAGAGCTCCGCTGAAACAAGAATAACTTCGAGGTTTTTGGATGGAAAATTTTCATTTTTGGGATTTTTCAAGATGTAAGATTGATGTATCCACTTTAACAATCGAAATCGCGATTCATTATACAGGGGGTGTAAAAATCGCTTTCAAAGTTAGGGATGACAAAATCGTGAAAAATCAATTTTTTCAAATTAGAACCCCATTTTTTTATGGCAGATATTGAATCTACGTTAAAAAATAATGTGAGTGTATGCATCACACCCTTGCCCTAAAATGGATATTTTCTGAGTTATTCACAAAAAACTGTTTTTCGTCTTGAATTTTCAGCTATTTCTTTTCCCTTCACGCCAAAAAGATGAAATTATCAGGAACTGTTATTTGAACCATACTGTAGATTTTTCACCTCTTCTTGAAACCGACTTCAAGTTACTATTAGGAGAACCATGGCAAACTCTCGCAGTTATAACTAGAGAAGATGCACAAAGTTCTGACCGTTAATTTCTAGACATTTATTTATACGTCTCAGGAATGCTGCGTGCGTTGCTCTTCTTATTTCATCGGGAGGAAGAGATCTGCAAAAGTGTTTAAAAACCAAATTGAGTTTCAAAACTATGAATTTAAAAATCTAAACAATCCTGAACGCATTTCTGACTCGTTCTATGCAGTCCTCTTTATCAGTCAGGGGAGTTGAGTAGACAATATTTTTATCCCACCCCAAACATAATAGTCTAAAGGAGTTAAATCGGGAGAACGTGGTGGCCAAAGATGTGGACCATTGTTCGCCAACCATCGATCTTCAAATAGCCTGTAGAGGATATTTGACACATTGAGTGAATTGTGTGGAGGCGCGCCATCTTGTTGATACCATAAGTCATTATGGTTCTGTAGGTACTAGCGGCTCAATTATTTGAGTCGATATGTCAGAATATCTATCTCCTAAGGGAGAACATTCTTTAAATAATGCAAACATGTGTAGTGTTCTATCTTACCAGTTAAAGTCCCATCATAAATGTGAACATCGAGAATTGCATTATTTTTGATGGCGCAAAAAACATTGAAACTCCAGGTCTCTTGAAAGTTCCATTGTCTGAAGTGGTGGTTGTTCTCTTCATCCCAGTAATGACTGTTATGCCTATTGAAAGAACCATTCTTTGTGAATTTAGATTCATCTGTCCAAATTATACAGTCCAAAAAGTTTTCATTCTCTTGAAATCGAATCATCATAGCTTCGCAAAACTCTGTTCTCCTGACGAAATCAGTTTCCTTCAAATGCTGTACCCTATTGAATTTATATGGGTGTATTTTATATTTTTTTAATATTCTCCAAACACTCGATTGAGATAATCCCAGATCAATCTCGGCATCTTTGAGAGAATTTTGAGGATTCACACGAAAATATGCAAGAACTGTAATTTCGTTGTTCTCATCTTCTACTACACTTTTTTCTCTGTGTATAGTTTTCTTAACGGAAGATCTGACATTTCTCAAGTTTGTCATGGTTCTGTTAATGGTATCTCTCGTTGGTCTGGGTCGGTCAGGAAACCTCTCAATGAACAGTCGAATCGTTCTATCTACAACTTTATTACATTCTCCATGAAGTAGAATGAGATTTAAATAATCTTCATTGGTAAAATTCGGCATAGTGATCGATTTTATAACTTAATACGAATTATCACCAAATTAATAGTCAACACAAAATGCTACTGAATAAAGAGGAATTTGGCAGATGTAATCAATGATATCTATCATTAAAAAAAAAGAATGTAAAACATGGTAAGTTTTTGCATATGGTTCATAAGGAATTATTTATTTATCACTGGAGAGAAAACCGATGGCCGAAGTGTTGAAATAAAGAGGTTTCCGATACAAATTCGAATCAAAATTCGCCATCTATTTAGGAACAACCTGTAACTTTTTTCTCTTGCATATTAGGGTAGTAAATTCTAAAACATGGTTTAAGTAACAGTTCCTGAAAATTTCATCTTTTTGGCGTGAAGGGAAAAGAAATAGCTGAAAATTCAAGACGAAAAACAGTTTTTTGTGAATAACTCAGAAAATATCCACTTTAGGGCAAGGGTGTGATGCATACACTCACATTATTTTTTAACGTAGATTCAATATCTGCCATAAAAAAATGGGGTTCTAATTTGAAAAAATTGATTTTTCACGATTTTGTCATCCCTAACTTTGAAAGCGATTTTTTCACCCCCTGTTTCATGAATCGCGATTTCGATTTTTAAAGTGGATACATCAATCTTACATCTTGAAAAATCCCCGAAATGAAAATTTTCCATCCAAAAACCTCGAAGTTATTCTTGTTTCAGCGGAGCTCTATTTTCGATTTTTTTTTCGAATTTTGCCGCTCAGAGAGAATTTTCCAACCAAAACTGAAAAATGTTACATCAAAATAACTTGAAATTTTCTAAGGAATCTATTTCTGCAATGAAAAAATGGTTTTCTAATTTGAAAAACGGAAGTTGACGTCATTTCCGGAAAAACCGGAGGTGCTCATGCCTTGAAAATATTTTAGATTTCATCAGCATCGTGAAGTACTTATAAGTGCTGAATTTCATGAAAATACGTTCAGTAGTTTCCCGTATAAATATGGGTGAGGTTCCTCGTGAAAGACCCTGTATAGATTTTTTTTCAATAATTTTTCTATGATTTTTTGGAAATTTTCTAGTGATACGATCCTCACGAAATTTCGCAAGAATTTTTGCGTTGCCATTCTACAACTAATAACCTTGTTTGAATTGGATCGGTTTGTATTTTTCGAGTTATTGAGGAAATAACAACCAAATTTCAGATGGGTATAAGTCCAAAACCGTTATTCCGATTATGCCTATAAACAAACCCAAATAGCTCATTCAGATTCTCAACCTAATCTGAAAATTTCATGTCACTATGTCTTTCCGTTCTTAGGTTATCGGAATTACCCGTTAAACCTTTCCACTTATATATATATATATATATTACTCCGCATGATCCATATTTCTATGTAAATAATATTTTTTAATAATTTTTCAAAAATTTTCTAGCTATACGATACTCTGAGAATTTCAAATCGCTATCTTTTTCCGTTCTCAAGTTATCGTGGCAACGGCCGGCTGGCCAGACTGAAAAAAATTTGACCTCGAATTCTTGATCAGGGAGTCGAACCCAATCGAGACCATATTCGGCGAAAAATTCGAAAATTACAGACAAGTACACACATTTTCTTCACTTCATAATAATATGTGTATCATTTTTCGAAAGCTCTGGAAGACATAGATATACCCAGCTAGAGTGTATAACGAAAGAAATCGGGAGTAAGAGCTGCCCTAAACCCTACGTCTGGTATGCCCCTTACGATGGCGGGCATATCGACACCTCAAAATCCGAAGAACACAAAGTAGGTACACTTCATGTTCACTCACGGCAATTCTGTTTTATTTCTGTACCAGCAACGTGACGAACGTCCCCGAATAGAATTGTGGAGTATTGTGGAAGAAAAGTTTAAAATAGTGCCGACGATTCTGTGTTCACTATTTTCGTTCGACAGGTGTGGCAGCCATGCGGCGTATCTTATTGAACTTCGCGGTCGAGGGGCAGGGCGCCCAACACAACAGAATGAAATGACCCAATTTGTATCGGACTCTGCGAAAATCGCCAAGTTATGCGGTTTTCCCACTGTAACATCCGGCATGTTCGCGTTGCTCGTTAAGCCCTGTATAGATCACCACAGTTCATATTCGCGCAACAAAGTGGAAAGTTGGTAGGTCGTTATTTTCCCCAGGATGAGGCAGCGCCTGAAGTTATGGTAGAAGTATTCCGATATGTTAATCCCAAGTTGACGGCGCGGTTCTCAACTTTTTCGAAATTAATTAACACTGTTGGGATTATCGTTGGAGCAGATCGATTGCACATTCCGGCAATATCTCAACTATTCGGTAACGCTAAAAGGTACGGCTTAATAAACAGTTAGTTTACAGTTTATAGTTGAATATATTGACGCGAACAAATACATATATATATATATGTAACCCACCATGAATAGGGCTTCACACGAGACGACAGTATAAAAAATCTCGTCTCGGTCTCGTGAATTCCCAAAAAATTAAATGTCGTTTAAGTGTCGGCCTCGTTTCGTTATCACTCATCTCAACTCGTCTCGCTTAATTCTGAATTACGATAATAAATATTATAACATATAAACGAAATGGTAGATATCAATGAATAATTTTGTGAAGCTATATTTATTACGCTCTGTTACAAAAATATTTGTACATAATTTTTTAAATTTTAACAATGTTAATTTCATCTTTTAAATTACTCGATGACCAAGAATTCAAACATAATCACGCTTGCATCACATCATCTTTTAATGATGTACGTGTTTTTGCCATGATCGTACCTACTGTGGAAAATAATCTTCCAACAGGTACTGATGTAGCTATTAATAAATCATCGGCCATCTTGGAAAGTGAGAAAGTAAGTGTTCAAAATCGGGGTGGTCAGATTTTGTCATAATTTTTAAGCAGGTGACTGTTTCAGAGGATTGAGTTGGAAAAATTGTTAAAACCAATTTATTTACATATACACATTGTTAAAACAAAAATGAGAGGCATGAGCATACATACACTCTAAGAAATTTTACAACACCGGCCAACACCCGCTAACACCGGCCTGATTTCCTTAGAGGTCCTGATCTTTACAGTGTTATTTCGTACCATCCGAAATAACACCGACTTTCAGGTGTATTTTCTGCCATAATAAGTAATCAGCTTTCATACCACACCGATTGAGATTTATCATTCGGATGAGTGTGAGGTAGCACTAGATCAATGGGGTTTAGCACTAGTTCGATGTGAATTTGCACACCGTAGTGCATTTAGCACTGGTTTAGTGTGGTTTAACTTTAGTGCAGTGTGAATTTGCACTGACCTAGTGCTTGTGCAATATCTTGTTCAGTGTGATTTAACACCGAATCAGATGCGTTTTAAACCCTCGGGGTGTAGGTATTATTTAGTTGAAATTTACACCATTTTCGGTGTTTTATATGATATTGTTCGTTTTATAATTTAAAACTCAATATCATATAAATCACCGAAAGGCTATGAAAAGGGTACAGGTATTGAAAAAAACTCTTTAGTACATAAGAATTTATTATTTCAAAGATTATTTAATAGACAGTTTAATAATTTTATATATAATTTGTGAAAATACAATAAACAATAAATTTTTATAGAAATATTTAGTGATTACTGAAGCTTAAAGAGATAATCAAAACTGTCGACAAACAATCGAACTTTTGAGGCAGCACTTTCTGGTCCAACACGACACAAAATTCTTCCAGATCAGGTGTCAATGATATAGCGCTGGCAGTTTTTCTCAATTTCGCCAATTGTTTCTTCTGATGGTGAGGGTTACTGAAATTAAAACATTTATATATTAATCATATATAATCATACAATTCAAATTGGTGCCTACAAAATAATGTGAAGCTGGCAGGTCTTTATATAATTGAAAGTTGTAACTCTTCAACGTGCTTAGGACCGATAATTGACTATCAACGCTGGTTTTATTCGAAATAGATATCAAGAATTCACTCTTATCTGAAATAAAATATCCCGGAGAATAGGTTTTTGCGACAGTGTGATATACAATTAAGATACGCAATATTCTGAAAAAAATATGTTCCCTTAGACTACCTACTACAAAAAACACTCACCTGCAAGTGCTTCTTAATAAATCTTATTGATAGTTCACAAAAGGTTAGATGAATCAGCCCCATTTGTTTGAAGAACATTACGAAAATAAATTTCAATAAAGAAACTGTAATAACATTAATAATAAATATGAAATTTCATCTAATTCAAATTTTCAAATAAAGAAAATTGAGTGAAATATTTTTCACTGTCAAATGTAAAATTTCAAAGTCGGCGATGGACGAATTTGCAAATCCAATCGACCAACCAACACAAATATCTCATCAAAATTTTCGGGAAAAATTGATGAAATGAGGATACCCAATTACGTAGGCAGCCAAAAAAATTAAATTGAACATTCATATGTACTCACTTGCAAACAGTATTATTTCCAAACTTCCTTCGACGGCCAAAACAAATTTCTCATTATTCTCATAAGTCATAACGAATCTTCTTGATGCACTTCGTTTTTCCATATTCTCACTTCATAATGCATAATGAACCAACTTATCGTCTCCAAGGCACAAAATCAACCCGATACAACACACTGTATACAGTTTGTTGTATCGGGTTGATTTTGTGCCTATTGAACAAATCGCTACTCATTGCACCATTCCATAAAAAAATCGTCTCAAGTGCACAAAATTGGAAACTTCGATCACATTGTTGCCGGATATAATTATATTCTGATATTTTAAAAACAATCCTTTGGTTTCGCAAATATCCATTTTCCAAAATTCGATGTTTCCAATTTTGTGCACTTGAGACGATTTTTTTATGGAATGGTGCAATGAGTAGCGATTTGTTCAAACCTGCAATGTAAAATTATATCATACTGCATACTCACTTTGAAGTCATTTTCTATCAGACTATTCATGATATACTTACCACAACAATCCATATGTTTATTTTTCGTGACAAAATATATCTCTTGATTGATAGGTAACTACAAATATTCAACTATTGTTGTACTACGAAATCATTAAATAGCAGAAAATAAATTTGTGAATCATTGAGAGCGTGGAGGAATTGATTTTCATAGTCAAGAAAGGGATACAGTGATATTTCCATTATTGATTCGAGTGTTCCGAAATAACATCAATATTGTTTGTGAGAATTCCCCATGGAAGGGCAGATTCTTCCTGTCATCTTATAATTATTAATTCTTCACCACTATCGGCGATTTCTTTATATTTAAAAGACTCAGCAGGGATATCTGTCTTTCGATAAAGAATACTTGGCAACTATGTAGCAATGAATAAGTTGACGAAATAAAGTATAACGTTCCTTTGATATTCCTGGTGCGAATTTGGATAGTTTGTTGGTCGAAAAGCACTTGTTGGTACTTTCGATGATTTCACATGTTTCAAAAGTTATACTTGGATATACATAAAGTTGATAACTGAGTGTAAAGTTTGGTAATCGGATTAAATCTCTGAAATCGTTCTTTCACATTTCACATTGCAGTGCTCATTTTCACCCAAGATATCCCCTATCTGACTTTTGTATGAAGAATTGGCATTAAAACTTATGGGAAACTGTGAAATTTCAAATAAATTTTATTAATTCTTGATACTGGATCTGTTTGTGAAATTTTCTGTCATAAATTACACTACTGAACACAATATGATCATAATATCGAAAATATTGATAGGAATGTGACATTCTAGTGGTAAATTGCATCGACAATATTCTTGATAGTATGAAATCAACATTCACACTGAGATTATTTTAGAGTGTATAAGTTCAAATGGTGAAGAAGTAATCACAAAAAAAAACACAACGTTTACAGTGATGAAGAGCAATGAACAATTATCAAAATATGAGAAGGGCGATTCCACCAGAAAAACAGAAGGCTTACAATGATGATCTATTTGAAAATGTAATTGCTTGAGAGTACTAAAGAAAAGAAAATATATGCATGTATGTATGAAGAGTAGACTAGCGCGGTGCACCAACAATCAGCTTTCATGAAACTGAAAATGATAGTTGAACTTGAAATTAAATTGATGATTTAATTTCAGAAAAGCAGTTACATACAAAAGCTTGAATCTGTTGAGTGCACGTCGCCATTTCATACAAGTATTAAACTGATAAGAGACGAAACTGAATCTGAACGTTAACATTTAGGCCGCTCGTATACCAGCACGACGAGACCGCAACGCGACCGCGACGATACTTTTTAACGAGGGATTTGCGTCGCATCGCCGTATCTTTGGTGTGGGAGCTTCTATCACTAACCAGGTACCGCGACTTCTAAGCGACACGAAGTAGCGGTCGCGTTGCGGTCTCGTCGTGCTGGTATACGAGCGGCCTAATTTTCAGAATTACATTCTTGTGAAATTAAATGAATGAGCACAAAGGAAATACTGAGATAATTATCAAATGACAAATATGATCTTAAGTAACGGTAATGAGATGATGGAACTTGTGAGAAAAACTAAAATGGCGAAAGTCCAGTGCAACCGGTCGTGAAAACGAACTAGTTAAGATTAATATAAAAACTGTTGAAAAGAGCAGACTTTGTGATATTTTATATCGAACAAACCATTGACTATTATATCTAGACAATAAAAGAGTTGACTTAATTTTACAGCTGATGCTATTCAATACGAGTTGATATATTTTGAGAAGATCAATAATTCCATCGTAATATAGAAAACCATGTTGTATGCACAAAATCCAATTATGAGATATTAGAATTAATTCAGACACATGTGGATGATTGAAAGACCGATTTCAGCCATCAGCATCTCACTCGGAACATGTGCGCTTCCGAATTACAATTTGCGTATTGCGAATTTTGAGAACAATTAAATTAACATTGAGAGCTGCAAATTACCTGTGTTTTCAGGACACTGATTGTATGAACGCTAGAGAGAAGGTTATTCGTAAAGAATCAAAATCACAAGTCAATTTCGTAGTTGACCGGGGGTCGAATTAAAATTCACCTCGGCGCAGGTTTCTTGAAAAATGCATACACCTGTTCGAGATTAAACAGTTTGAAGGCGCTAAATTCAAAAAAAGTATAGAGCGGAAAGATAGTGTGCAGACTTGTTTACTGGTAGAAGTACCACTATGTAGGTTGAATTCAGGACTTCTATGGAGCTTGAAATTGGGGGAAGCTCAATTTTAAGCAGTAAGTAAGTAAGAGAGTAAGAACTTTTCAAAATAAAATTTTGATTCCTATTTGCTCTTTCTAACAGCAAATGTTCTTCATACCCAGCTTTCCAATGTTTCGAAGGTTCTGTTGATGTTTAAAAGAGGCTATCGAGTTCGATACATTTTTTAAGAGATTGGACAAATTGGAATTGTTTTCAATGAATACCTTCCCAGCGGGTAGATCATTGAGGGTGATGTTCTAGGCGTATTCCTCATATCACTTTTCGAATCATCGTATAGCTTCCTTTTTCATTTCTTTATCAGTTTTATTATATGTACTTGCAGTGAAATTCTTGCAGGTGGCTCTGCTAGCTTAATATTAAGTTAGCAGAGCAACCCCATATAAACAAAACTAAGCGCGCGCCAAATTTTTTTCTTTCACGACAGATTCTCGACAGGTTTCATTTAAATTCTTGCCGGTGGTTCTGATTCTTTTTTTTTTCACGAAATAATATGGAATAAAAATATTCCATCTGTCGGGATTTTCCCTTGAACTACTAGACAAAATTCGCGAATGCATCTCAATGAGCTGGTACTCGGAGGTTGAATTGAAATCGCATAATGTGTAATTCAAACTTATTGAAAATACTTAGTTCAATCATTAAAAGAAGATAAATAAGTAGAATTGTGGGAGTTATAATAAAGTATATTTAGGAATTAGGGTGTAAGAGCTTATGGATAATGGACATAACCAAAGTAACTGATATGATGAGAATTAGAATTATTCAAAATTCAAACCTCGGAATTCATAAATTGACTTAACTTGGGGAAGTTCGAAACAAATTCCAACAAATAAAACACCCACAAATATTATTAAATTGTTTATTTCCGTGTTCTCTCTCCCAAACTCTGAAAAATATCTATTAAATAAAAATTTATTATTTTGTGAATTGCTTCTGCGTAAGAAACACAAGATGATGTTTTTAAGAATCTAACAATGGCGCCTAACAAACAATAACGAAACAGCATTAACGATGAAACAACTATTTCGTAACGTTTCGGAGTCTAAATCAGACTCCGTCGTCAGACACTTAACGAAAATTTTCAACATTATTTTTTGTTGATATAGCTATTCTGAAATTCCAGTAGCCTGAATAGCCGAATTTAGCCGATATATTTATGTCTAAAATATACCCTGAATTTTTACAGTCACTAATTCATTTTGTTCTGGAGTTTAATAATTATAATAATAATAAAAAATTGGTTCGAGCCCTGTGGACAGGAGCTTTCTGGCGCTCTTGTTCAAATAGACAAATTATATCTCCGAAAGTATTGGTTTCTCAGAGTTAGGAATTATATCAATTTAGTTTGGAATTTGTAAGTTGAAACAAAAAATTTTTCGTAACTCCGAATCCATCTGGCCTATATTGCCCAATAGCAAAATTAACCGAGATATTTATCTCCCTAACCTACTCTGAAAATTTCAACTGCCTAGCTCATTCCGTTCGACAGTAATTGTAGAATCAAAATTTAAAAATTTTCAAAATTTTTTTTTTCTTCACTTTACGGTAACCCGATCAATACAAAACTTCACATGCATCTAAAGGTCATGATTCTACATTCTGATGCTGAATTTCAGATAGATCGAGTGATCGGTTTCGGAAATATTCATAACAAATGTGTTTACTAAAAACGGCCATAACTCCAAAACCGCTTGATGGATTTCGCTCGTTAACGAACTCGTCCGAGATATTTACGCTCCATACCTACCCTGCAAATTTCAATCCTCTCACTCCTTTCGTTCGAGAGTAATCGTGTTAACGGACGGACAGGCCGGACAGAATCGATTTCGACCACGGATTCTTGATCAGTGAGTCGAACCAAATCGTTTGATACCATTTTCAGCCAAAAATTCGAAAATTACAGACAGTTGGGTAAATTGATAAGCACTCTGTTCCGAGGAACAAGAGCGCCAAAAATACTGGGCTCGATACAAAGAATATGCCATTCACGAACTCAGGGTGGCAGGGGTTTGCAAAGTTTGGAATACCTACATTATAAACAAAGGTTGGGAATGACAATAAGGATGAGGCAGAGAGATCAAACAGGCACAGTGGAGGGCACAACTCGAAGATCACATGAGTAAAAATCTGCACTTCATATATTTCAGGAGTTTGAAAGATGAGTGCCTGTGGGAAGAATTATCTTTCATCTTTTCGAAGTCGGCTGGACTCAAGTCAGAAACGGAGGGATTTTTGATGACGTGTCGAGATGGGGTGATATATACAAGATAGTTTAAAAAGAACATCAAGAGAGTGGACACCCCAAAAACGTGCCATAGCCAGGAAAACTGTTATGCACATCCTGTCTGCTTGCAGAGTCCATGCTCCATCAGGATATGTAGAAATACACAATGTGGCACTCCGAATTCTCTGCTTCCATCTGAGAGAAGTTTATGGTATAGGCAACGAACCAGTGCTACCATATGCACCTCTGGAGATTGAAGGAGTTGTGGAAAATAACACAGCTCGCATCTACTTGAACTATGCTACTCCAACAACTTGGTAGATCCACGCCATAAAGCCAGATATAGTCCTGCAGGACAATGAGCTCAAGGAATTGTTTGATGTCCAATTTTCCTTCCCTGCGAAAGTAATGTGGTGATGAAAGAAGATCAGAAGAGGGAAAAATACAAGGATTTAACATTCGAACTGAGGACCCTGTTTCCAAGGCATAATGTCAGGATGGTCGTTATCATCACAGGATGCCTATAGGCGGAATGAAAACGAACTATGTGACAGAATAGCTGATTATTCCGGCCTGTAAATCCCTGCCAAAGGTTTTGGCGCACAGACTGCAGAATGCAGTGTTGCTCGGATCTATTTGAATCATCAAGTCCCATCAACTGTGAAGGCCGCTTGCAGCTCATCTCTTTCGTTAAGAAACGCTGTAAGGGTAGGACGTACTCCAAGGGATGTGTGAGAGTTTTTTTAGTGAGTAACCAAACAACAACTGGAGTCTCATATCCTTGAGAAAGTGGACCCTCTCAGGGTAATACCATACGAGGTTTCTCTTCGCAAGGAGAAAAAAAAATAATATAGTACCTAAGGAGGGACGGCCAGACATATTTAAGTTCGACCTCGGATTCTTCAAAGTGAAAGGAAACAAAAGACATTTGGGTATCAAGATAGGCGCTCAGGGGGGTAAGGTCGTCGAAAATATCGAACCAAAGATCAATAGATATAAGTAGTCCAGAATAGGGCATCCTCAAAAGGAAATAATGAGACTTCGGCTAAACTTTTCAGCGTTCCTTGTCATTTCCATACTTCAAATCTGGCGAACGACCCTTGCTAGCACTCAACCTGTCATCCTTTTGATTTTATCCCCGTGGAAAGACGACACCATTAGCCTGTTTATGGAAGCGAAGATCTAAGAAATAAATAATTCGGTAAAGGCCCGGCCATATCCTGTTTTCCGCAGCATAACGGCGGGTTTTAGGAAGCACCTAGAGATCGCGTCGCGTCCCAAACAGGCGGCGACGGCGGGCGTCGAAAATAAAGCCGAATCAAAGTTGCGGGTGTTTGTTGCGGTGATTCGCGGGACGGCAAAGGTTGAAACTTCCGACGCTCTCTTCACTTGGCCGGTTACCAAGAGATTACACCGCGAATCGATCATTGGGCTGGCGTGTAAATGGTAACTCGAATTACGTGTCCTATATTACGAGCTCGTTGCAGGATTCGCGATTTTCTCAGAGTGTTTGATGGTTTGGAAGGAATTAGAAGTTTGAAACATGAACCGTGAACATTTCGGAGAAGTTTATGAGTTGTTCGCGCTGCTCGGTTGCTTTGGTAACATTGTAAGAGTATTTTAGACTGTATAATACTGTGTTGAAGAGATTTGAGAGTCCTCAGTTGACGTGGAGAGCTTAAGCATGCTAGTTCATTTAATCATTTATTTATTTGTTTATTTATTTGTTTACACGGACATGCCAGTTTACATTCTAGTAGAATAATAATAATAACAAAAAAATTGGTTCACGCCCTGTGGAAAGGAGCTTTCTGGCGCTCTAGTTCAAAAAGACAAATTATATCTCCGAAAGTATTGGTTTCTCAGAGCTGAGAATTATATCAATGTATTCTTATGATAGAACTGCATCATAAAGGAAATCCAATTCAAATAATAGTTTATTAATCAAGATTAAATCAGCAGTCTGAGAATGAGAACTGCACCATGGAAGAAATCAAATTAAAATAGATGAAATGAAGTTGACTCTCTCTCATAGAACAGAATGACATGTACGAGGTTGAACACAGAGCATATAATAAAGCTTAGATAGAATAATTATAGCATTCTGTGAAGCCATAGAAGTACGATTCATTATTGAAATTTCCAAAAATAATATCTCCGAAAGTATTAGCTTGTTGGAGTTAGAAATGATATCAATGGATTTTTCTGGTGAAACTGCATCTTAAATAAAAATTTAATTTGAAATTTGTTGCTTAAAAAAAAATTTTTTTTTCGCTACTCCGAAACCATCTGGCATATTTTGCCCAAGAACGAACTTAACCGAGATATTCATCTCCCTAACCTACTCTGAAAATTTAAACTGCCTAGCTCATTGCGTTCGAGAGTTATTGTAGAGAAAAAATTTTAAATTTTCAATTTTTTTTTTGACACTTTGCGGTAACCTGGTCAATACAAAACTCCACATGCGTATAAAGGTCATGATTCTTCAATTTGACGCTAAATTTCAGATAGATCGAGTGATCGGTTTCGGAAATATTCATAAAAATTGTTTTTACTAAAATCGGCCATAACTCCGAAACCGCTTGATGGATTTGGCCCATTAACGAACTTGTCCGAGATATTTACGCTGCAAACCCACCTTGCAAATTTAAATCCTCTAACTCCTTTCGTTCGAGAGTTATCGTGCCTACGGCCGGCCGGACCGGCCGGACTGGCCGGACAGAATCGATTTCGACCTCGGATTCTTGATCAGTGAGTCGAACCAGATCGTTTGAGACCATTTCCAGCCAAAAATTCGAAAATTACAGACATTTGGGTAAATTGATAAGCACTCTGTTCCGAGGAACTAGAGCGCCAAAAAGATATTGACCTATAAAGGGGAATAAGGATTCGACACCTCGAAGGAAAAGAAACATACAAACTCCTTGGGATGAAACAACGAGGTGCACTGGAGACAACCCAAATCAAGGATGCCTTAACAGCTAGCTACAAAAACAAGATTCGAGATATATGGAAATCACAGGTGCCCGGGAAAAATAAAGTATCTGCTACGAACACCATGGCAGTTTCGATAATCACCTACTCATACGGAATAGTTAACTGGACAGTGAATTAAATACTCGAAGTACACATAACCACTCGTGAAGTCATGAACTTGAATCGTAGCCTGACTGATCGATTCAAAGGATATACCTTCCACGAACGCAGATAGACAGAGGTTTGCAAACTTTGGAATACCAACACCATCAACAAACGTTGGAAATGGCAATAAGGATATTGAGAAGCGAAGACCCGCTTCGGAAAATGGTGGCTTATCATGAAATAAGGAACCAAGGAGCTTTCCTATTTAGGGCTGGTCAGAGAGCTTTGGAGAAGCTCAGTATAACTGGCATATCCATCGATCATGAGCTAGCAGGAACACCTATCACGCCAACAGAGCAAAGACAATTTGGCAGAGAGATAAGACAGGCACAACTGAAGACAAGACTCGAAGATCACATGAGTAAACACCTGCACTCCATATTTTTAAGGAGTTTGAAAGATCACCTTTTTGAAGTCCGCTGGGCTCGAGTCGGAAACGGAGGAATTTGTTATGGCTTGTCAAGATGGGGTGATAAATACAAAATGGAATAAAAATAACATCATGAAAGTGGACACATCAACAACATGCAGAGCATGCCAAAGCCAGCAGAAAACTGTTATGCACATTCTGTCTGCTTGCAGAGTCCATGCTCCAACCGGATATGTGGAAAGACACAATGCAGCACTTCGAATTCTCTACTTCCATCTGAGAGAGGTTTATGGTATAGACAATCAACCAGTGCTCCCATATGTGCCTCTGGAGATCGAAGCAGTTGTTGAAAATGACAGAGCTCGCATCTACTGGAACTGTGCGATTCCAACAACTCTGCAGATCCACGCCATAAAGCCAGATATACTCTTGCTTGACAAAGAACTGAAGGAATTGTTTGTCGTCGAATTTTCCTCCCCCGCAGAAAATAATGTGGTGATGAAAGAAGAACAGAAAAGGGAAAATACAAGGATTTAATGTTCGAACTGGGGATCCTGTATCCAGGGCATAAGGTTTGAATGGTCGTACTAATCACAGGATGCCTAGGCGGAATGAGAGCGAATTAAGTGACCGAATTGAAGATTATTCCGGCCTGCAAATCTCTGGCCGAGGATTTAGCGCACATAATGCAGAAAGCGGTGTTGCTTGGATCACTTCGAGTCATCAGGTCCCATCTACTATGAAGGCCCCTTGCAGCTCATCTCTTTTGTTAAGGGGCGCTGTAAGGGCACGACGAAGAACTACTCCAAGGAACGTGCGAGAGGTTTTTTAGTGAGTAACCAATCAACATCTGGAGGCTCACACTCCTGAGATAAGCGGACCCCGTCAGGGCGGGCCTATGAAAGGTTATTACTCTCGAGCGGAAAAAAAATCATAAGTAAAAAAAGAAATATGAAAATTCAACAATGAATCAGTAATAATATACAATGATACAAAGCGAAATAACATGTGTGAAAATACAAAAAAATATAAAATAGAAAATCATTATTAATGATCAATTATCAGATTAAGATCTCTAATTCGAAGTGCGTTTGAGTAAAAAAATTGATACTGAAAATAAATCTATTTCACAAGCATTTGCTGACCGCTGTGGTCTATCGAGTGGGTTGTTCACTGTATAATTAGTGGGATTGAATCTTATATAAAAAGTTTCCCTGCATCTCAACAATGCAGGCCTGCAATTATTTCCTATTTTTTCTAAGAGATATTTACAATCAGTGTATTTTAAAATGGGTTCAAGCCCTGTGGACAGGAGCTTTCTGGCGCTCTAGTTCAAACAGACAAATTATATCTCCGAAAGTATTGGTTTCTCAGAATTGGGAATTATATCAATGTATTCATATGATAGAACTGCATCATAAAGGAAATTTAATTCAAATAATAGTTCATTTATCAAGATTAAATGAGCAATCTGAGAATGAGAACTGCACCATGGAAGAAATCAAATTAAATCTGCCCAATTTTGCCCAATAACGAACTTAACCGAGATATTAATCTCCCTAACCTACTCTGAAAATTTCAACTACCTAGCTCATTCCGTTCGAGAGTTATTGTAGAAAAACTTTTTTTCAATTTTCAATTTTTTTTTTGACCTTCGCGGAAATCTGGTATACAAAACATCACATGCGTATAAAGGTCATGATTCTACAATCTGATGCTAAATTTCAGATAGATCGAGTGAACGGTTTCGGAAATATTCATAAAAAATATTTTTACTAAAATCGGCCATAACTCCGAAACCGCTTGATGGATTTCGCCCATTAACGAACTCGTCCGAGATATTTACGCTCCAAACCCACTTTGCAAATTTCAATCCGCTAACTCCTTTCGTTCGAGAGTTATCGTGCCTACGGCCGGCCGGCCGGCCGGACAGAATCGATTTAGACCTCGGATTCTTGATCAGTGAGTCGAATCAAATCGTTTGAGACCATTTTCAGCCAAAAATTCCAAAATTACTGACATTTGGGCAAATTGATAAGCACTCTGTTCCGAGAAACTAAAGCGCCAAAAAAACAAGTTTCGTATGACAATTGCCCAAAACAGGTTTAAAGTACCTACAAATAGTAGATATTCCATAAAACATGTAGAAAAGAAGAGAAGTAATTATGAAAAATTACCTTGTAATCGATCAAAAATTTCCTGATCTACGTTCACCAAATTTTCAATATTTACGTAATATTTTCATAAATTTTTGGGTGAGGTACACGTTGCATCGCTAAAATAAGAGTATTTCAACCCCAATATTTTTGAAGTTATAATATATTCCCTTCCGTCAGTCCCGTCATAAATTAAGAGAACTGAGCATTCTATGTCTATGGATGAAAAGCAGTCTCACTACTCTCAGATCTCTTACTTCATGTTCCGTTCCGAAATGTAAGACTTTTCTGAGAAAAACTAATTTCGGAGCAAACAACTGAGATTTTCCTCACTTCGCTCACATTTCGAAATACACTTTATTCTCATTATTCTTCGATTGATTAGATAATGTCATGTCTCAGGAAAATAAGTTGACATTATGACAATTCATACATAGAATAATTGTATCATTCTGTGAAAACGTAGAAATACGATTTATTATTGAAATTTTGAAAAATCATATCTCCGAAAGTATTAGCTTGTTAGAGTTAAAAATGATATCATTGGATTTTTATGGTAAAACTGCTTATTGAAAAAAATTTAATTTGGAATTTGTTTTGTAAAAAAATTTTTTTTTTGTTACTCCGAAACCGTCTGTCCGATTTTGCCCAATAACTAACTTAGCCGAGATATTTCTCTCCCAAACCTACTCTGAAAATTTCAACTGTCTAGCTCATTCCGTTCGAGAGTTATCGTGCCTACGGCCGGCGGACCGGCCGGACAGAATGAATTTCGACCACGGATTCTCGATCAGTGAGTCGAACCAAATCGTTTAAGACCATTTTCATCGAAAAATTCGAAAATTACAGACATTTGGGCAAATTGATAAGCACTCAGTTCCGAGGAACTAGAGCGCCAAAAATGAACATAATATCGAAGTTCATTCTTCTCATGTTTAACGATCTTAGTTCAGTTATAGTTTGGACGATTTCATCAATATATTCCTCTTGTTTCTAACACGTCCTGAAATTAATGACTCAAATGAACAATTTTGTTTGATCTACACTTGTTTATTGACGCGTTCAAGCAGATACTTCATCATACTGGATTCTTAACAATTAATGATCTTCTTATACATTGCAGTCGATGACCTGGATATACAGGGTTATAGGATAAGTCGTACTGATTATTGTAAGACGTTATTACTCAGGTCATATCTGATGGATTTGGTCTCATAACATGTTCTCCGAAATATCACGTTATTGAGATATTGAATTTGGATTTTTTTTTAAATCCCTCATTTTCTGGCTTTTTCATCGAATTTTTCTAGGATTTGAGCTCCTAGGGTCCGTTTTTTTGATGTATCTAGTTAGGGGGGATGTCATTTAATAAAAAATATCAACAAAAACTGCACCTACTGTGATGTATACTCGGGTGGTTCGCCTTAATCTTGCATGCCGAAGGGGTACAAGTGAAACCCTTACTCTCGGAGGTGATAGGTTCAATAATCGTTACATAGAATGTCAACAAAGTATCGCTGAACTTGCGTCGAATCGATGACACATTGTCTGGGTACTGAAGACTGTAGACTGGCCGCTACCATTTGGAGACGGTGTATATATTTACCATTCAAGGTAGCGTTTATAAACATCTTGATCAACAATCGAAAGATACATATCATTTATATAAACAATTATACAAACAATCCTTGTGGATTTATTAACTCAATGGCATGACTAATATGACATGTCATAGGGCCAATTGGGCCACTACACTACTACTAACAGCTTAAAAGTACCGCTTGATAAAGGTTAGAATTGAAGAATTTTCAACGAAATGTTTTTAACTTTGCAGCGCTTTTCTTAAAAAAAATATGGAGGTTATTCTGCAGATGCTTTTAAAAACTTACTCGTTGTCTCTTCAGCTGTTCAAAAAGATATAACACTTGCTATTAAATAGGCAAAACATTGACCAAATCACAGTTAAGGTAGTAGAGAATTTCTTTATTGCGCGTATGTTCTGGGGAAAATCGCGTTATCATTTTGCCCAAATGTCTGTAACTTTCGAATTTTTTGACTAAAATGGTCTCAAACGATTTAGTTCGACTCCCCAATGAAGAATTCGAGATCAAATTTGATTCTGTCCGGCCGACCGTCCGGCCGTTGCCACGATAACTTGGGAACGAAAAAAGCTAGCGACTTGAAATTTTCAGGGTGGGAGGCGCATCCCAATACGACGGACAAGTTCGTTAATGGGCATAATCGGCCATAATTTTGTTTTCAACCAATATAAATCCGATCGAATTGAAACTTGTTGAGTAGTTGTATAATATGAACCAAAGCACGTTTGTGAACTTTTGTGCGAATCGTATGGCTAGAAAATTATTAAAAAATTATTAAAAAATATTTTTGTTGTCACGATAACTTGAGAACGGAAAGTGATAGCGGCTTGAAATTTTCAGGTTAGGATGTGCATCAGAACGCGACATTTCAGTTCGTTTATGAGCATAGTCGGCCAAACGGTTTAGTTAAAGCCATCTGAAATTTGGTTGTTCTTTGTTCCTCATTAACTCAAAAAATACAAAACCGATTGAATTCAAACATGGTTATTAGTTGTAGAATGCCAACGCAAAAATTCTTGCAAAATTTCGTGAGGATAAAATTTGTAGAAAATTTTTAAAAAATCATTGAAAATTAAAAAAAAAAAATTCTATATATCAATAACCATTCGTTTGAAATTGCTGAAATTTTGCAAGAGCCTTCATAACCTAACTCTTCTGCCAAGTTTCAGTTTTAACACAATCGGTTAAATATTGTTGGAGATTCGAGCATTCTTCTGTGAGTTCAGTAGATGGGTGACCGTTGCCTCGATAAATTTCGAACGAAAGGAGATAGGGACTTGCAATTTTCAGGGTAGGTTGCGTATCCGAAAGGGAGAGTTGAGTTCGTTTTTGGGCATAATCGGTCTAACGGTTTCCGAGTTATACCCACCTGGAATATTATTTCCTTGATAACTCGAAAAATAATTTTTCGATCGAATTGAAGCTTGGTAACTAGTAGTAGAAAATCAACATGAAGACGTGTTTAAAATTTTGTAAGAACCGTAACCCTAGAAAATTTGAAAAAAATGACGAAAAAAAAATTTCAAGAACCGTACCCTTAGAAAATTTCAAAAAAATCACGAAAAAAAAAATTGTTTCAAGCACTGACGTGAAGTCAGAAGCTTTTGCGCTTATGTTCTATTGTCCATTCTTCTGTATTGGACAACCTTAATCGAATTTACCATGGTAAATTATGTTGTCCATTCTCCTGTATTGGACTCTCTTAATTCGAATTTATCATGGTAAATTCGATAGAACATACGCGCAAAAGCTTCTGACTTCACGTCAGTGCTTGAACCATTTTTTTTTAATTTGAGGTATCACTATATTTAACCTATAACTACGGCAATTTAACTGATACACACTGGGTTTATCTTTATTCTTAAACATTTAATGTCAGCCATACATTGATTCTAAACATATCAAAACAAAATAAAATGAATTCCTATAAAATGATACCTACCCAAGAGATCTTGGAAGAGGATTTGGATTGGAGAACTTATATTTGAGAACAAATGATGGACACGTTGGATAACAATATTATCCAATTAGTAGACGTTTTGTTTTCTGATTTTGCTTTTTCTCTCAACGGCCAAGGCAATCCTCAAAATTGCCGCTACTGGTCTACCGAAAATCCTCATTGGATGAGAGAGGAACACACGCAATTCCCTCAAGGTCAATGTTTTGGCATGGATATATTCGAAACCATATCATAGGCCTCTTTTTCATTGCGGCCAATTTGAATCGCGATAATTATTTAGCACTACTTCAAAATGATGTCGCTCCAACTTTGGCAAATGTATATTCTGATAAAGGAAATTCAAAAGTTCCATGGAATACGATACGGTTCCAACAAGATGAAGCACCCCCGCATTACCAACGCAATGCCGGCAGTACCTTGAGGCAATATTTCCAAATCAGTGGATAGGAAGGCGAGGAACGATCGAATGGCCAGCGTAATCCCCTGGTCTTAACCCATTATATATTTCATTTTACGGATATATGTAAAGATCATTGTGTAAAAATTGGTTCAAGCCCTGTGGCAAAAATTTCCATTGGAAAAAAAACATAGAAGTACGATTCATTATTGAAATTTCGGAAAATCATATCTCCGAAAGTATATCAGCTTGTTGGAGTTGAAAATTATATCAATGAATTTTTATGGTGAAACTGCATCTTAAAAAAATTGAATTTGAAATTTGTAATTTAAAAAAATGTTCCGGCCTGCACTCTGTTCCGAGGAAAAAGAGCGCCAACAACTAAACCCCTTCATTTGAATGACCTAAAAGATCGAATAACGCTTGCGATTAGCTCGATCGTTCGTGAGATGTTAAATATGGTTGGAAGAATTTTTATTTGAGGTTAGAAAGTTGCCAAGGCGTTCGTGGTGAACACTTTTAACATTCAACACTTCATTAACATTCATAAGTTTTTTGCTACATTTTGTATTACATTTCAGTTTTTCATATTTCCCCAATTTCACTTGATTTCATTTTTTTCTAATTCGATTTTTGCAATAAACATGAAACTGATAACATTTCTGAATAGAGAATGACGAGACCTTTCAAACGATGTATCACAAGCCTATACTTCCTAATTGAAAAATTGATGGTTGTACCTGTACCTTGTACTGTCTTTCGAAGGGAGTTGAAGGTACGGTTCGCATTTTTACGAAGGAGAATGACAATTTGAAATATAAATTTGACGTGTTTCGTGATTTTCCACAAATATGTGTAGTAACCAAGATTTGATTCCATTTGGCTTTTCACACTGTATATTCTGAAACAGAATACATTTGTGTGAAATTCATAGTGTTCTTCAAAATTCAATTCCTCTCGTATTTCAGTGCCGTGTTTTCATAGGTAACATCAATAACCCTTTTTTTCTTTTATCCCGTTTTTACATGGATACAATGTCCTGCGTAATATCTACTGGATAAACGTCCCTTGTCATCAGAAATGATTGATAAATATAAATTGTTACAGATCCGAATAGATATTACGTCGTTTGGAATGAAATTCCATCAATTCATCAAAGCGCAGCCGAGGGTGCAGTGTATCGATGTTTCAATGCATTTGAAGTTTTAAATGTTCGTTCAAAAAACCCTAGAGAGATATTCAGTGCAATAGGTTCTTTTATTGAAAAAATATTTATGCCGATTTATTATTTGTTCCATGATATTCCATTCGATAGCTCCCATCGAGAGAGCTCTTGAAGGTATATGGCAAAAGGTTTTGGCCATAATTAATGCGAGCACGTTCTACGAACAACGTGCTATCATTTCGCCCAAATATCTGTAATATTCGAATTCGAGGACAAATTCGATTCTGTCCGTTCTTCCGTTGCCACGATTACTTTCGAACGAAAAGAGATAGCGACTTGAAATTTTCAGGGTAGGTTGCTCATCTGAATGCGACAGTTAAGTTAATGGGCATAATCGGCCAAACGGTTTCGGAGTTTTACCCATCTGAAATATTGTTTCGTCAATAACTGAAGAACTATATATCCGATCGAACTGAAACTTGGTGACTAGCTGTAGAATTTCGTGAGGATCGTATACTTTGGGAGGTGAATTCATTACTGAATGGTTCCTTTCTCGCTTTTCTCTCGCTAACACTGAAGAATATCTATAAGATAAAAAAAATTATTTTGAATTTTGCTTCTGAGTTAAGAACCCAAAATATTTGTCAGAAGCACTATATTGAACAATTTTGCATAATAAACAGAAACGATACAACATTAACGATAAAACAACTAATTTTTAACTTTTCGGAGAGTAAATCAGTCTCCTCCTTCAAACACAAATCAAAAATTTTCACAATATTGTTGGCGCTCTAGTTCCTCGGAACTGAGTGCTTATCAATTTGCCCAAATGTCTGTAATTTTCGAATTTTTCGATGAAAATGGTCTTAAACGATTTGGTTCGACTCACTGATCAAGAATCCGTGGTCGAAATTCATTCTGTCCGGCCGGCCGGCCGTAGGCACGATACTCTCGAACGGAATGAGCTAGACAATTGAAATTTTCAAAGTAGGTTTGGGAGATAAATATCTCAGATAAGTTCGTTATTGGGCAAAATCGGACAGATGGTTTCGGAGTAACAAAAAAAAAATTTTTTTTTTACAGAACAAATTCCAAATTATATTTTTTCAATAAGCAGTTTTACCATAAGAATCCAATGATATCATTTTTAACTCTAACAAGCTAATACATTCGGAGATATGATTTTTCAAAATTTCAATAATAAATCGTATTTCAACTTTGTCACAGAATTACATAATTATTCTATGTATGAATTGTCATAATGTCAACTTATTTTCCTGAGACATGACATTATCTAATCAATCGAAGAATTGTGAGCGAAGTGAGAAAAATCTCAGTTGTTTGCTCCAAAATTAGTTTTTCTCAGAAAAGTCTTACATTTCGGAGCGGAACATGAAGTAAGAGATCTGAGAGTAGTGATACTGCTTTTCATCCATATACATAGATATAACTCTCGAACGGAATGAGGTAGGTAGTTGAAATTTTCAGAGTAGGTTAGGGAGATGAAAATGTCGGTTAAGTTCGTTATTGGGCAAAATTGGCCAGATTTAATTTGATTTCTTCCATGGTGCAGTTTTATGTCTCATGATTCCTCATTTAATCTTGATAAATAAACTATTATTTGAATTGAATTTCCTTTATGATGCAGTTCTATCATATGAATACATTGATATAATTCCCAACTCTGAGAAACCAATACTTTCGGAGATATAATTTGTCTGTTTGAACTAGAGCGCCAGAAAGCTCCTTTCCACAGGGCTTGAACCTATATTTTTTCGTTATCAGTTATCCTGAAATTCGAGATAACTGTCATTCAGAATTTCGAAAACAATTCATTTTCTGGAAACTAGTCAACACTGAATATAGAAGTAAGTTTTTTTAAAAGTTGATAAGATGTTGATCATTTCCAGAAAAAATCATTCACCAAAAATTCGAATAACCTGTAAAATAAAGAGTCTGAAGTGGCATCAGTTGTTTTTCTCATTAAATCTTCATGAAACTATTGCATATTTCACGAAAACATTATAAATAACTTTGCGTACAAATAAGTGAACAAACTTCCTTGATTGATGAACTATCCAAAAAGGTAATATGTAATTAAATTTCACACGAGATCAATAAATATAGCTGGAAATCCGAATAAGTAACAGACTTTTTCGATAGTTAGTTATCCCCCATATCTTCTCATTTACTTGTGATAAATGTGACAATTAGTTGCTTGTTACGAATTGGACTAGTACGAATAAAAAAAATTCACAGTATTTCTCGAATGAAAATTGAAATAATCCTCAATTAACTGAGAGTAACTCTAAATAATTTCAATTTGAGGATAATTAGTTGCAAACACAAAAAATGGGTTCAAGCCCTGTGGACAGGAGCTTTCTGGCGCTCTAGTTCCAACAGACAAATTATATCTCCGAAAGTATTGGTTTCTCAGGGTTGGGAATTATATCAATGTATTCATATGATAGAACTGCATCATAAAGGAAGTTCAATTCAAATGATAGTTTATTTATCAAAGCTAAATGAGCAATCATGAGAATGAGAACTGCACCATGGAAGAAATCAAATTAAATCTGGCCAATTTTGCCCAATAACGAACTTAACCGAGATATTCATCTCTCTAACCTACTCTGAAAATTTCAACTACCTAGCTCATTCCGTTCGAGTTATATCTATGTCTATATGGATGAATAGCAGTCTCACTACTCTCAGATCACTTACTTCATGTTCCGTTCCGAAATGTAAGACTTTTCTGAGAAAAACTAATTTCGGAGCAAACAACTGAGATTTTTCTCACTTCGCTCACAATTCTTCGATTGATTAGATAATGACATGTCTCAGGAAAATAATTTGACATTATGACAATTCATACATAGAATAATTATATCATTGTGTGACAACGTTGAAATACGATTTATTATTGAAATATTGAAAAATCATATCTCCAAAAGTATTAGCTTGTTAGAGTTAAAAATGATATCATTGCATTCTTATGGTAAAACTGCTTATTGAAAAAATTTAATTTGGAATTTGTTTTGTAAAAAAAAATTTTTTTTTGTTACTCCGAAACCATCTGTCAGATTTTGCCCAATAACGAACTTAGCCGAGATATTTATCTCCCAAACCTACTCTGAAAATTTCAACTGTCTAGCTCATTCCGTTCGAGAGTTATCGTGCCTACGGCCAGCCGGCCGGCCGGACCGGCCGGACGGCCGGATCGGCCGGACAGAATGATTTTCGACCACGGATTCTTGATCAGTGAGTCGAACCAAATCGAACCATAATATTCATTGAATATTATTAGTCAAGTACTTTTTACAAAATTAATTATTTTCGATAACAAAGCAGAAAATTTCCAAAAAGTTGAAAAATCGCCATATCTTCGTAAACGTAGATTTTCTGACCATGGTTCACTCGACTAAATTCGTTGCAAATGACGTCTATTATATCCCCTTTGAAGGATCACGTCGAATTACCAAACACCCTGTATGTTCTAAATGTGTAAGGTTCAGGAATAACTTTACTACTTGATTCCGAATATTTGTTTTTGTTGCTCTTATTCCTCGGATCAGAGTACTTATCAATTGGCCCAAATGTCTGTAATTTTCTAAGTTTTGGATGAAAATGGTATTAAACGACTTGGTTCGTCTAACTGATCAAGAATCCGTGATCAAAATCGATCCTGTCCGGCCGGTCCGGCCGTGAACACCATAACTCTAGAACGGAATGAATTAGACAGTAGAAATTTTCAGAGAAGGTTTGGGAGATAAAAATCTCTGTTAAATTCGTTAAAAAATGCGTAAAAATATTCTCAACTCTAACAAGCTAATATTTTGGAAGGTATGTTTTTTTCAAAATTTTTATATCAAGTCGTAAATCTATGACTTCACAGAATGCTCAAATCGAAAATTAACGTCCGTATTTTTATCTATAAATATATAATATATATAAATGATCTGTGAAAAGAGACATGCCATATATCAAAATCTTAATATAAAATACCTCCTGTTCTAGAAAAAAAAGTGTGATTGAATGCAAAATGACCATTGAAATAACCTCAGCTATCGTAGAATTATGAGGATTGTAGGATATTATAATTTTTGGGAGAAAATACCCATGAATAATCCAAATGATGATGGAACTATATAGTTCGGTAAGTTAATAAAATTGGGTTTAGAATATCTCCAGTAAAAACAAAAATTGAATATTTGCTAAGTTCAATTGATATAATATAATTAGAGTAGGTTTCCGGAATGATATCTCGGTTAAGTTCGTTATTGGTTAGAATCGGTCTGGTGCTTTCGGATTAACTTTTTGGCACCCATGTTTATTTCTTAATACAAAATCACACAAACAAAAGCATGAAATATAATCGAACTATACGAAGAGATTTGATATACAACAGAGGAAATAAAACCGTTGTTTAAAATTTCCAGGGTTTCATTAAAGTATATATATATATTCTCACTCGTTCATAACGCTGCATTCACTCCATCAAAATCCAGTGAAATGAGGCAGGATACAGGGGTGAGATTCTCAGTAGCTTTATATTTATGAATTGTCGGTTCACTTGAAGGGACTCCAATCAATTATTAACAGCTTTCACTGGAGGGAAATCCAATGAACTCCCTCCATCCCGACTCCAAATTGAAATATGGGGATCTGGAAACTTCCTGGACACGATAAACTGGGTGAACCCGACCCTCCAGCGGCTTTCTGGAGGGAAATTCAAGTTACAGAAATTCAACGCCACATATTTTACGATTTCGCGAGAAGTTTGAACATATATTCATATGTTGCTGGGCCGCAAAAAACGATTTGTGAACGTATGACGGTTCATATTGTGCTTTGGTTGTGGAAAGGCGGAACGTGGATGTGAAGGAAATGAATGTCTGGATTATATTCTGTCTCGGAGGGTATAGAACCTTCAAGTTTGCGAAATTCTGGAAAATTGTATGATTGGACCTGGAAGCAATTCAATTTCTCGCCAATTTTTCTATCCAACAAAAATTCGGAATTTGCTTCGTGTAACTATTTTAATCAGTGAGGATCATGGAAATTGAGATCATGCAAGGCAAGAACAGTTGCTTATTTTGCTACTATCTTGAATACGCTCATATGGTCACTGTTTTCTCATAAAATTTCATTTGACCGTGAATGTCCCTAAGTATCTGTCCACATTTCCTATACGATCCTTCATAAATCTCTACTTTTTCGGCTGACTTCCGAAAAATATTATATAGGCGAATTGAATTAAGTGAACCCTGGTCCGAAAATCTATGGTTACGAAGATATGACGATTTTTTAACTTTTTGGAAATTTTATTTTTATCGAAAATAATTAATTTTGTAAAAACTACTTAACTCCAAATATTCAATAAAAGTTTTTTTAAAACTGAAGAGATGGTTATCATTTCATACAAAAAAGTATTCGCTTAAAAATTAGATAGTCGGAGATATAAGGGGTCATAAATGGTATCAACTGTTTTCCTCATAAAATCTTGATGATGCAATTGAGAATTACTCGAAAAAGTATTATGAACTTGGTTCAGGAAAAAAATTCCTTGTTTCATCAAATTTTCAAAAAGGAACATATGTCAATAATTCCTTCTCGAAATAGAAAAATATGGCCGCATAACCGAGCAGGTAACGATAAATAGTTATTCAGTCAGATATCCTCTATTTCACTCGTTATTGGTAAGTGGGCCCTGGTTTTTGTTAGAGGAAGATATGGCCAAAAAATACGATTGTGAGACCATCCCCACATCAAAAGAGAATAGTGGATTTCGACTTCAAGTTGCCGAAAGTATGTCGTACCAAATACGCTCCAATAAAGCGTATTTTTTTCCCGGGACACAACGAAATATCAGATTTTTTTTTCTTGAAACTAATTATCATCAAATTAAAATTCCTTAGAGTTACTCTCAGTTAATTGGGGGTTATTTTTCAATTTCATTCGAGAAATACCGTGAATTTTTATTTATTCGTACTAGTCCTACTCGTAACAAGCAACTAGCAATTATATTAATCACGAGTAAAGGAGAAGATAAGGGGGATAATCAAGTTATGAAAAAGTCTGTTTCTTGCTTGGATTTCCGTCTATATTTTTTGATATCGTGGAAAGATTCATTACATATGTACCTTTCTGGATTGTTCATCAACAAAGGAAGTATTTTGACTTATTTGTACGCAAAGTTAATTATAATTTTTTCGAAAAAGACGCAATTGTTTCATGAAAATTAAGCGAGAAAAGCAATTTATGCTACTTCAGACTCGTTATTTTTCAGATTATTCCTCATTTTGGTGAATGATTTTTTCTGGAAATGATCCTCATTTCATCAGCTTTAAAAAAAACATTACTTCTATATTAAGTGTTGAGTAGTTTCCACAAAATTAATTGTTTTCGATGGTCGAAAAACTTTCGAAAAGTCGAAATATCAATATATCTCAGTATAACCACAGACTTTTGAGCTATGGTTCACTGGACTCAAATCGATGCAAATGATGTCTAGTATAACCCCGTTAAAGGACCACGTCGAATTACCAACCACCCTGTATATACCGCATTGAACTATCGTTTTCTAATATTACTTACAGTGGTGAGATGCAGTCAGAGGGATGAAAAAATGAGTATTTCTAATAATGTTTTTATAATAATTCCATTTATTCTATAAAACTACTGATTACACTAAGTTTTCATATATTTTTTTAAATATAAAAAAAAGAAAAATTATTTATGAAAATATTGCCATCTTTGTTGGACCAGCTTCACCAAAGTCAAAAAACAAATAAAAGTTAATAGTTTAATAATAGGTCTTAGATCTAAAGTTTGCCTTTTTTTTTAAATTAATAAAATGGCGACTCTTGACATTTTTCAATATTCAACCAACAAATCATCAGTTTATTGTTGAAACAGAATCCAAATTTTCAACCAAAATGGGAATCCTTCGATTGAGATCTAGTCTTTAATCCTACTAATAAGTAGTAAAATTTCATCCAAATTAAATAAATTCGATTAAGAATATCGAATAAAGGACAATGGACAATAGAACATACGAGCAAATGCTCCTGACTTCAGGTCAGTTCTTGTTTTATGTAGTTTTATCCTGTTGAATCCACATACAAATCTTTTGCTGGAAAGTAGAGCATTCCTGTTTGAAGAATTTTTCAAATAATAATAGTTTTTCGGGATTAATTAATATTTTTCATATATTTAGAGCAATTTCAAAACAAAAATATTCATTACAAAATCTTGCTAAAGCTCCTTGTTTTTGAGATATCAATTTTTGAATATTTCTGAACGAGTATCCCAATTTTACACGCGATTTATATATAGAAATTCTAATTAAATAATTAATTACATCGGGTCATCAATTCCTGTCTAGTTCAGTGTCAATTTGTTGTTGTCTTCCAAGCTTAGCCAGCTTTATACGATGAAGGTCGATTTGTTTTGTGCACCGGTCAGAATTGGGTCCACAGTGATGATTTAATCCCAAGTGTATTCATTATTAATAATATCTCGGAAACCATTCATTGGATTCACCTGAAATTTCAAGAGAATATTTTTGAAACAGGTACCTACTTAAAGAGAATGCAACCACATAAAAATCTATATTAAATTCTGATTGCATCTCAACCTTTAAGAGCTTGAGAAAGTCAGATTGAAATAAATAATCAAAAAAAATTTAAAAGCGTAGACGTGAGGTCAGTCTGCTTTGGCACACTTCAAAATCATAGTCAGAGTGGTCACCCATCCAGGCACTGACCTCGCCCAAGGCCAAGAATCAAATAGCTGAATTCTCTTAACTTGCACAAGCTCGTAAGAGCTTATGGGGTAGTCCCCTTGGAAGACCTAGGTGTGTCACTATAATCATATCATATCATACTTACTGCCTTGAATGTCGAAACCAATTGTTCGATAGCAAATGACAATATACATATACAGTGTAGTAGTGATAACATTTATTACCACTATTCTTATTCGTTTTTTTATCTTTTGCTATCGAACAATTGAATTCGATATTCAAGGCATGACGATTTAACAAAGCGTTTTGTCTTATTTTTGAAATACACTGTGACCCACCTAGTCTGTAACCACGACCCCCGAGATATATAACTAGATATTATCTACTTATGAAATTAATGTTCACAAAAAATATAGTTTAGAAAGAAAATCTTCAGATAATTTAAAATTGAATTAATAAAAAAAATTAAACGAATATATCGAGAGATTAGACCCCTATCAACTATCTTCTCGATCAATTATATTTTACTAAAAATTAGACTTGGACTACAATTTAGGGTACGTATCTGTTTCAACCAATCTGAAAAATGTCCTTCTATTTCTACTATTTACAATATACGGACTGAACTAAAATCAGCTAAAATTCAGCCTAAATAGAAAATTACAGAGAAACTGTGTTGATATTTAGAATATACCTATTCAATTTAACATTGATTCAATGAAAACGTAATTATACTAGGATTAAAAGAGATATTAATGAATAAAATGATATTCGACCGTTTTTTAGGACGATTACATACAATCTGCTTAGTAAGCAAAATAAGAGGCTATCGAAACAGTTCAAATTATACTTGACATGAGATTTGACTTATTTCTATTTGATTTTTTCGTCGATTAGCGCTTCAGAGCACTCATTTACATAAATTGACTTCTTCATCAAAATGTCTAACCTAAACTTTCTACCTCCATTACTGATTGAATCCAACAAACTACATAAGATGATGAACATAAAAACGCACCCTAATATTAGATAAACAATTTGTTCAAGCACTGACGTGACGTCAGGAGCTTTTGCGCGTATGTCTGTTGTCCATTCTCCTGTATTGGACACTCTCAATCGAATTAACCATGGTGAATTCTATTGTCGGTTCTCCTGTATTGGACACTCTCTTAATCGAATTTACCATGGTAAAATCGATTGAGAGTGTCCAATACAGGAGAACGGACAATACAATTCACCATGGTCGAATTTACCATGGTAAAATCGATTAAGAGTGTCTAATACAGGAGAACGGACACCGACAATATAATTCACCATGGTAAATTCGATTAAGAGTATCTAATACAGGAGAATGGACAACAGAACATACGCGCAAAAGCTCCTGACTTCACGTCAGTGCTTGAGACAATCTTTTTTCTCGAATTTTTTTAAACATTTTCTAGGAGTACGGTTCTCACGAAATTTTACACACGTATTTATGTCGATATTATGCAATTAGTTAGCAAGCCTCAATTCGATCGGTTCTATATTTTTTGAGTAATCGAGGAAATAATATTCCAGATGGGTATAACTCCGAAACCGTTGGGCTGATTATGGCAAATAGCGAACTAAACTTTTTTTTTTTTTTTTTTTAATGCTTGTGGCTTTTACTTGATGCAAATCCATATTAACTCAATGAAAAATTATATACGATTTACACTTATTTATTCAATATTGTGGGTCGTTTCGTCGACACAATGTTGAATAAATAAGTGTAAATCGTATATAATTTTTCATTGAGAACTTAACTCTGCTATTTAGATGCGCAACCTACCCTGAAAATTGCAAGTCCGTATCTCGTTTCGTTCGGGAGTTATCGAGGCAACGGTCACCCATCCAGCTACTGAACTCACACAAGGCTGCTCAGATCACCAACAATATAGATCCGATCGTGCTCAAACTTGGAACTTGATAGTAGAGATAGGTTCTGAAGGCTCTCGAAAAATTTCAGCCATATCGGATGAATAGTTTCTGATATATAATATTTTTTTCAATTACTCTCAATTATTTTTTAAAAAATTTCTAGTGATACGATCCTCACAGAATTTTGCTAGAATTTTCGCGTTGGCATTCTTTAACTAATAACCATATTTAAATTGCATCTGTTCTGTATTTTCCGAGTTATTGAGGAAATAACAATCTTATTTCACATAGTTATAACTCCGAAACCGTTTGGCCGATTATGCTTATAAACAAACTCAAATGTCGCATTCAGATGCACAACCTAGTATGAAAATTTCGAGTCGCTGTCTCTTTCCGTTCTCAGGTTATCGTGAAATAAAAAATATTTTTTTTTAATTTTCTAGTGATATGATTTTCACAAAATTCCACAAACTTGCTTAGGTTTATATAGTTCAACTATTCATCAAGTTTCAATTCGATCGGATTTATATTGGTTGAAAACAAAATTATTACTCGGAAATCATTGGGCCGATTATGCCATTAACGAACTTGTCCGTCGTATTGGGATGCGAGACCTACCCTGAAAATTTCAAGTCGTTAGTTCTTTCCGTTCTCAAGTTATCGTGGCAACAGCCGGCCTGTCGGCCGGACGGACAGAATCAAATTTGACCTAGAAATCATCATCAGGTAGTCGAACCCAATCGTTTGAGACCAGTTTCGGCGAAAAATTCGAAAATTACAGACATTTGGGCAAAATGATAACGCGATGTTCCCCAGAACATACGCGCAAAAATCATCATTTTTCGAGACATATTTCCGTATTCTAACAAGCGCTGATCTTGAGAAAAAATCGTTGTGTTCAATAAAAATTGGTTCAAGCCCTGTGGACAGGAGCTTTCTGGCGCTCTTGTTCAAACAGAAAAACTATATCTCCGAAAGTATTGGTTTCTCAGAGTTGAGAATTATATCAATGTATTCTTATGATAGAACTGCATCATAAAGGAAATTCAATGCAAATAATAGTTTATTTATCAAAATTAAATGCGCAATCTGAGAATGAGAACTGATGCACCATGGAAGAAATCAAATTAAAATACCTGAAATGAATTTGACTCTCTCTTATAGAACATGATGACATTAACGAGTATGAAGATAATAAATCATAGATAGAATAATTATAGCATTCTGTGAAAACATAGAAGTACGATTTATTATTAAAATTTCGAAAAATCATATCTCCGAAAGTATTAGCTTGTTGGAGTTTAAAATGATATCAATGGTTTTTAATGGTGAAACTGCATCTTAAAAAAAAATTATTTTGAAATTTGTAACTTAAAAAAATTTTTTCTCGTTACTCCGAAACCATGTGGCCTATTTTGCCCAATAGCGAACTTAACCGAGATATTTACCTTCCTAACCTACTCTGAAAATTTCAACTGTCTAGCTCATTGCGTTCAAGAGTTATTGTAGAAACAACATTTAAAAATTTTCTAATTTTTTTTTCGACACCTTACGGTAACCCGATCAATACAAAACTTCACATGCGTCTGAAGGTCATGATTCTACAATTTGATGCTAAATTTCAGATGGATCGAGTAATCGGTTTCGGAAATATTCATAAAAATGTTTTTACTAAAAACGGCCATAACTTCGAAACCACTTGATGGATTTTGCCCGTTAACGAACTCATCCGAGATAGTTATGCTGCAAACCTACCCTGTAATTTTCAATCCTCTAACTCCTTTCATTCGAGAGTTATCGTGTTAACGGACGACATAATCGATTTCGACCACGGATTCTTGATCAGTAAGTCGAACCAAATCGTTTGATACCATTTTCAGCCAAAAATTCGAAAATTACAGACATTTGGGCAAATTGATAAGCACTCTGTTCCGAGGAACGAGAGCGCCAAAAAGAGTGAAATTTATAGGAAGGTACAACATAACGAAATATGAATTATATTCGTATATGTATATCTACCTAACATGTCACTAGCTACATCCATCTTCTTCTAAAAAAAATCCTTCTACCCATAATATACACATTTACGACAATCTCATGGGCATATCGCCTAGGCATTCCCTCTCGATGACTTTGGAAACTTGCATTATGGCATAATTGCGAATATCTATTATTATGCTATTGTGATTTCTTTGTGCGATCCTATCGTGAATATCTCATTTAAGTTACATTCGCGATATCTCCAGGGGATTACTCCAATAATTTCATAGGCAATCTTACGGAGGTATCTTTAGAACTCACTTTGTGACTTGAATGAGAATATCTATCAGTTTCTTCGCATGGAGCTCTCTATAGATTTCCCATAAATACCCAAATGTGATAAATCTGTGTTGTCTGGGCTACGATAAAGTGAGAAGTTTTCAGAAGGATATAATATAATTGGGGTTTTATATACCTCTTTTGCTGAAAAAGCTGCAAGAGTTCAATTCGTTTAGGGTTAAAATTCCTCATCAAATCCCAGTACATAACTGCATTTTCACGCATACTCTATGAACTAGCAAGCTCATGAACTACTAATATCGCATTACAGTCCCCTTCTATCCGTTGGACTAATCCAATCCGAAATTCAACTACCCCCAAATCAGCGGAACGAGTTCTAACTTGAGTTCATGCGATTAACTCCCACGAGGTGCGAAATTGCCTGCCTGATGACTGCATAATATAAACATGCAGCAGCCTGTGCCGAATCATTTCGGCTGGTATAACTCGGTTTGCACCTCTGATTGCTTTTGCTCCGGGTTGAAGTTACGAGCTGGATTAAGACGGTACCGAGTTCCGGACTGTTCAATCCGAATCGGTTATTGGGGTCATACTGGTGCGATAGTTTGATGAGAATCTATCTCAATATATATGCAGGACAACAACTCCAGCTAATATTATTTAGATGACATTAATTTCCTTTACAAAATTCAGATATTAATTCTTCCAAATAATTAACCTTTGAAATCTGTCGACGAAAAAGTTATCATAATATAGTCAATAGGGCTTCACACGAGACGAGAAGGCGAGAGTATAAAAAATCTCGTCCCGGTCTCGCCAATTCCCAAAAAATTAAGTCTCGTTCTCGTCTCGTTATCAGTTATCTCGTCTCGTCTCGCTTAATTCTGAATAACGATAATAACAATATTATAATATATAAACGAAATGGTATATCTACAAAAATGAATATCATTGTAAAGCTATATTTATTACGCTCTAATACAAAAATATTTGCACATGTAGATATTATTTTTGGCGCTCTAGTTCCTCGGAACTGAGTGCTTATCAATTTACCCAAATGTCCGTAATTTTCGAATTTTTCGATGAAAATGGTCTTAAACGATTTGGTTCGGCCGTAAGCACGATAACTCTCGAACGGAATGAGCTAGACAGTTGAAATTTTCAGAGTAGGTTTGGGAGATAAATATCTCCGCTAAGTTCGTTATAGGGCACAATCGGACTGATGGTTTCGGAGTAACAAAAAAAAAAATTTTTTTTTACACAACAAATTCCAAATTAAATTTTTTTCAATAAGCAGTTTTACCATAAAAATCCAATGATATCATTTTTAACTCTAACAAGCTAATACTTTGGTAGATATGATTTTTCAAAATTTCAATAATAAATAGTATTTCAACGTTGTCACACAATGATATAATTATTCTATGTATGAATTGTCATAATGTCAACTTATTTTCCTGAGACATGACATTATCTAATCAATCGAAGAATTGTGAGCGAAATGAGAAAAATCACAGTTGTTTACTCCGAAATTAGTTTTTCTCAGAAAAGTCTCACATTTCGGAACGGAACATGAAGTAAGAGATCTGAGAGTAGTGAGACTGCTTTTCATCCATAGACATAGATATAACTCTCGAACGGAATGAGGTAGGTAGTTGAAATTTTCAGAGTAGGTTAGGGAGATGAATATCTCGGTTAAGTTCGTTATTGGGCAAAATTGGCCAGATTTAATTTGATTTCTTCCATGGTGCAGTTCTCATTCTCATGATTGCTCATTTAATCTTGATAAATAAACTATTATTTGAATTGAATTTCCTTTATGATGCAGTTCTATCATATGAATACATTGATATATTTCCCAACTCTGAGAAACCAATACTTTCGGACATATAATCTGTTTGAACTAGAGCGCCAGAAAGCTCCTGTCCACAGGGCTTGAACCCATTTTTTATTTCAAACACTGATAATTTCAACTCTTAAATTACTCGATGACCAAGAATTCAAACATAATCACGCTTGCATCATATCATTTTTCATTGATACGTGTTTTTGCCATGATCATACCTGCTGTAGAAAATAATCTTTCAACAGGTACGGATGTAGCCATTAATATACCATCGGCCATCTTGGAAAGTGTAGGAAGAACTTTTTCAGCACTCTCCACCACTATAAAATATTTTGGTTCCTATTTGCTCTTTCTAACAGAAAATATTCTTCAAACTCAGCTTTCCAATATTTCGAAAGTTTTGTTGATGTTTTAAATAGGCTATCGATGTCGATATATTTTTTAATAGAATTGTACAATTTGGAATAGTTTTCAAAGAATACCTTCCCAGTGGGTAGATCATTGAGGGTGTTCTTGGCGTATTCCTCATAACACTTTTCGAAATATTGGATAGCTTGATTTCTTTACCAGTTTTATTGTCGTAGCTCCACAGATGTATACGATAATTGTTCACATCTTCACTGCAAGGAGCACAAGAGAATACATTTCTCCAGATGTTCAGATAGAGACGAAATTTTCAAAGCATTGGTATTTAGGGGCAATAAAAGTTGTCCGTTAAGTATTGAATTCATAATGGCATCCGTTTTTATGGTTGTGAATTCTATTTTTTCTTGAAAAATAATCTCAATTAACGCAAGGTCATAACAAATTAATAATCTTCTAAAACATCGTGTATTTCTAGAACGATCGATGCATAATATAGAGACAAAATATATTGGTAATTATAGTGGGAACTCTTCATATTCAATTGTTTTCTGTGGGTGTAGAAAAAAGTCGAGTCGTAAATAAAACTTCATATACAAAAATTAACGAGACCAAAAACGAGACTCTCGTGTTGCGCTTTATGTAGTCTCGGAATCGCCTATAATATTTTTGAAAACGTCTCGTCTCGTCTCGCTTTTACGAGACGAGAACGAGACGAGACGAGAAAATTCTCGCTCTCGCGTGAAGCCCTAATAGTCAAGCGTTTTGGGAAGGCCAAGTCAGCAATAATATGGTGGGGAGACGAAAAGTATATATTTTTACAGTGGAAAAGCCAAATGGAATAAATTCATTATCGCGGTTACTGTACATATACTCACTGACAAAGAAACTGAAACACCCAGAAGGAGCTGTTTAAATTTTATTTTTTTGTTGGTAAAACATAGATAGTTTAGCAAGGACAAAATGATTGAAATTTGAAGGAAAAAAACGAAGGGTACACAATTTTTTTCGATAAATTTGTTTATAATGTGTTTGTCCACCGCTATTATCTATACACTCCCCAACACGTCTTGGCATTGATGCAATAAGATGGTCTATTTCTTCTTGAGGGATACTATCCCAAGCTACCTGTAGTTCATGTATCAGAGCTGCCGTAGCCCAGAGTCCGTAGGGGCAGGGGTAAATTTCCAAGCCTTCTACCCATGATGTCCCAAACATTCTCTATGGGCGAAAGATCGGAGGAACTGGGCGGCCGTGGCAAAACATTCACATGAGTCGCTTCAAAAAAGTTTAAACTAACTCTGGCAACATGAGGTCTAGCATTATCTTGCTGAAATATTGGATTCTCGAGCCGGTTAAGGTAAGGGAGAACATATGGCTCCACTAATTCTTGAAGGCAACGCAGCGCTGTCATGTTACCTCGAATAAAGACTAAAGGTAACCTACTTTCATGTTCAATAGCACCCCATACCATAACGCCTACTGTGTACCGGTGTACATGACGCTCAATATCAAACTGAGGTTCACATCTTTCTCCTCGACGTCGTCTAACCCTTCATCGGCCATCATGAACACCCAAGGAGAATCGAGATTCATCAGAAAAGACGACCTAATGCCATTCCACATTCCAATGTTAGCGTTCCCTGCACCACTGTAATCTTTGCTGGCGATGCTCAACCGTCAGAGGTTACACAAGATGGGGTCGATAATGTTGCAGCCCAAAAGACCTTATCCAACGGTAAACCGTTCAGACAGTTACAGGATGGCCTTGTTCTCCCAACCACTCATCAGCCAAAGATCGAGTTGTCGCAAATCGGTCTCTAATAGCCATAAGTCTTAGACGTCGATCTTGAACTTCATTTGTTCCCCTTCGACGTCCGGTGTCTACTCTTCTTCGATTTTGGGCATCAAACTACGCTTGACAACATATCATAACAGTAGTTGGATGTTTGTTCGTACGGTAAGCGATTTCTCGGAATGACAACACCGCCTCCCGTAGACCAATAATTCGACTTATTTCAAATTCACTTTGCTGGCGATAAATTCCGCGTACAAGTGCTCTAGGCATTTTAACAACAACTAAACATCGACTTCGGATCTCCTCGAACAGCTGGTTTGTTGTAAAATTTAAAAAAATTTCAAAAAACGACTGCAATATGTAAGTAAAATGTTTACATGAAAAAACCTTCACGATTTTTTTCTATTAATTTCAATCATTTACTTGCTATACTATCTATGTTTTACAAAAAAAAAAAAAAAAAAAATTTAAACAGCTCCTTCTGAGTGTTGCAGTTTCTTTGTCAGTTAGCATATTTATGGAATATCCCGAAACAGGTCAAATTTAAATTGTCATTCTTCTTCGTAAAAATTCGAAACCTAGCTTCAACCCCCTTCGAAAGATAGGTACAACCCCCAATTCTTCAAATATGAAGTATGGGCTTGTGACACATTGTTTGAAAGGTCGCGCCATTCTCTATTCAGAAATTTGATGTTTATTGCAAAACTCAAAATAGAAAAAAAAATCATGTGATTACCGAAATTCAATATAATATTCCCTCGAATATTCTCAAATCTTACAATTACAATAATACTAAACTTATTTGGGCTTCAAGGTGTGTACTAAAATGAGAAAAAAAAACATAGCATTGTGTTTTCCAGATGGTACCATGAAAACTTCGTAAAACACTTTCTGTGGCAATGTTAGTTTCTTTAGAACGCCTTCGCAAATCGTTTTATGTTGGTAAGTTCTAGTTGATAAATCTAATTTTGTTTTGAATTTCATTAACTTCAATTTTGAATAATGGTTCTTTTGAAGGAAATGTACAAAATAACAATTTTACAAATGATTGGTTACGGAGATAACAACCGAACACAAAAATAAGTAAGTCGCTTGTTTCATGGGAAATTTCCGAATTTGCCGGCCTAAGCTAAGGGACAATGAGTAAGATAGAGAAGCAGTTAAAAAAGCAGCCGCTAATACACTGTGTGAGGATGTGAAATTAGATGTGATCCTTGACTTTGAAGAAATTCGACATATATCGAGTAGATATCCCTCCACAACATTCAATGTCAGCCATTAATCGATTCTAAACATATTAAAACAAAATAAAATGCATCCCTATAAAATGATATCCAGCCAGGATCTCTTGGAAGACGATTTTGATTGGAGAACTTAATTTTGTGAACAAATGATGGACATGTTGGACAACAATATCATCCAAATGTTTGGGCAGGAAATATTCGAAACCATATCATAGGCCTCTTTTGTATTGAGGGCAATTTAAATGGCGATAATTATTTAGCACTACTTCAAATTGCTGCCGTTCCAACTTTGGCAAATTTATATCCTGATCAAGGAAATCCTCAAGTTCCACGGAAAACGATATGGTTCCAACAGGATGGAACACCACCACATTACCAACGATCGAATGGCCAGCGCGATCCCCTGATCTTAACCCATTAGATTTTGATGGGGATATGTGAAGAGAATTGTGAACAAAACTAAACCCCTTGATTTGAATGACCTAAAAGATGGAATAAAGCTTGCTATAAGGTCGATCCCTCCTGAGATGTTGAATAATGTTGTAAGAAATTTTCATTTGTGGTTAAAATGTTGCCAAGGCGTTCGCGGTAAACATCTACTTCATTAACATTCCTAATTTTTGTGCTACATTGTGTATTATATTTTAGTTTTTGACATTGTACCAAATTTCGCTAATGACTTGATATAATTTTTTTCTAAGTTGATTTTTGCAATAAACATGAAGGTGATAACATTTCTGAATAGAGAATGACGAGACCTTTGAAACGATGTATCACAAGCCCATACTTCCTATTTGAAAAATTGGGGGTTGTAGGTACTATTGACGCCTAAAGGAATTATTTCGGAGTTACCGGTTGTACCTGCATTTCGAAGTGGTTTGAAGGTAGGGTTTGCATTTTTACGAAGAAGATTGTAAAGTTAAAATTTAAATTAGGACATTACGAATCATATTTATCGACGACATCTCATGTATATTTGATTACGACTGTGATAAGTTAAGGATTGTGGAGTTCTGTATATAAACCTGTACGTATTAGCAAACAACTTTCTATTTATTTATCCAAAAAAGTCTAGCCAACAAGTGCTTTTTAGGTCAAAATTTTTGCCTATTCTGCGAAAATTATGTTTGAGGTGTCATTCGATTCGGAATGGCATGTAGATAGTTTTTGACAAAATGCTAAGGCCGCTCGCAAATATTGCAATAGTTATAAATAATTAAGTGAATAAAAAAGAAGGGGGTTTGATTTTTCATCAATATCTCAAAAACTTTCTGAGATAATTCGAATGTGAAAGATTCAAGAAGAAGAGGAAATTTCCTAACACCCGGAACTAGGACCAATATTTATAATTTTCCCAGAGGGTTGAAAATACTCCCGAAACCGGGTACTTCAGCTTGCGAAAGATTCGCCATGGTTCAAAAATGTTTATCGATACTTTTCATTTAGTTAATTATTAATTTTTTGTAGCACGAACATAAACATTGCGAGTGCGATAATTATTGAACTATTAATCTGATTTAATTTGATCTGATCTAATTTGAAAAATTATTAATTTTCGTTTTGTTATTAACAATTCACTTAGTGGAAAATTATAAAGCTTCAATTATGTTTTCAAAAGAAAATTGTAAAGTAACTCATAAACAACGAATTGGTTTACAACAATTTTTTAAACAATAGTAGATAATAAATATTAAAACTCATTTTTAAGTAGTTTCTGATCATAGGAAAACGAATCAATAGTAATAGTACAAATTGAAGCTTTATGATTCTGCAGTTAAGTAAATTGTCCATAACAAAACGAAAATTAACAATTTTTAAAATTTTCCATTAGGAATCTATTCTAAGACTTTTGAAAAATAGCTCCACGAAAGGTAAAAATTCTCAGATTAACAGTTTAACAATTATCGTACTTGCAATGTTAATGTCAGTGCTACAAAAAATTGTTAATAAACTAATGTATAACTAATAGAAAAATCGCGATGAACATTTTTGGACCATGGATTATTGTTCATTGATCTATCCTACAGGCGCCTGAATTTATTAAATTTTCTATTATCATATTTAATAAGTTTAAATAATATTTATTCATCAGAGGTACCAAGGGGGCGAGGCTTGCGCAAGCCGGAAAGTACCCGTTTTCGGGCGTATTTTCAATCCTCTAGGAAAATTATAAATATTGGTCCTACAGTTCCGGCAGTTGAAACTTTTCTTTAGGAAACTTCCTCTATTTGAATCATTTTGGCGCTCTTGTTCATCGGAACAGAGTGCTTATCAATTTGCCCAAATGTCTGTAATTTTCCAATTTTTTGGTGAAAATGGTATCAAACGATTTGGTTCGACTCACTCATCAAGATTCCGTGGTCGAAATCGATTCTGTCCGGCCGTCCGTCCGTGAACACGATAACTCTTGAACGAAAGGAGTTAGATGATTGAGAGTTGCAGGGTAGGTTTGGAGCGTAAATATCTCGGACGAGTTCGTTAACGGGTGAAATCCATCAAGCGGTTTCGGAGTTATGGCCATTTTTAGTAAAAAAATTTTTTATGAATATTTCCGAAACCGCTTACTCAATCTATCTGGGATGTTGCATCAAATTGTAGAATCATGACCTTTAGACGCGTGTGACGTTTTGTATCGATCGGGTTACCGTAAAGTGTAAAAAAAAAAAATTAAAATTTTAAAATTTTATTTCAGCAATAACTCTTGAACGGAATGAGCTAGGCAGCTGAAATTTTCAGGGTAGGTTCGCTATTGGGCAAAATAGGCCAGATTGTTTCGGAGTAACGAGAACATTTTTTTTTTTAACTTACTAATTTCAAAATAATTTTTTTTTATAAAATGCTGTTTCCCCATAAAAATCCATTGATATAATTTTCAACTCCAACAACCTGATAATTGCGGAGATATGATTTTACGAAATTTCAATAATGAATCGTACTTCTATGTTTTCACGGAATGCTATAATTATTCTATCTATGATTTATTATATGATCTATGTTCATACTCGTACATGCCCTCCTGTTCTACAGGAGAGAGTCAAATTTATTTCAGCTATTTCAATTTGATTTCTTCCATGGTGCAGTTCTCATTCTCAGATTGCTCAATTAATCTTGATAAATAAACTATTATTTGAATTGAATTTCCTTTATGATGCAGTTCTATCATAAGAATACATACATTTCAAATTTGAATTATCTTAAAATAGTTTTTGAGATGTTGGTGAAAAACTACACCTCCTTTTCTTTTTTTTCACTTATTCGTTTATAACTATTGCAAATTTTTGCGAGTGGCCTTAGCATTTTCTCAACAACTATCTACATGCCATTCCGAATCGGATGACATCTGAATCATAATTTTCAGAGAATACGCAAAAATATTGACCTAAAATGCACTTGTTGACTAGACTAAAAGTGTAAGTGTAGAATAATTATTATCCCCTAGACAGCGATAAAAAATCTACATAGATATATATAAATATTGCGAATTGGAAGACGACATTCTGGAACTGGTAGGTATTGTGTTCATGTGATTTTCGTTAACATTTCACTATGAAAATCTACATGATTCACTCAACAAACCCCAACTGAGTTTCTCAAGCGAATATCACGACAGTCCGGAAAATGGCACAAAGAAAAGTGGACGTTAACGAATGGTAACAAGTTCCCGTCGTGTTTCCTAATCAATGTCCGGATCCTTACCAAAGAACACAACAAGAAGATGACAAATGATAAGCTTATCCGTTCTGTATGAGAATAGACCTCTGACCGACTAAAAACTCGGTCTGTAGCGAGACTAATAGGATTCTTTTTTGAACTTCTGGGCACATAATTAACGTTTGGTTGAATTTTATCAGTTCTGTACTTGGATTATCCTGGCGTTCTCTCATTTACCTGGACGGGAAAATTATCTGAAAAATTTTCCGTAAATAAATGAACAAGTTTCTGACTGTATACCTTTCCAAGTTGCCCGATTAGCAACCCCACTCTGGCCTTCTATAACTTTTCAATTTCGGAAAAAATAAAACCAATTTCGGAATCTGAATATTTCGTCCGAAATTGGATTTACTTTTTCCGAAATTGAAAAGATATAGAAGGAGTGGGGTTGCTAAACTGGCATGATTTCATATATAAATATTACCATTTAATTTTTTTCTGGCATGTTCTGGGGAATTCATCATGGGGTGTTATCATTTTGCCGAAATGTCTGTAACTTTCGAATTTTTTGCCGAAAATCGTCTTAAACGATTAGGTCAACTCACTGATGACGAATTCGAGGTCAAATTTGAGTGTATCCGACTAGCCATTGCTACAATAACTTGAGAACGGAAAGAGATAGCGATTTTTAGAGTAGGTGGCGCGACCAAATACGAAAGACAAGTTCGTTAATGGCATAATTGGCTCAACGGTTTCCGAGTAATAATTTTGTCATCAGCTAATACAAATCCGGTCGAATGGGAACTTGGTAGCCAGTGGTAGAATACAGAAACAGAGACGTTTGTGAAATTTTGTGAAAATCATGTCACCAGAAAATTAAAAAAAATTATTAAAAAATATTATTTATCTCACAATAATGGAAAGAGATAGCGACTTTCAATTTAGCGTAAGTTGAGCATCCGCATGCGACATTTGAGTTCGTATGACTAGAAATTGTTTAATAAATCATTGAAAATAATCGAAAAAAAATTCTATGTATCAGAAATTATTCGTCCGACATCGGATGAAATTTCGCGAGAACTTTCAAAACCCAACACTACAGCCAAGTTCCAAGTTTGAACACGATTGGATCTATATTGTTGGAGATCCGAACAGCCTTGGGTGAGTTCAGTAGCTGGATGGGTGTCCGTTGTCTCGATAACTTTCGAACAAAAGAGATAGGGACGTGCAATTTTCAAGGTAGGTTGCTTATCCGAATGGAATAGTTAGGTTCGTTTTTGGGCATAATCGGCCCAACGATTTCGGAGTTATACCCATCTGGATTATTGTTTCCTCGATAACTCAAAATATTCAGACCCGATCGAATTGAAATTCGGTAACTAGTTGTACAATATGGACATAAAATCGTGTGTAATATTTTGTCAGGACCGTACCACTAGAAAATTAAAAAAAATTATGAAAAAATATTATGGTTCCCACGATAACTTGAGAACTGAAAGAGATAGTAACTTGCAATTTTCAGGGTAGGTTGCGCATCCGAATGTGATATTTAAGTTCGTTAATTTGGCATAATCGGCCAAATGGGTTTGGAGTTATACTGATCTGAAATTTTGTTGTTATTTCCTCTATAACTCAAAATTTACAAATCTGATTCAATTAAAACTCCGTGATTACTTGTAGAATGCCAACCCACTAATTTCCACGGAATTTCGTGAACATCGTATTCTGGAGTTGAAGGATTTTTCGTATTCGAATCCCAATAGAATACATATGTCAGAATCAAAAATTCTGTGATCATAGACGATTCTCTCGTTACTGAAATATGTCATTAAAGTGGTATGAAATGTATTCATATATTATAAAATCTGAGAAAACGGTATATATCGATGCTAAATTCGATTAACATTGTCCAATAGAGGTGACTAGATATTAGAGCATGCGCGCAAAAGCTCCTAACTTCACGTCAGTGCTTGAACCAAGTTTTGATAATGATTTATTTTATTCCATGGGTCCTCCTATCTCAATCTGTACAACAATAGAAAAATTAAGGAATATATAAAATTAACCCTCCAACCCCCATAAATGGGAGTGGAGTTCTGTATATTACACTAATATTACAAGGTTAGTTTCTGTTCTCGAGAGCAGAAATTTGGTATGCCGGCTAAGATTTATACAAGCAAAGAACAAACAATTTTAGAAAACCGTAACTTTTACCTTCCACATCCAGAACAGGGGTGCAGATCTGTGAATAGAACTAATGCACTTCCTGAAGTCAGAGAAAGCTGAATTTGGTATGAAGACTTATTGATAGGTACTTCGTTATGATACGAAAAACTGCTGCAACGCAAGAAACGCCCATTTTAAGCGACTATGCTAGGAGGAAGGCACAATTAGAAAGTGGGCTATGACAAAAGTAATAGATGAAGCTCAACTAATTCACCCCTAAAAAGTTAAAAAAAATAATTTAATTTCTTTCATGTTGCAGTTCTATCGTAAGAATCCATTTATATCATTCCCAGAGATCAATAAATTCGGAGATATGATTTGTCAAAGTGTCAAAGCTCCTGCCACAGGGCTGTCCCACTTTTCAACAAGATGTAGGGTTTGTACAATGAGAGGATTTAGAGGAAGACCATTTTGAGCCTGTTTTTTTTATGAGATCAGACAACATTTTTACTGTGAAAGCTTCTTGTGAGCCTTGACAAATAAATTTACATGAAATGTTTTTGCTGGAATAGGTATATTATCTCCAGAAAATATCTGGGGATCTGGAATCTCCGTACATAACATTTCCCCCGAAATTATACATTCATATTTATGTTGTGTCCCATCATCCGAAAGTATTTCCTTTCGCTATTGCCATTAGGACATGACAAATTTCGCTGACGAAAATTAGCCTAATTGGAAGATTAAGGTTTGAAATAAGGAGGGCTGGTAGGTACTTAGGTAGTAGCCTCAAAAACCCTGTAATAATTATAATCCGGGACCCGCAAGTCGAGGGGGAAATGAACCTATCGGATTAAGAAATTATTTCACCCTGGAGGAAGGTGGATTACATCTGCTCTAGAAACTCGATAGGCGAAGTGCTTCTGAAACAAGTTTGTTTAATGAATTGGCGATGGATCTTGGGGATTGAACTGATTTCGAGTCTTGAGTTTGAAGAAAAATTACGAAAGCACCATGGCACTATGAGCTTAATTACGATAGTTTATTGAATGATGAATAAATTCGACAGATATATTATGCCTAACGGCAATTGAAACTTATAGGTTTTCAATTAAGTTGTATGACTTCGACAAAAAGTGACTTCATCTATAGTTGTCAGAGGTCAAGAAGTGTTCAATAGATTTACCTACGAGAATAGTTCACGACGAACCTACTGTTTCACATGAATGTGTTTCAATTAGCATCAGCGTATTCATTCGTGTATGTCAAATAATATTTTTTTTTCCATTGAGATATGCTTGATTTCACAATAATGGACAAAATTGAGATAACAGGTGCGATAAAGTACCTCTATAAAAAATTGGTTCAAGCCCTGTGGACAGAAGCTTTGCTGCTCTTGTTGAAACTTTGACAAATCATATCTCCGAAATTATTGGTCTCTGGGAATTAAAAAAATTGATTCTTACGATAGAACTGCATCATGAAAGAAATTAAATTCAAACAGACCGATTCTCCCTAATAACGAACTTATCCCAGATATTCATTCCTTAAATCTACCCTGAAAAATATATTATATCAATTAATACTTAGCCAATATTCCAGTTTTGTTTTTACTGGAGATATTCTGAACGCAATTTGATAAACTTAGCAAAGTATATATTTCCATCATCATATAGATATAGATTATCCACGGGCATTATATTATCACCTTAAAAGTATAATATCATATCATTCTCATAATTCTACGATAGCTGAGGTCATTTTGCATTCAATCATACTTTGTTTTATAGAACAGGAGATGTATTTTATATCGAGAAAAAATGGGTTCAAGCCCTGTGGACAGGAGCTTTCTGGCGCTCTAGTTCAAACAGACAAAATATATCTCCGAAAGTATTGGTTTCTCAGAGTTGGGAATTATATTAATGTATTCTTATGATATAACTGCATCATAAAGGAAATTCAATTCAAATAATAGTTTATTTATCAAGATTAAATGAGCAATCTGAGAATGAGAACTGCACCATGGAAGAAATCAAATTGAATTAGCTGAACTGAATTTGACTCTCTCTTATAGAACAGGATGAAATGTACGAGTATGAACACAGATCATATAATATTGCTTATATAGAATAATTATAGCATTCTGTGAAAACATAGAAGTACGATTCATTATTGAAATTTAGAAAAATCATATCTCCGAAAGTACTAGCTTGTTGGAGTTGAAAATGATATCGATGGATTTTAATGGTGAAACTGCATCTTAAATAAAAATTGAATTTGAAATTTGTTGCTTAAAAAAAATTTTTTTTTCGTCAATCTGAAACCATCTGGCGTATTTTGCCCAATAACGAACTTAACCGAGATATTCATCTCGCTACTCTGAAAATTTCAACTGCCTAGCACATTCCGTTCGAGAGTTATTGTAAAAACATTTTTTTAAAATTTTGACACTGCGGTAACCTGGTCCATACAAAACGCGTATAAAAGTCATGATTCAACAATTTGATGCTAAATTCCAGATAGATCGAGTGATCGGTTTCGGAAATATTCATAACAAATGTGTTTTACTAAAATCGGCCATAACTCCGAAACCGCTTGATGGATTTCGCCCATTTACGAACTTCTCCGAGATATTTACGCTCCAAACCCACCTTGCGAATTTCAATCCTCTTACTCCTTTCGTACGAGAGTTATGTGCCTACGGCCGGCCGGCCGGACAGAATCGATTTCGACCTCGGATTCTTGATCAGTGAGTCGAACCAAATCGTTTAGAACATTTTCAGCCAAAAATTCGAAAAATTACAGACATTTGGGCAAATTGATAAGCACTCAGTTCCGAGGAACTAGAGCGCCAAAAAGAATTAGAAATAATTTTGACATTTATCTCTCATAGGAAAATGAAATGACATGTAAGAACACAGATCATATAATAATTCATAGATAGTAGATAGAATAATCAAGTACAGCATTCTGTGGCAACATAGAAGTACGATTTATTATTGAAATTTTGAGAAATTATATCTCCGAAAGTATTGACTTGTTCGAGTTGAAAATTATATCAATGAATTCTTGCATCTGGAAAAATATTGAATTTGAAATGTTTAATGCAAAATTTTTTTTTTCGTTACTCCGAAACCATTAAGCCGATTTCGCCTAATAACAAACTTAACCGAGATGTCTATCTCCTAAACCTTCTCTGAAAATTTCAACAGTCTAGCACAAAAAAATGGGTTCAAGCCCTGTGGACAGGAGCTTTCTGGCGCTCTAGTTCAAACAGACAAATTATATCTCCGAAAGTATCGGTTTCTCAGAGTTGGGAATTATATCAATGTATTCATATGATAGAACTGCATCCTAAAGGAAATTCAATTCAAATAATAGTTTATTTATCAAGATTAAATGAGCAATCATGAGAATGAGAAAAGCACCATGGAAGAAATCAAATTAAATCTGGCCAATTTTGCCCAATAACGAACTTAACCGAGATATTCATCTCCCTAAACTACTCTGAAAATTTCAACTACCTACCTCATTCCGTTCGAGAGTTATATCTATGTCTATGGATGAAAAGCAGTCTCACTACTCTCAGATCTCTTACTTCATGTTCAGTTCCGAAATGTAAAAATTTTCTGAGAAAAACTAATTTCGGAGCAAACAACTGAGATTTTTCTCACTTCGCTCACAATTCTTCGATTGATTAGATAATCTGTCAGGAACATCATTTGACATTATGACAATTCATATTCATACATAGAATAATATCATTCTGTGAACGTTGAAATACGATTTATTATGGAAAATTTGAAAAATCATATCTCCGAAAGTATTAGCTTGTTAGAGTTAAAAATGATATGAATGGATTCTTATGATAAAACCTCTTATTAAAAAAAATTTAATTTGGAATTTGTTTCGTAAAAAAAAAAATTTTTTTTTGTTACTCCGAAACCATCTGTCCGATTTTGCCCAATAACGAACTTAGCCGAGATATTTATTCCCCAAACCTACTCTGAAAATTTCAACTCTCTAGCTCATTCCGTTCGAGAGTTATCGTGCCTACGGCCGGACCGGCTTGACAGAATGAATTTCGACCACGGATTCTTGATCAGTGAGTCGAACCAAATCGTTTAAGACCATTTTCATCGAAATATTCGAAAATTACAGACATTTGGGCAAATTGATAAGCACTCAGTTCCGAGGAACTAGAGCGCCAAAAAGGGTTATCACCGCAAGAAATTCATAAGGTCATGGTAGGAGTATTGGGTGACTTTGCCCCTTAGTACCAGATGATCAAGAACTGGTCACGAGATTTCAAACTGGGAGGACAGTCCTGTTAACATGCACCAGATGACGGAGCCCCCAAAATTGTGGTGACCAGAGAAAATGTTAATTTAGTCCATGACATGGTCCTCTGTTGGAAGCATTGAAAAACGTTTACATGTTGAATTGGGCCACATAAAACTTTCTGCACGTTGCTTGCACGAATGCTAAAGGCATACCAGGAGCGTGTTCTCCACGTTTTCCCCACAAGAAGTCGCTGAGATATCTGTGGGAGATCTCTGCATTTGCTGGGTATGATACTATTATAATACGATTGTGATATGATTATAATAAGATTACCATATGGTTATACTGTTCTTATTGTAAGAGAATTATCACGCACACATGTACAGTTTCATAATTATTCCGCCATTCTCTTAAATAAATTTCGGGATTATGCAAATCTAACGTACTATAGTACGTTAGATTTGCATAATCCCGCAATTGCGGTGGTACCGACTGGGGGCCGGCACAGCCAGGATAGGGATAGAAATCGAATACAGAGAGCCAGAGAATCATCTGTAGAGCGTGAGGCTCGCCTCAGCCAGGATAGATGTATTGATTCCCCAAATTCCTCTGATACCATCGGATTTACTGATCCAATTTAAACGCCTATAATTTTCGGTAAAGATATATTTTGCAATGACCATTAATAAATCGCAGGGTCCAACCTTCAACGCTAAAGGCTTATATTTGAGCGTTGAGTGTTTTTCACATGGCTAATAATTATATGTCGCTTTTCCAAGAGCAACCTCTAAAGAAAACATGTTTCTATTGTCTAACGACAAAAATGCTGTGAACGTTGTATATAGAGAAATTCTGTAGTATATTCATTATCAGCATTTCAACCGTGCGATGCCGGGGCGGGCAGCTAGTATTATATAGTCTATAATGGTGTATCTTAAAACTTCTTTGATCATGGAATAGATCAATGAAGGAAAATATTTCAGACGGTCTGAAATATTTTCCTTCATTGATCTATTCCATGATCAAAGAAGCCATTATAGACTATATAATACTAGCTGCCCGCCCCGGCTTCGCACGGTTGAAATGCTGATAATGAATATACTACAGAATTTCTTTATATACAATGTTCACAGCATTTTTGTCGTTATACAATAGAAACATGTTTTCTTTAGAGGTTGCTCTTGAAAGAGCGACATATAATTATTAGCCATGTGAAAAACACTCAACGCTCAAATATAAGCCTTTAGCGTTGAAGGTTGGACCCTGCGATTTATCAATGGTCGTTGCAAAATATATCTTCACCGGAAATTATAGGCGTTTAAATTGGCTCAGTAAATCCGATGGTATCAGAGGAATTTGGGGAATCAATACATCTATCCTGGCTGAGGCGAGCCTCACGCTCTACAGATGATTCTCTGGCTCTCTGTATTCGATTTCTATGCCTATCCTGGCAGTGCCGGCCCACGGTCGGTACCACCGCAACCGCTATGTCCCTGCATTTTAAATCTGCGATATCTTCGAAAATATTCATTTAAATTACATGCTGTAAAGGGCCATATTGATCAATATTAAATGCACAATGCATTTAAGTTACTTAATTGGATAAGGATCAATGGTATATTGCTTGAAATAGCTTCGTAATCAAGCCATTATTTCTCGTAGAATGTAAAAAAAAAAAATGGTTATTGTGGGTTATCCTTAAGTAATAGACATATACCATCCCGGACTTTTTTGTAGACCTTTTTAAGGTGTACCATACTGTAGTACATTATTTTGATCTATCTCGTAGGGTTCAGCCAGCGTTTGCAATGTAAGCGCAAAAAAATGTGTTTATTTACGACATCACATTAGAAACCTCTAAAATTATCAGTGTTTTTCTAATATATTATGCATGTATTACACACATATTATTCCTATTGAATGACTCTATCTATTAAAAAAAACCGCATCAAAATCCTTCTCGTAGTTTTAAAGATCTAAGCATACATAGGAACAAACAGACAGCGGGAAGCGACTCTTTGTTTTATACTATGTAACGATTATATGTACACATATGTTTGAACATTTGTGGAAATAATTTTCCTTCTCAAATAAATTATGCAAGAATTCATTAATTATTTCATATTTTTCACGATAATACTCCGAAGAAAAACGAAAAACCTTCTTTGTGTCGCCCGCAGATCTAAAAGTGAAAGGATACAATTTAAAATAATAAAGTCGTAGTGGAAACTCAACAAATTAATTAAAATGAAAGCGGACCCCACAGAATTGAATTTTCAATTCGATATACAGTCCGCATGATGTCTGCGGATGAAATTGAATGTTTTTTCATTATAACACAGCGGGATATTTGTGTAATGAGTTATTTCCTGGAAGATGAGAGATACTGGACGGGGTTCCTTTCACTTTGCGTGGATAAGGAAATATATTTTCATCTCGTTCTAATGGAGTTCTTCCGTTTGTCTGAACCTGAATTCATTTTCAGTTATTAGATTTGTTGGTAATAGATTTTCCCACTTTGTCTAATATCATGTTCACAAAATAATCACACGGTCCTAGATATATTTCGGTATACATATAATATCACGTGAATAAATATTGAAGTTAGCAGCAGAAAAACTGCATATTTCAAGAACAAGATATTTCTTTCGAAAGCTATCGTGCTCACGAACAGAATGCCGAATGGTTGGACGGTTTCAAATTTGACATATCGCAACATTATGACACATATCAATATGGAATTATTATATGGGTTGGTATGAGTAACTTATACTTGAAACAACTAGAAATAGTTCAAAATTCAAATCTCAAGATCATCAAAAGGGTAGGGAGAAGGTATCCTTGTAGTCCGGTCAATTTAGACATTCGAGGTTACATAAATTCCCACCAAGCTGAAAATCGGTAAGATTGTTTAAAATATCATTAAAAACAAAATTTGAAAGTTCCTCATCTTTCCCTTGTGGGGAAAAAATTTTATTCAAGGTCAAAGGTCAAAAAAATTAGTTTTTCGCGATTTTCAGCAAAACGGTAAGTTTTATCATAGAATACTCCAGACAATAATTGTAGATCATAAAATTATCTACAAAAAATTTATCCATACTTTTTTCTCTACGAGCCACCGTTTTTCAGATATAACGATTCAAAAAGTTGTAAAAGTTGTAATCGTCATAATATGCACACGTTTCCTCGCCACCTATGAGGTAAGTTATCATTAAAGGATACTGTGGGAGGTATACTCATTATTCAACGGTTTTTTTCTGGGTTTTCTCTCCCAAACTCTGAAAAATATGAGGTAGTTTACTTAGCGCGTTTTTGGCGCTCTAGTTCCTCGGAACTGAGTGCTTATCAATTTGCCCAAATGTCTGTAATTTTCGAATATTTCGATGAAAATGGTCTTAAACGATTTGGTTCGACTCACTGATCAAGAATCCGTGGTCGAAATTCATTCTGTCCGGCCGGTCCGGCTGGCCTTAGGCACGATAACTCTCGAACGGAATGAGCTAGAGAGTTGAAATTTTCAGAGTAGGTTTGGGGGATGAATATCTCGGCTAAGTTAGTTACTGGGTAAAATCGGACAGAAGGTTTCGGAGTAATAAAAAAAAATTTTTTTTTTTACAAAACAAATTCCAAATTAAATTTTTTTTAATAAGCAGTTTTATCATAAGAATCCATTCATATCATTTTTAACTCTAACAAGCTAATACTTTCGGAGATATGATTTTTCAAAATTTCAATGTAAATCGTATTTCACAGGTTGATATAATTATTCTATAAGTGGAATTACCCGTTAAACTTTTCCACTTATTTATATTACTCCGCACGATCCATATTTCTATAATTATTCTATGTATATTCTATGTATGAATTGCCATAAAGTCAACTTGACAGAAGGGAATATTGTAACTTCAAGAATATTGGGGTTGAAATACTCGTATTTTAGCGATGCAACGGGGACCTCACCCGAAAATGTTTGAAAATATTACGTAAATTTGAAAGCATAATTCCAAAGTTCGAGAGAGGAGAAAATTTTGTGAACGTAGATCAGGAAATTTTTGATCGATTACAAGGTAATTTATTATTTTATACATGTTTTATGGAATACCTACTATTTGTAGGTACTTTAAACCTGTTTTGGGCAATTGTCATACGAAACTTGTTTTTTTGACGCTCTAGTTCCTCGGAACAGATTGCTTATCAATTTGCCCAAGTGTCTGTAATTTTGGAATTTTTGGCTGAAAATGGTCTCAAATGATTTGGTTCGACTCACTGATCAAGAATCCGAGTGCGAAATCGATTCTGTCCGGCCGGCCGACCGGCCGTAGCCACGATAACTCTCGAACGAAAGGAGTTAGCAAGGTGGTTTTGGAGCGTAAATATCTCGGACAAGTTCGTTAATGAGCGTTAACCATCAAGGGGTTTCGGAGTTATGGCCGATTTCAGTAAAAATATTTTTTATGAATATTTCCGAAACCGATCACTCGATCTGTCTGAAATTTAGCACCAGACTGTAGAAGACAGTAGAATCATGACCTTTATACGCATGTGAAGTTTTGTATTGACCAGATTACCGCAAAGTGTCAAAAAAAAAATTTGAAAATTAGGTGAAGTTCTCATTCTCATGATTGCTCATTTAATCTTCATAAATAAACTATTATTTGAATTGAATTTCCTTTTTGATGCAGTTCTATCATATTAATACATTGATATAATTCCCAACTCTGAGAAACCAATACCAGATATAATTTGTCTGTTTGAACTAGAGCGCCAGAAAGCTCCTGTCCACAGGGCTTGAACCCATTTTTTTTTAAATTGGTTTCCCCAGTAGGACTATTCCACGGGTCAGTTTTGATCCTGTTTATTTTGAAACTATTGAAAAATGATGGATATTAGCAGAGATTTAAAAGATAAAAGCAATTTAAGTTAAAAAAAAGTAGTGAAATTTAATCGTCCGAGTCGTAACTCTCAAAATCTTCTTCTTGTTCTTCTTCTTGATTTTCTTGTTCTTGTTCTTCCTGTTCTTCTTCATCTTCATCCTGAGAGCATGTAAACTGCGTTAATAGCGATGTATCGCATGTTGCCTCGTTGGAATCAAAGGGAACCTCTACTGTTGGTGATTCAATATTAGAAAACAACCAGCCTTGACAATGTTTACATGCCGGAGAACAGAACAGTCCAACTTTTTTGCAGCCACATTTAGCACTGCATCCCTTTTTGCAGTTGCAAAAAATCGAGTTCAGCAGTTTTTCCGGCGCAGGTGGAAGTAAAGTGTGCACTGGTTCTAGTGAACTGTTGACCAACTTCCAACCCCAGACTGTAGGGTCTAGGGGGGCGTCCATAAATTACGTGAATAAAATCTCACGACATCTCACCAAGGGGGGAGGGAGGGATAGAAAATTAAAAAAAAACACCTCATGTAATTTATGGACACCCCCTAGCTGATAACCAAGCCACACTTGAACTTGGTAATATGCCCTAAGAAGGTGTTGATGAGCCGCAACTGAGGTTGGAGGAAGACAAGCTAATTGTACTTGTTTTATACTTTTGGTGAAACATGCATATCTATACTTACCTAAGCAGGTAGTTTTTTTAGGAGCTCCGTACATAGAAAGCAGAAAGCGAATGCCGTTAGTAATAATTTCTTGTCGAGTAGAACTACTATTTTTAAAAACTTCAGCACATTCAATTAAATTTTGTTTCTCAAATAGTTTGAAAACTGTTATTTTACCCCTCCTGTAAAATACAGATGTCGTATCACAGCCAGTTATTGCGTGTAAAAATAGTACATGATTTCGACACTTTGCAAAAGTAGATAAACTTTTTTAAGAATACATTTCCGTTTGATGTTGAGCTTTCCTGGTTAAGAAGAAAATAGTTTTTTCAGTTGGAGTTCGAGCAGTCAGTAATACGAGTAAGTCTATATCTTCACCAACAACAATAGTTGTATTTGTCAAATTGAATTGCTCAATTGCTGTTTCAATTATCAATACATCAGCATCATTATTAGCTTGTCTTACCAATATATTTTCCGTAGTAAATCATTCTTTCAACATTGAAATGAACCGAGACGTGTTGTGAGTATTAGAAAGAAATTTTTGTTGGCTGGTTGGAACTATCATATTATGACGATTACAACTTTTTGAATCATTATATCTCAAAAACGGTGGCTCGTATAGAAAAAAGAATAGATAAATTTTTTGTAGATAATTTTATGATCTACAATTTTTGTCTGAGGTATTTTTATGATAAAACTTTTTTTTTAAATTTTTTCCTTACAGGGGAAAGGTGGGGAATTTTCAAATTTTATTTTTAATTATATTTTAAACAATCTTACCGATTTTCAGCTTGGTGGGAATTTATGTAACCTTACTTTTATTATTTGGTCTAATTTGACCGGACTATTGGGATAATTGAGCTGAAACTGAATAACTAAATATCCAACAGATATATACGTGTGAGATTTCACTGTGCTCATCTGATAAAAAAGAAAATAACATAGTGTAGCAGGCTTCGACAGATTCGAAATGGAGTAGTTATAGTTCCAAGATTCCGCAGACAATGGTTACAACGAAATTTATTTCATTATGGTCCTAAATTCTATATAATCTGTTGGTAAAGAATACGGCGTGAAGAATTAATCTCAAAAGTAAAAATCATAAAAATTAGCTTTTAGCGAAATTCGAATATTATGACAAATGATTGTCTGTTTTATAAACCGGAGAAATTCCAGAGGCTTAATTATTCACCTTCCTTTTTCCTACTTTAGGGGCAGAATGGCACAGCCATTTCGCTTTCTTTATCAGTCACACCCCTATGTCTGATTCAGTGCACCTAGAAATCGAAATTCTATAAAGTAAAGTAATGAATGGGAAAAAATATCTCGAAGATTTGAGAAATGTTATTTTTCATTGGGAGGCACCTATAGACTCGAAGATTTAATTCAAATACAAATATTTTATCAAAATCGTGAATCAATATATGATATGAAAAAATGTATACATTTGGGCAAAATGATAGCACTCGGTTCTCTAGGACATGCGCGGAAAAGGTAGTGTGGTCAAAGGATCCCCGTCTGGAAGGAAGTTCCTTACGCCTTTTCTTCAATTCCGAATATAATTTAATATATAGATATCGCCAAAATTCTTGGACCCCCCTTCGTAAATTTTAAAAAGAATGTTGATCATCGCCGGTTATTTGTACATTTAATCTTTATTTATTTCACAGGTGTTAGGCATCCAAAAATGTTTACAAAAACAATTTCCTCTAATTTTAGATACCGATGTTTCAGAAGTGTTTCATTTAGCGAGTTTATCTGATTGTTGAGATTTTCTTTGCATCTATGCCTGGTAATAGATTGTCAATATTCGATGGAGCAAGAATAGTGGCTTTGCATGATGAGGGGCTGCCGAATCATTAAATCGCGGATATACTTGGGATTCCCCGCGCTTCAGATATCCGAATAGTGCATTTGTACCAAGACACTATATTGTATATTGTTGTAGGGGTAACGTTGCACTGCGACCTTAAGGTCTATTGTGCCCCCCCTTCAGAGCTGTCGATGTCATTAACATCTACAGCTCACCTTCCAGTTCCAGAGTTCTGATTAACTCCAGTATCTGGGATGGTTTCAAGGAGGCTACGTCTTCGCACCTGCAGATTTCTTGTCCAAAGCATTCCTTGCGTTGGTTTGAGGTGGCGAGGCATTCCGTTATCAGTTGATCAGCAGTCGCATCCTCCTCCCAACAGAATCTGCACTCGTCAGTTTCTGCTAGCCCTAATCTCATCATATGCTTCCTGAGACCGCAGTGCCCTGTAAGGAGGTGCAGCGTGTTCTTACAAGGGTCCAAGTATTTCTTGGATCTGACAGTATCAAAGTTCTGGATGAATTTCTTGGAGTGATACATTCCGTGGGGAGATCTCTAGAAAATACCTCTCTCAGTTTCTCCTTTCATCCGGAATTCACTTTTGTAGGTGTGTCTACCAACCCCACAATAAGGTTCCGGGACAATGAAGGGGGTTTGTGCTCCTTTCATGGCAAGAGTGTTAGCCTACTCATTTCCTATGATTCCCGCGTGACCAGGAACTCAGACCAAGGAGACCCTGTTGTTCTTGCCTACTTCATTGAGTTTTCTTCCGTACCCCCATATTAGCTTGGATTCGATAACATGGGAGCTCAGAGCTTTTATAACAGCTTGATTGTCATTGTGGATTGCTATATCACATTTCTGATAGTTTCTTTCTATAACAAGACACAAACAGCGTTGACTGGAGACATGGAACTGGGCGTCGTAGGGCAACTAATGACAAAAAAGACTGGTATCTAACAGGATATGTACATCGAAATCCAACCATAATAGTCTCAGCTGTCCGAACTCATTAAAGATGAACGTTTGGTTGCTTAATTTCGAGTACCACAATACGGCGGAGACTTGCTAGAGCCAATTTGCGATCCAGGAGACCATTAAGAGTACCCAGGTTACTTCCCAGATACACCAGTCTACATTGGGCACAGGAACACTGAGACTTGCTGTTAGGTCCGTGATGAAATTACCTTTTTCGGACAAAACCAGAATAGGTTTAGTTAGTGATAGTCGGAGATGCAGAGTCTGGAGAGGGCCAGGACGACACGAAGAACTATCTTTTGCCAGAGAAGTCGTCAATTTTATTTTGGGGAGGCATAATGCATGGTCGTCGTACGCAGCTTATTCCCATACTGGACACTTTGACAGGGGATAGATATATTCGAGACATTATTGAACCCATCATTTATCCTCTTCGACATGACATTAATGCCAATTTCATTTTCATGGATGACAATGCTAGGCCCCATCGCACGAGAAGAGTACAAAATGCACCAGAGATTGCGAATATTCAAAGATTACCGTGGCCAGCAAATTCGCCAGACATGAATCACATTGAACACATATGGGATTTCGTTAAACGGGCAATCTCCAACAGAACTAATCCTCCTAGCACTCCTAGCACAAGTGTCGCATTTCGACAAACATAAGGGGGTCCAAGAATTTTGGCGATGTGTGTAGATATGATAGCTCATGAAGCCACGTAGATAAAGCTTGACGCTAATATCCAAACTACGCCAGACGAAACAGAAATGAAAACCTCACAATATTGGTTCAGAACCAGAACCGTAACCACCGGACCCAATCTTAGTTATTCATCCTACAAAAAGCCACTTCTCGTGGCCAAAACCCCTCTCAAAATCGCACATCTCAAACCAAATATCACTTTTCGTCTGCTCATGCGTAGAACTAAAAATTCCCAGAGAGGGCATCCATCATCTTAAGCTTGGCCCTGGAGTCACAGTGTGGACCACTCTGGCAGTGTTTCTCATGCCTTTTCCAATCGCTCATGTTACGAACAAAGTTTAGAAAATGTCAACCAACGTTAGTCCACTCATCCAATCACCCCTGAACATACGCGAATTCCATTCAGTCCGAATAATATGGTGGCCCATACATATAGCTGCTGGAGCCACGTAGCCAAATTTTGACCATAATATCCGAATACGCCGGTCGGAAAATGTCCGTTGAGCGTAAGTCGTGGAAAGGAACTTCGTTCAAATAATTTCCATCAAGTAAAGTCCGCAAATACTTAAAACTCAGCATCATCAAACATTCCCAAGGTTACGCCACAAATATTGTGTAGAATTTCTCATCATTTTTGGCGCTCTAGTTCCTCGGAACTGAGTGCTTATAAATTCCCCCAAATGTCTGTAATTTTCGAATTTTTGGCTGAAAATGGTCTCAAACGATTTGGTTCGACTCACTGATCAAGAATCCGAGGTCGAAATAGATTCTGTCTGGCCGTGGGCACGATAACTCTCGAACGAAAGGAGTTAGAGGATTGAAATTTGCAAGGTGAGTTTGGAGCGTAAATATCTCGGACAAGTTCGTTAATGGGTGAAATCCATCAAGCGGTTTCGGAGTTATGGCCAATTTTAGTAAAAACATTTTTTATGAATATTTCCGAAACCGATCACTCGATCTATCTGAAATTTAGCACCAAATTGTAGAATCATGACCTTTATACGCATGTGAAGTTTTGTATTGACCAGGTTACCGGAAAATGTAAAAAAAAATTTAGAAAAAAAAAAAATTTCTACAATTACTCTCGAACGGAATGAGCTAGGCAGTTGAAATCTTCAGAGTAGGTTAGGGAGATGACTATCTCGGTTGGGTCCGTTATTGGGCAGAATAGGCCAGATGGTTTCGGAGTAACGGAAAAAAAAAAATTTTTAAGTAACAAATTTCAAATTAAATTTTTATTTAAGATGCAGTTTCACCATAAAAATCCATTGATATCATTTTCAACTCCAACAAGCTAATACTTTCGGAGATATGATTTTTCGGAATTTCAATAATGAATCGTACTTCTATGTTTTCACAGAATGTTATAATTATTCTATCTAAGCTTTAATATATGATCTGTGTTCATACTCGTACATGTCATCCTGTTCTATAAGAGAGAGTCAAATTCATTTCAGCTATTTTAATTTGTTTTCTTCCATGGTGCAGTTCTCATTCTCAGATTGCTCATTTAATCTTGATAAATAAACTATTATTTGAATTGATGCAGTTCTATCATAAGAATACATTGATATAATTCCCAACTCTGAGAAACCAATACTTTCGGAGATATAATTTGTCTGTTTGAACTACAGCGCCAGAAAGCTCCTGTCCACAGGGCTTGAACCCATTTTTTATTCAAGATGTTTATCATGATTTCTCAGAATTGAATAGGGTTTTGACTTTCGAACTGTCTCGAAGATTCTCGGAAAATGTATATACCTACATCGTTCAAATGTCGTTCCGACTCCACGTCATCCGGGAATGTCAAGCTTTTCCTACTTTCGATATAATATACTATTCATAGAATTTTTTCATTACTTTTCGAGCAGTATTCTGTCCTCCGATGCTAACCGATGAATGAAACATCAATAAATATACCCATAAATGTTACATGAGTTTGAGTAGGATGCATCCCTTCATTGCACCTCGCTTTCGGGTCTAACAACATATGAATATATATATGCAAAGTTTTAGTGGAATTGGGAAATATGTTGTAGTAAATTTTCTCAGGCGTCAGGCCTTGTTCGGGCTACTTCATTCTGTCGTTAATCGGAAGATGTGGCTAGTTCAACGGAGTTCATGGCGGCACCAGAAGGCACAATTTCAGGACCCTCTGCTCTTGTGTAACCCATTAAACTCGATGTGTTATCCCGATAAGGAGAGAAAGTTGAATTATTTGGGAAGTTGGTGGGCTGAGAGTTGAAGTGGTCAATAATGTTCGGCTTTTATTAAGTTGGGGGGATTCGAAAAAAGCATGAAAAGTATCACTGCAGTTGAAATTAGTCGAAACTCGTTCATTTACACTTTCCCAGAAATAGGTCTCTTGCATGAAACACGAAATACCATATGTTTATGTATCCACTTCAATATCAGATCATCATGTATGCCCACATACACTTTCTAATTTATAAAATTTGAATATTTCAGTATTGAAAATCGGCAAATCAAGAAGCAATTTCAAATGAGGTGAAAAGCTTCTGAATCGTTGCTATGACGGATGACGTAATCAAAATTTACCATCTGCTTGTTACAGCCAATGCTGAATGCGAGCCCTTTATATGGAGCTGTGTTACAGTGGAATAAAGAGTGAAACGGACACGAGAAGAGATTGAGAGTAGATATGACGGGTTACGTCACGAACTGGCGACAAGTTCCGATCGCTTGAACAGGCATTATGTGCAACCAAATTTGAATGATCGTTTTCTCGTTGAAAATTGATCGCCCATATAAACTCCATTCACATTTATAAAGTCTCCCGGTTGGCCATGAAAATTTGACACATTTCACCATGTATATTTTGAAAATGTTAGGTTATAGTCATTTTCCTGTCAGATAACTACGCAACGTTGTCCTCTCTACATAGAAGTCCTAGTATAATTATTAATTACGTATTTTCACAATGTGAATTTACTTCGGAAAAATAATGAATTTGAGAATATATCATGTGAATTCAATAATTCACAATAATTCAGTCCTAGCGACTGTAGAAGAAAACTTTTCCTCTGTTGTTACTGGAAATATTTCACGTATATAAACTGGTTGGAAGATTCAATTATGCTATTTTCTTGTATGGAAATCAAGAATCAAGTGTTGGATTTGTATTGAAAAATAATGGATAGAGTAGTCCGTTACTTTTGTGATAGTTCATTTGAAAAACTAATGAAAGTACCTGAATAACCCGGCAGGAAAACTTCTAAACGAACAGTTGTACCTATGGAACCCCCACTTTTCGAAATTCTCAAGAAATAAGCCTACAGAAGACATTTAAATACCTTGTTACATAACTTGAAATACACCAGTTTCGAAATGTAGAAGTACTACGAAACCCGAGTCATTCTTTATACCTAAATAAAATATAGTGATGAAAATAGTCATTTCATTTGAGGGTTCAACATGTCAGAATGAAGTTTACCTATTGCAGATTGCAAGAGTTCTTTATTATATTCGAAGATAATGGTCTGTGATAATATCTTGTCTAAGATTGAAGATTAAGTTATGATTATGTTGAGAGTGGAAATTGGCAACGTCGCGGCGGATAGTTTTGACCTTGATGATATTCCAGCAGTGCCAACCTGCCTGTGTTTTAGTAACAAAAACTTGATAGACCTAAATCATGGCCAACCGGGAGACTTTATAAAAGTGAATGCAGTATATGTACTGAACTTTCGCGTGCATGTTCTAGGAAACAGACATTTTGCCAAAATGATTGTAATTTACGAATTTTTTGCCGAAAGATTAGGTTTGACTCAATTCGTGGTCAAATTCACTGATGAAGAATTCGATGTCAAATTCGATTGCCACGATAATTTTTGAATGCAAAGAGAAAGCGACTTGCAATTATCAGGGTAGGTTACGCATCCGAATGTGACGGTTAGGTTCGTTAATGGACGTAATCGGCCAAACAGTTCTAGAGTTATGCCATCTGAAAATAGTTTCCTCAACACCGGAATTAAGAACGATCGACTTTGTAGTTTAGCAATTATTGCGAAAATGAAATTATAAAGGGCTATCTACTTCTGAAATTTCGAATGATGTAAATCTCAGTATAATTAAATAGCTGCGATGGTTAGTTAGGCCTCAAACCGTGCGGGAGATATGGGAGACCGGCTTCGAATCTTTGCTGAGCAAGTTATTTATTTTAATATTTGAATTCAGTTGATTATGTTTAATGCTAAATAGACGGCTTGATGGTTCATGTTTCTGTACCATCATGCAGAATGTTACTACTTTTGCAATATTTATAGTGTACCAAAGCTTTTGGGCGCATATTCTAGGAAACAGCGTGCTATCATTTTGCCCATATGTCTGTTATTTTGGATGTTTTCGCCGAAAATGGTCTGAACGATTATGTTAAACTTACTTATGAATAATTTGGGGTCAAATTCAATTCAGTCTGGCTGGCCCTCCGTTGCTACGATGAATTTCGAATGGAAAGGATAGTGAATGCAATTTTCAGGGTAGGCTACGCATCTGAATGCGACGGTTAAGTTCGTTAATGGAGGTAATCGGCCAAACCGTTTTGGAGTGGTAATTTTGTTTTCAACTCAAACATTACGTAGAAACCGATCGAATTTAAACTTGGTAACTAGTTGTAGAATGCCGACATAAAGTCGTATACGAAATTTTGTTATTTAACATTATTAAAAAATTCTGTATCTCAGAAACTTCCTCCTGTCCTTTCAATATACAGGGTCTCCAAAGATGAAACCGACAAAACTTATAAGGCTATATAGAGACTACTAATATGATTGCAAAATGCCATATATAAATGTCGAAAACCGTTTTGTTACTGACGTACAGATTGATTTGTGAATTGAAACAATAAAATTAATGCGCCATATTAAATACAGGGATTAATCGATTTGGTTTAAATTTGGTACATGAATTAAACTAAAAAACCTTAACATGTAGGTCTTTGAATGAAACCAATATCAGCACCGGAATATTATATTTCTTCCGTGTTAAGTTCTTGTGAGAATAACCCGTATAATAATTATCAAAAATCTGAGATTAAATTCCAAATCTACAGAAAAAATCATACTGGAACTAGTTGAAAGAGTTTCTGGCACCATCTCAGTTATTCCGTAGTAAATTATTATTTTAAATCTTTTCACTCAAGAACTTCATTATCTGATAAGGTATCATTAAAAATGGGTTAATATAATAAATATTCACAGAAAAAAAACATAAATAGGTATTGATATTCTCTTCAATTAGTTCGTTGAAACATTTCATTTAATATATCAGAAACTACCCATTGAAAAACATTGAAAGAAATAATATATTATATTATTTTTTTCAATGTTTTTCACTGATTTTTTTGAAATTTTCTAGTGATACGATCCCCACAAAATTTTGCAAGGCCAGCTACCCTGAAAATTTCAAGTCACTATGTTCACCTGTTCTCAAGTTATCGTGGCATCGGCCAGCCGGACGGATAGAATCAAATTTGACCTCGAATTCTTCATCACTGAGTCGAACCTATGTACCTGTGTATTTTTTCAGTGACGAAAATGATCGCCTTGTAAGGTAGAGTTCACAACCATACCTTGTAGGAAGACAATTTTAGCCAGAAAAGATTAAAACATTGATATATATCAATAAGACGTGCCACACAGCTGATCAAGCAATTACATCTAGTATCGAAGGTGAATTTCCCAAAGTGTGCTATGCCGAATGGCCACCTCGATTATGAGATTTAACTTCATTGGATTTCTTTTTATGGAGAAACCTTGAGTCGTTTGTTGTTCTTTATAACGTAAGAGGATCTCAGAGACCATATCGAACGCGAAATTGGCTCTTAAGTATATCTCGTAGTTGGTTATGATCTCAGCGGTAAAAGAAGTGAGAGCAAATTCCGTGGTAAAATGTCACATACTTTTATACTTATTGTACCTGAAATAAATGTCAGCCAATGTTCCAATTATTTTGCGTTTTTTGATTTTTTACTCATCATACTCATCACTCATCCATTATACTGAAATCGTCACAAATAATTAACTCTTCTGCACTTCTCTCTGAAGATTTGCAACTTCAACCTCACAAAGCTGGCATATCATTAAGGTTCAAAGGAAGGCGGGAGGGTTACGGTCCTATCATGCGCTTTAAATCGAAGTCCATAAAGCTAATTGGAAGATTACCTTTCCACTTTCTGAAGTCGTATCTGCTGTTCGGGCACAGAGATAATTTTTCTTTGTGTCTCGACAGCATTGGAGTTCAGGGTGAATAGCAGTATGGCGATGAATTGACATGTTTTTTCAGTTCACAAGCCATTGATCTCTTCATCTGGGGTTAGGCAGTAGTAGCGTATGCAGAATTGTTGAGAGACAACGGTAAAAGGGTTAAAAATAAGAAAAATTTGGGAATAAAAAATGGGTTCAAGCCCTGTGGACAGGAGCTTTCTGGCGCTCTAGTTCAAACAGACAAATTATATCTCCGAAAGTATTGGTTTCTCAGAGTTGGGAATTATATCAATGTATTCATATGATAGAACTGCATCATAAAGGAAGTTCAATTCAAATGATAGTTTATTTATCAAGATTAAATGAGCAATCATGATAATGAGAACTGCACCATGGAAGAAATCAAATTAAATCTGGCCAATTTTGCCCAATAACGAACTTAACCGAGATATTCATCTCCCTAACCTACTCTGAAAATTTCAACTACCTAGCTCATTCCGTTCTAGAGTTATATCTATGTCTATGGATGAAAAGCAGTCTCACTACTCTCAGATCTCTTACTTCATGTTCCGTTCCGAAATGTATGACTTTTCTGAGAAAAACTAATTTCGGAGCAAACAACTGAGATTTTTCTCACTTCGCTCACAATTCTTCGATTGATTAGATAATGACATGTCTCAGGAAAATAAGTTGACATTATAACAATTCATACATAGAATAATTATATCATTGTGTGACAACGTTGAAATACGATTTATTATTGAAATTTTGAAAAATCATATCTCCGAAAGTATTAGCTTGTTAGAGTTAAAAATGATATTATTGGATTCTTATGCTAAAACTGCTTATTGAAAAAAATTTAATTTTGAATTTGTTTTGTGAAAAAAAAATTTTTTTTTTGTTACTCCGAAACCATGTGTCCGATTTTGGCCAATAACGAACTTAGCCGAGATCTTTATCTCCCAAACCTACTCTGAAAATTTCAACTGTCTAGCTCATTCCGTTCGAGAGTTATCGTGCCTACGGCCGGCTGGACGGCCGGACCGGCCGGACAGAATGATTTTCGATCACGGATTCTTGATCAGTGAGTCGAACCAAATCGTTTGAGACCATTTTCATCGAAAAATTCGAAAATTACAGACATTTGGGCAAATTGATAAGCACTCAGTTCCGAGGAACTAGAGCGCCAAAAATTATGAATTTGACTCTGTCTTATAGAACAGGATGAAATGTACGTGTATGAACTCAGATCATATAATAAAGCTTAGATAGAATAATTATAGCATTCTGTGAAAACATAGCAGTACGATTCATTATTGAAATTTAGAACTTCATCTTAGCAGAAATTGAATTCAAACATCATAGAAGAATTTAATTATTATTATTTTTATTTTATTATTATTTAGTGGAGATATCATATCATCATATTTCATTTTCATCGAAAAATTCGAAAATTACAGACATTTGGGCAAATTGATAAGCACTCAGTTCGGAGGAACTAGAGCGCCAAAAATTAGGACTAATTTTTTGGCGCTCTTGTTCCGCGGAACAGAGTGCTTATCAATTGGCCAAATGTCTGTAATTTTTGAATTCTTCGATGAAAATGGTCTTAAACGATTTGGTTCGACTCACTTATCAAGAATCCGTGGTCGAAATTCATTATGTCCGGTCGAACGGAATGAGCTAGACAGTTGAAATTTTCAGAGTAGGTTTGAGAGATAAATATCTCGGCTGAGTTCGTTATTGGGCAAAATCGGATAGATGGTTCTGCAGTAACAAAAAAAAAATTTTTTTGACATGACAAATTCCAAATTAAATTTTTTTCAATAAGCAGTTTTACCATAAGAATCCATTTATATCATTTTTAACTCTAACAAGCTAATACTTTAGGAGATTTGATTTTTCAAAATTTCAATAATCAATAGTATTTCTACGTTTTCACAGAAGGATATAATTATTCTATGTATGAATTGTCATAATGTCAACTTATTTTCTTGAGACATGACATTGTCTAATTCATTTCAGCAATCGAAGAATTATGAGAATTATAATATGATATCATACCTTTTGTTGGTTGATATTTGCATGCCGATGGTCAATCCATATGATGATGGGAATGGTAATGGTAAGTGAATAATATTGTGTTCAGAATATCTCCAGTAAAAACAAAACTAGAATATTGGTGTATTGGATTATTGGAGTGGATTTCAGTAAAGAATATATATTATCGTTCATCATAGAATTGAGGAATTAATATCTCGGATGAGTTTGTTGTTGGGTAGAATTTGTCTATTGGTTTTGGATTGATAATTTTTGGCACTCTTGTTGAATTTAAATTGTTCTATGATGTTTGAATTCAATTTCTGCTAAGATGAAGTTCTTTCATAAAAATCCATTGATATAATTCCCAACTCTGAGAAACCAATACTTTCGGAGATATAATTTGTCTGTTTGAACAAGAGCGCCAGAAAGCTCCTGTCCACAAGGCTTGAACCAATTTTTTTTAATGACCTAGCAAACAAATTGCCGGAACCAGAAAAAGTCTAAAATATTTTAGGGGCATCAACAAGTTTCGGCATTTTTATTATTTATTGTATTTGGGTTGTGAGGCTTGGTCCAGCCCTTTAGAACTGTGACCGATACGATCTTTTGTTCTATAACCCTACTTATTCAATTGTAGGGACATTTTAAATGGTTGACGTACCTGATGACGCCTTAAGGAGCCTTGCCTATCACTTCATGAGGCTTTAGAATTGGCTCACCCGTATGTAAAATTCTTAGGCTGACCAGCTCCGGGCATTTGCAAGCTATGTGTGCGGCAGTTTCCTTTTCCGATTCACAGAGCCTGCATGTTTCGTCTGCTGACTTACCCATTCAGTACAATTGGTATTTGAGCCGGCTGTGCCCTGTCAGCAGTCCTACCATTACCCGAAGCTCAGCTCAGTGAGAAATCTACGAATCTTTCTGCTTTTGCACTTCTCCAAACAAAGCTTAACTATAAGATTTCAAGTGTTTATCTCGAGTATTTCTTTGAAATATTCTAACGAACGGTCTTCGTGAATCACCCTGTATAGTTCTGTCTGCACTATAGAGCAGTCCTTCCCAAGAGGAATGAACAGATTAGCGAGGATCCTCAATCTTAGCACCAGTCCCTGTGGGCATCACAAAGCCATCGGTAATCCAGATGGGCCCTTTGGTTTAAGAAGACTGTATGGTGTTCAACATTGACCTCGATCAGGAGCAACAGCCCTGTAGGGTTCGTCAATACCATTTTGAGAAACCTTACTTGATGTCCTGAACAAACCACTATCACGCCATTGTCTCTGTTCCCACATTCTAAGTGGTTTACGATTATTAATGAAACACCCTGTATAATACCTTCTAGTTCACCCTCAACATTAATGAATTGTATACATTATTACGCCTCATCTTTATAACTTTGCTCACGATACGAAACTGAATATTTAACGAACCTGCAACGGGCTGAGTATGAAAGGTTCCGAAATCGCCATAAACCATGACAAAATTTGATGTTGCTTCCATATTTTGAGGGGAATTCGCAGCCATGAATCCCACATTTCTCTCTTAGCATAAACGAACTATAAAGTCCTACTGCTGTTCTGACCGCACATAGCCAGGATGGCATTTCTCTGCAGACCCCTAATTTGCATTCTGCGATATCTATATTTTGCCATCGTGAGTAATCTCTGCATGACTGTTATTGAGGACCACAACTCGAGTGTAATGCAGAAGTGAAATATGCTGCGGACATGGAAGAAATACGGCCGAGGGCGGTAGGTTGCAAAAAAGTTGATTCGGGGCCTAAAGATGGGTTTCCGGGATATTCATGAGTCAGGCGGTTTTTTCTCGCCTTCAATTCCGCTGTGTTATGTGAAGCAAAAAATGAAAAATTCTCATAAAATAAATCATGACGGGTGAAAAGGTAATTCAAATGTTCGTGTCAAGAAGGAATGCTTGATACGAACCAACAAACTGGGGAATATTATCTTTTCTATACTTTGCCTGACAATGACAGGTTGAATACAAAACAAGCACTGACGTGAAGTCAGAAGCTTTTGCGCGTATGTTCTATACGCGCAAAAGCTTCTGACTTCACTTCTGTATTGGACACTAATAATTCGAATTTACCATGGTAAATTCGAATTAAGTGTCCAATACAGGAGAATGGACAACAAAATTTACCATGGTAAATTCGATTAAGGGTGTCCAATACAGAAGGATGGACAAAAGAACATACGCGCAAAAGCTTCTGACTTCACGTCAGTGCTCGAACCAATTTTTTTTTTCGTGATTTTTTTGAAATTTTCTAGGGGTGCGGTTCTTAAATTTTTTTTTTGTCAATTTTTCAAATTTTCTAGGGGTACGGTTCTTACAAAATTTTAAACACGTCTTTATGATGATTTTCTACTACTAGTTACCAAGCTTCAATTCGATCGAATATTTATTTTTTTAGTTATCAAGGAAATAATATTCCAGGTGGGTATAACTCGGAAACCATTTGACCGATTATGCCCAAAAACGAACTCAACTCTCCCTTTCGGATACCCAACCTACCCTGAAAATTGCAAGTCCCTATCTCCTTTCGTTCGAAAGTTATCGAGGCAACGGTCACCCATCTACTGAACTCACACAAGAACGCTCCAATCTCCAAGAATATTCAACCGATCGTATTAAAACTTGAAACTTGGCAGTACAGTTAGGTTATGAAGGCTCTTGCAAAATTTCAGCAATTTCAAAGGAATAGTTACTGATATATAGAATTTTTTTTTTCAATTTTCAATGATTTTTTAAAATTTTTTCACAAATACTAGCCTCACGAAATTTTGCAAGTATTTTTGCGTTGGTATTCTACAACTAATTACCATGTTTGAATTCAATCGGTTTGGTATTTTTCGAGTTAATGAGGAACAAAAAACAACCAAATTTCAGATGGCTATAACTCTGAAACCGTTTGGCCGATTATGTTCATGAACAAACTGAGATGTCGCGTTCTGATGCACATCCTGACCTGAAAATTACAAGCCGCTATCTCTTTCCGAGATTTCGCGAGAACTTTCAAAACCCAACACTACAGCCAAGTTCCAAGTTTGAACACGATTGGATCTATATTGTTGGAGATCCGAACAGCCTTGGGTGAGTTCAGTAGCTGGATGGGTGTCCGTTGTCTCGATAACTTTCGAACAAAAGAGATAGGGACGTGCAATTTTCAAGGTAGGTTGCTTATCCGAATGGAATAGTTAGGTTCGTTTTTGGGCATAATCGGCCCAACGATTTCGGAGTTATACCCATCTGGATTATTGTTTCCTCGATAACTCAAAATATTCAGACCCGATCGAATTGAAATTCGGTAACTAGTTGTACAATATGGACATAAAATCGTGTGTAATATTTTGTCAGGACCGTACCACTAGAAAATTAAAAAAAATTATGAAAAAATATTATGGTTCCCACGATAACTTGAGAACTGAAAGAGATAGTAACTTGCAATTTTCAGGGTAGGTTGCGCATCCGAATGTGATATTTAAGTTCGTTAATTTGGCATAATCGGCCAAATGGGTTTGGAGTTATACTGATCTGAAATTTTGTTGTTATTTCCTCTATAACTCAAAATTTACAAATCTGATTCAATTAAAACTCCGTGATTACTTGTAGAATGCCAACCCACTAATTTCCACGGAATTTCGTGAACATCGTATTCTGGAGTTGAAGGATTTTTCGTATTCGAATCCCAATAGAATACATATGTCAGAATCAAAAATTCTGTGATCATAGACGATTCTCTCGTTACTGAAATATGTCATTAAAGTGGTATGAAATGTATTCATATATTATAAAATCTGAGAAAACGGTATATATCGATGCTAAATTCGATTAACATTGTCCAATAGAGGTGACTAGATATTAGAGCATGCGCGCAAAAGCTCCTAACTTCACGTCAGTGCTTGAACCAAGTTTTGATAATGATTTATTTTATTCCATGGGTCCTCCTATCTCAATCTGTACAACAATAGAAAAATTAAGGAATATATAAAATTAACCCTCCAACCCCCATAAATGGGAGTGGAGTTCTGTATATTACACTAATATTACAAGGTTAGTTTCTGTTCTCGAGAGCAGAAATTTGGTATGCCGGCTAAGATTTATACAAGCAAAGAACAAACAATTTTAGAAAACCGTAACTTTTACCTTCCACATCCAGAACAGGGGTGCAGATCTGTGAATAGAACTAATGCACTTCCTGAAGTCAGAGAAAGCTGAATTTGGTATGAAGACTTATTGATAGGTACTTCGTTATGATACGAAAAACTGCTGCAACGCAAGAAACGCCCATTTTAAGCGACTATGCTAGGAGGAAGGCACAATTAGAAAGTGGGCTATGACAAAAGTAATAGATGAAGCTCAACTAATTCACCCCTAAAAAGTTAAAAAAAATAATTTAATTTCTTTCATGTTGCAGTTCTATCGTAAGAATCCATTTATATCATTCCCAGAGATCAATAAATTCGGAGATATGATTTGTCAAAGTGTCAAAGCTCCTGCCACAGGGCTGTCCCACTTTTCAACAAGATGTAGGGTTTGTACAATGAGAGGATTTAGAGGAAGACCATTTTGAGCCTGTTTTTTTTATGAGATCAGACAACATTTTTACTGTGAAAGCTTCTTGTGAGCCTTGACAAATAAATTTACATGAAATGTTTTTGCTGGAATAGGTATATTATCTCCAGAAAATATCTGGGGATCTGGAATCTCCGTACATAACATTTCCCCCGAAATTATACATTCATATTTATGTTGTGTCCCATCATCCGAAAGTATTTCCTTTCGCTATTGCCATTAGGACATGACAAATTTCGCTGACGAAAATTAGCCTAATTGGAAGATTAAGGTTTGAAATAAGGAGGGCTGGTAGGTACTTAGGTAGTAGCCTCAAAAACCCTGTAATAATTATAATCCGGGACCCGCAAGTCGAGGGGGAAATGAACCTATCGGATTAAGAAATTATTTCACCCTGGAGGAAGGTGGATTACATCTGCTCTAGAAACTCGATAGGCGAAGTGCTTCTGAAACAAGTTTGTTTAATGAATTGGCGATGGATCTTGGGGATTGAACTGATTTCGAGTCTTGAGTTTGAAGAAAAATTACGAAAGCACCATGGCACTATGAGCTTAATTACGATAGTTTATTGAATGATGAATAAATTCGACAGATATATTATGCCTAACGGCAATTGAAACTTATAGGTTTTCAATTAAGTTGTATGACTTCGACAAAAAGTGACTTCATCTATAGTTGTCAGAGGTCAAGAAGTGTTCAATAGATTTACCTACGAGAATAGTTCACGACGAACCTACTGTTTCACATGAATGTGTTTCAATTAGCATCAGCGTATTCATTCGTGTATGTCAAATAATATTTTTTTTTCCATTGAGATATGCTTGATTTCACAATAATGGACAAAATTGAGATAACAGGTGCGATAAAGTACCTCTATAAAAAATTGGTTCAAGCCCTGTGGACAGAAGCTTTGCTGCTCTTGTTGAAACTTTGACAAATCATATCTCCGAAATTATTGGTCTCTGGGAATTAAAAAAATTGATTCTTACGATAGAACTGCATCATGAAAGAAATTAAATTCAAACAGACCGATTCTCCCTAATAACGAACTTATCCCAGATATTCATTCCTTAAATCTACCCTGAAAAATATATTATATCAATTAATACTTAGCCAATATTCCAGTTTTGTTTTTACTGGAGATATTCTGAACGCAATTTGATAAACTTAGCAAAGTATATATTTCCATCATCATATAGATATAGATTATCCACGGGCATTATATTATCACCTTAAAAGTATAATATCATATCATTCTCATAATTCTACGATAGCTGAGGTCATTTTGCATTCAATCATACTTTGTTTTATAGAACAGGAGATGTATTTTATATCGAGAAAAAATGGGTTCAAGCCCTGTGGACAGGAGCTTTCTGGCGCTCTAGTTCAAACAGACAAAATATATCTCCGAAAGTATTGGTTTCTCAGAGTTGGGAATTATATTAATGTATTCTTATGATATAACTGCATCATAAAGGAAATTCAATTCAAATAATAGTTTATTTATCAAGATTAAATGAGCAATCTGAGAATGAGAACTGCACCATGGAAGAAATCAAATTGAATTAGCTGAACTGAATTTGACTCTCTCTTATAGAACAGGATGAAATGTACGAGTATGAACACAGATCATATAATATTGCTTATATAGAATAATTATAGCATTCTGTGAAAACATAGAAGTACGATTCATTATTGAAATTTAGAAAAATCATATCTCCGAAAGTACTAGCTTGTTGGAGTTGAAAATGATATCGATGGATTTTAATGGTGAAACTGCATCTTAAATAAAAATTGAATTTGAAATTTGTTGCTTAAAAAAAATTTTTTTTTCGTCAATCTGAAACCATCTGGCGTATTTTGCCCAATAACGAACTTAACCGAGATATTCATCTCGCTACTCTGAAAATTTCAACTGCCTAGCACATTCCGTTCGAGAGTTATTGTAAAAACATTTTTTTAAAATTTTGACACTGCGGTAACCTGGTCCATACAAAACGCGTATAAAAGTCATGATTCAACAATTTGATGCTAAATTCCAGATAGATCGAGTGATCGGTTTCGGAAATATTCATAACAAATGTGTTTTACTAAAATCGGCCATAACTCCGAAACCGCTTGATGGATTTCGCCCATTTACGAACTTCTCCGAGATATTTACGCTCCAAACCCACCTTGCGAATTTCAATCCTCTTACTCCTTTCGTACGAGAGTTATGTGCCTACGGCCGGCCGGCCGGACAGAATCGATTTCGACCTCGGATTCTTGATCAGTGAGTCGAACCAAATCGTTTAGAACATTTTCAGCCAAAAATTCGAAAAATTACAGACATTTGGGCAAATTGATAAGCACTCAGTTCCGAGGAACTAGAGCGCCAAAAAGAATTAGAAATAATTTTGACATTTATCTCTCATAGGAAAATGAAATGACATGTAAGAACACAGATCATATAATAATTCATAGATAGTAGATAGAATAATCAAGTACAGCATTCTGTGGCAACATAGAAGTACGATTTATTATTGAAATTTTGAGAAATTATATCTCCGAAAGTATTGACTTGTTCGAGTTGAAAATTATATCAATGAATTCTTGCATCTGGAAAAATATTGAATTTGAAATGTTTAATGCAAAATTTTTTTTTTCGTTACTCCGAAACCATTAAGCCGATTTCGCCTAATAACAAACTTAACCGAGATGTCTATCTCCTAAACCTTCTCTGAAAATTTCAACAGTCTAGCACAAAAAAATGGGTTCAAGCCCTGTGGACAGGAGCTTTCTGGCGCTCTAGTTCAAACAGACAAATTATATCTCCGAAAGTATCGGTTTCTCAGAGTTGGGAATTATATCAATGTATTCATATGATAGAACTGCATCCTAAAGGAAATTCAATTCAAATAATAGTTTATTTATCAAGATTAAATGAGCAATCATGAGAATGAGAAAAGCACCATGGAAGAAATCAAATTAAATCTGGCCAATTTTGCCCAATAACGAACTTAACCGAGATATTCATCTCCCTAAACTACTCTGAAAATTTCAACTACCTACCTCATTCCGTTCGAGAGTTATATCTATGTCTATGGATGAAAAGCAGTCTCACTACTCTCAGATCTCTTACTTCATGTTCAGTTCCGAAATGTAAAAATTTTCTGAGAAAAACTAATTTCGGAGCAAACAACTGAGATTTTTCTCACTTCGCTCACAATTCTTCGATTGATTAGATAATCTGTCAGGAACATCATTTGACATTATGACAATTCATATTCATACATAGAATAATATCATTCTGTGAACGTTGAAATACGATTTATTATGGAAAATTTGAAAAATCATATCTCCGAAAGTATTAGCTTGTTAGAGTTAAAAATGATATGAATGGATTCTTATGATAAAACCTCTTATTAAAAAAAATTTAATTTGGAATTTGTTTCGTAAAAAAAAAAATTTTTTTTTGTTACTCCGAAACCATCTGTCCGATTTTGCCCAATAACGAACTTAGCCGAGATATTTATTCCCCAAACCTACTCTGAAAATTTCAACTCTCTAGCTCATTCCGTTCGAGAGTTATCGTGCCTACGGCCGGACCGGCTTGACAGAATGAATTTCGACCACGGATTCTTGATCAGTGAGTCGAACCAAATCGTTTAAGACCATTTTCATCGAAATATTCGAAAATTACAGACATTTGGGCAAATTGATAAGCACTCAGTTCCGAGGAACTAGAGCGCCAAAAAGGGTTATCACCGCAAGAAATTCATAAGGTCATGGTAGGAGTATTGGGTGACTTTGCCCCTTAGTACCAGATGATCAAGAACTGGTCACGAGATTTCAAACTGGGAGGACAGTCCTGTTAACATGCACCAGATGACGGAGCCCCCAAAATTGTGGTGACCAGAGAAAATGTTAATTTAGTCCATGACATGGTCCTCTGTTGGAAGCATTGAAAAACGTTTACATGTTGAATTGGGCCACATAAAACTTTCTGCACGTTGCTTGCACGAATGCTAAAGGCATACCAGGAGCGTGTTCTCCACGTTTTCCCCACAAGAAGTCGCTGAGATATCTGTGGGAGATCTCTGCATTTGCTGGGTATGATACTATTATAATACGATTGTGATATGATTATAATAAGATTACCATATGGTTATACTGTTCTTATTGTAAGAGAATTATCACGCACACATGTACAGTTTCATAATTATTCCGCCATTCTCTTAAATAAATTTCGGGATTATGCAAATCTAACGTACTATAGTACGTTAGATTTGCATAATCCCGCAATTGCGGTGGTACCGACTGGGGGCCGGCACAGCCAGGATAGGGATAGAAATCGAATACAGAGAGCCAGAGAATCATCTGTAGAGCGTGAGGCTCGCCTCAGCCAGGATAGATGTATTGATTCCCCAAATTCCTCTGATACCATCGGATTTACTGATCCAATTTAAACGCCTATAATTTTCGGTAAAGATATATTTTGCAATGACCATTAATAAATCGCAGGGTCCAACCTTCAACGCTAAAGGCTTATATTTGAGCGTTGAGTGTTTTTCACATGGCTAATAATTATATGTCGCTTTTCCAAGAGCAACCTCTAAAGAAAACATGTTTCTATTGTCTAACGACAAAAATGCTGTGAACGTTGTATATAGAGAAATTCTGTAGTATATTCATTATCAGCATTTCAACCGTGCGATGCCGGGGCGGGCAGCTAGTATTATATAGTCTATAATGGTGTATCTTAAAACTTCTTTGATCATGGAATAGATCAATGAAGGAAAATATTTCAGACGGTCTGAAATATTTTCCTTCATTGATCTATTCCATGATCAAAGAAGCCATTATAGACTATATAATACTAGCTGCCCGCCCCGGCTTCGCACGGTTGAAATGCTGATAATGAATATACTACAGAATTTCTTTATATACAATGTTCACAGCATTTTTGTCGTTATACAATAGAAACATGTTTTCTTTAGAGGTTGCTCTTGAAAGAGCGACATATAATTATTAGCCATGTGAAAAACACTCAACGCTCAAATATAAGCCTTTAGCGTTGAAGGTTGGACCCTGCGATTTATCAATGGTCGTTGCAAAATATATCTTCACCGGAAATTATAGGCGTTTAAATTGGCTCAGTAAATCCGATGGTATCAGAGGAATTTGGGGAATCAATACATCTATCCTGGCTGAGGCGAGCCTCACGCTCTACAGATGATTCTCTGGCTCTCTGTATTCGATTTCTATGCCTATCCTGGCAGTGCCGGCCCACGGTCGGTACCACCGCAACCGCTATGTCCCTGCATTTTAAATCTGCGATATCTTCGAAAATATTCATTTAAATTACATGCTGTAAAGGGCCATATTGATCAATATTAAATGCACAATGCATTTAAGTTACTTAATTGGATAAGGATCAATGGTATATTGCTTGAAATAGCTTCGTAATCAAGCCATTATTTCTCGTAGAATGTAAAAAAAAAAAATGGTTATTGTGGGTTATCCTTAAGTAATAGACATATACCATCCCGGACTTTTTTGTAGACCTTTTTAAGGTGTACCATACTGTAGTACATTATTTTGATCTATCTCGTAGGGTTCAGCCAGCGTTTGCAATGTAAGCGCAAAAAAATGTGTTTATTTACGACATCACATTAGAAACCTCTAAAATTATCAGTGTTTTTCTAATATATTATGCATGTATTACACACATATTATTCCTATTGAATGACTCTATCTATTAAAAAAAACCGCATCAAAATCCTTCTCGTAGTTTTAAAGATCTAAGCATACATAGGAACAAACAGACAGCGGGAAGCGACTCTTTGTTTTATACTATGTAACGATTATATGTACACATATGTTTGAACATTTGTGGAAATAATTTTCCTTCTCAAATAAATTATGCAAGAATTCATTAATTATTTCATATTTTTCACGATAATACTCCGAAGAAAAACGAAAAACCTTCTTTGTGTCGCCCGCAGATCTAAAAGTGAAAGGATACAATTTAAAATAATAAAGTCGTAGTGGAAACTCAACAAATTAATTAAAATGAAAGCGGACCCCACAGAATTGAATTTTCAATTCGATATACAGTCCGCATGATGTCTGCGGATGAAATTGAATGTTTTTTCATTATAACACAGCGGGATATTTGTGTAATGAGTTATTTCCTGGAAGATGAGAGATACTGGACGGGGTTCCTTTCACTTTGCGTGGATAAGGAAATATATTTTCATCTCGTTCTAATGGAGTTCTTCCGTTTGTCTGAACCTGAATTCATTTTCAGTTATTAGATTTGTTGGTAATAGATTTTCCCACTTTGTCTAATATCATGTTCACAAAATAATCACACGGTCCTAGATATATTTCGGTATACATATAATATCACGTGAATAAATATTGAAGTTAGCAGCAGAAAAACTGCATATTTCAAGAACAAGATATTTCTTTCGAAAGCTATCGTGCTCACGAACAGAATGCCGAATGGTTGGACGGTTTCAAATTTGACATATCGCAACATTATGACACATATCAATATGGAATTATTATATGGGTTGGTATGAGTAACTTATACTTGAAACAACTAGAAATAGTTCAAAATTCAAATCTCAAGATCATCAAAAGGGTAGGGAGAAGGTATCCTTGTAGTCCGGTCAATTTAGACATTCGAGGTTACATAAATTCCCACCAAGCTGAAAATCGGTAAGATTGTTTAAAATATCATTAAAAACAAAATTTGAAAGTTCCTCATCTTTCCCTTGTGGGGAAAAAATTTTATTCAAGGTCAAAGGTCAAAAAAATTAGTTTTTCGCGATTTTCAGCAAAACGGTAAGTTTTATCATAGAATACTCCAGACAATAATTGTAGATCATAAAATTATCTACAAAAAATTTATCCATACTTTTTTCTCTACGAGCCACCGTTTTTCAGATATAACGATTCAAAAAGTTGTAAAAGTTGTAATCGTCATAATATGCACACGTTTCCTCGCCACCTATGAGGTAAGTTATCATTAAAGGATACTGTGGGAGGTATACTCATTATTCAACGGTTTTTTTCTGGGTTTTCTCTCCCAAACTCTGAAAAATATGAGGTAGTTTACTTAGCGCGTTTTTGGCGCTCTAGTTCCTCGGAACTGAGTGCTTATCAATTTGCCCAAATGTCTGTAATTTTCGAATATTTCGATGAAAATGGTCTTAAACGATTTGGTTCGACTCACTGATCAAGAATCCGTGGTCGAAATTCATTCTGTCCGGCCGGTCCGGCTGGCCTTAGGCACGATAACTCTCGAACGGAATGAGCTAGAGAGTTGAAATTTTCAGAGTAGGTTTGGGGGATGAATATCTCGGCTAAGTTAGTTACTGGGTAAAATCGGACAGAAGGTTTCGGAGTAATAAAAAAAAATTTTTTTTTTTACAAAACAAATTCCAAATTAAATTTTTTTTAATAAGCAGTTTTATCATAAGAATCCATTCATATCATTTTTAACTCTAACAAGCTAATACTTTCGGAGATATGATTTTTCAAAATTTCAATGTAAATCGTATTTCACAGGTTGATATAATTATTCTATAAGTGGAATTACCCGTTAAACTTTTCCACTTATTTATATTACTCCGCACGATCCATATTTCTATAATTATTCTATGTATATTCTATGTATGAATTGCCATAAAGTCAACTTGACAGAAGGGAATATTGTAACTTCAAGAATATTGGGGTTGAAATACTCGTATTTTAGCGATGCAACGGGGACCTCACCCGAAAATGTTTGAAAATATTACGTAAATTTGAAAGCATAATTCCAAAGTTCGAGAGAGGAGAAAATTTTGTGAACGTAGATCAGGAAATTTTTGATCGATTACAAGGTAATTTATTATTTTATACATGTTTTATGGAATACCTACTATTTGTAGGTACTTTAAACCTGTTTTGGGCAATTGTCATACGAAACTTGTTTTTTTGACGCTCTAGTTCCTCGGAACAGATTGCTTATCAATTTGCCCAAGTGTCTGTAATTTTGGAATTTTTGGCTGAAAATGGTCTCAAATGATTTGGTTCGACTCACTGATCAAGAATCCGAGTGCGAAATCGATTCTGTCCGGCCGGCCGACCGGCCGTAGCCACGATAACTCTCGAACGAAAGGAGTTAGCAAGGTGGTTTTGGAGCGTAAATATCTCGGACAAGTTCGTTAATGAGCGTTAACCATCAAGGGGTTTCGGAGTTATGGCCGATTTCAGTAAAAATATTTTTTATGAATATTTCCGAAACCGATCACTCGATCTGTCTGAAATTTAGCACCAGACTGTAGAAGACAGTAGAATCATGACCTTTATACGCATGTGAAGTTTTGTATTGACCAGATTACCGCAAAGTGTCAAAAAAAAAATTTGAAAATTAGGTGAAGTTCTCATTCTCATGATTGCTCATTTAATCTTCATAAATAAACTATTATTTGAATTGAATTTCCTTTTTGATGCAGTTCTATCATATTAATACATTGATATAATTCCCAACTCTGAGAAACCAATACCAGATATAATTTGTCTGTTTGAACTAGAGCGCCAGAAAGCTCCTGTCCACAGGGCTTGAACCCATTTTTTTTTAAATTGGTTTCCCCAGTAGGACTATTCCACGGGTCAGTTTTGATCCTGTTTATTTTGAAACTATTGAAAAATGATGGATATTAGCAGAGATTTAAAAGATAAAAGCAATTTAAGTTAAAAAAAAGTAGTGAAATTTAATCGTCCGAGTCGTAACTCTCAAAATCTTCTTCTTGTTCTTCTTCTTGATTTTCTTGTTCTTGTTCTTCCTGTTCTTCTTCATCTTCATCCTGAGAGCATGTAAACTGCGTTAATAGCGATGTATCGCATGTTGCCTCGTTGGAATCAAAGGGAACCTCTACTGTTGGTGATTCAATATTAGAAAACAACCAGCCTTGACAATGTTTACATGCCGGAGAACAGAACAGTCCAACTTTTTTGCAGCCACATTTAGCACTGCATCCCTTTTTGCAGTTGCAAAAAATCGAGTTCAGCAGTTTTTCCGGCGCAGGTGGAAGTAAAGTGTGCACTGGTTCTAGTGAACTGTTGACCAACTTCCAACCCCAGACTGTAGGGTCTAGGGGGGCGTCCATAAATTACGTGAATAAAATCTCACGACATCTCACCAAGGGGGGAGGGAGGGATAGAAAATTAAAAAAAAACACCTCATGTAATTTATGGACACCCCCTAGCTGATAACCAAGCCACACTTGAACTTGGTAATATGCCCTAAGAAGGTGTTGATGAGCCGCAACTGAGGTTGGAGGAAGACAAGCTAATTGTACTTGTTTTATACTTTTGGTGAAACATGCATATCTATACTTACCTAAGCAGGTAGTTTTTTTAGGAGCTCCGTACATAGAAAGCAGAAAGCGAATGCCGTTAGTAATAATTTCTTGTCGAGTAGAACTACTATTTTTAAAAACTTCAGCACATTCAATTAAATTTTGTTTCTCAAATAGTTTGAAAACTGTTATTTTACCCCTCCTGTAAAATACAGATGTCGTATCACAGCCAGTTATTGCGTGTAAAAATAGTACATGATTTCGACACTTTGCAAAAGTAGATAAACTTTTTTAAGAATACATTTCCGTTTGATGTTGAGCTTTCCTGGTTAAGAAGAAAATAGTTTTTTCAGTTGGAGTTCGAGCAGTCAGTAATACGAGTAAGTCTATATCTTCACCAACAACAATAGTTGTATTTGTCAAATTGAATTGCTCAATTGCTGTTTCAATTATCAATACATCAGCATCATTATTAGCTTGTCTTACCAATATATTTTCCGTAGTAAATCATTCTTTCAACATTGAAATGAACCGAGACGTGTTGTGAGTATTAGAAAGAAATTTTTGTTGGCTGGTTGGAACTATCATATTATGACGATTACAACTTTTTGAATCATTATATCTCAAAAACGGTGGCTCGTATAGAAAAAAGAATAGATAAATTTTTTGTAGATAATTTTATGATCTACAATTTTTGTCTGAGGTATTTTTATGATAAAACTTTTTTTTTAAATTTTTTCCTTACAGGGGAAAGGTGGGGAATTTTCAAATTTTATTTTTAATTATATTTTAAACAATCTTACCGATTTTCAGCTTGGTGGGAATTTATGTAACCTTACTTTTATTATTTGGTCTAATTTGACCGGACTATTGGGATAATTGAGCTGAAACTGAATAACTAAATATCCAACAGATATATACGTGTGAGATTTCACTGTGCTCATCTGATAAAAAAGAAAATAACATAGTGTAGCAGGCTTCGACAGATTCGAAATGGAGTAGTTATAGTTCCAAGATTCCGCAGACAATGGTTACAACGAAATTTATTTCATTATGGTCCTAAATTCTATATAATCTGTTGGTAAAGAATACGGCGTGAAGAATTAATCTCAAAAGTAAAAATCATAAAAATTAGCTTTTAGCGAAATTCGAATATTATGACAAATGATTGTCTGTTTTATAAACCGGAGAAATTCCAGAGGCTTAATTATTCACCTTCCTTTTTCCTACTTTAGGGGCAGAATGGCACAGCCATTTCGCTTTCTTTATCAGTCACACCCCTATGTCTGATTCAGTGCACCTAGAAATCGAAATTCTATAAAGTAAAGTAATGAATGGGAAAAAATATCTCGAAGATTTGAGAAATGTTATTTTTCATTGGGAGGCACCTATAGACTCGAAGATTTAATTCAAATACAAATATTTTATCAAAATCGTGAATCAATATATGATATGAAAAAATGTATACATTTGGGCAAAATGATAGCACTCGGTTCTCTAGGACATGCGCGGAAAAGGTAGTGTGGTCAAAGGATCCCCGTCTGGAAGGAAGTTCCTTACGCCTTTTCTTCAATTCCGAATATAATTTAATATATAGATATCGCCAAAATTCTTGGACCCCCCTTCGTAAATTTTAAAAAGAATGTTGATCATCGCCGGTTATTTGTACATTTAATCTTTATTTATTTCACAGGTGTTAGGCATCCAAAAATGTTTACAAAAACAATTTCCTCTAATTTTAGATACCGATGTTTCAGAAGTGTTTCATTTAGCGAGTTTATCTGATTGTTGAGATTTTCTTTGCATCTATGCCTGGTAATAGATTGTCAATATTCGATGGAGCAAGAATAGTGGCTTTGCATGATGAGGGGCTGCCGAATCATTAAATCGCGGATATACTTGGGATTCCCCGCGCTTCAGATATCCGAATAGTGCATTTGTACCAAGACACTATATTGTATATTGTTGTAGGGGTAACGTTGCACTGCGACCTTAAGGTCTATTGTGCCCCCCCTTCAGAGCTGTCGATGTCATTAACATCTACAGCTCACCTTCCAGTTCCAGAGTTCTGATTAACTCCAGTATCTGGGATGGTTTCAAGGAGGCTACGTCTTCGCACCTGCAGATTTCTTGTCCAAAGCATTCCTTGCGTTGGTTTGAGGTGGCGAGGCATTCCGTTATCAGTTGATCAGCAGTCGCATCCTCCTCCCAACAGAATCTGCACTCGTCAGTTTCTGCTAGCCCTAATCTCATCATATGCTTCCTGAGACCGCAGTGCCCTGTAAGGAGGTGCAGCGTGTTCTTACAAGGGTCCAAGTATTTCTTGGATCTGACAGTATCAAAGTTCTGGATGAATTTCTTGGAGTGATACATTCCGTGGGGAGATCTCTAGAAAATACCTCTCTCAGTTTCTCCTTTCATCCGGAATTCACTTTTGTAGGTGTGTCTACCAACCCCACAATAAGGTTCCGGGACAATGAAGGGGGTTTGTGCTCCTTTCATGGCAAGAGTGTTAGCCTACTCATTTCCTATGATTCCCGCGTGACCAGGAACTCAGACCAAGGAGACCCTGTTGTTCTTGCCTACTTCATTGAGTTTTCTTCCGTACCCCCATATTAGCTTGGATTCGATAACATGGGAGCTCAGAGCTTTTATAACAGCTTGATTGTCATTGTGGATTGCTATATCACATTTCTGATAGTTTCTTTCTATAACAAGACACAAACAGCGTTGACTGGAGACATGGAACTGGGCGTCGTAGGGCAACTAATGACAAAAAAGACTGGTATCTAACAGGATATGTACATCGAAATCCAACCATAATAGTCTCAGCTGTCCGAACTCATTAAAGATGAACGTTTGGTTGCTTAATTTCGAGTACCACAATACGGCGGAGACTTGCTAGAGCCAATTTGCGATCCAGGAGACCATTAAGAGTACCCAGGTTACTTCCCAGATACACCAGTCTACATTGGGCACAGGAACACTGAGACTTGCTGTTAGGTCCGTGATGAAATTACCTTTTTCGGACAAAACCAGAATAGGTTTAGTTAGTGATAGTCGGAGATGCAGAGTCTGGAGAGGGCCAGGACGACACGAAGAACTATCTTTTGCCAGAGAAGTCGTCAATTTTATTTTGGGGAGGCATAATGCATGGTCGTCGTACGCAGCTTATTCCCATACTGGACACTTTGACAGGGGATAGATATATTCGAGACATTATTGAACCCATCATTTATCCTCTTCGACATGACATTAATGCCAATTTCATTTTCATGGATGACAATGCTAGGCCCCATCGCACGAGAAGAGTACAAAATGCACCAGAGATTGCGAATATTCAAAGATTACCGTGGCCAGCAAATTCGCCAGACATGAATCACATTGAACACATATGGGATTTCGTTAAACGGGCAATCTCCAACAGAACTAATCCTCCTAGCACTCCTAGCACAAGTGTCGCATTTCGACAAACATAAGGGGGTCCAAGAATTTTGGCGATGTGTGTAGATATGATAGCTCATGAAGCCACGTAGATAAAGCTTGACGCTAATATCCAAACTACGCCAGACGAAACAGAAATGAAAACCTCACAATATTGGTTCAGAACCAGAACCGTAACCACCGGACCCAATCTTAGTTATTCATCCTACAAAAAGCCACTTCTCGTGGCCAAAACCCCTCTCAAAATCGCACATCTCAAACCAAATATCACTTTTCGTCTGCTCATGCGTAGAACTAAAAATTCCCAGAGAGGGCATCCATCATCTTAAGCTTGGCCCTGGAGTCACAGTGTGGACCACTCTGGCAGTGTTTCTCATGCCTTTTCCAATCGCTCATGTTACGAACAAAGTTTAGAAAATGTCAACCAACGTTAGTCCACTCATCCAATCACCCCTGAACATACGCGAATTCCATTCAGTCCGAATAATATGGTGGCCCATACATATAGCTGCTGGAGCCACGTAGCCAAATTTTGACCATAATATCCGAATACGCCGGTCGGAAAATGTCCGTTGAGCGTAAGTCGTGGAAAGGAACTTCGTTCAAATAATTTCCATCAAGTAAAGTCCGCAAATACTTAAAACTCAGCATCATCAAACATTCCCAAGGTTACGCCACAAATATTGTGTAGAATTTCTCATCATTTTTGGCGCTCTAGTTCCTCGGAACTGAGTGCTTATAAATTCCCCCAAATGTCTGTAATTTTCGAATTTTTGGCTGAAAATGGTCTCAAACGATTTGGTTCGACTCACTGATCAAGAATCCGAGGTCGAAATAGATTCTGTCTGGCCGTGGGCACGATAACTCTCGAACGAAAGGAGTTAGAGGATTGAAATTTGCAAGGTGAGTTTGGAGCGTAAATATCTCGGACAAGTTCGTTAATGGGTGAAATCCATCAAGCGGTTTCGGAGTTATGGCCAATTTTAGTAAAAACATTTTTTATGAATATTTCCGAAACCGATCACTCGATCTATCTGAAATTTAGCACCAAATTGTAGAATCATGACCTTTATACGCATGTGAAGTTTTGTATTGACCAGGTTACCGGAAAATGTAAAAAAAAATTTAGAAAAAAAAAAAATTTCTACAATTACTCTCGAACGGAATGAGCTAGGCAGTTGAAATCTTCAGAGTAGGTTAGGGAGATGACTATCTCGGTTGGGTCCGTTATTGGGCAGAATAGGCCAGATGGTTTCGGAGTAACGGAAAAAAAAAAATTTTTAAGTAACAAATTTCAAATTAAATTTTTATTTAAGATGCAGTTTCACCATAAAAATCCATTGATATCATTTTCAACTCCAACAAGCTAATACTTTCGGAGATATGATTTTTCGGAATTTCAATAATGAATCGTACTTCTATGTTTTCACAGAATGTTATAATTATTCTATCTAAGCTTTAATATATGATCTGTGTTCATACTCGTACATGTCATCCTGTTCTATAAGAGAGAGTCAAATTCATTTCAGCTATTTTAATTTGTTTTCTTCCATGGTGCAGTTCTCATTCTCAGATTGCTCATTTAATCTTGATAAATAAACTATTATTTGAATTGATGCAGTTCTATCATAAGAATACATTGATATAATTCCCAACTCTGAGAAACCAATACTTTCGGAGATATAATTTGTCTGTTTGAACTACAGCGCCAGAAAGCTCCTGTCCACAGGGCTTGAACCCATTTTTTATTCAAGATGTTTATCATGATTTCTCAGAATTGAATAGGGTTTTGACTTTCGAACTGTCTCGAAGATTCTCGGAAAATGTATATACCTACATCGTTCAAATGTCGTTCCGACTCCACGTCATCCGGGAATGTCAAGCTTTTCCTACTTTCGATATAATATACTATTCATAGAATTTTTTCATTACTTTTCGAGCAGTATTCTGTCCTCCGATGCTAACCGATGAATGAAACATCAATAAATATACCCATAAATGTTACATGAGTTTGAGTAGGATGCATCCCTTCATTGCACCTCGCTTTCGGGTCTAACAACATATGAATATATATATGCAAAGTTTTAGTGGAATTGGGAAATATGTTGTAGTAAATTTTCTCAGGCGTCAGGCCTTGTTCGGGCTACTTCATTCTGTCGTTAATCGGAAGATGTGGCTAGTTCAACGGAGTTCATGGCGGCACCAGAAGGCACAATTTCAGGACCCTCTGCTCTTGTGTAACCCATTAAACTCGATGTGTTATCCCGATAAGGAGAGAAAGTTGAATTATTTGGGAAGTTGGTGGGCTGAGAGTTGAAGTGGTCAATAATGTTCGGCTTTTATTAAGTTGGGGGGATTCGAAAAAAGCATGAAAAGTATCACTGCAGTTGAAATTAGTCGAAACTCGTTCATTTACACTTTCCCAGAAATAGGTCTCTTGCATGAAACACGAAATACCATATGTTTATGTATCCACTTCAATATCAGATCATCATGTATGCCCACATACACTTTCTAATTTATAAAATTTGAATATTTCAGTATTGAAAATCGGCAAATCAAGAAGCAATTTCAAATGAGGTGAAAAGCTTCTGAATCGTTGCTATGACGGATGACGTAATCAAAATTTACCATCTGCTTGTTACAGCCAATGCTGAATGCGAGCCCTTTATATGGAGCTGTGTTACAGTGGAATAAAGAGTGAAACGGACACGAGAAGAGATTGAGAGTAGATATGACGGGTTACGTCACGAACTGGCGACAAGTTCCGATCGCTTGAACAGGCATTATGTGCAACCAAATTTGAATGATCGTTTTCTCGTTGAAAATTGATCGCCCATATAAACTCCATTCACATTTATAAAGTCTCCCGGTTGGCCATGAAAATTTGACACATTTCACCATGTATATTTTGAAAATGTTAGGTTATAGTCATTTTCCTGTCAGATAACTACGCAACGTTGTCCTCTCTACATAGAAGTCCTAGTATAATTATTAATTACGTATTTTCACAATGTGAATTTACTTCGGAAAAATAATGAATTTGAGAATATATCATGTGAATTCAATAATTCACAATAATTCAGTCCTAGCGACTGTAGAAGAAAACTTTTCCTCTGTTGTTACTGGAAATATTTCACGTATATAAACTGGTTGGAAGATTCAATTATGCTATTTTCTTGTATGGAAATCAAGAATCAAGTGTTGGATTTGTATTGAAAAATAATGGATAGAGTAGTCCGTTACTTTTGTGATAGTTCATTTGAAAAACTAATGAAAGTACCTGAATAACCCGGCAGGAAAACTTCTAAACGAACAGTTGTACCTATGGAACCCCCACTTTTCGAAATTCTCAAGAAATAAGCCTACAGAAGACATTTAAATACCTTGTTACATAACTTGAAATACACCAGTTTCGAAATGTAGAAGTACTACGAAACCCGAGTCATTCTTTATACCTAAATAAAATATAGTGATGAAAATAGTCATTTCATTTGAGGGTTCAACATGTCAGAATGAAGTTTACCTATTGCAGATTGCAAGAGTTCTTTATTATATTCGAAGATAATGGTCTGTGATAATATCTTGTCTAAGATTGAAGATTAAGTTATGATTATGTTGAGAGTGGAAATTGGCAACGTCGCGGCGGATAGTTTTGACCTTGATGATATTCCAGCAGTGCCAACCTGCCTGTGTTTTAGTAACAAAAACTTGATAGACCTAAATCATGGCCAACCGGGAGACTTTATAAAAGTGAATGCAGTATATGTACTGAACTTTCGCGTGCATGTTCTAGGAAACAGACATTTTGCCAAAATGATTGTAATTTACGAATTTTTTGCCGAAAGATTAGGTTTGACTCAATTCGTGGTCAAATTCACTGATGAAGAATTCGATGTCAAATTCGATTGCCACGATAATTTTTGAATGCAAAGAGAAAGCGACTTGCAATTATCAGGGTAGGTTACGCATCCGAATGTGACGGTTAGGTTCGTTAATGGACGTAATCGGCCAAACAGTTCTAGAGTTATGCCATCTGAAAATAGTTTCCTCAACACCGGAATTAAGAACGATCGACTTTGTAGTTTAGCAATTATTGCGAAAATGAAATTATAAAGGGCTATCTACTTCTGAAATTTCGAATGATGTAAATCTCAGTATAATTAAATAGCTGCGATGGTTAGTTAGGCCTCAAACCGTGCGGGAGATATGGGAGACCGGCTTCGAATCTTTGCTGAGCAAGTTATTTATTTTAATATTTGAATTCAGTTGATTATGTTTAATGCTAAATAGACGGCTTGATGGTTCATGTTTCTGTACCATCATGCAGAATGTTACTACTTTTGCAATATTTATAGTGTACCAAAGCTTTTGGGCGCATATTCTAGGAAACAGCGTGCTATCATTTTGCCCATATGTCTGTTATTTTGGATGTTTTCGCCGAAAATGGTCTGAACGATTATGTTAAACTTACTTATGAATAATTTGGGGTCAAATTCAATTCAGTCTGGCTGGCCCTCCGTTGCTACGATGAATTTCGAATGGAAAGGATAGTGAATGCAATTTTCAGGGTAGGCTACGCATCTGAATGCGACGGTTAAGTTCGTTAATGGAGGTAATCGGCCAAACCGTTTTGGAGTGGTAATTTTGTTTTCAACTCAAACATTACGTAGAAACCGATCGAATTTAAACTTGGTAACTAGTTGTAGAATGCCGACATAAAGTCGTATACGAAATTTTGTTATTTAACATTATTAAAAAATTCTGTATCTCAGAAACTTCCTCCTGTCCTTTCAATATACAGGGTCTCCAAAGATGAAACCGACAAAACTTATAAGGCTATATAGAGACTACTAATATGATTGCAAAATGCCATATATAAATGTCGAAAACCGTTTTGTTACTGACGTACAGATTGATTTGTGAATTGAAACAATAAAATTAATGCGCCATATTAAATACAGGGATTAATCGATTTGGTTTAAATTTGGTACATGAATTAAACTAAAAAACCTTAACATGTAGGTCTTTGAATGAAACCAATATCAGCACCGGAATATTATATTTCTTCCGTGTTAAGTTCTTGTGAGAATAACCCGTATAATAATTATCAAAAATCTGAGATTAAATTCCAAATCTACAGAAAAAATCATACTGGAACTAGTTGAAAGAGTTTCTGGCACCATCTCAGTTATTCCGTAGTAAATTATTATTTTAAATCTTTTCACTCAAGAACTTCATTATCTGATAAGGTATCATTAAAAATGGGTTAATATAATAAATATTCACAGAAAAAAAACATAAATAGGTATTGATATTCTCTTCAATTAGTTCGTTGAAACATTTCATTTAATATATCAGAAACTACCCATTGAAAAACATTGAAAGAAATAATATATTATATTATTTTTTTCAATGTTTTTCACTGATTTTTTTGAAATTTTCTAGTGATACGATCCCCACAAAATTTTGCAAGGCCAGCTACCCTGAAAATTTCAAGTCACTATGTTCACCTGTTCTCAAGTTATCGTGGCATCGGCCAGCCGGACGGATAGAATCAAATTTGACCTCGAATTCTTCATCACTGAGTCGAACCTATGTACCTGTGTATTTTTTCAGTGACGAAAATGATCGCCTTGTAAGGTAGAGTTCACAACCATACCTTGTAGGAAGACTATTTTAGCCAGAAAAGATTAAAACATTGATATATATCAATAAGACGTGCCACACAGCTGATCAAGCAATTACATCTAGTATCGAAGGTGAATTTCCCAAAGTGTGCTATGCCGAATGGCCACCTCGATTATGAGATTTAACTTCATTGGATTTCTTTTTATGGAGAAACCTTGAGTCGTTTGTTGTTCTTTATAACGTAAGAGGATCTCAGAGACCATATCGAACGCGAAATTGGCTCTTAAGTATATCTCGTAGTTGGTTATGATCTCAGCGGTAAAAGAAGTGAGAGCAAATTCCGTGGTAAAATGTCACATACTTTTATACTTATTGTACCTGAAATAAATGTCAGCCAATGTTCCAATTATTTTGCGTTTTTTGATTTTTTACTCATCATACTCATCACTCATCCATTATACTGAAATCGTCACAAATAATTAACTCTTCTGCACTTCTCTCTGAAGATTTGCAACTTCAACCTCACAAAGCTGGCATATCATTAAGGTTCAAAGGAAGGCGGGAGGGTTACGGTCCTATCATGCGCTTTAAATCGAAGTCCATAAAGCTAATTGGAAGATTACCTTTCCACTTTCTGAAGTCGTATCTGCTGTTCGGGCACAGAGATAATTTTTCTTTGTGTCTCGACAGCATTGGAGTTCAGGGTGAATAGCAGTATGGCGATGAATTGACATGTTTTTTCAGTTCACAAGCCATTGATCTCTTCATCTGGGGTTAGGCAGTAGTAGCGTATGCAGAATTGTTGAGAGACAACGGTAAAAGGGTTAAAAATAAGAAAAATTTGGGAATAAAAAATGGGTTCAAGCCCTGTGGACAGGAGCTTTCTGGCGCTCTAGTTCAAACAGACAAATTATATCTCCGAAAGTATTGGTTTCTCAGAGTTGGGAATTATATCAATGTATTCATATGATAGAACTGCATCATAAAGGAAGTTCAATTCAAATGATAGTTTATTTATCAAGATTAAATGAGCAATCATGATAATGAGAACTGCACCATGGAAGAAATCAAATTAAATCTGGCCAATTTTGCCCAATAACGAACTTAACCGAGATATTCATCTCCCTAACCTACTCTGAAAATTTCAACTACCTAGCTCATTCCGTTCTAGAGTTATATCTATGTCTATGGATGAAAAGCAGTCTCACTACTCTCAGATCTCTTACTTCATGTTCCGTTCCGAAATGTATGACTTTTCTGAGAAAAACTAATTTCGGAGCAAACAACTGAGATTTTTCTCACTTCGCTCACAATTCTTCGATTGATTAGATAATGACATGTCTCAGGAAAATAAGTTGACATTATAACAATTCATACATAGAATAATTATATCATTGTGTGACAACGTTGAAATACGATTTATTATTGAAATTTTGAAAAATCATATCTCCGAAAGTATTAGCTTGTTAGAGTTAAAAATGATATTATTGGATTCTTATGCTAAAACTGCTTATTGAAAAAAATTTAATTTTGAATTTGTTTTGTGAAAAAAAAATTTTTTTTTTGTTACTCCGAAACCATGTGTCCGATTTTGGCCAATAACGAACTTAGCCGAGATCTTTATCTCCCAAACCTACTCTGAAAATTTCAACTGTCTAGCTCATTCCGTTCGAGAGTTATCGTGCCTACGGCCGGCTGGACGGCCGGACCGGCCGGACAGAATGATTTTCGATCACGGATTCTTGATCAGTGAGTCGAACCAAATCGTTTGAGACCATTTTCATCGAAAAATTCGAAAATTACAGACATTTGGGCAAATTGATAAGCACTCAGTTCCGAGGAACTAGAGCGCCAAAAATTATGAATTTGACTCTGTCTTATAGAACAGGATGAAATGTACGTGTATGAACTCAGATCATATAATAAAGCTTAGATAGAATAATTATAGCATTCTGTGAAAACATAGCAGTACGATTCATTATTGAAATTTAGAACTTCATCTTAGCAGAAATTGAATTCAAACATCATAGAAGAATTTAATTATTATTATTTTTATTTTATTATTATTTAGTGGAGATATCATATCATCATATTTCATTTTCATCGAAAAATTCGAAAATTACAGACATTTGGGCAAATTGATAAGCACTCAGTTCGGAGGAACTAGAGCGCCAAAAATTAGGACTAATTTTTTGGCGCTCTTGTTCCGCGGAACAGAGTGCTTATCAATTGGCCAAATGTCTGTAATTTTTGAATTCTTCGATGAAAATGGTCTTAAACGATTTGGTTCGACTCACTTATCAAGAATCCGTGGTCGAAATTCATTATGTCCGGTCGAACGGAATGAGCTAGACAGTTGAAATTTTCAGAGTAGGTTTGAGAGATAAATATCTCGGCTGAGTTCGTTATTGGGCAAAATCGGATAGATGGTTCTGCAGTAACAAAAAAAAAATTTTTTTGACATGACAAATTCCAAATTAAATTTTTTTCAATAAGCAGTTTTACCATAAGAATCCATTTATATCATTTTTAACTCTAACAAGCTAATACTTTAGGAGATTTGATTTTTCAAAATTTCAATAATCAATAGTATTTCTACGTTTTCACAGAAGGATATAATTATTCTATGTATGAATTGTCATAATGTCAACTTATTTTCTTGAGACATGACATTGTCTAATTCATTTCAGCAATCGAAGAATTATGAGAATTATAATATGATATCATACCTTTTGTTGGTTGATATTTGCATGCCGATGGTCAATCCATATGATGATGGGAATGGTAATGGTAAGTGAATAATATTGTGTTCAGAATATCTCCAGTAAAAACAAAACTAGAATATTGGTGTATTGGATTATTGGAGTGGATTTCAGTAAAGAATATATATTATCGTTCATCATAGAATTGAGGAATTAATATCTCGGATGAGTTTGTTGTTGGGTAGAATTTGTCTATTGGTTTTGGATTGATAATTTTTGGCACTCTTGTTGAATTTAAATTGTTCTATGATGTTTGAATTCAATTTCTGCTAAGATGAAGTTCTTTCATAAAAATCCATTGATATAATTCCCAACTCTGAGAAACCAATACTTTCGGAGATATAATTTGTCTGTTTGAACAAGAGCGCCAGAAAGCTCCTGTCCACAAGGCTTGAACCAATTTTTTTTAATGACCTAGCAAACAAATTGCCGGAACCAGAAAAAGTCTAAAATATTTTAGGGGCATCAACAAGTTTCGGCATTTTTATTATTTATTGTATTTGGGTTGTGAGGCTTGGTCCAGCCCTTTAGAACTGTGACCGATACGATCTTTTGTTCTATAACCCTACTTATTCAATTGTAGGGACATTTTAAATGGTTGACGTACCTGATGACGCCTTAAGGAGCCTTGCCTATCACTTCATGAGGCTTTAGAATTGGCTCACCCGTATGTAAAATTCTTAGGCTGACCAGCTCCGGGCATTTGCAAGCTATGTGTGCGGCAGTTTCCTTTTCCGATTCACAGAGCCTGCATGTTTCGTCTGCTGACTTACCCATTCAGTACAATTGGTATTTGAGCCGGCTGTGCCCTGTCAGCAGTCCTACCATTACCCGAAGCTCAGCTCAGTGAGAAATCTACGAATCTTTCTGCTTTTGCACTTCTCCAAACAAAGCTTAACTATAAGATTTCAAGTGTTTATCTCGAGTATTTCTTTGAAATATTCTAACGAACGGTCTTCGTGAATCACCCTGTATAGTTCTGTCTGCACTATAGAGCAGTCCTTCCCAAGAGGAATGAACAGATTAGCGAGGATCCTCAATCTTAGCACCAGTCCCTGTGGGCATCACAAAGCCATCGGTAATCCAGATGGGCCCTTTGGTTTAAGAAGACTGTATGGTGTTCAACATTGACCTCGATCAGGAGCAACAGCCCTGTAGGGTTCGTCAATACCATTTTGAGAAACCTTACTTGATGTCCTGAACAAACCACTATCACGCCATTGTCTCTGTTCCCACATTCTAAGTGGTTTACGATTATTAATGAAACACCCTGTATAATACCTTCTAGTTCACCCTCAACATTAATGAATTGTATACATTATTACGCCTCATCTTTATAACTTTGCTCACGATACGAAACTGAATATTTAACGAACCTGCAACGGGCTGAGTATGAAAGGTTCCGAAATCGCCATAAACCATGACAAAATTTGATGTTGCTTCCATATTTTGAGGGGAATTCGCAGCCATGAATCCCACATTTCTCTCTTAGCATAAACGAACTATAAAGTCCTACTGCTGTTCTGACCGCACATAGCCAGGATGGCATTTCTCTGCAGACCCCTAATTTGCATTCTGCGATATCTATATTTTGCCATCGTGAGTAATCTCTGCATGACTGTTATTGAGGACCACAACTCGAGTGTAATGCAGAAGTGAAATATGCTGCGGACATGGAAGAAATACGGCCGAGGGCGGTAGGTTGCAAAAAAGTTGATTCGGGGCCTAAAGATGGGTTTCCGGGATATTCATGAGTCAGGCGGTTTTTTCTCGCCTTCAATTCCGCTGTGTTATGTGAAGCAAAAAATGAAAAATTCTCATAAAATAAATCATGACGGGTGAAAAGGTAATTCAAATGTTCGTGTCAAGAAGGAATGCTTGATACGAACCAACAAACTGGGGAATATTATCTTTTCTATACTTTGCCTGACAATGACAGGTTGAATACAAAACAAGCACTGACGTGAAGTCAGAAGCTTTTGCGCGTATGTTCTATACGCGCAAAAGCTTCTGACTTCACTTCTGTATTGGACACTAATAATTCGAATTTACCATGGTAAATTCGAATTAAGTGTCCAATACAGGAGAATGGACAACAAAATTTACCATGGTAAATTCGATTAAGGGTGTCCAATACAGAAGGATGGACAAAAGAACATACGCGCAAAAGCTTCTGACTTCACGTCAGTGCTCGAACCAATTTTTTTTTTCGTGATTTTTTTGAAATTTTCTAGGGGTGCGGTTCTTAAATTTTTTTTTTGTCAATTTTTCAAATTTTCTAGGGGTACGGTTCTTACAAAATTTTAAACACGTCTTTATGATGATTTTCTACTACTAGTTACCAAGCTTCAATTCGATCGAATATTTATTTTTTTAGTTATCAAGGAAATAATATTCCAGGTGGGTATAACTCGGAAACCATTTGACCGATTATGCCCAAAAACGAACTCAACTCTCCCTTTCGGATACCCAACCTACCCTGAAAATTGCAAGTCCCTATCTCCTTTCGTTCGAAAGTTATCGAGGCAACGGTCACCCATCTACTGAACTCACACAAGAACGCTCCAATCTCCAAGAATATTCAACCGATCGTATTAAAACTTGAAACTTGGCAGTACAGTTAGGTTATGAAGGCTCTTGCAAAATTTCAGCAATTTCAAAGGAATAGTTACTGATATATAGAATTTTTTTTTTCAATTTTCAATGATTTTTTAAAATTTTTTCACAAATACTAGCCTCACGAAATTTTGCAAGTATTTTTGCGTTGGTATTCTACAACTAATTACCATGTTTGAATTCAATCGGTTTGGTATTTTTCGAGTTAATGAGGAACAAAAAACAACCAAATTTCAGATTGCTATAACTCTGAAACCGTTTGGCCGATTATGTTCATGAACAAACTGAGATGTCGCGTTCTGATGCACATCCTGACCTGAAAATTACAAGCCGCTATCTCTTTCCGTTCTCAAGTTATCGTGACAGCAAAAATATTTTTTAATAATTTTTTAAAAATTTTCTAGCCGTACGATGCGCACAAAATTTCACAAACGTTCAAAGGTTCACATTCTTCAACTACTCACCAAGTTTCAATTCGATCCGATTTATATTGGTGGAAAACAAAATTATTACTCGGAAACCACTTGGCCGATTATGCCCATTAACGAACTTGTCCGTCGTATTGGGATGCGCCACCCACCCTGAAAATTTCAAGTCGCTAGCTCTTTTCGTTCTCAAGTTATCGTGGCAACGGCCGGACGGACAGAATCAAATTTGACCTCGAATTCTTCATTGGGGAGTCGAACTAAATCGTTTGAGAGCATTTTCGTCAAAAAATTCGAAAGTTACAGACATTTGGGCAAAACTATAAGGCGATGTTCCCCAGAACATACGCGCAAAAATTCAATGTAGGTATGGAGATTATTACACTATTCCAACGTAAATATAACCCAAACTCTCTCTACACAGAAGTTTTATCATTTTCACTCCAGCAAGTTCCAAATATTTTTACCTCATTTTAAGTAATGGAGGTAAAAATAAATTCTTAAAAAGCTCTGACGTGAAGTCAGGAGCTTTTTCACGCATGCTCCATTGTCTATTCGCGCCTCATACGAAGTCGATCGAACTGGTACGGTATTCGATTGTAAAATGGTGCCTCGAAGGTTTGTGTGGAATTTCAGGGAATTCTGACGAATAGTTTCTGAGATAATAAATTTTTTAGGAATAAAATCCATACAATATTATAGTGGAACAATATTTCGCGAAAATTAGCGCGTCAGCATGCTACAAGTATTTACCAAGTTTCAATTGGATAATTTAAGATGAATAACTCCAAAACCGTTTGACTGATTATGTCCAACAACGAACTCAACTGTCTCATTTGGATGCACAACCTACTCTAGAAATTGCAAGTTGCTATCTCTTCCCGTTCGCAAGTTATAGTGGCCACGGTCACCCATCCAGCTACTGAAGTCACCCAATACTGCTCGGATCTCCAACAATATAGGATCGTTCGTTTTCAAATTCCGAACTTGGCTCTCGCAAACTTTCAGGACGGATAGTTCCTGAGATACAGAATTTTTTTCAATGATTTTTTAAATTTTTTTAGTGATGCAATCCTCATAAAATTCCGCAAAAACTGGCGCGCTGGCATTCTTCACCTAATTACCATATGTACTCATTAATTTCACGATCAATATACCTCACTTATTCAGAAAACCAAGGCACTACTCAAATTAAAGGTTATGAGAGATCCGTTATATGAAGAATGAAAAATTTTGAATTAGCCATATTATATGTCAAATCTATAGATTTTTGTTTCTGTTCATAAATATTTTAATTAGGTCAATTTCTACCATATCTAGACAGCAAATATATTGAAGGAGAAAAACTCCCCTATATTAAGCATAATACATATATTTTTTAAGGATTTTCTGCATATAGTGTTAATATCTCTCCTGAATTTCTGTTTACGTTGGTTAAATCGTGAAAAAACCATAACGACGAAATCTCTTCATTATATTCTCATCCAGCTATTGCTTAACGGTTTTATTCAGTTTGCCCTGTATGTTGTTGTTGTTTTTTGGGAATAATTCAGTAATTGCATTTTACCCCTTTCCTGTTGATAAATAGATCATATATTTGGCACAGACTTTAAATTCTGTTGACAAAACAATACAGTATCATTGAAAATCCACGATTGCCGCCAAAATACGAGGGTTTATGATAACAACAATTTTAAACACTATCAGTCTATGGCCGAGCTCTATTGATAGCATAGAGTCATAGAATATTATATTTGGGGTAGGTACCACGAAAATACGTTTAGGTAATACAGAATCAATCAATTTATCTGTCAAATTTATTGAGCCGATTAACGGAATTCTAGTTTCACAGAGCTGTATGATGATATCAAAATCTAAAGTTCTTAGATAAGAAAAACCCTGATCAAAGCAGTCGATTAGTCAACTGAGGAACACAATCTGACAACCTCGCATTTTCTCTAATACAACAGTGACACTAATGGTATGGATTTAGTATAGAACGTCAAATTGTCATCCTACATTTGCCCGCTTTTGCCCACTGATATGAATATTTCCGGATTTTTTTTTTGGCTCTTTCACACTTCCTTCTCGGTATCTTCTCGGATCTACGTCAGATTTGGATTCAAATTCATGACAAAATTGGGTGACCGAATCTCCCCTATCTTGTAACTTGTATTGGCGATTTTAGTTCTACCCCCTGTTGAATAAATGAGCTCTGAAAACACCCTGTATCGTGACCTTCTTATCGTCAAATTGATATTTGTAGTCCTTTCTAATTAATAACATTGGTCTGAGGAAGGTTGTGTACCTTGACGCCGCCAAGGCCTTCGATTGGGTATCAATCGTCTGCAAGTTAGACTATTTTGGCATTCGATACCAATTTCTTGATATGATAAGAAGCTTTCTAAGCGGGTGAAACTTTTTTATCGATACCTGTAGATCTCAACCAAAAACAGTGACCAGTGGAGGTCCCCAGGGGTCCGATATTGGACCCCTACTGTCTACCCTCGTCATGTATTGGACCTGACTTTGTTCTAAGAAACCATAACTCTAGAATAGCATAGCATCCTCCTCGCCGCTCGAGGGTTGTAGTAACTGAAGATCTCACCTAGTCGGGACATATACGACACATTATCTCTAAGACTCTAAGAATGCTTGGCATGCTTCAGCAAGCATTCTTACTCTGTGACCACGTCGTTTGCACTGAAGTTTTGAAAAGTTCACAAGCAGTCAATTTTATAATATGCAGCCCTAGTTTGGTGTCTGGACCTAATGTGGCAGATGAAGATGTTGGAGTCACTACAGAGTACTGCTACCAGAATACCATATCAAAGATTTCGACCAACATATGAACACCGTTTGGCTCTGGTTTGCCCACCCTATGAGCATAACGTGATTAGGACGATTTAATCATCACCTATCGGGCCTTGATTTGAAAATTTGGTGTGTATATGAGTGATGTCTTCGAATTGCAACCACACGGGAGCTGCGAAGTCAAAGGCTTAAGTTGAGGCGTGAAAACTTTGAACGTACCCCGCGTTGATATTTAATCAGTGGAACGGTCTCCCAGATGAAGTGGCCAGTGGAGCTATACCTGTCCAATTTCCAAGTGCCCCAATTTGAATGTGTTTATTCCCAATTTGATTTTGATCATTCCCAATTTGAATATGTTAATTCCCAGTTTGATTTTGATAGTTCCCAATTTGAAGTCGAAAAGATATAGTGTAAATATCTACTATTTATATTCTTGGTGGTATATTTTGTCTGCACGCCTTCAAGTATCAACAGAGACACTGAACTTTAAGCTAATAAATCAGCGAATAATTCAGTATGCCAGCAAGTGAGAGTCCAATGTACCAAAAATTCAAATATCCCTGTCTGATCGAATTTCCGCCACTCCAGCGGTGGAATTATCCCGCTCCCCCGGCCCTCGCCGCGTCGATAGCAGTAAACAAATCGAGGTCGGAAAATCCATCCGAAAATTTTCCGGGGAAAAAACTGACACCGGCGCCCAACAAAACGTTCATCATTCAATCCGATCTACCTCCCGGAGAAAAAGGGAAAATTGAATCTTTATAGTGTACCTGTTTCAACGACCCTCTCCACTCCGCTTCCTATATTGAAAAATTGAGGAAGTTTCCGAGTTGCAGGATCGTATTCGAGGCGAGATGGTGGTGGTGAAGTAAAGGATGATTTGTGGTTTTCAGAATGATTCAAACGAACATTATTGATTAGAGTTGCTTACTGAGATTTTTTTGCACGCTGGTATTAGGTTGCTATCATTTTTCATAGTTGTATTTTTTGAATTTTGAGCCGAAAATGATCTTTAATTCTGCCTAGGCGTTTGTGAACCCCTTAATTTACGACAACACTAAATGAGGCATTTTAAATTGGCAGGCTCGATTGAATGCTCAAATAATGAGATTAATATTGTGAATGACCAAATGTATCCCTAATGCATGAATTTTTGTTCAAAAATTGGTTCAAGCCCTGTGGACAGGAGCTCGGGCGCTCTTGTTCAAACTATGACACATCATATCTCCGATAGTATTGGTTTCTCAGAGTTGGGAATGATATCCATGGAAGGAATCAAATTAAAATAGCTGAAATGAATTTGACTCTCTCTTATAGAAAAGGATGACATGTACGAGTATGTACACAGATCATATAATAATTCAGGGATAGAATAATTATAGTATTCTGTGGAAACATAGAAGTACGATTCATTATCGAAATTTCTGAAAATCATATCTCCGAAAGTATTAGCTTGTTAGAGTTGAAAATGATATCAATAGATTTTTATGGTGAAACAGCATCTAGAAAAATATTGAATTTGAAATATGCAAGTTAAAAAAAATTTTTTTTGTTACTCCAAAACCATCTGGCCTATTTTGCTCAATAACAAACTCATCTGAGATATTTATCTCCCAAGCCTACTCTGAAAATTTTAACTACCTAGCTCACTCGGTACGGGAGTTATTGTAGAAACAAAATTTAAAAATTAAAATTTTTTTTTTACACTTTGCGGCAACCCGATCAATACGAAATTATTGCATGCGTATAAAGGTGCTTATTCTACAATTTGATGCTAAATTTCAGACAGATCGAGTAATTGGTTTAGGAAATAATCATAAAAAATGTTTTTACTAAAAACGGCCATTACTCCGAAACCGCTGGGTGGGTTTCGCCCGTTAACGAAGTCGTCCGAGATATTTACGCTCCAAACCTTCCCTGCAAATTTCAATCCTCTAACTCCTTTCGTTCGAGAGTTATCGTGTTAACGGATGAACGGCTGGCCGGACGGCCGGACAGAATCGATTTCGACCAGGGATTCTTGATCAGTGAGTCGAACCAAATCGTTTATGACCATTTTCAACCAAAAATTCGAAAATTACAGACATTTGGGCAAAAATAAGCACTCTGTTCCGAGGAACAAGAGCGCCAAAAATGCATTTTCATTCACAAATTTTATATTTCAGAATGACAGTATCTTCTCAAATCCCGCACAAACCTTCGAGCCACCATTCTACAATCGAGTGCCGGGTTTCAGCTTGATCAGCTCTGTATTTCAGCGATTATTGTGAAAATAAAATTTCAATCTGATATCTAGGTACTTCTCTTATTTTTTCCTCAATAACTCAGAAAATACAGATCCGATAGAATTGAAACTTGGCAATTAATTGTATAACTAGCTATAACGGCTTTGCTTTTAGGAATTTTTGTGGAAGTCAAATTTCAAATTGGTATCTACTTCTTCTTGAATTTCAGATAACGTAAATCCCAGAATTGCAACAATACCCTGATGGCTGAGATGATTAGTTTTATGATTTTATTTATTTTGTAATTTGAATTCATTAGAGGTCCAATGCATTTTGTGACATGTCAACGCTAAAAAGACGGTTTGCAGATTCATGCAGAATTTCGTGAGGGTGCCTGAATAGACAATATAACATGCGCGCAAAAGTTTCTGACTTCAAGTCAGAGCTTTTCTAGATTTCTTTTGGCGCTCTTGTTTCTCGGAACAGAGTGCTTATCAATTCTTCCCAAATGTCCATAATTTTCGAATTTTTTGAAGAAAATGATCTTAAACGATTTGGTTCGACCCACTGATCAAGAATTCGTGGCCAAAATCGATTCTGTCCGGCTGGTCCAGTCATCAACACGATGACTCTCGAACAGAATGAGTAAGGCAGTTGAAATTTTCAGAGTAGGTTTGGGACATAAATATCTCGGTAACATTTTTTTTTGCATTACAAAGTTCAAATTCAATTCATTTTTTTTTAGATGCAGTTTCACCATAAGAATCCACTGCTATCATTTTCAACTCTTACAAGCTAATAATTGATATGATTTTTCAAAATTTCAACATTAAATGGTATGTCTATGATTTCATGCTGTCATCGAAAATTAAGGTCCATATCCATAAATGATCTGTGTTCATATATGTCATCACAAAGAATATACTTTAGGTAAGGTATATAAAGTATTGTCTCCGTCTACAGGTGTATACACGTCAAACTAAGTATTTTTAGTTCTATTCAAAATTCTTGACATAAAATACCTCCTGTTCTAAAAAACAAAGTATGATTGAATGTAAAATGACCAATAAAACAACCTCAGCTATCGTAGTAGCTCTTGGATAATCCATATGATGATGGAAATATATACTTTGGTAAGATAATACAATTTGGTTCAGAATATGTCCAGTAAAAACAAAACTGGAATCTTGGCTCAGTGCCAATTGATATAATATAATTTTCACAGTAGATTTGAGGAATAAATATCTCGGATAAGTTCGTTATTGGGTAGAAATGGTTTGGTGGTTTCGGATTAATAAATGTTAGCACTGTTGTTTTTTTTTTGATGACGCTTTTTCAAGTATTAAATCATTAATGCATTGCAGATTGCTCATTTAATCTTGATAAATAAACTATTATTTGAATTCTCTTTATGATGCAGTTCTATCATAAGAACCCATTGATATAATTCCCAACTCTGAGAAACCACTACTTTCGGAGATATGATTTGTCGAAATTTGAACAAGAGCCTCAAAGCGCCTGTCCACAGGGGTTTGCCACGTTTTACTTATATTTTGCTTTCCTTAAATATAATGCGGGATCGATTTACCGCTAATACATTATTTTGATAGATATCTTATCTGCTAGTAAATGTATGATATCACAAGATGTGGGAATATCAGTCGAACTAATATAGTAGTGATGAATATTTTTTTCTTACCTGCTATATAAGAGAACAACATAAGAAAATCAAATGATACATAAAAAGGAATAAAATTAACATTAAGTAAAAAAGAATCTTTCAGCAATCTGTGACATCACGAATTAAACACAGTAATGTGTAAGAAATTTCATTAATTCGTAGTGCGAAAAAAATCACTCATATTGTTGGCTACTCTGTAGCTGAGCACAATTCTCTGAATGTCTGTGCATCGACAAATTGGGAGGGTCAATGTTCCAAGCAACTCGATCTTCGTGAATTAACTATGCTAGAGTTCGTGAAGGATGGGGAACTGGGTGGCCGCGGCGATAACATTAATGCCTGCTTCCCTGAAGAATTTCACGGTGTAACTATAGCCATGCAATATGCAACTAGCAACGTGCGTTATCTGATATAGGGGTTGTGTGCAGCATTATAAATAGACAGTACCTACAGGTTTGTCGAACATCCTCAACACGACGAGCATCAACTGTCATACTTCCTCGAATGAAAATAAATGTGTATTCCGAAATATGGTCAACCTCACGAAGTGAGAAAATGTATACTCAGTTCACCGTCCACTTATAAAAAGGAACACGTACTTCTTACATTCTGCTCACTACATTTTGATGTTACCTACATGTTATTGTTTTGTAAAGAGTCTTTTCTCTATTTTTGAAAGATATGTATGCCAAAATGCAGTTCAATTTTAAATTTGGTTGGTTATAATTTGCCCTCCCGCTATTAAGTGAGATTGCAATCCGGCGTGATTTTCAATCCGGCCGGATTTTACCGGATTACCAAGAATCCTGCCGGATTGATCAAATCAAGACTATTATCTCTATTCTGTCCAGAATGAACTCTAAGTAAGAAAATCCAATGTGATTGTACTTCGTAAGGTATAGTTGATTGAAAAACATATAAACAAAATAAACTTTATATCTAATGTATAAAACAAATAAAATAAAATAAAATAACAAAATAAAATTTAAATAACAAAACTATTTTCTCAGCCTTACACTTCTAGATTTCACAGTAACAAAATATTGAATGAATAATAAAATTCGAATAACAAAATGAGTTTCTCATAATAATCTCCCATAATAAATTATTTATTTTAACGACCATTACTAGAAGTCAATATTGATTTTGGAAAAATGATCTTAAAAATCAAATGTTGTTTATTGAGTCGACTCCATAAGGAACTGCGGCAGGAAAAGTCCTTTCTGCTTCCACACTAGTTGGCTTTATTGTGAAAAAATAATCATGCAGAAATAAACGAATTAGACACTAAACAGGTCAGTGATCATGAAGAGTCAGTGAGGCCTACACAGGAGTGGAGGAGTGGGAAGAATTCAAAGTTCCAGAAGAATCAGCGTTAATATCACGTCAAATATGACTAAAATCCGGACCCGGATCCCGGGCCGGATCCGGTATAGGCTGAATGATGCACGATCCACCGGATTTCCGGTCCGGTTTTTCCGGATTACAATCCGTAAGTGAGACAAGTAAGCCTGATGCAAAGCACTCAGATATCTTACTTCGTGTTCTGTACCGAAATAAATATAACAATCTTCTGAGAAAATGATGAGATAAACCAATTTCAGAACAAGCTTCTGAGGTTTTTATCACTTTGCTCACATGTAGGAATATACATTTAGTTGAGATCGGCAACCATAGACAATAACCTTCCGTACCACCACTCCAACAGTCCTGTATATATGAACAGAAAACCCGAACGCAAGTCGCTCTCGATAGCAGCGTCATGCCTTCTACGGTCAACGTGAATGCTAAAACAGAATGGCGATTTTTCGCCGAAGACGACAGTATGCCATTTTGACTCCCAATGTTCTCTGCACCCGTAAACTTTGACGACAATATTCCTCAATTGTATATTGTTGTGTGGGGTAGAGATGCACTGCCACCATAAGGTGGGATTTCGTTGCGACGTCCAACGTTCGCGGCACGCTGCGACGTGCAGCCATCGAGCACTGCTTCAGTGCTTTTCAGTGGCAATGATTTAGTCGGGGCTTGTCATCTTGGTGATGCAGCGGCCCGGCCCTCCCTCCACTCACTTTCACACGTCGCGGCAGGCCGTGAACGCGAGACGTCGCAACACAATAGCACCTTCAGACGGATCTTACACGGTCAGTCTGGTATCAGTCTCGCATCACATCAATCATGGATTAATGTGAGATTGACGGAAATTGGTTCTATATTCGTAGATTGATGAACTGATGATCCGGATTGATGGTAATACTGGTGCGAGACTGATACCTGACTGACCGTGTTATCTCCGTCTTAAGGTCTTTTGTGCCCCACCGTCAGAGCCATCACCACCTACAGCTCGCCTTCCAGTTCCAGAGTTCTGATGAACTCCAGTATCTGGGAGGCTTCAAGGGGGCTACGTCTTTGTTCCTGCAGATTACTTGACTAAAGCATTCCTTGCGTTGCTTTGAGATCGCGAGGCATTCCGTTATCAGGTGATCAGGAGTTTCATCCTCCTCCCAACAGAATCTGCACTCGTCAGTTTCTGCTAGCCCTTATCTCATCATATGCTTCCTAAGGCCGCACTGCCCTATGAGGAAACCAGTGAGGAGGTGCAGCGTGTTCTTACTGAGGTGCAAATACTTATTGGATCTGACAATATCAAAGTTCCGGAGGAATTTCTTGGAGTGATACATTCCGGGGAGAGATCTCCAGAAGAATCCTCTTGCAGTTTCTTCTTTTATTCGAAATTCGCTTTTGTCAGTGTATCTACCACCTCCACAGTAGGGTTCCGGGCCGATAAAGGGGGTATGTGCTCCCTTCTTGGCAAGCGTGTTGGCATCCTCATTTCCTGTGGATCCTGCGTGACCAGAAACCCAGACCAAGGAGACTATATTGTTCTTACTTCATTGAGTTTTCTTCGGCACTCCTGTAGTTGCTTGGACTCGATAACATGGGAGCTCAGAGCTTTAATAGCAGTTTGTCTGAGTGGATTGCTATATCACATATCTGATAGTTTCTTTCTAGGTTCAATTCCACCCATTTTTCTATTGCAACTACTTCTGCCTAAAAGATGCTCGGATAGGAGCCTAGCGATAATGGGCATTTGGTGCCTCGCTCATATACTCCAGCACCTGCTCCTATAGTGGTTTTTGAACCGCCTGTGTACCATTTAATGGCATCTCTTTAAAGAACATGGGTGATGGAATCCCTGTCCTAGTCTTTTTTCCTACCGGGCATCGTAGTGAAGTTCTTTTCGATGCTTACTTTCATGATCATTCTTTTCAGTGGCAATGATTTCGTCTTGGAGATGCGGCGGCCCTCCCTCCACTCACTTTCACACGTCGCGGCAGGCCGTGAACGCGAGATGTCGAAACGCAATAGCACCTTTAGACGGAAGTTACATGGTCAGTCTGGTATCAGATCACATCAATCATGGATTAATGGGAGATCGACGGAAATTGGTTCTATATTCGTAGATTGATGAACTGATGATCCGGATTGATGGTAATTCTGGTGCGAGACTGATACCTGACTGACCGTGTAATATCCGTCTGAAGGTCTTTTGTGCCCCCCGTCAGAGCCATCACCACCTACAGCTCGCCTTCCAGTTCCAGAGTTCTGATGAACTCCAGTATCTGGGAGGCTTCAAGGAGGCTACGTCTTCGTTCCTGCAGATTTCTTGTCCAAAGCATTCCTTGCGTTGGTTTGAGATGGCGAGGCATTCCGTTATCAGGTGATCAGGAGTTTCTTACTCTTCCCAAAAGAATACCGCACTCGTCAGTTCCTTCTAGCCCTAATCTCATCATATGCTTCCTAAGGCCGCACTGCCTTATGAGGAAACCAGTGAGGAGGTGCAGCGTGTTCTTACCGAGGTCCAAATATTTATTGTATCTGACAATATCAAAGTTCCGGAGGAATTTCTTGGAATGATACATTCCGGGGAAAGATCTCCAGGAAAAAAATCTCTTGCAGTTTCTACTTTTATTCTAATTCGCTTTTGTCAGTGTATCTACCAACTCCACAGTAGGGTTCCGGGCCGATAATGGGGGTATGTGCTCCCTTCTTGGCAAGTGTGTTGGCATCCTCATTTCCTGTGATTCCTGCGTGACCAGAAACCCAGACCAAGGAGACTATATTGTTCTTACTTCATTGAGTTTTCTTCGGCACTCCTGTAGTAGCTTGGACTGGATAACATGGGAGCTCAGAGCTTTAATAGCAGTTTGTCTGAGTGGATTGCTATATCACATATCTGATAGTTTCTTTCTAGGTTCAATTCCACCCATTTTTCTATTGCAACTACTTCTGCCTAAAAGATGCTCGGATAGGAGCCTAGCGATAATGGGCATTTGGTGCCTCGCTCATATACTCCAGCACCTGGTCCTATAGTGGTTTTTGAACCGCCTGTGTACCATTTAATGGCATTTCTTTAAAGAACATGGGTGATGGAATCCCTGTCCTAGTCTTTTTTCCTACCGGGCATCGTAGTGAAGTTCTTTTCGATGCTTACTTTCATGATCATTCCGTCACAAGGAAGATTGGCTGATGGAATGTACCTGGTACCTGGCTTTCTGGTTTTTAATACTCTCATTACCTGTTCCTTTCCTAGATATTCTGAGAATGGCTTCATGAGCCATTTTCTCTGTCACTAGATGAGGTGGTGTGATATTTGTGATAATCTCAAGTGCCCTGGTAGAGCAGGTGCCCATAGCTCCAGTGACACACACACTGCTCCTCAATTAAAGGAAGTACTAATCGTGGATAGTAGGAAAAAAATCCAAAAGCTCGACTGCTGTGATTTAGTGTACGCATAGAAACAGTTCTACCATATTCTCCAAGCGATTGTTCAGCTATTTGACACACACTAGCAAAATGGTCTCGTAGATCTACTCGTCTGAAGCGCTCAATAAATATAACGCTGTATAATAATATGTGCAGAGATCATTAACAGGAGTATATATTTGTCAAACATCGCTTTCGTAATCAAATACTAAGTCGTCTGTCTTAAAAACAATGACACTTTGTTACCAACGTCTATTGCCGTCTTGTGAAGATTCTTCGTCTAAAGGGGAATAAGTTCCCAAAACCACTTTGTCTAACAACGTCTAAAGGGAATACAGTCCCAAACCCACTTCGTCTAATATTATCTTGAGTATAGCAAATCCTGGAATTCTGCCAATTCTCAGGCTACCACCAGGGATACTATGTTTCTCTCTTCTCCTGGAGTTGCCTCGCCCCTTGTAGATCCATGGTGGTGTTCAACGCTCATTGGTCAATCCCTTGGCCTCATGAGTGACATATCACTTGAACCAATGGCTTTTCATGGAAACATCAGTTGGGACTCATGACATGGTCCCACTTCAAGTACTACATGTACTCTAGATCCCCCGCCAGGCTGGGGAAGGTTTAAATTTGCACAGATAGCCCAGTTGATTTTGAGGTGCCTGAAAGTGGAATTACCTCAGAAAACATAAAAAGTGTCGTTAATGATTCAGCAGGAATCGTTTGCACTTTTTGGAAGCTAATTTTTATTATAATTAGAATAGTATAAATTGAATACTAAATCTACTTATGCATGTGTGAAGTTTGCATCGTTTTTTCTTACGGAATAACTCAGGCCTCGGGTTCTCGTGAACGCGCCAAAATTTAAGGTATAAATCGAACATTGTTTCAACATTATACAGTTCAACCGATGCAACTATCCAATAATAGGTCTCTTGCGTGATTTTTTTTATTATTGGAATCGATTACTAAATCCATAAGAATACTGAAAAAGTATTATATATATTGTATATTGGCGCCTCCACGTGACGTAACCTGTCATATCTACTCTCACTCTCTTCTCGTGTCTGTTTCTTTATTCCGGTGTAACACAGCTCCTATAAAGGGCTCGCAGTCAGCATTGGCTGTAACAAGAAGATGGTAAATTTTGATTACGTCATCCGTCATAGCAATGATTCAGAAGCGTTTCATCTCATTTGAAATTACTTCTTGATTAACCGGTTTTCAATACCGAAATATTCCAACTTGATGATCTGGTATAGAAGAGTAAATACGTGTCACCAAAGCCATTTTCTAGTGTTTCTAAAGACCTTATTTACAAATATGCTTTTCACAGATGGAAATGGTTCATAATGCATCAATCGCATTTCCTATTACTATACAAGTTGAATCTCCAATTGAGTAGCGTATAAACCCAATGTGAAATCAATACTTCAAATGCCTGAGCAGGCTGAGCTTTATTATATAATGAGTCATTTCTCAGGACGGACACGTGAACAGAAAACATGTCAATCATTTCCACTGACCCGGTTGAAACCACCCTAACATCATTATAAGAGATTGATTGCAGGCAAGCGAGCCTCGTTTACTGACAAACGCGAATGTGATGAAATCGATAGTTTTGGGCAGATTCGATAACAGTTTCCGCGAAAAACATGCGAAATCGTAAAGTACAGGCGAATATGGTTCTCTGGAGCCATTTATGCATGAATATGGGCCATCAGAATGTTTGGATGGCCGCAAACTTCAGATCCCAGAATTGTGATGATTGAACATCTGATCTGAAGCGCTGGGGATTTATGCATGAATATGGGCCATCAGAATGTTTGGATGGCCGCAAACTTCAGATCCCAGAATTGTGATGATTGAACATCTGATCTGAAGCGCTGGGGATGCAAAGAGGTACCTCCTTTCCTTTCCCTCCGACCTAATCTGCCCCTCCCCAACGGCATTTATACAGGGGGTTAAGAAAGAACTGGGAGTTGATTTCTTGGACAAAAATAGAACTAGTTTCTTATGTGAAACTTTTTTGAATTCATATCCCTTACTAAGTTATAGCCCTTGAAAGGATTAGATGATTTTTCAGTTTTGAATTTTTATCTTCCGAACCAGAATGGTCAGACACATAGATTTTGAAATGTTACGTGGTACGACAACCCCATAAGATATCTAAATGGAGTTTAAACAAATCCCATAAATTATTCCGATTCACAGATAACTCGGAGTCCTGGTATCAATCGTGGAAAAAATGATTTCAAATTTCATTTATTTCATCTGAAACTACTGAAGCTATGAATTGAATGCAGGGGATATAAATTTTCCAAAATTGAATTTTCTTTCGGAAAATATTTTCAAATTTGACGAACATCGGAAAGGTTATGGAATAATTTATGGAGGGGGTTGTTTGTTACAACTCCATGTAGATATCGTATGGGGTTGACAAAATAGTGGTTCTTGTACCACGTATGGTATGATAGAATAGTCTAAAATCTATGTTTCTCAGTATTCTGGTTTGGTAGATGAAAATGTGGGAGAGCCCTGTGGACAGGGACTTTGGCGCTCTTGTTCAAAGTTTGACAAATCATATCTCCGAAAGTATTGGTTACTCAGAGTTGAGAATGACATCAATGGATTCTTGTGATAGAAACTGGATCATAAAAGAAATTGAATTTGAAAAAGTATCATTTACAAAAAAAGCAAATGTGCCAAAAACTATTAATCTGAAACCAACAGACTATTCTACCAGACCATTCTACCCAGAAACAAACTCATCCGAGATATTCATTCCTCAAATCTACTCTGAAAATTATATTATATCAATTGAAACTCAGCCAATATTCCAGTTTTGTTTTTACTGAAGATATTCTGAACCCAATTTGATTAACTTACCAAAGTATATATTTCGATCATCATATGGATTATCCAATAGCCTTAAATTATCATCCAAAAATTATAATATCCTATAATCCTAATAATTCTGCGATAGCTGAGGTTATTTCATTGGTAATTTTGCATTCAATCATACCTTGTTTTCTAGAAGGGTATTTTATATCATGAATAACGAATTTTGAGTAGAACAAGAAATAAATATGACATGTCTCTTATCGGTAGATAAGATGATATGGATTCTTGATCACTGACTCGAACCAAATCGTTTTAGACCATTTATATCCAAAAATTCGATAATTACAGACATTTGAAAAAATTGATAAGCACTATGTTCCGAGGAACAAGAGCTCCAAAAATCAAAACTGAAAAATCAATTCATCAAGGGTTATTACTCAGCAAGGGGTGTAAATTCGAAAAAGTTTTATATAACAAATGGGAATGCCCTGTGGACAGGAGCTTTGGTGCTCTGGTTCAAACTTTGACAAATCATATCTGTGAAAGTGCTGGTTTCTCAGAGTTGGCAATGATATCAATGGATTCTAATGATAGAACTTCATCATAAAAGAAATTAAATTCAAACATCATACGAGAATATAAATTCAACAAGAGTGCCAAAAATTATTAATCCAAAACCAACAGACCAATTCTACCGAACAACGAACCTATCCAAGATATTCATTCCTCAAATCTACTATGAAAATTATATTATATCAATTGAAACTTTGCCAATATTCTAGTTTCCTTTTTACTGGAGATAATCTGAACCAAATTTGTTCAACTAACGAAAATATATATCCCCATCATCATCATCATATGAATTATGCAAGAGCTATCTACGATAGCTGAGCTTATTCCGTTGGTCATTTTGCATTCAATCATACTTTGTTTTACATAATATTTCTTACCTGTAGATGAGATGACAATGATGAAATGTGTGAACACAGATGACATTAAAAGTTAAAGTTAAAGTATTAATCTGTTGGAATAGAAAATGGTATCAATAGATTCTTATGATAAAACTACATCTTAAAAAAATTGAATTCAGAAATTTGTAATGTTATTTTTTTTTGTTACTCCGAAACCATCATGCCATTTACGCAATAATGAACTTTACCGAGCTATATATGTCCCAAACCTACTCTGCAAATTTCAACTGTCTAGCTCATTCCGTTCGAGAGTTATCGTGTCTGCGGCCGGTCGAACAGAATCGATTCTGACCACGGATTCGGTTCGTTCTGCAAAAAGTTCTCCACTCGAATAACAAAGTGAAGATTTCATTGATTTGCCAAGAGCAAGAAGAGACGTATTTCAGACTTCTTGGCCTTCATCAGTGTTCTGAAGCTCTCGACAAATTCAACCACACTGAGCAGTACTAAACTCATAGGCTGAGATCCTTGCTTTCACCCATAGGTGGCGTGAGCGTTTACGCATAACATAAAACTTCAGTTATGAGAAGATTAACACGGCTCAGTAGCGTTGACTTTCTCGAGGGCTATAAAATACTGATGAAGGTCAAGAAGCCTGAAATGCGTCTCCTCTTGTTCTCGGCCAATTTATGAAATCTCCCGTTTGTCAATTCGAGTTATGAACTCTGTGCATAGGTATAGATTTACGAACTAATTTTACTAGACTCTATTGGATGAACGATGAGTCTTGTTGATTTATTAACTCAGCTATCAGCTATTCTTCAATTTTACTAAATCTGAGTATATTTCTGTTCCAGTTCCTACAGATTTTAATTGTTATGTTAAGTTCTACCATATCTAGAGGAAGGATATGAAGAAAGAGAAACATTCTCTTCGATTAAGTATCATACATACATTGATTGATGACTACTGTCGCCCGGTGGGGTGCACCACATCTCGCTATATCCTCTGTGAAATGATTACAAGAAATGTTGGTTATGTTCTGAAGGTTGACAGATGGTTTGGTTTCAAGTAGGGGTTTTTGTTTCAGTCATGATGTCGTTCCTGGGGGTAACGATCTGGTCCGGTTCTCCGGGACTTGCTATCTCTGGGAGCACATCATGTAGATGTGCTATCAATAATTCCGTCCACACCAAGAGTGTTAGCGGTAACCGGTTCATTATCGAAATGTGTAACATAAGTGGAGCGAACAATGTGAATGTAGATTGCGTCCATCAACAGAACGACAAACCCGATATGCTCGTCCTTACCGAAACCCAGATAAAACCAAATACGAACTATACCTATCTATTGTCGCCCGGATATGAACTGCCCCAAGGTTTCGAAGCAAGGACGGCTTGTGTGTATATATACTGACTGACAAAGAAACTGCAACACCCAGAAGGAGCTGTATAAATTTTAATTGTTACTTGGTAAAACATAGATAGTATAGCAAGGAGTAAATGGTTGTGATTTGAAGAAACGAAGTGTTTACAATTTTTTTTTATAAATTTGTTAGTAATGTGTTTGTCTACCGCGATTATCTATAAACTCTCCAACACGTCTTGGCATTGATGCAATAAGATGGTCTATTTCTTCTTGAGGGATACTATCCCAAGCTATACTCCATTCACTTTTATAAAGTCTCCCGGTTGGCCATGACTTAGGTCTATAACGTTTTTGGCGCTCTAGTTCCTCGGAACTGAGTGCTTACCAATTTGCCCAAATGTCTGTAATTTTCGAATTTTTCGATGAAAATGGTCTTAAACGATTTGGTTCGACTCACTGATCAAGAATCCGTGGTCGAAATTCATTCTGTCCGGCAGGTCCGGCCGGCCGTAGACACGATAACTCTCGAACGGAATGAGCTAGACAGTTGAAATTTTCAGAGTAGGTTTGGGAGATAAATATCTCGGCTAAGTTCGTTATTGGGCAAAATCGGACAGATGGTTTCGGAGTAACAAAAAAAATAATTTTTTTTTACAAAGCAAATTCCAAATTAAATTTTTTTCAATAAGCAGTTTTACCATAAGAATCCAATGATATCATTTTTAACTCTAACAAGCTAATACTTTCGGAGAAATGATTTTTCAAAATTTCAATAATAAATCGTATTTCAACGTTGTCACAGAATGATATATGTAATTATTCTATGCATGAATTGTCATAATGTCAACTTATTTTCCTGAGACATGACATTATCTAATCAATCGAAGAATTGTGAGCGTAGTGAGAAAAATCTCAGTTGTTTGCTCCGAAATTAGTTTTTCTCAGAAAAGTCTTACATTTCGGAACGGAACATGAAGTAAGAGATCTGAGAGTAGTGAGACTGCTTTTCATCCATAGACATAGATATAACTCTCGAACGGAATGAAGTAGGTAGTTGAAATTTTCAGAGTAGGTTAGGGAGATGAATATCTCGGTTAAGTTCGTTATTGGCCAAAATCGGCCAGATTTAATTTGATTTCTTCCTTGGTTCAGTTCTCATTTAATGGTGATTTGCTCATTTAATCTTGATAAATAAACTATTATTTGAATTGAATTTCCTTTATGATGCAGTTCTATCATATGAATACATTGATATAATTCCCAACTCTGAGGAACCAATACTTTCGGAGATATAATTTGTCTGTTTGAACTAGAGCGCCAGAAAGCTCCTGTCCACAGGGCTTGAACCCATTTTTGTAACGAAAACAATGGCAGGTTGGCACTTATGAAATATCGTCAATGTCAAAACAATTCTCTGAGACGTTGCCAATTTCTACTCTAAACAATCAACATAATGATCCTTCTCAGACAAAATTATCAAAGATCATTATCATTATCATAATAAAGAACTCTTCACTTTGAAAGTGAAAATGCTAAAAGCAGTTTTGAAGAAACAAAGTATGAGGAAGTAATAATACACAGAACTGAAATCTGCAATCTGCAAAACTTCATTCTGTCTTAGGACATGTTGAACTCACCTATGAAATTACTTAGTTTCCTATATCCTATCACAATATTTTATTAAGGTTTAACAGTGACTGGTGTATTTCAAGTTCTGCAACAAGGTATTTATTTGTCTTCTGTAGGCTTATATCTTGACAATTTCGAAAAGTGGGGAATTCCATAGGTAGGTACGTCCGTTTGTTTAGAAGTTTTCCTGCCGGGTTATTCCGGTACTTTTAATCATTTTTCAAATGAACTATCACGAAGTAACGGACTACTGTATCCATTATTTTACATTAAAATTTCAACACTTGATTCTTGATTTCCGTATAAGAAAATAGCATAACGGAATATTCCAATCAGTTTATATACGTGAAATATTTCCATAGTACCAACAGATGAATAATTTTCTGCAACAGTCTCCAGGTCTTTGGAATTGTTGAATTCACTAATATCTTCTCAAATTCATAATTTTTCCCAAGAAAATTCACATTGTGAAAAATACGTAATTACTACGACTTCTATGTAGAGAGGACAACGTTGCGTAGTTATCTGACAGGAAAATGAGCATAACCTAACATTTTCAAAATATACACTGTGAAATGTGTCAAAATTTCATGGCCAACCGGGAGACTTTATAAATTTGAATGGAGTATACCTGTAGTTCATGTAAAAAATTAAACAATATTCATTGACTTCAGACTTCAATTCATAAAGAACCTTGGATAGGTGATACTTTGTATGACATGATTTTAATGCAGCCCATACACGCTCAACATTATTGTACAATATTTTATATTTTTGCAATATAATTGATCGTGCGTGTAGGCGATATTGAAAGGTTGCGCAATATATTGCACAACCATCAATATCGCCTCCATACGACAAAAATGTTTGATCAACCAACATATTATATTGTACAATAATATTGACCGTCTAGGGGCCACCGTCAATATACCTATTGTGCAACCCACATTGCACAATAATATTGAGCGTGTTTGGCCGCTTAAAACCTTTTTAACCTCATTTTTGGAAATTGTTTTAATGAAACCTTTGGCAGAAAATTAATTATGAGTACTTCCAAACTTCATACTTTATTTACATTTTTAGCATGGCACCGTTTTGACACTGTAAAAAACAGTTTTTGGCGCTCTTGTTCCTTGGAACAGAGTGCTTATCAATTTGCCCAAATGTCTGTAATTTTCGATTTTTTTGATAAAAATGGTCCTGAACGATTTGGTTTGATTTACTGATCAAGAATCCGTGGTCTAAATCGATTCTGTCCAGCCGGCCCTCCGTTAACACGATAACTCTCGAACGGATTGAGCAAGGCAGTTGAAATTTTCAGAGTAGGTTTAGGAGATACTTTTCTCGGTTAAGTTCGTTATTGGGTAGAATTGGCATGATGGTTTCGGAGTAACGAAAAAACATTTTTTGTTACATTACAAATTTCAACTATTTCATTAGTTTAAGCTAATAATTTCCGAGATATGATTTTTGAAATTTCAATAATACATCGTAGTTATATGTATTCACAGAATGTGAACACAGAATCTGTCTGTGTTCACTATTCATAAATGTCATCTTATTTAGCTATTAGAGACTTGTCAATTCGTTGTTTGAAAATATTTCCTGTTGGAAAACAAGTATCCGATTCTTGAATTTGTGAATATATACAAGACTGTTTTGAAACCGAAAATCATATAGACTGATTACATATTGAATAATTTATGTAGAAATATTGGGATGATGTTTCAGAAGATTTATAATTGGATCATTTTAATGGTGTAGTTTATGAGGCAATAGAAAAGAAGAACATAATGGAATCATCAAAAGATATTACTGTTCGTTGACCACTGAGTTTATTATTACCTTTTACTTCCTTAAGTTGTGAGACATGTTCTATTCCTATACAGGGTGAGTCTTTGACCACTGCATTAATTTTAACCAAAGATTCCTCTCATCAAATGAAACACTTTTTTCATTTACCATTTTTTCCAGATTCGGCTCAGGTAAAAAGTTACAAGCGTTTAAAGATTTCACAATGTGCTTATACACTCCCGCATATAAATTATCTATTACATTGTTGGCGGTCGAGAATAAGGCATGGTAACGTGGTTTACAGCTTGATTCGGGATTCCAACGCTCAGGGACGGATCCATAAAAGGCACTTTTTTCAAATTTAATTTCTTTCATGATGTCGTAAGAATACATTCATATAGTTCCTAAGAGCGCCAAAAAGCTCCTGTCCAGAGGGTTTGAACCAATTTTTTTTTACTCAGTGATCCAAATGTATAAGTATGGAAACCATCAAAAACACATCTAGTAATATGAAAAGAAGCATTACCTTCAACCACAGAACCACTAATGTGTAAGAAATGTAACCTCCCTTGAAAATTACAGTAAAACGGTAGGCAACATGTGCAGGGCATACTAATTATCTACACCGAAGTTAATTCGTGAGGCTTAGATGGGATGCGCTGGCGGGAAAACATTTCAATTCAAGTAGAAATATCCAAGAGTTAAAGCATGTTAATACAGCTATTATTAAACGGAAATAGGAAAAATTGGTTCAAGCACTGACGTGGAGTCAGGAGCTTTTGCGCGTATGTTCTATTGTCCATTCTCCTGTATTGAACACTCTTAAACGAATTTACGATGGTGAATTCTATTGTCTGTTCTCCTGTATTATTTACCATGGTGAATTCGATTAAGAGTGTCAAATATAGGAGAATAGACAATAGAATTCACCATGGTAAATTCGATTAAAAGTGTCAAATACAGGAGAATGGACAATAGAACATACGCGCAAAAGCTCCTGACTTCACGTCAGTGCTTGAACCAATTTTTTTTCGTGAAGTCAGGATAGAAAGCAATGATGAAAAAATTAACACATTATTGTTTACCTTCAATTCTTCTTTAGGAGAAGAATACATAATTATTCTTGAAAAATAAGACTGGAATTAATATCATATTTAAATAATCAAAGTAAAGAAAATTATAAGTTTAGTTACTAACATATTGAATGAAATTCAATTGAATTCCAGGAATATTCAATTACTTATTCTTAACCAATAAATGTCCATTGATAGATCTAAAGGTGATGAGGTGAAACATAAAGATATATTCTCATTAGTGATGGAAAAACTGGCCTAAAATTCCTCTCTACCCATCACGAGATTTAATATCCACAAATGAGCCCCTCACCTTACAAGATCAGAAGGCTTCAGCAAAATTTCAGCGGTATCATATTAAAAATAATACATAACCTTTCAAAAGTCCCCTCTCGCAAATATACTCCTCTGAAGGCACATGGATCTCTTGAAGAAGAATCGCCTTCTCTATTTCTCAAAGATATTCACTTTTGTTCATAGAAATCCCTTCAATATTCAGTTGCCTCCTCCTAAGGAGGATCTCTTTCGAAACCAGGTCTGACCACTAATATAGGGCTATCATCTCCCATAGATTTGTGATGAAATAACACGATTTTCCAATAACATACGCGCAAAAATATGTCATCATGACATTCATATTTTTATTTTTGAGGGTTCTCGCAAAAATACGACCATAGACAACATATACGACGATTCGCATCCGCTACCGCTACCGCTTCGCTGCCGAACTCACAAAAGGCTGCTCGGTTCTCCAACAATATAGATCCGATCGTGTTCAAAATTGGAATTCCGCAGTAGAGTTAGGTTCTGAAGGCTCTTCCAAGATGTCAGCCATGCCGGACGAATAGTTTATGATATATAGAATTCTTTTCAATTATTTTTAATTATTATTTTTTTAATTTTCTAGTTATACCATCCTCACGAAATTCTGCAAGAATTTTCGCGTTGGCATTCTACAACTAATAATCATGTTTGAATTCAATCGGTTTCGTATTCTTCGAGTTAATGAGGAACAAAAAACAACCAAATTTCAGAAAATTTCAGATGGCTATAACTCTAAAACCGTTTGGACGATAATGCTCATAAACAAGCTCAAATGTCGCATTCAGATGCACAACCTAACCTGAAATTTTCAAGCCGCTATCTCTTTCCGTTCTCAGGTTATCGTGACAACAAAAATATTTTTTAATTATTTTTTAATAATTTTCTAGCGAATTATTACTCGGAAACCATTGGGCCGATTATACCCATTAACGAACTTGTCCGTCGTATTGGGATGCGCCACCTACCCTGAAAATTTCAAGTCGCTAGCTCTTTCCGTTCTCAAGTTATCGTGGCAACGGCCGGACGGCACCACAGAATTAAATTTCACATTTGGGCAAAACTTAAACGCGATGTTCCCCAGAACATACGCGCAAAAGATGAAATCTTATTCACGTTGTGAATATGATATCATAGTATAAAGAATGTGAGAAAAGGCGATGATGAAATTGGATTATAGTGTATATTAAATGAAAATCGAGTTGAATTCAGTGTTTTGATATTCCGGAAAAGTTGAACATTTTCTTCACAAATGCTGGATAAATATAATTTAAAACCATTTCATAAGACTTGAATGAGAATGAGTAAATGAGTTCTCTCTAACAATTTCATTGAATTTCGAGCAACAGATGATAAAGCTTTTATATAATTATACTATATTGAATCTGTGTTCAACCATCGAAGAAAGTGCAGGGGTGGATTAACACATTGTAAAATCCTTAAACGCTTATAACTTTTCACCTGAGTCCAATCCGGAAATATTGCAAATGAAAAAGATGTTTCATTTGAGTATAGGAATCTATGGTTAAAATCAATGTACAACATAAACACTCATCCTGTAGAAGATATTGAATAAAAACAAAAGTTTTCCTCCAACTTCAAAGGGTAGTAACTTGGAGGGAAGCAAATATTATATGAACACCCCCCTTAATTTTTGTCAAAGTTTCACCTCCTAAAATCATTTGCATCAATTTACAAATATTCTGTAGACTGAAGAATATAAGGCACATCACGTTTGCTTGCTTAACGTAAATTGTTAACTTTGTCCAGAGCTTGGTTTTCAATATTTCGAATATCGTTTAACTCCCTGTCAACTACACAGTACGGGAAACCTATGAACCCTAGTGGATAGCGAAATCCTGCTCAAAGAAATATTTTCCTTTTCCACCTTCCATCTTTTCAAAACCAGTTTCACCCCTACCCCCCCTAAACCGCCCCTGGCCTACCGCCCTTCCGACCCCGGAGGTGAATAACAGGAAAAGTTCAATTTGAAATATAGCGTTACGGGTAGCCGTCGAAGAATGTCGCGCGCAGTTTGAATTGGATGCTGGAAGTTAATCTAGTACCCACTTCTGGGAACGGGTTGATAGAGTGTCCGGATCGGGATTGAACCTTCTCGCTCCCTCTATGCACCCCGTGGTGGAGGTTTTTGCTGTCGCGTCCATTTGGAATTGGTTCCCTGAAATATGGACACAGGGATCCTTGTAGATGTGAGATTTTGTAGAGCGCATATTTCCCGGTAGTTTTTTGTGTTATCGATCTCGAAGTTTTCTGTTGAATGTTTGGAAAAGTGACAGTGGGTTAGGTACTGGGAATAGGCTGGTTGAGGAAGAATCATCTCAGCTTCATATAGGTTTCTTCTACTTCGATTTGTCTTTCCCAGATGATTCTTAGTACCAAAATTGAGTATTGGCTTATCGAGTATTATCACCTGACTGAATTTCATTGGGTTGTTTCAGTTATTTGCTTGGTAATCCATCGGCAAAATTCTGTGCGACAGATGAGTACGTTACTTGGCATAATCGTCCCAACGGTTTCCGAGTACTAATATTGTTTTAAAAAAAGTGGGAAAGCCCTGTGGACAGGAGCTTTGGCGCGCTGTCCAAATTTATACCCAGAGCTGTCACCCATCCAGATACCGAACTCGCCTAAAGCTGATTAGCTCCAGAAAAAATGCAGAATACTGTGTTTGAGAATTTAACAAAATGAGAAAGTGATAGTTTTTTCATGAGAAAGACTTTTATGCATAGCTAACTATTTTCCACTCATTGTTTGTAAATTGCGAGACTGGTTCCAGAATCAATATGTTCATTGTTTGATACTTGGTGATTAATATTTAAAGACATATATACTTAATTTATGTTTATTAAATGTCTGTCATTCTTACAGACCGTAATAATCTGATACAACAATGCTATACGATATAGGTACAAGGTACAATAGGTATATGTCCATTGAGGTTAGACCATAGAATTATTATTATATTATTATGTTGAACACCTACCCCTCAAAGGTTTAAACGCCCAGGAGTTTTAAAATTCTTCCACAACGGATTATATTGCTTTATTATTTCTAGTCATTATCTCGGGTTCACTTAGAACATTACTAAAATTTGTCTTGTTCGAACTATTTCTACTCTTGTTTTCCTTACAATCATTTGGTGATAATTGGTTTGGGTCTAATTCAGTTTCTAATGTATATTCATTACTACGGGGTCTGGTATATGACAATTTTATCTGTTGAGTATTACGTCATATTAATTGACCATTTACTTGCTTTTCACCCGATAAGAACTAGGTTCTTTTGCCTTTCCCAAGACAATAACCTTTTCCCAGAATGTATTACTTGATGTTTTTATTACAAATTGATCCTCTTTCTTAAACTAAATATTTTTTTGAATTTGAGGTTGTAGCTTATTATTGGTGAAAGATCTCCGAGGTGTCTACTTTGTAAGATTTGTACTAGTGATTCTTTTAATCAGAGCCATGTAATTGTAATTCATTACAAGGTCTCTAAAATCTAAATTTCCCTCAATACCCTTTTTTTGCGCGTATGTTCTGGGGAACATCGCGTTATAGTTTTGCCCAAAAATCTGTAACTTTCGAATTTTTTGACGAAAATGGTCTCAAACGATTAAGTTCGACTCCCCAATGAAGAATTCGAGGTCAAATTTGATTCTGTCCGTCCGGCCGTTGCCACGATAACTTGAGAACGAGAAGAGCTAGCAACTTGAAATTTTCAGGGTAGGTGGCGCATCTCAATACGACGGACAAGTTCGTTAATGGGCATAATCGGCCCAGTGGTTTCCGAGTAATAATTTTGTTTTCAACCAATATAAATCCGATCGAATTGAAACTTGGTGGGTAGTTGTAGAATATGATCTTAAGCACGTTTGTGGAATTTTGTGCGAATCGTATGGCTAGAAAATTTTTAAAAAATTATTAAAAAATATTTTTGTTGTCACGATAACTTGAGAACGGAATGAGATAGCGGCTTGAAATTTTCAGGTTAGGATGAACACCAGAACGCGACATTTCTGTTTGTTTATGAGCATAATCGGCTTAACGGTTTCAGAGTTATAGCCATCTGAAATTTTCTGAAATTTCGTGGTTTTTGTTCCTCATTAACTCAAAAAGTACTGAACCGATTGAATTCAAACATGGTTATTAGTTGTAGAATGCCAACGCGGAAATGTTTGCAAAATTTGGTGAGGATAGCATTTGTAGAAAATTTTTAATAAATCATTGAAAATAAAAAAAAAAAATTCTATATATCAGTAACTATTCGTTTGAAATTGCTGAAATTTTGCAAGAGCCTTCATAACCTAACTCTACTGCCAAGTTTCAAGTTTTAATACGATCGGTTAAATATTGTTGGAGATTCGAGCATTCTTGTGCGAGTTCAGTAGATGGGTGACCGTTGCCTCGATAACTTTCGAACGAAAGGAGATAGGGACTTGCAATTTTCAGGGTAGGTTGCGTATCCGAAAGAGAGTGTTGAGTTCGTTTTTGGGCATAATCGGTCTAACGGTTTCCGAGTTATACCCACCTGGAATATTATTTCCTTGATAACTCAAAAAATAAATATTCGATCTTATTGGTGCTTGGTAACTAGTAGTAGAAAATCAACATAAAGACGTGTTTAAAATTTTGTAAGAATCGTATCCCTAGAAAATTTGAAAAAAATGACGAAAAAAAAAATTTCAAGAACCGTACCTACCCCTAGAAAATTTTTAAAAAGTCACGAAAAAAAAATTGGTTCAAGCACTGACGTGAAGTCAGAAGCTTTTGCGCGTATGTTCTATTGTCCATACTTCTGTATTGGACACCCTTAATAGAATTTACCATGGTAAATTATGTTGTCCATTCTCCTGTATTGGACACTTAATTCGAATTTACCATGGTAAATTCGAATTGAGAGTGTCCAATACAGGAGAATGGACAACATAATTAACCATGCTAAATTCGATTAAGGGTGTCCAATACAGAAGTATGGACAATAGAACATACGCGCAAAAGCTTCTGACTTCACGTCAGTGCTTGAACCAATTTTTAAAAATTTTTTTGCCTATATTCACATATTTCTCGGCTGATCCATTGCTTTGATGATAATTCAGACTACATGTCGAAATAGTAATGTCTTTACTTATATAATAATTCCGACATTAACTTGATAGGAATGGTAAGTTATCAGCAATTATTTGTTCTGGGTAACCAAATCTAGTGAACGTGCCTTTAAAAGCAAGCGCCTATTACAGAACTTGAAGTTTTGTCTTTCATTTTCATAATTTCAAGCCAATGCCAAAAATAATCCACTATCACTAAATATGAATTTGGTCCAAATTCTAATATAACTGCACCTATCTTATTAAATCTTTATCTGGGTACTGAGTGCGGTAATAACGGTTCTCTAAAGTTGCTGGGACTGTACTTTTGATATGTTCTACTTCGTTTAATATAATTGACGATATCTGTCGTTAATTCTGGTCAATTAAATAAATTGCTAGCCTTATTTATCGTTTTATTCACGTCCACGTGACCTTTGTGAAGTAAATTGATCATTGGAGCTCCCAGATTTTCAGGAACAATCAATTTGCAGTAAAAAAAATATGATACCAGCCTCTACATATAAGTGTCCTTCATTTTCTAATACAGTGTACAACTTTGAGGAATATTTTTCTCTTGAGCCCATCCATTAAAATAATAATTAAAAATTTTAAGTAATAATTCATCGTTGCTTCTCTGAATTCTAATTTTTTCTCTCCGATCATTGGTAAATGTTTTGAAACTGAATGTAACATTTCTAACATCTCAGAATCATAACACCGATCCAATTTTACATATTGGTTTATTCATAATTGGCATTATCTGTTTATGATAACAGAGAACATCTACTATATACTTATAAATGAACGGATGAAACTTTTGCGTACCAAAATAAATAGCGAGCATTCATTTTTTCTTCGGCTATAATTTATCTCACTGTCATTCATGTTACGTGATGTGCATTCCACAAGCTTAAAAACTTTATTCACATATTCTTGGGACACACAACATCCTTAGCCATTTTTAGAAGAGTCACACTGAAGAATTATTTTTTTACTTGGATCGAATGGAAGAAGGACTGGGGATTTGCATACAACTCCTTAGAACATGCTTGTGTAGCCATTGCCACTCTACATTAATTCTTTGTAATTCTACTTTGTTATTTGGCTTTTTCAGTTCACAAATTGATTTTGCACTGTCCTGATCTACCTCCATTCCTCTGCTAGATAAAATTTGACCTATAAATTTGCCCCTGTTTTTACAAAATTGAAATGTATCCTTATTAAATCTAACTCCATCTTCTCAAGCCCTTTTCAACACTTTTCTCACTGTTAAATCATGATCTTCCCTAGTATTTTTTGTTACGACCATAGGGTCATGACATATTAAAATATTTTCGATGTTGCCAAATCTCTTTTCTTCTCGCTTCTTCAAATAAGTCCTGGGAATTTGATAAACCATAAGGTAATACCAATAAATATCTATAAATACCAAATGGTGTCACAAAGAAGAATTTCCAAGATGACTCCTCATTTAATTTCAAATGAAGATACCCTTCAGATAAATTGAACATTGTAAAATTTTTTTTACCTCTTATACTTGAACAAATATTTTCAATCTTATGTGTTGATCTTAGTTTGTGAATAATTTGTCCATTCAAATAAGGCAGGTCTAGACATAGCCTCAATTTGCCTTTAATTTTCTTATCTATTACAATACTGTTAATAATAATAATATCTACTCTTTGAACGTAGAAACTCTATCTAATTCACATTTCCATGTAGCTTTTATAGCTTATGGGATTTTACTAGGCAGATGACGGACTGACTCGAAGACTATTTTGGGACTTATTTTATGCTCTCCTATGAATCTACCAGGACCTGCAAAAATATACAAGTTCTGTTCAATGAATATATTTCTTTCTGCGTTTTTCTTATAAATTTATATTAATATTGTTTATTCACTTTATGATGCCTTAATTAATATTGTTTATTCACTTTATGATGCCTAAACTTTCACATGCCTAACCACTCAAAAGAATTTTAGTAGCCACTTCAACTATCAGAAATCCTCATAACTAGTCTGATTTCTGTATCTACAGTGCAAATTAACAATTCCAGTAGCTTTAGCCTGTGTATCTTCAAATCCTTAGATGAGTTGGATATACGAACTAAAATCTGTGTTCATTATATTTTCCTCTAGGAATTATGCTAATGTTCACTCCTGTATCTAATTCAACATTGAAATTATTACGTTCATCATTGAATAAGTTCATCCCATGCTTTCGTACGCCTACAATTGGTATTATAACAGGTACCTACATTTTCTTAAATATTGTATAATAATATCTGGTTCATCAGAACTACCTTCATCTTTCTCGACATTCTCAACTTTTTTAACATTACAAGATATAGTAAAATGATTAAACATACCGCACTTCCTACACTTTTTACGAAGTGCGGGGCATTCACGTGCACCATGTGTCGACTGAGATCTCCTTCATTTGAATTTTTCTTCTTCTGACCTTCTTGTCCTCACTTGAAATTCTTCGTTTGTTTATTATACTTCCCTGCAGCTTTAATGTCCTCAATTCACTCTGGAACTGCAGGTTCCGTTGCTTGCTCTGCTCGCTGGTTCTGCAAAGTTCAATTGCTTTCTCCACTGTCAATTTTTCAACTCTCAGTAATGCCTCTCTGGTTACAAGAGGATCTTATTATAACTATTTTGTCTTTGAGTGCTTTATCTTCTGCAGTTTGATTTGAGTCGGTTTCATTTTAATTAAATGATACTTGCATTCAGTAAGGAAATGTTCACATTGTTCATTTTCTTTTTGCACCTTTTTGAAGGAATTATACCTTTCAACGCACTCCTTAACTCTTGGGTTGATATATTTCTCAATAGACTTCATAGTATATTCATATTTGTTCAGTTCTATCTCTGAGATCACGAATGTGGACATAATTCTTGCAGCTTCTGTACCAATAATGTTTCTGAGTATGGACAACTTTGTTGGATCCTGAACTTCGTGCTGTTCTGTCGCTATTAAATAATCTATGAAGTGTGAAGGATGTTTTCGAAATGTTCCATTCCGTGGCAGCATTTTGTCCCTATAAATCGAAATCTGGGGGTCGGCCCCGTGTTTCCAGTCATGTTAGGTTATATTGGAATATTTGAAACTTGGAAATCTTGAAATCGATATTTATTTCATAGCAAGTTATGTTATATTTCATAATCTACAAAAAAAACTGATTTGTTTGTCATGTCAGATGTCAGACATGATGACATTAACTTGAACATAGAGCATATAGACATACGTTCACAGAACAGTAATAATAAAGATCTATGCAAACACGTTATGATTACATCCTTCTATGGCTTGTATCCTTTTTTTGACTTTTGTCAAAAATCAAACAAACTGTGGATTATTTGTTTGGTCGAATATAAAAACAGTGGACCAGTACACTCAGATCGTAGGAATATTTCGATATTTCCGTGATATCTTCACCAATATAGATCCGATCGAGTTCAAATTCAGAACTGTAATGAGTAATAACGTTTTGAAGGCTCTCGCAGAATTTCATCTATATCTGACTGATAGTTCCTGAGATACAGAATTTTTTTAAATATTTTTTTTTTAATTTTCCAGTAGCGTGATCCTCACATAATTTTGCATAAGTTTTAGTGTCAGTATTTTTCACCTAACTGCCGCACTTTAATTCGATCAGATCTGTATTCTTCGAGTAATTGGCAAAACAAATTTTCAGATGGCTATAACTCTGAAACCACACGGTGAATTTTACCCATTAACGAACTTAGCCTGCGCATTTGGACTCCAAACCTACTCTGAAAATTTCAACTCTCTAGCTTATTGCGTTCGAGCGTAATCGTGCCTACGGCAGAACGGCCGGCTTTTTTCGCATTTGACATTTGGGCAAATTGATAAGCATCCTGTTCACAGAACAGCGCGCCAAAAAATAGAGAACCGATCGAATTGCAACTTGGTAGATAGTTGTATTAAACTAGCACAGAGACGTATGTAAAATTTCGTGAGGGACATATCACTAAAAAATTTCTAAAAAATTATGGGGGGGAGCTTATGACAGTAACTTAAACTTTATTCAAGAACTAAAAGAAATACTAAAATAATAAAAAGAATAATACTCAAATGCATTACAATACTCTAACTTCACGACAACTCTTCCATTTTAGAAGCAGTATCATAACACTATCTCGGGTTAAAAATTAAGTACAAAAATTCTAAACGCAATACAAGGAATACGAGCCTACAGTTACCAAGAATAAATAAACGAATAGATAGGAAAAATTATTATTATGTTATGTTATGTATGTGGGAGGTATATTCATTATTAAATGGTTTCTTTCAGGGTTTTCTCTCCCAAACTCTGAAAAATATCTAAAAAATAAAAAAAATATTATTTTATGAATTGCTTCTGCATAAGAAATACAAGAAATTTGTCGGAAGCAATCTATCGAATAATGTTGTCTAACAAACAAAATCAATTCACAAAATAACAAATTTCTTATTTTATAGATATTTTTCAGGGTTTGGGAGAGAAAACCCTGAAAGAAACCATTCAAAAAAATATTAGTTAGCATTCTCGTTATTATATTATGTACCAAACGTCTTGTTTATGAACTTCAGTGGGTGTTATCAACTTATAAACTCATAGTGTGTAAATTTGATTTTATTAGAGTTAAGTTAGTTTTAGGTTAGCCAGCCAATGTAAAAGTAACTAATTTTACTTCTGTAGGATTATTGCATATAATGTTATACGGGTGACCAATTCACGAACGTTCATGTAATATTTTTGGTTAATAAATAAAATTATATATCTCACGATAACTTCAGAACGGAACGAAATAGCTAGCGACTTGCAATTTTCAGAGTAGGTTACGTATCCGAATACTAAGTCTGAAAAGTCCACATTTCTTTGGTGCTCTTATTCAAACATTGACAAATCATCTCCGATATTATTGGTTTCTTAGAGTTGGGAATGATATCAATGGAATCTTGTAATAGAACTGCATCATAAAAGGAACTAAATTAATATTAAATAACGAACTTATCCGAGATATTTATTCCTCAAATCTACTCTGAAAATTATATTAGGTATATCAATTGAAACATAGCCAATATTTCAGTTTTGTTTTCACTGAAGATATTCTGAACCCAATTTGATAAACTTAGCAAAGTATATATTTCCATCATCATGTGGATTATCCAAGGGCATAGAGGGTAGGGTTAAATCACCCAAAAATTATAATATTCTATAATGGGTCATTTTGCATTCAATCATGCTTTGTTTTCTAGAACAGAAATATATTTTACATGTTTGTTATAGGTAGATAAGATGACTTGTATGAACAGTGAACACAAATAGAATACATACAGATAGAGTTCACATTCTGTGAAAACATAGAAGTACGACGTATTGAAATTTCGAAAAATCATATCTCCGTATTAGCTTGTTAGAGTTGAGAATTATATCAATGGATTCTTGAAAAAAATATGAAACTTATAATTAAAAAAAATCTTTTCGTTACTACGAAACCATTTGTGAAATTTCTTGAGGATCGTATTACCAGACATTTCATTCAAAATCATAAAAAAAAATCAGCTAAGAAACTATCCTTCCGATATCACTTAAATTTTGCGAGAGCGTTCAAAACCTAACTTTACAGCAAAGTTTCAAATTTGAACATGATCGGATGTATATTGTTAGAGGTCCGAGCAGCCTTGGCTGAGTTCAGTAGTCACGTTCAAGTTCTTTGTTGGGCATAATCAGCCATCCTTTTTAGCAGTTATACCCATCTGGATTATTGTTTTCTCTATTACTCGAAAAATATGGTATGATATTCACGAAAAAACGCGAAAATTACCGCGACGATCGTCATTCCACAAGCCATTCCCGAGTTCGGATTTCTATATTTTGAGTTATAGAGGAAATGACAACAAAATTTCAGATGGGTATCGATTATGAATTATGACGGACTTAAATGTTGCATTCGGATTCGCAACAAACCCTAAAAATTGCAAGTCGCTATAGCTTCCTTACTTCTTGTATCTCTTGTGGAATACATAATATTATTTCGAAATTTTCTAGTCATAACATCCTCACGAAATTTCACATACTTCTTTGTGTGGCTATTATACAACTAGTTACCAAGTTTCAATTCGATTGGATATGCATATTTTGGCTAATCGAGAAAATAATACTCCAGATGGGTATAACTCTGAAACCATTTGGCCGATTATGCCCAACAACGAACTCTACTGTCCCTTCCGATTGTGCAACCTACTCTGCAAAAATTTTCATCTCTTTCCGTCCGAATGTTATCGTGGCAACGGTCACCCATCTTGGCCTTATAATTAGGTTTTGAAGGATCTCGCAATCGTCGATATTCTGAGATATAGGATATTTCTCAATGATATTTCTCAATGATATTTCTAAAATTATATGGTCCTCTCGATAATTAGCAAAAATTTACGCGTTGGCATTCTACATATAATAACCATATTTGAATTGGATCGGATTCGTATTTCTTGAGTTATTGGGGAAATAACAACGACACTCAAGATGGGTATAACTCCAAAACCGTTTGGCCGTTTCCACCTATTAACAAACCTAAATGTCGCACTCACATACCCAATCTACCCTAAGAATTGCAAGTCGTCATCTTTTTCTGTTCTAAAGAAGTTATCGTGTGATACATAATATTTCTTAATAATTTTTCAATGATTTTGTAATGATAAAATCGTCACAAAATTCCACATACGTCTTTGTGTCGGTATGCTACCACTAGTTACCAATTTCGAACCATTCGAACGCTCCACCTACCATGAAAATTTCAAGTAGCTACCTCTGTCCGTTCGGTAGTTGTCGTGTCAATGGCCGGCTGGACATACCAAATTTGATGTTGAATTCTTCATCAGTGTATCGAACCTAATCGATCATTTTCGACAAAAAAATCGAAAATTACATACAGTTGGCAAAATGATAGCACGCTTTTCCCCAGGATATGCGCGAAAAAATTTTGACAAAAATATTATTATCATTATTCCAAGGTAAGAAGAGAGGAGACTAAAGCCTATAAACTCTCAAACAAAATTATATCATCTTAACATCCAACGTACATTATAATCACAGTCCAAAAAAGAAAACAAAAAAACCACTAGTTTAGTGCATCAAGCTGGTTCTTGAAGGAATTCACACTCGGAGCACAAACAACATTGCTTGGTATAGAGTTCCACCTGTCGAAAATCCTATTACTGAGGAAGTGTTGTCTCTGAGATGTCCGATAATTTTCATGATACAACTTGAGCCGATGGCCTCGGAGGTTGTTAGTGTTAAGTGTGAAAAGATGTTGAAGATCACAACCAAACAAACGGTGCAACAATAAGCCACAATAAGGTTGCCACGCTCACGGCGCTGAGAAAAAGGTTGGAGACCGAAAAGCCGCAACCTGTCATCATAACTGGGACGAACAGCATCATAAAGAATACGCGTTGCGTAACGCTGAACTCGCTCGAGTCGACCTCGATCACCAGCTAGCGTTGGCGCCCAAGCAGGACCGGCGAACTCCATGATAGGTCGCACATAAGCGGTGAAAAGCGTCTTCGCCGTCGCTACCGAGCACCGCGGAAAAGCCCTGCTGATCAATTACGTCATCTTACGAGCCCTCGCCACGACACCATCTAGATGAGCCGACCAAGATAAATCCGATGTTACAATTACTCCGAGGTCGCTATGCTGATCCACTGACTGAAGTAAGGCACCATCCACAAAATAGCTTTGCCGCGGATTGTTCTTGACCAAATGGAGTACCTTGCATTTCCCGACATTCAGCGGAAGGAGCCAATCACGACACCACTCAAACACACGGTCCAGGTCATCCTGAACTGTAGAAGAAGCTGCCTCACCAAATATTTTGAAGTCATCGGCGTAAGCGGACCACGCGGACGATACCACCCGCGGAAGATCAGCAACGTAGACAAGAAAGAGCAGCGGCCCAAGGACGGAACCCTGTGGCACGCCACTAATAACTTGCCTAGGACTAGATAGAGATGTTCCAACTCTCACCGAAAACTCACGATATGTATCTCACGATAACTTGAGAACGGAAACAGATAGCGACTTGCAATTTTCAGGTTAGTTTACGCATCTGAATGCGATATTTAAGTTTTTCAATAGTCATAATCGGCCAAACGGTTTTTGGAGTTGAACCCATCTGAAATTTTGTTATTTCCTTTATAACTCAAAATATGCAAATCTGGTCCAATTAAATCTCTGAAAGTTCTTATAGAATACTGATGCGATGATATTCTTTAGAAGATTTGATATTTCAGAACTATTCGTCAAAATCAGCTGATATTCCGCACATAACTTTACGCCATCATTTTACAATCGACTACCAAATTTCAGTTCGTTTGAGGCGTGAACAGAAAATGGAACATGCTCGCAAAAGCTGCAGACTTCACGTCAGTGCTCCTTTCAAGCACTGACCTGAATCGAAAAGAGATAAACGTTATATACGTATGTGGTTTCACTAATATCGCACATACTTCAAGAAATTGTAAATACCTCAGTTCACCCCAATATTTCTCACCAAGTCCCATTTGGATGTTGATTTCAATCGAAACACCACTTCGAGTTCAAGATCCGGAAGAAATAGACGTCCCTAGGTACTCCAACTCCCAGAAAACATGGAAATCGAAGCGGCAGTGGCCGAAATGTTATCGTACATTCTCCTAATGGTGAACCACCAAACTTTTACCGCTGAAACAACCACACGAGCTCCTTCCAGTGTAACATATGCCACCATAATTATGTTTTATGATGCTCTCTCCGGTTAAATCGAATCCCTGCGAAGCTTTTCACCTATAAATGCACAGTTTATGGGACATCCCTTTCAGGTTAACGATTTCCAGCACTTCTCGAGCATTTTGAATATTTTTCAGACCAGAGCGAACGTTAGTTTCGGGATAATATCAATTTGTTAGGAATGCTGAGCGACGGTTCAGTTTCCGGAGACGGATTTATATGGAAGGGAGTTCTTGTGGATATGGGAAAAATATACTATCTAGTCGCAAGACGAAATGTAGAGAACAACCTGCCCTCACTTTCGACTGCGAGGTAGATGAAGGATCTTCAGCTTCTCCTTTACGAGGTCTTTTAAATGATGGGATATTTTTTTGTCAAGATAAGAACTCGTCAAAAATTGATTCGAGCCCTGTGAACAAGAGCTTTGGTGCTCTTGTTCAAACTTTGACATATCATATATTCGAAATGATTGGTATATGGATTCTCGATAGAACTGCATCATGAAAGAAATTAAATTCAAACAGACTGATTCTCCCCAATAACGAACTTAACCGAGATATTCATTCCTTAAATCTATTCTGAAAATTATATGATATCAATAAAAATTAGACAATATTGCAGTTTTGTTTTTACTGGGGATATTCTGAACCCAATTTGATTAGGTATCTTACCAAAGAATATATTTCCATCATCATATGAATTATCTACGGGCATTATATTATCACTTTAAAAGTATAATATCATATTATCGTCATAATTCTACGATAGCTGAGGTTATTTCATTGGTCATTTTGCATTCAATCATACTTTGTTTTCTAGAACAGGATGTGTATTTCATATCAATAATAACGAGCCAGAAATAATTTTGACATTTATCTTTCATAGGAAAATAAGATGACATGCAAGAACATAGGTCATATAATAATTCATAGATAGAATAATTAAGTACAGCATTCTGTGAAAACATAGAAGTACGATTCATTATTGAAATTTCGAAAAATCATATCTCCGAAAATATTAGCTTGTTAGAGTTGCAGATGATATCAACGGATTTTTATGGCGAAACTGCATCTTAAAAGAATTGAATTTGAAATTTGTAACGTAAAAACAGTTTTTTTTTCGTTACTCCGAAACCATCAGATTTTGCCCAGTAACTCAACCGAGATATTCATCTCTTAAACCTACTCAGAAAATTTCAACTGCCTAGCTCATTTTGTTCGAGAGTTATTGTAGAAACAAAATTAAAAAATTTGAAAAAATTTTGTTTGACACTTTACGGCAACCTGGTCAATACAAAACTTTGCATGCATATGAAGGTCATTATTCTACAATATGATGCTAAATTTCAGATAGTTCGAGTGATCGGTTTTGGAAATATTCATAAAAAATGCTTTTACTCAAAACGGCCATAACTTCGAAACCGCTTGGAGGATTTCGCTATTTAACAAACTCGTCTGAGGTATTTACGCTCCAACCCTACCCTGCAAACTTCATTCCTCTAACTCCTTTAGTTCGAGAGTTGTCATGCCTACGGCCGGCCGGACAGAATTGATTTCGACCACGAATTCTTCATCGGTGAGTCAAACCAAATTGTTTAAGACCAGCATTTCACCCAAAAATTCGAAAATTACAGACATTTGGGCAAATTGATAAGCACTCTGTTCCGAGGAACAAGAGTGCCAAAAACTTGTTTTAAACGTTGAGAAATATAGGATTTCCATACAATTGAATCATTTAGTAATTGATATTAGGCATTTTAGGCCAGTCACCGTAGACCAAAAAAAAAGCAGGAAAGCCCTGTGGACAGGAGCTTTGGTGCTCTTGTACAAACTTTGAAAAATCATATCTCCGAAAGTATTGGTTTCTCAGAGTTGGGCATGATATCGATGGATTCTTATAATATAACTGCATCATAAAAGAAACTAAATTAAAATTAAATAACAAATTTATCCGAGATATTCATTCCTCAAATCCACTCTCAAACCTATATTATGTCAATTGAAACTTAGCGCCAATATTCCAGTTTTGTTTTCACTGAAGATATTCTGAACCTAATTTGAATCAAACGTAGCTTTACAAAAAAAAATTGCAATTTAGTGAATTTTATGTTAATTTTCCATTAGGCGTTAACCTAGTATCAAGATCACCATTACAGAAATACACTGATCAACAATTGCTAGGGATCACTTATGAACTTCTCTTCATTTGTATTTTTTTCAAGTTATCTCGTGAATATCTGTACATTATATGTTCTCTAAGGAAAAATTAAGATGTTTTGAGTTGATTATATCAAATTTTTCCTCACTTCATCGGCTCTTGTTCACAAAATCGATTATTATCTGTAGGCTGTTACATGTGGAGTGAAAAGCAATGTGGTATTTGTTATTAAATCTGTTTTTTTCTCTCGTTCAAACACATAAGGTGACAATAATTGAAGAAATGAGAACAATATTAGCTTATCAGTCATGCCGAGAAGACGTTTGGCGCCTGTGCAACTGGACCAAATCATACGGTGGATACAGGAAGGTTTGTCCCAGCGAGAAGTGTCCCGGCGGTTGAATGTTTCGCAAAGTGTCGTGAGTCGGGCTTGGAATAGGTTCATCCAAAACGACTCAGTAGCTTATGTTCATGGGGGAGGTCGGCAGCGCAGTACAACAGCTGCCCAAGATCGTCTTTTGGTCCTCAATGCTAGGAGAAATCCCACTTACCCGGCGTCACGGCTCAATAGATCACTGAGAGTTGCAACAGGAGTTCTAATTTCGAACCAGACTGTAAGACGACGACTACATGTTCGTGGTTTGAGAGCACGTAGGAGGGTACAGCATCCCCGTTTGAATAGGGAACACCGGGTTCATCGACGGCAATGGGCTGAGGAGCATCGCAATTGGACAGTTGAAGATTGGAGCCGATGTTTATTTACGGATGAGTCTAGATTTCGTTTGGTCAACTCCGATGGACGTATTCTTGCTTGGAGGGAAAGAGGTCGAAGGTATGCAGAACAGTTTATGGTACCCACAACAGCTTTTGGCGGAGGTTCTATATGTGTATGGGGAGGCATTTGTTTGAACCAACGCACAGAGTTGGTTGTTCTGCAGAACACCACAATGACCAGCCAGAGATATCACGATATGATTATTGAACCCATAATTGCTCCGTTTGCGGCTGCCTTGGGCGAGAATTTCATTTTAATTGACGATAATGCCCGTCCACACCGTAGTCGTCTGGTTAATGAAGCGCTAGAAACTCATGCTATTGATAGGATGGACTGGCCAGCTCGCTCTCCAGACATGAATTGCATCGAACAAGTCTGGTCTGAGATGTCTAGACAATTGTCAACCTTCGAACAACCGATCAATAACCTGGAGGACCTTTCTAACGCTTTACGGGATATTTGGACGAATTTGCCCCAAAATTTTATAAATCGTTTGATTGAAAGTATGCCTCGTAGGGTATAATGCTTGAGACGAGCTCGTGGGGGGCCAACTAGGTACTAGCTTAACCGAAACTTCAGCCTTCTTGTGGTGTCATCATAGAATTTTTATGTTATTCAAACACAGAATTTTGAGTGTTCCTAATAAAGTCTTTTTTTCTCTCCAACTTTCCATTTTTTCATTCTTTTCTCAAGTGAACCATATTATCAACTGAAAATACTCTGATATCTGACTAAATTTATAATCTTGGAGCGAATAATTCAGAAATAAATTTAGAAAAAGTAAGTCATCCCTATCAATTGTTGAGCAGTGTATATGGAAGTCTGATGTTAGATCATTTTTGGCGCTCTAGTTCCTCGGAACTGAGTGCTTATCAATTTGCCCAAATGTCTGTAATTTTCGAATTTTTCGATGAAAATGGTCTTAAACGATTTGGTTCGACTCACTGATCAAGAATACGTGGTCGAAATTCATTCTGTCCGGCCGTCCGGCCGGTCTGGCCGGTCGTAGGCACGATAACTCTCGAACGGAATGAGCTAGACAGTTGAAATTTTCAGAGTAGGTTTAGGAAATAAATATCTCGGCTAAGTTCGTTATTGGGCAAAATCGGACAGATGGTTTCGGAGTAACAAAAAAAAATTTTTTTTTACAGAAAAAATTCCAAATAAAATTTTTTTTAATAAGCTGTTTTACCATAAGAATCCAATGATATCATTTTTAACTCTAACAAGCTAATACTTTCGGAGATATGATTTTTCAAAATTTCAATAATAAATCGTATTTCAACGTTGTCACAGAATGATATTATTCTATGTATGAATTGTCATAATGTCAAATGATGTTCCTGAGACATGACATTATCTAATCAATCGAAGAATTGTGAGCGAAGTGAGAAAAATCTCAGTTGTTTGCTCCAAATTAGGTTTTCTCAGAAAATTCTTACATTTCGGAACGGAACATGAAGTAAGAGATCTGAGAGTAGTGAGACTGCTTTTCATCCATAGACATAGATATAACTCTCGAACGGAATGAGGTAGGTAGTTGAAATTTTCAGAGTAGTTTAGGGAGATGAATATCTCGGTTAAGTTCGTTATTGGGCAAAATTGGCCAGATTTAATTTGATTTCTTCCATGGTGCAGTTCTCATTCTCATGATTGCTCATTTAATCTTGATAAATAAACTATTATTTAAATTGAATTTCCTTTATGATGCAGTGCTATCATATGAATACATTTATATAATTCCCAACTCTGAGAAACCAATACTTTCGGAGATATAATTTGTCTGTTTGAACTAGAGCGCCAGAAAGCTCCTGTCCACAGGGCTTGAACCCATATTCTTCTAAGGATTCTAATCCAACACATAATAATCATGCAATTTGCTATGCTACAATGTCCTGAGATAATGACATAAAACGATTCTAGGGTGCCAAATTCAGAGGTCAGTCCCTCCGAAATGGAGGCTCATTTTACAAAAATAAAAAATAGGGATCCCTAAATTTTATTCAAGAATCTACTGCTAAATATTGTTCCATATATTTCGGGAGACCCGGTATTATAGTTTCGCGTATTATAACTGATGATCAATATCGAAGGCCTTACAATAGTCGAGTGAAATGAGAACACTGGCAAACCATCATCATATGCTTGAATAATGTCACCTATCACCGTTAGCAAGAGCTGTTGCAGTACTATAACCTCGTATCGAAATAATTCGTGCACCATTCGGAATGCAAGCTTTACGTGGGGAGAATTAAAGGAAAATTATACACGCACCATGATTCTATACTGAAACGAAATTCCGAATTCAAATTTCAATATGAAAGGTATATATTAAGCCCTTGATTGCGGTTTAAATGAATCGACGATAATCCACCATTGTCGTTCATCATTACCACTTCGGTTCGGAATGGGCTTAACGACATGCTTTCATATCTGGGCTTTCAATATAAAGCGTATTACGTTCAGCTCCCGATTGCCCCAGAATCGAATTTTAGACCACAATACGTTACGCTAATATTCCTGCCCATTTCCTACGTAAACAAATACATAGATATTTCGGACTTCCGTTTAGAGACGATTAAATAGAGAGTCTTTCGGTCGGTTTGCCTTTGCTTGGTTGCCGCTCGTAAATCACCGTTCTGGGACTAAATTTCCTGCATTACAGAAGCAGTAAGTTTGGTCGTAAAATATGCGAGCACCCTGTAATTCAGTGTCAAGAATGGCTTTCATTTCTGTATTGTCCGACGACTAGATTTAGACCCTACAGATAGTGGAGTATTTTGGTCATTATTTTCCGTTTCCATTCAATTTGCACTGATTCTTTTTATTAATCCAGACAATCGAGCAGGGACGGGCCGAAGCCAAATTTTTGAGGGGGGGGGGGAAGCATTCAAAATTTTCCAACTGTGCTTGAAGGATTACATAAAAATTGGTTCAAGCACTGACGTGAAGTCCGGAGCTTTTGCGCGTATGTATCGAATTTAATGATTTTCAATGATTTTAAAAAAATTTCTAGTGCTACGATCCTCAAGAAATTTTGCAAGAATCTTAGCGTTCACATTCTACAACTAGCAAACATGTTTGAATTGGATCGGTCTTGTATTTTTCGAGTTATTCAGAAAATAACAACAAATTTCAGATAGGTATAACGCCAAAACCGTTCGATTATGTCTATAAACAAATATTCGAATGTCGCATTCAGCTGCGCAACCAACCCTGAAAATTGCAAATCGCTATCTCCTTCTGTTCTCAAGTTATCGTGAGATACATAATATTAGTTTTGAAATTTACTAGAAGTACAATCCTCACAAAATTCTACGCACGTCTTTATGTCGGTATTCTAGAACTAGGTACCGAGTTTCAATTCGATCGGGTCTGTATTATTTGAGTTATCGAGAAAATAATATTGCAGGTGGGTATAACTCCGAACCCGTTGGACCGATTATGCCCAAAAACTGAACGCTCCCATTTCGATGCGCAACCTACCCTGAAAATTTCAACTACCTACCTCTTTTCGTTCGAAAGTTATCGAGGCGGCGGCCACCCATCCAACTACAGAACTTTTCCAACAGCTTTAAAAATTTCCAACTGTTTTTTGCATATTTCCCACCCCGGTCAACATTGGGGATATCGCAGCCCCCCCATAGAGAAGGAATATATGCCCGCCCCTAAGGGGCCCTTTCCTGGTAATGGTTATTCCTGTCATAAACTTATCTATTTCTATCATTAAAAGAAAGGAGCAAACTGTGTGCTCACATATTCACCCGCGCACAGTTCTTTAAAGATATGCCATTAAATGGTACACAAACGGTTCAAAAACCACTACAGGAGTTGGCGCTGGAGTATATGGGCCAGGCACCAAATGCTCACTATCGCTAGGCTCCTATCCGAGCATCTTTCAGGCAGAAGTACTTGCAATAGAAAGATGCGTGGAAATGAACCTAGAAAGAAACTATAAGAGATGTGATATAGCAATCCACTCTGACAGTCAAGCTGTTATTAAAGCTCTGAGCTCCCATGTTATCGAATCCAAGCTAATATGGGAGTGCTCAACTCAATGAAGTAGGCAAGAACAACAGGGTCTCCTTGGTCTGGGTTGCTGGTCACGCGGGAATCATAGGAAATGAGGAGGCCAACATACTTGCCAAGAAAGAGACACAAACCCCCTTTATTGGCCCGGAACCCTAAAGGGGGTTGGTAGATACACCTACAAAAGTGAATTTTGAATGGAAGAAGAAACTGAAAGAGGTATTATCTGGACATCTCTTCCCGCAATGTATCACTCCAAGATTTTTCCTCCGGAACTCTGATACTGTCAGATCCAAGAAATACTTGGACCTCAGTAAGAACAAGCCGCACCTCCTCACTGGCTTCCTCACAGGGCACTGCGGCCTCAGAAAGCATATGATGAAATTAGGGCTAGCAGGAACTAAACGAATGCAGATTCTGTTGGGAGGAGGATGAAACTCCTGATCACCTGACAACGGAATGCCTCGTCATCTCAAACCAACGCAAGGAATGCTTTGGGCAAGAAATCTGCAGGAGCCAAGACGTAGCCTCCTTGAAGCTATTCCAGATACTGGAGTTCATCAGACCTCTGGAATTGGAAGGTGAGCTGTAGATGGTAATAACATCGACAGCTCTGAAGGGGGGGGGGAGGGGCACAATAGACAGTAAGGTCGCAGTGCAACGTTACCCCCTACAACAATATACAATAAACAATATGACATACTTGCCGGCTACACACATTGTGCTAAAAACTATTGAATTTACGACAACAGGAATGTGTACAAGGGTACATGGTGTTACTCCATGTTATTCCATACCTATTATCTGCCTGCTTTGTATTTATATGGTCAGGCGGTCAAATTCCTTCACATTTTATAACAATTTTTTCGGAAATATTCCGACTCCATTGAAATTTTTCCAACTCCTTCGAAATTCTTTCCAACTCTTCTCCTTACTTGATCAAGCTCTTCGAGAGCTCATGATGGGTCTCCTTGGGGAAGAACTAGGAGGATCCAGTGTAATAATATACAATATACTCCTTCGAAATTTTTTCCAACTCCTTCGAAATTTTTCCAACTGCTTATCATTGAGATGAAATACACTTGAAAACAGAAATCGAATGGATTCAATATACCTACGAGTACTTCAAAAAGGTGTATGTGGGGGCAGAGGGGTGGAGGTTGAAAATAGCTTTAGAGGGACCTGGCTCTTATAAGGTTTTGCTGTAGACAACATTATAATATTCGACGTGTATTACATACTTAGGTATATTTCCAAGATTTTGATATATCATTGACGTCGTTTTTTACGTTCGTTGCAATATGAATGATGTTCCCGCAGTTGTTAGTTTCTCCTTTTGTTTGAATCATCGGTCGGAAAGACCTGTTCTGTTGAAGTTTCTAGAGCCTTTGAGCTAGATATCTTATCTTGCATTTAGAAGGTTAACGTCGTTACCACGGGGGATGTATTACATCTGAATGTCTATCCTTCTACGCATATTTGTGGAGAGAAAACATCTATCAGCGAATTGTGGGAGTATTTCATCTTGGAGAGAGATTTAACCACCGGAATAGAGTCAAATAGGAACAATTTCACTATCAACGTACATTGAAGAATCAGTATATAACATCGAGCCTGCAGTAGTACCCAGGTATATTTTCTGTAAGTTTCATAACGCGGAAATAGTTTATATTTGAGTATGTGCAATTACGTTGAAGCCTATCATAACTGCTGACAACTAATCCATCAAGGCTATAAAAAACAACGGTTAGGGACCTACGGTCCCATTTATTCTTTCTCCAAGAATATATGTTCACTAAGTGATCAGTTTAGACGGTTTCATGAGCTTCACTCTATGTAGGAGTATGAGTTCCATAGAAAGTGACCTAGAAAATCAGTATTCGTCTCACGTGAAACTCTGTATCATATCTTTGGTTATGTTTCCTCTGTAGGATCATAATGGAAATTATACTGGATTATTGTGGAAGTTATATTGACTTTTTGAAATATTTATGCTTTAGTTTTGTTTTCTACCTACCACTGTCTCAACCCATAAATGTGATTTAGTTTCTTCTGAGGGTTAGGTAAGTAATATAGTGATAATTTTTCTCTCTTTTCAACAAATATCCATCTGATCCATCAAATATCTGATCTGATGCCTTTATAAATAGTCCCAAGCTCTATTGCTAGCTAGGTGCACATGTAGTCCCTCTTAGGACAGAACAATTGGTGATTATTATCTTATCTCCCCAATTCAATGAATGAACTGGAATTTCACATACAGTCGAATTTAAATTTTAAATTGTCATTCTTCTTCGTAAAAATGTTAACGCTACCTTCAACCCCCTCCGGTAGAACCCCCAAATTTTCAAATGAGAAGTATGGGCTTTTGATATATCGTTTGAAATCTCGTCATTCTATATTCATAAATGTTATCACTATCATTGTTTATTGCAAAAATCAAATTAAAAAAAATGAAATCAAGTGATTAGCGAAATTGGGGAAATGTCAAAAACTAAAATGTAAAACAAAATATAGCAAAAAAAAATATGAACCTCAATGAAGAAGATGTTCAAAGTATTCACCGCAAACGCCTTGGCAACATCCTAACCTCAGTACAAATTTCTTCCAACATTATTCAACATATCAGGAGTGATCGACCTAATAGCATGCGACATTCGGCCTTTTAGGTCATTCAAAACAAGGGGTTTAGTTTTGTACACAATGCTCTTCACATATCCCTATAAAAAAATATCTAATGGGTTAAGATCAGGGGATCGCGCTGGCCTTTTCATCGTTCCTCGCATTCCTATCCACCGATTTGGAAATATTGCGTCAAGATATTACCGGGCATTGCATTGGTAATTGGTGCTCTATCCTGTTGGAACCATCTCATATTCCGTAGAACTTGAGGATTTCCTTGATCAGGATATAAATTAGCCAAAGTTGGAACGACATCATTTCGAACTGATGCATCACTAATTTCACATCCTGAGACAGTGTATTAGTAGCTGCTTTATTAATCTACCTTACATGCCCAAACTCGCGAAACTGCTTCTCTATTTGACATATTGTCCCTGTGAGTTATAGGCGGCAAATATGGAAATTTCTGATAAAATAAGTGACTTACTTTTCTTTTTGTGTTCGGGTGATATCTCCGTAACCAATCATTTGTAAAATGGTTATTTTGTACGTTTCCGTTAATCGAATCATTATTCAAAATTGAAGTTGATGAAATTCAAACACAAATTGAACATATTCTATTTTGAGTTCACTGTGGACTTATTATAAACACTATAAAAGCAACTACACTCTTGTCCACTACAGTTACTAGTAACGCTTCGACTTTGAAGATGGAAACTTTGTTCCCGAAACATATGTCAGACGACAAAAAACTGTAGTGGACAAGAGTGTGGTTACTTTTATAGTGTGTGCAAATTGGACAATTTATAAACTACAACTAATCAGCACAAACAATTTGCGAAGGCGTTCTAAAGAAACTAACATTGCCACATAAAGTGTTTCACGTAATTTTCATGGTATATACCCTCTGGAAAACACAATGTTATGGTTTTTTTCACTTTCTTTCTATCACATCTTGAAGTCAAATAAGTTTAGTATTATTGTAATAAGATTTGAGAATATTCCAGGGAATATTATAATGAATTTTGGTAATCATATAATTTTATTTTTTTTATTTTGAGTTTTACAATAAACATGAATGTGATAACATTTCTGAATAGAGAATGACGCAACCTTTCAAACGATGTAACACAAGCCTATACTTCCTATTTGAAATTTGGGGGTTATACCATTCTCTCTAAGAGGGTTGAAGGTAGGGTTCGCCATTTTATGAAGAAGAATGACAATTTAAAATTTGAATTTGACGTATTTCGGGATTTTCCATAGAGATGTACATACAGTAACCAAGCTAATGAAATTATTCCATTTGACTTTTCCACGCCGTATATATTAGGTTGCCAAATATCTCCCTTCCGCCTTTTTGTCTTTTGAATTTCGCGGTTATGTACAAAGCGCTACAGAGCTCGTAACTGGCAATACCATACATAATTTGAAAGGTCTTGACATAACCTACAAAACGACGGTATGCATGATTAGTTTGGATATTGCGTTCAACAGCTATAGACGTGTAAACATGGAGTTCACTAAGGCCGAAATTCGCGCTATTTTAAAGTTTTCCTTCGTTAAAGACAAATCCGCTAGAGAAACGTTCCGTGAGATTAATGGTGTTTTGGGGGATGGTACTCTATCAGTTCGAACCGCGGAGGAATGGTTTCGACGATTCAGAGCCGGTGAAAACGACACCATGGATAAGCCAGCCGGCGGAAGACCTGTGACGACAAATACCGATCAAATCATGGAATACATCGAGTTAGACCGGCATGTGGCATCTCGTGACATCGCCCAGGAGATGGGAGTTAGTCACCAAACCATTTTAAACCATCTGCAGAAAGCTGGATACAAAAAGAGCTTGATGTTTGGGTGCCGCATGATTTGACGCAAAAAAACCTTCTTATCCGAATCAACGCCTGCGATATACTGCTGAAACGGAACGAACTCGACCCATTCTTGAAGCGGAAGGTGACTGGCGACGAAAAATGGATCACATACGACAATATCAAGCGAAAACGGTCGTGGTCGAAGGCAGGTGAATCGTCCCAAACAGTGGCCAATCCGGGATTGACGGCCAGGAAGATTTTGCTGTGTGTTTGGTGGGATTGGAAGGGAATCATCCACTATGAGCTGCTCCCATGTGGGCAGACGCTTAATTCTACCATCTACTGCGAACAACTGGACCGCTTGAAGCAGACGATCGACCAGAAGCGTCCAGAATTGGCCAATAGGAAGGGTGTAGTGTTCCACCAGGACAACGCCAGACCACACACTTCGTTGATGACTCGTCAGAAGCTACGGGAGCTCAGATGGGAGGTTTTATCACATCCACCATATAGCCCGGACATAGCGCCAAGTGATTACCACCTGTTCCTGTCCATGGCAAACGCCCTTGGTGGTGTAAAGTTGAACTCAAAAGAGGATTGTGAAAAGTGTCTGTCCGAGTTCTTTGCAAATAAGGAGGAAGGCTTCTACGAGGGAGGTATTATGAAGTTGCCGTCTAGATGGAAACAGATTATCGAACAAAACGGCGCATATTTGAACTAAATCCGATCACTGTAACACTCTTTATAAAGCATTGAATAAAGAGCAAAAAAGCGGAAGGGAGATATTTGACAACCTATTATTTTTTTGGAGAACTCCGTCTGAGCTACCACAATTTATTTTTCAATTCTGAGACTATTACCACATATACATTTCAATTTCGTTCATATACGAGCCGGAAACTCATCTCGAGACCACGATTCGGAACAAACTGCCATATCTACCTACGAAACTGCCTCATTTTCTCACTTCCACATCTCAAGTAGCTCCCGATCATTAATTTCCAACCTATAAGTTGGCGCAAGGAAAGTTATTCCATTCTCGCATGGTACAGTCAGAACGACTTGTTCTAATTCTATACGCTCCAACTTTTCGGAACAATTTCAAGGAAAGCGAATGGAACACTTCAATCGGCGGAATTGTATTCTACCCTCCGGTTCCTCCGACAAAAGGAAAAAGGAGCGACGAAAAAAACTGTAATTTCGTTGGAATATTTAAGTTGGACGAAAGTTGTACGAATTTATTTGCGCGCAACAAACCTGACGAAGGTTAAAAGGAAGAAATAAGGTAACAATGAGGCGTTGGCTAATTTCTGTATCGATTCGGGGTTTTTGTTTGGATATTTTCAGAGAAATATATTTCGGGAGGCATTATATTTGATAATTTTTGGCGCTCTAGTTCCTCGGAACTGAGTGCTTATCAATTAGCCCAAATGTCTGTAATTTTCGAATATTTTGATTAAAATGGGTTCAAGCCCTGTGGACAGGAGCTTTCTGGCGCTCTAGTTCAAACAGACAAATTATATCTCCGAAAGTATTGGTTTCTCAGAGTTGGGAATTATATCAATGTATTCATATAATAGAACTGCATCCTAAAGGAAATTCAATTCAAATAATAGTTTATTTATCAAGATTAAATGAGCAATCATGAGAATGAGAAAAGCACCATGGAAGAAATCAAATTAAATCTGGCCAATTTTGCCCAATAACGAACTTAACCGAGATATTCATCTCCCTAAACTACTCTGAAAATTTCAACTACCTACCTCATTATCCGTTCGAGAGTTATATCTATGTCTATGGATGAAAAGCAGTCTCACTACTCTCAGATCTCTTACTTCATGTTCAGTTCCGAAATGTAAGAATTTTCTGAGAAAAACTAATATCGGAGCAAACAACTGAGATTTAACTCACTTCGCTCACAATTCTTCGATTGATTAGTCTCAGGAACATGGAACATCATTTGACATTATGACAATTCATATTCATACATAGAATAATATCATTCTGTGACAACGTTGAAATACGATTTATTATTGAAATTTTGAAAAATCATATCTGAGATTTTTCTCACTTCGCTCACAATTCTTCGATTGATTAGCATAGACAAGATATACTATGATTTATTAGTCTCAGGAACATCATTTGACATTATGACAATTCATATTCATACATAGAATAATATTATTCTGTGACAACGTTGAAATACGATTTATTATTGAAATTTTGGAAAATCATATCTCCGAAAGTATTAGCTTGTTAGAGTTAAAAATGATATGATTGGATTCTCATGAAAAAACTTTTTATTAAAAAAAAATTAATTTGGAATTTGTTTCGTAAAAAAAAAATTTTTTTTTTGTTACTCCGAAACCATTTGTCCGATTTTGCCCAATAACGAACTTAGCCGAGATATTCATCCCCCAAACCTACTCTGAAAATTTCAACTCTCTAGCTCATTCCGTTCGAGAGTTATCGTGCCTACGGCCGGCCGGCCGGCCGGACCGGCCGGACAGAATGAATTTCGACCACGGATTCTTGATCAGTGAGTCGAACCAAATCGTTTAAGACCATTTTCATCGAAATATTCGAAAATTACAGACATTTGGGCAAATTGATAAGCACTCAGTTCCGAGGAACTAGAGCGCCAAAAATGATATGATTGGATTCTCATGAAAAAACTTTTTATTAAAAAAAATTTAATTTGGAATTTGTTTCGTAAAAAAAAAATTTTTTTTTTGTTACTCCGAAACCATTTGTCCGATTTTGCCCAATAACGAACTTAGCCGAGATATTCATCCCCCAAACCTACTCTGAAAATTTCAACTCTCTAGCTCATTCCGTTCGAGAGTTATCGTGCCTACGGCCGGCCGGCCGGCCGGCCAGACCGGCCGGCCATAGGCACGATAACTCTCGAACGGAATGAGCTAGAGAGTTGAAATTTTCAGAGTAGGTTTGGGGGATAAATATCTCGGCTAAGTTCGTTATTGGGCAAAATCAGACAGATGGTTTCGGAGTAACAAAAAAAAAATTTTTTTTTTACGAAACAAATTCCAAATTAAATTTTTTTTAATAAGAAGTTTTATCATAAGAATCCACTCATATCACTTTTAACTCTAACAAGCTAATACTTTCGGAGATATGATTTTTCAAAATTTCAATGTAAATCGTATTTCACAGATTGATATAATTATTCTATGTATGAATTCTCTTTCTCATAATGTCAACTTGTCAGAAGGGAATATTGTAATTTCAAAAATATTGGGGTTGAAATACTCGTATTTTAGCGATGCAACGGGGACCTCACCCGAAAATGTTTGAAAATATTACGTAAATATTGAAAGCATAATTCTGTAGTTCGAGAGAGGAGAAAATTTGGTGAACGTAGATCAGGAAATTTTTGATCGATTACAAGGTATTTATTTATTACTCATCTTCTTTCATATTATTACTCATCTTCTTTCATACATGTTTTATGGAATACTGGGCTATTGTCATACGAAACTTGTTTTTTTGGCGCTCTAGTTCCTCGGAACAGAGTGCTTATCAATTTGCCCAAGTGTCTGTAATTTTGGAATTTTTGGCTGAAAATGGTCTCAAACGATTTGGTTCGACTCACTGATCAAGAGTCCGAGTGCGAAATCGATTCTGTCCGGCCGGCCGACCGGCCGTAGGCACGATAACTCTCGAACGAAAGGAGTTAGCGGATTGAAAATTGCAAGGTGGTGTTGGAGCGTAAATATCTCGGACAAGTTCGTTCGATCTATCTGAAATTTAGCATCAAATTGTAGAATCATGACCTTTATACGCATGTGAAGTTTTGTATTGACCAGATTACCGCAAAGTGTAAAAAAAAAATTTTGAAAATTTAAAAAAAGTTTTTCCACAATAACTCTCGAACGGAATGAGCTAGGTAGTTGAAATTTTCAGAGTAGGTTAGGGAGATGAATATCTCGGTTAAGTTCGTTATTGGGCAAAATTGGCCAGATTTAATTCGATTTCTTCCATGGTGCAGTTCTCATTCTCATGATTGCTCATTTAATCTTGATAAATAAACTATTATTTGAATTGAATTTCCTTTATGATGCAGCTCTAGCATATGTATACATTGATATAATTCCCAACTCAGAGAAACCAATACTTTCGGAGATATAATTTGTCTGTTTGAACTAGAGCGCCAGAAAGCTCCTGTCCACAGGGCTTGAACCCATTTTTTTCTCCACGTGATGTTTCAAATCTAACATATTGATATAATTAATCTGAACGTGTGCATTTGTACACATTCAGAGTTGTTCGTTTTTTACACCTAAACTATTCAACCAATGGTCCGGAAATTCCGTACAGACATTTACCATTTTCTCAGGTAAAAGATACAGGCTGTTTAAATTTAATAAAATAATTTTTCCGTTTGTAGCTTTGGCATGGTTATTCAGAATGAAATAAATTTCAGTCTGAAGTTTTCTACTATGACACAAAATCTCCAATCAACCGCTGTTTCCTACTTCCACTCGTTTCCCAGTTATAGACACGCGAATTAATAAATCTAGGAGAAATTAGTCTAAAGAATGCCTATAGAGTTAACCCTAGGTCATTATAAGAATCTTGAATCATTTGAGAAAATTGAAATTTACTTTACATTTAATTTAGATTTCTCGTGAAATACACCTTTTTGAGATATACTTCATTGAATGTTATAAAATCTTCTAAAAATAACAGAGATTCAACGCATTACTAATCCTGCCCAGTGCCCAGAACTAGAATCATTTTGCAGGTTATTTATTATATATTATATAATATGACCCCATGCTATCTAAAGAGTTCGGTTATAGACTGATGAAGTTTAAAATTTGTTATTGTTTATAATGTTGTTGTATATTATATGATATCCATCATTGTGTATCATTTATATGATGAGAATTATAATATTTAAGGAATGTATGAAGGGGAGATGTCGATTTTTCTAGCGGATATTGAATGAAAATCAAGTCGAAGTTCAGTATTTTAATATACAGGAATTCTGGAACATTGTTTTAACAAATGCTGAATTAAGATTATGAAAACCATTTCATATGACTGATTAAGTGAATAAGTTTTCTCAAACAAATTCACTAATTTAGGGTATCAGATGATAAAGCTTTCAGATTATTATACAATAATGAATCCAGTAAGGGCGTATGTATTTAACAGGTAGACAAAGTGCAACGGTGTATTTGCACAATGTGAAATCTTTAAACGCTCAGAACTCAATCGAATTGAAATTTGGTAACTAGTTGTAGAATTCCAACGAAACTAACCAAAACCATGTACAATTTTGTGAGGATCAAATCAATAGAACATTTAAAAAAAATATATTAAAAAATATGTTGTATCTCACAATAACTTGAGAATGGAAAGAGATAGCAGCTTGTTATTTTCAAGGTAGGCTGCGCATTCGAATGCGACATCAAGGTTCGTTAATAGGCGTAAACCTCAAGACGGGTTTGGAACTATATCCATCTGAAATTATTTTTGTTATTTCTCAATCACTCAAAAAATAGTAATCCGATCCAATTCAAACATGCTACTTAGTTGTAGAATACCAACGCACAAATTTTTGCGAAAATTTCGAGAGGATCCTATAACTAGAAAATCAAAAAAAAAAATATATGTATCTTGGAAATTATCCATCCGATATCGCTTCAAAACTTTACAGCCAATTTCCAAATTTGAACATGATCGGATCTATATTGTTGGAGATCTGAGCAGCCTTGGGTATGATTTCACTATATAGCTGGATGGGTGACGGTTGCCACGAACTTTAGAACGGAAAGAGATAGCGACTTTCAGGATAGGTTGCGCATTTTGTTTTTCAAAAATTTTATATTTCATAAACTATTCGTTGGAATCCTACATTGTAAGAGGCGTGAATAGACAAAGGAACATACGCTCAAAAGCTCCTGACTTCACTTCAGTGGTTTTTAAGAAATTTTCTACTTCTATATCGCATGAAATCAATAGTATACAAAATAAGTGATCAATTGAAATACCTTCCTATACAGGGTCTTTCACGAGGAACCTCACCCATATTTATACGATAAACTACTGAACGTATTTTCATGAAATTCAGCACTTATAAGTACTTCACGATGCTGATGAAATCTAAAATATTTTCAAGGCATGAGCACCTCCGGTTTTTCCGGAAATGACGTCAACTTCCGTTTTTCAAATTAGAACACCATTTATTCATTGCAGAAATAGATTCCTTAGAAAATTTCAAGTTATTTTGATGTAACATTTTTCAGTTTTGGTTGGAAAATTCTCTCTGAGCGGGAAAATTCGAAAAAAAAATCGAAAATAGAGCTCCGCTGAAACAAGAATAACTTCGAGGTTTTTGGATGGAAAATTTTCATTTTTGAGATTTTTCAAGATGTAAGATTGATGTATCCACTTTAAGAATCGAAATCGCGATTCATGATACAGGGGGTGAAAAAATCGCTTTCAAAGTTAGGGATGACAAAAACGTGAAAAATCAATTTTTTCAAATTAGAACCCCATTTTTTTATGGCAGATATTGAATCTACGTTAAAAAATAATGTGAGTGTATGCATCACACCCTTGCCCTAAAATGGATGTTTTCTGAGTTATTCACAAAAAACTGTTTTCGTCTTGAATTTTCAGCTATTTCTTTTCCCTTCACGCCAAAAAGATGAAATTTTCAGGAACTGTTATTTGAACCATGCTGTAAATTTTTCACCCCTTCTTGAAACCGACTTCAAGTTACTATCAGGAGAACCATGGCAAAATCTCGCAGTTATATCTAGAGAAGATGCTCAAAGTTTTGACCGTTAATTTCTAGACATTTATTTATACGTCTCAGGAATGCTTCGTGCGTTGCTCTTCTTATTTCATCGGGAGGAAGAGATCTGCAAAAGTGTTTAAAAACCAAATTGAGTTTCAACACTATGAATCTAAAAATCTAAACAAACCTGAACGCATTTCTGACTCCTACCCCAAACATAATAGTCTAAAGGAGTTAAATCGGGAGAACGTGGTGGCCGAAGATGTGGACCATTGTTCGCCAACCATCGATCTTCAAATAGCCTGTAGAGGATATTTGACACATTGAGTGAATTGTGTGGATGCGCGCCATCTTGTTGATACCATAAGTCATTATGGTTCTGTACTAGCGGCTCAATTATTTGAGTCAATATGTCAGAATATCTATCTCCTAAGGGAGAACATTCTTTAAATAATGCAAACATGTGTAGTGTTCTATCTTACCAGTTAAACTCCCATCATAAATGTGAACATCGAGAATTGCATTATTTTTGATGGCGCAAAAAACATTGAAACTCCAGGTCTCTTGAAAGTTCCATTGTCTGAAGTGGTGGTTGTTCTCTTCATCCCAATAATGACTGTTATGCCTATTGAAAAAACCATTCTTTGTGAATTTAGATTCATCTGTCCAAATTATACAGTCCAAAAAGTTTTCATTCTCTTGAAATCGAATCATCATAGCTTCGCAAAACTTTGTTCTCCTGACGAAATCAGTTTCCTTCAAATGCTGTACCCTATTGAATTTATATGGGTGCATTTTATGTTTTTTTAATATTCTCCAAACACTCGATTGAGATAATCCCAGATCAATCTCGGCATCTTTGAGATAATTTTGAGGATTCACACGAAACTATGCAAGAACTGTAATTTCGTTGTTCTCATCTTCTACTACACTTTTTTCTCTGTGTAAAGTTTTCTTAACGAAAGATCCGACATTTCTCAAGTTTGTCATGGTTCTGTTAATGGTATCTCTCGTTGGTCTGGGTCGGTCAGGAAACCTCTCATTGAACAGTCGAATCGTTCTATCTACAACTTTATTACATTCTCCATGAAGTAGAATGAGATTTAAATAATCTTCATTGGTAAAATTAGGCATAGAGATCGATTTTATAACTTAATACGAAATATCACCAAATTAATAGTAAACACAAAATGCTACTGAATAAAGAGGAATTTGGCAGATCTAATTAATGATATCTATCATTAAAATAAAAGAATGTAAAACATGGTAAGTTTTTGCATATGGTTCATAAGGAATTATTTATTTATCACTGGAGAGAAAACCGATGGCCGATTAGTTGAAATAAAGAGGTTTCCGATACAAATTCGAATCAAAATTCGCCATCTATTTAGGAACAACCTGTAACTTTTTTCTCTTGCATATTAGGGTAGTAAAATCTAAAACATGGTTTAAGTAACAGTTCCTGAAAATTTCATCTTTTTTCTCTTTTTTCATCTTTTTGGCGTGGAGGGAAAAGAAATAGCTGAAAATTCAAGACGAAAAACAGTTTTTTGTGAATAACTCAGAAAATATCCACTTTAGGGCAAGGGTGTGATGCATACACTCACATTATTTTTTAACGTAGATTCAATATCTGCCATAAAAAAATTGGGTTCTCATTTGAAAAAATTGATTTTTCACGATTTTGTCATCCCTAACTTTGAAAGCGATTTTTTCACCCCCTGTATCATGAATCGCGATTTCGATTCTTAAAGTGGATACATCAATCTTACATCTTGAAAAATCCCAAAAATGAAAATTTTCCATCCAAAAACCTCGAAGTTATTCTTGTTTCAGCGCAGCTCTATTTTCGATTTTTTTTTCGAATTTTCCCGCTCAGAGAGAATATTCCAACCAAAACTGAAAAATGTTACATCAAAATAACTTGAAATTTTCTAAGGAATCTATTTCTGCAATGAAAAAATGGTGTTCTAATTTGAAAAACGGAAGTTGACGTCATTTCCGGAAAAACCGGAGGTGCTCATGCCTTGAAAATATTTTAGATTTCATCAGCATCGTGAAGTACTTATAAGTGCTGAATTTCATGAAAATACGTTCAGTAGTTTCCCGTATAAATATGGGTGAGGTTCCTCGTGAAAGACCCTGTATATAGGAAGAAAGAACCAAGAAAATTTTAATTTTTATGTGAATTCGAAGAATCCAGAGAGATCCCCAAAAGTCTATGGATTTTCTGTGAAAACGGACGTACGTTCAATGGCCAATATTGAAATTTTGTCTTCTTAATATAATTGATCTCTACTATTCATAACTTTGAATGTAGGAAGAATGTAGGAAATTTGTGAATGATCATTATGTTACACTGATTTTTAACAACGCACTCACAGTTATGAATAGTAGAGATCAATTATATTAAGAAGGCAAAATTTCAATATTGGCCATTGAACATACGTCCGTTTTCACTGAAAATCCATAGATTTTTGGGGATCTCTCTGGATTCTTCGAATTCACACAAAAATTTAAATTTTCTTGGTTATTTCTTCAGCTCAGAGCTAAATTGGAAATATGTTCATGTGGGAAATTTAAAATATCCGTTAATTCTCGCTTCGGCCAAAAATCTAGCTAGGCTCATATAGTGATTCATGCAAGGTAATTGCGTGTCTCATACAGAGACTGCTCTTGAAATCGTCAGTTCAATTAAATCCAACAAATGCTGACATGTAGCTTTGCCCAGGCACAAATAGATGCAGAAGTTGTCAACTCAGGGGATAGTTGAATGGTAGGAATCTGTCGTTGATGAAATATAATTTCAAAGTGGGTACCAGAAATTAATAATTTTTGTTGATTATTTTTCCGACCCAAATATCGACCAATAGAATTGCACCATTCGACGTCACGTGGTACAACCTACATGGTATTATACTGATAATTTTTTGATTATTTTCTCTGGTAGTTGCTTTATATAAAAAACAGTCAAATTAACCACACGTCAAACTGACAGGTTGAATTCAATTGTGAAAATTAGAGATTTTGCATGAAAATGAGTCGATTTGGAGTTTGTTCTCTGTTCACCATCGATAAAAAAGTCAAAGGAAATGTTCCCATTAATACGGAGAAGGCAAAAAAAACAGTTTGGAACCAATTTACTACTTTTTGTACTGAGAGGGAATACACATTGAGTGCTGAAACGAGTGAAGCGCAATTGGCAAACATTATGAAAGATTACGCTTACAATATGAAGAAAATGGATGGAGAAGACTATAAGGAAGGTACAATTATGAAATTCTTATTTGTTAACTGTTCATTTCATCTCATGGTGCAATTCTATTGGCCGACATTTGGGACGGAAAAATAATCCCCCGAATACCACACGAGCTTCAAAATTATCTGGCATTTCCCTCAAGGTTCCCTGCAAACAAATAAAGTCGTCAAGTTTTTCAGGAAAAATCACTCGCGCTTCGCGCTCGTGATTTTTTAACCTGAAAAACTTGACTCCTTCATTTGTTTGCAACGAACCTATCGGGAAATACCCGATAATTTTGAAGCTCTTGTGGTATTATAAGTGAACATTTCCCTATATAGATATAAACTTTATACGTCATCTCCTCTTTAACTATATGTCCGATTAGTCGAAATGGGTCAATTTGTGTCACATAAAGAATGTGGGGATTGTAATTTGCTCTTGGACAAGAATTTGTTCGAAAGTCCGGAAGTTACAGTAAAACCCCTTAGCATCATCGATTCATCATTTCGATAAATTTGTTTGAAGTTAACAAAATAATATTACTATGGGATGAAAATACTCCTGTACGTCTTTCTCATAAACTTATATCAAAACGAAGCGACAGTATTACCTCACCACGACTGTTCTTTAAACCAAATCGACACTGGAAAAATGAAACTGACAAATGGTACGATAATGCACCTATAGGAAAACATACTATCAGTGGATGGACTAAATCGGCTGCTGAGGCAATTGGCTTGAATGTTAAGGACAAAAATGGGTTCAAGCCCTGTGGACAGGAGCTTTCTGGCGCTCTAGTTCAAACAGACAAATTATATCTCCGAAAGTATTGGTTTCTCAGAGTTGGGAATTATATCAATGTATTCATATAATAGAAATGCATCCTAAATGAAATTCAATTCAAATAATAGTTTATTTATCAAGATTAAATGAGCAATCATGAGAATGAGAAAAGCACCATGGAAGAAATCAAATTAAATCTGGCTTATTTTGCCCAATAACGAACTTAACCGAGATATTCATCTCCCTAAACTACTCTGAAAATTTCAACTACCTACCTCATTCCGTTCGAGAGTTATATCTATGTCTATGGATGAAAAGCAGTCTCACTACTCTCAGATCTCTTACTTCATGTTCAGTTCCGAAATGTAAGAATTTTCTGAGAAAAACTAATTTCGGAGCAAACAACTGAGATTTTTCTCACTTCGCTCACAATTCTTCGATAATGTAGGAACATCATTTGACATTATGACAATTCATATTCATACATAGAATAATATCATTCTGTGACAACGTTGAAATACGATTTATTATTGAAATTTTGAAAAATCATATCTCCGAAAGTATTAGCTTATTAGAGTTAAAAATAATATGAGTGGATTCTTATGATAAAACTTCTTATCAAAAAAAAATTAATTTGGAATTTGTTTCGTAAAAAAAAAATTTTTTTTTTGTTACTCCGAAACCATCTGTCCGATTTTGCCCAATAACGAACTTAGCCGAGATATTTATCCCCCAAACCTACTCTGAAAATTTCAACTCTCTAGCTCATTCCGTTCGAGAGTTATCGTGCCTACGGCCGGACCGGCCGGACGGCCGGACAGAATGAATTTCTACCACGGATTCTTGATCAGTGAGCCGAACCAAATCGTTTAAGACCATTTTCATCGAAATATTCGAAAATTACAGACATTTGGGCAAATTGATAAGCACTCAGTTCCGAGGAACTAGAGCGCCAAAAAGATAACAAATCAATGGAATAGATCAACTGCAGTTAGCGAATTGGGAAAGAGTGGCGTAGAAGAAAAACAAATGCTGAAAATTACTGGTCATAGCAATCAAAATTCTATGAAAGAATACTTAAATCTCGATCAAGAATACCACAATAAAATCATAAATATTATGCGTGTAATAGATGTTCTATAGTAGAGAACAGTAACGAATCAAATGTTAAGCTAAATTCTAATAATCGTACATTCACTTACTGTACATTCAATAAATAAATACATGTTTCATTGTACTGAGTTATAAATTATTGTGTCAAACAATTTTCCGCTGATTATCCCTCGGACATTGACAAATGTCCCCAGCCTTCGGCGTCGGACTGTTACCAAAGAACGAGTTTCGATTGTCATAAAATTATCTCGTCTATTCATCAATGTACTATGGATATTACTACTGATAATGGCAAAAAGTACACCCGTGTATGAAATTTGAGTTGTTCATTATATTATACCAAATTCGAAAACCGAAACCGAATTCGAGGATCTTCACTCAATCAGTTGACCGTTCACCTCACTGTTCACAATATCTTAATTGAATACCTATCGTTAAAATTTTTATTGAGGGAAGGTTGAAAGAAGTTTTTGGCGCTCTTGATCCTCCGAACAGAGTGCTTATCAATTTGCGCAAATTTCTGTAATTTTCAAATTTTTGGCATAATATGGTCTTGAACGATTTGGTTCGATTCATTGATCAAGAATCCGTGGTCGAAATCGATTCTGTCCGGCAGTCCGTCTGGCCGGCCGTCTGTTAACACGATAACTCTCGAACGGAAGGAGTTAGAGGAATGAAATTTGCAGGGTAGGTTCGGAGCGTAAATATCTCGGACAAGGGCGTTAACGGGTGAAATCCACAAAGTGGTTTCGGAGTTATGGTCATTTTTAGTGAAAATATTTTTTATGAATATTTCCGAAACTGATCACTTGATCTATCTGAAATTTAGCATCAAATTGTAGAATAATTACCTTTATATATGTGCGTTTTGTATTGATTGGGTTTCCATAAAGTGTCAAACTATATTTTTTGCGCGTATGTTCTGGGGAACATCGCGTTATAGTTTTGCCCAAATGTCTGTAACTTTCGAATTTTTTGACGAAAATGGTCTCAAACGATTTAGCTGGACTCCCCAATGAAGAATTCGAGGTTAAATTTGATTCTGTCCGGCCGGCCGTCCGTCCGTCCGTTGCCACGATAACTTGAAAACGAAAAGAGCTAGTGACTTGAAATTTTCAGGGTGGGTGGCGCATCCCAATACGACGGACAAGTTCGTTAATGGGCATAATCGGCCCAGTGGTTTCCGAGTAATAATTTCGTTTTCAACCAATATGAATCCGATCGAATTGAAAGTTGGTGAGTAGTTGAAGAATATGAACCTAAGCACGTTTGTGAAATTTTATGTGAATCGTATGGCTAGAAAATTAAAAAAAAATTATTAAAAAATATTTTTGTTGTCACGATAACTTGAGAACGGAAAGAGATAGCGGCTTGAAGTTTTCAGGTTAGGATGTGCACCAGAACGATACATTTCAGTTTGTTTATGAGCATAATGGTTTTTTGTTCCTCATTAACTCGAAAAATACTGAACCGATTGAATTCAAACATGGTAATTAGTTGTAGAATGCCAACGCAAAAATGTTTGCAAAATTTGGTGCGGATAGCATTTGTAGAAAATTTTTAATAAATCATTGAAAATAAAAAAAAATTCTATAAATCAGTAACTATTCGTTTGAAATTGCTGAAATTTTGCAAGAGTCTTCATAACCTAACTCTACTGCTAAGTTTCAAGTTTTAATACGATCGGTTAAATATTGTTGGAGATTCGAGCATTCTTGTGTGAGTTCAGTAGATGGGTGACCTTTGCCTCGATACCTTTCGAACGAAAGCAGATAGGGACTTGCAAATTTCAGGGTAGGTTGCGTATCCGAAAGGGAGAGTTGAGTTCGTTTTCGGGCATAATCGGTGAAAGGGTTTCCGAGTTATACCCACCTGGAATATTATTTCCTTTATAACTCAAAAAATAAATATTCGATCGAATTGAAGCTTGGTAACTAGTAGTAGAAAATCAACATAAAGACGTGTTTAAAATTTTGTAAGAACCGCACCCATAGAAAATTTGAAAAAAATTGAGGAAAAAAAAATTTTAAGAACCGTACCCCTAGAAAATTTTAAAAAAATCACGAAAAAAAAAATTGGTTCAAGCACTGACGTGAAGTCAGAAGCTTTTGCGCTTATGTTCTATTGTCCATTCTTCTGTATTGGACACCCTTAATCGAATTTACCATGGTAAATTATGTTGTCCATTCTCCTGTACTGGACACTTAATTCGAATTTACTATGGTAAATTCGAATTAAGAGTGTCTGACTTCACGTCAGTGCTTGAACCAATTTTTTAATTTTTAAATTTTGTTTCTACAATAACTCTCGAACAGAAGGCAGTTGAAATTTTCAGAGTACGTTTAGGAAATGAATATCTCGGTTAAGTTTATTATTGGGTAGAATTGGCCTAATGGTTTCGGAGTAACGAAAAAATATTTTTTATTACATTACAATTTTCAAATTAAATTTTTTTAAGATGCAGTTTCACCATCAAAATCCATTGATATCATTTTCAACTCCAACAAGCTTTCCAACAATAATTTCGGAGATATGATTTTTTGAAATTTCAATAATTAATCGTACTTCTATGTTTTCACAGAATGCTGTACTCAATTATTCTATCTATGAATGATTATATTATCTGTCTTCTTACATGTCATCTTATTTTTCTATGAGAGATAAATGTAAAAATTATTTCTGGTTCGTTATTCTTGATATAAATTACACCTCCTGTTCTAGAAAAAAAGTATGATTGAATGCAAAATGACCAATGAAATAACCTCAACTATCGTAGAATTATGAGGATGATATGATATAATACTTTTAAGTTGATAATATAATGCCCGTGGATAATCCATATGATGATGGAAATATATTCTTTGGTAAGATACATAATCAAATTGGGTTCAGAATATCTCCAGGAGAAACAAAACTGCAATACCGCCTAAGTTTTAATTGATATAATATAATTTTCAGAGTAGATTTGAGGAATGAATGTCTCGGATAAGTTCGTTATTGAAGAAATCGGTCTGTTTGAATATAATTCCTTTCATGATGCATATGTTTCGTAAGAATCCACTTATGTCATTGCCAGAGACCAATAATTTCGGAGATATGATTTGTCAAACTTCGAACAAGAGCGCCAAGTGTGGAGATAATTGGTTGGAATACAACAAGTTGAAGACTAGAAATTGAAATCACAAAATTAAAAGAAGAAATTAGTTTATTCTGAAAGGAATTCAAAAACCCTATGTGAAATAGGCAGAATTTCTCTCTCCTATCCAAACTTCAACCACTTTGATCATCGCAATAGTCCTCACTTCAGATATCAGAGAAACACGGAGCTCATCCTGTATCTCACGCATAACCGACAATGGCCTCTACCCCCACCCCCAAAAAACAAATCCCACTATAATTTGATTTGGTAAAATTAATCAAAAATGAAACATTATCGTTGAAGATATGAGGATTAAATGAATTTTCGTTCTCCTGATATTACCCTTGTGAGCTATAGCGTTGCAAACACGCCGATATAGATGCTGTCGCGCCAGCGCAGGATGATAAATGACGTAGGGAATTAATCAGATGTGTGTGTGTGTGTGCCGTTTGCTGGTACACCCTGGAGAATGAGAGACATATCCAGGACGATGTAGAAAAATGTTTCACTTTGACGACACGTTTTCATCCTATCTGGAGAGCTTCAGATACAGGGTTCACTGGGGAATTATACCAGAGACCGGGAAGAAAAGAAAACTATCTATGCTCAGTCTCGAAAGTGTAACATTGTATAGAAACGATTGCGAGGAAATAGTTTTATGTTGCACCGGATGTGTTCCATTCGGTTTCTAATGGACTTTATAGTTTCTAGGAACGCTAGATCAGTCAGCTATGAATATGAATGATTCTACAGGACATTGATATATTACCTGTAAAGTGCTTGAAGAAGTTCTTGCAATATTTCCTCGAAAATTAATGATTTATTTAACAAATGTCGTCATGTGACTAATGTATCAGGTAACCAAATGAGTTCGTGAGGTTTTGTATACTAAAATATAATCATTCAATTGTGAAGAGTTCATTGTAGTCGGAACAAACTATGTTATGTAATTTCTTTATGGTATGTCCTAGCTCTCGACTGTGTTTACAGTCATATTCCGCTACTAAATTGATTTTTTGCCATTTAAATGATATGGGGCTTCCAGGTGTTATAATTATACTCACAACAATATGGAAAACAGTAAACGTATCTTGGGATTTGGATCTTTTCGTTAAGTTACGAAATCTATAATGAATATCCGTTGGATCGGACGGATTTTTGCATTGAAGTTACTCAAAATATTCAAACATTAAGCAGAAAATTAACCGTCGAAAATGAAAATCGTCCAGCCGTTTGTTTATTCATGTTCAAAATGGAAAAACCAAAAATATTCATTATCCAAATGTTTTGAGTTAAGTTTTGAAATAGCTAGCAATTAATGAAAAATTTTTTTGTTTGAATAAATTAATTTGATGTTCCAATTAAATTTTATTATTATTTGACTTTATACGTAGCGAAGCACGTACCGTGCCGCTGGTATTTGATATTTGTACCAAGCTTCATGAACTCCTCCTAAATTGATGGGAGAAAATCAAACGGATCATACGTACGGCGGAATTTGATTATTCCATAATTGATTGGGGATTTGCGCGTATTTCAAAACGTAAACTCATAGAATTGCCGTCTAGTGTTATGTGACCAGAATTGAAAATGCAAACCTCCTTTCCTACCATAGGTTTGGTGGACAGAGGCAGGAATGTAACTCATCACAACTACCATCACCTGTTAAGGCGAAAATTCATGAGACGATTTTGTCGTCGAAAACCAACGATTTTGTCGTCCAAAATTTCGACGATTTAGTCGTTCAAAAGCAACGATTGTCGTTCAAAATTTCTCTTCCCCTATATTTCATGGAAAGACAAAATCGGACGACGGATTATTTTGAACTGACAGAAACATAACCTTGAAATTGAATTTAAATATTACAACTAAATACATATTTAGGTACAAAATGAGTTCCTGAAGTACTACAGTTATCTCTAATAATTATATAAATGTATTAAATCGTAAAAGAAAAACAAATGTGAACTTCCAAGACGATGCAATTTCTGGAGTACATAGGAGCTTCAACTCCTAATTCTAGAATCCTTGTAGAAGGAGAAAAGGTTCTAAATGTAGATCCTGTAATCATGTATGACAAAACAAATTGTGGTTCCATTTTTATAGACATTTGTTCCTTATGTTTATAAAGTAGTGCCCTTAATTCAGAACCACATAAAATTGATGGCCCATATTAATTTGGAGAATGGTGAACTTAAAAAAAAAGTATGGTATATTCTTGTAAAGTCGGAGCATGGAGCAGGTGTAAACATATTACTGATGTTTTAATTCAAGTTCAGGTGCATGCTGTTCTAGTTCATTTATGAGAATATATAGTGTCTAATTGATCCAGATAAAGCTGTGGTAAAACAGTTATCCATAATTAAAATGAGTTTTTCAAGATATGATACATATTTATTATGTGAAAATAATTATTAACAATAAGTGTAATGTTTGAGGTATAATAAAGTTGCTTTTTTTTGTTTTGTTTCCAAGAGTATTGATGACCATCTCTTCTATTCAATTGAAAATATCAAAATTGTTTATGCCTGTTAAACTTTTCAAAGCACTGTCACTGTTCAAGATATACTCTTTGTACATAACAGGGATATACTTATCAATGGCACAAGTGTTAGGTGGTCTGGTAACAATGTACACAACCAAGTATACTACTAAAATTATTATTGCTGTTCAACTAACTCAAGGGTGCTTGGGTGATGCTTATTTCTCCTTCTGAATGAGGTTTTTCAGCACAGCAAGTCATCGACACATCCTTCCTCAGTGTTCTTTCCAGGTACCTCCTTGTATTCTGTTTGAAGAATATGTAGTTCCAAGTTGAGTACTCTTCGGTCTATTAGTTATCTTCGTAACGCAGTTTCAATAATTATATTTATATTTGGTTTTCCGGAGGTAAGAAGTGAAAACACAAACCTATAGTAGTAAATTTCACAGGGAGTTGGACAAAATAAAACCAGTACAGAATAAAACAATACAGAATAAAACCTATACATTTTGGCATTTTTTTCGCCCATGAATTGCATTTGGGCACACAACAATAGCCATTTCTGGTCGAAGACATATTAGATAGGATGATATTATCTACTTTCATTTGAATTTGTCCAATAGAGATGAATGGACAATAGAATATACGCGCAAAAGCTCCTGACTTCACGTCAGTGCTTGAACCAATTTTAATTTTTGCGGCTGTCAGAGGTATGTCATCAGTTGTCGTTGGAATGCTGGATTAATCCAGCGACATGGACGACGTCGTCCAAATGACTGTATACTCATTTGGACGACGTCGTTTGTTTAGAAACGAACGACGAGAATCTTGTCGTTGCGATTTAATCGTTCCATGAATTTTCGCCTTTAAGGTGGAATAAGTGCTCCCAGTTCTTCACGATATTTATGTTTAGGTATATTGAAAGATTTTGGTTCATCGAATTTAAGTTTAGAAATTCCCGTATTCCCCTTTTTAGGTTACTCAGATGAATCAATGAAACTCGATACATAAATTGAATATTGCTAAGGAACTATCATTATAATAGGCTGGCTCAAAGGTTCTCGAATTGGGGGTAAAAATGAATTCTACGAAAATTAGTAGAATATTGAACGAGTAATAAGGGTAATAACACAGTGGTGGTAATGTAAATGAAATACTCATTAGTTTCAGATTTGAACTCAATCAGATCTATATCGTTGAAAATATTGGGAAAATATCATTTGTATTCCTGTAAGTCAAAGCAAACTGACCTCGCGTCAGTAGTTTTCCATGTTTGTGTGCTTGTTCCGCGAGGAACAGCGTGCTATTATTTTGCCCAAATGTCTGTTTTTTAGAAATTATTGGCCGAAAATGGTCTCAAATGATGGGTTCGACTCACTGATGAATAATCCGCTATCAAATCTAATTTTGTCTGTCCGCCCCTCCGTAAGCACGATAACTCTCGAATGAAAGAAGCTAGAGAGTTGAAATTTGCAGGGCTGGTTTGGGATATAAATATCTTGGTTGAGTTTGTTAACGAGTCAAATCTGCCGAGTGGTTTCGGAGTTATAGCCATTTTTATTTGAAGAATTTTCCTGTCGGTCATTTTACGTTTCGCGCATGGGCAGACAAGAAGACTGAGAGGATTGGGGTTTTGATGTACAGGATGCTATTCCTCCATAGAATCCCCTTGGGTGGGTCCACTGGTGTTGGAGAATTAGAGTTTTGTGTGAGGTGTGTGATTTTGAGCACAGATGAAACGTGGTTCTTTTTTGGTGGTATGGATTATGTTGAGAGTGGTTTGTCTGAGCCGGAGCTGATATTGTGAGGTTTTAAAATAAATGTCAAGGTAATTCTGTGCACGGACAAGTCAGTTTCGAGGAAATAGCATTGTTTCCGGGTTGAAATGTCTGTACCGTGACCTTGGGGCCAATTCATAAATTACTATGTTTGGAAGATTTATACTAAATTACATTTGAACTTGTAGAATAGGCGTAAGCAATTGCGATACTAACGGGAGTCGCATAACTGCATTTTTGCGCGTATGTTCTGGGGAACATCGCGTTATAGTTTTGCCCAAATGTCTGTAACTTTCGAATTTTTTGACGAAATTGGTCTCAAACGATTCAGTTCGACTCCCCAATGAAGAATTCGAGGTCAAATTTGATTCTGTCCGGCCGGCCGTCCGGCCGTCCGTTGCCACGATAATTTGAGAACGAAAAGAGCTAGCGACTTGAAATTTTCAGGGTGGATGGCGCATCGCAATACGACGGCCAAATTCGTTAATGGGCATAATCGGCCCAGTGGTTTCCGAGTAATAATTTTGTTTTCAACCAATATAAATCCGATCGAATTGAAACTTGGTGAGTAGTTGTAGAATATGAACCTAAGCACGTTTGTGAAATTTTGGGCGAATCGTGAGGCTAGAAAATTAAAAAAAAAAAATTAAAAAATATTTTTGTTGTCACGATAACCTGAGAACGGAAAAAGATAGCGGCTTGAAAATTACAGGTTAAGTTGTGCATCTGAATGCGACATTTGAGTTTGTTTATGAGCATAATCGGCCAAACGGTTTTAGAGTTATAGCCATCTGAAATTTTCTGAAATTTGGTAGTTTTTTTTCCTCATTAACTCGAAAAATACTGAACCGATTGAATTCAAACTTGGTTATTAGTTGTAGAATGCCAACGCGAAAATGTTTGCAGAATTTGGTGAGGATAGCATTTGTAGAAAATTTTTAATAAATCATTGAAAAAAAAAAAAAATTCTATATATCAGTAACTATCCGTTCGAAATTGCTGAAATTTTGCAAGAGCGTTCATAACCTAACTCTACTGCCAAGTTTCAAGTTTTAACAAACGGTTGAATATTGTTGGAGATTCGAGCATTCTTGTGTGAATTCAGTAAATGGGTGACCGTTGCCTCGATAACTTTTGAACGAAAGAAGATAGGGACATGCAATTTTCAGGGTAGGTTGCGTATCCGAAAAGGAGAGTTGAGTTTGTTTTTGGGCATAATCGGTTCAACGGTTTCCGAGTTATATCCACCTGGAATATTATTTCCTTGATAACTCAAAAAATAAAGATTCGATTGAATTGAAGCTTGGTAACTAGTAGTAGAAAATCAGCATAAAGACGTGTTTAAAATTTTGTAAGAACCGTACCCCTAGAGAATTTGAAAAAAATGACGAAAAAAAAAATTTAAGAACCGCACCCCTAGAAAATTTTAAAAAAATCACGAAAAAAAATTGGTTCAAGCACTGACGTGAAGTCAGAAGCTTTTGCGCGTATGTTCTATTGTCCATTCTTCTGTATTGGACACCCTTAATCGAATTTACCATGGTTAATTATGTTGTCCATTCTCCTATATTGGACACTCTTATTTCGAATTTACCATGGTAAATTCGAATTAAGTGTCCAATACAGGAGAATGGACAACATAATTAACCATGGTAAATTCGATTAAGGGTGTCCAATACAGAAGAATGGACAATAGAACATACGCGCAAAAGCTTCTGACTTCACGTCAGTGCTTGTTTCATATTGACCTTCGGTAAAACTAATAGCTAGACTGTATTAATAGCCAGATTTGTGCAAGAAGCACAAAATAGCACTGACGTGAAGTCTTTGGCGCGCGTTTTCACGTTGGCTTATTTGAATTGAATGATGAATGTTTCAAGCTCAGTGGATAGACCGAGCCAGATATCTGCTCAAGCTGGCATAACAATAGAATAACAAAGTTGACAAAGAACACAACTGACCTTAATCGCACAAGCTCCTAGGAGCTTCTAAGGGATCTTCTTGGGAAATACTTAGGAGGGGTTAGTATAATCATAATCATGTCTATAGCACGTGAGCAAATGCAGATTGATTATGAAAGAAAAAGGTCAAAAGCACTGACGTGGGGCAATCTGCTTCGAAGCGCATGCTATAGACATGATTATAATTATACTGACCTCCCTTAGTCTTTCCCAAGGAGATCCCTCAGAAGCTCCTAGGAGTTTGTGCGACTAAGGAGAGTTAGTTGTGTTCTTTGTCAACTTTGTTACTGTATCCTTATGCCAGCTTAGACACGGCAGCATGCACGATAGTGCATGGTGCCCACTACCCTCTGAGTAGATCTCCGACTTGATATATCCACTGAGCTTGAAACACTCATCATTCAATTCAAATTAGTCAGCGTTAACACGCGCGCCAAAGAGTACTGACTTCACGTCATTGCCTTTTTATTTTTTGGCGCTCTTGTTCCTCGGAACAGAGTGCTTATCAATTTGCCCAAATGTCTGTAATTTTCGAATTTTTGGCTGAAAATGGTATCAAACGATTTGGTTCGACTCAATGATCAAGAATCCGTGGTCGAAATCGATTCTGACCGGCCGTACGGCCGGCCGTCCGTTAACACGATAACTCTCGAATGAAAGGAATTAGAGGATTGAAATTTGCAGGGTTGGTTTGGAGCATAAATATCTCGGACAAGATCGTTAACGGGCGAAATCCATCGAGTGGTTTCGGAGTTATGGCCGTTTTTACTAAAAACGTTTTTTATGAATATTTCCCAAACCGATCACTCGATCGGCTGAAATTTAGCATCAAATTGTAGAATCATGACCTTCAGACACATGTGAAGTTTTGTATTAATCGGGTAACCGTAAAGTGTAAAAAAAAATGTTGAAAATTTTTAAATTTTGTTTCTACAATAACTCTCGAACGGAATGAGCTAGGCAATTGAAATTTTCAGAGTAGGTTAGTGTTAAATTCCTTAATAGTTTAATTAAAGGAAATAAAACAAAACACTCAAATACTATTTTATATGTATAATTCCACAACTTGTGATGGGCACATATGAATCATATGATTCTCTCTCGCAGACTGATTATATCAATCTGCGATCAATCAACCTGCGCACAACTGTTTATCCCTGAATATATCACAGTTCCTCCCCCCTACAGAGAAAAAAAAAAAATCTTTCTATTACATTTTGTTATATGTTAATCGTTCAATAGGTTTAGTCTCTCGTTTTGGACGTGAATTTTCTATTTCCATTTCTTTTTCACAATTTTCACCTTCACTGTTATCATTTAACAAGATACCCTTATTTTCAACATCATTTGGCTTTTCTTTAGAAGCATCATCCGAAACACCATTTTCTTGAGCCATTTCTTCAGAAATTAACACTGAGTCACATAACCTGGCTTTAATTTGGTTCAGATGACGCTTCCAAATTACATTATTCATTTCAGGTATCTTAACAAGGTAAGTAGCTTTACCTATTCTCTTAAAAATAATACCTTTGATCCAGGTAACTTTATTACCATGCCTAAAATCTTTAACAATTACTTTTTCTTCACTATTGAATTCGACACACCTTTTGCCTCTATGATATTTTTGCTGTTCATTTTGTTTTTTATTGACATGTTTTTCTAAACGAATATCAGTACATTTCTTTTCTGGAAACAACAAATCATATCTAGTGCGTAATTTCCTACCAAACATAATATCACTAGGGGTTCGCCCAGTAGTAGAATGCACTGTATTTCTTGAATCAAATAAAAAGTTACTTAAACATTTATTTACATCTATATTTTTATTGTTTCCTAAAGCATTTTTAAGTGAATTTTTAATAGTTTTAACGGCATTTTCCGCCTGCCCATTAGAAGAAGGATGAAACGGAGGGGAAGTGGAATGTTCAATATTATTCAATAATAAAAATTCTTGAAATTCAGCAGAGGTAAAGGTGGTAGCATTATCAGAAACTATTTGACGCGGTAAACCAAATCTCGCAAAACAACTTCGTAATACCTCAATTGTTAATTTGGAAGTCATCGACGGCATTGGATAAGCTTCTATCCATTTAGAGTGTGCATCCACAATAACCAAAAAATATTTATTTAACCAAGGGCCCAGAAAATCAATATGAAGTCTAGACCACACTTCACGCGGCCAAGGCCAGGTGTTTAATATAGCTAATTCAGGACTTTTTTTATTAATTATGCAATTTTCACAACTGCTTGCCATTATTTCTATATCCCTGTCAAGCCTCGGCCACCAAAAGTATGACCTAGCTAAGCTTTTCATTTTAACTACTCCCATATGGGAACGGTGTAAGTCATTCAACAAAAGATGTCTTAATTTTTCCGGAATCACTAATCTATTATTCCATAGTAAACAATCGTGTTCAATACTTAACTCGTTTTTAATCCTGTAAAAATCATCTAAGTCTTTTTTAACTTTACTAGGCCACCCTGTACGAACAAATTTGATAATTTTAACGAACCTTTCGTCTTGAGTTGTCTCTTTTTGCACCAACTTGAAGTCAATGGGAAAATGTACATTATTTTCAAAGTACTTTATATAATTCATATCAACTAAATCATTAGCTATATCATGTTGGGACAGCGGTAACCGTGAAAGAGAATCTGCATAATTTTTATCAGTTCTTACAAATTCAATATCATATTGATAATTTGAAAGTATCACGGCCCACCTGCGTAAGCGGTTGGCTGCAAACTGAGGAATATTTTTTTCCGGGTGGAAAATCGATACCAAAGGCTTATGGTCCACCACCAGTGTAAAACGTCTAGCAAAAAGATACTGGTAAAATTTACCTAAACCAAAAATAATCGCCAATCCCTCCTTTTCTATTTGCGAGTATTTGCTTTCAGCTGCTGATAAGGTTCGCGAGGCATAAGCAATAGGTTTCTCAATACCTTGATCGAAAACATGTGTAATTACTGCAGCAATGCCATAACTTGATGCATCGGTAATTAATCTTAGGGGTATAGTAGGATTGTAATGTACAAGAATTTCTGCCGATGTTAACAACTCTTTTTCTTTATTAAACGCTCTATTGCATTCAGCTGACCAGATCCATTTTACATTATCCTTCAAAAGATTATATAGTGGGTAAAGAATTGAAGACAATTTTGGTACAAATTTTCCATAGTAATTAATTAATCCTAAGAACGATTTCAGTTGTGTCACGTCCTGAGGAACTGGTGCTCGACGAACTGCTAAAATTTTATCTTCACTCGTGTGTAGCCCTTGTTTATCAATCACGAATCCTAAATAACTAATTTGAGTTTTGAAGAATTCACATTTATTCAAGGCAATTTTCAATCCCGCATCTTGCAACCTATTCAAAACTATATCCAAACGTTGAAGGTGCTCTTTTCTATTGTTTCCCGTTACTAAAATGTCGTCGAGAAAAACAACTACGCCGGAAATACCGTTTAGTAAAGCTTCCATAATTTTTTGAAACTTGGCTGGAACACAAGCAATACCAAAAGGTGCTCTAGTATATCTATAAAGGCCTTTATGAGTTGTAATGGTCACTAAATTTTTTGAATTATCATCTAAGCAGACCTGCGTATATGCATTAGCTAAATCTAATTTGCTAAAATGCTCGCCGCCTTGTAATTGTACAAACAATTCCTCAATTCGCGGCAAAGGATATTGATCGATCTCTATAAATGGGTTTAACGTAACCTTAAAGTCACCACACAATCGAATAGTTCCGTCTTTCTTTAACACGGGAACAACTGGCGTACCCCATGGGCTAAAATCTATAGCTTCTAAAACCCCCAATTTTTCTAATCTTTCCAATTCCGCTTCCACCTTATCCTTCATGGCAAACGGCAAAGGCCGAGCTCGGAAAAATTTTGGAGTAACATTCTCTGATTTTAAATTAATAGACATAGTACCTTTCGTAAAAGTTCCTAAACCGGTATCGAAAACATACTTATATTTTGATAAGATATTTTGTAGGTCTCCTGTTGAATTGACATAATAATTTTCAGCAATATTTAATTGAAAAATATTAAAGAAATCTCGACCTAATAAAGGAGGGCCGGTAGCATCTCTTATGACATAAATATTCAAAGGTTCTTTTTTATTCTTAAAAACAACATTGGCATTAAAATATCCCAAAGGAGAAATTATGTCTCCATTATATAGATGAAAATTTTTATCAGTTTTACTTAAACCTCTGTATGCAAATTTATTTTTATAAAACAATTCAGAAATAACGGTAAAACTGGAACCAGTGTCCAAATTAAATGTGAATGGAATTCCATCAACAATAACTTCCACTAAAATCGGGTTAACTTTACAATCCAAATTAAATAAGAAATAATCGTTTACACCAGGTTCCAAATAATGCTGAGTATTATTGTTAGAGTTTAGGTTTATATTTGTTTGTTTCTGTGTACACATTGGAGATAAATGACCTTTCTGTTTACAAGAATGGCAAAAACAATTGCGATAAGCGCATTTGTCGGCTTGATGATTCTTCCTGCCACATACGTTACACTTTATACTACCTGTTCTTGTGTTGGTAGATGTTGACGCCGAAGCAGGTTGAGAACGTGACGTAATGGCAACTGAGTTCTGCCATTGGTTAGATGTTCCCCTCTGACGTGAATTTGCACGTGCGTAGTGTAACTCTGGTTCCTTTTTGATGAATTTTTCCAAATTTGATTCACTAAATGGCTGCACGACCGATTTTGCTGCTGCTATTTCCACCACTTCTTCAAACGTTGCACTCACTTTTTCCTCAAGTAACCTGTCTTGCACTGCACTTCTTTCATAACCAACCATGAAAATGTCACGTAGAAGCATTTTTAATTCGGCCGTTCCAAACTGGCATAGGGCTGCTAGCTCACGAACTCGAGCCGCCCATTCTTTCGCACTCTCGTTGGGCACTTTTCTTGCCGTATAAAATTTGTAACGAGCCGCGAATACACTACCACTTGGTTTAAAATGTTCAGTCATTAACTTACTTAAATCTAGGTAGGACTTTTTCTCCGGATCAGTTGGCAAGCACATATTTGAAATTAATTTGTAGGCTTCTTCATTTAAACAATTCAATAGTATTGCGGCTTTACGATTGTCTTCAGTTATATTATTTGCGGTGAAGTAATTATCAATACGCTTCTTAAATATTGACCATTCACAATTTGATGGGTCAAATTCTCGCAAATGTCCGATTAGTTCGGTCGCCATTTTGATAGCCAAAAATCACTCAATCACACTTTTATACAGTTTTGAGACTGACCACCTCAATTTGGTGGGTTCAACCACTCGTCGCCACTGTTAAATTCCTTAATAGTTTAATTAAAGGAAATAAAACAAAACACTCAAATACTATTTTATATGTATAATTCCACAACTTGTGATGGGCACATATGAATCATATGATTCTCTTTCGCAGACTGATTATATCAATCTGCGATCAATCAACCTGCGCACAACTGTTTATCCCTGAATACATCACAGTTAGGGAGATACATATCTCGCTTAAGTTCGCTATTGGCCAAAATAGGCGAGATGGTTTCGGAGTAGGTAGGGAAAAACAATTTTTTTTTAACTTACAAATTTCAAAATAATTTTTTTTAAGATGTAGTTTCAACCTTAAAAGCCATTGATATCATTTTCAACTCCAACAAGCTAATACTTTCGGAGATATGGTTTTTAGAAATTTCAACAATGAATCGTACTTCTATGTTTTCAAAGAATGCTATAATTGTTTTATCTATGATTTATTATATGATCTGTGTTCACACTCGTATGTCATCCTGTTCTATAAGAGAGAGTCAAATTCATTTCAGGTATTTAAATTTGATTTCTTCCATGGTGCAGTTCTCATTCTCAGATTGCTCATTTAATTTTGATAAATAAACTATTATTTGAATTGAATTTCCTTTATGATGCAGTTCTATCATAAGACTACATTGGTATAATTCTCAACTCTGAGAAACCAATACTTTGGAAGGTATAATTTGTCTGTTTGAACAAGAGCGCCAGAAAGCTCCTGTCCACAGGGATTGAACCATTTTTTTTTCACATCAGAATGACTCAATGCTTTTCAAAATTGATGTTCCGTTAATATAAATAAATATATAAATGTGTGAGACTTTTGATTCTCAATGGTAAGACATGTCTTGAATTACTCCGTTGGAAAAAGCATGTGCGATTGTATTTGCTGAAAACGCTGGATTCACCAATATCATGCAGTTATCCTCTGTAGTTTTGTTGACAGACGTTATAGCCACATTGACAAATATCGAAAAATGCTTGAAACATGCCTGTCTGTGTATCAAATGCAAGGTGCATTATTTCAATCCTCGAAAGTTTAATTCCACCAGTTGTCTAGTGCACTTACGATTCATTAAAGATATATATGTTGGAAATGATAAATAATTATTATATAATATTAATAAAATTAAATGGATAAAAATAATTCTGTCTCCCCCTTTCTGTCAGAAATCATAACTAATTTAATATGCCCAATGTGTAGCTGATATGCCGTTATAATGCATACTTCACTGTCTATTCTATCTGTGAGTAATTTAGTGAAATTTCCTGTGTGGATTGTCAACGACAGGTTGATAGCCCTTCTGTAGACCTCACCAGACAATCATTAAATATCAACAAGACGCCCAAATGAAAACGAATTTCCACGTGTGAGTCCTTGCTGCATTCAGCACAAGAAAATAAATCAGCTTATCGTTCGCAGGACTCATAGGCAGGATTCCCCGAACATAAATAACCCGCTCGGTTGGAAAATCCTATGCCTCGTACTTAAATTATACCCCATGAATAACAGGATGAGTGTTTTCAGCTAGCTCGTTGTCAGGTCTTGCAGCCCCTCGCGCCATTATAAACACAAAGTGCAAAGTAGTGTTCGAAATATAAATGCGAGAGGTCTAATTGTACGAATACTCCCGTTTTGCTACCCCTTTGAGCCGGTGTGGGCTGGCCAATTCCATAAACAAGTGCAGGCTGCGGGGTAATGCCCCAGCAGGGTGGCCACTCATTATACATGTTATGAAAGTGAATTACGAAATATGTGCCCCGTAGGAACAATAATACCATGACGGCTGGAATGAATACAAATGCTGGTTTTCCTGCCTGATGAGGAAATCTTTTTTTTTGCGAAATGTTAGAATTCTTCGTCTCGAAAATATATATGCCTAACAATATACATGAACGTTGGGAATTAGGTCGGTGTGAACATGGTGGTCAATTTGCGTCGACTGAATTTACATACTGTGTAAATACACGATCTCGGCTACCAGTAGTAAATTGAATATAATAAGTGACATAGAAAATATATGAATGCATTTCATACCATTTTGATAACAGAGAAGAGAATCTGCTTTTTAACTATGACATAAGTATTCTATTAGAATTGAAATACGAAAAAACTCGAGGATACGATATTCAAGAAATTTCGCGAAAATTAGTGGGTTGGCATTCTACAATTAATCACCGAGTTTTAGTTGGATCAGATCTATACATTTTGAGTTGAAGAAATAACAACAACATTTCAGATGAGTATATCTCCAGAACAATTTAGCTGATTACGCCAATTAACGAACTTAAATTTCGCATCCGGATGCGTAACCTACCCTGAAAATTGTAAGTCGCTATCACTTTCTGTTCTGAAGTTATCGAGGGATAAATAATAATTTTTGGTAATTTTTTAAAAATATTCTAGTCGTATGGTACTCACAGAATTTCACACACGTCTAAATGGCGATATTCTACAACTAGTTACCAAGCTTCAATTCGGTCGGGTTTGTATTTTTTGAGGTATCGAGTAAATTATATACCAGATACGTATAACTCCGAAACCCTTGGGCCGATTGTGCCCAAAAACGAACTCTACTATCTCATTCGGATGCGAAACCTACTACGTGTCCCTGTCTCTTTTCGTTCGAAAGTCATCGATGCAACGGTCAATAATCCAACTACTCTTAGAGCAACTGCTGAACTCACCCAAGGTTGCTCGGATCTCCAACAATATAGATCGGATCGTGTTCAAACTTGGAACTTGTTAGTAGAGTTAGGTTGAAAGCCCTCGCAAAATTTCAGCAATGTCGGGCGAATAGTTTCTGATATATAGATATTTTTTCAATGATATATACAATGATTTTTTAAAATTTTTCTAGTGATATCCACAGGAAATTTTGCAAGAATTTGCATACTACAATTACTATCCATGTTTGAATTGGATCGATTTTTATTATTTTTATTTTTATTTTTCAAGTTATTGAGGAAATAACAACAAAATTTCAGATGGGATTAACTCCAAAACTGTTTAGCCGATTATGCCTATTAACAAACTCAAATGTCGCATGCACAACCTACCCTGAAAATTGCAAGTCGCTTTCTTTTTCCGTTCACAGGTTATCGTGACATATAAATAATAATAAATAATATTTTTTAATATTTTTTTATTTTAAGGAAATGATTCTCCCAATATTTCACAAATATCTTTAAGTTTGTATTCTGCAACCACTCACCAAGTTTCAATTCGATCGAATTTGTTTTGGTTGAAAAGAAAATTATTACTCGGAAACCATTACACTGATCATGCCCATTAACGAACTTGTCCGACGCATTGGGACGCGCCACCTACCCTTAAAATTTCAAGTCGCTATCTCTTTTCATTCTCAAGTTATCGTGGCAACGGCTCAGGGAGTCGAACCCAATTGTTTTAGATAATTTTCAACCAGTTTGCTTAATTTACGACAAAAGATGATCAGTTTTCAGCCATATCGATGAACTGATTTTTGTAATATCGTCTGCTCTTACAACAAGTTGGAAAAGCACTGTTGCCAGGAAGGTGCGCTTGTTCAAATTTATAGACAGAGTGGTCACCCTAGGTATTGAACTCGCCTATGGCCAATTAGCTCCAGGAAAAAGATAATTAGAAGAAGAAGCAAGAATATAAATCTGACAGTATAAACAAGCATCCAAAAGAACTGGTACACTTTTTTTTCATTCTTGTCAGTTTACATTAAAAACTGCTTTTTAGGTGCCATCTTTAAGGGGCTGTAACTAAGCAGGGGGACTCAAGAAAGAAAAGTTTATATGAAAGACCCACCCTATTTTTGTGCGAATCTTCTGTGGAACATCGAGTTATCATTTTGCCCAAATGTCTGTAATTATCGAATATTTCGCCAAAAATGGTCTCAAACGATTGGGTTCGACTCCCTGATGAAGAATTCGAGGTCAAATCTGATTCTGTGCGGCAAGCCGGCCGTCCGGCTGGCAGTTGCCACGATAACTTGGGAACGGAAAGAGATAGAGACTTGAAATTTTCAGGGTAGATGACGCATCTCAATTAAACCGACAAGTTCGTTAATGGGTATAATCGGCCCAATGTTTTCCGAGTAATGATTTTGTTTTCAACCAATACTAATCCGATCACATTGAAACTTGATGAGTAGTTGTAGAGTACAAACCTAAATACGTTTGTGAAATTATGTGAGAATCCGGTTTTGAGTTATACCCATCTGAAATTTGGTTCTCATTTTTTCAATAACATGAAAAGTACAAAACCCATCCAATTCAAACATGGTTATTAGTTGTATAGAATGCCAACGCGAAAATTGTTGCAAAGTTTTGCGAGGATCGTATCAGTAGAAAATTTTTGAAAAATCATTGAAAAACATTCAATATATCAGAAACTATTCGTCCGACATCGCTGATTTTGCGAGAGCCTTCAGAACCAAACTCTGCTGCCAAGTTCTAAGTTTGAACACGATCGGATGTATATTGTTGGAGATCCGAGCAGCCTTGTATGAGTTCAGTAGGTGGATGGGAGACCGTTGCCTCGATAACTCTCGAACGAAAGCAGATAGGGACTTTTGAGGGTAGGTTGCACATCTGAATGGAAGAGTTAAATTTGCTGTTGGCCATAATCGGCCCAACGGTTTCGGAGTTATACTTATCTGGAATACTATTTCCTCGATAACTCAAAAAATATAGACTCGATCGAATTGAAGCTTGCTAACTAGTTGTAGAATATCGACATGAAGACGTTTGTAAAATTTTGTGAGGACCGTGCCACATGAAAATTTTTAAAAAATTACGAAAAAATATTATGTATCTCATGACCTTGAGAACGGAAAGAATGCATCTGAATGCGACATTTGAGTTTGTTTATAAGCATAATCGGCCAAACGGTTTTGGAGTTAAATCAATCTGAAATTTGGTTATTATTCCTTCAATAACTCAAAAAATACTATGCCGATTCAATTCAAACATGGTATTGTTCTAGAATGTCAACGCAAAAATTTCTACAAAATTTCGTGAAGATCATATTAATAGATAATTTTAAAAAATTATTGACAGAAATGTATATATCACAAAGCATATGTCCAGCATCGCTGAAATTTTACGAGAACCATCAAAACCATGAATGTCATGATGACATATCAAATTAGAACATAAATTTTCGGGTCGATACACAATAGAAAGTGAAGTATCTATGGGAGATGAAAACCTATCTATGGGAGATGGGGTCCTGTAGTAGTCTTTACTTCGAACATCTGAAGTTCTGAATAATCATCATTTGGATTGGCCAGATCTGGTTTTGAAAGAGACCCTCCCCTAAGAAACAAGAATCAATATCTTTGAAATCTAGTGGAGGCGATTCTTCTTCAAGAGATCTATGCGGCTACATAGGAGTATATTTGTTAGAGGGGACTAAGGAAAGGTATTATTTTTTACCTATTTTATTTTTCAAATCCTAACTCTACTGCCAAATTCCAAGTATGAAGACCATCGGATCTATATTTCTGGATATCTGAGCAGCCTTGTGTGACTTCAGTTGCTGGATGGATGACCGTTGCCTCGATAACTTTGGAACGAAAGGAGATAGGGACTTGTAATTTTCAGGGGGTTGCAAATCCCAATGGGAGAGTTAGGTTCATTTTTGGGCATAATCGGTCTATCGATTTCGGAGTTATACCCACCTGGAATATTATTTCCTCGATAACTCAAAAATATGGACTCGGCGGTATTGAAGCTTGGTAACTAGCTGTAGAATATCGTATATAAAGGTACATAAAGGCGTGTGTAAAATTTTGTGAGAACCGTACCGCTAAAAATTTTTTGAAAAATTACGAAAAAAAATTGGTTAAAGCACTGACGTGAAGTCAGGAGCTTTTCCTGTATTGGACACTGTTATTCGAATTTACCATGGTAAATTATATTGTCCATTCTCCTGTCAATTCGAATTTACCATGGTAAATTCGATCAAGCGTGTCCAATACAGGAGAATGGACAAAAGCGCAAAAGCTCCTGACTTCACGTCAATGCTTGAACCAATTTTTGACAAGGAATCACCCCCTAAATTTTTTCGCAACTATTCATATACAGACAGTAGACACCCTGTATAAGTGTACCTAATGCAAAACGACGTAAATAACAATTTGAAATATGTCACTAGGTTAACATCCCATACGCAAAACAACGCGTCCGAAAACGACCACGAAAGCCCTTCTATTCGTAATCATTGGAGTGGGCGCAAATGAAGCCTCGGCCGCGGTCATCTGGGCTAGTCGTTAAAGCCCGCCTAAAAATACCCAAAAAGGTCCATTCCAGGCGTGTCTCCGCACGCCGGATCGGTTATATAAACGAGATTAAGTATTCAAATTTTCCGCCATTTCCCTCCGGTATTAAAATTTCCATGTCACTAATTTTGATTCAATAGCGTCTAACGATTAGGTCGCAGGGCTTCGGTTAGGGGCGGCGAGAATATTGAATCGTTATGAATGTGAGGGTCGGGGGATTATCGGCTTACTGTCTTGCGGAAACGTAATCAATCATTTTTTCACGTTTTTCTTTCGTTTTTTGTTGGCGGTGTCAGCTCGTGAACATGAAGTTCCGACGATCAGTTTTGTTTGTGAGGTTGTTTGTAACTTACAACCATATGGCTGTGATCGAGACAGGTTTGGAACAATTCGAAATCTGATTGGGATGATTAGTTTTATCGGTGTTATTTGAAGGGATTAATTGATGAATCGAAACAGTACTAGGTTTTAATTTGATCGGATCCGTCTCTTTGAGAATATATATTGTATATTGTTGTAGGGGGTGACGTTGAACTGCGACCTTGAGGTCTATTGTGCGTCATGAATTTCTTCGCGAAGTTCATCATGAAGAAATTCTCCGTGTAAAACATCAACTTGACGTGAAGTTATTTCACGAAGAACTTCATGAAGAACTTCTCAAAATTAGAACTTGTTCTATTTTATCAACAAGTTTCGCGTGAAGTCAACTGTTTCGTGCCATAAATTATCGTAGCTGTAAAACATAAATTGGTGGTCGTTGAGGTTGTTGTTTGAAAGTTCTAGTTGTGTTTTGAGGTAGAAAACGAGTCAAGTTCAAAATCGAGCCACAGCTGCGTTTGTTGACGTCTGGATATTTGCTAGTTTAGAAGTTTATAATTGGTATTACTATTATTTGACATTTATCGATTTCTCTTCATGAATTTCTTCGCCCATGTAAAACGCCACACTTCATGAAAAAATTCGTGAATAAATTCATGAAGAACTTCGCGAAGAAATTCATGAATTTCTTCACGGTGCAAAAGTAACTTTCAAGGAGGATACGTCTTCGCTTCTACAGATTTCTTGCCCAAAGCATTCCTTGCGTTCGTTTTGAGATGTCTTGGCATTCCGTAATCAGGTGATCAGGAGTTTCATTCTCCTTCCAACAGAATTTGCACTCGTCAGTTTCTGCTAGCCCTAAACACATCATATGCTTCCTAAGGGCACAGTGTCCTGTGAGGAAACCAGTGAGAAGATGAAGCATGTTCTTACTGAGGTCCATATATTTCTTGGATCTGACAGTGTCAAAGTTCCGGAGGAACTTTTTGGAGTGCTAAATTCCTGGGAGAGATCTCCAGAAAATACCTCTTTCAGTTTGTTCTCTCATCCAAAATTCACTTTTGTAGGTGTATTTACCAACCCCATGGTAGGGTTCTGGGCCAATGAAAGGGGTTTGTGCTCCTTTATTGACCAGTGTGTTGGCCTCCTCATTTCCTTTAGTTCTCGCGTGACCAGAAACCCAGACCATGAAGACCCTGTTGTTCTTGCCTATTTCATTAAGTTTTCTTCGGCACTCCCATATTAGCTTGGATTCGATAACATGGGAGCTCAGAGCTTTAATAGCAGCTTGACTGTCAGAGTAGGTTGCTATATCCAATCAGTGATAGTTTCTTTCGGTTCATTTCCATGCATCTTTCTATTGCAAGTACTTCTGCCTGAAAGACCCTCGGATAGGAGCCTAACGATAGAGAGCATTTGGTGCATATCCCATATACTCCAACGCCAGCTCCTGTAGGCGTTTATGAACAGTCTGTGTAGCATTTAATGGCATTTTTTTTTAAGAACTTGTGTGGTGGATTCCCTGTCCCGGTCTTTTTCCCTACTAAGCATCGTAGTGAAGTTCTTTTCGATACTTACTTTCTTAATCATTTCGTCACTAGAAAGATTGGATGATGAAATATATCTGGTTAGAGAGCACCAGGCTTTCTGATTTTTAATACTCTCATTACCTGTTCCTTTCCTTGATATTCCGAGAATGGCTTCATGGGCCATTTTGTCTTTCACTAGATGAAGTGGTGTGAGATTTATGATAATCTCAAGTGCCCTGGTAGAACAGGTTCCCATAGCTTCAGTGATACACACACAGGTCAGCCTTTGTACTTTGTCGATGGTTTTCCTCGTGCTATTCTGGCTTATTTTTTTAACCCAGACTACTACCCCATACGTGATTATGGGTCTCACAATCATCACGTTCATTCATCACAGCATCTTAGGGTTGCAGCCCCAAGTTTGAAAATATTTGGAAAATAAAAATCGGCTTGAAAGCTTGCGCGGAATTTAATTTTCTAGTGTTACGATTCTCACAATTCTGCAAAAATTCGCGCGTCAGCACTCTACAACTAAATACTAAGTTTCAATTCAATCGGAGGTGTATTTTTTGAGTTATCGAGGAAATAACAACAAAGTTTCAGAACAATTTGGCCGATTATGCCCATTCATGCTCTTAACTCGGATTCGCAACATACCCTAAAAATTGCTAGCTTTTTCCATTACAAAGTTAACAGACCATTGACCTGACAGATTTAAATTTGACCACGCATTCTTCATAAGTGAATCGAACGTTATTGTTCGAGACCATTTTCGGCAAAAAAATTGAAAATTATGGATATTTGGGCAAAGTGTTATTCTGAATAATTGCCTACGATATCCGTTAAGGAATCGTCGAAAATTCTAATTTGAGAAATTTTGCAATAATTGACCGTAATTTAAAAAATGGGTTCAAGCCCTGTGGACAGGAGCTTTCTGGCGCTCTAGTTCAAACAGACAAATTATATCTGGTATTGGTTTCTCAGAGTTGGGAATTATATCAATGTATTCATATGATAGAACTGCATCATAAAGGAAATTCAATTCAAATAATAGTTTATTTATCAAGATTAAATGAGCAATCATGAGAATGAGAACTGCACCACATTTTCAATTTTTTTTTTGACACTTTGCGTTAATCTGGTCAATACAAAACTTCAAATGCGTATAAAGGTCATGATTCTACAATTTGGTGCTAAATTTCAGATAGATCGAGTGATCGGTTTCGGAAATATTCATAAAAAATATTTTTACTAAAATCGGCCATAACTCCGAAACCCCTTGATGGTTTTCGCCCATTAACGAACTTGTCCGAGATATTTACGCTCCAAAACCACCTTGCAATTTTCAATCCGCTAACTCCTTTCGTTCGAGAGTTATCGTGCCTACGGCCGGTCGGCCGGCCGGACAGAATCGATTTCGCACTCGGATTCTTGATCAGTGAGTCGAACCAAATCATTTGAGACCATTTTCAGCCAAAAATTCCAAAATTACAGACACTTGGGCAAATTGATAAGCACTCTGTTCCGAGGAACTAGAGCGCCAAAAAAACAAGTTTCGTATGACAATTGCCCAAAACAGGTTTGAAGTACCTACAAATAGTAGGTATTCCATAAAACATGTATAAAAGAAGATAAGTAATAATAAATTACCTTGTAATCGATCAAAAATTTCCTGATCTACGTTCACAAAATTTTCCCCTCTCTCGAACTACAGAATTATGCTTTCAATATTTACGTAATATTTTCAAACATTTTCGGGTGAGGTCCCCGTTGCATCGCTAAAATACGAGTATTTCAACCCCAATATTCTTGAAGTTACAATATTCCCTTCTGTCAAGTTGACTTTATGACAATTCATACATAGAATATACATAGAATAATTATATCAATCTGTGAAATACGATTTACATTGAAATTTTGAAAAATCATATCTCCGAAAGTATTAGCTTGTTAGAGTTAAAAATGATATGAATGGATTCTTATGATAAAACTGCTTATTAAAAAAAAATTAATTTGGAATTTGTTTTGTAAAAAAAAATTTTTTTTTTATTACTTCGAAACCTTCTGTCCGATTTTGCCCAGTAACGAACTTAGCCGAGATATTTATCCCCCAAACCTACTCTGAAAATTTCAACTCTCTAGCTCGTTCCGTTCGAGAGTTATCGTGCCTACGGCCGGACGGCCGGCCGGCCGGACCGGCCGGACGGAATGAATTTCGACCACGGATTCTTGATCAGTGAGTCGAACCAAATCGTTTAAGACCATTTTCATCGAAATATTCGAAAATTACAGACATTTGGGCAAATTGATAAGCACTCAGTTCCGAGGAACTAGAGCGCCTAAAATGTGGAAAAGCCCTGTGGACAGGAGCTTTGGAGCTCTTGATCAATCTTTGACAAATCATATCTCCAAAAGTGGTTTCTCAGAATTGGGAATTATATCAATGGATTCTTATAATACAACTGCATCATAAAATAAAATAAATTGAACAAGAATCCATCGATATCGATAGCTATCCATGAAATGTCATAGAACATGTAAGTTATGATAATTTAACAATTGGCATCGATTGTAAACTATGGGTGAATTTATTAACGGAGATTTTATTGAGAAATCATTCAAATGGAAGGCAAAAATTATACAAATGAAGTTTGTGAATTTAGAGTTGTATATCTGGCCTGTTCATTAGGTCTCTATAGTAAAGAATATCGAAACACACATTCCTGATAGAAAAACATTCAACATAGTAGCAATAAAGCTCCGCACGGCCACCTATGTCTGTGGCCCCGGAAAAAAAAGCAACTTTTTGCGACGTCCCAGGACGAATGGGAGTTTGCGGGTCGCAACAATTGGAAAATTTACCGCAAAAACACGACGAAGGTCCCTGAAATAATTCTGGAACGGTTTCCGTCCACTCCGCCATTCAGACAAACTTTTAATCAACCCGAACTTCATTCGTGTAGCTTCTTGTCACGTCACCCGATAAATCTTCCATTTCATCATCCACATCGGTCCATTTCGCTACGTATTTCGCAAGAATCCATCCATATGGCGCTGGGAATTTATTTGAGCAACGAAATTTATTAAACCACATCAGACTATTCGGCTCTTCGAAAATCCTTTGCTACCCCCAGGCTCTATTCATACGTGGGGGCGTACGAGTAATACATACATTGTGTTCCGTGACGTGCAATTTTATGCGGATGAAAAATTATATCAATATCGGTCCACGAAGACCCATTAAATGATTACGTCAGCCATGCAGAATTCGAAAATTTGGAGTAATACGTTGCATAGTGGTTAGGACGGGGTGAAATTAGCTTAACAGTAATAATTCATAACGAAAGCTTATCGACCTACGGTCAGCTCGAGCGTAACAATGTGCCTACGTCAATTTTGAAATATCCGAAACTATATTATGCTTGCTGATATTTTCATTGGATACTGAATTTTCCATTCCTCAGGTTCCGAAGTTTATGCACCGATACATATTAAAGTTCCAATTTCAGCACTCAGAATTTCAGTTTCTATTGAGTATAAATGTCGTTTGAATAAGAGCCCATTATTTAAAAATTCAGTAGCAATAAATAGCTTTTGCGAGCATATTCCATTTTCTACTCACGCCTCATACAAAGTCGATCGAACTGAAAACCAGAACTCGATTGTAAAATGGTGGCTAGGGCTTCACACGAGACGGGAGTAGGCGAGAGTATAAAAAATCTCGTCTCGCTCTCGCTAATTCCAAAAAAAATAAGTCTCGTTCTCGTCTCGTTATCAGTTGTCTCGTCTCGTCTCGCTTAATTCTGAATAACGATAATAAATATTCTAATATATTAACGAAATGGTATACAATAATGAATAATTTTCTAAAGCTATATTTATTACGCTCTTATACAAAAATATAATAATAATAATAATAATAATTTATTCCTTTCATAAAACAATGGTACAATTAAAATGCAATGCAAACTCTGTAAAATTAAGTCCAACAAATTGGAATAAATAAGGATCCCACAGAAGCTTTAGAAACTATCACTTGTACGTGTCCATCCGAATGTTTACTCCCTTGTGTTAATCTGACTTACAACAATAAACAATTTTTTGATAAATTATACTTGTGTAGATTACATTACATGTACAAATATTACAACTATCAAAACATATATATGTTTTTTTTTAATTTATTTATTCCTTTATTTATTTATTTTTTTTATTATATTTTTTTTTTTTTTCCCTCTACTTCACTGCAATTCCTGCGCCCACTTCCCACAATCTCATACACGTTTCTGTCTCACTGTTATTGGATTTGATTCACGAGGTCATGAAAAAATTTTCTCCCCGATCCCGTGATCCAAGATTTCATCCTCTTCTTGAACAATGTTAAACTATTTATTTTCCTTATTTCTAGAGGTAATACACCATATATTCTTGGCGATAGATACTCACATTGTCGTTGACCTATGGTTTCATAACAACGAGGTACAAAAAATAAATTATCCTTGTTCCTTGTGCTGTAGCAATGTGAGACTGGTATGGACGTAATCTTATGCCTTTTAGTGCACAAAAACACTGATAATTTCAACTTTTAAATTACTCGATGACCAAGAATTCAGCATATATTCTTCAAACTCAGCTTTCCAATATTCCGAAAGTTTGCTTGATGTTTTAGATAGGCTATCGATGTCTATACATTTTTTAATAGAATTGAACAATTTTGTATAGTTTTCAAAGAATACCTTCCCGGTGGGTAGATCATTGAGGATGAGGGTTTTTCAAAGCTTTGGGATTTAGGGGCAATAAAAGTTGTCCGTTAAGTATTGAATTCATAATGGAATCCGTTTTTATGGTTGTGAATTCTATTTTTTCTTGAAAAATTTTCTCAATTATCACAAGGTCATATCGAATTAATAATCTTCTAAAAAATCGTGTATTTCTAGAACGATCGATGCATAATATAAACAAAATATATTGGTAATTATAGTAGAAACTCTTCATATTCAATTGTTTTCTGTGGGTGTTGAAAAAAGTCGTATATAAATCTTGCAAAAAATTAAACAAGACCAAAAACGAGACTCTCGTGTTGCGCTGTATGTGGTCTCGGTATCGCCTATAATATTTTTAAAAACGTCTCGTCTCGCTTTTAAGAGACGAGAACGAGACGAGACGAGAAAAATCTCGCTCTCGCGTGAAGCCCTAATGGGGGCTCGAAATTATGCGCGGAATTTGAGCGCATAATGACGGATAGTTTCTGAAACGTGATTTTTTTTACGAAAAGTGGGTAAGCCGTGTGGACAGGAGCTTTGGCGATCTTGTTCAAACTTTGACAAATCATATCTCCGAAAGTATTGGTTTCTCAGAGTTGACAATGATATCAAAGGATTTTTATGATAGAACTGCACCATAAAAGAAATTAAATTAAAATAGTTTATTTATCAAGATTAAATGAGCAATCTGCAATGATTTAATCTCGTGGAATGGGTTGTTGCAACTTACACCCGGTGCATAGTTTTCACAACTCAAAATACTTAAGGAAAGTATCCTCCAAATGTCTAGAGCAAGGCTGGAGACAATCATAGCAGATTGCCTATTTATTCCTGATATTTGCATTGATATAGGCTGACGAACCAATTATTGTTATAGTTCATTTCATTTGTTAGAAAGATAAAATATGTATTTTATATTTTGAAAACTTATCTCATTATAAGACAAAATATATTAATAAAATACAATCCTCTTTTCATAATTTAATAGTTCATACCACATTCATTCTGTAGTATGAATCTTAAGTCAAGAAAAAATATTTGATACATTTTATACATTCAGATCAATATTTTAGCATTTCGCTAGCAACATTATGAAAATACTGTATATAGGAACATTTCTCACTACTCGAGGTGGGGTAATATTAACTTCGGTGGTCAACTAATAATAATTCCTTTTGATGATTCCATTATGTTCTCCTTTTCTATTGCCTTCATAAACTCCATCATTAAAATGATCCAATTCTAAATCTTCTGAAACATCTTCCCCAATATTTATACATAACTTATTCAATATGCAACAAGTGAATATTATTTTTGGTATCAAATCAGTCTTGTATTTATTTACAAATTCAAGATTCGGAACCTTGTTTTCCAACACAAAATATTTTCAAAGTACGAATTATAAACCGATAAATAAATTGAAATAAAAAAATTAACTTATCCGAGATATTCATTCCTCAAATCTACTCTGAAAATTATACGTATTATATAAATAGAAACTTCCGGTTTTGTTTTCACTGGAGATATTCTGAACCCAATTTTTATTAACTTACCAAAGTATATATTTCCATCATCATATGGATTATCCAAAGACATTTAGGGTAGGGGTATAGCACTCAAAAATTCTAATATCCTATAATTGGCATTCAATCATACTTATGATGATCATACTAATGATTTCTAGAACAGAAATAAATTCGATATGTCTCTCATAGGTAGATGAGATGACATGTATGAACAGTGAACAAATATAGAACACAGATAGAATTTCCATTCTGTGAAAACATAGAAGTAGGATGTAATATTGAAATTCTGAAAAATCATATCTCCGAAAGTGTTATCTCATTAGAGTTTGAAATAATATCAATGGATTATTATGGTGAAACTGCATCTTGAAAGGAATTGAATTTGAAAAATGTAATATAGAATTTTTTTTCGTTACCACGAAACCGGAAGGCCGATTTTGCCCAATAACGAACATTACAGACATTTGGGCAAATTGATAAGCACTCTGATCCGAGGAACAAGAGCGCCAAAAACCCATTTTTATTGTTCTTTTAGTAATAAGATATTTGCAAAATATCGTAAAAAAGATGTTTTGGCATTTTACAAATATTTAACAAGTTTTAACTGGATCGGATTTGTATATTTTCATTTATTGAACAAGTAGCAATAAATTTTAAGATTTAAGAGTCTAAAACCGTTCGGTAATTTTACCCATTAACGAACTTAAATATCCCATTCGGATGCGCAAACCTGTCCTGCAAATTGCAAGTCACTATTTTTTTCCGTTCCAAAGTAATCTTGGCAGCGGCCACCCATCCAGCCACTGAACTCACCCAAGGCTGCTCGAATCTCCAACAATATAGATCTGATCTTGATCGAATTTGTAACCTAGCTGTAGATTTATAGATCAGTGCTGAAGCCTCTGAATATAATAAAAAGTGAAAAAAGATAATAGTAGGATGAACAACTTTGTTTTTTCACGAAATTTGGTGAAAACTTACCTCTTTATGTTCCTACACACTGCATTTTTTTTATTCAAAATATTTATTTTTTCACCTTAGTCGGACTTAATATCCAAAAGTAGCCTAATATTCAATCTGCTTTTTTAGAGAAGTCGGTGGGCTTTTTGTTCACTGAAATCTCTACTTTCTGATGGTGTAAGAAAATATACATTACTATGGTAAATTTTCTCAGAAAATATTTAATTAAGTTAATAAAGTTAATATGTAAGAAGATATGTGAGAAAGTTGTAGAATCTTCTCTCAATTATATGCGTGGATGCCTATTTATTGCTATTTTTAGGTAACTTATATACCAGAGTGACCTACGGAAAATTTTAGCCCATAGAAAGTTATTTCATAGGGGAAGGGGCAAGGAGGGTCTGGGTCTTACTGCCTGTTATTTCGTATCATTTTCTGTGAAAATTTACAACAGTAATACATATTATTATTGCATCATCAGAAAGTAGAGATTCCAACGAACAAAGGCCCCACCGACTTTTTAAAAAAAGCAGATATTTCGACGTGAGAATTTTTGATTGAATAGAAGGCTGCTTTTTCTATATTAAGTCAAAATAAGGTGAAGAAATAATTATTTTAAATAAAATAAATTACAGGGTATTTGGGACATAAAAATGTAATCTTTCACCTAATTTCGTGAGTAATAAAATTTTTTTGTAAAAGATGAAAAACCAATAACTTGGTCAATTCAATTTTTCACATAAATTTTGAGGTAATGTGAAAAAAGTTTAAATACAAAAGGTGTAGATCTTTTCATTACCTACAATTTTACACTCCAACTTTTTTGCATAGGACTTGTAGTTTTGTCGTAAATAGAGATAAATCGTTTCTTACCCTTAAAAACTCACCCCTTTCACTTTCCGACCTTAGATCGCCCGTTAATTATTTTTCCTATAATTTTTATTATATTCTCTTTCTTTTCCAATGTGTTTTATCCTACTATTATTTCTTTTCATTTTTTACCATTTTCAAAGGTGATTTTAACGACTGTCATTTTGATTCTGATTAACTTGAAAAGGTATAGTTTAAAATTTATTTAATTTATTAGTTAATTCTAAAGCTCAAATGCAAATACAACTGAATGAATACAAGGAAACTCAATTCATGTTCTTACCACAACGGAAAGATTTATTTAACACCCGACATGAAGAATTCGTCCCATCAAAAAGGACACCTTAATGGGCGAGTGCGAGAACGTAAAGTCTTTCTCCCTCTGAGGGGACAATAATTCCTCGTCGCGAAACGCCCGGAGCATAACAAATTGATTACGGAGAGATAAGTGGGGAAAAGTTTTCCGGCATAATTTTCGGCCTGGACCATAAGGCGTCTCGCTGAAAATAGCAGGATTGATTGCGGAACGATAAAAATTCTTATGCCCTCCGCCACCGGGCGATTACAGCCGCCCGGAGTTCCTCTTCCACACGGATCATTACCCAATAATGAAACGTGCTGAAGTTTCCGGTTTTCCTCATCCCGCTCATATGGATAACTACGGGGAGACATTTGATTATCGAGATGACGGCGGTATTCGCTGACGACACTCGAGGAACGATAGTTTTCGGCAAGGAAAAGCCAGGTGGGCGTAGAGACGATGAAAGAGTTTATAATCGAATTGGAGACCGGCGAAGTGGAGATCGATGGAAATTGGTGGGACGGTTTTTCATAGAGAATGCAGTGGCTTGGGAAATAGGTGTAATATGGTTTCGAAATGCTAGTAGAGATTATTATTATCCTGGTGATCAACGTTCGCCCTTGAAAATCAGAAAAACAACATTATATTACATATTATGTAGAACAGTGTGATATTTCACCTTAAATTCAATCCTTGTGAAGTTGGCTTCATGAAAAGACTATGTGTCCAGGTAGCAGGGTGCTATAACTTTATTAAATGGTTTCTTTCTGGCTTTTCTCTCCTAAAAGTGTGAAAAATATCTATAAAATAAAAATATTATTATTTGGTGAATTGATGTTGCATTAGAAACACAAGATATTTACCAGAAGCAATGTATAAAACAATGTTGCCTAACAAACAATAACGAAAGAACATAAATGATAAAACGGATATTTCCTAACATTTCGGAGACTAGATCAGAATTTTTTACACTATCTGGAAGAAAAGATTCCAACAAACAAAAAGCCCACCGACTTTTTTAAGAAGGCAAATATTTTGACTGGAGAATAAGCTGAAACAATTGATATTTTAAATCAAAGGAATTGCGGTGTTCTTGGGACATAAAGACGTAAGTTTCAAGCAAATGTCGTGACAACAAAAATTATTTGCAAAAGATAAAAATAAAAAACCAAAAACTTGGATATTTGAATTTTTAAAATAAATTATGAGGTTATGTAAAAAATGGGTTAAAGCCCCGTGGACAGGAGCTGTCTGGCGCTCTTGTTCAAACAGACAAATTATATCTCCGAAAGTATTGGTTTCTCAGAGTTGGGAATTATATCAATGTATTCATATGATAGAACTGCATCATAAAGAAAATTCAATTCAAATAATAGTTTATTTATCAAGATTAAATGAGCAATCTGAGAATGAGAATCATGGAAGAAATCAAATTAAATCTGGCCAATTTTGCCCAATAACGAACTTAACCAGGATATTCATCTCCCTAACCTACTCTGAAAATTTCAACTACCTAGCTCATTCCATCCGAGAGTTATTGTAGAAAAACTTTTTTTAAATTTTCACAATTTTTTTTAGACACTTTGCGGTAACCTGGTCAATACAAAACTTCACATGCGTATAAAGGTTGTGATTCTACAATTTGATGTTAAATTTCATATAGATCCAGTAATCGATTTCGGAAATATTCAAAAAAATGTTTTGACTAAAATCGGCCATAACTCCGAAACCGCTTGAAGGATTTTGCCCATTAACCAACTCGATATATTTACGCTCCAAACCCACCTTGCAATGTTCAATCCTCTAACTCCTTTCGTTCGAGAGTTATCGTGCCTACGGCCGGCCGGCCGGCTGGGCCGAATCGATTTCGACCTCGGATTCTTGATCAGTGAGTCGAACATAATCGTTTGAGACCATTTTCAGCCAAAAATTCGAAAATTACAGACATTTGGGCAAATTGATAAGCACTCTGTTCCGAGGAACTAGAGCGCCAAAAAACAAGTTTCGTATGACAATTGCCCAAAACAGGTTTAGAGTACCTACAAATAGTAGATATTCCATAAAACATGTATGAAAGAAGAGAAGTAATAATGAAAAATTACCTTGTTATCGATCAAAAATTTCCTGATATACGTTCACCAAATTTTCTCCTCTCTTGAACTACAGAATTATGCTTTCAATATTCACGTAATAGTTTCAAGCATTTTTGGGTGAGGTCCCCGTTGCATCGCTAAAAAGAGTATATCAACACCAACATAATATTTTTGAAGTTATAATATTCCCTTCCGTTAGTCCCGTCCTTAAGCGAGAGAACTGAGCATTCTATGTATGGATGAAAAGCAGTATCACTTCTCTCAGATCACTTACTTCATATTCCGTTCCGAAATGTAAGACTTCTCTGAGAAAAACTAATTTCGGAGCAAAGAACTGAGATTTTTCTCACTTGGCTTACATTTCGGAATACACTTTATTAATTATTAATTCATACATAGGATAATTATTTCGTTCTGTGAAAACGTAGAAATACGATTTATTATTGAAATTTCAAAATGAAATCAAAATCAAAATGAAAAATCATATCTCCGAAAGTATTAGCTTGTTAGAGTTAAAAATGATATCATTGGATTTTTATGGCAAAACTGCTTATTGAAAAAAATTATATTTGGAATTTGTTGTGTAAAAAAAAATATTTTTTTTGTTACTCCGAAACCATCTGTCCGATTTTGCCCAATAACGAACTTAGCCAAGATATTTATCTCCCAAACCTACTCTGAAAATTTTAACTGTCTAGCTCATTCCGTTCGAGAGTTATCGTGCCTACGGCCGGCCGGCCGGACAGAATGAATTTTGACCACGACCATTTTTCGATAATTGCATTCTTGTCATGAGAAGTTATATATATATAAGGGAAATTTTTGATTATAGGCCGGTCCATACGTGACGTTTTGCACAACCTTTTGCCTGCACAGTTCAACACGTTGCAGGTAAAACATTGCGTGTAAATAGGAAAATTGCGCAGTTTTGAAAACGGTGCGGAGACGATGCAGTTGCAGCGATAACTGCACAGAACATAAAATATAAAAAGTGCTACCTGCCTTGTAAACTGTGCGCAACAGTAGTGACATTTACATACCATAGATTAGAGAGAGATGGGGCGAAAAAGGTGGGGATATTCCATTATGGTTCTAGGGGGTGTCCGCTTGTTGAAGTATATGTCACACTAAAATGACATATACAAGCGGACACCCCCTAGAACCATAATGGAATATCCCCACCTTTTTTTCAGGTTTTTGTATTGGAAATTTAAAATGATTCGAAAGGAAAGATGCTTCAAAATGAAACAAAGCCTTATAAACAATAATTTCTTCAATAACATCATTTTTACAAATATGTATACATCTATTATAGAATTAAACAAGTAAATGATATTTGTTGAATTTTTCGAATGTGAATATAATTTAGTTAGCAGTTTTCTAAAACAAATAAGTTCAATTTGCTTCTGGAGCAAGGTTTCTCAAACTTTTGGCCCTACGAAACCCTTTTCAAGTTTCCAGGTGACAGCGAACCGCTTAACTAGCACATGGTAGTGAGCCCATGCCACCATGTTTATCACATGTGCCTCCTAGTCATCAAGCCACCTTTACTTGAATCTTATTGCGGACCCCCTACAGTCGAATGGCGAACCACTAGGGGTTCACGTACCTACCCCACTTTGAGAAACCCTGATCTAGACAAACTAAAAACCATGGCACAATTCAATGATACAAACAAAATTCATCACCAACCATAGGTCTTTTTGGAATTTGCTGAGTTATTACAAGTTCTAAGGGGTATAACTACCAAATTCCAGTACAAATATCTAAATAAAATGTCAAAATAACACTTGTATATAGAGTTAGGGATAAATCATTCGTGGGTCAACACTCATTCACAACGGTCTTTCAGTTTCATTATGATCAGAATTTTCACTTCACCAATTCACAATACCACTGATTCATCTAGGAAAGAGGTGAAACTACCACCAGTCACAATTGACAGTCAAAATCTGAAAGAATCCATCAATCTAGGTGTTGACGGTCACCATCACTATTTTCTGAAAAACGAAACAAGAATTTTTACATATTAAGTGATAGAAGATGCATATTGGAATATATTTTAAACATAAATATTCGTGATCAAGTTGTGAGGACAGATTTAAATGGGTTGGTTTTATCAGAATTAAGTTAATAAGGTATATCCCTTGTCGTTCCCAAAAAAATGCTTCTCAGCAAAATATTAACGTTAATTACACTATAACTAATTGCTCAGTTAAAAGACTACTACTATAATAATAAAATATTCAACAGTTAATACAATCATAGTGTTCAGTGAGTGCATTTATTAGGTACAAATGTCTGAAACCAGGTACATTCAGGCAGTCAGTCAGCGAAAATTAGAAATATTTTTGCTAGGACTTATTTTACAAATATCATTCCAAATTTTCAAGATGGAAGGGTCTTTAGGGAAACGAAAAAAACTTCTGTTTCTGCAAACAAGTGATGAATGACTGATATATGAATTTTGGCAAGAATACTTAACATCTCTCGCAACAATGAAGTAGCAGAACCTGAAGCCATTTTCTTAATTCAATATGATACTAAACACAATCAGATTTGCAGAATTGAACTTCGTATAAATATAAACTTATCAGATCTCACCAAGTGGCCATAATCTTTAACATCCCTGAAAAAAAGGCATCAAATTACCAACAAATCACCTGTAAAACTATTAAATCATATTGTCAACATAATCTGAATTCTGAAAGAAAAGTTTTCATTGCATTCTATATAGAACACCTAAAAGGAGTTGAAATATTATATCTTCAACATCACCTGAAACGGAAACTTTTTCATTGAATTACGAAAAATACAAACTTATCGTCACACGGGTAATATATTAACACTAGTATAACAATTATTATTGCTATTTGCCACAAACTATTAGAAACATCACGAGTATATTTTCCAGTTTCAGTCTTGTCCACAGATGTCTTGTCAAATTTACGAAGTCCTGACACTCATGTCATTGTCATTCATCCATTTGAACATATCTACGACAAGCGAACAAAAAAGGTGGGGACGTATGTCCTTGTGTCCACTTTTTCTACTCTAGCTTCACCCCCCTGGATAACTGAGCTAGAGAGCATAGATATCCGTGAACTGTACGGATTTGTCGCTACAAGTAGACGGTAACTATGATAACTCCATGACGATTCACTAGAACTGTGCGAAATGAACAGATATCTTTGCGTCATGTAGACGCTCTGAAGATTGCTACGTTTTCATTACGTCTTAAGACTGCGCAGGCAAAAGGTTGTGCAAAACGTAGCGTATGGACCGGCCTTTATGTTGACATGATTGGGGGAAATTGTTTCATATGACAAAATTTGAATGGTTGTTGGAACTCTCAAAACATTATCATTGTTATACATTTTTCTATGGCTACCCCTGATCCAATAAAAATAATGATGAATAACTCTTCGATATTTCCACTTAAATTCAAATACTATACCACTGATTTCCTCCTAACCCACGGTACAACTTTCTTTTAATTTGTATACCGTGCCGCCCACCTCTTTTGTAACCGTCGTTTCAAAGGGAGTTAGCACTTTTTATATATTAGTGTCATTAGTGTTGCGAGCATGAATGAACAACTTGGAGGTAATTTATCTTTTTATAAATATTCCGCATGTTACGGTGGAGTATTATGAGAATGTTTAAGTATATGGTCATTTATCATTATTCATCGCTAATTCGTATCATTATGTTGGCTCCAGGAATAAATATGAACCTTACAGTTCACTACATCACCTTATATTGTAATTTTTTATGAATGTATCCGTGTAATAATGCCTTTCTAATAATAGCTCTAGAATAAAAGTAGAAACATGAGAAAGTATATTCGATTAACAAGCAATATAGAGCTAATTTTTGAAAATGGGTTTGTCAATATGAATGCGAATAATTCGGTTGTAGAGAGTCTTCATAAATGATTGTAACATCGAAGTTGGTTCTGAAATCCTCTCATTTTTCCGCTTCATATGCCTGCTGAACAGATTTGTAATTCCAGCCAAAGAATTCATCACATAGAATATACCCAAGTTCTGTGGAATTCCTGTAGGCATAACCTAACTTTCTCCTTTGTTTATAATGATGAGTTCCCAAGTGATTGTCTCTGGGAGATTACGTTTTCTCCTGTCCCAGTTTGGACCAAACATTTTCATTAGACAAAAAAAAATTGATTTAATAGTTGATATAGTTTGCATTGAGTTTATACAAAGTGGAATTTTCAAATAAATGAACTTTTGGATTTAAGTTTTTTTTACAAGTGATATTGGGTACGTATCATGCATAATTACTGAGTCTAAATCCTTCTCTGGGTTTACAACAGACCTTGTGAAGACCAGAGTAGGGTAATTTGATTGAAAGAATGAGAAATGAAACTGGAATTTTACTCCGTTTTAACGAGTTTTCTTCCAGAAAATATCAAGCTGATGGAATCGAGAGTGAATTATTCATTACTTGGGATTCCATTCCTATTCTCCTAAGCCATTTTCAAGAGATATAATATTAGCTATTGAACAGATATGGATAATCTGTTCCTTTTTGTTTGAATGGAAGAATTTTTGAAATCCTATTCAGAATTTTTGGGAAGTGTAAGTGCTGATAACTGAATGCATACTGTTGAACTAATTTTAATGTTCGAATGCAGGTAATAAATCAATACAAATGGATAGAATACAGGGTCTTTCACGAGGAACCTCACCCATATTTATACGGGAAACTACTGAACGTATTTTCATGAAATTCAGCACTTATAAGTATTTCACGATGCTGATGAAATCTAAAATATTTTCAAGGCATGAGCACCTCCGGTTTTTCCGAAAATGACGTCAACTTCCGTTTTTCAAATTAGAACACCATTTTTTTATTCCAGAAATAGATTCCTTAGAGAATTTCAAGTTATTTTGATGTAACATTTTTCAGTATTGGTTGGAAAATTCTCTCTGAGCGGGAAAATTCGAAAAAAAAATCGAAAATAGAGCTCCGCTGAAACAAGAATAACTTCGAGGTTTTTGGATGGAAAATTTTCATTTTTGGGATTTTTCAAGATGTAAGATTGATGTATCCACTTTAAAAATCGAAATCGCGATTCATGATACAGGGGGTGAAAAAATCGCTTTCAAAGTTAGGGATGACAAAATCGTGAAAAATCAATTTTTTCAAATTAGAACCCAATTTTTTTATGGCAGATATTGAATCTACGTTAAAAAATAATGTGAGTGTATGCATCACACACATGCCCCAAAATGGATATTTTCTGAGTTATTCACAAAAAACTATTTTTCGTCTTGAATTTTCAGCTATTTCTTTTCCCTTCACGCCAAAAAGATGAAATTTTCAGGAACTGTTATTTGAACCATGCTGTAGATTTTTCACCCCTTTTTGAAACCGACTTCAAGTTACTATTAGGAGAACCATGGCAAACTCTCGCAGTTATAACTAGAGAAGATGCCCAAAGTTTTGACCGTTAATTTCTAGACATATTTATACGTCTCAGGAATGCTTCGGGCGTTGCTCTTCTTATTTCATCGGGAGGAAGATATCTGCAAAAGTGTTTAAAAACCAAATTGAGTTTCAAAACTATGAATCTAAAAATCTAAACAAACCTGAACGCATTTCTGACTCGTTTTATGCAGTCCTCTTTATCAGTCAGGGGAGTTGAGTAGACAATATTTTTTATCCTACCCCAAACATAATAGTCTAAAGGAGTTAAATCGGGAGAACGTGGTGGCCAAAGATGTGGACCATTGTTCGCCAACCATCGATCTTCAAATAGCCTGTAGAGGATATTTGACACATTGAGTGAATTGTGTGGAGGCGCGCCATCTTGTTGATACCATAAGTCATTATGGTTCTGTACTAGCGGCTCAATTATTTGAGTCAATATGTCAGAATATCTATCTCCTAAGGGAGAACATTCTTTAAATAATGCAAACATGTGTAGTGTTCTATCTTACCAGTTAAAGTCCCATCATAAATGTGAACATCGAGAATTGCATTATTTTTGATGGCGCAAAAAATATTGGAACTCCAGGTCTCTTGAAAGTTCCATTGTCTGAAGTAGTGGTTGTTCTCTTCATCCCAATAATGACTGTTATGCCTATTGAAAGAACCATTCTTTGTGAATTTAGATTCATCTGTCCAAATTATACAGTCCAAAAAGTTTTCATTCTCTTGAAATCTAATCATCATAGCTTCGCAAAACTCTGTTCTCCAGTTTCCTTCAAATGCTGTACCATATTAAATTTATATGGGTGCATTTTATGTTTTTTTAATATTCTCCAATCACTCGATTGAGATAATCCCAGATCAATCTCGCCATCTTTGAGAGAATTTTGAGGATTCACACGAAAAAATGCAAGAACTGTAATTTCGTTGTTCTCATCTTCTATTACACTTTTTTCTGTGTGTATAGTTTTCTTAACGAAAGATCCGACATTTCTCAAGTTTGTCATGGTTCTGTTAATGGTATCTCTCGTTGGTCTGGGTCGGTCAGGAAACCTCTCAATGAACAGTCGAATCGTTCTATCTACAACTTTATTACATTGTCCATGAAGTAGAATGAGATTTAAATAATCTTCATTGGTAAAATTAGGCATAGTGATCGATTTTATAACTTAATACGAATTATCACCAAATTAATAGTAAACACAAAATGCTACTGAATAAAGAGGAATTTGGCAGATGTAATTAATGATATCTATCATTAAAAAAAAAGAATGTAAAACATGGTAAGTTTTTGCATATGGTTCATAAGGAATTATTTATTTATCACTGGAGAGAAAACCGATGGCCGATTAGTTGAAATAAAGAGGTTTCCGATACAAATTCGAATCAAAATTCGCCATCTATTTAGGAACAACCTGTAACTGTTTTCTCTTGCATATTAGGGTGGTAAAATCTAAAACATGGTGTAAGTAACAGTTCCTGAAAATTTCATCTTTTGGCGTGAAGGGAAAAGAAATAGCTGAAAATTCAAGACGAAAAACAGTTTTTTGTGAATAACTCAGAAAATATCCACTTTAGGGCAAGGGTGTGATGCATACACTCACATAATTTTTTATTGTAGATTCAATATCTGCCATAAAAAAACGGGGTTCTAATTTGAAAAAATTGATTTTTCACGATTTTGTCATCCCTAACTTTGAAAGCGATTTTTTCACCCCCTGTATCATGAATCGCGATTTCGATTTTTAAAGTGGATACATCAAATTTACATCTTGAAAAATCCCAAAAATGAGAATTTTCCATCCAAAAACCTCGAAGTTATTCTTGTTTCAGCTGAGCTCTATTTCCGATTTTTTTTTCGAATTTTCCCGCTCAGAGAGAATTTTCCAACCAAAACTGAAAAATGTTACATCAAAATAACTTGAAATTTTCTAAGGAATCTATTTCTGCAATGAAAAAATGGTGTTCTAATTTGAAAAACGGAAGTTGACGTCATTTCCGGAAAAACCGGAGGTGCTCATGCCTTGAAAATATTTTAGATTTCATCAGCATCGTGAAGTAGTTATAAATATGGGTGAGGTTCCTCGTGAAAGACCCTGTACATTGAATAACTGTAAGATAACACCCAGTTTGGGAGTTGGGTCATTTGTGAGAATTTCAACAATAAATTCAAATCAAATTTTCAAAATGTGCTTCAATATTTTCAAGGCACATATAAATTCTTTTTCATTTGTTTGTCAAATATATTTTTTAACATTTGTGGGCCAATATTTGGATGGAGTCTTGATAAAACTATGGGGATTTTCAGGTGTCCAAATTCTGTAATTTTGTGAATTCACACAACCCGACAAGTGAATCGAAGCCTCATGACTTTAAAGAACCTAAGTCTTATAATCTGTCAACGTTAAGATTATTTAGAAACCAATGGCAGTATTCTAGACGACGTGGAATATCTGTTGGTAGGAGTTGCTGTACCATCGTTATTTTGTAAGGGTAAACATCCAGTTTTTTTATCAATACTTTGTGGCAAGTACTCAAGGGGATACCAGACTGTAATGATGATTTATTCAGGGACATTGAGGTTCAACTCGTATTCTCAGGTATTCAACAACTTCTTGAGAAACTTGAGGTTTTTCTGTCTATTTTTCCTTGCTAACGTTTCCGGTCTGCATCAATCTTTTATAACACCTCTGATGTGGGCTTTCAGAGAAGATTCTAGAATATGAACATCAGAATATTCCGCCAGATATTCATTTTTACAGGCCCCTTCAGAGTAAATCCATTCACCATTGACTAATGTACTATTGCGGTAATAGGTTCTAAATTGCATTGCAGATCTAAACAATATGGAAACTCAATTTTGAAAAGCATCTTAAGAATTGACAATAATTCTATATTGACTTTGGCTATCAGTTTAAAAAATCTATGATATAAACAGAACACAAGAAGTGACAAGCGGCAAATAAAAATCCAAAGCTGTCTGCGATGTTACTTAAATCTGTGCTTAATATTCTAACCCCGTATTCCACGCAAGTGGCCCTTGATGTGATAATTGATGAATACATGTAATCTTGTTAATTCTTCAATTTCAAATTGGCCTTTCTATTTGTTTCAGGCCGAAGTCACGACAAATCTTCCTACTTGTTCCGCTTGGGTGAGAAATCCTCGCAGGGTGTGAAAGCTTTTGCTGAAACTGGACGGTCCGATCTTTTGGAGGTTCAAAACCAAGGGCAGAATGGCGTTTTCGATGACTTTAACGCCCCATCGATAGCACAAGGAGTTGGTAGAACTGAAGCGAAGTTCTTTGTTGACGGTAATCATTCACTGGTAAGAGAAATTTCACTTGTTTTTGTAGCATCTAGGGGCAATGTGGGATAGCTGCCCACCTATTCGAAATGGACGATTAAAATAAAGATGAGAAGCATTCAATATTCGTATTCTATAGGGTTACTGAATGGTTCCTATCTGGGTTTTCTCTGAAAAATATCTATAAAACGAAAAAAATATATTTTGTAAATTGCTTCTGCTTTAGAAACACAAGAAAAATATCTGTCAGAAGTAATATACAGAGTAAGGCTGGAATGTCACTCTGAATTCATACGCTAAATTCATATTATTAATTCAGAAAGCACCGAATTGCATACTAATTCATTATTCTCCTCACACATTCTGGTTTTTTCAGAGTATTAATTTCTAGATTTTGCAAGCTTCCAGAATTCAGATTATGAATTTAAGAATATGAATTCAGATAATTATGAGACCGGCCTACAGGGTAAGTCATACTGAATATTGAAGGACGTTATTATTCAGGTCATTTCTGATTAATTCGATTCTATAATATGTTCTCCGAAATTTCACCGTTATTGAAATATTGAAATTTAATGATTTTTTCAAAATCCCTAATTGTTTGGCTTTTTTATCGATTTTTTTCTAGGATTATAGGTCCTAGGTAACGTTTTTATGATGTAGGTATGTAGTTAGAGGGGATGTCAATTAATAACAAGCCCTGTGGACAGGAGCTATTGGGCGCATGTTCATCTTCCTTGTGGCCCGTACTGACCAGTAAAGAAAAAAATACTGAGAGAGACCCAGGAAATTTGACACATTTTGTCTTATATCTCCAGAAATTGAAATCGTATAGAGCCAAAATTTTGCACAATGTTGCAAAATACTACAATTGACGTTAGTACAAGTTTTTGTTGCAATCTGATGAATAGTTCACGAAAAAAAAATATTTTTTTAAAAGTTACCAACATTTCGATCATAACAGAATTTTGCCAAAAGTTGCGCGTTTATATCCTCGAACTGACTACCAAGTTTCGATTCAACATCTTCTTTAGTTCCTGAAATATCAGGGAAATAACCTCAAAATTTTAAATGTCTATAACTCCTAAACCGTCCGGCCGATTTTGCCCGTTAACGAACTTAACCGTCGCATTTTGATCAGAAACCTACACTGAAAGTTTGAAGTCGATAGGACCTTCGGTGCTCCTGTTATCGTGCCTACGGCCGGAAGGCCGGCCGGCCGGACGGCACCCAAAAATCTGACACCGGATTCGTGATCAGGGAGTCCGAATTAGTCTATTAGCCAATTTTCAGCTCGAAATTCGAAAATTACAGACATTTGGACGAAATGATAGGACGATGTTCCCCTAGAACATGCGCCCAAAAATGATCAACAAAAACTGCACCTACTACTAACAGCTTGAAAAGACTGCTTAACAAAGATTAGAATTGAAGAATTTTCACTGAATGTTTTTAACTTTGAAGGGCTTTCCTTGACAAAATTTATGGATGTTATTCTGCAGATGGTTTTAGAAACTTCTTCGTCTCTTCAGCTGTTTGAAAAGGTATAAACTTGCTATTAAATAGGCAAAACATTGACCATCAAATTACAGTTAAGGAAGAGGTACATTTTTATTTTGAGGTAAAAGAAGCTAATAATACGTAAATAAAACAAAAAGAAACAGAAATATATTTTTATAACTCTTGTTCGACATAGCCACCGTCATTTCTCTCACAAATTCTCATTTAAATACTCATATTACTTTCCACGACAGAAGTTTGCAGGCTCTGCCTCATTTCGTCGACTGCATCAATAATCCTCTGTCTCAAAATATCGACATTTGCAAAAAAAAATTACCCTCTACTACTTTAACTGTAATTAGGTCAATGTTTTGCCTATTTATTAGCAAATGTTATACCTTTTTGAACAGCTGAAGAGACGAAGAAGTTTTTGGAAGCATCAGCAAAATAAATTCCATACATTTTTGGCGCTCTAGTTCCTCGGAACTGAGTGCTTACCAATTTGCCCAAATGTCTGTAATTTTCAAATTTTTCGATGAAAATGGTCTTAAACGATTTGGTTCGACTCACTGATCAAGAATCCGAGGTCGAAATTCATTCTGTCCGGCCGGTCCGGCCGTCCGGCCGGCCGTAGGCACGATAACTCTCGAACGGAATGAGTTAGAGAGTTGAAATTTTCAGAGTAGGTTTGGCAGATAAATATCTCGGCTAAGTTCGTTATTGGGCAAAATCAGAATGATGGTTTCAGAGTAACAAAAAAATTTTTTTTTTCACAAAACAAATTCCAAATTAAATTTTTTTCAATAAGCAGTTTTACCATAAGAATCCAACGATATCATTTTTAACTCTAAGAAGCTAATACTTTCGGAGATATGATTTTTCAAAATTTCAAAAAAAAATCGTATTTCTACGTTTTCACACAATTATATAATTATTCTATGTAGGAATTGTCATAATGTCAACATATTTTCCTGAGGCATGACATTATCTAATCCCTTGCTAATAGTTGGTTCGAGAAACGTCAAAATCGACTCAGAGAGACAAGGGTAAAAAACCGTCAAATAAACCCTCATGTGGCGATTTTATGTCGAAAAGTGAAAATTAAGAATATATATCCCAGGTAAGTACCGACGTTTTATTCTAATACCGGAGATCGACAAGATCGTTCGAGGAGCACGGTAGACGGTTGGTCTGACCCGTCGGGTTCCGGAACGAGAGAAGGCGGGCTCTCAAATCCCGGAAAGGGAATTACACATTTTGGCGCTCTAGTTCCTCGGATCTGAGTGCTTATCAATTTTTTTTAAGATGCAGTTTCACCATTAAATTCCATCGATATCATTTTCAACTCCAACAAGCTAATACTTTCGGAGATATGATTTTTCTAAATTTCAATAATGAATCGTACGTACTTCTAAGTTTTCACAGAATGCTATAATTATTCTATCTAAGCTTTATTATATGATCTATGTTCATACTCGTAAATTTCATCCTGTTCTATAAGAAAGACTCAAATTGATTTCAGCTATTTTAATTTGATTTCTTCCATGGTGCAGTTCTCATTCTCAGATTGCTCATTTAATCTTGATAAATAAGCTATTATTTGAATTTAATTTCCTTTATGATGCAGTTCTTTCATAAGAATGCATTGATATAATTCCCAACTCTGAGAAACCAATACTTTCGGAGATATAATTTGTCTGTTTGAACTAGAGCGCCAGAAAGCTTCTGTCCACAGGGCTTGAACCCATTTTTTTTGAGAAAAGCGCTTCAAAGTTAGAATCATTCAGTGAAAATTCTTCAATTATAATCTTTGTCAAGCAGTCTTTTTAAGCTGTTAGTAGTAGGTGCAGTTTTTGTTGATCATTTTTATTAATTGACATCCCCTCTAACTAGATACATCAAAAAAACGGACCCTAGGAGCTCTAATCCTAGAAAAATGGAGCAAAAGCCAAAATATGAGGAATTTAGAAAAAAAAATTATTTTATTTCAATATCGATACACAATTCTATATTATGAGAAAAATATCAAACCCACACTCGAACTTAGCGATAGGATCAAGCTTCATTTAATTTTCCTGGGATATGGTTAAAGAAAAGGTGGGAAGGTCACTGGTTATTCATTAAATCCGAAAATCTGAATGCGACTTCCTGAATTCCTCAATCATAATGAACTCAACGACAAATCTGAACCAAAAACTGTGATTCCAGATGCCGACTAGAATAAATACAGAATTATTTTTAAATCCGTTCGAAATAGATCTAGTATTTCCGCTACATTGCACCGTTCGACCAGATCCTCACAAAAATGTTACCGTACGTGAGTTCCGTGAAGTTTTTAATCGCGGCACTGAAATCGATACGTAGGTACATGAATTCACCTGAAATTCGTTCGACGCATATTTAGCCGGTGCATTACTCTTGGATCGTTAGCTCGTTTCGCCGTACTGCTATAGTGCTATGTCCGCAGGGCTAGAGGATGAGTAGCTAGCTGTTCCGGATGCGTTTTGCTGTAGGCTGCTGAATTTGGACCCCGACTGAAAAATTCTCGTTAACGTTGGAACACATTTAACATTTAACTCCATTGAACTGCTGAATATTGTTCGCAGAATTTTGTCATCGAGCCTTCATATGAGGTCAAAAGTTTATGATTGAATGGCTTCTTTCTGGGGTTTCTCTCCCAAACTCTGAAAAATATCTATAAAATAAAAAATTTATCATTTTGTGATTTGCTTCTGCGTAAGAAACACAAAATATTTGTCAGAAGTAATCAATCGAACAATGTTGCCTTACAAATAACAACGAAACAACATCAACGAAGAAACAACTATATCGTAACGTTTCGGAGTCTATATCAGACTCCTTCGTCAGACAATTAACGAAAATCTGTGGAATTATTTTTTCAATTTTGACAATTCGAGAAATGTCACAATTCTCGAATTTCAGAATAACTATCAACAAAATAATTCTAAAGATTTTCGTTAAGTGTCTCAGGAAGGAGTCTGATATAGACTCCGAAACGTTACGATATAGTTGTTTCTTCGTTGATGTTGTTTCGTTATTATTTGTTAGGCAACATTGTTCGATTGATTGTTTCTGACAAATATCTTGTGTTTCTTACGCAGAAGCAAATCACAAAATAATTAATTTCTTATTTTATAGATATTTTTCAGAGTTTGGGAGAGAAAACCCATAAAGAAACCTTTTAATGATGAAAATACCTCCCACAGTATCCTTTAATGATTACTCAGAAGTTTATGATTTATTGATTAAAAAAAATTGGTTCAAGCACTGACGTGAAGTCAGGAGCTTTTGCGCGTATGTACTATTGTCCATTCTCCTGCATTGGACACTCTTCGGTAAATTCGATTAAGAGTGTCGAATTTACCATGGTAAATTCCAATAGGAGTGCCCAATACAAGAGAATGGACAATAGAACATTCGCGCAAAAACTCCTGACTTCACGTCAGTGCTTGAACCAATTTTTTTTCCAAATTTTTTTGAAATTTTCTAGGAGCACGTTTCTAAAAAAATTACACACGGTTTATGTCGATATTCTACTGCTAGTTACCAAGCTTCAATTCGATCGAAGTAGGTAAACTACCGGGGTCCTAGGACATTTCAAGGCCACCAAAAACATGGTAGTTCCTGGTACACTTCAAGGTCACCCAAATGGAACCTAACCCAAGTGGGTAGGCAACCAAAAATTAATGTAGTAAACGTGTGACGTCATTGCAGGTGACCTTGGGCTGGTAGATCAGGCCTAGCCAGGCTTGCGCAGGTTAATTTTGCGAGAGAAGTGAAAAAAATTTTTTTTCGGACTTAGAAAAATTTCGAGAATTTCGGACTTAGAAAAATTTCGTAAAGTTCGGACTTACAAAAATTTCGACAAGTTCGGACTTAGAAAAATTTCGTAGGTTAATTTTGCGAGAGAAGTGAAAAAAATTTTTTTTTCGGACTTGAAAAAATTTCGAAAATTTCGGACTTACAAAAATTTCAACAAGTTCGGATTTCAAATCGAATAAAACGATGATTAATTTTGTGAGAATTGTGAAAAAAAAATATATTTTTGAAAATTCTTTATGTTGGACTTGGAAAAACTTTGAAAGGAACAATTTTAGCTACTATAAACCTTAGATATCCTTATGGGAAATTACATGTTAAAATAAGTGAAATTGAACTAGAATTCTGGGAGGAAATAAAACAAGACAATTATAATATTTGTTTTTTATTGACAAGCCAATCGTATAGTAAATTAACATTTTCGAGTGCACATATGAGTTCATTCTTTACATGTAACCTACAATGATAACTTGTTGTGGATGCTTCTTTTAAGAGTTTTAGCTTGGGGCAGTCAGACATCTCTAGGATGATACATCGATCGGAGTCTTTATGTAATAGTGTTCTTAGAATCCTTACTTTCGGCAATCCTTTTACGTAAATTAAGCTTTGTGCATCAGGTAGTAGGTGGCTCTTCAAAACAGAAATTAGCATTTCTACAGGTATATAGTAATCATAGTTGGTCGTCCAATCCAAACCATGGATGTTGTTTGTTGTGTAATCTATCTGCCATTTGAAATGCTCAGATAGTAGATGAAATTGCACTGGTGTTCTTATAAAATAATGTTTCCTTTCACAAGTGTTAATATTTAGAATTGAAAGTTCCCTGATGTAAAATTCACTATCTTTGTAGTGGAACCCTTGGAAATCCACAATAAATGCCATTTTGTGCCGTCGTATGAGCTCTAGATAATCCTTACAGTCCCACTTAATGGATTATATATCACGTTTCGGTCGTGAAGAATTAAACAATAAGCACTTGTTTTGTTTGGTACCGGTTTTGCTGTTTCAATTTCAAGTCTGATATCGACTGCACCGTTCTTTATTGTCTCACTCTGATGAGTACAATCTATGACAGCTATTGGTGCTGTATGTTTGAATGAACTGGGTGTAAACGCTGGTTCAGCTTCGTTTTTATAATAGTACGCTCTTTGAAAATGCGCATACATTTCATATAATAACGACCATTGATTCTTGTCCCAATCAAGGTTAAGGTTATCATATGGATATGCGTCTGCATTCAGGAATAATTTAATATTCCTTAGATTGCAATGATCAAATAATGCCGAATCTCTGTTTAAGCTATTTTTACGATCCGTTTGGAAGGCAAAAATAACAATTCGGGGTTTTTCCATCAAGCTGCTTGATTTAACAGTCCAGGTGTGATGGGTAGTCTCTTGAAGAGTGGGTAATTGTTGAATTTCCCAATTTCTAAATGAAATGGATAAATCTCTGCTCTCCTCAACATATTTCAATAATCTTAATTTTTGCACATCGGCCACTTTAAGATGTGGCACTTTCCAATAAATTTTGTTGATTTCCACAAAGGGTTTTTCAGTTCCTGTTACTGGTTGATTAATAATCGCGTTCAAATCATTGCTGCTCCTAATCAATACCAATTCTTGACGAACATTCATAATAACCTTTTGGAAATCCTCTGCAAATCCCAGCCACAATTTAAGAGGTATACAAACGGTAAAATTACCTTTTTGATCAAGGATATCAGGTAGTCCATCTAATGCCAATCCAGCATTTTGCAAACGATCAAATTGATTCTTCGTGTAGGATAAGTAACTCTTCAATGTGCTAGTTATTCCCAAATTCCGTGTTTGATCAATCACAGTGCCTCCTATTTCATAACGAATTTCATCGAAAAGAAATGAAATTCCATTTTTTATAAATTTTATATGTGTAGTTTCAGTAGGTGGATGTTTAACATCATCACTATTTTTTAATAATTTCCCCTCAATATAAATGTAACTATATGATGGTAAAGTGTATAGATCTTGCGTTTGGATGGGTATTCTTATTTCATCACTGCACTTATATGTCGTTGAAGCATACGGTTGATGAGTATGATATTCAAAATTCGCAATAGATTCATCAATTAGAACATTTTCAGCTACATTTAAATTTAGGAAACTCATTTTGTCTTCACTTTAAAACCCAAGGACCTTAAAAATAATTTATTTGTCGCTGTTAACGGTACACTGGTTTTTGTAGTACTGAACAATATATTTCTTTCAGCCCCTTTTTTATTATTTTTCATACCATTAGATTGTTGTTGTTGTTGTTGGTTGCTTGAGAAAACGTTATAATATCTCATGATCGCTCTTAGTTCACTTGTTGTAGATTTTTTTCACATGTAATCTTACTGTTACCACTTCTCCGTTGAAATTGACCAAGTTACCCTCTTGGTCTGTTAGTTTTATAGCAATTTCATTGATAAATTTCGTATTTATCGGTAAATAGATAACATTAGAGGGGTTTTCAACTATCTTGGTGCCTGGTGCATTTTTTGGATAGAAGACGTGCAAAATATGTTTTTTTTCATCATTAGAATATGAGTTTTGCACTAAATTACATTCAATATTGATCGCATTCACTCTGAAAATATTGATAGCCTTGTTGGAAATATGTTTTTTATTAGCAGCTAATATTTGCGGTGTAAACCCCAAAACTTGTGCTATACTACAATTCTGTTGAAAATCAATAGGTTCCGTGCATTTCACTTCCGATCTCAGGGTGGTTCGATTCAACGAAATATTTATGGCTGGTCTATCTGTTTGACCTTTCAATGGATTATTTTCATAGTTATCAATTATATATTTTTGTAGATAGTGATTTATATCACTTATTTCATAGCAACCAGGTGGAAGAATGATTATGTTGTTTACACCAAAATGGAAACGATTATTTGTTTCATCGACATTGGGAATGCTATTGTAACTGACAAAGTTTATTAATCCGATAACATAGTCATGAGATTCACTTAACACAATTGGTGGATATATAGTGGCTTTCAATTCTGACGACTTGTCGTTTAACGTGAACGTGTAGGACATGATGATGATGCTTGCATAACACTGACCATATTTTTCATTTGAATGATAATTTATTTAATAAAAATTTTATACATAAGTGTCCACAATTATACGATGTTTTTTTTTGATATGTTTTATAATTATAGAAAATATTCAATTGTTTCTTATGCGTACAATGATGTTTACAACCAGATTTAAAATATTTACAAACTTCAAGAGGTGGAGGTAGATTTCCATAACTATCAAAATATGAAATGTTATCCCCCTTTTTGCGATAGCTGACCCAATGTGTGCCCGGCCCATCAGAGTTGTCTAAATTCACAATTCCGCATTCATTTTTTCGAATTCGTTTAGGCATCTCATCTTTCATAAAGCATCCACGAAAATTAGCAATTTTTAATTCTGTAACCAAATTGCTAATATCCCGATCTGTTAGTGCTCGCTTTGGAAGTTTCATCTCTCTCTCTCTCTCTCTCTCTCTCTCTCTCTCTCTCTCTCTCTCTCTCTCTCTCTCTCTCTCTCTCTCTCTTTTTTTGTTAATTGTAACGATCTGCTTCACTGTCTCGTAGAAAAAGTCCAAATCCTTTTTTGTATTTTCTCAAGCACATTCCTTTTCCCATAGCAATAGCTTCCATAGTTTTATTGTGTCGATTTGCCTCTTCGAATTGTTGTTTGGCCTGTTTAGCAGCATTAATTGAATCAATAATTTTTGCAGTCCCCCCACCTAGTGCACCTAAAGCACTCAATCCCGCAAAAATCGGAATTAATGGTAAAATACCTCCTTTTTTAGGTAACCTTATCACTTTTGTTGACTTTATTTTGGATTTGAATTTATTGGCTAATTTCTTTGCCAAAAATACCCGTGAAAATAGATCCTTAGGTTTTTTTCTTATTATATGTTTTTTTATTTCTTTCACCACTTTATTGAAAGAAACACGTTTAATCTTCTTTTTCTTCATGCTCATTCTTTTTACACCACATATACACACTCAAAGTTGAGCAGGACTGCACCCCAATTATGTAAAGCTCACATATTTATAGGTAAAATTCTTGTTCGTTTAGCACCCCCATTCTCGTCCTGATCTTCATCTGTGGTTCTTTTTCGTTTTATATAAGGTATTTCTTCATAATCTATCTTGTCATTGTCAGTATTTATTTTCAATCTTTTACTTTCAATCTCATCGTTGCTATAGACGCTTTTACGCTTTTTCACCCTCAAAATTGGTTTTCGATTTTTCTTTTTATTGGTGGTATCAGCGACAGCAGGAGCAGCATCAGCAGCAGCAGTCCTATTTGATGTCATAATTTTAATCATCGCAGGAGTAGGAATTTGATTTTGTTGTTGTTGTGAAGGTTGAGTAGGTTTGGATTTTAAAATTCTTGGTTTTAACAGTTTTATTGCCTTTTCCCCTGAATTTTCTTCTTCTACACTTAGAATGATTTCATTGCACTTCTTTCTGATGAGTAACAAATTCTTTAGGAGTTTTCGTAAAACATTTCTTTGTTGTCTCTTATTACCAATTCCCATCCCTAATTTAACTTTGCTTCGCATTATACCGCTAACACCTAATGCAGCCATCTTTTCAGTAAGCGAAGCATCAGAAGAATGATATCTTTCCATAGCTTTAGTAGCTAAAATTTCATCTGCTTTATGGCGGTGTTTTAAATCCTTCTCTTTCGAATATTTAATATCATGTTCCATGCATGCCTCATCCAATTTATTTATAGGTTTGGATCCTGACATTAAACGTTTCGATAGACGTGTTCCAGGACCACAATAATTGTACCCAGGTATATGTAATTCAAATGGCAGGGAATTTATAAGGTTGTTAACAAGTCCACCACCCGTATAAAATTTCATATTTTAACCAAAATATATATATATATACACACACATACACAACCTTCGCTTTATAAAGAAAAGCTATAAATGATATAGTTTTAGTTATGTTAGTCATTTTTATTTGAAACATTGTTCAATATGAAAGTTCATCAACAAAAAGTTCATCTAAAAGTTCAGAATAATGATGTGTTGCAGACTGCAGGTGCTTATCATCAACATTCGAAACATGGTGATTTATTTCCCGCTACTATTAGATGTCTTATAGTAGGACCTTCAAATTGTGGGAAAACTAATGTTATGATTACACTCATTGAACATCCACATGGATTGAAATTTGAGAATATTAACTTATACTCAAAATCGGTACATCAACCGAAATACCAGTACCTCGAGCAATTATTAAAACCAATAAAAGGAATAACTTTCAACACTTTCACGACAGCTGAAAATATAGATCCACCTAATAGAGCCAAACCTAATTCTCTATTCATTTTCGATGATGTCATCTGCAACAAACAAGATGTAATGCGTGAGTTCTTCAGTATGGGAAGACATAATCATGTGGATTGTTTCTATTTAGCACAAAGTTACGCTAGAATACCAAAAAATCTAATACGAGAAAATGCTAATGTTATTATTCTTTTCAAACAAGATGAAATGAATCTAAAACATGTCTATACAGATCATATTGGTTCGATGGATTTTTCCTTTGATACATTTAAAAATATATGTTCAATGTGCTGGTCGGGGGAACCATTTAGTTTCGTTTCAATCTTTAAGGATAATGAACTAAATGGAGGTCGATATAGAAAAGGTTTTGACGAATTCATCAATATAAATACCTAAACTCTATTACTGCTTATGTTAGTTTGCCAGTTCAACAACAGGTGTTGACAAGCAGAACGTTGATAACGATGACCGAAATGAACACTTACAATAAGAGATTGAAACGACTTTTGATTCAAAAACGTAAAAATATTAAAGATAAATTACAATTACTCAAGTATGGAGAGAGAGTCAAAGAAAATGCATTTTCTCCAATAACGAAACAATTGAAGGAAATAAAAAAAAATTTGAAACATGAGGAAGACGAAAAGAATGGCAATCATGAAGAAGAATTAGAAGAAGAAGACTTAAAATGGGTGATGCCTCAATCGTCTTTATCACCGCTCACACCCATTGGGGAAACGACAGCAGGCAGCAGTAAAGACAGGACCAAGGAGACCGCTAATAATACTTCGTTTATCGATTACCTAGATCAATATCCACCCATTGCGAGGAAATATATTATGAGTCTGAATGAAAATCCTTCAAAATTCGATCGAAAATATGGTGTTCGTTTTGATCCAGAAACGGAAAAATTCTCGATTGGTAATTCACGAATGCAAATAATTGATAATGGAGATGTTATGGTAAAAAATAAAAGGTATCGAGGTACTAGAGGTTTATACGAATTAATATTTAAACGAAAACCTAAGAAATATTCTGAGGAAGACTTGCAAAATTACCATGATATAATTACTAAAACAAACGCATATAAATGTTATTATCACCCAAGCAATCAGATAGATGGTAACAATACTGTTAAATATAAAAAAATTGTTGCACCGTTAATAAAAAAAAAGGGGGGTTCTATCAATTTGATATTACATAAAAACACAGCCTATATGTTTTGAAATGATCCTAATGAATTAGTTGAACGATTGAAATTATTATTGGCATCACATGAAGCTGGAAACAGTGGTGTTATAAATGAAATCACTTCAATTGTTGAAGAATTGTACGAGGCTGGTTTGATAGTATAACGATGACATCGAGAACCGAGAAGAAGTGGCAAATTGTCACCGAGCTGTATAAGCAGGCCCGAATAAATTTTAAACGTCGTAAAACAATTGTACGTGGCTTGTGGGACTTATGCCAAGCTGATCTGATAGATATGCAACCATATGCCAAAGAAAATAACGGTTTCAAGTATATTCTAATTGTCATCAATTGTTTCTCTAAATACGTTTGGACTGAACCACTCAAGGATAAATCAGGGAAAAATGTGTCAACTGCTATGGAAACTATTTTGTTGAAGATGTTGAAATCGAAAAAAAACAACAGTTTGAAAAACTTACAAACAGACAAGGGTACAGAATTTTATAATGTTACTTTCAAAAAGCTAATGGAAAAATATTCTATTAATCATTATTCCACCTACAGTGATAAAAAAGCAGCAATTGTTGAACGTGTAATTCGAACAATTAAAGGAAAAATGTATCCTCAATTTTCCTTTCAAAATACCCACAAATGGATAGGTGGTATTTTAGCTGAAGTGGTTAAAAACTATAATAATTCTGTGCACCGCACAATCGGAATGAAACCGATCGATGTAAAAGAAACAAATGAAGATTCTCTACGTGGAATTTATAGTAATCCAAAGTCACCAATACGAAAATGTAAATTCATAAAAGGTGATCATGTAAGAATTTCCACAGCGCGGGGTGTCTTTGATAAAAAATATAATATGAATTGGTCTCCTGAAATCTTTATTATTAAAAAAAAAGTATTGAGCACACCCACAACATATATTTTGAAGGATATCAATGATAAAGAAATCAAGGGAGGATTTTATGAGGAGCAAATGCAAAAAGTGAAATATCCAGATATTTATTTGGTTGAAAAAGTTTTGAAACGTAAAGGTGGAAAAAGCCTAGTTAAATGGGTTGGATTTGACGATACACATAATCAATGGATATCAAATGACAATGTATCTTAAAGGTTACAATAAAACACCAATAATTTAATAATGATTCTTTTATTACTTCAAAGTCCCAAATGGTTAACGTTTTTTTCAAATGAAATCATGATCATCAATCTCGATTCTTGGCATTTCCCTTCTTCTTCTTTTCGACGGTTGTGATGAGGGTGGTTGTTGTGATAGGGGTGGTATTGTTTCCTCCTCCCCCGCTAATAATTGTGAATTAATTTCAAAAAGTTGTCTTTTGGCTGCTCTTCTTTGTCTCGAATCCTCCTCATTAAGCCCATTATTCACATGAGGTGTACTTTGGGTAATGGGAACTCCTGCTTCCCTCAAGGCTCTCTTCAATATCACCCCATCTGATTGTAATGGGGGTGTTTGTGAAGGTGGTGGTGGTGTTGATATACATGCTTGTGTTACTTGAGCACTCTCGATATCCTCTTCGTCGACAATATTGTACTTGTATCTTCTTATGACATCTTCCAATAACCCCAGATCTTTGTCATCCTCCAATCGTGTTTTCAGGTATTTCACAGGTAAATTACCAAATTTTTTTTTCATCGTTTTTACTTTTGGACTATATGATAGTTTTATTGTTACCTTATCATCATAAAGAGTGACTTTGGGGGCTCCATATCTTTGAACAAATGAAGGTAGTTTAAAAAAAAATAAAAATGATTAGGGAGGAAAAAAACTTACTGAAAAATCTGCTTGCACACCACCTCTAACATTCGGGGAGTAAAATTGTCCCGATCAGTAGAGAAAACAACAATAGTACAAGGAATATTCATGTTAAAGTTTTTTTCTTATTCACGTGCACGTTCGTAGCTGGTAACTCCAATAATTATACTAGTTTTTCAAGATGAATTGAACGGAATTTATACTCTGAAATCGCTGATTGTCAAGGACAAAATGTTTAAATTTTGGGACAGAATATTTTACTGTCAATCCTTCTTCCCCTTTATTTTATATGAAAATGTAAATACATATAATTCATGTGAAATATCAATTGAAATTTGTTTGAAGTTATTCATTTTCACCAAACGAATATCCATATTAAGAATTACATATATCAATTAATTGGTGTGAATCAATTACATATTTAATAGATAGGTTTATTTCCAAAGGTCCATACTGTATTCATATTACTTTGTTAGATATTGCTTATTTAGCATTTTGCATCCTAGCGCGTGGACCTGCATCGCACATTCCTTAGATAAGATAATTATTTATTAGGCGTACTCTCTAAGTAAACGCTTATCGGTATGCTAATTGAGTCGGTATGCTAATTGAGCTTCGTCGGCGTTTATTTATCTCCGCGGATACATTGACCAACTTGACCATTTATTCGTCCTCTTAATTTTATCGAATGATACATTGTTTTAATATTAATGATGTACATGCAAAAATCTAGATTGTTAGGATGCAACTTTGTCTACTATTATAATCTGAATTGAATTATTGCAAATTAACAAAAATTTTGGGGCACGTGTAATTGCGATCCGAATTGGTATATAAGAAATAGATTGCGTAGGTATTCTACTTGAGGTTGTGTTTGTGCATAGAGCAGAATCGAGGTAAGCAGATTTTATTTTCTACCTGTTTAAAAAAAAAAATGTTTGGGCTGATTTTTGAGTTTCCAATTTTTCAAATGAAAATATATTTTTCAGACATAAAAGAAAAAAAACCATAAAAAAACAGCAAAAATCCGTGAAAAAGGCAGAGAAAAAAAATGAGCGGTACAGCAACCACCCGTTTAGATAGTTTGTCGGCTGAAGCCGTTAAGACTATGGAAAGGGTGAGTAGATTAATCAAAACTAAAGAGGAATTTTTAAAATATATTACTTATTTGAAAAATATTATTTGCGTTTTGAATAGATCGATTAAAAATAAATATAATGATGCTATTGGGAATTTTGCTAGAGTTGAATCTAATCTTAGTATTTTAAAGTATTATCAACGAACATTTAGGAAAAAGTTATCAAAATTAATGGAAAAACGATGCGAAGCAAATTTAGAATGGCATGAAATTAAATCGGCATTTAATGGGCGTATATCTAGTGGTATTATTACAAATCTTGGATTCAAAGATCCTCAATTATTTTTGGAGAAAGCATTTAGAAGTTTTGCAATACAAATTCGTAAGTCGTTGAAAAAATCTGTACTAAAAGTTAACACTATTTTGGCTGGTTTATTTGTGAAACCCTCTGATTTAGAGACTAACTTTAAATTTTTTTCCACAAAAAATGAAGTTATTGACGTTAGTGTAAATTTAAAAGATTGGTATAAAAAATGGGTTCAAGCCCTGTGGACAGGAGCTTTCTGGCGCTCTAGTTCAAACAGACAAATTATATCTCCGAAAGTATTGGTTTCTCAGAGTTGGGAATTATATCAATGTATTCTTATGATAGAACTGCATCATAAAGGAAATTCAATTCAAATAATAGTTTATTTATCAAGATTAAATGAGCAATCTGAGAATGAGAACTGCACCATGGCAGAAACCAAATTAAAATAGCTGAAATGAATTTGACTCTCTCTTATAGAACAGGATGAAAAGTACGAGTACGAACACAGATCATATAATAAAGCTTAGATAGAATAATTATAGCATTCTGTGAAAACATAGAAGTATGATTCCTTATTGAAATTTAGAACTTCATCTTAGCAGAAATTGAATTCAAACATCATAGAAGAATTCAAATTCAACAAGAGTGCCAAAAATTATCAATCCAAAACCAATAGACGAAATCTACCCAACAACGAACTCATCCGAGATATTCATTCCTCAATTCTATGATGAACGATAATATATATCTTTCCTCAAATCTACTCCAATACACCAATATTCCAGTTTTGTTTTTAGTGGAGATATTCTGAACTCAATATTATTAACTTACCATTCCCATCATCATATGGATTGACCATCGGCATGAAAATATCAACCAACAAAAAGTATGATATTATATGAGGAGTAACTTATCAAAACGCATTATGTCCAATTTGGGCGTAATTGAGTTTGAAGCGGATTCAGAAATGTTTTCTGTTGCTCTATAGCCCTATGTAAACAAAATCTTCCAAATGGCATTATGTCCCTCTGTAATTCAAATCCAAAGTATGTAAGCCGCATCGTAATGAATTATGTTTACGTTTGCATTTTTAAAAGAAATAAAATATAACCAAAAACATGTTTTATCGATTTGCTCATGTTAATAAGGTTACAGGCCAACACTTTCTGTGCAGACTGTTTTCTCTAAATGTATTAAAAATCGCAACAAACAGCATTATTTTCAATTTCAACCACATCAAAGCGCATTATATACAATGAGATGAATCAAAACGCATTAAGTCCAAACGTTTTTTACATTTTCTGTGTATATCTGATCAATATTGATTTAAATGAGATTAGTTATTACCTTTAGATGTAAATTTCTATCAAACAAACTCGACATACTCAAATTATAGGCCAGGGAGGAAGAAAAAATCGTTTTTCGTTGATTCCCAATAAAATGGTTTTTGGACTTAATGCGTTTTGATAAGTTGCTTCTCATATTATGATTCTCATATTGATACCATTACTGGAATGAATGACAATGAGACAACGTCAAAGTTGACATTATAACAATTCTTAGAATAGCCACAGAATAATTCTATCATTGAAATTTTGAAGAATCATATCTCCGAAAGTATTAGCTTGTTAGAGTTTAAAATGATATGAATGGATTCTTATGGTGAAACTGCTTATTGAAAAAAATTTTAATTTGGAATTTGTTCTGTCAAAAAAAACTTTTTTTTTTATTACTCCGAAACCATCAGTCAGATTTTGCCCAATAACGAACTTAGCCGAGATATTTATCCTCCAAACCTACTCTGAAAATTTCAACTGTCTAGCTCATTCCGTTCGAGAGTTATCGTGCCTACGGCCGGACGGCCGGACCGGCCGGACGGCCGGCCGGCCGGACAGAATAAATTTCGACCACGAATTCTTGATCAGTGAGTCGAACCAAATCGTTTAAGACCATTTTCATCGAAAAATTCGAAAATTACAGACATTTGGGCAAATTGATAAGCACTCAGTTCCGAGGAACTAGAGCGCCAAAAACAATGTATCGTCTGTTATTTTGAATCGAATGGGTGAGTTCCAAGAACGCGATTCGGGCTGGAGTCTATATGAAATTTTGTATTTGAAATTGAACATTAATCATTTCAGTCCAATAAATGTTGGTATGTCCACTTATGTAGATTTACCAGCATTTGTGAAAAGCACGCATAGTGTAATCAATATAAAAAATAATGATCAGTACTGTTTCCTGTGGTCTATAATGGCTGCTCTTTTTCCCGTTTACGATGAATCCAAAAATAAATGTAGAGTATATTCTTACCCCGATTTTGAAGGCTTTCTTAAGTATGAAAACATTAATTTCCCAATAGAATTGAAGGATATTCCAAAATTTGAATTATTGAACGGTTTAGGAATAAATATTTTTACTATTTCGAATAACAAGGAGATTGTTCCTCTTTGTCTTACCAAGAGTCCATTTTACAAAATAATAATAAATCTCTTGATGGTGCCTTGTGAAAATTTGACAAATGAAATAGCTGAAAATAATCCTGGAACGAGTTCAATGAATTTGAAAACTAAAACATATTACCATTTTGCTCTAATAAAAAATTTATCCCGTCTTTTGAGTCGTCAACTTAAAGATTCGAAAAATAGGAAATATTTCTGTGAAAGATGTTTGAATCATTTCGCTACAAATGAATCTTTGGAAAGGCATCTGGAATTATGTAGAGATTTGAATCACTGTAAAATAGTTTTACCTAAAGAAACTCATAAGATTTTAAAATTCAAAAATTTTACACATCAAATACCTATGCCTTTCGTTATTTATGCGGACATTGAAAGTCTTTTGGTTGATTATGATCTGTCCTCTTCCTCCTTTGCTATCGATAATAAAACTATAAAGCGCAAAAAACATGAAGCCTTTAGTATAGCTTATTATTTCAAATGTGATTATGATGATTCTTTATCTAAATTCAATTTATATACAGGTTCTGATTGTATAAAATGGTTCATAAATGAATTGGAAAATCTTTCAGCATATGTTGGAGGAATTATATCGAACCCTCTTCCAATTGTAATGAACGATGAGGAGAAACAGAATTTTTATGAAGCGAAGCAATGTTATGTGTGCGATAATGAATTTTCTGTTAGTGATGGTAAAGTTCGTGATCATTGTCATTTTTCAGGAAAATATCGTGGTGCAGCTCATGAAACTTGCAATTTAAAATTGCAGATATCTAATACTATACCTGTGGTTTTCCATAACTTTTCCAATTATGATAGTCATTTTCTAATTAGAAGTCTTGCGAATGATATTGAGGGTCCCTTGAATATTTTGCCTGTTAATAAGGAAAAATTCATTTCGTTCACAAAATACATCATTAAATATAAAATAAATTTGAGATTTATAGATTCCTTTAGATTTTTAGCCGGTAGCTTGGAAAAATTATCCTCGTATTTGGATGATGAACAAAGAACTATTGTTTCAAAATTCTTTCCTGATAAAACTCACTTTGAGTTAGTGACAAGAAAAGGTGTATTTCCATATGAGTATCTTGATAATTTTAAAAGACTAGACGATCAGGAACTTCCATCGAAGGAAAATTTTTATAATACGCTCACTGAGGAGGCAATATCGGATGATGACTTTAATCATGCAAATAATGTATGGAAAACTTTCAAAATTCAAAATTTAAAACAATATGCTGAATTGTATCTTAAAACTGATGTTTTACTTTTGAGCGATATTTTCGAGAATTTTCGAATTAATTGCATGAAATATTATAATTTAGATGCACTCCATTATTTTACAACACCAGGATTGGCCTTTGATGCGATGTTAAAACTTACAAAAATTGAATTGGAATTACTCACTGACATTGAAATGATTAATTTTATTGAAAAAGGCATTAGAGGAGGAGTGTCGCAATGTTCGAGGCGTTATGCGAAATCCAACAATAAATACATGTGTGTTGATGAATACAAGTCTGATGAGCCTATTTCGTATTTAATGTATTTTGATGTGGTGAATTTATATGGAGCTGCCATGACAAAGGCATTACCATTTTCTGATTTTCAATGGGTGCAGATAGGGTCTAATGAAATAGGCACTATCTTAAACACACCAGATGATGCTGAATTTGGTTATGTTTTAGAAGTGGACTTGGAATATCCGAAATCATTATATGAAAAACATAAAGATCTTCCGTTATGTCCGCATCATCTGCCACCACCTGTATCTGATAATGATACAACTAAATTATTATTGACTTTATACAATAAAAAAAAATATATTATTCATTACCAAAATTTGAAACAGGCTATTAAATTGGGGTTGAAGCTAGAGAAAGTTCATCGGTGTTTGAAATTTGCTCAAAAACCTTGGATGAAATCGTACATCGATTTTAACACAGAGTTGCGTAAAGCCAGTAAAAACGAATTTGAACGTAACCACTTCAAATTGATGAACAATGCGCCATTTGGAAAAACAATAGAAAATGTTAGAAGATATACCGCCGCATTCACAAAGCATTCAATCTCCGTTAAGTCCTAACTGAGGTCCTCAGTTAAGGAAAAATATGAATCGTAACCTCAGTTAAAGTATTTAACGGTGGTGAAACAGGCCTGTTTCATGTTAATTTTCACGTTAACTCACGATTGGATTCTTATTTATCCTTAACTGAGGACCTCAGTTAGGACTTAACGGAGATTGAATGCTTTGTGAATACGGCGGATAGAGATATAAAGCTAGTAACACATTATGAAGGAAGATATGGTGCTAATTACTACATATCACAAGGGAACTTTAGTAGCATTACTATTATCGATGAAGATATTGTACTAATAGAAATGAAAAGGTTAACCATAAATATGAATAAACCAATTTTCATCGGTATGTGTATTTTAGATATTTCGAAAACATTTTTGTATGATTTTCATTATGAATACATTAAAGCTAAATTTAACGACAATGCAAAATTATTGTACACAGATACTGATAGCCTTATTTATCAGATTTTCACAGATGACATTTACCAACATATAAGGCAGGATATTGATAAATTTGATACCTCCGATTATCCTGAGAATAATATTTTTAATATTCCTAGGCGGAATAAAAAAGTAGTTGGTTTAATGAAGGATGAAAATAATGGTTGCATCATGAGTGAATTTATCGGGTTGAGGTCGAAGATGTACACGTATAAAGTTTGCGAAATTGAAAAAAAAAAAGAACAGAATATTAATTATGCTGATAACCATGAACTTATTGAGCTTTTGAAAACAATTAAAAAAGTAAAAGGAGTAAAGTATGCTGCTATAAAAAATTATATAACCTTTCAGGATTTTTATAAAACACTTTTCGAACAATCAACATTTTCAATAATTCAGAACAGTATAATTGCGAAAAATCATGAGATTTTCTCAATTCAACAAGAAAAGGTTGGTTTAAGTTTTGATGATGATAAAAGAATTGTATTGGAGGATAAAATATCAACGGTACCATGGGGGTATTTTGATTAATTCCTATCTTTATATATTTTGATTGATCTACACAGCCTCTCTCGGTGAAAATGCTGTATCGTTGTTTCTCAAAAAAAAAAAAAAAAAAACTAAAACAAAATATAAAATTTCATTACCAGAATGAATAATCTACCTACTGGAGCAGAGCTGCGGCGGTGCCCAATAGCCGCGTGGGAGCTTGAGGTACTTTTCCATGTACTGGAAAAACCTGGAGACTTAACACTCCAGGACCTGAGACGGCTGGTGGCACTGGCCAATATTCCAGGTCATTGGAAAGCCTGGCTTATTCAGCAGTATTATCTAACGCATTGTGCTGTAATGTGTCAGGACAACTAGATTAGGTTTTATATTTATCTTTAGGTTAATATTATATCTATTTAATAAGTTAAGAAATTGATGTTTCACCCGAAGTAGTAGTAGTGCCATTAGGCGGTATTTTATTTAAGAAAAAGTAATCGATGAACTACCAGTTTCATTTCGGTCTCTCCACTGTTTTATTTGATACAGAATTTCTCAAAGATCAACATGCCTGTGCCCGTTAAATACGTCTGTCCTATATGTAAAGGTGAATCTGAACAATACTATGCACCTTGTATTCGTTGTTTTTTTCAATTACTAGACAAAAAACTGTATGGAGTAAAACATAGATGTAGTTGTTGTCGATTAATGTGGCAAGAGCAGTGAAGATGTGTCTTGAAAGTATGGATCACATGGACTTTGAACAACGACTTCTCACGTTTAAGAAGAAATTTTGGACCGGTGCTGCAAATCCTATCGATTTGGCTAGAGCTGGTCTGTATTTCACCGGTGAAGGAGACATTTGCCGTTCTGTTTATTGTTCAGTGCAAATTCATAATTGGAAGAAGGAGGATAGTGCTTTGGAGGATCATTATAAGTATTCCAAAGATTGTGCATTTGGTCAGATGTTGTGGAAATATTCCAGGACTACGCGTAACGAAGATCATCACCCCCACAAAATACTACTACTACTACTACTACTACTACTACTACTACTACTACCACTTCTACTACTACAAAAAAATGAATTTAGTAATCCTTTACTCGCTTATTGGAAATATCTTATATGTTCATTTCCAACCTAAAGTGATAAAGGCTCAAATATGTACTAATAAAAATAAACTATGTGATAATATGGTTGTATGCAGGCTAAACAATGATCTACCTGTATTTAAATATTACTTTAAAAATGATGATGATTATGATGTCTACAACATACATACTTTCAAAATAATTTATACTTTTTCAAATCGAAGTTGTAAAGAATCTGATTGGCTAAACGTGCCTCCTTCTGAATCAAAAGAACATCACTCTTCTATAAAGATACTTATAATTTTGTTATTTTGCTTAATATGTATGCTCGTATCCATACTTACCTTTTTATTAAGAAATACTTTATTTCCTAAAATAACTACTTGTATATAACATAACACTTATCGATAATCTTCCTAATACATATATATTTTTTTTTTAACATGAATGCAGCCTCAGAATCTTCCCTATGTACTCTGTTACGAGCTGTTTCCTTTCTTCCTTTATAGGCAGAACCTTTTTTTTTCCCTGAAATCTTCAATCGGGATCTTAAACTCTTCATAGTATCATTACTGTGCCTCCCTTTTGTACTCTTATTCTTGTGTCGTTGGTCGCTGTCACTTATACTGGCACATTTCTACCTCCTGTCAAGTACGTTACCTGAACTAACTACTTGCGTATAATATAATTCTGTGAATGCAGCCTCAGAATCTCCCCTATTTAATATATGCATTAATCATTTGTTCTAGCACATTTTTACCTCAGGTCAAGTACGTTACCTAAACTAACTGCTTGTGTATAATATATACAATTTGTAATCTTTTTTTTTGTTAATATATTTACATACAACCCATTTGTACTTATAAACCAGTTTGTTGTACTACCATTTGTAATTTAAGAATTCTTATTACCTGACAAGTTCGTACTTGTATATTACACAATATCCATGGTTTGGATTGGACCACCAACTATGATTACTATATACCTGTAGAAATCATGTAAAGAATGAACTCACATATGCACTCGAAAATGTAAATATACTATACGATTGGCTTGTCAATAAAAAACAAATATTATAATTGTCTTGGTTTATTTCCTCCCAGAATTCTAGTTCAAGTTCACTTATTTCAACATGTAATTTCCCATAAGGATATCTAAGGTTTATAGTAGCTAAAATTGTTCCTTTCAAAGTTTTTCCAAGTCCAACATAAAGAATTTTCAAAAATATATTTTTTTTTCACAATTCTCACAAAATTAATCATCGTTTTATTCGATTTGAAATCCGAACTTGTCGAAATTTTTCCAAGTCCGAACTTAACGAAATTTTTTTAAGTCTGGAATTTTTTTAAGTTCGAAAAAAAATTTTTTTCACTTCTCTCGCAAAATTAACCTACGAAATTTTTTTAAGTCCGAACTTGTTGAAATTTTTTTAAGTCCGAACTTGTCGAAATTTTTTTAAGTCCGAACTTTACGAAATTTTTCCAAGTCCGAAATTCTCGAAATTTTTCTAAGTCCGAAAAAAAATTTTTTTCACTTCTCTCGCAAAATTAACCTGCGCAAGCCTGGCTAGGCCTGATCTACCAGCCCAAGGTCACCTGCAATGACGTCACACGTTTACTACATTAATTTTTGGTTGCCTACCCACTTGGGTTAGGTTCCATTTGGGTGACCTTGAAGTGTACCAGGAACTACCATGGTTTTGGTGGCCTTGAAATGTCCTAGGACCCCGGTAGTTTACCTACTGATCGAGTCTATATTTATTGGGTTATTGAAGAAATGATATTCCTAGTGGGTATAACTCGGAACCCGTTGGTTCGATTATGCCCAGAAACGAACCTAACGCTACCATTCGCATGCGCAACCTACCCTGAAAATTGCAAGTTCCTATCTCCTTTCGTTCGAAGGTTATCGAGGCAACGGTCACTCATCCAGCTACTGAACTCACACAAGGCTGCTCGGATCTCCAACAATATGGATCCGATCATGTTCAAGCTTGGAACTTGGCAGTAGAGTTAGATTCTGAAGGTTCTCGCAAAATTTCAGTGATGTCGGGCGAATAGTTTCTGGTATATATATATCATTCCGCCAGTAACAGCGTGCTATCATTTTAATATGACATATGACATCGCCATTTGGATTTAAACTCGATGGGATCAAGATTGTGGAAAACATTATTTCATTTCTTGCAACCCAAGCAGCCTTTGGCGATTTTGGTACCTTGATGTGTGATCACGATGGCTATCAAGCTAACAAGCGCGCCAAAGCGGACAGATCTGACGTCTGTGCTTTCCCAACTTTATCATTATTACACTGGAAGAAAATATCTACAATTGAATGAATTTTCGAACCCATCTTGATTTTCCATATGATCTTACAAAGTAATTTTATAAGATCCTTATAAAACCAATACGTTAGTTCCCTATTCCACTGAATCTACATTGTCTGATTTTATTCTATATTCGTAATTCGGCGTTCTTGTAATTCTATATTGGTTTTCCACTTCTTCGTGTGTTGCTTCGAAGAGAAATATAACAAAGATGAAATTGTGGAAATCGTATAGATACAAGGTTCGTTTTATGATGGATATCAAGTTACTTTGTGCATCTAGTGATATGCTTTTGTTGGATTTAGATCGAATAAAAGAATAATGGATATTTTGAGAAACTTCCACAACATGTTATTGATTTCAACAGAAATATTCCTCGTAAAAGTTTATATCGAATGAATGAAGTAGTTCATCCATATATCTAAATCATTGTCTGTATTCCTAAAGGCGCATAAAAAATACCGAATAGACTCCCAAATATTAACAGATGGTGTTCTTGAGAAGATCTTCATTCATCATAAGAAATCACAACTGGCGTATATGGGTGATTCCTGAAAAATCAGGCTACTGATTATTTATGAAGTAATTTGTCTAAATTATATTTAAGATACTATTAAATTTCCAATTGGTGTATACGATAAGAGACTAATTTATTGTGTACTATTCAAAAAGTCACTTTACGCAGTATTTTATTGAATATTTAATTTAAACTTTAAAAAGTTTAAGCATCTAAGCTTTGGTCAGGGACTGATATTTTTAGAAGGCACCACCCAAAATGGATATGATGATAGCTTCATGTCAGAGTATGTAAAAGATACATGAAAGAACGAGTGTCAGAATATCCGATTGTCAGGTCATTCGTTTGAAGAAACTTATTGTGCACTATTTTAAAAGAGTCTGTCAAATGCCGTTTCTGTTTTTTTGTGCGACATAATCTATATATAATAATTTGACCTAGGTAGGTACTTAGTTTTTCTAAGCATTAATAGTCGTTTTAAAAAACAATTGGCTTGAAGGTTTTTATATGTTATTATATTGTCAAGTCACCCAACAGTTTTCAACATATGGGCTTGACAAACGCTTTTCATAATAAGATTTCACACAGTTTCAGCGTTTGAAATATTTTCTGTAATTTGGGCCTGCAAAACTTCTCTAAATAACGCATCTTTGACCAGTGCTCTACTTTTATTATGATCTTCAGATGTAGGTGCTGCATTCTGACATAATTATGACAAACTATTCTATTTTTCTTTCTTTTTATGATCAGATGAGTAATTCTTCCACATTTTTTTTAATATGCCTTTTCTCACGTGGCGTCATATCCTGAACAGTCTTTCGTTGTTTCTTCTCCTTCTTTCTTAAATATTCCAACTTTGATTACTCTTTATTTGAATGGGAAGATTTAGTTTGTAATTCCGCAAAAGGAGCAGAGAAAAATAATTCTGCTGGTACCTGTCGACACGCGTTTCTGCTAATTGGCTTATTCAGGACAGGGCAACCTTGAAACCAAAGAAAAGATGGAAACAAAACTGAAAATAGGTGACACTACAACAGGAGCGAACAACCAATTTGTGCCTTCAGCTCAAGGAACCTCCAATTCGGAGAAAAACAGGATGATTTTTCTCTGCTCCTTTTGCGGAAATACCCAATAAATTTTCGATTTAAATATATATCTCCGTACTATCCATATTTTAATATCACTCTTTATATAACAAAACTGTATTACTCTATATATTCTCTAAGCAAGCTGATGATTGGTAACAAGTTCACCTTATTCTATGGCAATTAACCATATTAATAAATATGACTAATTTGAAAGCAGCCTACATAATTTTTTCAACATATTATATCGTCTCTGAATTAATTTTTTCCAGAGTAACTTTTAATTTTTCTTCAATTCAACTAACTACTATAGGAAGGAGAAAAAGTCAAGATAAAAAAAGTTGTGTATTGAATTTTTCCTTTCAAATACATTTATTATTTTCCAAAATGTATGAGTATCAAATAAAGGGTTTTCCAATAAGAGGTGTTATGTTGAATAGCCCGCTATTTCGGTAGATGTCACTTTTAAAGCTGTAATTTTTTGACATTTGACAAGAAGAAACTGCGCCATTAATAAAAATGGAACGATACACGCTTCAAGAACGCATTGAGATTATTAAAATTCACTATAAAAATGGTGAAAATTTGGCAGAGACGGTTCGTAAAACTCGAACATTTTTGGTTCGTCGTGAAGCACCTTGTCGGACCGCAATAAAGAAATTGGTGGAAAAATTTCGAGCTGTTGGGACAAGTTAGTTATGTGAAGAATAAAACCCGTGCAAGTCGCTCAAGAACAGCCGAGAATATTGCTGCTGTAGCCGAAAGTGTTGAAGAAAACCCAGGTTTGTCAATTCCTCGTGATTCTTTGGAATTAGGCATTCCACAAACGTCATTACACCGTATTTTGCATAAAGATTTGGGTCTTAAGGCTTATAAGGTTCAGTTAACACAAGAACTCAAGCCGGCCGATCATCAACAACGTCGTGTCTTTGCTGATTGGGTCGTTGAAATGCATGAAAATGATCCGGAATTCCATCGAAAAATCATCTTGAGTGATGAGACCCATTTCCACCTCGGTGGCTTCGTCAACAAGCAGAATTGTCGCATCTGGGGCTCGGAAAACCTATGAGTTATTGTTGAAAAGCCTCTCTATCCTCAACGTGTGACTGTTTGGTGCGGTTTATGGTCCGGCGGAGTCATTGGACCTTACTTTTCCGAAAATGATGCGAGAGCAGCAGTTACGGTGAATGGATTGCGCTATCGATAGATGATTAATGATTTTTTATGGCCGGAATTGGATGGTATTGATCTGGACAACGTTTACTTTCAACAAGACGGCGCTACGTGCCACACAAGCAACGAAACCATTGATATTTTGCGGGAAAAGTTTCCCTACCGTGTTATCTCTCGAAGAGGTGATCACAATCGGCCACCGAGATCTTGTGATTTAACACCTTGCGACTTCTTCCTTTGGGGCCACGTGAAAGAGGAGGTCTACGGCAATAGCCCAGCGTCGATTCAAGACCTCAAAGATGGAATTCGTGAGGCTATCGAGGACATAGGGCAGCCACTTTGCGATTTGATTATGGAAAATTTCATTAAAAGGATATGGCCCTGTAAGCGTGGTCGGGGTCATCATTTGCCTGATGTTATTTTCCACTATTAACGGCATAGCTTCTTCTTTATAATGAAATAAACATCCGATCATTTATATTGAAAAATGGCATTTTTCTTTTAATATCAAAATAACACATATTATTGGAAAACCCTTTAGTTCTGATGCAAAATATTCAAACGGTTGATTTTCTCACCCCTTTGTTACGTCATTTAGGAGATATCCCACACAGCACAGACTCATTTCTGAAATATTGCAGGAATATGTTTCGGAAATATTTGAGATATTTCGGTTATATTGCGAAAGATATATGAAATATTTCAGGAATATTGCAGAAACATTCGAATGTCCGCCCCATAACCTAACATAGCAATATTGCAGAAATATTTTTCGATATATTTCTGCAATATTGTAGAATTATTCTGTAATGTTTATGCAATTTTTTATTATATTGGAAAATATATATGAAATATTTCAGGATTGTTGCAGAAATATTCAAATATATGCTCTCTATCCTATAACGTCACAATATTGCAGCCTTATTTGTTGAAATATTCCTGCAATATTGTAGAATTATTTTGTAATATTTATGGAATATTTTTGTTATATTGCAAAATATATATGCAATATTTCAGGATTTTTGCAGAAATACTTCTGTTATTTCTGTAATGTTTGGTATGAAATTATACTACTTTGTATTTCAACTCTTTTATTATATGCACGTTGTGTCTATCTTGGCCGGAAGTCACTTATGAATGTTCTGGCCACATTCAACGTCATAGAGTTATCTAATGACGGATGGAGCGTATATGAAGCGCCCCCTCGTGATAGTTACAACAACTATCCTAAATATGTAACATCTCCCTTTTTTATATGAGAAACAAAACAAACATCCTAACTAGTACAATATGAAACTTAAAACTATATTGACAGTCTATTATCTGAATCTTATCGGTTTAATGACATTACGTCCAGAACGGGTTATATAAGATGCACTAGCAGGTGGAGTCTCGGTCACTTTTTCATCAGGATTAACTGATTTTTCACGGCACTCACGATGAGCAACAGGCTCATTAGAATTTGGCACACTAAGCTTAGGATTATTGTTACATTCTGGTGTATCACTGTTTCTATGCCTAAGAATAACCTCATTAGGGTTTTGTCTAATAAACGTAGAGTTTCGCCTCAGCACCCTGTCTAGGTTTTCCCTCACTAAATAAGATCTGGGTGTTTCATGTTTAGCCACAATTTTACCTGGGACCCACTTCTCTCCCTTCTGCAGCATTATATTTTGTCCCTCACAAAACTCTGATCTAATTTTAGCATGTCTGTCATAATATGCTTTGGTATTTAATCGTTTTTGTTTTATTTTATTATTATCTACCTGTGGTTTATCCAACAACAGTTGTTTTGAAATAGGTAAACTGGAACGTAGTATTCTTCGATTTAGCAATTCTGATGGGGAAACATTTAAACCTGTCAGTGGTGATGTGCGATACTCTAATAAAGCTTTATAAATATCATTATTGGAGTGTTGACATTTTCTCAACATATTCGTACAAATACCAACAGCCTTTTCACATAATCCATTTGACTGTGGATATCTTGGACTGGATGTGATTAATTGTATGTCCCAGTCTTTAGCAAAGTTTCTAAATTCCTGACTATTGAATGGTTGATTATCTGACATGAATCTCACTGGAACACCATGAGTGGAGAACACAACTTTGAGTTTATTTATAATTTCATTTGCTGTTTTATACTCTAGGTTTATTAATTCTATCCAATTGCTATAATAATCTACCACAACCAGAAAATCTTTACCGGCAAAACTCAATATATCTGCAGCTACTTTTTCAAAAGGAGTATCAGATCTTTCATGCATGATTAGTGGTTCTTTAGTAACACTACTACTGAATGCCAAACAAGTTTTACAACTACGAACAAAATCTGTTATGTCTCGAGTCATGCCGTGCCAGTAAAAAATTTTTCTTGCTCTGGCTTTTGATTTTTCTATACCAAAATGTCCAACATGCAACTTATTGAGTAATTTTAGTCTCATTGATTTGGGTATGACAAGTTTGGAATCATGAAACAATAAACTATTTTTTACATGTAGAGAATCTCTTATCTTATACAAAATTTTAACTTCTGAGTCTTCGATTTGATTTTTATCTGGCCATTCCGTTTGACAATACTTAATTACTTTAGAGCAAACTATATCATTTTGGGTAGCCATTCTTAATTCCTCTAACCTTTCATCTGATATGGGCAAATCTAAATCTAGTGAATGTACAATCTCTTTCATTTCCTTGTCATCTTTAACAGGCGTTTTGAGATAAAATCTAGATAAAAGGTCAGCTATATACATAAATTTACCTGCTAAATATTCCACATCAAAATTGTACTTTAACATTTTGAGCTTCAACCTTTGTAATCTCGAGCTAACATTAGAGATATCTTTTTTATGAATCGACACCAATGGTTTATGGTCTGATTTGACAAGAACCTTTCTACTATAAACAAAATGATGAAATTTTTGTAAGGAAAAGGATATAGCCAAATACTCTTTTTCAATTTGTGCCCATCTGCATTCTGTGTCTGTTAAACTTCTTGAGCAAAACGCAACTGGTTTCCCTCCTTGCAAAAGACAACCCCCTATTCCAGATTGACTTGCGTCACATTGAATTTCTATTGGCAAATTTGGATCAAAAATTTTTAGTATAGGAATTTCTGAGATGAATTTTTTCATTTTCTGGAAATTTTCACTATGATCTTTTGTCCAGTTCCATTCTACATTATTTTTTATTAAAGTCCTTAATGGAGATAACAGTTCCGAATGTTTAGGCAAGTATTTGGACAAATAGTTAAACATACCAAGTACAGTAAGAAGATCTTTTTTGTTTTTAGGTTCTTCCAGTAATAAAATTGATTTAACATACTCACTATCAGGTTTGACACCCTCAGCTGAAAATATTTGCCCCAAATATCTAACTTCCTTTACTTTATATTGAACTTTAGACTTGTTAAATTTTACCCCATACTTTTCCGCTCTACTAACTACTTCTTTTAGGATCCTATCATGCTCCTCCTCAGACTTTCCGCTTATTATGAAATCATCAAAATAGATTCCAACTGGTAGATCTCCAAAGATTTTTTCATTCATTCTCTGAAACACTTCAGGACTCACTTTAATACCAAATGGAAGTCTATTGAAACAAAATTTTCCAAAAGGTGTTATGAATGTGCATAATTTTCTACTTTCAGGATCTAACGGAACATGGTAAAACCCTTCTTTGAGATCAAGGACAGTGTAAATGATTTTATCCTTTAATTTTAAAGATAACTCCTCTAGAGTGGGTATTGGAAATTGATCCTGACATATGAAACGATTTAACTGAGTAGGGTCTAAACAAATTCTTAAATCCCCTGATGGCTTCTCAACTATAACAACATTATTTACCCATTCGGTGGGCTCCTCAACTTTAGATATGATACCTCTATTGTCCAGATCAATTAACGCCTCTTTCAACTTAGCTTTTAAGGCTTCAGGAACTCGCCGACAACCATTACTGACTGGCTGTGCACTTTTGCTCAATACAATTTTATACATGAAGGGGATTTTACCTGTACCTTCAAAAACATGTCCACTTTGGGATATGAACGCATTTTTTTCCTTTGTACTCACTTCCACTGTATCAATTTTATTGATTAATCCTGTTATATTACTTGTGTTCAGTCCCAAAATGGGCATGCTTTTATTACAATCAACTACTATAAATCTTATTTTATAGTTCTTGTTTTTAATATAACAATCTAGGTTTATGTATCCCATTGCAGTTACCCTGTTGTTGCCATAAGTATTTAAACTTAATCTAGTCTCTACAACATTGTTCTCTAACTTTAGTTTTTTTACAAAGGTCAGAGGCAAACAATTGCAGTTGGCCCCTGTATCAATTTTGAATCGAATCGACTCACCCCCTATGTTCACATCTACTGTCCATATATCAGTGTAATTTTTCTTATTCTCAATGCTGTCCAATTCAATGTTATTTATGTAAGGTTCAGGTTCACTACTACTGCTCTCTGTCTCTTCATTGCATTCAACTCCATAGACTTTTCTTCCATTTTTCTTATATTTGTCCTTTCTATTTCTCTTCTTATTTTCCTTTCCATAACTTTGACTTTTTCCATTTTTTGGGTTATTTCTACAGCATGAGGCATAGTGATTCAGTTTTCCACACGAGTTACATGTCTTTCCGTAGGCTGGACATTGCCTTGGTTCATGTTTGGACGAGCACTTGCCACAGTTGAAGGCTTGTCTTGTGGTATTGCTTCTTTGACTTATTGAGTCCACTTCATTTCCTCTTATTACTTTCATTTGTCTCTTGCTAGCTTCTGAGGCCCTGCATGTTTCCTCAGTAACTAGCAAAGTAAGATTCTGTATCCTTAAAAGCCTTTCTTGTAGTTCACTGTCTCTTACTCCTGCTACGATTCTATTTCTCACGAATCTGTCAGTCATTTCCCCAAATTGACACTGTTTCGCTAACATCTTGATATCCTTAAGAAAATGATCAAAGTCTTCTCCTTCTTGTTGACATCTTGTGTTGAATTTGAAGTCATCATATGCTTCATTTCTAAGGGGTTTGCAGTAATTATCGAATGCTTTTATTACTTCTTTGTACTTCCCTTTGTCAGCTTCCAAAATTGGCAAAGTGTTGAATACATCTTGGGCTTCTTCGCCAGCAACGTTTAAAAAAATTGCAACTTTGACATCATCATTTTTGCTGTCTAATCCTGATGCTTTCATATATATATCAAAACTACTCTTGAACTTCTGGTAGTTTTGTTCAATGTTCGTATCGAACACGAGGCTTTTTGGCGGTTTGAAATTAGCCGACATTTTGTTTTATACAAAACTTCTTCTTGTGAATAATTTTTTTTTCCACGTCTAACTTTATTACCATCAAACAGTTTTTTAATTATTAAACTTACTGCGTGGTTTACACCTGACACCATGTATTGTTTGGTATGAAATTATACTACTTTGTATTTCAACTCTTTTATTATATGCACGTTGTGTCTATCTTGGCCGGAAGTCACTAATGAATGTTCTGGCCACATTCAACGTCATAGAGTTATCTAATGACGGATGGAGCGTATATGAAGCGCCCCCTCGTGATAGTTACAACAACTATCCTAAATATGTAACAATTTCATGAGATGTGGTATAGGTTTAACTCACATAAAAAAATAGTAGGCACAATTAATATCTTTATTCGCTCTCTATTGGACATTCAACATTTCTTTTTTTTAACTTTTTCCACTTCCCTGGAGGCTCGCAATTTGGCTTGAGCTAACCATTTCGATATGTGTTCAATAATCAAACATAGATAATCAAATCATTAGATCTGTTCAACTCTACCTTTGTACGTATATAAAAAGCACGTCAATATAACGTCTCGATAATCAGACGGATAAGATCACAACCTACTCTGTGATAAGATGTTGGTATAACCTAAAAATATAAAATTTGGTATGAATGATATCTATAAACTTGTAGCGATTATACCTTAGATAATCAAATCAGCTTATCACTGCATTTATATTATTTAGAGCCAATTAGTCTTTAATAAACATTAAACTCACAACTAACTGAACTAACAAAGTAAAGTAACAACAGACTGCTTCACGACACGATACAACAACACTGGTAAACAGAAAAAATGGCGGCCTGACTAAAAGAAAAGAGAGGATGCGTAAAGCCTCGAATTACAGAAAGAAAGCACACAAACATTATATTTTGCATGTAATGTTGAATTATTTCTGTCGCGATTTGTAATAAATATGTCTATGCATATATTCATAGGAATATACGCAAAACTTTAAATTTTAACTTTGTAGAAAACTGTTATACCTAGTTAGTAACATTTCTGTAATATTTCTGAATATAGCAAATGTAATATTGAAATACAATATTCCAGCAATATTTCTCAATATTGCAACTGTAATATTGAAACACAATATTACTACTTTACATTTCTGCTACCTTGCATCCAAAATATCTTAAATAATTCCAAACACCCTGTCGCCGAAAATATATTGGATGTCTTTGTGTCGGTATTTTTAAAATGATCACTGAGTTTCAATTTGATCAGATCAGTACTTTTCGAGTTATTGAGAAAAACAAATTTCAGATTGCTATAACTCTGAAACCACTCTGCAGATTTTGCCTATTAACGAATTTAACCGAGATATTCGTGCCCCGAATCTGCCGGCAAATTTACACTCTCTGTCTCATTTCGCTCGGGAGTAATCGTGCTTACGGACGGCAGGATGGACAGAATTGGATTTGACTACGGATTATTCAGCAGTGAGTCGAGCCCAATCGTTTGAGGCCATTTTCGGCCGAAAATTCTACAAAAAGAGCCATTTGGGCAAAACGATAGCATGGTCTTCATTGTGAAACAAGCGTCCAAAATGTATACTTTGAGACCATTTTTGGCTCGGAAATTACATACATGTGGATAGAATAACTTTTCTATAAAACAAACACGCGCCAAAATTATGCGAATACCTCGTGATTCGTGAATTTAAATACTAACTTTCAGTTAAATATTGAGCGATTCCATAAATAAGTTTGGTTGTGTGTTGTGTGTATAAAATATGGAATATTCAAATAACAAACAGAAGTAAGGGAATTACTCCCTGTCCAAGATCAGATTTATTTGTTTTCCTGAGCCTTATTTTTCCATTGAACTCGTAAAAATGCTTTTACTTGAATGGATCGTTAAAACAGATCACACTTCTGTTTTATTTTCATGTTGTGTTTAATGAGATTCCAAAATAAAGGTGATTCTCCTATAATGATGCCAAAACTTAAATTTACTGATTTTTAGCGGGTGGCTATTCAATCACAGGTGTTTATCACACTTTAATTTCAGATTTATCGTATTTTGACCTGTGTTAACTTATAACTGAAACTGATCTATTTCTCCTTGAATGTACAATGCCAACAGCATCCCGTGCCAAATGTTTATGTGTGATATAATTTCAGTGACTAACTCTAGAAGTATTAATAAAACGCATTACTATCTATCATCAGGTGAGAATGAGTATTCAGGTTGGTGTCACGAATATTTTGCGGATTTCCGAAGATGTTCATGAGATGTTCATTGGGCGATAAACCGGGTGTCCCAGTATACATGTTCCAATGGATTATCTCAGCCATTTCAAAAGATAATTTATCAGCTCTGTGGCATCTAGACCTTGGTTGACTGATGAGATTTTCTCCATGCTGCGTCGAAAGAGAAAGTTGTGGCAGTGTTATCTTCGTGATGGGTCGCAGCAGAGTTACAGCATTCATCGCCGCTACTCTAATGCTCTAAATCTGAGAATCAGAAATGCTGGAAAGGTGTTTTATGATTCCTTAGCTAAACCTTATAGCAGAAAGAGGTTCTACAAGCATATCCGAAACTCACTGAGTTCGAAGGTATCAGTCCCACTGGTTAGAAATGAAGCGGGTGACCTGTGTTCTGATGGTTCCGAGTGCGCTACTGTTTTTTCTGACGCCTTCTCTGATTCTTTTTCTGATGAGCCTTGTGATCCTATGCCGACAATTTCTGCCCCACGTTCAGCCAATTCACTAGATAACCTCGATGTTCGAGAGGAGGAGATTTTGGGTATTCTTTCCAAGTTAGACCAGTCTACTGCACCAGGCTTGGATAATATCTCAGCACGAATTCTGAAAAGGTGCTCTACAAGTCTCTCATTCCCCATAACCATGATCATCAGGTTATCATTTCATACCTGTCGGCTGCCATCTGCTTGGAAGATGTCTAGAGTTACTCCTGTTTTCAAGAAAGGGGACAAGCTGTGTCCCAGCAATTACCGCCCTATTAGTTTACTCCCTTTAATTTCCAAGATTGCTGAGAAGGTTGTGTCTGATAGACTGCTTAAATTTTTTATTGAAAATGATATAATCCCCGAACAACAGCATGGTTTTCTGCCGGGACGTTCTGTTATCACATGTCTTCTGCAAGGTCTCCAGCATTGGACCAAGTCTATCGACTGTGGTATACCTGTTGATGTGATCTATCTGGACCTCTCGCGAGCCTTCGATCGTGTTCCTTTTTGTCGTTTGCTGTTCAGGCTTGAGCATCTTGGTGTGAGGGGTAGCGTCTTGGACTGGGTGCGTTCTTTTGTTGTTGATAGGTATTTCTCAGTGAAGGTTGGTGACACATTATCTGACTTCAAACCCGTTATCAGTGGGGTACCGCAGGGTTCTGTTTTGGGTCCCATCCTGTTTTTGGCGTACGTATCAGACCTGCCCCGTTTATTCTCGTCCTTTTCGTCCCAGTATGCTGATGATGTCAAGCTCTTTTATGATGCTCGCTTTCCTCATGTTCTGCAATGTGACTCGAACAGAATGAGCCAATGGTGCCAGGAATGGCTTCTTCCTATGAACGTGGACAAGTGTAGGGTCGTTCACCGTGGAAGTCACAATCCAGGTAGCCAGTATCTGATCGATGGCAGACCTCTGGTGTCCACTACACAGCACTCCGATCTCGGGCTGGTGATAACTGAGGATCTATCTTGGTCAGCCCATGTGAGCAGTATATCATCCAAATGTAATAGGATTTTGTACTTGATACGAAAAGTTTTTCCTAGATGCTCAGTCGAAACGTGCAGGCAGCTTTACATTACCTATGTTCGACCAATTCTGGAATTTGCTGGCCCTGCATGGTTCCCTTACGTGATCGCTGACCAGCAACGTTTGGAGGGTGTGCAGCGTTCTGCAACGAGGATTCCGTTCGGGAGGGTTTGCCCATCATATGAAGATAGACTCAAAATGTTTGATCTGGACTTATTTAGTGATCGTAGAATGCGTGGCGATCTCATAGTGACTTACCGGATAATGCATGGTTTCATTGGCGGCAATCTGGACAATATTTTCGCGCTAAATAGAAATCACCTACGTGGCCACCGATACGAACTTTATCGTGAATTTTTCCATTGTCGTGCGAGACAGTTTTTACTGCCGAATCGCGTGTTCACGAAGTGGAATTCTCTTCCAGAGAGTGTGGTTTGTGCTGGGAGTGTGAATTCCTTTAAGAACAGATTAGACGCATTAACAATTTGAGTTGAATATTTTTTTCTTTTTTGTTTTTTTTTTCATGGCAATGTTTCTTTTTCTGCATGTTTCTGAAGTGTCAATTAATTTTTATTTCTGTTTGAGATTTATAGGCAATAGCCTCTTCTCTTAATCATTTATTTAAATAATAATAATAATAATAATAATAAAATATTAAAAAATTTTTTGATTTTCAATGCGTTCAATTAACCTTCAACTGAGAAAGACAAAAATTGAAAGTCACTTTCGGTTGACCGGAAGTGACTCTGACTTTTTTTATCTCAAATAGCATCCTATATATTTCTGGTAATTTTTTAATTCAACTCAAAATTACCTTTTTAAAGATGAATCACACTTTGTATTTTATATTTGATTTGAGGGAGAAAACGTCAATTGGAATTTCAAATTGAAAGAATTGCAGTAGGCTACGATATTTTGTGTAATCTTCATTTTTGATGATTCTTCATGTGTGCCGATCCATCTATCTTCAAATGGACCGATAAGATGGCCTGAAAGTTCTCCAGATTTAACACCGCTAGATTTCCTCCTTTGGGTATATTTTAAAGGTCGTGTGTACCAGACTCCTCCTATTGATTTGGAAGATCTAAAAAACACAATAAGGAATGCATATAGAGCTCTCAATGCTGAGGTGTTGAGAAGTCCTACTTCGCGTGAACTAGTCCACCGAGGTGAAAAATGTGTTGAAGCAGATGGTCAACATTTGGAACATATGTTTTAGTTATTATAGGAATTTTTTAACCCCCTTTTTTGTAATATTTTGTTTACTTTATTACTTTTACTAACAAATAATGACTTTGTTTAACGTTCGGTCTAATGCATAGTTGATTTCAACTTGAGGAAGGTTTTTTTTATTGTTCTCGATTATTGAAGTAAAAATCAAGATTACACAGAATACCGTAGCTTACTGCAATTATTCAAATTTGAAATATCAATTCACGTTTTCTCCATCAAATCAAATGTAAAATACAAAGTGTGATAAATCGCTGGAAAGGTAATTTTGAGTAGAATTAACAAATTGCAAAAAATATAAAGGGTGCTATTTGAGATAAAAAAGTCAGAGTCACTTCCGGTCAAACCGAAAGTGACTTTCAATTTTGTTTTTCTCAGTTGAAGGCTCCTTGAAAGAGTTGAAAATCATAATATTTTCAAATTTTTGTCTTTTGAAATGGCTGAGATAATCCATTGGAACATGTATACTGGGCCACCCAGTATATGCACCACAGTGATGTTTCAATGAACGGAATAATATTTTTCCAAGAAGTTCCGAGATTAAATGAAATTAGCAAAATATTGGTAAGAAAAAATTTCAATGGATTTCAGCATATCTTTCTACGGTAGTTATGTTTCGAATGATATCAAATTTCTAATTGGTGTGAGGTGCAATGTTTACGGGAATAATTGAATCACTTGACGAAAACGAAAACATAATTTTATTTTGAGGAGACCTGTTTTGGTTACAAACGGTAACTAACCCAAATTGTTACTGACCACCCTTCTTGGGTATTCTATTTTGAGTTCACTGTGGACTTATTATGAACAATATAAAAGTAACTACACTCTTGTCCACTACAGTTTTTGTCGTCTGACATATGTTTCGGAAACAAAGTTTCCATCTTCAAAGACGAAGCGTTTCTAAAGCATGCAATCAATTTCTAAATTCCAGTACGGGTTGACATTATACCCTTACTTATAAACCAATTAGTGAGAATAATGGGTTGTTGATAGGGGTTAGGTCATTCCTTCAAGTGTTCCTAAGTACGCTTTATTGGAATTTTCCAACAATTTGACAGAATTTTCTGAAATTGAGTGGCAAGTTGTTAAAACGTGATTTGCAACCGCAGATTTATCGACATTGTTGTTCCGAAATATGTCATCTACAGTAGATGACATATTTGCAATTATTGATGAAAAGTTTGATATTAACGAATTTACCATGGTCTTAAACAGTAAATACCCATCTATTAAGTTCACCTTCGAAATGTAAAAGCACGGCTACTTACCATTCTTAACTTTAAAAGTATCCAGAGATAACTCAAATTTGATTAGTTTTGACATTTATAGAAAACCTACTATTTATGATGTTTACTTTTCGTCTGATTCGGTAGCTCCCTGGTCACACAAAACAGCCAGCTTATATTTCCTCGATAACCGGTTATTTAATATTCTGCTAAGCAATGTAAATTTCAAGAAAGAAAGATAAATGATTTTCCAAATGGCCGAAAGAAACGGGTATAGTCATCAATTAGTTCTGAAAATTATCAACAAACATAAAGATAAAAATCTCTTCAGTAACATAACCCTAACGGAATAAATAAAAACGGTAAGAGGTTTCCACGCGTTCACGTTCCATCCCAAAAACAAACAACAAACTCCAGAATATTTTCAAAAAGGTTCATATAAAACTGGCTTTCAAAACTTCCACGAAAATTGAAAAACTTCTAGGAAATACATTCGATAAAACTCCGGACATGTTAAAATCGGGTATATATGAAATTAAATGATTAGATTGCAACAAGTGTTACGTCGGGCAAACAACCAGCAACATTCTCACACGGTATAAAGAGCATACGGAACAACAACCTCGATAAATCTGCGGTTGCAAATCACGGTTCAACAAATGGCCACTCAATTTAAGAAAATTTCGTCAAATTGTAGAAAAATTCCAATAAAGCGTACTTAGGAACACTTGTAGGAATCGAAATGTATAAGGGAAATGATATTTTACTCAATAATGACCTTACCCATATTAACAACGCATTATTCTCACTAATTGGTTTATGACTAAGGGTATAATGTTAACCCGTACTGGAATGTAGAAATTGATTGCATGCTTTAGTAACGCTTCGTCTTTGAAGATGGAAACTTTGTTTCCGAAACATATGTCAGACGACAAAAACTGTAGTGGACAAGAGTGTAGTTACTCTTATACCACCCTTCTTGGGCGATCCTCACTTTATAGTGTCCATGGGTTCATGGACCTACGCCTGCTAAGGGTTCTACCAGAAGGGGAATGTTATTCTTCCTGGTTCCGATATCGGGAATTTTCAAGAGAAAGTTGAAGGTCACAGGTACTATGTCGAATCGCTCTTGTCACAACAGGTTTGATTCTATATTATGGCAAAGATAAGGTAGCAATCGTAGGCAACTGCTATCAGTAATAATTCATGGAGCATCGAACGTTTTACGCATTTGGATTTGCTATCATCGAATTTTTTGAGATGTGCTCAAAATGGGTTGGGCGGCCAAGGGGTTGAAGAGAAATATTCTATTTTATAGCCAAAAAATTGGGACAATTGAAACTCAATTGACGGGTTTTAGCGTTCTTATCCGAAGCCATTGTTTGGAAAAATATGAATTTCATTCCAGACTATCGGCCAACCCTGTATATAGAATGTGGGACGGGTTTCAGCGTTTTTATTCTAAATTATTGCTTGATAAAATATGAATTTTATTTCATAGTATCGCCTATCCCTGTATCCATCCAGTTGAAACGAAAAGTTTCCCGGTTAGAAACTATGATGTGAAATGCCTGCTATTCATCATTAGAAATGACCTAGAGAATGTCCTTGTTATGTCCGCTCAGCCTGTCTGGCCGTAGGTAGTCCTGTACTATCATGACGGATGTGATAGTATATCTTGAGTGATCATTTGTTTTTCGAATTATAAGGAACAGCTGTTCGGAGATTAAACTACCAGTACGCATTAATGATCGATGACTGTTTGATAATCTAAATTATGAAGTGACGATGAATATATTGTTGTGTTCACGTGTCGTTACAAGAAGATTAGAGTTTCTGCTGTTGAAATCTGCGTTTCAAGAATATTTTAAGGGAGTATATGAATCATTATCGTCTATGAATATGGAAAATGAATAAATTATAACTATTTTTGTGCATGAAGAAAGTTTATGATGAATGAAGTTTATGAGAAATAGTAATTCCACGAAATTTGTGTGATGTATTAAAAGGAATTCTCAGCAAGGGTGGTCAAGTCAAAATCTATAGGTATACAGGGTGTTTTTGATTGTGATGTACATATCGTCGGCGACACCGCAAAACCAAGTAACTGATAAAAATTCAAAAATGAGATTTCGGCGGTAATTATTTAATTGTATTTGTAAGGACAGGTGTGCAAATTCTTTTCAAAGAGTAAACAGACACTGAGATAATCAATATCAAGTGGTTTGTAACTATTTTGAATTTAAACTAATTCATCAATCCAAAATTATGAAGTTTTTAGTACCTTCTGAAAATGTTGGTTTTTGCAGTTACTTGGTTTTGCGGTGTCACCGACGATATTTATAAGGGTGAGAGATAACACAGACAAGTTCGAAAGTGACCCAAAGAATTTAACGGCTTGTATTTTCGATATACCAGGAATATTTTTGGCCAGAATTATTTTTGTCGATTAGTGGATAATTGGATAAACCGATTTCAGTGAAATATTATATGCGTGTAGTGGGCATACAGTGCATCCATTCTATGTCACAATCAGTTGAAAGAACGCAGGTCTGTCTTTGCAATTTTCATGAACAACATCCTTTACATTTCAAACTTGTACTGTGTGAAATCGTATAAGCAGATCTTCAAAATGATTTGTGAAATGTGAAACATTTTTCGGTACTACTGCAGTTGAATTTACATCTCTAATAAATACAAAACATCGAGAAAATAACTGACATTATTCACTCTGTTCCTCGGAACAGAGTGCTTATCAATTTGCCCAAATGTCTGTAATTTTCGAATTTTTGGATGAAAATGGGTTCAAGCTCAGTGGACAGGAGCTTTCAGGCGCTCTAGTTCAAACAGACAAATTATATCTCCGAAAGTATTGGTTCCTCAGAGTTGAGAATTATATCAATTTATTCTTATGATAGAACTGCATCATAAAGGAAATTCAATTCAAATAATAGTTCATTTATCTAGATTAAATGAGCAATCTGAGAATGAGAACTGCACCATGGAAGAAACCAAATTAAAATAGCTGAAATGAATTTGACTCTCTCTTATAGAACAGGATGAAATGTACGAGTTTGAACCCAGATCATATAATAAAGCTTAGATAGAATAATTATAGCATTCAGTGAAAACATAGAAGTACGATTCATTATTGAAATTTAGAACTTCATCTTAGCAGAAATTGAATTCAAACAACATAGAAGAATTTAAATTCAACAAGAGTGCCAAAAATTATCAATCCAAAACCAATAGACGAATTCTACCCAACAACGAACTCATCCGAGATATCCATTCCTCAATTCTATGATGAACGATAATATATATCTTTCCTCAAATCTACTCCAATACACCAATATTCCAGTTTTGTTTTTAGTGGAGATATTCTGAACTCAATATTATTAACTTACCATTACCATTCCCATCATCATATGGATTGACCATCGGCATGAAAATATCAACCAACAAAAAGTATGATATTATATTATCATTCTCATATTTATACGATTGCTGGAATGAAACAACGTCATTTCTCAGGAGAATAAGTTGACATTATAACAATTCATAGAATACCCTCATAATAATTCTATCATTCTGTGAAAACGTAGAAATACGATTTAGATTGAAATTTTGAAAAATCATTCCTCTGAAAGTATTAGCTTGTTACAGTTAAAAATGATATGAATGGATTCTTATGATAAAACTGCTTATTAAAAAAAAAATTAACTTGGTATTCGATTTGTAAAAAAAAAATTTTTTTTTTGTTACTCCGAAACCATCTGTCCGATTTTGCCCAATAACGAACTTAGCCGAGATATTTATCCCCCAAACCCACTCTGAAAATTTCAACTCTCTAGCTCATTCCGTTCGAGAGTAATCGTGCCTACGGCCGGCCGGACGGCCGGACAGAATGGAATTCTACCATGGATTCTTGATCAGTGAGGCGAACCAAATCGTTTAAGACCATTTTCATCGAAAAATTCGAAAATTACAGACAGTTGGGCAAATTGATAAGCACTCAGTTCCGAGGAACTAGAGCGCCAAAAATGGTCCCAAACGTTTTGATTCGACTCACTGATCAAGAATCCGTTTTCAAAATCGATTCTGTCCGGCCGTCCGTCCGTTAACACGATAACTCTCGAACGGAATGAGCTAGACAGTTGAAATAGTCAGAGTAGGTTTGGGAGCTAAATATCTCGGTTGAGTTCGTTATATGTATATACATTTTTTTTCTTTACAAATGTATATGATTTGTCAAAGTTTGAACAAGAACGCCAAAGCTCCTGTCCACGGGGCTTTCTTATATGTTGTTGGGTCAGTTTCGAACTTGTGCATGTGTGACCTGTTACCCGTAGAAATATGTAAAATATCAAAACTCGGAAACACTCTGTAGTATACTGAACGTATCTCAATTATTTCCATGTAACGTAATGATTGTTTGTTGTTTTGAACTCTCGTCCTTTTTCAAGATGAAATATTGGAGGGAAATGTGTGATACTTTTTTGATATTTCTTCTAGACTTCTAGGTAGACAAAACAAAATAGTTATTACTTTTGTTAAGTTGTATAGGTAGGTACCAGAAATTTCATGGCGATCCTCTATGGCCTGTATTCCGTAAGATTGATGAGGAATCACTTACATTTCTACAACCTAGATGCCGATTTAGTTAACGAACCGTGCTCATAACTGGCTACAGTGAAGTTTCGGGTAATGGTCCTGGATACGGAAACTTCATCCTCAGTTCTACTGGATATTTAATTATGAGGTTGTGGTATTCAAGATTGATGGTTCACAGATACATTGACGTTTAGTTTTGAGATTGCAGGACGTCCGAAGTTTTCTTCCTACGTATTGCAGATAAATTAATGGAACGTGGTACATAAATTCTAACCGAAATGAAGGGTGGAATATTCTCGACAATCAATCAACGTGTGCCGAAAATTCAGAATATTCATCAATTTTGTTATGCTCAATACAAAACTCAATATTCTTCTATTTTGCCGATTGCATGATCAGGCAATGTCGAGGGCAATGTGAACGATCAGCGAACAAATTTTCATGAACATCTATCAGGATTTATTCAATCGCAGCTGTGCAGTCGAGAATCGGATCAATATATCTAAAAATGACCAATGTCACCTCTCAATCCGTGCTTGTAATAAGCATAGATAAGACGTTTGATTTTTGTCATTCTTGTTCCTCGAAACACAGTGCTTATCAATTTGCCAAAATGTCTGTAAATTTGTAATTTTTCGATGAAAATGGTCCTAAACGATTTGGTTCGACTCACTGAGAAAGATTCCGTCGTCAAAATCGATTCGGTCTGGCCGGTCCGGTCAGCCGGGTGGCCGTAGACACGATAACTCTTGAACATAATGAGCTAGATGGTTGTAATTTTCAGGGTAGGTTTGGGAGATAAATACCTCAGTTGAGTTCTTTATTGGGCTAAATAGACCTTATGGTTTTGGAGTAACGAAAAAAAAACATTTTTCTTACATTACAAATTTTGGATTCAATTTTATTCAAGATGTAATTTCATCATGAGAATCCGTCTGAATCATTTTCAACTCTAACAAATCAATACTTTTGGAGATATGATTTTTCAAAATTTCAATATTAAATCGTGACTCTATGATTTCACAGAATGCTGTAATCGAAAATTATCGTCCGTGCCTATGACCATGATAACTCTCGAACAGAATGAGCTAGATGGTTGAACTTTTCAGAGTAGGTTTGGGAGATAAATATCTCGTTTGAGTTTGTTATTGGGCTTAATAGACCTGATGGTTTCGGAGTAACGAAAAAAAAACATTTTTTTTTAATTTACAGATTTTAAACTAAATTTCATTTACGATGGAATTTCATCATAAGAATCCGTTGGTATCATTTCCAGCTCTAACAAATCAATTCTTTTGGAGATATGATTTCTCAAAATTTCAATATTGAATCGTAACTCTATGATTTCACAGAAAGCTGTAATCGAAAATTATCGTCCGTGACCATGAATATCATGATCTGTGTTCATACATGACATCATTGTCATCACATCTACAGATAAAAGACATGTCAAACGAAGTATGATTGAATGCAAAATAAACAACTATAATAAATAAATATATAAAAAATTAATAAATAACCTCAGCTATCGTATATAGCTCTTAGATAATCCAAATGATGATGGAAATATATACTTTGGTGAGTTAATCAAATTGGGTTCAGAGTATCTTCAGCACAAACAAAACTGGAATATTGGCTAAGCTTCAATTATTGTTATAATATAATTATTGTCATAGTAGATTTGAGGAATGAATCTCGGATAAGTTCGTTATTGGGTAGAATCGGTCTGGTGGTTTCGGATTAATAAGTTTTGGTACTCTTGTTGAATTTAATTTCTTTTATGATGCAGTTCTATCATCAGAATCCATTAAAATCATTCCCAACTCTGAGAAACCAATATTTTGGTTGATATGATTTGTCATTGTTTGAACAAGAGCGCCGAAGCTCCTGTCCACAGAGCTTTCCCACTTTTTTTATAAGGAATAAACAAGTTAGAAAAGCACTGTGGCCAGGAGCCGTGGCGAGATGATTCAAATTTATACCCATGAAAGATCACCCATACAGGTGCTGAGCTCTAACAAAACTGCTTAGCTCCAGAAAAAAAACAATATTCCCAATATTTCCGAGATATGAATCCGACTGCAAAAACAAGCATAAAATAAACTGGTTCACTTTTTGGGTGAGAATGTTCTCAATCGATTAGTTCCGACTCAAACACATACATTCACTGTTGGTCGAAAATAAACAGTGCTGTGTCTGTGATAGCGTAAGGACCAATTCAAATACATACACCTACTATTGGTCATTTGAGATTTCAGAGTAATCCCCTCCTAAGCCTACGGGGGGAGGGGGGGGGGGTTAGGAAATGGCCGGAATTTAGTACTACCGGATGAGCCCTTCAGATATATCAATATATATATATATTTTTGTTTGTTCAATTTCTTCTGAGCTATGCGTAATTTTCGAGTAGCAAAAAAATTCCAGGTTAAATGAACCACCCGGTATGTCTTTCAATAAACGAGCATGCCGAGGTCCGTCCTGCACGTCACTGCTTATAAATGATCAACTTTAAGCTGAAAATAATTGGTTCAAGCCCTGTGGTTAGGAGCTTTGGCGCTCTTGTTCAAACTTTGACAAATCATATTATCTCCGAAATTATTGGTCTCTGGGAATGATATGAATGGATTATTACGATAGAACTGCATCATGAAAGAAATAAAATTCAAACAGACTGATTCTCCCCAATAACGAACTTATCTGAGATATTCATTCTGCAAATCTACTCTGAAAATGATATTATATCAATTATAACTTAGACAATATTGCAGTTTTGTTTTTACTGAATATATTCTGAACCCAATTTGATGATGTATTTTACCAAAGAATATATTTCCATCATCATAATATGATAATGGAATAATCCATATTATTCCATCATCATAATATGATGATGGAATAATCCATATTATGGATTATTCACGGGCATTATATTATCACCTTAAAAGTATAATATCATATCATCCTCATAATTCTACGATACCTGAGGTTATTTCATTGGTCATTTTGCATTCAATCATACTAAGTTTTATAGAACAAGAGGTGTACCAGAAATAATTTTGACAGAATTGATTTCGACCACGGATTCTTGATCGCTGAGTCGAACCAAATCGTTTAAGACCATTTTCAGCCAAAAATTCGAAAATTACATACATTTGTGCAAATTGATAAGCACTCTGTTCCGAGGAACAAGAGCGCCAAAAATTAAGAAAAGCACTGAATTATGAAATCTCTATACAATATTCATGAAATTTCGTGTCAGCATTCTACAATTAATTACCGAGTTTTAGTTGGATCAGATTACTGGAAATAACAGTAAGATTTCCGATGGCTATAACTGCAAACTATTTGGCCCATTATGCTATTAAGGAAATTGAATGTTGAACTCCGATGCAGAACCTACTCTGAAAATTGCAAGTCATTTTCTCTTTCCGTTCGCAATTTATCGTGAGAGATATAATATTTTTTAATAATTTTATACGTTTCTCTAGTGATACCAAGTTTCAATTTGATCAGATCTGTATTTTTTGAGTTACCTAGTAAACAATATTCCAGATGGTTATAACTCCGAAAGCATTTGAAAAATTATTATGAATTACCGAACTCAAATGTCACATTAGGATGCGCAACCTATCCTAAAGATTGCGCTATCTCTTTCCGTTCTCAAGTAATCGTGAGATAAATAATATTTGCAAATAATTTTTTGAAATTTTCTAGTGTTACGATCCACACAAAATTTCACATACGTCTTTGTGGCATTGTTGCATTTGGACGCGCCACCTACCCTGAAAATTTCAAGTCGCTATCTCTTTCCGTTCGAAAATTGTCGGGGCAATGGCCAGCCAGACATAATCAAATTTGACCTCGAATTCTTCATCAGTGAGTCGAGCCTAATTTTCGTAGAAAAAATTCGAAAATTACAGACATTTGGGCAAAATTATAGCACGCTGTTCCCTAGAACATGCGCGAAAAAATGAATTTACTCCACATTCTTATGAGGAACCCGAAAAAGCAAATTCATTTCACTCCTAGTAATCAACCCAATCTCAACCTGTAATACCATATTTCTGCGTGATGACAATAAAAAATAACGACTGCCATTTGTATGCTTTTTCATGACAAAATAAAACCTGATTAAATTAGCTATCATATGTAAATTATGAATCATAACGCACGATGCTGAAATGGTCTTTCTCTAACAAAATCTGATATAAATTCGGGAAGTATATTTTTATAGTAGGAAACTAAAACTTTCATGTCATCTATTTATGCAAAATTCTCTGGACGTGTGCAATTGGAATTGAATGAATTAAGGTTTTTCATTTTCGAATGGAAATTGTCAGGAATTAATAACCTGAATTTATTCCATGGAATGTTGTTTTATGTTTTTCCATAATATTGTAATCAGCAGATGGAAAAACACATTTCACAAACCTAATGACTGGGGATTATTAGAACACCGGTGTTTAAATGGAAACACAAATGTTCACACAAAAATGTAATATTTACCCATCAAAAATAGCTAGTTTCGTATACATGAGCAATTTTTTGGCGCACCTATCATTTTGCCTATATTTCTGTAATTTTTGAATTTTTGGCCGAAAATGGTTTTGAATGTTTAGTTTCGAGTAAGTAATAAAGAATCCTATGACAAACTTGATTATATCCGGACTGACCTAACGCCAGTGCTTCTTCAATTCATCTATATTTATCCGATATATCTATAACTTTTAAACCGTAGTTTATCGTAATGAAAAACTCAGATTCATCTTGACAAAATTTTTTCCACCCCCAATAAATTCACCTTTAAAATATTCTGGAAGTTAAGATTAAAAATTTTCACCTTTTTTTCTGATCATAGAACAAGCTTCCAGCTTCGATTGATGTACTTAGGGTTGAAAATTATAAATATTTTCTACTCAGAAAGGATTGAAACGAACGACATGAAATTTGACGAATATTTTTTCTCAGTAAGAATTTAAAATTTTATACCTTCATTGACATTTTTGGTCCTGGATTATTAAGAGCTAATATTTACTTACTAGAATATCAAAATCAGCACATCTCAAAACGTAAACTATAAAAATCTCTTGAGCTCAAACATATTCGCTTGTTCGTACCAGACTTAAGCAATTAAATTTTACCTACTGATTAAGAATTCTTGGTCAGTACTGTCCATTCGTCCATTCATATGTACGACTAATTTCGAAATAAATAACTCCGGGATTTGACATTTGTAGGGCTCGAATATCTTAAAATATACATTTAGATGTTAAATTGCTATTTGAATTTTTATGCAGAAAACGAGGGACGTTGTTCACAATTTTAGAACTAATTTATTCATTCCAAACTGGAATTTATACTCGCACGACCTAGATACAATTTTACATCCTAGTCTAAAAGAATTTTCGTCGCCAAGTGCTCTACTTTTGATATATTCAGAAAGGCCTCGCGTTTGTAACCGAAAGTTGTCAAATTATTCTTTAATTTTTTGCCTGCTGGTAACATACATATCTAATATTATATGATATAATATAATTATATTTATAATAAAATCTACACATGTATACATCAATCTTATCTTACCTCATATATATCTGAAACAATAATCACCTTAATAGTGAAATATTGAAAGTTTCAGTTTTCTAAGGGACATCTGATCGTTGGAGTGAGCTTGTCATTTGACATATACAGTATGTTTCTTAATTGATGAAAAAGATTTTGGGAGATGACATTTCGATAAAAATCAAGGTGGGTCTTTCATATAATTTTTTATTGCCGTTGATCCTTCCCCTCCAAGTTACCGCTCTTTTAAAATGGGGTTGAAGTTTTGTGTTTATTGAATATCTTCCATATCGAACAATTTAAAAGAATACAATTTGGCTGCCAGCTAACTCTAATTTAATATCACTTTTCGACAGATTTCTCAATTCCGAAATTTCATCATGAAGTAGGGGAAAAATCAACACTTACTATATTTTCAATCAGATTTCTTGATGATTCAACTGTTTTCAAATACAAAAATTGATTCAAGAAGGCAAATTCAGTATGCAACTATTTTGTGTAATAAATACAACAAAAAATAAAATATTATATACTCAGACTCGCATAAATTGATAAACGTTATAATTTGTTGAAAAAATTATGTAAAATATTTTTATTATATTATTATATTATTATTATGTCAAATATATTCATACTAAATAATATCCAGAAGGCTGGTGTCAAATAGTGTCTTAATCAGAAATATTTTTATTGTTCAAATTTCTATAATTTCTAGGGTTTACCCAATATTAAAGTGCAATCACTTGGATTTAAAGGACACGTTAGAATGAAAATTATATACAAACTATGCTTCATTTTCGTCAAAATTTAACATAAAAAAACGTTTGCATTAATATAGAAACCTGTTTATATCAATTATTAGGTGACCTGATTTGAAATCTATAGATTTCCATCCGAAAGTGTCGTTTTCTGGAAAGGTTATTGTTTAATGGTTTATGTTAATACTTTTATACTTTACTTGTGCTTACAAATTACATTATGGAATTTATCATATAATGGATGATATCATAAACATGGCTCCGCAAGAGATACCGGATGTTAATAATTGGAATTAAGTTTTCTCCTCCTAGCATCTGCATTTCTCAAGTCAGCTGAAACTTGGGTTAGATATTAAATTTGAAATTTCACAGCATATAACATTACAATTGTCCGTAAAAATCTGCAGGGTGTTATTTTGTCTGGAGCAATGTCCCATTTTTTCCCACCCTCGCTGCTTAGGAGCCTCGGAAGAAAAATATGCATTTTTCTCCCTATAATCTACTACTACAATTAAAAAAAGGGTTCAAGCCCTGTGGACAGGAGCTTTCTGGCGCTCTAGTTCAAACAGACAAATTATATCTCCGAAAGTATTGGTTTCTCAGAGTTGGGAATTATATCAATGTATTCTTATGATAGAACTGCATCATAAAGGAAATTCAATTCAAATAATAGTTTATTTATCGAGATTAAATGAGCAATCTGAGAATGAGAACTGCACCATGGCAGAAACCAAATTAAAATAGCTGAAATGAATTTGACTCTCTCTTATAGAACAGGATGAAAAGTACGAGTACGAACACAGATCATATAATAAAGCTTGGATGGAATAATTATAGCATTCTGTGAAAACATAGAAGTATGATTCATTATTGAAATTTAGAACTTCATCTTAGCAGAAATTGAATTCAAACATCATAGAAGAATTCAAATTCAACAAGAATGCCAAAAATTATCAATCCAAAACCAATAGACGAATTCTACCCAACAACGAACTCATCCGAGATATTCATTCCTCAATTCTATGATGAACGATAATATATATCTTTCCTCAAATCTACTCCAATACACCAATATTCCAGTTTTGTTTTTAGTTGAGATATTCTGAACTCAATATTATTAACTTACCATTACCATTCCCATCACCATATGGATTGACCGTCGGCATGAAAATATCAACCAACAAAAAGTATGATATTATATTATAATTCTCATATTTATACGATTGCTGGAATGAATGACAATGTTATTAACTTACCATTACCATTCCCATCATCATATGGATTGACCATCGGCATGAAAATATCAACCAACAAAAAGTATGATATTATATGAGGAGTAACTTTTCAAAACGCATTATGTCCAATTTGGGCGAAATTGAGTTTGAAGCGGATTCAGAAATGTTTTCTGTTGCTCTATAGCCCTATGTAAACAAAATCTTCCAAATGGCATTATGTCCCTCTGTAATTCAAATCCAAAGTATGCAAGCCGCATCGCAATGAATTATGTTTACGTTTGCATTTTTAAAAGAAATAAAATATAACCAAAAACATGTTTTATCGATTTGGTCATGTCAATTAGGTTACAGGCCAACACTTACTGTGCAGACTGTTTTCTCTAAATGTATAAAAAATCGCAACAAACAGCATTATTTTCAATTTCAACCACATCAAAACGCATTATATACAATGAGATGAATCAAAACGCATTAAGTCCAAACGTTTTTTACATATTCTGTGTATATCTGATCAATATTGATTTAAATGAGATTAGTTATTACCTTTAGATGTAAATTTCTATCAAACAAACTCGACATACTCAAATTATATGCCAGGGAGGAAGAAAAAATCGTTTTTCGTTGATTCCCAATAAAATGGTTTTTGGACTTAATGCATTTTGATAAGTTGCTCCTCATATTATGATTCTCATATTGATACCATTACTGGAATGAATGACAATGAGACAACGTCAAAGTTGACATTATAACAATTCATAGAATAGCCACAGAATAATTCTATCATTGAAATTTTGAAAAATCATATCTCCGAAAGTATTAGCTTGTTAGAGTTTAAAATGATATGAATGGATTCTCATGGTAAAACTGCTTATTGAAAAAATTTAATTTGGAATTTGTTCTGTAAAAAAAAAAATTTTTTACTCCGAAACCATCTGTCAGATTTTGCCCAATAACGAACTTAGCCGAGATATTTATCCCCCAAACCTACTCTGAAAATTTTAACTGTCTAGCTCATTCCGTTCGAGAGTTACCGTGCCTACGGCCGGACGGCCGGACCGGCCGGACGGCCGGCCGGACAGAATGATTTTCGACCACGAATTCTTGATCAGTGAGTCGAACCAAATCGTTCAAGACCATTTTCATCGAAAAATTCGAAAATTACAGACATTTGGGCAAATTGATAAGCACTCAGTTCCGAGGAACTAGAGCTCCAAAATACATGAGATTAATTTAATCTGTCAAAACATATAATGTAAATATGAATTTATCTGAATATCCCGGAGCCTACTGAATTATTTTGATTTTCCTGACGATATAGGGCAAATTTGTATAACTTTTTTTTCTCCGAAACAGTAGCAGGTAAGAGAAAATGGCAATACACCAAAAAGTTATCAAAAGAAAGAATAATTCTTTGTCATATTTTTTAAACCCCCAGTGGCGCCACAAAACATGTTCTTAGGGGAACATTGCCGCAGATAACACCCTATAGATTTTCACGTTCCTTTGCCATGTCATATGATTTTAACCTCAAATTTTGATATTTTCGGCAAATTTCAGATCAATATCTTGAGAAATGCAGATGCTATGAGTAAAGAGCTTCAAAAAAATTTCTGTATCTCGAAAATGAAGCGATTGTGTACCCATGTTTATGAGACATTTATTTTTGATATAATGTATATGAACGATTTTCTGAATTTTGTTCTTTGAGAATTTTCTTTTCTTGATAGAACAATTCTTTGATATCCATTAATTTCAGGTGTAACATTTTCATTGAATAGATTGATTATTCAATTAATGAGCCAACTGGACGATTAGACCGGAGCAATTGATGCCACCCCAGCGCTTTCATGGTTATATTTTTTTGTTTCATTAGTAGAGTAAAATAGGGATATATGCAATAGTCGGGTAATATCGAACTTTGAATGATGGCCCTATCTCTTAAATAATGTCATTAGAAAAGTCCTATGGAGTTCTGCTGTAAAACAAAATTGGCTCTAAACTCTAGCAACTCTGGACAATGTGAGGTTATGATTTCGATGGCTTTAAATCGTGAATGGCGTCAGTTAAAATTGTTTTATGACTACCGTTATTGAAAATAAATTTGTTTGAGAGCACGGAAAATTTGATTAGGCATGAGGTAGTACAAATCTTGAAGAATTGAATCGATATTGTCCATAACAACAAATACAACGTTAGGTTTATTTTCATTTCGGAACGAGGGTAATATGGAATAATCCATATTCGCCCATTATTGCTATTCCATGTGTCCTTCCCTCTAGTTCCTCTGACTCAGAATTTTAACCAGTTATTGATTATCCTTCTGATAAAGACCTACCACTGTGCTGCTGCACCAAAAAGCCATCCAATGAAGACAATGGGCTCACGAAGCGTGCACCAGTGCAGAAAAATATGTTTTAGTTCCTCGGAACTGAGTGCTTATCAATTAGCTCAAATGTCTGTAATTTTCGAATTTTTCGATGAAAATGGTCTTAAACGATTTGGTTCAGCTCACTGATCGAGAATCCGTGGTCGAAATTCATTCTGTCCGGCCAGTCATCCGGCCGTAGGCACGATAACTCTCGAACGGAATGAGCTAGAGAGTTGAAATTTTCAGATTAGGTTTGGGAGATAAATATCTCGGCTTAGTTCGTTATTGAGCAAAATGGGACAGATGGTTTCGGAGTACCAGAAAGAAATTTTTTTTTTACTTAACAAATTCCAAATTAATTTTTTTTCAATAAGCAATTTTACCATAAGAATCCAATGATATCATTTTTAACTCTAACAAGCTAACACTTTTGGAGATATGATTTTTCAAATTTTCAATAATAAATCTTATTTGTACGTTTTCACAGAATTATAATAATAATAATAATAATAATAATAATAGTTTATTAGTTTCAAATAGTTACACCAAGCAGACATAAGAAATGAAACAAGTCATCAAATATGTTGAAACACTACGTATTTCACCTTTTACAAAATTCCTTAAATTCACTTAAACTATAAGGTTCACAATCCAAAATTAGACTATACAATTCTTTCTTAAAATTTCTATGACATGTAATATTTCGCAATACTTTTGGTAAGGCATTAAAGAAACTTATAGCCATACACTCAACAGATTTACTTCTCGAAACCGTACTATGCGATGGTAAAATGTAGGGAAAAATTCTTCTAGTGTTATTCAAATTTCTAAAGTTTGCGAAGTACTGACCATTTTTATTGAAGAAGACAAGCAGTCTGTAAATGTACAAACCATACACTGTCAAAATTCCATATTTCTTAAAAACTCCCCTACAGGTCTCTCTATACCCTAAACATAACATGGTACGCAATGCTCTTTTCTGAGTCACAAAAATAGTATCAGTATGAGAAGAACTCCCCCAAAAGATGATTCCATAAGAGAGAACAGAGTGAAAATTCGCATAGTACACCAACTTCAGCAGGTCAAGATCAACCTGACTCCTCAACATGAATAACGTATAGCAAGCAGAGTTAAGTCTACTCTTCAACTGTTCAATGTGGGGGCCCCACTTGAGGTGTTTATCAAGTACAAGTCCTAAAAACTTCACCCTATCCTCAACGCTTATAAAATTATCAAGAACATGTATCGAGGCAGGATATTCCAATTTAGACCTTTCATTATAAAAAAACATACATTGGGTTTTATTAACATTTAAAACAAGATTGTGATTACTCAGCCACTCAACTATCAAGTTCACCATAATATTTGAACAATTTATAGCAGAAGTAACAGAAGAAGAACGGATCAAACAATTTGCGTCATCGGCAAACAACCTCAATGAACTTTCTCTGTTAAAACGTAAACATAATTTAGCCAAGAAATTGATATAAACAATAAATAAAACAGGGCCTGCAATGCTGCCCTGGGGAACGCCCATAATTATTTCTACATCATCCGACGTATAAACTTCCCCATCTACCTCTAAGACAACTCTCTGTTTTCTTGATGTCAGGTAGCTCTTCAGAAGGTTTAGCTGAGTATCTCTTATACCGCACTCTTCGAGAATATGCAGAAGCTTTCCATGATCAACGCAGTCAAAGGCCTTAGAAAGATCTAAAAACATACTTAATGGGATCTCCCCTTCTTCCAGAGCAATAGTTATTTCATTTATCAGCTCAAAGACTGCAGTTTCGATACTTCTGTCCTCCATAAAGCCATGTTGATTTGGTGAAATTATACTGAACTTACGAAAAAAACTTGACAATCTTCTGCAAAGAATTTTTTCAAAAACCTTGGAAAATGAGGGCAAGATGCTGATAGGCCTATAGTTATTGAAATCATTGACATCACCTTTTTTGAACAAGGGTTTTATTAAAGCTATTTTTAAATTGTCTGGAAATATACCTTCTATTAATGAACGATTTATAATAAAAGTGAGAGGTTCAAGTATGTATTCAATTGAAGATTTCAGGACTCTCATCGGTACTCCATCGTGACCGCAAGACATTTTATTCTTTAAAGATTTTACCACGGACAAAACTTCTTCCTGAGAAATATCGAACAAAAAGAATGAATTCTCAAGTCTCTCTCCCGAACCTTCAACATTCATATGTTCATATAATTATTCTATCTATGAATTGTCATAATGTCAACTTATTTTCCTAAGACATGACAGTTTTCTGGCCTGAAAGTTGACGAAAAGCGAGTATAAGGGTAAAAAACTGTCAAATAAACCCCCATGTGGCGATCTTATGTCGAAAAGTGAAAATTAAGAATATATATCCCAGGTAAGTACCGACGTTTTATTCCAATACCGGAGATCGATAAGATCGTTCGAGGAGCCCGATAGCCGGTCGGTCTGACCCGTCGGGTTTCGGAACGAGAGAAGGCGGGCTCAAATCCCGGAAAGGGAATTACACTTTTTGGCGCTGTAGTTCCTGGGATCTGAGTGCATATGAATTTTTATTTAAGATGCAGTTTCACCATTAAATTCCATCGATATCATTTTCAACTCCAACAAGCTAATACTTTCGGAGATATGATTTTGCTAAATTTCAATAATGAATAATAATAATAATAATAATAATAATAATAATAATAATAATAATAATAATAATAATAATGTTTATTATCTCAGGTTTACATCAATTTTTGTACATAATCTATTATTTACGAAATATAAACGTAATACTCCACAAGGAAAAGTTTCCGCGCGTGTACATTCTTTAAACTTATTTCATTAGCACATTCGAAAACAAAACTTCAAAAATAAAACAACCATAACAGACTATAATAAACATATAATAACTAATTATAATAAACAATTAATAACCCATTATAATGAACAACCACAACCAGCCATACCCAACTAACCGGAACCAAAAATTTGTATTATGTCTTATTTTCTATCTATTAAATCCCTAACAGCTGAACGACCTTTATTGACCAAATATTCTGATATTCTTCGTTTTCACAGAATGCTATAATTATTCTATCTAAGCTTCATTATATGATCTGTGTTCATACTCGTATATTTCATCCTGTTCTATAAGAAAGACTCAAATTCATTTCAGCTATTTTAATTTGATTTCTTCCATGGTGCAGTTCTCATTCTCAGATTGCTCATTTAATATTGATAAATAAACTATTATTTGAATTTAATTTTCTTTATGATGCAGTTCTTTCATAAGAATACATTGATATAATTCCCAACTCTGAGAAACCAATACTTTCGGAGATATAATTTGTCTGTTTGAACTAGAGCGCCAGAAAGCTCCTGTCCACAGGGCTTGAACCCATTTTTGTTTACGATTTCTGCATTTCCTAGATATTGCTGCTCCAAACACATAAGTTTCTACGTTATTGCTCTAAAAGTGATTGGTATTCCATAAATGCCAACTTTACTGTAATATTAGATGCATAGAAATAATGAATGGAACAGAATCTAATTAGGGAGTCAAATTAATAGAACTTGTTTGAAAGACATAACAATTACTCAGTTAATACCCCAAGCTTACCATTCTGATCGGTTCACTCTTAGGGCTGTAAATTCGGGGTGCATATTGAAACATGGATTAAAAAAAATATTTCCTAAGAACTTGAAAACTCGAAAAGCTGAATCAGTTCAAATAGCTTTCTGACTCTTGATGATAACTGGTTCGAGGACAGTTTCCATCAGTATGTCAGGATTCTTTTCGATGGATGGTTTCGCATAAGGCCTTTCGGGATGTTTTATTGAACAGTTGGGATATGTAAATCCACATGCGGCGAAATTTTCACTGATATCTTTGAATGATTGCCAAGTTGGATTTGACGAAAAATCCCCAGAGTCTCTTGTGTTCAAATTGGTTCCAGGATTGATTTATATAAAAAACGTGTTTTCTTCTTAATCGACCGTTGCAGTTCCGTATTGAAATTCATGTTTGTTTCACTTTTCATAATGTTCTATTTCTGTATTGAATTAACTGAAAATAAATTATATGCATTGCATTTGAAATAACTCAAAACAAGCCCTGTGGACAGGAGCTTTCTGGCGCTCTAGTTCAAACAGACAAATTATATCTCCGAAAGTATTGGTTTCTCAGAGTTGGGAATTATATCAATGTATTCTTATGATAGAACTGCATCATAAAGGGAATTCAATTCAAATAATAGTTTATTTATCAAGATTAAATGAGCAATCTGAGAATGAGAACTGCACCATGGAAGAAATCGAATTAAATCCGGCCAATTTTGCCCCATAACGAACTTAACCGAGATATTCATCTCCCCAACCTACTCTGAAAATTTCAAATACCTAGCTCATTCCGTTCGAGAGTTATTGTAGAAAAACTTTTATTTAATTTTGAAATTTTTTTTGACGCTTTGCGGTAATCTGGTCAATACAATACTACACATGCGTATAAAGGTCATGATTCTACAATTTGACGCTAAATTTTAGATAGATCGAGTGATCGGTTTCGGAAATATTCATAAAAAATATTTTTACTAAAATCGGACATAACTCCGAAACCACTTGATGGATTTCTCCCATTGACGAGTTTGTCCGAGATATTTACGCTCCAAACCCACCTTGCAAATTTCAATCCGCTAGCTCCTTTCGTTCGAGAGTTATCGTGCCTACGGCCGGCCGGACAGAATCGATTTCGACCTCGGATTCTTGATCAGTGAGTCGAACCAAATCGTTTAAGACCATTTTCATCGAAAAATTCGAAAATTACAGACATTTGGGCAAATTGATAAGCACTCAGTTCCAGGAACTAGAGCGCCAACAAGTTTCGTATGACAATTGCCAAAAACATATTTTTAGGTTGTGCTATTCTTGGAGTAATTCAAGTTTGCATCAAAAAATTCTACCAAACGTTGACCGTTACCTAAATATCGTCTGCTGCGACACTAGTGGGACACCCTGTATATCAGATAGTATTCGTCCAACGTCCAACATCTCTGAAATTTTGAGAGAGCCTGCAAAACCTATCCCTACAGCCAATATTCAAGTTTGAACACGATCGGATATGTATTGTTGGAGATCTGTTGCCACGATAACTTTCGAACAGAAAGAGATAGGGACTTTTCAAGGTATATTGCGCATCCGAATGGGATAGTTAAGTTCGTTGTTGGGCGTAATCGGTCCAACGGTTTCGGAGTTCTAGCCATCTGGAATATTATATTCTCGATAACTCAAACAACACAAATCCGAACGAATTGAAACATGCTCACTAGTTGTAGAATTTTGACATAAAGATATATAATCATTAAAGGATACTGTGGGAGGTATACTCATTATTGAAAGGTTTTTTTTGGGTTTTCTCTCCCAAACGTATGGGAGAGAAAACCCAAAAAAAACCTTTCAATAATAAAGCTATATGTCAAACATTGTGAGGATCGTAATACTAGAAAATCTCAAAAAATCCTGAAAAAATATTTTGTATCTCACAATAACTTGAGAACGGAAAGAGATAGCGTCTTGCATTTTTCATGGTAGGTTATTCGACCAAAAGGTCATTTAAAATTTTGTTGTTAATTCCTCTATAATTCAAAATATACGAATCCGATCCAACCAACACTCGGTAATTACTTGTAGAATTTCGGGAATATCGTATCCTAAAATTACTCGATACATAAGTTTTTTCGTATATTATTAGATGTATAACGAATTTCAATTCCGATAGAATACATATGTCAGAATTAAAAATTCTATGATCTTAGACCATTCTCCCACTAGTCAAGTCTGTCATTAAAATCATACGAATTGTATTAATATATTACAAAAGCTGAGAAAACGGTACATATATCGAGGGTAAATTCGATTGAGAGTGTCCAATAAAGGTGCATAGATAAAAGAATATGCGGTCAAAAGCTCCTGACTTCACGTCAGTTTAATAAATTTTAAATTATAGCTGACATGGATTTTCGGATGAAATGAATGTTGAAGTGAAGTTTCTTATAAAACTGTATGAAATTAACATGAAGAATTTAATTTCCAGAAAATTAAATCGTTTTAGAAAATTAAGTTATTCTTCATCATTCCTCCTTCAAGGCGTTTTCGAGATAATCTTCATTGAATGCTATCTCTGAAATTCCAGGAATTCTACAATTTTTGCGATTTTCGACCCGTCCCTGAGCTTTGAAATCGCCCGAATCAAGGTGTAAGCCAATTTACTATACCTCTCTCGTTTACTTCTGAAGTTATGAATAATTTATATGCAGTAATGTACTAGCACACTGTGAAATTTTTGAACACTTGTAACTTTTTACATGGGCCAAATCTGGAAAAACGGATAAATAATTTGGTTCAAGCACTCACTTGAAGTCAGGAGATTCGCGCGCATGTTCTATTGTCTATTCACATCTATTGGACACTTCCAATCGAATATACCCTCCATACAAACCGTTTTCTTGGATTTAATAAGATATAAATACATTTCGTACCATTTTAATGACAGACTTGAGTAATGAGAGAATGGTCTGACTAAGATCACAGAATTTTTGATTCTGACAAACAATATGTATTCTAATGGAATCCAAATTCGTTGAATCTAATAATATACGAAAAAACTTACGTCTCAAGTGATTTCAGGACATGATATTCACAAAATTCCGCTAAAATAACCGCGTCGGCATTCTACAAATAATTACCGACTTTCAATTGGATAGGATTTGTATACTTTGAGTGATGGAGGAAATAACAACAAAATTTCAGATCAGTATAACTCTAAAACCTTTAGGCCGATTATGCTTATTAACGACTTACATGTCGCATTCGTATGCGCAACCTACCCTGAAAATTGCAAGTCGTTATCATGAGATACATAATCCGCCGTATTCACAAAGCATTCAATCGCCGTTAAGTCATAACTGAGTTCCTCAGTTAAGGATAAATTTGAATCACAACCTCAGTTAACGTGAAACAGGCCTGTTTATCCTTTACTGAAGACCTCAGTTATGACTTAACGGCGATTGAATGCTTTGTGAATACGGCGGATAATATTTCATATTTTTTGCGCGTATGTTCTGGGGAACATCGCGTTATAGTTTTGCCCAAATGTCTGTAACTTTCGAATTTTTTGACGAAAATGGTCTCAAACGATTAAGTTCGACTCCCCAATGAAGAATTCGAGGTCAAATTTGATTCTGTCCGTCCGGCCGTCCGGCCGTTGCCACGATAACTTGAGAACGAAAAGAGCTAGCGACTTGAAATTTTCAGGGTAGGTGGCGCATCCCAATACGACGGACAAGTTCGTTAATGGGATTAATCGGCCCAGTGGTTTCCGAGTAATAATTTGGTTTTCAACCAATATGAATCCGATCGAATTGAAACTTGGTGAGTAGTTGTAGAATATGAACCTAAGCACGTTTGTGGAATTTTGTGCGAATCGTATGGCTAGAAAATTTTAAAAAAATTATTAAAAAATATTTTTGTTGTCACGATAACTTGAGAACGGAATGAGATAGCGGCTTGAATTTTTCAGCTTAGGATGTGCACCAGAACGCGACATTTCAGTTTGTTTATGAGTATAATCAGCCAAACGGTTTTAGAGATATAGCCATCTGAAATATTCTGAAATTTGGTGGTTTTTTGTTCCTCATTAACTCGAAAAATACTGAACCGATTGAATTCAAAAATGGTTATTATTTGTAGAATGCCAACGCGAAAATGTTCGCAAAATTTGGTGAGGATAGCATTTGTAGAAAATTTTTAATAAATCATTGAAAATAAAAAAAAAAAATTCTATATATCAGTAACTATTCGTTGCTGAAATTTTGCAAGAGCCTTCATAACCTAACTCTACTGCCAAATTTCAAGTTTTAATATCATCGGTTAAATATTGTTGGAGATTCGAGCATTCTTGTGCGAGTTCAGTAGATGGGTGACCGTTGCCTCGATAACTTTCGAACGAAAGGAGATAGGGACTTGCAATTTTCAGGGTAGGTTGAGTATCCGAAAGGGAGAATTGATTTCGTTTTTGGGCATAATCGGTCTAACGGTTTCCGAGTTATACCCACCTGGAATATTATTTCCTTGATAACTCAAAAAATAAATATTCGAACGAATTGAAGCTTGGTAACTAGTAGTAGAAAATCAACATAAAGACGTGTTCAAAATTTCGTAAGAACCGTACCCATAGAAAATTTGAAAAAAATGATGAAAAAAAAAATTTTTAAGTACCGTACCTACCCCTAGAAAATTTTTAAAAATCACGAAAAAAAAATTGGTTCAAGCACTGACGTGAAGTCAGAAGCTTTTGCGCGTATGTTCTATTGTCCATTCTTCTGGATTGGACACCCTTAATCGAATTTACCATGGTATATTATGTTGTCCATTCTCCTGTATTGGACACTTAATTCGAATTTACCATGGTAAATTCGAATTAAGAGTGTTCAATACAGGAGAATGGACAACATAATATACCATGGTAAATTCGATTAAGGGTGTCCAATCCGGAAGAATGGACAATAGAACATACGCGCAAAAGCTTCTGACTTCATTTTAAATATCTAGTGGTACGATCCTCAGACAAAATTTCACATCCGTCGTTATGTCGTCATGTAACCAGTAGTTACCCTGTTTCGATTGGATCGGATCAGTTTTTTTTTTGTGTTATCGAGAAAATAATATTCCAGATGTGTAGGTATAACTCTGGATCCGTGGGGCCGATTATGCCCATCAACAAACTTAACTCTCCCATTCAGTCCCTATCTCTTTCTATTCGAAAGGTATCAACGGTCACCCAGCCAGCTACTGAACTCACACAAGGCTGCTCGGATCTGCCACAATATAAAATGGATCGTGTTTCAACTTGACATTTGGCTGTAGAGTTAGGTTTTGAAGGCTCTCGCTAAATTTTAGCGATATAAGACGAATAGATTCTGATATGGAGAATATTTTTCAATGATTTTTTTTTAATTGTCTATTGATACATGAAATTATATGAAAATTTTCACGTCGTTATTCTAGAACTCATTATCGTGTTTGAATCGGATCGGATTCGCATTTTTTATGTTATTGAGGAAATTACAGCCAAATTTCAGATGACATCAGATAACATCAAAACCGCTTGGCTGATTATGCCTATCAACAACCTCAAATGTCGCATTCAGATGCGCAACCTACCCTAAATATTGCAAGTTGCTATCTCTTTCCATTCTCAAGTTATGTTGAGATAAATCATAGTTTTTAATAATTTTTTCAAAATTTTCTGGTGATTTTATTCTCACAAAATTCCACAAACGTCTTAGTACTCAGAAACTGTTGCGCCGATTATGTCCACTAACAAAATTGTCGGTCGTATTACGACGCGCCTTCTACCCTGATAATTTCAAGCCACTATCTTTTCCCGTTCGGAAGTTATCGTGGCAACGGCCAGCCAGACATAATTAAATTTAACCCAGAATTTTTCATTAGTGAGTCGAACCTTATCGTTTGAGATCATTTTCGGAAAGAAATCCGAAATTTATAGACATCTGTGCAAAATTATAGCACGCAGTTTCCGGAAACATGCGCACAAAAAATGTATTCTATTGGACGAGAGGAATATACGGTTAAAATTATTGAATCACGTAAAAACACCCAGTATATTTGTTTCGACATCGAAGTGGCAACATTGTAATGCCCTGATTGACACCGGTGAAATAGAAATAAAATTCCTAAAAGGTCTCTTTATCAAAATATCCAAGTAAGAGGATTCTGTGGACTTTTACAGAGGTACTACAGAGTTGAGGTCGGAATAAATGATGGCCTGCTAATTTTCCTGGAATCATTACGATCAATTCACCCGAACTCAACAATAAAATACAGATCCCCATTCAGATAAACCCATAATAACCGGCCCATGAATGTCACATCCAGCGTTCGCTGCTGTCATTCAATTATTAAATCCGTATTACAGTCGAAGCGATCTGATTCATCCTGAATGAGCGATATACAATGTTGTATTTAATTACTGGGAACTCGCTAAGAGCACAGGAATAGACGTTAACAATGACGTAACCCTGGAAAAGGGGGAGCGTCGTAATAGCGATCGAGACAGTTCGACAATTAACAACTGGAGATGGGAATAAAGGCCCATTTGATTCGATAGCGATGAGGATAAAATCTCAAGTAGAGGCACGAGGCATTACGGCCTTCGTGGTATTCGGAACAAGGATTTAGACGAACGGGAATATAGTTTAAAAGCGGCTTATCAATTAGATGCCTCTGTTGAGTGACAAGGAACATTATTTCGCTAGAGAGATGTATATTTAGGAGGAGTCCCCTCCCGAATTGACATATAGATGACGGATATGTGCAAACAACCGATGATATAAATATACAACCTAATTAGTCGAATTATCAACCATTAAGTATTGAACAGTGTCCCAGCAGTGTTCGGACAAGTTCATTAATGGGCATAATCGGCCTAACGGTTTTCGAGTAATAATTTTGTCATCAACCGATACAGATCCGATCCAATTGAAACTTGGTAGCTAGTTATAGAATACTAATAAGAAGACGTTTGAGAAATTCTGTGAAAATCGTGTCAATAGAAAATTTGTCTGAAAATATTATTAATATCACGATAAACTGAACGAATAGAGATTGCAATTTTTAGGGTAGGTTGCGCATCTGAATGCGGCAATTGTGTTAGTTAATAGGCATAATCGGCCGAATGGTTTTGGAGTTATACCCATCTGAAATTTGGTTGTTATTTCCTCAATAACTCGAAAAATACAAATCCCATCCAATTAAAACATGGTAATTAGTTGTAGAATGCCGGCGCGAAAATTCTTGCAAAATTTCGTGAGGATCATATATCTAGAAAATTTAAAAAAATTATTAAAATTCATTGAAAAAATTCTATATATCAGAAAATATTCGTCCGACCGCTGAAATTTTGCGAGAGCCTTCGAAACCTTACTCTACTGTTCCAAGTTTGAACATGATCAGATCTATATTGTTGGAGATCCCAGCAGCCTTGGGTGAGTTCACTAGCTGGATGGGTGACCGTTTCAGGGTAGGTCGCACATCCGAATGGGAGAGTTGAGTTCGTTGTTGGGCCTAACGGTTTCGGAGTTATACCCATCTGGAATATTATTTTCTCGATAACTCAAAAATACGGACACTATCGAATTGAAACTTGGTAGCTAGTTGTAGAATATCGACATTAAGACATATGTAAAATTTTGTGAAGATCGTATAAAAAAAAAAATTTCAAAGAAATATTATTTATATCACGATAACTTGATAACGGAAAGAGATAACGAGTTGCAATTTTCAGGGTAACATCTGATTATATTAAAACTCGATTATTACTTGTAGAATGCCTTCCACTAATTTTCGAGGAATTTCGTATCCTGAAGTTACTTGAGCCGTAAGTTTTTTCGTATTTCAATTCCAATTGAATACATATGTTATAAATGAAAAGAGTGAAACGTTTATGTTTTTTTTTGGTTTTCTCTCCCAAACTTTGAAAAATATCTATAAAATAAAAATCAATTATTTTGTGATTTGCTTCTGCGTAAGAAACACAAGATATTTGTCAGAAGCAAACAATTGAACAATGTTGCTTAGTAAACAACAACGAAACAACATCAACGAAGAAACTATATCGTAACGTTTCGGAGTCTATATCAGACTCCTTCGTCAGACTTTTAATGAAAATCTTTAGAATAATTTTGTTGATAGTTGTTTTATTTATTTATTTATTTTATTTTTTTATTTTAATTTTTTTATTTATTTTATTTATTTTTATTTTATCATGTGACAATTCTTGAATTTCACAAAATAACTATCAACAAAATAATTCTAAAGATTTTCATTAAAAGTCTGACGAAGGAGTCTGATATAGACTCCGAAACGTTAGTATATAGTTGTTTCTTCGTTGATGTTGTTTCGTTGTTGTTTGTTAGGCAACATTGTTCAATTAATTACTTCCGACAAATATCTTGTGTTTCTTACGCAGAAGCAAATCACAAAATAATTAATTTTTATTTTATAGATATTTTTCAGAGTTTGGGAGAGAAATCCCCAAAAAAAAAAACTTTCAATAATGAGTATACCTCTCACAGTATCCTTTAATGATTTCGTAGTAGAGTGTCTTATAAAGGTGAGTAGAGCATAGAACATACGCGCAGAAGCTCCTGACTTCACGTCAGTGCTTGAACCAATTTTTTCGTCAAATATGCGAAAATTAAAGACATTAGTCAAATTGGTATGCACTCTGTTCAGTGGTTCAAGCCTGCCAGAAAAATAGGAGTTACTAGAAATTAAGAAACAAATTGAAGGAAGATTCTTTCGAAATGAATTAATAATTGAAGTAATTGAATTGAACATGAAGGGAAATATCAAATTATAACACTGGATATAGAAATTCATCTACAGTTTCGAAGCACCAATATTTCCTGGAAAAAATATTATTTACTAGCTGGCCCGGCGAACTTCGTACCGCCTTACTATATATAAAAAATGCTCGGTATGAATGAAGTTTTATTATTATTTTCGATTAATTGTACAAGCTGCTGCTTACTTACACAACAGAGTTTTCCTGAAATACTGGCTATATATAAGTTTCAATTTAATATTGACAGACACACACAGTTATGATACAGTATCTCAATCAATGTAAAGCTTTCTGATAAAATATATTTTTTGTTATGTTTTGTGGTGCGTAAATAAACAAAGACGGTTTTCCGACGCGTGAACACGCGACGTATAATTGTCCATGCGCCATGTCCATACATCAAAGGAAAAACAAAATTGTGACATTATGAGAATACATCCAAGGTACCTGTTTAGTGAATGCTTTATTTGTGGCACTAATCACTTCAATTGTGTACAATTGTGCTGTGATATAAAGAACACCCTGTATAGTAGTGGTTTATTTTCAATCATGTTTGCCTCAAAAGTATATTTTTAACACAATTGAATGAAATTGTACGATTGGCGTGAAAAACAGCAAGTTGCAATTGACGTTATAAGAAAAACACCTTGTATGAACATTTCGGTCAAATACATTATGAGAATCTATCCAAGGTACCTACCTATTTAGTTAATGCTTTGTTTGTGGCACGAATCACTTCAATCGCGTACAATTGTGCCGTGATATAAAGAACACCCCTTATAGTAATGGTTATTCTCAATGATGTATGACTCGAAAGTATAATGTTTAACACAATTGAATGAAATTGTACGTTAGGCGCGAAAAACATTAAGTTGCAATTGACGTTAAAAGAAAAACACCCTGTATGAAAATTACGGACAAATAAGACGTTAAAAGAAAAACACCCAGTAGGAAAATTTCAAACAAATACATTATGAGAATAAATCCAAGGTATCTATTTAGTTAATGCTTTGTTTGTGGCACAAATCACTTAAATCGCGTACAATTGTGCCGTGAGAAAAAGAACACTCTGTATAGTAATGGTTTATTTTCAATGATTTATGCCTCGAAATTATCTTTTTTAACACAATCGAATGAAATTGTACAACTATGGCGTGAAAAAGAGCAAGTTGCCATTGACGTTAAAAGAAAAACACCCTGTAGACATTTTTATATTTATTCATTTTCAAACCTTTCCTGGACTTCCACAAATAATTCAAGACCTAAATTAGCCAAATTGGTCCAGCCGTTCTTGAGTTTTAGCGAGACTAACGAACAGTAATTCATTTTTGGCGCTCTAGTTCCTCGGAACTGAGTGCTTATCAATTTGCCCAAATGACTGATCAAGAATCCGTGGTCGAAATTAATTATGTCCGGCCGGTACGGCCGGCCGATCCAGCCGGCCGTAGGCACGATAACTCTCGAACGGAATGAGCTAGACCGTTGAAATTTTCAGAGTAGGTTTGGGAAATAAATATCTCGGCTGAGTTCATTATTGGGCGAAATCGGACAGATGGTTTCGGAGTAACAAAAAAAAATTTTTTTTTACAAAGCAAATTCCAAATAAAATTTTTTTCAATAAGCAGTTTTACCATAAGAATCCAATGATATCATTTTCAACTCTAACAAGCTAATACTTTCGGAGATATGATTTTTCAAAATTTCAATAATAAATCGTATTTCAACGTTGTCACAGAATGATATAATTATTCTATGTATGAATTTTCATAATGTCAACTTATTTTCCTGAGACATGACATTATCTAATCAATCGAAGAATTGTGAGTGAAGTGAGAAAAGTCTCAGTTGTTTGCTCCGAAATTAGTTTTTCTCAGAAAAGCTTACATTTCGGAACGGAACATGAAGTAAGAGATCTGAGAGTAGTGAGACTGCTTTTCATCCATAGACATAGATATAACTCTCGAACGGAATGAGGTAGGTAGTTGAAATTTTCAGAGTAGGTTAGGGAGATAAATATCTCGGTTAAGTTCGTTATTGGGCAAAATTGGCCAGATTTAATTTGATTTCTTCCATGGTACAGTTCTCATTCTCATGATTGCTCATTTAATCTTGATAAATAAACTATTATTTGAATTGAATTTTCTTTATGATGCAGTTCTATCATATGAATACATTGATATAATTCCCAACTCTGACAAACCAATACTTTCGGAGATATAATTTGTCTGTTTGAACTAGAGCGCCAGAAAGCTCCTGTTCACAGGGCTTGAACCCATTTTTTTTATATTAATAGATTTGAGTTTGATAACAGTGATATGTTTTCATCGGGGATTTACTATATATACATACCTTATCACCATATCAGGTGTCGTATCTGTGAAAAGTGATTGTGAAGGTTGGAAAATTCTGATCAACATACACCAAATAATTCAAGAAGAAAATCACAGAAGAATTACGATTTTTAATTATCTGAATGCCGGTCTACATGAATCTTGGGTTTTCAGGTTGAATACGAGGCGAATTATTCTTTTCAATTATGAAGCAAATTAGAAATTTGATAACGCCGAGTAGTTTGGTGTATGTGCGGCAGCCCATAATTTAGCATCTCAGAGGTATCGTAGATATGAAAAAAAAATTCAAGCATTGACGTGAAGTCAGGAGGTTTTGAGCACATGCTCTATTGTCTGTTCACCTCTATTGGACACTCTTAATCAAATTTACCATCAATATAGAACGTTTTCTCAGCTTTTATATGAAATGACTACATTTCATACCATTTTAATGACAGATTTGAGTAATGAGCGAATCGTCTACGATCACAGAATTTTGAAATCTGACATATGTACCCTAACGGAATTGAAATTCTACAAGTAATTACCGAAATTGGATCGGATTTGAGTATTTTGAGTTATAGAGGAAATAACAACAACAATTAAGATGTGTATAACACCAAAACCATTTGGACGATTATGGCTATTAACGAACTCAAATGTCGCATTCGGATGTGCAACCTACCCTGAAAATTGCAAGTCGCTATCTCTCTCCGTCCTCAAGTTGTCGTGAGATTTTTTAAATTTTCTAGTAACACGATCCTCACAAAATTCCAAATATACACAGAGTATAAAAAAAGTTTGAAACAATACCATGAAGCAGAGAAATTATTTCACCCAATTGTTGACCACCATTTTCTCTTCACTGTATGAGTCTCTGGGAAAAGTTTGTCATTAATCTCTCCAGTGGCGTGGTATCTCACGGATTTCTTGCTGATCGTTTCCTTTTCTCAGCTGAACCAAATTATTTGGTTTGTCAAGATTCATGAGATACGACGCCGAACTTTCCAAGAGACTGGTCGACAAATTCTGATTTCGATTGGAAGAAATAATATAGAAGAATAGCTGTCAGAAGAGGCGAAAAGAAATTGGCCATTATTTGATCCTTGAGCATATTCAAAATATCACAACGCCTATCGAAGGAAGCATTCCTCCAAACATTAAAAGTACTTTCATGTACATGTACAATGTACATGTAGCACTTCATCTGAAACTTGAGAATAGCACGTCTATTCTCGAGTTTTAGACGGTGTGTTATTTGTAAAAATGAAACTTGAGATTTCAATCTATGTACTTAACGGAAATTGTGTGTTCTCACAGATAATACAGTCATTCTCTCATAGTTGACAGAAATCTCTGTGGAACAGAATCCGAATTTTTTTCTGGAATATCTCAACATCACTTATCGACTTGTTTATATGCAAATTGTCCAATTCGCTCAATTGCGTTCAATTTCCAAAGTCCGTAAATTCACTATTTTATTGCTCATGAAATACATAATCTAAAGTTAAAACATGTATTAACGGTAGCTTTCACAAAAATACTCAATGCCCGTACCTGAGCACAAATTTTGAGCTGAAACTAGTCTAAAATATTTACATTGGACATACTCCTGGTCAAATTTAGATCTGTTTCTTTTATCCTTCGGGTATTACTATTATTATTACATCGGGGTCGTGTGACTTGGTTCAGTCCTTCGGAACTGTTACCATTCTATTACCCTACTCATTTAATCCTAAGTAAATTGCTAATAGTATGAACATACCTATAATGACGTCCTTAGGAGCCTTGGTCATTACGTCGTGAGGATTTAGAGCTGACTCACCCATATGTAAAATTCTTAGGCTGGCCAGCTCTGGACACTTACAAATGATGTGTTCGTCTGTTTCCTCCTCCAATCCACAAAGCCCGCATATTTGGTCTGCTGACTTACCCATGCGGTACAAGTGGCATCGGTACCGACAGTGCCCTGTTGGAAGTCTCACCATTACCCGTAGATGAGCTCGTGGCAGCTGCGGAGCTTTCTGGTATATGATGCTGAGAAATCATCGAATCTTGCCTGTGCAAGTCCAGGAGTTCTCCAATGAACTGTTCTGTTATTTAGCTCCCATTGTCGGACTACTGCCCTTTGGTGGTCTTTTTGAAGCTAACAGAAGGGTTCTGGTTACCCTAGAGGCTTTCTCAATTTATTCAATACGTGCGCCCACATGAGATCCCTTTTCAGGCACTCTTGAGAAAAAATATAGACAACTAGTGTCTCTGCCTGTAAGATAGAGAGCTCATGTACCAGGGGTACGGAGATCCTCAGTTTTGGCAAATCCCTGCGCACTTATCTTTTTTTGCATCCGTATAGCGAATAGATGACGTTTTGATGACTTATGACCTTTGCATGGGTGTTCCGAAATCGAATATGATAGGCATTATATCTGAGCCCTTCGCCAAGAGGTTTGAGTACACCTGGTCCTATAACCTCTTTTGTCCCACGCAGTTACCGGGTAGGAGTTCCCCACTGCGAGAAATTGTTATTGCATCCAGAGGGCTACATGTCTTCACATGTAAGGGCAAGGGAGGCAGTAGGCGAGATTCCTTTGGGTAGTCCGATTGCAAGCACAATAACTTCCGGAATAAATTACTCATAGACTTCAGATTTGCAGTTTAGTCGTATATAAAGCTAAATATAAAATTGAGTTCATGTGAAATACCCAACGCATTTAGAAAATTGGTTCAAGCCCTGTGGACAGGAGCTTTCTGGCGCTCTTGTTCAAACAGACATATTATATCTCCGAAAGTATTGGTTTCTCAGACTTGAGAATTATATCAATGTATTCTTATGATAGAACTGCATCATAAATGAAATTCAATTCAAGTAATAGTTTATTTATCAAGATTAAATGAGCAATCTGCGAATGAGAACTGCACCATGGAAGAAATTAAATTAAAATAGCTGAAATGAATTTGACTCTCTCTTATGAAACAGGATGACATATGAACGAGTATGAACACAGAACATATAATAAATCATAGATAGAATAAATATAGCATTATGTGAAAACATAGAAGTACGATAGAAGTACATTATTGAAATTTCTAAACATCATATCTCCGAAAGTATTAGCTTGTTGGAGTTGAAAGTGATATCAATGGATTTTTATGGTGAAACTGCACCTTGAAAAAATTTATTTTGAAATTTGTAATTAAAAAAAATTTTTTTTTTCGATACTCCGAAACCATCCGGCCTATTCTGCCCAATAGCAAACCAAACTGAGATGTTCATCTCCCTAATCTACTCTGAAAATTTCAACTGCCTAGCTCATTCCGTTCGAGAGTTATTGTAGAAACAAAATTTTAAAATTTTCAAATTTTTTTTTTGACACTTTACGGCAACCCGATCAATACAAAACTTCAGATGCGTCTCAAGGTCATGATTCTACAATTTGATGCTAAATTTCAAATAGATCGAGTGATCCGTTTCGGAAATATTCATGAAAAATATTTTTAATAAAAAAGGCCATAACTCCAAAACCGCTTTATGGATTGCGCCCGTTAATGAACTCGTCTGAGATATTTACACTCCGAGCCTATCCTCCAAATTTCAATCCTCTAACTCCTTTCGTTCGCGAGTTATCGTGTTAACGGCTGGCCGGAGGGCCAGACAGAATCGATTTCGACCACGGATTCTTGATCAGTGAGTCGAACCAAATCGTTTGAGACCATTTTCTGCCAAATATTCGAAAATTACAGACATTTGGGCAAATTGATAAGCACTCTGTTCCGAGGAACAAGAGCGCTAATAACGAGCAGGTATGTTCATTTTCGCAAAATGTACTGGTTCAACACTGTTTAACACTTCTACTATACCCGAAATGTATAGCTTTATGGTTTTCATGGACCCATATTCCAAAATCTGAAATATGCTTATTTGCAATTACGTCTTCTCAATGCTATTACAAATCGACGGTATCCAAGAGTTTTCGCTAGTGTAAGGTATTAAAAATAAGTGAAACCAATTTACCATTCAATGAATAATCGCGCTAAATCTCTTCGCACGCCATTCCGCTACTGTGCTTTTGAAGTTATATTTGTTCAACCATTGAATATGGCCCTAGGTTATGAAATTGTTGAGAGTTTTAAATCTCCTAATAATAATTCTCAAGCTCTAACATTAACATGAGGTTCGCTGAAATATAAAGTATATTTAATGAATGGAAATAACAAAGGCAGACCTCGCGCATTCGCCATTTTGTTGAAATGACGTTAAACACTTATCGCAATTTCGACTTATTGCTTGGATAGATAGTCAATTTGTGCACTCATGCCAGACACTATTATTTGGTCCTAGTTTAGCTTACTTCAAACCACAAGTGACCTCAAAATATTAGAGGAGAGTTGGGGAATGGTTGATAGCGGGTAGTCTTAGCCGCCACAATTTACACAAACGAAATACGCGCGGAATTTACAAGAATGGCCTCGAGATCATTCGACCACCCAATCGCGGCTGGCCAGATCCGAAGCACGTGAATTTCAGGGCAAAAAAAAATTCGTGGCCTGTGTGACCAAATTGAGTACCTGAAATTTTATTATTCTGTTTTATTTTACATAATAGGAAAAGTGGCTCATGTGGTACTCTTTTGGCAAGGTCTTTGTATCTTCTTTACAGGCGTGCAAAAATTTTCAAGAAAAAAATTTTCTTTTTTGAAAAATAGTTAGTTCAAAGAGGTTTTCAGTATGTGCACTTTGTCATGGCTCATTTAGTTTGAGACGATGATACCTGATGAAATTTGTCATCGCATGAAAGTCGACCATTACAGTTCTGTTCATGCTACACTTAGAACCCCTACGAACCCTTTAATGGAAAAAAATGTGAGGGGGTTGAAAGTTGTGCATGAACAAAACTGTAATGGTCGACTTTCATTCAGTGACAAATTTCATCAGGTACCATCGTCTCAAAGTAAATGAGCCATGACAAAGTGCACATACTGTTTTCAGTATGATGAAATTTGTCACTGAATGAAAGTCGACCATTACAGTTTTGTTCATGCACAACTTTCAACCCCCTCACATTTTTTTCCATTGAAGGGTTCGAAGGGGTTCTAAGTGTAGCATGAACAGAACTGTAATGGTCGACTTTCATGCGGTGACAAATTTCATCAGGTATCATCGTCTCAAACTAAATGAGCCATGACAAAGTGCACATACTGAAAACCTCTTTGAACTAACTATTTTTCAAGAAAGAAAATTTTTTTCTTGAAAATTTTTGCACGCCTGTAAAGAAGATACAAAGACCTTGCCAAAAAAGTACCACATGACCCACTTTCCCTATTCAAAAAATGTAGAGGGTTGATGGGGATGGCACAGGGTGCAACAAAAATCCTCCAAAAATGCATAAGAATTTGGTAATGTAAAACAAAAATTGACCATGTCAAGATTTTGTTGCCAATTTTTTTTCTTTTGAGAAAATGAATTTGTTCCATAATTTTATTGCACACTCTATAGGCAATAAGTAAGTCGAAATTGAGATTATGGACAAAGTTGCAAAATGGCGAATGCGTTGGTAGCTTCATTTCTTAATTCATTGTACCTACACATATGCATTAGATAAAATTTATGCGAAGCTTAAGTTCATTTTCAGTAATTCAGAGTTATTTTTAGGAGAATTCAAAACTCTAATCAATTCCTTGATTTAAGGCCATATTGGATGGTTGAACAAATTACCATAAAAGCACTGCCGCGACTCGGCGTCAGGAGATTTAACGCGATTAATTGTAAATTGGTTTCACTGATTTGCAATACCTTATACTCGCGAAAACTTGTGGATATCAGAGGTTCGAAATTATACGAACCCATTTCGGGACCTTATTGGCAGAACGCTCCGAACTTGTTGATTTATTATCAGAGGTTGGCAATTTCGTTTTATTCGAATGTCATACACTGCATATTTTTTCAAGGATAGAAAGTAGAACATAATGCTCAATGTATGTGCTTCTGTAGCTTCCATAATTTGAATTCCACTGAGACTATAATGTGTACTGTGACTTTTATTTGAAATAATACTCAACTCCTTACAATGCCAATGTTTCGGAGGAAAATCTCCCCCTTCTTCTAGGGCTTAAAAATGTTTTTATTCAAGAATGCAACAACACTCGAATAGTAAATTCCATAAAGTCATAAACAAAATACGTACAATACAATACATACCTAGTTAAGTTAATTAACGATAAATCAAAATTATATGATTATAATTCAATATAAATTCCGCGTAAACAAAGGAAAGCCAACAACAAGCAACACACAAGTAGAATTTCCAACTTCTTATCAAGAAAAAACATCTGTAAAAACTAACTTTCATTATCTCCAATGCTCGAATGCATGATCTCAAGTCAACGAGATCGGAATTCAGATTTCAAAAATAATCATACATACGGTGACATCTAACATCTAATGAACAGATCAACAAACCAACTAAATAGTAAATTGTGCAGATCATAAACTAGGGAATGACAACAAAAATCATATCTGATCTTATCTAATTGAGATTAAATTTTTGATGTCATTCCCTAGTTTATGATTTGGTTGGTTTCGTTTGGGCACTCGGTTCCGGTTAACAAACGATTATAAGCCTATATTATACAGTATGGCAAAGCCAAATTGAATAAATTAATTATCTTGGTTACTGTACATATTCATGTAAACTCCCGATACACGTCAAATTCAAATTATAAATTGTCATTCCTCTTCGTAAAAATGCCAACCCTACCTTCAACCCTCTTAGAAAGACAGGTACAATACCTAATTTTTCAAACAGGAAGTATGGGCTTTTGATACATCGTTTGAACAATCGCGTCATTCTCTATTCAGAAATGTTATTACTTTCGTGTTCATTGCAAAACTCAAAATAGAAAAAAAATTAAATCATGTGATTACCGAAATTAATAATAATATTCCCTGCAATATTCCCAAATCTTATTACAATAATACCAAACTTATTTGCCTACAAGAGTTGATAGGAGGAAAATGAAAAAAATTACCATAGGTAACATTGTGTTTTCCAGATGGTACCATGAAAACTACGTAAAACACTTCTGCGGCAATGTTAGTTTCTTTAGAACGCCTTCACAAATTGTTTAGTGCTGATAGTTTATAAATTGTCTAATTTGTGTTTGAATTTCATCAACTCGATTAACGAAAATGCACAAAATGTCAATTTTACAAATGATTGGTTACGGAGATAACACCTGAATACAAAAAGAAGTGAGTCGCTTGTTTCATGACGAATTTCCGAATTTGCCGCCTACAACCCAAGGGACGTAAAATAGAGTTTAGGCATGTAAAGGCGGGTTTATACAGCAAATAGAATAAGATAAAATAAAATAAGAAATAAAATAAGAAAGTTGAACATGTACATTTCTATGAGTGCGTTTATACATGAAATATGATAAAATAAGAAATAAGAATAAGAATTAAAGTTGGCCAACTCTCATCTTTATTTCTTATTTTATGTTATTTTGTTTGGAAAATGACAATGCGCATGCTCAAAGAGTGAAATTCATAGAACTTGCATAAAATTGTCAAAAAGCTGCGATTTGATTGGTTCATTCTTATTTCTTATTTTGTTTTAGATTATCTGTATAAACCGATCCGTTTAACCCTTAATTCTTATTTTATTTTAATTTGTTTCTTATTTTATCTTATTTGCTGTATAAACCCGCCTTAAGGCAGATTTAAAAAAGCAGCGGTTAATACACTGTTTGAGGATGAGAAATTCGATGTGATGCTTGACTTCGAAGAAAATCCACATAAATCGAGTAGAGATGCATTCACAAGAAGAGCATTGGGTACAAAACTAAACCCATTGATACGAATGACCTAAAGGATCGAATAATACTTGCGATTAGGTAGATCACTGCTGAGATGTTAAATAATGTTAATTACTTAACATCTCGTTAATCGTTAATTAATTTAACATTCATAATTTTTTTGCTACATTTTGTATTACATTTTAGTTTTTGATATTGTACCAAACTTCGCTTATCACTTGATTTTATATTTTTCTAATTTGATTTTTTTAATAAACATGAAAGTAATAACATTCTTGAATAGACAATGACGAGACCATTCAGACGATTAAACAAAAGCCCATACTTCCTATTTGAAAAATTGGTGGTTGTACCGTTTATTCGAAGGGGGTCAAAGGTAGGGTTCACACTTTTATGACGAAGAATGACAAATTTAAATTTGATGTGTGTCGGGTTTTTCCATAAATATGTACAGTAACCAAGATAATGAATTTATTCCATTTGGATTTTCCACACTGCATATTTCTATTATTCTGACGGCAAAACCAACAACAACATCGTTTTCAGCGATAAAATATTGAAACTTCAAAAATTCAAGATAGCATAGAAATTAAATCTTTGTTAAACATATTACTTATCATACGTACAGCATCGGTCAATGTATATTCTTACTTGTATTGTATTCTCATAAGTTTGTCGTTCTTCCATTCATTGTGATATATTCTATTTTCCTGATGGAATGTCGAATGCCATGAACTCGAGATATAATCATTCCGGGTAAAATTTCTCCCTTGTTTTTTCCAGTTTGTTGCTTTTCGACAATTTCCCTCATGAAATTTATCCAAATCCCCCGCCTGAGGGATCTTGATTCTGATGCAAAAATCAGCCGAGAAATTGTCAAGCAACAAATTTTATCTTTAGTCGTATTATACAGTGCTTCCCGTAGCAACTGGGCATCAAGAGGGACTTTTCTTTTCTATTAATATTTCTTCATTGTTTTTGGCGCTCTTGTTCCTTGGAACAGAGTGCTCATCGATTTGCCCAAATGTCTGAAATTTTGGAATTTTTGGCTGAAAATGGTCTCAAACGATTTGGTTCGACTCAATAATTTGTGGTCGAAATCGATTCTGTCCGGCCGTCCGTCCGTTGACATGATAACTCTCGAACGAAAGAAGCTAGAGGATTGAAATTTGCAGGGTAGGTTTGGAACGTAAATATCTTGGACAAGTTAGTTAACGGGCGAAATCCACCGAGCAGTTTCGGAGTTATGGCCCTTTTTAGTAAAAACATTTTTTATGAATATTTCCGAAACCGATTACACGATCTATCTGAAATTTAGCATCAAATTGTAGAATAATGACCTTCATAAGCACGCGAGGTTTTGTAGTGATCGGGTTGCCGTAAAGTGTCAAAAATTTTTTTTTTCAATTTTTAAATTTTGTTCGAACTTCCTGTGTGTAACGCTCAAAGTAAACTTGTTTAAAATTCCATTTTAAATCAATTTTCAAAAATTCAGGTCAATTAACCATGAAAATATTTTTTTCTTTTTTGCTCATAACTCTTTTTGAAATTGAAAAATTACCCACAAGATTTTTTTTTCATTTAGGCAATATAAGTGTCGAAATGAATATGATTGTAACTAGAAAATTTTGTTGAAACTTTGTTATTAGACAATTGCTTTAATTTTCGCTCAAAAGTTGTTTCATTCTGCAAAATTGCTGGGATGCACTTTATATAATTATTTGCAAAATTCATACTTCTGGCAGCCCTCACAACATATCCTTTTATGAAACTTTTTATGCTTTGTTGCATGTGATAAGCCATAAAGTAGCCACCCAAATATTTTCGATTCATTTACGACGTATTTTATAATTTCAAATGTGCCATCTCTGAAACTCAATTATCCATAACATCAAATAAACATCACATCCCTACCGCTCAGCCACTCAGAAGGTGGATCGAGGCCGTAACGGAACAACCTCCAGGTCCGGTTCTCGGACAATGTGCCCGATCAGCCAGCAAGAGACGGTTCATCAAACTCGTCCATGGTGGAAGCATTCCGGAACACCGAATTTTATGGCGGTCACGCCGTTGGCTCATGCAGATTCCGGAAACTTCCGATTGAGTAGCGAAAATTTCGCTAGTTTCCTGTTGTGAGTGACTGGAAATCGACGAGGCGCGAGGGGATCGATCGATCGAGCTGTTTGTTTGTTTTGGAATATGTCCGTCCAGAGACTATGGTCCTTCAGATTATATCCAGTGTATTTCTAAAATTAAATCAACTGATGCCACGATGAAGAGTTATGGTTTATTTATTTGCCGGAATAATCAAACAACGGAATGTTTTTCACCAACTGGTTCTGTCCTAAGACTGTACCCCTGACCAAAGATTAAAGAGAAGAAAGATAGGAAACGAAGCGACTAACTTGACACGAGCGCCATCTCTTGCCTCACTAGTACAAGTAGTACAGTCATCTGGTTAGAATAATTGAATTCAGGCTATTTTACAAGTAGAAAACCTATATTTATGAAAATTGCCAAGAACTTAACCTATTCAGCTGTCTAGTCCTTTATGTTCTCATCATCGACAAGTAAACAAACAAAATGTTCAGCATCGTTTTTATAAATTATGTTGTGTGCTTTTACAACAAAATTAAAATTCATTTAGTTAGTGGCGGTGCTCCGTATTGTATGGTTACAAACTGCATCAATCAAAAACTTCGTAATGTATGCAATCAATAATATGGAAGAGAATAAAAAAAATAGTTTGACTATTATCCCAATTGCCAAAACCACGTCTTTCCAGGCTGAATAATTCATTATTTATTACATACATTAAATATTACTAGGCTCAGCAATTTGAAAATTTGTTTCTGCGTGATTTGGAATCCATTTCCCACTAGGATTTCATTATCATAATTTGCTCAAACTTGCATTATTGTTTATATTTATTTTTGCATTATATTTCTCATTTATTTAGTTTTATATGCATTATTACTATCTTCATATTTGTATTCATCAGTAATAAAAGATATTATAAATTTTACAATTTTGAAAACGTTTTACTGTCATATATATTCCTCGATTACATAGAAAGTCAGAAACGCTGTGGCTATAGGTTTGATATTCGCGCCTAAAGTTGTAGATTTCTCTACATTCTATCATATCATTTCAGCGCCATCTTTTGCCTCACTAGTAATAACTTCGGCCGAAAAGTTAGTCGGTTTTTAGCACTACGAATACAAGGGCGTTTCCTATCTTTCTACTCTTTAATCTTTGCCCCTGACTATAGAGCTTGAGACTATTTTATTGTGGCGCCACTCTCTTTATAACGATGTTATATCGAGAGGTACATATCACAGGAGGGGATTTGTTGAAAAGAGAGAAAATGATGACAAATTTACTCACCTAACTCTTAAACTCTAGAGCAAACTGGATCAGTTTTATGGGTTGAGAGAGTGGTAGGTAGAAAACAAACAAAAGCATAAATATTCAATATAATCTGTATACATTTTCAATATAATTTTGTAACGCTGACCCCCTTATAGATGACTGCCCGACTAGCTGGGAGGTCAACGATGCAATTATGCTTCCTGGGATATAGGGTAATAACTGATAAAAGTGGTTTTTAAGGGTTTAATACAAAATTGCCCAATCCAAACAGCCCAAGAAAAGCTTCATCTCAAGACAGGTAACGTAATGTTCCGATCCAAGTAAAAATTCTACTAGATAGGGTTCAACTTCAGCCCAAGCGGAAAACTATAGATAATAAAAACAGTAATCATTAAAGGATACTGTGGGAGGTATACTCATTATTAAAAGGTTTCTTTCTGGGTTTACTCTCCCAAACTCTGAAAAATATCTATAAAATAAAAATTTATTATTTCGTGATTTGCTTCTGCGTTAGAAACACAAGATATTTGTCAGAAGCAATCACGTGAACAATGTTGCCTATCAAACAACAACGAAACTACATCAACGAAGAAACAATATATATCGTAACGTTTCGGAGTCTATATCAGACTCCTTCGTCAGACGCTTAACGAAGATCTTTAGAATTATTTGGTTGATAGTTATTATAAAATTCGAGAATTGTCACAAATAATTCTAAAGATTTTCGTTAAGCCTCTGACGAAGGAGTCTGATATATACTCCGAAACGTTACGATATAGTTGTTTCTTCGTTGATGTTGTTTCGTTGTTGTTTGTTAGGCAACATTGTTCAATTTGCTTCTGACAAGTACCTTGTGTTTCTTACGCAGAAGCAAATCACAATAGAATTAATTTTTATTTTATAGATATTTTTCAGAGTTTGGGAGAGAAAACTCAGAAAGAAACCTTTTAATAATGAGTATACCTCCCACAGTGTCGTCTAATGATTACTTCAAGAGTTATTTCAAAATTTCATCAACTGAGGAATTTTCGACGAAACTCTACCTTTACGGAAAGTGAAATATTTTGTGAAATTTAATACTGCAAGGTTGGTAGAAATTAAATGATCAATTGAAATTATGTAGTTCTTGAATTAAGTACAAAGAAAATAGCTTTATCCGTTAGGTGCGTTAATGAAACAATTAAATAATTTATTTAATTAATAATTTATACCTGCACTGTGTAACCATCCCAAGGGTGCATGGTACTGGCAAGCCGTAGATCATTTTGTTTTTACCAACCTTGCAGTATTAAATTTCGCAAAACATTTCACTTTCCGTAAAGGTAGGGTTTCGTCGAAAATTTCCTACTTGATAAAATTATGAAATAACTCTTGAAGGTTTTCTTTTATTGAAGCATATTACATACCATTAGAAAGGTTACACACTAGGGATGTTTTGCTATAATTCGAACTCCTCGATCAATTTTGTTTTTTTTTTAATGCAAGTTGAAGTTAAGATTTGAGTATTTTGTACATCTTTCTGTAAATTTGAGGACTCATAACGTTTTTGGGGCTAACATCTGAATAAAGCGATAATTTTATAAGGTTCTGCCAACATTAAAGATTGAAAAAAACAAAAATATTGCCTGTTTTACCCATTTTCAATAAAAATTACACTTTAGAGTTAAGAAAGTGGTGAAACTAGAAGAAAACAAAAAATATTTTTGGCAAGGGCCAAATAAATTAGGGCTGTGTGAGTAGCAGATGACCCCACCTATTCACCATTTTCGTATGTTCAACGTTCTGCCAAACACCCTGTATATCTCAGCCAAACACCCTGTATATCTCGATTTTATGGGTTGAGACAGTAGTAGGTAAAAAGCGAATAAAAGCATAAATATTCAATATAATTTGCATCCATTCTCAATATAATTTTGGAACGCTGACCCCCTTTTAGATGTCTGCCCGAATAGCTGGGAAGTCAACGATATTATGCTTCCTGGGATTTAGGGTAATAACTGATAAAACTGTTTTTTCAAGGCTTAATACAAAATTCCTTTGATTACAAAGGAAAAGACTTAAATCTAAATTTTTTTTTCACACATCAATTCTTCCAAATCCAGTCCTAGTTGAAAACGTCAAAATGTCCAATTTCTCTTCAAGCCAAATACTATTAGATAGGGTTAAGCTTCAGCCCAAGAAAAGCTTCAACTCAAGATAAGTAAGGTAATGCTTCGATCCAAGCCAAAATTTTACTAGATAAGGTTCAACCTCAGCCCAAGCCGAAAACTATAGATAATAAAATTGGTTCTAGCCCTGTGGACAGGAGCTTTGGCGCTCTTGTTCAAACTTTGACAAATCATATGACAAATCTTCGAAAGTATTGGTAAGAGTTGGGAATTATATCAATGGATTCTTATGATAGAACTTCATAATAATAGAAATTAAATTCAAACATCATAAAAGAATTAAAATTCAACAAGAGTGCCAAAAATTATTAATCCAAAACCATAATAGACCAATTCTATCCAACAACGAACCCATCCGAGATATTCGTTCTTCAATTCTATGATGACCAATATATTTTTTCCTCAAATCCACTCTGAAAATTATATTATATCAATTGAAACTTTAGCCTACTTCAGTTTTGTTTTTACTGGAGATATTCTGAAGTCAATATTATTAACTTACCATTACCATTCCCATCATCATATGGATTAACTATGGGCATTAAATATCAAAATTTGATATATCATGTCTCAGGAAAATAAGTTGACATGTATCAACACAGATCATATTATAAAAAATCATAGAAAGAATAATTATCGCGTTCTGTGAAAACACAGAAGTACGATTTATTATTGAAAATTCTAAAAACCTTATCTCCGAAAGTATTAGCTTGTTGGAGTTAAAAATGACATCAACGAATTCCTATGGTGAAACTGCATATTTAGAAAAACTTATTGTGAAATTAGTATTGTAAAAAAATTTTTTTTTTGTTACTCCGAAACCATCTGACCGATTTTGCCCAATAACGAAGTTAGAGGAGATATTTATGTCCAAACCTACTCTGAAAATTTCAACTGTCTAGCTCGTTCCGTTCGAGAGTTATCGTGTTAACGGCCGGACTGCAAGGATTTTTGATCAGTATGTCAAACCAAATCGTTCAAAACCATTTTCAGCCAAAAATTCGAAAATTACAGACATTTGGGCAAATTGATAAGCACTCTGTTCCGAGGAACAAGAGCGCCAAAATTAGAATCCAGCAATAAGAAACAATCGTTGAGGTCACTACTTATTAACGGAAATGGTAGAACAATGAAAGTTACGGATAAATGTTTCTTAAAAAATAAATTAATTTGACCTATCAACCCACCTTTCGTTGTTCCTGAAAGGGGACAAAATAAATCATTATTCCAACTTTTGACGTTTCACTGTATGTTCACGTGAGGTATACGAAAATTGATTCTATCGCCCTGACGCAAAGTAGATATCGATGCCTTGACTATCTCAGTGAGCAGAACCGAAACAAATGTTTACCCATTTATTTGATTGATAGTTCACAGCAAAACAAAATATTTCCATCACTTAGTTAACAACATTTCTATTCGCCGTTCAGGTATATAATTCTAAATTTACATATTCTTTCAAACTAGCTCGGTTGGAAGTTTCACCTTGCTCAAACAATCCTGATGCGAAAGTTTTAATTGAACTCAAACAAAATGTAACTGGAGAAGCCGAGTTATTGATTCAAACTTACATTAATTTCATTATAACTTGCTTGAGCTAGAATCATATGCTTGATGAATTGGCGTGGTGGTAATTTATACATGGTGTTTTAAAAAATGTTTCGTCCATTTACAGGAGTACAACTCACCAATTAAAACAAATAAACCATGTCACAAAGAATCGCAATGAAATACTTGCAAGTCTCACATAATGGATTATTAATTAACCTTTCAAAATGTATCGAAGTGTCCATGCGTTGTGTACTACTCGCTATGTATAGTAGAGTTCACAAGGCATGAAAAGAGCTCTAAAACAGATTTTCGTGGGACCTTCATTGCTAAAATGTATAGACCACTGGGTATCATTCTCCATACCCTTACAATGTAAATTCAACTGGTCGTCAAAAAATCGTCGTGTGCAGGAAGGGGTGGGGGGAATTTTTCCAAAAATTGACAAAAATTTTTTTTCTGTTCATGGTCATCTATATACGGTGAACATCACTCACACAAACTTCTGTTGAAATATACGATTCAGAAATATTTTTTATTAATTGTCAAAAAAGTCGGATACAATGCTCTTAAATGGAATTCCTTAAGATATAAACGCTTGCCCTGAAGACCCATATTAACTATTATGTTCCACTCGGTTTTACTCGAGATCTGTTAGGATTATCGAAAAAATGCTTTATATGAAAGGTCTGCTCCGAAAACTAACGATTCAGATGCTTCTTTCACAATTACAATAGGTAGAATAGTTTCCTCACAAAAAAGAAATTGTGTTATTAACTCCCATTAACCGAAACCGAACCTGGAGACGCTAGTAAGGCGCAATTTGTAGCGTTACTCCATGTTAGTGGCGACCTTATGGATTTGAGCTTTGATCTATGCACATAAGGTTCGTTATATCTATCCGACCAACTTTACAGTACTATTCCTGCGTGCCTTCAGAACGCATTTTGAAGATATTGTTTAAATTCCTAATTTTTTATGTATATGAGAATTTTACAGATAATTCATATATATTTGATTTAATTTTGTTAATTCGTTAATAAATATGCAAATATGCGAGTTCAAACTTATATTCATTACTTCATAAATCAATTTTGTGACGTAATATTAACACATTTTTGAAATCATCGTTCATTCTCATTAGTAGTAACAAGATTTCCTGAATCCTAGACCAAAAATCTAGAAAAGAATTAAGAAGGTATATAGTTGGTATCTATGATATTTAGGGCCTAAAAATTTCTCACATGTCATGATTCATCTAATTCAACTATCACTAACACATGAAGAATCATCAAGGGAAGGAAGATTTGAAAAATTTGAAGTACTCGTATTTGCACATGTTTTTTGGGCCATACATTTGCAGGAGCCAATACACGGAATTTGTTTTCTTTTACAGGAACACATTGATCCTGTGCAATCTGAAATGAGAATTTCCATTTCATAAAGAATATTTACGGATCTGATATTCGAAATAATATTTACCTTTCCTACAACTGCAGTTGCTAAGGATATGTTTCCTTAGGTAGGATTGGCATCGTCGTTAATTTTGGCAGAAGTTTTCCATTTTCTACATACCACCCACTAAATATAGGATCCGGTAAAGATGGTCATGGTACATTACAATTGATCCAAATTTTTGTTTGGTAATGGACTCAAAGGCTGTGTTGTCTCAAACTATCCAATGTTGGAGGTAATTTACTTATGGATCTTGAAGAAGCTATAATATTCCCCTGAGCCTGTTGATACATTTCACATTTTCGTTTGTCGTATACAGACAGATTACAAATTCAACAATATCATTGAATACTTTCAAACATGGCACCGGAAGTACGTATGATGAATTCAAAAATAGGAATTTTGTAATTAAATGTTTGATTGGGAATTTTAACCAACTTTCTGTAGATCAGGCGCTAGAGCATATCAACAAAAATTTCAAAGCTGCAGGAGGAACAGTGGGATAAACTGAAAATAGTACTATAGAATGGATGAATGGTTCTTGAGTTACAACATTATTGGTATGAAGTTAGTCACATTACGCTCATCTTTACATCTTCATTCGGTCAAAATGTCGAAGAAGGTAAAAAAATAATGAAAATTGATGAAGATTCTGAGCAGATACTGCAGAGTGAACTTTCAAGATTTTGAGAATTTGAGAGAATAAGTATTCAATGATATTGTTGAATTTGAAATCCATCTGTATACGACAAACGAAAATGTGAAATGTATCAACAGGCTCAGGGGAATATTATAGCTTCTTCAAGATCCATATGTAAATTACCTCCAACATTGGATAGTTTGAGACAACACAGCCTTTGAGTCCATTACCAAACAAAAATTTGGATCAATAGTAATGTACCATGGCCATCTTTACCGAATCCTATATTTAGTGGGTGGTATGTAGAAAATGGAAAACTTCTGCCAAAATTAACGAAGATGCCAATCCTACCTAAGGAAACATCTATCCTTAGCAACTGCAGTTGTAGGAAAGGTAAATATTATTTCGAATATCAGATCCGTAAATATTCTTTATGAAATGGAAATTCTCATTTCAGATTGCACAGGATCAATGTGTTCCTGTAAAAGAAAACAAATTCCGTGTATTGGCTCCTGCAAATGTATGGCCCAAAAACATGTGCAAATACGAGTACTTCAAATTTTTCAAATCTTCCTTCCCTTGATGATTCTTCATGTGATAGTGATAGTTGAATAAGATGAATCATGACATGTAAGAAATTTTTAGGCCCTAAATATCATAGATACCAACTATATACCTTCTTAATTCTTTTCTAGATTTTTGGTCTAGGTTTCAGGAAATCTTGTTACTACTAATGAGAATGAACGATGATTTAAAAAAAAAAGCACTGACGTGAAGTCAGTACTCTTTGGCGCGCGTGTTCACGGTGGCTAATTTGAATTGAATGATTTAAAAATTAACAGTGCTGTATCTAAGCTGCCATCAGGATAGAGTAACAAAGTTGGAAAAGAACACAAGTGACTCTCCTTAGTCGCACAGGCTCCTAGAAGATTTGGGAGGGTCAGTATAATCCTAATCATGTTTATAGCACGCGCGCCAAAGCAGATTGACTTTTTACACTTTTTCTTTCATTGTTAAGTCAATCTGCTTTTGCGCGCGTGCTATAAACATGATTAGGATTATACTGACCCTCCCAAATCTTCTAGGAGCTTGTGCGACTAAGGAGAGTCACTTGTGTTCTTTTCCAACTTTGCTACTCTATCCTGATGGCAGCTTAGATACAGCACTGTTAATTTTTAAATCATTCAATTCAAATTAGCCACCGTGAACACGCGCGCCAAAGAGTACTGACTTCATGTCAGTGCTTTTTTTTTTTTCAAGATCCTTTAACAAATATAGCTATCAATACAGTTTGGCTGTTAGTTTTACCGTAGATCAGAAAAAAATTCGGTTGTGGGTCCTCCGTTAGGGACGAAATTGCATCTTCTCTAAATCCGAACGCATTTTAATATAGATCTACCGAATATAGTTATTTATAAATTCGCCTCAGGGCCACCATACAGACATTTCAAATCGGAAACAACGCTATTTCTCCCAAACTGACTTGTGTCCGTGCACTGAATTGACATGAATATTCTTTTAAAACCTCACAATATCGGCTCATTACTCCCAACATAACCCAAACAACCCAAAACCATTCACTTCTCGTCTGCGCAAGCGCAGTATACTCGTGGCTGCAAGTCCTCCCAAAATTACACACCTCACAAAAAACTCCGATTCTCCAACACTAGTGGTTCAGGAGATATCGCTTCTTGAATCCACGCATGCGCAGACCCTCACCAGGGGATTCTATAGCGGAAAAGCATCCGCCACCCCAAAACCCCAATCCTCTCTGACGAAAGCACCACCAGTTGAAGCACTGATGGTCTGCTCATGCGCATAACGAAAAATGCCCGTAAGGGGTTACATCCATTTCGAAATTAGCCCCAGGGCCACGGTACGGATACTTTGACTCTGAAACAACGCTACAGCCCCCAAACTGACTTGTCCTTGAACTGAATTGCTATGAATATTCTTTAATATATATCGTCTCAGCACTCCCAACATAACCCATCCAACCCAAAAACAGTCACTTCTCTTCTGCGCATGCGCAATCCACTCGCGGCTGAAAGTCCTCTCAAAATAACACACCTTACAAAAAACTCTGATTTCCCAACACTAGTGGTTCAGGAGATATCACATCTTTAATCCACGCATGCGCAGACCCTCAACAGGGGATTCTATAGAGGAATAGCATCCGCCACCCCAAAACCCTAATCCTCTCTGACGAAAACACCACCAGTTAAATTACTGATGGTCTGCTCATGCGCATAACGAAAAATGCCTCTAAGGGGTAACATCAATTTCAAAATTAGCCCCAGGGCCACGGTACGGACACTTTAACTCGGAAACAACGCTACATCCCCCAAACTGACTTGTCCTTGCACTGAATTGCTATGAATATTCTTTTAAAACCTCATAATATCGACTCAGGCCTCCCAACATAACCCATCCAACCCAAAAACAGTCACTTCTCTTCTGCGCATGCGCAATCTACTCGCGGCTAAAGTCCTCTCAAAATAACACACCTTACAAAAAACTCCGATTCTCCAACACTAGTGGTTCAGGAGATATCACATCTTTAATCCACGCATGCGCAGACCCTCAACGAGGGATTCTATAGAGGAATAGCATCTGCCACCCCAAAACCCTAATCCTCTCTGATGAAAACACCACCAGTTAAATCACTGATGGTCTGCTCATCCGCATAACGAAAAATGCCTGTAAGGGGTAACATCAAAGTCAAAATTAGCCCCAGGGCCACGGTACGGACACTTTAAATCGGAAACAACGCTACAGCCCCCAAACTGACTTGTCCTTGCACTGAATTGCTATGAATATTCCTCATAATATCGACTCAGCACTCCCAACATAACCCATCCAACCCAAAAACAGTCACTTCTCTTCTGCGCATGCGCAATCTACTGGCGGCTAAAAATCCTCTCAAAATAACACACCTTACAAAAAACTCCGATTCTCCAACACTAGTGGTTCGGAAGATATCGCATCTTTAATCTACGCATGCGCAGACCCTCATCAGGGATCTGAATTCTATGGAGGAATAGCATATGCCACCCCAAAACCCCAATCATCTCTGACGAAAACTACAGCAGTTAAAGGACTTCTCATCTGCGCATGCGCAATACGGAAAATGCCCGGAAAGGGCAGCATGAACCTCAAAAACATATGTTTCGGCATTAAAAGCAAAGTATTCCGCAAAATAGTAGTAACTTTTTTATTTTTTTCATGTCACGTGATCTTCACGAAATTTTACAAAAGTGTTTGCTTTGGTCTTTTGCATCTAACTACTGAGTTTCAATTTAATCAGATCAGTATTTTTCGAGTTATCGTGAAAACAAAATTTTCAAATTTTCTAATTTTTTTTTTGCCACTTTAGGGCTGTCCGTTCAACACAAAACTTCGCAGGCATATAAAGGTCATGATTCTACAATCTGATGCCAAATTTCAAAAAGATCGAGTGATCGGTTTCGGAAATATTCATAAAAAACGTTTTTATTAAAAACGGCCTTAACTCCGAAACCGCTCGGTCGATTTCGCCCGTTAACGAACTTGTCCGAGATATTTACGCTACGAAACTACCCTGCAAATTTCAACGCTCTAAGTCGTTCCGTTCGAGAGTTATCGTGCTAACGGCCGGACCGGACGGACAGAATTGAATTTGACCTCGAATTCTTCATCAGGGAGCCGAACCCAATCGTTTGAGACCATTTTCGAAAAAAAATTCGAAAAATACAGACATTGTGACGAAATGATAGCACGCTGTTCCTTGCGGAACACGCGCGCAAAAATGTGTTAATATTACGTCACAAAATTGATTTATGAAGTAATGAATATAAGTTTGAACTCGCATATTTGCATATTTATTAACGAATTAACAAAATTAAATCAAATATATATTAATTATATGTAAAATTCTCATATATATAAAAAATTAGGAATTTAAACAATATGTATCTTCAAAATGCGTTCTGAAGGCACGCAGGAATAGTACTGTAAAGTTGGTCGGATAGATATAACGAACCTTATGTGCATAGATCAAAGCTCAAATCCATAAGGTCGCCACTAACATGGACTAACGCTACAAATTGCGCCTTACTAGCGTCTCCAGGTTCGGTTTCGGTTAATGGGAGTTAATAACACAATTTCTTATTTTGTGAGGAAACTGTTCTACCTATTGTAATTTTGAAAGAAGCATCTGAATCGTTGGGTTTTGGAGCAGACCTTTCATATAAAGCATTTTTTCGATAATCCTAACAGATCTCGAGTAAAACCGAGTGGAACATAATAGTTAATATGGGTGTTCAGGGCAAGCGTTTATATCTTAAGGAATTCCATTTAAGATCATTGTATCCGACTTTTTTGACAATTAATAAAAAATATTTCTGAATCGTATATTTCAACAGAAGTTTGTGTGAGTGATGTTCACCGTATATAGATGACCATGAACAGAAAAAAATTTTTTGTAAATTTTTGGAAAAATTCCCCCCACCCCTTCCTGCACACGACGATTTTTTGACGACCAGTTGAATTTACATTGTAAGGGTATGGAGAATGATACCCAGTGGTCTATACATTTTAGCAATGAAGGTCCCACGGGGTGACACGATAGAGCCCGGTTTGAACTCTACTAATACGAAACGTATAGAACATGTTCGATTCAGTATAACAACGATAATAAACTTTATAGTTTTCGTAGAAAATTAGACCATTTTAAATTGTGAATTTGGTACCTCTGTTCTCAAAACGGATTGCGGAAAATTTCATCTGGCGATCTGAGGTCGGGAAGTGGAAGGGGGTGAGTTTTTAAGGGTAAAAAACGGTTTATCTCGATTTCCGGTGGCTCTACATCCTATGGAAAAAAACTTATAGGGCAAAGTTCTACAACTTTTGTGTTCACACTTTTTTCACAAAACCTCAAAATTCATGTGAAAAAAAACTAAGCTTTTGGATTTTTACGCGTAAATTCTGGGGTACATCGCGTTATCATTTTGCCCAAATGTCTGTAATTTTCCTTTTATTTGCCGAAAATGGTCACAAAAGATTGGGTTCGACTACCTGACGAAGAATTCGAGGTCAAATTTAATTCTGTCTGGCCGGCCGGCCGTCCGTTGCCACAATAACTTGAAAACGGAAAGAGGCAGCGACGACTTGAAATTTTCAGGGTAGGTTGTGGATCTGAATGCGACATTTGAGTTTGTTTATAGACATAATAGGCCGAACAGTTTTGGAGTTATAGCCATGTTAAACTTGGTTGTTATTTCTTCCATAACTCGAAAAATACAAAATTGATCCAGTTCAAACATGGTTAACAGTCGTAGAATGCCAACGCAAAAATTCTTGCGAAATTTCGTGACCATCGTATCACTAGAAATTTTTTTAAATGGCATTGAACATCTAACTCTACTGCCAAGTTCCAAGTTTGAACACGATCGGATCTATATTGTTGGAGATCCGAGCAGCCTTGTGTGAGTTCTGTAGCTGGATGGATGACTTTCGAACGAAAAGAGATGGGGACTTGCAATTATCAGGGTAGGTTGCATATCTGAATGGAAGAGTTAAGGTCGTTTTTGGGCATGATCAGTCCATCGCTTTGTAACTATACGAGTATGTAAAATATCGATATAAAGACGTGCGTAAAATGTTGTGAGAACCGTACCCCTAAAAAATTTTAAAAAATTAACGAAAAACAAATTGGTTCAAACACTGACGTGAAGTCAGGAGCATATGCGAGCGTGTTCTGTTCTCCATTCTGCTGAATTGGACACTCTCGAATTTACCATGGTATATTCGATTAAGAGTTTCCAATACAGGAGAATGGACAATAGAACTTGCGCGTAAAAGCTCCTGACTTCACGTCTGTGCTTGAACCAATTTATATTTTCATCTTCTACAAAAATTTTTGTTTCACGAAATTTGGTGAAAACTAAGAATATTGTAATTTTTTTGATTTTAAATATCTATTATTTCTTATTCTGACTTAATATTGATAAAGCAGCCTAATTTTAAATCGAAAATTATCCCGTCAAAATATCTGTTTTTTTTTAAGAAATTGTTTAAATCTTTACTTCCTGATGGTGGGAAAAAAATATAGTACATTACTAGGGTAAAGAGACCCTCCTAGCTCCTTCCCCGCTTCTCTATGAAATACCTTTTGATGGGCTAAAATTTTCCTTAGATCACTCAGGTATATAAGTTATCTTAAAATAGCAATAAATCGACATCTACGCATATAATTTAAAGAAGATTCCACAACTTTTTCAAAATATTGTAGATGTCTTGTTGAATATTAACTTTATTTACTTAGCATTTTCTGAGAAAATTTACCGTAGTAGTGTATGTTGGATGGTCAAATTCAGATTAAACTGGTTCTCTCGGTGGAAGTATAGCTCAGTGCAAAAAATAAGAACTGACCTTAAGTCAGCGGTTTTTGCGCGCGTACTCGATTGTCTATTTACGATTCATACAAAGTTGATCGAGCCGAAATCCGGGTACTCGATTTGTAAAATAGCGGTTCGAAGGTACCAGCGGAATTTCAGCAGATTCTGACGAACAGTTTCTGAAATATACAATTTTGGAGAAAAAAATGGTATTATTTCAATCTAGTGCGTCGGCATTCTACAAATAACAAATAAGAATGAAAATCCGACGCTCGTGATTCCTCAGGCTCGCCTCCGGCTCACCCTCGGAATGATTCACTCGCATCGGATTTTCATACTCACCTTGACACAAAATATACTATACTATATAGAAATATGGATAATGTAGAGAAGTATATACAGTGCGCGTCAAAATTAAATAACAAATTCATTTTCTCAGAAGAAAAATATTTGTCAACAAAATCCTGAAACAGGTCAATTTTTGTTTCAATTTTACCAAATTTTTATGCATTTTTGAAGGATTTTTGTTGCACCCTGTGTCATCCCTATCAACCCTCTAAATTTTTTGAATAGGGAAAGTGGTACTTTTTTAGCAAGGTCTTTGTATCTTCTTTACAGGCATGTAGAAATTTTCAAGAACAAAAAATTTTTCTCTTTTGAAAAATAGTTAGTTCAAATAGGTTTTCAGTATGTGCAATTTGTCATGGCTCATTTATTTTGGGACGATGGTACCTGATGAAATTTGTCACCGAATGAAAGTCGACCATTACAGTTTTGTCCATGCACAACTTTCAACCCCTACGAACCCTTAAATGGAGAAAAAAAATGTGAGGTGGTTGAAAGGGGTTGAAAGTTGTGCATGGACAAAACTGTAATGGTCGACTTTCATTCGGTTACAAATTTCATCAGGTACCATCGTCTGAAAGTAAATGAGCCATGACAAAGTGCACATACTTTGAACTAACTATTTTTTTAAAAATGGGTTCAAGCCCTGTGGACAGGAGTTTTCTGGCGCTCTAGTTCAAACAGACAAATTATATCTCCGAAAGTATTGGTTTCTCAGTGTTGGGAATTATATCAATGTATTCTTATGATAGAACTGCATCATAAAGGAAATTCAATTCAAATAATAGTTTATTTATCAAGATTAAATGAGCAATCTGAGAATGAGAAATGCACCATGGAAGAAATCGAATTAAATCTGGCCAATATTGCCCAATAACGAACTTAGCCGAGATATTCATCTCCCTAACCTACTCTGAAATTTTCAACTACCTAGCTCATTCCGTTCGAGAGTTATTGTAGAAAAACTTTTTTTTAATTTTCAAGATTTTTTTTGACACTTTGCGGTAATCTGGTCAATACAAAACTTCACATGCGTATAAAGGTCATGATTCTACAATTTGATGCTAAATTTCAGATAGATCGAGTAGTCGGTTTCGAAAAATATTCATAAAAAATATTTTTACTAAAATCGGCCATAAGTCCGAAACCGCTTGATGGATTTCGCCCATTAACGAGCTCGTCCGAAATATTTACGCTCCAAACCCACCTTGCAAATTTCAATCTACTAACTCCTTTCGTTCGAGAGTTATCATGCCTACGGCCGGCCGGCCGGCCAGACAGAATCGATTTCGACCTCGGATTCTGGATCATTTGGGCAAATTGATAAGCACTCAGTTCCGAGGAACTAGAGCGCCAACAAGTTTCGTATGACAATTGCCCAAAACAGGTTTAAAGTACCTACAAATAGTAGATATTAAATAAAACATGTATGAAAGAAGAGTAATAATGAAAAATTACCTTGTAATCGATCAAAAATGTCCTGATCTACGTTCACCAAATTTTCTCCTCTCTCGAACTACAGAATTATGCTTTCAATATTTACGTAATATTTTCAAACAATTTTGGGTGAGGTCCCCGTTGCATCGCTAAAATACGAGTATTTCAACCCCAATATTTTTGAAGTTATAATATTACCTTCCGTCAGTCCCGTCATAAATTGAGAGAACTGAGCATTCTCTTACTTCATGTTCTGTTCCGAAATGTAAGACTTTTCTGAGAAAAACTAATTTCGGAGCAAACAACTGAGATTTTTCTCACTTCGCTCACATTTCGGAATACACTTTATTCTCATAATTCTTCGATTGATTAGATAATGTCATGTCTCAGGAAAATAAGTTGACATTATGACAATTCATACATAGGATAATTATATCATTCTGTGAAATACGATTTATTATTGAAATTTTGAAAAATCATATCTCCGAAAGTATTATCTTGTTAGAGTTGAAAATGATATCATTGGATTCTTATGGTAAAACTGCTTATTAAAAAAATTAATTTGGAATTTGTTTTCTAAAAAAAAAATTTTATTGTTACTCCGAAACCATCAGTCCGATTTTGCCCAATAACGAACCTAGCCGAGATATTTATCTCCCAAACCTACTCTGAAAATATCAACTGTCTAGCTCATTCCGTTCGAGAGTTATCGTGCCTACGGCCGGCCGGACCGGCCAGACAGAATGAATTTCGACGACGGATTCTTGATCAGTGAGTCGAACCAAATCGTTTAAGACCATTTTCATCGAAAATTTTGAAAATTAAAGACATTTAGGCAAATTGATAAGCACTCAGTTCCGAGGAACTAGAGCGCCAAAAAGAAAAATGTGTTCTTGAAAATTTCTGCACGCCTGTAACGAAGATACAAAGACCTTGCCAAAAAAGTAACACAGGACCCACTTTCTCTTTTCAAAAAATTTGGAGGGTTGATGGGGATGGCACAGGGTGCAACAAAAATCCTTCAAAAATGCATAAAAATTTGGTAAAAGTGAAACGAAAATTGACCTGTTTCAGGATTTTGTTGCCAAATATTTTTCTTCTGAGAAAATGAATTTGTTCCATAATTTTAACGCGCACTGTATAAGTGGGAAGGTTTAACGGGTAATTACCCATTAAACCTTCCCACTTATACTATTCTATACTAGATTCTAGACTAAATATCATCTCTAGAATTTCCAGACATATGATGTCGCTCCCCTGGAAGAAGAGAAGGATATTACAATAATTCCGAACTTATTTTTCCGTTTCGTCCTGGCCTTCTAATTCAATCTTTTACTTCCGGGCGTCCTGGTCCGCACTTTCTGCTACGCCAACCCGAAATTTCAAGGATTTCCCCGGATGAACGTGTGTACATGCTTAATGCAATCGAAAAATCTACTGGTGCGAAATTCTCGTCGGGCTTAGGCGAAACGGCATAGAACGGATAGAAATAAGAAACATCCGAAGCTCGAAGCAATCTCTGAACTCCAGTAACAGGTAGAATTACAGAATGGAAGAGACGAAAACTTTGCTCTCATCCTTATCCACCTACATGACGCCATAGCGTTGGACTGCCGCGGGGGAAAAGTTTATGGGAAGCTAAAAGATCAGCGAGATATGGGATATAGGGGAGATAAGCCGGGATGCGTTGATATCTGTGTTAGAGTGGGTCATGAGGGCTGGTGTTGATGAACTGGAATCGAATTCGATGGAGGAGGTCAGTATGGAAGTGTGGATATTAACGACTTTATAATGTCATGTAAACTGAGATACCATCATCATCAACCTACATGGGGAATTTCAGGAAATCGGCCTCAGGCTCACAAGAATAAATTCTATTTTACACATAGGATTTTCCTCGCTATACCGGTATACAATGTATACGCCTAAATTTTGGAAACACGTAGGAATGTTTTTAAGCGCATGTTCTAGGGAGTGATTTCGCCGAAGGTCTCAAAGGATTTGGTTCGACTCAATGATGAAGAACGCTTGGTCAAAATCGATTCTGTTCAGGGTAGATTGCCAGGGACGGGCCGAAGCCTAATTTTTCAGGGGGGAAAAGCATTTAAAATGTTACAACTATGCCACGAAGGATCCCAAAAAAACCTGAAGGTGACCGGGGGAGGAGGGGGGGTTGAATAAAACCCAGAACATCAAAACTAGTTTTCCGAAATTCAAACTTATCTATTTCTATTATTGAAAAAAAGGAGCAAACTGCGTATTCACATATTTACGTTGCTAAATTCAATAGAAATAAAAGCTTTTTAAAATGACCCCCGACAGTGAGAAACAACTCAAATTGGTACCAGATTTTTTGTTTTATGACTACTCAGCGGAACTGAAACATCTAGAGAGCTACCCGCTTTGGGATAATGCAATACTATGATAAATATTATTTTTTGCCGGCTACACACATTGTTTCTTTCTGGGTTTTCTCTCCCAAACTCAGATAAATATGTATAAAATAAAAAAATAATTATTTTGTGATTTGCTTCTGCGTAACAAACACAAGATATTCGTCAGAAGCAATCAATCGAACAATGTTGCCTAACAAATAACAACGAAACAACATTAACGAAGAAACAACTATATCGTAACGTTTCGGAGTCTATATCAGACTCCTTAGTCAGATGCTTAACGAAAAATCTTCAGAATCATTTTGTTGATCGTTATTCTGACAATTCTCGAATTTTAGAATAAAGATCAAAGAAATGATTCTGAACATATGAATAATTTTCAGATAGTTCTATTGAAATACTTCAGTAGAGACATTCTGACATATTAATTCAATTGGAATTAAAACACGAAAAAACTTACGCCTCAAGTAACTCCAGGATACGATATTCACGAAATTTCGCGAAAATTAGTGGGTCGGCATTCTACAAGTAATCACCGAGTTTTAATTGGATCAGATGTGTATTTTGAGTTTTAGAGGAAATAACAACAGAAATTTCAGATGAGTATAACTCCAAAATTGTTCGGCCGATTTCGCCAATTAACGAACTCAACTGTCATATTAGGATGCACAAGCTACCCTGAAAATTGCAAGTCGCTATCTCTTTCCGTTCTCTAGTTATCGTGAGATACATAACAGGTTTTCGTGATTTTTTGAAATTTACTTGTGGTAGGGTCTTGACAAAATATCAGACAGTCTTTATGTCAACATTCGGCAACTAGATACCATGTTTAAATCCAATCGGATATGTATTTTTTGAGTTCTCGAGAATATAATATTCCAGATGGGTATAACTCCGAAAACATTTGGCTGATTATGCCCAACAACGAACTTAACTCTTCCATTCGGATGCGCAACCTACCCTGAAAATTTCGAGTCCCTATCTCTTTTCGTTCGAAAGTTATCAGGACAACAGTCACCCATCCAGCTACTGAATTAACACAAGGCTGTTCTCCAACAATATAGATGCGATCGTGTTCAAACTTGCAACTTGGTAGTAGAGTTAGGTTTTAAATGCTCTCGCAAATTTTGCAGGAATTTTCGCGTCCGCATTTAAATTTTTCGAGTTATTGAGGAAATAACAACCAAATTTCAGATGAGTATAACTCCAAAACCGTTTTGCCGATTAAAAACCTCAATTGTCGTATTCAGCTGCACAACCTACCCTAAACATTGCAAGTCGCTATCTCTATTCGTTCTCAGGTTATCGTGAAATAAATATAATCTCTTAATAATTTTTTTTTCTAGTGACACTATACTCCACAAAATTCCACAAACGTCTTCGCATTAGTATTCTACAACTAGCTACAACTAGTTTCAATCCGATCCGATCTGTATTTGTTGATGACAAAATTATTATTCGGAAACCGTTGGGCCGATTATGCTCATTAACGAACTTGTCCATTGTATTTGGATTTGCCACCTACCCTGAAAATTTCAAGTCGATATCTGCTTCCGTTCTCAAGTTATCATGGCAACGAGGCTGGCCGGGCAGAATCAAATTTGTTCTGGAATTCTTCATCAGTGAGTTGAACCTAATCGTTTGAGACCATTTTCGGCAAAATATTCGAAAATTGCAGATATTTGGACAAAATGATAACGCGATGTTTTCCAGAACATACGCGCAAAAACTCTACATCTCTGTCAACAAGTATGGCTCGGATGTTTCGCAGCCGTCGCACAATACTCCCGTGTACTTATGGTGAGAAATTAAGTTCCTGGTCTTTAATGTTGTGCCATGTGTTATGAATACTATACTATATTATTAGACAGCCAAGTCATACTTTTTGACCATGTAGGGGGATGTAGGGTTTTTATAAAAACGGCTTATAGACAGATGCCTTGTTCAGTTAGGAATTTTATAACTGTTAAAGCCCCTTGTGAGTCGTGGAAACCATTTTACATGAAAGGTTTTTAGTGATATACTTTATTCCTCAAAGAGTCAAAGCCAGGCGAAATTGTGTTATCTCCACAACGAAAGACGCAACTCTATTCATTTTCCAAACTAACCATAATGCTGTTATCTACCATATTCTAAACTTTCTCATGGGTAGTGTAAATCTTCAGCTTATCGTACCAAGATTCTTAACAGATGCCGAGAAAAACTTCGCGTAATAAATGATAGTTTGGAATATTTCCCGAGGCTATAATTTCCATGATGCACTCACTCATTGTTTACAGAAAGAATGCGCACACATACATGTGAGCTAGATACATCTGATTTCCAGCCGAGTTAACGATTACAAGACCAGAAAATTTGAATGAAAATACAATATTTCACTCGTATGCATCATTGTTATCTTCTCGTTTTCCATTACTCAATTTTTCGTTTGGAAAATACAATTTGATATAGGGGTTGAAATATTGTGTTATAAAAGTAGTAATGGAGGAACATGCAGTAGATCATTTATTATTTATATATCTTTTCCGTGTTTCAATGAGACATAAATCAATGCAATGAAAAGTTAACTACTCGAATTTTGCCAACGAAAGGAAAAATATGTAAAACTGCGAGAGTATTCAGAAAATATGGCCTACAATTTGTTTTTTTGGTGCTCTTGTTCCTCGGAACAGAGTGCTTATCAATTTGCCCAAATGTCTAATTTTCGTATTTTTTGATGAAAATGGTTTTGAACGATTTGGTTCGAGCATGGGCTCTGATCAAGAATTCATGATCATTATTGATAAGGGGTTACGTTGCATCGCGACCTTGAGATCTATTGTGCCCCCCATCAGAGCTGTTCTCACCATTACGCCATCTACAGCTCGCCCTCCAGTTCCAGAGTATAAATGAACCTCAATATCTGGGAAGGCTTCAAGGATATTACGTCTTCACTCCTACAAGTTTCCTGTCCAAAGCATTCCTTTCGCAGCTAGATAGTAATTTTCAAAAAAATTACGACAACAAAAATTGGTTCAAGCACTGACGTGAAGCCAGGAGGTTTTGCGCGTATGTTCTATTTTCCAATACGAGAATGGACAATATAATTTGCCATGGTAAATTCGATTAAGAGTGTCCAATACAGAAGAATGGGCAATAGAACATACGCGCAAAAGCTTCTGACTTCACGGTAGTACTTGAACCAATTTTTTTTTTTTCGTGATTTTTTTGAAATTTTCTAGGGGTAATTGAAATTTTTTTTTTCGTCATTTTTTAAAAATTTCCTAGGGGTACGGTTCTTACAAAATTTTAAACACGTCTTTATGTTGATTTTCTACTACTAGTTACCAAGCTTCAATTCGATCGAATATTTATTTTTTGAGTTATCAAGGAAATAATATTCCAAGTGGGTATATCTCGGAAACCGTTAGACCGATTATGCCCAAAAACGAACTCAACTCTCCCTTTCGGATACGCAACCTACCCTGAAAATTACAAGTCCCTATCTCCTTTCGTTCGAAAGTTATCAAGGCAACGGTCACCCATCTACTGAACTCACACAAGAATGCTCGAATCTCCAACAATATTTAACCGATCGTATTCAAACTTGGAACTTGGCTGTAGAGTTAGGTTATAAAGGCTCTCGCAAAATTTCAGCAATGTCAAACGGAAAGTTACTGATATATAGAATATTTTTTTTCAATTTTCAATGATTTTTTAAAAACTTTCTACAAATACAATCATCACGAAATTTCGCAAGAATTTTTGCGTTGGCATTCTACAACTAATAACCATGTTTGAATTCCTTCGGTTCAGTATTTTTCGAGTTAATCAGGAACAAAAAACAACCAAATTTCAGATGGTTATAACTCTGAAACCGTTTGGCCGATTATGCTCATAAACAAACTGAAATGTCGCGTTCTGGTGCACATCCTAACCTGAAAACTTCAAACCGCTATCTCTTTCCGTTCTCAAGTTATCGTGACAACAAAAATATTTTTTTATAATTTTTTAATAATTTTCTAGCCATATGATTCGCACAAAATTTCACGAACGTGCTTAGGATTATATTCTACAACTACTCACCAAGTTTCAATTCGATCGGATTTATATTGGTCGAAACCACTGGGCCGATTATGGCCATTAACGAACTTGTCCGTCGTATTGGGATGCGCCACCCACCCTGAAAATTTCAAGTCGCTAGCTCTTTTCGTTCTCAAGTTATCGTGGCACGAGTCGAACTAAATCGTTTGAGACCATTTTCGTCAAAAAATTCGAAAGTTACAGACATTTGGGCAAAATGATAACGCGATGTTCCCCAGAACATACGCGCAAAAAGTGGTGTAGGTGGCGCCCCCTACGAAAGAGAGCAATAATAACATCACGTCCGAATTTGATATCTAGAAAAACCTGGCAATACCAATTTTCGTTTAATTAAAGTCAGTTTTTCGAATGTTATTTAAAAAAAATGGGTTCAAGCCCTGTGGACAGGAGCTATCGGGCGCATGTTCATTCTGGAACACAAATTTTCCATTACAATAATCTTCATCTAGCTTCTATTTAGTATCAATTCCTGTAGAATGTGATCATAATAATTGTTTTTCATTTTCCAACTGCCCGATCCCAACAATACTTAGATAATATTATATCCATAAATTAAGCATTTCATTATTGCATTTCTTGAAATAGGTACCTTTTCAAGTCGATCAACATCGTCCTTCTTTCGACGTCTAAACTATGACTTGATTCTTTATGTTTATGTCTTTGAATTTGTTTTCGGTGGAATTCAAAGAGTTCATAGAATAATCGATGAAAATACTGAGAGAGACCCAGGAAATTTGACACATTTTGTCTTATATCTCCAGAAATTTAAATCGTATAGAGCCAAAATTTTGCACAATGTTGCGAAATACTACAATTGACGTTAGTACAAGTTTTTGTTGCAAACTGATGAATAGTTCACGAAAAAAAAATTTTTTTTTCGAAAAAATTAAAAGAAATATTTTTTTAAAAATTACCAACCTTTCGATCATAACAGAATTTTGCCAAAAGTTGCGCGTTTATATCCTCGAACTGACTACCAAGTTTCGATCCAACATCTTCTTTAGTTCCTGAAATATCAGGGAAATAACCTCAAAATTTTAAATGTCTATAACTCCTAAACCGTCCGGCCGATTTTGCCCGTTAACGAACTTAACCGTCGCATTTTGATCAGAAACCTACCCTGAAAGTTTGAAGTCGATAGGACCTTCGGTGCTCCTGTTATCGTGCCTACGGCCGGAAGTACGGCCGGACGGCACCCAAAAATCTGACACCGGATTCGTGATCAGGGAGTCCGAATTAGTCTATTAGCCAATTTTCAGCTCGAAATTCGAAAATTACAGACATTTGGACGAAATGATAGGACGATGTTCCCCTAGAACATGCGCCCAAAAACGAAAATAAAAATAAAACTTTAACACCTTGTATCTTGGAAACGAAGAGTTTCTGGATATATGTTCATTTGGATAATTCATTTGAGAATATTGCGAGGAATCACCTCCTGAAGTTTGTCAAAGTACTTTTGAATCACCCTGTATGACAGATATTGAAACACCTGAATTACTTCGAATTAAGGAATATTATCCAGCTTTAAACTGTCTCGCTCCGAATAGCAGATTTGCAGCACTAAATAGGAACCAGAAGAAAGATACGGAGTGAAGCTCTAACTAACACCGTTCATAAATAAATCAATGAAAGACATCCCACGAATAGGTTTTATTTCATCCGTTGAATTGAATATCGGATGCGGAGGCAGATCCGCTAGAGATGTCGTTTACTGATTTATTGATGAACGATGTTCTCCGAACCTTCAATTCCTGTCATTAATTTAAAATTTATTGGAATCCCCAGCTGAAAATCGTTGGTTGATACGCGGTGAACATTTGGCAACAAAAAGAACGGATTTCATGATTGAAAGCTTCAGAGACGATAACGCTGTTTGGAAGCTGTCATGGTTTTACAAATTTGAAGCTCATATTCAATGAACGAAAAAGAGAAGGCAGATTTTCAGAGTTTATATTGGGCGTAACACGTTTCGATGTACAATATCTTCATCAGGTACTGAATAGCAACCGTGAAAAAAAAAATCAGTGTAGGTGCATGGTTTTTTGGCAACTTATCATAGAACAGAAAACTTGAATATTTGTTTATTCTTTTTGCGCGTATGTTCTGGGGAACATCGAGTTATCATTTTACCCAAATGTTTGTAATTTACGAAATTTTTGCCGAAAATGCACTAACGCACCGGTTGAACCAAATGATTTGGTGGGCCATCTTGTTGGAAAATGATTTGATAGTCTTCTGCATTCTCCAATACTTGCACGCGGGCTGGATAAATAGCGTTCTCCAATATAGATCCGATTACATTAGGCCAGTAAGATTACCAGGTATAAAGAAAAAGGCCGATTATGTGATTTCCATAAGTACCCGCCCAAACATTTAATTTTTGGGGACGCTGAGTATGCACCACACGAAATAATCTTGGATTTTCATCTGACAAATACTGACAGTTATGCCGGTTTACAATGTCGTTAAGGTAAAATGAACACTCGTCCGAAAAATAGATATCGAACAAGTAGTTTTGAATACTGTTAATAATTTCACTGATCACTTCACAGAACTGGAGTCGGCGATTGGGATCATCCTCATTCAGTTCCTGAACCAACCGTATCTTATAAGGATGGAATCTATGTTGTTTCAGGATTCTCATGATTGTTGTGCGTGAAACATCAGATACATCGGACAATTTCCTATAGGAAATTGTCCGACCTTGCGTACTCTAGCACTCAATTGCTAAATGACCTAAGATAGTCACGTCCCTCGCTTCGTCTCTTTCATGCACCCTCTTTTTGTTTCCGACTGAACTGGTAGCGTCAAATTTGGCAACCAGTTGCACAACGTAAGCAGCGGATACATTTTTTCCAGGATGTTCATCGTTAAATAGAGCCGCTGTTGTTCGCGCAGAATCGTTATTCCTAAAAAAATATTTTATCATTTCCTTTCTTCTACGGAATCCACCATTTTCATTTTACTACAATTTCACAATCGCTTTGACACACTTGTAACGTTCTTTTTTGGACAAAAACTTAACAACATAACTACTACATACCTTTGAAATATGTCGGCAACGAAAAATATGCTCGAAATAAATTCCACATTGTCTATTTCACTTTTTTGGCTGTTATTTCATAATCGATGGACATTTTGAAGCGAAATTTTAGGGTCGGATAGTACTCAATATGATCTTCAAAAATTGTTATCGCAACACCCATCATCCCTATTCAAAATCAAGGGGTTGTGATCCCCGTTAGGGGGTTGAATTTACAGGGATGAAAAGATCGGAAAAGTTCTTCCCCCTCGAATCAGAAATTGACCGGTCCAGGCGATTTTCCACATTTTCATTTTAAAGTCGAAAAATCAAGGTGTTATGTTTTCGTTTGGACCACCCTGTATACATACGTTCCCCATCTTTAAAAGCACAAACTTTCTTCAACAACGAAAATCTCAATATTTCACACGGAATGAATGACAACTTGATTAAATATAGGATCATTTGAGGATAGAATGATCATGTTTTGAAATTTCATGTTAACGATTTTTATAGGTTGAATTAAAACTATACTATTTATGTTTATAACGAATTTTTATTGATATAGGAACATGTATTGAATAAATAAAACTCATAAAGAAATATAACTTACAATGGATAAAAAAATAAAAACTGTTAACAAAAACCATCTCCCCCATAGTGCTGAGGTTACGGTTAGATTGCGATACTGAAAAATAGATATTTCGAACAAACTATAACTTGGTTTTGCATGCACAAATACCGTAGTTATGAATAAAGAGATACTCGGAACATGAATCGCGAAAGCATTTGGAGCAACGTACTATAAGCAATCAAATTAGTCGTCAGATTTTATGGTTTGCGAATATACACCACAACCAGTACAAGCTTCCTCAGTGCCGTCTATACCATCTGGAGAGTCATCCAATGTCGGTGCTTCTCGATCTTGTGAGGATGTCCTAGTTTCGGAAGATTTCTCAGTTTTCTTTTTTGCCATTTTTGAATGTCCGGCTAAATTTGGTAGAACTCGAAAATGTTATCACAGTTGATGATGCTGAAGAATGGCTAAATTCTGATTCGAACGAACCCAGTTGTCAGTACTGGGATGATACTGCAATTGCATCAATTTCCTCCCAATCTAACCCCTGTATGGATTTGGATACAGTCGAAGATAGGGACGATGAAATATGCACACAGGAATACACTGTTTCTGCCGAAAAGTTTCGCTAATGGTCTAATAAGTTACTTGGAGCAAGGAAATGATGCCGATTATATTGAGATAAATGTTGACACTTGCCGGATGATAAACGGTAGAAATAGACAACTAAAGATTACAGACTTTTTCAAATAATTAACATTGTACCTATCCTATGTGAGATACCCTTTTTTACGATTTTTCGTTTTTTATTACTCACATATACAGGGTGTTTTATAATTCGACGTGATCCTTCAAAGGGGATGTACTAGACGTCATTTGCAACGAATTGAGTCGAGTGAACCATGGTCCGAAAATCAATGGTTATGAAGAAACGGCGATTTTTCAACTTTTGGCAAATTTTCTGCATTGTCATCGGAAATAATTAATTCTGTGAAAACTAGCAGACTCTTAATATTCAATGAATATTTTTTTAAAGCTGAAGAGATGGTTATTATTCCTTGCGAAAAAGTATTTACTAAAGAATAAGATGACCTCAGATATAAGGGGTCATATATGGCATCAACTGTTTTTCTCATGAAATCTTACGAAACAATTGAGAATTACTCGAAAAAAATATTATGAACTTGGTGTACAAATTCAGGAATAAACTTCCTTGTTTCATCAGTTTTTCAAAAAGGTACATATGTCAATAATTCCGACTCAAAAAATATGGCCGGAAACCTCTCCAATGAGGCGTGTTTTATTCCAGGGACACAACCCATAACACAATGAAATATCAACATTTTTTCTTTTAAGAACTAATTCCTCAAATTGAAATTCTTCAGAGTTACTCTCAGTGAATCGAGGAATATTTCAATTTTCATTCGAGAAATACTACGAATAAAAACAAATTGTTTTTATTCGTAGTAGTCCTACTCGTAACAAGCAACTAATCACATTAATCACAAGTAAAGGAGAAGAAAGGGGGATCACCAAGTATCGAAAAAGTCTGCTACTTGACCGGATTTCCAGTTATATTTTTTTGATCTCGTGGGAAAATTTATTACGTATGTACCTTTTTGGAAAGTTCATGAATCAAGGAAGTTTTTTCACTTATTTGTACGCAAAGTTAATTATAATTTTTTCGAGAAATACGCAATTGTTTCATGAAAATGTATATTCTTGTTTGAGTTCACTGTGGACTTATTATGAACATTAGTTACTTTTGTAATGTTCATGAAAATTCAATGAGAAAAACGATTGATGCCATTCAGATTCTTCATTCAAAGCAAAATGCCATTTTTCAATATAAATGATCAGATGTTTATTTCATTATAAAGAAGAAGCTATGCCGTTAATAGTGGAAAATAACATCAGGCAAATGACCACCACGACCACGATTACAGGACCATATCCTTTTAATGAAATTTTCCATCACCAAATCGCAAAGTGGCTGCCCTATGTCCTCGATAGCCTCACGAATTCCGTCTTTGAGGTTTGAATCGACGCTAGGCTATTGGCGTAGACCTTCTCTTTCACGTGGCCCCAAAGGAAGAAGTCGCAAAGTGTTAAATCACAAGATCTCGGTGGCCAATTGTGATCACCTCTTCGGGAGATAACACGGTCCGGAAACTTTTCCCGCAGATCAATACCATCCAATTCCGGCCATAAAAAATCATTAATCATCTCACGATAGTGCAATACATTCACCGTAACTGTCGCTCCAGCTTCATTTTCGAAAAAGTAAGGTCCAATGACTCCGCCGGCCCATAAACCGCACCAAACAGTCACACGTTGAGGATAGAGAGGCTTTCCAACAATAACTCTTGGGTTTTCCGAGCCCCAGATGCGACAATTTTGCTTGTTGACGAAGCTACCGAGGTGGAAATGGGCCTTATCACTCAAGATGATTTTTCGCTGGAATTCCGGATCATTTTCATGCATTTCAACGACCCCAATCAGCAAAGACACGACGTTGTTGATGATCGGCCGGCTTGAGTTCTTGTGTTAACTGAACTTTATAAGCCTTAAGACCCAAATATTTATGCAAAATATGGTGTAATGACGTTTGTGGAATGCCTAATTCCAAAGAACGACGAGGAATGGACAAACCTGGGTTTTCTTCAACACTTTTGGCCAAAGCAGCAATATTCTCGGCTGTTCTTCACCGACGTGCACGGGTTTTCTTCTTCACATAACTAACTTGTCCCAACAGCTCGAATTTTTCTACCAATTTCTTTATATCGGTCCGATAAGGTGATTTACGACGACCCAAAAATGTTCGAATTTTACGAACCGTCTCTGCCAAATTTTCACCATTATTATAGTGAATTTTAATAATTTCAATGCGCTCTTGAAGCGTGTATCGTTCCATTTTTATTAATGGCGTAGTTTCTACTTGTCAAATGTCAACAAATGACAGCTTCAAAAATGACATCTACTGAAATAGCGGGCTATTCAAAATAACACCTCTTATTGGAAAACCCTTTACATAATCACGAAATCGACAAAACTACATTTAAACCAAACAGTTATTTCAGGGTTGTTCCATAATTAGATTGTTTATTCTATTCTATTTACCTTGATTTTCTGAACGCAATCCTTTAATGGCCCCTAGATCACGAATATACACAATAAAGCGTTACCGTGTTCGTTTCAGGTATCCCTGATGTCCAGGATAATCCCATCTCCCGACTGGTTCATCGGGATCGACAGTTTTGACCTATGCATCAATGGAAACTGGCTAGATAGTATAACAATAGAGGTGAGTTGGTATACACCGCGGTAGTTTCCATATCCGGTTGTCTGGTTGCATTGAAAACTAGAAGTTACATAATAGAAATGGCATATCCATACCACAACAACATCGAGGGATTTCGTGTTTTATCTGTCGAAGACGTGTATATTCCAGAGAATTGATTTTCCTAGGAATATTTTACTGGACGGCAGACAAAAGGGAAATATTTAACCAAAAAGTAAGGTTGTGATACCATTCGATTTGATTTTGGACTGGATTATCAAGTTCATTTAAGAATCTTTATTAGAAATCGCTATGGATGCAAAAAAGAAAGGATGATTTTAGAGTGAACCTCGAAATTTTAAGTTTATGTAAAATTTTTCGCTGCCGGATCATTGATATTTATTTAGGAATTTATGAACAAAAGTTGAACACCGAATATACGAAACTGAAATTTAAGAAATTTGGTAGAACAATTATTGTGTATTGCCTTCAGGATATTTCATTATAATATATTGACAAATCGAAAAGTGCAGAGCGTTCAGTCCTTAGGGGTCTTAGGTGTCACAAGTCAAATTAACCCAAGAGGATTTAATTAATTTATCGAGAAGCAAGAACAGACGCGTTTCTGGATTCTTGGCATTCATCAGTGCTCTGTAGCTCTCAGCAAATTCAAATGATATGAACTGTGTTAAGCCTCCCATAGCCGGCCTGAGCGGATATACAGTGTACCTATATAGTGTGAAAAAGCCAAATTAAATAAATTCATTATCTTGTTTATTGTACATATTCATGGAAACTCCCAAATCAAATTTTAAATTGTCATTCTCGAAAACGCTTACCCTAACTTCAACCCCCTTCGAAAGATAGGTACAAATCTAACTTCTCAACAGAACCAAAGGAAAAGAAAAAACATAACACTGCCCCCACCACCTCAAAACTTCATGATTGACACAATATCTAGGGAACAACTAAGTGAAATAGTAAAACAATTGAAGAATAAAAGCTCAAGTGGAACAGATGGAGTGTCTAATCGAATTATAAAACATACCATCCATGAAATAATAGAACCACTCACTTACATCATAAATAATTCATTGAAATCTGGACAGTTCCCGACGAAACTGAAAATAGCAGAGGTAATACCGACATACAAGACTGGAGATCCAGATGATTATGGGAACTACAGGCCAATAAGCATATTACCATCATTTTCAAAACTATTCGAGCTGGCATACCACAAGGAAGCATAGCTGGGCCACTGTTTTTCCTTATATATATAAATGACTTCGGTACAAATGTAAAATGGGATACGAGTAAAGTAGAGGAGGTTCACTTTGTTGATGATACCAACCTTCTGGCAGTGCAGTCTCTATGGCCTGATCTCAAACATCTGATAAATACAATAATGATGCACACTGAAGAATGGCTAGATGATAATAACCTGATTCTAAATAAATCTAAAACAAAGCTAACGATGTTCAGTCCTACAAATTCTGGTATAGAAGATCCAGGAAAAATACGGATAGGAGGTGAAGACACAATATTAATACCATTCTCTAAATTCTTAGGAGTCTACATTGATAGAGAGCTGAATTGGAAATATCATATAGCCAACCTAGAGGGAAGGCTCAGCTCATCAATTTATGCCTTTAGAATAACATCAAGATACTTAAGTGGAAGTGCATTGAAGACAGTATACCATGCAACAGTAGAGTCTAAACTTCGATTTGGTTTGTGCTTCTATGGTTCAGGAAATGTTTCTTCTTTATTTGTTCTACAAAAAAAAGCAGTAAGGATATTATATAATATGAAGTTCAATGAAACATGCAGAGGAATCTTCCGGCGAAACAAAATTTTAACGATATATGCCATCTATATCCAAGAATGCCTTCTATTTTTTCATAAAAACCTAGGGCTATTCAGCAAATTCAAGTACAATAAAACCAGATACGAGACAAGAACTGAGGAGTATAAATATCCAAAATGTAGATTAACAACATCACAGAGACAACTGGAGTATAGATGCATAAAACTGTTCAACAATTTACCACCTAATATACAAAAGATAGAAAACCACAAACTGTTCAAAAAGGAACTATACAAAACCTTGGTTGATATGGAACCATATACACTAAAAGACTATGGTGTAGATAATTAATCTTCATATATACTGACGCTATTACATTTCTCTTTTTGTTTGTAACTTGGAGTGATTTGAAATAAAGATTGTTATTATTATTATTATTATTATTATTACAACTCCCAATTTTTCGAATAGGAAGTACGTGCTTGTGATACATCGTTTGAAAGGTTCGTCGTTTTCTATTCAGGAATGGTATCACTTCCATGTTTATTGCAAAAATCAAATTAAAAAAAAATCAAATAAAGCGATTACCGATATTCATTATGATATTCCCTCGAATATTCTCAACTCTTATTACAATAATACTACACTTATTTGCCTTCAAGATGCGATACAAAGAAAATGATCACTCCTATGATGTTGAATAATGTTGGAAGAAATTTTTAATTGAGGTTGGGGTGTTGCTAAGGCATTCACGGTGAACACTTTGAACATTTACTCCATTAACATTCGTAATTTTTTCGCTATATTTTGTATCACATTTTAGTTTTTGATATTGTACCAAATTTCGCTAATCACTTGATTTTATTTTTTTCTAATTTAATTTTTGCTTTAAATATGAAAGTGATAACATTTCTGAAAATAGAATGACAAGAACTTTCAACGATGTATCACAAGCCCATACTCCCTATTTGAAAAATTTGGGGTTGTACCTGTCTTTCGAAGAATGACATTTAAAATTTAAATTCGATGTGTTTCGGGATTTTTATACGGATATTTCAATATTGGAGTTTGTTCTACACACTCCACTCTCCACTTAGTATGTTAGTATGTAACAAATTAATAAAGAATATTTGGCGAATAGAACGGCAGCTTTTAATCTTATATTTATTATTAGCTGAAATACGTCGATTTTGATACTACCTGACGTCATTTGAGTGAATGATGAAGCTGTTAAAACAAGCCTCGAGAGAAACTGTTACGAAGTCCCATCTGGAGTTTAAGTGTGAAAAAACGTGTTGAACATTCGACATTGAACATTTCGAGATGAACATTTGTTCACCCACGCGGTACTCTAGCTTTTGTAATATAAAATTCTACGATCACTAGTTAGTTAGTTATTGTATATTGTATATTTTTGTTGGGGGTAACGTTGCACTGCGACCTTAAGGTTTATTGTGCCCCCCGTCAGAGCTGTCGATGTCCTTACCATATACAGCTCGCCTTCCAGTTCCGGAGTTTTGATGAACTCCAGTATCTGGGATGGCTTCAAGGAGGCTACGTCTTCGTTCCTGCAGATTTCTTGCCCAAAGCATTCCTTGCGTTGGTTTGAGATGGCGAGGCATTCCGTTATCAGGTGATCAGGAGTTTCATCCTCCTCCCAACAGAATCTGCACACGTCAGTTTCTGCTAGTCCTCATCTCATCATATGCTTCCTAAGGCTGCAGTACCCTGTGGGGAGGTGCAACGTGTTCTTACCGAGGTTCAAGTATTTCTTGAATGTGACAGTATCAGAGTTCCAGAGGAATTTCTTGGAGTGATACATTCCGGGGAGAGATCTCCAGAATATACCTCTTTCACTTTCTTCTTTCATCTGGAATTCACTTTTGTAGGTGTATCTACCAACCCCACAGTAGGGTTCAGGGCCAATAAAGGGGGTTTGTGCCCCTTTCTTGGCAAGTGTGTTGGCCTCCTCATTTCCTATGATTCCCGCGTGACCAGGAACCTAGACCAAGGAGACCCTTTTGTTCTTGCCTACTGCATTGACTTTTTTCGGCACTCCCATATTAGCTTGGACTCGATTACATGGGAGCTCAGAGCCTTAATAGCAGCTTGACTGTCAGAGTGGATTGCTATATCACATCTCTGATAGTTTCTTTATAGGATCATTTCCATGCATCTTTCTATTGCAAGTACTTCTGTCTGAAATAATAATAATAATAATAATAATAATTTTATTCCACTGAATTTACAGCGATGTCAAAAAAAATTCAAAATTTACAATACATAGAAAAAATGGAGTAAACAACAATAAGTAACACAATATAAAGACATACAGAACAAACAGATTACCGGGACTCCACTGCCGAGACGAACTCACTGGCGCTATAGTCAGAGCCAATGGCAAGAATCGACCTCAGCTCACGCTTGAACCCCGATGGATGCCTCCTGACCAAGTACTCTAGCAGAACATTATAATGAACATGAAATGTGTGCCTCAACCCTGAGTGGTAAAGTTTTCGACAACTGCGAGTATTGTATGAAATGTGGTCACAGAGCCTAGGAATACCGAATTTCCTATCATGAATATAAATCATAAGATGATAAATATATAAGGATGGAAGTGTAAGGAGACCATGGGAACGAAAGCTTCCCCTGCAAGAGACTCGTGGCTCGAGACCAAACAGCACGCGAATAATACGCTTCTGCAGAACAAACGCTCGGAGGGCTCCCGTGGCCCGCGCCCACACCAAAAGACTATAACGAAGCACTGAGGCAGCGTTAGAGTGATAATAATTCATAGCACAACGGAAGCCAGCGTGTCTTCGAAGATGACATAAGGTATAGTAACATTTATTCAGCCTAGCACAAACGTTATCAATTTCGGATGTCCAGCACAAGTTTTCGTCGAGAATGCAGCCGAGCAGCCCAACGCGATCCGAAAGCCCCAGGACAACACCGCCGAAAACCAGAAGAGGTCAACAAGGCTCCCTATAGGGACTGTGAAACTCGACGCATACAGTCTTATCATTATTTACTCCCAGGTGGTTTCTATCACACCACCCCAGAAACTGTTCGAGCACGGTGTCGCATCTCTCCTTCAGGACCCTGGGAGATGGATCACTGATAATAACACTGGTGTCATCAGCGTACAGACATACTTCACCATCGACTATGTGTTCAGGTAAGTCGTTGATGAACAAGATAAACAGCAAAGGTCCCAGTGAACTTCCCTGTGGTACCCCCAATGGAATGTCAAACTCCGTGGAAAGAGACTCCTCAACTCTCACGCCAAATCTCCTATTACACAGGAAGGACACCAGCCAATCATTTAAACACCCGCGAATTACCAAGTGATACAATTTTATCGACAAAAAAAATGGATCAACACAATCAAACGCCTTACGCAGATCGAAGCTAATCATTGTGACATAGTGGCCGACGTCTAACCTGTCTGAGATGGATTGCACGATACTGCAGATGGCAGTCACAGTGGATCGGTGAGTGCGAAAACCATGCTGGCAATCGGCGAACAAATTATGAGATTCGATGTAACCAACCAAACGTTTATAAACGGCCCTCTCAAAAATCTATGATAAAACACTCAATATTGTAATTGGTCTATAATTATCGACCATGCCTCGATCACCCTTTTTAAATATAGGGATTGTAAGTCCAATCTTCAGTCTGTCGCGATATGATCCGCTCAAGACAGAGTGATTTATTGAGTCTGCCAAAATTCCGCAGATGTATGGGGCAGCTTGCTTCATAACTCTAACTGGAATATCATCCCAGCCAGCTGATGAACGATTTGGTAACGCTGAAGTGACAGGACGGAAGAACAAAGAATTAGGAACGTTCCGGGAGGTGGTGGAGCACCCAGTCGGAAGAGGTATTGGAGGGAAATGACCAGCAATCAGCCCTTGGGCTGCCGAACTGAAATATACACCAAAGAAGTTGCTCAACTCTCCAGTATCCGATATTTTCCGCCCACCCTCGTATAATACCGTGCCACCGCGGGAAACACATTTATTTCGAACTGAATCGATAATTCACCACCCGGGCTCTCGTCTTGTTCCTACTAGTATCAATCTCATCATTAAATATGTCCTGCCGATAAGACAGAATCATATTATTCACCTCGAATTTCAATATGCTCGGAATATGCTCGGATAGGAGCCTAGCGATAGTGAGCATTGGGTTCCTTGCCCGTATACTCGAGCGCCAGCTCTTGTAGTTGTTTTTGAATGGTCTGTGTTTATTTTTGTGTACCAGAATACTGCGGCATACGTAATTATTGGTTTCACAATCATGACGTACATCCATCGCAGTATCTTAGAGTTGCAGCCCCAAGTCTCATTGGCTGGATTCATTAAAGCCTTTGTTGCTTTACTGGCCCATATGTCAACATGCCTATTCCTTAGAAGTTTACTATCTAGTGTTTCTCCTAGATATTTAACTTCAGACTTCCATTCTATAATATCTCCGTTCAAAAAGAGGGATCTCGCAGCTGGAAGTTTCCAACTCGGAGTGAACATAATCACTGTGGTCTTGTTCGGGTTTATGCTGTGCCCTACTGACAAGCACCACTGCTCGATAATTCTAAGGCCCTCCTGTAGTAAGTTGCACAAGGTGCCCTTGAATTTACCACTAACCATTAGGACTATGTCATCGGCATAGCCTATACACCCGAAGCCGAGCTCCGTTAACCTGTCACTACAAGGCTACACAGAAGGGAAGACGCTACCCCCCCCCCCCCCTTGAGGTGTTCCACGAGTGGCTTTGACAGAAATGGTCTTTTTCCCCACCTGTGGCTCGGCCAGTGCCATTATATAATGGTTTTATTCACTCGCCTTTCAAGTGCATCTTTGATAGACAAATGTGTTGTGTTGTCAACTTGTTATGGAAAATAGTGTGAACGATTGAAAAAAAAATTAATTTGTAGGAATGATAGCCGTAATTGTTAGATTTAGGTGAATGAATAATGGAGCTTTTTATAAAATTCACAGTTAGGGCTTCAAACGAGACGAGAGTAGGCGAGAGATTAAAAAATCTCGTCTCGCTCTCGCCGTTTCCCAAAAAATTAAGTCTCGTTTAAGTCTTGTTCTCGTCTCGTTATCAGTTGTCTCGTCTCGTCTTGCTTAGTTCTGAATAACGATAATAAATATTATAATATATAAACGAAATGGTATACAATAATGAATAATTTTTTATAAAGCTATATTTATTACGCTCTTATACAAACATATTTGTACATGTACATATTATTTTTAATTTCAAACACTGATAATTCCAACTTTTAAATTACTCGATGACCAAGAATTCAAACATAATCATGCTTGCATCACATCATTTTTCAATGATGTACGTGTTTTTGCCATGATCATACCTGCTGTGGAAAATAATCTTTCAACCGGTTACGGATATAGCCATTAATAAATCATCGGCCATCTTGGAAAGTGTAGAAAGAACTTTTTCATCACTCTCCACCACTGTAAAATATTTTGATTCTTATTTGCTCTTTCTAACAGCAAACATTCTTCAAACTCAGCTTTCCAATATTTTGAAAGTTTTGTTGATGTTTTAAATAGGCTATCGATGTCGATACATTTTTCAATAGAATTGAACAATTAGGTATAGTTTTCAAAGAATACCTTCCCAGTTTTATTATACGTAGTTCCACAGATGTGTACAATAACCGTTCACATCTTCACTAAATGCAGCACAAGAGAATAAATTGCTCCAGATGTTCGGATAGGGACGAAATTTTCGAAGCATTGGGATTTAGGGGCAATAAAAGTTGTCCGTTAAGTATTGAATTCATAATCGCATTCGTTTTTATGGTTTTGAGTTATATTTTTTCTTGAAAAATATCTCAATTATCGCAAGGTCATAACGAATTAATAATCTTCTGAAAAATCGTGTATTTCTAGAACGATCGATGATAATATAGACAAAATATATTAGTAATTATAGTGGAAACTCGTCATATTCAATTGTTTTCTGTGGGTATTGAAAGAAGTCGTATCGTATATAAAACTTCATACAAAAAATTTAACGAGACCAAAAACGAGACTCTCGTGATGCGCTGTATGTGGTCTCGGTATCGCCTATAATATTTTTGAAAACGTCTCGTCTCATCTAGCTTTTACGAGACGAGAACGAGACGAGACGAGAAAAATCTCGGTGTCACGTGAAGCCCTATTCACAGTGCTTCACCTTGGGTTATTCACGGGAAGACTGTGGAAAATAAGAGACGAGGAGTCAGAGAATATATATTTTTCATACAAAAATTTTTTCCATGTTAAAATCAGTTACTTACCTTTCATCCCTAGCGTTATGATTATTCGGGAAGTTATTATTAGCTTAACACCCTAAAAGCTTTCCATTTGGTCATTCAAATCCCTTCTAACCCCTCCATGAACAGTTGCCGAGCAAAAACCTCTTTATCCTCTCAAATTCCATGTCGTCCAAACTTCCATAATTCTAACCCACTCGCCGTGCCAGATCCGGATTTGAATCGATTAATCTTTGACGACCCTTTTACTTGGTTTCCAGGTGGACCCTGTGGACGCGGGGACAGACAACGGTTTCACCTTCACCGCACCCAACTGGGCAACGGAACCCCAAGGCGAGGCGTATCGGATAACGGCGCATTATCCCGCTCATCCGGCGGGGTCCTTCTTCTATCCCTACCTGAGGAAGCTGCCTACGATAGCCACGTTCCAATTAATAAAGGTAAGGGTTTGATTTCGAGGAAACCCCTCAGGTTCCGATAAATAATTAATTAATTGAAGTTCATTTATCGTATTGCTATTTATACAGTGTGTACAAGCCAAATGGAATAAATTCATTATCTTGGTTACTATACGAATTTGTGGAAAATCCTGAAATACATGAAATTCAAATTTTAAATTGTCATTCTTCTTCGTAGAAATGCGAACCCTACCTTCAACCCCGTTCGAAAGACAGGTACAGCCCCAATTTTTCAAAAAGGAAGTATGGGCATGTGATACATCGTTTGAAATGACCCATCATTCTCTATTCAGAAAAATTGGTTCAAGCACTGACGTGAAGTCAGAAGCTTTTGCGCGTATGTTCTATTGTCCATTCTTCTGTATTGGACACCCTTAATCGAATTTACCATGGTAAATTATGTTGTCCATTCTCCTGTATTGGACACTCTTAATTCGATTTTACCATGGTAAATTATGATGTCCATTCTCCTGTATTGGACACTCTTAATTCGAATTTACCATGGTAAATTCGAATTAAGTGTCCAATACAGGACAATGGACAACATAATTTACCATGGTAAATTCGATTAAGGGTGTCCAATACAGAAGAATGGAGAATAAAACATACGCGCAAAAGCTTCTGACTTCACGTCAGTGCTTGAACCCATTTTTTTTTCGTGATTTTTTGAAATCTTCTAGGGGTACGTTTCTTAAAAATTTTTTTTTCGTCATTTATTTCAAATTTTCTAGGGGTACGGTTCTCACAAAATTTTAAACACGTCTTAATGTTGATTTTCTACTACTAGTTACCAAGCTTCAATTCGATCGAATATTTATTTTTTGAGTCATCAAGGAAATAATATTCCAGTTGGGTATAACTCGGAAATCGTTTGACCGATTATGCCCAAAAACGAACTCAACTCTCCCTTTCGGATACACAACCTACCCTGAAAATTGCAAGTCCCTATCTCCTTTCGTTCGAAAGTTATCGAGGCAAAGATCACCCATCTACTGAACTCACACAAGAATGCTCGAATCTCCAACAATATTTAACCGATCGTGTTAAAACTTGAAACTTGGCAGTAGAGTTAGGTTATGAAGGCACTTGCAAAATTTCAAGCGAATAGTTACTGATATATAAATTTTTTTTTTTCAATTTTCAATGATTTTTTTAAAATTTTCTACAAATACTATCCTCATGACATCCTGCAAGAATTTTTGCGATAGCATTCTACAACTAATCACCATGTTTGAATTCAATCGGTTTAGTATTATTCGAGTTAATGAGGAACAAAAAACAACAAAATTTCAGATGGCTATAACTCTAAAACCGTTTGGCCTATTATGCTCATAAACAAAATGAAATGTCGCGTTCTGATGCACATCCTAACCTGAAAATTTCAAGCCGCTATTTCTTTCCGTTCTCAAGTTATCGTGACAACAAAAATATTTTTCAATAATTTTTTAATCATTTTCTAGCCATACGATTCGCACAAAATTTCACAGACGTACTTAGGTTCATATTCTACAACTATTCACCAAGTTTCAATTCGATCGGATTTATATAGGTTGAAAACAAAATTATTACTCGGAAACCACTGGGCCGATTATGCCCATTAACGAACTTGTCCGTCGCATTGGGATGCGTCACCCACCCTGAAAATTTCAAGTCACTAGCTCTTTTCGTTCTCAAGTTATCGTGGCAACGGCCGGACGGCTGGACGGCCGGACAGAATCAAATTTGACCTCGAATTCTTCATTGGGAAGTTGAACTAAATCGTTTGAGACCATTTTCGTCAAAAAATTCGAAAGTTACAGAAATTTGGGCAAAATGATAACGCGACGTTCCCCAGAACATACGCGCAAAAAAGGGTTCAAGCCCTGTGGACAGGTGCTTTCTGGTGCTCTAGTTCAAACAGACAAATTATATCTCCGGAAGTATTGGTTTCTCAGAGTTGGGAATTATATCAGTGTATTCATATGGTATTATAGTTTCAATAAATATTATATAAGAAATTACAACATATACTCAATTCACTTTTATAAAGTCTCCCGGTTGGCCATGAAAACTGGACACATTTCACCATGTATTTTTTGAAAATGTTAGGTTATAGTCATTTTCCTGTCCGATAACTACGCAACGTTGTCCTCTCTACATAGAAGTCGTAGTAATTACGTATTTCTTCGAAAAAATAATGAATTTGAGAAGATATTATGTGAATTCAATAATTCCACAGACCTGGCGACTGTAGGAGAAAATTTTTCCTCTGTTGTTACGAGAAATAATTCACGAATAAAAACTGGCTGGAATAGTCAATAATGCTATTTTCTTGTTCGGAAATCAAGAATCAAGTGTTGGAATTTTATTGAAAAATAATGGATAGTGTAGTCCGCTATTTTGTGCTAGTTCATTTGAAAAAATGGGTTCAAGCCCTGTGGACAGGAGCTTTCTGGCGCTCTAGTTCAAACAGACAAATTATATCTCCGAAAGTATTGGTTTCTCTGAGTTGGGAATTATATCAATGTATACATATGATAGAGCTGCATCATAAAGGAAATTCAATTCAAATAATAGTTCATTTATCAAGATTAAATGAGCAATCTGAGAATAAGAATGCACCATGGAAGAAATCAAATTAAATCTGGCCAATTTTGCCCAATAACGAACTTAACCGAGATATTCATCTCCCTAACCTACTCTGAAAATTTCAACTACCTAGCTCAATCCGTTCGAGAGTAATTGTAGAAAAACTTTTTTTAAATTTAAAATTTTTTTTTTTACACTCTGCGGTAACCTGGTCGATACAAAACTTCACATGCGTATAAAGGTCATGATTCTACAATTTGATGCTAAATATCAGATAGATCGAGTGATCGGTTTCGGAAATATTCATAAAAAATGTTTTTACTAAAATCGGCCATAACTCCGAAACCGATTGATGGATTTCGCCCAATAACGAACTCGTCCGAAATTTTACGCTCCAAACCCACCTTGCAAATTTCAATCCTCTAACTCCTTTCGTTCGAGAGTTATCGTGCCTACGGCCGGCCGGCCGGCCGGACAGGATCGATTTCGACCTCGGATTCTTGATCAGTGAGTCGAACCAAATCGTTTGAGACCATTTTCAGCCAAAAATTCGCAAATTACAGACATTTGGGCAAATTGATAAGCACTCTGTTCCAAGGAACTAGAGCGCAAAAAAAACAAGTTTCGTATGACAATTGCCCAAAACAGGTTTATAGTACCTACAAATAGTAGATATTCCATAAAACATGTATGCAAGAAGAGAAAAAATTACCTTGTAATCGATCAAAAATTTCCTGATCAACGTTCACCAAATTTTCTCCTCTCTCGAACTACAGAATTATGCTTTCAATATTCACGTAATATTTTCAAACATTATTGGGTGAGGTCCTCGTTGCATCGCTAAAATACGAGTATTTCAACACCAACATAATATTATAATACATAAGTTATGATATTCCCTTCCGTCAGTCTCGCCATTAAGTGAGAGAACTGAGCATTCTATGTTTATGGATGAAAAGCAGTCTCACTTCTCTCAGATCTCTTACTTCATGTTCCCTTCCGAAATGTAAGACTTTTCTGAGAAAAACTAATTTCGGAGCAAACAACTGAGATATTTCTCACTTTGCTCACATTTCTCACATGTCTCAGGAAAATAAGTTGACATTATGACAATTCATACATAGAATAATTATATCAATCTGTGAAAACGTAGAAATACGATTTATTATTGAAATTTTGAAAAATCATATCTTCGAAAGTATTCTTGTTAGAGTTAAAAATGATATCATTGGATTCTTATGGTAAAACTGCTTATTGAAAAAAATTTAATTTGGAATTTGTTGAGTAAAAAAAAAATTTTTTTTTGCTACTCCGAAACCATCCGTCCGATTTTGCCCAATATGGAACTTAGCTGAGATATTTATCTCCCAAACCTGCTCTGAAAATTTCAACTGTCTAACTCATTCCGTTCGAGAGTTATCGTGCCTATGGCCGGCCGGACAGAATGAATTTCGACCACAGATTCTTGATCAGTGAGTCGAACCAAATCTTTTAAGACCATTTTCATCGAAAAATTCGAAAATTACAGACATTTGGGCAAATTGATAAGCACCCAGTTCCGAGGAACTAGAGCGCCAAAAATCATATGATTACCAAAATTCATTATAATATTCCCTCGGATATTCCCAATACAATAAAACTGAACTTATTTGCCTTCAAGACATTATAGAAAGAAAATGAAACAAAAACCATATCGCTGTTTTTTCCACATGGTGCCACTACGCAAAACACTTTCCGTGGCAATGTTGGTTTCTTTAAAACGAATTCGCAAATTGTTTTGTGCTGATAAGTTGTAGTCTAATTTGTAGTCTAAATTGTATAATTTGTGTTTGAATTTCTTTAACTCCAATTTGAATAATGGTTCGATTAACGGAAATGCACAAAATAACAATTTTAAAAATGATTGGTTGCGGAGATAACAGCCGAAAAAAAAGATATATGTCGCTTTTTCCATGAGAAATTTCCGATTTTGCCGCCTATAAACCAAGGGACAATAAGTAAAATAGAGAAGCAGTTCCACGAGTTGGGGCGTGTAAGGCATATTGAAAAAGCAGCTGCTGATACACAGTGTGAGGATGTGAAATTAGATGTGATGCTTAACTTTGACGAAAATCCACATAAATCAAGTAGAGGTGCCTCCACAATATTCAATGTCAGCCATATATCAATTCTAACATATTGAAACAAAATAAAATGCATCCCTATAAAGGGATTTTTATAGGAGAACTTATTTTTGTGAAAAAATGATGGACGTGTTGGGTAACAATATTATCCAATTAGTAGACGTTTCGTTTTCTGATGAGTGCCACTCTGATGGTCAACCGAAAATCCTTACTGGATGAGAGCGGAACACATCCAATTCCCTCAAAAGGTTAGTGTTTCGGCTGGCAATGTTCAAAACCATATCATAGGCCCCTTTTTCATTTAGTCCAATTTGGGAGGCGATACTAATTTGGCACTACTTCAGAATGATGTCGTTCCAACTTTATATCCTGATCAAGGAAATCTTCAAGTTCCACGGAATACGATTTGTTTCCAATAGCATGGAGCACCACCACATTACCAAAGCAATGTCCGGCAGTATCTCGCCGCAATATTTCCAAATCGGTGGATAGGAAGACGACGAAAGATTGAATAGCCAGTGCGATCCCCTGATCTTAACACATTGAATTTCTTTTTATGGGGATATGTGAAGAGCATGACCTAAAACATCGAATAATGCTTGCGATTAGGTCGATCACTCCTGAGATGTGAATAATGTTGGAAGAAATTTTTATTTGAGGTTAGGATGTGTTGGGATGTTGCCAAGGCGTTCGCGGTGAACACTTTTAACATCTACTTCACTAACTTTCTTAATTTTTGCGCGTATGTTCTGGGGAACATCGCGTTATAGTTTTGCCCAAATGTCTGTAACTTTCGAATTTTTTGACAAAAATGGGTTCAAGCCCTGTGGACAGGAGCTTTCTGGCGCTCTAGTTCAAACAGACAAATTATATCTGGTATTGGTTTCTCAGAGTTGTGAATTATATCAATGTATTCATATGATATCACTGCATCATAAAGGAAATTCAATTCAAATAATGGTTTATTAGATAAGTAATAATAAATTACCTTGTAATCGATCAAAAATTTCCTGATCTACGTTCACCAAACTACAGAATTATGCTTTCAATATTTACGTAATATTTTCAAACATTTTCGGTTGAGGTCCCCGTTGCATCGCTAAAATACGAGTATTTCAACCCCAATATTTTTGAAGTTACAATATTCCCTTCTGTCAAGTTGACATTATGAGAATTCATAGATAGAATAATAACTAGTGGGCCCGCAGATCTACCTAGCCAGTAGACCTACATTTTTCCGGTAGATCTACATTTTTCCGACAGATCTACATTTTTCCGGTAGATTTACATTTTTCCGATAGATCTACATTTTCCGGTAGATCTACATTTTTCCGAGACTTCCTCAGACACACACACACAGAAAGTTTCAACGAAATCGGTCCGGTCGTTCTCGAGAGTCTATAAACCGAACACAGTGCTATCTACCGAGTTCCTATTGTGACTCTGAGGCCCATTCAAATACGCACACAAAGTTTAATCGAAATCGTTCGAGCCGTTCCCTATAGATCGATCGGGGCGCCCCTACAGGATGCTATTGTGAATCAGAGATACGCCGAAAGAAAATCACAGAGTTTCATCAAAATCGATCCGCCTGTTTCCGAGTTCCTATACATCGATTTTAGCGCCCCCTACAGGGTCCAATTGTGAATCTGAGCCGCCTTGGGTTCCACTGAAATACATACACGTAAAGTTTCGGAGTTGACATATTTCTTAAGACACCCTGTATAGCAGCGGTTATCATTTCGCAACGGTTTTACAAAGTTGAGAATTCTCCTCGCGATAGAAATCTCGAAGTGACATTTTACTTAAAACGCTTGCATTTGAAAATAATCGATGCCGCGAGGAAATGAACACCCTGTATAGTAATGGTTTATTTCCAACGATGTATGCCTCGAAAGTATATTTTCCAACACGAATGAATGAAATGGTATGTTCATAGCGTTAAAAACAGCAATCTGCAATTGACATTAAAAGAAAAACACCCTGTATAGAGATTTCCGAAAAATACATTATAAGAATCCATCCAAGGTTCCTATTTAGATAACGGTTTGTTTGTGGCACGAATCAATTCAATCGTGGCAAATTGTGCCGTGAAAAAAAGAACACCCCGTATAGTAATGGTTTATTTTCAGCGATATATGCTCAGAAAAAAAAAAGGAAAACACCCTTACTTAAAGTCGGCAGATATACCGTTATTCGAAGTTAATATTGCGATAAAAATTGAAAAAAAAACACGAAAAAGTATAATTCCCTTGATGGGCTTCGAACCCGCCTTCCCTCGTCCGAAACCGAGATATCCACTATCTATACATCTACACTATCGGACTCCTCGAAGGATCCTCTCGATCTCCGGTATTAGAATAAAACGTCGGTACTAACCGCGGATAGATATTCTTAATTTTCACTTTTCGACATAAAATCGCCACATGGAGGTTTATTTGACCGTTTTTTACCCTTATCTTCGCTTCTCGTCAACGTTCAGTCCCGAAAACTGCCTAGAACGGCCATTTCGTTGCGAAAAATTTCCCGCACCCCGTCTAACGGATTCAATTTGACGTTTCTCAGACAGACTTTTAGCAAGGAAAATTCCCGAGGTCGGAACTTCGAGAACTTGTATCGATTTAGTTGACATTATGAGAATTCATACATAGAATAATAATTATATCAATCTGTGAAATACGATCTACATTGAAATTTTAAAAAATCATATCTCCGAAAGTATTAGCTTGTTAGAGTTGAAAATGATATGAATGGATTCTTATGATAAAACTGCTTATTAAAAAAAATTTGATTTGGAATTTGTTTCGTAAAAAAATTTTTTTTTTTTTGTTACTCCGAAACCGTCTGTCCGATTTTGCCCAATAACGAACTTAGCCGAGATATTTATCCCCCAAACCTACTCTGAAAATTTCAACTCTCTAGCTCATTCCGTTCGAGAGTTATCGTGCCTACGGCCGGCCGGACCGGCCGGCCGGACAGAATGAATTTCGACCACGGATTCTTGATCAGTGAGTCGAACCAAATCGTTTAAGACCATTTTCATCGAAATATTCGAAAATTACAGACATTTGGGCAAATTGATAAGCACTCAGTTCCGAGGAACTAGAGCGCCAAAAATGGTCTCAAACGATTAAGTTCGACTCCCCAATGAAGAATTGGAGGTAAAATTTGATTCTGTCCGTCCGGCCGTTGCCACGATAACTTGAGAACGAAAAGAGCTAGCGACTTGAAATTTTCAGGGTTGGTGACGCATCCCAATACGACGGAAAAGTTCGTTAATGGGCATAATCAGCCCAGTGGTTTCCGAGTAATAATTTTGTTTTCAACCAATATAACTCTGATCGAATTGAAACTTGGTGGGTAGTTGTAGAATATGAACCTAAGCACGTTTGTGAAATTTTGTGCGAATCGTATGGCTAGAAAATTTAAAAAAAATTATTAAAAAATATTTTTGTTGTCACGATAACTTGAGAACGGAATGAGATAGCGGCTTGAAATTTTCAGGTTAGGATGTGCACCAGAACGCGACATTTCAGTTTGTTTATGAGCATAATCGGCCAAACGGTTTTAGAGTTATAGCCATCTGAAATTTTCTGAAATTTGGTGGTTTTTTGTTCCTCATTAACTCGAAAAATACTGAACCGATTGAATTCAAACATGGTTATTAGTTGTAGAATGCCAACGCGAAAATGTTTGCAAAAATTGGTGAGGATAGCATTTGTAGAAAATTTTTAATAAATCATTGAAAATAAAAAAAAAATTCTATATATCAGTAACTATTCGTTTGAAATTGCTGAAATTTTGCAAGAGCCTTCATAACCTAACTCTACTGCCAAGTTTCAAGTTTTGATACGATCGGTTAAATATTGTTGGAGATTCAAGCATTCTTGTGTGAGTTCAGTAGATGGGTGACCGTTGCCTCGATAACTTTCGAACGAAAGGAGATAGGGACTTGCAATTTTCAGGGTAGGTTGCGTGTCCGAAAGGGAGAATTGATTTTGTTTTTGGGCATAATCGGTCTAACGGTTTCCGAGTTATACCCACCTGGAATATTATTTCCTCGATAACTTAAAAATTGGTTCAAGCACTGACGTGAAGTCAGAAGCTTTTGCGCGTATGTTCTATTGTTCATTCTTCTGCATTGGACACCCTTAATCGAATTTACCATGGTAAATTATGTTGTCCATTCTCTTGTATTGGACACTTAATTCGAATGGTAAATTCGAATTAAGAGTGTCCAATAAAGGAGAATGGACAACATAATTTACCATGGTAAATTCTATTAAGAGTGTCCAATAAAGGAGAATGGACAACATAATTTACCATGGTAAATTCGATTAAGGGTGTCCAATACAGAAGAATGAACAATAGGACATACGCGCAAAAGCTTCTGACTTCACGTCAGTGCTTGCACCAATTTTTTGTTATATTTTGTATTATATTTTAGTTTTCGATATAGTACCAAATTTCGCTAATCACTTAATTTTTGTTTTATAATTTGATTTTTGCAATTAACATGAAAGTGATAACATTTCTGAATAGGGAAATACACGACCTTACAAACGATGTATCATCAGCTCATATACAAGGGTGTTTCACGAATGATTGTACATACTTTCAGTGGAGGACATTTTGGTGAGTCTAGATCAGTGTTCGAAATATGTCCTTACTATATTCGTTTAAAAGATGCAGGACGTTTTATGTATTTTATCAATAGCTTTCAATCGGCATAACTCTTGAACGCCTATAAGATCTTCATGAAAATCACAGGGAATGAGTATATGCCTATGACTATTCAAATTTTTAAGAAGTGAAATTTTTCTATGAATCTACAATGAATATTTTTTGAAACAAGCCTATTGGCAATAATGGCACGTTTCGCATCAATATTTCATGAACCATTGAATATCAGCAATTTTCAATTCATCATAAACAAGGACCTGTGTGCCTCCGGATAATGCGTTAATAGGAATTGAATTTCTCAGTATCATGACTTCAGGAATGTGGTACTTCTCATTTCGCCCAATAGTCAAATTCAGGGTTTCGTCTTTAGATTACCCAAAAGAGTTTTTCAAAAAATACTGCTATGTTCAAAAACATTGTACATTCTCGAATTATTAATCTCTGAAAACTCTTTGGTACGAACAAAAACACAAAAAAATATTGAACATTGAAGTGAACTAATGATAAACGGGAATTAAAGGAATGAGAATGTGATATATTCTCGAAAATTTCCCTGTTTTTTTCTACACTTGCTAGCTTGAAGGCCATTAGCCTTTCTGGTCTATTATTTATCTTCTCACATGCAGGTTTTGAATGGAGTTTATCCAGATCATTGGTTTGGTACAGGAGGACCTTATGACTGGCCTGCAAGATCCCCAGATCTTACATGCTTGGATTATTTCCTGCGGGAATACTTGAAAAATAAAGTTTACTCTGAAGAAATCATGGATCGGGAGCAATTGATTAATAGTATTCAAGCTTCATGTGAAGATATACGAAAGTGACCAGAAATTATAAAGAAAGCTTTAGCGCATTTGATCACAAGAGCTAGAAATTGTTTAGAAGAAAGAGGGGGTATATTTTCGAAAACAAGTTATGAGTTTTTCTCATTTATTGTCAATTGTTGTTCAATTGTTTATAAGATACATTTTACATTTCTATTCTATCTCAAATGGACTTGAGAATAAAGTCCATTTTATAATATTCCAAATAAATGTTCAATGTTTTTTCAATTCTCTGTTGGAAAATATCTGTCTAAGCAACTAAACGCAAGAAACTATTCCTTCACACTCCGATCGATACTTAATTCGAGTTTTCGATTGTTTGGCATGAAATCTTCAATTATGCTAACATCTGTAGTTTAGTTATTCCAAAAAATAATTTTCAAAGATGAATAATTCGAAAATGAGTATTTCTATCATTTCTATTTTCAGATTTCAGATTACCTTTGTAGGTGCAAAGGTAATCAAATGTAGAACTCCTAAATTCATGTATTGGGTGGAATAAGATGCAGTTCTATAATTAAGTGATGAACTGAGAATTTCAATTGATTCAATATGAATTAACGCATTATTCGTAGATTCACAGGTCCGTGTTTATTATAATAAATTGAAATTCCAAATATTCAATGTTTCACAAAATATTGACACGAAGTGCGCCATCATTGCCAATAAGCTCGTTTGGAAGAGTATTTATTGTAGATTCTGTAGAAAAATTCCACAAAAATTTTATGTACAGGGTGTTTTACAAGATTTGGAATAAAGAAGATAATTTTCTCAGTCCAGACCTGCGCTATCAACAAGTCATCACGAGCGGATATTAGGCATAGGCCTATACTCATTCCCTGATATTTTCATGAAGATCTATGCAGGCGTTCAATAGTTATGCCAATTGAAAGTTTTTGATAAAATACATAAAACATCCTGTATTTCTTAAACGAATATAGTTAGGACTTATTTCGAACACTGATTTAGACTCTCCTGCATCTAAACTGAAAGCCTGTACAATCATTCGTGAAACACCATGTATGTACTTCCTATTTGAAAAATTGGGGATTGCGTACCTGTCTTTCGAAGGGGGATGAAGGTAGGGTTGCATGTTTACGAAGAATAATAAAAATTTAAAATTTGATGTGTTTCGGGGTTTGCCATAAATATGTATAGTAACCAATATAATGAATTTAATCCATTTGACTTTTCTACACTGTATGTATTACTAGTACAGTTATTCTATTTTCATGGAATGAAGTCACTAGTATCAACATTATAATTTCAAACATTCTCCACAAAATTCACACCCTATACTCATTACATCGCAAAATCATCGGACACTATCACAACATCCAGCAATACGAGCATCTCGAGATGTGACTTCGATACCAGGGTATAAAACGAAAAAGCCAGGACGTTTCATTTTAAATTTCGAATTGAAGTTCATCCACTTCAGTCGCTCGAGCGGAAGTAAATATATTAATTAAAGGAACGAGAATCAATTACGTTGAGACCTGCGATGAAAATCTGGGGAAATCCGGATGAAAATCCTCGCTGGTTGTGCCATTCCATACTCCCTCGAAAGTGGATATTTCCTTCTCATTCATACCTGCACGGATCACGATCTAATTTGCACAGGGTAGATGAAACAATTTCTGAATAAATACTCATGTTAATAAATCAAGATCTGAGTGTTCTGTCAATAGGATCTGGTGAGATTGGTTCGTAAATCTATACTAATGCATAGAGTTCACAACTCCAAAAACACACAGAAGCTTTAATCGACTTGCCGAGGGCAAGAAGAAACGCGTTTCAGACTCCTTGGTCTTCATAAGTATACTGTAGATCTCGACAAATTCAATCAAACTGAGCCGTGTAAACTTTCGCATTGCATCTGTAGTTTTGGAAATATTATGAAAAATGCAAAACCGAGCTAGCTGAAATCCAGGACTGGATTGTAAAACGGCGGCTTGAAGATTTGTATGAAATTTCAACATAATCTGGAGGATAGTTTCTGAAATATAAGAAACATTATTTCAAATGGGTATAACTCCAAAACCGTTAGGCTGATTATTCCCATTAATGAACTTAAAAGTCGCATTCGGATGCACACCCTAACCTGAATATTGCAATGCTTTATCTCTTTCCGTTCGAAAGTTATCGTGGAAACGGACGGCCGACTGAACAGAATTGAATTTGACGTTGAATTCTTCAGGAGTATGTCGAGCCTAATCGTTCGAGACCATGGGGCTGAAACATTCGAAAATTACAGATATTTGGGCAAATGCAACATGTCTTCTAGAACATGCGCTCAAAAAGCAATTAGGGCCCAAATTTCACTTGGAACCTAACTCCTACTGGCCCAAATGTTTTGCGCCTTTAAACTTGACAACTATTATCAGAAACATTTTAATGCATCTAAGCTAAATTGCAGGTTAATCTCCATTAAATACGAAAATGGTCCACCCTGTATATTCCAAGAATCTTGCTCCACTTTTTCCTCAAATTGAGTTAACTGGCTTGTGATATAAATATTTCAATTAACCATTCTTTATAGCTATAAAGTGGTTAATCCTCCTAGAAACTGAAATAAACACTAAAGAAAATAATGGTATTTCCATTTGATATACCTAAGTACTAGGAATCTAAAAAGAGGTAATAGCCATTAATTGACTCTAAAGAAGTAAGTACAAAAAATAATGGAGATACCCCTTTCAGGGCAGAAATAAAAGACTGGCCTCATCTGATCGTACTTAACTATACAGGGTGTACTACAAGCTCTATGACTGCGCTAATTCTAAATATTTGTTTTCCTTTGAATAAAGGTCTGATTCATTTTCGTTTAGAAGATAAATTGTATGAAAAAATGTATTTGCATGTTTAAATTAGTAGTGAACCGCTACGAAAATGCCAGTGTTATTTTCATTATTCATTTGACACATACGTTCTGAATAAACAATGTATTATTTCTCAACTCAGGACTATGCATATATGTATTGTATTTGTATATGGATATTCTAATAAAAACTCCTGAAATATGCTGGAGAATACCGAAATCCAAATAGATATCAATTCTGGTCCAAAACAAGCCACTCGCCCTACTGAAGTGGATGTAGAAAATGAATAAAATCTAATAGAAGCGGTTTTCTTAGAAACTCTTCAATTAGTGATAGGCGTGTATCTACTAGTTTTCATTTATCACCGAATCTTGCATGGTGTCTTGAGCAGAGAAATGTGCATCCATTTCATAGACGAAATGTACAAGCTTTATATGCCGCAACGGTTAGAATTTCGTGGATGGTTACTTCAAGAACATTTACAAAATAATAAATTTATTTCGCTTGTCATGTGGTCTAATGAGACTTGTTTTACTAGGGACGGTATGAACGACAAGCATAAAAAACATGTGCGGCCTTTGTAAAATTCACACTAGACCAAGACGATTTAAACAACGTTTTAGTGTCAACAAATGGGGTGCGATTCTCAACAATGATTTGATGCTAGTGCATGCTATAAATGACCGTTTGAATGCATTTTTGAATAGACATTATTTGGAACCTAACCTTTTTGAGTGCATTGGTAACGTAGAGCTTAATATTGTTGGGAATATGTCGTATCAGCAAGACGTTGCACCGCCACTTAGGGCCGGTTTCTCAATTGCGAATTAACTCGAGGTTGCGGGTAACCCGAGTGTTACGCGTTCATAAATATCGCTAAATACATGCGCAACTCGCAACCTCGAGTTAACTCGCAATTGAGAAACCGGCCCATAGAGGGAGATAAGTAGTTAAATAACTTTTCCCGAATAGATGGATAGGTCAAGGGCTATCAATAGAATGTGTCGTTCGCCGGATTCGAATCCTTTAGATTTTTTTTTGTGGGGACAAATCCCTGTCTATCAAGATGAAATTTTATGGGGAGCATCGCGTTATCATTTTGCCCAAATGTCTGTAATTTTCGAATGTTTTGCCGAGAATGGTCTCAAACGCATAGGTTCAACTCAATGATGAAGAATTCGAGGCCAAATTTGATTCTGTCCGGCCGGCTGTTGTCACGACTGAGAACGAAAAGAGATAGCGACTTGAAATTTTCAGGGTACGACGGACAAGTTCGTTGATGGGCATAATCGGCCCAACGGTTTCCTAGTAATAATTTTGTCATCAACCAATACAGATCCGATCGAATAGAAACTTAGTAGCAAGTTGTAGAATACAAATACGAAGACGCTTGTGAAATTTTGTGAGAATCGTGTCTCTAGAAAATTAAAAAAAAATTATTTAGAAATATTATATTCGTCACGATAACCCGAGAACGGAAAGAGATGGTGACTAGCAAGTGCATCTGAATGCGACATTTGTGTTTATTAATTGGCATAATCGGCTAAAATGGTTTTGGATGTATACCCATCTGAAATTTGGTTTTTATTTTCTCAATAACTCGAAAAATACATAACCGATCCAATTCAAACTTGGTTACTAGTTGTAAAATGCCGGCTCGAAAATTCTTGCACAATTTCGTGAGAATCGTATCACTAGAATATTAAAAAAAAATAATTGAAAATCATTGAAAAAAATTCTATATATCAGAAACTATTCGCCCGACATTCTACTACCAAATTCCATGTTTGTACACGATCGGGTGTATATTTTCGGGGATCCGAGCAGCCTTGCGTAAGTTCAGCAGTTGGATGGGTGAGCGTTGCCTCGATAACTTTCGAACGAAAAGAGTTGAAATTTTCCGCATCCGAGAGTTAAGTTTGTTGTTGGGTAAAGTCGGCCCAACGGTTTCGGAGTTATAACCATCTAGAATATTATTTCATCAATAATTCAAATAATACAGACCCGATCGAATGGAAACTTGGTATCTAGTTGTTAAATATCGACGTGAATACGTATGTGGTGGGGAGAATTTTGTGAGGATTGACCCACTAGTAATTTTTAAAAATATTTAGTATCTCACGATAACGTGAGAACAGAAAGAGATAGCGATTTGCAGTTTTCAGGGTAGGTTGTGCAGCCAAATGCGACATTTGGTTTTGTTTATAGGTATAATCGACCAAACGGTTTTAGAGTTATACCTATCTGAAATTTGGTTGTTATCTCCTCAATATCTCGAAAAATACAGAACCGATCCTATACAAACATGGCTAGTAGTTGTAGAATGCCAAAGCGAAAATTCTTGCGAAATTTCGTGAGGATCATATCTTTAGAAAATTTTTTAAAAATCATTGAATATCATTGAAAAAAATTCTAATTATCAGAAACTATTCTTCCGACATTGCTGAAATTTGGCGAGAGCCTTCAGAACCTAACTCTACTGCCAAGTTTCAAGTTTGAACACGATCGGAGTTATATTGTTGGAGATCAGAGTAGCCTTGTGTGAGTTCAGTAGCTGGATGGGTGGCCGTTGCCTCGATAAGTTTCGAACGAAATGAGATAGGGACCAATTTTCAGGGTACGTTGAGCATTCGAATGGGAGGGTCAAGTTCGATATGGGCATAATCGATCCACCGATTTCGGAGTTATACCCACCTGGAATATTATTTCCTTGATAACTCAAAAATAATAGACACGACTGAATTGAAGCTTGGTTACTAGTTGTAGGATATCGACATTAAGACGTGTGTAAAATTTTGTAAGAACCGTACTCACTAGAAAAAATCACGAAAAAAAATTGGTTCAAGCACTGACGTGAAGTCAGGAGCTTTTGCAGGTATGTTCTATTGACCATTTTCCTGTATTGGACACTCTTAATCCAAGTGTCTGATACAGGAGAACGGACAATAGAATCCACCATGGTAAATTCGACTAAGAGTGCCCAATACAGGAGAATGGACAATAGAACATATGTACGCGCAAAAGCTCCTGACATTCCGTCAGTGCTTGAACCAATTTTTTTATTGTAAAGATACTTTTCAGAGTTTGGGATAGAAAAGTCATAAAGGAACCTTTCAATAATTTGTTAATGAATAGAACGATTGATACAATAGTTCGGACTCAAAAACCTAGTATATATTTTCAAATGATTGTATCTTCTAAACGAAAACAAATTTGTTCATAGGGAACAAAATGTTTAGAAGAATCACATACCTATATGATCTGCCAGAGTTTGTCATAGATCTCATACCTGTATAGTGGTATGTGAAGTTGAATTCGAAATTGATTTTCTCTATTTCAGTATCGTAATGAGTTCATTCCAGCACTAAAAACAGTGCTGGAATGAACTCATTCCCGCATTGTTTCTAGTTATATTTTTCGTTTTGTAGTAGTCAGCACTGACATTCGATCCTATCAAATTTCAACACACGTCAATTATTGTCAATATAAGATAATCTGGATAAGGTGAAATAATTGTTGGGAGGAAATGTTTTATTTTCATATAAAAATAAGGTATTAGAGATTTCCTTCTTGCTAATTTTTAATCATTCATGATATTAGGAAACTTTTCAATCTGATCTCCATGCTCTACGTACAATTCAAATTCCATGATCTGTCAACTTTCGTAACAGTCACACCAACTGCCAAGATAAAAGTCACTAGGATGTATAATCCTAATTTTTCATTAAATTTCAACAGTATTTTACAAAACTTGCCTGAAATAGAGAAAATATCGTCTAATACTCGTTGCAGAAGGCAATTCCAACACTGATGCGTACGAAAACTCGCTCCTTCGTCGCTCGTTTTCGAATTTCGCATTCGTGTTTAAATATCAGCCCATTCTGCAACTTGTTTTAGAATATACTATTCTCCATTTCAACTTTTATGGAGTTACCACCTTTAAGCTAAGCACAGCAGAATTACTCCCCCTTGAAATCAATCAGTTTCGTCAATTTATCTCCAAGTTCAAGACGTGCAACAGATGGAAGGATTAAGTTTCGTTCCGTATTCGAATACTGCGTTCGTTACTGCACGATTGTAAAAGTTTATTATTCGAGAAAATAATAAACCAAAAGGTTATTCCGTAATGCTGTTAGCTCCAACGTTGCAATAACTGGACCCTTTAAATTCCCCACTCGGGAAGCCCCAATCTAAGTCAACTATCGTACCTTCATAACGTGTCGATAAATTAAGATTAGACGAGCTCCTTGAAAGGGGTCTTTATGGAGTATCCCACGCTCCCTCTCCTAAACCCCCAAGCCTCGTGGATCATTGGCTAGATATTATTGGGCTGGGACCCTACATCGTAAATTTTACGGACATCACCTCCGTTTCCAGATCGGACGTTGTTAATTCGGAAGGAAACGGTCAGAATTGAAGAGTTATTCCTTGAATATTTTAGTGTCCTGTAGTTTGACTTCAGGGCACGTCGACGATATCAACGGTTGGTTCGAACTCAATTTCGTCTGCCAGGTTTCGCTTTTCTTCAAATATTCATATAGTCGGTGGATTTTACAACAGTTCAATTTATTTCATCGGTTATTGCATCGCTTTGGGGGGAATATAGGATGTGATGTAGCTCACTCGATTCAAAAATTCCTATTTCATCGGAACTTGAACGATTCTTGCGCCCATGTTCTAGGGAACGGCATGATATCATTTTGGCAAATGTCTGTCATCTTGGGGAGTGTTTGGAATTAATATTTCGTTATCTTTGTAAAGGTTCATTTTATATTTTTACAATCCATTATTTCTCCACTTTTTTTTCGTGCGAAAATATGTCGATTTCTTTTTCGGCCACATCCCATGCTTCATTGCATTAACATCTCATAAAGTATCATTTATCGTATACATATCCTAAGCGGTTTTGTTTCAATGAAATGGAAAAAAAAAGAATTGAAAATAGTTATTCATGATGTGTGTTAAAAGTGATGATTTATTTTGTGAGTGAAAAAGTGTGTGAATTGAGTGGAGCGAATTGAACAATTTCACGAACAAAATAAAATCACTTTTAATACAAATATCATACAATAAATTTTGTATAATTTCCCTATTTTGATAATAAAATAGGCGACTTTGGAATGACATTAAACTTCAAAATGCATTTTAATATTCTTATAATCACAAGGTTGTTTTGAATAGCCAACGCTATAGTTACTAACAAATGCTTGTTTAAAAATAAAAATTACGCAAGAATTTTCGCGTCGGCATTCTACAACTAATAATCACGTTTGAAATGGATCGGTTCTGTATTTTTCGGGTTATTGACGAAATAACAACCAAATGTCAGATAGATATATAACTCCAAACCCATAAGGACGATTACGCCTATAAATAATCTCAAATGTAGTATTCAGATGCATAACCTAACCTGAAAATTTCAAGTCACTATCTCTTTCCGTTCTCAGATTATCTTGAAATAAGTAATATTTTTTACTATATTTTTTTTTTAAATTTTCTAGTGATATGATTCTCACAAATTTTCATAAACGTCCTTAAGTTTGTATTCTACATCTACTCACCAAGTTTCAATTTGATCGGATTCGTTTTGGTTGAAAACAAAACTAATACATGCGGAAACCATTGGGTCGATTATGCCTGTTAACGAACTTGTCCATAGTATTGGGACACGTCACCTACCCTGAAAATTTCAAGGGGCTGTCATTCAAATTGAGTTCTTGTCCAATTTTTGTTTTTGGTTCTTGACTGCTAACTATGTTTGTCGATAGTGGAATAATTAATAAAAGTGTTGATTTGGTTGTTCCTGAAGATATTGAAGAGTGTCCAAGAACAGCAACTTTGGAACTCATTGCATGCATTTACCAATTTACTGGCCTGGTGTAAATTGAAAAATGTAGAAGGAACTTCAGTGAACCTGTTTTCTTAGCATACTTACAAGAATAATATGGAGCTCATCAACTTTATGGAACAAATTTTCAATGATCAGGTCAAGCGCCCTTGTTAAAAATGGTGTTGATGTTTGTGAATATTTTAAGATAATGGCATGTTTAAAATGGAAAAGTGGAGGATATCGTCCCAAAAAATTCTCACACATGCACCAGATGAGAATTACTTAAGGTTGCAACTACTTTCGGATTATTTGAAGCCTGTCGGCGTGATGAATCGTGTAATTTATCAGTAGAGGATATCGAAATAACAAATAAGTCATTGGTCATACAACTTCCAAATACATGTCAGTCGTTCTTTCTGTATTATTGGGAAGTACGTTGACTATATTATCCGTAAGTACATTTCACTGCGCCCTTCTGTTATCGAACATCGTCGTTTTTTCCTGAAATACATAAATAATAATAAATGCACTGCCAATCCAGATGGTATACATATGGGAAAATGCCCTCTAGTATTGCCGAATTTCTCAAACTGCCAGAACCTACACAATATATAGGCTACTGTTTTCGTAGATCCTCCGATTCTTTGCTAGCAGAATCTGGAGCAAGTATTACGGAGATAAAAAACATGGTGTATGGAAGTCTACGACGGTAGCCGATGGCTATATTGATCATTCCATTGCTTATAGAAATGCCATTGCGGAAAAAAATTTCCCAACCTCTAACAACTCCGCAGATTTTGGAACGTCATCATCCAATATTGTACTTCCGGTTTCTACTAGTTGTGATGGTACTGGGGATTCTAGTAATGTGTTGCAAAGCAAGGCATTAATGTTAGCAATTATTGTTCTAGTTGTACGATTAATAACGGGTCCGCCAAATAACTTTTTTTTTGAAAAAGCAATAAAAAAAAAGCTACTGAATATTTTCTCGAATTTCTTTTTTTTATTGAAAGTAAAATCCTTCCGGTTAATAATGGTGAATAATTTCATTAAAATGGCTGCCACGGCTGGCCATGCAGTAGCCTACACGATCGGTCCAATTTTTAAGCACATTATCGATTGTGTGCAGCTGTATTTCACCAATGACTTCACGAATATTGTCCTTTAAAGCGTCAATTGTCTCTGGCTTGTTGGCGTAACACTTATCTTTGACGGCATCCCACAATCATAGTCCAACAGTGTCAAATCGCAGCTCAGAGGTGGCCAAATGACAACAGCTCTGCGGCTGATAATGCGATCTTCAAAAACAGGGCAACTCCTGAACCAATTGGACTTTGTATGGCGTCATACCAAGTAGAGCAAGAGCCCACGACGGCCAGACCTTCGTTATTTTATAAAAGCTGAAAATTTGTATGTGCATGCCCCCTATACAGGTAAGAATGGCCAGCGACTATAGAGTTTGGGTTGTGGTTACTTGGGCAGGTAACTGATAGTAAAGGTGTAAAAAATAGTAACCTACTTTCGTTAAAGTATAAAGCTCAATTTTTTCATATATTCGTCGGGATAACGTTAGAAATCTCATCATCCATTGCCAGACACTTGTGACGGTTGCTACCCCCTGCCAGACAACCCTAAACTTTAATAAATTATACATAATTATACTTTCGTCATAGTATAAAAGCAGAATTTTATATATGTTACTTGGGGACATATGAAAAAATGTTACCTCGATAGCCGGACAGTTTTAATGGTTTTCACATCTTGCCAGACATATTGAAACTCCGCTGTAGGTGCGAGCGGGAGTGCTAAGTCGATTGCGCTGGGACCACACTAGCGCGATTCCGCGAATATTCACGTTTTCCAGACAAGTCTGTACTTGGTCGAATTGCGATGTATTCTGGTGAAGACGGATATGCTTTGCCGGGCTGTCGGTAAACTGACACGCATCAAAGGGTTTTTTGTGATACAATATTCGACTTCAGAGTTCAGTTCAGTAGCGCAAGTTTGATTTCGGAGGAATCTTACTACTTGTAGTAGATCATTTTTCATCGATATAGGTAATATAACGCCACTGGTCCTCAATTTCACTTCGCAAGAATAATCTTCACGTCACATTGACTGCTAATGTAGACAAAAAAATCGCGATGTTTTCATCGCGATGTTTTCAATACATCACTAACCTAAAGATGATGAGCAGTACAAGATCGCAATCGACTAATCGCCCTATCTCATGCACACCCGCTTGAAGTTTCAATGTATCTGGCAAGATGTAAAAACCATTGAAACTGTCCGGCTATCGAGGTAAAATGTTTTTATAGGTCCCCAAGTAAAATATATAAAATTCAGCTTTTATAATACGACGAAAATATAATTATGTATAATTTATTAATGTTTAGGGTTGTCTGGCAGGGGGTAGCAACCGTCACAAGTGTCCGGCAATGGATGATGAGATTTCTAACGTTATCCCTAAGAAAATATGAAAAAATTGAGGTTTATACTTCAACGAAATTAAGGTACTATTTTTTACACCTTTACTACCTGTTACCTGCCAAAGTAAACACAACCCAAACTTTATAGTCGCTGGCCGTTCTTACCTGTATAGGCGGCATGCACATACAAATTTTTATCTTTTATAAAATAACGAAGGTCTGACCGTCGTGGGCTCTTAGGCTAAACGTCTTTATGCAAAATTCGTCTCAATGATGTCTCCGAAATGTTCAATTCTTGAGAACGACGGTGAATTTATGTTGATGGCGCTTCACGCACACTTTCTGCCACAGCAATATTCTCGGGTGTACGCACTGTTTTGGCTTTTCACCTTGGTTTATCGATGAGGATGCCAGTTTCTTTCACTTCTTTCACAAGATAACTAACAAACGGAGCTGACGGTGCTTCTCTTCTTCCAGAATCCGTACGCAATTTTCGCGCACATTCTGCAACATTACCATTATTTTCAAAGTAATGTCGTAATATTTCCCAGCGTTGTTCCAGCGTATACATAACCATATTCGTTCAGCGGAGGATAAAACTAATTATCAGTAGTAATAACCCAAGGACATTGATAATTGTTCGAAAAAATTTTATGACAGATTTCGAAAGCTTGTTGCTTGGAAACAGATCGACGCCGTAGGCGGAGATCTGTTGCCTACAAGCAACAAGCTTGAGAGTGTTGTCATAAAATTTTTGAGCATTTATCAATGTCCGAGGGTTATTCGGATAGAAAATTTTTTGCTAGTTATAGAAAAAATGCGGAGCCAAAACAATTTATTTAAACGTGCAATTAACAAAGGAGCAATTAGAAAAGTTGAATGAAGATCCAGACGTGTTAGTTTCTATAACTGATGAAGATGTATTTCCACTACGCTGATTGCAGATTTCGTCGTACAGAATCGCGGGCAGCTCGCGCTTGTTGAAATACAACACTTTTGAATGGGTCAATAATAACTTTCATTTCTTTATAATATTTTTCTTGCAACAGCTTACCTGTTATATTCCACATGGTTTTGACCGTACTTTCTCTGAACTCTGTACCATCTTTTTTCCTCATGTTCACAGCCCAATCCTTTAAAATCAACGCCAATTCTTCCGCCGTCCGATTTCCATCTAATTGATACTTTCTATCGTCCATAAATGCTTTCCATACAAATTTCTTACTGTAAACGGTGTTTTTGGGTATATTCGATTCAATAATTTCATTAATATTCTCGTCAGTATTACAACCAAATCGTGAAATTTCGAAATATTAAATATTTGAAACTTCATAATCGAAATAAATCAATATATGTTCATAGCAACGTGAAAACAGCCCATGGTCTGTTATCGATGTAATGTTGACATGATTGGGTGAAATTGTTCATATGATACAAAATGAGGAAATTTGATTGGTTGTTGGAACTGTCAAAAAATTTTCTGTCAAATCAGACATGAGCTAAGTGTTTCCATTCACGAAATAAGCACTAGTTGAAAAAAAATAACGTTAGATGGCGGACCCTTTATTAATGTTCATAGGTAATGATTGTTAAATATGGATAATAAAAATTTGCAATTCCTAAACTTAATATTATAATTTTATCTGATTTCATCATAAGAAAATGTAGTGTTTTACATATTCTTAACACTGTGTTACAAATATATTTAACACGCTTTCACGCAAACATTCTCGTTTAACACTGTTGGCACTACTCTGAAAATTATATTATATCAATTGAAACTTAGCCAATATTCTAGTTTTGTTGTCACTGAAGATATTCTGAACCCAATTTGATAAACCTACCAATTTATATATTTCCATCCTCATATTGATTATCCAAGGACATATACGGTAGGGGTAATTATAATATCCTATAATTGGTCATTCTGCATTGAATCATACTTTTTTAGAACAGAAATACATTGACATGTCTGTCATAGGTAGATAAGATTACATCTATGAACAGTAAACACAGATAGAACATAGACAGATAGAATTCGCATTCTGTGAAAACATAGAAGTACGATGTATTTTTGTTAATTCAACTGTCTATAGCTCATTCCGTTCAGGAGTTATCGTATTAACGGACGGACGGACAAAATTGATTTCGACTTGATCAGTCAGTCGCACCAAAACGTTTGAGAACATTTTCAGCCAAAAATTCGAAAATTGCAGACATTTGGGCAAATTGATAAGCACTCTGTTCCTAGGAAGCGCGCCAAAAACCACTTTCCCTTAAACTGCTGATGGGCTGGCCCATCTGATACATTTTGTGGGATATCTTGAGAACCATACGCAATAAAACTAAAATTTCAACGGCACAGAACAGCACAAACCTAGCACAATTTTTGGCGCTCTTGATCCTCGGAACAGAGTGCTTTTCAATTTCCCAAATGTCTGTAATTTTAGAATTTTTGGCTGAAAATGGTCTTAAACGATTTGGTTCGACTCACTGATCAAGAATCCGTGGTCGAAGTCGATTCTGTCCGGCCGTCCAGCCGTTAACACGATAACCCTCGAACGAAAGGAGTTAGAGGATTGAAATGTGCAGGGTAGGTTTGGGGCGTAAATATCTCGGACAGGTTCGTTAACGGGTAAAATCCACCAAGTGGTTTCGGAGTTATGGGCGTTTTTAGTAAAAACATTTTTTATGAATATTTCCGAAACCGATCACTCGATCTATCTGAAATTTAGCATCAAATTGTAGAATATAACCTTTATATGCATGCGAAGTTTTGATCGGGTTGCCGTAAAGTGTCAAAAAAACTTTTAAAAATTTTTTAAATTTTGTTTATCCAATAACTCGTACAGAATGAGCTAGGCAGTTGAAATTTTAAGAGTAGGTTTGGGAGATAAGTATCTTGGTTAAGTTTGTTATTGAGCAAAATCGGTGGTTTCAGAGTAAGAAAAAAAAATTTTTTTACATTACAAATTTCAAATTTTGTCATAAAAATCAACTCATATCATTTTCAACTCTAACCAGCTAATACTTTTGGAGATATGATTTTTCGAAATTAAATAATGAATCGTACTTGTATGTTTTCACAGAGTGCTGTACTCAATTTTTCTATCTATGAATTATTATATGATCTGTGTTTTTACCTGTCATGTGATTTTCCTATGAGAGATAAATGTCAAAATTATTTCTGGCTCGTTATTCTTCATAAAAAATATTTCTCCTGTTCTATAAAACAAAGTATGATTGAATGCAAAATGACCAATGAAATAACCTGAGCTATCGTAGAATTATGAGGATGATATGATATTATACTTTCAAGGTGATAATATAATGCCCGTGGATAATCCATATGATGATGGTAATATATTCTTTGGTAAGATAAATAATCAAATTGGGTTCAGAATTTCTCCAGTAAAAAGAAAACTGCAATATTGTCTGAGTTTTAATTGATATAAAATAATTTTCAGAGCAGATTTGAGGAATGAATATCTCGGATAAGTTCGTTATTGGGAAGAATCGGTCTGTTTGAATTTAATTTCTTTCATGATGCAGTTCTATCGTCAGAATCCATTTATATCATTCCCAGAGACCAATGATTTCGGAGATATGATTTGTCAAAGTTTGAACAAGAGCGCCAAAGCTCCTGTCCACAGGGCTTGAACAATTTTTTTATCCATACCTATTGAATGGTGTGTCACCAACTTGACAAACATCAATTCATGCGATTCTTTCCAAAGTATATGGGGTATTTTCGTTTTGGCAATACCAACAAGTAAAAGTCATAATTCCTCGTGAATGTCATCAACAAATGTTCCTTGTGAAATCTGCAAACACCAACTCCAATTTTCGTCGGTTCTTATTCAATATTCAGCTCACAAGGCAAGGAACATGGTTTCGTTCACTCACAAAGTGACTACTGTTATCGATGCAGGGGTTTAGTTTCAACAGCGAACATTTTCTGACATACTGCGGAGCTGTTTCAAGCCGTGACTAGCGATCTAAACGTCGCATGCGATTCATTTGTTGGTCTCACGTTCAGATGTACACAGATATAGGATATTTAGCCCCGGGAGTCGGCGCCAAATTAGAGACAGACGGTTCCAAAGGCATCTGTATCTGTTTGTATTGGAGAGAGGTGTTTTTTTCTGGCTAGGATTCGCTTCTCGCGGTTTAAGAGAAGTCGGATTCGTTACGTTTCTGATTAAAGGATGTTTTGAATCCGGATTGTTTGCGTGAGGATGGATCAAAATTTTGGGCTATTGTAGACTTGTAGTTAACTATCATTTTACCAACATACTGACAGCTGTCAAATATTCTTTGTCGCATAATTTGATCTGATACTGATAAAAATAAAAATTGGTTCAAGCCCTGTGGACAGGAGCTTTTTGGCGCTCTTGTTCAAACAGACAAATATTATCTGCGAAACTATTGGTTTCTCAGAGTTGGGAATTGTATCAATGGATTCCTATGATAGAAATGCATCATGAAAGAAATTAAATTAAAAAAAAGTGTCGTTAAAAAAAATGCTTCAAAAACTATCTCATAAAAAACTAGAACAAGAGGTGTACCAGAAATAATTTTGACATTAATCTCTCATAGGAAAATAAGATGACATGTAAGAACACATATCATATACTAATTCATAGATACAATAATTAAGTACAGCATTCTATGGAAACATAAGAAGTAGAGAAGTACGATTCATTATTGAAATTTCGAAAAATCGTATCTCCGAAAGTATAAGCTAGTCAGAGTTGAAAATGATATCAATGGATTTTTATGGTGAAACTGCATTTTAAAAGGAATTAAATTTGAAATTTGTTTTTTCGTTCCTCCGAAACCATCAATCCAATTTTGCCCAGTATCGAACTCAACCGAGATAATTATCTCTCAAACCTACTCTGAAAATTTCAACTGCCTAGCTCATTCTGTTCGAGAGTTATTGTAGAAACGAAATTTAAAAATTTAAAAATTGTTTTTTGATACCTTATTGTAACTCGGTCAAAACAAAATTTCGCATGCATATAGAAATCATTATTCTATAATTTCATGCTAACTTTCAGATAGATCGAGTAATCGGTTTCGGAAATATTCATAAAAAATGTTTTTTCTAAAAAGAGCCATAACTCCGAAACCGCTTAGTGGATTTTGCCGGTTAACGAACTTTTCCGAGATATTTACGCTACGAACCTACTCTGCAAATTTCAATCCTCTAACTCCTTTCGTTCGAGAGTTATCGTGCCAATGGCCGGCCGGCCGGCCGGCCGGACAGAATTGATTTCAACCACGGGTTCTTGATCGGTGAGTCGAACCAAATCGTTTAAGACCATTTTCAGCCAAAAATTCGAAAATTACAGACATTTGGGTAAATTGCCCAAGCACTCTGTTCCGAGGAACAAGAGCGCCAAAAATTTGGCCAGTGGTTGAACCAATTTCTTTTTCGTAATTTTTTAATAATTTCCTAGGGTTACGGCTCTCCCAAAATTTTACACAGGCATTTATGTCGATATTCTACAACTAGTTACCAAGCTTCAATTCGATCGAGTCTATAAGTTTTGAGTTATCGAGGACATAATATTCTAGGTGGGTATACCTAACTCCGAAACCGATGGACGGATTATGCCCAAAAACGAACTTAACATTCTCATGCGAATGTGCAACCTACCCCGAAAATTGAAAGTCATAGAGACTTTCAATTTTCCCCTTTCGTTTCCCTTTCGTTTGAAAGTTATCAAGGCAGCGGTCACCCATCCAGCTTCTGAACTCACACAAGGTTGCTCGGATCTCCTAAAATGTAGATCCTATCATGTTCAAACTCGGAAGCTGGTAGTGAAGTTAGGTTCTGAAGGCTCTCAAAAAATGTCGGACGAACAGTTTCTGATATATAGAATTTTTGTCAATGATTTTTTATAAATTTTCTAGTGATACGATCCTCTAGAAATTTTGCAAGAGTTTTCGCGTTGGCATTCCACAAATGATATCCATGTTTGAATTGGATCGGTAATGTATTTTTCGAGTTGTGTTTAGGGCTTCACACGAGACGTGAGTAGGCGAGAATATAAGAAATCTCGTCTCGGTCTCGCCAATTCCCAAAAAATTAGGTATTGTCTCGTTACCAGTTGTCTCGTATAGTCTCGCTTAATTCTGAATAACGATAATAAATATTATAATACACTGTTAATTTCATCTTTTGAATTACTCGATGACCAAGAATTCAAACATAATCGCGCTTGCATCATATCATCTTTCACTGCTGTATGTGTTTTTGCCATGATCATACCTGCTGTGGAAAATAATTTTCTCTATTTCAGTATCGTAATGAGTCCATTCCAGCACTGAAAACGGTGCTGGAATGAATTCATTCCCGCATTGTTTTTAGTTTTTAGGAATAAGCGACATCGGAAACCAAAAATACTAAGAATTGGATGCTGGAATGTAACGTCCCTGAACAACAAAGACCAAGAGATTCTCTTGGAGATAGAAAGACACAAGATGGACGTCTGCGCGATCACTGAAACCAAGAAAAAGGGGAAAGGAAACACCAAGTATGGGCAGCGTCTGGCGTGGGAATACTATTGCACGAGAGATTCGAAAATAACATCAGCGACACAAAATACATCAACGACAGAATACTACAACTAACAGTCGAACTTATAGACCGAAAGGCCACACATATAATAAGCGTTTATGCCCCCGACATTACCAAGCCAAAGGAAGAAATAAATATCTTTTATGAAGACCTACAAGCAGAGCTCGACGGCATTGGGCCACGAGACGAAATAATAATACTCGGAGATTTGAACGCCAGGATCGGAAACGAATATGTGCCAGGAGTTAAAAACAGATACAACGAAGAAACAAAGAATGAAAGCGGTGACCAACTAATCCAACTATGCGCCCAAAATGAACTACGAATAAATAACACCTTTTTCCCACACAAATCACAACACACATTCACATTCGAAAACACGCGAGGACAGAAATCCGTAATAGACTACGTAATTACAAACAGAAATATCCACCCAAGTCGAATTCAAGACGTCAGAACTCTGACCTCAGCGAATGCAGGAACTAACCACGGCCTAGTACTAGCGAAACTTGCAGCTACTTTGGAACTAAAAAATGGGTTCAAGCCCTGTGGACAGGAGCTTTCTGGCGCTCTAGTTCAAACAGACAAATTATATCTCCGAAAGTATTGGTTTCTCAGAGTTGGGAATTATATCAATGTATTCATATAATAGAACTGCATCCTAAAGGAAATTCAATTCAAATAATAGTTTATTTATCAAGATTAAATGAGCAATCATGAGAATGAGAAAAGCACCATGGAAGAAATCAAATTAAATCTGGTCAATTTTGCCCAATAACGAACTCAACCGAGATATTCATCTCCCTAAACTACTCTGAAAATTTCAACTACCTACCTCATTCCGTTCGAGAGTTATATCTATGTCTATGGATGAAAAGCAGTCTCACTACTCTCAGATCTCTTACTTCATGTTCAGTTCCGAAATGTAAGAATTTTCTGAGAAAAACTAATATCGGAGCAAACAACTGAGATTTAACTCACTTCGCTCACAATTCTCAGGAACATCATTTGACATTATGACAATTCATATTCATACATAGAATAATATCATTCTGTGACAACGTTGAAATACGATTTATTATTGAAATTTTGAAAAATCATATCTGAGATTTTTCTCACTTCGCTCACAATTCTTCAATTGAACATCATTTGACATTATGACAATTCATATTCATACATAGAATAATATTATTCTGTGACAACGTTGAAATACGATTTATTATTGAAATTTTGAAAAATCATATCTCCGAAAGTATTAGCTTGTTAGAGTTAAAAATGATATGATTGGATTCTCATGATAAAACTTTTTATTAAAAAAAATTTAATTTGGAATTTGTTTCGTAAAAAAAAAATTTTTTTTTTGTTACTCCGAAACCATTTGTCCGATTTTGCCCAATAACGAACTTAGCCGAGATATTTATCCCCCAAACCTACTCTGAAAATTTCAACTCTCTAGCTCATTCCGTTCGAGAGTAATCGTGCCTACGGCCGGCCGGACCGGCCGGACCGGCCGGACCGGCCGGACAGAATGAATTTCGACCACGGATTATTGATCAGTGAGTCGAACCAAATCGTTTAAGACCATTTTCATCGAAATATTCGAAAATTACAGACATTTGGGCAAATTGATAAGCACTCAGTTCCGAGGAACTAGAGCGCCAAAAAGAGTAAATGGTCGACAAAGAGTACTAACAAAATCAATGTGGAATCTCTATCAGATGCCTCAACAAGATACCTGTACCAACGGAGACTGGAGGAAAAAATTCAGGCCTGCGAAATACAGCAGCTGGACGACGTAGAAACCGCCTGGAAAAAACTGAAAGATAATATAATAAAAGCTGCAGAAGAGGCATTAGGAAGAAGGAGCCGAAAGGGAGGAAGAAACCCAAATACCAAACCGTGGTTTACCCAAGAGGTCAAGACGCTGGCAGAGGAAAAACGGAAATCGTACTTACAGTACAGATCAACATCAATAACATACAACGAGTACAAGCGTGTAAGAAATAGAATTAACAGCGACATACAAGCAATAAAATCAGCGTACTGGGAAAAATTCTCCAAGGATATGGAGCGGGACCTTTATGGAGGACAGAAAAAGGTGTGGAATATGCTCAGAAATAGGAAGAAACCGATAAACGAGTTCATACAAAACACGAAAAACACAATCGAGGACTGGGAGAAACACTTTCAGGAGTTGTACGCCGCAGACGAAGGCAACACCGAACATACCTTCACACACATAGATGATAAGACTCACCGACCATGGAGCATATCTCGGGAGAGAATAGAACAACTAGCTAGTAGACTGAAAAACAGAAAGTCACCCGGAGCGGACGAGATACCAAACGAAATGATTAAATACGGCGGCGACATACTATTGGATCATATCCATGCCCTGTTTAACAAGATACTAGACAACATGGACATACCGACAGAGTGGAAGTACAGCGTTACGATACCAATACACAAAAAGGGAGCTAAGACCGATCCGGCAAACTATAGAGGAATCGGCCTCCTAAGTACGATGTCAAAACTCCTCACGAAGATCTTCCAGGAGGAAGTAGCTGCCTCTGGAATATGCGAAGAACAACAAGGTTTTAGGAACAACAGGTCCACTACAGACGCAATATTCACCATACGCCAAATAATTGAGAAAGCCATAGAATTTAACAAAGCTGCTTTTATCTGTTTCGTCGACTTCACCCAAGCCTTCGACAGAGTGAGGCTAACTGACGTTGTGCCGCTCCTGCAGAAGAGAAAGATACACCCAAGCATAATAACTACAATAGAAAAGCTAAACACAAATAACTACACATCCATAAGAGTAGCAGATAAGTTATCAGAGAAAATACCCATAGCAACTGGAATTAGACAGGGAGACAGTTTAAGCCCTACCTTATTCAACCTAATCATGGATGAAATGATTACAGAGGTCAAGAAGGTGGGGCGAGGATACCGTATGGGGGACAAAGAAATTAGAGTCATATGCTATGCTGACGACGCCGTGTTGATCTCCGAGAGCGAAGACGATCTGCAGCGACTCCTATATAACTTCGAACAAACGGCGGCAAAATTTAACATGCAAATATCGACGAGCAAAACACAGTGTCTAGTCGTAGCTAAGGAGCCTCGCAGATGCAAACTCGCCATATATAACAAGAGCGTAGAACAAGTTATGAACTTCAAATACCTTGGCGCCAATATAACAAGCAGTAGGGACTTGGAGAATGAAGTGAAGGCCCAAACAGTGAAAGCATCGTTAATATCAGGTTATCTGAGGGATATAATATGGCGAAATAAGTATATGTCAATTGAGAGCAAGACAAGAATATATAAAACCTGTGTAAGACCTATTATGACATACGCTATTGAAACCAGGGCAGAAAACGCTGTAACGAAGCGACTGCTCAGAACAACAGAGATGAGAACTTTGAGATGCATTACAGGGCACAGTCTACGAGACCGTGTTAGAAGCCACGACATCAGAACTCAGTGCGACATTCAGGATGTGGTGAGATGGGGCCGCAACAGAAGAAGAGAATGGAGAGACCACGTCGACAGGATGGACGATACCAGGCTACCAAAAATCGCTAAAGAGGTAGCTCCGACATCGAAAAGACCTCCTGGAAGACCCCCAATACGATGGCACGAAAGCTGGAGCTCGGCGTCTCAACTACGGATGTAATTGTTGAAGACAAACAGGATTTAATCCTACAACAAAGAAGAAGAAGAAGAAGAAGAATTGTTTTTAGTTATATCTTTCGTTTTGTGGTAGTCAGCACTGACATTTGATCCTATCAAATTTCAACACACGTCAATTAACAATACAATATAATCTGAATATAGTGAAATAATTGTTGAGGAAACGCTTCATTTTCATTAAAAAATATGGTACTAGAGATTTCCTTTTTGCTAATTTTGGATCATTCATGCTATTAGGAAACAGTGTTAAATCTGATCTCCATGCCCTACGTACGTTTCAAATTCAAATTCCGTTATCTGTCAACTTGCGTAACAGTCACACCAACTACCAAGATACAATACAAAAGTCACTAGGATGTATAATCCGAATTTTTCATTAAATTTCAACAGTATTTTAAAAAACTTGCCTGAAATAGAGAAAATATCGTCTAATACTCGTTGCAGAAGGCAATTCCAACACTCATGCGTTCGAAAACTCGCTCCTTCGTCGCTCGTTTTCGAATTTCGCATTCGTGTTTTAATAGGAGCCCATTCTGCAACTTGTCTTAGAATATACTATCCCAACAGGTACGGATGTAGCCATTAATAAATCATCGGCCATCTTTGAAACTGTATTGTACACTCTTAATTCGACTTTACCACGGTAAATTCGAATTAAGTGTCCAATACAGAAGGATGGACAATAGAACATACGCGCAAAAGCTCCCGACTTCACGTCTGTGCTTGAACCAATTTTTTGTCATAATTCTTTTTAAATTTTTTAGGGTTACGGTTCTTATAACATTTTAAACACGTCTTTATGTCGATATTCTACAACTAGATACCAAGCTTCAATTCGATCGAGTCTATATCTTTTGACTGTAGTGACCGACCGAAATTTCGGTTTCGGTTTCGGTTTCGGCCAGTTTCGGCCAAGAAATCTAGTTTCGGCCTTAGTTTCGGTTTCGGCCCAAAACGGCCGAAACTTTCGGCCGGGCCGAAACTTGACTGTTCGTGAATTATCCTGGTCGTTTGGCCAGGAGTTATAAGTAGGTCTACATAATTGTCGTACAAGTTATTGTAATCTATCTTTGTTAAGACTGAGAAATCATGAGAATACACTTTAATGATTATTGATTAGATTACATAGAGTGATTATTATTATTATTATTTTACAAATAAGACGAAAACTGGGAGGAGGAGTTAGTATGGCTCATTAGCTGTTGTTTAATCCATATTTATTAATAACCGAAAATGAACAGTAAAAACAGAAAAGGATATTATATGTTCGAAAAAAAGCAAAACTATGCTGTATAATAGGTTGAAAAATAATTAGTATGATTTGAAATGTGCTATATGAAAAAATGAAAAATCAATTTCTAATATCAATTTGTCTGCAACTTTCGAATTTCACAATTTAGTATGCCAAAATTATTTTAACAACTTGTCTACTTCCTTCTTCATTCTCTGAAAGATTTCGTTAGATTGCTTAACTAGTTTCGTTTCAGCAGATTTTGTATAAGCAGCCTCTTGAATGTCTGGTATATAAAATAGTGAATGTGTATCAAAAGACAGCGTGAGTAAATTTCAGGCGGAAAATAACAACTGAAGACATCAGAAAGACGGCACGTGCTAGCTTATGGAATGGTGGAACATAATTTATGAATACATTTTCTAATGAAATTTCGAGCTTAGTTGCAAAAAAAAATATTGAATTTGTTATTTTTCTCTATCTGCTTCTTAAATCCCCTCTCAAATCATACTAATTCTTTTTCAACAGAACCAGAACTCAAATATCTCGGAAACTGTTGATTTTCGGTCATCAATAAAAATGGCTCAAACCACAGCAAATGTACTAACACCTCCTCCAAAGTTCTCGTCTGATTTGGAATCACCCTGTATACTTCGACTGATTATTTTGATAACTTGGTAATACCAAAATAATAATTAAAGATGTCAAAAAAATTGACTTTTTATTTTATTCACCACTCCTCAACTGTTTTTATGTAAATGCGAATGAAATTGTAAAAAATACAGTAGATTTCAGTATGAAATATGAAGTTTCGGTTTCGGTTTCGGTTTCGGCCGAAACTGAGACCCTGGCCGAAAGTTCGGTTTCGGTTTCGGTTTCGGCTGAAAAACCAGTTTCGGTCGGACACTACTTTGAGTTATCGAGGAAATAATATTCCAGGCGGGTATAACTCTGAAACCGATGGACCGATTATGCCCGTAATCAAAATTAACACTCCCATTCGGATACGCAACATACCCTGAAAATTGCCTATCCTCCTTTCGTTCGAAAGTTATCGAGGCAACAGTCACCCATCCACCTACTAAACTCACACAAGGCTGCTCGAAACTCCAACAATATATATATATCCGATCGTGTTCAAACTTGATACTTGGTAGTAGAGTTAGGTTTTGAAGGCTCTCGCAAAATTTTAGCGATGTGGGACGAATAGTTACTGATATACAGAATTTTTTTCAATAATTTTCAGGGATTTTTTGAAAATTTTCTAGTTTTACGATCCTAACGAAATTTTGTTAGAATTTTCGCGTTGGTATTATATAACTAATAACCAAGCGTGAATTTAATCGGTTATGTATTTTTCGAGTTATCGAGGAAAAAACAACCAAATTTCATATGGTTATAACTCCAAAACCGTTGGCCGATTATGCCTATAAACGAATTAAAATGTTGCATACAGATGCACAACCTAACCCAAAAATTTTAAGACGCTATCTCTTTTCTTTATCAGTTTATCGTGACATAAACAATATTTTTTTGAAATTTTCTAGTGTTGCGATTCTCACAAAATTTCACAAACGTGCTTATGTTCATATTCTACAACTAATCACCAAGTTTCAATTCGATCGAATTCATATTGGTTGAAAATAAAATCATTACTCGGAAACCATAGGGCCGATTAAGCCCATTAACGAACTTGTCCGTCGTATTGAGAAGCGCCGCCACCTACTCTGTAAATTGCAAGTCACTATCTCATTCTATTCTCAAGTTATCGTGGCAACGTACGGCCGGCCAGAATCAAATTTGTCCTCGAATTCTTCATCAGGTAGTCGAACTAAATCGTTTGAGACCAATTTCGGCAAAAAATGCGAAAGTTACAGACATTTGGGCAGAATGATAACGCGATGTTCCCCAGACATACGCGCAAAAAATTGATTTTGAAACAAACACATTCAAACCTAAAATATTAAAATCTGTAAGGATAGATATTTATGATAAGAGATACGTTACTATAAGAAGTTATAAGAACAGTTAACAAGTTGAAATAAAAATATGGAAAAATTATTTTAATTTACAATAATATATTCCACAGATAGTCAAAAGGGTTGATATTTTGCAAAATATATTGATCTCTATGTAGGCCCTTTCTGATTTTTCGAATAAAAACTTCAGAAAAAAAAATTTAACGATACCAAAAACGAGACTCTCGGGTTGCGCTGTATGTGGTCTCGGTATCGCCTATATAACATTTTCAAAACGTAGTCACTTTTTCGGGACAAGTCGATCGGATTTGTATTGGTTGAAAACAAAATTCTTATTCAGAAACCATTAGGCCGAATATGCCCATTAACGAACTTGTCTGCCGTATTGGGATGTGCCACCTACCCTGAAAATTCCAAGTTGCTATGTCCCAATCGTTTGAGACCATTTTCGAGAAAAAATTCGAAAATTACAGACATTTGGGCAAAATGATAACGCGATGTTCCCCAGAACATACGCGTAAAAATTGAGAAAAGCACTGATAGTCGATCGAGCTGAAATTCGGTACTCGATTGTAAAATGGTAGCACGAAGTTATGTGCGCCATTTCAGGTGATTTTAAGGCATAGATTCTGATATATAAAATTTTTGAAGCTAAAAAATTAAAATTCAACCTTAAACCGATAAAATTACTGTTAATAATGTTTTATTCACCTCTATTATTGGACACACTTAATCGAATTAACCATCGATACAAATCGTTTTCTCTGCTTTTACATTTCGTAATATGTTAGATCGTAGAATCGTCTAAGATCACAGAATTTTCAATTCTGAAATAATTATGTATTCTATCGGAATTGAAATTCGTTGAATATCTATAATAATATACGAAAAAACTCAAATTTTATTGAAAGATGGACTTAAATTCAGTAGATATATTATAAATCAAAGTTATTATTTCGTAGGAAATAAAAAAAAATTATCGGGTTTTAATTGGATCGGATTTGTATATTTCGAGTTATAGAGGAAATAACAGCAAAATCTCAGATGGATATAACTCCAAAACCATTTGGCTGATTATGCCTATTAATGCACTTAATTGGCGCATTCGGAGGCGCAATCTAGCATGAAAATTACAAGTCGCTATCTCTTTCCGTTTTCAAGTTATCGTGAGATACATAATATTTTTTCATAATTTTTTTAAAATTTTTACAGATAAGATCCTGACAAAATATTGGTTATAACTCCGAAACCGTTTGGCTGATTATGTCCAACAACGAAATTAACTGTCCATTAGGATGCACAACCTACCCTGAAAATTACAAGTCACTGTCTCTTTCCTTTCGAAAGTTTTGAAGGCTCTTGCAAAATTTCCGCGAATCGGACAGGTAGTTTCTGAGATATAGAATCTTTTTCTATGATTATTTTTAAATTTTCTAGTGATACAATCCTTAATAAATTCCGCAGAAATTTACTTACCTTGTTTGAATTGGATCGGATTAATATTTTTCGATTTATTGAGTGAATAACAAAAACAGTTTGGCCGACTATGCCCATTAACAAACTCAAATGTTGCACTCGGATGCGTATCCTGCCCTAAAAATTGCAGGTCCCTATTTCTTACTATTCGCAAGTTATCGTGAGATTTTTTAAAATTTACTAGTGATACGATCCTCACAATTTCACATACGTTTTTATACCCGTATTCTACAATTAGTTATACCAAGTTTTAATTCGATCGGATTTGTAGTACATATTTATTCAAAACAAAATCAGTATTCGTAAACCGTTGAGCCAATTATGCCTATTAACGAATTACTTATTTCATTACTGTTAATATTTGCAAAAAATTCCGAAATTGAAAACATTGCTCGATCAAAAATAAAAATCAATTTCGAATGTGCTATCATGCACCCCTATTCTTTCTTTAAACTCAATTATCAGTTAAAATTATCATATTTATATATATTTGCTTTGGGACAATTTTCCGTTGGTAATGGATCAAGCAATTCAATAGATATTCGAATTTTCTGCCATTGTGCATCTCATACAAGAATTTTCCAAATATTATTGATTTATAATAATTCCTAACATCTTCATAAATCTCAAACTCTTGATTGAATTCATATATCTAAAGAATATGTATTTCTAGGGAGAATTTCGTTGCCTGAACTAGTTCTCTTGAGAACACTGAGTGAGCTTATTTTCAATTTCGCGCCGAGAATCATCTGAAAATATGTATATACTATTCGAGCATCTAAAACTTGCAGTGTCCACCGAATCCTGAAATGGTGTCTTTTATTGTTAACCACCATAATTAGTATATTCAATTCTTAAAAAATAATACCTCGGTATACAAAGATACCACTCGATACTCATCTTCCCAATTTGGTATATACCGCGCCACCTATGGAGCAAAGCCAACAGCATCGTATGATTCCTAAAGAAATCTTCATGGGGAATGATGATTTTATGTAGTGTCTAAATGCAATAGTATCAGCATTGTATATAGATAACTGTACCCTATAAATAATGGTATAAGCACATTGATTTACGACTAATTAAAAAAAGAAGAGATTAGCAATGATCTAAAGTGTAATAACTGATATGATTCAATTGAAACGAGATTATTTAAATAGACGGTGATATCTTATTGAGTTTCTCAAGAGTTCATTTTTTGTTAATGTTCATTCTCTACGGAGTGGCGAAGCTAGATTTATTATCATTATTACAATTCATTAAATTTGGAGCAAATTGCAGAATGATGAATATGTAATAATCAACACAAAACAATAATCACGTAAATGTATGGTAGAGCTAACTGTTATTTCTGATATTCGTGGGGTAAAACAGATCATTTCAATATGGAAATCACAATTATGATAAATATTCAAAAAATGAACCTTTTCAATAGTGCAGTATTCTGTTTTGAATCTTTTCTCGCCGATGGATATCAACCGATATTGATAGGTATTGTATCTAATGAAAAATACCACATTTTATCAAATTTTCAGAATCAAAACAAAATAGGACCGGTTCAACTATTATGCTCAAGTCTCTTGCTTGTATTTTCTGCTCGGAGAAACTTATCTGCTTTGCGTCGTTTTATATCATTATACAGGGATCTTCTTAAGATTCTTAAGATTCTTTTTGAAAGTTGTGAAAATTCAGTTTCCAAATTATTTAAATCTGAAATAACTTATGGTTTAGAACAAAACACATTTATTGTGATGTCCTATTACCGCAATGGTTCATTAATCAATGGTGAATGGATTTACTCTGTAGAGATCTGTAAAAATGGATATCTGGCGGAATATCCTGATGTTTAGATTCTATGATGATGATTCTTTGAAAGCCCATATTAGAGATGATATAAACTGATTCATGCAGACTGGAAATGTTAACAAGAGCAAATCGACAGGAAGACCTTATAAGTTTCTCAAGAAGTTCTTAAAAAACTGAGAACACGAATTGAACAAAATCGTCAAATCTCCCTGAATGAATTATAGGTATTTAGAGTCTGGTGTCCTATTGAAGAAAAAAGTGAATTCGTACCATTACAAAATAACCATGGTATAGCAACTCCTACCAGTAGGTATTCCACGTCGCTTAGAGTACTGCTATTCTTTTCTAAATAATCTTAAGGTTGACAGATTATCAGACTTTTTTTTTAGTGATGAGGCTTGGTTTCGCTTGTCGGGTTATGTGAATTCTCAAAACTACATTTTGGACATCTGAGAATCCCCACAGTTTTATTCAGACTCCGCTACATTCGCAAAATGTTGGTGCGTTGTTTTAGCAGTTTCTCGTCGTAGAATATATAGCTCAGTTTTCCTTCATGATATCATTAATGGTGAAATGTACAAAAGAACAATACTGGAGCCATTGATAAACCAACTAGATTAGGAAAACATACAATTGGCATATTTCATCAACAAGATGGGGCAACTGTCCACACTACTTCTGCAAATCTAAGCTATTTGGAGGAGTTCTATGACAACAATATAATAAATAGAGGTCTCCAGCCCCCCTTGCCAACACGCTCTCCAGACTTGACTTCTCTGAACTTTTGCATCTTTGCATATCTGAAAGATGAGTGTTTCAAAATATAATACGATAATATTGAGGACCTCCAATCATCAATAATATGAGCTGCCAAAATATTGGCCCGAAAATGTTAAAAAATATATTTGACAACAATCGAAAAAGAGCTCGTAAATGCCTTGAAAATTATGGAGCACATTTTGAACATTTCATGTGAATTCATTGTTAGAATTCTCACAAATAGCCAAAAACTGCCCGACTGGGAGTTATCTTGAATGTTATTCAATGTGTTCTGTCCATTGGTATTGATTTATTACCTGTTTCTGAAAGTTAAACTTAGTTCAACAGTATGCATTCAGCTATCAGTAGGTTCTTACATCTCAAGAATTCTTAATAGGATTTAAAAAATTCATACATTCAAACACGAGGGGAACAGATTATTCATATCCGTTCAATAGCTAATATATCTCTTGAAAATTACTCAGAAGAATAGAATCCCAAGTAATGAATAATTCACTCTCGATTCCATAAGCTTGAAATTTATTGAAAGAAAACTCCTTCAAACGAAGTAAAATTCCAGTATCATTTATAATTCATCATTCTTTCAATCAAATTAACCTACTCTGGTCATCAGAAGGTCTGTTGTAAACCTAGAGAAGGAGTTAGGTTCAGCAATTATACTATGTACCCAAAATCACGAGTACTATTATAAACATAAATCGAAAAATTCATTTATATGAAGATCTCACTTTCGACAAACTCAAAACGAACTATATCAACTATTAAATCAATTTATTTTGTCTAATAGAAATTTTTGGTCCAAACTGAGACGGGAGTGATCTCCCAGTGACAATTATTTTGGTACTCATCATTTATAAATGTAAACTCTTCTTTGACTGTAAATGCAAATGTGAACAGCATGCATTTGAAGCTGCAAAATGAAAGGATTTCAGAAACTACAATGTAACAATCGTTTATGAGGACCCTGTACTTATATTATATTTTACACTTGCTTATTCAATAAGGAAGTGTAAATCATATTAATAATTTTTCATTTGAGTTAAGATTGATTCATATCGAGTGAAATCCACAATCATTCACTATTTAACACTTTACATTTGAAGAAACACATATCAGGACTAGCCATTATAGTATTTCTTAAACCCTTCTTGTTCATGTGGTTTCAACTTCATTTTCAACATGAGCGCCCATCTAACCATCCTTGTACCTTGCTCCACCGTTCTTAAACTATTCAAACTTTTGGAAAACTTGGGAAACTATGAGCAGAAGAGAACGACCCTAATTGAAAGGTCTATGAGGAGTCGTGAAATATGTTCCACGCTACATCAATTCATAACTTACCCGCTCAGCTGGTGGAATATAAATGGATGTATTTGAGTAGCGTAATTCATCTCTCATGTTTAAACGTGTTCCTATGTTTAGTTCACGGCTGTATTTAATGCCCTATATCGAGAGAAGGGCTAACATACCGCTAAGCTGATGAAACATCTTTGAAAATGAATTCGAATACTGTGAACTACAATGCAAACCATGGATTATTATTATCAATGAAAGTGACACGGAAGTAGTTTTTTCGCAATCTTTGACTTCATGTCTACAGACTTTAGCAAACTTCTGAATATATAAGTACACATAATACAGAAGAGAGAATGAACTTAGCTTCACGACTATCGAAATGTGGATAGAAATATCCTTAAAAAGCACTGACGTGAAGTCAGGATTTGTTGGATTGTTAAAGCTAAAACTCCGGGATCGTTCAAGAATAATTGTCCGCCAGTAACTCAGAGAGACCAATAGAAGCGTTGGGTCACAAGAGAAGTAGAGAGGGTTTCATAAAAAAATTCCAAATGTGAAGAAATGTATCAAGGGTTTGTCCAAAAAAGCTATATCCTACCACCAAACTGAACACCTTTACTGCAGCTAATGAATCAAAATGTCAAGCAGAAAATTCCTTACAAGTACTGCCGTGTAGTCAGGAGCTTTTGTGTGCATTTTCTTCTGTTTTTTCACGCCTCACACATCCTCACGAAATACTGCATGAACCTTCAAGTTAGTACTAGATTTCAATTCGATCGGAAATGTATTTTTGAAAATATTGGGAGAATAAAATCCAGCTTGAAGGTTTGTACAGAATTTCAGCGAAAGCTGATAAGTAGTTTCTGAAATATAATATTTTTGAAAAAAAAGATTTTTTTTTTAAGTCATACGATCACTCACGAATTTCACAGAAATTAGTGCATCAGCATTCGAATGCGCAACCTACCGTGAAATTACCCCTCCTTGTCTTTTTCCGTTCGAAAGTTATAGTGGTAACGCTCACCAAATACTGAACTTGGCCAACTTTGCTCGGTTTAGTGTATTTTTCAATAACTCCAAGAGTATAGATCCAATCGTTGTCAAGTTTAAAAGTTGCCTTCAAAATTAGGTTTTGAAGGCTCTCACAAAATTTCAGCGATATCGGTAGGATAGTATTTGAAATACAGCTTTTTTTAATTTTCCGATCCACATGAAATAAAATATTTTATTATTTTGATATTGCTTCTGCGTTAGAAACGTTAGATATTTGTTAGAAGCAATATATAGAACATTATTGCCTACTTAACAGTAACGAAAAAATATCAACGATGAAATTACTATTCTGTAAAGCTTCGGATACTAAAACAGACTCTTCATCAGATACCAAGCGAAACAGAATTATTTTTTGTTGACAGAAATTCTGAAACTTGAAAAATCTTAGTAACACAGTTTTCGAACGCATGAGTGTTGGAATTACCTTCTGCAAAGAGTATATTTTCTCTATTTCAGGCAAGTTTTGTAAAATATGTGACTGTTACGAAAGTTGACAGATTACGGAATTTGAATTTGAATCGTACGTAGGCCATGGATATCAGATTTAAAACAGTTTCCTAATAGCATGAATGATTCAAAATAAGCAAGAAGGAGATCTCTAGTATCTTATTTTTTTAATGAAAATAAAACTTTTACTCCCAACAATTATTTCACTATATCCAGATTATATTATATTGACAGTTGACGTGTGTAGAAATTTGATAGGATCTAATGTCAGAGCTGAAATAGAGAAAATTGTTTTCTCTGTTTTTAATCAAAATTCGAATGCTTATGATTCCTTTTATGTCATCAGAATCTTTGTTTTACACCAATCCATCATGTGATCTCTATTTTACTTACTTGTTCCGCTATTCTTCGTGAAGTTTCTGAACTGGCTCACGTATATGTGAAATATAGGGTGACCCGCTTTGGGCATTTGCAAACGATGTGTTCGGCAGTTTCCTTTTCTGATCCACAGAGCCTGCATGTTTAGTCTGCTGACTTTACTATGCGGTACAATTGGTATTTGCACCGGCAGTGGATTGTCAGCAGTTTCGCCATTACCAGAAGCTCAGCTCGTGGCAGCTGCAGTAGCTTACTGTTATAGGATGTTGAGAAATCCATGAATAATTTTACCTGTACATTGTACAAGTACTGGGGTATTTCTCCAAAGACTCCAAGACTGGGACAGGGAATTCACCACCCAAGTTCTTAAAAGAAATGCCATTAAATGGTACACAGACGGTTCAAAAACCACTACAGGAGCTGGCGCTGAAGTATATAGGCCAGGCACCAAATGCTCATGATCGCTGTAGGCTCCTATTCGAGCATCTTTCAGGCAGAAGTACTTGCAATAGAAAGATGCGTGGAATGAACCTAGAAAGAAACTATCAGAGTTGTGATATAGCATTCCACTCTGACAGTCAAGCTGCTATTAAAGCTCTGACCTCCCATGTTATCGGATCCAAGCCAATATGGTAGTGCTGAAGGAAACTGAATGACGTAGGCAAAGACAGCAGGTCTTTTGGTATGGGTTCCTGGTCACGCGGGAATCATAGGAAATGAGGAGGCCAACACACTTGCCAAGAAAGGACCACAAAACCCCTTTATTGGCCTGGAACCTTATTGTGGGGTTGGTAGACACACCTACAAAAGTGAATTCCGGTTGAAAGAAGAAACTGAGAGAGGTACTTTCTGGAGATCTCTTCCCGGAATGCATCACTCCAAGAAATTCCTCCAGAACTTTGAAACTGTCAGATCCAAGAAATACTTGGACCTCAGTAAGAACAAGCTGCACCTCCTGACTGGCTTCCTCACAGGGCACTGTGGCCTCAGGAAGCATATTATAAGATTAGGGCTAGCAGAAACTGATGAGCCCTGTAGTGTTATTTTCCAAGCCCACAAAAGGGTTCTGGTCCAGCAGGTCATACAAGTTCATCGGCCTTCTCATTCGCTTCAATACCTTAGTTCCCTGGCACCCATAGAAGGGTCAACCAATTGCCTATAGCCAGTTGATTTATGGTCAGTGTGCCCAGGTTAGCCTGGCTGTCCGTTATAATATGTGCATCCCTTGAGGTTCCTTTTCAGACACTCTCTAGCACAAATATAGATCCGCCTGTAGGATAGAGAACTCATGCCCCAGGGGCACAGAGATCCTCAGTTTCAAGCCATATATCCCAATACCTATACCCTTCTCAGGTTTTGATCCATCTGTTTACCAAATGGATGATTTTTTGTTCGATTAACGAAGTGTACCGCATTCAGGCGGTCTCTTATGACCGTTACAAAGGTTGTTTTGAAGTTGCATATGGTTGGCATTATATCTGAGGGCTTTGCCAAGAGGTTTGAGTCCAGTTGGTCTAGTGACCTTATATGTCCTCCGCAGTTACCAGGTAGGAGTTTTCCACTACAAGATATTCTTCTTGCTTTCAGCAGGCTACATGTTTTAACATTGAAAGTGCAATGGAGCAATACTAAGTATGACCTCAAGCACTGCTGTGGGAGTAGTATAGGTAGTAGGTAGTAGTAGTAGGTAGTAGTAGTATAGGGAGTAGTATAGGTAGTTTCTGCAACTGACTATGTGTGGTGGCCTCATCAGTTTTTATCCACCAAGCAAAGAATGCGTAGATGACTCAATGATCTATCTATAAAAAAAATTGGTTCAAGCACTGACGTGAAGTCAGAAGCTTTTGCGCGTATGTTCTATATATTCTCCTGTATTGGGCCCCTAAATCGAATTTACCATAGTAAATTATGTTGTCCATTCTCCTGTATTGGACACTTAATTCGAATTTACCATGGTAAATTCGAATTAAGAGTGTCCAATACACGAGACTGGACAACATAATTTACTATGGTAAATTCGATTCAGGGTGTACAATACAGGAGAATGGACAATAGAACATACGCGCAAAAACTTCTGACTTCACGTCAGTGCTTGAACCAATTTTTTTTTGTGATTTTTATGAAATTTTCTAGGGGTGCGGTTCTTAAAAAAATTTTTTTCGTCATTTTTTTCTAATTTTCTAGGGGTACGGTTCTTACAAAATTTCAAACACGTCCTTATGATGATTTTCTACTACTAGTTACCAAGCTTCAATTAGATCGAATATTTATTTTTTGAGTTATCAAGGAAATAATATTCCAGGTGGGTATAACTCGGAAACCGTTTGACCGATTATACCCAAAAACGAACTCAACTCTCCCTTTCAGATACACAACCTACCCTGAATATTGCAAGTCCCTATCTCCTTTCGTTCGAAAGTTATCGAGGCAACGGTCACCCATCTACTGAACTCGCACAAGAATGTTCGAATCTCCAACAATATTCAACCGATCGTGTTAATACTTGAAACTTGGCAGTAGAGTCAGGTTATGAAGGCTCTTGCAATATTTCAGCAATTTCAAACGAATAGTTACTGATATATAGAATTTTTTTTTTTCAATTTTCAATGATTTTTTGAAAATTATTTACAAATACTATCCTCACGAAATTCCGCAAGAATTTTCGCGTTGGCATTCTTCAACTAATTACCATGTTTGAATTCAATCGGTTTAGTATTTTTCGAGTTAATGAGGAACAAAAAACAACCAAATTTCAGATGGCTATAACTCTAAAACCGTTTGGCCGATTATGCTCATGAACAGACCGAAATGTAGCATTCTGTTGCACATCTTAACCTGAAAACTTCAAGCCGCTATCTTTTTCCGTTCTCAAGTTATCGTGACAAAAAAATATTTTTTAATAATTTTTTTTAAATTTTCTAGTCATACGATTCGCACAAAATTTCACAAAAGTGCTCAGGTTCATATTCTACAACTACTCACTAAATTTCAATTCGATCGGATTTATATTGGTTGAAAAAAAAATTATTACTCGGAAACCACTAGGCCGATTATGCCCATTAACGAACTTGTCCGTCGTATTGGGATGCGCCACCTACCCTGAAAATTTCAAGTTGCTAGCTTTTTTCGTTCTCAAGTTATCGTGGCAACGGCCAGACGGCCGGCCGGACAGAATCAAATTTGACCTCGAATTCTTCATTGGGGGGTCGAACTAAATCGTTTGAGACCATTTTCGTCAAAAAATTCGGAAGTTACAGACATTTGGTCAAAACTATAACGGGAAACTATAAAAGGAACGAATTTAATAATTTCATAAAACATGAGAATCGTAAATGTGTGACATTATTGCATAATAATATAAGAAGTGTTGCTGCTAATATGGATGAATTTCAAATTTTTGCAAGTGAGTGTATAGGAAAACTTGATTGTATTGTATTAACAGAAACCTTCCGAATAATTGACATAGATTTATTTAACATTGGTGGGTACAACTTAGTATATAACACAGGGGAGTTGAATAAAAATGATGGGGTATTGGTCTATGTAAGAGATAATATACAGTTTGAATATAATGTTGTTAATATAGGACCCATAAAGGCAATACAAGTTCAACTAAAGTTAGACCTCTTTAATGTGGACATTTTGGCAATCTATAGGTCTCCATCATTAAATCCTCTTGAGTTCATAGTTGACCTAGAAAATTATTTCACGTCAAATAAAAGAAATAATGCCATATCAGTAATAGTGGGTGACTTAAATATCGATCTGATATCAGAATCGACTGTAAGGGATTATTATCTTAACGTCATGAGCGAATTTGGTTATTTACAAAGTATACACTTACCAACTAGACAAAATACGTGTCTGGATCATATATTCTTTAAGAGTCGTCTTCCCTCAGTGGATACCCATCCAGTGGTGGTCGACTACTTGATTACTGATCATCATCCAGTGGCGTTCAAAATAATTTTGCCGGAAAAGAATATAAATATTAGAAATAATAAAATAAGAGAATATGTTAACCTGAAAAAGCTGAAAAAGTTGCTGGGGGATGAGATGTGGTCTCATGTGATTTTTGATGGGGATGTGAATAACTCAATGAATTGTTTCATTCGAATTTTCATGCACTTCATTGAACAAAGTAAATACATCGTGAAAGTTCGTAGAAATGACATAAAGCGAAGTCCGTGGATTACTAAGGGGCTGATTAAGTCAATTAACAGGAAAAACGAATTATATAAACAATCTAAACTCAATCCGCAAAACATTAGATTGAAAAATGAACTAAAGCAATACAGTGACGAATTGAAACGACTTATTCATATAACAAAGGCACAATATTACAGAACTGAGGTGGACTCTAACTCAACTAAACCGAATAAACTCTGGAAAACCTTGAGAGAGCTGCAAGGCGGGCCTAAGCAAGTACGAATTGATGTAATAAAAAATGAGAACAATGTAAAAATGACGGACAAAAAAGAAATCGCTGAAGCATTCAACGATTTCTTTATAAATATTGGTACGAATTTAGCACGAAATATCAAACCATCTAAAGTTGCTAGACGCTATAAAAGTTGTGTAAACTCTATTATAATAGTACCAACGAATGAGGATGAAGTGCGCAGAACCATCCTTACTTTAAAAAATAATAAGTCAACGGGATATGATAATGTTACATCTAATATACTGAAAGAAACTGTAGATTTCATAGCTACCCCTCTCACGAATTTAATTAATAAATCTATTGAGTCCGGAAAATTCCCAGATGCGTTAAAGAAATCGATTATTACACCAATATATAAATCAGGAGATAAGCTATTGTGCTCAAATTATAGACCGATTTCAATTCTTCCAGTTCTTTCCAAGGTGTTTGAAAAAATTTTAAAATCCAGATTTACCGAATATTTAGAAAAATATAAACTTATATCTAATAATCAATATGGATTCAGAGCCGGTCGATCAACTCAGGACGCGATTGCACATTTAACGAGCAAAATATATAAAGCAGTTGATAATAAAACACCGGCCATCAGTATATTTGTTGATTTGGCGAAGGCCTTTGACACGGTTGAGCACTCGGAATTGTTGGCATCATTGGAGAGATTGGGATTTAGAGGAAATGTCTTAAAACTAATGAAAAGTTATTTAAGCAATCGGGTACAGGCGGTAAAAATCGATAGTGTACTTAGTGAATGCAGATATGTAAAAATTGGTGTCCCACAGGGTTCGGTCCTTGGGCCACTCTTGTTCATCATTTATTTAAATGATATTTTCGACTTACCTACAAGTGGAGATATTGTTAGTTTTGCGGACGATACTGCTGTGTTCTATCACGGAAAATCTTGGGAAAACCTAAAAAGACAAGTTGAAACGGACTTCGCCCAAATTGTCGCATTCTTCAATTCAAAGTTGTTGACGATCAATGTTGAAAAAACTAAATTTATGGTGTACACGAGCTATGCAAGATACTTACCTGACATAACAACATTGGATATACAAACTGAGGACGGTCATATGAAGATAAATGCGACAAAGGTTATAAAATATTTAGGTCTTTATATTGATAGCCATTTGCAATGGAAAGATCATGCAGCATCGATTGTCAGGAAACTGAGAACCATTACTCCTAAGATCAAACTGTGTAGTAGTTTTTGTAATGTAGACCAGATGAAAACATTGTACTATGCTCTAATTCAGTCTCATCTGGTCTATGGAATATTAGCTTGGGGTGGTTTGCTGAGGGATTTTGAGAAAAGAATAGAAATAGCCCAAAAGTGGATATTGAAGATAATGCTCGGCAAGCCATATAGGTATCCATCAGAACAATTGTATATTGAAAGCGGAGTATATGATATTAGGCAGCTATACTTGAGGGCTTTGTTGATATATCATCACCGGAATATCAGGGAACAGGACCGCATTTCGCATAGCTTTAACACACGGTATAAGAAGGGATCTACATGTGTCCCACAGATCAATAAGTCCATAGGCCAGCGTAGTTTTGTGTTTCTGGGTTCGAGGATTTATAATATGTTGCCTGGTGTACTTAAGAATATCAGGTCAGCGAATGGGTTTGGAGGGGGGGTGAAGGAATTTATAAAGGCTAACAACAGATCCTTTATACGCTCACTTGTGGAGGTAAAGAACTTCTGATCAAGGGATTTTGTTGGTTTCTACATTTCTGTATGCTTGTTATTGGAATTGTGAATTCTTACTTGGATGCATTGGTAAACTGTTCAATTATATATTACCCCTCGAGCGGTTATCCATGAGGGGAGAATTTCTATTTATTTGTGTTTAATTTTGATGTGGAATATCTCGTGAGAATTTATTGTGTAATTTTGTTTTATTCCGAATAAATATTATTATTATTATTATTATTATTATTATGTTGCCCAGAACATACGCGCAAAAACGATACATACGTTGCTATAAATTTTATGACTTCAATAATGTTTTGGTTCGCTGAAAAATATCAACAGAACCTATTGATTTGTATCGAGAAATTAAGTTGTTTTAATGTTGAATGCATAAATGTATTTATCCGAATTCACATTCTGCAATGCAATTTCGATAATATACCCTTTGGAACTTTGGAACGATTTCATGATCTCGAATATCCATAACTTTCAGTAGTAAACTATGTTAATCAGTGAAATATATTTATTATGTAATGAACGAACGCGTTGAAGCTATAGAAGCCACGTGAGAGCTCTGAAAATGTTTAAATCTTTTTATATTTCCAGCTGAAGGAGTACGAACTGAACGAAGTGTTCCACCATGCGGAAGACGATCGAAAATACGACATAGTCGAAGAGATGGTCCAGGATAATACCATAAACGTGTTCAACGGAAACAAGGACTTTCAGACGGCAATCAACGAGGAGAGGGAGGAGATGGAAAACCACATAAATTACAGGCCCGTCGATCGACTGAAACCATACGAAACCCTCACCACCACGTTATCTTCGACGCGCAGTTGGACTAACGACAGGACGCATAATTTGATGTAGGTTAATTGGATTTACGTTTTGCATTCATTCAGGTTTAAATGCTCTCGAATTCTCAAGGGCTTCAGTTTGTCTAGTGTACCTAATGAAACAGCTAAATAGGCAAATTTCAATGGGTGGAAGAGAATATATCATCCAAATTAGACTAGGAAAACAAAAATGGGTTCAAGCCCTGTGGAAAGGAGCTTTCTGGCACTCTGGTTCAAACAGAAAATTATATCTCCGAAAGTATTAGTTTCTCAGAGTTGGGAATTATATCAATGTATTCATATGAAAGAACTGCATCATAAAGGAAATTAAATTCAAATAATAGTTTATTTATCAAGATTAAATGAGCAATCTGAGAATGAGAACTGCACCAAGGAAGAAATCAAATTAAAATAGCTGAAATGAATTTGAGTCTTTCTTATAGAACAGGATGAAATATACGAGTATGAACACAGATCATATAATAATGCTTAGATAGAATAATTATAGCATTCTGTGAAAACTAAGAAGTACGTACGATTCATTATTGAAATTTAGAAAAATCATATCTCCGAAAGTATTAGCTTGTTGGAGTTAAAAATGATATCGATGGAATTTAATGGTGAAACTGCATCTTAAATAAAAATTCATACGCATTCAGATCCGAGGAACTAGAGCGCCAAAAAGTGTAATTCCCTTTCCGGGGTTTGAGCCCGCCTTTTCTCGTTCCGAAACCCGACGGGTCAGACCGACCGGCTATCGGGCTCCTCGTACGATCTTATCGATCTCCGGTATTGGAATAAAACGTCGGTACTTACGTCGGTTCACTTTTCGACATAAGATCGCCACATGGGGGTTTATTTGACTGTTTTTTACCCTTATATTCGCTTTTCGTCAACTTTCAGGTCAGAAAACTGTCATGTCTCAGGAAAATAAGTTGACATTATGACAATTCATACATAAAATAATTAAAAGAATTTTTTACGTAAAAAAAAATTTTTTTTCTGTTACTCCGAAACCATCTGTCCGATTTTACCCAATAACGAACTTAACCGAGATATTTATCTCCTAAGCCTACCCTGAAAATTTCAACTCTCTACCTCATTCCGTTCAAGAGTTATCGTTCCTACGGCTGGCCGGACAGAATGAATTTCGACCACGGATTCTTGATCAGTGAGCCGAACCAAATCGTTTAAGACCATTTTCATCGACAAATTCGAAAATTACAGACATTTGGGCAAATTGATAAGCACTCAGTTCCGAGGAACTAGAGTGCCAAAAATACTTTCCACTCGAACGCAACGGAATGTGAACCCGTTAATTATACATTCGTATATTTTCCACATGAAAATTTATGACTTTCGTGAAAACTTATTATGAGAAAGAAATGGGTTGTGTTGGGTGGACGAAGACAGCCCTGCCAAAACCACTGCTGACTCTAATGTGGCCCACTTGAAGTTATACATACACCTAAAAGCTCAAGACTAAAGGGAGATGAGCTTAGAGGGTCGAAACCTCTCCAGTTCTCAAAGTCTCATAATATAATGTGCCCGATACATTTGTAGTCTTCTTGGCATAGTCTGCATTCAGATTCCTCGACCAGCCCCATCTTGCCAAGGTATTTTTAAACGCCACAGTGGCCCGTGAACGCTGCTCTTGAAAATCTCTCAGGCCTGACCCAGAGAGTTTGAGAGCTCTCTTCTGGCTCTTTCAGCCGAAGGACCGTACACGTTTGAGACCCGACATCTGCTCCAGATTTCTTGTACGTTCATTTTGAATTATCTGTGGTTGTGCTGCCTTGAGAGAGATGCCACAGGCTGGTTCTTGTCCAATGAATTCTGTGGATGCCCCTCGCGCTGCCAATGAATCCGCTCATTGCCTTCTATGCCTGAGTAGCCTGGAACCAACTTTTTAAAGATTCCACGGCTCCGAGATGGTGCAGGGGTGGCACTTTGAAGAATTTGTGCAGTATTTCCAATGTATATTAAAAACAATTTACAGAATATTTGAAATTATGTTGCTCTTTGAACTAGTTCAAAAGAGCCAAGTGATGAGAGCTAAATTATCCATGCATAAACTTGGCATTATTTGATGTCAGGGATCTCCATATATTTTATTAGTGTATGAATTTTGAATCAGTAAATTCTATACCCGGTTAATTCCCTTATTCCAGGATATTGCTAACTGAGAAACATTATGTGTAATGGCACCATTGTTTTTTAATACGCTTTCTAATTCTGATTTCATTATCATCTTCAGAGATCCTGACAAGCGAGTTACACCGGCTCTATCCACTGGATCTAACGTTGTTTCGCTAGGTAACAAAGACGCCATATTGAATGGAATAGCTCAATTCTACATCAACCCTAAAAAGAACGACAAACCCAGACACAAGAAGAACCGCAGGACGAAGAAATATTACAAGAAATATCGTAAGTATGATAATAAATATAGGAATGAGTGGTATATGTACTATTCTTGACAGGGCCGTCGCGAGGTTTAATGTGCCCCCAAACTCAATCCCACGTGCACCAGCCCGACCTCCACATATCTGGGATTTTGTGTCGAAATGGGACACCTAATCGGATTAGCTTACAAAAATACCAGAATAAAAATTATTTGAAAATTTTAATAAGATTGTAGTGAAGATGAAATTTAGTAATAATAAAGATTTGGAAAACAACCCTCTATCTCATTGCATTCGAGAGTATTTGTCCTTATGGACGGCTATACGGACAGAATAATAGTGAGTCGAAACTAATCGTTTGAGACCCATTCTCGGCAAAAGATTCGAAAATAACAGACTTTTAAGAGAATTGAATGGTTTCTTTCTGGGTTTTCTCTCCAAAACTCTGAAAAATTTCTTAAAAATAAAAAATTAATTATTTGGTGATTCACTTCTGCGTAAGAAACATAAGATATTTGTCAGAAGCAATCAATTGAACAATGTTGCCTAACAAATAACAACGAAACAACATCAACGAAGAAACAACTATATCGTAACGTTTCGGACTCTATATCAGACTCCTTCTTCAGACGCTTAACGAAAAAATCTTCAGAACTATTTTGTTGATTGTTATTCTGAGATTCGAGAATTGTCACATTGACAGTATGTGAAAATCATAGCTAACATAGTTTTACTTTGTATAGAAATTTCCAAGTTCCACCTCCTTTTTCAATAAATTCAGCCAAATATGGTCAATACCAATTGAGTAATTTGCAAAATTGCATTCTCTGTTCAATAAAATACAAGTTGACTCCTTAAGTTTCCTTTTAAAATAATCAGTTTCTGTCATCAGAATCCTTGTATTACTCCAATCCATCATGTGATCTCCTAGGATTCTACATACATGTTCTGCTCTTGTTGATTTCTGTATGTCTCTATTTCTCATGTTATTCTTATGCTCTGACTTTCTTAATTCTAGTGGTCTTGATGTTTCTCCTGTGTATGATTTACCACAAATATAAGGAATATTATATACCTACACGGTTTTTTTATTTTTGTTTTTGCGCGTATGTTCTGGGGAACATCGCGTTATAGTTTTGTCCAAATGTATGTAACTTTCGAATTTTTTGACGAAAATGTTCTCAAACGATTAAGTTCGACTCCCCAATGAAGAATTCAAGGTCAAATTTGATTCTGTCCGTCCGGCCGTTGCCACGATAACTTGAGGACGAAAAGAGCTAGCAATTTGAAATTTTTAGGGTAGGCGGCGCATCCCAATACGACGGACAAGTTCGTTAATGGGCATAATCGGCCCATTGGTTTCCGAGTAATAATTTTGTTTTCAACCAATATAAATCCGATCGAATTGAAACTTGGTGGGTAGTTGTAGAATATGAACCTAAGCACGTTTGTGAAATTTTGTGCGAATCGTGCGGCTAGAAAATTTAAAAAAAATTATTAAAATATATTTTTGTTGTCATGATAACTTGAGAACGGAATGAGATAGCGACTTGAAGTTTTCAGGTTAGGATGTGTACCAGAACGCTACATTTCAGTTTGTTTATGAGCATAATCGGCCAAACGGTTTTAGAGTTATAGCCATCTGAAATTTTCTGAAATTTGGTGATTTTTGTTCCTCATTAACTCGAAAAATACTGAACCGATTGAATTCAAACATGGTTATTAGTTGTAGAATGCCAACGCGAATATGTTTGCAAAATTTGGTGAGGATAGCATTTGTAGAAAATTTTTAATAAATCATTGAAAATAAAAAAAAAATCTATATATCAGTAACTATTCGTTTGAAATTGCTGAAATTTTGCAAGAGCCTTCATAAACTAACTCTACTGCCAAGTTTCAAGTTTTAATACGATCGGTTAAATATTGTTGGAGATTCGAGCATTCTTGTGTGAGTTCAGTAGATGGGTGACCGTTGCCTCGATAACTTTCGAACGAAAGGAGGAAGGGACTTGCAATTTTCAGGGTAGGTTGCGTATCAAAAAGGGAGAGTTGAGTTCGTTTTTGGGCATAATCGGTCTAACATTTTCCGAGTTATACCCACCTGGAATATTATTCCCTTAATAACTCAAAAAATAAATATTCGATCGAATTGGTGCTTGGTAACTAGTAGTAGAAAATCAACATAAAGACGTGTTTAAAATTTTGTAAGAACTGTACCCCTAGAAAATTTGAAAAATGACGAAAAAAAAAATTTTAAGAACCGTACCCCTAGAAAATTTAAAAAAAATCACGAAAAAAAAAATTGGTTCAAGCACTGACGTGAAGTCAGAAGCTTTTGCGCGTATGTTATATTGTCCATTCTTCTGTATTGGACACCCTTAATCGAATTTACCATGGTAAATTATGGTGTCCATTCTCCTGTATTGGACACTCTTAATTCGAATTTGCCATGGTAAATTCGAATTAAGTGTCCAATACAGGAGAATGGACAACATAATTTACCATGGTAAATTCGATTAAGGGTGTCCAATACAGAAGAATGGACAATAGAACATACGCGCAAAATCTTCTGACCTCACGTCAGTGCTTGAACCAATTTTCATTAAGGAGTTTTGTCTTCGTTAATAAAGACCTGAGATAATTTTTTTTAAGTTTAATATAAGAACCGTCTTCAAAACACAAAATGATCTCAGGTCTTTATTAACGAAGACAAAACCCATTAATGAAAAACAAAAATCAAAAAACTGTCTATATAATATTCCTTGTATTTGTGGTGAATCATACAGGAGAAACATCAAGACCACTAGAAGTAAGAACGTCAGAGCATAAGAATAACTTGAGAAATAGAGACATACAGAAATCAAAAATAGCAGAACATGTATGTACAATTGTACAATCCAAGGAGATCACATGATGGATTGGAATAATACAAGGATTCTGATGACAGAAACTGATTATTTCAAAAGGAAACTTAAGGAATCAACTTGTATTTTATTGAACAGAGAATGCAATTTTGCAAATTGCTCAATTGGTATTGACCATATTTGGCTGAATTTATTGAAAAAAGTGGTGGAACTTGGAAATTTCTATACAAAGTAAAACTACGTTAGCTATGATTTTCAAATACGTGCAATGTGAAAATTCTCGAATCTCAGAATACCAATCAACAAAATAGTTCTGAAGCTTTTTTCATTAAGCGTCTGAAGAAGGAGTCTTATATAGACTCCGAAACGTTACGATATAGTTGTTTATTCGTTGATGTTGTTTCGTTAATATTTGTTAGGCAGCATTGTTCAATTGGCTGCTTCTGACAAATATCTTATGTTTCTTACGCAGAAGCAAATCACAAAATAATAATTTTTTTATTTTATAGATATTTTTCAGAGTTTGGGAGAGAAAACCCAGAAAGAAACCATTCAATGATGAATATACCTCCCACAATATCCTTTGATGATTACTTAATTGATAGGCACTCTGTTCAGGAGAACCAAAAAAAATATTGCGTACCAAAAAAAATATTGAAACATCTAACCAATTATTCAACAATTCAATTCGGATTGAAGTTACTCTATTAAATTACTGTTTAGCATGTTTATCCCAATGTGCTCATTAAATTCTCTAATTAATAAGTTAGTTTCTACGTAAAGCGTATTACCAACAGTTACAGTTGTTCATCAGGATTTGTTTCCATAGGATATTTGTGTAACGATAACAGAGAGTTGAACTCAATTTGGGAGTTGTAACTCGGCTATGCTATATCTGATTTTTGTATGCAAGCATCCTACATTTGGATTAATTGTATAATATTGGAAGCCTTATTGTTGGTTCTGATCATCTATAAGAATCGTTTTTTAACAATATATTTGCCAATCTATTGATTTCAATAATTATTTTCTTCGTGTCCTTCGTTTAAATGGAAATATTGGGTTTGTGGCTTGAGGACTGTACAAATCAAACGAATTCCTTATGAATTATGAAATTTAATTTTATATAAATATCGACTTTGACATGAACATTATTAGCAAGACATTGGTGCAAAAAAATGTTGACATTGAGACATTGAGAATAAAAATTGAAATGCTCAACACAGAAGTAGCCATATCCGCCAAGACGGAAAAAAAAATTGTGTTTGAAGGCTTCATAATTCTCACATAAATTTTAACTTTTCGAATGGATATCTGAGGCATTACACTGTAAATATGAAATCTATAGGTCATGTTATACCGGGTGTCCCAGTATACATTTTCCAATGGATTGTCTCAGCCATTTCAAAAGATAAAAATTTGATGGTTTTCTATTCGTTCAAGAAACATTCAACTGAGGATTACAAAAATTGAAAATCACTTTCGGTTTGACCGGAAGTGACTTTGACGCTTCTATCTCAAATAGCACTCTGTATATTTTTTGTAATCTTTCGTTTCTACTCAAAATTACCTTTCCAACGATGTATCACACTTTGTATCTAAAGGCCGGTCCATACGCTACGTTTTGCACAATCTTTTACCTGCGCAGTTCAACAGGTTGCAGGTAAAACGTTGCATGTAGACAGCAAATTTGCACTGTGTTAAATCTGATGTGTTAAATCTGGAGATCTTGCAGTCCATCTTATCGGTCCATGTGTGCGGATCCATCTTCAAATGGACCGATAAGATGGCCTGCAAGATCTTCAGATTTAACACCGCTAGATTCCTCCCGTTGGGGATATTTGAAAGTTCGTGTTTACCAGACTGCTCTCATTGTTTTGGAACATCTAAAAAACAAAATAAGGAATGTATGTAGAGCCCTTAATGCTGAGGAGGTATTTTTTTGCCCCTTTCTTTGTAATGTTCTGTTTCTTCTATAATACATTCTTTGTTCAACGTTCGGAAAATACATAGTTGGATGACGATTATTGTCAAAACCAAATTACACAAAATATCGTAGCCTACCTACTGCAATTCTTTCAATTTGAAATATAAATTGACGTTTCCTTCATCAAGTCAAATGCAAAATACAAAGTGTGATACATCGTTGGAAAGGTAATTTTAAGTAGAAACAAAAAATTGCAAAAAATATATGGGGTGCTGCTTGAGATGAAAAAGTCACTTCCGATCAAACCGAATGTGACTTTCAAAATTTTTGTTTTTTTCAGTTGAAGGTTCCTCGGATCGCTCTTAAAAACCGAAATTCAAATAATAAGATCGAATGAATGGAACTTATTGCCTGACCTACAGGTAACTCGATATCAATTTCTTAGTGGGTTCAACAAACTATGGGTGGAATGTACAGGTCGGGCAGATTATTCATTTCGGATTTTTGTCAATAAATTGCTTTCATTTCTCAAAATTATTGAACTTTTTTAACTCCATTAAATAATGCCGATGAATGATTTCAGGTCCTCCGAGAGATTGCAGGGTCAGTGACTGGTCAGACTGGAGTCCTTGCAGTAAGTCCTGTGGTATCGGCGAGATGACAAGAAGAAGAGAGGTAAAGAAACACGCAAAACGAGGAGGCAGACTGTGTCCGCCATTAGTTGAGACCAAATGGTGTGGTTCGGCGAGGTCCTGCAATAAACAGTACTTCAACTGGTAGACTTGAAACCTAACAAAGTCAATTTAAGAGACTATACCTACTTCGGGGTTAAGTGTTACTTCTTTGGTGCACTGTGCGGTAATTATATTGCCACAGACTGACTCACATTCTAAAGTGGCGTTTTGTAAGGGTTTTCGACTATTTTCTATGAAAGAATAAAAATGGTTGTTTTAATATAGGTACTTATTTTGTCGAACTTTTCAATATATCTCAGAGTCTTGCTACTTCTTCAATAATTGTGACAGGCAATCTTTCGATAGATTACATAGAGTATTGATCTTATATAGACCTCCTGTATATGGAGGGATTGATTATGTGTAAAATAATGAGAGCAATTCATCTCTGATAGAACTCTACAATGAATTTTGTTCTGATCATCTTATATTACAAGATAACTGTCGATATCTGATGAGTTCTAATAAAAACTGTAAAACCGTATGAGATTATTTATTTGATCTGTTTTTGCAGCCGCAAAACAATATTCCTCCTAGCTGACTATTTACGTAGATTACAACGTAAATGATGAGTTCATTTAAATACTAATCCTGAGTATTGACAGTTCACACTATTTAGACATTAATTTTTGTTTCTGAATGTTAGAAGCTTCTACTTGATATATTTTCATATCGAATGAAATAAATCTGATTATGTTAATTTACACTATTTATAAAGCGCTGTTTGCATTCTTCTTTGTTATGAACAATCATCACATTACTTTACAGACGTAAATCTTTGCGAGAGGCGACTTTTGAAAGGTTGTGTATTATTCTTAATTTGTTATTTTTTCTCCTATTGACTTTTCATTTTTCAAGTTGAGTTTCGGGTACTTTGAAGAAACTGCTTCGTTTTTGGCGCTCTCGTTCCTCGGAACAGAGTGCTTATCAATTTGCCCAAATTTCTGTAATTTTCGAATTTGGTCTCAAACGATTTGGTCCGACTCACTGATGAAGAATCCGTGGTCGAAATTGATTCTGTCCGGCCGTCCGTTAACATGATAACTCTCGAACGAAAGGAGTTAGAGGATTGAAAATTGCAGGGTAGGTTCGGATGAGTCGTTAGCGGGCAAAATCTACACTGCGGTTTCGGAGCTTTGGCCGTTTTTAGTAAAAACATTTTTTATGAATATTTCCGAAACCAATCACTCGATCTATCTGAAATTTAGAATCAAATTGTAGAATAATGACCTTTATACGCATGCAAAGTGTTGTATTGACCTGGTTGCCGTAAAGTGTCGACAAAATTTCTTTAAATTTTAAAATTTTGTTTCTACAATAACTCTCGAACAGAATGAGCTAGGCAGTTGAAATTTTCAGAGAAGGTTTGGGAGATAAATATCTCGGTTAAGTTCTTTATTGGGCAAAATAGGCCAGATAGTTTCGGAGTAACGATAAAATTTTTTTTTAACTAACTTCAAATAAATTTTTTTTAAGATGCTGTTTGAACATAAAAATCCATTGATATCATTTTCAGCTCTAACAAGCTAATTCTTTCGGAGATATGATTTTTCGAAATGTTCACAGAATGTTAGAATTATTAATTATTCTATCTATGAATTATTATATGATCTGTGTTCACACTTGTACATTTCATCCTGTTCTATAAGAGATAGTCAAATTCATTTCAGCTATTTTAATTTGATATCTTCCATGGTGCAGTTCTCATTCTCAGATTGCTCATCTAATCTTGATAAATAAACTATTATTTGATTTAATTTCCTTTATGATGCAGTTCTTTCATAAGAATACATTGATATCATTCCCAACTCGAGAAACCAATACTTTCGGAGATATGATGTGTCAAAGCTCCTGTCCACAGGGCTTGAACCAATTTTTTCACTTTATAATACACATTAAAGAAATACATTTCTATTTTTACTAATCACAATAATAACGGATAGACAGGGTTTTTTCTGCTGAGGTTTTTCCCCTAAGCACTTGTATCGTACGTCGAATTATATAGGTATCTGGTTGCACTAACATCTGCTTACACTTATGAAGCTCTCTATTCAAAATACGAAGGATAATTTAAAACATATTACCTATTCGTTCAGAAATTTTCCCGAATGATAAAGTAGCAAACCCTTGTCTTTATTATGAATCATTTTAAATTCCACGTTAAACATAATATGTCCCTGTGACAATGGATTATATTTAAATAGCCTGAATGGTATTTAATATTTTCAAATTATTCAAATCGTTCATTATCGCAAATATTAAAATTATCCTCTGCAATTAAACCCTGTTCAATAATTGTCTAATAATTCATTAATTAATTTTTACTCTCTTCAATGACCAGGCGAAGATTTTATCAATGTACTGGTCTCTTCTGAAGTCGCAATGTGACAAAGCGCATCACATTATTTAATTAATAGTGTAAATCAACATAATATTATGCTGTATTTCATTTTACATTAATTTTTTTTAGTGATCTTGTTCATCGGAACAGAGTGCTTATCAATTTGCTCAAATGTCTGAAATTTTTTAATTTTTGGCTGAAAATGGTTTTAAACTTTTTGGCTCGACCCACTGATCAAGAATTCTTGGTTGAAATCGATTATGTCCGGCCGTGAACGAGATAACTCCCGAACGGAATGAGCTAGACAGTTGAAATTTTCAGTGTGGGTTTGGGAGATAAATATTTCGGTTAAGTTCGTTATTGGGTTTTGGAGTAACGCAAATGTATTTCGAACACGAATTTCAAATTTAACTTTTAAATTTCATATATTATCAGTCTCAACTATAATAAACTAATATGGTATGATTTTTCGAATTTCAATATTTAATCGTAATTTTATGATTTCATAGAATGCTCTACGACGTAGGCTACACGGTCAATCTGGTTCAGTTTTACATCAATCATGGATTGATGTCAGATTGACGGGAAACTGATTGTATACGCGTAGGCTGATGGTCCGGATCGATGACAAGATTGATGCCAGATTCATACCAGATTGACCGTGCAACCTCCGCCTAATTATAATTTGCTGATGTATGTAAATCCAACATATGAGGTGAGTCATACACCTACGTTTTGAATTCATTTTTTATGATGTAGTTCTATCATAAGAATCGATTTGTATCATTTCCAACTCTGAGAAACCAATACTTTCGGAGATATGATTTGTAAAAGTTTGAATAATTTATCGCTAGTAGTTTGAGAAGACCGGCAAAGCCCCTGTCCACAGAGCTTTCCCACTTTTTCAATGACGAAAAAATCGTTAGGCTTTCTATATTCGTGCCGCTCATAATTTGAGTGTAGGTTGCTGTAACTTTAATACTTTAATCGAAGAGCAATATTCAGTCGGTACAATTCCACTAGATGGAGCATGTTGTCTGTTCAGCTTCTCTTCATTTTATCGCCAGTTTCTCACAATCGTATCGAAATTTATATATTTCAGGTAGACATTTTCCGTTTTTTTGTGTTATTCCTATTTCTATTCATCATAATGGATTTGAATTAATTTAAAGTACCTAATTCAACTCCTCACTAAAGTGGCTTTGTATCCAACAAATTCGCAAGAAAATATCTTTATCCCTCAATGTATAAGAAGATGAAAGAACAAGCAAAATGGTTTACTTGGCGAAGTAATCGTATAGTTCCCACCACATAGTGTCACTTATTTTCTCTATTTTGACATAATTTGTGATAAAGATCAAATAGATTGAATGATGGAACAAAATTATTTGACAAAGATTTAATGGCATTCCAATGGGCGTTATCCAAGGCCTTAAATGGGTGAATAAGTTTCTTTGCGCCACAAGAAGAATGGACATAAAATTAAAGTTGATTTTATTTTCAGAAATGAGGATTAAAGATACTTCTGTTCAATATCGATAGAACGCCTTGATCTCGGTGAAAATAAGACTGGAATTCTTCAATTTACTCCGTGAAACCACTAGTCAGAATGACATGAAATCATAGACTTGATAGGATATTATGTATATGCATGAAATCCATCACAGTCGGCATATTTATGAAAGATACCAAGGTTATATCATAATTCTGTATAGTTTCGGAGGAATAAATCATTTGTAAAATCACTGACATCAAGTAAGTTTTTGCGTGCTCAATGTTAGTCAGAATATTTCGAATTAAATAACTATCTTTCATACGAGATTGCCTGTAAACTAAAAGTTTGGTTTGAAATTGAACGTTCCTAAACTTCGGTTTTTTATGCTTTTAATGATACGATCCTCACACAATTTTCTATGAAATAAAGCTTGTTATTAAATGTATCCTACATATAAATACCAAATTTTAGACTCGATCAGATCTGTGGTTTTGGAAATATTGGGAAAATATTATTTCAAACATTTTTCCGGAGTAATTTACGTCTATTTACAAGAATCGGGCAGAATTGTCAGAAACAACAATAGCCGATAGTTGAGGATAAGATTCAATGCTTTCATCGGATCTAAGCTGGACGCTCCCTCGTATAGAATCCTCAAGTTTGTTGCTTTCTGACTGGATGGTATTTATTTTGCTAATGGATTCGACCATGATACTCTCCTGAACAGGTTCTCATGTCTATCTTTGCAAAATGGACGAGACTACTCTTCCTGTGTTACTCTTCTTCATAAACTGATTCACCACTTGTTGGACTGTCCTGAAGAGAGCTTTAAAAAATAAACCACGACTGTACGTCCTGTAATAATTCTATAAAATCATAGCCAGTAGAGTACGATGCAGTACGTTCATGCTACAAAAAACATACTAAAGTCAACTAGTGAGGTATTTGGTGTTATGTGGAACAGACGAATATTTCTCTTGGAGCTTACACCTCGAAGCTGTGGCCAGCTAGGGCCTGAACAAACTCTGGGTCTACATATCTATAGTACTTCCAATCGTAAGCTACGTAGGCTACCAACTGGGGGATGAGGGCAGAACTACCGGCAGGCAACTAACCCTTGACAAACTATAATGAACAGCTTGCTTGTCCATCGCTTCAGCATCACGCTTCTGTCCAAATGCAATGCAGTTAATTCTTGACCTGCCTGTTCTAGTTCTCATTCTGGAAGTTCAGGCACCAAAATGTGCCTTCAGAGTGGTGAGAAAGCTAGAGCTAAAAACTGGCTACTACACAGGGTATCTTCGCATTCTAACCCAATTCTAACCGACACTCCGCCGTATTCACAAAGCATTCAATCTCCGTTAAGTCCTAACTGAGGTACTCAGTTAAGGATACGTTTGAATCGCAACCTCAGTTAAGGTATTTAACGGTGGTGAAACAGGCCCTGTTTCGTGTTAATTTTCACGTGAACTGAGGTTGCGACTCATATTTATCCTTAACTGAGGACCTCAGTTAGGACTTAACGGAGATTGAATGCTTTGTGAATACGGTGGACTGTCAACTATCATTTGAGGAACATGTTAAAGATTCGCGATGACACATGTCGCTTCTATCAAGAAGCCACGGAGAGAGCTGAACAAGTACTTTGTTTGTGGGTAACTCCCTTTATTGGGCCAGAGCCATTCCTGGCTTCCCAAACAGCCATCACGCGATGGCATTGAAGGACTGGGGCCGAAGGTCAGTGGTCGAAGACAAGCCAAGTTATTCCTCTCCTACTCGACGGGCTGGACCGAAAAGATACTCTCACTAAGTAAATTAGAACAAAAAAAATTGGTTCAAGCCCTGTGGACAGGAGCTTTCTGGCACTCTTGTTCAAACAGACAAATTATATCTCCGAAAGTATTGATTTCTCACAGTTGGGAATTATATCAATGGATTCTTATGAGAGAACTTCATCTTAGCAGAAATTGAATTCACACATCATAGAAGAATTTAAATTCAACAAGAGTGCCAAAAATTATCAATCCAAAACCAATAGACAAATTCTACCCAACAACGAACTCAGCCGAGGTATTCATTCCTCAATTGTATGATAATAATATTTATTTGCCCAAATAATAGTTGACAGTAACAAATTTAAAACAAAATGTATAAACATTAAATGTATAGCACCCACAGAAGGATGAACCCGTGCGTGATGAACGATAATATATATTCTTTCCTCAAATCCACTCCAATACACCAATATTCCAGTTTTGTTTTTACTGGACATATTCTCAACACAACATTATTATTATTACCATTACCATTCCCATCATCATATGGATTGACCATCGGCATGAAAATATCAACCAACGAAAAGTATGATATCATATTATAATTCTCATAATTCTACGATTGCTGAAATGAATTAGACAATGTCGTCTCAGGAAAATAAGTTGACATTATAACAATTCATACATAGAATAATTAAATCATTCTGTGAAAACGTAGAAATACGATTTATTATTGAAATTTTGAAAAATCATATCTCCGAAAGTATTAGCTTGTTAGAGTTAAAAATGATATCAATGGATTCTTATGGTAAAACTGCATATTGAAAAACATTTTATATGGAATTTGTTGTGTAAAAAAAATTTTTTTTGTTACTCCTTTTGTCCGATTTTGCCCAATAACGAACTTAGCCGAGATATTTATCTCCCAAACATACTCTGAAAATTTCAACTGTCTAGCTCATTCCGTTCGAGAATTATCGTGCCTACAGCCGGCCGGACAGAATGAATTTTGACCACGGATTCTTGATCAGTGAGTCGAAGCAAATCGTTTAAGATCATTTTCATCGAAAAATTCTAAAATTACAGACATTTGGGCAAATTGATAAGCACTCTGTTCCGAGGAACAAGAGCGCCAAAAATTGACGGGTACACTCACTGGTGCTTTGAACTGGATCATGTGAAGGGCGTAGGACCCAAGAAAGTGGTGAAGTAATGGCACTTTACTGCTGGCTAATTGTTCAATTCAGGGCCGTCGCTACCGGGGGGGGAGGGAGGGGAGCCTCCCCCCCGGATCATATCTCAAAGGGCGCCAAATTGACCACGGATAGTTGGAAAACTCTAGACAAAGGACATAATAAAAACAGATTTTTTTAAACTACTGCTTGAATAAGATGATTATTATTATAGACCGATAGCATTGTAGCAAGCTTTGTTGCTGCTAGAGACTAGATGGCAGTAGTGGAAAATTCCCGGCATTCCCCGGCCATTGTCTTTATACAATGCCCCGGCTATACATCAAAATCGTTCAATAGCAACATAACCTCATAATTCTTTTATAAATTATTAGTGAATAGTGAATTAGTGAATCTGAATATTGATTGAAATTTAAGATCGAAAACCGAATACGGATTATGGATCCTTGCCAAAAAAAGTTCAAACCGTCTGGAGCGGAATTCAGAAGGAGAGCGCAGACATGAAAAATTGAAACGGAAAAAGCAGCGAATGTCATGAATACATGGCTAAAGGCGAGTTATTCAAAATATTCGTTCAAGCACTGTCATGAGGTCAGGAGCTTTTGCGCGCATGTTCTATTGTCCATTCTTCTGTATTGGACACTGTTGATCGAATTTACCGATTAAGAACCAATTTGTTTTTCGTAATTTTTTTTTATTTTCGAAGGGTACGGTTATCACTAAATTTTACACACGTCTTTATGTCGATATTCTACTACTAGTTACCAAGCTACAATTCGATCGAGTCTAAATTTTTTGAGTTATCGAGGAAATAATATTCCAGGTGAGTAATAATCCGAAACAGTTGGGCCTATTATACCCATAAACGAACTTAAATATCCCTTTCGGAGGCTCAACCTACCCTGAAAGTTGCAAGTCCCAATCAGTTATCGAGGCAATGGTCACCCATCCAGCTACTGAACTTACATAAGGCTGCTCGGATCTCCAACACTATGGGTCCGATCGTGTTCAAACTTGGAACTTGGCAGTAGAGTTGAGTTCTGAAGGCTCTCGCAAAATTTCAACGATGTCGAACAAACAGTTCCTGATATATAGAATTTTTTTAATGATTTTCCATGATTTTTTGTAAATTTTCTAGCGATACGATCTTCACGGAATTTCGCAAGGTTTCGCGTTGACTCCAAAACCGTTTGGCTGATTATGCCTATAAACAAACTCAAATGGCGCATCAAGATGCACAATCTAACATGAAAATCGCTATCTCTTTCCGTTCTCAGATTATCGTACATGAATAATATTTTTCAAGTATTTATTTGAATGTTTCTAGTGATACGGATCTCACAAAATTTTACCAACGTCCATAAGTTTGTATTCTACAACTACTCACCAAGTTTCAATTTGATCGGACTTGTATTGGTTGAAAACAAAGTTATTATTCACACCGAGAGAACGATTTCTTCCAATTGAAGAAAATTTCTTTGCATAAAACAAAGATCGACTTTAAACACGGCGCAACAAATATCGCAGTATTGAGTAAGATATTATTTCTTGCCATTTTTCTAAGAAACCTTATTAGATATTAAGAAATATCTGTGACTCATGTGGAACCAATATTTCTTCATGTGTAATAAATCATTGGTTTGTGTCGAAGGTGGCATTAGTTTACGCACATCATGCTTTTTGTGCAGAACGCTATCATATCTTTCATGGAAAGAAACCATCTATTCAAATACAACTTAAACTTCATTATCGTTAAAATATGAAATGTTTGAGAATAATTTATATATTATTAGTCAAACATGGGTATTCACTTCACCCAAAGTGATCTTTCTTCCATAGGAAGCTTGATATTTCTTCACTTGGAACAAATAATTGATTTGTGTTGAAGTGTTAATGAGTTTACATACATCATATTATTATGATCAGAACGCTATCATATCTTTCCAGGTAAGAAACAATCTATTCAAATACAACTGATACTTTATTATGGTTGAAATATATTTAATTGGTCAAATATGGTGATTCAGTCTACCCAAACCACTCTTTCTTAGGAAGCTTGATATATTTTCACGTGCAACAAATATTGATTTATGATGGAGTTTAATTAGTTTATCTATCCATTAATCCCTCTGTAGAAGATTTCATATATTTTCGAATAAGAGACCATTCGTTCGAAAACAACATCATCATTAGTGTTGAATGTATAGTAATTTTTGTATGCAGATTCATTTATTTATTCGAGTAAGGCTACTTAATGCTACCAAAATTATCTTTATTTACTGGGTGTTTCTAAATATATACACACAGTAAATGCATTTATTGGGGTTTCTTAATATATTTAGAAACCACAGTTACTGTTTTTTTCCCAAATAAAGATAATTTTCGTATAACACTAAATAGCCTCACTCGAATAAATGAATACATCTTAAAACAAAACTTACTATACCTTCTACACTAATGGTGAAGTATCAGTTGTTTTTGAACGAATGGTTTCTTTTTGGAAAATGTATGAAATATTCTACAGAGGAAGTTACAGATAGATAAACTAATGAAACTTCATCATAAATCATTATTTGTTGCACGTGAAAATATATCAAGGTTCCTAAGAATGAGTAGTGTGGTTAGACTGAATCACCATGTTTGACCAATTAAATATATTTTAACCATTGTTCATCTGAAATTAATGTAATCCTGACATTGAAATTTTTTGCTAATACAACTCTGAGTAAGTTCCCCTGAGAATTGGTGGAATTTTGTATTGGTTGAATATCATTAAAAAAAAATTCTCCCCAATTCCAAAAAGCAGTAACTAGGAGAGAAGGGAGCTCACAGAACAACAAAAATATATAGAATTGGAAATTACACTTTTTCAAAACAACACCTCTTCAGTCAAATTATGATCTGAAGTCATGACATGAAAAAATTAAGCACAAATGTATATCGTTTTGCATGAACGGTCTATTTTCTTTTTATCAAAATATTATAGTTAAGTTTTGCACCATTATCTAATTTTGAAAACGAACCGATCCATTAAACTGATCAAAGCACTGAAAAATTATAAATAGGCCAGGTACAGAAAGACATAAAGTCATAATGAAAACAATATATTTTCTGTAATTTTATCACAACACATAAACAAAATGAACATCAGGAACATCAATATAACAAGAAGAACATATGAACGAAAACGAAGGGTTACTCAGAAGTCTGAAGGCGTAGTTCGACATTCATAATTCTTTGAAATAATATAACTCAGGAAATATCAAACACACTCAAAACATATTTACCTCCAATTACCTTATGTGCATTCAATGGTCTCTGATCTTTCACATTTTTGAAATTGATAGAATTGAATATCAAATTGATAACCATTTGCGTCGATTTCTATTGCTTTCATATATGGAATGATATGTTGTCACAGTTGTTATCAGCACTTCCATAGTAACTTTTTTTGGGGGTGTTAGTTGCGCTGGACCTACTGCCCTCCTCAATGAGCCTTGATGGTTGTTCAACATGTTTTTTTATGTGTTTATTGAGCGCACTTATTGTATTGAACGAACTTTCGCATGATAAATAACCGCATTCATACGCCTCCAAAAATCTATGTGACCCTCGTATATGGTTCATATAATTAAGATGGTTTGAATATATTTTGAAACATGAACTACAGTAAAAAAATTTTTTGAGAAAGCTAAGCTGTCATTCAACTGAATTAATATCATATCTTTAACATCTTCATAAACTTAACGGAATAAAAGAAATGTAGCTCGTCTTCCATGAAAAATAAACTCTGTTTTTCAACTAAATATAAATACAAAATCTTTGGTACCTATTCATAACTGTAAAGAACACAAAATATTGAAGATTCAGCATAGAAAATTATTTATATACCAAATATATATTGTCTTTATCTAACCCTATTAACTATATCTACAATACCAGGTATTGGTTTATCCCACCTTGTTTTGATTTTGTAAATTGCACTCTGAATAAAATACCATACATGTTCAGCCTCGGTTTGGTATTGAATGTGCAGCACATGGTAGAACATAAAGCACACGTCTATTGCTTTGAGAATTGTTTCAGTTTCATAGAGTTTACCATTGCAATATACAAAAATTTTTTCTACCAAAATCCCACTGCTCTGAACTATGATGAATGGGCCCAGCTGAAGTCCCAAGGATTTTACTTTTTCCCTTCAAGAAATAATGGCATTTTCAATATCTCCGGGTAACTAAAACAGAAAACAACTTTGCACATTCATGTGTAGAAAATAGAAATAGTATAGAAATTTTACCTCTACGCGTAAAATTAGGGCTTCTCTGATGTCTAAAGTCTTCGGCCGCCACTGCTTGTTCCCAAGTTTTAAACAACATTTGGTTGAGCATGGCAATAGACAAGCAAGCAGTGAAAAAAGAGTGTAGTGAAAATAGTCTGCAAAAAGTTTCAGCTCATTAGTATTGTTTGCTATCTATAAAACTTATACATTTTTGAATTGACTTCAGGATTATCTTTCTTCCCCTTATTTTTTTCATTTGAAAAGGAATTAGTGAATTAATTGTAAGTTAGGAAAAATTTGTTAACAATGTGATGAATTTTAACATAAAAAATAGAATTTTCAAAACAACCCCATAAGCATAACATCAACTTATTGTAACAATAGGAAGGTAGGTACTACTCAAAGTCACGAGGGATCCTATAACACCAAAGAATTACCCAAATTCAGTGGCGTAGCGTAGGCCCCCGCAGACCCCGTGATGCGGGGGGGCCCCGGTACTAAAGGTGCCCCCGTACGATTGACCTTGTGGATTCGCGGGGAGGGCCCCCGAATTTTGCGCTACGCCACTGCCCAAATTCATAATACCTATTGCGTAGAAGAATATTTCATACGTATGATATTGTATTAAACCATATTTTGTTTTTAATTTGAGACCAATGGGTTAGTACGGCATAAATATTCGGTTATACTGCATAGCTGATATTAAATATTTGTGTTTTCTTAGACTCGAGTACAAAAGAGGAATGAAATATTTCTCCAATCGGATTTGTTACATTTCTGACCTACATCATCTACCTACATCAAAAGTAGAAACATCAGAGAAGTAATTCGGAATAACGAGACTAATTAAGAGGAAATACCTACTAGGCGACACAAATGCACCCATAGTGCAGTTAGATACTTGCGTTAGAGTTTTAAAATTACCAATAATAACCAAAAAAATTTTCCACATTTCCCCTTGTAGATCAGTCGAATTTTCTCTCAAAACAATTAGGCAAATAAGATAATGTTTCAAAATTCCTACTTACCTTCAAACAAATGAACCATTTCTGGCAATCCCCATTCAACCAGTAAGTTGGAAATATTTTCACTCATAATTCTTTATTAACCGTTGCACTAACACAGAAGAACAAGCAAAAGTCAAAATAGATGATGATGATGAGCGATGGCCGATGGACAAGTCGACAAGTTTATGCCTGCGATAGCGAGATAGATGTTACTATATAGCAGTGTTGCCAGAAATGCAGAATTTTCTTCAATATGCAGAATTTTAGCCTCGAAAAAGAGCTGATGAAGAAAATAAGAATATTTCAGGGAAACCATTAAAATATGAAGAATTTTTGAAATTCACATATTTTTGGAACAATTTTACTCATTTCGTATGCGTTCTGACATTTTCGGTAAAATGGTTTAGCTACGACTTGAAATTATCGGCCTCGAGATGGTGCTTGCAGTAGCAAAATAAAAATATTGCAGTGTGAAACAGGTCCAGGGCCGTAGCTAGAGATGACTTTGAGGTAGGGCAATGGAGGTTACGGGTAGGGCAGAAGTAAAAAATTTTACTCGATGTGATCTGATGAATCAATTTTCATCGTACCTAGGTTTGATTGCATTAGGTAGTTAATATCAAAATATTTATTTCTTTAGGTTTATTTTATTATTTTTAACAATATGAATCCGATCGTGTTCAAACTTGCAACTTGGCTGCACAGTTAGGTTCTGAAGGCTTTCGCAAAATTTCAGCGATATCGATATAATTTTCAATGATTTTTTCAAAATTTTCTAGTTGTACGATCCTCACGAAATTTTGCGAGAATTGTCACGTTGGTATTATACAACTAACTACCATGTTTGAATTTAATCGGTTTGGTATTTTTCGAGTTATTGATGAAATAACAACCAAATTTCAGATGGGTATAACTCCAAAATCGTTTGACTGACTATACCTATAGACGAACTCAAATGTCGCATTCAGATGCTATATTCTTTGAGTTATCGAGGAAATAATATTCCAGGTGGGTAATACTCCGAAACCGTTGGGCCGATTATGCCCATAAACGAACTTAACTCTCCCATTCGGATGCGTACCCTACCATGAAAATTGCAAGTCCCAATCAGTTATCGAGGCAACGGTCACCCATCCAGCTACTCAACTCACACAGGGCTGCTCGCATCTCCAACACTATAGACCCTATCGTGTTCAAACTTGTAACTTGGCAGTAGAGTTGAGTTCTGAAGGCTCTCGCAAAATTTCACCGTTGCCAAACGAATAGTTTCTGATATATAGAATTTTTTTTAACGATTTTTAAACATTTTCTAGTGAATCGATCCTCACGAAATTTCGCAAGGTTTCGCGTTGACTCCAAAACCGTTTGGCCGATTATGCCTATAAACAAACTCAAATGTCGCATCAAGATGCACAACCTAACCTGAAAATTTCAAGTCGCTGTCTCTTTTCGTTCTCAGGTTATTGTGACATAAAAAATATTTTTTAATAATTTTTTTTGAATTTTTTAGTGACACGATTCTCACAAAACTCCTCAGACGTGCTGAGATTAATATTCTACAACCATTCACCAAGTTTCAATTTGATCGGATTCATATTGGTTGAAAATAAAATTCTTACTCGGAAACCATTGGGCCGATTATGCCCATTAATGAACTTGTCCGCCGTACTGGGATGCGCCACCTATCCGGAAAATTTCAAGTCGCTATCTCATTTCTTTCTCAAGTTATCGTGGCAACAGACGACCGGACGGCCGGCTGGCCGGACGGAATCAAATTTGTCCTCGAATTGTTCTTCAGGTAGTCGAACCCAGTCGTTTGAGACCATTAACGACCAAAATTCGGAAATTACAGACATTTGGGCAAAATGATAATGTGATGTTCCCCAGAACATACGCGCAAAAATAATTCTGAAAATTATCGTTAAATGTCCGAAGACGGAGTCTGATATAGACTGTGAGATGTTACGAAATAGTTGTTTATTCTGAAATTCGATAATTTTCGAATAGTTATCAACAATTCTGAAGATTTTCCATCTTTGTGCAGAATAAATAATTAGTACATGAGGTGCTTCTGAAAATGCAGCGTGTTGTCTATATACAATGGCACGGTGCACTCTATTGATGTAGTTCGCAATCTCTAACAACCCGTGGTTAATTCGGAATTGCTTGGCGAGTAATAATTTTTTTCCTCACGTCACATTATGGAAAAACATTTTCCTTAGCATATTATTTAAATTACTACGATTTTTTGAGGTAGGGCATTGGAAATTTAAGGTAGGGCATTGCCCCATTTTGCCCCCCCCTAGCTACGGCCCCGAACAGGTCAAACTGGGGATTGGCCCGAATGAGGAAGTTTTTAACTTTACTAACAGTGGGTAGGTAGGTACTCCAAAATAACTTTACACACCACTGCAGAAATATGAAGAATTTTTGAGGATAAATTGAAGAAATTTGATAAAAAGAATCTGGCAACACTGCTATATAGGCCGTAGACTTACGATGAAAGTCGGGGTGACTCGATTACGCCGAAAACATCTGCACGTGTTAGTGGCGAAGAAAGAAATATCGAATTTATATGCCTAGAAACAGGATACGATCAATAGGAAACAATGCCAGGGTAAATGGGAAGAAATCATATTTTGGAGAGAACTCAATATTCTTAACTTCCAACAGTAAATTTCTTCCAGTGGACATTACCGAATAGATATATTTTCTCTAAGAAATATTGTGTACTATGCACAATGTACGAAGTATCCATAAAGTGATAATATATTTAAGGGAAGGATATAGTTCATTCTGCAGTAAGATATAATATGGTTCTAGGGAACTATATGATTCAGTGAGAAATATAGCACGTTTCATATAAACAAATCGTTTCTAAGAAATTATTGGGTCATTGGAAAAATATGCATTTTTTTCGAGCTACCGTCATATATTAATGACCAAGAACATTTACTAATCCATAAGAAATATGACCCGAAGAAATCGAAAATGTTACTCCAAACATATTGTTCTCTCTGTGCAGAAACCATTGGGCCGATTATTCCCATTAAGGAACTTGTCCATCGTATTAGGACGCGCCAACTACCGAGAAAATTTCAAGGCGCTCTTTCTGTTCTCAAGTTATAGTGGCAACAGCCAGCCGGCCGGACAGAATCATATTTGACCTCGAATTCTTCATAAGAGAGTCGAACCAAATTGTTTGAGACCATTTTCGGCAAAAAATTCGAAAATTACAGACATTTGGGCAAAATGATAACGCGATGTTGCGTAGAACATGCGCGGAAAAAAGAGCACTGTATTTTCAAATAGAGCGAAAAGCGTAAGTTTTGGCGATTGCTGACACATAGTTTTCAAGGAAAGTAGCACCTTGTGAATCTCGATTCAACAACTGCATTGACTGATTGAACTATAAAACTAGACATGACTGTTTTTTTCCGTGAAATTTTCGATTGGGTGACATCGACGATTTAATTTTCTATATACATACTACAAACATTTTCAGGGTGATGAGTACAAAAATATTGCTTTAATTCAGGAATTACAAAAAACTTATTCAATATTCCAAATAGCAGATATTTTCGAAGAATTGTTTGAACATTCCACTCTAGATAGCAGCAGGGTAACATGACATTATTGCTATATCATTTTTCAAAAGTTTTCGTTTTAATATTTGTGGGCTCTTCAGATAATTCTTATCATCTCGGAAGCTTGATGTATATATTTATTTTTGTCAAATATAATTCTTTTTAGATCCTGGATCATTTGAGAAATGCAAACAATTTTTTTCACTCAAAACACAAATTCAGAACGCAGTCTTGTTTGTAAAATTATTTTCATTCATAGTTATATTGATTTATAATTCATTCTTTATTAAGAAACTATGTAGTATTAATCAATATATGTACACTTTATCCATATTTTTGGATTTTTGTATATTTTTTCAAATTAGGGGCGCCAAAAGGCGTTTCTCCCCCCCCTCGGAAGAGCTCTTAGCTACGGCCCTGGTTCAATTAATCTATCGACCAAAGTGTTCGCGCGGTTTCTAGGGCCTTATCGTTAATTCTATAATCTAATTTTATCTATATGAAATGAGGAATGTAACAAACGTAAATGTATTTCACCAAATCAATGAGAATGCTAGGAAATCATTGAGGGTGATTAGAATAATAATAATAACAGTGAATGAAATTCCAGAGTTTAACAGATCTACACGTAAAGTGATGAACATGAACCGTAGCCTGCATCCCAACTGCTCGATACAAATAATATAATATAGGTTTTGAATACCAACACCATTAACAAACGTTAGAAATGGCAATATGAATATTGAGAAGCTAAGACCCGCTTCTGAAAATGGTGGCTCATCATGGAATTAGGAACCAAGGAGCTTTCCTATTTAGGGCAGTTCAGAGAGCTTTGGAGAATCTCATTATAAATGGCATATCCATCGACCATGAGCTAGTATAGGAACACCTATCTTGCTAACAGATCAAAGAAGAGTTGTCAGAGAGATGAGACTGACATAACTGAAGACATTACTCAAAGAACACATGAGTGACCACCTGCACTCCATATATTTTAGGAGTTTGGAAGATAAGGGCCTGTCGGAAGAAATATCCTTCGCCTTTTTGAAGTCAGCTGGGCTCAAGTCGGAAACCGAGGGATTAATTATGACTTTTCAAGATGGGGTGATGAATACAATATGGTATAAAAAGAACATTATGAGAGTGGACACCCCAACAACATGCAGAGCATGTCACAACCAGCACGGAACTGTTATCCACATCATGTCTGCTTGCAGAGTCCATGCTCCATCAGGATATGTGGAAAGACACAATGCGGCACTTCCACCTGAGATAGGTTTATGTAAGAGAAAAAGAACCAGTACTACCATATGTACTTCTATAGATTGTAGCAGTTGTTGAAAATGACAGAGCTCACATCTACTGGAACTATGTTATTCCAACAACTCTGCAGATCCACGCTATAAGGCCTGATATAGTCTTGCTGTACAAAAGGCTCAAGGAATTGTTTGTTGTCGAATTTTCCTCCCCCGTCGAAAATTATGTGGTGATGAAAGAAGAAAAGGGAAAAATACAAGCATTTAACCCATTAGTGCATAGAGTCCCTTTTAAGGGACGCCCACGTGTTCTCTGTTTACTTGGTTGCCAATGATACGCTCGGAGGACAGTAGTTCTCAATCGCTTCATGATCGTTGAGGTTATTGATCAGCAGTGATAAATCTCTGATAGTGCGAATATTTTAGTTTGAATTGATTATGGATGAAAACCTATATTCCACTAGACATGGCGGGTGAGTACTAACTTTGTTTTTCCGAGTATCAATGATATCTAGTTCACAATATTCAAATGTTAGTACTGTGACTAACAGAGGTAACAGTTGACATTTGCTTTATTCATTTAGAAGGCTCCATTTTGATTATAAATACGATTTAGTGAGGTGTCCCTTTTGGGGGATACCATGCACAGAATACCAATCGAGTGTTCTTAGTGAAATATAATATGTTTTCAGATTATTGCTTCATCAGCTCCTAGAAATAGTTGAGAACGATCTTTTTGGAGATGAGCCATTGGATATTTACATCGAGCCCCCAGAAGTAAGCGGAGGGGACATGGATGAAGACAGCGACAATTCGGATGACGAACATATAGGTGACATAAACCATCTCCTACGAGGTATTTTACGCCAAGGAGGCGAAATAAGACATGTAGTTGAGGATGATGAATATGATACAGATGACTTGATTCCCCTTGCACAACTATTTCCGCAACCTGGATCAAACAATAATGAAAAGAGAAAAGTTACTCGCGCAAAAACCAATAATTACACCTGGTTACAAGAAACTCGAAACTTTTCCATAAATACAATTTGTGAACCTCGTCTGCCATCCGCAGAAGCCCAGTTGGCAAAAAATCCAATAGATTTTTTCAACCTTTTTTTCGATGAAGAACTTTTGCGTAACATAGTTCACCAGACTAACATATATTCCCAACAAAAAAACATTGATCTTGGTTTCACCAATGAGATGAGTTGTATGTAGTACTTGGAGCATTGATACTTTCGGGTTATGCGAAATACCCGAATAAGAGAATGTTCTGGAACACTACATCTGATGTACCAATAATTTTGAAAAACAGCATGCGAGTGAATCGCTTCGAAACCATATTACACCACATTTCAATGACAATTCGCAAATTGATCATTCCGATAAACTGTACAATCTAACGCCTGTAATAGAAACCCTCAACGATAGATTTAGAAAACATGGCGGACTAGAGGAAAGTATTTCTATTGACGAGAGTATGATACCATACTACGGCAAACACTATGCCGAACAATATATAAAAGGGAAACCGATTCGTTTCGGATTAAAAAACTGGGCAATATGTACAAGCTTTGGATACATGTTGTCTTTTGATCTTTATACAGGCAAGTCACAAAATAATAATGAAACACGAGGTTTTGGCCTTGGAGGCGATATAGTGCTCAATTTACTGGAAAAAGCGCAAATTTTACCAAATAAAGGCTATAAAGTATATTTCGACAATCACTTTACTAGCCTGCAACTACTTGGACATTTGTCGGAAAATAAAATTTGTGCTACGGGAACTCTTCGCGAAAACCGAACAGGACGCTGTCCGCTTCCTGATAGGAAGTTTTGGAAATCGAAAGATAGGGGTACTTATAAATTTGTGGCCAAAGACGATACTCTTGTGGTTCAATGTAAAGACAATAAAGTCGTAACAGTGGCATCAAATTTTGAAAGAGACGAAATACCACAAAATGGTGAAGAACTGCCAAATCCAAGAAACGCATTCCACAACAAAAACTGATTGCAAATTACAACAAAGGAATGGGAGGCGTTGACAAGATGGATGGCCTCATAGCGCTTTACAGAAGCAGAATACGGCAAAGAAAATGGTATTGGCCAATTTTCGCGTATCTTCTGGATGCCACAATTTCCAACGCATGGTTACCGATGAAACGACTCAACACTGTTGATCCCAACTGTACATCCTTGTTGGTTTTTCGTCGTTATATTGCTGTTGGTTTTTTGAATACACATGGAAAGATGCCATCAAGAGGAAGGACAAGTTTACCTTCTATGCAACCTTCTCAATTTGACAATGTGGGACATATTATTAAATATAATGAATCCGACAGAAGATGTCAAGTGTGTAGGAAAAAGAGTAATATCATTTGTAAAAAATGTAATTGTGGACTGCATCCCAAGGTATGCTTTGAACAATTTCATACAAAAGTTTGATGTTTTTTATGTGAACATGTTTTGAACAGTTTTATATGTATTCTGTTAATAAATGTATAAAAACTAGTGACCGACCGAAAGTTCGGTTTCGGTTTCGGTTTCGGCCAGTTTCGGCCAAAAAATCTAGTTTCGGCCTTAGTTTCGGTTTCGGCCAAAATGGCCGAAACTTTCGGCCGGGCCGGAACTTGAATGTTCGTGAATTATCCTGGTCGTTCAGGAGTTATAAGTAGGTATACATAATAATTGTCGTACGAGTTATTGTGATCTATCTTTGTTATCACTGAGAATTCATGAGAATTCACTTTAATGATTATTAATTAGATTACATAGGGTGATTCCAAATAAGACGTGATAGTTGGAGTATGACTCATTAGCCGTTGTTTAATCCATATTTATTAATAACCGAAAATCAATGGTTTTGGAGTTCGGATGATTTTTAAAAGATTTCCGAACTTATAGTACATATTTCGTCAATTTTTTCTACGTTGATCAAATTTGGTGATAATTTTGGTTTATTTTCATCAGAAAAGAATATGATATGTACGAAAAAAGCAGAACTATGCTGTATAAGAGGTTGAAAAAGAATTAGTATGATTTGAAATGTGGTGTATGAATAAATGAAAAATCAATTTCTAATATCAATTTGTCTGCAACTTTCGAATTTCACAATTTTGTATGCCAAAATTATTTTAAAAACTTGCCAAATTCCTTCTTCATTCTCTAATAGATTTCGTTAGATTGCTTAACTAGTTTCGGTTCAAAAGATTTTTTTAAGCAACCTTTTGTTTGTCCGGCATTTAAAATAGTGAATGTGTATCAAAAGACAGCGTGAGTAAATTTTAGGCGGAAAATAACAACTGAAGACATCAGAAAGACGGCACGTGCTAGCATATGGAATGGTTGAACATAATTTATGAATACATTTTCTAATGTAATTTCGAGCTTAGTTGCAACAAAATAATATTGAATTCGTTATTTTCCTCTTTTTGCTTCTTATATCCCCTTTCAAATCATACTAATTCCTTTTCAACAGAACCAGCCCTCAAATATCTCGGAAACCGTTGATTTTTGGTCATCAATAAAAATGGCTCAAACCACAGCAAATGATCCATACTAACACCTCCTCTAAGGTTCACGTCTGATTTGGAATCACCCTGTATAATTCGACTGATTATTTTGAAAACTTGGTAATACCCCAATAATAAATAAAGATCTCAAAAAAAATGTCTTTTTATTTTATTTAACACTCCTTAACTATTTTTATGTATATGCGAATAAAATTGTAAAAAATACAGTAGATTTCAGTATGAAATATAAAGTTTCGGTTTCGGTTTCGGTTTCGGCCGAAACTTAGACCCTGGCCGAAAGTTCGGTTTCGGTTTCGGCTGAAATACCACTTTCGGTCGGACACTAAAAAACAGTGTTTGAATAAATCTTTTAGCAATTTACAGCGAGGAGGTATTTTATGCAAAGTGTCCCCTTAAAGGGACGGTAGATACTGAGTGATCTATAAAAGTTCGAAAAAAATGTTACATATAAAAGCAGATCCTTTTGATGCATTAAAGATGATCTGTAGTGAAAAAATTACCAAAATCAAAATTTTCCAACTTCATGCACTAATGGGTTAATGTTCGATCTGGGGATTCTGGTCGTGATAATCAAAGGATGTCTACGTGGAATGGGAGCGAACTAAGTAACAGAATTGCAGATTATTCCAGCCTGTAAGTTCCTGGCTGAGGTGGCTCACAGAATGCAGGAAGCAGTATTGCTCGGATCACTTCGAGTTATCAGGTCCCATCAACTTTGAAGGCCACTTGCAGCACATCTCTTTTGTTAAGGGATGTTGTAAGGGCAGGACGAAGAACTAATCCAAGGAAAGTGCAAGAGGTTTTTAAGTGAGTAACCAAACAAGAACTGGAGTCTCACACTACTGAGAGAATAGCGGACCCTCTCAGGGCGGGTCTATAAAAGGTATATAGGAAAAAAATATAATTATATAATCTTCACATTTTTTTATCCTAATTGCTCTCCTCCTATTGACCAGATCTAGCATCTGAAGAATATAATTCGTTTATCTGATCTGAAATGAATTCTCGCAAGTTGGGGACAATGAAGCGAAAATCGTCAGCATAGCTATCAACAAAAAATAATTCTGAAAATGTTCGCTTGGTGTCTAACGAAGGAGTCTAGTCTTCGAAACGTTTCGGAATATTTGTTTTATCGTTGATGCTGTTTCGTTATTGCAACATTGTTCGATAGATTGCTACTGACAAATATCTTGTTTTTCTAACGAAGAAGCAATTCACAAAATAATAATTTTTTTATTTCATAGATATTATTCAGAGTTTGGGAGGTAAATCCCAGAAGGAACCTGTTGAATCCTGATTGATTCATCAGGATGTTATGGTTCGAAGGATTAAATGTTGAGTCCTGATTATTTTATCAGGATATAATGTTATTTCGAAGGACCAGAATTATACACCCTGATTGTTTTATCAGGGGGATGAGTAGAGGGGTATACTTAACTATAAGCACCCAGCAGTAATCTCGTTGATTACGGCGTAAGTTGTTACTTGCAATCAGATAACAATTACGAGGATAGGAAGTGGTGGAAGATTCGAACGCACTTTAAAAACAACAACAAACTCTATATTTTTGTTACCGACAATGTGATAACAAGCACGAAGTAATTGTACAATGAAATATTGATACAATTTAAAATCTGCCTTCTATATGAAAGTGTATAGCAAGGAAGAAGTGACTACTAAGTTGCTACGAAGACAAGGCAATGGTATTGTTTCGCGACAGATCAAGAAGTAAGTAATGAATTTGTACAGTGTAATTGTATATAAACGACCAGATATAAGGAAAATAGGAGGTTCCCTCATCTGGTTAAAAAGGGGAAATATTAACAACGATTGTGGGTTTCGAGCTTAAAACCGCCCTTATATATGTTACAACAATACTCTCATTTGTCGATTACGAAAAAGGGTAGGAATGCATACTAAAGGCACCAATGAGTGAACTCCTAGCGGGTTTTAATCTTAGGAATTCGAAATCTCGAATTTCTCCCACTATCGGGACCAAACTTTGCTCGCTTTCTGCATATAATCTATCAACGGACGATGATAGATAAGTTTTCACAGACTAGGAGTTTTCAAATCGTCCAGACAGAAAAAATAACACACTGGGCAATGTGTCTAGAAACTGATATGTTTCTTAGCACTTCAGTTGTTAAATACATTTTATCATTGTTTTACAGGAAATAGGCAATACATAGTTCTACAAGGGTCGAAGCTTTACAAGATATTCTACTCGCAGTTATCTTTTCGTAAAACTATTATTTTTCAGGGTGAGACCGCACATGGTAAACTACACTTATTTAACCCAATAGACAAATATTGACGAGAGCTCCTTTGTTTAGAAAAACAAAGCTGCGTTTCTCAAAATGTGACGTCATGGAACGTAACAAAACCATTTAATAATATCCGATTAATCTGGTCAACAATGATTAGAAGTCTCGATAAGTGAAAATGAGGAAAAAGGAGAAGACTATCAAGCCAAATCTACTATAATACTCAGGAAATTGCGTTAATTTTTATAAAACTCTGACCATGTTTGAAGATATTAGATCTTTTGAGATCCATGTAATTAATTGATGCACTTTCTAGCATAACTTAGCCATTATAAGGGTATAATTTCGTTCAGATAAATAGTGGATACCATTATTTATTGATTTCATTCGGTATCACTATCCTTATGAAATACGAAAATATATAATATAGTCATATCTTTAATTCATTGAACTATCATAGGGTATATCATAGAGTATTTTATAGTTGAATAATTTATAGGTGTATAAATGAACAATATCAACACTACTGCAAGCCTTAAACTATAATATGCCTCATACTACTTCTCTACAATTATTGCGTACTTTTTCAATTCAGTTTTTCATTGCATAGATTCACAGGAAGCACTTTCGTTCATTTCATTTCGCGTATCACTAAGAATCCTCTGTTGTTCCTTCAGGGCAGCCAACCGTTGATGTGTTAATTCTACGTAACGTTTCCTCCACTTTATCCTTCTATTTTGAAACCACACTTTCACCTGAAACAAACATTATTGTAAAACTGATATCAGCAGAATTCACGAGAAGGGTGAGAATAATCTTCAAGATTCATCGCAATGGCAGGAACATGACCAAGGCCATCAATACCTACGCTTGTTCAGTTTTGACATACTCATTTGGTAGTATAAAGTGCATCGATACACATATTGAATATCTTCAACGCAAACATTAGGCAAGAAGTTACTTTGAATAATCTACATTAACTATAAATCAGCATTGTCAAAGATACAGGTGGAGAATGATGTAATACAGGGAATAGGCCAATAGATCTGAGCTCTTTAGAATAATATAATGTGGTGTTGATAATTGAACACCTCTGAACGTTGATACAGCAGTCGAAAACATTATGAACAAGTTTAAAAACCACTATGGCCAGGAGCTTTGGGGTGCTCTTCAAATTTATATAGCCAGATTGGTCACCACAAAGCTCCCAAGAATATAAATCCAACTGTACACAGTTGCCTATAACTATGACACATATTCTAACATCATCATAATACTACTTTCACTGGTTTCCCAGATTCATGAAACTAAATGAAATTATCATGAAGAAAGCGGATAAAGTATATTATCTCAAGTCATTATAAGAATATTCAATCATTTTGCAAAAATAGACTGCTCTACGTTATTTCTCCTGAATGTTATTAAATCGAGAAATTTCACTAGTTTTAAAACTCTGATCCTCTGCGGTACACCAGAATCCTAGATTCGTGAACAAGAAGTAGTGCCCGGAACAACCCCCATGCGCCATGCCAAAATTTGGCCAAACCATCTGGCAGTCTTTCTATTTTCTCTTGTCTCTGATTAGACCTTAACATAATTTGATGATACTTAGGATATTTATGAAATTATCAATGTAACAATAGGCGATGATGAAACTGTATATAATCTCAAGTGCCAGTGCGGAAATTCAGAGTTGAAAGTAGTGGAATAACTACTAGAAATTCTGAATTAGGCAGCAAGTCATTTGAATTCAGTGAGTAAATAAGTTGTCTCGAATAATTTCATAGAATTCAAGCATCAGACGAAACAGTTTTTGGTTGGTAAGTATACAATACAGATTGCAGTAAGTCTTTCTGTCTTGAACAGGTAAACAAAGTACAGGACTGTACTAGAACATTGTGAAATCTCTGAAAGCTTACAAAGTCGTCTAGATCTCAACTGCATATTTAGCTTTAGTAGTTAGCGAGTTGGACATCTACTGTTGGACTAAATTTTTCATTATAGGATTGGGTTAAAATAGATGCGGAGGATGGATATGCCTCGTACAGTTTGTCAGGATCTTATATCCGTACTGACAGGAGGGAAGAAAATTTGGACATGTATATTTGCACTTGCGCTAGTTTCCTACCGCTAAGTGCTATTCTAGGTTGAATTTTCCGCTGTAATTTCTAGGATGTCAACCAGAGTACGTCGGAAGGATAGAGAATGTTTCTTCAATACACCTCTAGAATATTCAAGCAGAAGAAGTTTTGTACGGAACTCTGAGATCTTCATAGTTTACGTCTTTATATACGCCCAATTGGAGGCCAACGAGAAAATGGGCATGCGACCGGACGTATCTAAAACCAGAACCTACACAGAGTGGCCCTACCAAGTCCTCTTTGTCAGCAGAGATGACTGGACCATCTCTGAGACCCCACTACTTGAGGGCCCCTGTTGGTTCACATATGGTTCCGCTACCACCCAAGGGGTGGGAGTAAGAGGTTGCAGAATTGGTAGGCCTGAATCCATCTGCCTGGGTAGTTTTGCGACCGTCTTTCAAGCATAAATGCTCACCGTTGATCACTGCGCGATGCTAATATTTGAAAAAGATTGGGCCCACAGATCAATAATGATCCTATTGGATAGCCAAGCTGCTTTGAAGGCCTAGACTTCATATAACTGCAGATATCTGCTTGTTCAGGATTGCCGGACCATACTTGCTGAACTTGGAGAGCGCTGCAGGCTGCAGCTTTTAGTGGTCCCAGGCCACTTGGGCAGAAAGGGTAATGAGATGGTGGACTCATTGACGGCACGGGGCACTTCTATGGGGCTCATTGAACCTGAACCAGCTTGTCGTATCTCTCTCAGGGCAGCGGGGAGGGAAAACAACAGATGGTTGGACCAAAAGGTCCAGGAAATCTGGACCGGTAAACCTGTACACAGACATGCTCGCTCAACAATTACTGGTCCATCAGCTGAAAGAGCCAGACAATGGCTCAAATTCTCAAGGGTAGACCTGAGAATCCTTTACAGCTGTATACACGAGTCCCTGTGGCCTCAGAAAACACCTTAGTATGCTGGGGTTGACTGACAACTCCAAGTGCAGACTATGCCTGGATGACGACGAGTCTATCTAACACATCAGTGTGATTGCCTCGCTGGGGACAGGATCAGATTTAAGGAAATAGCAGTCCACAAACTGAAACTGAGGGAACTGGACAAGTTCTCAACCACCAGACTCATATTACTTATCAAAATGCTTGAGCTTGTGGGTGAAGTATAGATTATAGGTGTGCCACAATAGACTGATTGGTCACAGTGGAGGGGCGGGTTTCGTCTGCCCAACACAATTCATATAATAATAATAATGATAATGTACGTAGCATTCAAATAGAAGGAGAGCAATTCCTGAAGCTCTTTACAAAAATGGAGCAGGTATTACCACCCGGGGTTATAAGTCCCCTCAAGCTTTTCTGTGTGATTGATTCAGTTTGAGGTGTGAAATTTTGGATAGAATATACAGGGTGAGTCTTTGACCACTGCATTAATTTAAACCAAAGATTCCTCTCATTAAATGAAACACTTTTTTCACTCAACATTTTTCCAAATTCAGCTCAGGTGAAAAGATACAGGCTGTTGAAATTTTGAAAAAAAATCAGTTTTTATTTTGTAGCTTTGACATCCTTTTTTCGAATAAAATGAATGTTGGCGTAAAGTTTCCTATAACTATGATACATATTTTCCAACTATTAGTTATTTTCTAATTCTACTGGTTTTCTAGTTATGGACTCGTGGATTCATAAAACTAAACGAAATTAGCATAAAGAAATCATATAAAGTTTTTTTTGAGTCATTTCAAGAATACTCCATCGTTTTAGAATATTATATTATTCTTCATCATTTCTCCTTAAACGCACCGTTTTCGAGATATTCTTCATTGAATGTTTTAAAATGGAAACCTCCAGAAATTTCACTACTTTTATGGATCCGTCCCTGAGCGTTGGCATCCCAAATCAAGCTGTAAACCACGTTACCATGCCTTATTCTCGTCCGCCAACAATGTCATAGATAATTTATATGCGGGAGTGTATTAGCACATTGTGAAATCTTTAAACGCTTGTAACTTTTTACCTGGGCCGAATCTGGAAAAATGGTAAATGAAAAAAGTGTTTCATTTGATGAGAGGAATCTTTGGTTTAAATTAATGCAGTGGTCAAAGACTCACCCTGTATATCGAGAAACAATCAATGCAGCGGCATAACATTCAATATTTTTACTGCACTATTCACGATCAGTTGTTCGCGAGCTGAAAATCATCAATGGTGGATTTATGAAAGAAAATAACATATGTAGAGAAGGAACGAAGGAAACAGTAATATTATGATGAAAATATAATCTCACCTGAGCTTCTGTGAGATGAAGCGCGTGTGCTAAATATAGTCTCTCTGGTCCTACCATATACTGTTGCCTTTCAAACTCCGCTTCAAGCCTTTCTAGCTGTTCAGGAGTAAATATGGTTCTTACGCGTTTACTTCTGTTTTTCTTTCTCGAAGTTGGCGGATTGTGTCTCTCTTTATTTTGGTTCTCTGTACACAGAAATATTTTGAAACATATGAAACAAATATATACGCACATTCATATACATATATTACGCAAAAGAGAGAGAAAAATGATATGGATTTGTCATATTTTATAAGATGATTTTTTCGTTTGTATCAGCAAAACTCAGACCCCAGGTATCATGATACCTCAGGTTTATATTTTATTCACGGCCTCCAGCTCCATTTAGCCGCACGTACTCGATGGTATCATATATGATACACTGCTAAATACGCGCCTAATTTTTTGATGCGATGTTGGTTGCATACGGCGGCAAGAAAAGTCAGTCGATTGTTTATGTTTACAAGTGCACGTGCTACGATCATGCCTCTACCACGAAATTAAAGTAAGTAATTGTTTTTGTGGTGTTTTTTGATTTATATTTGTTGAGCAAGTACTACAGAACATATGGAATATAATAGGTTCTGTTTTAAATATTACAAATATTTCGCAATGGGTAATTCCGTTAACGTATCATAGGTGATACCTTGGGTCTTACTGACTACAAATTTAATTTCAATGTAAAAATCAAATTCTATAGATTTTCACGAGAAATCAAATATTGTTTACTTTTCATTTCAAATATTATTTTTTTAGGGCCTTTGACCGCGTTGGAGCTTGAAGAGATAGCTCTCAACTTGGACTTCGATCAGTCGGACCTCGATGATCTCTCTTCGGACGATGATGAGGATGAGGTTGATCTAGGTTTGGAAAATGTGGTTACCGATCCTGATGATATGGAGATCGCAGACAACATGAGTGATTCATCGGATGAGGAGCCTCTTGCCCACTACCTACCAGGTTACCAGAAAAAATGGTCACGTACTCGTCAATTTGAACCAAGTCAATTCAATTTTCAAGAAGAAAATATAGACAGCGAGTTAGTACAACCAATTGCCTACCTAAAGAAATATATTTCGGATAAGTTTTTCGAAGACATTGCCCTATTCACAAACATGCGCGAAGTTGCTGATAAAGGTCGTTCCCTTGAAACATCCGAATATGAAATGCGAACATTTTTTGGAGCTTCCATGTTGATTGGAATTTATGGTCTACCAAGGATTAGGATGTATTGGGCGCGAAACACAAGAGTTCCTATTATTTCTGACAACATCTCTAGAAATCGGTATTTCAAACTCCGTTCGCGCCTAAAACTTGTGGAGGATCAGAAAATTTCCAAAGAAGAAAGGAACTTGGACAAGTTTTGGAAAATAAGGCCAATGTTAGACATGGTGCAGAAAGGATGCCGCAATAATAAAAGGACTCGATATGTATCAATAGATGAACAGATGATACCATTTCATGGGCAAGTTAAAATGCGTCAATTCGTTAGAGGAAAACCCAATCCCGTAGGATTGAAGAATTTCGTCATGACAACACCAAAAGGGGTCCCACTAGACTTTTATATTTACGAAGGAAAGGGATCGTCTGTGGACTCGTTCTTGGTGAAAATGCCCGAAAAACTTGATGTAGGTGGTAGAATGGTACTGAAACTCACAGAGACCCTGCCAATAGGAGTTTCAGTCTACACCGACCGATACTTTACCTCAATTCCCTTGATCGAGTTACTCTCCTCGAGACAAATAACCCTAGCTGGTACAATTATGACTTCTAGGATTCCGAAAAACGCAGCATTTTTAAATGATAATCAGTTGAAATAATCAGGTCGTGGTTCACATGATGGGTTAGTTAGAGAAGATGGAAAGATTATTTTAACGGAATGGTTCGATTCTAGGCCAGTGCATTTTGCTTCCTCTTCCTCTGGCATTGAACCCTTAGGTAGTTGTACTAGATGGTCTAAGATTGAAAATAAATACATTACAATCAAACAACCAGCAATTGTAGCCGATTACAATGCTAAAATGGGAGGTGTTGATTTACTAGACAGGGTGATTGGAAAATATGCAATGCGTGGGCGTACCAAAAAATGGACAATACGTGCAATCTACCACTTCTTCGATTTCGCGGTAGCTGCATCTTGGCTCGAATATCGTCAAAATGCCAGTACAGAAGGCTTGAGGAGAAAAGACACTTTGGACTATCTGGATTTCAAATTATCCGTTGCTCAATATTTGATTTGAACTAAAAAACCTTCTGAACAATGTGAAGGAAATTCGGAACAAAGTGAATGTGATGAAGAAGAGACACCGCCTCTGAAACAAAGGAAGGTACAACCTGTTCCGGATAGAAGAGTCAGGACCGTTGGTAACATCCACCTACCAGTATTTACGAAGCAAGAACAAAAAACAAGATCAAAATGTAGATTTCCTAAATGTGGCAAATTAACGTTTGCCAAATGTAACTCCTGCTATATTTATCTGTGTTGTACCGTTGATAGAAATTGTTTCTCGCTTTTTCACCAGTAAATTTTTTTTATAGATCTGTTGTTTTTGTATGCCTCTAGACCCAACGTATCATATATGATACCTTATTTTTTTTCAGAAAAAACAGAAATAAATTTTTTTTTCAACCATATGGTGTTATTTGGACCCAGTCTTCACTAAAAAAGTAGGTTTGCTGAATAAATATATCTTCCCCGGACCTTGGGTCTGAGGAGGATAAAACAAAATTATTAATGGAATATGTAACCCATTTACCAAATGAAATTACAAATTTATTCAATATATGAATCGAAAAAACAAAGTCTATCATTCAAATAGAACAAATTGAAAGCAGTTCTCATTCATGATTACCCTTCTTCTCACCTGCTAGTATCATCTCGTTTTTTAAACCAAGGATAGCAGCAATGGTGAATTTTTTATTGGTGTAAGTTTGTTTCTTCTTGAATGGATCATCCGTTAAACCCATTGCACTCGAATTATCATACCTCTGGTGGATGTCCTGTTGACGAAGACAAAGAAGTTCCGTGGTTGTGTTCATAACGTCTTCTGCACTACATTCCTGTGCAGCCTTAAGCCTGTTTGAAGTTCAGGTAATGATTTCATCAGAAAACAGGTATAATTGAAAACGAATTTCACATGCTTAAATGTCAGATTTCTTCAACCGATATAGGATGTAGAAGAAAAACAAAAAGAATTCTATTGTAAAATGTTGAAATCACACCAACTAATGAAGAAAAAAGGAAGAAATAGAATGGATTGATATTTACAGTAAATTAAATGATTTCTATGTTTATTGAGGTAAACTAATTTCTAGGATATTAATTGCCGTATAAGCAATGTTTAATTTCAACCAATTTTACTCTTCCGAACAAGGAAGGAACAAAAATCAGAAGAAATAATTGCAACGAAAGTATTCCGAAATGGTTCAAATTTCAATGTCAAAAACTTACATTTGGTTTTTTTCTCTTGATGATAACCAGTCCATGATAAAATCGATGTCTCCAAAAGGAAAATTGTGTACCTCCAGAGGCAATGCCACCAGAAAAATGAATCAACTAAAAACAACATGGAGCTTCTGACTTTTTTGAGCAGGAAACTGGTGGATTCACGAATATCTGAAATGAAATAAAATAGTTTTTGAATAGGGAAGATCTTCACCTAACATATAAAATGGAAATATTGAAATTGCAAAGCTTCGGTAACCAAAATGTGCGGAGAGAGAACGTGATTGATGACTGACAAAATATTATTATCGTAGAATTATGAGGATTATAGGATATTATAATTTTTGGGTGATAATATAATGCCCTTGGATAATCCATATGATGATTGAAATATATACTTTGGTAAGTTAATCAAAATGGGTTCAGAATATCTCCAGTAAACACAAAACTGGAATATTGGCTGAGCTTCAATTGATATAATATAATTTTCGGAGTAGGTTTGAGAAATGAATTCTCGGATAAGTTCGTTATTGGGTAGAATTGGTCTGTTGGTTTCTGATTAATATTTTTTGGCATTCTTGTTTTTTTTAAATGACACTTTTTTTAATTTTTTTTTCTTCTTCGATCGTGGGTAAAGCGGCACTATTTTGATCTGTTTTCTATGCGCAAATCTCAACATTCCAGAATAGTGGCCAGTTGCTAAGCAATAATTAGAAAATAACAGTGCGGTAATATTCTTACCGCATTGCTGTAGTGTGCGGTAATGTTACAAATTATTTACAATTATTACAATAAAATTAAACACTACTTTAGTCATAACAAAGTAATTTCCATGGTTACCACTTCTATATTTCAATATGAACATAGAGAAACCTACTTAAACTTACTTGATTACATCTTGAATGAAATATTTATTAATTGATTTTTTTAAATGTAAATCAACGTCAATTGTCAATATAATATAATCTGGATATAGTGAAATAATTGTTGAGAGGAAAAGTTCTTCATTGAAAAATAATGAACTAGAGATTTCCTTCTTGCTTATTTTGCATATTTATGTTATGTATTTATGCTATAAGGAGACTGTTTTAAATCTGATCTCCATGCCCTACGTACAATTCGAATTCCGTAATCTGTCAACTTTGGTAACGGTCACACCAACTGCCAAGATACAATACAAAAGTCACTAGGATGTTTAATCCGAATTCTACATTAAATTTCAACAGTATTTTACAAAACTTGACTGATATAGAGGAAACATCGTATAATACTCGTTGCAGAAGGCACTTCTAACACTCATGCGTCATTCGTCTTAGAATAGGAACCCATTCGGCAACTTGTTTTAGAAATATACTATTATGATGCATTTCCATCATAAAAATCCATTGATATCATTCCCAACTCTGAGAAATTAATACTTTCGGATATAACATCTCAAAGTTTGAAAAAGATCGCCAAAGCCCCTGTTCTCAGGGCTTTCCCACATTTTTCAATAAAAATTGTCTAATTACTATTAATGTCTTATAGGGAATGTTTAGCAGTTTTCAAGTTTTACGGTGAATATTTGAAAAAACATTGATTGAAATACATAGAACTTATTCAATTTGGAAATTTTTGTTGTTGGTTTCTTAGAATTACTACAGAACCTTACATGATGACAATATTTTTATGGCCATATCTGAATACTAGAATCTTGGAGCTACAATTTGCTCTTTTATTTGCTGTGTGATCCTTTAGCTCCGAGTTACAGCCTGTTGAAAATTATAATACATTTAAGGTATATCCGTACATCTATAACTTTCTTGGAGCACTGTATTTATTCCCAAAATTACCAAAATTCAGGCTTCTGGACGAAAATATTGCAGAACATAATAAGCTCCCAAAATGATTTCAGTGATGAAGAACCTTTATCCAAAGAGCACGCAAAAAGTCGTTGTGATAAAACTGTAGGTCACAGTGCACTAAATATCTTTAATCTCAAATTAAATCTAGAACCGTTTCTGAGTGACTCCATCAAAGTCAGCAATATACCATCAGTGGTTCATTACAGCACTCGGAAACTATTTAAAGTGCTCCCTCTCTCTGCACCTCATCGGCCAAATCCCAAATCCGACACTGATTAGGTCAGCTCCGCATCCCGCTTATTACATTCATGAACCAATAAATCCCAAAGCCGCACCCCGAAAAATTTTAATCAAATGAAATAATTTGACTGAGACACAAAGGACACAATCTCTAAAGAATATTTGGCATGCCCGCGACTGTCATTTCGAGTACGCGCACGCTGTATCGCTCGCCGTCCCGCTAAGGGAGGGTACGGGCGCCCGCGCGGCACGAGGGGGAGGTTGGCTAATTGCGCCTTTATTAAAAGTCGAGTGGGTCCCGTATTCAATAGCAGGCATACGTCGAATTCCTTCTTTACTTTCCTACAAATCTTATGTATCGGTTTGATACGTTTATTGCCTTTGTCATGACTGATGTTGTTTCATTAGGCGTCGGTAACAGGGGCCAGATATGGCTTTTTAAGCGCGGAAATTCATTTGATGTTTGTTTATGAGTTGTCGCTCGAGTGGCTCAGCGGTAGAAAATCAAGGAGATTTAGGAATGCGGGAAAAATCCGGGAAACAATTAAAACGCTTGTTCGAATATTTTGTTTGATGTTGGTCGAATATAAACCTAAATATGGTGAATTTGAATGTTTGTCAACTGTAATAAATTGAAAAATAAAATTGGTTCAAGCAGAGACGTTAAGACAGGATCTTTTTTGCGGGCATTTTTCATTGTCTACTCACCTCTATTGGACGCTCTTAATCGAATTTAACATCGATATAATACCGTTTTCTCAGTTTTTATAATATATGAATACATTTCATGCCATTTTATGACAGATTTCAGTAACGAGAGAATCGTCTATAAAAAAATAAGAAAAACTGTATGCCTCAAGTAACTCCAGGATATGATATTCACGAAATTCTGCGAAAATTAGTGTGTCGCCATTCTACTAGTAATCACCGAGTTTTAATTGGATCAGATTTGTATAAATTGAGTTATAGAGGAAATAACAACAAAATGCCAGATGAGTACCTAAACATCTATCTGGTCTGTATTTTTTGAGTATAACTCCAAAATCCTTGGGCTTAATATGCCCAACAACGAACTTAACTCCCCCATTGGGATGCGCTACATACCCTGAAAATTGCAAGTCCCTATCTCTATTCGTTCGAAAGTTATCGAGGCAACGGTCACCCATCCAGCTACTGAACTCACCCAAGGTGTTTTGGATCTCCAAAAATATAAATCCGATTGTGCTCAAACTTGGAACTTGGCAGTACATGTAGGTTTTCAAGGCTCTCGACAGCGATGTCGGACGAATAGGTTTTGGTATACCTATAGAATTTTTATCCATGATTTTTTTTAAATTTTCTAGTGATACGATCCTCACGAAATATTGCAGGATTCTCGCGTCGGCATTCTACAACTAATGGCCATATTTGAAATGGATCGGTTTAGTCATTTATTGTGGAAATAACAACCAAATTTCAGATGAGTATAACTGCAAAACCGTTTGGCTGATTATGTCTATTAACAAACTCAAATGTCGCATTCAGATGCGCAACCTACCCTGTGAATTGCAAGTCGCTATATCTTTCCGTTCTCAGGTTATCTTGACTTAAATATTATCTTTTAATAACTTTTTTTTCATTTGCTAGTGATACGATTCTTTTTATTCTACAACTACCCACCAAGTTTCAACTCGCTTGGATTTGTATCAGTTGAAATCAAAATTATTACTCGGAAACCATTAGGCCCATTAACGAAATTGTCCGTCGTATTGGGACGCGCCACCTACCCTGAAAATTTCAAGTCGCTATATCTCTTTCCTTTCTCAAGTTATTGCGGCAACGGCCGAACGGCCAGCCGGACCGAATCAAATTTGACCTCGAATTCTTCATCAGGGACTGGAACCCAATCGCTTAAGAGCATTTCTGGCAAAAAATTCGAAAATTACAGACATTTGGCCAAATGATAAGTTGATGTTCTCGAGAACATGCGCGCAAACAAAGGAAATGATCGGATCTATATTGTTGGAAATATTGGGAAAATATATCGCAGACCATCATGGGTTGTGTTCGAATAATTCGAATTCGAATTAACTCCACGGAGTAGAGTAGAGTTTTTGTAGGTTTGACAAGATTTACTCTGGAGTTTACAGTGACAGAAGGTGCCAATATCGGAACATAGATTATGTTGGTTAAAGAAAGAACCTATTATTATCCTTTTCGTCACATACATGTAACTCTAATCATAAATATATATTGTGAGCAGTATTAAAACTATTAAATTACCTCACAGAACAATCATAAAACAGTGGGGCAAAGATACGAGATTTTCCGTCCCATGAGTTATGCCAATTATGACAGGAGTAAAATGAACTCCGAGTCGAATACTCCGACTTTTCGAACGACAGTCATAGAGTAAAATTTACTCAACTCTTCCGTTTTCGGACACAATTTGGTAAATATTACCCTATGGAGATAATATTCGAACGCAACCCATGGAGGTACGATCAAGTATATCCTGATTCAAAATCTATATACATGAATTAGTTGGCGTTTTGAAAGCAGTCAGCTTTACGCCCAGACATTACTCATTTCGATTCCCGTAGCGAAAGTGGCCGTTTTTTTTTTATTTCGACTGAGGCGTAGACCAGACTGTCGTAAAAAACAGAATTGTCAAAAATATAATCTCCCTGATGCGTGACTAGTCCGATTTGGAGAAGTTGTGTGTAGTGTTTGTACGGGCCAAAGCAGACTGATATCACTTTTGCGCGTATGTTCTGGGGAACATCGCGTTATCATTTTGCCCAAATGTCGGTAACATTCGAATTTTTTGACGAAAATGGTCTCAAACGATTTAGTTCGACTCCCCAATGAAGAATTCGAGGTCAAATTTGATTCTGTCCGGCCGGCCGTCTGGCCGTCCGGCCGTTGCCACGATAACTTAAGAACGAAGAGAGCTAGCAACTTGAAATTTTCAGGGTGGGTGGCGCATCCCAATATGACGGACAAGTTCGTTAATGTGCATAATCGGCCCAGTGGTTTCCTAGTAAGAATTTTGTTTTCAACCAATATAAATCCGATCGAATTGAAACTTGGTGAGTAGTTGTAGAATATGAACCTTAGCACGTTCGTGAAATTTTGTGCGAATCGTATGGCTAGAAAATTATCAAGAAATTGTTAAAAATTATTTTTGTTGCCACAATAACTTGAGAATGGAAAGAGATAGCGGCGTGCAGTTTTCAGGTTAGGATGTGCATGAGAACGCGATATTTCAGTTTGTTTATGAGCATTAACGGCCAAACGGTTTTAGAGTTATAGCCATCTGAAATTTGGTTGTATTTTGTTCCTCATTAACTCAAAAAATTCTAAACCGATTGAATTCAAACATGGTTATTAGTTGTAGAATGCCAACGCAAAAATTCTTGCGAAATTTGGTGAGGATAGCATTTGTAGAAAATTTTTAAGAAATCATTGAAAATTGAAAAAAAAAATTCTATATATCAGTAACTATTCATTTGAAATTGCTGGAATTTTGCAAGAGCCTTCATAACCTAACTCTACTGCCAATTTTCAAGTTTTAACCCGATCGGTTGAATATTGTTGGAGATTCGAGCAGCCTTGGGCGAGTTCAGTAGATGGGTGACCGTTGCCTCGATAACTTTCGAACGAAAGGAGATAGGAACTTGCAATTTTCAGGGTAGGTTGCGTATCCGAAAGGGAGAGTTGAGTTCGTTTTTGGGCATAATCGTTTAAACGGTTTCCGAGTTATAACCACCTGGAATATTATTTCCTTGATAACTCAAAAAATAAATATTCGATCGAATTGAAGCTTGGTAACTAGTAGTAGAAAATCAACATAAAGACGTGTATAAAATTTTGTAAGAAGCGTACCTACCCCTAGAAATTTTGAAAAAAATGACGAAAAAAAAAATTTTAAGAACCGTACCCCTAGAAAATTTCAAAAAAATCACAATAAAAATTGGTTCAAGCACTGACGTGAAGTCAGAAGCTTTTGCGCGTATGTCCTATTGTCCATTCTCCTGTATTGGACACTTAATTCGAATTTACCATGGTAAATTCGAATTAAGAGTGTCCAATACAGGAAAATGGACAACATAATTTACCATGGTAAATTCGATTAAGGGTGTCCAATACAGAAGAATGGACAATAGAACATACGCGCAAAGCTTCTGACTTCACGTCAGTGCTTGAACCAAGTTTTAATGATTGCATATCAGTAGATATGATTTTAAATGGTAGTTAATGATATCTTAATTGCTCATATTAAATTAATCGAAAATATACAAGGTTTTTATAAGAGATTATAACATCGCGGTTGGCTTTGAATAATTCTTTATCTCTCTTCGCTAAGGATCCTGACTTCCTAACTATTTTACAGGCCTTCGGAATTGTCAGCCCTTAACATTTGTTATCTATGTACCAAGGACGAAAAACTGTCTATTATAGTCGAGTCTGCAAATTGCAAGCAGGCGAGACAATAGACCGTTTTTCGCCGAGATTACTTACAATTTATTTGTTAACCTCCACATTTTTTTTATGAATTTCGGAACTCTAAATAATTTCACAATAGCAAATGACACATACGCTTATGTTGGCATTGAACCATATCCATAGTGACCACAGCACTGACAGTTATTCTTACAGACACTTATGTTTGTATTGAACCGTATCATACCGTATTCATAGAGAACACAGCGGACACAAATAAGTACGTAAAATGTCACTTTTCATAGGGGTCGATGAAAAAATAAATTATGTGGGTGGAATCGCGAATGTGAACAGTACATAAATGAAGCGGCAAAATAAGAATATTTTGAAGCCAACGGTGATGCTACAATCATTTATAAAGATCCTGTATATTATCCTACGGTTTCTGTTCCTTAATTACGCAATATATTTGAAAACCTTCATTAGGCAAGACTAATTTCAAGTAACAAATACATTTGAAAAAAATTCTTAAAAAGCAATGACGTGAAGTCAGAAGTTTTTGCGCTCAAATTCTTCTATATATTTACTCATCACACAACCTCAAGAAATACTGCATGAACCTTCAAGGCGTCTTTTTTCAATCGATTACTGTATATAAATTCGGTCTGATCTCTATCTTTGAAAATATTGGGAGAATAAAATTCGGTGCGGAATTTTAGCGAAATCTTGCAAATGGTTTCTGAAATATAAAATTTTTTAAGAAGAATTCAGATTTTTTCCTAAAAAGTATTTAAAATTTTTGTTTAGTGATACAGTCTTCACGAAATACTGCGAAAATTGGCACGTCAGTAATCTACCTACATCAGAATTTTTTGAGTTATTGAAGAAATAACAACAACATTTCAGATGGGTTTAACTCCGAAACCATTTGGTTGCTATCTCTTTCTGGTCGGAAGTTATCGTGGTAATGGACGGCCGGTTGGACAGAATTGAATTTGAATTCTTCATCAGCGCGAGTCGAATCTAATCCATTGAGTCCGTTCATGGCAAAAATTCGAAAATAACTCCCATCTGGGGAAAATTATAGCAGGCTGTTCCTTAGTAGACTAGAGATAGTGCAAAAATTAGTAAAATGTTGCACGATCATATAGAAAATCAAGCTCCAAGCCCTTCTTGTGCATTGGTCATCAACTGAATTCAAATATCAAAATAAATAAAATACTGACCTTTTTCAGCTGAGATTCGAACCCAGATCTCCCGCGCGGCAAGTGAACGAACTCACTCTGATGGCTGTCGCAGTATTCAGAGTCAACTGAGATTTACATCATTTGAGATTTCATCTTCACAATATTTGCTAAAATACAAGGCCGAGCTGAAATCCGGTACTCGAAAGTAGAATGGTGGTTTAAAGATTTGGGCCGAATTTCAGCGGAATCTGTCTGATTGTTTCCGAAATATAAATTTTTTTAAGAAAAAAAAATTTTCATTTAGTGATACAATCCGAAATTCAGCAGATGTTTACACCTTGACATTCTACAGCTAAGTACCAAGGTTAAATTCGATCGGATCGGAGTTATTGAGGAAACAATACTTCAGCTGTGTATAACTCCGAAACCGTATATCCGATAATGTCCGTTAACCAAATTAGCCGTCGTATTTGGAAGTGAAACCTTTCTTGAAAACTGCAAGTCGCTATCCTTTTTCGCTCGAAAGTTGTCGTGGCAACGGACAGTCGGCCGGACAGAATATAATTTTACCTTGTTGGAGACCATTTGCGACAAAAAATTCGAAAATCACGGACATTTGGGCAAAATAATAGCACCGTGTTTCCAAGAACATTCGAGCTTTTTCTTGATTTTTGTCAAGAAAATGCAATTCCATTGAAGTATGCATTTAAAGCTCATTTGATCAATAATCCAAACGTTCCATTCAAGAATTTCGAATAAGCTCTAGTCCATCACTGGTCTGATAATGACTACAGCAAATTCGACATGCCTAACAACCGATTAAAGAGGGTAGCACATTCAAAAGGGGGATGCTTCAATAAACGTCTAGTTGTAACGGTTATATATGACACCCATAAGTGGGTAATTTTTACGAGCGCTGTTATTGTGTCTTTATGATTTATCGGTTTTGCTGCGAAATATTTCATAAATGTGCGGTGAGATGATGCATCTCTGTGTTTGATTGGGCCCCCTAGCCCCGATGTATGGAACGTATTATGAAATTAAAAATATTGGTACCATCGTTGCATTTTTGGAATATGAATTTTTTCAAAGCGGAGATTTACAAGGTATTACGATGCTGTCCGCTTTATGAATGAATATTATGTCTTTGTTTCATGGTTTTGATTAAATATAACTTGAAAATATAACTACGGTTTATTATGAGCTTGAACAAGCCTTATAAATAAATTTTGTAGTCCTTTTTTTGGGAATTTGGATAAAGAATTTCAGGTTGTATCTAAATTGATGCAATAGCATTTAGGAGGTCATACTTGGACGAAAAGGCGGGTATTTCATATAATTTTTTGGTCTGGGACCCTTCCCCACCTAGTTACAGCCCTTAAAAATTGGAGGAAAAATTTTGTTTTATTGAAAATCTTCTATATGGTACATTTTAGTGGAATGAGATTTGGTAGTCAGCTGATGTTAATAAAATTGGTTCAAGCACTGACGTGAAGTCAGAAGCTTAGGAGGGTAAATTCGATTAAGACTGTCCAATAAAGAAGAATGGACAATAGAACATACGCGCAAAAGCTTCTGACTTCACGTCACTGCTTGAACCAATTTTTTTTTGTGATTTATTTGAAATTTTCTAGGGGTACGGTTCTTAAAATTTTTGTTTACGTCATTTTTTCAAATTTTCTAGGGGTACGGTTCTTACAAAATTTTAAACACGTCTTTATGTTGATTTTCTACTATTAGTTACCAAGCTTCAATTCGATCGAATATTTATTTTTTGAGTTATCAAGGAAATAATATTCCAGGTGGGTATAACTCGGAAACCGTTAGCCCGATTATGCCCAAAAACGAACTCAACTCTCCCTTTCGGATACGCAACCTACCCTGAAAATTGCAAGTCCCTATCTCCTTTCGTTCGAAAGTTATCGAGGCAACGGTCACCCATCTACTGAACTCACACAAGAATGCTCGAATCTCCAACAATATTTAACCGATCGTGTTAAAACTTGAAACTTGGCAGTAGAGTTAGGTTATGAAGGCTCTTGCAAAATTTCAGCAATTCCAAACGAATAGTTACTGATATATAGAATTTTTTTTTCAATTTTCAATGATTTTTTAAAAATTTTCTACAAATACTATCCTCTCGAAATTTTGCAAGAACTTGGCGTTGGCATTCAACAACTAATAACCATGCATGAATTCAATCGGTTTAGTATTTTTCGAGTTAATGAGGAACAAAAAACAACCAAATTTCAGATGGCTATAACTCTAAAACCGTTTGGCCGATTATGCTCATACGCAAACTAAAATGTCGCGTTCTAATGCACCTAACCTAACCTGGAAACCTCAAGCCGCTATCTCTTTCCGCTCTCAAGTTATCGTGACAACAAAAATATTTTTTAATAATTTTCTAGCCATACGATTCGCACAAAATTTCACAAACGTGCTTAGGTTCATATTCTACAACTACTCACCAAGTTTCAAATCGATCGGATTTATATTGGTTGCAAACAAAATTATTACTCGGAAACCACTGGGCGGATTATGCCCATTAACATACTTGTCCGTCGTATTGGGATGCGCCACCCACCCTGAAAATTTCAAGTGGCTAGCTCTTTTCGTTCTCAAGTTATCGTGGCAACGGCCGGATGGCCGGCCGGACAGAATCAAATTTGACCTCGAATTCTTCGTTGGGGAGTCGAATCAAATCGTTTTTGACCACTTTCGTCAAAAAATTCGAAAGTTACAGACATTTGGGCAAAATGATAACGCGATGTTCCCCAGAACATACGCGCAAAAATGACACTCTTTGGCAGTTTTTCCAATTCCGAAATTTCATCATAAAGAGATAGAAAAATCAGCCCATACTGCACCTTGCATTAAAATTGTTTGATGATATTTTTGTTAAATAAAAATTGGTTCAAGCACTGACGTGAAGTCAGAAGCTTTTGCGCGTATGTTCTATTGTCCATACTTCTGTATTGGACACCCTTAATCGAATTTACCATGGTAAATTATGTTGTCCATTCTCCTGTATTGGACACTCTCAATTCGAATTTACCATGGTAAATTCGAATTAAGTGTCCAATACAGGAGAATGGACAACATAATTTACCATGGTAAATTCGATTAAGGGTGTCCAATACAGAAGTATGGACAATAGAACATACGCGCAAAAGCTTCTGACTTCACGTCAGTGCTTGAACCAATTTTTTTTTCGTGACTTTTTAAAAATTTTCTAGGGGTACGGTTCTTGAAATTTTTTTTTTCGTCATTTTTTTCAAATTTTCTAGGGATACGATTCTTACAAAATTTTAAACACGTCTTTATGTTGATTTTCTACTACTAGTTAACAAGCACCAATTCGATCGAATATTTATTTTTTGAGTTATCAAGGAAATAATATTCCAGGTGAGTATAACTCGGAAACCGTTAGACCGATTATGCCCAAAAACGAACTCAACACTCTCTTTCGGATGCGCAACCTACCCTGAAAATTGCAAGTCCCTATCTCCTTTCGTTCGAAAGTTATCGAGGCAACGGTCACCCATCTACTGAACTCGCACAAGAATGCTCGAATCTCCAACAATATTTAACCGATCGTATTAAAACTTGAAACTTGGCAGTAGAGTTAGGTTATAAAGGCTCTTGCAAAATTTCAGCAATTTCAAACGAATAGTTACTGATATATAGAATTTTTTTTTTTTATTTTCAATGATTTATTAAAAATTTTCTACAAATGCTATCCTCACCAAATTTTGCAAACATTTCCGCGTTGGCATTCTACAACTAATAACCATGTTTAAATTCAATCGGTTCAGTACTTTTTGAGTTAATGAGGAACAAAAACCACGAAATTTCAGAAAATTTCAGATGGCTATAACTCTGAAACCGTTTGGCCGATTATGCTCATAAACAAACTGAAATGTCGGGTTCTGGTGTTCATCCTAACCTGAAAATTTCAAGCCGCTATCTCATTCCGTTCTCAAGTTATCGTGACAACAAAAATATTTTTTAATAATTTTTTAAAAATTTTCTAGCCATACGATTCGCACAAAATTCCACAAACGTGCTTAAGATCATATTCTACAACTACCCACCAAGTTTCAATTCGATCGGATTTATATTGGCTGAAAACAAAATTATTACTCGGAAACCACTGGGCCGATTATGCCCATTAACGAACTTGTCCGTCGTATTGAGATGCGCCACCTACCCTGAAAATTTCAAGTTGCTAGCTCTTCTCGTTCTCAAGTTATCGTGGCAACGGCCGGACGGCCGGACGGCCGGACGGACAGAATCAAATTTGACCTCGAATTCTTCATTGGGGAGTCGAACTTAATCGTTTGAGACCATTTTCGTCAAAAAATTCGAAAGTTACAGACATTTGGGCAAAACTATAACGCGATGTTCCCCAGAACATACGCGCAAAAAAGTGGAAAAGCCCTTTGGCAGGAGCTTTGGCGCTCTTGTCCAATCTTTTACAAATCATATCTCCGAAAGTATTGTTTCTCAGAGTTGGGAATGATATCAATGGATCATTATGAACTACATCATGAAAGAAATTAAAATTTTGGCTACAAGTGTTTCAAAACTATCAGAAGTCATTCTGAAAAACTGACGAAATGAAATAGCCAGTTTTATTTCTGAAATAAATCTAATGTAATCAGTCCAGAGAGAACTCAAACCAGAATACGTATGTAGGAAATCCTAAATAGTGTTACTGAGGAATAACTACCTGTTTATTAGTTGGAAATCCCGTTCTAAATCTTCCTTGCATCATTCATTTTCTTCGACCCGCTAACCAAAACTGCCTATGAACTTCGCGAATCCAAATTTGAAATTTTTTACATGCTTACATCAACCAAACTCTCCAGAAATACACTTTCAGTTTCGTCTGGCATTATAGACGTTCATCTTTCAATCAGAAGCAAACGCCAGCTACCGCAAACAGATAGAACAGGCATATAATAATTCGCATTCTGTGAGAACATAATATAGAAGTACGATGTATTATTGAAATTTTGAAAAATCATATCTCCGAAAGTATTAGCTCGTTATAGTTGAGAATAATAGCAGTGGATTCTTATGATGAAACTGCATCTGAAAAAAAAATTAATTCGAAATTTATGACGTAAAAAAATATTTTTTTTTGTTACTCCTAAAACATCTGGCTGATTTTTCCTAATAGCGAACTTAACTGGGATATTTATGTCCTAAAACTACTCTGAAAATTTCAATTGTGTAACTCATTCCGTTCGAGAGTAATAGTGTTAACGGCCGGACGGATGGCCGTACAGGATCGATTTCGACCACAGATTCTTGATAAGTGAGCCGAACCAAATCGTCTAAAACCATTTGCAGCCAAAAATTTGAAAATTACAGAGACTCGGGTAAATGGGCTGAGATTATTGATAGGAGAAATCCAGCAATTGGTTTCGGAGTTAGAGTCATCTGTAGGGTTTCACACGAGACGAGAGTAGGCGAGAGTATAAAAAATCTCGTCTCGCTCTCGCCAATTCCCAAAAAATTAAGTCTCGTTCTCAGTTGTCTCTTCTCGTCTCGCTTAATTCTGAATAACGATAATAAATATTATAATATATAAACGAAATGGTATACAATTATGAATAATTTTGTAGAGCTATATTTATTACGCTCTTATACAAAAATATTTGTACATGTTCATATTATTTTCAATTTTAAACACTGATAATTTCAACTTTTAAATTACTTGATGACCAAGAATTCAAACATAATCACGCTTGCATCACATCATTTTTAAATGATGTACGTGTTTTTGCCATGATCATACCTGCTGTGGAAAATAATCTTTCAACAGGTACGGATGTAGCCATTAATAAATCACCGGCCATCTTGGAAAGTGTAGGAAGAACTTTTTCATCACTCTCCACCACTGTAAAATATTTTGATTCCTATTTGCTTTTTCTAACAGCAAATATTCTTCGAACTCAACTTTCCAATATTTCGAAAGTTTTGTTGATGTTTTAAATAGGCTTTCGATGTCGATACAGTTTTTAATAGAATTGAACAATTTGGTATAGTTTTCAAAGAATACCTTCCCAGTGGGTAGATCATTGAGGGTGTTCTTGGCGTATTCCTCATAACACTTCTCGAGACATTGAATAGCTTCATTTCTTTACCAGTTTTATTATACGTAGTTCCACAGATGTATACAATAATTGTTCACATCTTCACTACAAGGAGCACAAGAGAATACATTTTTTCAGATGTTCGAATAGAGACGAAATTTTCAATGCATTGGGATTTAGGGTCAATAAAAGTTGTCCGTAAATACAAACAAAACAGAACAAAATATATTGGTAATTATAGTGGAAACTCTTCATATTCAATTGTTTTTTGTGGGTGTTGAAAAAAGTCGAGTCGTATATGAAACTTCATACAAAAAATTTAACGATATCTAAAACGAGACTCTCGTGTTGCGCTGTAGGTGGTCTCGGTATCGCCTATAATATTTTTGAATACGTCTCGTCTCATCTCGTCTTGCTTTTACGAGACGAGAAAGATCTCGCTCTCACGATACTGATCTGATCGAATTAAAAATCAGTCGTAAATTGAAAAATACAGACTCGAAGTTCCTAAGAATTAAATTGCCTTTCGAAAGAAATGGTTGCCATGCTCTAGGCAGAGAAAGAATAAGTTTTCTGAGACAAAATAAGGTAAGACTAACCTAATTTTTTATTTGGATAAAATTCGAATTACAGAACTCTCATACAACTATGATTAAAAAAATAATTGTGAATATTTTCGTTTAGTATTTGACGCAGGAAACGTTACGAAATTAATTTTTCTTTCTTAATCGAATTTACCATGGTAAATTCGATTAAGAGTGTCCAAAACAGGGAACGGTCAATAGAATTCACCATAGTAAATTCGATTTAGTGTGTCCAATACAATGGACAATAAAACATACACGCCTGACTTCACGTCAGTGCTTGAACCAATTTTATATAAAAAATCGATTTTTTATTCAGAATGAATACATACTTCAATTTTTCCGTATTACTTATATGACAATAGAAGATATCGAAAAGTCAATTTTTGCGCGTATGTTCTGGGGAACATGATTCTGTCCGGCCGTTGCCACGATAACTTGAGAATGGAAAGAGCTAGCGACTCGAAATCTTCAAGGCAGGTGGCGCATCTCCATGCGACGCACGAATTCGTTAATGGGCATAATCGGCCTAATGGTTTCCGAGTAATAATTTTGTTTTCAACCAATATGAATCTGATCGGATTGAAACTTCGTGAATAGTTGTAGAAAATGAACCTAAGCACGTTTATGAAATTTTGTGAGAATCGTATCACTAGAAAATTTGAAAAAAATTATTAAAAAATATTTTTTATGCCACGATAACCTGAGAACGGAAGGAGATAGCAACTTGAAATTTTCAGGTTAGGTTGTGCATCTCAATGCGACATTTGGGTTTGTTCATAAGCATAATCAGCCAGACGGTTTTGGAGTTATACCCATCTGAAATTTGTTTGTTATTTCCTCAATAACTCGAAAAATACAGAACTGATCCAAGTCAAACATGGTTGACAGTTTCAGAATAACAACGCAGAAATTCTTGCGAAATGTCGCGAGCATCGTATCACCAGAAATTTTTTAAAAAATCGTTGAATAGAACCTATATATCAGAAACTCTTCATCCGACAGGGCTGAAATTTTGCGAGAGCCTTCAGAACCTTTCTCCACTATCAAGTTCCAAGTTTGAACACGATCGGATCTATATTGTTGGAGATCTGAGCAGCCTTGTGTGGGTTCAGTATAGCTGGATGTGTGACCGTTGCCTCGATAACTCCCGAACGAAAAGAGATAGGCACTTGAAATTTTCAGGGTAGGTTGCGCATCTAAATGGGAGAGTTAAGTTCGCTGTTGGCCATAATCGGACAATAGAATTCACCAAGGTAAATTCGATTAAGAGTGTCCGATACAAAAGAATGGACAATAGAACATACGCGCAAAAGCTCCTGACATAACGCCAGTGCTTAAACCATTTTTTTTTAATCGTTTTTTTGTATTTTAATTAATGCATTCGTCCGATTTTACAAAGATCGTAAGTAAAATACCGACTGAAACCCCAGAAGTTTAGAGTCGAAAGAGTATGAAGTATGGTAATAAGAAGAAATAAAAGCACTTATCTAGCTCATTCTGATAATATGTAGGTAGCATCTTGTATTCAAAAGTTATTATCGTATTGTTTTCAAACCAGTAATCGTGAACGGTGGAGGCAACGTACGAATGAATCGTCAGATAGTGCATTAGGGCAGAAACAAATACTTCTTTCGGAAAAAAATTCGGTACAATTTCCTGATAATATCATTTCCCGTTTAAGAACTTCGGGTCGGAGTCAATAAACGGGCATTTCCGAATTAACATGAACCTGTATCAGTCTCATCTCCAGAGTGCAACGTACTCTAAACCGCATATAATTATATACCAAAAGGATATTACAAAATCGAAAATACGAAAAAAAATTCGGCAAAAACCCATGACCATAATTCATCTTGTCTGCAAACCCAAATCGATCAGTTCGATAGCGTAACATTAACCATATACCAGGATGGGCCAGAATGAGTACTATTTAAAACGATTTTGATTCAAGTGTACCACAGAACAACTTCATAATTATAAGTCAATTTAAAAATCGTATATAGATTTAGCTTCGATTCCACGTTGAATTCAATTTTTTCTCAAACAATAATGTTTGTGAGGTATGATCGTAAGCAATATGAATATAAAAATGTCACTTAAAATTTGTCGATGTTAGTGACAGCCATTTGGATAATATCGCGTTAATGATTTCACAGTTATGGAAGAAATTGAGAACAAATCAGCGACAAAATATTTGAATAAATAATGAAATAAGTTCCAAACACAGCAATATCTATTGGGGTTTTATAGATTCGTTATCGGACCTAAAATAGTGAGAACAGTTCAAGCATAATGTTTACTTCTTGTGGTAAATCTCCCCATATACAGAATATGGTAGTGCAAAAATACATACTGAAACATATTATTATGATGATAAGCATAATTACGGCGAATCTGAAATATAAATCTGAAAGAAATATATTCGCAACTCTTTCTACAGCAAGTATTATAGAATTTTTCACTCTTCTTACTTAAGTAGCCATACATTTATTCTAAATGAAATCAGCTCCATCCCTCTTTTATTTATTTCAATTTGAACCCAACCATTTTTTGCTGTACTACGATAGAAAATTAGTATATTACGTAACAAAAGTTGTAAGTAGCCCATTAAGCATGCACGAAGTGAAAAAGTAAGTTTCACGAGTGCGTAATAGGCTTACAACTGTTTTATCGTACTAGGTATAGTTTTCGTACGCCCAATCATAATATCTTCACTTTCACTAGTAACAGACATTCGTTTGAGTAAATGTTTGGATACTTGTTGTAAACATTGACAACATAAATACATGACGTTTATTTCCATAGTATACTAAGAAAAAAAAGCACTGACGTGAAGTCAGTACTCTTTGGCGCGCGTGTTCACGGTGGCTAATTTGAATTGAAAGATGAGTACTACCTTTTGGGTAGATCTTCGGCTCGCTCTATCCACTGAGCTTGAAGTACTCATCATTCAATTCAAATTAGCCACCGTGAACACGCGCACCAAAGAGTACTGACTTCACGTCAGTGCTTTTTTTTTCAAGTTCCTTTAACAAATATAGCTATCGATACAGTTTGGCTGTTAGCTTTACCGTAAATCGAAAAAAATTGCGGTTATGGGACCTCCGTTAGGAACGCAATGGCCTCTTGTCCAAATCCGAACGTATTTTAATATAGATCTACCGAATAAAGTTATTTTTAAATTCGCCTCAGGGCCACCATACAGACATTTCAACTCGGCAACAACGCTATTTCCCCCAAACTGACTTGTGCCCGCGCACTGAATTGACATGAATATTCTTCTAAAACCTCACAATATTGGCTCATGACACCCAACATAACCAACACAACCCCACAGTCACTTCTCGTTTGCGCATGCGCAATATACTTGTGGCTGCAAGTCCTCCCAAAATTACACACCTCACAAAAAACTCCGATTCTCCAACACTAAAGGTTCAGGAGATATCTGCCTCCCCAAAACCCCAATTCTCTTTGACGAAAACACCAGCAGTTAAATCACTGATGGTCTGCTCATGCGCATTACAAAAAATGCCCGTAAGAGGTAGCATCGATTTCAAAATTGGCCCCAGGGCCACGGTATAGACACTTTAACTCGAAAACAACGCTACATCCGCCAAACTGACTTATCCGTACACTAACTGTACTAATGCACTAAATATCCTTTTAAAACCTCACAATATTGGCTCAGCACTCCCGACATAACCCGTACAACCCAAAAACAGTCACTTCTATTCTGCGCATGCGCAATCTACTTGCGGCTGAAAGTCCTCCCAAAATCACATACCTTACGAAAAACTCCGATTCTCCAACACTAGTGGTTCAGGAGATATCGTGTCTTGAATCCACGCATGCGAAGATCCTCACCAGGGGATTCTATACAGGAATAGCATCCGCCACCCCAAAACCCCAATCCTCTCTGACAAAAACACCAGCAGTTAAATAACTGATGGTTTGCTCATGCGCATAACGAAAAATGCCGTAAGGGGTAACATCAATTTCAAAATTAGCCCCAGGGCCACGGTACGGAATCTTCAACTCGGAAACAACGCTGCATCCGCCAAACTGACTTGTCCTTGCACTCTGAATTGCCATGAATATTCTTTTAAAACCTCACAATATCGACTCAGCATTCCCAACATAACCCATCCAACCCAAAAAAATTTACTTCTCTTCTGCGCATGCGCAATCAACTCGCGGCTAAAAGTCCTCTCAAAATCACACACCTTACAAAAAACGCCGATTCTCCAACGCTAGTGGTTCGGGGGTATCGCATCTTTAATCCACGCATACGCAGACCCTCATCAAGGATCTGGATTCTATGGAGGAATAGCATCCGCCACGTCAAAACTCCAATCCTCTCTGACGAAAACTACAGCAGTTAAATGACTTCGCATCTGCGCATGCGCATAACGAAAATTGCCCGAAAAGGGCAGCCTTAACCTCAAAAACATAGGTTTCGGCATTAAAAGCAAAGTATTCCGCAAAATAGTAGTATTTTTTTGATTTTTTTCATGTCACGTGATCTTCACGAAAGTGTTTGCCATCCTCCTGTATTGGACAACATAATTTACCATGGTAAATTCGATTAGGGGTGTCCAATACAGAAGAATGGACAATGGAACATACGCGCTAAAGCTTCTGACTTCACGTCAGTGCTTGAACCAATTTTTTTTTTTCGTGATTTAATTAAAATTTTCTAGGGGTACGATTCTTAAAAATTTTTTTTTTCGTAATTTTTTTCAAATTTTCTAGGGGTACGTTTCACACAAAATTTTAAACACGTCTTTATGTTGATTTTCTACTACTAGTTACCAAGCACCAATTCGATCGTCTATTTATTTTTTGAGTTATCAAGGAAATAATATTCCAGGTGGGTATAACTCGGAAACCGTTAAACCGATTATGCCCAAAAACGAACTCAACTCTCCCTTTCGGATACACAACCTACCCTGAAAATTGCAAGTCCCAATCTCATTTCGTTCGAAAGTTATCGGGGCAACGGTCACCCATCTACTGAACTCGCACAAGAATGCTCGAATCTCCAACAATATTTAACCCATCGTATTAAAACTTGAAACTTAGCAGTAGAGTTAGGTTATGAAGGCTCTTGCAAAATTTCAGCAATATCAAACGAATGGTTAGTGATATATAGAATTTTTTTTTTTAATTTTCAATGATTTATTAAAAATTTTCTACAAATGCTATCCTCACCAAATTTCGCAAACATTTTTGCGTTGGCATTCTACAACTAATAACCATGTTTGAATTCAATCGGTTCAGTATTTTTCGAGTTAATGAGGAACAAAAAACCACCAAATTTCAGAAAATTTCAGATGGCTATAACTCTAAAACCGTTTGGCCTATTATGCTCATAAACAAACTGAAATGTCGCGTTCTGGTGCACATCCTAACCTGAAAATTTCAAGCCGCTATCTCATTCCGTTCTCAAGTTATCGTGACAACAAAACTATTTTTTAATAATTTTTTAAAAATTTTCTAGCCATACGATTCGAACAAAATTTCACAAACGTGCTTAGGTTCATATTCTACAACTACCCACTAAGTTTCGGATTCATATTGGTTGAAAACAAAATTATTACTCGGAAACCACTGGGCGGATTATGCCCATTAACGAACTTGTCCGTCGTATTGGGATGCGCCACCTGCCTTGAAAATTTCAAGTTGCTAGCTCTTTTCGTTCTCAAGTTATACGTTATCTGCAACCCTGGATTAGATGTCCCACAGCGTTGTTTACTGACCACCTTGTTTATAATCCAATGCCTCAGTTCTACTCTTCCTAACATAAAAACCCCTGATAGTCGAGATTATCTTGTATAAGTTTGCTTCAAAACTAAATCTGGCCGTGCCTCCACAAAATAATTCTTCAAGCACACAGCAATGTTTTGAACACAGAAAGATAATTACAACATGAATTGTTTCTATTAGAAATAACGATAATAGAACATTTAACACATACCTGTCAAAGTCGTCAAGAACATTCACGTGGTCAACTTGGATTTGCAAAAGGTCTTTAAATCCTCTTTCGAGATAAGTGAAGGTTACCTGTTATCTTTCCAAATCAGACCAATATAGCCCTCACTAACTTAAATCGATTTTCGAAACTATATATAACTAAGAAGATTCCAATAATTCTTACAAAGTTTCGAAAATGCGTATAACCAAATGCTTCCTCCGCTGAACTTCCACCAAATGGACGATCTTATCTGACCGACGCCGACTCTACAAAATTTCAGAATGTCAACACGAAACAATATTGCCAATCCATCTAGTTCCTTGAACACAATTCCCTATACATCGCTTGGCACTACTGAGACCCAACCTCAAATTCAATGTCAATACAATCGACACATTTGCCGCAAGCAAAACATAAAAAAACCTCTGCCTGGATCGAAAAGGAATGTTACAGTCGTTTGAGATTATTACCGGTCACAAATAAACAACAAATATATGTTGACATAATCGCAATATTACGAAAAGTTGATGCTGAAGAATAAAATAAATGTTACGTAGAAAAATCGTTATTTAATTTTTTTCAAAGCTATAAAAACTTCTCCTACAACCCTGGTATACCGGCAGACGGGACTCATCTCGGCTAATTCGCGAAATTGGATTCAGGAATCACGGCCCCGTAGCCACCATAAGCATTCCGGCTTCATTCCACCGTAATAATGAGGGTTTCAATCGACTGAAAATCCCCAGGCCACGCCCATAGTCCCGCCTCCACCCCCGCAGGATAGCTTTACGACCGGAAAATATTCATCGCGGACCTGTGAACATTCCTCGTAAATTTGACGGTGATTTCGAGGTACAATTTGATGGCGTGGCCGCAAAATGTACCAGGATTTGAAACGACATGTGGCGATAAAGGATGCCCAATAGCAGCTGAAAATTTTAAATTCGAATGGAAGTTTCAGTTTGTATTGAAAATTGGACAAGTCAGCCAGAGTTTCTGACACAAAGTATAACATATAAAATTGGGCCTATCACGACTCATACGAAGTCGATTAGGCTAAAATTCGGTACTCGATTATAAAACGGTGGCGAAGTTATTTGCTGAATTTAATTTGAATCAGTCGTTTCTAACATATATAATTTTTGAATAAAAATATTTTTTTTAGTGAATATGATCTTGTGAATATTCACTAAATTTCGCGAATATTAGCGCGTCAGCTCTCTAAAAGTAATCACAGAGTTTCAATTGGATATGATTTGTATATTTTGTGTCATACAGGAAATAACAACAAAATTTCAGATGGGTATAACTCCATAACTATTTGATCTAATATGACCATTTACGCAATTAAATGTCACATTGGGATGTGCCACCTACCCTGAAAATTGCAAGTCGCTATCGCTTTCCGTTTATAAGTTATCGTGAGAAATATAATAATTTTTCATTACTTTCACAAAATTTCACATACGTCTTTGTATCAGTATTCTACAACTATATGCCAAGTTTCAATTCGATTGGATCTTTATTTTTTGAATTATTGAGAAAACAATATTCCAGATGGATATAACTCCGAAACCTTTTGGCCGATTATGCTCAACAACGAACTAGACTGTCCTATTCGGATGCTATCCTGAAAAACACAAGTCGCCATCTCTTTCGGTTCGAATGTAAAGTTATCGAGAAAACGGTCATCCATCCAGCTGCTGAACTCACCCAAGGCTGCTCGGATCTTTAACAATTTAGAAGGCTGTCGTAAAATTGCAGAGATTTCCGACGGATATTTTCTCAGATATAGAATTTCTTTCAATGATTTTTTTAAAATTTCATTGTAATACGATCCTCATGAAATTCCGCAATAATTTGGATCAGATTTGCAAAATTCCAAGTTGCTGTCTCTTTATGTTATCAAGTTATCATGAGATGAATAATGTTATTTAATAATTTTCTCTTAATTTTCTAGAAATACGATCCTCACAAAATTTCGCATACGTTTTTGTGTCGGTATTCTAGAACTAGAAGTTTCAATTTGATCGAATCTGTATTGCTACTTTGCAAATTTCAAGTCGCTATCTCTTTCCGTTATCATGGCAACAGCCAGACGGCCTGCCGGATGGAATCAAATTTGACCTCGTATTCTGCATCAGTGAGTCAAAACTAATCGCTTGAGACCATTTTCGGCCAACAATTCGGACATTACAGACATTTGGGCAAAATAATAGCTTGCTGTCCCCCAGAACATGCGCGCAGAAACTTGATCCCTGCTTTATGATCCCCGTCGTTTAATAATCTCATCCAATAATTGGAATCATTCTGTCGAGTCACCCTGGCTTGAATCAGTCGAAAGCTCCCATTAAGGGTGAATGGAAACATAATAAGTCTCACCAAGAACTTCGATTGGACAAAGCGAAAATGAAATGTGTTCTTGGCATTTTGACCGGTCCACATATTTTACAGATGAAGAAGATGGTCCCTTTTCAATTAATTCTGAGGATGATCCAAATTATTGTCCAGGCGAATCCGATTCTGAGAATTCGTTATTCCTCAGTTCCGATATTGAGTTAGAGGAAGATCAGGAGGTACAGAAAAATATAGAGAGACAGCAAGAAACGAATAATATTGGCACCAACCTCAGTAAACCGGTGATTCAGATTCAGTATCATCTGAAATGTCTATAATTGATGTAAATCAGGAGGGTATGATACCACAAGGGAATCATAAAGATTTTGATTCCCCATATCGATAATCAAAAGAAATTCGTTCGGAATTCCCTGCTGCCTTGATTAATGAGCCCTTTTCAATATTTTATTTCATTCTCGGATCAGAAAATCATGGTGTTCCAAACAAATCTGTACACTAGCCAGGTTATCATGGCAGCAGAGGACATATCAGAAAATGAGAGGAAAAAGGAAAAAAATGGAAAGAAAGGAAAATGGAATCCTGATGGATGGACGAAAATTCTTAGAGTTGTAGATGCAGAGACAATAGAATAATTCTATTAGTTAGAATTAAATTGCCATTCGATAGTAATGCATGGTAGCCAACAAAATAAGTGAATATTTGGTCGTGCTTTAGTCAGATAAAGAGTAAGTTTTCTGAACCAAATAAGGTAGAACTAAACTGATATATCATGAAGTTACAAAAAGAAATGTTTTGTAATTTGACAAAAATGAAGCTGATCATATTTTTATTGTATTGACATTTCCTATAAAAATGAATATAAAAAAATTAGAGCATCCAATTTGAATAAACTGAATTCACTTTTCGAAGAAAACCAAAGATAATTCAACAATAATGTACCTAATTACAACTTCATGAATAACACAGTTATGAATTTATCATCAAGCAGGTGGAATGAAAGTGAAAAAAACGTCGCATCAAAGGGACCAAATTTTGCAGTTACAACAAGAAATGTCCCCATACTAGATATTATAACATCTATTAAAAAAACAGCTCTGAAACATCATAATTTAAAAACATTATATTGAAAAACAAGCTATCTCTCCTTAAAAACTAACAATACTAAAATCATACCTGGCGACAACGGGAACGCTACAATTATTTTGAATTCAAAAAAATACCACAATAAACTTTTGGATATTGTTAATGATGAGAACAAATACACCAGAATCAATAAAGGTCCCACTTCTATCACATAAAAAAAATCAAAAACATTTTGTCAAAACATTCGAAAACCCTTACGTTTAAACAAAAAAACCCCACGCCATCTTACAGTATATTGTCTAATTTTTGGAGTGATACATTCCTGGGAGAGATCTACAAGGTATATCTCTTTCAGTTTCTTCGTACATCCGAAATTCACTTTTGTAGGTACATCTACTTACCCCACAGTAGGGTTTCGGGCCAATAAAGGGGGTTCGTGCTCATTTCTTGGCAAGTGTCTTGGCCTCCTCATTTCCTTCAATTCCCGAGTGACCAGGAACTCAGACCAAGGAGACCCTGTTGTTTTTGCCTACTTCATTGAGATTTCTTCGGCATTCCCATATTAGCTTAGACTCGATAACATAGGAGCTCAGAGCTTTAATAGCAGCTTGACTGTCAGAGTGGATTGCTATATCATACCTCTGATAGTTTATTCCCTAAGTTGCAATATTTCGATTGCAAGTTTTTCTGCCTGAAAGACGCTCGGATAGGAGCCTAGCAATAGTGAGCATTTGGTGCCTGCCCCATATACTCCAGCGCCAGCTGGATGGTACCATGGTACCAATGGTACCATTTGATACCATTTTCTTTAAGATCTTGGTTGGTGGATTCCCTGTCCTAGTCTTTCTTCCTACCTAGCATCGTAGTGAAATTCTTTTCGATGCTAACTTTCTTAATCATTTCGTCACTAGGAAGATTGACTGTTGAAATGTACCTGGTAAGAGAGACCTGGCTTTCTGGTTTTCAATACTCTCATTATCTGTTTTCTTTTCTAGATATTCTGACAATAGCTTCATGGGCCATTTTGTCTATCACTAGATGAAGAGGTGTGATATTTGTGATACTCTCAAGTGCCCTGGTAGTATAGTATCCAGTGATACACACACTGGCAAGCCTTTGTACTTCGTCAAGGGTTTTCCTCCTACTATTCTGATTTATTTTTCTTTACCAGACTACTGCCCCATGATTATGAGTCTCACAGTCATGACGTACATCCATCGCAGTATCTTGGGGTTGCAGCCCCAATTATTACCGGCTACATTTCTGCACGCCATTGATGCCTTTATTGCTTTACTAGCAGATATTTCGACATACTTGTTCCACAGCAGTTTACCATCTAGTGTATATAACATATGCAACTTCAGACTTTCATTCTATAATTTCTCCCTTCAAAAAGAGGGATGTCACAGCTGGAAGTTTCCGTCTACGATTAAACGGAATCACTTATGTGAATGGCTTATCTTACAATAAGCCACCGCAGTTATATGGCCTTCCAAAAATACACAAACCTCTAATTCCACTGAGACCTTCAGTAAGTTCTATTATATTGTAGCGAAATATTTACTTAGATTTTTAAATCCATTAACAGGAAAGAAAGAAAGTTTTTGAAGAACAGCAAACACTTGAAAAACTACAACATTCAAATTTGAACCAAAATGACATTCTAGTCAAGTTTTGATGCTGTTATTTGGTCCTCAATGTTCTTGTTGATAAGTCCCTTCAAATACACTGATCAACAATTGCTAGGGATCACTTATGAACTTCTCTTCATTTGTATTTTTTTCAAGTTATCTCGTGAATATCTGTACATTATATGTTCTCTAAGGAAAAATTAAGATGTTTTGAGTTGATTATATCAAATTTTTCCTCACTTCATCGGCTCTTGTTCACAAAATCGATTATTATCTGTAGGCTGTTCCATGTGGAGTGAAAAGCAATGTGGTATTTGTTATTAAATCTGTTTTTTCTCTCGTTCAAACACATAAGGTGACAATAATTGAAGAAATGAGAACAATATTAGCTTATCAGTCATGCCGAGAAGACGTTTGGCTCCTGTGCAATTGGACCAAATCATACGGTGGATACAGGAAGGTTTGTCCCAGCGAGAAGTGTCCCGGCGGTTGAATGTTTCGCAAAGTGTCATGAGTCGGGCTTGGAATAGGTTCATCCAAAACGACTCAGTAGCTTATGTTCATGAGGGAGGTCGGCAGCGCAGTACAACAGCTGCCCAAGATCGTCTTTTGGTCCTCAATGCTAGGAGAAATCCCACTTACCCGGCGTCGCGGCTCAATAGATCACTGAGAGTTGCAACAGGAGTTCTAATTTCGAACCAGACTGTAAGACGACGACTACATGTTCGTGGTTTGAGAGCACGTAGGAGGGTACAACATCCCCGTTTGAATAGGGAACACCGGGTTCATCGACGGCAATGGGCTGAGGAGCACCGCAATTGGACAGTTGAAGATTGGAGCCGATGTTTATTTACGGATGAGTCTAGATTTCGTTTGGTCAACTCCGATGGACGTATTCTTGCTTGGAGGGAAAGAGGTCGAAGGTATGCAGAACAGTTTATGGTACCCACAACAGCTTTTGGCGGAGGTTCTATATGTGTATGGGGAGGCATTTGTTTGAACCAACGCACAGAGTTGGTTGTTCTGCAGAACACCACAATGACCAGCCAGAGATATCACGATATGATTATTGAACCCATAATTGTTCCGTTTGCGGCTGCCTTGGGCGAGAATTTCATTTTAATTGACGATAATGCCCGTCCACACCGTAGTCGTCTGGTTAATGAAGCGCTAGAAACTCATGCTATTGATAGGATGGACTGGCCAGCTCGCTCTCCAGACATGAATTGCATCGAACATGTCTGGTCTGAGATGTCTAGACAATTGTCAACCTTAGAACAACCGCTCAATAACCTGGAGGACCTTTCTAACGCTTTACGGGATATTTGGACGAATTTGCCCCAAAATTTTATAAATCGTTTGATTGAAAGTATGCCTCGTAGGGTAGAATGCTTGAGACGAGCTCGTCGTACTAGCTTAACTGAAACTTCAGCCTTCTTGTGGTGTCATCATAAAATTTTTATGTTATTCAAACACAGAATTTTGAGTGTTCCTAATAAAGTCTTTTTTTCTCTCCAACTTTCCATTTTTTCATTCTTTTCTCAAGTGAACCATATTATCAACTGAAAATACTCTGATATCTGACTAAATTTATAATCTTGGAGCGAATAATTCAGAAATAAATTTAGAAAAAGTAAGTGATCCCTATCAATTGTTGAGCAGTGTAGTTCGAACGAAATAAGAGAATGATGACTTGGTGATTAAATATTCAAAATTGAATACTAATGATATTATGGAAATTCTTGGTGTATGTTCAAAGACCACCTATTTTCAACTAGGAGATGTTTTTTATCGGTCAAATTTTGGAATGGCAATGGTGCTCCTTTATCACCTGTCATTAGTTATATATTCATGGAAAATTCCGAGAAAAAATTGTGGTTCCATACTCGTTGAAATTTTGGTGGCGATATGTTGATGATATATTTGTAATTTGGCAACATGGTACGATTTCGTAAATTTGACTAGATGTCTTGTATTTTGTTGAACACAGAATGCAATCTTGCAAATGGCCCAATCGGTATTATATTTGGTTGAATTTGTTGAAGAAGGAGTTTGAACTTGGAAATTTCCATGTGAATTGAAACTATGTTTCTATGTCTTTCACAGACTGCCGATGTGACAAACTTAGATTTTCAGAATAACTATCAACAAAAAATTATTCGTTTATTTTCGTTTTTTGTCTATTGTTTTAGTCTGATCTAGTCTCTGAAACATTATAAAATAGTTCTTTTATCATTGGTGTTGTTTCGTTACTGCTTATTAGGCAACATTGTTCTATATATTGCTTCTGACAAATATCTTGTGCTCTTAACGCAGAAGCAATTTTCAAAATGATAATTTTTTATTTTATAGATATTTTTCATAGTTTGGGAGAGAAAACCCAGAAAGGAACTCGACAAAATCCTCTAATGATGCACGAAATTAAATTAACTTCAATAAAATAAATACTTGTTTTTTAATAATATGTACGTTTTCGTGTTTACTATACCTATGTATCCTTGCCAATGTTTGACAGTACCATATCATAGAACATAGAAATGAAATCACAGATTCACTATCTGCCAGGTCGAAGCAACCGACGGACCCTTCTGCCTTGAAATATCTAAGCTCATACTACTGTGTTTCATAAACTACTTCTTTGGTACGTGAAATTATCACACCTTTCATACCTGAGGGACGCTGAAGCTACCGCGACTGGACTATTTCATATATGGTAGGTACCATAGAATAACTGGGAAATTTCAGGCTTTCCTAAAATATGTGTTCTCTGCCGGTCACTGTCTCTTAGACTATGATATCGAGATGTGCCCACCAGGGGATCGAGTTTATAAAATCCAACTATTTATCGATGAACTTGTGAAAAAGTCAACTAGCTTTCACACCAGGTTAGACATTTTGCATTAATGCATCAATCGTGCCATTTAAGAGATGCCTCATTTTCAAACAGTAATATACCGCACAAAATTAATAAATACGGAATAAATATATTAATTATCGTAGTGGAAAGGGATGAACTTATGTGGATGAATATGGCCCAGCACTTTTAGATTGTAAAACAATTTTGTTTTTGCTGAATTGTGCTAGTTTTGTGGTGCTTTGTGCCGTTGAAATTTTTTTTCATACGGGTTTTCATACGGTTCTCGAGATATTCTACAAACTGAATTAAATAGGGTATCTTTAAGTAAGAAAACTTGATAGGCAAAGTAATTTGTATGGTTGGAAAAATTTGAAAAGTTATAATAAGAATCAGGGAGAGGGCGGATCGGCTCCTTGAAAATGTGCGATGGAAACCTTGGAAAAAGGAGAGTGCAGTTAATTAAAATGAAACAAGCCCTGTGGACAGGAGCTTTCTGGCGCTCTTGTTGAAACAGACAAATTACATCTCCGAAAGTATTGGTTTCTCAGAGTTGGGAATTATATCAATGGATTCTTGTGGAAGAACTTCATCTTAGCAGAAATTGAATTCAAACATCATAGAAGAATTTAAATTCAACAAGAGTGCCAAAAATTATCAATCCAAAACCAATAGACAAGTTCTTCCCAACAACGAAACTCATCCGAGATATTCATTCCTCACTTCTATGATGAACGATAATATATATTCTTTCCTCAAATCCACTCCAATACTTCAATACACCAATATTCCAGTTTTGTTTTCACTGGAGATATTCGGAACACAATATTATTAACTTACCATTCACATCATCATATGGATTGACCATCGGCAAACAAAAAGTATGATATCATATTATAATTCTCATAATTCTACGATTGCTGAAATGAATTAGACAATGTCATGTCAGGAAAATAAGTTGACATTATGACAATTCATACATAGAATAATTATCATTCTGTGAAAACGTAGTAATACGATTTATTATTGAAATTTGGAAAAATAATATCTCCGAAAGTATTAGCTTGTTAGAGTTAAAAATGATATCAATGGATTCTTATGGTAAAACTGCTTATTGAAAAAAATTAATTTGGAATTTGTCATATAAACAATTTTTTTTTGTTACTCCGAAACCATCAGTCCGATTTTGGCCAGTAACGAATTCAGCCAAGATATTTATCTCCCAAACCTACTCTGAAAATTTCAACTGTCTCGCTCATTCCGTTCGAGAGTTATCGTGCCTACGGCCAGACGACCGGACCGGCCGGACCAGCCGAACAGAATCAATTTCGACCACGGTTTCTTGATCAGTGAGTCGAACCAAATGGTTTAAGACCATTTTCATCGAAAAATTCGGAAATTACAGACATTTGGGCAAATTGATAAGCACTCTGTTCCGAGGAACAAGAGCGCCAAGAACAGAGAGTATGGATAATCTCCTGGTAATTAGTTCATTTTCATTTAAGAGGCAACAAAAAAAAAGAATTTTGAATAAACAGAGTTGTAGCCTAAAGATAAATACTTAACAGATTTATTTTGACTGCTCAGAAGAGAAAGATAGAAATATAAAATTGGAAAGAAAAAAATGTGGAAAAGCCCTGTGGACAGGAGCTTTGGAGTTCTTGTTCAAACTTTTACAATTCATCTCCAAAATTATTGGTTTCTCAGAGTTGGGAATGATATCAATGAATTCTTATGATAGAACTGCATGATAAAAGAAACTAAATTAAAATTCAATAACGAACTTATCCGAGATATTCATTCCTCAAATCTCATCTGAAAATTATATTATATCAATTGAAACTCAGCCAATATTCCAGTTTTGTTTTCAGTGAAGATATTCTGAACCCAATTTGATTAACTTATAAATCTCCATCACCATTTGGATTATCCAGAGGGCATAGGGTAGAGGTAATTTCAATATCCTATAGTTGGTCATTTTGCATTCAATCATACTTTGTTAGAACAGAAATACATTTGACATGTCATAGGTAGATAAGATTACATGTATGAACAGTGAACACTGATAGAACACAGACAGATATAATTCGCATTCTGTGAAAGAAGTACGATGTATAATTGAAATTTTGAAAAATCATATATCCGAAAGTATTAGCTTGATAGAGTCGAAGAATATATCAATGGATTATTATTATGAAACAACATCTTAAAAAAAAATAATTCGAAATTTGTAATGTAAAAAAAATTTTTTTTCGTTACTCATAAACCATCAGGCCGATTTTGCCCGATAAGTTAGAGTTATCGTGTTAACGGATGGCTGGACATAATTGAATTCGACCACGGATTCTTGATCAGTGAGTCAAACCAAAGCGTTGAAGCCCATTTTCAGCCAAAAAATCGAAAATTACAGTCATTTGGGCGAATTGATAAGCACTCTATTCCGAGGAACAAGTGCGCCAAAAGAAGAATATATAAGAATCTATCCAGAAACTGCAGACTAATAACGGGTTAGTGAAGATATAAATATCTTCAAAGTTCCAGATATTGATTTCAACGCGATAACTTTAGGCTAAGGTTAGTGTAATCAAAGAATTTTATGAGGTTAGTGATAGTTTTATCAATTTAAATTTTCTTCCTGTTTACAAAATTGTAGATTTCGAAGATCTTTTAAATTAGAATCGTCCATAAAGACCCTGAATTAAATCAAAAGTATAAGATATTCTCAATCACCAGAACATGATACCATTATATTATGTATTTACTGATAATTTGATTTCATGAAACTAAATTACGGTTAGAAAAGGTGGGAACATGAGATGAATAAAGTGATAAGTATATTGAGGAAAAGGGGAATCAAGTTGTCGCAAGTTCATCTAATTATATATTAAAAAAAAATATTTATGGATAAAAAAAATTAAAATTCAGGAAAAAAGGATTGCCCTTCCTCTTCTCATTCACACAACCACTAATGATATGTAAACATTACCTCATTATGTCACCAAAACTTGCAGCCACATGATTAACCAAAAACTAATAAGTCAACGCACAAAAGAAGACGAAGAAGTCTTCACTAACTAGCTCCACGCCGAACTGATAGAGCTATATTACAGGATTATAATAGCCCCAAATTCACGTAGGTTTATAATTATCCTCAAACGCATTTCTCTGCCCGGTGAAAAGCTTCGGAGACTGAATTTTCCGCCATACGAATAGCGGGGGTGGTTTTGCCTTCGCCACACCCACCACCCTCGGAAAATGGGGTCAGCGCTCCAATGAGGGAGAGCGAGGAACCCTCAATCTTCCCGGTTGCACCCTCCGATGTCGTTCCCACCTCGGCGTTTCTGGATGAAAATCAATTTCCAGGGGAGAGATCAAGGAGGCCCCTTTGTTTCGTGAAATATCTCCTTAAACCTCAGTACGAATACCTGCATGCGCTGGTTGGAAAACTTGTTTGCTCTTTTGATTAGGATGGAAAACGAAACATTATTCTGAGGATACTGAGGATTAGGATGTTGGAGTGGTGGATATTCCACTCTGCTTGAAGAGAGTTTGAGATATACTTACTCGTATTTAGCGAATTTCTAAATCATTATGGTCCCTGAGAGTTTGATAATTTGTAGAAATAATATTGAATATACACGTACACTGTTGCCCCGAGTCTAGATGTCCTATGATCTCATTATACACTTCATGCAAATATACTAATAAATAACATATCCCTTTCTTAATCACGTATTCCTCGATGATGCCACTGATTTCATTAAAAGCTAATTGGTGATATTCCCGATGAAAATGCCAATCACCTTTACTGCAGAGCTGTCCCAAAGCCCTGTGCTAAGTGCTCGTCAAAGTGCTCTGAGCACTTTTGTGCTCCTAAGCACTGTACTCGCGAGCACTATATCAAAGCAGTGCTTAGTGCTTAGTGCTTCTCAAAATTTTCGAAAAGGCTTATTGCTCAGAACTCTCAAAAAGTGCTTCCGAGCACTACAAAGTGCTCCCGAGCATAGCAGAGTGCTCCCAAGCACTAGAGTGCTCCCGAGCAACACAAAGTGCTCCCAAGCACTAGAGTGCTCCCGAGCACTGCAAAGTGCTCCCAAGCACTGCAAAGCTGCGGAGCACTTGTCGGGATAACCGATTCATACTTGTCACAATCTGAAAACGTAAGACGATCGCATCATTATGGACATTCGACTCATTCGAGTGTAGAGTTAAAGAAGTTACAGTCAGTAGTGAGTGAACTGCGCAGTTTCGCAAGAATCTAAGGTAAGTAAAAATTTTAAGATTTTTATCCACGACTGTTGTACATATGTGAATGTGCATATTATACGTGTGTTTACTCAAGTATAATGGCATGCATAGTTCACTATGATAACAATTCATATGAAATTAAGTCTATGTGAAATATCAATTGATTCCAACAAATATTTGAGATTATTTTAGAAAGAATTAATCGTTGTGGATGGAGCATAATACTAAATTTGCTTTTTATGACTTTAATTATTCATTCGAGGGATTTACGAAACTCACCTCCGGTTTGTTTCATAAACATCACCCTCATGAATAATGGTATTCTTAATACCTTCATTGATTAATATACTATATTGCTATGTACATATATTGTACGAGTATGTATGTTAATGTAAAAGTAAAGGAATATTGATATACGTTTGATAGAAACACGTTGTTATGACAAATTATTAGCCCTTGGTGAAAAAATAATAATATTCAAAGAATGGAAATAGCTTTCTAATGATAAATTATTTTTTAATGGAACACTAGTTTATTATATATCTTAATTTGATCTCAAATACCAATTTTTACTATCTTCATCGTGCCATATTTTTTTCTGTAGAAATGACTGCAGGGGAAATGTATTGATCCTGTTACTTCAATTTTTAAGTTTTGCTTTTGCAAAATTCACACGATCGAATATAGAAAAATAATCATTTTTTTTAGTTGACAAAATAAGTACTCCCAAAGATTGAAGAGAAGTAGACGCATTTGTCAGTCAGTAGGTACCTAACCAACTCATTGAATTTTAGCTTGACTGTTTCATCACAATAGTTTCTGGGGAGAAATGGACCTCAAACGATTAGATTAGACTCATTTCTGCGAAACGACCACAGCTTAAACTTAAAATGTTCAGGGTAAGTTTGCGGCCTCAATATCTCGATTGAGGTCGTTAATATGTGGGCATAATCAGACCAACGGTATTGGAAATATTCACGTTTAAAAACTAATTTTGAATATTTTGTTATATTATAGATACAATGAGTGGTAATCCAATAAAATAACTTTTTAATTGTATTCAAATATATCAGGAAATAGGACAAAGAAAGGAAAGAAATTAAGTCTTTAGTACCACTTTGGTGACGTTTCGGAGAAGTTGCCCTCTGCTTCTTCAGTCCTACAATTTATTAAATCATAAGATACAACGTTACCAATTCACTGAGTATAGTAGAACTTACCAAATAAGTACAGAAACTATTATACAGTAGATACAATCTGGCAACAACCAATTTTTTCAGAAATATTCAAAATCCAAAAAAGGTCGTAAGTAGAATAGTTTTTGTACTTCTTTGGTGGTAAGTTCTACTGTACTCAGCGAATTTGTAACGTTGCCTGAAGAAGCAGAAGGCAACTTCTGCGAAACGTCGCCGTCATAGTGTTAGAGAAGACTTAATATCTTTATTTTCTTTGTCCTTTTTCCTGATATGTTTGATTTGAAAACAGGTTAATATGGAGGATGCAAGAACCAATATCATTTTTCTAATGCTTAGGTAAGACTTTTGTGAAGGTCGGATCACTAGAATCCTAACTTATTTTTCCAGGAAAGTTGAATATTCCTGAATTAATTCTGCAAATTCAGCTCAAATTTTGTATGTAAATAAAAGCATCGATTAAAGTGGTTATCGAAAAATCAATTATACAGGGTGTAGTCTAGTTTGAGTCCACTGTGGACTGATTATGAGCACTATAGTAGTAACTACACAATTTTCCACTACAAATTTTGTATTTCGACATATAATGTGTCTGATGACAAAATTTGTAGTTGACAATAGTGTAGTTGCTAGTGTAGTCTTATACAGAATTAGGTGTGAAAATTTCATGCTATATTCCACGTCAGAAAATAGGATGATACTTATTAAACCTATATCTCGAAAGACTCCGTTTTCGATATACTTGCTGTTGAAGGGAGTTCCCTGAAGTTGGTTTTTCTTGATTTTCTCCGGAACGAATTAAGGAATTTAAGTAGAAATTGGCTAACTTAATTCTGGATGGATTCACCATTTTCGAGAAAAATCTGTTTTAGAAATGCAAATAGCTTTGTATCTCGAAAACGGAACATTTCCGGCTATGAAGTGGTCATCCTATTTTATGGGTTAGAATAACTATTACATTTTTCAATTCAATTTTGGGACTGTTCCTGTTTTTGAGTAGAAAGCATTTTATTATTATGTCCAGGTGAATGTAATCTGCCAATTCATTAGCCGAAAATGGTTTCAGATTATTAGGCCGCTTATCTATATCTCAAGAGCTTCCGAGTGATGTGAACAAGCGCGCAAAGCCTTCTCCCTATCTTTACATCAGTGATTTTTTTCTTAATTTGTTTATTAATTTTCTTTTCTTCAGCTTGTTCATAAGTGAATTCAGTGCATTCATATTCAGAAATTTTCAATTCCAACGATTTCAAATTTCATTATGGAAACCCCTCATTATTCTTTACATTTGCTTTAAAAATTTTGTTTATTCACCAGATCATACACGCTCAATATTATTGTGCAATGTGGGTTGCACAATATAATGACGGTGGCCCCTAGACGGTCAATATTATTGTAGAATATGTTGGTTGTCTATCGTATGGATGGTTGTCTATTGTATGTTATTTTCGATGAATAGTGACAATAATAAACGCTCAAAATCACTACGTCAGTGATTCCCGCGAATTTGATCTAATCTGTCATTTTCATTACTTTCATCTTAATATGCATTCAAATATTTGTTAAAATCAATTAGGCTTCCCCACTACACGCACATAATTTCACTTTTCCTATTTCTCTTGTCGCAGCTGAAAGCCCGCCTCCAAGTTTGCCGGAAGATGTATAGAGCACACTTACTGAATGAGAAATGGAGAAAAGCGCACATTTTCAAAATAATATCTACAATGGTCACTCACCTAGGTATTGAAATCTCCAAAGGTTTCCAAAAAATATGTTTTCAAAATATTTCCAAAAATACCGGCCCTATCGATTTGCAAAATTTCAGCAATATCTGACAGATATTTTTACTTTTTTTTTGTCTAGTGACATGATTCTCACGAAATATGAAATAAGTCTTCGTGTACGTATTCTACAACTATTTCTAAGTTTCAATTTGATCACATGAACGAACTTAATCGGCGCATTTGCACCCTAAACCTACCCTGAAAATTACAAGAGTCTAGCTCTTTTCTTTCGGGACGGACGGATAGAATTGAAATTTACCTAGAAGTCCTCTTCAGTGAGTCCAACCTTATCCTTTGATAACATTTTCCACCCAAAATTCGATAATTACAGACACTCGGAAAACATGATAATGTTCTCGTTCCAGGGAACGATCGCGCCAAAACAATAGGTGTACCAGTATAATTAACATATTATATAACCTTATCTTGAATGTCAAATGTTTAACAGACTCATCCTTTTGTAAAGTGCTTAGTGCTTAGTGCTCGCAAAGACGAATTACTTTCCGAAAGTGCTTAGTAATCGCGAGCATTTCATGAATAAAAGGGCTTAGTGCTCGAGATTCCGGAGCACTTTTCATTCAGTGCTTAGTGCTCGGTGCTCGAAGCACTTTTCGTCAGTGCTCGGCACAGCTCTGCTTTACTGGATGGTTTTTTAAAAGATGATATTTTGTTATTGAAACTAATTCTACATTCTCTATGATAAGATATTTTTGAACCAGAAATTTTTTTCAATTTATTTAATAATTCTGCATACTCCTCTCGACCTTCGATATTGGGTAGTACACTTGATTAAAATTGGTTGGTATCAGCTTCATGAAGTGGAACCATTCTTGAAAGTTTTCTTTTCTGTTTCCTGTTACAAAACACACAAATAATTTGATAGTCGATATTATCAGTTTTCTTTTCGGTTAGAATATTTGCATCCTGAGTTGAATCATTATTTTCACTAACATCTGGTTGAAAAATTTCAATATTTTCTTGAGAAATTATAGATTGAAGTCCTATTGATTCAGAAGTTGAACTTACATGCAATGTTATTGAAGATGATTCTGTGGTCAACGACGACATTGATGAGCTGTTGTCTGTAGGTACACAGGCTGTTTTTTGTTTTTCTCTGATTTTTGTCGAATTTTCACGTTCAGAACTTAAGTCCTGTAAATGCATTATAACATTCTCGATGATACCCATTTTCTGTATATTCATCAGGTAAAATAATGTCTTTATATTTAAGATTATGTTTCTCTCTGATTTTCAAAACAGTTTGACATCTTTTTAACGTTTCCTCCGAGAACAATATTAGTTTACCATCACTCTTATCACAAAAGAAACAAATTGAAGTATCTGCTATGATAACAATTTTTACTAAACTCACACTTTCATTTAAAAAAATTTGTTCAAGTACTGACGTGAAGTCAGTATTGGACACCCTTAATCGAATTTACCATGGTAAATTATGTTGTCCATTCTCCTGTATTGGACACTCTTAATTCGAATTTACCATGGTAAATTCAACCTACCCTGAAAATTGCAAGTCCTAACCTCCTTTCGTTCGAAAGTTATCAAGGCAACGGTCACCCATCTACTGAACTCACACAAGAATGCTTGAATCTCCAACAATATTCAACCGATCGTGTTAAAACTTGAAACTTGGTAGTAGAGTTAGGTTATGAAGGCTCTTGCAAAATTTCAGCAATTTCAAACGAATAGTTACTGATATATAGAATTTTTTTTTCAATTTTCAACGATCTTTTTGAATTTTTTTACAAATTCTGTCTTCACGAAATTTTGCAAGAATTTTCGCGTTGGTATTCTACAACTTATTTACCATGTTTGAATTCAATCGGTTTAGAATTTTTCGAGTCAATGAGGAACAAAAAACAACCAAATTTCAGATGGCTATAACTCTAAAACCGTTTGGCCGATTATGCTCATGAACAAACCGAAATGTCGCATTCTGGTGCACATCCTCACCTGAAAACTTCAAGCCGCTATCTTTTTTCGTTCTCAATTTATCGTGACAACGAAAATATTTTAAAAACATTTTTTTTTAATTTTCTAGCCATACGATTCGCACAAAATTTCACGAACGAGCTTAGGTTCATATTCTACAACTACTCACCAAGTTTCAATTCGATCGGATTTATATTGGTTGAAAACAAAATTATTACTCGGAAACCACTGGGCCGATTATACCCATTAACGAACTTGTCCGTCGTTTTGGGATGCGCCACCCACCCTAAAAATTTCAAGTTGCTAGCTCTTTTCGTTCTAAAGTTATCGTGGCAACGGCCGGACGGCCGGCCGGACAGAATCAAATTTGACCTCGAATTCTTCATTGGGGAGCCGAACTAAATCGTTTGAGACCATTTTCGTCAAAAAATTCGAAAGTTACAGACATTTGGGCAAAACTATAACGCGATGTTCCCCAGAACATACGCGCAAAACCTGCACAAATGTCAATTATGTTGCGGCCACACTAGCGCGATTCCGCGAATATTCGTCTGTACTTGGTCGAATTGCGATGTATTCTGGTGAAGACGAATATACATCGCTGGGCTGTCGGTAAACTGGCACGCATCAAAGGGTTTTTTATTTATGATACAATATTCGACTTCAGAGTGCAGTTCAGAAGCGCAAGTTTGATTTCGGAGGAATCTTACGACTTGAAGTAGATAATTTTTCAATGATATAGGTAATATAACGCCACTGCTCCTCCATTTCACTTCGCAAGAATAATCTTCACGTCACGTTGACTGCTAATGTATACAAAAAAATCGCCATGAAAACATCGCGATGTTTTTAATACATCACTAACCGAAAGATGATGAGCAGTAAAAGATCGCAATCGACTAAGCGCCCTATCTCATGCACACCCGCTTGAAGTTACAATATGTCTGGCAAGATGTAAAAACCATTAAAACTGTCCGGATATTGAGGTAACATTTTTTAATAGGTCCCCAAGCAACATATATAAAATTCAGCTTTTATACTATGACGAAAGTATAATTATAATGTATTTTAGTTTAGGGTTGTCTAGCAGGGGGTAGCAACCGTCACAAGTGTCCGGCAATGGATGATGAGATTTCTGACGTTATCCCGAAGAAAATATGAACAAATTGAGCTTTATACTTCAACGAAACTAAGGTACTATTTTTTACACCTTTACTACCTGTTACCTACCCAAGTAACCACAACCCAAACTCTATAGTCGAACTGGCCGTTCTTACCTGTATAGGGGGCATGCACAGACAAACTTTCAGCTTTTATAAAATAACGAAGGTCTGGCCGTCGTGGGCTCTTAGGCTATTATGCATTCTGAGATATTGAGGTTTTAGTATTAATGCCTTTTTCTCCTTTGGTGTATACAGTGTATCTGAATAACACCGCACAAATGTAAGGACTGATTCTGTGATGAAAATTAAGGGGGGAATTTGGTATAAAATTTTTTGAAAAACCTTCCCCCAGAAAAATTATCGTCACAAAATTGTTTCTCTTTTTTATTTTGTCTGTATAATGAGCTAACGACACGAAACTTGGTAAATATTATTTGTCAATAATACTACACATTTTGAAGTTTTTTCAATCCTGAAGTATGCTAAGAAGGTGTTGAAATAGTTAAGCACTTAGATATTTTTTCTCACAACTTTTTTTCCCAACAAAATTTTACTTTTAAAAGAACATAGCTGAAAAGCCCAATTCATTCACTAACTTATCTCAACAAGTTTTTTCGGAAATTTAAGCATTTACGAGAAAACCATAGATGTATTGCAAGCTCATGTTAAATAGCATTTAATTGAGCAACAGCCAAATATTATTAGTATTCTACTAGGCTATGACTTTTACAACTAGAACAATACTGAACAAACAATGAACAAAAACCTGTTAGATTAAAATAAATAAGACAAACATTCATTTTTGTTAATCTTCCGAGGGCTGTAACTTTTCCAGGAGAGAGGATATTAAAAAAATTGTATACCAAAACCCAACTTAATTTCCATCACAGAATCACACCCCTCATATTTTTTCTGTGTTATTCATATCTTTTTCTGGCGCGCTGTTCACCTAAACAGAGTGCCTATCAATTCGTCCAACTGCCTGTTTTTTTCGAACATTTGACCGAGAATGGTCTCAAACGATTAGCTTCGACTCACTGATGAAGAACCGAGGTCGAAATTAATTTTGTCCGGCCATCCAGCTGGCCGTCAGAAGGATTACGTTCGAACGTAATGAGTTAGAGAGTTGAGAATTCCAGAGAAGATTTGGAGTCCAAATGCGACGGCTTAGTTCGATAATGGTCAAAATCAATCGAGTGGTCTAAGGGTTATAGCCATTTGAAATTTTGTGTCCCCAATAACTCGAAAAATAGTGATCTGATCGAAATAAAGCGCGCTAGTTAGTTGAAGAATGCCAACAAAAAGACTTATGCAAAATTTTGTGAGGATCACATGACTGGAAAATTTAGAAAAATATTTAAAAAATTCTGTATCTCAGAAAGTATCCGACAGATATCGTTGAAATTCTGCGGGAGCCTTCAAGACCATATTTTACAGTAAGGTTCTGGATTTGAACTCAATCGGATTTGTATTTGAAGATATTGCCGAAATATCGTTATTTATTCCAATGAAAGAGATGTACCGGTCAACTGTATTACATCCGACAAAAGTAGTCTTAAACAGTTTTTGATTTTTGACGTGGATGTAAATTATTTCATGAATTGAATTTTGTGCTTTCCATAGATTGTATTAGTATTGTCATTGGTCGCGTTCAGCAGAACCAACAGTTGCGGAACAGTTCTCACATTTCGATGATTTTTCTGCCGAACGGTACGCTCACTTTGGAACATGTTGAGTACCGGTTGTCATTTTAAGGAGCGTAGATTTTTTCGGCTCAGTATCGGTAACATGTTGTAAGTTTGACAGTTGTGACATTGGTCGCGTTCAGCAGAAAGATCGGTAGCATGAACCGCTACGCTACCGATAGGTAGCAGTATCGTGTTCTGCCGAACGGACAGCTCGTTTTGTCAGGAAATCACAGATGTTTGAAGTTCAGGTTATGTGATTCAAATTTTCTTTGTTTGCCTGTCACAAAAATAAATATTCAATCATGAAATCAAATATGATTTCATTACTCTTGATAATATTACGGCCAACATAAGAAGTGAACTTGTTGAATTATTGGCTCAACCTCTGCCTTCATTGGAAGATGAAAACAGAGAAATTATCCCCAGGAATCAGAATTTTTATGAAGATACAACTCCTCAATGAATGGGTGATTTATTCAAAGACCATTTTAGAATGTCCCGAAATGCAGGTTATTCTTTCCGTCGAAAATATATGTCCAGTATCCATTTTTTCGCGCCTTATTTTTAAAATAAATGTCACAACTGTCTAACTTACAACATGTTACCGATACTGAGCGGAAAAAATCTACGCTCCTTAAAATGACAAACGCTACTCAACATGTTCCAAAGTGAGCGTACCGTTCGGCAGAAAAATCATCGAAATGTGACAACTGTTCCGCAACTGTTGGTTCTGCTGAACGCGACAATTTATTTTAAAAATATCGAGCGAAAATATGGATACTGGACATATATTTTCGACGGAAAGAATTACCTGCATTTCGCGACATTCTAAAATGGTCTTTGAATAAATCACCCATATATTGAGGAATTGTCTCTCCATAAAAATTCTGATTCCCGGGAACAATTTCTCTGTTATCATCTTCCAATGAAGGCAGAGGTTGAGCCAATAATTCAACAAGTTCACTTCTTATGTTGGCCGTAATATTATCATCTTCTAAGAGTAATGAAATGATATTTCGATTCATGATTGAATATTTATTTTAGTGACAGGATATCAAAGAAAATTCGAATCACCTAACATTGCTGCGTTTGTTTAATCACATCAGATACATCTTGAGATGTCTCCGATTTTTTGATTACGTCTCGCAGATGTGATCATGGAATATTTTAAACAAACGCTCATGACAGTTATTAGATGTAAACAAAAACTCATATCAAAAAATTGGTTCAAGCACTGACGTGAAGTCAGAAGCTTTTGCGCGTATGTTCTATTGTCCATTCTTCTGGATTGGGCACCCTTAATCGAATTTACCATGGTAAATTATGTTGTCCATTCTCCTGTATTGGACACTCTTAATTCGAATTTACCATGGTAAATTCGAATTAAGTGTCCAATACAGGAGAATGGACAACATAATTTACCATGGTAAATTCGATTAAGGGTGCCCAATCCAGAAGAATGGACAATAGAACATACGCGCAAAAGCTTCTGACTTCACGTCAGTGCTTGAACCAATTTTTTTTTCATGATTTTTTTAAAATTTCCTAGGGGTACGGTTCTTAAAATTTTTTTTTCGTCATTTTTTTCAAATTTTCTAGGGTTACGGTTCTTACAAAATTTTAAACACGTCTTTATGTTGATTTTCTACTACTAGTTACCAAGCACCAATTCGATCGAATATTTATTTTTTGAGTTATTAAGGAAATAATATTCCAGGTGGGTATAGCTCGGAAACCGTTAGACCGATTATGCCCAAAAACTAACACAACTCTCCCTTTCGGATACGCAACCTACCCTGAAAATTGCAAGTCCCTATCTCCTTTCGTTCGAAAGTTATCGAGGCAACGGCCACTCATCTACTGAACTCACACAAGAATGCTCGAATCTCCAACAATATTTAACCGATCGTATTGAAACTTGGCAGTAGAGTTAGGTTATGAAGGCTCTCGCAAAATTTCAGCAATTTCAAACGAATAGTTACTGATATATAGATTTTTTTTTTTTATTTTCAATAATTAATTAAAAATTTTCTACAAATGTTATCCTCACCAAATTTTGCAAACATTTTCGCGTTGGCATTCTACAACTAATAATCATGTTTGAATTCAATCGCTTCAGTATTTTTCGAGTAAATGAGGAACAAAAACCCCCAAATTTCAGATGGCTATAACTCTCTAACCGTTTGGCCGATTATGCTCATAAACAAACTGAAATGTCGCGTTCTAGTGCACATCCTAACCTGAAAACTTCAAGCCGCTATCTCATTCCTTTCTCAAGTTATCGTGACAACAAAAAGATCTTTTAATAATTTTTTTTAAATTTTCTAGCCATACGGTTCGCACAAAATTTCACAAACGTGCTTATGTTCATATTCTACAACTACTCACCGAGTTTCAATTCGATCGGATTCATATTGGTTGAAAACAAAATTATTACTCAGAAACCGCTGGGCCGATTATGCCCATTAACGAACTTGTCCGTCGTATTAGGATGCGCAACCTACCCTGAAAATTTCAAGTCGCTAGCTCTTTTCGTTCTCAAGTTATCGTGGCAACGGCCGGACGGACAGAATCAAATTTGACGTCGAATTCTTCATTGGGGAGACGAACTTAATCGTTTGAGACCATTTTCGTCAAAAAATTCCAAAGTTACAGACATTTGGGCAAAACTATAACGCGATGTTCCCCAGAACATACGCGCAAAAATAATAATGACTTGTGAATAGCCGGTAGTTTTCAAATGTACTTATTTATCTGGGGTTTCTTCCACTTCAACTTTGTTCTCATTCTTTTTTAATGCGAAATACATTTTCAAGAAATATTTCGTTCAAACTAGTCTTCAGAGGTTTATTTGTTTATCAACACAGAATACAATTATATTTGTTCTTATATCTTCCCTTATCAAAGTATTTATCAATACCAAAACCCAAAACGCCACTCAATTACCACAAATGAATTATTTCATATGACAACTTTGACAATTCATCTGGTTACAGCGGTTACATCTCATTTCGAATCTAGATGTGAAAAATGTAATCTGAATCTAATAACAAACGCTATTTCAGATGTAAAAGATGCGAAAAATGCGGCTAAACAAACGCTTGAAATGTAAAAGATGCATCTGATGTGGGTAAACAAACGCAGCACATGAACTTCAAACATCTGTGATTTCCTGATAAAAGGAGCTGTCCGTTCGGCAGAACACATATCTGTCTTTTATGAGTTTCGTGTTCCTCTATGATCAATACCTAAACAATGGACATGTGTATAACATAAGTGACAATCTGTCATGTTAATCTGGGAAGATCCAATTTCAATCTATTTAGAAAAAATAGTTCAAACAGACAAATTATATCTCCGAAAGTATTGGTTTCTCAGAGTTGGGAATTATATCAATGTATTCATATGATAGAACTGCATCCTAAAGGAAATTCAATTCAAATAATAGTTTATTTATCAAGATTAAATGAGCAATCATGAGAATGAGAACTGCACCATGGAAGAAATCAAATTAAATCCGGCCAATTTTGCCCAATAACGAACTTAACCGAGATATTCATCTCCCTAAACTACTCTGAAAATTTCAACTACCTACCTCATTCCGTTCGAGTTATATATGTCTATGGATGAAAAGCAGTCTCACTATTCTCAGATCTCTTACTTCATGTTCCGTTCCGAAATGTAAGAATTTTCTGAGAAAACCTAATTTCGGAGCAAACAACTAAGATTTATCTCACTTCGCTCACAATTCTTCGATTGATTAGATAATGTCATGACTCAGGAACATAATTTGACATTATGACAATTCATACATAGAATAATATCATTCTGTGACAACGTTGAAATACGATTTATTATTGAAATTTTGAAAAATCATAACTCCAAAAGTATTAGATTGTTAGAGTTAAAAATGATATCATTGGATTCTTATGGTAAAACAGCTTATTGAAAAAAATTTAATTTGGAACATGCCTTGTAAAAAAAAATTTTTTTTTTTGTTACTCCGAAACCATCTGTCCGATTTTGCCCAGACTATTTTCTCTTTTCTGTCCAGAATGAATACTAAGTTAGAAAATCCAATATGATTGTACTTCGTAAGGTAGTTGATAGAAAAACATATAGATAAACAATATTAACTTTATATATAATGTAATGGCAAACAAAAACAATTTAAATAACAAAATGTGTTTCTCAGTTCTACACTTCTAAATTTCACAGTAAAAAAACACGAAATGAATAATAGAAATCTAATAACAAAACTAGTTTCTCAGTCTTATACTTTCAAAGTAACAAAATATCAAGTACCTACATATATATAAAGTACATACTATGAAATTGAGATCATCTGTCCCTTGTATTGCACAATAATCACAATAAATTATTTATTTCAAGGAGCATTACTAGATGTCAATTTTGATTTTGGAAAAAGGATCTCAAATTATTAGAGCATTCTATGGAATCATAAAATTACGATTTATTATTGAAATTTTGGGAAATCATATCGAAGGATGTATCACCCAATAATGAACTTAGCCGAGATATTTATCTCCCAAACCTACTCTGAAAATTTCAACTGTCTAGCTCATTCCGTTCGAGAGTTATCGTGCCTACGGCCGGCCGGCCGGATAGAATGAATTTCGACCACGGATTCTTGATCAGTGAGTCGAACCAAATCGTTTAAGACCATTTTCATCGAAAAATTCGAAAATTACAGACATTTAGGCAAATTGATAAGCACTCAGTTCCCAGGAACTAGAGCGCCAATTATTTGAATCGAAATTTAATGCCCATCGCGGGTCGAGACGAGTTAAATATGGTACAAATGGTCATATTTTCAAGAATAGGGATTTACGTTGGCTGTACTCCAGTTAAATAATTAAACCCATAAATATAGAATAACAATGGTAAGTTTTCCAGTTAATAGAAGGGGATTATAAATATATTTACTTTTCAGCAGTAACAAATAAACTTACTCATCATGGAAAATTACTATAGTGACTTATAGCGATTTCCATTGACACGCTCGGAGCACTGAGAGTCATATTTTCGTTTTCGAAATAATTTTTAAATCAGGGAATAAACAGGATGTGAAGAACTACCGTGGTATACGTGCCCAGGCTTTCCTACCTAAGCTACAGGATAGTTTGATTGCTCATCAGTTGAAATTTTATCCTAAAGAGCGCTTCGTAAATAAACAACATTAATTTTTTCTGAATAATTATTACCAACACAAAAACGCCTAGTAGATTCAAGATACCCTCCCTCTTAAATGAAGATCTGTAACCGTCTCTATATATGCTGTTACCAGGATCCATATTGCATTACCTTGGACACGAAACAGCCAATCCAACCCTGAGCAGGTGCTCCATGACAGAATATAATACATTCATTGAGTTTCAATAAGAGAGAAATACTCCTTTCAGGTAATATCTTGTATAAAAATATAATGTAACAACTGAGTAATTATGCTGGAAGATAGCCAGTGCAATTACCACAGGTGAGTGTTGGATCATATCCAAAAAACGTACCTACTGGATCAGAAATCTCATATTGTCATTATTTCCTATTTTGATCCAGTATGTACATCTATAAACTATTGATTTAACCATTTTACATGTACCTACCGATGAATATCAACTTTAAATGATATAATACTCGGAAAGAGAGGGGTTTTTCCCCAATCTTAGGTAAATAATGCTGTTCGTGGATTAACCTCTTCAAATTATATTATGGTTTTATTTCATTCCCTCCGGAACTTCCCAACAATCTCTCTTACACAACGAAGAGTCCTTTGCTTACTAGACAATCAAAATTACACAACTAAGACAGAGGTTACACTTTCAACCTGTTATCAATTTGGCCATCATTCCACAATTATGGCACATATTCTCCAGTTATCATATATTTCTAATTCGACTGGTTTCTTTGTTATACACACGCGGATCCATTAAACTGAATGAGATCAGCAAAAAGAAAGCAACTGGATTTTATCTTGAGTCATCTCAAATATATTGAACCATTTTAGAAAATGAAATTACTCTTCATTATTTCTCCTTAAACGCACCGTTTCGAGATATTCTTCATTGAATGTTATAGAATCTGAAATTCCAGAAATTTCACTAATTTAATTAATCCGCCCGTGAGCGTTAGAATCAAGAATCAAGTTGTAAACCACGTTGCCGTGCTAGTTTCACGTCCACTATCAATGTCATACATAAATTATATGCAGGGGTATACATTGTGAAATCTCTAAACGGTTGTAACTTTTTACCTGATCCGAATCTGGAAAAATGTTGAAGAAAAGAAGTGTTTTATTTGATTAGATGATTCTATGGTTAAAATTAATCTACAACTCAACACCCTGTTTAGTCGATTTATTATATGAAGAATAGGACATTTATATAACGTGACTTCTTGTCAAATATAATACAGCGATTTGTGGTCTTTCGGTTAATATCTTTCCATCTACATTATTATTAAATGAATATTGCCTTTTTTGGCGCTCTTGTTCCTCGGAACAGAGTGCTTATAATTTGCCCAAATGTCTGTAATTTTCGAATTTTTCGATGAAAATGGTCGTAAAAGATTTGATTCGACTTACTGATCAAGAATCCATGGTCGAAATCCATTCTGTCTGGCCAGCCGGCCGTAGACGCGATAACTCTCGAACGGAATGAGCTAGACAGTTGAAATTTTCAGAGTAGGTTTGGGAGATAAATATCTCGGATGAGTTCGTTATTGGGCAAAATCGGAGAGATGGTTTCAGCGTAACAAAAAAAAATTTGTCAACACATAACAAATTCCAAATGAAATATTTTTCAATATGCAGTTTTACCATAAGAATCCATTGATATCATTTTTAACTCTTACAAGCTATTACTTTCGGAGATATGATTTTTCAACATTTCAATAATAAATCGTATTTCTATGTTTTCACATAATGATATAATTATTCTATCTATGAATTGTTATAATGTCAACTTATTTTCCTGAGACATTTTATTATTTATTATTATTATTATTGATAAGGGGTTACGTTGCACCGCGACCTTGAGATCTATTGTGCCCCCCATCAGAGCTGTTCTCACCATTACGCCATCTACAGCTCGCCCTCCAGTTCCAGAGTATAAATGAACCTCAATATCTGGGAAGGCTTCAAGGATATTACGTCTTCACTCCTACAAGTTTCCTGTCCAAAGCATTCCTTTCGCTGACTCCTGAGACATGACGTTGTCTAATTAATTTCAGCAATCGTAGAACAATGAGAATTATAATATAATATCATACTTTTTGTTGGTTGGTATTTTCATGCCGATGGTCAATCCATAATGATGATGGGAATGGTAATGGTAAATTAATAATGTTGAGATCAGAATATCTGCAGTAAAAACAAAACTGGAATATTGGTGTATTGGAGTATTGGAGTGGATTTGAGGAAAGATTATATATTATCGTTCATCATAGAATTGAGGAATGAATATCTCGGATAGGTTCGTTGTTGGGTAGAATTCGTGTATTGGTTGTGTTATTTTTCATTATTTCGATATTTTTTATTATTTTGTTTTATGAAGGGGTTAAGTGAGTAGCTACAGGCTAGACTTCGCCTCTTCCACTCATCTGTATAACAGTGATACAAAAAAGACAATTTATTATTATTATTATAATGTTTGGCACTCTTTCTTAATTTAAATTCTTCTATGATATTTGAATTCAATTTCTGCTAAGATGAAGAATCATAAGAATCCATTGATATAATTCCCAACACTGAGAAACCAATACTTTCGGAGATATAATTTGTCTGGTTGAACAAGAGCGCCAGAAAGCTCCTGTCCACAGGGCTTGAATCAATTTTTCATTCTCATAATCGAATAATCAATATGAACATCGAAAGACTAATTAAGCAATATCACGAATACACCTTCATTACATCTACCATCTTTCAATTTATAAATTACATCATCTCCTCTATTTGTGACACAATTTTTATACATTTATAAACGAAAGTATATTTCACTCACGATCAAAGCAAGATCCTCCTTGGATTTCCTGATCTGCGAGACCCTGAGAGTGAAATGATCGCTCCGATTTTTACAAATTAGAACTACGAAGTCATGAACAATGAACATCAAGAGATTTTATCGCTACTAATGAAAGATGTCCAGTAAAAATCGTTACGTTGATTTGCAGATGGATTGCGATTCTAACGTCTATTACCTGGGAATCTGTTAACCTTAACCCTTGACTAACTAGCGAAGAAATAAATCACGAATGAGTTATCATCATTGTATGCGGAAGCATACTCTTTATGGTCATTGTTTTGCTGTTTAGAATTCAACACACTTAATTATGCATGAGACTATGTTAGTGTGTTTTGCTTCGAGAATTGTTGATTAATTTAATTGGAGAATATAAATATATCATGAACTTTTGTTTACGTATTTCTTACATTGTTAGCTCTTGACCAGCATAATGTTCAATTTCTGAGTGAGTCACTAAGGAAATAATGTGGAATAACTGTTTACGTTCAGTGACAGTAATAAAACATGAACATTTTGCCCATACAGTCATTGTTTTCTATTTATAGTTTACGATTTTAGTACATTATATACCCTCCAGACAACACAGAGAGTTCCTAGTGATATCTCAGCGACTTCTTGCTGGGAAAATGTGAGGGCTTTGATACCTCTCTGGGACTTTGAGAAGAGCTCTATTCCTTCAAATGTTCGCCGCCTGGGATGAGCTCAGCGAGGTCTCTCCGATATCCCATGTGGAAATTCTGAAATATGTCACATTGTGTATGTGTACCAACTGGGGACATTCGTATTCACCTCTCGTAGTGAGGTTTCCTTTGATCTCGCATGAAGACCTAACTGCTCCACAAAAGTTAGTGAAGTTCAGAAAGTTTAGACCAGTTTCAAAAGTTTCCATTTTTTTCCAATTTTTTGAACATGTGAAATCGAAATGTTTACTCACTCATCTAATTCATACTTTTGCCCATTTCTTCATAAGTTACAGAAGCACAATAGACCTCAAGGTCGCAGTGTAACCCCCTACAAGAATATACAATATATATACAACTCATTCTTCTGCCATTTCTTCATAAGTAATACAATTTCAGGTGAAAATTTATTTTTAGTATTTGTAGTGCGAAATCAGTTCACTCAAAAAGTACAGAAAAAAAAATTGTTCAAGCCCTGTGGACAGGAGCTTTTTGGCGCTCTTGTTCAAACAGGCAAATTATATCATTATTATAATATATATTATATATTATATCATTATTATAATATATATTATATATTATAACATTATGAAAATACTGTATATGGGAACATGTCTCGCTAATTGAGGAAGTAAAAGGTAATATTAACCTCAGTGGTCAACGAACAGTAATTTCTTTTGATGATTCCATTTTGTTCTTCTTTCCTATTGCCTTCATAAACTACATCAGAACAGTCTATTCACGAATTCAAGAATCGCATACTTGCTTTCGAAGAGAAAATAACAACTCCGAATTGACAATCTCTAATAGCTAGAAAAGAAGATATGGGTAGTTCTCACGAAATCCCGAAATTTGGTAATTAAAATAGACAAATAATATTGAAAAGGATTCGTAACAATGTTCTATGAAATTTTGTGGTACTGATGTTGCAAGATTATAATTATATAGTGGTCCCTAGAATAAACGTGTTTTAGGTGGATTAAGAGGATTTAAAAAAAAATTGAAAATGAGGGAATGAAGACTAAGTGAGGCAATGAGAAAATTGTTCAATTTTAAATTACCTTTCAATTGAGTAATCAACTATTATTTTTTAACATTAGCCGGAACAGAAAATCACAAGGTTATTGTAGATCAACTAAATTATACCCATTTAACCTAACTTCAATTATTATTTTGCACGAAATCAAAGTGGCAGTATAAAAATGAACAAAAAACAAAATATATTCACTTAAAAATTAACTTAGTTGTCATTTTACCAATGGATTAAAGTTCTGTTATACTATTTAATCTTAACAACATTAACAAAACAATAGCTTTTTTATACAAAATTAATAAAATAATGAAAATTAGTTATACTTAATTAGAAATCTACCAACAAAAAGTACTTTTCTTATCTATTCATACTCAAAGTTCCATATTTTAGTATATTTCCTTGACAGTATAAAATCCCTTTTTGATTAATGTTGGTGGCATGATTTTCTGCTATATACCATTCCAGGCATACAACTGTTCATCCTTGATTATTGGCCATCTCCAAGAATCGGTTCCTCTTTTCATACACTTTACTAAAGCACCCCCTGGACAAAATTTTTCGTCCCAATTTATTAGGACATGATCACCTTTATTATAAGTGTCGTACAAATAACATCATTCGATGAATGTCCAACATGTAACTTGGTTCGTGTTTGTGTTGTACTACGCATTGTTTATTTAATGCAAAGATTCGAAGATTATCAGCAAAAACAAATAGACAAATTTTCACTTATACTCTTTTTTCTTGGCATTAATTGACGGCACAAAAAGATTACAGCGGTGAATTGAAGAATAAACCAAAGCAAATGTTCGAAAAAGCAAGTTGACTCTGGTGAAAATTATTACTTGATAAATCATCATTCCCTCACTAGAAATTTATATGAGGGAATGACGGTGAGGGAATGATGAAACAAACAATAATAAAAAAAAACTCGTGATATAAACTCACTATTAGAAAGTTGTTTTGTATAAAATGATAACTCCCATAAGTCTACTTCTCTATGTAATTAATAACGAATAAAGTATATTACTTTTTGTTTTTCCTGGATGTGAGGGAATGACCTTAAAAAATGTAATTCAAACAAAAAATCCTATTATTTCTTTTTCAACGCAAAGTCTAACACGCTGTCTTTAAATTCACCATAATGGTGAGTTGACAAGACTGCCACCTATCAAAAACTCATAGTAGCGTTCCTATTGGATTACCAATGCGATCAAAATTCGATTATCGGTAACAATGTGAGGGAATGATTTATTTTTATGGGACACGTGTATATTTTTAATTTTTGCATACAGTTTTTAGTATATAATCCGAATTATATTTTTTTTCATTAATCTATCATATTTTTAATCGAAAAGTCTCCGAAGTACTCTTTTAATATTTTTTCTTGTTTGTTTGATAATATAAAAGTAATCGAATGTGTAGCTTGGGACATAGTGAGGGAATGATTTTACGGACTATATATTGGTGTATTTATTCTTATGTATGTATTCAGTTCCGAAATAATAAGTGAAACTTCTAGTGTCCATTACATAGATTACAAGAAAATGTTTATATCCGTTATAGGGTTGTTAGATTTTCGATAAAACTCAAAGGAAAAGAATTTCGGTATTTCGTGAGAATTACCCATATATATTAATAGTGATCACAGACAGATTCTGTGTTCACATTCTGTGAATACATACAACTTACGATGTATTATTGAAACTTTGAAACATCATATCTCCGAAAGTATTAGCTTGTTAGAGTTGAAAATGATAACAATGAATTTTTATGATGAAAGAACATCTTAAAAAAATTTGAATTCAAAAGTTGTAATGTAAAAAAAAATATTTGTTTTCGTTACTCCGAAACTATTAAACAGATTCTGCCCAATAACGAACTTAACCGATATATTTATCCATCAAACCTACTCTGAAAATTTCAACTATCTAGCTCATTCCGTTCGAGAGTTATCGTGTTAACGGCCGGACAGAATCGATTTCGACCACGGATTCTTGATCAGTGAGTCAAACCAAATCGTTCAAGACCATTTTCAGCCAAAAATTCGAAAATTACAGACATTTAGGCAAATTGATAAGCACTCTGTTCCGAGGAACAAGAACACCAAAGTTCAGTAAAGAACATAAACCACAGTCTGACAACGCATTTGCATAGTATCGATCATATTATTGAAGCAGCCTTGACCAATTTCTCTCTGAGTTCTTGATTTGTATGTAGAGGTGGTTGGTAAGAATCCGAAGCTCTGACCCCAAGAGTGTTCAATGCAATTGAGGTCTGGCGACCGAGGGAGCTGGGCCAAATGTGAAATACCTCGGATTTCCAGAGCTTCATCGACAATTCTCGCACGATGGGGTGGCACATTATCGTCCAAAAATAAGGAAATTTACAGCATCATGAAACAAAGGAATAGTATTGTCAATGACTTGCTCTATGTATATCTGCGCATTCATGGTAGCATCAAGCACCAACAAATCGTTGAGAATGTGGATTAACGTTTCGTATTCTTCGACGAATTGTTTTAATCGAAATCAAAACGCCAGGAGTGTTCAAAAGGCTCTCTACGGGTAGACAGTCAGAAAACGATCTTGTGGAGGAGTGGTAGGTTTTGGGCGTTCACTTCACGATCTTTCGATCACGTTTCCAGTTCACCATTGAGATATAAGAGAGTAAACATTTGATTTCTCTAAAATTAATGTTTGGTGGACAAGAATCGGCAACTTTTGAAACGTTCACAAAATTTCTGAACTTCATTAACTTTTGTGGAGCAGTATATTTGTGTAATCACATTAACCGCCTTTGACGAGATATTTCATTCACCTCTGTTAGTGAGCTCTCAGAGATCTCGCACAAAGTGATATTTGAGATATTCTTAATCATTGCTCATGGTGATCAAATTAGGAAATACCCATTATTATACTTCTATAATAGCTTAAGATAATTTCTTTGAGGAATATTATATCAATTACATAAATAATTCAAAATTTTTTTAAATCTTTTGATGTCTCAAAATTCTAAAAATATCGTAATAGGTAATGAAATTATTCAGTACCGATTTAATGTGGAGGTGAATCGAAATAGCCCCCAGTTAATTTTGTTTGCTGAAGAAACAGCTTGGGAAGGGTTTAACATGAATATTTTGTGAGAATGCACTAACCATCGAGCAAACATTGGTCGAATATCGAATGAAAAAAGTTTATTTATATATGTATCTACAATACAATATTTCTTAATTTTTCATCCTCAAATCAATTCGAAAACTGTAAGGAAATATTCATTTCCTTACTGTAAGGAAATGATATTTCCTTACAGATGTTCTAAATAATTGATTGAAAACACGTTGTTCATAAAAAAAATTGGTTCAAGCACTGACGTGATGTCAGAAGCTTTTGCGCGTATGTTCTATTGTCCATTCTCCTGTATTGGACACTCTTCTTAATCGAAAAAAAAATTGGTTCAAGCACTGACGTGAATCAGGAGCTTTTGCTCTTCTTAATCGAATTTACCATGATGAATTCTATTGTCCGTTCTCCTGATTGGACCCTTTTAATCGAAAAAAAAATTGGTTCAAGCACTGACGTGAAGTCAGAAGCTTTTGCGCGTATGTTCTATTGTCCATTCTCCTGTATTGGACACTCTTCTTAATCGAATTTACCATGATGAATTCTATTGTCTATTCTCCTGTATTGGACACTCTTCTCAATCGAATTCACCATGATGATTTTTATTGTCCATTCTCCTGTATTGGAGACTCTTCTTAATCGAATTTGCCATGATGAATTCTATTGTCCATTCTGGACAATAGAATTCATCATGGCAAATTCGATTAAGAAGAGTCTCCAATACAGGAGAATGGACAATAGAATTCATCATGGTGAATTCGATTGAGAAGAGTGTCCAATACAGGAGAATAGACAATAGAATTCATCATGGTAAATTCGATTAAGAAGAGTGTCCAATACAGGAGAATGGACAATAGAACATACGCGCAAAAGCTTCTGACTTCACGTCAGTGCTTGAACCAATTTTTTTTTCGATTAAAAGGGTCCAATCAGGAGAACGGACAATAGAATTCATCATGGTAAATTCGATTAAGAAGAGCAAAAGCTCCTGATTCACGTCAGTGCTTGAACCAATTTTTTTTTCGATTAAGAAGAGTGTCCAATACAGGAGAATGGACAATAGAACATACGCGCAAAAGCTTCTGACATCACGTCAGTGCTTGAACCAATTTTTTTCAAATCAAATCCAAAAGCTCTCAAAAAATCACCCGTTATTACATAAAGATATATTCTCATTAGTGATAGAAAAACTGGCCTAGAATTCCTTTCTACCCATCACGAGATTTAATATCCACAAATGAGCCTCTCACCTTACAAGATCAGAAGCCTTCTGCAAAATTCAAAGGTCCCCTCTCGCAAATATACTCCTCTGAAGGCACATGGATCTCTTGAAGAAGAATCGCCTCTCAATTCCTCAAAGATATTCACTCTTGTTCATAGAAATCCCTTCAATATTTAGTTGCCTCCTCCTAAGGAGGATCTCTTTCAAAACCAGGTCTGACCACTAATGTAGGGCTATCATCTAATCTCCTATAGATTTGTGATGAAATAACACGATTTTACCATGAATATATATGTATAATAATATGTCATCATGACATTCATATTTTATTTTTGGAGGTTCTCGCAAAAATACGACCATAGACAACATATCATACGACGATTCGCATCCACCTACCGAACTCACAAAAGGCTGCTCGGTTCTCCAACAATATAGATCCGATCGTGTTCAAACTTGGAATTCTGCAGTAGAGTTAGGTTCTGCAGGCTCTCCCAAAATTTCAGCCATGCCGGACGAATAGTTTATGATATATAGAATTTTTTTCAATTATTTTTAATTATTTTTTTTTTTGAATTTTCTAGTTATACCATCCTCACGAAATTCTGCAAAAATTTTCGCGTTGGCATTCTACAACTAATAACCATGTTTGAATCCAATCGGTTTTGTATTCTTCGAGTTAATGAGGAACAAAAAATATCCAAATTTCAGAAAATTTCAGATGGCTATAACTCTAAAACCGTTTGGACGATTATGCTCATAAGCAAACTCAAATGTCGCATTCAGATGCACAACCTAACCTGAAATTTTCAAGCCGCTATCTCTTTCCGTTCTCAGGTTATCGTGACAACAAAAATATTTTTTAATAATTTTTTAATAATTTTCTAGCGATACGATGCTCACAAAATTTCATAAACGTGCTTAGGTCTATATTCTACAACTATTCACCATGTTTGAATCCAATCGGTTTTGTATTCTTCGAGTTAATGAGGAACAAAAAACTACCAAATTTCAGAAAATTTTAGATGGCTATAACTCTAAAACCGTTTGGACGATTATGCTCATAAACAAACTCAAATGTCGCATTCAGATGCACAACCTAACCTGAAATTTTCAAGCCGCTATCTCCTTCCGTTCTCAGGTTATCGTGACAACAAAAATATTTTTTAATAATTTTTTAATAATTTTCTAGCAATACGATTCTCACAAAATTTCACGAACGTGCTTAGGTCTACATTCTACAACTATTCACCAAGTTTAAATTCGATCGGATTTATTTTGGTTGAAAACAAAATTATTACTCGGAAACCATTGGGCCGATTATACCCATTAACGAACTTGTCCGTCGTATTGGGATGCGCAACCCACCCTGAAAATTTCAAGTCGCTGGCTCTTTTCGTTCTCAAGTTATCGTGGCAACGGCCGGACGGCCGGACGGCCGGACGGCACCACAGAATTAAATTTCACATTTGGGCAAAACTATAACGCGTATGTTCCCCAGAACATACGCGCAAAAATTAGTTATTTGGCAGTAAGTACAATTATTGAAAATTTGAGGAACATTATTAGAACTATGAGAAACATTTTCCACAACATGCGAGGTAGTAGGGTTATTATGTTTAATATTTTGTACTGTAAAAATTTCGATATATCCTTCAGCAACGTTCGGTGATTTCCATCCACCATGCCTCTTTAAACTAGTTATGTCGGCACCAGAGTCTGTCGGATATACCAAGTTCAAATAAGGAGCAACTATTTTAAGCATTTTTTCTAAATTTTTGTATTCCTACCACTTGTCTACAATCCTTTCCGCTTTGATGTTTAAAGAAATATCGGTCACTTTTCATATTTTGTGGTCTTAACGAAACTAACGTTCGATAAACATTCAAGTAAATCTGATTAACTACAGATGCTCTTGATTTGTTGGTCTTTGAATCAGGTATGGTAATTAGGTGCTTGTATTCTAGGTCTTTTACATCGTGTAGAGTCATGGCTAACTCATCCATTCTTCAGGCCCCAGAAACACCAAATATAAAAGCCACCTAAAAAATAGATTTGTAATCTAAATAGTAATCAAAACCTTCTTAATCACCTTGATCATTAAATTTTCTTTATCTGGAGCTTCCTGAATGAATTTGTGGATTTCTTCCTTCGTTAAGATCTTAGATTTCTTTGCCCTATAACCTTGAACTTGCCGTTTCAATAAACAACGAAGTTTTGATGTAGATATATTTTATTTACATTGTGTTTATTCGCAACCCAACCAGCAAAGTTGATATAACTCCAATGATTCGCGACTAAAATATTTCATAAGTATCATATTAGTGCTTCCGAAATATCAATTCATTATATTAAAGCTACATAAACTTAATTCTGTTGTAGACAATCGAAATACTTTATAAATTTATCGTGAAAACGTTTGTACAGCAGAATTATGAAATATGTTATAAAACTGTTACTTAACCATTTGTTAAGAGGTTTATAGCTAACTTATAAAACAATTTTGCTTATAAAACTGAATTCCTTTTTAATTGTTTCCTTATTAATTCTGGGGATATTTATAATTTTATTTCAAATATATTAAAAAAACATTTCAAAGATGTTCTGTATAACCTCATGAAACAGTTATATAGAAGTGCTTTAAGTTACAATTTTGCTTCCAGAAGTAAATTGTCGTTTCGGTAACCACTTCATAACTATTTTATAGTATTCAATTTCCATGACAATATCATCTAAAAGCAGCTGATCATTCTGTTCCCACACTGAAAGTGTTTAATTCCATTCTCAACTGTCTGCACAATCTTGAACGTTTCTAAAAAAGTTATGATTACCATGAAGCAAATGCATATTATTTTTCTAGCTAAAAGCACAAATCTCTTACCTATGCATGAGGTTCAGGAAGCATTATGCTACTGCTGAAGACAATTTTCTGTAGGTGCAAAATTATCACCTCACCACAATAAGTTTGTGCTCAAGATATCGACTTATTGATAAGATGCCTTCTTCAGATTAACTGTTATTTCTCCTTTTGAATATCCTTGCAAAAATATGTATTTATCAGATCTTCCACAGGAAAGCGTTAAATGTTTCACTGATTTTGCAGGTTATGTTGACTTTCACGCGGTAGAACATAATAACATGTTTTATAGTAGTTGTTAAGTAGCTAAATTACAACGAAAGGCTTGAATCTGATGCAAAATCATTTTATAAGAGAACGCCATTAAACATGGCGGCATTTGTGATGACTCAGAGTGCGGAGTGTTTTAAACACACTAAAAATCGCCAATGCGTAGATATTTCAACCATGTATAGAGAATGAAATGACTCAAAAATAATCTGTAGAACAAATTGGAATACATTTTCGTACAAAGGATCATTAGACTGACAAGCCACATTTTTGTTTTGTTCAATTTTTTTATGTGAAACATTCGAAACAAGGGGGCGCGTTTAAAATATGTCATTTTAGTGCTTCATTTCACGAAGAAATTTCATTTGCATTGAGAATTTCTTTGTGTGTATCCAAACATATGTCTGTAAGAGTAGAAGTATATATAAATAAAATGGCTTCGTGTAAACAATAATGACACATGACATCTATATTTTCGCTATGTTGTTATAATTCAGGATTGTCATTTGCCAACTTAAAATCAATTAATTTCATAGATATCATTCTATGAACATTTTCATTTCAGAACGCTCATATGAAAAACCTTATAAAGCTATTACAAAACAGTTTTTTAGATGGCGCCAGAATGTGTATGAAATAGTCTTGTAATGTTTATGAAGAGCTTTATGAAATGTTTCGAATGACAAACAATAACGAAACAACATCAACGATGAAACAACTATTTGGTAACGTTTCGGAGTCTAAAACAGACTCCTTCGAGAGACACTAACGAAAATCTTCAAAATTATTTTTTGTTGATATAGCTACTCTGGACTAAGCAATGTACTATTTATTCTATGAATTCATTCATTAAAATAGGAAAACATTCTGTTTACAACACGTTAAAAATGTTTATTCATTCTAAGAATATAATATAAATTTCTTTTAATGAATGAACATTCATCAACTTACTTGTTGTATAAATATCTATCATAGTACCAACTTAATCAAAATATATTTTCTTTTCTTTGTTTTCAAAATAATTTCTACACTTAGACACAGATAATTAACTCAATCATCACAACTGTGGAAATTCATGCGCAGATTTAATAAATCTGCATTCCACATCAATCTCGAGAGTTGTCTGGACTTCGAAAATATCAATAGTAGAGAAAATTTCCATATTTGCTCCATCCATTTATACGATTTAATAATTCTGGAACTTCAAATATGTATGTCCATTCAAGCGATTTAACTGTCTTCCGTGAAAACTATCTAATAGATCAGTCAACATAACGGAACTAACGTTGTGTCTGACTTGTATTTCTTAACCACTTCGTTCGTTATAGATATCAGAAATGAAGACGCGAATTGCTCTTGTGCTATTTGGTCTTTCTGTGACATTAATATTGAAAACTACCGCTTTGAGTAGGGTGAAACGACTAGTATGGCCACCCGGAGGAAGTAAAATACAGGTGTGTATTACAACAGTGCCAACGTATCATTCTATTAATTATTTTTAATATTGACGAAAATTTTAAATTTTTTTAGATGATTGCTGGAGTGGGTATTCCAGTAGATTTAGAGGAAGAGAAACTTATATTTGGAATGGTTTATAAAGCTACCTATCCGTTACCAACCAACGTTACTCAGTTGCAATACAGCAACACAATTTACCAGCGGAGCGCAAGATCACCGGATTCTGTTCACAAAAATATCATCGAATATTTGGAAAGGTAAATATGTGTTTCAATAATGGTCCACATTCCTACATAAAGTATTTTCACCTCCAACTATTTTATGAAAATCTTTTCACATTTTCCCTACCACATTTCAACTATTCACTTATACAGGGTGTCCAAACGAAAATTCCCCCCCCCCCCAGAACTCAGAAAGGAAGTATTTTCGAAGATTTAAAAAAAAAACAAGTCAACTTCTGTTTCGAGGGGACGAACTTCCATCATGAGTTTGTTCCGAAAAAAACCACCCCCATGAAGGTGGCATCAACCCTCAACATTTTTAGAATAGGGAAGAGAGTGTTGGTTAGTTTGGAAGTTATTTATGTTCTGTACCCAATCCAGCTAAAAATTTCAAAATCGGTTCATTATTTGCAAAATAATTTAATAATTGAACTTATCACCAAAAGGTGATGTTGGTGAACCGCTAAAACTCAAGAACCTAAGAGTTTAAACTTTATTCATCAAATGCTTAACATATTGGTAACTTATATTTCTTTCTGGATGATTGTTATTAAAAAACATTGCAGTTATTCTAGAATTTGCGTCATTAGATAGTCTAATTTGAGAATTTCTATTCTTCCTTCTATAGAATAGACCATTTTCGCCCACGTAATTAAGTCTCAAACCGAACTTTGATGCAGAAACGAAAGACTGAAACACATTTGAGAAAGAATCTCCAAAAAAATAGCATAATGTAGTTAATTGATCGATCATGAACGATAAGAAAATCGAATGTTTTTAAAGTAAAAACTTTTGAAAATTCGACCTGTTGCGCAACTGTTTCGTCCGCTGAATGCGACCAATGTTTCCACTTTTTTTGTCCCTAGTTTTCCCTTGGTTTACTTTTGTTCCAATGACCTGAAGCATTGAAATGGAACATTATATTAAGGGCTATTTTTTGGTGCGCTGTTCAGGTGAATAGAGTGTCTGTAATTTTCGGATATTTGGCCGAGAATGGTCTCAACGATTAGTTTCGACTCGGATTGGAGTCCAAATGCGCCGGCTAAGTTCGTTAATGAGCATAATCCACCGAGTTGTTTCAGAGCTATAGCCATCTCTTTTCCCAATAACTCGCAAAATATTGATCTCATCAAATTAAAGCGGGGTAGTTAGTTAAAAATACCGACATGAAGACTTATGCAAAATTTCATGAGGATCACATGACTGAAAAATAAAAAAAAATCTGTACCTCAGAAACTAATCGTTGAAATTCTGCTAGAGCCCTCAAAACCTTATTTTACAGAAAAGTTCTAGATTTAAACTCGATCGGATCAATATTGGTGAAGATATTGCCAAAATATCGAAATATTCCAACGATCGATATGTACTGGCCCACTGTCTTTGAACTCGACCAGCAAAGTTCTCAACAGATTTTGGTGGAGATGATTCAATGAATTATATCGGCCGAAGTAAAATTTGACAAGTCCATACGTCAGTAATAACATTCGTTCATTACCTCGTGAGAATTGGTAGATTTTGTCTACGATATGTAATTAATTTTACACATAAGTTCTCGATTTAAACTTGATTGAATAGCACGATAATATATTTCCGAAATTAGAAATTTGCAAACCAGGCATCAAAGTTCAGTAATAACATAAGTTCAAGTAACGGAATTCACAAAAATGTTTTAGTGCTTCTGTAGCCCAGTGATAAGTGTTCGGTGTCTAGGCAAGTAGGTACCTAGGTACCGGGATCGATTCCCGTAGCCAAAATTGTTGATTTTTTGTTTCCAATTCTAAAGGAAATCTAACTTTTGAAAAGGGTTATTGAAGGAATTAAGTCGATATTTTTATCAAATTACGTGAGTACTTTTGTATGTTATTAGATATTAAAAAATATACTGCTACACAGGGCGTTCTTGATAAAATGTCAATTTATAGGTTCTCATGGCACAACTGTACGATTCGACTGATTTGTATCAGGATAATTCTCGGAATAAATTATTGAAAACAAAACCAACGCTACGCTACACATTACGCCGCCACAAATAAAACACTGCTTTTTTTTCGACTAAAAGTAAATGTATGTATTCGAATGGGTCCTTACGCCACAACAGAATTTTTTATTTTTCCTCGAACATGAATGGTATGAATTGAGTCGAAACTAATCGTTTGATACCATTATTGGCCGAAGGATAGACCAGTTTCTTTTGGACGTTTGTGTTCACAGTCAGATTTAAATTCTTGGAAATACTATTTTTATTTGGAGCAAAGCAGCTTAGGGCAAGTTCAGTACCTGGATGGGCGAACGCTTTGGCTATAAAAAAAATTGAGCAACGCACCAAAGCTCTTGGCCACAGTGCTTTTCCAACTTGTTTATGTTAAATAATAGTAAAAATATTCTACCGAACCAACTAAGAATAGCATGTATGTGGGAACAACATATTTTGCAAAAATCTTCAAGTAATCCATTCATTAATCGCCTAATAATACATGGTCTATAAATGATTGTAACATCGCAGTTGGCTTTGAAATATTATTACAGTCGCGATTCTATCCATACAGGGTGATTCACGAAGACCGTTCGTTAGAATATTTCAAAGAAAGACTCGAGATAAAGACTTGAATTCAGATTCGTTCGACTCCTGGTTTCACCGGAAATGATACCAACATTCGTTTTTTAAATGTAAATCCCAGTTTTTCCAAAGATAATCAGATTACCTACTGAATTCTACATTGTTTTAATGTTTACATACATATTATTCTCACAAAATTCGTGTTGAATCTGAAAAATTTTCTCAAAAAGGGCTTCATTACAATGTTAATAACTTGTAGATTTTTGCATGAAAATTCATAATTTTCTAGGTTCTATCAGAAGATATACTAGTGTTTCTCCTTCGTTAATTAAAAATTCAATTGAACATACAGGGTGTTTCTATTTCAATATCAAAGTCAGTCATGACAAAAACCTCAAAACTCAGTTTTTTCAAATGAGAACCCATTTTTTTTATTGGTCAGCTGGAATCTACGTTAAAAAATACTGTATAAGTGTAATACATATTACTGCTTTCAAATGCTTGTTTCCCGAGATATTCAGTGGGTAAAGCAGTAGTATGTATTATGAAAAATACACTATGTTTTAACGTAGATTCCAGCTGACTAATTAAAAAAAATGGGTTCAAGCCCTGTGGACAGGAGCTATTGGGCGCATGTTCCTTGTGGTCCGTACTGACCAGTAAAGAAAAAAAGCAGTATCATGTTGAATACCTTAATATTATTCTGGAACACAAATTTTCCATTACAATAATCTTCATCTAGCTTCTATTTAGTATCAATTCCTGTAGAACGTGATCATAATAAGTGTTTTCCATATAATAAAATGTGTTTGAACTTGGTATGTAGGAAATCTGACATCAATTATTGGAATTAATTGATTTGACAAACAGCCGTCAAATGAGGTAAATAGATTTTTGTGACGATTTTCTGTGACCATAAAAAAAATTAAGCATTTCATTATTGCATTTCTTTAAATAGGTACCTTTTCAAGTCGATCAACATCGTCCTTCTTTCGACGTCTAAACTATGACTTGATTCTTTATGTTTATGTCTTTGAATTTGTTTTCGGTGGAATTCAAAGAGTTCATAGAATAATCGATGAAAATACTGAGAGAGACCCAGGAAATTTGACACATTTTGTCTTATATCTCCAGAAATTGAAATCGTATAGAGCCAAAATTTTGCACAATGTTGCAAAATACTACAATTGACGTTAGTACAAGTTTTTGTTGCAATCTGATGAATAGTTCACGAAAAAAAAATTTTTTTTTCGAAAAAATTAAAAGAAATATTTTTTTAAAAATAACCAACATTTCGATCATAACAGAATTTTGCCAAAAGTTGCGCGTTTATATCCTCGAACTGACTACCAAGTTTCGATTCAACATCTTCTTTAGTTCCTGAAATATCAGGGAAATAACCTCAAAATTTTAAATGTCTATAACTCCTAAACCGTCCGGCCGATTTTGCCCGTTAACGAACTTAACCGTCGCATTTTGATCAGAAACCTACCCTGAAAGTTTGAAGTCGATAGGACCTTCGGTGCTCCTGTTATCGTGCCTACGGCCGGCCGGCCGTACGGCACCCAAAAATCTGACACCGGATTCGTAATCAGGGAGTCCGAATTAGTCTATTAGCCAATTTTCAGCTCGAAATTCGAAAATTACAGACATTTGGACGAAATGATAGGACGATGTTCCCCTAGAACATACGCCCAAAAATGGGTTCTCATTTGAAGGTTTTTGTCATGACTGACTTTGACATTTACATAGTGACACCCTGTGCGATCAATGGAATTTTTAATGAATGAAGCTAAGCTCTATTATCATATATCAAATTATATAGTACCCCGTTACACTCACCTCTGCTAACACTTTTTTCATACACATGCTTTAAGGTTAGATAAAAAACAAATCGTAATGCTCAAGCTCAAAAGAATATATATATATATATTAATATCGGTATGTCCTCTGACAGAAGCTACAAAATTCGGAAATTTCATGCAAAAAGTTATTAACATTGGAATGAAGCCTTATTTGAAAAAAAATTAAAGGGTTTTTTCACATTTCACAAGAATTTTCTGAGAATAATATGTAAGTGACACATTAAAACAATATAGAATTCAATGGGTAATCTGATTATCAATGAAAAAATCGTGTATTACATTTAAAAAAAAGCAAGTTTTCATTTCGAGTATTTCTTTGAAATATTCTAACGAAGGGTCTTCGTGAATCACCCAGTATAATTCATTTTCTGACCATACAATTATCAAGGCTGTCAATTTCAAAGACCTGTAAAATAGTCAGGATCCTTAGCGAAGAACATCAAAGAATGATTCAAAGCCAACTGCGATGTTACAATCATTCATGAAGACCCTGTATAACACAGATAAAATTCTCTGAATATTCCCTCATTGGCCAATTTTAGAATCTCTTGAGATAAATCATAAATTATATATTCCTTTAACTTTAAGGACCAGTAATACACGTAATCATGAATATCTCAAAAGAAATCAATGAAGAATTATCACAGCTGAAGCGAGCTCATTATCGGTTTTTCCATAAATCATGATTTTATCGTTGAGGGCGCGTTAATTGACTAGATATAGAGGAGTGTTTTCTCATTTAGCCTTCCGTTTTGCGCGCATGTTCTAGGAAACAGTGTGCTATCAAAGCGACGCAGTTTGATCCAGAAAAATTTGTTGAGATCTACGAAGCACTCAGTGTGTGCGAGTCCGTCACATACTGTCTCAAGATGATAGAAATGGCAAAATCTTACCAAGTGTACTTAGATGTCACTTCAATATCATCTTCTAATAAGAGAGTTACGCCATCCACAAAGAGTAGACCATGCAACACACGAATTGTATTTTGCATATTGTTGTGGGGGGTAACGTTGCCCTGCGACTTTAAGGTCTATTGTGCCCCCCGTCAGAGCTGTCGATGTCATTACCATCTACAGCTTGCCTTCCAGTTCTAGAGTTCTGATGAACTCCAGTATCTGGGATGGATTCAAGGAGGCTACGTCTTCGCTCCTACAGATTTCTTGCCCGAAGCCTTCCCTGCGTTGATTTGAGATGGCGAGGCATTGGTTAATCAGGTGATCAGGAGTTTCATCCTCCTCCCAATAGAATTTGCACTCGTCAGTTTCTGCTAAACCTAATCTCATATGCTTTCTAAGGCAGCCGTGCCCTGTGGGGATACCAGTGAGCAGGTGCAGCGTGTTCTTACTGAGGTCTAAGTATTTATTGGATCTGACAGTGTCAAAGTTCTGGAGTAATTTCTTGGAGAGACACATTCCGCGCGAATTGACATCCCCAGTTTGAGTAGATCAAAAGAACAGCAAGACTATTTTTCGATGCTGTAATGAAGTGCTAGTGCTTCAAACGCCAAAAAATGGCCTTAAAGAACGTTATCACGAAGTTATGGGATACAATTGGAATAGTGGAGAATGTTGGAAAGGACAGAAATTACACAATGAAAAAAAAGTGGGAAAGCCCTGTGGAGAGGAGCTTTGGCGCTTTTGCTCAATCTTTGATAAATCATTGAAACATCATAAAAGAAATTAAATTCAACAAGACTGTCAAAAATTAATAATCCGAAAGCACCAGACCGATTCTACCCAATAACGAGCTTATCTGAGATTGGGGATTGCAATCCGGAAAAACCGGACCAGAAATCCGGCGGATCTGGCATCATTTAGCCTATACCGGATCCGGTACCAATATATACCGGATTCGGTACAAATATATACCGGATCCGGTACCAAAATATACCGGATCCGGCACGGGATCCAGAATTATTAATTTTTGTCATAATTGACGAGATATTGACGCTGATTCTTCTGGAAATTCTCCCCACTCCCCCTCCCTCAGTAGGACTCATCGACTCTACCGCATTACTGACACTGTTTACTTTAGTTTCTAATTGGAAGGACTTCTTCTGCCGCTATATTTGTAGCTCCATAAGGAGTTGACTTACAGATGACTCAATAAATACCATTTGTTTTTGGCACTCTTGTTCATCGGAACAGAATGCTTATCAATATGCCTAAATGTCGATTCAGTTTGGCTAGCCGTTAACACTATAACTCTCGAACGGAATGAGCTAGACAGATGAAATTTTCAGAGTAGATTTGGGAGATTCCATAGAATGCTCTAATAATTTGAGATTCTTTTTCCAAAATCAAAATTGACATCTAGTGATGCTCATTGAAATAAATAATTTATTGTGATTATTGTGCAATACAAGAGACAGATGATCTCCATTTCATAGTATGTACTTTATATATATGTACTTGATATTTTGTTACTTTGAAAAGTATAAGACTGAGAAACTAGTTTTGTTATTAGATTTCTATTATTCATTTCGTATTTTGTTACTGTGAAATTTAGAAGTGTAGAACTGAGAAACACATTTTGTTATTTAAATTGTATTTGTTTGTCATTACATTAGATATAAAGTTAATTTTGTTTATCTATATGTTTTTCTTTCAACTACCTTACGATGTACAATCATATTGGATTTTCTAACTTAGTATTCATTCTGGACAGAAAAGAGAAAATAGATTTGATCAATCCGGCCGGATCCGGTCGGATTCTTGGGAATCTGGTAAAATTCGGCCGGAATGAAAATCCCGCCGGATTGCAATCCCTATCTGAGATATTCCATTCCTCAAATCTACTATGAAAATTATATTATATCAATTGAAACTTGGCCAATATTCCAGTTTTCTTTTTACTGAACCCAATTTCATTAACCTTACCGAAGTATCTATTTCCATCATGATCATCATCATATGGATTATCCAAGAGCTATCTACGATAGCTGAGGTTATTTCATTGGTCATTTTGCATTGAATCATACTTTGTTTGGCATGTATTGTATCTGTAGATGAGAGGACAATGATGACATGAAGGAACACAGATCATGAAATTCATAGATACGGACGTTAATTTTCGATTCAGCACTCTGTGAAATCATAGAGTTACGATTTCATATTGGAATTTCGAAAAATCATATCTCCGAAAGTATAAATTTGTTATAGTTGTAAATTATATCATTGTAATCTTATGATGATACTGAATCTTGAGAAAAATTGAGGCTAATTGATAAGCACTCTGATCCGAGGAACAAGAGCGCGAAAAACGAAGTGGACGTCTCATGTTGAAAAACCGAAGATTTTTAAAAGAAATTAACGGGAAAGGAAGAAATGAATAGGTGAATAGGTGATCAGATACTTCGGACTTAAATGGGGATATATTGTTATGTTTTAATATCTAGTAATTGAGCATAGACAGTTATAAAATAGATGATGAATAGATGTCTTACTCATCATAACTTTCTTGATATCAAGAGTTCTATTTCTAGGTTTCTCTACGGGCAAAATCAATACAGTAAGGATTGTGTTTTGAGAAGTATATGTGAAGCAGCAGTTCCAAATTTCGATGAAAAAGGTGGATTTATGAATGAAATAATGAATATCATTTTTGGGTAAGTTCTCACATGTTATCTTGAATGGCTATCATTTTAGTCAGCTTAAAATGCTTCTCAATTTACGGTACCTCGAGAAGAGTAGCTTCCTTCACGTCACCTTTGACCTTTTAGTGTACCGTACACCGTAACGTATCGTTTGAATGGAATTTCTGGGTATGTCTTTCTTCGGTAGGAATATACTCAATGGTCACAGGTGTAACACCCAGAAGGAATCATTTCTTCAACTTGAGTTTTTGGCAGTGCGGAAGTTATAAAAAAATTGGAAATCTCAAACGTGTGGACAGTCAGCTTTGCCGAACCCGTTCAAATTGATAGTCAGAGCGGTCATCGACCCAGGTACCTACTGAACTCGCCAAAGGCTGCTTGTATTCCAGGCAAAAAATACATTTCCCCAATATTTCCAACATCATAGATGCGACGGATTTTAAATCTAGAACTTGACTGTGAAATTAAGTACCTATTGAAGGAATATTGCAAAATTTCAGCGCGATATCTCATGGAAAGTTTCTGAGATGAAGGCATTATTAAAAAATTTTCTAGACGTACGATCCTCACAAAATTCCTTGGGTCGGCATTTTCCATTTGTTCAGATCACTATTTTTTAATATTGAGGATAAAATTTCGGACAGCTCATCAAAGAACATAACTAAGATATGTATGCTTCGAACCTGCCCTGCAAATTTCAACTCTCCAACTCATTTGCTTCGAGAAATTTCGTTTTTACGGCCGGATGGACAGAATCGAGTGTGACCTCGGTTTCTTCATCAATGAGAAGTAACTAAACTGTTAAGACCATTTTCGGTCGGTAATTCGAAAATTACAGTCATTTAGGCAAAATGATATGCGTTCAGGAGAACGAACGTTCCAAAAATTGGACATAAGAAACATTGTAAAGTTAAAATAGAATATTTATTGCAAAATTTAAAAGTGTACAAGTATAAATATGAATTACTGTAAATCTGGAACGAAAAAATCAATAAAATAAAATTCTTAAAAAGCACTGACGTGAAGTCAGGAGCTTTTTGCGCGGATGTCTATTCACGCCTCATACAAGGACGCTCGAGTTGAAATTTTTCGCTCGATAGTAAAATGGGGGCTCGAACGTATGTGCGGAATTTCAACCATTTCTTACGAATAGTTTCTGCGATATCAAATTTTTGGAGGAAAAAGGCTCTTTCCATTCGAAATTCACCCAAGGCTGCTCGGATCTCAATAACTTGAAACTTGGCATTTGAGTTATGTTTTGAAGGCTCTCGCAAAATTGCAACGATGTCGGACGAACAGTTTCTGATATCTAGAATTTTTTTCAATGATTTCCAATATTTTTTTTTATTCTTCTTATGATACGATCCTCACGAAATTTTGCAAGAATTTTCGCGTCAACATTCCAATTACCAACACAATGTTTGAATTGGATCGGATTCGTATTTTTAGAGTTATTGAGGAAATGACAACCAAATTTCAGATGGATAGAAATCCAAAACCATTTGGCTGATTATGCCTATTAACAAACTCGAATGCCGCATTCAGGTGCATAACCTAACCTAAAAATTGCTACCTCTTTGCGTTCTCAGAATATCGTGTTATAAATAATAGTTTATAAATTTTCTACTTATACGATTCTCACAAAATTTCAGTCTTTTTCGGTATTCTACAACTAGCTACCAAGTTTTATTCGATCGGGTCTGTTGACAAAATTATTACTTGGAAATCTTTTTGCCGATTATGACGATAAACGAACTTGTCGGTCGTATTTGGGTCCGCCACCTACCCTGCACATTTCAAGTCGCTATCTTTTTCCGTTCTCAAGTTATCGTGGCAACGGCCGGACCAGCCGGGCAGAATTGATTTTGACCACGGATTTTTCATCAGTGAGTAGCACCTAATCGTTTGAGACCATTTTTGGTAAAAAATTCGAAAATTATAGATATTTGGGCAAAATGATAACGCGATGTTCCCCAGAACATGCGCGGAAAAATAGCTAATATTCTGGTTCTAATGCTCTGACACGTCCTACAGATATGCGTATATCTTCGAGAATATTTGCCTGATTTTCAGAAAATATACTCTAAGATATGTACATTCTGAAAATGAAAAATATTGTTGTCTTGAGAAGGAATGGAAAGGGGGAAATAAATTGGTATGTTTAAACGGAGAAAATGGTTACGCTTTTATCATGAAAAAATTGGTTCAAGCCCTGTGCACAGGAGCTTTTTGGCGCTCTTGTTCAAACAGACAAATTATATCTCCGAAAGTATTGGTTGGAGTTGGGAATTATATCAATGGATTCCTATGATAGAACATCATGAAAGGAATTAAATTTAAAAAACTGTCGTTTGAAAAAATGCTTCAAAAATTATCTTTAAAAAAAAGGAGCAATCTACAATGCTTCAAAAATGGTCATTAATTTTATTTATCAAGATTAAATGAGCAATCTCCAATGATTCAACATCGTGGAATGGGTTGTTGCAACTTACACTCGGTGCATAGTTTTCACAACTCGAAATACGAGGAAAGTACCATCGAATTGTCTAGAGCAAGTCTGGAGACAATTATAGCAGATTGGCCATTTATTCCTGATATTTGAGTAGGTAGTGGATTACGAACAAATTATTTTAATAGTTCAAAATATATTAATAAAATACTATCCTCTTTTCATAATTTAATTTAATAAATTTAATATTTAATAGCACTAACAAATTCTTTTCTGTATTATGAACCTTAACTCAAGAAAACATGTTGATACACAAATATAGATCCATATTTCAGTATTTTTTTGCTAGCAACATTATGAAAATACTGTATATAGGAACATGTCTCACTACTTAAGGAACTTAAAAGGTAATATTAACCTCAGTGGTCAACGAACAGTAATTTCTTGTGATGATTCCATTATGTTCTTCTTTTCTATTGCCTCCATAAACTACATCAAAACAGTTTTGTATATATTCACAAATTCCAGAATCGAATACTTGCTTTCCAAAAGAAAATTTTTTCAAACTATGAATTGACAATCTGTAATAGCTAGAAAAGATGACATTTATGAATAGTGAACACAGACAGATTCTGTGTTCTGTCTTGATCAGTGAGTCAAACCAAATCGACCATTTTCAGCCAAAAATTCGAAAAGTACAGCTATTTGGGCAAATTGATAAGCACTATGTTCCGAGGAACAAGAGCGCCAAAAATTAACGTTTCGTAGAATTTTCGTCTTGGATATTGATATGTTGTGTTTCTTCTAGGTCAATGGGTGAAACACTGCAACACCACGATGATGAAAGCTACATAGAAGCATTGAATTTGGGCCTGAAAAACTCTGGAGAATGCTTCATGAGATATCCTAAATGCAGAAGCAGTTTAATGAATATTATTTCGAAACAACACAATTCAATATGATTTTCAGGTAGAAGATTAAACAGCCTATTAATTATGTTCTCTTCATTGCATATGCGCTTTTTTGACTGATTCTCGAGTATTATGAAATAAATAAATGAATTGACAAAGTTTAGTTTTAATGATCGTTCATCTATTCACCGAAACAAATTGCAATACCTGGTAGTCACGCACGAATATCTTCATTGGATATCATTATCATGACTGTCCACTTGAATTTGACAAAATTCGAAAAAAGCAATGACGTAAAGTCACTAGCTTTTGCGCGCATTTTTTATTGTTTATTCAAGCCTTACTCACTATCATGAAATACTGCATGAACCCTCAAGTTCTCTTTTAGGCGCTCTAGTTCCTCGGAACGGAGTGCTCATCAATTAGCCCAAATGTCTTTAATTTTCGAATTTTTGGCCGAAAATGGTCTCATACGATTTGCTTCAACTCACTGATCAAGAATCCGTGGTCGATATCGATTCTATCCGGCCGTCCGTTAACACGATACCTCTCGAACGGAAGGAGTTAGAGGATTGAAATTTGCAGGGTAGGTCTGGAGCGTAAATATCTCGGACGAGTTCGTTAACGGGCGAAATCCATCAAGCGGTTTCGGAGTTACGGCCGTTTTTACTAAAAACGTTTTTTATGAATATTTCCGAAACCAATCACTCGATCTATCTGAAATTCAGCATCAAATTTTATAATCATGACCTTTAGACGCTTGTGAAGTTTTGTATTAATCGGGCTACCGTAAAGTGTCAAAAAAAATTTTTGAAAATTTTTAAATTTTGTTTCTACAATAACTAATCATTAAAGGATACTGTGGGAGGTATACTCATTATTGAAAGGTTTTTTTTGGGTTTTCTCTCCCAAACTCTGAAAAATATCTATAAAATAAAAATTAATTATTTTGTGATTTGCTTCTGAGTAAGAAACACAGGATATTTGTCAGAAGCAATCAATTGAACAATGGTGCCTAACAAACAACAATGAAACAACATCAACGAAGAAACAACTATATCGTAACGTTTCGGAGTCTATATCAGACTCCTTCGTCAGACGCTTAATGAAAATCTTTAGAATTATTTTGTTGATAGTTATTTTGTGAAAATCATGAATTGTCACAATAACTCTCGAACGGAATGAGCTAGGTAGTTGAAATTTTCAGAGTAGGTTAGGGGGATAAATATCTTGGTTAAGTTTACCATTGGCCAAAATAGGCGACAAGGTTTCAGAGTAACGAAAACAAATTTTTTTTTAACTTACAAATTCCAAAATAATTTTTTTTAGATGCAATTTCATCTTAAAAATCCATTGATATCATTTTCAACTCCAACAAGCTAATACTTTCGGAGATTTTTCGAAATTTCAATAATGAATCGTACTTCTATGTTTTCACCTCGGTTTTCACAGAATGCTATAATTATTCTATCAATGATTTATTATATGATCTGTGTTCATACTCGTACATGTCATCCTGTTCTATAAGAGAGTCAAATTCATTTCAGCTATTTTAATTTGATTTCTTCCATGGTGCAGTTCTCATTCTCAGATTGCTCATTTAATCTTGATAAATAAACTATTATTTGAATTGAATTTCCTTTATGATCTCCAACTCCAACTCCAACTCCAGCAGTTCAATCATAAGAATATATTGATATAATTCCCAACTCTGAGAAACCAATTCTTTCGGAGATATAATTTGTCTGTTTGAACAAGAGCGCCAGAAAGCTCCTGTCCACAGGGCTTGAACCAATTTTTTGTGCAAAATGTCGTGAAAAATACATTGGACTTCAACTGAATCCAAATTTTGAAATAAATAAAATAGAAAACTTTTTCAGCGGGGATTTGAACGAGGATCTCCTGCGTGATAGGAGAGCAAACCATCAAAGTGCTTGAAGGTTCGTGAGGGAATAACATGGAATCTGACAGATAATTGGTAAAATATAAAATTATAAAAGAAATTTTTTTTCTACCGATATGATCCTCACAAAATTTTGCAAAAATGTGTGTGTTAACATTCTTCAACTAATTACCAAGTCTTATTTCGATCGGGTCTCTATCTTTCGAGTTATTGAGGACATATCCAAAAAAATTCAGATGGATATAACTCCAAAACCGATTAAGGCCTTTAATGACTTCATTCGTCACATTCAGATGCGCAACCTAACCTGAAAATTGTCGAAAGACTACGATTCGGTTAATATATTACCAAACTACTAGTTTGGATTCAGTATAGAAATGTCAGCAATCCATCAAATACCTTAGCAGAAACCCATGAAAGAGATTGAGAGAGAACAATATTGCTCTGGAGTTTTCCTATAGATATGTCACAAGATTTTGCAAAAATTCCATGAAAGTCTCAGTTACAGAATTGGGAAAGACTTAATAGTAATCACTACTTCCAAATGATATCCTATTTATCAGAAAGATTCTCCTTAGAGAAATTCAATGATGCAACATTAGGACAGTACCCACTAAACTGTGGCCTGCCTCAAGGGAGTGTACTAGTACCACTGCTGTAACTCCTTTACACCAGATATCTGACTTTGAGCGATGAAACAACTATTAGACGCCTTTGCTGATGACGTCGGTATTCTTTTTGATACCGAAAATCCAGTCATCTGCACAATTATCATTCAAGTTCACCTAAACCGATTAAACAACTGGTACAGAAAATGAACCACTCAAAATCGGCTCAAGTGATAAATTGGTTCAAGCCCTGTGGACAGGAGCTTTTTGGGCACTCTTGTTCGAACAGACAAATTATATCTCCGAAAGTATTGGTTTCTCAGAGCTGGGAATTATATCAATGTATTCTTATGATAGAACTGCATCATGAAAGAAATTTAATTTAAAGAAATTGGTTCAAGCCCTGTGGACAGGAGCTTTGGCGCTCTTGTACAAACTTTGACACATTATATCTCCGAAAGTATTGGTTTCAATTATATCAATGTATTCTCATGATAGAACTGCATCATAAAGGAAATTCAATTCAAATAATAGTTCATTTATCAAGATTAAATGAGCAATCTGAGAATGAGAACCATGGTAACCATGGAAGAAATCAAATTAAAATAGCTGAAATGAATTTGACTCTCTCTTATAGAACAGGATGACATGTACGAGTATGAACACAGATCATATAATAATTCATAGATAGTATAATTATAGCATTCTGTGAAAACATTGAAGTACGATTCATTATTGAAATTTGGAAAAATCATATCTCTGAAAGTATTAGCTTGTTAGAACTGAATGATATCAGTGGATTTTCATGGTGAAACTGCATCTCGAAATTGAATTAAAAAAAAAATTTTTTTTTCGTTACTCTGAAACCATCTGTTCTATTTTGCCCAATAATGAATTTATCTGAGATATTTAACTCACAAACCTATTCTGAAAATTTCAACTGCCTTGCTCATTCTGTTCGAGAGTTATTGTAGAAACAAAATTTGAAAATAAAAAAAATAATTTTTTGACTCTTTACGGCAACCCGATCAATACAAAACTACGCATGCGTATAGAGGTCATTATTCTTCAATTTGATGCTAAATTTCAGACAGATCGACTGATCGGTTTAGGAAATATTCATGAAAAATATTTTTACTAAAATCGGCCATAACTCCGAAACCGCTTGGTGGATTCCAACCGTTAACGAACTCGTCGTTGATATTTACGCTCCAAACCTGCCCTGCAAGTTTCAATCCTCTAGCTCCTTTCGTTAGAGAGTTATCGTGTTAACGGACGGCCGTACAGAATCGATTTCGACCACGGATTCTTGATCGGTGAGTCGAACCAAATCGTTCTAGACCATTTTCAGCCGAAAATTCGAAAATTACAGACATTTGGGCAAATTGATAAGCATTCTGTTATGAGGAACAAGAGCTCCAAAAAGTGTCGTTTAAAAAAATGCTCATTGCAAATTGATAAGCACTCTGTTCTGAGGAACAAGAGCGCCAAAAATAGCATAAACAACTTTTTGTCAGTCGCAATTGGTCGAGTGCCAATACATACAATAGAAGTGGAGAAAAATGTGTTATATATTATCTGTACAGAATACTCTCTAGCTAATGAGAAGCAGATACAGACAAAGAGGAAACCTATGGGAAATTTCTCTTAGTTCCTTGTCAAGTTTATTTATCTGCTCTTTGTATCTGCTTCTGCCCAATCATATCTGCTTCTCCCTCACTTATATTATGATTGAGGAGAACTGTCATTGACAGATCATTAAAATCTTATACTTAAATGACTTTGCGTTATGTATCGTTCCAACCTTCTATAGAATTAATTACATGAAAATTGTTTCCGCTGTTTTTCATCCTCGCAAAATCTTATTGCTCCGGAATTAGCAATGATAATTTAAATTTGTGCCTTCATTGTGTAGGAATGACATGATGTGGGAGTCTATACAACTTCCAATTTCGTGTCTACCGTATCAGCGTCACTACAATTGTTCAGATTTAAATGATATGTCATTATTGAGCACTTGATACCACAGCCATTAAAGAATTAATTTTCATTGCTTGCAGGTACTTTGAGTTCCTTGAAAATTCTCACAGTAACTTAGTTGCCCGTATTTTCCAATTCCCAGAAGATTTGGTAAACGATAATTAAAAATCAGATCACCCGCTGCGGCCAACTGCAAAACAACTGAGACGATGTTTATTGGGACTTCTTTAGAGTTTCATAACGTATCCTAACTATAAAAGTTTTCTGAACTAGTTACCGAGTTCTCGATTTCGGAACGAGAGAAGGCGGGGTCGAATCCCGCCGAGGGAATTACGCTTTCTCGTGTTTTTTTTTTCAATTTCTAACGGAATATTAACTTTGACTAACAGAGTATCTGCCGAATTTAAGTCAATATTTCGATATTCGATTTATTATTGCTGAAATCTTAATAGAGGATGTTTTTAATTTTTGGCGCTCTTGTTCCTCGGAACAGAGTGCTTATCAATTTGCCCAAATGTCTGTAATCTTCAAATTTTTGGCTGAGAATGGTCTTGAACGATTTGGTTTGACTCAGTGATCAAGAATCTGTGGTCGAAATCGATTCTGTCCGGCCGGCCGTCCGTCCGGCCGTTAACACGATAACTCTCGAACGGAATGACCTAGACAGTTGAAATTTTCAGAGTATGTTTGAGGGATAAATATCTCGGTTAATTTCGTTACTGGGCACAATCGGTCAAACAATTTCGGAGTACCGAAAAAAAAATATTTTTTTTTTACAGTACAACTTTTGAATTCAGTGAATTTAGTGGTATGAAGTATTATATATTAAATTATGAAAAGATAAATGGACAATCTGCTATGATTGTCTAGAGCCTTGCTCTAGACAATTCGATGATACTTTCCTCAGGGTTTCGAGTTTTGAAAACTATGCACCGAGTGTAAGTGGCAACAACCTATTCCACGAGGTGGAATCATTGCAGATGTCATCATGACAATTTTTGAAGTATTAAGGCATTGGAGCATTGTGAATTCCTCTTTTTTTTATAAGATAATTTTTGAAGCATTCTTTTTAAACGACACTTTTTTTCAATTTAGTTTATGTCATGATACATTTCTATCATAGGAATCGACTGATAAAATTCCCATCTCTGAGAAACCAATAATTTCGGAGATATAATTTATCTGTTTGAACAAGAGCGCCATAAAGCTCATGTCCACAGGGCTTGAACCACTTTTTTTGCTAAGCATATATCGTTGAAAATAAACCATTACTATACGGGGTGTTCTTTTTTTCACGGCACAATTTCACACGATTGAATTGATTCAACACAAACGAAACGTTATCTAAATTGGAACCTTGGATGGATTCTCAATGTATTTTTCAAAAATCAGTATGCAGGGTGTTTTTCGTTTAACGTCAATCGCAACTCGCTCATTTTCATGCCATATAGTACAATTTTATCCAATTGTGTTAAAAGATATACTTTCGTGACCTACATCATTGAAAATAGACCATTACTATACAGGGTGTTCTTTGTCTTTCGACCCAATTTTATGCGATTGATTCGATTTATGCCAAAAATAAAGCGTTGTCCAAATAGATACCTTGGATGGATTCTCATAATGTATTTTCCAGAAATCTTTAAACATGGGTGTTTTTCTTCTAACGTTAATCGCAACTTGATCTTTTTCATGCCATAATAGTACGATTTTATCCAATTGTGTTAAACGATATACTTTCGACGCCTACATCGTTGAAAATTAAACATTACTATACAGGGTATTCTTTTTCTCACGGCACAATTTTACACGATTGAATTGAAATGTGCCAAAACCAACTTCATTTTTTGTGTTGGAAAATATACTTTCGAGGCATACATCGTTGAAAATAAACCATTACTATAGAGGGGTTTCTTCTCCACACAACATCGATTATTTTCGAATATTTTAAGTAAGAGATATCTATCGTGAGGAGAATTCTCAATATTGTAAAACCACGAAAGGATAGCCGCTGCTATACAGGGTGTTTTTCCAAATTCAACTCTGAAACGGCTTGACCGATTATGATGAAACTTCACGTGTATGTATTTCGGTGGATCCCAAAGCGGTCCAGATTCACAATAAGATCCTGTAGGTGGCGCTACAATCGATGTATAGGAACTCGAAAACGCCCGGACCGATTTTGATGCAACTTTGTCATTTTGTTTCGGCGTGACTAGGCGATGTGAGCTGGCCGTTTTGTGTGACCAGAGAGCAACTGCATCAGATAAATGTAAATACCAGGTAGGTTTTCAAAAAATGTCAAGACTGATTGACAATATGCTGTTATTTCAAATGTTCGACAGCTATTTTAGGTGAAACAAGATTGATCGAGTAGCTTCGTGAACCTTTATGGTTGAGCATCTTCTTTTTGGTCGACACAATGATCACTCCTACATCGGATAACCAACAAATCTTTGTCGTGGGGAGCCTTCAAGCCACCCACAATACTCATTTGGAGAGTCTCTTCTATTTATGCAGGATAATGCCTCACTACATGCTAGAAAAATTCGCCACTAATGGCTTGTAAATGGAAAGTGATAGTATTAGATGGATTTCTTTGAGAATAAACTGCTATCATTTTGCCCAAATGTCTGTAATTTCCGAAACTTTTACCAAAAATGGTCTCAAACGATTAGGTTTGATTCACTGATAAAGAAGTCGAGGTCAAAATCGATTTTGTCCGGCCGGCCGTCATTTGCCACGATGAGTTTCGAACAGTAAGAGATAGGAACTTGAAATTTTCAGGGTAGGTTGCGCATACGTATGCGACATTTAAATTCGTTAATAGGTTTAATCACTCAACTGTTCCGGAGTTATACCCATATGAATTATTGTTTTCTCAATAGCTCAAAAAATACATATCTGACAAACTTGCCAATTAGTTGTAGAATGCCGACGCCTAAATTCTTCCATATTCATTTGAGGATCGTGTCACCAGAAAAAAAACAGGTTTTTCATCAAAAATGTTATATTTCAGAAACAATTTGTCATATTCCGCTCAAATTCCGAATTAACCTTCAAGTCACCAATTTACAATTGAGTACCGGATTTCACCTCGATCAGCTCCGAATTGTAGCAATTACTGAGAAAATAAAAATTTTAAAGTGAAATATTGTTTCCTGAATATCTCAAAAAATCCTATCCTATCTAATTGAAACTTGATAATTAGTTGAAGAATGCTGACTTTGCAGAATAGGTACCTACGTGAGAATCGTCTAAATGAAAAAAAGGGGGAAAATCCTGTGGACAGGAGCTTTGGCGCACTGTCCAAATTTATAGCCAGAGCTGTCACCCATCCAGGTACTGAATTCACCTAAAGCGTCTTAGCTCAAAAAAAAATGATATCTTTCCATTATTTCCAGTAACATATATCCGATCAAGTTTAAATCTATAACTTCAAATAAGCTGAAATATTAAACATTGAGGGACATTTTTATCTTTAATATCGATTCTTTATTCAAATTAAATACTCATTGTTCTGAAACTGCAATCATTTATGAATAAAACAAGTAACCTCCATTGAAACAATATTTTTCAATTTTTGAAACTTTGAATGATAGTTAATATTAAAACCCATATTGTACCGCTTGAATAGTTTGTGTTGATCCTACCCAAAACATGCCTGGTTATATGTTACTTAATAAAGTAACATTCTTACCATTAGATTGAGGTTACACAGTCAATCTGGGTATTAATGCATATTAATGTGCTTCTTCAATCCGCACAAGTCTTATCGTGATCAAGATTACGGACTGAACTGATGCGAGATTGACCGTGTAACCTCTGTCTAAGACGGAGGTACATGTAAAATGGTAAACTCGATAGTATATATAGATGTATGCTGGATCAAAATAGGTAATAATGACAATCTGAGATTTCTGATTCAGCAGGTATGTTTTTTGGATATGATCATGGATCCATCACTCATCCAAAGATGATATTCATCGGAACATGAAAAAAGGTTAATTCAATAGCATATAGATGTATGCTGGATCCAAAAAGGTAATAATGACAATCTGATCCAGTTGGTACGTTTTTTGTATATAATCATGGATACAATACTCATCTGTGCTAATTACACGGGCATAATAATTATTCAGGTGTCACATAATATTCCGCCACTGGCTATTCATAAAATAATGAGACAAAGATAAGAGATTTTCCGTCTCATGGACCTTGAGTTATGTCAATTTTGAGTGAAGTAAAAAAACCCAGCTATTTTGTAGAGTTACGAGAGTTAACTCGGAATCGAATACTCTTACATTTTTGAACAACAGACATAGAGTAAAATATACACAACTTTTCGGTATTCGAACGCAATTTAGTAATTAATAATATATATGGAGTTTATATTCGAACGCCACCATAATCCAACCAAGGTGGCCTAATCAAAAATCATACCATATCGTTGTGCCAAGTAACAACAACATGAAATATTGAGAATATTGCAGATTTTCATTTAGGAGGGATCTTGACTCTGCTAGGCCTTTTTGTTGGGTGCTTGAAAATCTTCAGACCATAAATGCTGAGTCTGACACGAAAGTGATAAACATTTTCTTTAAGTCACTATATTGATTTTCCTTGATATGTAAGTTTATTTGTTACTGCCGAAAAGAAAATATAATATAATCCCTTCTATTAACTCTGCAAAACCTGATTACAACTTACTTTTTTTCTACCATATTTCTGGGTTGAACTATTTTACTAGAATACAGCCAAAATAAATATCTATTCTTTAAAATATGTCCATTTGTACCATCTTGAGCTCATCTTGACCCGGGATAGGCATTCAGTTTCGATTTGAATCATTTTTGGCGCTCTAGTTCCTCGGAACTGAGTGCTTATCAATTTGCCCAAATGTCTGTTATTTTTGAATTTTTGGCTGAAAATGGTCTCAAACGATTTGGTTCGACTCACTGATCAAGAATCCGAGGACGAAATCGATTCTGTCCGGCCGGTCCGGCCGGCCGACCGTAGGCACGATTACTCTCGAACGAAAAGAGTAAGAGGATTGAAATTTGCAAAGTGGGTTTGGAGCGTAAATATCTCGGTTAAGTTCGTCAATGGGCAAAATCCATCGAGCGGTTTCGGAGTTATGGCCGATTTTAGTAAAACACATTTTTTATGAATATTTCCGAAACCGATCACTCGATCTATCTGAAATTTAGCAGAAAATTGAAAAATCGTGACCTTCATACGTATGTGAAATTTTTTATTGACCAGGTTACCGCAAATGGTCAAAAAAAAATTTTAAAAATTAAAAAAAATTTTTTTACAATAACTCTTATAAATTTTCAGAGTAGGTAGGGAGATGAATATATCGGTTGAGTTCGTTATTGGGCAAAATAGGCCAGATGGTTTCGGAGTAACGAAAAAAAAAATTTTTTTATCTAACAAATTTCAAATTCAATTTTTATTTAAGATGCAGTTTCACCATAAAAATCCATTGATATCATTTTCAACTCCAACAAGCTAATACTTTCGGAGTTATGATTTTTCGAAATTTCAATAATGAATCGTACTTCTATGTTTTCACAGAATGTTATCATTATTCTATCTAAGCTTTATTATATGATCTGTTTTCATACTCGTACATGTCATCCTGTTCTATAAGAGATAGTCAAATTCATTTCAGCTATTTTAATCTGATTTCTTCCATGGTGCAGTTCTCATTCTCAGATTTCTCATTTAATCTTGATAAATAAACTATTGTTTGAATTGAATTTCTTTTATGATGCATTTCTATCATAAGAATACATTGATATAATTCCCAATTCTGAGAAACCAATACTTTCGGAGATATAATTTGTCTGTTTGAACTAGAGCGCCAGAAAGCTCCTGTCCACAGGTCTCGAACCCATTTTTTAAACAGAACAGATTGGATCTTCTCAGATTAACTTGACAGATTGCCGAACTCATGTCATATTGTCATATGTTTATGTAAAGATCATAGAGTAACATGAAATTCATGAAAGACAGATATACGATGTATATGGAGGGCACAAAATATAACTCAATATAATATGAAATAATTTATAGCCACGACAAAAATCAAAAGAACTCTTAAGAATTTGTTCGGTTGAATGTAAAAACAGTGAACCAGTTGACCCCCCCAATCTTTGGAATATTTTGAAATTTCGGCAATATCTTCACCAATATAGATCTGATCGAGCTGAAATCTAGAACTTCACTGTATAATAAGGTTTTGATGGCTCTCGTACAACTTCAACGATATCTGACGGATAGTTTCTGAGATACAGAATTTTTAAAAATTTTGTAGACATGCGATCCTGAGAAAATTTTGCAAAAGTCTTGGTGTCGGTAGTTTTCAACTAATGACCGTGTTTTGATTCGATCAGATTAGTATTTTCCGAGTTATAGGGAAAACAAAATTTCAAATGGCTATGATTCTGAAACCACTCGATGGATTTTACCCTTTAACGAACTTAGCCGACGCATTTGGACTACAAAGCTACCCTGAAAATTTCAACTCTCTACCTCATTGCGTTTGAGCGTTATCGTGCTGACGGTTGGTCGGACAGAATCAATTCTGACCTCGGATTCTTGATCAGTGAGTCGAAACTAATCGTTTAAGACCATTTTCGGCCAAATATTTGAAAATTACAGACATTTCGACCAATTGATAGGCACTCTGTTCATAGAACTGCGCGCCAGAAAACAACAAAACCGTCATTCTACATTCGATTACCGGATTAAGGCTTGATCAGTTTTGTTTTTTATGCATTATTGTGAAAATAGAATTTCATACTGGTATCTAGTTCTTCCGAAATTGGCCAAGATGCTGGCGTGGTTGCCTGCCGCGCAGGATATACGGGTTCACTATTTTATTTATCTTAAAATTTCAATTCAGTTGATGTCCAATGCATTCTTTTACGTATTAACGCTAAAAAGACGTTTTGAACGTTCATGCAGTGTTTCGTGAGGGTGCCTGGGGCGTGAATAGACAATAGAACTGCGCAAAAAAGCTCTTGACTTCACGCTAGTGTTTTTCTCGCATTTTTGGCGCTCTAGTTCCTCGGAACTGAGTGCTCATCAATTTGCCCAAATGTCTGTAATTTTCGATTTTTTCGATGAAAATGGTTTTAAACGATTTGGTTCGACTCACTGATCAAGAATCCGTGGTCGAAATTCATTCTGTCCGGCCGGTCCGGCCGGCCGGCCGTAGGCACGATAACTCTCGAACGGAATGAGCTAGAGAGTTGAAATTTTCAGAGTAGGTTTGGGAGATAAATATCTCGGCTGAGTTCGTTATTGGGCAAAATCGGAGAGATGGTTTCGGAGTAACAAAAAGAATTTTTTTTTTACAAAACAAATTCCAAATTAAAATTTTTTCAATAAGCAGTTTCACCATAAGAATCCAATGATATCATTCTTAACTCCAACAAGCTAATACTTTCGGAGATATGATTTTTCAAAATTTCAATAATAAATCGTATTTCTACGTTTTCACAGAATGATATAATTATTCTATATATGAATTGTCATAATGTCAACTTATTTTCCTGAGAGATGACATTATCTAATCAATCGAAGAATTATGAGAATAAAGTGTATTCCGAAATGTGAGCGAAGTGAGAAAAATCTCAGTTGTTTGCTCCGAAATTAGTTTTTCTCAGAAAAGTCTTACATTTCGGAACGGAACATGACGTAAGACATCTGAGAGTAGTGAGACTGCTTTTCATCCATAGACATAGAATGCTCAGTTCTCTCAATTTATGACGGGACTGACGGAAGGGAATATTAAAACTTGGGGTTCAAATACTCGTATTTTAGCGATGCAACGGGGACCTCAACCAAAAATGTTTGAAAATATTACGTAAATATTGAAAGCATTATTCAGTAGTTCGAGAGAGGAGAAAATTTGGTGAACGTTGATCAGGAAATTTTTGATCGATTACAAGGTAATTTTTCATTATTACTTCTCTTCTTTCATACATGTTTTATGGAATATCTACTATTTGTAGGTACTTTAAACCTGTTTTGGGTAATTGTCATACGAAACTGGTTTTTTTGGCGCTCTAGTTCCTCGGTACAGAGTGCTCATCAATCTGCCCAAATGTCTGTTATTTTAGAATTTTTGGCTGAAAATGGTCTCAAACGATTTGGTTCGACTCACTGATCAAGAATCCGAGGTCGAAATCGATTCTGTCCGGCCGGCCGGCCGTCCGTAGGCACGATAACTCTCGTAAGAAAGGAGTTAGCAGATTGATATTTGCAAGGTGGGTTTGGAGCGTAAATATCTCGGACGAGTTCGTTAATGGGCGAAATCCATCGAACGGTTTCTGAGTTATGGCCGATTTTAGTAAAAATATTTTTTATGAATATTTCCGAAACCGATCACTCGATCTATCTGAAATTTAGCATCAAATTGTAGAATCATGACCTTTATACGCATGTGAAGTATTGTATTGGCCAGATTACCGCAAAGTATCAAAAAAAAATTTTGAAAATTTAAAAAAAGTTTTTCTACAATAAGTGTCGAACGGAATGAGCTGGGTAGTTGAAATTTTCAGAGTAGGTTAGGGAGATGAATATCTCGGTTAAGTTTGTTATCGGGCAAAATTGGCCAGATTTAATTTGATTTCTTCCATGGTGCAGTTCTCTTTTTCAGATTGCTCATTTAATCTTGATAAATAAACTATTATTTGATTTGAATTTTCTTTATGATGCAGTTCAATCATAAGAATACATTGAAATAATTCCCAACTCTGAGAAACTAATACTTTCGGAGATATAATTTATATGTTTGAACTAGAGCGCCAGAAAGCTCCTGTCCACAGGGCTTGAACCAATTTTATATCTGTATCTATATTTTTATTATTGCGAGATTCCATATGATATTGGGTTTGAGTATTTCAATAGGAGTAGTCCTAAACGAAGTTAAACTTAGGAGAATATTAAAACGCAGTTCTAACAGAGGTTACTGTGGACGACATAACAATTATTCTTGTTATGTCTTCTGATTCTTTTGGAATTCCCAGAAATTATAATGAGGGAATTGATTTGTTCCCGATTTTGATGCGATAAATAAACTATTCAAATTGAAAATCTTCATTTTTATGTTCCTTTTTGCGCGCTAGTTTCATATGGCCATTTTGTCTGTAGCTCACGAATTTTGAACGTAGAACTATATTAAACGATTATATTGGACTTAGGTACTACTTACTTATGGAGAATTCGTGGTCACATTCAATTATGTTCGTCCATCTGTACGTACGTCAGAGTATGACCAATAACTATCAAAATAAGTCACCTAGGATCATTAAACTTGCTTCAACTGTTTAGTTTAGAATTTTTCAAATAGATAAATCAGGCGTAACGTCAATTCATTTTTTCAAGATTTGAATATGAGCTCCCCTGGGATGGGGGACAATATTTTGATGATGTTAGGTAGGTCTTCTACGTGGATCAAGTTCAATTTTTTAATTCGCTTATATGATCTTTATACTTAATTCAGTTTTATCTGCTAATGCCGCAGATTAGCATATAGTGCATTCGACATTTGGCGGGAAGCCGTAGGTTTGACCTACAGATTTACTTCGGATGAAGACGTAGTAAAATGACACAGGGAAATGAATTGTCGTCGCTCTCTTTGATATTCAAAACAAATTCACTTCAACCTCGACCACACCAAACGTCGAACATCAGAATTTATTTGATTGCCCTATCCTCGCCAATTCTAGCACAAACTCACATATTATTGGAGAAAGATCATTTTAGTACTTTCTACAACTTTTGCATGAAATATTGCAAGAATAAGGGAGATTGACAACTTTGTACCGTTTGCTCCGTTTAAAATTTATTTTCCTATCGTTATCTTGGGAACTCTTCTAACAGTATTCGATTTTTCAGGTTTCCAAAAGCAGATAACATAGAACGAGTACTCCAGTAGAAATTAGCTTGCAGTGATAAAGCAATTATGAAGAAGGATCCGATGATGTTGTATTTAAATGACAGAATTTGCAGTATTCACTTTGAAGATAACCTAGTGACAACTCCTAAATTATTTGAGACTGTAATTCTAACTTTAAATTTATTTCTGAAACCAAGACGAATCGATATTCAAACTCAAACTGAATATATGAAGGAGAATAGAACAACTCAAAAGAAACCTTTACACAATGTAGAAGCACAAACTGCTGAGGATCAGTCATAAAGTACCTACACCAAGAAAGATTAAATTGAGGGACTTATTGACGGAAAAGTAGAGACATTTTGTAATCATTATCTCCTAGACTTTTAATTTTCTGATTGCACAGATTATTAAATCTGGAATACACTTTCGAAGTATTGCGCACATGCAATATGGGTGTATCGAGAGAAGATTCTAAAAGGGCATGTTATTTCTATCTACCAAACGATTTTGGAAATATAGTCAAGATAATCAAAGATCTTAGGGATAAAATAGTAACAGGAGATAAACAAATGAAATTATGTAACATGCCCTTTCATTATATTACTCCGGACCAAGAGCCTATGGCAAGATGTTACAACTTATCATTTCCCTTCAGTGCCAACTCTAAGAAAAATGCCGCAGAACATTCAGAGAAAGAGTAGTTTGAATGACTATTTTCAGGAGTCTTAAATGAAAACGTAGATAGGACGAGTGTTCGTTCAATGGATGAAAATTGGCTTGAAGCTAATTTGCACTACGATCTGAAAGATGATGAAATAGTAGGATTATATGACATTGGTCAGTATCTGAAACCGTATTTTGTTGCACTTGCCTGATAATGATATAAGTATTAAAGGATTTTGTTTAAGTGTTTTTATTTCAGGCCAAAAAATGCCTTAGTGCTAATGGCCGGAGGAATACATGATAACTGTAAGCAGCCACTTGGATATTTTGTTTTTAATACACTTAGTTTGTAGTGCGACAGATCTCAGGGAAATTATGTAAGAGCCCTGTTATCTGATACGGATAATTTTGTTTCGTTTTCAAAACGATATTTTGTTCCTCTTCCTATTTGATTTCTGGTTCATGGCTTATGAGAATAGAAAAAATAAGTAGAATATTTGAAAGGTAGAATTTATTTAGTAAACAAAGAAACATTTACAGTACAATAATGGAGCCAGACGAAATGGAGTATCGATATTTTGGTCTCAAATAAATGTAATCAGAACTGTGTTATCAATTAACAACTAAATAATATACCATTTATCATTATGTATACCTGGGACATTTCAATTTAGAATGCATGAGGTACATTCGAAATTAAAACGAAACCAAGTAGTCTGTTTCAATTTGATATTTTACAAAAGGAGGTGTGAATACCTTACGTTTTTGGGAAGAAAGCAACTGTTCAAAACGTGTTTTATTTGAGTAAATATAGTATAGTAAAGAACTACACTTCCATATTGAACGAACTGAATAATTGTTAACTTATTCGACTTCACTTGAACGATTAACTGCACACAAGTCAAACAAAAAAAATTTGCAATAGGAATATACTATATTGAAAGATCATAAATAGTTTGTTGATTCCACTCTACATCCCCTTAATAGGACGCTTTCATCAATTGTGAGTTTTCAGTTTTGGATTAGGGTGATTTTCAGGATCGTAAGTAGTGCAGGAAAAATGGCATTGATACAATTGTTTTCGACTACATCTTGAAATTCTTCATTACACATTATAAAATTGACCCCACTTCATTAACAAATTTCCGAACGTAACCTGACTAACCGCCGTATTCACAAAGCATTCAATCTCGGTTAAGTCCTAACTGAGGTCCTCAGTTAAGGATAAATTGGGATAATAAGGGACAATAAGGAATAAAGGTGGTAAAACAGGCCTGTTTCACCACCGTTAAATACGTTAACTGAGGTTGGGATTCATATTTATCCTTAACTGAGGCTCAGATAGGACTTAACGGAGATTCAAACACTTAACAATGCTTTGTGAATACGGCGGTAAATATCTTTTAGCAAACCTTTCCGTTTATTAAATAATTAAAAATTTATTAATGAACGTCGTTCTGCCCCTACTATAGTTGCGATTGGCCAAGAAGTCACGTGATCCTTTATCTGCGATTTGATTAGCGTGAATTCCATCGTCAAAATTACGCGTCGTTTGAGTTCATTCATAAATACTGGGAGTGGCACATCTGATTAAACTGTGCTAATACCTTATAATATAGAATATAATAATATTACGTACATTTTCCGGGTTCCTTGTAAATGAAGGTAAACATTCATAGAACCTCATTCCTAGGGGTATACCTACTTGAAAAATTGTTATATTGCTTTCTGAAAATTATTCAGATGATTTAGTTAGATTCACAGAACTAGACTAAAAACCGAATAGTAACATTCTGGAAAGTTTCTAGTTTATTTGCGAATAAGCCCCTATAAAATCTTTGAGTTGTACCTTAATTTTAACCATGAATTCCTCTCACCAAATAAAACACATTTTTCGTTCACAACTTTTCCAGTTGCGGCTCAGGTAAAAAGTTACAATCGTTCAAATATTTCATAATGTGCATTACACTCCTGCAAATAAATTATCTATGAGTTTGATGGAGAACGAGAAGAGATATAAAAATGTGGCTTACAGCTTAATTCAAGGACTAGTGAAATTTCTCGAATTTCAGATTTTTTAAAATTCCATAAAAAAGATATCGGAAACGGGGAAATCATGAAGATTAATTCAATTATATAAAGTGATTGAATATTCTTGAAATGACTCAAGTTAAACTTCATCTGCTTTCTTTATGCCAATTCCATTCAGTTTGATGAATCCGAGAGTCACTATCTAGGAACCAGAGAAAGTAGAAAAAAAAGATGACTGGAGGGTATGTGTCACATCTATAGGAAACTTCACATGATCATTCATTTCATTCGGAATAAACATGACAAAGCTGCAAATTAAAACTGATTTTTTGTTACCTGAGCTAAATTTGGAGAAATGAAAAATTGTTCTATTATCTATTCAATTCTATGATCACAGAATTTTTAATTCTGACATATAGTTCGTTTAAGATATATTGACATCGAAGTAGGCCTTGAACGTGTAGTTGGTGCCTTATTTCTAGTTACAAAAAGTAACTGTTCTGTATCCAGAGAAAAGAAATATTGACATAACCTTGAATATTTTCAATGCTATCTCCTATTTGTAATTAATTCAAGAACCTCATAAATGCATTCTTGATGTACTTTGGAAATTCAAATGCCGAATGTATTTTATCCTGAGATTTTGGAAGGATGATTTTCCAAGTTCAACTGCAGTAGACTGATCAAACAAACATAAATATGAGGTTGATACCCAGAAACTATTTCAAGGAATTGGAAAAATCATTATTTTTAATAGAGAAGAACAAAAATTGGATAGTTTTTTAATACAGGATGAGGAACCTTTTGACATAATAATCATGTGCATCTCAATATATCTTAGAACTTAGGTTCCTTATCCCAAGCCATCAAGGTTGTAAAAGCCCATAAGAAACTCACTTTTCATTTATTGAATCCATATTGGTTATTGAATAATTTCATTAATATAATGTTAATAAATATAATGTTATTATTATTATTTCGTCAGTATAAATTATTGAGAGATGGGTTGAATAATGGAGCATTTTATTTTGGAAGAAGAGTTAATTCATCATTGTTTAAGCAGACTTATCATTTCTGTCTTAATGTAACTTGGAAAGTAATAGCTTGTGAAATATTATAATCTTTATGCAATGATAATAGTTCAAGTGTTTATTTTTCCACAAAAAAAATCGGAACCACAATTTTACTACATAAATTTTGTTTACGTAAGCTGTGAGTTTTATGGATTTCAATTGCAACTAGGAACAGAAAAGATTATTTGCCATTTTCCAATGAATTGTCGTTTTAGTATTATAATTTATATTGAAAAACTTAATGATTTAAAATTCTATTTCAAATTTTGATTTGCTTAGTTCGTAGAGCTCATGAAGGAAAGAACTAATCAAAGAAAACCTTCAGTGAAGTGCTCTCTCAAATTTACAAAAACTTTAATTTAATGTCTCTTTAAATGTATATTCGTATATCACAGGAGTTCTTCCACAACTGCTACCAGGTTTTAGTGATGTGCCTTCCTCTTTTTTCCTAAGAATTCTTTGAACAGTACTCGAAGAAATCTGAAATATTATGGCCAATGTAATAATCAGAATACACTCTTAGTGGTTGAATAACAGTTCACCTGGAACACAAGAGCAATGCTGGCGGTAATATCTACAGATTCCGTGAAGAATTGACAGTAACATCTATATACTGCTTCGAGTTCCCTTTTTGGTAGGCGAGAGGTATCGTAATCAATTTCAGACATTTTTAATAGCACAAGGATGCGGAAATACTCAAACTCGGTACGATTAATTATAAACACACATGTTAAAATTATCCCAAATTGCTGAATTTTTGTTATATCGAAATTGTAAGAAATAAATAATAAATGACAGTTCATCAGCTCATGCTTATTTTCAATGCGAACAACCTAAATTATGTGACTTGAAATATAACTAGACCGGCCGTTGCCAACTGAATTTCGATTTTCCATAGGCACCCCTGATGTCAATATATCTTAAATGGACTATATATATATATATATTCTATTGGAATTTAAATACGAAGAAACTAACGCCTCAAGTAACTCCAGGATACGATATTAACGAATTTCCGCGAAAATTAGAGGGTAGGCATTCTACAAGTTATCACCGAGTTTCAATTGGATAAGATTTGTATATTTTGAGTTATAAAGGAAATAACGAAAAAATTTCAGATGAGTATAACACCAAAACAATTCGGCTGATTATGCCAATAATCGAAGTTAAATGTCGGATTCGGATGAGCAACCTACCTGGAAAATCGCTATCTCACGAAATTTTACATACGTCTTCATGTCGATATTCTACAACTAGATACTAAGCTTCAATTCGATCGGGTCAGTATTTTCTGAGTTATCAGGAAATAATATTCCAGATGGGTATATCTCCGAAACCGTTAGGCCAATTATCGAGGCAACGGTCACCCATCCTGCTACTGAACTCACATAAGGCGGCTCAGATCTCCAACAATACAGATAGAATCGAGTTCAAACTTGTCCCTTGGCAGTAGAGTTAGCTTTTGAAGACTCTCGCCAAATTTCAGCGATGTCGGACGAATAGTTTCTGATACATAGAATTTTTTTCAATGATATGCAATGATTTTCTTTGAATTTTCAATTGATACGATCCCCACGAAATTTAGCAAGAATTTTCGCCAGAATTCTCGCTCCGGTATTCTACAACTAGCAACCATGTTTGAATTGGATCGGTTTCGTAATTTTCGAGTTATTGGGGAAATAACAACCAAATTTCTGATGGGTAGGTATAACTACAAAACTGTTTGGCTGATTAACATACCGAAATGTCGTATTCGGATGTATAACCTGACCTAAAGATTGTAAGTCGTTATTTCTTCGTTCTCAGGTTATCGTGACATAAATAATATGTTTTAATAAGTTTTTTAAAATTTTCAAGTGAAACAATTCTCACAAAATTTCACAAACATCTTTGAATTTGTATTCTACAACTAACCAACTTTCATTTCGATTGGATTTTTATTGGTTGAAAACAAAATTATTACTCGGTAACCATTTGGCCGATTATAACCATCATCGAACTGCGTCGTATAGGAACGCGCCACCTACCCTGAAAATGTAAGTCGCTATCTCTTTCGGTCCTAAAGTTATCGTGGTAACAGCCAGCCAGCCGGCCAGCCGGGCATAATCTAATTACACCTCGAGTTTTTTTTTTCAGTCAAAAATTTACAACTCAATGAAAAATTATATACGATTTACACTTATTTATTCAATATTGTGACGCGTTTCGTCGACACAGCGACTTCATCAGACTACATCATACAGTATGATGTAGTCTGATGAAGTCGCTGTGTCGACGAAACGCGTCACAATATTGAATAAATAAGTGTAAATCGTATATAATTTTTCATTGAGTTAATATGGATTTGCATCAAGTAAAAGCCACAAGCATTAAAAATTTACAAATTACAGACATTTGAAAAATTGATAAGCACTTTGTTCCGAGGAGCAAAAGCACGCTGTTCCCTAGAACACGTGCGCAAAAATGAAGAGGTTTTTGCCACTCTTCGTTGTTTGAGAACTAACAGAATGCAATCAGGAGTTCATAATGGATCTTAAAATTCTTAGACATACCTTCCATCTTCATCCAACAATAATATATGCCATTGTAGGTTGCAGGCAATGTTTATTTGTAATTAATAGGTGGAACAGCTTAAATTCTACTACTCAAGTGGATACTTATGAAGTAAATATTTTATTGTTATTACTTTGAATTAATTATCTGGATTTTATAGGAAACAACTCTATTTTAAAAATGTTAATAGTACAAGACATTTTTGTGTAATTTTCCACAATTCCTTGGATAAACTACATACCTATAGAATGTTCTCAGATAATCATCATCATTTTTTCCAACGGTATCGTCGGAACTGAAATTGCAACATAGTTTGAATTCTAACAGAATAAAATATTTCGTGACATCATTAATATCCAGATAGAGCACATTACTCATCTCCTGAAGTTGATATTGCCTAATAATATTGTTCCTTAGATCTCAACAATATTGTTCCTTAGATCTCATAATGGATCTTAAAATTCTTAGACATACCTTCCATCTTCATCCAACAAATGATATATGCCATTGTAGGTTGCAGGCAATGTTTATTTGTAATTAATAAGTGGAACAGCTTAAATTCTACTACTCAAGTGGATACTTATGAAGTAAATATTTTATTGTTATTACTTTGAATTAATTATCTGGATTTTATAGGAAACAATTCTATTTCAAAAATGTTAATAGTACAAGACATTTTTGTGTAATTTTCCACAATTCCTCGTATAAACTACATATAGAATGTTCTCAGATAATCATCATCATTTTTTCCAACGGTATCGTCGGAACTGAAATTTCAACATAGTTTGAATTCTAACAGAATAAAATATTTCATGACATCATTAATATCCAGATAGAGCACATTACTCATCTCCTGAAGTTGATATTGCCTAATAATATTGTTCCTTAGATCTCAACAGTACACTCCTATTAATCCTGACTAGTGGGCAAAAATATTTTAATTGCTCTTTGTACCAGTCGAATATGAATGTTGCAAGTTTTACTCGATTGTCTTTCGTTATATTGAAGAACCCTCCGTTTGATTAATACAGAGTGTTTGGTAATTCAACGTGAACCTTTAACGGGTTTATACTAGACATCATTTGCAATGATTTTAGTCCAGTGAACCATGGTCCAAAAGTCTATGATTACTGAGATATATTGATATTGTTGCGTCCCGTTGAGGACGAACATTTTGCTTCTATTGTCATTTTTAAATAATACAATCTTTGGGTAAAAAGGCCTTCCGGTGCATTATGCCTTAAGACTTTTTATGCACTTGTTCCATGAAATAAACCAGCATGTGCGGAATTTATCGACCTCTCATGGAAGGCCCATATTTGGTTCCCAGGCTTTAAATGGGTCAATAGAGAAAGTCCCGTGCTGAAATATTGGCACCACATGTTGTTCGTCACTTGTTGGTCATTCTTTCCAAAATGTCCTCTAGAAATTATCCCCATTTAACTCAGAAGTTCCGCCCAAATGATTCATAAATCCAATAATATTGTGCTACTGCCCTACCTAACCAAAGATTGTACATGACACACCCAGTTTTTGCCCCCAACGAGGGAATTTGTATTATTATTCTTGTAATAGTCCGGGACAGTCGACCTTAAGTTATCTTGTTAACTAGTCGAGTTAACAAGAAAATACATACTGTTTTCGTTAGATAGTGTTTAAAGTATAAACCTAATTCCCCTTCGGTTGTTTATCTGAATAGAGATAAACAACAAAATTCACAAGTAAGGCCGCTCGTACACCAGCACGACGCGACCGCAACGCTACCGCGACGATACTTTTTAACGAGGAAAATGCGTCGCGTCGCCGTATCCTTGGTGTGGGCGCTTCTATGAATTACCACGTACCGCGACTGCGAAGCGACACGAAGTCGCGGTCGCGTTGCGGTCGCGTCGTGCTGGTGTACGAGCGGCCTAACACTTCACATCGGTGTACGGTTTTCACATCGATCAAGTGAACAGTTGTGATTCCAGTTATTGGTCACAACAGAATTAATACAAATATTAATTCACCGAAAAGCCACGGTAAAACAATCGTGGTACGAAACAGATAGTTCGACTTTTTGAAAGTTTTTTCACTTATCATCAAAAATAATTAATTTTATGGAAACTACTAAACACTGAATAAAGAAATAATTTTCTTTTGATAGCTGATGAGATGAGGGTCATTTCCAGGAAAAATCATTCACCAAAATAATGAATAACCTGAAAAACAAAGAGTCTGTGGCATCAATTGTCTTTCTCATTAATTTTTCATTAAACAATTGCGTATTTCTTGTAAAAAATATAATTAACTTTGCGTACAATTATAAGTGATATTTCATTGCGTTATGGGTTGTGTTTCTGGAATAAAATACGCCCCATTGGAGCGTGTTTGGTACGACATACTTACGGCAACTTGGTCGAAAGTAGAAAGCCGATATTCTCTTTTGATATGTGGATGGACTAACAATCGCATTTTTTGGTCATATCTTTCTCCAACAAAAACCATGGCACGCTTACGAATCCGAGTGAAATAGAAGATATCCGACTGAATAGGTATTTATCGAAAAAATCTATTGACTGCTCGGGTTTCCGACCATATTTTTCGATTACGTGAAGGAATGATTGACATATGTACCTCTTTGAAAAGCTAATGAAACGAGGAAGTTTTTTCCTGAATTTGTACACCAACTGCATAATACTTTTTCCGAGTAATTCCCAATTGTTTCATCAAGATTTTATGAGGAAAACAGCCAATTATGACCCCTTATATCTCAGTTTATCTAATTTCTTAGTGAATACTTTTTTACATGAAATGATAACCATCTCTTAAGCATTAAGAAAATATTTCACTGAATATTTAGAGGCAAGAAGTTATCAATAAATTAATTATTTACGATAACAAAGCAGCGTCGTTCGTCTAACTGTATCACTTTGCGCATTTTTGGAAATTAACTATAAGGGTTAAGATTCTAAGGTTTTCATGGAATATGAGGCAAATGAGTGAAATCTATTCATCATTCAATGATTCAGCACACTAAAGTTCCAGATGTCATTTCAGTGCTTCTATAATTTTTTGCTATGTATCGTCACAAATCAGCCACCTATTTTTAAAACCCATCAAAGACTATCAGATTAAGCCATGACATTAACACAGATCTAAATCACGTGAGGATATTCAGTAAAATGGCACAATTTAATCGCTGTGTCATACTTGTGCAATAGCAATTAAGTATGTTTGTAGATAGATGCACAGGTAGATCATGCGCCGAGAAGCGGACAGTGGTTTTATGTTGTTTTCTTCTTCCGTTCGCGACCAAGTCTAATCAATTTGACGTTACCGTGAAAATTAATTTGCTTGAGAGGGACTCATTGTCTTGTTAAACGACGGAAGTTTCTCGATATCCTTTCAAATTGATTGCTGTTGAAAAAATAAATTAAATGGTAGTTAGTCGAGTTATCAAAGAGCGGTTCTGAATCTGCCTCAAACTGACTCAGACTTGTTCAAAAAATTGGATCATACACTTTTGCACGCATGTTCTATTGTCCAGTCACCTCTATTGCACACTCTTAATCGAATTTACCATGGATATAGAACGCTTTCTCAGCATTTATGAGATACGAATACATTTCGTACCATTTCAAGGACTTGAGGGAGGTATACTCATTATTAAATGGTTTGAGAAACATCAAGACCACTAGAAGTAAGAAAGTCGGAACATAAGAACAACTTGAGAAATAGAGATATACAGAAAGCAAAAATAGCAGAACATGTATGTACAATCCAAGGAGATCACATGATGGATTGGAGTAATACAAAGATTTTTATGACAGAACCTGATAATATTAAAAGGAAACTTAAGGAGTCAACTTGTATTTTGTTGAACAGAGAATGCAATTTTGCAAATTGCTTCATTAGTATTGACCATATTTGGCTGAATTTATTAAAAATGGGTTCAAGCCCTGTGGACAGGAGCTTTCTGGCGCTCTAGTTCAAACAGACAAATTATATCTTCGAAAGTATTGGTTTCTCAGAGTCGGGAATTATATCAATGTATTCTTATGATAGAACTGCATCATAAAGGAAATTCAATTCAAATAATAGTTTATTTATCAAGATTAAATGAGCAATCTGAGAATGAGAACTGCACCATGGCAGAAACCAAACTAAAATAGCTGAAATGAATTTGACTCTCTCTTATAGAACAGGATGAAAAGTACGAGTACGAACACAGATCATATAATAAAGCTTAGATAGAATAATTATAGCATTCTGTGAAAACATAGAAGTATGATTCATTATTGAAATTTAGAACTTCATCTTAGCAGAAATTGAATTCAAACATCATAGAAGAATTCAAATTCAACAAGAGTGCCAAAAATTATCAATCCAAAACCAATAGACGAGTTCTACCCAACAACGAACTCATCCGAGATATTCATTCCTCAATTCTATGATGAACGATAATATATATCTTTCCTCAAATCTACTCCAATACACCAATATTCCAGTTTTGTTTTTAGTGGAGATATTCTGAACTCAATATTATTAACTTACCATTCCCATCACCATATGAATTGACCATCGGCATGAAAATATCAACCAACAAAAAGTATGATATTATATGAGGAGTAACTTTTCAAAGCGCATTATGTCCAATTTGGGCGAAATTGAGTCTGAAGCGGATTCAGAAATGTTTTCTGTTGCTCTATAGCCCTATGTAAACAAAATCTTCCAAATGGCTTTTTGTCCCTCTGTAATTCAAATCCAAAGTATGTAAGCCGCATCGCAATGAATTATGTTTACGTTTGCATTTTTAAAAGAAATAAAATATAACCAAAAACATGTTTTATCGATTTGCTCATGTTAATTAGGTTACAGGCCAACACTTACTGTGCAGACTGTTTTCTCTAAATGTATAAAAAATCGCAACAAACAGCATTATTTTCAATTTCAACCACATCAAAACGCATTATATACAATGAGATGAATCAAAACGCATTAAGTCCAAACGTTTTTTACATTTTCTGTGTATATCTGATCAATATTGATTTAAATGAGATTAGTTATTACCTTTAGATGTAAATTTCTATTTAACAAACTCGACATACTCAAATTATAAGCCAGGGAGCAAGAAAAAATCGTTTTTCGTTGATTCCCAATAAAATGGTTTTTGGACTTAATGCGTTTTGATAAGTTGCTCCTCATATTATGATTCTCATATTGATACCATTACTGGAATGAATGACAATGAGACAACGTCAAAGTTGACATTATAACAATTCATAGGATAGCCACAGAATAATTCTATCATTGAAATTTTGAAGAATCATATCTCCGAAAGTATTAGCTTGCTAGAGTTTAAAATGATATGAATGGATTCTTATGGTAAAACTGCTCATTGATAAAAATTTTAATTTGGAATTTGTTCTGTCAAAAAAAAAATTTTTTTTTGTTACACCGAAACCATCTCAGATTTTGACCAATAACGAATTTAGCCGAGATATTTATCCCCCAAACTTACTCTAAAAATTTCAGCTGTCTAGCTCATTCCGTTCGAGAGTTATCGGGCCTACGGCCGGACGGCCGGACCGGCCGAACGGCCGGCCGGCCGGACAGAATGAATTTCGACCACGAATTCTTGATCAGTGAGTCGAACCAAATCGTTTAAGACCATTTTCATCGAAAAATTCGAAAATTACAGACATTTGGGCAAATTGATAAGTACTCAGTTCCGAGGAACTAGAGCGCCAAAAAAGGAGTTGTAACTTGGAAATTTCTATGCAAAGTAAAACTATAGTCATTTTTCCTCGAACTTAATCACGCAAACCAGGTTAACTTTCCTATGACGTCACGGTATACTTCGGTTTACTTTTGAAGGTTGACAGATGTTCGTTAAGGTGTTTAAAACATTTGAATATCGCGCTTATTATCTTCTTAACTATTTCCCAATTTGTTGAACATACAGTGTGAATGGATGTGACAAATTTATTGGTTCTCGAATGTATGGAGGATATTCAGAATGTACCACAATCTTCTTTAGTGGCCATCAATTCAAAGCGAATAAATTTTTTCAACATCTCGATTACAAATTCTGGTAGATGATGAGCATTTCAGAATGCCCATTGTAGATGATGATTGATGTATACCATCAAAAGAGTGGTGGATATTGTACTTGCTTATTGTTCAATTTTTGTTTGGACAATAATGATGTGACTGAAGAACAATTCCAAGACCCGAGCACTTTTGATGATTTCCAACATGCGGAATATGTAGATGTTGACGGAACAACAAAAAAATAAATTATGAATTGAAATAAACTCATTTATGTTTTCAGTGTTTTTTATTGTTACATAATAACAAACAACTCAAAGTTATATTCTATGAAATGCACAACAAATTATAAATTTAAATAAACTCCATATAAAAACGATGTGGTATTTAAAATATCTCCGTGATGAGAGGTCTGTCAGATTCTGATGAAATAGGTCTTTTTCGTTTCCTAGATCTAGAAATTTTATTAATTTTATTCTTTCAAGATCTTCAATAGTCTTTTTTTGTTCCAGTTGTTTTTCCATAAAATAAGTTTGCTCATTAATAGCTGCACAACTGTTATTAGTAGTTCCTTGCTGAATAGCATTATTTTTTCATTACATTCTGTAATTTTATTTATAATATTAGTTTTTCTTTGTACCTCCGTCCTTTTTTCTCAAGACCAGATGAATTTGGTATACCTGTTGTTGCTGTCTCATATATGGGAGCATCAAATCGCACCTACATCAACCATTACTGTTGGTTTTGGGGTTCTAGATATGGTATCTGAAATGTCTCTCAATTGTGCTTTATCTTCTATTTCTGGTGGTCTCCTAATGCGAATACGGTCCTCTTAATCGGCAGGGTCCACTGTCGGACCAGTATCATGTTTCATCTTGTAAAACTTATATTCAATTAGGTACTCTTCATCTGTAACAGAAAAGTTGTACTTCAGATACGAGAAAATTATATGAATTAGCCACTTACCTATTTTCGGCAAGTCGATTACATCTTTTTCATCAACATTCTGCTATTTTACTTCATTCACGTAAACTTCGTACGAATCCATTGTACCTCTAATTTCTTCATTTTCCTCCCATGATACAAAGAAAACATAACCTCCAAAAAGATAACCCGGCCAAACTACCTCCGTGAGTTGGTTTATGTGGTTGGTTAACTCTTACGTCATAGTTGTAATACACTTCGAGGAATATTGGGTGGTTAACTTATTTCTAACCTGGTTTGTATGGTTAAGTTCGAGGAAAAATGGCTTATGTTACTATGATTTTCAAATACTGTCAATGTGACAATTCTCGAATTTCAGAATAACTATCAAAGATTATTTAATCTATCAAAGATAATGTAATCTTGAAGATTTTCGTTTAGTGTTAGACGAAGGAGTCTGATATATAGACTCCGAAACGATATAGTTATTTCTTCGTTGATGTTGTTTCATTGTTGTTTGTCAGGCAACATTGTTCGATTAATTGCTTCTGACCAATATCTTGTGTTTCTTACGCAGAAGCAAATCACACATAATTAATTTTTTAATTTATAGATATTTTTCAGAGTTTGGGATAGAAAACCCAAAAAGAAACCTTTTAATAATTTTTCAATGGGTGTCTCGACGAACACTGATTCGGTGCAAAAGAGCAAGTACGAGTAATGTCCTCGTTCGTTGAAGGACAGTCATTGGAAGGTTGATGATTCTCTGCAGGGCAGCAGTATGGATAGCTTGATTATTTAAAGTAGTGTTATTTCTATACAATATCATAATATAATGATAATAAATTTTCTTTTTTTGATTAGTTGACTCTTCGGCGTCAGTTGTAGATTTCCAGCCTGCCAGGAGCTTAACATTGATTATTTCCCCATAATTGACCAACATAGTAGCCGACGAACTTCTGAAGCTATGGCCAGTAATCAGGTTTTTCCAATTTTAAATATATACTGCATTTATATAACAACGATTCCAATAACACAGGCTACTACATGCTCCTTGTCTATATTGAACAAAAAACGCCTGTGTGTAGTATTTTGTTTCCTCAAATTCGCATATTTATGGTAGAGCTGCAAATGATATCCAGGAATCGTTTCATTGGAAATAACAAATATTCTCGATGAATTGCTTATGTTGTCCAGGATTTTGACGACTATTAATTTTCCCTTGTCCTTGATGTGAGCAATCATTAATTTCCAGAGTTCATCGCACTTTTTTCAAATATTTTGGCCTTTTCCGGACGGAATCCAACATAATATTGCTTCTCTGAAAATGAAGTGAGTTTAAAATATTATCTTCACCTTTCAGTGCACTTTCAGTCCATAGTACACTGGACTGAAATTTCTTCTACAAATGCAAAAAGTATGCTAACAATACTTCCTCCTCGAGGCTTTTTGTCCTTTTTCTGTGAGACCCGTTTTCAAGATTCTGATATTCTGCTAATTCATTTTAGATTTTGCAGCTACAAACTCAAACTAGCTTCATTAGCCGCCTGCAACAAGGAATGTGGAAGATCACTACAAGAACTGTTAATTTCAACAGTGTTTACAACGTTTGTGCGAGAGAGAGAAGCTTGAGGTAGCAAACATTCATATAATAATAACTCTGATATAATCATGTGCCAAAATCTACAAGTCTTGTTGCTTCATATAATTTTTCCTGTGAATGTATCATGAATATCTATTTGTTCAAGTTGTAGTACAAATATCCGGAATAATAATTGAAAAGTGGAGTTTTATACACTTGCAAGAGAGTCACATTGCATAACATAATCACCCGTTTCTGAAATATTCATGAAAATTTCCCCTAACAACAACAATTTTGATAAGTGTGACATTTCCGTTTTTCCGCACAATGCGGAAAAGTGTTACTTTGGCACCCGAAATACTTGCGGAAAAATACTACCTTACGCTCGCTCGTATGAAAAATACAGTACTTAGGTATTTATTTTTCGTTCGAAAAATATTTAAATCATAAATTCACGATTTGAATCCGGTAGGATTTATAGTTTCTGAGATATTAAGGAAATAAAAAATGAATAAGTAGTCAAATTTCTAGACCAACCTCTCTGAATTACATTCTCAAGTTCAATTCACATTTTTATTTCTACCAGTGAATATCAATAAAATAAATAATAAAATATCAATCAGCCTGTTCTCCTGACCTATAAGACTAGAAACTGACGAACTTCCAGTTATTAATTTTTGCCATCCTGGGAAAAGAATTGTCTTCAAGGAAAAGACCTTGGTATCGAGATGTAAATATAAACAGAAGTTTGTGACATAGATGAAGATTATGATAATCATCGAATTAAAAAACAGTATGAATAAATAGAGTGTTCAGTCTAGATTTTGTGAATATTTCAAATCTTATGTCGGTCCGAAGATGTGAATGTTCTTCAGTATGAATTAATCAAATCGTCGAAATACGTGCGATTTTCAAATGTAATCGTTTACATGAGAATCCTATAAGAATTAAATGAAAATTTTGTTTCAATATTCAGATCACCACCAATCCAGAAATATGATACAGAAACAAATTTTTATTTCAAAACTATTTTTATCCAGTTTCATAAATTTTCCTCCAATCTTTGTTAACCGATTATTTAAATCTTGGTGCATAAAAATTGCCCCTATATCATTTTGCCCAAATGTCTTCTATTTTTTGCTGAAAATGGTCTCAAACGATTAGGTTCAACTCACTTTTGTTCGGCCGGCCGTCCGTTGCAAGTTTCAGGGTAGGTGGTGCCTTCAAATGTCGGTTGAGTTCGTTAATAGACATAATCGGCCAAACTTTACTTTTGTTGATATTTCTTCAATAACTCAAAAATTGCATATCCGATCAAATCGAAACTTGGCTATTAATTGTAAAAGGCTAACACAAAAATGTGTGCCAAATTTTGTAAAGATTTAACAACTAGTAAAATAATGAAAATCTTTCTTCAAAAATTTTATATTTCAGAAACTAACTGTCTGATACCGATGCTTTCACGCAGCCATTTTACCACAAATTTTCGCATTTTAAGACGATCAGCTTTGCGGCTTTGAAATTATTTCTTTTCAAAATTTGAATTCAGTTGAAGCCCAATGTATTTTTGCGCATGTTCTACGGGACTGGTCCACTGTTTGGAGAATGGTATAAAACGATTAGATTCGACTCAAATACATACCATTCACTGTTGGGTCGAAAATAAAGAGTGCTGTGTACCTATGTGGTGGTACAAAGTTAAGGAGCCACTCAAATATTCACGGTTGGATCAAAAATAAAAAATGTCGTATTTTTGGTGGCGTAAGTACCCATTAGAATATATACATTTACTATTGGGTCGAAAATAAACAGAGTTTTGTTTGTGGCGGCCTAATGTATAGCCGTGGTTATATTTTCAATAACTTATTCCGAGAATGATTCCTATGATACAAATCAGTCGAATCGTACGGCTGTGTCATAAGGACCTATGAATTGACATTTGATCAAAAATGCCCGGTATAGCAGTAATGTTTTAATATCTAATATTATACGAGAATACTCACGTAATTTTATGAAAATATTGACTTAATTCCGTCCTTAACCCTTTTCACAAAGTTACTTTTGCTATAGAATTGGAAACAAAAATGAAGAAGATCAATAATTTCTGCTATGGGAATCGTTCCCGGTACCTACGAGCTATGATCACGGAACTCTACCACCTAACCTGTTCGGCAAGTAGAGAAATATGGTGAAAGCCGGATCTTGAACGAATGCTATTACTGACCTTTGATGCCTTGTTTTGAAATTTCTAATTCCAGAAAAATATTATCATGTTACCTACATATTATTCGATCAAGTTCAAATCGAGAACTTGGCTGTAAAATAAGTCACATATCATAGACAAGATATACCAATTCTCACTAGGTATTGAACGAATATTATAACTGACGTATCGACTTGTCAAATTTGGCTTCGGCCGATCTAATTTACTAAGTTCTCACTATCACGTCAATAATAAACACTGTTGACAGCTTCGCTGGTCGATTGTAAAACCAGTGGATCCATTAAGAGGTGGTATAATTTTTTTGTGTGTTTTAGTGCAGTCATTTCATAAGATTTCTTCACCTATTATTCCAGCCCAGAAAAAATATATTCCTTCTATTTGGAGCTATTGTTGGAGATTGATGAATAAATGAATAACAAACTATTGAGCAACTACAATCCCAATTTCGCATGAAGCTCAACTGGGTGTGAGCTAATTTAACCACGCAATTTTTTGTTTACAGTCGATGTTAGCAAATAATTGCAAACAATCGGCGAGACGTGTTTATTATATACAATATCTTTCAATTATTATAAACGATAATTCGAGTGATGAATCTCAAGTTAAGACGCCATCTTGGCCTAACGTTTGCGATGAGAAATATTGTGGACTTTCAAGGTTGAACTAATAGCATAATTCGATAATATCAGCAAGATGATGTGCTATTATTTTGTACGTGGATGGAATGGAGAACTCAAGAAACTTTCCGAGAAGAAATTTCGGAATTTGGAACGCTATTTATCTCATGAAAACAAGAAAAGAATAATATTTGGAAAGATCTCTATGAAATAAATTGTTTCTCTCCATTGAATTCTGAGTATTTCCAAAGGTGAGGCTTTCAGATTAGATCACAGTTGTTCGTTTAGTCTCAATGTAAGGTCTCGTAATTCCTGCAATCGGTAAAATCATGATCATTCACCCAGGATCATAATCTAATAACTACTGGGTGCCATATCTCGTCTCCCAGGAGAAAAGAGTATCATACACACATTAGGAAAGTTTAAGGATATTTGAGAAAAGCTAAGAAAGTATATTACCTATAATTCAGAAGTATCTTGTTTATCTGATTAAACACTTATGCCACGTACAGAGACGAATATTCGCACGAAAACTTTCATGGTGAGGTTTGGTCATGAAAGCGATTGAAAAACTTCCATCCACAGCCAGATCAAAATTATGTTCGACAGCACTCGAGAGGATTCGGTGTGAATACAGTTACCCCGACGACCGAGTACGCGACTATAGTAATAAAATGACAAAAATGCCAAAAACGGGGTACTTTTCGCAACAAGGACGCATATGAACTCAAATTCCAAGAATAAAAATAAATTTCATCAGTTAGATCTTGTTTGATAATGGCGCGTAAAGAGTGAGTAACCAAGTAACATCGAAATGCCACCTTGGCATTCATTGCTTAACTGGCGTCATTAAATCGTCTTAATAGCCTAATTTTATTCAAAATTAATGTGAAAACCATGTAGAGTACGTATTACTCAGCTCTGAGATAACAGCTGCTGCTAAAATGAGCGTTAAAATAATGTCAAAGCCAAATGGATCTTCATTGAGCATTAAGGTGGAAGCTACTGCAAAAAAATGGCAAAATAATTCCTAAGTCATATGGAATTTCTTGGAGCCATAAGATACGGTTCAATGCTGAAATAAATACTAACATAATTCCAAGGCCACATGGATTTACTTGAAGCAATAATATCGCAGTTAATGCTGAAATAAATGCCAAAATAATTTCTTAGCCATATGGAATTACTTGGAGCAATAAGATCGCAATTAATGGGAAGGTTTAGTGGGTAATTCCACGAAAAGTAGCAGAAAAAAATCATTCTGCTGGTACCTGCATGATCCATATTTCAATATCGCAATTAATGCCAAAATATGTGCCAAAATAATGGCAAGGCCATATGGAATTACTTGTAGCAATATGGTCGGAGATAATGCTGAAATAAATTCTAAAATATTTCTGAAGCCATATGAGATTTCTTGAGGCAATAAAAGAGCATTCAATACTGAAATAAATGCCAAAATAATTCCAACGTCATATGATATTACTTGAAGCAATAATTTCGCATTTAAGGTCAGAAGATAGAACAACTATGAAGCCCTATGACATTTTGTGGAGTATTTGGATTGATTTGGTGGCTACAGTTATCTCCAAATGCAAGCAAACCCCGAAAAAGGTAAAAAAAAATGGAGGATATCTTTTAGAGAGTGGGAAAGCTCTGTCAAACTACAAGCCAGTAATTATTCAAACTTTGACAAATCATATATACGAAAGTATTGTTTTCTCATGGTGGGTTTCAAAAGCTTCGATTAGCTTAATTGTGGTTGCATCAAAAATGAGCTGGCAATTGACATGGAATCACAGTGATTTGGCAATTGAGAGCTGTCAAAGCTTTTTGAAAAACACCGTACGAGTGGGTAAGGATATCAATGGATTCTTTCGATTGAACTGAATCATACAAAATTCAAGTCGAAACGTAGGTCTATCACTAACCTCATGTGTTGGATTTACATATATCAGCAAATTATAATAAGAGAATTCTATGAAATCATGAAATTACAATTAATTATTTAAATTTCGAAAAGTCCTATATCCGAAAGTATATATCATTTTGTTAGAGTTGATAATTATATCAGTGGATTTGTTACTCTGAAACCACCAGGCCGATAACGAACTTAACCAAGATATTTATCTCCCAAACCTACTCCGAAAATTGTCAACTGTGTAACTCAGTCTGTTCGAGAGTTATCGTGTCATCGGACGGACGACCGGCTGGACATAATCAATTTTGACCACGGATGCTTGATCAGTGAGTCGAGCCAAAACGTTTAGGACCATTTTCAGCCAGAAATTCGAAAATTACAGGCATTTAGGCAAATTGATTAGCACTCTGTTCCATGGAACAAGAGCGCCAAAAATGATGTCTTTCCAGTTGTCCTTCATCTGCATAAGTTGGTCGAACCTAAGAGTTTAGTTAGTTAATTATACAGTGCTTCCCAGCTACTCCGCACCAAGAGGGACTTTTTTTCTATTAATATATCCGGATTTTATTTTTTTCAAAATGACTTCCGGTTTGAGCAGAAATCGTCATTTTAAAGAAAACTGTTGATTATCTCGGAAAATTCAAACTTTTTGTAAGAAACCTTTTTCCTCACCTCCGATCCTCGGTTTCAAGGAGTTCTTGGTTATTTACCTGGTATCTTTCGTAAAGTGTGAGGAAACCACCCCGAAAGCCAAAATTCTCCAAAACCTCCAGCAGTTAATTTTGATCTAAAGTGTGGGAAACCTTAGCAAGATCCAACAACATACATAACGATGGCTCCCCTTTATCTGAGGCATTGTACATTCTTTCGGAAAGCGGAGAGAGGGCGTCCTCCATGGTCTGGAAAGCGGATTGTTATTTGAGAGTATGAAAATATACTTCATGATGAATTATTCTATTATGGATTCAGTATCTTCTTAAATATTGCTGCGAGAATTCTACTACTATGTATATATATCATGGCTTTACTTCCTCGTATTATGTGCGGTTAAGTACATTATATCACTAAGTCATCTACGGCGTCACTATACAAAACACGAAGTGTAATTAAGATCACTTCTTTATATAACCATTGTAGAAAAACAAGGGGTTCAAGCCCTGTGGACAGGAGCTTTCTGGCGCTCTAGTTCAAACAGACAAATTATATCTCCGAAAGTATTGGTTTCTCAGAGTTCGGAATTATATCAATGTATTCTTATGATAGAACTGCATCATAAATGAAATTCAATTCAAATAATAGTTTATTTATCAAGATTAAATGAGCAATCTGAGAATGAGAACTGCACCATGGAAGAAATCAAATTAAATCTGGCCAAATTTGCCCAATAACGAACTTAACCGAGATATTCATCTCCCTAACCTACTCTGAAAATTTCAACTGCCTAGCTCATTCCGTTCGAGAGTTATTGTAGAAAAACTTTTTTAAAATTTTCAAAATTTTTTTTTGACACTTTGCGGTAATCTGGTCAAAACAAAACTTCACATGCGTATAAAGGTCATGATTCTACAATTTTATGCTAAATTTCAGATAGATCGAGTGACCGGTTTCGGAAATATTCATAAAAAATATTTTTACTTGAATCGACCATAACTCCGAAACCGCTTGATGGATTTCGCCCATTAACGAGTTCATCCGAGATATTCACGCTCCAAACCCACCTTGCAAATTTCAATCCGCTAACTCATTTCGTTCGAGAGTTATCGTGCCTACGGCCGGCCGGCCGGCCGGACAGAATCGATTTTGACCTCGGATTCTTGATCAGTGAGTCGAACCAAATCGTTTGAGACCATTTTCAGCCAAAAATTCCTAAATTACAGACATTTGGGCAAATTGATAAGCACTCTGTTCCGAGGAACTAGAGCGCCAAAAAAACAAGTTTCGTATGACAATTGCCCAAAACAGGTTTAAAGTACCTACAAGTAGTAGATATTCCATAAAACATGTATGAAAGAAGAGAAGTAATAATGAAAAATTACCTTGTAATCGATCAAAAATTTCCTGATCTACGTTCACCAAATTTTCTCCCCTCTCGAACTACAGAATTATGCTTTCAATACTTACGTAATATTTTCAAACATTTTTGGGTGAGGTCCCCGTTGCATCGCTAAAATACGAGTATTTCAACCCCAATATTTCTGAAGTTATAATATTCCCTTCCATCAGTCCCGTCATAATTTGAGAGAACTGAGCATTCTATGTCTATGGATGAAAAGCAGTCTCACTACTCTCAGATCTCTTACTTCATGGTCCGTTTCGAAATGTAAGACTTTTCTGAGAAAAACTAATTTCAGAGCAAACAACTGAGATTTTTCTCATTTCGCAAAAATTTCGGAATACACTTTATTCTCATAATTTTTCGATTGTTTAGATAATGTCATGTCTCAGGAAAATAAGTTGACATTATGACAATTCATACATAGAATAATTATATCATTCTGTGAAAACGTAGAAATACGATTTATTATTGAAATTTTGTAAAATCATATCTCCGAAAGTATTAGCTTGTTAGAGTTAAAACTGATATCATTGGATTCTTGTGGTAAAATTGCTTATTAAAAAAAATTTTATTTGGAATTTGTTTTGTAAAAAAAAATTTTTTTTTTGTTACTCCGAAACCATCTGTCTGATTTTGCTCAATAACGATCTTAGCCGACATATTCATCTCCCAAACCTACTCTGAAAATTTCAACTGTCTAGCTCATTCCGTTCGAGAGTTATCGTGCCTACGAACGGACCGGCCGGACAGAATGAATTTCGACCACGGATTCTTGATCAGTGAGTCGAACCGTTTAAGACCATTTTCATCGAAAAATTCGAAAATTACAGACATTTGGGCAAATTGATAATCACTCAGTTCCGAGGAACTAGAGCGCCAATAAACTAATAATAATTGGACAGCAACTCTCTAAGCATATATTACAGAGGGATAAAACTGCATTTGCAAGTCATTTAAGAGAAGAAGAACTTGATATACAAATCTTGAAGTATATTGTGAGAGACTGCCAAGGTTTTATTGGGGGATAATAATTGGTTATTCCGATTAATTAGGTACTTTTTCTCAGTGTAAATGCAGGATCCGGCTGAGGCAGACTTTGATATTTAGGTAAATTTTGATAATAATTATTCTGCATATTCAACCATATTTGAATTAATTGAACATCAAATATTACTCTTATGAAATATCATTATAATAATTTCATCTCGTCTGGAGTTGTGGGAATTCCATTCTCAATGAAAATGAAGTAACCCGAATCAACAAAATTATTAAGTGGGTACGGAAATCCTTATTCCAGACATATTAATCATGTTACTTGAGTAATACTAATTTGTTACATTATATATTCCATAATAATCAGTAATTATTGATGGTAAAATCATGCTTATGCTGAAAGAGTACAATAATTCTCTACTGTGAAAATTATGTAGCTTCCGGTGATAATTTCCATGTAAGGTTTGTAATATTATGTTCGAATGAGCAGAATCACCTTATTTGTATCCGAAACAGATCGAGTATGTACCAAATTTTCTTTTTAATGATTTAATTATTTTTTCTTATTGAAGAGGATGAGATAGTTCAATGTCACCAATGTTAAACTCTGAAATTCCATGAGATCAGTCTTTGTATGGATCTGACATAGTATGGCACAGTTTTTTTTTCTTTGACCTCCCGCGGAGAGGGGAACCTATGTCACCTGGTTGTCCAAAACAGAAAATGTTGTCCTGCTGGAGATTATACTGCGAAGGACACACATGACTTAGAAGTATGTTTCATAATTTGTCAGTACCTAAAAAGAAGAATATCTGATAAAAAGAAGTTCTAGGAGTTGTTAATTGAACTGTACAGGGATGTACACATTGCGCAGCCCTAGCAGTGCATATGAATCTGGCAGCAGCTGGCATTACTTTTGCAGCTGCTCAGAGCACCGAATGTGATCATATCAATAGAACAAGAACAGGTCGGCCACTCTCCTTCCATGTTCCAACGACTGTACACTGGCTGTTATAGTTGGGCAATCAGTCTTAGCCTTAGACTATAGAAGAGAAATGACGGATAACATATTTCCTGACATTGAAACCAAATGGGCACCACATGAGCACAGAACCAGGCTCCTTTTTCCTGCTGTGGCTTTTACATCCGTAAGCTGCACATCCTACCATTATGTGTAACACAGTTTTATAACAAAACAGTCCGTAAAGGCTCAGGTAAACATAATAAACACACGTCCACCAAACTGTCAAAGTTTTGGTTTCAGATCGATAGCGTTGCGTAGTATGTCATGCGGTATCCTCTCTCTCCCCTAATCGAAGGTCTTACCACCCTTTTGTGGATGGAGTCCAGAAGTTGCAATGAATGCCCAGGTGCTGAGGTCCAGACATGATAGCAGTATTAGAGTCCTGATCTGATATCATCCTTATAGAGTTAGCCTGATCTGGCGTGAAATATCTCTTAGCCTCGAACAAATATCCCAGCTTATTTGCGTACTCCGCAATGTTAACAACATGACTCAAGGCCGAAGAATTGACAGTAACGCCAAGAAAATGCATGGGAGGGATACTTCGACCGAAGCACCAAATCCTCCATCACCATGTCATAAATTGAGTTAAAGAGAAGAAATTGGTTCTTCGAAGCATTGTATTGCAGCAGATTTCGTTGGCCACATTCATTCATCCCTCGATATGGTTTTCGTTAGAACTAAGAAAGTTGTTTATATGGATCAGGCAGCGGGTGGTCCAGAAAACTGAGCTTTGGGACAGTCGCATATTCATGTCCAAATCCCCGGAACATCCACATGTATGTTACTGTTCGTAAGATCTTTCCTCATTCACTCGCACCAGCCCTTTGAAGAACCATATGAAGACAGCTTATTCAGAAGAGCCGGATGTCAGACACGATGGAAAGCTTTGGACATGTGTAGAGCCAGTGAATCTGATTGGATGAGCAAATTAACAGGATTGTTTTGTTAGTCTTCGAGTGGATTAAAATTCCGCTTGAGGGTACACATTTGTGGATTAAAGCTTTGTGTGACAACTGAGTTCTGATCTCAAAATAGACGCCTTGTCAGGTAATTGTAATTGTTATATTGGTTATTTGGAATACCCATCTGAAGGGATCTCCCTAGACTCTTGTGTAGATGACATCCACGACTTCATGGTAGAGTGAGCAGCGAATATGCTCAAAAATATCAAGGTGTCTGAGTAGAGTCCACGGCCACATTCACCCATTTACATCGCTATCATTTAGCCACTGAGGATCTGTCATATTATCTAGAGCTTGGGGAGTTTCTGGGGTATTTTCTATTGATAAATCGACGTAAGTTCCAGATCTGAATAACGCTAATTCGTGCACAAGAAGTAAAGAATAGTTATTGAAACACTTTGTTAACCACCCCCTGGGTGATGGGTATCATAGTTATTAACATACATCTATGGAACAGTTGACCTATTTCTTGGATTGTATAAAGTGTATATAATTATTTTATTAATTCTAGGAGCCTTACTCCACCCACATTGTCAGACTTTTGCATTAAAAAAAATCCATCTTGTTCAGTTTTATCTAAGTCAGATTCCCTTTTGCGTGGAATACAGATGAGTATATCCTACTCATAACTGGTTCTCCTTACTCGCTCAAGCCCTTCAAGAGCTTATGAGGGGTCTCCTTGTGAAAGACCTAGGAGGATCAGTATAATAATATACAATATACAATACTTCCTTGGGATAATCGCAAAATCCGAATTTTCTCAGTTCTTAATATCTCAACAATTTTCATAGTCCAAAATTCCGAAGAAGCATCTGAAACTGTTATGATAATAATAATAATAATAATAATATAATAATAATATTTATTTCATCCTTTCAGACACTTTTACAATGTATAGGACATGTTAAGGTTATAGATAACTCAATATTAAATAAAATTTAAAAAGCAAGAGAAAAAAAGAGTGAACAATAAAAAATCAAAATGAACACAAAAGATACTCATCCACACTATAAAAGCAGTGTCTTAGTAATAACAATTTCATTTCCCTTTTGAACTGCCTATCATTCATAATTTTGTATTCGTTTGGCAATTTATTATAAAGTTTTATACCTGTGAAAGAAGGTGACAATTCATATTTGGTAGTATTATGTCTTGGTATGCACAGTATGTTATTATGTCTCGTCTCATAATTGTGGAAATCTGAACACTTATTTTGCGAATAAATATTCAGACGTATATAAAGGAGACACTGTAAAATATATATAGAGGGAAATGTCAAAATCTTATGTTCCCTGAAAACTGGTCTACATGAATTACGAGGTCTTAAGTTATAAATTAGCCGAATGGTCTTTTTCTGGGCTCTAAATGCACGAATGCTTGTAGTTGAGTTACCCCATAAAACCACGTTATAGCTTAAATGGCTGTAAACCATACTATAGTAAATCCCTAGCAGAGCATCAGCAGGAAGTGCACTCTTGAGACGCAATAATGCATAGTATGAACTATTAACTTTTTTGCAAACATGGTTAACATGATATTGCCATCTCAAATTTGGGTCCAAAAACAAGCCCAGGAATTTCACATATTCAGTCGACTGTAAATGACCACTCTGATGTTGAACAACAAAAGGTTCGGTTGCTTGATCACGAATTTGAAATTTCATAATTTCGGTCTTTTTTAAGTTTGCAATCATTGAATTCTTTTGACACCAATTAATAAAGCTCTGGATTACAGTTTCACAGAGTGATTTAAGTTCAAGTAAACTACCTGCTCTGATTGCAACTGAAGTATCGTCAGCAAAAAGAGTTATGACAGAGGCTTTAATATGATCTGGCAACTCATTAATAAAAAGTAAAAAGAGCAGCGGTCCAAGAACGGATCCCTGAGGTACGCCCAGATTGGTCACATATTCATGAGATTCACAGTTGTTGAGTCGAACGAACATTTTTCTGTTGGTGAGATAACTATCGATCCAATCCAGAAATATACCCCGGAAACCCATCTGATACAACTTGTCCAGGATGAAACCGCGGTTGAGGCAGTCGAAAGCCCGAGAAAGGTCGAAGAATAAACCAGCAACATATGACCCACCATCTAAACAGTTGTAGATGAACTCAACAAATTCGCAGCTGGCAGTCTGAGTTGTATATTTCCTTAACGAATGCATGTCCATATAGAAACAGAGAACTATTCGTCTGATGTTTGGAAAGCTTTATTTTTTTTTAAAAGAAAACTGTTATCTGAGTCGTCAAGAGAAAGGAATCGAATGAAATAATGGCTGAAAATTTAAGTGTCAATCCCAACATGAGAAATGTTTGAGTCATCCAAGATCCATCATCACTATTGTTTTCGTTTATTGCACCAGTCCATACTGCCACAGTTTCGGATAACGATGGTGGTTGTTTATATCTATGTCTTTCCAGAAGTGTCAATTGGTTTTTTTCTCTGAAAATCATATTAAAATTTCGAATTTTTACAGTCGATTTTAAAAAAATATAAAAAAAAGACTTCGTATAGGATATTGATAGATATTGTATACATTTGAATGTTTCAATGGTAGCTGGAATAAATCCTTGATGCTCATACATTTCCACCAAAAGAATTTCCGTTTTCTGCATTAGAAATACTTTCTGAAATGTCGTTAGTAATAGTGAATCCATATTCACGATTGAAGACTCACAACTAAAGGGAAAAATACAGCCACATATTCTTTTTGAAATGAGGAAGAAAATATAATATATTGCACTACTCTTCAAGATTAATTATTCATTTTGGATACTATTCATAACCACACTGACATTTTTATGAATTCATTCTTCGACACGTTATTCACAATTGTTTAAAAAAATTGAGGGGAGAGGGCAAATTGATTTCATGTTTATTAACTTGTGCTGATTTCGGCTATACTGATGGAATTGTATGTCATATTGCTTGAAGTTTATCTTGTGCAACAGCTTCAGCCTCTTCTTTAAACTATCTGCTGTTATGACTAATCTGAGATGTTAAAACTTTACTTAGATGTCGTTTTGGATGCTTTACCAGGGGACGTGATCATTTTGGCAAAATTTCTGTATTTTTTTAAATTTGGTGCAAAAATGGTCGAGGCTATTTTCACAATAATTGCGGAAATACAAGCCTGACCGAACAGAAATGCGGTACTCGATTTCAAAATGCCGGCTTCAAGTTTTGTGCTGAATTTCAGAGAAATCTGAAGTGTTATGATCCTCACGTTATTTTTCAAAAGTGTGCGCTATGGCATTTACCAAGATTCAATTCAACGGGATTAGTATTTTTTGAGTTAATGAGAAAACAATATTCCAGATGGGTTTAACTCCGAAACCGTTCAGCCGATTATGCCCATTAACGGACTTAATTATTCGTGGCAACTGCTGCCCGGACAGAATTGAATTTGACCTCGAATTCTTCATCAATGAGTCGAATATAATCGTTTGAGACCATTTTCTGCAAAAAAATAAAAATTACATACACTTGGGCAGAATGATGGCATGCTGATACCCAGAATATTTTGACAAATTTGCGGCGATTTTCATGTCATGTTTGAATTCGACTAATTTGACTCTTACGTTTTCCGAATTTTCTCTCATTCGATATCAAGTTGTATACTTTATTCCTAAGGTTTCTTTCTTGAGAATAGAAAAACTAATTGAGTACCAACATTCAAAATATTCCGGCATTAATATAAAGGTATCTTCATAATCATCTTCTCCATTGTTGAAGATATTCATTGCTATAAATCCTCATGTGATATCTAGACTAATCACTATTGTACAGAACCAGGAAGCAAAAACTGACCAGATTGAAACTGCATATATAACAAGAGGCCAGCGGTCAGTTTAACCTATTCCGCGAATGTTAACTACAAACAATACATTATTCATTCATAACGTTGCATGGTCTTCTCAACACGTCGTTATAAAATAATTTAATCGTATTGTTTACTACCCAAGTACAAGGTAATATATGGCATCTTCCTATACCTGCTGGTTCGGTGTTTAGTATAATTAGCATCTCAATTTTCATGAGATGAAAATCCGTTTCGAACAGAATGATTGAAGATTTGACCTTTGATATATTCGATAGGGATATCTTCAGATGTTGGTTAATAATATAACAAAATAATACGAATAGGCAGCAATTCTAGTGTGAGTATTCCTTGCAAAAAAATGCATATTGCTAGATCCCCTCATCCAACCACAGTTCATTCAGATCAGGTAGTACCTAGCTTGTTTGAATATAATTAAAATCCAAACTCACCACACAAATACAACCAGCTTCGAAACAACGATATGACCTTTCAAAAGCATTCATATCAGTCAGGTCAAAAAAGACATTTTAATTTTCAAAAATTTGATACACCATTATTTATGAAATATCAAAAGTCCACATCGATACCATGCGTACTAAAACATGTATAGACCAAATTGTTGAGGTGGAGGGGTGTATGACGAAGGTAACACGGTCAATCTGAGATCAATAATCAATCTGGCATCAATCTGACATCAATCTGGCCATCATCAGTCTACGCTTATATACTCAGTTCCCCGTTAATCTGACATCAATTCATGATTGATGTCAGACTGAACTGATGCCAGATTGACCGTGTAACTTCCGTCTATGGATAAGCGGATGACGGCAAGAGTTATAACTCTTGGTGTCTTTAGTGTTTCAAGCATACGTTCTTTTCGTGTTAAGTTGTTTATCCGATGACAGATAATCAACAAAATCCAATAAAATCACAAGAATCAGTTCAGATAAAACAGATCATCGATCAAGTCAATAGTTATGATTCCAGTTATTGATCACAACATAATTAAAATCAGTATATCAGTATTAATTCACAAAAAAACACCACGGTAAACCAATCGTGGTAAGAAACAATGGTCCTTCGAGCCGGATCAATGTTTCGGTAACACTTCGTTCAGGTAATCACGTACATCTTCAAATTAATTGGGTGGAGCTCCATTCTGTTGAAACCATGTCGTTTCAATTCAGAAAAATGAACCGCCAACTTCGGAATCAGGTCATCCCATTATGAATAAAATTATTTTGGATCTGTTAATGGTCCTTCGACCAAGACAGGCTAATCGTGTTCTGAACTGTTCCAGCCCATACATTCGGCTCTTTAAAGAAATTGTGTATATGCCTCCATCATCCAGTTTGGACTGTAATCTGACCAATAGTGACAGTTTTGTCTGTTGACAGTTCCATCTAAATAATATGTTGATTTGTCACTAAAGGAAATTCAAGCTGGAAACCCCTCAACGGGAGTTTCAGTTCGTGCACTAAATTAATCTGAATGGGTGCCATTTATGGAATTTCAATTTTCTCGAAACTGGTTTTTTCAATATATTGTTATTTGCTGCTAAAGTTGTCGAGGACATGTGAGGATTTTCCTCCAACTCTAATAAAATGTTCAATTCTACCTCCTCTGTTCTGTCTGATTCCGATAAACGCCGAACCATTTTTAGTTTATATTTTGACATAAAGATGAACAAAACTTAACAGACGAATTCAAATTAAATTCAGATACAATCACCAATTTCAATGATTTGCAATATTCACTGTAGGCAAGTATAGGTACGAGAAGGACACACAAGACATCCGGATGGTCTAAAATGTTTTTTGTGAGTTTCAACATCAATACTAGTATCGTGATTATAATAAAAATGTGTTTATTTCATGAAGACTTAATATAAGAATTTTCACATGTTTTCAAATTTTAAAAAATCAATATCTCAAGAAGTATTGAAACAATTGTCGTTGCATGTGTATTACCGAATTCAGAATTTTATGATCTATCCAAGTCAAGAAAAAAATAGGTTTGCGATTTTAAAATTATATCAATGAGGTAACTGCTTGGTAAAGGGAAATGGTAGAACAATTGCGTCCTCTCTTTTCAGGTACATTTCATCAGCCAATCTTCCTAGTACGAAATTATTAAGAAAGTAAGCATCGAATAGAACTTCACTACGATGCTCGGTAGGAAAAAGGACTGAGATAGAAAAATTCATCCACCCAAGTTCTTAAAAAAGGCATTAAATGGTACACAGACGGTTCAAACCCCAATAATAGGAGCTGGTACTGGAGTATATATGGGCCAGGCAGCTCACTATAGGTAGGCTCCTATCCGAGCGTCTTTCAGGTTAAAGCCCTCGCAATCGAAAGATGTGTGGAAATGAACCTATCAGATATGTGGTAAAGCAATCTACTCTGACAGTCAAGCTGCTCTTAAAGCTTTAAGCTCCAATGTTATCGAGTCTAAAATAATATGGGAGTGCCAAAGAAAACTTAATGAAGTAGGCAAGAACAACAGAGGCTCCTTGGAGTGGGTTCCTGGTCACGCGGGAATTAAAGGGAATGAGGAGGCACTTCCCAAGAAAGGAGCACAAACCCCTTTTATTGGCCCGGAACCCTACAGTGGGGTTGGTAGATACACCTACAAAAGTGAATTTCGGATGAAAGAAGAAACTGAAAGAGATATACTCTGGAGATCTCTACCAGGAATATATCACTCCAGAAAGTGAAGCATATAATGAGATTAGGGCTAGCAGAAACTGACGAGTGCAGATTATGTTGGGAGGAGGATGAAACTCCTGATCACCTGATTACAGAATGCCTAGTCATCTCAAACCAACGCAAATAAAACTTTGGGCAGGAAATCTACAGAAGCGAAGATGTAGCCTACTTAAAGCCATCCCAGATACTGGAGTTCATCAGAGCTCTGGAATTGGAAGATGAGCTGTTGATAGTGCCGACATCGACAGCTCTGACAGGGGTGCACAATAGACCTTAAGGTCGTAGTGCAACGTTACTCTCTACAACAATATAGAACATATTTCGTTAAAATGTTCCTCTATGAATAAATTACTTTGACCTATCAAGTCATTTGTCGATATTCCTGAAAGGGGATAAAATAATTAGTAGAGCTTTTGATACTGTGAGGCATGACACTCTCCTTGCCTTGTTGCAGTCTTGCGGAGTGGTTGGGCCGGCTCTCGCTCTCCTCGGATCTTATCTCGGTGGACGTTCGCAATTTGTGAAGCTGGGCAGTAGGTTTTCTGGGTCCAAATGCGTGGCCAGTGGAGTCCCCCAGGGCTCAATTCTTGGACCCTTGCTGTTCATTGTTTATACAAGTCAATTTATTAAGTTCATTCATCACTGCAAGGTGCACATGTATGCCGATGACTTCCAACTGTTCTTAGATTTCTCCATTGATGAATTGGCTGATGCGAACGTTAGACTGAACGAGGACTTGGGTGATTTATGGGATATAGCGAGCAAGCATGGTTTGATTCTCAATGCGCGGAAGTCTTTTGCACTTGCTTTTGGGTCCAGAAGCGATAAGCATATTGTCAGGAATAGTCTAAAACTTTCTGTTTCTGGTAGTGTTATTAATTTTGTGGAAAGTGCGCGGGATTTGGGCTTAGTCCTTGACGATTCACTGAGGTTCCGGGAACATATCCAGGGATTGATTTGTGGTGCTTATGGGGCTCTTAGAATGATGTTCCCTCATAGATCCTACTTGCCAGTCGAAACGAAGAGACTGCTTTGCGAGTCTTTGGTCCTATCAAAATTTAATTACTGCTCTACTGTCTATGCTTTTTGCTTGGATCGGGAATCGCTCAGCAGAATTCAACGTGTACAGAACAGTTGCGTGAGGTTTATCTTTGGGATCCGAAAGTTTGATCATGTGTCTCACAGACTGAGGGAGTTGGGTTGGCTTCCAATGAAGTTTCGTTTTGAATATTATGCTATCTGTTCCTATCATAAAATAATAGTCGAGAGATGTCCAACTTATCTCTTTGGAAAGTTAAGGTATAGAGCTGATGTTCATAGTGTCAACATAAGACATAGGAATTTGCTGTCGTGTCCTCATCACAGAACATCTACTTTCCAGAGAAGTTTCAGATACAATATTTATAGACTCTACAACAATATACCTGAACACCTGAAACAGCTCACTCAAAATCGTTTCAGGACGGAAATAAAAAAACATCTTCTTAGCTGCCTCTAATTGTTTTGGATTGTTTCTGTTTTTTTTTTCTCTCAAAAATCAGTCTCCGATGATAGAATGTATATGTGTTTTATTTAGTATGCTCACCAATGTTCTATTATTTTTGTTATTTTTTTATGGCTCATGCCCAATTTATAATTTGTAACAAGGGATAAGTGGTAGAACACCTCTGGGTGAACTTCCCCTTGCGATTTCTATGGAAATAAAGACCTTTATTATTATTATTATTATTATTATTATTCCATACTTTCGACGCTCACTGTAGATAATTCCTGATAAATCAGGATAAGTCAGTTAATACTTATATTCGGTAGGTGGATGTAAATAAAAACACACTGTATTATTTTATAATTCTTTGGCGATCGATTTCGGCTTCGAAATCATTTTTTGCATTTGGGATGGAACCGAAATAGAACTTGAAAAATTCTTTAAAACCATCAATTCTATGTTTAAGATAAAATTTACCATCGAACAGTCGATTTCTAACACCATAAATTTTCTCGATCTAACAGTTACTCTCGATAGAGACAATAACTTTTCTTTTGATATTTATAGGAAACCTACACAAACCGATATTATCATTCCTTACCAATCGTATCATGCTGCTTTTAACTTTCTATTTCACAGACTAATTAACATTCCCCTATCCCCTGAAAAATACAATAAAGAAAAAAATATTATATACCAAATAGGCTTCAATAATCAATACACTAGAGAATATATAGACCAGATATACCATTCAATCAAAAGAAAAACAACATTGAAGAAAATCTACCCCCATATTGCAAAAAGAAAACAATATCTGACCATTCCATTCTATAAAGGTTTACATGAAAACATCCAACATATTGTTGATAAATGCGATTATACTCTAATAAATAATCGACATATAAATATTGAAAATTTATTAGTTAACAATAAGACAAAAACCAAAAAAGAAGAACAAAGTGGAATATACAAAATTAACTGTACAGATTGTCCTGCATTCTACATTGGAATGACCACACGTAATGTGAAGAAACGATTCAACGAACACCGCAATATACACCTAAATCAGCCTTAGGATGCCATCTAGACTAACATAAACATAACACTGACTATGACAACTTAAAAATACTACATAAGGAACATAATTATTACAAACTAACATTACTTGAACAATTGGAAATTCTTAAGAACAGAAATAATCAACATTTACTAAACGAAAGGTCAGACTTTAATCTACGAGATAACAGCATAGTTAAAATGATAAATTTCACGAACACAACACACAACGTTGGAAACTAGACAGATGACACCCCAAATTAATTTTCTAACCTAGCTCCTAATTCTGATTTCTGCTACATTTTACATATTGAACGCGACAGGAACTTCGACGTTTAAGATAATTATAATTTCAAACATTTTTCAAAGGGTAGAGAAAGATTGTTTCTGGAAGTCACATTTTTCAAACTTGATCTTTTATTTTTATCTCATCATATGAGTCTGTCACTTTACCTACAATGACGGTAAGATTGCACACTCTCAGTCTTTTACAATGACCACCTTTTACATAAAATATCATTATTTAAAATTGCGGAAATGTAATATCAGATGGCCTGATGATGGCTTAATCGGAGCCGAAATCGATCGCCAAAGAATTATAAAATAATACAGTGTGTTTTTATTTACATCCACCTACCGAATATAATATACAGAAACATACTATGGAAGCATACATTGCCAAAATCAGTTAATACTGTTGATTATCAATACAACAACTTTTATTGCATTAAATGGAATTTATACATCCGGTTCATTTTTTCCAGATTTCTATTCGACGGATAAAAACATCGAACCAAATCGTGACATCATTGTATTCATATCAACTTAACCAAAATTATCAATCAATATAATACCTACCAAACAATTTGTTACCAGGAGCCAGATCCCTGCTAAACAAACGTGATTGAATAAACACACAAAGCCGATATAATTGAATTATAACAATTATATCTTCGGGTACTTAGATTTCGTTAGAGTCATGGTCGAAATCCGTGTATCTCAGTTGCGCAACTAGTTAATCGTCCTAATCTTCTGAAAATATAATATACGATCACATCCAATTAAAAAATTAATCATGCGGGATCTAATGTAGGTTGCGAATTACGTTTGAATTTTGATCTTATAGTATCGGAGTCGGATTATGATGTGTTTATCAAAGATTAACCTATTAAATTCGTGTAACCAGAACGGATATCGTTGGATTGGGGTTTCACAATGAATGTTCAATGTTTGCCCTTGAAACGTTGCAATGATTCTAGGGTATTCTATGGCGGGAAAATGGAGTCGTTGGTTTCTGATTTTGATTTTTGAAATATAAAAATTGGTTCAAGCCCTGTGGACAGGAGCTTTGGCACTCTTGTTCAAACTTTGACAAATTATATCTCGGAAAGTATTGGTTTCTCAGAGTTGGGAATTATATTAATGGAATCTTATGATAGGACTGCATCATAAAATAAAATGAATCAAATGAGAATCAATTGATATCATTCCCAACTCGAAGAAACCAATACTTTCGGAGTTATGATTTATCAAAGTTTGAACAAGAGCGCCAAAGCTCCTGTCCAGAGGAATTTCCTACTATTTCAATTTGGCTCTGTGCGTCAATTGTCTAGAATTTTCGTAATTAAATTCAAAACGTAGGTCTACGACTCACCTCATGTTTGATTTATATACATCAGGAAATTATAATTAGAGTATTCTATGAAATCATGTAGAATTGAGAATAATTATTGAAATTTTGAAAAAGCATATCTCCGAAAGTAGTTTATTAGAGTTGAGAATGACATTAATGGATTCTTATGATGAAACTGCATCTTAATAAAAATTGAATTCAATATTTGTAATTTTGTCCAATAACGAACTTAAACGAAATATTTATCTCCTAAACCTTCTCTGAAAATTTCAATGGTCTAGCTCATTCCGTTCAAGAGTTATCGTGTTAACAGCAGGACGGACGGCTGGACGGATGGCCGGTCAGACAAAATCAAATTTGACCATGGATTCTTGATCGGTGAGTTGAACCAAATCCTTTAAGACCATTTTCAGCCAACAATTCCAAAATTACAGACATTTGGGCAAATTGATAAGCACTCTGTTCCGAGGGACAAGAGCGCCAAAGATATGAGAAAGCCCTGTGGACAGCATTTTTGGCGCTCATATGACTATCATTAATTCTGTGTTGATAATGTTAATTTAACCTATGATATACTGTAGTAGTAAGAACTCGTGTGGAACACTTTTTTTTCAATATATTGTTATTTGATGCTAAAGTTGTCGAAGACATGTGAGGATTTTCCTCCAACTCTAATAAAATGTTCAATTCTACCTCCTCTGTTCTGTCTGATTCCGATAAACGCCGAACCATTTTTAGTTTATATTTTGACATAAAGATGAACAAAACTTAACAGACGAATTCAAATTAAATTCAGATACAATCACCAATTTCAATGATTTGCAATATTCACTGTAGGCAAGTATAGGTACGAGAAGGACACACAAGACATCCGGATGGTCTAAAATGTTTTTTGTGAGTTTCAACATCAATACTAGTATCGTGATTACAGCAGTGTTAACAGCAGGACGGACGGCTGGACGGATGGCCGGTCAGACAAAATCAAATTTGACCATGGATTCTTGATCGGTGAGTTGAACCAAATCCTTTAAGACCATTTTCAGCCAACAATTCCAAAATTACAGACATTTGGGCAAATTGATAAGCACTCTGTTCCGAGGGACAAGAGCGCCAAAGATATGAGAAGGCCCTGTGGACAGCATTTTTGGCGCTCATATGACTATCATTAATTCTGTGTTGATAATGTTAATTTAACCTATGATATACTGTAGTAGTAAGAACTCATGTGGAACACTTTTTAGCTATTCTATAATATAATATTGAAACTGTTCTGGTTTGATTTACTTCACTAAATTATTCGAACAACAACACATATACCTTAGAGATTTTGACTGAATTCTGAGCCATAGAGATCAAGAGAGAAGACACAAATTCGATTCATTCATTTACTGTATATAGCTCGTTATTTAATAAAAATATACAATAATTATCGTGAAATTTTCGTTATTTATAGGAAACGTTCATTTTTGACATATAAATATATCTTTGTTTATTATGAGAAAATACATATTCATTAAAAAATGATTTTTTTGTCATAAATAACATTATTATTAATTATTAATAATTGATGTGAGGAATCCATGGTTAAATTTAATGTACAACTTAAAGAATCACCCTGTATACATAGGGTGAGTCTACATTTTTTTCAAAAATGATGACCTATTTCTCAGCTATCAAAAAAAGTATCGTGCAGTAGTTTCTACATAATAGAGCACGGTCAGCACTCTATGGCCCACGGAGGAAACATCAGCTGGTAGGTGGGCAAGTGAGCAATTTTATAAAGAGGTTACCTGCATTTTGGTGTATCTTTGAGATCAATTTATTAATTGCAATTAGTCTTTTAAGACTCAACAAGTCCAGAGCGTTCCTGCCAATCGGGTCCTTCATAAATGGCTTCGTATAATTAATATACTTATGCATATATATCACAAGTCAAATAGACCCCAGGAGGTTCATTGATTTGCCGAGAAAGCAAGAGCAGACGCGTTTCTGGCTTCTTGGCCTTCATCAGTACTCTGTAGCTTCTCAACAAATTCAATCTGAACTGACCCCGGTTAAGCCTCTCAGAGCCGGATTGGTCAATCATTTTAATCGCCCACGCCACCTATGAGACGAAACACGGAAATTAGCCTTTCCCCACCAGTGAATATTTGAAGCGTGAAATCATATGCCACCATTCACTCGATATTAATCGAGAACGAGTCCCGCAGAACTCAGACAGTATCTTCCCAATGGCCATGAACGCTGTTTAGCGTCTTCAAAAATAATAATGAAAAATGGCGATACCGTTGTTTATAAATTAACAAGTCCAGAGCGTTCCTGCCAATCGGGTCCTTCATAAATGGCTTCGTATAATTAATATACTTATGCATATATTTCACAAGTCAAATAGACCCCAGGGGGTTCATTGATTTGCCGAGAAAGCAAGAGCAGACGCGTTTCTGGCTTCTTGGCTTTCATCAGTACTCTGTAGTAGAGCTGGAGCAAACCGTATGTATTCGTTACTGAGTAACGGGTGCGACGTCTAGTACCGAGTAACGAAACGTTACACACAAATCCATTTCATTACTCGCATTATTCCGTATTCGTAGTATAGGTACCTATAACTGTTCCGATCACGAAAGTAACGTTGATGCGTGTCTTGAAACGTTTACTGAAAGTATGTTTTACGCATACGCGTATAATTTATAATCGATGTAGAATAGATTGCTTTGTTATTGTGATATAACATAAGCACACGTTTAAAAGTTTTACACTCTTACTTTCACCATTAAAAAAATTTAATTTAGAATAACTTAAAAAAATGTCAGGTTTAAAATACGGAACAGAAAAAGAATTCACCTTACGCAGTTTGGTATATAATGTATAAGTATGTTTTCTACAAATTACGAATTTTGCGTACTCGATACGATTCGATTCGCAATGCGACTCGATTCGTTGCTCTAACATAACATGATATATTATGAGGTATCGAAAGTAACGAGTAACGTAACGATACGAAAATAACGAGTACTAATTGCTAAAGTAACGAATACATACGGGTACGCTTTATTTCGTTACTTTTACACCTCTACTCTATAGCTTCTCAACAAATTCAACTAAACTGACCCGGGTTAAGCCTCTCAGAGCCGGCTTGGTCGATCATTTTAATCGCCCACGCCACCTATGAGACGAAACACCGAAATCAGCCTTTCCCCACCAGTGATATTTGAAGCGTGAAATCATATGCCACCATTCACTCGATATTCATTGAGAACGAGTCCCGCAGAGCTCAGACAGTATCTTCCCAATGGCCATGAACGCGTTTTCAAAAATAATAATGAAAAATGGCGATACCGTTGTTAATAAATCAACAAGTCCAGAGCGTTCCTGCCAATCGGGTCCTTCATAAATGGCTTCGTATAATTAATATACTTATGCATATATTTCACAAGTCAAATAGACCCCAGGGGGTTCATTGATTTGCTGAGAAAGCAAGAGCAGAAACGTTTCTGGCTTCTTGGCCTTCATCAGTACTCTGTAGCTTCTCAACAAATTCAACTAAACTGACCCGGGTTAAGTCTTTCAGAGCCGGCTGTTGAGAAGCTACAGAGTACTGATGAAGGCCAAGAAGCCAGAAACGCTTCTGCTCTTGCTTTCTCGGCAAATCAATGAACCCCCTGGGGTCTATTTGTCTTGTGAAATATATGCATAAATATATTAATTATACGAAGCCATTTATGAAGGACCCGATTGGCAGGAACGCTCTGGACTTGTTGATTTATTAACAACGGTATCGCCATTTTTGCGCGTATGTTCTGGGGAACATACGCGTTATAGTTTTGCCCAAATGTCTGTAACTTTCGAATTTTTTGAAAAAAATGGTCTCAAACGATTAAGTTCGACTCCCCAATGAAGAATTCGAGGTCAAATTTGATTCTGTCCGGCCGGCCGGCCGGCCGGCTGGCCGGCCGTTGCCACGATAACTTGAGAACGAAAAGAGCTAGCGACTTGAAATTTTCAGGGTAGGTGGCGCATCCCAATACGACGGACAAGTTCGTTAATGGGCATAATCGGCCCAGTGGTTTCCGAGTAATAATTTTGTTTTCAACCAATATGAATCCGATCAAATTGAAACTTGGTGGGTAGTTGTAGAATATGACCCTAAGCACGTTCGTGAAATTTAGTGCAAATCGTATGGCTAGAAAATTTTAAAAAAATTATTAAAAAATATTTTTGTTGTCACGATAACTTGAGAACGGAATGAGATAGCGGCTTGAAATTTTCAGGTTAGGATGTGCACCAGAACGCGACATTTCAGTTTGTTTATGAGCATAATCGGCCAAACGGTTTTAGAGTTATAGCCATCTGAAATTTTCTGAAATTTGGTGGTTTTTTGTTCCTCATTAACTCGAAAAACACTGAACCGATTGAATTCAAACATGGTTATTAGTTGTAGAATGCCAACGCAAAAATGTTTGCAAAGTTTGGTGAGGATAGCATTTGTAGAAAATTTTTAATAAATCATAGAAAATAAAAAAAAAAAATTCTATATATCAGTAACTATTCGTTCGAAATTGCTGAAATTTTGCAAGAGCCTACATAACGTAACTCTACTGCCAAGTTTCAAGTTTTAATACGATCGGTTAAATATTGTTGGAGATTCGAGCATTCTTGTGTGAGTTCAGTAGATGGGTGACCGTTGCCTCGATAACTTTCGAACAAAAGGAGATAGGGACTTGCAATTTTCAGGGTAGGTTGCGTATCCGAAAGGGAGAGTTGAGTTCGTTTTTGGGCATAATCGGTCTAACGGTTTCCGAGTTATACCCACCTGGAATATTATTTCCTTAATAACTCAAAACATAAATATTCGATCGAAATGGCGCTTTGTAACTAGTAGTAGAAAATCAACATAAAGACGTGTTTAAAATTTTGTAAGAACCGTACCCCTAGAAAATTCGAAAAAAATTACGAAAAAAAAATTTTAAGAATCGTACCCCTAGAAAATTTTAAAAAAATCACGAAAAAAAAAAATGGTTCAAGCACTGACGTGAAGTCAGAAGCTTTTGCGCGTATGTTCTATTGTCCATGCTTCTGTATTGGACACCCTTAATCGAATTTACCATGGTATTCATTATTACTTTTAAGACTCGTTTTCTTGAACAATTGTGGATATTGGTTCATTGTGAATACTGTGGATTATGAATAATCTGCATAGTTGTTGTGAAGAGAAGATTTCCAGTTTGAATATAATGTCCTTGACTCGCACATGATTTGATAGTATTAATTATTCAGATCAAATTCAGCCAATATGGTTAAGAGTTTTGTAGATCTAGGATGTGGCCATAGCTCAAAACGAGATTAAATTTCGATTTCCTTCCCGTAATGCAGCTTCAGATGCAGATAGAGAAACTAAATACCAGGACGTTCGCAAAACAACGGATTAGCCATATCAGGATCCTTACAAACAGATTTGGATCTGAAACACACAGAATAGGATTTATGGAATTCTATGGGGACTCGCAGATTAATGATTAAATCTGTTTCTATCATTCATACTGTGTCAAATATGATAAAACTATCTGATTTTTTCACATTATATTTATTATAATAATACATGCTCTTATCGGCAGATCATGGGATACAAAAATGAAATGATTAACAAGCACTGACGTGAAGTCAGAAGCGTTTGCGCGTATATTCTATTGTCCATTGGACACTCTTAATAGAATTTACCCTGGTGAATTATATTGTCTGTTCTCCCGTCTCGGACACTCTTAATCGAATTCACCATGGTAAATTCGATTAGGTGTGACTTCACGTCAGTGCTTGAAACAATTTTTTTATTCGTCATTTTAAAAAAAATCTCTAGTGGTACGGTTCTCACAAAATTTTACACACGTCTTCATGTCAATATTCTACAACTAGTTACCAAGCTTCAACTAGATCGAGTCTATTTTTCTTGAGTTATCGAGGAAATAACATTCTAGGTGGGTAGAAGTCCCTCTCTCCTTTCGTTCGAGAGTTATCAAGGCAACATTCACCCATCCAGCTACTTAACTCACACAAGGTTGCTCGGATCTCCAACAATGTAGATCCGATCGTGTTCAAACTTGGAACTTTGTATAAGAGTTAGGTTCTGAAGGCTTTCGCAAAATTTCAGCCATGTCGGATGAATATTTTCTGTTATATAGAATATTTTTCAATGATTTTCACTGATTTTTTTAAAATGTTCTGGTCATACGATCCTCATGAAGTTTTGAAAAAATTTTCGCGTTGGTATTCTACAACTAATAACCATGTTTGAATTGCATAGGTTCTGTTCTGAATTTTTCGAGTAATGGAGGAAATAACAACCAAATTTCAGATGGATATAACTTCAAAACCGTTTGGCCGATTATTCCTATAAACAAACACAAATGTCGCATCCTAAACTAAACATTTCAAGTCGCTATCTGTTTCCGTTCCCAGGTTATCGTGACATAAATAATATTTTTTTTTTATTTTCTAGCGATACAATTCTCACATAATTTTTCAAACGTCCTCAGGTTTGTATTCTACAACTTCTCACCAAGTTTAAATTCGATCAGATTAGTAATGGTTGAATTCAAAATTATTACTCGGAAACCGTTGGGCTTATTATGCCCATTAACGAACTTGTCCGTCGCATTGGGATGCGCCACCTACCCTGAAAATTTCAAGTCGCTATCTCTTTCGTTTCTCAAGTTATCGTGACAACGGCCGGCCAGACAGAATCAAATTTGACCTCAAATTCTTCATCAGTGAGTTGAACCTAGTCGTTTGAGACTATTCTCGGCAAAAAATTCGAGAATTACAGACAATTGGGCAAAATGATAACACGATGTTCCCCAGAATATATACGCGCAATAAATAATAAGTATATAACCACACAATAGGTACCCCAATCTATCAACCGGCAGTCAGCGTATTTTGTAACCGTGAGGACACAACAAATATTTTCTTCCACTCAACCTCAAAGATATAAAAAAAAGAAATTCCAAGATAATTCTCCTAATAAACATCCTTCATCTAATATACATCGGGTTAATAGAAATAGTAATTGGATTTTAATCACAGGCCATTCCAAAAAATAATGCCCTGATCTTACGCTTGAAGGAAAGCTTGGCACAAAGAGATTCTGGCAAGCCACTTGTGCAAAGACGTCCAAAATCTTGTGAGCTCTGATTTGGAAATATATTGAAGGGCTCACACATTTGCTTAGCATAAGAGAATTCAGAGCAGACATAAGTTGAAGCTCTTATAAGGTAAAATTTTCATTTACCTTCATTTCACTTCCAAATAGCAAATATGATTAACCTTGCTGTTTGAGAATTTTGTTGAATTCTCTCGACTCCTCCAATAAATCGTGTCCTTTCATTTATTTCATGTTTAAACTAATTGAGAATCGTTGTTGTTCTCTAAAGAAAACGATATTGCTTGTGACCATAAAGATCAGTCTACAGTTGACAAATTTATTGGGATTTCGACCACCTAGAAATAGAAAAGATATTTTATATTTTCAAGAGCATTTAAAGATCACAATGCTCTAAGGGCCATGTGGTTATAACGGATTCCCAGAGTTTACATTTCAAAATATAATTTTCAATATCATTCCTTTTGGCGCTCTTGTTCCTCGGAACAGAGTGCTTATCAATTTGCCCAAATTTCTTTAATTTTCGAATTTTTGGCTGAAAATGGTATGAAACGATTTGGTTCGACTCACTTCGATCAAGAATCCGTGGTCGAAATCGATTCTGTCCGGCCGGCCGGCTGTCTGTTAACACGATAACTTTCGAACGAAAGGAGTTGGAGGATTGAAATTTGCAGGGCAGGTTTGGAGCGTAAATATCTCGGAAGAATTCGTTAACGGGTGAAATCCATGAAGCGGTTTCGGAGTTATGGCCGTTTTTACTAAAAACGTTTCTTATGAATATTTCCGAAACCAATCACTCGATCTATCTGAAATTCAGCATCAAATTGTAGAATCATGACCTTTAGACGCAAGTGAAGTTTCGTATTGATCGGGTTAGCATAAAGTGTCAAAAAAATTTTTTGAAAATTTTCAAATTTTTTTTCTCCAATAACTCTCGAACGTTGAAATTTTCAGAGTAGGTTAGGGAGATGAATATCTCGGTTGAGTTTGCTATTGTCTAAAATAGGCGATTTGGTTTCAGAGTAACGAAAAAAAATGTATTTTTTTCAACTTACAAATTTCAAAATAATTTTTTTTTTAAATGCAGTTTCACCCTAAAAATCCATTGATATCACAATTCAGATTTTCTAAGAGACACTACTAAGATTTCAATTATGTCAGACACTTGTAACTTTATCAAATATTCCTCACCTCTAAGTCGAATCAATTTATTCATTTAGAACTTGATGGTATTCATTAATTATTAGTGAACCAGCAACGAAACAAAATACAGTCCACTCTATCGTAAGTGTAGATATATTGTAAATAGATCGTTAACCGATAGTTTTCAACTCAACCACCCCAAATTTTTTTACTCATTTTTTGGTCCTTCAGCCCGGATCATCGAAAACATTTACACAATGTTTGGTCCTTCGAGACGGATCTTCGAAGATATCTACACAATTGCAATACCTCTAGAACAAAATATACCAAAAATCCTTCTTCAAAACTATACCTGAAAATGGAATTATTAGCAATATACTTTTCTATTACGGTGATAAGGAGAAAATAATACCTGAAAATATGTTCAGTTCCTTCTAAAGTTCCACAATAGCTGAAAAACTACAATTCACCTCACGGTGGATTTGCCCAATCATCACCGTGTACCCTGCAAATATAAGGCAGTCTCTAAGTTCCTTTCATCGAAAGTTATCGTGTTTATGGACATAATGGAATCATTTGAGTACACTTTCAAAACTGGACCTTTCATTTTGCCCAAATGTTCGAAATTTGAGCCAAAAGTGATCTGAAATTATTCCATGCTGTCCATCCAGTCATTTGTCCATAAACCCGATAACTTTCGAGAGAAGAAACTTAGAGAATTTGCAAGTCCATCCTGTGCTTTCAGAAATAAAATCATTTGAAATTATGTTTCTCCAATATTATCAAAACAACTATCTGATCAAGTTTAAAGTTGGTATTTAGGTGTGAAATGATATCTTCAAGGTTCATGCAAATCGTAATCGTATCATTAGAAGCGAAATAATAATTGAAAATGTAATATCCCTGAAATGTTGTATGCATCCCGGCTATTCAGGGTGTCCCGGAAGGAATGTACCAAACGTCCACCAATGCAACACAGAGAGCTCTAATAGATATCTTAGTGACTTCCTGCTGCGAAAATGTGAGCACTTTTGTTACCTCTCTGGGAAGTTGAAAAAAAGCTCTATTTCTGGTCCAATGTCCGCTGCCTGGGAGGAGCTCAGCGAGGTCTCTTCGATATCCCATGTGGAAATTTCTGAATACATTTCAAGGTGGACGGATCCTTAACGAAAATATTGCTGAAACAGCGTCACATCCTGTATATATATACCGGGTGTCCCAGTATACATGTTCCAATGGATTATCTCAGCCAATTCAAAAGATACAAATTGGAAAATTTTATGATTTTCAATTCGTTCAAGGAACCTTCAACTGAGCAGTGTTAAATATGGAGATCTTGCAGGCTATCTTATCGGTACATTTGAAGAAAGATGGATTGGCACACATGGATTATAAGTCAAAATCAAGATTACACAAAATATCGTAGCCTACTGCAATTCTTTCTATTTGAAATTTCAATTGACGTTTTCTCCCCCAAAACAAATGTAAAATATAAGAGTGTGATACATCGTTGGAAAGTTAATTTTGATTAGAATTAAAAAAATGCCAAAAATATATAGGGTGTTATTTGAGATAAAAAAGTCAGAGTCACTTCCGGTCAAACCGAAAGTGACTTTCAATTTTTGTTCTCAGTTGAAGGTTCCTTGAACGAATTAAAAATCATAAAAATTTCAAATTTTTATTTTTTGAAATGGCTGAGATAATCCATTGGAACATGTATACTGGGACTCCCGGTATATATTCTTTTGATGGAGAGCTTTAGAAGTGTTAGAAGAGGTTAGTGTGACGGGGTACCATACAATTCGACGTATGATACACGGGGAAAAACCTCAGTACAAATAACCAGTCTCCCCGTGAGTATTGTGATATGTAAAAATTGTATTTGTTTACAAAATTAGCTGAAGATAAAAATATTGATGTGCTTTTCTTTCTTCAATATGGATTCCTTCGTCAAAAAACGGAGATGTTTACCCAAGCTACCCGAAACTCAACCTGAAAAATGAAAGCACTAGAGGAGAAAAACGAACGAATTGAAAAAAAAAATACATATATATATATAATTCTCTGTAGCCGCATGGATCTCTTGAAGAAGAATCACCTCCTCTAATTCAAAGATATTCAATCTTGTTCTTAGAAATCCCTTCAATATTTGAATTGAAGAAGAAAAATGTAGTTGCTCGTGAGGCCAAGAAGGTTTTTTCAAACCAGATTTGGCCAATCCAATCGATGATTATTCAGAACTTCAGTTGATCGAGGACCAGATGGCTAGTGGCAGGATTCTTAATGAAAATATTGCTGAAACAGTGTCAACTCCGAGGTCAACTCCGACGCATCCCTGACGGCCATCTATTGGAAACAAAGTACTAACTAACGGGTCCGCCAAATAACTTTATTTTTTGAAAATGCAATAAAAAAAAAGCTACTGAATATTTTCTCAAATTTTTCATTTGAAAGTACAATCCTTCCGGTTAATAATGGAAAATCATTTCATTCAAATGGCTGCCTCGACTGGCCATGCAGTAGTCTACACGATCGGTTCACTTTTTGAGCACATTATCGATTGTGTGCAGCTGTATTTCACCAATATTGTCCTTTAAAGCGTCAATTGTCTCTGGCTTGTTGGCGTAACACTTATCTTTGACGGCAGCCCACAAATAATAGTCCAACGGTGTCAATTCGCCTCTCCGAGGTGGCCAAACGACATCAGCTCTGCGGCTGATAATGCGATCTTCAAAAACAGGGCATATCCTGAACCGATTGGACTTTGTATGGCGTCATACCAAGGTCTTTATGCAAAATTCGTCTCAATGATATCTCCGAAATGTTCAATTTTTGAGAACGACGTTGAATTGATCTTGATGGCGCTTCACGCACACTTTCTGCTACAGCAGCATTATTCTCGGGTGTATGCACAGTTTTTGGCTTTTCACGCTTTGGTTTATCGATGAGGATGCCAGTTTCTTTCAGTTTTTTCACAAGATAACGAACATACGGAGCTGACGGTGCTTCTCTTCTTCCAAAATCCGTACGCAATTTTCGCACACATTCTGCAACATTACCATGATTTTCAAAGTAATGTCGCAATATTTCCCAGCGTTGTTCAAGCGTATACACAACCATATTCGTTCAGCGGAAGGATAAAACTAATTATTTGTCAAATCAGACATGAGCTAAGTGTTACCATTCACGAAATAAGAACTAGTTGAAAAAAAAACGTTAGATGGCGGACCCTGTATATAGAGCATATTTCAGAAATTTCAAAGTGGCAGGATTCTTAATGAAAATATTGCTGAAACAATACCACCCCCAATGCTGCCCTAATGGTAGGAGGAGTAAGCAGCAAAATATTGCTGAAATTTATTGCTATAGGTAGCTACTAGGGTAAGGCAAAGCAGATGACTTGATGATTTCGATTACTTGGAATATTTGAGTAAAGTGTTACATGACAGTGAAATTCATTTCATTCTATGTATAAAAACAGAAGGTAGTTCTTTCGTTATGTGGGAATTCTAGGTCGTCGATGCCTAAAAAGAAAACCAGTGGACTCAAGATTAAGCCCTGGGGTACACCATAAAAAATCAGCCTCGGTGGAAGTATCTGTGCTGAAGTACACGATTTGAATAAGTTCCAAACGATGTCTTTGATCAGCCAATGAAGAATTTAGTATTTAATAATGAGCTGACGTATCATAAGTTCCACATATTCTACAACAGATCAATGATTAGGACAGAAAAATATATTACATCTATTTAAGACGTAACAGTAATAATTCCTACTTGCAAACTTCCTACGAGAAGATAACCCGATACGAATGAACCATCCCGATGAAGAGATCGTTATCATCTTCAACCAAATAATAACATTAATAACCCGTTTCTTGGAGGAACTATCGCTTTTTTCCGGAGTAATTTGGACCTCTTCCCCCCAGAGGAACAACAGGTAGATTGAATTTTTCTCGGCATCATCTCCACGAGCGATTTTATTTAATCCGTACTGTCGGTCCGGACCAGCTTACTTCTGGTCGACATTTCGCTCGTGGCGCACGAGATTTTTTGGTTCGAGATACTTGGTGCGTATCGCGGTATTGAATCGTCGACGGGTACGGTTTGTACACCTGTGTTTCTGGCCGCGACTGTAACAGGTTAGCGGAGAAGGTTAGGAGAGATAACTTCGAGATTTTCTCACCGAATTGTGGATTTGGTATATTTTCAGGATGTCGAAAGACGCGAAAGGTGAGTAAGATGGGAAAAATGAGTTAGAGAATTGGTGAACGCAAAGTTCTTGGACCGAGAGTTTCGCATGTGTTGGATACGTCATGTTATAGTCTACTCAACAAGTGATTTTTAGGTCAAATTTTTTGCGTACTGTCCGAAAATGATGATTGAGGTGTCATTCGATTCGGAATGGCATGCAGATAGTTTTTGAGAAATTGCTAAGGCCGCCGCAAATATTGCAATAGTTATAAACAATTAAGTGAAAAAAAAGAAGGAGGTTAAGGTTTCGCCAATATCTCAAAAACTATTTGGGATAATTCAAATTTGAAAAAAGATTCAAGAACAGGAGGAAATTTCCTAAACACAATCCCAACCCCCGGAACTAGGACCAATACCTATAATTTTCCTAGAGGGTTGAAAATACGCCTGAAAACAGTAATCCGGCTTGCGCAAGCCTCGCCTCCTTCGTACCTTTTGATGAATAAATATTATTTAAACTTATTAAATATGAAAATAAAGAATTCAAAAAACTCAGGCGCATGCAGGATTGATCAATGAACACTAATCCGTGGTCCAAACATGTTTGTCGCAATTTTTCAATTAGTTATCCATTAGTTAATTAACAATTTGTTGTAGCACGAGCATTAACATTGCAAGTACGGTAATTGTTAAACTATTAATCTGAATATTTTATCCTTTCGTGGAGCTATTTTTCAAAGGTCTAAGAATAGACTCCAATTGGAAAATTTCAAAAATTGTTAATTTTCGTTTTGTTATAAACAATTTACTTAAGTGAAAATTATGAAGCTTCAATTTATAATATAATTTTTGATCCGTTTCCTTATGATCAGAAACTACTCAAAAATAATTTTTAATAATTATTTTCTCCTATTGTTTAAGAAATTGTTATAAACCAATAGGAACGTTCGTTATGAAATAATTTAAAATTTTCTTTTGAAACATAAAATTTATAATTTTTCACTTAAGTAAATTGTTGATAACAAAACGAAAATTAACAATTTTTCAAATTTTCCAATAGAAATCTTTTCCAAAACCTTTTAAATATAGCTCCACGAATGGAAAATATTCTCAGATTATTAGTTTAACAATTATCGCACTTGCAATGTTAATGTTCGTGCTACAAAAAATTGTTAATTAACTAATGGATAACTAGAAAAGTAGCGATATACATCTTTAGACCACGGATTTTTGTTCATTGATCTATCTTGTTCAATTTTTTATTTTCATATTTAATAAGTTTAAATAATATTTATTCATGAAAGGTCCGAAAGGTGCGAGGCTTATGCTAACCAGAGTACCCGTTTTCGGGAGTATTTTCAACCCTCTGGGAAAATTATGAATATTGGTCATAGTTCCGGGGGTTGGGACTGTTCTTAGGAATTTTCCTCCTGTTCTTGAATCCTTTTGTTAAATTTGAATTATCTCAGATAGATTTTGACATATTGGCAAAAAACCAAAGCTCCTTCCTTTAATTCCACTTAATTGTTTATAACTATTGCAATTTTTGCGAGCGGCCTTAGCATTTTCTCAAAAACTATCTACATGTCATTCCGAATCGAATGACACCTCAATCATAATTTTCGGAGAATGCTCAAAAATTTCGACCTAAAAAGCACTTGTTGACTAAACTATTATGGCAAAAATATAAAATACAGTCAGTAGCGAACACAGATGTAACATTTTTAAAAAACTTTTGCATTTGTATGCAAAATACAAAATAAAACGTACCTATTTCCAATTTGCATTTAAATACTTCTTTAAGAAAACTATTTTGAATTTTTCTTGAAATAATTTTTGAGATTTATCTTGTATTTGAAGAATGCAAAATAAGTTTTGATAAACACGCGCAAGTTCTTAGTATAGTAATTTATTTATATGTTGTTCTTTAGACTTCAACCAATAATGAAAACCAAAAAATAAATGCGCTCATGCCTTAAAAAACCTGACATCGTAAAGAAATAAATTTTTTTGTGATTTTCTCACCGAAAAATGGATTTGGTATATTTTTAGGATGTCGAAAGACGCAAAAGGTGAGTAAGATGAGAAAAATGAATTAGAGAATTGGTGACCGCAAAGTTCTTGGACCAAGAGTTTCGCACACATGTTTTGGATACGTCATGTTATGGCAAAAATATAAAAAACAGTCAGTAGCGAACAGAGATGTGACATTTTGAAAAAAAATTGTATTTTATATGCAAAATCCAAAATATAACATATCTATTTCCATTTCGCATTTGAATACTTCATTTAGAAAAGTATGAAATAATTTTTCAGATATATCTTGTATTTGCAAAATACAAAATACTCTTCAATAAACACGTGCATGTTCTTAGCTTAGTAATTCATTTAAACGTTCTTTAGACATCAGCTAATATTGTGAACCGAAAAATAAATCAGTAAATAAATCCGTTCATACCTGACATCGTAAAGAAATATTAATTTTTGAAAGAAAAATCCATTTCGACCTCAGTTTTCCGATATTTTTGTAATCGCAGGTATCTTCACTTTCAAATTATTATTGTAGTATTAAATTGATATATTGTACAAAGAAATGAAACAGGTTGAAGTTTTCGTTACATTTATAGGGTGATTATATGATACAAAATTGAATGTTAAACGAAAAGTGGGAAAGCCCTGTGGAAATTATATTATATCAATTGAAACTTAGCCAATATCAGTTTTGTTTTCACTGAAGATATTCTGAACCCAATTTGATAAACATACCAAATTATATATTTCCGTCATCATATGGATCATCCAAGGGCAAATAATTATAATATCCCATAATTGGTCATTTTGCATTCAATCATACTCTATTTGTTAACACAGAAATACATTTGACATGTCTGTCATAGGTAGATACGATTATATGTATGAACAGTGAACACAGATAGAACACAGACATATAGAATTCGCATTCTGTTAAAACATAGAGGTACGACGTATTATTGAAATTTTGAGAAATCATATCTCCGAAAATATTAGCTTGCAACCGTTGAAAAGGATATCAATGCATTCTTATGATGAAACTGCACCTTAAAAAATATTGAATTCGAAATGTATATGACCAATTTTACCCAATAACGAACTTGACCCAAATATTTATCTCCCAAACCTACTCTGAAAATTTCAAATATCTAGCTCATTCCGTTCGAGAGTTATAGTGTCAACGGCCGGACAGAATCGATTTTGACCACGGATTCTTGATCAGTGAGTCGAACCAAATTGTTTAAGACCATTTTCAGCCAAAAATTCAAAAATTACAGATATTTGGGCAAATTGATGAGTATTCTGTTCCGAGGAACAAGAGCGCCAAAAATGAAGAAATTAGTATTTTGAATTTAGTATTTCATACTAGTATACAAAATGAAATACTATTTCGTAGAATTTGAGTGGAAAAATATTAAAAGTATTCGCCATTTGTATTAAATTACAGTTTAAAATACTATTTTGCACATCTCTGGTAGCCAAGTTCTTGTGCTAACAAATGTAATCATTTTTGAATAACTTTTAATTGGAAATATTGCAAATTTTCCACAGCATAATTTCTTCATTAGAATACACTAAATTTCTTTCATATATATGAATTATTTGGTTCTCATATTCACTACGGCAGTATTATAATACTATACCCAAGAAACAATCGTAGAAAAATTGGTTCAAGCCAACGAGCTTTTGCGCGTATGTTGTATGGTCTACTCACCTCTATTTGATACTTTTTATCGAATGTAGCATCGATATATACCATTTTCTCAGTTTTTATAATATATGAATACATTTCATACCATTTGACATCCTTCAGTAACGAGAGAATCTATGATCACAGAATTTTTCATTCTGTCATTTATGTGTTATATTTAAATTGAAATACGAAAAAAATTTACACCTCAAGTACCTCCAGGATACGACATTCACGAAATTCCGCTAAAATTAGTTGGTCGGCTTTCTACAAGTAATCACCAAGTTTTAACTAGATTTGCATATTTTGATTTATAAAAGAAATAACAACAAAATTTCAGATGGGTTTAACTCCAAAGCCATTTGGCCAATTATGTCATTTCTCAGGATTATCACAAAATTCACTCACGTCTTCATGTTGATATTCTAAAACTAGATACCAAGTTTCAATTCAATGGGGTCAGTATTTTTTGAGTTATCAAGAGAATAATATTCCAGATGGGTACAAATCCCAAAGCGTTTGGCCGATTATGCCCAACAACGAACATTTGGATGCGCAACCTACCCTGAAAATTTCAAGTCCCTCTCTTTCCGTTCGAAAGTGATCGAGGCAACGGTCACCCATCCAGCTACTGAACTCACCCAAGGTTGCTCGGATTTCCAACAATATAGATCCGATCCTGTTCAAACTTGGAACTTAGCAGTACAATTAAGTTTTGAAGGCTCTCTGAAAATTTCAGCCGGACAAAAAATGTCTGATCTATAGATTTTTTTCAATAATATTTTAAGAAAGTTTTAGTGATAGGATTCTCACGAATTTTTTCAAGAATTTTTGCGCCGACCTTCTACAACTAATTACCATGTTTGAATCGGATTAGTATTTTTCGAGTTATTGAGGAAATAACAAATTTCAGATGGGTATAACTTCGAAACCGTTGGGCCGATTATAGCTATCAACAAACTTAAATATCGCATTCAGATGCTCAAACTACGCTAAAAATTGCAAGTCACTCCATCGTATTCACAAAGCATTCAATCTCCGTTAAGTACCAACTGAGATCCTCAGCTAAGAATAAATTTGAATTGCAACCCCAGTTAAAGTGAAAATTAACGTGAAACAGGCCTGTTTCACCACCGTTAAATACGGCGGAATATCTCTTTCCGTTATCAGGTTATCGTGACATAAATAATATTTTTAATATTTTTTTTTTATTTTCTTGTGATACGATTCTCTGTAAATTTCAGTATTCTACAACTAGCTACCAATGTTCAATTCGATCGGATCTATATTGGTTGTTGACAAAAGAACACTCGGAAACCGTTGAGCTGAATATGCCCATTAACGAGTCGCTATCTTTTTCCGTTCTCAAGTCACCGTGGCAATGGCCGGACAGAATCAAATTCAACCTCGAATTCTTTATCAATGAGTCGAACCTTAGGTATCGTTTGAGATAATGATGTTCCCCAGAACATACGCGCAAAAAGATAGGCAACGTCCAAAATAATCCTATTCAGGACTTGATTTTAAAATTATTCTAGAAATAATAGGAAAAAGGGTGATATAACCGAAATCTGCCGGAGCAGCATTATACCAAAATAATAATAATAATAATAATGCCTTCATGTCCTTATTCAAGTACATTTAAAGAGTAAAATTAAAATAAACAACACTATGAAATGGGCGGAGTACATTATCCAGAAATCTAACAGAGTATTTTCTTGAGTAAATGAGATAGTGGACAAAAGCAAGCATGAAGAATACGAAAGCACATCTAAGACATCGAAAGAGTCCGAGATGCGAGAAAAAGTCATTTCAAAATGATGTAATTTATTTCGCTTCGCGATTGCAATCCTGAATTATTCACGGAAATACTACCAAAAAAGAAATTAAACCATAAATTTTTTTCTCTATTTCAGTATCGTAATGAGTTAATTACCGCACTAATATCAGTGCTGTAATGAACTCATTCCCGCATTGTTTCTAGTTATATGTTTCGTTTTGTGGTAGTCAGCAATGACATTCGATCCTATCAAATTTCAACACACGTCAACTGTCAATATATCTAATATAATCTGGATATGGTGAAATAATTTTTGAGAGGAAAAGTTTTATTTTCATTGAGAAATAAGGTACTAGAGATTTCTTTCTTGCTAATTTTAGTCAACGATGCTATTAGGAAACTATTTTAAATCTGATCTCCATGCGTACAATTCAAATTCAAATTCCGTAATCTGTCAACTTTCGTTACATTATCCGAATGTTTCATTAAATTTCAACAGTATTTTACAAAATTTTCCTGAAATAGAGAAAATATCGCCTAATAAACGTTGCAGAAGGCAATTCCAAAACTCATGCGTTCGAAATTCGCATTCGTGTTTGAATGGTAGCCCATTCTCCAAACTTGTTTCAGAATATACTTTTCTTTTCAATCAGTTTTCCAATCATTGACGATTGTTGATGAGAAAATACAGTTTCCTCCTAGAGAAAGCTGAAAGTGAATCGGTACCCGTATATACCCATAAAAGCGATAGCCATTATCATGCTTTCTTTCCTACTAAAGCAGCTGTGGTTGACCATGAAATGATAGTACTTCAATTGTCATCAATTGTAAAATGAATCCGTTATAATAAATGCATAGAATTGCCGATTGCAAAGAAATTATTATCATCCATTATTAATGCAATCAACATCCTTAACGGAAATAAGTCTCATTACTGATTCGGTATTTTCCTTCTAGATTAAATAAATGGTGTTTCCTCGAGGAGTTCTATTTTTGTGCGCATATTCTGGGAAAAGGCGTGCTACTATTTTGCCCAAATGTCTGTAACGTTTTAAGTTTTTGCAGAAAAAGGCCTCAAATGATTAGGTTCGACTCACTGATGAAGAATACGAGGTCAAATTTGGTTCTGTCTGGCCAACCGGCTGGCCCTTGAAACGATAACTTGAGAACGGAAAGAGTTAATGACTTGAAATTTTCAGGGTAGGTGGCGCGAGCAAATGCGACGGACAAGTTCGTGAATGGGTATAACCCGCCCAACGCTTTCCGAGTACAGATTTTGTTTTCAACCAATACAATTTTAAAAAAATTACTAAAAAATATTATTTATCTCACTCTAACTTTAGAGCGGGAGATATTGCGAATTGCAATTTTTAGATTAGGTTGCGCATTCAAATGCGACATTTGGGTTTGTTAATATGCATAATCGATCAATCTGAAATTTTGTTGTTATTTCTTCAATAACTCAAAAAATACGAAACCGATCCAATCCAAACATGGTAATTAGTTGTAAAGTGCCAATGCGCAAATTTTTGCGAAATTTTGTGAGAATTGTAACACTAGAAAATTTTTAAAAAATAATTGGAAAATTGAAAAAATTTCACATATCAGATACTATTCGTCCGAAAGCGCTAAAATTTTGCGAATTTCTTCAACACCTTACTCTACTGCCAAGTTTCAAGTTTTAATACGATCGGTTCCATGTTGTTGGAGATTCGAGAGTTCTGTAGCTGGATGGGTGACCGTTGCCACAATAACTTTTGAACGGAAAGAGATAGTGACTTGCAATTTTCAAGGTAGGTTGCACATCCGAATGGGACAGCTATGTTCGTTGTTAAGCATAATCTCAATGGTTTCGGAGTTATATCCACTGGAATATTGTTTTCTCGATAACTGAAAAATTACTAATCCTATCGAATCGAAACTTGCTAACTAGTTGTTTAACACCGACATAAAGACGTATTTGAAAGTTTGTGAGGATCATATCACTAGAAAATAAAAAAAATTATTAAAAAATATTATGTATCTCACGATAACTTGAGAACGGAAAGAGATAGAACTTGCAATTTCCATGGTAGGTTGCACATCTGATTACGACATTTGAGCTCCTTAATAGGCATCATCAGCCAAATGGTTTCAGAGTTATACACATCCGAACTTTTGTTGTTATTTCCTCTATAGCTCAAAATACAAATCCAATCCAATTAAAACTCGGTAATTACTTGCAGAATGACGCGAAAATATTTTCGCAAATTCATGAATGTCGAGTCCCGAAATTTCATGTGAAGTACATTTTTTCGTATATTATTAGATAGTTCAAGAATTTTAATTACGATAGAATACATATATGTCTGAATTAAAAATTCTGTGATCATAGTCGATTCTCTCGTTGCTAAAGTCTGTAATTAAAATGTTACGAAATGTATCCATATCGTATAAAAGCTGAGAGAATGGTCTATATCGATGGTAAATTCGATTAAGATTGTCCAATAGAGGTGAAGAGGCAGTAGCACATGCGCGCAAAAGCTCCTGACTTCACATCAGTGCTTGAACCAATTTTTGTACTAAAATTGATGAATTTTGATCTTGTAGTTCCCCTTACGTTCAGGGGCTGGCGGACGGAAAACACTCATTTCTGTAATATTTGTATTTTACGTGCGTTAAAATATTTGCTTGAAAAATTTTATAGGGGGTAGAAAAAATTATAGTTACATTATTTGAAGAAATAATAGGTCCAAAACAAAAAAAAATGCTTTCATTCATAAAGGATATAAGATGCTTCTGAAATAATGACTATGTGAGGTATATGAGAAATGTAAATAAATATTCCAGAAATCATTTGTTAAATTGATTAAAACGGGAAAATACGAAATATATTCTGCATGATCAATTCGAAGATATTTCCATGTTACGTCAATTTTCCCGAGATGATTACTGATCTAATTCCGCAATATAAAAAGGTATAGTTTCGATTTTACTAACGTATTTCCTGATTACATCGAGGTAATATTGTTGCGTAGTATCGATATATTGCGATTTTATCAATCACGTGGGGAAAATATGAATTTGTATTCACAAATTCCAAAGCTTTATTACTCGAGAAATTGGGAAACCAATATGACCAGTTAGAAACCACGATATTTAGTAAATATGGAATATCGAATTTACCATGGTAAATTATGTTGTCCATTCTCCTATATTGGACTCTTAATTCGAATTTACCATGGTAAATTCGAATTTACCATGGTAAATTCGAATTAAGAGTGTCCAATACAGGAGAATGGATAACATAATTTACCATGGTAAATTCGATTAAGGGTGTCCAATACAGAAGATTGGACAATAGAACATACCCGCAAAAGCTTCTGACTTCACGTCAGTGCTTCAACCAATTATTTTTTTAAAAAATTTTTTTTTTCGTCATTTTTTCTAATTTTCTAGGGGTACGGTTCTTACAAAATTTTAAACACGTCTTTATGTTGATTTTCTACTACTAGTTACCAAGCTTCAATTCGATCGAATATTTATTTTTTGAGTTATCGAGGAAATAATATTCCAGGTGGGTATAACTCGGAAACCGTTAGACCAATTATGCCCAAAACGAACTCAACTCTCCCATTTGGATACGCAACCTACCCTGAAAATTGCAAGTCCCTATCTCCTTTCGTTCGAAACTTATCGAGGCAACGGTCACCCATCTACTGAAGTCACACAAGGCTGCTCGAATCTCCAACAATATTTAACCGATCATGTTGAAACTTGAAACTTGGCAGTAGACTTAGGTTATAAAGGCTCTTGCAAAATTTCAGCAATTTCAAACGAATAGTTACTGATATATAGAATTTTTTTTTTCAATTTTCAATGATTTTTTAGGAATTTTCTACGAATACTATCCTCACGAAATTTCGCAAGAATGTTCGCGTTGGCATTCTACAACTAATAACCATGTTTGAATTCAATCGGAGCAGTGTTTTTCGAGTTAATGAGGAACAAAAAACAAGAAAATTTCAGATGGCTATAACTCTAAAACCATTTGGCTGATTATGCCCATAAACAAACTGAAATGTTGCGTTCTGATGCACATCCTAACCTGAAAACTTCAAGCCGCTATCTCTTTCCGTTCTCAAGTTATCGTGACAACAAAAATATTTTTTAATAATTTTTAATAATTTTCTAGCCATACGATTCGCACCAAATTCCACAAACGTGCTTAGGTTGATATTCTACAACTACTTACCAAGTTTCACTTCGATCGGGTTCAAATTGGTTGAAAACAAAATTATTACTCGAAAATCACTGGGCCGATTATGCCCATTAACGAACTTGTCCGTCGTATTGGGATGCGCCACCTACTCTGAAAATTTCTAGTCGCTAGCTCTTTTCGTTCTCAAGTTATCGTGGCAACGGCCGGACAGAATCAAATTTGACTTCGAATTCTTCATTGGGGAGTCGAACTAAATCGTTTGAGACCATTTTCGTCAAAAAATTCGAAAGTTACAGACATTTGGGCAAAATGATTACGCGATGTTTCCCAGAACATACGCGTAAAAAGTGGGAAAACCCTGTGAACAGGAGCTTTGACGCTCTTTTTCAAACTGTGACAATTCATCTCTGGAATTATTGGTTTCTCCGTGTTGGGAATCACATCAATGGATTCTTGTACTAGAACTGCAACATTAGAGAAACTAAATTGAAATTAAATAACGAACTTATCCGAGATATTCATTCCTCAAATCTCCTATGAAAATTATATTATATCAATTGAAACTTGGGCAATATGCCAGTTTTGTTCCACTGAAGATATTCTGCACCCAATTTGATGAACTTACCAAATTATATATTTCCATCATCATATGGATTATCCAAGGGCATATAGGATAGGAGTAATTCTAATATCCAATAATTGGTCATTTTGCATTCAATCATACTTTATTGGTTGGATCAGAAATACATTCGAATTGTCTGTCATAGGTAGATAAGATTGCATGTATGAACAGTGATCCTAGATAGAACACAGACAGATAGAATTCGCATTCTGTGAAAACATAGAAGTATGATGTATTATTGAAATTTTGAAAAATCATATCTCCGAAAATATTAGCTTGCTGGAGTTGAAAATGATATCAGTGGATTCTTATGATGAAACTGCATCTTAATTTGCAAATTTTTAACATAAAAAATTTTTTTTCCGTTAATCCGAAACGGCCGATTATGCCCAATAATGAACTCAGCTGAGATATTTATCTCCCAAACCTATTTTGAAAATTTCAACGGTCCGTCTCATTTAGTTCGAGAGTTATCGTGTTAACGGACGGCCGGTCAGAATCGATTTCGACCACGGATTCTTAATCAGTGAGCCGAACCAAATCCTTTAAGACCATTTCAGCCAAAAAATCGGAAATTACAGACATTTGAGCAAGTTGAAAAGCACTCTGTTCCGAGGGACAAGAGCGCTTAAAATCTCGGAGTAGAAATTTCGTTGTTAAATCAATAGTTGAGGATCAGTTCAGCGATTTTATTCTGCATTCCTTTGTGATCATTCGATTCCCTTTCTTGAGATTAAGTGCATGGAAATTCGTGGACAGATTGGACAATTAACTAATTAACAAAACGGGAAAGTTAACCATTGAAATAATGAGCATTTGTATGAGATTTGAAGCGTTTCGAAACACTTGCTTGTCATATGTCCCAACCAACTCTTCTGAATTACATGCTATTAATAAATATACCGACTGGTAGATTATTGTCAATTCGAAGAAGTTCACTGCCACACATGCTTTTAATAATTAAAAGCAGTTTCCTGTTATCGCCGAAATTAAAATTTGGGGAAATGTGGGATCATAAACCTGGATTACCACCAATGAGGACAACATTAAATATACATTTTCGAGAAGGAAATTACTTTTAGCGCTCCCGAGTTTCCATAGTTCATAGATCTGGCACAAACATGACAATAATTCTCAAAATGACATCTCCATGCCAAATCGGTTCATGATGTTATGTATACAACCTTATCGAATGCCAAATGAGAAATGAATGAAATTGAAATAAAATATTCATGTGAATTAAGATCGAAGAAGAAGGGAAGAATTCGATTACCAATTACATATATACGAACAACAAAAAATACCAATTTTTACATATGATTTTACGACATAGTACAAATTTTAATCCCCATATTTTCTTCCCAAAGCTGTTCCACTAGTTATACTCCAAATCTAAGCTGATTTCTTCAGAATAAATTTGTCCTATATTATTATATACAGTGAGAGTAAAACGGATGGAATAATGGAATTATTTTGTGCCCTTTCAGGGGTCAAATTAATAAATGTTTTAAGGAAAATTCTCCAATAATTCTCATTGTTCTATCATTTTTCGATACCAAGAATTCTGTCATCGCTATTTTGTTTTAAATTGCAAGCCGCTATTTTTTATCTTGCCAGAGATTTATCATAAAATTCTGAACTCAGTAATGCACATGTAACGCCATTTGGGTAAAGAATTCTCGAGATATAAATTTTTTAAATCTGTCAAACATGTGAAAATTTTGAAATGAAGTATTCACCAAATAAACACATTTCAATTGTAAAAATAATACTTGAAGATATCATAACTTACAAAAATTATCAAAGTAACTGTTCAAATTAATGACCTCGTAGTCTTGGTCCATGAATCTCAATCCCCTCTATATAGGTTCTTTTGTACAGATTGGCTGATGATTGGTATTCACTTCTCCATCAAGGCTTCCTTCTTATTCTTGAAATATTTGCAAGTCTTACGAATTTAGTTTCGGGTTCCTCATAACAGTAGTACCTATTGTCTATATGGTATCTTTTGTCATGATTGTGTGAATATTGGCATTCAATTCTCCATCAAGGCTTCCATCTTATTCTTGAAATATTTGCAAATCTATAACGGAATTTTTTTTTTTGGTTCTTCATAGCAATAGTATTTGCTATTTTGTGCAAATTTTGTGAAGATTGGTATTCAATTCTCCATCAAGACTTCCTTCTTATTCTTGAAATTTTAGAAAATCTTACGAAATTTTTATTTGGGTTCCTCATAACAATATTATTGGCTCCGCCATATAGGATATTTTGTCCCGATTGTGTGAAGATTGATATTCATTTCTCCATCAAAGCTTCCTTCTTATTCTTGAAATATATGCAAATCTCACAAATTTTTTGTTGGGTTCCTCATAACAATAATATTGGCTCCTTTTATATAGGATATTTTGACCAGATTGTGTGAAGATTGATATTCACTTCTCCATCATAGCTTCCCTCTTATTCTTGAAATATTTGCAAATCTTATTTTTTTTGGGGTTTCTCATAACGATTGCATTGACTCCGTCTATATTGAATCTTTTGTCCAAATTGTATGAATATTGTTATTCACTTCTCCATCTTGAGGCTTGCTTCTGATTCGTGAAATATTTGCAAATCTTACGAAACATTTTTTTGGGTTCCCCATAACAATAGTAATTGCGCATCACTTATGTTGTACGCGTTGATCTTTTTCCGAATGCTCATTCGTTTTGTTTTATTTATTTGTTTGTATTCTACTTTTGAATAGTCTCTGCCAGTCGAATCCTTTAGCTTCTTATATTAGCAGGGTTTTTTAATGCCTTTTTCGGCACCAGTAGTCAACATAACCCTGATGTAGGACCCCTGTAGACCGAACCTCAAATTAGATGACACATCGTGGTTTAGATTAAATAATTGCTCTTTTACCGAGTACATAAGAATACTATATATTTATGTACCTATTCATATTCAATATTCAGCAAATAACGTCAACAAGTACTAAATACTGATATGCCACTGCAGCGCCATGGATTTATATTTCATTTACATTTCAGTTGCTTACGATCTACCTGATGTTTACTCTGAGATAAAAATAGTTGAAACAATAAATCTGGTTGTTTGTAATAGAACATCAGTAGTACCAACGTGACCACCTTGTTCTCATTAATTAATACTATTTGCCATTTGATAACAACACTTGAGATACGCGTCAAAAGCACTTGTTTAAAGTACTCATTCTGGAGAACTACATGTTGTTAACAATCGAAAAACTCCTTTCAATCTTATCGTTGTTTTTGTTCCATAGATTGCAAAATTCCTATAACCGTTTTTCTGAATTAACAATAGATCTAAAGGTGCTTTTATCATTTTCTTCAACTGCAATTCGCGTTAAATTCCAGACTAATATGAAGAAAGTATGTGTCGCTGCGTTTGTAGTTAGATGAATTCATAATATCTGATGTCACTTAATTCAGCTACAAGAAAAGAAAAGTTTTGTGTTGTAGATTTTGGAGGTATGGAAATAACTAGAAGAACCTGCAAATTCTTATACCGCGAGCTTCGAAAATATGAAATAATCTATTTATTCTCTCCCCTTTAAGGAATTTCGAAAATTGGTTTGATGTGTTAAAGTAGTTCATTTTTTAAGGAACATTTTCCCGTAATGCTTATTTTTCTACTCTTTTCTGATAACAAGCAGTGAAGTCATCGTTTTTTTTTTAATTACATGCCCCTATTTTTTTTTGATTTGGATATATCATAAAATCTAAATCCAGTAAAATGCACATTTAACGCCATTTGGGTAAATTATTCTCGGGATATTTTTTTAATATAAAAAACATATTAGTAGTAGTAGTAGTAGTAGTAGTAGTGCGGTTGGCTCAGTGGGAGAGTACGTGACTTGGGAGCGGAAGCCCCAAGTTCAATTCCGAGGCTAGGATATAAATTTTCTGGTCACGGTAATCGCCACCATGCACTGTTGGGTCAAAAATTAACAGTGCTGCGCTTATGAAAGCGTAAGGACACAGTAACAAAGCCTACAAAGAACACAAACTTGTTCTCCTTACTCAATCAAGCTCTTCGAGAGCTTATGAGGAGTAGTATCCTTGGGGAAGACCTAGGAGGATCAGTATAATAATATACAATAAAATGAAATTTCTTAAATTAAGTCCTCTTCAAATAAACACTTCTTATTACGAAAACGTTACAAGATTTTCGAATTTTTGGATTAAAATGGTATTAAACGTTTTGGTACGACTCTCTGATCACGAATCCGTGGTCAAAATCGATTCTGTCCGGCCCTCCCTAAACACGATAACTCTCGAACGGAATGAGCTAGACAGTTGAAATTTTCAGAGTAGGTTTAGGAGATGGATATCTCGGTTAAGTTGTTAAGTTATGGCAGAATCAGATTAATGGTTTCGGAGTAACGAAAAACCAATTTTTTTTCACATATCAAATTCCAAATTCAATATTTTTTAAGGTGCAATTTCACCATAAGAATCCATTGATATAATTTTCAACTCAGACAAGCTAATACTTTCGGAGATATGATTTTACAAAATTTCATTAACAAATCTTACTTCTATATGTTTCCACAGAATGTTGTATTTAATCATTATATCTATGTAATTATTATAGGATCTGTGTTCTTACATGTCATTGTATTTTCCTGTGAGATATAAATGTCAACATTATTTCTGGTTCGTTATTGTTGATATCAAATACACCTCCTGTTCCAGAAAACAAAGCATGATTGAATGCAAAATGACCAATGAAATAACCTCCGCTATCGTAGAATTATGAGGATGATATGATATTATATACTTTCAAGGTGATAATATAATGCCCGTGGATAATCCATATAATGATTGAAATATATTCTTAGGTAAGATACATAATCAAATTGGGTTCAGAATATCTCCAGTAAAAACAAAACTGCAATATTGTCTAAGTTTTGATTGATATAATATAATTTTCAGAGTAGATTTGAGGAATGAATATCTCGGATAAGTTTGTTATTGGGGAGAATCGGTCCGTTTGAATTTAATTTCTTTAATGATGCAGTTCTATCGTAAGAATCCATTTATATCATTCCCAGAGACCAATAATTTCGGAGATGTGAATTGTCAGAGTTTGAAGAAGAGCGCCAAAGCTCCTGTCCACAGGGCTTGTACCAATTTTATTCACCTACTGTCAAAAACTGAACTAGAAATGGTTCGGCGTGTATCGGCATCAGACAGAATAGAAATTCTGATTATTAGTGGTTGTGGAGACCTGCACTAATTCATCAAGAAGTTGGTGATTATTTCAATTAAAAATATCCTAATGCTGAACCTGTAATACAGGGTACAGTTAGTAAAATAATCAGGAAGTATGAGGAATATGCGTAGGATCATCGAAAAGTGGTCCTTTTATTGGAGTTGGAGGAAAATCCTCATTTATCTTGGACGCTATAGCGGCAAATAACAATATAAAATAAATAATAATAACAATAATGAATAAATAGTTGAATAAATTAAAATGCCATAAATGGCACCCATTCAAGATTCATTTGGCACCCAAATGATGAACCTTTGCAATGCCGATGGGGGATTCCAGCTCGAATATTGTTTTTTGACGGAGAAACATTTTATTTAAATGGAAAAGTCCACAGACAAAACTGTCGGTCAGATCACAATCCAAACCGGATTATGGAGACACATACACAATTCCCTACAAAAGTACAGACAATAGAATTCACCATAGTAAATTCGATTAAGAGTGTCCGATACAGGAGAATTGACAATAGAACATACGCGCAAAAGCTCCTGAATTCACGAAAAAAAAATGTTTCAAGCACTGACGTGAAGTCAGAAGCTTTTGCGCGCATGTTCTATTATCCATTCTCGTGTATTGTACACTGTTAATCGAATTTACTATGGTGAATTCTATTGTCTGTTCTCTTGTATTGGACACTCTTAATCGGCATTCTTCAAGTAATGTACCATCGTTAACCATGGTACATGGTGTCCAATACAGGAGAACGGACAATAGAATTCACCATGGTAAATTCGATTAAGAGTGTCCAATAAGGGATAATGGACAAGAGAACATACGCGCAAAAGCTTCTGACTTCACGTCAGTGCTTGTTGTTGTTATGATCGAAGAAAAAAAAATATATGAAAAATTTTAGGTATCTTGCGATACAAGTTATCGTGAGATACCTAAAACGGAACGGAAAGAGATAGCCACTTGGAATTAATTTTCATGGTAGGTTGCGCATCTCAATGTGGCATTTGAGTTTGTTAATAGGCAAAATCGTCCAAAGGGTTTTGTTGTCATTTCCTCTATAACTCAAAATATACAAATCCGATCCAATTAAACCTCGGTAATTACTTGAAGAATGCCGACGCGCTAATTTTAGCGGAATTTTGTGAATATTTTATGCTGAAATTACTTGAGATGTAAGTTTTTTCGCATTTAATTGGATAACTAGAGAATTTGAATCTGGTAAAATACGATGATTCCCTCATTAGTTAAGTCTGTCGTTGAAATGTACGAAATGATTTCATATCTAATGAAAGCTGAGAAAATGGACTATACCGATGGTAAATTCAATTAAGAGTGTCCAATAGAGGTCCAATAGAGGTCCAATAGAAGTCCAATAGAGCTCCAATAGAGCTCCAATAGAGCTCCAATAGAGCTCCAATAGATAATAGAACATGCGCGAAAAAACTAAACTTCACATCCGTGCTTGAACCAATTTATTTTTTTCACCATGAATTCCACGTTTTATTCTCTTAATACAGTCATCAGAACGTATCAGAAGGTTTATTTTTCCACTTCCATTTTTAAATTATAACCTATTCGAATATCCCATTCCAACCTGAAATCAAGCAAAATTGCAGTGAGCAATAAATGCCTTCACAATCATGTTCTTAATTGGCCATTCTTCTGCTTCAGGCCAAGACCGATAACATCCTAATTTATTTGATGATATCAAACACAAACCGTCTAATAATGTGAACATTATTTATGGGTTTATTTGCCAATTACTACAAGTCTAACATTTCGTCCTTCGTCGGTAACTGAATGCACGTGATCTGGTTGATCTCATCCCAGTGAATTTGATGGAAAATGTGAACGAAGAATGTAGCTTATTAATTTTGAAGAACGTCTTGGTAAATCTGGGAATAGAGATGACAGAAATGTATGATTGATTAGATATTGAGGACATAATTTATAGTGTTGTTTAATTGAACGTCCGCTGTATCTGCATTCTCAGGAATGAAACGTTGAAAATATTTTCGTAACCCTTCCTTTGACATTACTTGATGTATATACTGGCTTCATAAATGAGGCCCACAAATAAATTCACTGGTAATTATACTTTAATAATTTCATTTTCGGACAACGTGTATATAAATAAAAATATTTTAGGAAAGGCTGACTGTTGCAGCTCTCGTTTGAAAAAAAAACAAGTCGAAAGCTTGGATAGAAACAAAGTTATACACCATGTACGCACCCCTGGGCCACCCTGTATAATATATTGAAAAATGCAGAAGACATATGAAATAAAAATCAATGAGCAAACAATTACAGGTAACAAATAAAAAATAAACATAGTATAAAAAGTTGGTTCAAGCACTGACGTAAAGTCAGGAGCTTTCGCGCGCATGTTGTATTGTCCATTCTCCTCTTGGACTCTCTTAATCGAATTGAATCGGCATCGTATTTTTTGAGTTATTAAGGAAATAACAACCAATCCTCAGATTGATGTATAACTCCAAAACCGTTTGGCCCATTATGGCTCAAATTTCGCATTAGGATGCACAACCTATCCTAAAAATTGCAAGTCGTTACGTCTTTCCGTTCTCAAGTAATCGTGAGATGAATAAAAATTTTTAATCATATTTTTAAAATTTTATAGTAATAGGAAAAAATTTCACAAACTTTTTTGCTTTGGCAGTCTACAACTAATTACCAAGTTTCAATTCGATCGGATCTATACTTTTTGAAATAACGGGAAAACAATATTCCAGATGGCTATAACTCTGAAACCGTTTGGTCGATTATATCCAACAAAGAATATAGGTGTCTCATTCGGATGCACAACCTACCCAGAAAATTGCAACTTATCATCCCCTTCCGAAAGTTATCTTGCAAACGGACACCCATCCAGCTACTGAACTCACTCATGCTGCTCAGATCTCCAACAATATAGATCCGATCGTGTTGACATTTTGAACTTGGCTGTAAAGTTAGGTTTTGAAGCCTTCCGCATAATTTACGCAATATCAGAAGGATAGTTTCTGAGATATAAAATTTTTTTCGAAGATTTTTAATGACTTTTTTAAAATTCTCTAGTAACATGATCCTCACGAAATGTTGTAAAAATTAGCACTTCGGCATTCTACAACAAACTACCATGTTTGAATTGGATCATATTTTTTGAGTCAAGGAGGAATTTAAAACAAAATGTCAGATAGGTATAACTCCAGAAGTGTTCGGCCGATTATGCCTATATTAAGGAACTCAATTGTTGCATTCGGATTCTCAACCAACCCTACAAATTGCATCACAGACATGTCTGTTGATATTAGTTACAGACATCAAATGTCTGTTGATATTAAATAAATATTCAATTTGTAATAACATATTTCTTTATTCGATTGTTTTCTAGTTGGCGGCGGGAACATACTGGGCATCTCAGAAATATCAGAAAACAAGATGTTATGGCGGATGCTGGTAGCTGAACTCATAGGAACGTTGCTGTTGGTCTTTATTGGATGTGGTTCCATTTTAACTTTGAATGGAGGTGATATCAATATTGTTCAAATCGGTCTCACATTTGGATTAACGATAGCAACGATAGTACAAGTGAGTATATCTTCGCAGTTGAACATTAACGTCAAGCCATATCTGTATATAGACTAGGTATAATCATTAGATGATAATACACTCTGTTCGGAATAAACAGTATTTCTAATATGAGAATAAATACCTGCAAAATATAGGTAGTTACCTATGGAGTTGTGATTGAATATCTAGATATCAGTAACACAAGAATGAATAAAATATGATTTGCTTTGGTATATTATTTTCTCAAAAAATGAACCTTTGGAATCAAAATTTTGCTCGCTTCTAGAATTAATAATAATATATATATGCACCAAGGAAGAGTGGGGAGAGGAATAAGACAGGCACAACTGAAGACTCTGCTCGAAGAAATAAACACCTACACTCAATATATATGGGGTGATAAATACAAGATGGTATAAAGAGAACATCATGAAAGTGGACATCCCAACAACTTGCAGAGCATGCCACAGTCAACAGGAAACTGCTATGCACATTCTGTCTGCTTGTAGAGTCCATGCTCCATTAGGATATGTGGAAAGACACAATGCGGCACTCCGAATTCTTCACTTCCATCTGAGAGAGGTTTATGGTATAGACAACGAACCAGTGCTACCATAAATGTGCCTCTCAAGATTGAAGCAGTTGTTGAAAATTACAGAGCTTGCATCTACTGAAACTATACGATTCCAACAATTCGGCATATCCACGCCATAAAGCCAGATATACTACTGCTGGACAAATAACTCAAGGAATTTTTTGTCATGGAAGTTTCCTCCCCCGTAGAAAATAATGTAGTGATGAAAGAAGAACAGAAGAGGGAAAAATAGGAGGATTTAATCTTCGAACTGGGGATGCTGTACCAAGGCTTAAAGTTTGGATGGTCGTACTAATCATAGGATGCCTAGGCGGAATGAAGGCGAACTACGTGGCTAAATTTCAGATTATGTCGGTCTGCAAATCCCTGGTCGGGGATTTAGCGCACATAATGCAGAAAGCAGTTTTGCTCGGATCAATTCGAGTTATCAGGTCTCATCAACTGTGAAGGCCGCTTGCAGCTCATCTTAAGGGACGATGTAAGAACTACTCCAAGGAACATGTGAGAGGTTTTCAGTGAGTAACCTATCAACAACTGGAGTATCACACTGCTGAGAGAAGCGCACCCTCTCAGGGCGGGCCTATAAAAGGTTTCTCTCCAGCGAAAAAAAAAATGATTCATTCCGTGAAGCTCTATATAGGTAACTGTAATAGTTATGATTAGGGCATTTGTTATCACGACTGGGAATTCCTTCGAGGGTGAACGATGGATTTCATATCTTCCCACGTAGATGGTGTTTGCGGCAAATAAGGAGCCTAGGTTAGTTGAACGTCTGCGCTGAGGTTGCTGACAATTAGTCCGAAACATGTGTTCATCTTTACTCTCGACATTTCGATGATAACTTCTGTAGGTATTTCGAGTTGTGAAAACAGCCCAATCTACAAAGTTCTATTATTGCAGATTGCTTATTTATTCTTGAGAATTGAAGGTGTATTGGCCAACGAATGAATTATTTTACTACTATATTAAGTTAGAAATTACGACCAAACGACCTAATCAAGTTTACTCAAATTTAAGGATAGCACAAGCTGTTGCACAATGCACAATAAGTTAAATGGACGGTTAAAATCTCAACCCACAATAATATCTACCATTTATAGCCCAGGACTATAAAACTAAAATTGACCAAATACATAAAATCCTTCAAAACTAGTTGAAATTTGGTATACTGACTCTGCAGTTGCTAACCAACAACTAGTTAAAACTCCCTAAGCATATATACTCGTACATTTGGAATTAGGTAGGTACATTGGAAATTAATGTTTCTATGACATTTTTGTCCAAAAATCGAGAATAATATAGATAACCTACCATTATTTTCCATCACCTACATTAATAATTCTCTTCTCGAATATTCCAGTGCATAAATCGACTGAATACGATGAAAAGTGTATCTTTAGGATTAGTGTCAGCACTCGCCATAAAAGGAGTATACAAGGTGTAATATACATAATAATTCTTCGATTTATTCGATCGGAGGAGATGGTACTAGTTCCTTGCGAAATCAAGCGTACCAATGACAAGGTATTACGCATTGAAACGAGCCGATAGTAATCTATGTAAAATATATCGATTATAATGTCAATTTATAATCGAGAATTCTTCGTTTTTGAGAGCTCGCGTAATAGAATATTTTGCTGTTTATGTGTTACGAATGTCTCGTGGATTTTGGTATAATCTTGAATAATCTTTGTGAGTGAATAAACCTAACATATCTTGTTGAATTTAGTTCCGAAATCTGTCATAGGATATATATACATAGGGTCATAAGGTATACAGGCTGTCCCAGAAGTCGACGTCAAGCTAGAAGCGTGTGATACGCCAAGTCATAATAGTTATAAGAAGAATATAAAAATAAAATCTAAGTGAAGTATTTTTGGGGAAGGCACCAAATGCTTACTATCTCTAGTCTTCTATCCGAGTGTGTTTCAGGCCGAAATACTTACCATCGAAAGATGCTTGGAAATGAATCTACAAATAAACTATCAAAGGTGTGATATAGCAATTCATTCTGAGAATCAAGCTGTTATTAAAGCTCTGAGCTCCCATGTTATTGAGTCTAAGTTAATATGGGAGTTCCAAAGAAAACTTAATGAAGTAGACAAGAACAATAGGATGACAGGATGACCTCGATGCCATCCTGAGATGGTCCGATACCTGGATGATTCCTCTCAATCTGGACAAATGCAAGGTACTTCACCTTGGTAAAAACAATCCAAGACACATCTACCACTTGTCCCATCACATTGTTGAGTCAGTTTCATCTCACTGCGATCTCGGAGTAACTATGACCCAGGACCTGTCTTGGTCAGAACATATTGTGGCTGTTACAAACAAAGCCAAGAGAATGCTCTACCTCATCCAGAAGACTTTTCGACGTTGTGACCCTCACACCTGCAGTATTCTGTATTCCACTTTTGTTCGACCCATCCTTGAATACGCCGGTCCGGTTTGGGCACCTGTTCTATCCCGTGATGCCAATCTGCTCGAGTCAATCCAGCGAAGGACTTCTAGGATACCATATGGACCTGTGAGACCAACCTACGAGCAGAGACTATCTGTGATGCACCTCACTACCTTCGCAACTCGCCGCTTACGAGGAGACTTGATCATAACATATAGAGCCCTCCACCGGTAATTCAGTGCAGATCTTTCCTCCTTGTTCTGCCTGAATTCTGACACCCGGCTGCGAGGTCACAATCTGAAATTGTCGAGGGAAAGGTTCAGGTCTACCGTTCGGGAACACTTCCTGTCCAATAGAGTGTTTACATTGTGGAATGGACTTCCAGCTGCCGTGGTCGGGGCATCATCGGTGAATAGTTTCAACAACTCTTTGGACAGATGGTTCGCGAGTGATGCTTCATGAATGTTTATCTCTGTGCTTGTCTTGTAGTGAATTTTCGTTTTCTTTCTCTTCTGTATCGTTTATGACAATTCTTCTTTGTTAAGTTTGATTTTTTTTTTGAGTTTATAGATTAGTCTCAACTCTACTGTAATATTAATAATAATAATAATAATAATAATAATAATAGGGTGTCCTTGATATGGGTTCACGGTCATTCGGAACTTAAAGGAAATGAGGAGGCCCAACACACTTGCACGAACCCCTTTTATTGGCCCAAAACCACACTGTAGAAAGGTAGATATACCTACAAAGGTGAATTCCGAATGAAAGAAGAAAGTGAAAGAGATATACTCTGGACATCTCTCCTAGGAATGTATCAATGCAAAATTTTTTTTTTATTTTTTTTTTGATTTCCTAGTATTATGGTCCTCACAAAAATTCACACACGTCTTGATGTTGATATTCTACAACTAGCTACCAAGCTTCAATCCGATCATGTCTGTATTTTTTGAGTTATCAAGAAACTAATATTCCAAATGGATATATCTCCGAAACCGTTGGACCGATTATGCCCACCAAGAAAATTAACACTCCCATTCGGATGTCAACTTACCCTGAAAATTGCCCTATCTCTTTTCGTTCGAAAGTTATCGAGATCCAGCTACTGAACTCACCCAAGGCAGCTCGGATCTCCAACACATAGTCCCGATCGTGTTCAAACTTGGGAAGTGACAGTAGAGTTAGGTTTTGAAGGCTCTCGTAAAATGTCGGACTAATCGTTTCTGGTATATAGAATTTTTTTCAATGATTTTTGAAAATATTTGTAGTGATACGATCACCATGAAATTTCGCAAGTATATTTGTTTGAATTGGATCAGTTTCGTATTTTTCGAGTTATTGAGGAAATAACAACCAAATTTCAGATGGGTATAATTCCAAAACTATTTGGCCGATTCTGCCTATCAACAAACTAAAATCCTTTTAATAATTTTTTAGTGTTAAGATTCTCACAAAATTGCACAATCGTCTTTGTGGATGACAAAATCATCATTCGGAAACCGTTGGGCCAATTATGACCATTAACGAACTGGTCCGTCGTATTTGGACGTGCCACCTACCCTGAAATTTTCGAGTCGCTAAATCTTCTCGTTTTCAAGTTATCGGACAGAATCGTTTGACCTAGTCGTTTGAGAGCATTTTTGGCCAAAAATTCGAACATCACAGACATTTGGCCAAAATGATAACGCGATGTTCCCCAGAACAAGCGCGTAAACTATATATATTTATTATAAATTTTATCTTTTCTTTAGATTTTAGTACGAATGAATGATTAGTTGTTACAATCAGTTCAAATCAGAAGAAATATTACATTAAAATCACCAGTCCGAAGACAGCCTACTAGTTCGAACTCTCAGAATCTACCTAGGTCGGTACGAAAATACTGCCGCAGGTAGCCTCCTTTCTATCTTGCTTCAGAAATCCTGCACTTATCTATAGTACCACTTATCATATAGAGCTCATTCATAAAATAGACGAAACAACCCAGATTACAATGATTCATGACTGGTTCTTAAACCTACCGAGATCTGATAAAAATTTCAAATATCATGAAGCAGTTTATTAATGCTCAGTTATTTATTTAAGGTTATTAAAATATTAAATCATTATCCTAAACAAACATATACATTCATTTTTTGTAGTTTTGCCTGCGGAAATACATCTGATTGCCACCGTTGATATTTACATTTCACACTGTTCTCATTTGAGAACCAATCCATTAAAGGTCTGTTGCAATATTTGCATATATACGTGCATACTTCTTAAAAATTTCTTCATCAAATTGAAAATTTCATATTTCTGTGTAGAAACACGAACTTGGGATATTATATCTGTTGTCTGAAGATTGGAAGGGATAATCACGGTGGATGGGTCATGATCAAATGCTACCTCTAATCAATCATGTATTCCATAGAATACAGAGGAATTATATACAGGAGTTCACGTCAGTCAATATCACAAATGAATGTAACAATGCTTAATAATCTTCCTCGTCCTTCTGATTGTGCTAAAGTAAAAATACTCCAACACACATAAGTATAGCCACATTTGACAGTAGTACAGAGTTTTTTTGCCCGTATGTGAGGAAAAACCTTTTATAGGCTGAGAAGGTCTGCTTTCTCTAGAGTGAGTGACTCCAGTTGTTGTTTGGTTACACATTGAAAACTCTTACACATTCCTTGGAGTAGTTCTTCTTCCTGCCCTTACAGCGTCCCATAACAAAAGAGATCAGCTGCAAGCGGTCTTCATAGTTGATGGGACCTGATGACTCGAAGTGATCCGAGCAACAATACCTGCGATATGTGCCGTCAAAACCTCGGCAGGCATATACAGACCGGAATACTCTTCAATTCTGTAGTTCGCTCTCATTTCACCTAGACATCCTATGATAAGAACGACTATCCTAACTCTATTCCTTGAGTACAGGATCCCCAGTTCGAAAATTAAATCCTTGTATTTCTCGCTCTTCTGTTCTTCTTTCTTCACCACATTATTTTCGGCGGGGGAGGCAAATTTGATAACAAACAATTCCTTGAGCTCTTTGTCCAGCAGTACTATATCTGGCTTTATGGCGTGGATCAGCCAAGTTGTTGGAATAGCTCAGTTCCAGTAGATGTGAGCTCTGTCATTTTCAACAACTGCTTCAATCTCCACAGGTACATATGGTAGCACAGGTAACATAGCCTGATGGAACATAGAGCATACAGGATGTGGATAACAGTTTCCTGCTGGCTGTGGCATGCTCTGCGCGTTGTTGGGGTGTCCACTTTCATGATGCTCTTTTTATAGCATCTTGTATTGTATCATCCCCATCTTGACAAGCCATAACAAATCCCTCCGTTTTCGGCTTGAGCCCAGCTGACTCCAAAAAGGCGAAGGATAACTCTTCCGGCAGGCCCTGATCTTTCAAACTCCTGAAATATATGGATACAGGTTTTCACTTCGAGTAGTATCTTCAGTTGCGCCTGTCTTATCTCTCTGCCAACTCTTCTTTGATCTGTTGGCGCGATAGGTGTTCCTGCTAGCTCATGATCGATGGATATGCCAGTTGAACTGAGCTTATCCAAAGCTCCCATTTCCAGAAGCGGGTCTTCACCTCTCAATATTCTTATTGCTATTTCCAACGTTTGTTGATGATTTTGGTATTCCAAAATTTGCAAGCCCCGGCCTGCCTGCATTTGTGATAGGTATTGGTAGGTATACTCTTTGTATCGAGCAGTCGGGATGCAGGATATGGTTCATGTTTATCACATTACGTGTGGATCTGTGGAGCTCGAAAATTTCATTCACTGTCCAGCTAACTACCCCGAAAGTGTAGGTGGCAATCAGGACTGTCAAGCTCTTCGTATCAGACACTTTATTTTTCCCGTACAGCTGTGATTTCCATATATCTCTAACCTTTTTTTTTTGATAACTTTTTTTTTCATTATTATTATACTGATCCTTCCCCAAGGAGACCCCTCCTCTTGCGAGCTTGAACGAGTGAATCAGTTGTGTTCTGTGTACGTTCCGTTACTGTGTTGTTACTCCACCTTAGGCACAGCACTGTTAATTTTGACCCAACAGTGAATGGTGGTGATTACCGTGACTAGAAAATGTCTTTCCTAGCCTTGGGATTCAACTTGAGGCTTGTGTCAAACGCTCAACCACTGAACCAATCCCTGATCTTTGTATTCTGATAGGTAGTGAACCAAGGATTCCACTTGAACTTTCTTATCTTACTTATTTTTGATCCACTCCATTGCTAGCAATCATACTTCAAACCCCTTTGACCTTGATTCCATGATATTCTTCTCAGTTGGGGGTATATATTTTAATGAGATCAAGTCTAATTCCCTTATTGTAATTTCGGTCAAACCGGAAGTACAGTAGTTGGCTGAAGATGCGTTTTGAGTCATTGTACTAGCCTGAAAAGTTTGATTCAATTGATTCCATACCTCCCAACCCTGTATAATATAATATTCCCTGAAATAGCTGTACCCTGTTTTTCTAGAAAAAAATAATTATCTTGATGCTAAATATTCTGCACAAACCTTTAAGACGCCAGGTCAAAAGGCTTTGTATTTTAGGAATAAATTCGAAATTAAATTCTTGAACTCGTATCTACTTCTTCCGAAAATTGAAATCATATCAATCTTAGAATTGTAACAAAATCTCGATGGCTAAGAGGGTAGCGTGCTCGCCTGCCATGGAGGATAATCGGGTTCGAATCAGCGCTGAGTAATTTCACTATTTTGTTTGTTTTAAAATTTTAATTGACACTAAAAAGATGACTTGAAGGTTCATGCAGTAACTGGTGAGGGTGCCCGAGGCGTGAGTGGACAATAGAACATGCCCGCAAAAGCTCCTGACTAACGTCAGAATTTTGTTTAAATAGTCTTCGAAGAAATTATAGAAACCTAACATTTTTTGATGAGTCACATTTATTCATCCATTTTCCAATAATCAGTTTGGTAGATTTCCCATTCAACAAAGAAGCCGATTTGCGGAAATCAAACAACAAAATTAACATATCATTCGAATATTACTTACGAAGAATTCAAAACACACTCATAGAGTGAAACCACCTGATTAAATTCGATATACAAGAATGATATAATGATTTTTATGAATCAAGAATATTGAATGAATCAGAAACTCCTGCTGTTCTGATGATTATTAGTATCAATTACGCGATTAATCACCATTACAAAGGAGTAACATTTGATGAAATTAATATTATGCTAACAGATTATTTCCAAGGAAACCATAGCAATTTTCATTTCGAACATCTATTCTTCTACAGCGAGTTCAATATTACTTGCTATTGAACTTTAGAATCACCTTCAACTTACGTTTCGATTATGACAAGATGATTAAGTCCTTCGTAATTCTACTGTCAAAGTTCAGGGTGTCAGAGTTTATTGTTTTGGTGAAGGTGAGATACGTATTATAATACATAATCATTTCCTGTTTCCTACAATCCAGATTTGATGTTAGTTGATACACCTATTTGGAGTAATTATTAAGTATAAACAAACTACTTACTAGCGAGTAATTATTCGAACTTTGACAAATCATATCTCTGAAAGTATTAGTTTCTCATAATGGGTTTCACGAAGCTTCGACTAGCTTAATTGTGGATTTCATTCCGTGGTTACATCAATAATTATTCAAACTTTGACAAATCATATCTCCGAAAGTATTGGTTTCTCAGAGTTGGGAATGATATCAATGGATTCTTATGAAAGAACTGCATCATCAGGACATACAGGGTGGGTGTTTGAGTTGTATATTAATTTTAACCGTAGATTCTTCTTATCGAATAAAAGACTTTTTTGGCGCTCTAGTTCCTCGGAACTGAGTGCTTATCAATGTGCCCAAATGTCTGTAATTTTCGAATTTTTCGATGAAAATGGTCTTAAACGATTTGTTTCGACTCACTGATCAAGAATCCGTGGTCGAAAGTCATTCTGTCCGGCCGGCCGGCCAGCCGTAGGCACGATAACTCTCGAACGGAATGAGCTAGACAGTTGAAATTTTCAGAGTAGGTTTGGGAGATAAATATCTCGGCTAAGGTCGTTATTGGGTGAAATCGGACAGATGGTTTCGGAGTAACAAAAAAAAATGTTTTTTACAAGGCAAATTCCAAATTAAATAAGTTTTGAAATAAATTTCAATAAGCTCTTTTACCATAAGAATCCAATGATATCATTTTTAACTCTAACAAGCTAATACTTTCGGAGATATGATTTTTCAAAATTTCAATAATAAATCGTATATCAACGTTGTCACAGAATGATATTATTCTATGTATGAGTTGTCATAATGTCAAATGATGTTCCTGAGACATGACATTATCTAATCAATCGAAGAATTGTGAGCGAAGTGAGAAAAATCTCAGTTGTTTGCTCCGAAATTAGTTTTTCTCAGAAAAGTCTTACAATTCGGAACGGAACATGAAGTAAGAGATCTGAGAGTAGTGAGACTGCTTTTCATCCATAGACATAGATATAACTCTCGAACGGAATGAGGTAGGTAGTTGAAATTTTCAGAGTAGTTTAGGGAGATAAATATCTCGGTTAAGTTCGTTATTGGGCAAAATTGGCCAGATTTAATTTGATTTCTTCCATGGTGCAGTTCTCATTCTCATGATTGCTCATTTAATCTTGATAAATAAACTATTATTCAAATTGAATTTCCTTTATGATGCAGTTCTATCATATGAATACATTGATATAATTCCCAACTCTGAGAAACCAATACTTTCGGACATATAATTTGTCTGTTTGAACTAGAGCGCCAGAAAGTTCCTGTCCACAGGGCTTGAACCCATTTTCATTTACCAGATTCGGCTCAATTAAAAAGCTGTTTAAATCTCAAAAAAAATTAGTTTATATTTTGTAGCTTCGACATACTTTTTCCGAATGGAATGAATGTGTGTGAAGTTTCCTATAACTATGATACATAGTCTACGAATTTCAGTTTGTTCCTACTTTCAATGGTTTCTTAGTTATAGACTCGTGGATACCTAAAACCAAATGAAATTAGCATAAAGAAAACACATAAAATTTTTCTTGAGTCATTTCAAGAATATAGAATCCTTTTAGAAAATTTAATTATTCCTCATAATTTCTCCTTAAACGCACCCTACTCGAGATATTCTTCATTGAATGTTATAAAATCAGAAATTCCAGGAATTTTTAATTATTCTTCATAATTTCTCCTTAAACGCACCGTTTTCAAGATCAGAAATTCCAGAAATTTTACTTCTTTCATGGATCCGGCCCTGAGCGTTGGAATATCGTATCAAGCTGTTATCCACGTTAACGTACCTTTTTCTCGTTCACCATCAATTTCATAGATAATTTATGTACAGGAGTGTATTAGGACATTGTGAAATCTATAAACGCTTGTAACTTTTTACCTGAGTTGAATCTGGAAATATGGAAAATGTAAAAGTTTTTTATTTGATGAGAGGAATCTATGGTTAAAATTAATGTACATCTTAAAGACTCACCCTGTATATGCTATTATCTCGAAAACGTCTAAATCTCAATGGGAAGTGAAATCTCTAAATAAAAATCAACTTTATCACTTTATCGTTCGCTCACAATATACTAATATCTGACTTAAATTATTCGTCAAAAGAATAAAACGCTCTATTTATTAGGTATTGTTTGAACCTTTTCTCATGATCTTAGTTGGTAGGGTTTTAAAAATATTTGGCAAAACATTAAAAAATGTCCGGTAGCCTGGTCTATCCTGACACCTCTCCAGACGACAATTTGGCACCTGCCGAACCAAATTGTGCTTTGAACGCGTGTTGTAGTCATAGATATCTTCATGAGCTTAAAGCTGACTGCTTAACATATATTTCATTCACTTTTATAAAGTCTCCCGGTTGCCGGTTGGCCATGAAAGTTTTGTCACATTTCACCGTGTATATTTTGAAAATGTTAGGTTATAGTCATTTTTCTGTCAGATATCTACGCAAGGTTGTCCTCTCTACATAGAGGTCGTATTAGTTACGTATTTTTCACAATGTTAATTTACATCGGAAAAATAACGAATTTGAGGAGATATTATGTGAATTCAACAATTCCATAGACCTGGCGACTGTTGAAGAAAATTCTTCCTCTGGAAGACCGGAAAAATTTCACGTATATATACTAGTTGGAAGATTCAGTTATGCTATTTTCTTGTACGCAAATCAAGAATGAAGTATTGAAATTTTAATGGAAAATAATGGATAGAGTAGTCTGTTACTTTCTGATAGTTCATTTGAAAAAATAATAAAAGTAACTGAAGAACCCGGCAGGAAAACTTCTAAGCAGACAGACGTACCTGGAATCCCCCACTTCGAAATTCTCAAGAAAAAAGCTTACAGAAGACATTTAAATACCATCAGGGTTTTTATCGAGATCGGAAGCAGATTTCAGTTCTGTATAGCACTTCCTGATACTTTGTCTCTGCTTCTTCAAAACTACTGAGTTGGAGTCTAAGATGGAATACTACACAGAACATACCTTAGGGTATATACAGGGTGACTGGTGACGTAAGGGACAACGGCTAAGTGAAGATAGAGGACCTCAAACTGAATGAGAATTTGGGTTTCAAATGACCCATAAGGGTATTCGTTTCGGAGATATAGGGTGATTTATGAAAAAATGCTAAATCTATGAACTCCCATATCTTCGTTAATATGATATGTTTTTCGCTGATATTTTACATGTTTGTTCATACAGGCATTCTCTGTCAGCATAAGAAAAAAAAACTGAAAAAATTGCAGGCCCGTACTCAAAAATTTCAATTTACATGTCTAGTGAGAAATATCACACGGTATATATGAGATAAAATCAAATCAAATAGAAATTTGGAAAGAGGGAAAAAAACTGATGATATATCTGTTTTTTGTTTGAAAGGCACAAATTTTTTTTTCGTTTTTATGAAATGTTGAGGTAAGAATATTACAATATTTTTATATTCAAATCATGAAAATTAGTACTACTGATAGAAAAAACCTTGAATTCGAGGCGCTAGAATGAGCCTGGCTCCAAAATATTCCTTCAAATCTTGAAATCTATTTTTATCAATTAATATTTCGATGCCATATAAAATTTCAAAATAAAATTTGTTGTAGATGGGGTGATGAAAGAGATGGATACTCAAACACAAAAATAGAAAAAGTCGCAAATATAATTCATAAAAAAATCAAGTAAGCAAATGTTCGAAATGAGAGCCGTTCACCTCCATACATTTGTAAATACTGAAGGCATTTTTTAATTGATAGACTTTCAACACTGTTTCTAACAATTCACAAACAATTAGGTAATGTATAAATATAAACGTAATTTTTTGAAACATGCCTACTCTATGTAGTTGTCTGCATTTTATTTATCTTTGGCGACATGTGCAGGGCTTGGTGAGAACAGCTCTGTTATGCCAGCCATGCACGCTCCGGTTCGCCGGAGAGGAAAACTGTACAGTTGTTGTGTGTGGCCGTAGGCCCGTCCGGCTTTCAAAGAGGGCAAAAATAGACCTTGAGGGCGCCGTGAGATGTAACCCCTTCCTGAATATCAAGTATTAAATATCTTTGACTCAAATTTAGTGTTTTTGTTTTATCAAGAATATTATTTTTCGTGATGGGAATATAAAAATATTGTAATATTCTTACTTCAACATATCATAAAAACGAAAAAAAAATTGTGCCATTCAAACAAAAAACAGATATTTCATCAGTTTCTTTCCCCTCTTTCCAAATTTCTATTTGATTTTATTTTATCTCATATATACCGTGTGATATTTCTCACTTGACATGTAAATTGAAATTTTTGAGTACGGGCCTGCAATTTTTTCAATTTTTTTGCTTATGCTGACAGAGAATCCCTGTATGAACAAACATGTAAAATATCAGCGAAAAACATATCATATTAACGAAGATATGGTAGTTCATAGATTTAGCATTTTTTCATAAATCACCCTATATCTCCGAAACGAATACCCTTATGGGTCATTTGAAACCCAAATTCTCATTCAGTTTGAGGTCCTCTATCTCCACTTAGCCGTTGTCCCTTACGTCACCAGTCACCCTGTATAACTAGGGTATATTCTGTGGAAGATTATTTTGAGTGTAGAAATTGGCACTGGTAACGTCTCAGAGAATTGTTTTGACATTGACGATATTTCAGGAGTGCCAACCTGCCTCAGTTTTAGTTACAAAAACGTGAAAGACCTAAATCATGATCCTCTCGAAATTCTGCGAAAGTTTGCGCGTCGGCATTCTACCACTAATTACCAAGTTTCAACTCGATCGGACATGTGCTTTTTCAGTTATTGACGAAAAAATTATTCAGCTGAGTATAACTCCGAAACTGTTAGGCCGATTATGCCCATTCAAGAACTTAATCACCGCATTTGGACAATAAACCTACCCCGCAAATTCAAACTGTCTCACTCATGTCGTTCGAGAGCAATCGTGCTTAATGCTGGATGGCCGGATAGAAGTGAGTTTGGCCACAATATTAGAAGTTTTGATGGAAAGAATCAATCGAAAGAATCTATTGTTGGTAATTCTTCTTATACTCATGGATTTTTTACCTCAATTCTCCTTTATTATACTATTGGCACTTGAATACCAAATGATAAAATAATAATCAATGAAGATATTCTTCAGACCCAGACATTTCTCCAAGAAAATTTCATCAGGCAGAAAAGTGTTAATGATCCATGCTTATTATAAAATAACCAGTCTTGTTGTGTTGAAAGAATGTGGTGCCTGCCAGTCTACCACATGCAAACTGGTAATAGGGACTTACACACTTGATCTGCGACTTGAATAGCAAGATCTGCTCGTATACAACTCCGTCTACAAATAAAACTAACTGGTCATTCATATTGTGCGTTTCTTCGATATGAATGAATGAGAATGATTATATAATGACACGAACTCGCGTTTGGTTAGTGGCTGCAAAATCCTATACTGGATTCGATTGTTTCATGGTGTGGCGGTATGACCTGACCTTCCATACGGGTTTTGGGGCAACATAACTGATCCACGTGAATCATAGTAGGGAGTTCCGAATACTTACGAAAGTGAGATAACAAGGTGATTCCTAAGTTGATCTAAATATAGAACCCATAATTGATATGTTGTAATCGAGATAACATTGATTGCCAGATTTGCAACCAGTGAGTTTTTATATGACCTGAAGGAATACGTATTCGAACTACTTACGTGAGTGACATCAAGACGAAAAGGGATTCTGTGACGAACAGTTATTTGAAATTTTAATTGGACTATTTCCTGTTCTGATGAAAAAGTATTCTTCATAGGAAAAAAATGAGGCTAAGAGCACACTACAAGGAGCCTCGCTAATTGCTAATAGCCACGCTACTTGCATAGTGACCTAGCGAAGAAACGTGTTGGTGAAGTTAAGGCTTCCTAACATTTCACGTACAATTGGTTGCCAAGACTCAGAATAAGCTTCCCCAGTTAAAAAGAGAACTCAAATTCTCAGGATAACATTCCGCTAACATTCTGCCAAGTTTCACTTGCCGATCTTTTATACTTTAGCTTCAGTTTGTCTGATATATATATATATTCTTTTGAACTTCGAGCATTACACTTCTTTATCTAACGATGAAGTATGTGTATGAAAAAAGTATTAGCAGTGGTTAGTGTAAGGGGGTACCATAGAATTCGATATATGATAATAGAGCTCAGGAAAAAAAATAGGCGCACAACAGCGCGCCCAAAAACCCTATCCACCCGTTAGTATTGTGATTTATGAAATTGTTAACTAAATATGCTGAAATATTAAATATTGAAGGGCATCTTCTTCTTTACTATCGATTCTTCCTTCAAGAAGAGCAGAGAGGTTTCTTCAAGGTACCCGAAACTCCATCTGGAAAAGGAAAAGACAAAAGGAGAAAAGGAATAAATTAAGAATGGAATATTCCATGTTTTATTAAATAGATAGGAAATTCGCTACCCATTCTAAAAAAGATTGGGACAATTCTCAACTAAATGATCTATGGTTTCCTCTGCTTCCCCGCATTCACAACTAGCGCTCTCAGCTGAGTTCCATCTGAAAAGCATTCTGTTGCAACGACCATGAAAGGTTCTTAAACGATTTAGAATAGTCCATATTTTCCTTGGAAGATCAAACCCCGGTACTCTATTTAAAGGATCAGAAATTAAAGCTTTGTTGAATAAATCGCAAGAAATCAATTCAGACCGCCGAACGTCTTTGTCGCTTTTATTCAAATTGTGAAAACAGTTGGACCATAAAGGGTTAGGTAACTTCAATCTGGTCATGTTATTGCCTGGAATATAGGAGAGAGTCGGAAATGAATTCAGAAAAGAATTAAATTTATTCCAAGCATTTGAAACAGCAGTTTGCTTGTGAATGTGGGGCGGGACAATGTTTGAAAGAAATAGCAACCAATGAATAGGTGCAGATCTGATAGTTCCAGTGATGATTCTCATAGATTAATTCAGCTGTGCATCAATTTTTGTATACGAGCACTATTAAACCAGACAGGCATCAATATTCAGCGACAGTAAAAACCAAGGCTAACGCTGGGCTTTGAAATGAAAGAGGAATCTAGTTTCACTCCTAGGTATTTGGGATTGAAGTTATGTTTCAAGAATGAATCACGGAAAGTTTCACACTCAATATTCTATAATTTTGATGATTGTTTGAATGGAAGCAAGAGATCTAAGATTTATTCGGATTCGGACACTGCAATAGGTAAGTTATCAGGATTTCTAAATCTGCAGATAGATTATTTTCTATACTTTGGAAATCAGAATGACGAAATGCAACGGCAATGTCCTCAGCGTAATGAATTTCTCAGATGAAGCAGCAGGAATATCACACAGATATAAATTGAAAAGGATGAGTGCTAAAACTGAACCTTGAGGGAGACTATTATTCAAATTCAAAATTACTAGATACTATTATTATATTGAAAATAGAATCGCTTTTCTCTGGTTATAGCATTTTTTGCCGTGTTACCGAGTTGTCATCAAATTTGAGATCTGAGCATGATTTATCCGATATTTCCAACGATTTGAGTTCTTCCTATTTTTCTTCACTTGAAGTATTCATGGTGATATGTTGAAAATAGAATCGATTTTTTCTGGTTATAGCATGATTTAGCATGTTACGCAAACGCTTGTACTCATCCCTCATAGCCTCAGTTTGATATTTTTTATGGCGTGATTTAGCCCTGTCTCTTTCCCTCATCGCCTTATTCCATCGGTCATCGATGGTGCATGCTTTTTCGATATCCTAATAATTCTAGCCGGAGAATGTTTACCAAATAAATCCGCTAGTCTATCCGAAAAAAAATTTGACCTGTTCATCAACATCGTTCATATGAAACATCATTGAAAAATCTTCACCAGCAATGTCATCTGTCATTCTGTACACTTATTTCCACGCTATGAATTCATGCAATGAAAAATCAGATGAACACGAGAATATTCTTGTGAGTCTTGGCTACCAATTTTCCATTGAAAGTTCTTGGTGTGATTTCTTTTTTCAAGAAGACTAAGATTCAGCTATTTCTATTTTCATCGCCCACTTTATATGTTTCTTCCTTCTATTCTTGCAAATTCGGGTGAAATGGGTTTTTCTTGTACACCAGAAGACCTGTCTCTCTAGCGAATTTCTCATATAACTCAGTCACTTTCTCTTATTAGAATTTTTCAATAATTTGACGGAATTTTATGAAATTGAGTGGCCAGTGTGTCCCGGATGCTCTTTATACCGTGTGAGAATGTTTCTGGTTGTTTACTCGACATAGTACTTGTTGCAATCTAAACATTTAATATTTCATATATACCCAAATTTAACATGTCCGGAGTTTTATCAAATGTATTTCCTAGAAGTAGTTCAATTTTCGTGGAAGTTTTGAAAGCCGGTTTTATATTAACCTTTTTAAAAATAATTTGGAGTTTTTTGTTTGTTTTCGAATGGAACGTGGAAGCGTGGAAACCTTTTACCGTTTTTATTTATTTCGTTAGGGTTATGTTACTGAAGAGTTTTTATCTTTTTGTTTGTTGATAATTTTCTGAACTAGTTGATGAGTGTATCCCTTTCTTTCGACAATTTGGAAAAATCATATTTCTTTCTTTCTTGAAGTATTATATATTGCTTAGCGGAATATTAAATAACCGGTTGACGAGGAAATGTAAGCTGACTGTTTTATGTTACCAGGAAGCTAACGAATCAGACGAAATGTAAATATCAGAATTGGTAGATTTTCTGAAAATGTCGAAACTAATTAAATTTGAGTTATTTCTAGATATTTTCAAGACTAAAAATGGCAAAAAGCCGTCCTTTTCCATTTCGAAGATGAACTTAATAGAAGGGTATTTACTGTTTAGTACACTGGTAAATTCGTTAATATCTAAATTTTCATCAACAATTTCAAATATGTCATCTACGTATCTAGCCCAAAATGTTGGAAAATATTTGTTCTTCTTTTTACTTCAAGTTTTAATTTGCTGAGGAACTAATTAGCCAAAATGAGTGTTACCCATGACCGTACCGTAAGTAAACTGGCCACTCAATTTCAGAAAATTCCGTCAAATTGTTGAAAAATTTCAATGAAGTGTACTTAGGAAGGAATCGAAATTTAGAGGAGAAAGAATAATAATAATAATAATAATAATAACAATAATGATCTAACCCCTTTTAACAACTCATTATTCATACTAATCGGTTTATGACTAAGGGTATTATGTTAATCCATACTTGAGTGTAGAAATTGACAGGATGTTTTATTAACGCTTCGTCTTTGAAGATGGAAACTTTGTTTCCGAAACATAAGTCAGACGACATAAACTGTAGTGGACTAGAGTGTAGTTACTTTTGTTGTAATCGTTTGAGACCATTTTCGGCAAAAACATTCTAAAATGACGGACATTTGGTCTCACTGATAGCACGCTGTTCCCGAGAGCATGCGCGCAAAAAATAGTTATTTTGTATTCGAAATACTAGTATTTCAATAATCACATTTCTGCCCCTGCACGCTGTTCCCAAGAGCATGCGCGCAAAAAATAGTTATTTTGTATTCGAAATACGAGTATTTCAAAAATCACATTTCTGCCCCTGGGTGATCAGTCGGTTGATGTAATATTCAACGCAACGTAATTGAATCATCTAACTCGACTCATCAATTTCGAATTTGGACATTTCTATTAAGAGATTTCATATTATTCAACGTTTTTTCCAATGGAGAAAATTCAATCTGAACCAATTCAACCTTTTGTGAGAATGACTTGCAATTTAAAATGAAGAAAGTAGCCTTCGATCTCTACGCAACCAACACCTTTCAATATGTTTCGCTCTAGATCGAGAATAAAATTCTGAGAACAGAAATAACATCCATAGAAAATCGCGATTGACTGTTATTAACTTCTCATGATTAGACGATTCCTCATATTAAATTGCATACTGCTATTTGCGGAATGATTATGTACTCGAAAAGATCTAGATAGGAGTTGCTAGCCAAATTTTATTTGAAATTACAAGGTTCAACGAAACACATCCTGTTATTTGCCAGTACTTGATAATCAGGTACTCGGTTTAAGGAAAAAATGTTCAATTAAATAAAAATAAATATTCATTGTTGCATGTTTAGTTATTTCATGGTCTTATAAGGAAGCTATACCCTGCATTCATCGGGTATTAAAGTGGGTATCTTCTATTCACTTAAGGTCGCAGTGCAACGTTACCCCCAGAACAATACAGGGTGAGTCTTTAAGTTGTACATTAATTTCAACCGTAGATTCCTCTCATCAAATAAAATACTTTTTTCATTTACCATTGTTCCAGATTCAGCACAAGAAAAATGGTACAAGCTGTTGAAATTTGGAAAAAAAAATCAGTTTTTCTTTTCTAGCTATTACATGATTATTCAGAATTTAATGAATTTTGGTATGAAGTTTTTTATACTTTCTTGCCTTCTTTTATTGGTTTCCTCGTTGAAGACTCTCAAAATCCTAAAACTATGAGAAATAGGCATAATGAAAGCAGATGAAGGTTATCTTGACTCATTTTTGAAATACTCTAACCTTTTAGAAAATTAAATAATTCTTCAAAATGTTTCTTAAAACGTACCGTTTTCGAGATATCTTCATTGAATGTCATGAAATATGAAAACAATTACAGAAATTAACCTGCTTCTATCAATCTGAACCTGGACTATAATCACAGATGAGTTGCTTGAATAAAGGCATATACTGTTTTCAAAGTTAACACTTATTTAAATTCAATTCAATCTCGCTCGTTTCCAAATTGCTTGGTTATAATTACCATCTTTCTCTATGTATCCCCAATAGCAAATATGAATCTTTCAAATTATCTGTTATCCATGTCATCTAAACATTTATTTTCATACGGTTTCGATTCTGCACAAACATTTTGAGAATTTCTCTCATATATGGAACATAATTGCATCTTCATTATTTTCCACACTAACGTCACTTCTAATTATTTTATTCGAACCAGAAACATATAAGTTTGTAGTATATTAGTATGCATAGGGGAAATATCAATTATAAATATCATTACACCTCTTCATCCCAATTATTGTAGACAGAAATTCTTAATCTGGATCTACGGAATAACGATATATTCTGTGGCGAACCTAATATTCTAATAATTAATATATTTCTATGCCTGCTTCTGTCACAGTATAATATGGTAGTATTATATGTTTCTGTGTTCAACAGTTAAAGACAGTTCAGGGTTGGATCAGCACAATGTAACATCTTCAAATGCTTAGAACTTTTTACTTGAGCCGAATTTAGAAAAATGGTAAATAAAAAAGGTGTTTCATTTGATGAGAGGAATCCATGGTTGAAATAAATGAACAACTCAAAGACTCACCCTATATATACATTCGGTAATGATTAATATTCACGGGACTTTTCAGTACGGCGTTTTCAGGGAAATTTTTGAACAAAAGGAAACACTGGTAGTACAGAACAACGATAGTGGCTCTCTATGGTGCCGTCCGGCTCCTTGAATTAGTGATGGACAGGTATTTTCAACTGCTTTTTAGAAATCGCAATAGCAGGCTGCTACAAATTCTACACAATAGCAGTTTAGTTGGGTAAAATAGATATCTTCAAATGAACTGTAAAAACTGTGGTAGTGAAAATTGGATGGTATTAAACATTTTCAAAACCTGTAAGGTTCCTTGGAATATAACGAGAAGGCAAGTAATTAACAAATTTTTTGTGCGTATGTTCTGGGAACATCGCGTTATCATTCTGCCCAAATGTCTGTATTTTTCGAATTTTTTGCCGAGAATGGTCTAAAACGACTAGGTTCAACTCACTGATGAAGAATTCGAGGTCAAATTTGATTCTGTCCGGCTGGCCGTTGCCACGATAACTTGAGAACGGAAAGAGATAGCGACTTGTAATTTTCAGGATAGATGGCGCGTCCCAATACGACAGACAAGCACGTTAATGGGAATAATCGGCATAATGGTTTCCGAGTAATCATTTTGTTTCCAACCATTACTGATCTGATCGAATTGAAACTTGATGAGTAGTTGTAAAATATGAATTTAAGGACGTTTGTGATAATCTTACGTTAGAAAATTTAAAAAATATTATTTATGTCAGGATAACTTGAGAACGGAAAGAGATAGCGAGTTGAAATTTTCAGGTTAGGTTGTGCATCTGAATGCGATATTTGGGTATATTTAGAGGCATAATGGGCCAAACTATTTTGGAGTTATACCCATCCGAAATTTGGTTGTTATTTCCCCAATAACCCGAAAAATTCAGAACCGATCCAATTCAAACATGGTTATTAGTTGTAGAATACCAACGCGAAATCTTAATCTCCAATACAGGAGAACGGACAATAGAATTCACCATGGTAAATTCGAATAAGAGTGTCCAATTCAGGAGAATGGTCAATAGAACATATGCGCAAAAGCTCCTGACTTCACGTCAGTGCTTGAACCAATTATTTCTTTTGAAGGTATCCTGTTGCTATTAGGGATGATTTCAGATAAGCAACAAAAATGGCAAGTAAGTTGAAGTTACTCACCCTAAAGAATATTTTTATTGAAGCCAAGCGCTTTCATGGCATGAGAATTTCGTTTAGGCTTATGGGCTATCAATTTTCCGTTTAGGCTTACGATTGACCCGGGTCAACCTTCTAATAAAACCGAATAGGGCCCTTATATAATTGTAAAATATAATATACTAGCTGCCCGGCCCGGCTTCACACGGTTGAAATGGTGATACTAAATATACTACAAAACTTCTTTATATACAACGTTCACAGCATTTTTGTCGTTAGACAATACAAACATGTTTTCTTTAGAGGTTACTCTTGAAAGAGCGACATATAATTGGCCATGTGAAAAACACTCAACGCTCAAATATGAGCCTGTAGCGTTGAAAGGTGGACCCTGCAATTTATTAATGGTCATTGCAAAATATAGCATTAGCGGAAATTGTAAGCGTTTAAATTGGATTAGTAAATCCGATGGTATCAAAGGAATTCTGGGAATCAATACATCTATCCTGGCTGAGGCGAGCCTCACGCTCTACAGATGATTCTCTGGCTCACTGTATTTGATTTTTATCCCTATCTTGCCTGTGCCAGCCCCCCGGTCGGTACCACCGCAACCGCTATGTCCCTGCATTTTAAATCTGCAATATCTTCGAAAATATTCATTTAAATTACATCCTGTAAAGGGCCATATTGATCAATATTAAATGCACAATGCATTTAAGGTACTTGGATCAGGATCAATGCTGTATTGCTTAAAATAGCTTCGTAATCAAGCCATTATTTATCGTAGAATGTAAAGGATAAAAAATGGTTATTGTGGGTTATCCTTAAGAGATAGACATATACCATCGCGTTCTTTTTCGTAGACCTTTTTAAGGTGTACCATACATTACCACATTATTTCGATCTATCTCGAAGGGTTCAGCCAGCGTTTGAAATGTAAGCGCAAAAAAAACTCTAAAATTAACAGTGTTTCTCTAATATATTATGCATGTTTTATACATATAAACCTTCCTTTTGAATTAATCTATCTATTAAAAAAACCGCATCAAAATCCATCACGTAGTTTTAAAGATCTAAGCTTCTATAGGGATAGATATACAACGGGAAGCGACTTTGTTTTATACTATGTAAGGAAGTTGTAGTTATGTAATCATTAAAGGATACTGTGGGAGGTGAAATTCAAGAATTTCACAAAATAACTATCAACAATATAATTCTAAAGATTTTCATTAAGCGTCTGACGAAGGAGTCTGATATAGACTCCGAAACGTTACGATATAGTTGTTTCTTCGTTGATGTTGTTTCGTTGTTGTTTGTTAGGCAACATTGTTCAATTGATTGCTTCGGACAAATATCTTGTGTTTCTTACGCAGAAGCAAATCACAAAATAATTAATTTTTATTTTATAGATATTTTTCAGAGTTTGGGAGAGAAAACCCAGAAAAAAACCTTTCAATAAGTTGTAGTTTTACCTATTGTATTTTATATTTATGTCAGGTTCCTATTTAATTGACCTTGAACTTCCATGTGCCATAAGTTTAAACTGAATTCTCATGTCATCAAACTTGGCTTGAATATAAATATTCCTTACTCAGTGTTGAGTGAATTCACAGAATCGCAAATCCGCTACTAATTACCGCTAAAAGCTAAGCAAGGCGCAACTTTTCGGTTCAGTCGCGCATGTTCGAAAGGAATCAGAGTCTGACTTCACGTCAGAGTGCTTGAACCAATTTTTAATAATTTTTTTTTAATTTTCTAGAGAACCGATCCTCTCAAACATACGTCTTTGTATCGTTATTCTGTACCTAGTGATCAAGTTTCAATTTGATCGGATCTGTATTGTTTGTTAACCACGATGTCCGTCGCATTCGGATACGCAATCTATACACTGAAAATTTTAAGTCGCTATCTCTTTCCGTTTGAAAGTTATTGTGACAACGGCCGGTTGGCCGGATAAAATCAAATTTGACCTCGAGTTCTTCATCAGTGAGTCGAACCTAATCATTTGAGACAATTTTCGGCGAAAAATTCGGAAATTACAGACATTTGAGCAAAAGGATAGCACTCTGTTCCCCAGAACATGCGCGCAAAAATAAAGACAACTGCTGGATGTATTCCTTGAAAATAAACTGTTTGGCAACACCTTGAAAGCTCGAATATCGCAATGTTTGAATATAGATTTCATAATTATACAAGTTCGTATAGATGAAAGCAAAGTAAAAAATGAATTCCTTTCATTTTACAAGTGTAGATCAAATCATCAAAGGATTGTGAGGATTGGTACATATAAAATGGATCTCACTCCGAAACGCTACGTAGATTAACAGTAGGATGTTCCTTTATTAGTGTTCGACCACCAAGGTTTATTATTTGGAAATGATAAACCAAAATAGAATTCAATTAACGTCACAACAATATCATTATTAATAATGGGCGACACACCTCCGAACTAAAAGTTCAATTAACGTCTAACAAAACCAATAAATCTGCACAAGCACAATGACAATCTATAACGTAACGTAACACACTCAAACCTTTAAGAATCAAATATGCAGAGCTCAAAATCGATAAATGGATTTATTAATAGATATTTTATGATGCATTAAATCGTCGATACCTCTCGACTCTCGATTGCATTTGAATTGTGAATAATAGATTCGATTTATGATTCTTTGTGATGGTGAATGATACACCTGAAAGATATAATATATTCACGTAATGGATGACTAATTTATTTTCTTTTGGTCTTGAGGTTGAGATGCTGATTAGATCATGGAAAATGGATGCCAATTCTTCAGTTGATGAAATATTAGGTGTTGTCCATGATTTATCCGATGGCTTACATCCAGTTGTATTGTTATTCTGCGTGCTGAAACCCTCTAGAAAGTATGATTGAAGTGGAAATACCGCCAAGGTGATTCATTCTAATTGAACCCTGTTTACTCCACAAATAAAGCTGTTGCTGCTTCTGCATTTGGGAATAAAAGAAGAATCTGTATAATATACAATTTTTTGTAAACTTTATATTGTGTGATTTATATGATATGTCCTATACTAAACGAAACACGGTCAAATATTCATCAATTTTAACCACTAACAAACGTTCCCTCGTGATCTGGGCTGGTCACCTCATCGCTCAGTGTTAATCCTAAGAGACAGATGTCATTCAGGGCAGATCCGTACCGGTTTCATGGTTATTACAAATCATCAGCCTAACTTAGCAACACTGAATGACAAACGAAGGAGGTCTAGGAAACTCCGCATCACAGAGGTTTGGAGTTCGTAATTTCCCTGGGTGGTGCGAGCGAGATTTTCTCTCCTGTAGTTTCCAACTATAGGGCTTGAGTTTCCTAGAGCTCCTTCGTTTGTCATTCAATGGGCTAAGTTACGTAGGCTGCGCTGATGATTGGTAATAACAATGAAACCGGTACGTATCTGCCCTGAATGTTATGCCCAGATCACGAGGATAAGTTTGTTCATGTATAAAATCGATGAATATTTCACCGTTTGTCTTTTATTGGCGCGATGTTCTATGAACTGATCAAGAATCCGAGCTCACAATTAATTATATCCGGCCGGCCGTCAGCACGATTACGCTCGAACGCAATGGGTTAGAGAGTTGAAAATTTCAGGATAGGTTTGGGGTCCAAATGCACCGCCTAAGTTCGTTAATAGGCAAAATCCGTGGAGTGGTTTCAGAGTTATAGCCATTTGAGAATTTGTTTTCCAAAGTACTTGGAAAATACTAATCTGATCTGATGAAAAATACACACACGCAGACGTGAGGATCGCATGTATAGAAAATTAAAAAATAAATTTTAAAAAAAATTCTGTATCTCAGAAACTATCCGTCAGATATGGGTGAAATTCTACACGATTTCAAAACCTTATTTTACAGAAAGTTCTAGATTTGAACTCAATCGGATCTATATAGCTGAAGATATTGCCGAAATGTCCAAATATTCCAACGATCGGGGTGAACTGGTCCACTGTATTTAGATTCGACCGGAGAAGTTGTCATCAGTTTCTGATTTCCGACTCTAAATTATGCCATGAAGTTAGTAACTTCATTAACGTATCTGTATTTCAAGAATTTAATGTTCCCCTATGATCTTGACATTGCACTTGTCTGAGACCTATGGCCTGTGACAATCTGTCATTTTGTAAATAATAATGAAGTTCGAAATCCATTCGAAACATAGACATAAAATAACATGGACTGGTTGTGAGAAAGAGACCATTGAAATCAGCATTGAAAAAAGACAGAATAGTTAAAGGCAAACCACGGTATATGAATATTTTCTTATAATTTGGCGTTTGGCAAAACCACAGAATACAAAACATTGGTTTCTTTATCCTCTGACCTTTCTTGTATACTGTATTGTTTGGTTTCGTGTATTGTGTATGAGTTTTGGTGATTTGTAGACAGAATAGTTCAAGGCAAAACATTTTCATTTAAATCCGAGACTCGTTTCTGAATATTTTGATACTTATAACACAAATTACTGTGCTTATAATATGGAAATATTTCTCATAAATTTCCTTACTGTAATTCATTCAGCTTTTCCAATATACCCCAATTTCCAATTTGTGTATTTGTCCATGGTATAAAAACATCATTATTTTTATACCATTATTTGCCTTTAATTATTCTATCCTTCATAACATCTCTCTCTCTAATGTATTCCGCAACGAACTGTGTGATAAAGTTACTTGAGGGCCAGTCCATGTTATTCTATGTCTATGATTCGAAAAGACAGTCCGCACCAGTTCCAATCAATGTTATTTTCATTAATATTGAAATAATAACTCCGAGAAACGCATCTAATATCTATGGGAGATGATAGCCCTACATTAGTGGTCTTCAAACATCTGAAGTTCTGAATAATCATCGCTTAGTTCATCTGGTTTTGGAGAAAAACCCTACTGGTCTTATGAGCAACGATATTTTCCTTATTTAATTCAAATTTTGAAAGGATTTTTGAGAGCGAATAAATTCGAAAATTAGCGGAGGTGATTATTCCTTAAGCGATCCATGCGTCTACAGGTGAGTACCTATATTCGTGAGAGGGGACTTTTGAAAGGTCTGTATCTTTTTCCGACCGAAACTCATCGTGGCAACGGCTGGCCGAACAGAATCGAAATTGACCTTGAACTATTCATCAGTTAGTCGAACCTAACCATTTTCGGCAAAAAAAATCGAAAATTTCAAACATTTGGGCAAAATGAACCCGCTTTTCCTAGAAATGCGCTACGAAACTGAAAAAGTTTGGTAATATAATTAAACAGTTTTCCATTAAAAATTAACAAATTCGATAATAACGGCCGGCCAGCTGGCCGGACAGAATATAATTTGACCTCGAATTCTTCATAAGTGAGTCGAACTCAATCGTTTGAGACCATTTTCGGCCAAAAATTTGAAAATCACAGAAATTTAGGCAAAATGATAAAGCAATGTTCCCCAGAACATACGCGCAAAATCAAAACAAAAATATTAATATTATGATGCATGTTCTGCATCAACCGATTCAAAGTGAAATTTGTACTGTGAAATGAAAACATTACGCTTTAATTTAACGACCGAGAGTGGATTGAGTGCAATGAACTTACGAGAATTAAAATTGCAATAGAATGATTTCTGCAGATACCTTATCAAAATATGCGTACTAGGACACAAACATTATATCTCAACTCTAGATCTTATCGCCTGCAATAAGACATAATACTTGAGTAGTAAATCATCGTGTATGTACACGTTCCAGCGATTAGGTCAAGTTGCTCAATAAATAGGTGTTAAATCTGCGGTTTATTTCAATTTCAGGTGGGTGTGGCCTAACGAATCTACTTTTATAGTGGAATAAACAGCGAATGAAGTCTTTAGAGTTTGAATTCGAGTTCGAGAAATATTTGGTCCTTCTAAACGGATAGAAAAAAAATTGCTACGTTGTCAGATCCACCGAATTTTCATGAGATCAATTGTTACCACATTTTCGATAGTATAAACAGTTGAAATACTTTCAAAGTTAAACTACTGCCCTTTCCAGGAATATATCGACGGTATTTGCAAGGATTCTAACATTCTAATCGGGTTTGAATTGGCAAACCTCATCATCTCGTTGCCCAATTTTTCGAAGGCGTTTCATTGATCTGGAGCGATCAAAATGCGAAGCTGCACCATATGGGTGATACGAACAATTTGACGTTCTAAGTTAATCGTAGTGATATATATGGTAACGATATATTTTGATCGGAAGTCTTTACACTCTATAAGGAGATAAGTGTCTCAAAGTTGCATAACGATGACCAAATCCAATACGTGCGTGAAATACAGAAGAATTAACGTTTCTGAAGTGTCAAAACAGGGTCGTAGTTGTGGAGTAGTTAGCGACACTCACAGAAAATTCAATTTAGTTTTCCTCCAGCAATCTGATTTCTATGCATATGATTGGATACAAGTAAAGTAATTGAGTATTGTCGATCAAGTACAAAATGTATTTCCATATTCAACCTGAATACGGTCAGATTTTCAGTAGTAATACCCTTATGGGATTGATAATACCGAGATCATTTTATCATAGAGAATCCTGAGAGCGTGTTGCTTTATAATAATAAGAGATATATTGAAGTCACAGCTGTCCCGGAAAAATAAAGTATCAGCCACGAACAGCTTGGCAGTCTCGATAATCACCTACTCATAGATAACTGGACAGCGAATGAAATTCTCGAGTAAGACAGAACCAATCGTAAAGTGATGAACATGAATCGTAGCACGCATACCAACAGCTCGATTCAAAGGATATTCCTTCCACGAACGCAGAGAGGCAGAGGTTTGCAAAGTTTGGAATACCACCATCATCAACAAACGTTGGAAATGGCAATAAGGATATTGAGAAGCGAAGACCCGCTTCTGAAAATGGTGGCTCATCATGAAATTAGGAACCAAGGAGCTTTCCTATTTAGGGCAGGTCAGAGAGCTTTGGATAAGCTCAGTATAACTGGCATATCCATCGGTCATGAGCTAGCAGGAACACCTCCCAACCAGCAAAGTTGTCTTATAACTCAAACGATTCGCGACTAATATATATCATAAGTATCATATTAGTGCTTCCAAAATATCAATTCATTAGATTAAAGCTACATAAACTTCATTCTGTTGTGGATAATCGAAATACTTTATAAATTTATCGTGAAAACGTCTATACAGCAGAATTATGAAATATGTTAAAAAACTGTTACTTAACCATTTGTTAAGAGGTTTATAACTAACTTATAAAACAATTTTGCTTATAAAACTGAATTGCTTTTTAATGGTATCTTTATTAATTCTGGGGATATTTATAATTTTATTTTAAATATATTAAAACACTATTTCAAAGATGTTCTGTATAACATCATGAAACAGTTATATAGAAGTGCTTTTAGTTACAATTTTGTTTCCAGAAGTAAATTGTCGTTTCGGTAACCACTTCATAACTATTATGTAGTATTCAATTTCCATGACAATATCATCCAAAAGCAGCTGATCATTCTGTTCCCACACTGAAAGTGTTTTATTCCTTTCTCAACTGTCTGCACGATCTCGAACGATTCTAAAAAAGTTATGATAAACATAAATCAAATGAAGCAAATGCATATTAGTTTTCTAGCTAAAAGCACAAATGTCTTACCTATGAATAATTTTATTACTTCGCAGTTAATCAAGAATTGAAGGTACAATAATAATATATCGTTGTTTTTCAATTTGGAATTATATATACAGGTTCAGAAAGCATTATGAAACTGCTGAAGACAATTTTCTGTAGCTGCAAAATTATCACCACAATCGTTTGTGTTTAAGATATCGACTTATTAATAAGATACCTTCATTAGATTACCTGTTATTATTCGTTTGAATTTCCTTGCAAAAATATGTATTTATCAGATATTCCACAGGAAAACGTTAACTGTTTCACTGATTTTGCAGGTTATGTTGACTTTCACGCGGTAGAACATAATAACATGTTTTATAGTAGCTGTAAAGTAGCTAAATTACCATGAAATGCTTGCAACTGATGCAAAATCATGTTATAAGAGGACGCCATTAAACATGGCGGCATTTGTGATGACTCAGAAAATGGAGTGTTTTAAACATACTAAAAATCGCCTATGTGCAGATATTTCAACCATCCAGAGCATAAAATGACTCAAAAATAATCTGTAGAACAAATTGGCATACATTTTCGTACAAAAGATTATTAGACTGACAAGCCACATTTTTGTTTTGTTAATTTTTTTTATGTAAAACATTCGAAAAAAGGGGGCGCAATAATGACACATGACATCTATATTTTCTCTATGTTGTTATAATTCAGGATTGCCATGTGCAACTTAAAATGAATTAATTTTATAGATATCATTCTATGTCACATTTTTGTTTCAGAACGTTCATATGAAAAACCTTATAAAGCTATTACAAAACAGTTTTTTAGATGACGCCAGAATGTTTATGAAATAGTCTTGTAATGTTTATGAAGAGCTTTATAAAATGTTCTGAATGATAAAATTATTTATTAAATGTGCCAATTTTGGGTTTATATCTGTTGTATAAACGTATTGAAAACAATTCAGCGACTAAGTATGTTTTATAAGATTTTGGATGAAAACGTTTCCACAACTATTATAAAATATAAAATTGCTAGTTGGGCTATCACGCCACCAGACCAAAGAAGAGTTGACAGAGAGGTAAGACAGGCACAACTGAAGACACTACTCGAAGATTGCATGAGTAAACACCTGCACTTCATATTTTTCAGGAGTTTGCAAGAACAGGGCATGTCGGAAGAATTATTCTTCGCCATTTTGAAGTCCGCTGGGCTCAAGTCGGAAACGGAGGGATTCGTTTTAGCTTGTCACGTTGGGGTGATAAATACAAGATGGTATAAAAAGAACACCATGAAACTGGACACCCCAATAACGTGCAGAGCATGCCACAGCCAACAGGAAACTGTTATGCACATTCTGTCTGCTTGCAGAGTCCATGCTCCAACAGGATATGTGGACAACCTCTGCGAGAGGTTTATGGTATAGATAACGAACCTGTGCTACCACATGTGCCTCTGGATATTGAAGCAGTTGTTGAAAATGAAAGAGCTCGCATCATCTGAAACTATACGATTTCAACAACTCGGCAGATCCAGGCCATGAAGCCGGATATACTCGTACTCTTGCTGAACGAAAAACTGAAGAAATTGTTTGTTATCGAATTTTCCTCCCCCGCAGAAAATAATGGTGATGAAAGAAGAACAGAAGAGGGAGAAATACAATAATTCAATGTTCGAAATGGAGATCATGTATACAAGGCAGAAGGCTAGGATGGTCGCACTAATCATAGGATGCGTAGGCGGAATGAGAGCGAACTACGTGAACAAATTGAATATTATTCCGGCCTGCAAATCACTGGTCGAGGATTTAGCGCACAGAATGCAGAAGGCGGTGTTACTCGGATCAGTTCGAGTCATCAGGTCCCATCAACTGTGAAGGCCGTTTGCAGCTCATCTCTTTTGTTAAGGGACGCTGTAAGGGCAGAACTACTCCAAGCAACGTGCGAGAGGTTTTTTAGTGATTAATAAATCAACAACTGGAGTCTCACACTTCTGAGAGAAGCGGAACCTCTCAGGGCGGGACCATAAAAGGTTTTTGCTCTCGAGCGGAAAAAAAATTATCCTTGAGCAACACGTTTTAAGGATTCTCTATGGCAAATTTTTGAGTATTTATCAAGGCTCGAGGGGTATTCGATAAGATAATTGTTTACTTTGTAGATTTCGAAAAATTGATTGTCTATCTGACGTTTAATAATTTTCAATACAATAATTGATTGTTAATCTGAAAACACCACATAGTAGGGTATTATAGCTGTAATCCAGAGGTGATTGGATAAAATTTGACACATGACTCAAAATTAAATAATTTCATTGGTTACTTTATTTAGTAAAAAATTATCAGTATAATTAATTTGAGATATTTAAGCGATTGTGAAATTCATTATTGAAGTGTACTTCATACAAAAGTAAGTACAAGAGCTTACGGGACACATTAGGAACTACAACATCGATAAATCTGCTGTTGCAAATCACGTTTTAACAACTCGCCACTCAATTTCAGAAAATTCTGTCAAATTGTTGAGAAATTCCAATAAATTTTACTTAGGAACACTTGAAGGGATCGAAATGTATAAGATATTTTACTTAATAATGATCTATCCCCTATTAACAATTCATTATTCTCACTAATCGATTTATGACTGAGGGTATAATGTCAACCCATACTAGATTGTATGAAATTGTTTACATGTTTTAGTAACGCTTCGTCTTTGAAGATGGAAACTTTGTTTCCGAAACATATGTTAGACGTTCGTGGCAACGATAACTTTCGGTACGAAAGAGGTAGCAACTTGAAATTTCTAGGGTTGGTTTTGCATCCGAAGGTGACGGTTGAGTGTGTTAATGGGTAATTCCCACCAAATGTTCCCCTTTCGCATTTTAGTTTAAAAAAAAATAAATTAACAATAATCGAATTTATTTTTAGATATCCTAAACCAGAAATTAATTCTTATTAATCTTATGCCTAAGGTTACACACTTTCGTTGGTATTTTGTGAAATAATGAGATTTTCATGAAACCGGCATTCACGGATGTGAGACAAAATTCACGGAAATGAAATAATTTTAAATGAAAAAAAAAATTTCATATATCCTTAATATAAAAAAGACATTGTTCAAGCACTGACGTGAAGTCAGCAGTTTTTGCGCGTATGTTCTATTGTCCATTCTCCTGTATTGGACACTTTTAATCGAATTTACCATGGTGAATTCTATTGTCTATTCTCCTGTATTGGACAGCCTTAATCGAATTCACCATGGTAAATTAGATTAAGAGTGTCTCATACAGGAGAACAGACAATAGAATTCACCATGGTAAATTCGATTAAGAGAGTGTCTAATACAGAAGAACGAACAATAGAATTCACCATGGTAAATTCGATTAAGATTGTCCAATACAGGAGGATGGACAATAGAACATACGCGCAAAAGCTCCTGACTTCACGTCAGTGCTTGAACCAATTTTTCTCTTTCGGACATATCCAGAATATTTTTTCCTTCCTTTTTTCTTTTATAATAGCCCTCGTTCTTTACGTTTTTCTTCTTCGTATAATTCAGGATCATTTTTTCGGGCTTCATGAAGTCTTCTCATAGATTTTCGTTGTTTTTTCTTCTGTTCTTCATGAGATGCAGTAACTTTTTTCTTATTTTTTTTTTAATAATGTTAGAATTCATGTCCAGAATATTATTATCACATCCGTGAAGAGTACCTCACCTCCGTGAATTACTATATTCACGGAGGTGAGATTCACGGAGGTGAGAAATTTTACTATTTTATAGAATATCTCATTTAAAGAAAAAGGCTTCAAAACAATATTTTAACTCATTAAATATCTTTCGTAATTAAGTATATTCAGATAACAAATAATTGAATAAAATAATCTCCTACCTTACAATTCATCTTCACGGAAGTGAGAATCCCAAATTTCCCATACACGTCTTTATCACTTGGGTAAGAATTTAACCAATACGTTACACTTTGAAGTTCAAATCTCAAGTGGTCAGTATTACCTGCGCATCAACCGATATTCCAGGCGGTCCACGATGAAGATACCGTCATCTTGCGATTAAATAGTCAAATTACAATGACGCTCCACGGAGGTGATAGATAATGCAGGAACATCGACTAATATAAGTATAATTCGAACACCGATAATTTTTTTATTGAGATTTTATCATGTCAACATTATTTAGTTAATTGTGGATAATGAACTAGAAATACGCTGTGCCAGAATTCCATTAGTGCTATAATTTTAAGTTTAGGACAATGCGATAACTAAGAGGAACAGTCACGGAGGTGAGGTTTTCAATTCTTCTGGAAAGAAAACTAGCGTTGAAAATTAAAATTTTGGATATTTTGCAATTATTTATTCTTTATAGTGATTGTTACATTTCAAAAGGATATAATATAGAGAATTAAACGATTAAACCAGTTTTATGTAGCAGAAAACTGCCAGGAACACCAAAGTGGAACATTTCGTGAGAACTACCCTAATGAGCATAATCGACCAAATGGTTTCGGAGTTCGAATTTTGTTTTCAAACAATGCTGATCCGATCGAATTGAAACTTGGTGACTAGTTGTAGAATACCGACACAAAGATGTGGTTGAAATTTTGTGTGGATCGTATCACTAGAAAATCGCTGAAACAACGACATTTTCAATTTCCGTGACGATCGTATTACTAGAAAATTAAAAAATCTATTGAAATACCTATATTCTGTATCTCGGAAACTATCCGTCCAATGCTAGGGTAGTCAAAACCTAATACTTCTACAATCTATATTGTGGGAGATATTGAAAAAAATATTGGAAACCGTGCCGCGTTGGACGACTTCAGTATCTGGATGGGTGACCGTTGTCACGATAACTTACAACTGGAAAGAGATAGCGAATTGCAATTTTCAAGGTAGGTTAATGGCCATAATTAACGAAACGGTTTCGGAGCTACATACCCATCTGATATATTGTTTCCTCAATAACTCAAAAAATAAATATCTGATCGACTTGTAACTTGGTGATTAGTTGTAGAATGTCTATGAGGAAGTTTTTTGCAGGATTTGCAGAGGATCGTATTGCAAAAAAAAATTGCTTCAAAAATTCTATATTGCAGAAACCATATGTCTGATTCCGCTGAAATTCCGCATCAACTTTCAAGCTAGGGCGTCTGAGGCGTGAATAGACAATAGGACATTCGCGCAAAAACTGCCAACTTCCTGTCAGTCCCTTTTTTAAGGCTTTGTATATTTTGAACCGAGCTTTGGTACTTTCCTTCATAAACCTTCCACAACAATAGTAAAATTTTATTTTTTTCCGGAATATAAATTTCATCATTCCTTAGTTCAATCCTCGAATGAGGATTTCAAAAAATAAAGTAAAGGGTCCGCCATCTAACGTTTTTTTTTCAACTGGTGCTTATTTCGTGAATGGTAACACTTAGCTCATGTCTGATTTGACAGATAATTAGTTTTATCCTTCCGCTGAACGAATATGGTTGTGTATACGCTTGAACAACGCTGGGAAATATTGCGACATTACATTGAAAATCATGGTAATGTTGTAGAATGTGGGCGAAAATTGCGTACGGATTTTGGAAGAAGAGAAGAACCGTCAGCTCCGTATGTTCGTTATCTTGTGAAAAAAGTGAAAGAAACTGGCATCCTCATCGATGAACCAAACCGTGAAAAGCCAAAAACAGTGCGTACTCCCGTGAATATTGCTGCTGTGGCAGAAAGTGTGCGTGAAGCACCATCAACTTCAATTCACCGTCGTTCTCAAGAATTAAACATTTCGGAGACATTATTGAGACAAATTTTGCATAAAGACCTTGGTATGACGCCATACAAAGTCCAATTGGTTCAGGAGTTGAGGCCAACTGACCATCCAATGCGTTTTCGCTTCGCTAAGTGGGCCTGCGATCGGCTTACAGAAGATGCCGATTTTGTCAAAAAAAATCATCTTTCCAGATGAAGCTCATTTTGATCTTGGCGGTAAACAAGCAGAATTGTCGCATTTGGGACACACATTGAAAAGCCGATATACACCCAAAACGAGTCACTGTTTGGTGCGGATTTTGGTCCAGAGGCATAATTGGGCCATTTTTCCTTGAAAATGAGCAAGGAGTAGCCGTTACAGTCAATGGCGATCGTTATCGGGCCATGTTGAACGAATTTCTGTTCACAAAAATTGAAGAGAAGGATATTAGCAACATTTGGTTTCAATAGGACAGCGCTACGTGCCACACAGCCGGAGCTACACTCGATGTTTTGCGCCCTGTTTTTGAAGATCGTATTATCAGTCGCAGAGCTGATGTCGTTTGGCCACCTCGGAGCTGCGATGTGACACCGTTGGACTATTATTTGTGGGGTGCCGTCAAAGATAAGTGTTACGCCAACAAGCCAGAGACAACTGACGCTTTAAAGGACAATATTCGTGAAGCCATTGTTGAAATACAGCTGCACACAATCGATAATGTGCTCAAAAATTGGACCAATTGTGTAGGCTACTGCATGGCCAGCCGAGGCAGCCATTTGAATGAAATTATTTTCCATTATTAACCGGAAGGATTGTGCTTTCAAATAAAAAAAGAAATTAAAGAAAATATTCAATAGTTTTTTTTTTTTTGGATTTTCAAAAAAAAAAAGTTATCTGGTGGACCCGTTATAAGATGAGAACTAAAAGACGACCGTTCAAGTCCGAACCTGTATTATTAATAACCATTCACAATCAAAGTGAATGGGAATGAACATTCTGTTGAATTTTCTAGGTTATCCATAGATGTAGGTCTATATCAATCACATTACATACAATAATGTTGATTATTTTGTTTATTGTTCCGAAGGAAAAAAATAGCTACGGAAAAATGGCCAACCCATAATTTCTCGAAAGTATCAATGGTTGTATCTGTCTTCGAAAGCTAATCTGTAGGATGTGAGCGATGGGACTTGAGATGGATGTTGAACAGAAGAACCTTCAGACTATGAAATTAAATGTTCTCAAGACTATTGACCTGAAATTAAATGATGGGTACTAACAAAGATTCAGCTGGTTTATTTCGAGATCAGATATTTTTTGTATTGATAGAAACCTAGAACTAATAAGTGGTAGTTAAGACTTTCTTCATTGCCATCTTCAAATTTTTTTTTGCGTTACCATGCTGAAATAATGAATTATGTACTTCGCAAAGCTGATCATATTAGTTTCATGAATCCCATCAAAGCAAGTTTAATTTTTGCTAATGCTCGGTTTTTGGCACGCTGTTCACCTCAAAAGAGTGCCTATCAATTCATCCAAATGTCTGTATTTTTCGAATTGTTGGCCGAGAATGGTCTCAGACGATTAATTTCAACTGACTGATGAAGAATCCGAGCTCAAACTTGATTCTGTCCGGCCTTCAGCACGAATACGCTCAAACGCAATGAGTTAGAAAGCTGAAATTTTCAGAGTAGGTTTGTAGATCAACTGTGCCGGCTAAGTTCGTCAATAGATATAATCCGTCAACTAGTTTTGGAATTATAGCCATCCAAAATTTTGTTTACCCGATAACTTGAAAAATACTGATCTGATCGAATTAAAACACGAAATTTACTTGGAAAACACCGTCACGAAGACTTATACAAAATTTTGTGAAGATCACTTGACTGAAAAATAAAAAAAATATATATTTAAGAAAAAAAGAAACTATCCGTCAGATATCGTTGAAATTCTGCGAGAGCCTTCAAAATCTTATTTTACAGTTCTAAATTTGAACTCGATCAGATGTATATTGGTGAAGATATTTCAAAAATATCGAAATCTTACATGATGTGTACTGGTCCATTTTTTACATTCGACAAACAAAGTTGTCAATAGTTTTTGATTTTTGACGTGCCTGGAGAGAATTTAATGAGCATGATCATCATGTGCACAGATCGGCTGAAGTCAAATATGACAAGTGGATACGTCAGTAATTACATTCGTTCGATGCTTAGTGAGAATTGGATATGTACTTTATTTTACAGACAAGTTCTAGATTTAAACAATATCGAACAAAAGAATGTTCTTCTGCATTGGACACTCTCAATCGAATTTACCATGGTTAATTCGGAGTGTCCAATACAGGAGAACAGACAATATAATTCACCATGGTAAATTCGATTAAGAGTGTCCAATAAAGGAGAATGGACAAGAGAACATACGCGCAAAAGCTTCTGACTTCACGTCAGTGCTTGAACCAATTTTTCAAAGGGAATGATAAAATAATCATAAGATTGAAAGATAAATTAATTTCCTTACAAACGATATAACATGTTATGTTCCTACACCTAAATTGTAAGGTTTTCGAATTAAAAGCAAGTTTACATGCCAATGGGGATATTGAGGTACATTATGTATTAGGTATCCATGAAATGTCATAGAACATGTAAATTATCATAATTTGACAATCGACATCGATTCAACGATTCGAATGGAAGGCAATAATTATACAAATGAAGATTTGGTGAAATTGTGTATTGTTCAAGGTCAATGCGTTCAAATTATAGCAAGAACATGCGGAATATAGAATAAGATGTATACTGACTCAGAACCAATGAACACGAGAAAATGTGTGCCATTGCAGAATAATTGCATCCTTTATGGATCACAACACAAGCCTATAACTTCAAATGAAGATAACCTTTTAAATGTATTAACTTATTTCAACGCAAATCCTTATGCTTTGACCAGAAGTGCAGAATAAGAGTTATGCCTGACCAGAACTTGTATTCAGGATTAAACATTCTGCATGTTCTTGCTACAATTTGATCGCATTGACTGTGAAGAATAAACAATACCATCAAAACTTCCTTTGTATAATTATGGCCTTCCATTTGAATGATTTTTCAATAAAATCTCCGTTAATAAATTCAACAATACTCGTTAAATTATCATAATATACATGTTCTATGACATTTCATGGATAGCTAATACAAAATGTAGCTCAATATTCCTATTGGCATGAAAACTTGCTTCTAATTCGAAAACCTTGCAATTTAGGTTCAGAAAGATGTTATATCGTTTGAAAGAAAATTTAATTCTATTTCAATGCAACTATATACAGGTCAAACTATTTTAAAAAATGCACTTTTTATCGTATAAGTAAGGCTCGGAAAAGCCTCAGATTTTGAACAACCCTGTATGATTAGGGACGTATGTCACTATACGTGAATAATACACGGGATATTGGTAATCCATACCAAAACTTTTCGCTTTTTAGGATTCCAAGTATCGAAGTAATGAATGTAGAAGTGAAGCTATGTTTTGCACAAAAAAAAAGAAGTAAATCAATTAATTACTCGTAAACCGCTAGAGTTAGGGATGATTAAGTTGATACAGAATTGATCGGGAGGTTACGGTGAATCGAAAAAGGCAATCATATATAGGGTGTTCCATTTGAAATATCAAAGTCATTAAATTTTCGATAAAATCGTACATCCCGTTCTCCGTAAAAGTCCAGGGTACCATTGACGGTGACCCACCCTATATGCAGGATCAGTAGTAAGTTAAAATACTCAGCTATTGTGCTATAATGATTGTTTTGTAAATATTTCCTCAACCTTTGAAATTGAATTATTGAAAACATTTTCGGATACGTTGGTAGTGATTTTTCGACATTGAAACTCCTACAAATTTATGTAGCAATTCTGAATGGTCAGTCCCCAACAGCTTTGTTTCACCTGATTACCTCATATTAGATGTTGGACGGTCAGCGAAAAGAAGGGACCTACCTTATAACTCGCGATACCATTAACATAACTTCAATTACCTTTTTTTATACATTTCTCTTATTCCATTTAATAACCGTCCAATCCTTCAAGCCGGTAGATAATTAGACGTATCAAACATAATTTTAATTGAATTTACGCGCACTTGGATCAGATAAATCGAATATGTGACCGATTTGGTAAAGTTGAAGGCTAGGAAAACTCTCAAGTAGAATGTATGACCATCGAAAGGAGATGAATGGGACATAATTCAGGTGCGGTACCTCATGTTCATGTTATGCTCATGAAAATAGTTCGATTCGGATATAATTCTAGAGGCGATCATCGGTAAGTACAGAAATTGAAATTACATTGCTCGATTTAGGAATAATTTCTGTGATGGATGATGATTGAAAAAATGGGTTCAAGCCCTGTGGACAGGAGCTATTGGGCGCATGTTCCTTGTGGTCCGTACTGACCAGTAAAGAAAAAAAGCAGTATCATGTTGAATACCTTAATATTATTCTGGAACACAAATTTTCCATTACAATAATCTTCATCTAGCTTCTATTTAGTATCAATTCCTGTAGAACGTGATCATAATAAGTGTTTTCCATATAATAAAATGTGTTTGAACTTGGTATGTAGGAAATCTGACATCAATTATTGGAATTAATTGATTTGACAAACAGCCGTCAAATGAGGTAAATAGATTTTTGTGACGATTTTCTGTGACCATAGAACGTCAAAACACGCTGGAATGTGAATTTTAAGCAATATCTTCTGGAATTGAGATCGTATCGAACTGAAATTTTGCACACTCGTGTAGAATGCTTGATTTAACGTCGGTACAAATTTTTTTATTAAAAAATTTTCCAACTGCCCGATCCCAACAATACTTAGATAATATTATATCCATAAATTAAGCATTTCATTATTGCATTTCTTGAAATAGGTACCTTTTCAAGTCGATCAACATCGTCCTTCTTTCGACGTCTAAACTATGACTTGATTCTTTATGTTTATGTCTTTGAATTTGTTTTCGGTGGAATTCAAAGAGTTCATAGAATAATCGATGAAAATACTGAGAGAGACCCAGGAAATTTGACACATTTTGTCTTATATCTCCAGAAATTGAAATCGTATAGAGCCAAAATTTTGCACAATGTTGCAAAATACTACAATTGACGTTAGTACAAGTTTTTGTTGCAATCTGATGAATAGTTCACGAAAAAAAATTTTTTTTTTCGAAAAAATTAAAAGAAATATTTTTTTAAAAGTTACCAACATTTCGATCATAACAGAATTTTGCCAAAAGTTGCGCGTTTATATCCTCGAACTGACTACCAAGTTTCGATTCAACATCTTCTTTAGTTCCTGAAATATCAGGGAAATAACCTCAAAATTTGAAATTTCTATAACTCCTAAACCGTCCGGCCGATTTTGCCCGTTAACGAACTTAACCGTCGCATTTTGATCAGAAACCTACCCTGAATGTTTGAAGTCGATAGGACCTTCGGTGCTCCTGTTATCGTGCCTACGGCCGGAAGGCCGGCCGGCCGGACGGCACCCAAAAATCTGACACCGGATTCGTGATCAGGGAGTCCGAATTAGTCTATTAGCCAATTTTCAGCTCGAAATTCGAAAATTACAGACATTTGGACGAAATGATAGGACGATGTTCCCCTAGAACATGCGCCCAAAAATGGGTTCAAGCCCTGTGGACAGGATCTTTCTGGCGCTCTAGTTCAAACAGACAAATTATATCTCCAAAAGTATTGGTTTCTCAGAGTTGGGAATTATATCAATGTATTCCTATGATAGAACTGCATCATAAAGGAAATTCAATTCAAATAATAGTTTATTTATATAGATTAAATGAGCAATCTGATAATGAGAACTGCACCATGGAAGAAATCGAATTAAATCTGGCCAATATTGCCCAATAACGAATTTTACCGAGATATTCATCTCGCTAACCTACTCTGAAAATTTCAACTACCTAGCACCTAGCTCATTCCGTTCGAGATTTATTGTAGAAAAACTTTTTTTAAATTTTCAAAATTCTTTTGGACACTTTGCGGTAATCTGGTCAATACAAAACTTCACATGCGTATAAAGGTCATGATTCTACAATTTGATGCTGAATTTTAGATAGATCGAGTGATCGGTTTCGGAAATATTCATAAAAAATATTTTTACTAAAATAGGCCATAACTCCGAAACCGCTTGATGGATTTCTCCCATTAACGAGCTTTTCTGAGATATTTACGCTCCAAACTCACCTTGCAAATTTCAATCCGCTAACTCCTTTCGTTCGAGAGATATCGTGCCTACGGCCGGCCGGCCGGACAGAATCGATTTCGACCTCGGATTCTTGATCAGTAAGTCGAACCAAATCGTTTAAGACCATTTTCATCGAAAAATTCGAAAATTACAGACATTTGGGCAAATTGATAAGCATTCAGTTCCGAGGAACTAGAGCGCCAACAAGTTTCGTATGACAATTGCCCAAAACAGGTTTAAAGTACCTACAAATAGTAGATTTTTCATAAATTATGTATGAAAGAAGAGTAATAGTAAAAAATTACCTTGTAATCGATCAAAAATTTCCTGATCTACGTTCACCAAATTTTCTCCTCTCTCGAATTACAGAATTATACTTTCAATATTTACATTCTTTTTGCATTCTATGTCTATGGATGAAAAGCAGTCTCACTACTCTCAGATCTCTTACTTCATGTTCCGTTCCGAAATGTAAGGCTTTTCTGAGAAAAACTAATTTCGGAGCAAATATCTCATATTTCAACTGTCTAGCTCATTCCGTTCGAGAGTTATCGTGCCTACGGCCGGACGGCCGGACCGGCCGGACATAATGATTTTCGACCACGGATTCTTGATCAGTGAGCCAAACCAAATCGTTTAAGACCATTTTCATCGAAAAATTCGAAAATTACAGACATTTGGGCAAATTGATAAGCACTCAGTTCCGAGGTACTAGAGCGCCAAAAATGGGTTCAAGCCCTGTGGACAGGAGCTTTCTGGCGCTCTAGTTCAAACAAACAAATTATATCTCCGAAAGTATTGGTTTCTCAGAGTTGAGAATTATATCAATGTATTCTTATGATAGAACTGCATCATAAAGGAAATTCAATTCAAATAATAGTTTATTTATCAAGATTAAATGAGCAATCTGAGAATGAGAACTGCACCATGGAAGAAACCAAATTAAAATAGCTGAAATGAATTTGACTCTCTCTTATAGAACAGGATGAAATGTATGAGTATGAGATCATATAATAAAGCTTAGATAGAATAATTATAGCATTCTGTGAAAACATAGAAGTACGATTCATTATTGAAATTTAGAACTTCATCTTAGCAGAAATTGAATTCAAACATCATGGAAGAATTTAAATTCAACAAGAGTGCCAAAAATTATCAATCCAAAACCAATAGACGAATTCTACCCAAAAACGAACTCATCCGAGATATTCATTCCTCAATTCTATGATGAACGATAATATATACCTTTCCTCAAATCTACTCCAATACACCAATATTCCAGTTTTGTTTTTAGTGGAAATATTCTGAACTTAATATTATTAACTTACCATTACCATTCCCATCATCATATGGATTGACCATCGGCATGAAAATATCAACCAACTAAAAGTATGATATTATATTATAATTCTCATATTTATACGATTGCTGGAATGAATGACAATGTTATTAACTTACCATTACCATTACCATCATCATATGGATTGACCATCGGCATGAAAATATCAACCAACAAAAAGTATGATATTATATTATAATTCTTATGTTGATACCATTACTGGAATGAATGACAATGAGACAACGTCAAAGTTGACATAATAACAATTCATAGAATAGCCACAGAATAATTCTATCATTGAAATTTTGATAAATCATATCTCCGAAAGTATTGGTTTGTTAGAGTTAAAAATGATATGAATGGATTCTTATGGTAAAACTGCTTATTGAAAAAAATTTAATTTGGAATTTGTTCTGAACGAACTTAGCCGAGATATTTATCCCCCAAACCTACTCTGAAAATTTCAACTGTCTAGCTCATTCCGTTCGAGAGTTATCGTGCCTACGGCCGGACGGCCGGACCGGCCGGACAGAATGAATTTCGAACACGGATTCTTGGTCAGTGAGTCGAACCAAATCGTTTAAGACCATTTTCATCGAAAAATAGGAAAATTACTGACATTTGGGCAAATTGATAAGCACTCAGTTCCGAGGAACTAGAGCGCCAAAAATATATATTTAAAATCATTCTGTTTCTTAGGAACTGTCTATTAGATATCGCTGCAATTTTGCTAGAGTGTGCAAAACCATATTCTACGGCCAAATTATCGATTCAAAGGCGATAGTCTTGTTGTTGTAGATATTGTTGGAAAAATTGGAATAATAATATTATTTTTCCTGGAAGACATACAGCCTTGGGCGAGTGTAGCACCCAGAATAGTGAATGCTCTGGCAATGATTTTTGACAAGCACGCCATAGCAGACTAACCTCACATCACTGCTGTTCTAATTTTTCTTCTGTGGAATTCATTGGGTGGTTAGGGGGAATCTTCGAAAACAAACTCTTACGGAACCTTTTGTTTTGTTTTCTTGCGAGCATGTTCTGGGAATCATCTCGGTATCGCTTCGCCCCAATGTCTGTGGTCTGTAGTTTTTACCGAAAATGATCCCAAATGAATAGGTTCGACTCACTGATGAAGAATTCGAAGTAAAATTTGATTTTGGTCGACCAGTTGCCATATTAACTTCAGAACGGAAAGAGATAGTGACTTGAAAATTCTCAAGGTAGGTTGTGACGGACAAGTTCATTGATGAGCATAATCGGCGAAACAGTTTCCGAGTAGTAGTTTTGTTTTCAAACCGATCAAATTGAAACAAAGAGAAGGTTTAAAATTATTAAAAAATTGGTTCAATCCTTGTGGACAGAGCTTTTTGGCGCTCTTGTTCAAACAGACGAATTATATCTCCTAAAGTTTTGGTTTATCAGAGTTGGGAATTGTATCAATGGATTCCTATGATAGAACTGCATCATGAAAGAAATTAAATTTAAAAAAAAGTGTCGTTGGAAAAAAATGCTTCAAAAATTATCTTTAAAAAAAAAGAGCAATCTACAATGCTTCAATACTTCAAAAATAGTCATTAAATTTATTTATCAAGATTAAATGAGCAATCTGCAATGATTCAACCTCGTGCATGGAATGGGTTGTTGCAACCTACACTCGGTGCATAGATTTCACAACTCGAAATACCTAAGGAAAGTATCATCAAAATGTCTAGAGCAAGGCTGGAGACAATCATAGCAGATTGTCCATTTATTCTTGATATTTGAGTACAGCATATTTGAGTAGGCAGTGGATTACGAACAAATTATTCTTATAGTTCAAAATATATTAATAAAATACTACCCTCTTCTCACAATTTAAAATTTAATAGTTCATACCACTAACACATTATTTTCTGTATTTTGAACCGTAACTCAAGGAAAAATGTCTGATACACAAATGTAGATCCATATTTCAGTATTTTTTTGCTAGCAACATTATGAAAACTGTATTTAGTAATATGTCTCACTACTTCAGGAAATAAGCACTCTGTTGCGGGGGACAAGAGCGCCAATAAAAGGGAATATTAACCTCAGTGGTCAAAGAACAGTAATTTATTTTGATGATTCGATTATGTTCTTCTTTCCTATTGCCTCCATAAACTACATCAAAACAGTCTTGTATATATTCACAAATTCAAGAATCGAATACTTGCTTTACAAGAGAAAATATTTTCAAACAACGAATTGACAATCTCTAATAGCTAGAAAAGATGACATTTATGAATAGTGAACATAAACACATTCTGTGAATACATAGAACTTACGATGTATTATTGAAACATCATATCTCCGAAAGTATCCCCTTGTTAGAGTTGAAAATGATAACAATGGATTCTTATGATGAAACTGGATCTTGAAAAAATGTGAATTCAAAAGTTCTAACGAAAACAAAACAAAAATTTCCGTTACTCCGAAACTATTAGGCCGATTGTGCCTTATAACGAACTCAACAGAGATATTCATCCCTCAAACCTACTCTAAAAATTTCAACTGTCTAGCTCATTCTGTTCGAGAGTTATCGTGTAAACGGACGGCCGGACAGAATCGATTTCGACCACGGATTCTTGATCAATGAGTCAAACCAAATCGTTCAAGACCTTTTTCAGCCAAAAATTCGAAAATTACAGACAATTGGGCAAATTGATAAGCACCAAAAATATTATGTATCTCACGATAATTTCTATAGGGTAGGTTACACATCTGAATGCGATATTTAACTTTGTTAGTAGGCATAATATTCCAAACGGTTTTGGAGTTATATGCATCTGAAATTTTGTTGTTATTTCCTCAATAACTCGAAACAGACTCATCTGGTCCAATTCCAACATGTTATTTAGTTGTAGAATTCCGACGAGCAAATTTTTGGGAAATCACCGTATCACTAGAAAAGCAAATAAACATTTTTTCCTTAAAAATTTCATATTACAAAAACTATACGTCAGTATCAACTGCAAGACGTCACATACCTTAAGATATGTGATTATTTGAATATTAAAATGCATTTTGAAGTTTAATGTCATTCCAAATTCACCTATTTTATTACCAAAATAGGGCAGTTATACAAAAAACATTGTATGATATTCGTATTAAAAGTGATTTTATTTTGTTCGTGAAATTGTTCAATTTGCTCTATTCCTTTCACAAACTTTTTCACTCTCCAAATAAAACATCACTTTCAACACTCACATCATAAATACCCATTAAATCGTCCAATCTGCAACATTATTCAAGGTCGTAGTGGCACTCAAAAACAATGTCCTTTAATGCATTTGAAAGAAAAATATGAATGCTTTGTGTGCCTTCCAGCTAGTGAGAAACTCTATTCGAAGGAAAAACCTATTCAGAAGCAGATGATATTATAACGACGAAATAATATTTCATGTAAAAATCAATATTTCTGATACCTGGTCAATACATTTTCGGTATCATTTTTGTGACTATGTGATCTTTTTGATTGAATAGATGATAATATCTGCCAAACTTGAGAGGAATTTATTCGACGGTTCGGGAGATATGACTAGCTAAAGCTTAAGCCTGAAAGAATTAATCACCATATTTAATTGTTGTTTTCTGGCTACCCAAAGAACCATCTAATCACCATCGAGCTATGTCCAGTTATTCATGGAACACCCTGTATGAACATCGAAACTAGTCCTGTAGATATTCTATCAGAATATACCAGTAAAAATTTGAGAGAAGAAAAATTCATCGTTCTTATATTTATGATGTATTTCCATCAAATGGCAACATGTCTGTCGGATTTCCTTCATTCGAATGATGAAATGCAAGTCTTTCAAATGGTGTAAACATTTCATTGGGGGTCATTTTTTTTCCAGATGGTTAATTCATTGTATTTATTATTTGGAAACAACGGATAAATGTATTAATATTGTACCTTTCTTATAGACGATATGCCATATAAGCGGAGGGCATCTGAATCCAGCAGTAACACTAAGTTTTTTCGTCACTGGAGAAGTTAAACTCATCAAGGCAATCCTTTACATCGTAGCTCAATGTATGGGAGCAGCATGTGGAGCGGCAATATTGAAAGTAAGTGACCATAATACGCACATCCTCAAAATACTTGGACTTATGTTATGTTTCTTTAAATTAAACAATAAATAAAAGAAGTGTGTTGAGAAATACAATCAATTAAGAATTATACCAATGCAAATTGGCTTAATTAAATTCGAAAATTACAGACATTTCGGCAAAATGATAGCAAACTGATCCCTAGAAAAGCGCGCAAAAAGCAACCATGATGAATATTTCGTATTAAAATTTACGAGGAGGTCCAAGAATTTAAGGGATGTTTGTAAATTACTTTCCAGCGATATATTGAAGTATTGCTTCTATAGGCGAAGTCTTGATCAATATTTTACATAGAAATCCAGAAATCCTTATAATAATTTGTGAATTATCCTTGACATATCCGTATTAGCGGATCTAATTTCGAGCCAGTTCCGATGGAATTCGCTTGCGTAATTCGAAGTTTTCGTGCTAGTGTTAAATAAGAGGAAGCGTTAATACTTTTCTCTATTTAAATGCTGAACAATTTTTTATAGGCTTTGCAACCAACACTTAATTTCATACTACCGATCATTATTTCATGTACATGATAATCAGTGCACAAAGGTGAAAAATTCTCTACGTTTTCTAGTTTTCACCTACTATATTATCAAACAGAAAATCTCCATAGCATTCGTGAAAAGATTAGGTTAGAGAAATCGATAAATAATTCCTTATTTCTTATTGCAATTACGTGAAGAGTAACGTCAAAAACTGATCGAATTAATTTTTAGAACTCCTGTTAAAATATTCCTTCAAGGAATAAGGTTCCATGCTTAACAAAAAATCTTTCATTTTCTAGGAATAGTTACACCCTGTAAGATCCAAAACGCCTTCAGTTGTTGGGGTAACTGATGAAATAATCTCATATGCATATAGTGTAAACGTTTGTCCATCAAAGTCAGACGGTGTAATGGATAATGAAAACCTCTGGATCTTACAGGCTATCTGTCATTTACATTTCTGTGGAATCTAGATATGTTCTTTGATTTCAAAAATTCTATTCTAAAATATAAATTCAATATAAGGTAAGTAACTTATTTTCCCGAAAACACCACGACATGAGTCACGGTATCTCATGTTGAGCATAATTCCTAATAGTTAATTTATACCACTGCTAGCACCTCGATATATAATACTAAAATGAGCAAACGATTCCCAATTCACAAAACAAACAAATCCTGACAATTCTTTCCGACATAGTTCATTAAAACTCTTACCCCCGGTTTCTGAAAGGCGTGTCAAAGTTAACAGAACTGTTAATGTCAAATCTGTCCGAGTTTTTGCGCTTTGAGCAACTCAGATGAGGGTTGACAAGAGATTGATGTCTGATTAGTTAACATTTGTGTTGATCAGCCTTTCAGAAACCGGGGGTTAGACTATTACTTAAATTCTTGCTGCCCATTCTATATGGCGTGCCCATTTCGAAAATTGGTCAACATATATCCCCAGAAATTTTGCGAATAAATCGAAAATAATTATTGAAATAGCAATATTTAGTTGATTTAATGTTGATTGATCTTTTCTTCTCTATTTCTATCTACAGAAAACCAAACTGCTGTTGATTTACTTTCATTAGTAACGAGTTTTTTTGCCAACTACTCTTTGATACAACTGTAGATATCTGAAATTTTTAGACAACGCATGAACACGTTCTACTCCTGGCTGCTTCATTTGTGTCATCAACAGAACCTATTATTCATGCTCAATCTGCCTTAATACAAATTATCAATAAATAGAACAAACAATAGCGGATCTAATACACTTCCCTGTGGTACTTCATGATCACGTTGATCGATTGATGATTCGGCTTTTATTCCAGATTTCTTGATTAAAATGCTCTGTTTCTCTTCTGTTAAGTGAGATTTGAACCATAACAAGACATTTCCTGTAATTCCCGTTATCTTGAGTTTTGCCTTGCTGTTGTTTTTGGAAAGGGCTTATACTCAGTTATCTAGTTATCAATAATCTCCATTATTAATATTGTGAAATCGAAAATAGCTGAAGATCTATACAATCTACCCCGCAGATAACCATGCTGTGAACTTGAGAAGATGTTACAAGCATTAATGAAATTGATTATACTTCTACATACGACATGTTCAAATATTTTCGAGAAGCTGGACAAGATGCTAATAGGATGCTAATTTTCCAAAACAGGGTTTACTAACGCTAACTGGTATGCCATCTTCTCCACATGAATGCTTGTTTTTTAACATTTGAATAATATCTGCACTCGACTGCTGTTGTTCGATGAAACGAAGAGTTCTAATTTTCTGGTATATTGCATTCAAAGTTCACATCCTCAGTGTTCTTCAACAAGTTCCAACATATTCTTGTTGTCTTTGTCTGCTATTTTATATATATATATATATATATATATATATATATATATATATATATTCTTTTGAACTTGAGCATTACAATTAATTTTTCATCTAACAATAAAGCATGTGTATGAAAAAAGTGTTAGCAGAGGTTAGTGTAACGGGGTACCATATAATTTGATATATGATACTAGAGCTTAGGGAAAAAACCTCAGCAAAAAAACCCTATCTCCCCGTTAGTGTTGTGATTTATGAAAATTGAAATTGTTAACAAAATATGCTGAAATATTAAATATTCAAGGGCATCTTTTTCTTCATTATCGCTTCTTCCTTCAACAATCAGAGAAGTTTCTCCAGGGTACCCGAAACCCAATCTGGAAAAGGAAAAGGCAAAGGGAGAAAACGAACAAATTAAAAATGGAATATTCTATATTTTATTAAATAGATTTAAAACTCGCTACCCATTCTAAAAAAGATTCAGAAACATTATGAATAGCCCTAAAACCATCTTTGAATCTATATATGCGACAATTATTAACTAAATGATCTATGGTTTCCTCTGCTTCCCCGCATTCACAACTAGGGCTCTCAACTGAGTTCCACCTGAAAAGCATGCTGTTGCAACGACCATGACCGGTTCTTAGACGATTCAGAATAGACCATATTCTCCTTGGAAGATCAAACCCCTATTTTATATAGACACCTTTTTCTCGTTTACCTCTTATCTCAAATCTCAATTTTGCATTTTTCGCTCGTACTCGTACTAACTTGGGTAGGAAGCATTCCTTGAAAATCAGACAGAATTTTCTCATAAACTCTTCGTTGACCTCACATCTGTTCACCTCATATACATCCTGCCATTTCTCGTTTTGAATGGATCCTCTGAATTTCTCAATTGATTAATTTTCAAATCGCTTTTGATAAGGTTTTACTTTGTTAGTTTCTACAGTTTTAAATATCAATTTTTGGGTGGTGTGATCCGATATTGAGGTATTTTTAACTTCTGCTTCGGTACTTTTATATATTTATATATCTATAAAGCTTTGGTGTTGTGATGCTAATCTTGTAGATTCCCTTATGGTCTGTTTTAAATCAAAAGACCTCCATTTAGAAAGGAATGCATTTCTAGGTCTATTTTCCTACATCTGCAATACATCAATATTAAAGTATCCCGCAATTATTGGTGATTTGTTCTCATTAAAACCACTTGTTAACATCCGTTCCAAGTGCTCAAAAAATAAATGGAAATTGCCGCATGAACTTGGCCTGTATACTGTTATTATCAGAATTGTATCTTTTCCCACTTGACATTCAGATGCCACACATTCAACCTCATTCAAGATAGATAGGGCAATGATATCATTTCATTTCTTAACTTGATCTCCTCTTTGACATAGATATAAGTTCCTCCATTTTTACCCTACAAAAGCATGAAATCAGCTTCAAGTTATCAATTTTGGAATCTAGTTCTTCAGACCTCTAGTACTCTGTCAGATAAAGTATGTACATGGCATTATAAAAAATGTTGTAGTCGATCCTTCTGCGCCCATGTTCTAGGAAACAGCGTACTTTCATTTTACCCAAATTTCTATGAGAATTTTCGAAATTTGTGTTCAAAATGTTCTGAAATGCTTTAGTTTGACTGTTTCGGGGTAATACCCATTTGAAACATTGTTGACTCGATAACTCAAGAAATGCAGATCCGAATTGGCACAAATAAAAAAAAATTTCTTGGAATTCGGGGTGATCTACTGGGGTGGATGCAGGGCATTCCGAGCGGCAGAAACTTCTTTGTTGGCACTGGTGTGCCCAGTTTCCCATTGAAGTTAGTGACTAGCGGAGTGCTCCAGGGGTCTATCCTTGGTCCCCTGCTTTTCCTTATATATGCGTCTGAAATCTTCAATCTCCAGGTTTGCTGACGGTGCAGAAATCTATAATCAACCCCTATATGATTCATCATTTCTTTAGGCTGATTTGGATGCATTGTGTTCCTGGTGCCATAATTGGCTGCTTGATCTGAACTTCGACAAGTATGCGGTCCTCCACCTGGGAAATCATAATCCAAGGAAACGCTACTCAGCGCTGCAAGTAGACACTGAAGGGTTGTAACAGATCTTTCTTGGACAGAGCTCATATTGCACATCACCTCAAAGGCTCGAAGAATGCTTGGTCTACTCTTGCGATCATTTCGTTTCCGTAACGTGGATGTTTGTTCCATAAATACATCAGACCAATATTGGAATATGCTGGCCCAATGTGGGCTCCTGAGCTGATGTGGCACAGGGAAATATTGGAGTCCATCCAGAGACTGTTGACAAAGGTATTATGTAGGAGAATACGACCATCTTACGTGGAGTCTGTCCTTGACCTCACGACCTTCCAAATTAGATGAAATCGGGGAGATCTCATCATTACCTACAAGGCCCTGCACGGTAAATTTAGCACTGACAGGATGTTTATCTTTGAGTTGGCATCCACACAACACCTCAGAGGTCACCTCCTCAAACTGATGTGCGAGAAATTCAGAAGCACTCTCAGGCAAACTTTACTCATCAATGGAGTTTTTCAGCAGTCTACATCATGCCATTGTTGGTTCTCACAGTGTCGATAACTTCAAAGGCGAGTTGGACAGATAGTTTGGGACATTTCTGAGTGAGATATAGTTCCTCTTCCCTTAGGTCATGTATATATGAACTTTGAATTGTTTTTTGTTTCCCTGTCTGGTTGTTTGCACTGTATAATAGTTGTTGCTCTTGATTTCATTTCTACACTGTATACTTTAATATATTATGCGAGTTGATAGAACTCTTATCATTTTGTGATAATAATAGAATAGCGTGTCAAAAACAGTGCGAAGAAAATTGTTCGGCTAAGTATTCGTACTTATATCAAGGTTTATCAAGAGTGTTCCACATACTTTTGAATATTTTCGCACAATTGTAGCTTTTCAAAAGTTATATGAATGTTATTATGGTATTGGAATAATTAGTAATACCACCTGATACATAGACCTTGTACTTTTCAGGAGTCATTTGCATTGCATATTATATCTTACAGTATTTCTTGATGACTCAATTTCAATCAGGTCAGAGCGATCCCTCTGTTCTGTTTTAGTGTTTCACATTTTACGACGAAAAAACAGAAATCGTGATGACTTTATCATATACATTACTTTCTTCTTGTTTTTCGCAATTTGCCCAACCTATACCAACCCACTCTGTCATCTTCAACAAGTCACCATTCTCCTCCTAGACTGTCAAACAATGTAACAGCACATTATTCAAGATTTACATAAAACAACACCTCGTTGTTTTGTTGGTCGGAAATTGCATTTATCTATCTCCGATCTTGGATCTGGAACTGCGAGAAAAATCCTTGAAAACGATGTTAAAATGATCGAATGTCGCCTAAGAAGAATACCGTACCTCTGCCATTGTACGTGATAAAGATTTTTTGACATTCGTTTCGAAAGTTCAAGGAGGCAAATTTTCTATTGCATAAGTCTGAGTTAATAAATATAATGCAGATAACTGATCAATAGTTAATGAACACACGTGTTCGAACTTTTTTAAGAGTAAGGATAAGTGGGCTTGTTTGATACGACATACAAACCTGATGCATGACAAATCATTTCTTATATACATGAAGAAAAGTACATAATATACCACAGATTTTTTGTTCGCAATGAGAAAAATATTTCGTTATTTCTCAGTTAACTTCGTATACAAAATTTGAGAGAAGTGCGGACGTGAAGTCAGGTGCTTTTGTGCGCATGTTCCATTATCTATTCATGCCTCATACGAAGGCGAGCTGAAATTCGGTACTCGATTTTAAAATGGTGGCTTGAAAGTTTTTGTAGAATTTTAGCTGATCACTCAGGGGTGACTACTGGATTTTAATGAGCCGGTTCATTCGTAGTGTTTTTTCATGGGCATTGAATTATGCTCCACTGATTTTCAAATAAGGATGAAACCGAGGTATGTAGCTATTCAACTTCGATGAAATTACACTCTGTGGATTGCTCTGAACTATGGTCCGTTCATCTCTCAAAATCATGTATTGCTTGAGAATACTAAATATGCAATTGGAAATAAATTTTCAAAATTCTCAACAGTAAAACAGAAAATCTTTTTTAAAAGGATATACTTCCAATATTCAAAATGAACGGTTACTCAGAAAAAATTCCGAACAAGTTCAAATTTTGTTCTCTTTACTTTAAATTTGGTTTTGTCCAAAAATCAAAAGCATCTTCAAACCTGATCAGAAAATTCAGAAATAGTATTAGTTTGATAAAACTAGGTATTGGCTTGCCATTTTTTTCATTGAAAATGTGGAATTCAGTGACCGTATGCACGCCAGTGGTGAAGTTTATTATGACGTTTAAAAATATCAACTTTCATAGGCTGTCAATGTGTCAGTGGAATAAACCAAGCAATTTCGAATATATTAATAATACATTTTTTTTTCTTTGAAATTTAACTCGCTCTATCTTGATTACCTTTATAAATTCATCAGAATATAGAATTCACTCCATCTTTCCTCCAGAGTCTTTATTCGTATGAAAAAAATAAAAAAAGCACTGACGTGAAATCAGTACTCTTTGGCAAGCTTGATCGCGTTGAACAATTTGAATTGTCCGACTCGGAATCGGAGGACCCGAGTTCAATCCCGTGGCTAGGACGTATTTTTGTTAGTTAGGTAGTAGCCATCAGTATGGCCGTCCGGTCTCTACTGACTGTGTCACACATGCCTTTTCCAGCAGCCTACCTTTCAGACATATTTTGAAAACAATTTGAAACGACGTTGAATACAAATAATTAATAATTATAAAGAATTTTATATTGGAATTTTTTTTGCGTTTCCTAGGAGTCTGATTTCCATGAAATTATTCACGCTCCAGGAGGTCATTATTGCTCATCTAAATGCCAACATTGGACTCAATCTGGAAACAGAATTTCAAGCAAAATACTGAGAAAAATAGTTGAACATTTTTTCTAGTCGTGCAATCCTGTTAAAATTTTGCACAAGTCTTCTTGGCAGTATTTTACTAATAAATAAATGCTTTGATTTGATGGGATCAGGAAAACAAAATTTTCTAGTATTCGATTATTTTTTTGTTCCCTCTCATCCAATCATAACGAAACTCTCCGTACATATAAAAGGCATAAATCTTCTAATTTTTGCTAAATTTCAGTCGGTTCGAAAGCTCATTTCCGGAAATATACAAAAAGAAGCTTAAATTAAAAATGGCCATAACTCCGAATCCGTTCTGGCCGATTTTGCCCATTAACGATTTTAGGCGAGATATTCATGCCCCAAATAAAGCCTCCTAATTCTAACTCTCCAAAACATTGCGAAAACAATTACTCTAGACCATTTCCGGCCAAAAATTCTTAAAATATACTGACTGACAACAAAACCGCAACACCCAGAAGGAGCTGTTTGAATTTTAATTATTTTTGGTAAAACATTGTAGAGCAAGAAGTAAATGATTGAAATTTGAAGAAAAAAACGAAAGGTTTACAATGTTTTTTTTAATAAATTTGTTGAAAATGTGTTTGTCCACCTAGATTATCTATACACTCCCCAACACGTCTTGGCACTGATGCAACAAGATGGTCTATTTCTTCTTGTGGGATACTATCCCAAGCTACCTGTAGTTCATGTATCAGAGCCGTCAAAGTTCGTGGGGGCTAGGTTCAATTTCCAAGCCTTCTACCCATGATGTCCCAAGCATGCTCTATGGGCCAAAGATCGGGGGATCTGGGCGGCTATGCCTAAAGACTCACATGGTTCGCTTCAAAAAAGTTTAAAATAACTCTGGCAGCATGGGATCAAGCATTATCTTGCTGAAATATTTGATTCTTGGGCCAGTTAAGGCGAGGGAGAACATATGGCTCCACTATTTCTTGAATGTAACGCAGCGCTGTCATGTTACATCGAATAAAGACTAAAGGTGACCTACTTGCATGTGCAAGGCACCCCATACCATAACGCCTACTGTCCGGTGTACATGACGCTCAATATCAAACTGAGGTTCACGTATTTCTCCCCGACGTCGTCTAACCGTTCTTCGGCTATCATGTGTACCCAAGGAGTATCGAGATTCATCAGAAAAGACGACCTGTTGCCATTCCACATTCCACTGTTGACGTTTTCTGCACCACTGTAATCGTTGTCGGTGATGCTAAACCGTCAAAGGTAACACAAGATTGGGTCGATAATGCTGCAGTCCAAAAGACCTTATCCGGTGGTAAACCGTTCGAACAGTTACAGGATGGCCTTGTTCTCCTAACCACTCATCAGCCAAAGATCGAGTTCTCGCAAATCGGTCTCTAATAGCCATAAGTCTTCGACGTCGATCTTGAACTTCATTTGTGCCCCATCGACGTCCGGGTGCCTACTCTTTTTCGATTTTGGGCATTATCAAACCATGCTTGACAACATCTCATAACAGTAGTTGGATTTATATTCGTACGGTTAGCGATTTCTCGAAATGACAACCCCGTCTTCCGTAGACCAATAATTCGACCTTTTTCAAATTCACTAAGCTGGCAATAAATTCTACGTACACGTGCTCTAGGCATTTTGACAACAACTAAACATCGACTTTGGATCTCCTCGCACAGCTGGTTTGTTGTAAAATTAAAAAAATTTGCAAAAAACGACTACAATATGTAGGTAACAAAAAATGTTTACATGAAAAAACCTTCACGAAATTTTTCTCTGAATTTCAATCATTTACTCCTTGCTTTACTATCTGTTTTACCAAAAAAAAAAAATTTAATTTAAACAGCTCCTTCTGGGTGATGCAGTTTCTTTGTCAGTTGGTATATGTTGTTCCTATTGAAATAATCGCGCAAAAACGCAGCGAGGTATTTTATTTGATAAAATGTAGTGGTGCAAACGTTAACACACATAACACATAACAATATAACATGAACGTTCCATCTGAATCGAAGTATTCCGATGGATCTTCTTACTGGATATCTTCTTTGGCGACATTGACCCTGATGGTCGTTGATGTGGAACTGTTAATTGAGTGAATATAACCCAGTGAGATTCTCTGCAATCATTTCCGCATTTTAACGAGTTGAGTATTCGAACTACACCTTGTTTGTATTCCGAATGTATGGAAAGGAAACGTGCCTGATAACTATAAATGCTTTCATTAATAAACCTAGTTATTCATTTATTGCATGGGTTCGGTGCACAAGAACATGGGAAAAAATTTGCATTGTCAGGTAAAAATTATTTATCAAGACGAATACGATGAACTTTCGTTTCAAAGATGAGAAGACATCAATGAACTCGATCATTGATGTACGCTTAAAACGATATGTCTTATTACTGATTGATCTCACTTGAATTCAAAATAAAAATTTTACATGATTTAATTACACATATTTATAGAATATTGTGCCACATATTGAATTATTTACAATTAAGATCTCCTCATATACAGGGTGAGTCTTTGACCACTGCATTAATTTTAACCAAAGATTCCTCTCATCAAATGAAACACTTTTTTCCTTTACCATTTTTGCAGATTCGGCTCAGGTAAAAAGTTACAAGCGTTAAAAGATTTCACAATGTGCTAATACACTCCCGCATATAAATTATCTATGACATTGTTGGCTGAGGAGAATAAGGCATGGTAACGTGGTTTATAGCTTGTTTCGAGATTCCAACGCTCAGGGACGGATCCATAAAAGTAGTGAAATTTCTGGAGTTTTCCATTTTAAAATATTCAATGAAGAATATCTCGAAAACGGTGCGTTTAAGGAGAAATGATGAAGAATAATATAATGTTCTAAATCGATGGAATACTCTTGAAATGACTCAAGAAAAACTTTATATGCTTTCTTTATGCTAATTTCGTTTAGTTTTATGAATCCACGAGTCCATAACTAGAAAACCAGTAGAAGTAGAAAATAACTAATATTTGGTAAATATGTATCATAGTTATAGGAAACTTTACGCCAACATTCATTTTATTCGAAAAAAGGATGTCAAAGCTACAAAATAAAAACTGATTTTTTTTTCAAAATTTCAACAGCCTGTATCTTTTTACCTGAGCTGAATTTGGAAAAATGTTAAATGAAAAAAGTGTTTCATTTGATGAGAGGAATCTTTGGTTGAAATTAATGCAGTGGTCAAAGACTCACCCTGTATATTGACCTGGACATTTTTTTGATTTTCTTCTCATTTTTGGCGCTCTTGTTCCTCGGAAAAGAGTGCTTATCAATTTGCAAAAATGTCTGTAATGTTCGAATTTTTCTATGAAAATGGTCTTAAACGATTTGTTTCGACTCACTGATCAAGAATCCGTGATCGAAATTCATTCTGTCCGGCTGGTCCGGTCAGCCGGCCGGCCGTAGGCACGATAACTCTCGAATTTTCAGAGTAGGATTGGGAGATAAATATCTCGGCTAAGTTCGTTCAAGGCGAAATCGGACACATGGTTTCGGAGTAACAAAAAAAAATTTTTTTACCTAACAAATTCCAAATTACATTTTTTTCAATATGCAGTTTTACCATAAGAATCCATTGATATCATTTTTAACTCTAACAAGCTAACACTTTCAGAGATATGATTGTTCAAAATTTCCATATAAATTGCATTTCTGTTTCCACATAATTATATAATTATTCTGTGTGTATTCTATGAATTGTTATAATATCAACTTATTTTCCTGAGACATGACGTTGTCTAATTCATTCCAGCAATCGTAGAATTATAAGAATAATATAATATCATACTTTTTGTTGGTTGATATTTTCATGCCGATGGTCAATCCAGATGATGATGGGAATGGTAATGGTAAGTTAATAATATTGAGTTCAGAATATCTTTACTAAAAACAAAACTTTAATATTGGTGTATTGGAGTATTTGAGTGGATTTGAGGAAAGATATATATTATTGTTCATCATAGAATTGCGGAATGAATATCTCGGATGAGTTCGTGGTTGGGTAGAATTCGTCTATTTGTATTGATAATTTTTGGCACTCTTGTTGAATTTAAATTCTTCTATGATGTTTGAATTCACTTTCTGCTAAGATGAAGTACTTTCGTAAGAATCCATTGATATAATTCCCAACTCTGAGAAACCAATACTATCGGAGATATAATTTGTCTGTTTGAACAAGAGCGCCAGAAAGCTCCTGTCCACAGGGATTGTTCCTTCTTCTAACGGCCTATTAAAAAGTAGTTAGGCATTTGCAAAAAATTGAAATAATTAATTCTTGCTAGTTTTATAAATTTATTATCTATTTAAATAGATTGAGAAGTGGAGAAAAAAGAAGATCTAATTAATCATTAACAGATTTCTCATGTATGTATCCCAATTTGTTTCTACCATTTCCCCATTTTCTTGCACACCTTTATTCAAATTATGTAGAATTTTGAAAGCCTGATGCAAGATTGTTAAATTTATGTTCTTCTAATAATAAATGATTTGAATAATAATTCGAATCAATTTTGTTGTAATGGTGACTGTGATTGGTTTCCTTAATTCTTGCCCCAAAATTTCTGTCTGTTTTTGCTTAATATAATTAATCACAATTACTACCTACAGTTTAACTGATAAACCCAGGATTGATCTAGCTTATTGCTTTTGGGATTTATTATTCTTATTGGGTTTTGCCAGGCTGTTGTTTTTCCAAAATGAAATATTAACCTGTTGATTTTGTGGAAACCTTTTAATTAATCGACGTGATTTGCCAGAATATGTCAAGCTGTTTGTGTTGAAGAAAACTTTTAATTAATTAACTCGCTTTGTTAAAATATATCAAGCTCTTGAATTCATTATTATATTATTATTCATTGAGGGTAAAATAAAAACAAATTCAACAGCTTGACATATTTTGGCAAACTGATTCACTAAATTAAAAGGTGATACGATACCCACAAAATTTTGCCCTAGTCTTCGTATCGGCATTCTTCAACTAACTACCGAGATAAGAATTTTTAGAGTTTTGAGAAACCAAAAATTTTAATTAAAAATAAATTATGTTTCCAGTCATCCGATCAATACAAAACTTTGCATACATATCCGCCGAGTGGTTACGCAGTTATGCCCATTTTATGTTTAAACATGATTTCGGTTAAATCAAATAAGTAGTTTCGGAAATATTCAGTGCAAACGCTTAAACTTAGGGCCATAACTGCGGAACCACCGACGGATTTTACCTATTAACAAACTTAACCCCGATATTCATGCAGCAAACCCACCGTGTAAATTTCATACATACCATCGTTAACTGGCAACATGCTGAATACATGTTTGTTTGGTGTTTTTCTTATTTTCCTCCAGTACCCTTCGTTACACGTAATACCTACCGATGCACGTTGCATCTATCGCAAATGAATTAAAATTCTTACACATTTTTTAATTCAAATTCGATTTCGCCATAAAAAATGGGAATTACCGTTCAAAATTTCATCCCCTGCCTGTCTATAGGGAATTCGGTACTAATGGATGCGGTCTTCAGACATATGAAACTTTTGTTTGTTTGTCTTTTTCTTTGCGATTCGTAGTTTACAAGTAAAAACAAGGATTCCAGTTTAAATGAAACACCCGGTATATGTGATACATGAACAGATCATTTTGATAGTAGTCCACATTTCAAAATCTGAGAATATCGTTCATAAATCTTTATAAAATATTAACTATAAATTCGGTATACAATGTCATACATTCTCCCGAAATTAGCTGCATTCAGTTTTCGTTTGTGATTAAATGATATTTTTTGGCGTATGTTCGTAGGAACATCGTGTTATCATTTTGGCCAAATGTTTCCTTTCGTTCGAAAATAATAGAGGCAAAGGTCACCCATCCATCTACTCAACTCACACAATGCAACAGTATAGATCCGATCGTGTTCAAACCTGGAACTTGGCAGTAGAATTAGGTTCTGAAGGCTCTCGCAAAATTCCAGAAAAAAAAAATAAACCTGAACAGAAAATGAACTATATTTCACTTCCCTATGTCAACGGTACCTCGGAATGTAGCCAAAAAGTATTAAAACAACATAACATCAAAATTGCCCACATACCGAATAATGAAAGTAAGAAGTATTTCTCGAAATTGAAACCAACAACAGAGGCGAGAGAAAAGACAAATGTCGTTTACAGGATAAATTGTGAAGATTGCAATGGGACATATATTGGCCAAACTAAACAATATCTTCACAAACGGATGTCAAATCATAAAAACACCGTCATAAATAAGAAGGCAGAGTCCTCTGCCCTAGCAAAACACTCCCTTGAAAAACTCATTTCGACTATAACAATGTCAAAATGTTAACCTCCGAAAGTGACTACCACAAAAGAACGATACTCGAAATGCTTCATATTAAAAAAGACCATAACTCTGTGAATAACCGGACAGACATTCAAAATTTGTATTATTCACAAGTTTACAACTTTCCGAATCACCTTATACATGCATATAATTTTGTGACCCTGTAGACAAATTTCCTCACTACTTCATGTTCTCTCTTTCTATACGTGTTTTCTTGTCAACTACTTTTTATAAATATCTGTGTTCACATATTAAAATCGCCGACTATGACAGCAACACACAGATCATTTTAATTTTAGTTTTTATTGTGTAAGTAATTTCAGATCAGATATTTTTCAATTTTACCTTTATTTTGTAGAACTTGAAAATGGCTTCAATGACCGAAACGTACGTCGTGTAATAAATGTTTATAGTTTTATTTGTTCTGGACCGAAAAAACCAAGGAACATAATAACCTACAAAAATTACGGTTAGGAAATACCAATATAGAACATTCGTCAATGATTTTTTAGAAATGTACTAGTGAAACAAATAAGAACAATGAAATTTCGCAAGAATTTTTGCGTTGCCATTCTACAATTAATAACCATGTTTGAATTTGATCGATTTTGTATTTTTCGAGTTATTGAGGAAATAACAACCAAATATCAGATGGGATTTCCTCCAAAACCGTTATGCTGATTATGCCTAAAAATAAACTAAAATGTCGCATTCAGATGCACAACCTAACCTGAAAATTTCAAGTCGCTATCTCTTTCCGTTCTCAGGTTATCGTGACATAAATAATATTTTTCTATTTCAGTATCGTAATGAGTCCATTCCAGCACTAAAAACAGTGCTGGAATGAGCTCATTCCCGCATTGTTTCTAGTTATATTTTTCGTTTTGTGGTAGTCAGCACTGACATTCGATCCTATCAAATTTCAACACACGTCAATTGTCAATATAATATAATCTGGATGTAGTGAAATAATTGTTGAGAGGAAAAGTTTTAGTTTCATTAAAAAATAAGGTACTAGATATTACCTTTTTGCTAATTTTGAATCATTCCTGTTATTAGGAAACTTTTTTAAATATTGTCTTTACGCCCTACGTACGATTCAAATTCAAATTCGGTAATCTGTCATCTTTCGTAACAGTCACACCAACTGCCAAGATACAATACAAAAGTCACTAGGATGTATAGTCCGAATTTTTCATTGAATTTCAACAGTATTTTACAAAACTCGACTGAAATAGAGAAAATATCGTCTAATACTCGTTGCAGAAGGCTATTCCAACACTCATGCTCGCTCCTTCGTCGCTCGTTTTCGAATTTCGTATTCGTGTTTGAATAGGAGCCCATTCTGCAACTTGTTTTAGAATATACTATTTTTAGTAGTTTTTTAACATTTTCTTGTGCTACGAATCTGATATGTATGGAACGTTTAACCTAATAACAGACATTTGGAATTCGAGTATCCTCAACTGCGATAAGTGTCAGATATTTTCACAATAAACATAATCAATCTTTATCGCCATAGATAGGTACTACACTAATATATCAATTTATATTCTTCCAAAATGATTAAATATATTAATATGTTTTTCTTTTTCAGGTAGTCACCCCTACTGATAAACAGGGCAATCTGGGCATAACGAATATTAATTCGAATCTAGAACCAATTCAAGGATTCATTGTTGAGGTTATCCTCACATTCTTGTTACTTACCGTCATCCATGGTGTTTGTGATTCAAGGAGGAAAGATGTTAAAGGATCTGCACCTTTGGCTATTGGTTTGGCTATCACGGCTTGTCATTTAGCAGGTGTAAGTTGTAAAATGTTATATACATAAATATTTAAAATAACATAGAATTTAGAATAATGTAGAGATGTAAATAATAGAGATAACGAGATATTCCGCAGAGGATCAAAAAAACCATGTTGTCATCGTGGCAAGGCATACAAGAAAACCAAGGATGAGATGGAAAGAAACTGAACATCATGTTTTCTGCTCCTCTGTGGAATTTCACGTTATCCTTCTTTCAGTTATATATACAGGGTGTTAAAATCAACTGTGAAAGATTTTAGGAGGTGATGCCTTGCCCAAAATAGAACTAGCTTGTTATGTATCAACTGACCAAGAAATTGCAACAACCAGAAGGAGCTGTTTAAATTTTAAATTTGTTTTGGTAAAACATAGATAGTATACCAACGAGTAAATGATTAAAATTTGGAGAACAGCAACAAACCAGCTGTTCGAGGAGATCCAAAGTTGATGTTTAGTTGTTGTTAAAATGCCTAGAGCACGTGTACGCGAAATTTGTGGCCAGCTAAGTGAATTTAAAAGAAGTCAAATTCGGGTCTTCGGGTTGTCATTTCGAGAAATCGCTATCCGTACGAACAGAAATCCAACTACTGTTATGAGATGTTGTCAAGCCTGGTTTGATAATGCCCAAAATCGAAGAAGAGTAGGCACCGGACGTCGAAGGAGCACGATAGAAGTTCAAGATCGACGTCTAAGACTTATCGCTATTAGAGACAGATTTGCGACAACTCGATATTTGGCTGATGAGTAGTTAGGAGAGCAAAGCCATCCTGTAACTGGCCGAACGGTTTACCGTCGGATAAGGACTTTTGGACTGCAGCATTATCGACCCCATCTTGTGTTACCTCTGACGGTTGAGTATCGCCGGCAACGATTACAGTGGTGCAGAGAACGTCAACATTGCGATGTGGAATGGCATCAGGTCGTCTTTTCTGATGAATCTCGATTCTCCTTGGGAGCACATGATGGCCGAAGAAGGGTTAGACGACGTCGGGAAGAAAGACGTGAACCTCAATTTGATATTGAGCGTCATGTACACCGGACAGTAGGCATTATGGGATGGGGTGCTATTGCACATGTGAGTAGGTCACCTTTAATCTTTAATCGGGGTAACATGATAGTGCTGCGTTACCTTCAAGGAATAGTGGAGCCACATGATCTCCCTTACCTTAACCAACTCGAGGATCCAATATTTCAGCAAGATAATGCTCGACCTCATGTTGTCAGAGTTATTTTAAACTTTTTTGAAGCGACCCATGTAAATATTATGCCGACATCATGGGTAGAAGATTTGGAAATTCACCCATCCTCCACGGATTTTGGCGACTCTGATACATGAATTACTGGTAGCTTGGATAGTATCCTTCAAGAAGAACAAATTGTTAACAAATATATTAAAAAAAAATGTAAACCCTTCGTTTTTTTCTTCAAATTTCAATCATATACTCTTTGCTATACTATCTGTTTCACAAAAAAAAATTAAAATTTAAACAGCTCCTTCTGGGTGTTGCAGTTTCTTTGTCAGTCAGTATAACTTTTTCGAGTTCACAGTTCACACCCTTAGCTGGGATAACCGTCGAAATTATTAATTGATTCTTCAGTTGTTTTCAATATTTTTGTCTACCGTTCCAAAATACCCAGACACACAGATTTTTAAATTTGTGATAATCCATACGTGGTACTTAGAAGTACCACAATTTTTAAGACATCTACGATATCTATACGGCGTTTAGACAAATTACCACTCCCATCAATTATTCCGAGTCACAGATAACTGGGTCCGGGTATCAACTGTGGAGAAAGTAATTTGACATTTCAATTTTTTTTATCGAAAGTAGTTGAGCCACGAAGAGAATAAAGAGAAATAATTTTTCTATAATTTAATTTTCCTTTTGAAAACATTTTCACATTTCACAAATATCAGAAAAGTTGTGGACTAATTAATGCAAGAGGTTGTCTGTTTCAATCCCATGTTCATAACGAAGGTCTTGCAAAAAATCTTTGTACTTTTACCACGTATGGTATATTAAAATACTTCAAAATCAGTGCATCCTTTCAATGCTTATGATTCAGCTAGAGGTGCGAATTCATAGAAGTTTGATATAACAAACTTGTTCTGATTTTGGTCAAGCAACCACCTCCTCTAATCTCTCAAAAAGCACTGACGAGAAGTCATACGGAGTCGATAGAGCTGAAATACGGTACTCGATTGTAAAATGGTGGCTCCAAGGTATGTGCGGGATTTGAGCGGATTCTGACTTATAATTTCTGAACTATTAAATGTTTTCTCTCGCAGCGATATCAGACGGATAGTACCTGCGTTACGGATTATTTTTTCTATGATTTTTCAAAAATTTTCTAGTGATGAGATCCTCACGAAATTCCACAAAAATGTGTGTGTAGGCATTCTACAACTAATTCAGATGTTTGAATGGAAGCGGATTCGTTTATTTTTGGTTATTGAGGAAATAACAACAAAATTTCAGATGGAACTCCACAACCAGTAGGCCGAGTAAGCCTAATAACAAACATAAATGTCGCATTCAGATGCGCAACCTACCCTGAAAATTGCGAGTTGTCTTTCCGTTCTCAAGTTATCGTGAGGTGCATAATATTTTTTTAATGATTTTCTAAAATTTTTCAGTAATACCATCCTCACAAAATTGCACAAACGTCTTTGTGTAGGTAAACAACTAGTTACCACCTTTCAATTCGATAAAACAGGAAAGAAAGACACGAATGCAGAGAATATGTAAATCTAATTTGAAATTAGATAATAATCTTTCGCCTGGAATCGTCAACGTTTTTTATGGACGTTATCATGGGAATAAAAAAATTCTAAAACATAACGTTCAGTAGTAAAATTACAGGGGATGTCAGCAAGCTCTGATGATATCTTTATTTGATGACGTGTTAGTTCATCATTTCTATTTTTTTGGCGTGGTTATTCCAATGCACGGAACACCTAGCATTTTACACAAAAATCTGTAATTTTCGAATTTTTTACTGAAAATGGTATAAAACTGTTCACTGATGAAGTATCCGAGGACGAACTTAATTCTTTCCGTAGGCATGATTTGCATAGTAAATTTGGAGGCCAAATGCGCTCAGAGGTTTCGGAGTTAAATCCATCTGAAATTTCGTTTTTCCAATAACTCGAAAAATACTTATCTTGTTGAATTGAAGCACGTTAGTTAGTTGAAAAATAGAATATATGACTTGTGCAAAATTCCGTGAGGATATTATGAATAGAAAATTTTTAAAAATTGATTGAAAAAAATCTGTATCTCAGAAACTATTCGTCAGATATCGCTGGAAGGCAAGTGCCTTCAAAACTTTATTATACAGATAAGATCTAGATTAAAAATCAGTTGGATCTCTATTGTTGCAAATATTGGAAGAATATCATGTATTTTCCTGGGAAGAAGTGCGCCAAACAAACTGACCAAACGTTATTACTTACTACAATGTTTTTCATTTTCATACTTACACTTTTCTGGAATAAGGCAGACTTCCATCAATGCACTGCAATTAATCTGAAAACTGACATCTGAAAAATTCAAAACATTGTTTTAATATAATGTATCGTTAACAACGCGCCTAAGGAATGACTAATTTCTGCTACGCGGTTTATTGGTTTAAAGCGTAACAAATTTTCTTTTTCAGATTCAATTCACAGGATCCAGTTTGAATCCGGCTAGGAGTTTTGGACCAGCTGTTATAATGAATTTGTGGCCTAATCACTGGGTGAGTTTTGCTGAAAGTTCAACGTATATTTTTGGCCAAGACCGCAGGTTGAGGCCAAAAATTCTCTCGAATGTGCCACGAAAACACGAAACAACATTTTTTGTACAACTGAGAATGTGAATTTACATCGCCTGAAATATATTAAAACGTTTTATCTCGATTTCCGGCAAAAAAAAGTTTGAAATCAAAGTTGTAGGTAATAAAAAGATCTAGAACTTTTTATTCAAACTTTTTTCACATAACCTCAAAATGTATGTGTAAATTCAAATAACCTTGTTACTATCAATTATTATTCCAATAAATGAAATTGTTTTATGATGAATAATCAATTACTAATTCGCTCTATTAAAAATAAGTCCTTCAAAAAGTAATATTTCAAGTTTATTCTGTATATTATTTTGGCAGTGAAAAAAAGTAAACATTTACGCATCGCTAGAGATGCAGAAAAGTCAAGTTTGTTTGACAGTTGTAAAAAAAATTAATTTAATACCACCGGACAAAGAGTAAAACAATTGTTCAACGTTTATTTCTTAATACAACTCAGTTTTCTCTTCACTGCATGCGGTGATGGGCAGATAAATCATTCTATTTTTTTTATTTCTTCAATTTCTTTTACAGATATACTGGGCAGGACCAATCGTAGGTGCCGTTATTGCTGGACTCATCTACAAATTCGTCTTCAAATACAGAAAGGGAGAGAGTGATTCTTACGATTTTTAGGACTGATTCTAGTATTATTTAACGAGGCACCAAACATCTCATTTTTGCGCGAATGTTATGGGAAACATCGCGTTATTTGAATCTAACGATCATCTCATTATTACATTGTAGTGAAAATTAACACATTGTACAAATTTTACATATTATAAACTCTTATCTATAGTTATTTCTTAGTTTTTAGTTGTATGTGTTTGAAACATCCATGTTTATTTAATATCAGTGAATAAAACTTAGTTTCTATATCCGATTTATTACTTATTTATTACATTTACTTATTTATTACATTATCGTAAAAAGTATCCTTCTGTGAAATGATAATTGATTTATTTTCATTGATGTTCATCTAGGAGAAATACTTGTAAGGTTCTACCGTTGATCAAGTTCTTCCCATCATATTATACTTTGTGAACTTCACCAAAATTCATTCATGATGACAGGACAGTCTTCGGAAGAAGCCGGAATCGGTTTTACAGATGATAACCACCGAAACCGTGATTTTCAAGACGGTAGATGGTGGTGCTTCTGAGAAAACCCTCCACAAATCCATATGCAATGATGCCAAGCACCAAGGGCTAAGAGAGTAGCCTAATGCAAGCTGCCCTCAGTATCGCTAAAAAGTGTTGGGAGGAAATAGGGCTTAATGTTAATTCCTCTAAGACCACCTTGATCGCCTTCCCAAGATGGATGAAACTGAATCTCTTAGTTCGGTCCTAAATGACCAGACCCTGAACTTCTCCAGTGACTGCAAATATCTAGGAGTAAAAATCATATAACTCCGAAAGAATTGTTTTCTCCTAGTTGGGAATGATATCAATGGATTCTTATTTAATTTATTTTATTTTATGATGCAGTTCTATTATAAGATTCCTTTGATATCATTCCTAACTCTGAGAATCCAATACTTTCGGAAATATAATTTGTCAAAGTGTGAACAAGAGCACCAAAGCTCCTGCCCACAGATTTTGAACCAATTTTTGTACCATATTTTGGACACCAGTTGTCACTTTTTCCGAATTCGTGGCATTCTTCGCCTTAAAATGAAAATTCAAAGTTACCCGATGTACCAAATTCAAATTGCGCGGGTAACATTGAACGATTCGAAGTAACCTTATATTCATACGTTTCCCAAGTAGTTCAGAAATTAACAAATATTTAATGTTTACGAATGAATATTTCAAAATGAAACTGGAGACGACCACATAAAAGCCAAGAAAAATCAGTAACTCACCTCCTCAAAACCACCCTTGTATATTCAATTTCGAATTCTTAAGAAGCAACCAACACGTGCTGAAAAACGCACTCAGAAATGGCGCGTAAAACGTAACAGAATATTTGACAGATGATTAGTTCTCTTTAATGTGACAAAGTTCATATTGGTATGTTCCGTTTTAAACAGTATCATGAACTTGTGTCCATCTCATACGTAAACGTTGGACGCAACTCCAAGATGACATGTGTGAACACAGATCATACGATAATTCATAGATAAAATAATTCGAGCATTCTGTGAAAACATATCGAAGTACGATTTATTATTGAAATTTTGAAAAATCATATCTCTGAAAGTATTAGCTAGCTAGAGATGAAAATGATATCGATGGATTCTTATGATAAAACTGCACCTTAAAAAAAATTATTTTGAAATTTATAGTGTCAAAAAAATTGTTTTTTTCTTTACTTTGAAACCATCAGACCGATTCTGCCCTATAACAAATTCAACCGAGATATTTATCTCCTAAACCTACTCTGAAAATTTCATTTACCTAGCTCATTCCGTTCGAGAGTAATCGTGTTAACGGCGGGCTGGCCGGACTGGCCGAACAGAATCGATTTTGACCACGGATTCTTGATCAGTGAGTCGAACCAAATCGTTCAAGACCATTTTCATTAAGAAAAATTGGTTCAAGCCCTGTGGACAGGAGCTTTCTGGCGCTCTAGTTCAAACAGAAAAATTATATCTCCGAAAGTATTGGTTTCTCAGAGTTGGGAATTATATCAATGTATTCTTATGATAGAACTGCATCATAAAGGAAATTCAATTCAAATAATAGTTTATTTATCAAGATTAAATGAGCAATCTGAGAATGAGAACTGCACCATAGAAGAAATCAAATTAAAATAGAAGAAATGAAATTGACTCTCTCTTATAGAACAGGATGAAATGTACGAGTATGAACACAGATCATATAATAAAGCTTAGATAGAATAATTATAACATTCTGTGAAAACATAGAAGTACGATTCATTATTGAAATTTCGAAAAATCATATCTCCGAAAGTATTAGCTTGTTGGTGTTGAAAATGATATCAATGGATTTTTATGGCGAAAGTGCATCTGCAGCTCATTCCGTTCGAGAGTTATTGTAGAAAACAATTTTTAAAATTTTCAATTTTTTTTTACACTTTGCAGTAACCTGATCAATACAAAACTTCCCATGAGTATAAGGGTCATGATTCTACAATTTGATGCTAAATTTCAGATAGATCGAGTGATCGGTTTCGGATATATTTTTAAAAAATGTTTTTAATAAAATCGGCCATAACTCCGAAACCGCTTCACGCATTTCGCCCATTAACGAACTTGTACGAGATATTTACGCTCCAAACCCACCTTGCAAATTTCAATCCTCTAACTCCTTTCGTTCGAGAGTTATCTTGCCTACGACCGGCCGGCCGGACCGGCCGGACAGAATCGATTTCGACCTCGGATTCTTGATCAGTGAGTCGAACCAAATCGTTCAAGACCATTTTCATTAAGAAAAATTGGTTCAAGCCCTGTGGACAGGAGCTTTCTGGCGCTCTAGTTCAAACAGAAAAATTATATCTCCGAAAGTATTGGTTTCTCAGAGTTGGGAATTATATCAATGTATTCTTATGATAGAACTGCATCATAAAAGAAATTCAATTCAAATAATAGTTTATTTATCAAGATTAAATGAGCAATCTGAGAATGAGAACTGCACCATAGAAGAAATCAAATTAAAATAGAAGAAATGAAATTGACTCTCTCTTATAGAACAGGATGAAATGTACGAGTATGAACACAGATCATATAATAAAGCTTAGATAGAATAATTATAACATTCTGTGAAAACATAGAAGTACGATTCATTATTGAAATTTCGAAAAATCATATCTCCGAAAGTATTAGCTTGTTGGTGTTGAAAATGATATCAATGGATTTTTATGGCGAAAGTGCATCTGCAGCTCATTCCGTTCGAGAGTTATTGTAGAAAACAATTTTTAAAATTTTCAATTTTTTTTTACACTTTGCAGTAACCTGATCAATACAAAACTTCCCATGAGTATAAGGGTCATGATTCTACAATTTGATGCTAAATTTCAGATAGATCGAGTGATCGGTTTCGGATATATTTTTAAAAAATGTTTTTAATAAAATCGGCCATAACTCCGAAACCGCTTCACGCATTTCGCCCATTAACGAACTTGTACGAGATATTTACGCTCCAAACCCACCTTGCAAATTTCAATCCTCTAACTCCTTTCGTTCGAGAGTTATCTTGCCTACGACCGGCCGGCCGGACCGGCCGGACAGAATCGATTTCGACCTCGGATTCTTGATCAGTGAGTCGAACCAAATCGTTTGAGACCATTTTCAGCCAAAAATTCGAAAATTACAGACATTTGGGCAAATTGATAAGCACTCTGTTCCGAGGAACTAGAGCACCAAAAACGAAAATTACATACATTTGGGCAAATTGATAAGCCGAGGAACAAGAACGCCAAAAACCATTCCAGAACCACAGCGGCTATGTTGGCGAGCAGAAAACTATTTAGGAAGAAACTGGAAATGGTAATGTGGTTATAGCCGTTGTATGTCCCATTGTCACATACGAATCCTAAGCATGGTGGAAAAAACTGACGAGGCCATCACACGCAGTCGGTTACAGAAATTGCAACGGCCTGCTGGTTCGGGTGTTACAGGAGCTAGCTATTCCTCTCCCAGAGCACTGCTTGAGGTCATACTTAATCTGCCTCTCTTGGTGGACTTACGTGTGAGGAAATGTAGCTTACTGAATGCAAAAAGAATTTCTCATAGTGGGAAACTCCTACATAGTAACTAGGGTACATTAGGTTACTGGACCAACTGGATCTGAAACTCTTGGCAAAGCCCTCAGATTGAATACCAACCATATTTGATATCAAAACATCCTTTGCAACGGTCATAAGACAACGTCTGAGTTCGGTGGACATCCTCACAATCCATTGGACAAAAGTCATTCATTTGGTATACGGATGGATCAAAATCAGCTAAGGGCACAGGTAAATGAACCAAAACTGAGGATATCTGTGCCCCTGTGCCCTCAATATTATAGGCAGAGGTACTAGCTTTCTCTAGTTGTGCTCTAGAGTGTCTGAATAGGACCCAACGGGGACACTCGAGGCACTCATCTACATTATAACGAACAGCCAGACCACACTGCGAGATCTGGAATCACCCATCCAAGGTACCCTACTGTTTTGGGAATGCCAGAATGCCATGAAGTAGCTGGCTAGAGGCAATAAGGTTACTCTTCTATATGGGTGCCAGGGTACTGACTGTGGTATTGAGGGAAATGAGCCGGTGAACTTGTGAAAAGGGCCTCCGGGGTGCGTATTGGCATTGTTTACTATGCTGCAACGCATACATGTTGTTGCAACGCGGTAAAGAATGACTGAAATAATACTCTCTCTACCCAGAAATATCTTACCACGACTCAGCACAGGCAAGGGTTCAGACGTAGTAACTATTGTATTATTGATACGCTGCCATTCTCAAGACATTGTTCACCGCGTCACAGTCCCAACCACGTTCAAATTTGCTTTCTTTTGCAATTTTGCAGTTCGCGTTCATAAAAATAACAATAATATACTATCGCCAAAAATATTTTATCAAACAACACTAAAATACAAAAAAATAATATATAGTAAATTGTAATACAAAGCACATAAAAATAACAATAGTATATAATATAGTTAGTATCGTTAAAAACAGTTTACTAAACTACAATAAAATACAAAAAACTACATTAAATGCAAAATCCACTAAAGTATGATCCTATAGTGTGCATTTACATGTGATTTATTTGCATTTGGTCTATTAAGATCAATATTTTCCTTTAAAGATCTTTGCCTTCAGGATTGTTTGGCATTTATTTCTTGGATGGCCTACCAGCTTGAACACGTTTTGTGCCGCATGATAAACCACGTCTGAACTGATGTTGGCTGAACAGAAATGTTCTTCATTAGTAAGATATTTTTGGATACATGAATAAAATTAAATAAGTCAGAGGATGTCATAATTTTGTATAATTAAATTTTTTCATGGCATTAGCCATATCAACCGTTATTTTTGGATGCTGTTTTACTAATGCGTTCAAAATGTTCTGATAGTTTTGTTACAGCTGCGAAATGAGCTTTACCTAAATTGTTTTATTGGCATTCTCGACATTCTATACCGACATCAGTTGACCTGTCTTCATAAAATTCTGGGGACATGTTTTCTCCTAGAGCTAATTCTGCTAATACTTTTCTGTCATCGGTGTTTAGTTGCACACAGGGGATCTGTTCTCGACCATTCGCAATTTTCACGATCGGTCGCATAATGCCGTCTTTGCCACAGAGATGCGAACGATCGTGCAAATTGCGAATGGTCGAGAATAGATCTGCTGGTCCTAAACGTTATTCCAAACTAATTTTGTATGGCGCAAAGTTGCTTACATTACCTTCCACCCTGTCCAAAAATGCATCGGTCTCCGAAGAACAAAAAAGTATTTTTGTCGATTCTTTGAACAGAGACATTAGCAGAAGGCGACATTCTAAACAGTATTTCTTTCTTAGAGTTCCGGAAATTAGCTAATGACAGCAAGTGTCGTCTTTAATAGGGCTCGAAAATATATTGGCGACGAAATCCACCAATTCACGCCCAATGTTGAGGAAACGCGGCAAACAATGCCTCGAGAATGACCGTGTATCCATAATACAATTGTTACTACGTCTGAACAGCTGCCAGTGCTGAGTCGTGGTAAGATATGTCTGGGCAGAGAGAGCATTGGTTAAGTCATTCTTTACCGCGTTGCAACAACATGCTTGCGTTGCAGCATGGTAAACAATGCCAATACGACTCCGGGCCAGAACCCTTATGTGGGCTTGGAAAAGACCACTACAGGGCAGCGGTTCCACAATGGGAGCTATATAACATAATAACACTTTGGGGAAATACTCCAGGACATTAACATACAAAATTATTCGTAGATTTCTCACCATCCTTTTGCAGAAAGCTCCTGCAGCTACCACGAGCTGAGCTTCGGGTAATGGTGGGATTGCTGACAGGGTACTGCCGGTACAAATACCAATTGTACTGTATGGGCAATTCAACAGATGAAATATGCAAGCTCCGTGGATCGGAAAAGGAAACAGCTGAACATACGGTGTGGAAAAGCTAAATGGAATAAATTGATTATCTTGGTTACTTGGTACATATTTATGGAATATTTCGAAATATGTCGAGTTTAAATTTTAAATTGTCATTCTTCCTCGTAAAAATGCGAACCCTACCTTCAATTCCCTTCGAAAGACGGGTACAAACCCTCATTTTTTTAAAATAGGAAGTATGAGCTTGTGATACATCGTTTCAAAGGTCTCATCATTCTCTATTCAGAAATGTTATATCTTTCATGTTTATTGCATAAATTAAATAAAAAAATAAAATCAAGTGATTAGCAATATTTGGGTACAATATCAAAAACTAAAATGGAATACAAAATGTAACAAAAATAATTTGAATGTTAATGAAGTAAATGTAACCTCAAATAAAATTTATAGTAACATCATTTAACCTCTCAGGAGTTATCGACCAAATCACAAGCGTTATCCGATCTTTTATGTCCTTCAAATCAAGAAGTTTAGTTTTGCACACAATGCTCTTCATATATCCCCATAGAAGAAATCTAATGGGTTGAGACCAGGGGATAGCGCTGGCCATTCGATCATTCCTCGCCTTCGTATCCACCGATTTGGAATTATTACGTTGAGGTACTACCAGATATTGGTTGGTAATGTGGTGGTGCTCCATCCTGTTGCAACCAAATCGTATTCCGTGGAATTTGAGGAGTTCCTTGCTCAGGATATGAATTTGCCAAAGTTGGAACGACATCATTTTGAAGTAGTGCCAAATAATTATCGCCATTCAAATTGCCCTCAATGAAAAAAGGACCTATGATATGGTTTCGAACATTTCCTGCCCAAATATTAACCTTTTGAGGGAATTGCGTGTGTTCCCCTTTCATCCAGTGAGGATTTTCGATAGACCAGTAGCGTCAAATTTGAAGATTAGCAAGGCCGTTGAGAGAGAAAGTGCCCTCATCAGAAAACAAAACGTTTACTAATTGGATAAAATTGTTATCCAACATGTCCATCATTTGTTCACAAAAATAAGTTCGCCTATCAAAATCGTCTTCCAAGTGCTCCTGGGTAGGTATCATTTTAAAGGGATGCATTTTATTTTGTTTAGAATAGATGTATGGCTGACATTGAATGTTGTCTCGATGTATGCAGATTTTCTTCAAAGTCAAGCATCACATCTAATTTTAAATCCTCACACAGTGTATTAGCTGCTGCTTTTTGGTGCTCTTGTTACCCGGAACAAAGTGCTTATCAATTTGCCCAAATGTCTGTAATTTCCGAACTTTTAGCTGAAATGGTCTGAAACGATTTGGTTGGACTAAATCGATTCTATCCGGCCGTTAACACGATAACTCACGAAAGGAATGAGCTAGAATTTTCGGAGTAGGTTTGGGAGATAAATATCTCGGTTATGTTCGTTATTGGGCAAAATCGGATAGGTGATTTCGGAGTAACAGAAAAAAATGTTTACATTGAAAATTTTAAATTCAATTGTTTTTAAAATGCAGTTTCATCATAAGTATCCATTGATATCCTTCTCAAATCTAACAAATTAATACTTTCGGAGATATGATTTTTTTAAATTTCAATAATTATTCTCAATTCTATATGATTTCATAGAATATTCTAATTATATTTTCCTGATGTATCTAAATCCAACATGTGATGGGTCATAGACCTACGTTTTGATTTAATTATGAAAATTCTCGAAAATTGACGCACATAAGCCAAATTGAAAAAGTGGGAAAGCCCTGTGGACAGGGGACTTTGGCACTCTTGTTCAAACTTTGACAAATCATAACTACGAAAGTATTGGTTCTCCGAGTCGTGAATGATATCAATGGATTCCTATTTAATTTAAATTATTTTATGATGGAACTCTATGCTAAGAATCAATTGATATCGTTCCCAACTCTGAGAAACCAATACTTTCGGAGATATGCTTTGTCAGAGTTTGAACAAGAGCGCCAAAGCTCCTGTCCGCAGGGCTTGGACCAATTTTTATTCTGCCTGACATGCCCGAACTCGTAAAACTGCTTCTCTATTTTACTTATTGTTACTCAAACCATTATTCAAGATTGAATTTAATGAAATTCAAACACAAAATTTGACATTTTATGAGCTACAACATATATTCACAAGAAAAATTACAAAGGCGTTCTAAAGAAACTAACATTGCCACAGAAAGTGTTTCACGTAGTTTTTATGGTACCATCTGGAAAACACAGCGTTATAGAATTTTTTTTCATTTCATTTCTATCACATTTTGAAGGTAAATAAGTTTAGTATTATTGTAATAAGGTTTGGAAATATTCGAGGGAATATTATAATGCATTTCGGTAAATACATGATTTAATTTTTTTTTGTTTTGAGTTTTGCAATAAACATAATAGAATATTTCTGAATAGAGAATAACGCAACCTTTCGAACGATGCATCACAAGCCCATACTTCCTATTTGCAAATTGGGATTTGTACATGACTTTAGGAGGGGGTTGAAGGTAGGGTTCACATTTTTACGAAGAAGAATGACAATTTAAAATTTGAATATGACGTGTTTCGGGATTTTCCTTAAATATGTCAAGTAACCAAGATAATGAATTTATTCCATTTGGCTTTTCCACACTATATGACTGTCATTATTTGTAAACAACATCTTCAAGAAAACGAATTTTTCATTATCGAGATTCAAAGAATGTACAATTAGCATTCAAAACACTATTAGGATATCCGGGAGTCGGTTCAAAAAGACTTCGAGTGAAAATATTTCAATAGACGAGAGGAGAGAATCAAAATCATTCATTGATTCTAGCATAATGCTAAAATATACTTTCTCTATATCAGTATCGTAATGAGTCCATTCCAGCACTAAAATCAGTGCTGGAATGAACTCATTCCCGCATTGTTTCTAGTTATATTTTTCGTTTTGTTGTAGTCAGCACTGACATTCGATCCTATCAAATTTCAACACACGTCATTTGTCAATATAATATAATCTGGATGTAGTGAAATAATTGTTGAGAGGAAAAGTGTTATTTTCATTAAAAAATAAGGTACTAGATATTTCCTCCTTGCTAATTTTGAGTCATTCCTGTTATTAGGAAATTGTTTTAAATATGATCTCCATGCCCTACGTATGATTCAAATTCCGTAATATGTCAACTTTCGTAACAGTCACACCAACTGCCAAAATACAATACAAAAGTCACTAGGATGTATAGTCCGAACTTTTCATTGAATTTCAACAGTATTTTACAAAACTTGACTGAAATAGAGAAAATATCGTCTAATAGTCGTTGCAGAAGGCAATTCCAACACTCATGTCTTCGAAATTCGAATTTCGCATTCGTGTTTGAATAGGATTCCATTCTGCAACTTGTTTTAGAATATACTATTTTAGCGCTCTTGTTCCTTGGAGCAGAGTGCTTATCAATTTGCCCAAATGTCTGTAATTTTTGAATTTTTGGATGAAAATGGTCTTAAACGATTTGGTTCGAGTCACTGATCGAGAATCCATGGTCAACGTCGATTCTGTCCGGCCGTCCGGCCGTTAATACGATAACTCTCGAACGGAATGAGCCAGACAGTTAAAATTCTCAGAGTAGGTTTGGGAGATAAATGTCTCGGTTATGTTCGTTATTGGGCAAAACCGGCCAGGTGGTTCCGAAGTAACAAAAACGAAATTTTATTTTACATTACAAATTTTGAATTAAATTTTTTCAAAGATGCAGTTTTATCATAAGAATCCATTGATATCGTTCTCAACTCTAACAAACAAATACTTTCGGAGATATGACCTTTCAAAAATTCAATAATTATTCTCAATAGTTCTATATGATTTCATAGAACACTGTAATTATAATTTGCTGATGTATGTAAATCCAAATTGAGAGGATTCATAGACCTACGTTTTGAATTTAATTACGAAAATTCTTGAGAACTGGAGCACGGAAGCCAAATTGAAAAGGTGGGATAGGACCTTTAGCGCTCTTGTTCAAACTTTGACAAATCATAACTCCGAAAGTATTGATTATTCAGATTTTGGAATGATATTAATGGATTCTCATTCAATTTATTTCAATTTATGATGCAGTTCTATCATAATAATCCATTGATATAATTCCCAACTCTCAGAAACCACTTTTGGAGTTATGATTTGTCAAAGTTTGAACAAGACCGCCAAAGCTCCGGTCCACAGGGCTCTCCCACATTTTTATATAGATTCTGAATCTAATAGATACCTAGCTGTGAAATGCGTAACCGTCCCAATCAATCCTAAGAAACCTACACATGATATGCAGAAAATATACGTGTAATATAGAAATCTACACTTCTCTTCCGACAAAGCACACCTTGCAAAGAGGAATCTGTTTAATACATAAAACGGTTTCTAAGCCAACCGAAACAACAGGTAGCAGCAGCAACAATATTATTATTATATGTAGATAGTTAATTAAACAACAACTTTCAAACTAACATAATATGTGACTATTGAATAATATCTGGTTAACGTGAAGGGCATGAAGATTACATAAATAAATCTGAATACCATCTAAAATAGTCCAAACTGTTGTCAGACTGCAGAAAACTTCACTTTAAATGAGAAAACTATTCAATCGATAGATGAATGTTTTTTTGGATGATTCGACATTGTAGAGATATCCAACAGATGGCGACGAGAGTATGACTATTTCGACGCAGGATTTCCATTCCTAATGCCGGGTCCAGACGGGTGTAATGTAACGCGTAATGTAATGCGTAATGTAAGGCGAATTCTCCGTTTGGACGGTAGACGAGCGTTACATGCAATGCTCGTAGTACCGTTCACACGGAAAATTCGCCTTACATTACGCATTACATTACGCGTTACATTACACCCGTCTGGGCCCGGCATAAGAGTAAAGCCAACTCCATGGAAAATTGTAATGAATATATGAATGAATACTTAGATATTAAATTGTTCCTTTCTGGGTTTTCTCCCCCAAACTCTGAAAAATATATAAAAAATTAATTATTTTGTGAATTTTTTATTTTGTAGATATTATATTGTTCAGTTTGGTGGAAAAAAGCCAGAAAAGAACAATTTCATAATGAAAGCACCTAGCATAGAAAGCTCTAATTATAATTTGCCGATGTATGTAAATCCAACATAGGAGGTGAGTCATAGACCTTCGTTGTGGTTTTAATATTTTGGCACTCTTGTTTATGATACAGATTTATCATAAGAATCCATTTCGGAGATATGATTTGTCATATTTTGAATAATTACTCGCTAGTAGTTTGACTAGAGCGCCAAAGCCTCTGTCCACAGAGCTTTCCCACATTTTTTAAGGTTTTTTTTGTGCGCATGTTCTGGGGAATATCGCGTTATCATTTTGCCCAAATGTCTGTAATTTTCGAATTTTTTGCTAAAAATGGTCTCAAACGATTGGGTTCAGCTCACCATGATGAAGAATTCAAATTTTATTCTGTTCGGCCGGCCGTTGCTAGGATAACTTGAGAACGGAAAGATATAACGAAATGTTCAGGGTAGGTGGCGCGTCCCAATATGATGAACAAGTTCGTTAGTGTAAGTGGGCATAATCGGTCCAACGGTTACCGAGTACTAATTTTGTTTTCAACCACTATTAATACGATCGAATTGAAACTTGGTGAGTATTTGTGACATACAAACATAAAGTAGTTTAGTTTGTGAGAATCTTATCACTAGAAATTTAAAAAAATATATTGAAAAATATTATTTATGTCACGATTACGTGAGATAGCCACTTGCAAATTCAAGAATAGGTTTCACATCTCAATGTTATATTTGAGTTTATTGATAGGCATAATCGGCCATACGGTTTGTGAGTTATACCCATCTGAAATTTGGTTGTCATTTCCTCCATATCTCGAAACATACTGAACCGAACAAATTCAAACCATTAATTGTAGAATGTCGACGCAAAAATTGTAGCAAAATTTTGTGAGGGACGTATCACTCAAAAATTTTTAAAAAATCATTGAAAAATTTTCTATATATCAAAAACCATTCTTCCGATATTGCTGAAATTTTGCGAGAACCTTCCAAACCTAACTCTACTGCCAAGTTCTATGTTTGAACATGATCGGATCTATATACTATAATGCTGAGAACATACTGTTAAACAATAAGGGTAAATGTGATGAAACATGTCGTAGTGGTATTTACAAGATTACTTGTGGTGAATGCCCCTCCTTTTATATAGGTATGACCACTCGTTCAACCAAAATAAGATATAACGAACATGTGAAGAACAGACCAAAATCAGCTCTAGGCGAACATTTGATAGAAAATAAACATAAGACAACAATAGAAAATTTATCACTAATACATAGAGAGAACAACTATAAAAAACTAATACTGCTATAACAATATGAAATACTCAAGAATAGAAATAATAATCTACTTTTAAACAATATATCAGAATTTAATGAAAGGCATATGTTTGGGTATTTGTAGGATCGTTTTGAGTTGCTCTGATTTTGTGTATGTTAGAATATGTTAATCCATATAGATGTCCCTGTATTGTTTTGTTCCGTTTGACAGTTGACACTTACGACAGATTTGACCGACCTTTATCTGTGATCCCCTGTCTTTCACTTGATGTTCCCACCTGCTTGTCAGTTGAAATTTTGTTGGTTAAGAGCGATAACCTCTGTAATTATTTTATTATATTACCTGACCTTACAATAATTGAGAAAAATTTTTTAAATAATGTTTCTTATTGACGTTGTTGTTTCTTGATAAGACGGTAAGTGTTTCGATCTGAGAGAGATTATACTCAGATTTGACATCATATTTTTGTTGCACTGTTTTTTCAATGTATGCTTGATTGTATTTCAGCTGGCCTGATGATGGCAAAAATGCCGAAATCGATAGCCGAAAGAATATAACTATATTACATTTTAGTGTGTTTTCTTTGCCTACAATAATGATGACACTAATGGAAAAGTTCACCAATACTATAATGCCTTTGGATAATCCATATGATGATGAAAATATACAGGGTGAGTCTTTGACCACTGCATTAATTTTAACCAAAGATTCCTCTCATCAAATAAAACAGTTTTTTCATTCACCATTTTTCCAGATTCGGCTCAGGTAAAAAGTTACAAGCGTTCAAGGATTTCACAATGTGCTAATACACTCCTGCATATAAATTATCTATGACATTGTTGGCAGACGAGAAAAAGGCATGGTAACGTGGTTTACAGCTTGATTCGGGATTCCAACGCTCAGGGATGGATCCATAAAAGTAGTGAAATTTCTGGAGTTTTCCATTTTAAAACATTCAATGAAGAATATCTCGAAAACGGTGCGTTTAAGGAGAAATTATGAAGAATAATATAATGTTCTAAAACGATGGAATATTCTTGAAATTACCCAAGAAAAACTTTATCTGCTTTCTTTATGCTAATTTCGTTTAGTTTTATGAATCCACGAGTCCATAATTAGAAAACCAGTAGAAGTAGAAAATAACTAATATTTGGAAAATATGTCTCATAGTTATAGGAAACTTTACACCAATATTCATTTTATTCAAAAAAAGGATGTCAAAGCTAAAAAATAAAAACTGATTTTTATTCGAAATTTCAACAGCCTGTATCTCTTTACCTGAGCCGAATTTGGAAAAATGTTAAATGAAAAAAGTGTTTCTTTTGACGATGCAATGGTCAAAGACTCACCCTGTATACTTTGGTAAGTTAATCAAATTGGCTTCAGAATACCTCCAGTAAAAACAAAACTGGAATATTGGCTAAGTTTCAATTGATTTAATATAATTCTCAGAGCTGACTTCAGGAATGAATATCTGGGATGAGTTCTTTATTGGGTAGCATTAGTCTGGTGGTTTCTGATCTATAATTTTTGGCACTCTTGTTCATTTTTAAATAACACTTTTTTGAATATAATCTCTTTTATGATGCAGTTCTATATCATAAGAATCCATTGATATCATTCCCAACTCTAAGAAATCAATACTTTCGTTGATATAATTTGTCAATGTTTGAATAATTACTAGTAGTTTGAGCTCCTAATCCCCTATCAACATATTTCAGAAACTATCAGGACATTCCTTCGAGCTGCCATTTTACAATCGAGAACCGAATTTCACCTCAATCGACTATATAAAAGGTGTGAATAAACAATGAAACATTCGTGTAAAAGCTCCTGGCTTCACGTCAGTGCAGACTAAAGTAAAATATAGTGCTGACAAATGGCTGACGATGGCCGGACGGACAGACATCATTTAATTTGGCCACGAATTATTCACTAGTGTCGAATTCATTCGTTGGGGCGCTATTCTGAGGTCGACATTACGAATGATTATCATTCGTTTTCGTAATCATCATGAACGTTTACTCGTTTCGCAATCTTCAAATGACAGATGATATGATTTGGTGACACGAGCACTCGAAATTCTAAAACGAGTGCTACATAGCACTCGTTTTCGAAAGAATTTCACCAAATTCCATTCGCCTTCAGTTGATTATGTAATCCTCTACACATTTTGTAATCTTAAATCTGTTATTGCTAAATAAGTTAGTATTTTTACGGTGTGATAAACAAATATATTCAGTGAAAATAATTAAATTGTCAGAATTATTATCATATTACAAATTGTCGATGTTTTAAATAAACCAGAAATATTGAATAGATTCCCATAAATATTGGCGGAATTGAATAGTAGGTATAAGGCAAAGGTAGGTATTGATATTTTAGAATATAGCAAAATTATTTAAGTTTTTTCAATATTTTTAGATTTAATGAAAATTCGACTTCTCTGGTGTAATAAAATTTTTCCACCTAAAATTGAAGATTCAAATTACCCAGAATACATTTATGTTGATCGAAAAGGATACCATTTGACTAATGTTCAACTGAAGGTAGAGTGAAAAAATATTAAGTATAGATACACAGAACCATTTTCAGATATGTGATAGCAACATGAAATATCCAAAGCTGATTTCAGGAAGAATTCAGAGGAATACAATTATACGTTTAGCTTTTCGTTGAATTGTAAAAGATACACTATGAATAAGTAGATATAGATTTCTCTTCCAAAAAAAAATGTCTTTAATTCTAAAAAATAAAACAAACCCAAACAAACCATTATTCAACAATGCCTAAGTAGAATAAAAATTAAAAGAAAAGTATTCAGTATGAAGTTCTAAATAATCTCACGACATCGAACAACAAGAAAATGTTTAACAGTGTCTATATACGTAGGATGAAAGGATCAGAAAATAATTATTTAAAAACCAATACTAAAAATAACAAAAATCCAGTTTGGGATAGAAAAAATGGGTTCAAGCCCTGTGGACAGGAGCTTTCTGGCGCTCTAGTTCAAACAGACAAATTATATCTCCGAAAGTATTGGTTTCTCTGAGTTGGGAATTATATCAATGTAAACATATGATAGAGCTGCATCATAAAGGAAATTCAATTCAAATAATAGTTTATTTATCAAGATTAAATGAGCAATCATGAGAATGAGAACTGCACCATGGAAGAAATCGAATTAAATCTGGCCAATTTTGCCCAATAACGAACTTAACCGAGATATTCATCTCCCTAACCTACTCTGAAAATTTCAACTCCCTAGCTCATTCCGTTCGAGAGTTATTGTGGAAAAACTTTTTTTAAATTTTCAAATTTTTTTTTTACACTTTGCGGTAATCTGGTCAATACAAAACTTCACATGCGTATAAAGGTCATGATTCTACAATTTGATGCTAAATTTCAGATAGATCGAACGAACTTGTCCGAGATATTTACGCTCCACAACCACCTTACAATTTCCAATCCGCTAACTCGTTTCGTTCGAGAGTTATCGTGCCTACGGCCGGTCGGCCGGCCGGACAGAATCGATTTCGCACTCGGATTCTTGATCAGTGAGTCGAACCAAATCGTTTGAGACCATTTTCAGCCAAAAATTTCAAAATTACAGACACTTGGGCAAATTGATATGCACACTGTTCCGAGGAACTAGAGCGCCAAAAAAACAAGTTTCGGATGACAATTGCCCAAAACAGGTTTAAAGTACCTACAAATAGTAGGTATTCCATAAAACAAATATGAAAAAAGATAAGTAATAATAAAAAATTACCTTGTAATCGATCAAAAATTTCCTGATCTACGTTCACCAAACTACAGAATTATGCTTTCAATATTTACGTAATATTTTCAAACATTTTCGGGTGAGGTCCCCGTTGCATCGCTAAAATACGAGTATTTCAACCCCAATATTTTTGAAGTTACAATATTCCCTTCTGTCAAGTTGACATTATGAGAATTCATACATAGAATAATAATTATATCAATCTGTGAAATACGATTTACATTGAAATTTATCAAAATCATATCTCCGAAAGTATTAGCTTGTTAGAGTTGAAAATGATATGAGTGGATTCTTATGATAAAACTGCTTATTAAAAAAAAATTGATTTGGAATTTGTCTCGAAAAAAAAAATTTTTTTTTTTGTTACTCCGAAACCATCTGTCCGATTTTGCCCAATAACGAACTTAGCCGAGATATTCATCCACCAAACCTACTTTGAAAATTTCAACTCTCTAGCTCACTCCGTTCGAGAGTTATCGTGCTTACGGCCGGCCGGACAGAATGAATTTCGACCACGGATTCTTGATCAGTGAGTCGAACCAAATCGTTTAAGACCATTTTCATCGAAATATTCCAAAATTACAGACATTTGGGCAAATTGATAAGCACTCAGTTCCGAGGAACTAGAGCGCCAAAAATTAACGAAAAACAGCTGTAGCTTCAGTGAAATAATTAATCATTATTAATTACAATTGTTTAGTTGGCAAGTGTTGCACAACATCCAAAAATGTTTGTGACCGAATCACTTTAAAAACTCTAAGAACACATACATTGTAATTTTTCCCCCAAATATTGGTAGAATAAATCCAATACTCTCATTATTTCAGTTAATTCCAGAATTGTTACTGGAAGGTGAAGGAATTGATCAGGAAGTGGCTAGTAGGCAACAAAAACCAGAGCTGATTTCATGAAAAATTCAGAGGAATATAAATATACGTTTAGCTTTTCGTAGAATTGTAAAAGACACACTATAAAAAAATAAATATTGATTTCTCTTTGAAAAAAATGTATTTCATTCTAAAAAAAAATATATCACAACAATAAACAGAAAATCATTCAACAATTCCAGTAGAATGAAACTTTCAGAAAAAAAAGTATTCAATACAATCTCTCTAGATTTTGTTCTTGGCCCAAGATCCTGTCTGAAGAGGTAAAATAATCCTCAATCTTTCAATATTGCAAAACTTTCTCCAAGTTTTCCATTCTTTTTTTGGTCCAGGAATACTATATTTAACATTGTACTCAGTTCCTCTTTCATAGGCATTCCGTAGAAAATTCTGTAGTAAATTTCCCGCTTAATAACTGAGGCTTACATTTTAGGAAATTTATAATTACTTTTTTCTTATCGAAGCAAACAGAAAAAACCAAATAAATCACTCTAGTTCAACAAACAATAAAATATCGTTTTGATTTATGAAGAAGCGCGCCAATAACATATACATAAACACATTCAAATTTCAAATGTAACCATGTTGCCAAGTCTTCAGACGACACGAATTCGTTTAAGCCATCGGTCATTTCGAAGGGCACATGAGAATAGCAATATAAACTATCGTTCGCAATTACCACCGTTCGTTTTCGTTTCGAGTGGTAGAAAACGAGTGAAGTTGAAAATAGAGCCACAGCTCATATTCGACTGAAATGTTATCAAAAAGACAGCGCTCTGGTAGGAGCACGTAAAAACAGTGTTATAGAAGATACAAACAACACTTAAATGATATAATTAGCCAGCAAAGAAAAAAGATTGTTCCTTGAATAATATTTATTGATTCGACTAATAGGTAATTGATGAAGTAATAACGCGTGGAGCTATTACCCTTGATTTGCATCAATTTTTAATTTATCATTAATGCTTTTCACTTGACTTGGTAACATATCAGATTAAAAAATCTGACAACTTTTTTATAGCATGCTATATGACCAATTATTTTGAGAATGAAGAATGCTTGTGGACTCTTATTATATTACAATTTTTTTCATAATTTCAACTTATCATGCAGCTATTAAGCTTATCAAGTAGGAATACCAATTTTCAAAATTTTTGTTTAATTTAGCATTTTTGGGCCAGATATTTTTTTGACTTCTTGATGTCTATTCAAAAGAATAAAGATATATTATTAATCCAGACCCGGACTCCCCAATTCTTATCGTTTCAGTTAGATAAGTATTTTACGTGAGATTAGAATGTCTACAGGTATCTTGTTCTCGAAAATTTACTAGTATATGTCGATAAATAGATAATGTTATTAATATCCATCCCCAATTTGCGCTCTGGTACCAGACTCATTATGCCCAAATTTACGGAATATTCAACTAAAAGATGAATAATCTCATAAAATTGGAAATGCTGATAAGGAATTGATCGTTAAATTAAAATTTTTCATTGTGGACATGTGGACTTGTGGACATGAGCTTTTTGGCGCTCTTGTTCAAACAGACAAATTATATCTCCGAAAGTATTGGTTTCTCAGAGTTGGGAATTATAAATAAATAAATAAATAAATAAATAAGCTTTATTTAGCACTCGGCTATTGAAAACACTATAAATGAAATCCACTAACCTAAACAAATTCTTCAAAAATATAACTTATTAAACATTTTTTGAATTCCTTATAACTATTGCAATATTTGATATTTTCAGGTAGTTCATTGAGAAGAACCAACCCCCTACTAAATATGGATTTATTCATTAATGCAGTATTAACTTTCTCCATGTGAAAATCATCTCAACGTCGTTTATTATAATTATGAATCTCATTAGCAAATTTTAGGTTTTCACTCAAATATTCTGGTAATATACCATTCCTGGCCTTGAATATCAAATCTAATGTTCTATAATTGTTTGATTGACACTCATTAATTTTAAACAATTCAACATATTCCTTATGGGAGTTCTTTTATTACATTTTGAAATAATTCTCATACCTCTATTTTGTTCCTTTTACAACGTATCTATGCTACCTTTATTCAAATTAAACATTACTGACGAGCAATAATCCACATGAGGAAGTTCCAATGATATGAACAACATCAGTGAGGCATTCATATCAATCTTACTCCTTATTCTAGAGATGAAACCGACCTTTTTGGACATTTTATTTGCAATATAATCTACGTCAGACTGGAACATCAAATTTTCATCCAATATCAATCCTAAATATTTAATTTCAGTAACCCTCTCTATTTCATTTTTATCAATATGAATTTTTAAATTACTTATGTCAGTATTACGTAATCTATATTCAGTACTCATTAACATCTACTTTGATTTTTTTATATTGACTTTCAAGTTATTGTCGCAAAGCCAAATAAATAACCTATCCAAATCCTCTCTAATTAAATATCAATATCATATCCAGAAATATAAATCATAGTATCATCTGCAAATAAAGTAATCTTACAATTCCATACATATTTCATAACATCATTTATATATAATAAGAATAATACTGTTCCCAAATTTGTACCTTGAGGTACCCCAAATTCATTATTCCCAGTTGATGACATAAAATTTCCAAATTTTACATTTTGCGTCCTCCCTGTCAAATATGACTCAAACCATTGAAAAAATTTTCCAGATAACCCTAGTTTTTTTTTAATTTAAGTAGGATTAATTTCCTATCAATCGTCTCAAATGCTCTCTGCATCATCTGCATTATATCAATGGATTCCTATGATAGAACTGCATCATGAAAGGAATTAAATTTAAAAAAGTGTCGTTTAAAAAAATGCATCAAATAATATCTTAAAAAAAAAGAGCAATCTACAATGCTTCGATGCTTTAATGCTTAAAAAATTGTCATTCAATTTATTTATCAAGATTAAATGAGTAATCTGCAATGATTCAACCTCGTGGAATGGGTTGTTGCAAATTACACTCGGTGCATAGTTTTCACAGCTTGAAATACCTAAGGAAAATATCATCGAAATGTCTAGAGCGAGGCTGGAGACAATCATAGCAGATGGTCCATTTATTCCTGATATTTGAGTAGGTAGTGGATTACGAACAAATTGTTTTAATAGTTCAAAATATATTAATAAAAGACTATCCTCTATTCATAATTTAAAATTTGATAGTTAATACCACTAACACAATCTTTTCTGTATTATGAACCTTAACTCAAGAAAAATTGTTTGATACACAAATGTAGATCCATACTTCAGTATTTTCTACATGACAACATGAAAATACTGTATATAGGAACATGTCTCACTACTTAAGAAAGTAAAAGGTAATATTAACCCCAGTGGTCAACAATCAGTAATTTCTTTTGATGATTCCATTATGTTATTCTTTCCTATTGCCTCCATAAACTACATCATTAGAATGATCCAATTCTAAATCTTTTGAAACATCATCCCCAATATTTATACATAAATTATTCAATATGTAATCAGTCAATATTATTTTCGGTTTCAAAACAGTTCGGTTTCAAAACAGTCACAAATTCAAGAATCGTATACTTTTTTTCCAAGAGAAAATATTTTTAAATTAAGAATTGACAATCTCTAATAGCTAAAAAATATGACATTTATGAACAGGAAACACAAATAGATTCTGTGTTCACATTCTGTGAATACATAGAACTTACGATGTATTATTGGAACTTTGAAACATTATATCTCCGAAAATATAGCTTGTTAGAGTTGAAAATGATAACAAAGGAATCTTATGATGAAACTGCCCCTTAAAAAAATTTAAATTCGAAAGTTGTAATGTAAAAAAAAATATTTTTTTTCGTTACTCCGAAACTATTAGACTGATTCTGCCCAATAAAGAACTTAGCTGAGATATTTATCCCTCAAACCTCCGAGAATTTCAACTTTCTAGCCTCATTCCGTTAGAGAGTTATCGTGTTAACGGCCAGCCGGACGGCTGGACATAATCGATTTCGACCACGGATTCTTGATCAGTGAGTCAAACCAAATCGTTCAAGACCATTTTCAGCCAAACATTCAAAAATTACAGACATTTGGGCAAATTCATAAGCACTCTGTTCCGAGGAACAAGATCGCCAAAAAATACAAATCAAAACACGTAATCCATATGATTTTTTTTAGCAAAACTGCCTAGGCGACATCTTATCACTAACTTCATATTTCAATTATTACACATAAAATCTATTTTTTAACCAATATTATCTTGTGAATTGCTTCTGCGTTAGGAATACAAGATATTTGCCTGAAGCAACGTATCGAATAATGTTGCCTAACAAACAAATACGAAACAAAATCAACGATAAAACCATTCTTTCGTAACGTTTTGGAGTCTATACAAGACTCCTTCGTCAGACATCAGACAGAAATCTTCAGAATATTTTTTTGTGGATAGCTATTCTGAAATTCGAGAATTTTCACCATGTTTCTGAAAAGGATGATTGCAACAGAGCCATACCTTGGTTTTAAGGAATCAGGAAACTTTGGGAGGTATAGTAATTATTAAATGGTTCCTTCCTGGATTTTCTAACCAAGCTCTGAAATATATCTGTATAAAAAAAATTATTATTTTGTGATTTGCTTCTGCGTTAGAAGATATTTCTCAGAAGTAATTCATCGGACAATGTTTCCTAAGAATCAATAACGAAAAAACAACTATTTCGCAATTGTGACAATTTTCGAATTTCAGAATAGCTATCAGCAAAAAATAATTGTGAAGATTTTCGTTTAGTGTTTGACGAAGCAGTCTCCGAAACTTTACGAAATAGTTGTTTCATCGTTGATATTGTTTCGATATTGTTTATTAGGCAACATTGTTGGATACATTGTTTTTGACAAAAGCAATTGACAAAATAATTTTTTTTTTATTTTTTAGATATTTTTCAGAGTTTTGAACAAAAAATCCAGAAATAAACCATTTATAATGAATGTATCTCCCAAAGTATCCTTTAAGGATTACTCAATTATTGATATAAATATTGATTGAACATGATATTGAAAATATATTGTATGATATTGAAATGATATGATATACTACCGATCGAAAGCTCTAAACCTCACTGTTTTCGAGAAAATTGGCATCAAACATTTTAAGGTTTGATTTTTTGAGCAATTGTTACAAGGCAAAATGATTGAAAGATTCTTCTTGTAGAACAATCATGAAGAAAACGAAATAAAAAAAATCGATGGTGTGTTTGACTATGTTGCCTTACTCACCTTATTAACTTCTCACATATTCTCTCGCTGCCTCTGTAGAATTTCTTTCATTCTTGCATAGAACAATCCCAACAAAATCTGATCTTAAAATTCTTGGGGCCGAATATTGTTCAAGAATTTCAACCCCGTTAAAAAATTTGCAAAAGTGTCAGTGGCGTTCAAGTTGGGGGAGTTGTAATATCGAATGACCTTCTATACTGAGAAATATTTGAAGTTAACTTCCATCAGGAACTATGGCTGTTCGGACCTTTGTCAGAGTGTGTGCAGCTACTTTGGAGTTATTACAAAGAAACCAATTATTGTCTCCATATTTAACACCCCGTATCTCATTAATGGGGCGTCTTAGGACATAATTCTATAGGAACTTTTAGGGTTGAAAAATAGCCTTCTATCTGATATCTGTCCTGCTACAAACAACTGACTCACCCAGTACAATAGCATAGCTGTACAAATTTTCAATAAATATGTTTTCCTTGAGAAATGTTTTTTATCGCCCACCAGGGCTGATGATGACACGCCACTGATTATGGTGATCATTCCGATTTCATTATGGGTACTTAATTTCTTTTGATACTCTAATCTGATGTAAACTTTCCAGGTACTAGACAACTTCCTGGTCAAATAACTAGTGTTAAGGTCACATTTTCCAAATATGAATTTATATATAACCGGCCTCGCACGACGGAGCATCTCTCAATTGCGCAACTTTAGAAGCCAGAGAGAAATCTTTTAAGGTACTTAGAGTGAATTTATCTAGTCACCATATCTACCACCATAGCATACAAAATGCAACTAAGTGATTTGAAAAGTGATAGAAAACAAATAATTGCTTTCAATAATAAAACTGAAGAATATATGGTGGAGAATTTATTAATTTTAAGGGAATGGATGAAGAAATTACCACATATTCCCTCTGACCTCCTTCAAGGTAGCAATTTTTAATTTGAAATTTTCGCAAATAAATAGTTTCTGCGTTTCCAGATTTATGTAGATCTTCGATTTTCGTGTTTCTCGGTTTGTTTAATATTATTCAGAGGAATTTATATTTGTAACTTTTTGATTCGACGTGTTGCTTCATATAGGGTTCTCATATATAAACTCCGGTCTGATTCCTTGATAGTAAATTGTGAGTTTTAAATTCCGACTTAACTCACTATGCTTATTCAGTAAAGGAAAAATGTCACGGTGGATTATGTACGCCTTTCGTGATAAATCGTTAATGTGAGGGTTGTAGTTCAGTTTTTGCGCGTATGTTCTAGGGAACATTATCATTTTGCCCAGATGTCTGTAATTTTCGAAATTTTTGTCGAAAATTGTCTTAAACGATTGGGTTCGACTCCCCGATGAAGAATTCAAGATCAAATCTCATTCTGTCCGGCCGGCCGTTACCACTATAACTTGAGACCGGAAAGAGCTAGCGACCTGAAATTTTCAGGGTATAATCGGCCAAATGGTTTACGAGTAATGATTTCATTTTCAACCAATATAAATCTGATCGAATTGAAACTTAGTGAGTAGCTGTAGAATATAAACCTAAGCATGTTTGTGAAATTTTGTGAGAATAGTAAAACTAGAAAATTAAAAAAAAATTATTAAAAAATATTTTTTATGTCACGATAACTTGAGAACAGAAATAGATAGCGACTTCAAATTTTGAGTTAAAGTTGTGCATCTAAATGAGTTTGTTTATAAGCAAAATTGGCCAAATGGTTTTGGAGTTATACCCACCTGAAATTTGGTTTTTATTTTCTCAATAACCCAAAAAATACAGAACCGATCCAATTTAAACATGGCTATGAGTTGTAGAATGTTAACGCAAAAATTTTTGCATAAAAATTTTGTGAAAATGGTATCACTAGAAAATTTTTAAAAAATCATAGAAAATCGTTGAAAACAATTCTATATATCAGAAACTAGTCATCTGACATAGCTGAAATTTTGCGAGAGCCTTGAAAACCTAACTCTACTACCAAGTTTCAAGTTTGAACACGATCGGATCTATAATGTGGGAGATCTGAGTAGCCTTGTGTGAGTTCAGTAGCTGGATGGGTGAAATATATTTTATTATCAGGAAGCAGTAGCTGAACTATTGCGAGAACCTTCAAAACCATGAATATCACGGTGACATATTAAATTAAAACATCAAATTTATAAGCTTTTTTTCTTCATTTTTTCTTTTAAAACATTATATTCTTTTTATTTTTTCTCATGGTGCCAGCATTGGTTACAATAATCGCCGTACATCGTATAGGTTCCGTTCAGTCAAATTTTATACATGACGCACTGAATCCAGTCTACTTTAGTTTGAGTTTTCCCAAAATTATCGAGTAATAATTGATTTTGACCTCCGATTCTTCATCATTGAGTCGAAACGAACGTTCAAGACCATTTTCGGCCTCAGTAATATCGTATATCGTTATTGGCAGAGTCTAATCTACATTCGTTTATTTAAACTACACAAATCCTTAAAAAGATGTGCAAATTTAATTTATTTTTGTCAACAGACGATTTTCTCGAGATATCGTTAATCAAAAATAAATTCTTGGTGGAAAGAACAAAGAAGAAAATAGAAGATTATTGCACATTCAAAGCTTTCCAACGCTACCAATATTTATTTGAAAGTTACATCCATCCGTCTAAAGAAAATATGTAAGTAGAAGATTTTGTTTGTAAGTTAGCGAATATTCATATTCGATCGATTGAGTTCATAAAAGATAAAATTAATTTTAATTGAATTGAACATTGATTCTCAAAGATTACACCAAAAAATAAAATAGGAAAAAAAAATTATAATCATTGTTTTCATAAAAAATGTAACTCTTTCACTATTTTTCACCTTATAATTCTACCTTACTTCTTTGTCTTTATCGTCTCTTTAAATTTTAATTTTTTTTGTAAAACTTAGATAAAGCAAGGAGTAAATGATTAAAATATGGAAAAAAATCATGAAGGCTTTTACATGTATACATTTTTTGTTACTTACATATTGGAGTCGTTTTTTGCAATTTTTTTAAATTTTACAACAAACCAGCTGTTCCAGGAGATCCAAGGTCGATGTTTACTTGTTGTTAAAATGCCTAGAGCACGAGTACGCGGAATGTATCGCCAGCTATGTGAATTTGAAAGAAGTCAAATTATTGGTCTACGGGAGGAGGAAATGTCATTTCGAGAAATCGCTAACCGTACGAACAGAAATCCAACTACTGTTATGAGATGTTGTCAAGCGTGGTTTGATAATGCCCAAAATCGAAGAAGAGTAGACACCGGAAGTCGATGGGGCACAAATGAAGTTCAAGATCGACGTCTAAGACTTATGGCTATTAGAGACCGATTTGCGACAACTCGATCTTTGGCTGATGAGTGGTTAGGAGGACAAGGCCATCCTGTAATTGTCCAAACGGTTTACGGCTGGATAAAGTCTTTTGGGCGGCTGCAGTATTATCGATCCTATCTTGTGATAACTCTGACGGTTGAGTATCGCCTGCAACGATTGCAGTGGTGACGAGAACGTCAACATTGGAATGTGGAATGGCATCAGGTCGTATTTTCTGATGAATCTCGATTCTTCTTGGGTGCACATGATGGCCGAAGAAGGGTTAGACGACGTCGGGGAGGAAGACGTGAACCTCCGTTTGATATTGAACGTCATGTACACCGGACAGTAGGCGTTATGGTATGGGGTGCTATTGCACATGCAAGTAGGTCACCTTAAGTCTTTATTCTAGGTAACATGACAGCGGTGCGTTACCTTAAAGAAATAGTGGAGCCACATGTTCTCCCGTACCTTAACAGGCTCGAGATTCCAATATTTCAGCAAGATAATGCTCGTCCTCATGTTGCCAGAGTCAGTTTGAACTTTTTTGAAGCGACCCATGTGAATCTTTCGCCAAGGCCACCCAGATCCCCCGATATTTCGCATGTTTGGTACATCATTGGTAGTGGCTTGGAAATTTACCCCAGCCCCCACGGACTTTGGCGGCTCTGATACATGAACTACAGGTAGCTTGGGATAGTATCCCTCAAGAAGAAATAGACCATCTTATTGCATCAATGTCAAGTCGTGTGGGGGAGTGTATAAATATTCGCAGTGGACAAACACATTATTAACAAATTTATTAAAAAAAATTGTGAACCATTCGTTTTTCTTCTTCAAATTTCAATCATTTACTCCTTGCTATACTATTTATGTTTTAACAAAGAAACTGAAATTTAAACAGCTCCTTCTGGGTGTTGCATTTTTTTTGCCAGTCAGTATATAAGAACTCAAAGAATCAAATATAATATTCTTCATTTTTCCATGGCAAAATCTATATTAGTGATGTATCACTATAATTTAGCTGATATGATTAAAATATCACAGAGGCACTTTGCCTCAACTGATCAAATAAATGCAGTCATTGCCAATAAAATACAGTGGACCCTCGGTAATCCGTCCCTCGTCTTATCCGGCGCCCCTTGTAATCCGACATGCGTATTATTGTTGAATACATGTACTTTGATCTGTAATTTGTCGGATTATAAGGTAATATTTTTCAAAGATTTCCGGACTATAGAGGGTCTTGGGCTTTATAGTACTAGTACTCCATAATCCAACAAATTGGATAGTCCGACACTGTCTTGCAAAACGTTTGTCGGACTACCGGGGGTCAAACTACCTTGAATCGATAAAGAACCAATTCATGCAAATTGAAATTCTTCATAATAACTAATACACTTCCCGTAATTAACAGGGATTAATGAATATAGGTGGACATATAGGAAAAGAGGTATTCGCCACTTCTGATAATAATGATGAATCTCTCCATTCGAATCATTTTCAATCTATCAAGGATAAGCTTAAAGGGAGGACAACAATAATAATATTACGGAATATTAGTTTTATCGTTGATGTTGTTTCGTTATTGATTGTTAGGCAAGATTGCTTCTGACAAATATCTTGTGTATCCAACGCAGAAGTAATTCACAAAATATCATTTTTTTTTAATTTTATAGATGTTTTTCAGAGTTTGAGAGAAAAACCCAGAAAGGAACCATTTAATAATCTATAAATAAACTTCTCAATGTATCTTTTAATGATTATTCAAAACATACCAACTTGGTTTCGTAATTATTTATTAATTAAACCATTTTTCTGATGATACTTTTTCCGAAAATCAATTTATTACGCAATAACTGAAATGGTGACAAGAATTTTTTCAAAAAGTGCCTGTAGGATTTTTTCCTTAGATTTCTGAGCTCAGATTTTTGATAATTGTTATACAGGGTGAGTTATTCATATAAGAAGTTAACATGGAAGAAAAATAATATACCGGCCCTGATATTGGTTATAGTGGCTACCTGTTAAGGTCTTTTTGTTTAAATCATTTACCAAATTTGAACCAAATTGGCTGATCCCTCTATTCAATATGGCGGATGGAATTTTTGTAAAAATTCTCAAATATGTTAGCAACAAAGCGGTTTTGGACTTTTGTATACGGCATTTTTCAATCATATTGGTAGCCCCTATAACCCCATAAGTTGTCGGTTTCATCTCAGGTATATAGTGCTCTAAATTCAATAGATTCATTATATATGTGTTGCAGATTCTATATAGTGAACCCTCAACTGACTGAAGACCTCTACAGGATTCACATCGGAATAATCAGAGATGAAAATGAATATAGTCATCTGGGAGATGTGAGGAATTTTCTGATGATGGTTGAAGTATCTTCACATTGCGATTACAACAATGGAGGGATTTACATATGCGACTATAGTAGATGTTCGCTACTTATGATGAGCAAGTACAGACTGAACCTAGCAGCCGATTGCATCCATCTTTTATTTGTGAGTTAATCTAAATTATTCTAGTGGATCAGAGCGTCTGAGGCAGAAATCAGTACCTAATAACTTTCCCTGAGTATATAATAGCGTCATCTATACAGGGTTTGGATACAGTATGGAACCAAGTAAATAACTTTTAAACGAAAAGAACGATATTGATGAAAATTTGTAGGTAAGTGCAATGGAACGAAATGCATCTGATGTACATTTTTCTGTTAATAATATGCTTCCGGTTTAACCGGAAATGCCATCAACTTCTTTAATTTAAATGCGACACCCTATATATTTTTCCAGATTTTGAAAGAGCTTGTTATTTTGAATTCATAAAAAATAAAACTAAAAGTTTAGTGTAAGAAAATTGTAAAAACGAGGAATATAGCACTTTAATCAACCTCCTTTGAGTTTTTGCATTAGAGCAAAAAACTATTTAGATAAACTAATTGATGTTGTTTATATGCATAGTAATAAATAAACGAGTACTGATTAGTACGTCATTTGTTCTCCAAGTGTCAAATTCTAATTGACGGAAATAAATTTTACAATTTAGAATGGTTCAATTAATTAAAAAAGAGCGTATTGAAATGTTAATGTTGATCGGTTATGGTGATCGGTTAGAACCCATGAAGAAGTGTGTCATATTTTTTAAAATTTGAATCCGGGGAGAAATCCGTGCTATATCACGCTCAACAGTAACTAAAACATTACAACGTTTTAATACAACTGGGATGGTAAAATATTTGCTAAAACCTGAAAGACCGCGGACTGCAACGAACGAAACTTCCACCACAAATTTGGCTCTAAACCATGCTATCAGTCAATGTTCTGTAGGAAGATATTAAAAAGTGAAAAGTATCATCCGTATAAGGTACAGTTGGTTCAAGAATTGTCAGACGATGATTTTGACCGGCGGCTGGAATTTTGCGAACGGCTAATGGACATCTGAAATGTCGACGAAAATTTTGCTTCAAACATAGTTTTTTCCGATGAGGCAACTTTTTGTTTAAATGGAACAGCTATTCGCCATAACTCAAGGTATTGGTCAAATGAGAATCCTCATTGGATTCATGAAGCACATACCCAGCATCCACAGAAGTTGAATGTTTGGATGGGAATTGTCGAAAATAGGCTTATAGGCCCAATTTTTATCGATGGAAAATTGAATGGTGACAAGTATTTGGATCTACTAAATAACGAAATTACTCCTGCACTCCAACAGAATGGGCAATTACTACAAAATGTTTGGTTTCAACAAGATGGAGCACCTTCCCACTATGATAGACGGGTCAGGGATTTTCTGGATGTGAATTTTCCAAATCGATGGATTGGACGTAGAGGATTCATAGAGTGGCCTGCTCGTTCTCCGGATCTTAGCCCGTTAGATTTTTTTCTTTGGGGTTATCTAAAATCATGGGTTTACGTTAGACGACCATACAGGAATCGAGACAAAGAATTATTGATGGATGTGAACTAATACATAGAGAAGTCTTGGAAATAGTGACTCAAGAATTTGTTGATAGGATGGCATATTATCAGCAAGCACACGGCGAGCATTTTGAACATTTGAAGTAATTTTGTTTCTCCTTTTTATAAAATAATGAAATGTACACCTATTGTACAACTAACAGTGAGTTATTCCTAGTTTTTACAAATTTTTTGACACTAAACTCAGTACGTATGAATTTAAAATATCAAGTTTTTTTCAAAATCTGTAAAAACATAAAGGGTGTCCCATTTAAATTAAAGAAGTTGATGGCTTTTCCAGTTAAACCGAAAATATATTATTAACAAAAAACCTAATCAGATGCATTTTGTTCCATTGCACTGACCTGCAAATTTTGATAAATATCGTTCTTTTCCTTTGAAGGATATTTACTTGGTTCCATAATTTATGTATATGTTCATCATGAATTTCATTAGTATTAGATAAGTTGATTTTCCACGTAATTTATGAATAAAATGTGAAAGGTCAATATTGAATGATATATTTCTTGTATCGTTTCCTGGGTGATTTCATTTCGATTTCTTGCCATATTTTGTCTTTCGATCGTTTTAAAATTTGAATGAGGAAACAAAAATTCTCAATATGAAGGATTCTAGACTCTACAGTTTTTCTTTTATTTAACCAATATAATAAGTCTAAAAAAAAAATTGGTTCAAGCACTGACGTGAAGTCAGAAGCTTTTGCGCGTATGTTCTATTGTCCATTCTTCTGTATTGGACACCCTTAATCGAATTTACCATGGTAAATTATGTTGTCCATTCTCCTGTATTGGACACTTAATTCGAATTTACCATAGTAAATTCGAATTATGTGTCCAATACAGGAGAGTGGACAACATAATTTACCATGGTAAATTCGATTAAGGGTGTCCAATATAGAAGAATGGACAATAGAACATACGCGCAAAAGCTTCTGACTTCACGTCAGTGCTTGAACCAATTTTTTTTTTCGTGATTTTTTTAAAATTTTCTAGGGGTACAGTTCTTACAAAATTTTAAACACGTCTTTATGTTGATTTTCTACTACTAGTTACCACGCACCAATTCGATCGAATATTTATTTTTTGAGTTATCAAGGAAATAATATTCCAGGTGGGTATAACTCGGAAACCGTTACACCGATTTTGCCCAAAAACGAACTCAATTCTCCCTTTCGGATACGCAACCTACCCTGAAAATTGCAAATCCCTATCTCCTTTCGTTCGAAAGTTATCGAGGCAACGGTAACCCATCTACTGAACTCACACAAGAATGCTCGAATCTCCAACAATATTAAATAAATAAAATATAAAACTTGAAACTTGGCAGTAGAGTTAGGTTACTGATATGTAGAACTTTTTTTTTTTTCAATGATTTATTAAAGGTTTTCTACAAATGTTATCCTCACCAAATTTTGCAAACATTTTCGCGTTGGCATTATACAACTAATTACCATGTTTGAATTCAATCGGTTTAGTATTTTTCGAGTTAATGAGGAACAAATAACCGCCAAATTCAGAAAATTTTAGATGGCTATAACTCTAAAACCGTTTGGCCGATTATGCTCATGAATAATCTGAAATGTCGCGTTCTGGTGCACATCCTAACCTGAAAACTTGAAGCCGCTATCTCTATCCGTTCTCAAGTTCAAATTTGACCTCGAATTCTTCATTGGGGAGTCGAACTTAATCGTTTGAGACCATTTTCGTCAAAAAATTCGAAAGTTACAGACATTTGGGCAAAACTATAACGCGATGTTCCCCAGAACATACGCGCAAAAAAGGATCGGAGAAGGTATCTACTCAAAAATAATTTTTTTTCTACGACTAGTTTTTCCACCCTCGCAAACCACAGTATCTTTTTAATTTCAATAAAATAATTGATCTCCATATAGAAGGTTGAATGAGCAAGAATGCCTTTTGTATTAGAAGCTTTCAGGACAATAACATAGAAACTTTTATTTCATTTTTGCTACCAAATTTTTATCCCCGCAACACCTAAATATGTCTTTTCATATGAACAGTTTATTATTCAGAATTAACAATCCTTTTTAGACTTCTAACATCCTTTATCATTTCAAATTTATACTTCCCCAAGATGAATATGTATAAAAGTGTGCATATACAATAAATTAAGTAACCATTTAGTTGGAGCAATAGTTATTTATGTACCAAGGACGGAAAACTGTCTACTATAGTTGAACCTGCATATTGCTATACGAGGCGCAGCCAAGGATAGCAAGCAGGCGAGACAAGAGACAGTTTTTCAATGAGGCCCCATATTATATGTTTTCATCGGTCTCTATACAGGGTGTTTGTTAATTTTACGTGATCCTTTAACGGGATGGTACTAAACAGCATTTGCAACGATTTGAGTCAAGAGAACCATGGTCCAAAAGTCTATAGTTATACTGAGATATATTAATATTTCGACTTTCTGAAAGTTTTTCGACTTATCATCCTAAACAATTAATTTTGTATAAACTGCTCAACACTGAATATAGAAGTAAAGTTTTTTCGAAAGCTGATAAGATGTGAATCATTTCCAGAAAAAACCTCTCACCCAAATTTTGAATAACGTGAGAAATAAAGAGTCTACGGTGGCATCAATTGTTTTTGCGCGTCTGTACTGGGGAAAATCGTGTATCATTTTGCCCAACTGTCTGTAATTTTCGAAGTTTTCGACGAAAATGGTCTCAAACGTTTGGGTTCGACCCCCTGATCAAGAATTCGAGGTCAAATTCAATTCCGTCCGGCCGGCCGACGGTTGCCACAATAACTTCAGAACGGGAAGAGATACCGACTTGAAATCTTCAGGGTAGGTGGCGCATCCCAATACGACGGACAGGTTCGTTAATCGGCATAATCGGCCCAACGGTTTCCGAGTAATAATTTTGTTTTCAACAAATACAAGTCCGATCAAATTGAAACTTGGTGAGTAGTTTTAAAATGCAAAACTAAGCACGCTTGTAATTTTGTGTGAATCGGATCATTAGAGAATTTGAAAAAAATTATGAAAAAATATTATTTATGTCATGATAACCTGAGAACGGAAATAGATAACGACTTGAAATTTTCGGGTAAGGTTGTGCATCTGAATGGGATATCGGCCAAACGGTGTTGGAGTTATACCCATCTGAAATTTGGTTGTTATTTCCTCAATAGCTCGAAAAATTTCTAACTGATCCAATTCAAACATGGTTGTCAGTTGTAGAATGCCACCGCAAAAATTCCTGCAAAATTTCAAGAGGATGGTATAACTCCAAAATTTTTAAAAAATGATTGAAAAAAATTCTATATATCAGAAATTATTACTCCGACATCGCTGAAATTTTGCGAGAGTCTTCAAAACCTAACTCTACTGCCTAGTTCCAAGTTTGAACACGATCGGATCTATATTGTTGGAGTTCTGAGCAGCCTTGTGTGAGTTCAGTAGCTGGATGGGTGACCATTGGCCTGATAACTTTCGAACGAAAGTAGAAAGGGACTTGCAATTTTCAGGGTAGGTTACAGATCCCAATGGTAGAGATAGGTTTGTTTTTGGGCATACCTAATTGGTCCATCGGTTTCGGAGTTATACCCACCCGGAATATTATTTCCTCGATAATTCAAAAAATTCAGACTCGATCGAATTGAAGCTTGGTAACTAGTTGTAGAATATCGACAAAAAGGAGTGTGTAAAATTTCTATTGTCCATTCTCCTATATTTGACACTCTTAATCGAATTTACCATGGTGAATTAAATTGTTATTATTAGAATTCACCATGGTAAATTATATGGTCCGTTCTCGTGTATTGGACACTCTTATTCGAATTTACCATGGTAAATTTGATTAAGAGAGGGTCCAATACAGGAGAACGGAGAACAGAATTCAACATGGTATATTTGATTAGGAGTGTCCAATACAGGAGAATGGACAATAGAACATACGCGCAAAAGTTAATGCTTGAACAAATTTATTCTCATTAAATTTTGCATATTTATCCGAAAAAATATGATTAACTTTGCATACAATTGAGTGAAAAAACTTCCTCGGTTGATGATCTTTCCAAAAAGATACATATGTAATGAATTTTCCCACGAGATCAAAAAATATAGCCGGAAATCCGAGCAAGTAACAGACTTCTTCGATGCTTGGTTTTCCCCCTTATCTTCTCCTTTATATTCCGTGAAGGAATTATTGACATATGTACCTTTTTGAACAGCCAATGAAACAAGGAAGTTTTTCCGTGAATTTGTACACCAAGTTCATAATAATTTTTTCGAGTAATTCTCAATTGTTTAATCAAGATTTCATGAGGAAAATAGCTGTTGCTGTTTATGACCCCTTATATCTCTGGTTATCTAATTTTTTGGTAAATACTTTTCCGCATGAAATGATAACCATCTCTTCAGCTCCAAAAAAATATTCATTTAATATTTACAGTCAAGTAGTTTTAACAAAATTAATTATTTTTGACAACAGAGCAGAAAATTTGCAAAACGTTGAAAAATCGCTATATAACCCTAGATTTTAGGACCACGGTTCACTCGACTCAATTCGTTACAAATTACGTCTAGTATATCCCCTCTGAAGGATCACGTCGAATTACTAAACACCTTGTATACTTTTATGAATTTCGGACTTCTCAAATAATTTCACAACAGCAAATGACAGTTATTCTCATAGACTGCAGTGGTGGAATAGTATAGTCTAAAACAAGTTGCAGAATGGGCTGATATTTAAACACGAATGCAAAATTCGAAAACGAGCGACGAATGAGCGAGTTTTCGTACGCATGAGTGTTGGAATTGCCTTCTGCAACGAGTATTAGACGATATTTTCTCTATTCCAGGAAAGTTTTGTAAAATACTGTTGAAATTTAATGAAAAATTAGGATTATACATCCTAGTGACTTTTGTATTCTATCTTGGCAGTTGGTGTGACTGTTACGAAAGTTGACAGATCATGGAATTTGAATTGTACGTAGAGCATGGAGATCAGATAGAACAGTTTCCTAATATCATGAATGATTCAAAATTAGCAAGAAGGAAATCTCTAGTACCTTATTTTTGTATGAAAATAAAACCTTTCCTCTCAACAATTATTTCACCTTATCCAGATTATCTTATATTGACAATAATTGACGTTTGTTGAAATTTGATAGGATCGAATGTCAGTGCTGACTACAAAACGAAAAATATAACTAGAAACAATGCGGGAATGAGTTCATTCCAGCGCTGTTTTTAATGCTGGAATGAACTCATTACGCTACTCAAATAGAGAAAAAATGTTTCTCTATTTCAGTATCGTAATGAGTCCATTCCAGCACTGAAAACAGTGCTGGAATGAACTCATTCCCGCATTGTTTCTAGTTATATTTTTTGTTTTGTGTTAGTCAGCACTGACATTCGATCCTATCAAATTTCAACACACGTCAATTGACAATACAGTATAATCTGGATATAGTGAAATAATTGTTGAGGAAAAGCTTTATTTTCATTAAAAAATATGGTACTAGAAATTTTCGTCTTGCTAATTTTGAATAAAGCATGCTATTTGGAAACTGTTTTAAATCTGATCTCCATGCCCTACGTAAGTTTCAAGTTCAAATCCCGTAATCTGTCAACTTTCGTAACAGTCACACCAACTGCCAAGATAGAATACAAAAGTCACTAGGATGTATAATCCGAATTTTTCATTGAATTTCAACAGTATTTTACAAAACTTGTCTGAAATAGAGAAAATATGAGAGAGTCTAATACTCGTTGCAGAAGGCAATTCCAACACTCATGCGTTCGAAAACTCGCTCCTTCGTCGCTCGTTTTCAAATTTCGCATTCGTGTTTTAATAGGAGCCCATTCTGCAACTTGTTTTAGAATATACTATTAATTGATAATTGTCAAAATGCTATAAATTTTTCTTCGCCAACCCCAGCGTTTGAGGAGTATTGCGTTTTCCAAAAAAAAATCATTCTTCGGTACCCAACGCTGTATTCTACTACGAAATTTCCAGTTTTTCAATATATTCGTTCCTCACTAAGGAACGAGAATAGGGAGTAGAAATTAAATAATGAAAATATAAACTTTTCACACGAGCCAATTAACGTGTTGCTTTGGTATTAGGAATTCATGTGTTAATTTCTGATGGCTGTCATCCCCACGCAGATAATAGCACTAATAATGAATTATGTGAATGATAATGATTTTTGGTTTTAGGAAGGATATTCGCAACGGATCAAAGCGGTGCATATTATAAATAAAAATGCGAAAACAATAGTATCACTTTTTATGAAATTGATGCCTTCCAAAATTTCTGCCAGGGTGAGAATGTTGAATTTTTTTTTTATGACTTCTAACTTTCTCTCTATATCTAGTGTTTCTTCCATGATGACTATGAGTCATTGAGACGAGCCGTTCCTGCAAAATATTTACCGAGTGATTTTGGTGGAGAATGGAAGAGCTACGATGAAAGCCTGAGTAAGAGGATAGAAATGGGACAATTCAATTTAATTAAATTAAAATTTAATGATATTGACTTTACTTGATCCAAAATAGCCCAGTTTGGATTTTGGGAATTCATTCTTTGGTTTGCATTTACGAAAAAAAAGCTATCTGCAGTATGTTTGGTGATTCATAAAAGTAATACTTGGAGAGCGTCATTCAGATTTTTTTGCAATGCAACTATTCAGGTACGACTGGTTTTTCAACCTATGGGTAGAGGAAAAGGCGTTAATGTGTCTCCACACTCTGTTTTTGAGGTTTTATTTAAGAAAATAGGACTCAGAAACTGGAAATATTAATATGTAACTACATATCTTACTATGGAATAGATGAAGCGCACACAGGATAATCAAAAATAGTATTTATTCTCAGGTAATCCAATATGGCACATTGACATCAAGTGATCGTTATTTGGCCCCCTGGGAGGAACATGTTATATTTTATAAACTAACTATCATATTCCGCTGAAATTTCGCATAAACCTTCAAGCAGGTATTTTACAATCGAGAACAGGATTTCAGCTCGATCGATTTTTAGACCAGGGCTGAAGGAAGCCTATGAAAATGGTAAAAGTGACACAAAATAATAGTAGGATGAAACCCATTGCAAAAGGAATAGAATACTACAAAAATAACAGGAAAAATAATTTACGGGCGGTCTGAGGACGGGAAGTGGAAGGGGCAGAGTTTTTAAGGGTAAAAAACAGTTTATCTCGATTTTCAGCAAAACTACAACTCCTATGAAAAAAAGTTAAATGGAAAAGCTGTAGGTAATAAAAAAAAAGCACTGACGTGAAGTCAGTACTCTTTGGCGCGCGTGTTCACGGTGGCTAATTTGAATTGAATGATGAGTACTTCAAGCTCAGTGGATAGAGCGAGCCGAAGATCTACCCAAAGGATTTACATTATTATTATTGATAAGGGGTTACGTTGCACCGCGACCTTGAGATCTATTGTGCCCCCCATCAGAGCTGTTCTCACCATTACGCTACCCAAAGGATAGAGGACACCATTCACTGTCGGTTCAAAAATTAACAGTGCTGTATCTAAGCTGCCATCAGGATAGAGTAACAAAGTTGGAAAAGAACACAAGTGACTCTCCTTAGTCGCACAAGCTCCTAGAAGATTTGGGAGGGTCAGTATAATCCTAATCATGTTTATAGCACGCGCGCAAAAGCAGATTGACTTAACAATGAAAGAAAAAGTGTAAAAAGTCAATCTGCTTTGGCGCGCGTGCTATAAACATGATTTGGATTATACTGACCCTCCCAAATCTTCTAGGAGCTTGTGCGACTAAGGAGAGTCACTGGTGTTCTTTTCCAACTTTGTTACTCTATCCTGATGGCAGCTTAGATACAGCACTGTTAATTTTTGATCCGACAGTGAATGGTGTCCACTATCCTTTGGGTAGATCTTCGTCTCGCTCTATCCACTGAGCTTGAAGTACTCATCATTCAATTCAAATTAGCCACCGTGAACACGCGCGCCAAAGAGTACTGACTTCACGTCAGTGCTTTTTTTTATTACCTACAACTCTTCGATTTAATTTTTTTCCATAGGACTTTTAGCTTTACCGGAAATCGAGATAAATCGTTTTTAAGCCTTAATAACTCACCCCCTTCCACTTTCTTATCTCAGATCACCCCTAAATAATTTTTCCTTTCATTTTTGTTATATTCTCTTCATTTTACAATGGGTTTCAACCTACTATTACATTTTTTTGCTTCAAGAATTATCGACCCTGGTCTATTTAGCGATTATAATGAAAATAAAATTTAGAACTGGTACTTTCCTATACTTTTGTGAAATATTGTTTCATCAATAACTCAAAAAATACCTATCTGATCAAATTGAATCTTGGTAATAAGTAGTCGAATGCCGACGCGCAAATTCTTCCAAAAGTTCGTGAGAATCGTACCACTAAATAAAACCATTATACAACCAATGCCGGTAACGTATTTCGACTGTTTCGAGTGAAGAACGAACGTTACACCCCCTAACGAATTTGTTGGGTACTACATTCGTGTTTTCGTGCGAGGATCCCGTTTCACTAAAAATATCGATCCATATATACTAGATGGTGCTATTCGAACATATACTAACTGACAAAGAAACTGCAACACCCAGAAGGTGCTGTTTAAATTTTTTTTGGTAAAAATAGTATCATAGGTAGTATAGCAAGGAGTAAATGATTAAAATTCGGAAAAATAATCGTGAAGGTTTTTTCATGTAAACATTTTTTGTTACTTACATATTGTAGTCGTTTTTTGCAAATTTTCAAAATTTCACAACAAACCAGCTGTTCCCGGAGATCCAGTCGATGTTTAGTTGTTGTTAAAATGCCTAGAGCACTTGTACGCGGAATTTATCGCCTGCTATGTGAATTTGAAAGAAGTCGAATTATTGGTCTACGGGAGGAGGGAATGTCATTTCGAGAAATCGCCAACCGTACGAACAGAAATGCAACTACTGTTATGAGATGTTGTCAAGCGTGGTTTGATAATGCCCAAAATCGAAGAAGAGTAGACACCGGACGTCGAAGGGGCACAAATGAAGTTCAAGATCGACGTCTAAGACTTATGGCTATTAGAGACCGATTCGCGACAACTCAATCTTTGGCTGATGAGTGGTTAGGAGGACAAGGCCAACCTGTAACTGTCCGAACGGTTTACCGCCGGATAAGGTCTTTTAAACTGCAGCATTATGAACCCCATCTTGTGCTACCTCTGACGGTTGAGCATCACCGGCAACGATTAGAGTGGTGCAGAGAACGTCAATATTGGAATGTGGAATGGCACCAGGTGGTTTTTTCTGATGAATCTCGATTCTCCTTGGGTGCACATGATGACCGAAGAAGGATGACATCGGGGAGAAAGACGTGAACCTCAGTTTTATATTGAGCGTCATTTACACCGGACAGTAGGCGTTATGGTATGGGGTGCTATTGCACATGCATTGCGCTGCGTTACCTTCAAGAAATAGTGGAGCCATATGTTCTCCCTTACCTTAACCGGCTCGAGAATCCAATATTTCAGCCAGATAATGCTCGACCTCATATTGCCAGAGTTAATTTAAACTTTATTGAAGCGACCCATGTGAATTTTTTGCTATGGCCGCCCAGATCCCCTGACTTTTGCTCATAGAGCATGTTTGGGACCTCATGGGTAGAAGGCTTGGAAATTTACCTCAGCACCGACGGACTTTGGCGGCTGTGATACATGATTTACAGGTAGCTTGGGATAGTATCCGTCAAGAAGAAATAGACCATCTTATTGCATCAATGCCAAGACGTGTTGGGGAGTTTATGGATAATCGCTATGGACAAACACATTATTAACAAATTTATTAAAAAAAATTGTAAACCCTTCGTTTTTTTTTCTTTAAATATCAATCATTTACTCTTTGCTATACTTTCTATGTTTTACAAAAAAAAAATAATTTGAACAGCTCCTTCTGGGTGTTTGGCTCTTTGTCAGTCAGTATATTAATATCGAAGGGGGCCACATTACCACCTTTTCCTCAAGTCATTTGAAAACTATTCTGCATATTGTGAATCAAAAGTTAATTAAACACCAACGTATAATTATATGATATTGAATTATTTTGTTAGTCTAAACCTTAATGTTCCGATTTTATTTTCAGAGGAATGGGATAGAATATACGAAGAAGAGCACGATCTCATAAAAAGCTTCATTGAAACAAAAGCTAGGGAAGAACTGAGGCAAGAGGATTCATATGCAGATGAAATGAAGGGTACCTTCAAAAAATTAGGCATTGACTAACTAATTGTATTGAAACCATTATTTTCCATTTCACTTATGTTCTAAGTTATTTATAATGACTACTATGGACTATCAATTCGAATACAAAATATGTCATATCAATGTTAAATGGGCATTATTATTATTCATTATAAATTAATAATGGTTAATTAATTTTTTTTGCCGAGAATTGTCTCAAACGATTGTTCGAATCTCTGATGAAGAATCCGAGGTCAAATTTGATTCTATCCGGCCGGCCGCTGTCATGATAACTTTCGAACGGAAAGAGATGGCGACTTGAAATTATCTGAGTAGGTGGCGCGTCCAAATAAGACGGACAAGTTTGTTGATGGGCATAATATATCCAACGGTTTCCGAGTACTAATTTTGTCTTCAAGCAATACAGATCTGATCGAATAGTAAGTTGTAGTATACTGACACAAAGACGTTTTTGAAATTTTGTGAGAATCACTTGAAAATTGAAAAAAAAAAATTGAATAATTGGGAAAGCTCTGTGGACAGGGGCTTTGGCGTTCTTGTTCAGACTTAGACAAATCATATCTTCGATAGTATTGGTTTCTCAGAGTTGGGAATTATATCAATGGATTCTTATGATCGAACTGCATCATAGAAGAAATGAAATTTAAAAAAATGTCATTTGAAAAAAGCTCGAAACTAACAGACATCTGGGCAAAATGATAACGCGATGTTCCCCAGAACATACGCACAAAAAAACAAGAGTGCCAAAAATAATTAATCCGAAACCAGACGGATTCTACCCAATAACGAACTTATCCGAGATACTAATTCCTCAAATCTACTCTGAAAATTATATTATATGAATTAAAACTTAGCTAATATTCCAGTTTTGTTTTACCTGAACCCAATTTGATTAATTTACCAAAGTATATATTTCGATCATCAAATATATGGATTATCCTAGGGGATTATATTATCGCCCAAAAATCATAATATCCTGTTATTCTGAACCCAATTTGATCACCAAAGTAAATATTTCCATCATCATAATTAAGGATTATCCACGGGCATTATATTATCACCTTAAAAGTATAATATCATATCATCCTCATAATTTTACGATAGCTGAGGTTAATCATTGGTCATTTTGCATTCTCATACTTTGTTTTTTAGAAAAGGTGGTGAGTAACGAATTTTGAAAAAAACCACAAATAAATATGACATATTATCTTATCGGAAGATAAGATGACATTTTTCAACACAGTTAATTCGTATATATTGTAGCGTTTTTCACAATAAACCCACAATTTTACTAAGTCTAATTTATTTAGAACACTTAAATAATTTATCTACAGGAAATTTATATTCACAATTATATTTCACAAACGTAACGATTCGGTTTAACTCGTCAAAGTAACTAACTCCTGTGAATTCCGGTCCCGATATTTATATCGGGAAGATTAAGGTCCAGAAAGTTCCCGAGTATTCCGGATGTTCCATTCGTTCTCGAGCTTCTAGAAGGATGACTCAACCTCTCTCTCTGTCGGCGTTCGATTGCGTGACATCATAAACGGAATTGGGCTACAGGACCGTACTTCGCTTGCTTCGTTCGTCACATTGCTCCCTCCTTAAGATGTTCGGTCCCCGAACACCTTGTGCATTATGGCTGAATCTGCAAGCGTCCCCATTTCGGCAGTATCCTTGTTGGTCGAAATAACAGGCTACCGTTTTCTCCATTGGGCCGTCCTTCGGGTTGAAACTGCAAACCAGTATTCGCACATCGGTCTTCTCAAACACCACTTCCAGCATGTTGCGTACGACCCTCCAGTTAAGATGATCCAGTCCGCATCCCAGCTTTGGAACCGCAAGCTTCTTCACACCCAGTCTGGCCAGCTCGCCCCTAAGGTTCAGTAAGGTGGTCCACATGGTTTGGTAGGTTGGCTTTTCGCAGGATCTCTTCTTAGTTACTAGATAGAAAAGGTAACGAGGACCATCGGTCAACTTTAGGATTTGACCAGAGCTCGGTTGTTGCTTCAAGAGCTCTGATATACGACCAAATTTGTTCTTAAAGACGGAGGCAATTCCCTTGGACATGTACAGGTCTTCAGCTACACAATGGGCCATAGAATAGTCTGACGGGACCGTAAAAAGGTCTTGCTGCTGCTCGGTGGTGATTCCAAACCTGGCTTTTCCGGTCTCCCCATAGTTCGCCATGAATTGGTCGAAGTTCAAGTCCTCGTGATGTGGGGCCTGGGTGGTGGTCCTTCTTAATCCAATCTCATCCTGAGAGTCATGGTCGGCTTCATACCTTGCTAAGCGATTCACATGTACCACGCGCTTCTTCCCCCTGGGCAACTTTTGGATGCGATAAACTACGTCGTTGATCCTTTTAACAACCTTGTAAGGTCCTTCCCAATTCTTCTGTAGCTTTGGTGATAGCCCTCTTCTTCTCTGTGGGTTGAATAACCATACCAAATCACCCACCTCATATCCTCCTTCCGCAGCCTTGGTATCGTACCGGGTCTTCATGCGGTCACTTGCAATTTGTAGGTTTCTCCGGACTCTCTCGTGAACGTAGTGGAGCCTTCCCTTTAGACGGCTCACATAGTCCTCACCAGCTATCTCTACTCCAGGCTTACATCCAAATTCCAGGTCACAAGGTAATCTCACCTCCCGGCCGAACATTATACATGCTGGGGTTTCTCCAGTTGATTCTTGCACAGATGATCTATAAGTCATGGTAAACAGATGGAGGTACCTATCCCAGTCTCTCTGGTGGTCGGAGACAACCTTGGCCAAGTACTTCCCCACAGTTCTATTCATTCTCTCGACCATGCCATCTGACTGTGGGTGGAGTGCAGTTGTTCTGGTCTTTTTAATTCCCAGCAACTCACACAGGTTCTGGAACAAGCTGGACTCGAAGTTTCGTCCCTGGTCAGAATGTAGCTCCAGTGGTATTCCGAATCGACAGAACATCTCCTTGACCAAAACATCAGCAACTGTTGCAGCTTCTTGGTTCGGGATTGCATAAGCTTCCACCCATTTAGAAAAATAATCCATAGCAACCAGAATATACTTGTTTCCATCTTCAGTTTCTGGAAATGGACCAGCTATGTCTATTGCTACGCGTTCCATTGGACTGCCAACATTATATTGTTTCATTGGGGCTCTACGGCTTCCTCTCGGGCCATTAACCGAAGCACACAGTCTGCATTTTCGGCACCAATCCTTGACATCTTCTTTACAGTTGAGCCAGTAGAAACGCTCCCTCACCTTTTCTAGTGTTTTCTTGATTCCGAAATGCCCTCCGGAGATTCCGTCATGCAACTTCTGTAATACCTCGGGGACTCGGCTCCTTGGGATTACGAGCTGATTCCTGGATCCGGTACCTTCCTCGTTCTCTAGGATCCTCTTCAGTAGTCCTTCTTCTATGAGGAGGGAGTCCCACTGTGCCCAATATGCTTTGACCGTCGAATTCATCTGGCACAGTTCTCCCCATTCAGGTCTCCGTCCCTCCGATTTCCATTTCAAAAATAATTTTAATTCTGGATCGTTCTCTTGGTCTCGTCTTAGGTGGTCTGGCAGCCAGTTCTCATCCATTATAGTAGTCCTCCGACAGCACTCCTTGTCTTCCAGCTTACTACAGTGCTTGCAGTCTATAGGACATGGTCTCCTAGACATCGCGTCAGCGTTGCTATGTAACTTCCCTGCACGATGCTCCACGGTAAAATTGTATTCCTGAAGTCTTTCAATCCATCGTGCCACTTGACCTTCAGGATTTTTAAATTGGAGAAGCCACTTCAGCGCAGCATGATCTGTCCTCAAGAGGAATTCCCTTCCATACAGGTACTTATAGAAATGTTCCATGGACTTGACTGCAGCGAGTAACTCTCTTCTCGTAACGCAGTAGTTACGTTCTGGTTTCGACAAGACTTTACTGAAGTACCCTATAACTTTTTCCTTTCCGTCTTGAACTTGAGACAATATGCCTCCTATTGCCATGTTGCTCGCATCTGTGTCCAATATAAACCTTCCTTTAGTCTGGGGATAACTCAGGATGGGGGCCGATGTTAAGGCATGTTTCAATTGAGCGAAGGCTTCTTCACATTCTAGATCCCATTCGAAGTTCTTCCCTTCTTCAGTCAATTTTGTTAAAGGCTTCGCAATATTGGCAAACCCAAGCACGAATTTTCTATAGTACGTGCACAGTCCAAGGAAACTTCTGACCTGGTGTTTATCTTGCGGTGTTGGCCATTCGCGTACAGCTTGGATCTTTTCCGGATCAGCACTTACTCCAGCTTCAGATACTACGTGTCCCAAGTATTTTACTTCCTTTTTGAAAATGTGACACTTTTTCGGACTGAGTTTCAAATTCGCGACGCGAAGCCTCTCAAGGACATTTCTCAAATTTTCCAGATGTTCGGTAAATGTTCGTCCAAAAACAATCACGTCGTCCAAATACACCAGACACGTCTTCCAAGATAGTCCTCGAAGGATGGTTTCCATCAGTCGCTCGAAGGTTGCAGGTGCATTGCAAAGACCAAATGGCATCACTGTGAACTGCCACAATCCCGTCCCAATGGTAAAAGCTGTTTTCTCTTTGTCTTTGGGATCCATTTCAACTTGCCAGTACCCGCTCTTCAGATCCAGGGTGGAGAACCATTTCGAGCCAGATAGTGTATCCAAAGTGTCATCTATCCTTGGGATGGGGTAACAATCTTTTTTGGTGACTTCATTTAGATGACGATAGTCGACGCAGAATCTAGTGCTGCCATCTTTCTTTTTGACCAGAACCACAGGTGATGACCAAGGACTATCTGAAGGTTCTATGATGCCGTGATCGTGCATGTCCTTGATAATTTCCTCAGCCTCTTCTCTTTTCGCAATGGGAAGTCTTCGCGGATGTTGGCGAATAGGTCTTGTGCTTCCGGTATTGATGAGATGTTTCACAACATTTGTTCTCCCCATTTGATTATTGTCCATGGCAAATACATCACTGTATTCAGTTATCAGTTTCCTCACCTCACTGATGTATTCTGGTTTCAAATTTGTGCAGGAGGATGTCAGCATTTCAACTGCTTTTTGTGAAACCTTGGTCTTCTTGGGTACGTTGTTCTGTCCATCTTGACTACCACCCGTCACACAAGATACTGAGCAGCTTTCCCCTATTACCGTGTCCTTTTTTAAAATTACTGGGTACATATTAGTGTTTAAAATCCTCACAGGTACTTCCCTTCTGTCTCTCACCAATGTTTTCCCAACAAGAAGCCCTTTGCCAGGGTTATTACCGACAGCTGGTTCAATTAGTCTGACGTGACCATTGCGAAGTTTTCCGTCCAAGTACCCCCTCACTACTGTTTCGGCTTGGCCAGGAATGGTAACGTCCTCTGTGAGCAAGACTCTATTCATTGCATCTTCGCTCCCCAGGAATGGAATTTCTAGATTTCCAACTCTCAGGACATCGTTCCCCATGTCTATCTGGAAACCCTTTCCCTTAATTACATCCATTCCTAGGATGACTTCCTCCATGATATCTGCCACCAGTACCTCGTGTTTGAATGACATTCCTCCAATATCAAGGTCGATTTTCTTCCTTCCGTGAGTTAATACACCCTCTCCGGTAGCAGTTCGTAGACGTGTCGTAGTCGGTAAGATATTTTTCTTAATCATATCGGGTCTCGCAATCGTTCGGGTTGCTCCTGTGTCGACTAACATTTTAACCGACCGCCCGTCGATTCTACCGTCGACATAAACGCTGTTGGACTGCGAGATTGTCTGGATGACAACTTCTAGGGCATTGTCTAGGCAGGTCGGTTTATGCCCCTTATCACCAACCCGTTTTAGTTTTCCTGATCTTGTTGTTTAGGCTTGACAGGTTTCTTGCAATGGCGGCGAATATGCCCTTCATCGCCGCAATTCCAGCACCTGGGTCCTCGGGTTCGTTGCTGTTGGAGAACCCGACGTATAACATCTTCCATGTTCTCAGCGCTAACCTCGGAATCATCCACAGTACGTCTTATTTTGTTCTGGCCCCTATGTGAAGCTTGCTTGGCTGCTTCGAACTCCAATGCGTGGGCCAGAGCATCGTCCAAGGTCTTAGGTCGGGCCAACCGCAAAGTTTGTTGGGTCTCACTGTCTCTCAGCCCGTCCACGAATGTCTGTACAGCTAGTTGTTCCAGGAAGCTTTCCGGTGCAGTAGGATATGCCAGTCGCACCAATCGTGCTATATCAGCTTCAAACTCCTGTAGGGTCTCTGAGCTCTTCTGGAGACGACTCTTTATCTGGGCATGATACACTTGTTGTAGGTGTCCATCACCATATCTCATCTGGAGTTTACTTATCAAAGCTGCATAATTATTCTGTTGACTGGCTGGAACAATCTGGAGAATATTCAGAGCATCTCCCCTCAATGCGACAATCAAGGCCGTTGCTTTGTCTTCTTCGTTCCAGCCATTAGCATTAGCTGCAGCTTCAAACTGTTTTTGATACGTGCACCATGCAGTTTTACCATCAAAGGTAGGAGGTTTAATCCTCGCTCGGCCTTGCTCTCCACTGCTTTCTAATTTTATTGACTGACCGGAATTACATTTACTGACCTCGTCTGACTGCCTGTTAATTTTGGACAATCGATCTTCGATAATTTTCATCATGTACTCGGTATGCTCTTCAAGCTTCCCTTGCGTTTGTTCTTCTATGGTTTCTAACATCTCCTCCACATTTTCGATCCTATTTTCTAGCTTCGAGTAATTATCGGTTATCATTCTCAGACTGTCTTCAACTTTAGTCTCCATGGATATTATTTTATTTGTCATATCCTTGGCATTTTCCTCCATTTTATTTGACATATATGATATTTCCTTGGCATTTTCTTCCATTTTATTTGATATATCCTTGCCATTTTCCTCCATTTTATTTGACATATATGATATTTCCTTGGCATTTTCCTCCATTTTATTTGATATATCCTTGCCATTTTCCTCCATTTTCTTCGTCAATTGTTCAAAGGCTTGTTTGAAAAAATCCATGTTGGCCTGATCCATTTTTTCACTTTGAGCTCTCGTTATCGGCATTCAAAATCTTCAGGAATATTCCTCAAAACAGTGCAGTTCGATATACCCCACACCTGACACCAATGTAGCGTTTTTCACAATAAACCCACAATTTTACTAAGTCTAATTTATTTAGAACACTTAAATAATTTATCTACAGGAAATTTATATTCACAATTATATTTCACAAACGTAACGATTCGGTTTAACTCGTCAAAGTAACTAACTCCTGTGAATTCCGGTCCCGATATTTATATCGGGAAGATTAAGGTCCAGAAAGTTCCCGAGTATTCCGGATGTTCCATTCGTTCTCGAGCTTCTAGAAGGATGACTCAACCTCTCTCTCTGTCGGCGTTCGATTGCGTGACATCATAAACGGAATTGGGCTACAGGACCGTACTTCGCTTGCTTCGTTCGTCACAATATATTCATACATACAAATACGGACGTTAATTTTCGATTACAGCATCCTGTGAAATCATAGATTTACGATTTTATATTGAAATTTTGAAGAATCATATATCCGAAAGTATTAGCTTTTTAGAGTTGAAAATCCATTCAATGGATTCTTATGATAAAAATGTATCCTAAATATATCAATCTGAAATTTGGTTGTTATTTCCTCAATAACTCAAAAAATTACAAATCCGATCGAATTGAAATATGGGTTTTAGTTGTAGAATGCCAAGGCAAAAATTCTTGCAAAATTTCGTGAGGATCGTAGCACTAGAAAATTAAAAAAAAATCATGGAAAAAGAAATTGCTTCAAGCACTGACGTGAAGTCCGAAGCTTCTGCGCGTATGATCTCTTGTCCATTCTCCTGTATTGGATCGAATTTACCATGGTAAATTCTATTAAAAGTGTCCAATACAGGAGAACAGACAATTAAATTCACCATAGTAAATTCGATTAGGGGTGTCCAATACAGGAGAATGGACAAGAGAACATGCGCGCAAAATCTTCTGACTTCACGTCAGTGCTGAACCAATTTTTTTAATAATATTTTTAAAATTTCCTAGCGATACGATATTCACGAAATTTCACAAACGTCCTTAGGTTTATATTCTACAACTACTCACCAAGTCCCAATTTGATCGGATTAGTATGGGTTGTAGACAAAATTATTACTAGGAAACCGTTGGGCCGATTACGCCCATAAACGAACTTGTCCGTCCTATTGGCATGTGCCACCTACCCTGAAAATTTCAAGTCGCTCTCTTTTTCCGTTCCCAAGTTATCGTGGCAACGGCCGGCCGGACAAAATCGAGCATGTCGAACTCAATCGTTTGAGACCAAATGATAACGCGATGTTCTCCAGAAAATACGCGCAAAAATGTTATATTTCCCTTATCTGACAATTTGAGAGTGACGTAAAGAAAGGGAAAGTTGTTGAAAAAAAGGTGGGAAAGCCCTGTGAACTCGCCTGAGGCTGCTTAGCTCTAGAAAAAAATATATTATCTTCCACTTATTTCCAGTAATATAAATCCGATCGATTATAAATCTAGAACTAGTCATTGTTTTGAAACTACAACCATTTATGAATAAAACAAGTTATCTTCATCAAAAACATATTTTTCTATTTTTCAAACTTTGAATGATAATCAATTAATATTAAAACTCATATTGTAGTCATCGCTTGAACAGTTTGTGTTAATCCTACCCAAAGCATGACTGGTTATATGGTACCTAACTAAAGCAATTTTGCTATTGACCTCTATGCTACAATTCTTACCCTTAGATGGAGATTACATCGTCAATCTGGTATCAGTCTCGCATCACATCAATCATGGGTTGATATCTGATTGCCGGGAGACTGATGGATTGATGGAATATTAATGCATTTTAATGTGCTTCGTCAATCCACATCAGTCTCATCGTGATCAACATTACCGACTGAACTGATGCGAGATTGACCGTGTAACCTCCGACTAAGACGGAGGTATATGGAAAATGGTTAACTCAATAGTATAGCTATGTATGCTGGATCAAAATAGGTAATAATGACAATCTGAGATTTCTGATCCAGGAGGTATGTTTTCTGGATATGATAATGGATTCATCACTCACTCAATAATTGCACCGCCACTGGAAAACAATGAGACAAATGTAAGAGATTTTGCGTCCGATGGGCCATGAGTTATGTCAACTTTGAGTGAATTTAAATAAACCCAGCTATTTTGTGGAGTTACGAGATTTTACTCGGAATCAAATACTCTAACATTATCGAACGACAGACATAGAATAAAATATACACAACTTTTCGATATTCGAGCGCTATTTTGTAAATAATACTCTACGGAGTTCATCTTCGAACGCAACCCAGATCCAACCAATTTGGCCCAATAAAAATCATACCATATCGTTCTGCCAAATGAGAACAACATGAAATAAAGAGACGACGTATACTAGGGGGTCTATAAAAAATTATAATATCACATAAGGTGTTGAATTTTGATGCATAGATATAACTATACTTGATCTTATATTTTGAATTATATTATGAAATTTGTAGCATAGTTTTTGGAATATATTTTCATCATTGAATACTTCACAGGAATATATTAAATTACTTACCACTCCCAAATGTATAATAAAGTTGAATTCAGTTGGACGTTCTCTATCATCAAACCAATCCTCACTAGTTTTAGCATAAATCTGAAAAAAAAATTAGTCAACAACGTTACAAAATTGATCTTCCTCTTACAGGGATGTTATAGTAATATGTCAGTATAAAATTTAGACCAGGGGGTCTTTATCCTTAGTATAATATAAACAAAAACGAGAACGTTTTCGAACAAACTTACCTAGAGTCCAGATATCTCCTGTTTGAAAGCATAACCAAAACAAACGCCATTTTGAATAATGAATTTCAAGTTCCCGTTCCATTGATAAACATAGAAAGAGAGGAGCTAGATATTCTCTTCTCTGTTGGAAACCGACGGGATTCTTCGCATTCCACCAACTTGCTGCTTGGAATGCGGGGCATCTGGCGGTCTCTCTATTCTATTGTCTCTGACTTAAACCTAACAAAGCTCTTAACATGGACTTCTGTCTTATTCACACAGATTCCGATAGGGAGCTTCCCCCCCAAAAAATTATACCGTACGCTAATAATGATTGAACATTACTACAATAAACTATCTTCAAAGTACAAGAATCCATTCGTGTCTTCATAACAAACAAACCTATCCTACTTAAAAAACATACACTTTTTTATTTGCATGCTATTTCGCGAGGTTTTCCATTGATTGAGTTCAATGATTTGAAAAAATAAAAAAAATAAAAAATTTTATTTGTCAGATTTAGTGAATCCCTCCAGATAATTGTTAGATTATGAGACAGCACGTCTAGGACATAAAGATGAACCATATATATCTCAATCTGACGCGCTTGAGTATGTCGAAATGGCATAAAAATGGCCGCGAGTTTGCGTCACATCACAATCGTCAGATTATTCAATAAGAGCTTTTTTTAGGTTCACTTAACATCCCCTTAGAAAATCTGACGCACTAGTTACATTTTTCTTTTTCATTTTCAACCCTTACCTGCGACAACCCCTACCATGCAAACGATTAACATTAACATACGTACATTATTAAAAATAGGTAGGACATGGATGCTATCAATATCTGAGGCGCTCGAGTATGTCCATGCAACAGATTTTTTTTATATTCTATATATATATATATATATATATATATATCTATAGCCCCCACCGATGAAAAGCTATACGTTATATAACATTATTTTTTTTATCATCTAAACTTTGCAACCCAATAGATCTCTTTGACGCTCAAGTAATAAATCCCCATTTAACATCGTGGGCTCCCTTACTATAATTCACATTAATATTAACACCTCCTAATTGGCCTGATCTTATTCCGTAGCGTAATTAAACCTGCTTTCAATATTCTGAATTCAATTCATTACCTTTTCATAGATTAAGACGAAAAAAAAATACTTGTTATTCTATCATCACTATGAGTTATTTGGTCTTATGCGAAATGTTGTCACGTGACCACGTCCTTGTTTGTAAAATTAGCGTAATGGTGAGAAGCGTAATGGTGAGAACAGCTCTGTTGGGGGGCACAATAGATCTCAAGGTCGCGGTGCAACGTAACCCCCTTATCAATAATAATAATAATAATAATAATTGTAAAATTAAGGATGCGTAGTATTTATTTATTGTTCCTTCTTCTTTATTGTCTAATTTGGTATGTCTACAATACAATAAGCTGGTTTAATTAGTACAGTCAAGGTCACACATTCAAGATATGAATATGTAAATAATATAAGTGGTTCCACGAAGAAGCAATTGTAAATTGAGCAACTTTTGGAAGCAAAAAGAAACCTTATAGAGTAATTCCATATAAAATCGTCTAAAAATAAAAAAAATTGTTGCCGACCCATTTTAGAATTTTGTTTAACTTTGAGGAACTCTTCCTTAGGGTCCCAAAGAACAAAATTTACACGAGTTTGATTTTTACTAGCGCTTGTTTCTGCCTATTTAAATAAAAACTTCCCAAAAATCGATATTTTTAAGCTTTATCAACTTTTGCTTTAAAATTTTTCTGTTTGAAGATATCTATATAATCAAAGCGGAATTCTTCGGGGAAAAGATAGTAGTTTAAGTGTAGGTAACGCTAATTGGCTCAATCAATACCTTTGAATAATGGCAGCGTGCTAAAAATGAGTGTTTATAACTCATTTTTCGTAAATTTCAATCGACTCTGGTGTCTTAACTATTGAGAATTAAAAACTTATGCTGCGGGGGAATTAAGTATACATATCATAGATAAAATTCAGCCACGGGTCGACCTGAGCAGCCCACTCTTAATAGAAGAAAACTTTGCTTGAAATTTTGAAATTTAAAAAAATCCCATTATTGAGGTTATAAAACGAACGTGTTGACTGTGAAATAAAAATCTAAAACTCACAGAATCTACTGTTCTTACCTCCAACTTTGAATGACTACATCATTTGTTTTGTTATTTTTATGTTTAGTGCATGTACGAGCTGTTTTTTTACAGCGAAAATTTGGATGATTTTAGTAATGGATAAAAACTACTTTTCATCAAAAAGAATTATACGAATGAGCTTACCTCTACAAGCATACATGAAAATATATGAAAATTCTATATATAAATCCGAATGTTTTTCTGAGATAAAAACTAGGAGTCAATTGGAAAAAAATAAAAAATTGAGTTGATTTTTGCTGTAAAAAAACAGCTCGTACATGCACTAAACATAAAAATAACAAAACAAATGATGTAGTCATTCAAAGTTGGAGGTAAGAACAGTAGATTCTGTGAGTTTTAGATTTTTATTTCACAGTCAACACGTTCGTTTTATAACCTCAATAATGGGATTATTTTTAATTTCAAAATTTCAAGCAAAGGTTTCTTCTATTAAGAGTGGGCTGCTCAGGTCGACCCGTGGCTGAATTTTATCTATGATATGTATACTTAATTCCCCCGCAGCATAAGTTTTTAATTCTTAATAGTTAAGACACCAGAGTCGATTGAAATTTACGAAAAATGAGTTGAAAACACTCATTTTTAGCACGCTGCCATTATTCAAAGGTATTGATTGAGCCAATTATCGTTACCTACACTTAAACTACTATCTTTTCCCCGAAGAATTCCGCTTTGATTATATAGATATCTTCAAACAGAAAAATTTTAAAGCAAAAGTTGATAATGCTTAAAAATATCGATTTTGGGAAGTTTTTATTTAAATAGGCGGAAACAAGCGCTAGTAAAAATCAAACTCGTGTAAATTTTGTTCTTTGGGACCCTAAGGAAGAGTTCCTCAAAGTTAAACAAAATTCTAAAATGGGTCGGCTTTGTCAATTAGACGATTTCAAATGGAATGACTCTATATGGGAGTTCATTGGGTGAAACAATTCAGTCACATAGCATCATAGCGTAAAAAATGAAGTTAGGAGATTTGAAAAGTGATAGAAACCAAATAGTGGCTCACAATGGTAAAACTGAAGAATATATGATGGAAGCTTTATTAATTTTAAGGGAATGGATGAAGAAATTACCACATATTCCCTCTGATCTGCTTCAAGATAAATTCATTTATTATATTATCACTTTTTGTAATAATCAGTCTATCTGAAATATGTTATATGTATATGAAAATTTGGATTGAAATACAATGAGTATCGTCTGTTTTTGATCCATCCAAATTTTCTCAACGATAATGCATTTCCACGGTCATACTACAATTCTTATTTTATGTTGGGTATTTACAAAGAGGATTTTTGCACGCATCTGAAATATTGTTTCCTCAATACAAAATTAGTTGAAGCACTGCCGTGAAGCCAGGAGCTTTTGGATAATAGAACATGGGCATAATAGCTCCTGATTTGACGTCAGTGCTTCTTACCAATTTTCATTTCGTATTTTTTTTTTAATTTTCTAGGGGTGCGGTTCTCACAAAATTTTACACACGTCTTTATGTCAATATTCTACAACTAGTTACCAACCTTCAATTCGATCGAGTCTATATTTTTTGAGTTATCGAGATGGATATAACTCTCAAACTGTAAGACCTATTATGCCCAAAAACGAACTTAGCTCTCCCATTCGGATGCGCAGCCTACTTTCAAAATTGCAAGTTTCTATCTCCTTTCGTTCAAAAGTTATTGAGGCAACGGTCCAGCTACTCCAGCTACTGAGCTCACACAAGGCTGCTCGGATTTCCAACAATACATGGTCTTTCACGAGGAACCCCACCCATATTTATACGGGAAACTACTGAACGTATTTTCATGAAATTCAGTACAAATAAGTATTTCACGATGCTGATGAAATCTAAAATATTTTCAAGGCATGAGCACCTCCGGTTTTTCCGGAAATGACGTCAACTTCCGTTTTTCAAATTAGAACACCATTTTTTTATTGCAGAAATAGATTCCTTAGAAAATTTCAAGTTATTTTGATGTAACATTTTTCAGTTTTGGTTGGAAAATTCTCTCTGAGCGGGAAAATTCGAAAAAAAAATCGAAAATAGAGCTCCGCTGAAACAAGAATAACTTCGAGGTTTTTGGATGGAAAATTTTCATTTTTGGGATTTTTCAAGATGTAAGATTGATGTATCCACTTTAAAAAAAAAATCGCGATTCATGATACAGGGGGTGAAAAAATCGCTTTCAGAGTTAGGGATGACAAAATCGTGAAAAATCAATTTTTTCAAATTAGAACCCCATTTTTTTATGGCAGATATTGAATCTAGGTTAAAAATTAATGTGAGTGTATGCATTACACCCTTGCCCTAAAATGGGTATTTTCTGAGTTATTCACAAAAAACTGTTTTTCGTCTTGAATTTTCAGCTATTTCTTCTCCCTTCACGCCAAAAAGATGAAATTTTCAGGAACTGTTATTTGAACCATGCTGTAGATTTTTCACCCCTCCTTGAAACCGACTTCAAGTTACTATTAGGAGAACCATGGCAAACTCTCGCAGTTATAACTAGAGAAGATGCTCAAAGTTTTGACCGCTAATTTCTAGACATTTATTTGTACGTCTCAGGAATGCTTCGTGCGTTGCTCTTCTTATTTCATCGGGAGGAAGAGATCTGCAAAAGTGTTTAAAAACCAAATTGAGTTTCAAAACTATGAATCTAAAAATCTAAACAAACCTGAACGCATTTCTGACTCGTTCTATGCAGTCCTCTTTATCAGTCAGGGGAGTTGAGTAGACAATATTGTTTATCCTACCCCAAACATAATAGTCTAAAGGAGTTAAATCGGGAGAACGTGGTGGCCAAAGATGTGGACCATTGTTCGCCAACCATCGATCTTCAAATAGCCTTTGGAGGATATTTGACACATTGAGTGAATTGTGTGGAGGCGCGCCATCTTGTTGATACCATAAGTCATTATGGTTCTGTACTAGCGGCTCAATTATTTGAGTCAATATGTCAGAATAACTATCTCCTAAGGGAGAACATTCTTTAAATAATGCAAACATGTGTAGTGTTCTATCTTACCAGTTAAAGTCCCATCATAAATGTGAACATCGAGAATTGCATTATTTTTGATGGCGCAAAAAACATTGAAACTCCAGGTCTCTTGAAAGTTCCATTGTCTGAAGTGGTGGTTGTTCTCTTCATCCCAATAATGACTGTTATGCCTATTGAAAGAACCATTCTTTGTGAATTTAGATTCATCTGTCCAAATTATACAGTCCAAAAAGTTTTCATTCTCTTGAAATCGAATCATCATAGCTTCGCAAAACTCTGTTCTCCTGACGAAATCAGTTTCCTTCAAATGCTGTACCCTATTGAATTTATATGGTGCATTTTATGTTTTTTTAATATTCTCCAAACACTCGATTGAGATAATCCCAGATCAATCTCGGCATCTTTGAGAGAATTTTGAGGATTCACACGAAAATATGCAAGAACTGTAATTTCGTTGTTCTCATCTTCTACTACACCTTTTTCTCTGTGTATAGTTTTCTTAACGAAAGATCCGACAATTCTCAAGTTTGTCATGGTTCTGTTAATGGTATCTCTCGTTGGTCTGGGTCGGTCAGGAAACCTCTCAATGAACAGTCGAATCGTTCTATCTACAACTTTATTACATTCTACATGAAGTAGAATGAGATTTAAATAATCTTCATTGGTAAAAGTAGGCAATACGAATTATCACCAAATTAATAGTAAACACAAAATGCTACTGAATAAAGAGGAATTTGGCAGATGTAATTAATGATATCTATCATTAAAAAAAAAGAATGTAAAACATGGTAAGTTTTTGCATATGGTTCATAAGGAATTATTTATTTATCACTGGAGAGAAAACCGATGGCCGATTAGTTGAAATAAAGAGGTTTCCGATACAAATTCGAATCAAAATTCGTCATCTATTTAGGAACAACCTGTAACTTTTTTCTCTTGTATATTAGGGTAGTAAAATCTAAAACATGGTTCAAGTAACAGTTCCTGAAAATTTCATCTTTTTGGCGTGAAGGGAAAAGAAATAGCTGAAAATTCAAGACGAAAATCAGTTTTTTGTGAATAACTCAGAAAATATCCACTTTAGGGCAAGGGTGTGATGCATACACTCAAATTATTTTTTAACGTAAATTCAATATCTGCCATAAAAAAATGGGGTTCTAATTTGAAAAAATTGATTTTTCATGATTTTGTCATCCCTAACTTTGAAAGCGATTTTTTCACCCCCTGTATAATGAATCGCGATTTCGATTTTTAAAGTGGATACAATCCCAAAAATGAAAAATTTCCATCCAAAAACCTCGAAGTTATTCTTGTTTCAGCGGAGCTCTATTTTCGATTTTTTTTTCGAATTTTCCCGCTCAGAGAGAATTTTCCAACCAAAACTGAAAAATGTTACATCAAAATAACTTTAAATTTTCTAAGGAATCTATTTCTGCAATGAAAAAATGGTGTTCTAATTTGAAAAACGGAAGTTGACGTCATTTCTGGAAAAACCAGAGGTGCTCATGCCTTGAAAATATTTTAGATTTCATCAGCATCGTGAAGTGCTGAATTTCATGAAAATACGTTCAGTAGTTTCCCGTATAAATATGGGTGAGGTTCCTCGTGAAAGACCCTGTATAGATCCGATCGTGTTGAAACTTGGAACTTGGCAGTAGGGTTGGGTTCTGAAGGCTCCCGCAAAATTTCAGCGATGTCGGACGAATAGTTTCTGATATAACTCAAATGTCGCATTCAGATACACAACTTTAACTGAAAATTTCAAGTCACTGTCAAGTCAAGTTCCTGAAAATTCAAGTCACTATCTCTTTCCGTTCTCAGGTTATCGTGACATAAATAATATTTTTTAATAATTTTTTTCAAATTTTCTAGCGATATAGTTCTCACAAAATTTCACGATGGTCCTTAGGTTTGTATTCTACAACTACTCACCAAGTTTCATTTTGATCGGATCTGTATGGGTTGATGACAAAATTATTACTCGGAAACCTTTGGTCCGATTATGCCCATTAACGCACTTGTGTGTCGTAAGTGGATGTGCCACCTATCCTGAAAATTTCAAGTTGATATCTCTTTCTGTTCTCACGTTATCGTGGCAACATCGCGTTAACATTTTGCTCAAATGTATAGATAGCGGTTTGTAATTTTCAGGGTAGGTTGCTCATAATCGCCCAAACGGTGTCGGAGTTCCTCAATAACTCAAAAAATCCGATGGGATTTAAACTTAATAATTAGCTGTAAAATGTCGCCCCGCAATTTTTGCGTGTATGTTCTGGGGAACATCGCGTTATCTTTTTGCTTAAATGTCTGAAACGTTCGAATTCTGTCTGGCCGGTCGTTGCCACGATAACTTTAGAACGGATAAAGATAGTGGGTCGAAATTTTCAGCGTAGGTGGCGCGTCTTAATACGATAGACAAATTCGTTTGGACATAATCAACCCAATGGTTTCCGAGTAATAACTTTGTCATCAACCAATACAGATCCGATCCTATTGAAACTTGATAGCTAGTTGTAGAATACTGACACAAAGACGTTTGTGAAATTTTGTGAGAATCGTGTTACTAGAAAATTTTAAAACAATTATTGAATCATATTATTTATGTCACGATATACTGAGATTGGAAAGAGATAGCGACTTGCAGTTTTTGGGATGGGTTGTGCATCTGAATGCGACATTTGAGTTCATTAATAGGCATAATAGGCCAAACGATTTTGGATGAGGTATTCCCATCTGAAATTTGGTTGTTATTTCCTCAATAACTAAAAAAATAAGAATTCGAATTGAATTTAAACATGGTAATTAGTACGCGCCAAAATTCCTGCCAAATTTCGTGGGGATCGTATCACTAGAAAATTGTTACAAAATAATTGAAGATAATTCTATACATCAGAAACTATTCATCTGACATCGCTGAAATTTTGCGACAGCATTCAAAACCTTCTACTCTACAAGTTCCTAGTTTGAACACGATCGGATCTATATTGCTCGAGTAGCAAGGTGACCGTTGCCTCGGTAACAGACGAAAGAGAAGAGATAGGGACTCCAGTGATTTCCGGGGTAGGTTGCGAATCCGAAGGGGAGAGTTGATTTCGTTGTTGAACATAATCGGCCTAACGGTTTCGGAGTTATACACACCTGGAATTTTATTTTCTGGACAACCCAAAAAATACAAACCCGATCGAAGTGAATTAAGGAACTATTTAGTCTGGTCAAAATAGACATTTTAACATCAGATATTAGGTGAATGTAGCTAAGTGCTAGTGATATAGTCTCCTACTAACTGATGTTCAATGGTTTTTGGTCTTCAATACACCAGTCACTAACCACAGCGGTTCCACGGATTCATATCAGAATACGTCATTTTAGTCCTAGACTCCCTCTCATAACAAAAGGATGAACGTTATGAACATCGCTCAAGGTTTCTGCATTATAGACGGTTTGAGTTCGTAAGGATCTTCCTAGGTAGCGCTGCCTGTCGTTTACATCGCCACATAGGCTTCAAGCATTGTATATATATCTATATACAATGCTTTAAGTTTCCTCGAGCACCTTCGTTTGTCACTCATTGCTATGTTACCATAGACAAGAAATAATGTATGTTACGCATACGATTTTTAATAACTATGAAACCGGTAGCCAGCTGCACTTAGTGCATTTAGTGGCATTTTCCTCATCGGAGAAGCTTTAGTTGATGACGTGGCTAGCTCTGAACACGTTGGAATATTTGTTGATGTTTACTAGATGAATATTTCTCCGTATAATTATACAATTCAATTTACAATAATTCGCAATTTGTTTTGCCAAAATGTCAATTTTTTTACCAAAAAGATCTTAGACGATTATGTTCGACTCACTGATGAAGAATTCTAGGTGAAATTCCGGCCGTTCGTCCATTGCCACAATAACTTTCGATCGGAAAGAGATAGCGACTAGCAATTTATTGGGAAGGTTGTGCATCCAAATGTGACAGCTAAGTTCGTTAATCGGCCAAACGGTTTCGAAGTTGTACCCATATGGATTATTGTTGTTATTTCCCCAAGAACTCAAAAAATACAAATCCGATCGAATTTAAACTTCATACTTACTAGCAGAATGCTGACCTTAGGTGATTGTCTTCCAAGATAAATTAGAGTAATATTTTCCTATCATTTTTAGCAATATAAATCTGATCGAGATCAAATCTAGAACTCAGCTGTAAATGAACGTTTTGAAGGCAAAATTTCAGTGATATCTGATGGATAGTTTCTAATATACCAAATTTGTATCAATGATTTTTTTGAAATTTACTACTCATATCATCCTTATGAAATTTCGCATAATTCTTCGTGTCGGTAGTCTTCAACTAACTACCGGTGTATATTAGATTTTGTTAAATTAGCTTATAATCAAGCTAGAAGATTCAAACTAAGTCAGAGTTTCCCAGAAATCTGGCTTTGAAAAAAAAATACCACTATGTTATTCTAAGGAAAAACTTTATTCCCCATAGTTTTTGCGCGTATGTTCTGGGGAACATCGCGTTATAGTTTTGCCCAAATGTCTGTAACTTTCGAATTTTTTGACGAAAATGGTCTCAAACGATTAAGTTCGACTCCCCAATGAATAATTCGAGGTCAAATTTGATTCTGTCCGTCCGGCCGTCCGGCCGTACGGCCGTACTATTCTATATATCAGTAACTATTCGTTTGAAATTGCTGAAATTTTGAAAGAGCCTTCATAACCTAACTCTACTGCCAAATTTCAAGTTTTAATATGATCGGTTAAATATTGTTGGAGATTCGAGCATTCTTGTGCGAGTTCAGTAGATGGGTGACCGTTGCCTCGATAACTTTCGAACGAAAGGAGATAGGGACTTGCAATTTTCAGGGTAGGTTGAGTATCCGAAAGGGAGAATTGATTTCGTTTTTGTGCATAATCGGTCTAACGGTTTCCGAGTTATACCCACCTGGAATATTATTTCCTTGATAACTCAAAAAATAAATATTCGATCGAATTGAAGCTTGGTAACTAGTAGTAGAAAATCAACATAAAGACGTGTTTAAAATTTCGTAAGAACCGTACCCATAGAAAATTTGAAAAAATAGACGAAAAAAAAAATTTTAAGGACCGTACACCTAGAAAATTTAAGAAAAATCACGAAAAAAAAAAAATTGGTTCAAGCACTGACGTGAAGTCAGAAGCTTTTGTGCGTATGTTATATTGTCCATTCTTCTGTATTGGACACACTTAATCGAATTTACCATGGTAAATTATGTTGTCCATTCTCCTGTATTGGACACTCTTAATTCACGTCAGTGCTTGAACCAATTTTTTTTTAATTATAATTTTCATCAAAGATTATGTTTCCAAAAAAAAATAAAATTATCTTATAAACAATGTATTTGTTTATAACAATTTTTTAACTATAATAGATAAAAATCATCAAAAATCAATTTCAAGTAGCTTCTGATCATGAGAAAAAAGATCAATAGTAATATTAAAAAAAAAAATTGTTTTCAGTGTTTTCGGGGAACTCTATAAAGCTTTGACCTGAGGGGCATTTGTTGACTAGACTATATTGAGATATTTTTGAAAAGCTTTACCTTGCTATTATCTGCAGTTCTTATTGCTTAGTTTATTAATGAAATTAGCTCAGTTAGGATTTTGTTAATTCAGTTCTTCGTTTACATTAATTGAATTCTAGTTATCTGCAGTATGTTTAGTGTTTGATAATAAGGGCCGGCTTAACCATGTGGGGGGCGCATAGGCAGTGCAATTTTTGGGCCTCCCTTCTTAACTATCATTAAATTTTTTCAAGTGCACTAGGCAGTCACCTACTCTGCCTAAAGGTTAATCCGGATCTGTTGATATTAGAAAGATTTGCAGAGTGTCCTTTACATTTTCTTCATTTAAGTATATCTGAATTTCTTACCTAGTATTAAATAGTGTCACTAGTGTTAACAAGTCATTTTAACAACACTCTGCACGTTATTGATCGAACATGAATCCGGCATCAATTAATATTTCCATAATATTGATTAACCTTAATCGTCAAGTTTAAACCCCAATATACCGTGTTTTTCAGAGGACTGGCATCGAATATATGAGGAAGATCACGATCTCATTAAGAGCTTCATTGAAACGAAAGCTAAGGAAGGCATGAGACAAGGGGATTCATATAAGGATGAAATGAAGGGCACCTTCAAGAAACTTGGAATTGACTAATCAATAGTATACATATACAGGGTGTCCCAGAAGTCGACGTCAAGCCGGAAGCGGGTGATATTACAAGTCATCATAATTATCAGAAAAATATTTAAACAAATTAGGTGATGTAATTTGAAAATTATAGGCATTTAAAGAAAATCGACAAAATCTGTACTTTCTGATGGTTATAAAATTCCCATTTCTACAAATCTTAATTTTTTGGCAATTTTATTTTTGTGATGTCATCCTGAATAATGTGTCTATATATTATTGCCTAAAACTTCATGACTTTGGCCCCGTTTGGAACAAAATGTTTCTTTTTGCCCCAGTAAATATTCAAAGCTCATATTATTTTGTCCAATTTCAACTGCCTGTACTGAAGAAAAATGTACTACGCTAGTTCAGCAAGTATCTGTAAAAGTTGGCGCATTTAATGAGGATTCCAAAATGTTATAACAATTGCTAGTAATTCTGCAAGTTTTTCGGCTAGAATTTCTTCTGCTGAGTAATCCATTTACGAAACGATTGTCCCCACTAACTCTAAATGATTCTATACTTAAGGTGGTTACTTTGAGTTCTTTATTTGAAACAGATGAAAAGAGTAAAAGAAAGCCCACGGTATCCATAAGTACTGCACACAGAATATTGAAAAAAAAAACAGATTACACATTGAGGGCCGGTTTCTCAATTGTGAGTTAACTCAAGGTTGCAGGTAATCCGAGTGTTACGCGTTCATGAATAAATACATGCGTAACTCGTAACCTTGAGTTAACTCGCAATTGAGAAACCCGCCCTCAGAGGGTACAAACTCTACAACCCCGAGATTACCTGCCAAGAGTTGGATTTTATCAAATGATGATTGGAAGACACCGGGAGGATCAACGATTCTTGGAGAATGTTTTACGGTCCGATTAGGTGTACTCAAGACCTATCGAAAATGTATCTGAGCTACGGCGAAGAATAATGAAAGCCGTTCATCATGTGTTCCTTTTTGGTTATTTTTTTTCTTGTTTCAATTATTTGTTTCTCATCAATACTGTTAATCACAAAGTGACTTAAGTCTGAGCTTTTTACATTTAAAATGTATATTTTTATTTTATTTGAGCCCCTGTAGGTATTAGCCTTGGCTCTTATGAATTGAATAATAATCATGTCAATAACGGAGGATTAGCCAGTTTGATACTCCGCTCTTTTTTACGACGATGTCGGACGTGTATTGCGGCTGAAGTAAGACAGTTTGAACATTTATTTAATATTAATGTTGTTGTAATGTTTATTAAAAATTTTCTGAATCAGAAAATTCAATTATGAATATAGAACAGAAAAAAAAGATTCAGATTACCTGAAAACAGTAGAAGAGCGATTTTTATCTGGCGTCATTACCTGCATCGCTCACACATCGTAGAATTATTAGCCTTCTCTTTAATTCAACCCGAAATCTTACAGTAACGGCCTGCATTAGAGGCTTGGGTACACCAGAATCAATTGAAGTTTTTAGGAAAAATTGGTTCGCAAATGGATTTCTCAGTAGAAAAAATTCTAGCCCAAAAACATGCAGAATTACTAGCAATTGTTATAGCATTCTGGAATCCTCATTAATCGCGCCAAATTTCACAGTTACTTGCCGAACTAGCGTAGTACATTTTTTGTTCAGAACAGGCAGTTGAAATTAGACGAAATATGAGCTTTGAATATTTAGTGGTGCAAAAAGTAACATTTTGCTCTAAACGAGAGCAAAAGTTATGAAGTTTTGGAATAATATACAGACGCATTGTTCAGGATGACATAACAAAAATAAAATTGCCAAAAAATTAAGAATTAAAGAGGAGAAAAATTAAGAACCATCAGAAAGTATAGATTTTGTCGATTTTCTTTAAATGCCTATTATTTTGAAATTACATCACCTAATTTTTTTTAATATTTTTCTGATAACTATCATGTCACCCGCTTCCGGCTTGACGTCGACTTCTGGGACACCCTGTATATGTAAATCATTATTTTCCACTTCACATAATCTGAGAGATTCATTTCAATTTATATCTAAAAAGAATGTTCATTGTTGATTAAAATTATTAATATTTGAATACGTTTAAATTTCATAATGCGAGAAACTGACCTAAACCTCTTCCTTTACTGCTTCGGTATCTTCGTAGAAGGCGCAACAACCTGGTGCATCCATAGAGGGTGCAGTCACCCTCTCTTCCTCAGTGGTTCTTTAAATTAGAGAACAACTCAATGGCCAGGTCACGCTCATTCACCATATTTCCATTGTAACTCAAAATATACTAACTGTGTAAGTACATGGTTTCTTGAGACATTAATTTCGAACATGGCCTAATTTCGATAAAGAGACTTGTTCTTTGTATAATAAGGGTTTGAATGAAAAACTGGCTTATATGCTTAGGTTAAATTTATATTCACAATTTCATTAAAAAATGGGCTTCCAAGCAATAATATTAACACTAATGCAAAGACTAACTGATGAAGAATACATTACTTAAAGTATTTACGAAAAGGATGTATAAATTTTTCGAACACACTCCAATCCATTTCAAGAACGTTGCTGATTGGAATATCATTAACTAGTAGTAAATTCTGACTAACTTTATTTTATATTTAACAAGATAATACTTTATTTTCATAGTGGAACTTCAGCATCGTTGTCGAAATTCTTCGGATGGTATATACAATATATCTTAGATTTGATAGATTTCACTTCTCATATATTTATATACAGACGCCATGTAAAAAACATTGAATTCATTCTGCATACAAGGAGGCTGTTGGACCGGGAAAATTACTTATTATTCGTATTATTTAACTATGACTAATAACCACATGTACAGGATGGGCCAAATTAGACACGTATGAAGGGAAAGTCCTATTTATGTCCTAGATAGACGAAAACTGATATCGATATCTGAGGGCCAATTTTCCCAAACCGCATGTCGTTATCTGGCACCGTTACAAAGTTATGGAATGTTTTTCGAAAATGTGCATTTTCGAAATATTTCTAAAAACTTGTGTGTGATTGAAAATATTCCATTTCTGTAAGAATATTATTATAGCTACCTTTTAAGTAGAATTCAAACATAAATTTTCTGGAAACTGACATTATCTGATCTCGACATGAAACATTTTTTTCAACGGGACACCCCATATATTTTTGCATATTTCGATAGGGCTTGACATTAAAATTTCAAAGATATATGTAATGTAGATTTGAAAGTTGAAAAGAAGTAACGGAGTACACATATAGCCTTTAGTGTTTGAAAAAAAGAGGTTTTACTGTTTGAAAAAACGTTTGAGTATAATTTGCATTATTTAATTAATCATGGCATCCTCCAAAGCCTACTTACCTGAAGGTTGAATTATGATTTCTTCAGAAAAATATTAGTGTTATATATTTTTGAAATGGATATTTCAAGCTCTATCGAAATAGGAAAAAATATTCGGGATGGCCAATTTGAAGAAAATATTGTCATGCCGAGATCAGATAAATTATCAGTTTTCAGAAAATTGAATTAAAATCATTGAATTCTACGGAAAAGGTAGCTACAATGAGTTTTCTACAGAAATGGAAAATTTTCAACAGAAGAAAAGTTACAGCAATATTTCGAAAATGCACATTTTCGAAAAACATCCTGTAACTATGTGATAGAAATTGACATGCGGTTTTCACCTTTGAGTTTCTCATGAAAAGTGGCCCTCCACTGATATCAGCTTTCGTCTATCTAGGACAGAAATAGGACTTTCCCTTCAAAAGTGACCAATTAGACCCACCCTGTACATAGGGGAAGTGTTTGGTTTCAAAATATATCTTTAATACTTAAGTCAAGATTCTCTATCAATAGGAAGTGAAAAAATGAATTCATGATATTTTTAGGAGAAAATATGAATATGGAAAGACAGTGACAGTTTCATAAGTATTTTCAGTGACTCGATCATGAATTTTTGCGCAAGTTCAAATAACATCTTCTGTAAAAAATACATTCTAATGGTAAAATATATCCAGGATATTTTTCTTTTCATGAATAATTCAAGAACCAGCGTTAACGAAATGGATTTTTCGAGTCTCCAATTTTTTTGTAATGAAAGGTTATCATGTGCTCCACAATCTTGTATGAAGATATTCTATTTTTCCACCCTTTATCATCCAGTTAAGTATGTTAAACAAAAAGCAGAACATTCTGATAAAATACAAGATTAACTTTCAAATTCAACATCAAATCAAAACGCCAAATTCCTGATATGGCTAGAGCATGAACTAATAAAATTAATTAATCAAGATTTAAATTAGTGATAGCAGCCTCCTCATAGCAAAGTTCAAAACCACTTGGCATCTTGGGAACATCTTGGGATAAATATAAAAAGGCAAGTTGTCGTCAGACACATTCTTCAATATTCAGAGGACGATGCTTTTGCTTACCAAGCTAAACTACACTACAAAAAGATGAATAATGTTATAGACCCGCTTTTTTCAGTTGGCAGAGATACTGGTAATATACTTGAATAGGATTTAGTACTGCCGGGTAAGAACAGATGAAAAACATTTCACGGTATGTGGCAAAAGAATTGGTAGATCTGCATATTTCTATATTTTACAACGCCCAGAGTATGAACTTTTCTTCGAGCACCATAATTACGTTCCTTCAAGAAAAATGCTAATATTTTTTAAATCTTCCGGATAAAAGGAAAATTAAATGAATTATTATTTTTCAGAATAAAAGTCAATTAAAATACCGGCAGTTTTGATGTACTATCAACGAGGATAACTTGTCTCTGCGTGAATCATGTTTTATTATTTCCTTTAATTTTTCTATCTCGATTTAATTTTCGCTTTTCCGCTTGTGTTTCAAACTATAATTGTTTGATATTCCAGATTATTTCAGGAATCGAATAATTGTGCCAAAACGGAAGCAGTTTGGGAATTCAGCCTCAATTTTGGACAAATGAGATGATAAAAAAAATTTATAATTGAAAAATATTAAAAAAGAAGCCTAGACAGTCACCACGCTCGGTATTTGCTTTAATTTCTCACGTGAAACATACAAGACATTTATTCAATCACCTAATGAGATTAACCATATTTTTCCTTCAATTTCAGTCTCTCCATGAGTACAAGAACTGATACTTTTCGAATATGATAACGAAATTATAGGTACTCAAACTTAATTGTTTTGAAATCATAACAGTTGGTCTATAGGTTTAGACATATAAAGTGATTCTTTTCAACACATTTAGTGCTTATCACAGAAATAATGCAGCTATAGTAAACACCAGGCACTCTTCTTCTGTTCTCCAGGAAAACCCGTAAAAAATTCTCAACATCTTCAGGGAACCTCTTCTAACTGATGCCTGGTCTTTACAATGTACCGATATTAACTAATATTACATTAAGAACAACTCAACAATTTGATAACTATTCTTGTAACAAGTATTTTCCGTAAATTTAGTGATTAAAGCACTTCAGGGAAGAATTATAATTATTTTACCAGAATCAAATTTTTGGTATAAATTACATTTAGGTTTCAAATTTCAAAATTACCATATATACATATTTGAAAGATCAGAGGGCGTTGAAAGCAGAACTCGACAAATATTTAGATACGTTTGATATTATAAAAATTCACTATAATAATATATTGCAAATATATTAAAATGTTCGATAAAAGATGCAGATGATGGTTAGTATAATTCAGTAAATCTGTTAGAAAATGCAATATTTTCTCAATATTGAAACTAGATATGAAAATAATTAATGAATACAAACAAAGAGGTGAGATGAAATTACTGTAGATAAAACGGAAATGAATATGAAATTTATTCAGTGTAGGGGAAGTGACATGTTTTCGAATGAGCTACTCTAAGAAAAATTATCTATAAGATAAGAAATATTAATTCTAAAAATAGGTAAATAATATTTTTGTTTGTATCTGTTAGAAGTGAATTTGTGAGTATTATATATCAGTGTACAAAACATATTCAGAAATAAATATAAATTTCATTTTATACCAGAAAGTATGTGCTTCGATATTTTTTTTACTATACGTTGGTATTTTTTTACATACCATCATATTCCCAAATAAAAGAATACAATACATATCCACCAAATATTATTTTATATTCGTGTGATTTAATTCCTTGAACTATGTTGACTTACATAATGACAATAATTGAAAAAGAATGAAAACAGATACGAAAAAAATTTCTTGTACTCAAAATATAACGAATAAATTACAACAGAATCACACTTGACATCGAAAGAAATTAATACGACCAAAATACGGATGCAACTATACAAAAAATTATAATTTACGTAATGACATAGTGATACGTTAGAAACAGTGAAGGAAACTGAAACAAAAATTTTCCTACTTATTAATCAATTTATCTAAATCTGCTCTTTCTGCTCCCAAAACCGTCTCTTTGAATTCACTATATTTTATGTACATGTATACGAAAAAAATTTTTTCAACTCTCACATCACGCCACAACGTTGATGAAACTTCCTGTTTTATTAAATCAATACAAAATGAATGTTATTGGCAGTAGTTATGAGTTATGAAATGTCACACGAAGCGTCACATACACACACACATACGGATACACGACGTAATATTTCAATTCCTGGTCGGTGCTTGTAACTCCTAAAGGTTAGGCCTGCTGCTAGCACCAGTCGTCATCGTCGGAGTCAGAGTGACGCGTCCTGTTTGGCTTCGGTTTATAACCGTTTGGTACCGGACTTGGTAACATGCGGCCGCCTCTGCCTAAAGCCACCCCTGAAACAATAGGAGTTTGTTTTTTTAGTTGCTCAGATATGTTTCAAATCGGAGATTTGTAAGAAACACCCTGTACTAAAAATAAATAAAAATATGTATACATGACGATGGAAGCTTTAGAACACTCCTTGATTCAATGATCGATATATTTCATTGAGTTAAACACTGTATACTTCCAAAATTTCAGGTTTTGAGTGATAAACATTTTGGATGATTTTGCTCCAGTTTACTGGATTGGTCAAAGTATCAGCTTCTAATGATAAATTTAAGCGGGTGTATATAAAATTGAATCACTGAATAATGTTAATAGTAAGACAAATTCATAGAAATGAATATATCCTTTACTAAGATACCATAATAACACACAAGTGCTGTGCTGACGTGTAGGGGCTGCCACAATATGGGGTCCTACCACCCCTGCTGTGGAGTCTGGTCATGGATAGACTTCAGGAAAGGCTTTGAGCGGGTGGTTTCAATTCCCAGGCATTCGCTAATGACATTGTGATAAATGTTAGAGGGAAGCATGAAGGCATATGGTGTGAGGAAGAAGGCTTAACGTCAATCCCTCTAAGACCACCTTGATCTCCTTCACTACAAAGAGGAGTCTGAATCACAGAGCTCTGGTCATAACTGGTCAGACTTTGAATTTCTCCAGTGAGTGCAAATATCTAGGAGTAATACAGGGTCCTTTTGAATGAGTGTAACATCGTACTTGGTTCTGAAACCCTCTCATTTTGCTGCTTCATACGAATGCCGACATATTTGCAATTCCAGAATTCACAATATACGCATAACCTCACTTTCTCCTTTGTTTACATGGGCAATGATAAATGATGAGTTCCAAAATGATTGTCACTGGGATTCAATAGTTGATATAGTTCGCATTAAGTTTGTAGAATGTGAAATTTTCATAATAATTTTTGGATTTCATTTTATACAATTGATTTTGGGAAGATAGTATAATTGCTGAGCCTCCTTCTCTGCGTTTACAACAGACCTTGTGATGTGCAGAGTAGGTTAATTTGATTGAAAGAATGAATCATACTGGAATTTTACTCAGTTTCAAGGCGTTTGCTTTCAGAAATTATCCGATGGAATTGAGCGTGAATTATTCATTAGTCAATTTCAAGAGGTATCATATTAGCTATTGAACAGATATGAATAATATGTTCCCTTGTGTTTGAATAGAAGAATTTTTGAAATCTTATTTAGAATTTTTGAGATGTAAGTACTGATAACTGATGAGTGCATACTGTTCGACTAATATAATACATTGAATAACTATAAGATAAATCCCAGTACGGGAGTTTGGCCATCTGTGGGAACTCTAACATTGAATTCACATCAAATGTTCGAAATGTGCTTTATTATTCTCAAGGCATTTATAAATTCTTTTTCATTTGTGGGCCAATATTTTGACATCTAATTGTTACTAATGATGTGAGGTCCTCAATATTATCGTATTGTCCTTTGAAAACCTCATCTTTCAGATATGCAAAGATACTAAAGTCCATAGGGGGCAAGGCTGTAGAGCGTGTTAGAAAGGAAGGCTGGAGTCCTTGACTTATTATACGGTTGTCATAGAACTCCTGCAAATAGCTTAGATTTGCAGTAGTGTGGGCAGTTACCCCATCTTGTTGAAAATATACCAACTCTATTTCTTCGTCATCTAGTTGGTGCATGAATGGCTCCAGCATTATTCTTTTGTACCATTCACCATTAATGGTATCTTGAAAGCAAACTGGGCCATATAATCTACGACGAGAAACTGCTAACCACACATCAACTTTTTCGAATGTAATGGAGTCACAATAAATCTGTAGGGATTGTCAGATCTCCAGAATCTGTAGGTTTGAGAATTCACAAACCTTATGACTAAAAATAATCAATCAACGTTAAGATTATTTAGAAACCAATAGCACTACTCTAGGCAGCGTGGAATATCTGGTGGTAGGAGTTGCTGTGCCATCGTAATTTTCTAAGGTTACAAATTCAGTTTTTTTCAATACTTTGTGGCAAGTACTAAAGGGGACACCAAACTGTAAAGATAATATTCAGGGACATTTGAGGATTTCGTTTAACTCGTGTTCTCAGTTCTTCAACAACTTATTGAGAACCTTGAGGTCTTCCTGTCGATTTTCCCTTCTAAATGTTTCCAGTATTCATGAATCTGTTTATAACACCTCTGATGTGGGTGTTCAAAGAAGATTCTAGAATCTGAACATCGGGATATTTCGGCAGATATTCATTCTTACAGGCATCTACAAAGTAAATCGATTCTCCATTGATTAATGTACCATTGCGGTAATAGGACATCACAATAAATGTGTTTTGTTCTGAATTATAAGTCATTGCTGATTTTAATAATTTGAGAACTCAATTTTAAAAAGAGTCCTAAGAATTGGCAATAATTCAATATTGGGTCTGGCTGTCAGTTTACAAATTCTATGATATAAACAGAACACAAGAAGTGAGAAGTAGCAAATACAATTCCAAAGCCAACTGCGATGATACAATCAGTTATAAAGACCCTGTAGATAGTAAACTCAACTGGAAAAAACGCATTATCAAATTTCTTGCATGCTATGTGTGCCTCCTGAAGGCTGTTTGGTTAGACATGGGGGCTGAAACCGGAAATGGCCATGTGGGTATACATGCAGTAGTATGCCCTGTTATCAACTACGAATCCTTAGCATAGTGGACACACACTGATGAGGCCAGCACACGCATTGAGTTGCAGCAACTGAAACGGCTTTCCCTTGTTTGTGTCATAGGAGATAGATATACTACCCCACTGCAGCGCTTGAGGTCATACTCAATATACCTCCCTTACACTTACATATAAGGAAATGTAGCCTGCTGGATGCAAGAAGAATTTCTCGTAGTGGGAATCTTCTACCTGGTAACAGGGTAGGACATATAAGGTTACTGAACCAATAGGAATTAAACCTATTGGCAAAGATGTAAGGTCAACCATTTTCGATTTCGAAACGCCTTTTGCACTCTTTGAATATGAGATACCCAGGAATTAGGGATCTTGGCTGCAGGACTGCTACTAGGGTGAATAATACACTTCTTTCAAACTGTCGACGTTTCGATCCTATTCGGGATCTTCTTCAGGACTGTAAAAGTATTTATTGAGAATATTTGGACAAATGAACAATCTGGTTACAACAATACAAAAAACAGTACACAAAATCATTAAGAACAAAAGAAAACGGCCTTACAGACTTATACTCTACTTTTATATACAATCATCAACAATAGTAAAACACAAGAAATGACTAGGATTCAGGTCGAATTTGGTTGTTTTCTTTTCTATTATATATTATATAATGATTATTATTATTTATTAATTTTTGTATTTCATTCATGAACTAAATCATACTTTTTCCACCAGGGTACAAATCAATATCTACACTCACCAGTTAAGTCATATGTATTACGATGTGATTAAAGTTGTTGAAATTCATTAGAACTATGTTGAGGTATTCTATTTCATCAACAATCTTATTATTGCGTGTTAGTTTTTGTCGCGAAACGTATGCGGTTGTTCTCTTTGCTTGGCTGATATGTCACTGAACGGTGGTGTTTTGTATTTGAGTATATGAGTATTATGCTATCATTGGAATTTCAAACATGTTCCGAAGATATTCTCACTGACACGAATTCATTATGTTCACTTGATTGCTCGTAAAAGATTGTTGTAAATTATACTTAACTTTTGAGTATCTGTTCTAACATTCATGGTGTCATGTATGGAAATGTGTATCATTTCACTGATACATCTTTTATGATAGTTGCATTCTTTATACACAATTTTCACTTCATCAAAGTCCAAATTATGACTTTCTTGGAAGTGGTGTACAGCTAGAGCCGTCTTCTCATTTTTGTTTATATTCTTTTCCTGGCAATCGTATTGATGTTGACGTAAACGATCTTTTAGGTATTGTTTGGTCATGCCCACATACGATATGTTGCAATCTCTACAAGGAATTTGGTATACCAAATTAGATGTCATTAATTTCGGAATAGGGTCTTTTAATTTTGAGTATATATTCTCTAGTTTTGTGAGGGGATAGAAAGCAAGCTTGATGTTAGTTGCTTGATTATTCATCAAATTACCAACTTTTTCCGATAAACCTTCAATGTATGGAAATTTATAATAGATGATTCCATTTATTTCCGTCCTTTCTGTATTATTTCTGGTGGTCTCAATAAATTTGTTTTTATAGGAATGCATAACTTTATTTATTAGCTTTCTGGGGTAATTGTTCTTTCTTAGAATATATTTTATTTTCATCTCATTAACTGGCCAAAATTCTTTACCGCTGAGACTGTAACATCTAAAAAATAGGTTCTTCATGGTATTGTTTTTGTGGATGTGTGGGTGGTGCGAAAAGTAATTGAGAACTCGGTTTGAAGCAGTTGCTTTGGTATGCCGATTGGGCAGGATTGTTCCATCATTTTTTCTGATAAGCTGGACATCTAAAAGTGTTATCGAATTATCTACTTCCTTTTCTAAAGTGAATTGAATGCGTGGATGGAAAGCATTGAATGTCTCGAGAAATTCATCAATTTTGTCATTTGGAACAGCTATGAATGTGTCATCTACATATAACTTCAACACTGGTATCATAAATGAAAGTTTTTGGACGCATTTGGAAATAAGGTAGTTCATCACTATGTTTGCTAAAGTAGTACTCGCTGGGTTACCCATCGCAGTGCCCTCAATTTGTAGAAATATTTGTCCATTAAACGTAAAGTAACTCGATTCGAAAATAAAATCTATAATCCTACATAACATAGTTTTATTTAATTCTGTGTAGGCTGATATATATGACCAGTTCTCTTTTATAATTTGCAAAACTGAATGCTTCGGTATGTTGGTGAACAACGAAACGACGTCCAGTGACACCATAACATAGTTTGGGGGCAGTTGTACTGTCTTTACGAATTTAACAAGCTCCAAAGAATTTTTCACATTATAATCAAAAGTTGTAATCCAAGGAGATTAAACTTGGTGAATAAAATTGGATGAGTTGTATGTGGGGGAATTCAAACAACTGACGATTGGTTGCATGCTTAGATTCGGTTTGTGCGTTTTTCTCAGTCCGTACATTCTTGGGGGTATGGAGCTGTGTGTCCTGAGTTTTTTTACTGTGGGTTCACTTATCATTTGGTTGAAAAGGTCTTTAACTAAATCGTTATTGTTTGTTTGAAATTTTGAGGTTGGATCTCTACGTAAAGTCCTATATGTAGTTTCATCATTAACTAATTCACTCATAGCAGTCATATAATCATCTTTGTACATAAAAACCGTACTATTTCCCTTGTCTGATTTGGAAACCATGCATTCAGGATGGTCCTGAAGAAATTTTTTTGTTGCAATAAGGTTAGTTAAGAATAAGTTGTTCCCCTAGTTATTTCTTTTCATTGTAGTACAATGATTTTTAGTGATGTTCGTGAAGGAGGATCTAAGGTCATTTTTTGTTTGCTCAGAAAAATCTGATTGACTATTCAAAATATATTCGAAGTCTTTGATTATGTTGATGTTCAATTTATACTTGGAACCAGAGTGACACGGGATGTTAAATTTTGGACCTACACCAAGAATTTGTTTAACCGATTCAGGTAATTGTATGTTCGTATAAGTAAAAAGAATATTTTTTTTTGGTTTCCAACCTGAATGTAGCCCTTTCACCACATAAACTTTAGATTTTTTTCAAATTATCTTTCTTACTAAAATTGAACTGTCTGTCGTATGTCTCCCGTGTTTTACGAAAAAATGTCGTGGAGACATCTGCGGGTATTCGATTCTCAATTTTGGCTTTGATTGATGATATTTCTTTCTCAAGTCCTTTCAACTTCCACAGAAATAGAAATGAAATAGAATACCTCAACATAGTTCTAATGAATTTCAACAACTTTAATCACATCGTAATACATATGACTTAACTGGTGAGTGTAGATATTGATTTGTACCCTGGAGGAAAAAGTATGATTTAGTGCATGAATGAAATACAAAAAATTAATAAATAATAATAATCATAATATAATATATAATAGAAAAGAAAACAACCAAATTCGACCTGAATCCTAGTCATTTCTTGTGTTTTACTATTGTTGATGATTGTATATAAAAGTAGAGTATAAGTCTGTAAGGTGTGTACTGTTTTTTGTATTTTTGTAACCAGATTGTTCATTTGTCCAAAAATTCTCAATAAATACTTTTACAGTCCTGAAGAAGATCCCAAATAGGATCGAAACGTCGACAGTTTGAAAGGAGTGTATTATTCACCCTAGTAGCAGTCCTGCAGCCAAGATCCCTAATTCCTGAGTTGAATACAAGGACGAGATTTGTTGGATATGGAATATGAGATACCATCTGAGTGCGGTGGACCAAATTAATCGATTGCATAAAAAGTAATCCATTTGGTATACCGATGAATCAAAATCAGATAAAGGTGCAAGTATTGGGGTATATGGACCTAAACTGAGGATCTCTGTGCCCCTATCATATGAGGGATCAATATTTTGGCAGAGACACTAGCTGTCAACGTTTGTGTTCAATAGTGTCTGAAAAGGAACTTCAAAAGAGTGCAGGTCATCTATATTATAAGGAACAGCCAGGCCATACTGAGAGACCTGGAATTGATGACGATAAAGCAACTGGCTAGGGACAATAAGGTGATTCTTCTATGGGTACGAGGGCACTGTGGTATTGGAGGAAATGAGAACGCTGATGAATTTGCGAAAGGGGCCTCCAGGTTACACCTGCTGAATCAGAAGCAGACCGACCTCACGTAGGTGCTTTTTCCAATTTTTGCGCGTATGTTCTGGGGAACATCGCGTTATAGTTTTGCCCAAATGTGAAATTTGATTCTGTGGTGCCGACCGTCCGTCCGGCCGTTGCCACGATAACTTGAGAACGGAAAGAGCTAGCGACTTGAAATTTTCAGGGTAGGTGGTGCATCCCAATACGACGGAAAAGTTCGTTAATGGGTATAATCGGCCCAATGGTTTCCGAGTAATAATTTTGTTTTCAACCAAAATAAATACGATCGGATTTAAACTTGCTGAGTAGTTGTAGAATATAAACTTAAGCACGTTTGTGAAATTTTGTGAGAATCGTGTCACTAGAAAATTTTAAAAAAATTATTAAAAAATATTATTTATGACACGATAACCTGAGAACGGAAAAAGATAGCGGCTTGAAATTCAGGTTAGGTTGTGCATCTGAATACGACATTTGAGTTCGTTTATAAGCATAATCGGCCAAACGGTTTTAGAGTTATAGCCATCTGAAATTTTCTGAAATTTGGTTGTTCTTTGTTCCTCATTAACTCGAAGAATACAAAACCGATTGAATTCAAACAAGGCTATTAGTTGTAGAATGCCAACGCGAAAATTCTTGCTGAATTTCGTGACGGTGGTATAACTAGAAAATTAAAAAAAAAAAATTAAAAATAATTGAAAAAAATTCTATATATCATAAACTATTCGTCCGGCATGGCTGAAATTTTGGAAGAGCCTTCAGAACCTAATTCTACTGCAGAGCTCCAAGTTTGAACACGATTGGATCTATATTCTTGGAGAACCGAGCAGCTTTGTGAGTTCGGTAGCTGGATGCGAATCGTCGTATGATATGTTGTCTATGGTGTATTTTTGCGAGAACCTTCAAAATATGAATGTCATGACGACATATTTTTGCGCGTATGTTATGGGAAAATCGTGTTATTTCATCACAAAGCTATGGGAGATGATAGCCCTACATTAGCGGTCAAACCTGGATTTGAAAGAGATCCTCCTTAGGAGGAGGCAACTAAATATTGAAGGGATTTCTATGAACAAGAGTGAATATCTTTGAGAAATAGAGAAGGCGAGGAGTATATTTGCGAGAGGGGACTTTTGAAAGGTTATGTATTATTTTTAATATGATAGCGCTGAAATTTTGCTGAAGGCTTCTGATCTTGTAAAGTGAGAGGCTCATTTGTGGATATTAAATCTCGTGATGGGTAGAGAGGAATTTTAGGCCAGTTTTTCTATCACTAATGAGAATATATCTTTATGTTTCACCTCATCACCTTTACATCTATCAATGGACATTTATTGGTTAAGAATAAGTAATTGAATATTACTGGAATTCAATTGAATTTCATTCAATATGTTAGTAACTAAACCAATAATTTTCTTTACTTTGATTATTTAAATATGACATTAATTTCAGTAATATTTTTCAAGAATAATTATGAAGAATCAAGAAGAATTGAAGGTAGACAATAATGTGTTAATTTTTTCATCATTGCTTTTTATCCTGACTTCATGAAAAAAAAATTGGTTCAAGCACTGACGTGAAGTCAGGAGCTTTTGCGCGTATGTTCTATTGTCCATTCTCCGGTATTGGACACATTTAATCAAATTTACCATGGTGAATTCTATTGTCTATTCTCCTGTATTGGACAGCCTTAATCGAATTCACCATGGTAAATTCGATTAAGAGTGTCTCATACAGGAGAACAGACAATATAATTCACCATGGTAAATTCGATTAAGAGTGTTCAATACAGGAGAATTGACAATAGAACATACGCGCAAAAGCTCCTGAATTCACGAAAAAAAAAATTGGTTCAAGCACTGACGTGAAGTCAGAAGCTTTTGCGCGTATGTTCTATTCTCCATTCTCCTGTATTGAACACTCTTAATCGAATTTACCATGGTGAATTCTATTGTCTGTTCTCCTGTATGAGACACTTTTAATCGAATTTACCATGGTGAATTCGATTAAGGCTGTCCAATACAGGAGAACAGACAATAGAATTCACCATGGTAAATTCGATTAAAAGTGTCCAATACAGGAGAATGGACAATAGAACATACGCGCAAAAGCTCCTGACTTCACGTCAGTGCTTGAACCAATTTTTGTTTCTAGTACTCGAACTCATTTTTCTTTTGGTTGCGTATAAAACATAGAAAATGCAACTTCCACTACTACTAACCTTGCTCGAAACTCAACGGAGCCTGCGTACCCTCCTTATATGTAGACGATGGATTTGATATCGCAGTAGGTACAGTATCTCTTTCCCTGAATATCTCACGATCGTGGGTATAGTTGTGATGCATACTATGCGGCGTCGCATGTGCAGACTGTGTTTGCATCTGTGGTAACTGAAAAACGGCAAAAAATAACTATGATAATATGTCTTCGTTTTTTAATATAAACGATAAATTACTCGAAATATGTGAAGCATCATTAATAGATGTCAAGATAACGTTTTAATCAAACTTTTAATGCTTTGAGTATTCGTATATTCAAATAGTTATTGGATAGGACCCAATAGTCGGAGAGCTAATGACAAGTTTAGGGAAGGTATTTTAGGCAAGTTAAAATAATTATAAAAACAGCATTTTATCAATGTGTGAATCTAGAATCGGTAGTTTGCGGTCATTCGGCTAATGAGTGGAGTATCATATTTGCAAAAAAGCTTATGAGGGGTCTCCTTGGGGAAGACCTAGGAGGATCGGTATAATAATGTACAATATAATATATTTTAGGCATCTTGAAATTTTTCAATATATTATTCTAGTACTTCTATAATCCCGGACTATTTCGTCAGTTTTAAAGTAAGTATGATCCGACCACCCAATATATTTATTTTTTTAATTTACGCAAGAAATATACTTGGGGTATTCATAAATTCATGTAGCAAGATCAATACTCAATATTCCAATGTATAAGAAAGTTTTTTTTTCATTACCTATATGCTGATTTAAAATTTTCATCAAGAGCAACTTTTCTTACTACTCTAACTAATATAACTGTATCTACCGAAATGACCCGTGTTCTATCCTTGCGCATCTATTTCTAGGAATATGGAAATGTGCTTGGAAACTTCTTCTCTGTTCTAATTCACTTAAATGTGCTTTGATTTTCAATACAACGTTTCTCTCTTCCATGGCCACCCTCAATTATATTCTTTGTAATGTGAACCTATATACAGGGTGAGTCTTTGACCACTGCATTAATTTTAACCAAAGATTCCTCTCATCAAATGAAACACTTTTTTTTATTTACCATTTCTCCAGATACGGCTCAGGTAAAAAGTTACAAGCGTTTAAAAATTTTACAATGTGCTAATACACTCCCGCATATAAATTATCTATGACATTTTTGGCGGACGAAAATAAGGCATGGTAACGTGGTTTACAGCTTGATTCGGGATTCCAACGCTCAGGGACGGATCCATAAAAGTAGTGAAATTTCTGGAATATTCTTGAAATGACTCAAGAAAAACTTTATATGCTTTCTTTATGCACATTTCGTTTAGTTTTATGAATCCACGAGTCCATAACTAGGAAACCAGTAGAAGTAGAAAATAACTAATATTTGGAAAATATGTATCATAGTTATTGGAAACTTTACGCCAACATTCATATTATTCGAAAAAAGGATGTCAAAGCTACAAAATAAAAAGTGATTTATTTTTCAAAATTTCAACAGCCTCTATCTTTTTACCTGAGCTGAATTTGGAAAAATTTTAAATGAAAAAAGTGTTTCATTTGATGAGAGGAATCTTTGGTTAAAATCAATGCAGTGGTCAAAGACTCACCCTGTATATATTAATTTATTATGAATTTCTTTCTTTCTCATCTTTCTGAGTTCAGATATAATTCATATTTTCATTGTTCACTAAAATCAGTAACTTTTGTCTTATTTAACTAACTTCGTATCATTTACCGTTTTCGAGAGGGAATAGTGACACGACATAAAAAATATAGACTGTATACAAAAATGAAATTCATTTTTGAAGAGTTTTTATAACACATTTTTATTGTTTTTTTCCCAAAGTCTAGTATCATACATCAAAATGCTATGTTATTCCGTTACACTAAACCCTGCTAACACTTCTTCATTTTTCATACACAGGCTTTATTGTTAAGTGCACAAAATATAATTCTCAAAGTTGAAAGAATATATTCTTTCCGAGAAAAATATGGATTTTATAAATATATATATTTAATTTTACTTTTTCATGAAGTTGTAATGAATATTATTATTTATATATTTCATTAGTTATATATCTATTAATTCCTCAAAAAGACTAAACTGCTCAAAGCCCGAGCTAAGCCGTGAACCCGAATCACTTGGTCTTTCAGCAGCCAATCACAGCCCGACGAACCACGGCTCAATTAAGCAGCTACCAGCATGTCTTATAAATTTTCTCTCTCATATATCTATGGCTACGCAGAAGATTTTGTCACAGTAATTTAAAATCTCCATTTGCGTCAGGTAATGCTTTGAAAATTTCGAAATGCCAAAAGTATATTTTTGGCGTAGAGTAATAAAGTATATTTATGGCAGTCAGGTGACCGACTCATTTCTAGATTATACAAGTGTTGAAATAATATTTTTAATAAAAAGAAAAAAAGTTGCATGTTTAAATTGTTTCTGGGATCTATATACATTTAATTTTTAATTTTTCCGTGTACCTAAAAGTACGCCTACATTTTGAATTCAGAAAAAAAATCGCTGGTTAAAAAAAAGAACAATTCCGAAATCAAAGACGTGAATTAAATTATGAATTAATAACTTACGTTAACATGCGTTGGACTTGGATTCAACTTGGAGAAGTTGGTCCCGGGTGGAAGATGCAAAGTTGATGGCTTACAAGGAGTAGGTGGCAGCCTCCTCCCATGTCCTCTTCTGACACCCAATACGGGATAGCTATGCTGCATGCTTCCATGATGGGCTGCAGACTGTTGCATCGGTATACCTACCACAGCACCGGCTGTAATTTTTTCTAATATTTTTAGTTGCTTTGTAAGGCAACATCTATGTGTTTTAGTATAGTTGTATATTATGGTTCCGTCAAGATTCCGACAAGTGTCCAAAGTGAAAACGAAGACGATTTGTATGATGGTGAATGCCAAGACCAAGCCTGGTGCCCCTCTCGACTACTAACTATTTGAATATCAGTCATCACCTTTTAATTTGATATTTAGTATTATCTGGTTGGAAATGGTTGAACACATTTACCAATGAAGAGTTTCAAGATTCATTTCAAATCTACGCAAAAATTATTGAGCAATGAAATGAGCAAATAAAATATAGATATAACTATTCTCAAAGTTCCAAGAAGTGCGGAGGAATTATTGTAACAGGAGAATATTTTCCTAATCATACTGAATAATCAAGTTTTACCTCGAGTTTTTCCAATAACAGATTGTACAAAGGAAGTACAAGTTCAACACCCCTTATGATAAAAGTCTTTCATCTCGCAGAAAATGATATGAAAATATCAAAGAAAGCTATTAATCATTTATGTTACAAAGAAATTAATGTCTGCTTCACCGGTGGATGGCCAAAAGCTGATAGCCTGCAACGATATTGAACGTCTATGGAGAAATGAAGGGGATAATACGCCTCTGTTTTAATACTTTGGGTGGACTGAATCGCTCCGTACACCAGTGCGAGGCTGCGCGTAAACCAGAGTGTCATGTTTCATAAAATGCTGGAAGTCCTGAATGTTCTGGCTTCTTGCGTTCCGGATAATAAAGCATTTTGATCTTATGATTTCCGAGTTGAATTCTCGGCGACAATTGTGCTGAAATCCTCGCACCTTGGCTAGGATTGGATTTGTACCGTAATAACACCCAGAAAGATCTACTTCTCTTGGAATTGGCAAATCAACGTGGCACTTCTTTTGGATGGGAAAATAACCAGAGGATAATTTCCTGGGAATTAGGAAACCATCAGGAAGTAGTTCCCTTGGAACCGGAAAATCATCGAGAGATACTTTCATTGGATTCAGAACATCGAATTGGAAATTGCAGTGCACAGTTCTAGATCCATCAACAGGGTGATCATAATATCGTACTCCAAGGAAGACACGACATGGCTTGTTTTATGTTAAATTAATTTGTGTACAGTGAAAAAGGGTCGACTTATTGTAATTGTTCAATTTCAATATACATATTGTGAAAACATGCGAGCGAATTTTGTTGCCGAATTGAGCCAGCTTAGCCTATTGAAATAAGCTGCAATTCAACATAGCAGGGTGAATCCGTAAGGTACATTGAAACCACAAGCATACTAATCAACAAAAAATTGAAGAACCAATATCGTAGAAATCTCAAAATCATTCAAAAATTTCCGAAGCAACGATAGGTCTTTCTTTCTATTCGAGCCATTCAGTTGACAGATGGATGAAATAAGATACCTTCTGCAATGTACAGATACTAGCCATTCAAGCAGCTCCGAGAGTAAAATCATGATTGAAACTAACTCTGAACTTGAGATGAACTGACCAAAGACATTTTCCAACTGGGTCCAACTACAACTGATGATTTTTAAGAAGAAGATACATCAATGTAAAATGCATATTTTCTCATCTTCATTAAGGAAATATATTTTCCATTCAAGACTTATAACTAAGAATACAATTGTCTCACAAATACATTTGAAGGGACCATTGAAAGATAATGTAATCATCAATCCCCCTAAGAATCCACAAGGAATAAGCAAAGGTCTCCAATCGCTATTATGTTCACAAAACCAAGACGATAAAAACGGTGATCCAATCATTCGAGGAATGAGGAAATGTCTACTAGCGTTTGTGTTGAATATGTTTGATGAAGCTCTGGGTACATGCCTCATGCGCATATTATTTCTATCTCGTATATATGTGCATATCAAATGTCCAACGAGATCGTATAATGTCTCGTCAAGCTGGGGATTAATACCTATGCACTAGAGAATATACAACCTCTGATTCAAATGCAACGTTGGGTACTTAAATGTTAGAACAATGAGTCATTGTGGGCTAGATTTTTTGCGCGAAAACATTTCATTTTCATGGATAATAGGAGCAATCATTACGGATTTTGCGAGTATTGAAGGGGTATAAATAGGGGTAATCTTGAATTGGAAATATCTCCGTCAATACCCTAACATATCAATTTCTATTTGAACCATGTTGCCGGAGTGAAATATGTACATATATACTCACTAGTACTCATGCTGAAAAAAAAAATTATGAACAAAACTCAAATATGGAAATATGGAAAATTGGAAATATCTCCGTCAATACCCTAACATATCAATTTCTATTTGAACCATGTTGCCGGAGTGAAATATGTACATATATACTCACTAGTACTCATGCTGAAAAAAAAAATTATGAACAAAACTCAAATATGGGTAGAAGACAAGCTAATCCTTGGCAAAAATCGATACATTCAGGTTCATAAATATCACCAATGCTCTATGTCTACTTTTCATCGAAAATTGGATGGAATGTACCATGGTTTGTTTTTTATTGTTTGTAGGTAGATGTGATAGTGGTAGGATGATGTGCAAATGAGGTAACTGACAAGTGCATCGGTCTGTGAAACTACCAAAACGCTATTGTCTTTCTTTACATACCTCTCGTTCCATTTCCGTGGGAATAAACGCACCAACCTACACAAAGTGCAAATGAATTTAGCAAATAGATGAACAATTTAAATGGATCTAAAAACTGGGGGAACTTGATGCCTACTTATTATTCATATGGATTATTCAGGTTTAAACTGACATACTTCTGATGGAGTGTTTCACAGAGGAGAAGAAATATTATTGCGATTAACAAATGGAGCGAATTCCGCTTAAAAATTAGTATTTTCTATCCGTAATATACTATTTACCCATGTCTGTATGAAAGACGAATTTCTACTACTACTGACCGTAGAACATTGCAGTAATTCTGTGTAGATTGAATAATTAAATAAATGATACCTTCACGGTTCAAATTTTATACAGTCGTCTAGATGAAATCGGGAAAAAGTTTTTGGTTTTATGACATTTTAGTGAGTTCACCTATTTAAATCCAAAGGTTTTCAGGTGTTCGTGAACACAATAAGATTCAAGATTGATTATATTAAGTTAATATCATATAGATATAGCATATAATGCAAAAGCAGTACCGCTTGCAGTATCTGAACGGTATAGTATAGGGCTGTGATGTCGCTGGGATTCATCAATGAATTATTTGAATATTCGAATATTCATTGAATACTTATTCGAATAGTTTGGGATGCATTATTCATGAATATTCACGGATTCATGAATATTCATAACTGGCGAAGAGTAGTTAGTTGAATAATAGATCATTCTTGAAGTAATCAAATCAGTCGCATTTCGGACACCGATTTCCCTACATACTTGCAATGTCGGGCATGCAATTCTGCGCCTAGTATGTCATCTAGCTGTATAAGCAAAACAGGTGCTCTGACATCTTCTCCCACAGCATTATCAGAGTGACTACTGAATATACCTTCCATACACCTCGAGATCACGCAGGCTGCTTTAAAAACAGCACATAAGATTTGGGAATAGGGATAATGGCGTGATTATAGATTGTTCAGGAGGCACGTCCTCCTTCGTATAGGCGACCATGCATTCAACCACTTCTCATTTGACGAACCCTACAGGGTAGATTTTTCTAAGGTAAATAATGTGCCCTGCAACTGAAGTTTATCTGTTTTCCGATGCATACATGCATTCCTGGTAACGTGCAAGCAGGTGCACTAAGCGAGGGGAACTCTTATTGTTCACTGGGCCAGTATCTGTCGTACATCGGATCAGAGTTTTCTTTGAGAAATAGTCCATAGGAAATTTTCCACAGCATGAAGCATGGCTCCTCATTGAAGGGCCTTCCTTAAAAGGGAGGTCAAGATTTCCCTAGCTCTGGAGAGCAACCGACTAAGTCTGGTGAATGATGTTTTAACAGGCCATCTGAATAAACATTCATGGAACACAGGAAAGCTCAGCGCGTGCTGTGCCCTGAAAGTTATCCGGTATCCGGCGCACACATAAATGCATGGTACATTTGAAGATACTGAGGGTAACTGGCTGTTCCTTGTATCGCTGGTGCAGGAGCACATGACACCCCTACGACAAAAAGAAACCCTGGCAACTCGCGGAATTTTTGTCAGCATATCATTGGGTATGCGTCTCTCCAACTTTACGCGGAGGAATCATGGGTCTCAAGGCCTCCCATCAGACCAATATCTGCATCGTAGAGGAAGAAGAAGATGTCATCTAGCTTGAAACTCGGCTTTTCTTCTATATACACGTATTTATGTCGCGTATCATGTTTTTAACAACAATTCCATTAAATTATACCTGGATGCCCTAGAGGACTTCTAAATGTATGGAGGGATATATTACTCAATAATTATTTAAGCTCAATTAACGACTCAAAGCTTTAACCTGTTTGGACTGAGGGTAATGCCAGTCCATACTTGACGATATTAACATATAGCTTGCATTACTAACGATTCATCTAAAAAGATGTTTGACTCGTTTTCGAAATAAAACAATATGACGACAAAATTTTTAGTGGACAAAAGTGTAATTTTGCGCTATACGGCGTGGTGCACGAACAAAAAGAGTTGGTCGTAAATAGAATAATATTCCAGACCAGGACCAGAAAACAACAATTAAATATGGACTAAGGCGCTACGTTTCTGAAATGCAGGGTGATTGATTGATTCTTGCTGAACATTTGGTTAGCTATGACTCTCGAACTGTACAATAAAGTCTTTTCAAATTTGGCAGGTATTATCTTCTCAGGTCATCAAAATGATCATCTATTTCAGCAGACTGATCTCATGTCAATGCTTTTGCTCCAATTTTGTTCCTTCGAATTTATTGAGGAGACAGGGGGAATCTTCAAAAACATACTCTAAATGTTATTGTCCATGATATTATTAAAATGTTCGAAATGTTTTGTATACATTTTTTCAACATTTTTTGTTCAGTTGTTGTTGATAATATCAAAATTTTATTTTGAAACAAAAAGATATTTTGTTACTGGCACATCTCATCTTTTAATTTATCATCTAGTGGGTATTCAATTAATAAGAGAGTGAATATGTATATCGTGAACTTAAAGATACTTAATTCTAACTTTCAAAATAGATAGCCTCTTCCACTTACTTTAATTTCAGGAAGATCTCATCACTGATTGTTGTTTGTACTAACGAAAATATTTTAAATCGTCCAATTGCAACAATATTCTACGCCGTAGTGGCACTCAACAAATATATTTGAATTTGAAGAAAAAATGTTCCGTTCTAGTGAAGAACTGTGAGGTCAAGTCTATGCAGAATTATATGATATTAACGACCAATAGACATTTCTTGTAGGTTGTGGTTTAGGAGTTCCGAAAGTAAAAATCAGAATTTCTGAGTCCTGGTCAGTACTTTTTCGACATGGTTTATATGAACGTTTTGGTGACCTGAGATATTAATAATAAAAACTGTGCAATTTCAAGAGGATGTTTCCGAATGTTCAGCCTAAATCAATAAACGATGAGCCTTAGCCTTATTATTTTCTGGCTTCCCTAGTTACCATCTATGCACCATCTAACTAACTGTGTTCAATTATTCGTATTCCAACCTGTATAGTGTTGATATTCAGTCACAAACGGATACGGTGAAAAGTGTTTTTGGCGCTGTAGTTCCTCGGAACTGAGGGCTTATCAATTTGCCCAAATGTCTGTAATTTTCGAATTTTTCGATGAAAATGGTATTAAACGATTTGGTTCGACTCACTGATCAAGAATCAATGGTCGAAATTCAAATGTCCGGCCGGCCGGCCGGCCGTAGGCACGATAACTCTCGAACGGAATGAGCTAGATAATTGAAATTTTCAGAGTAGGTTTGGCAGATAAATATCTCGGCTAAGTTCGTTATTGGGCAAAATCGGACAGATTGTTTCGGAGTAACAAAAAAAATATTTTTTTTTACATAACAAATTCCAAATTAAATTTTTTCAATAAGCAGTTTTACCATAAGAATCCAATGATATCATTTTTAACTCTAAGAAGCTAATACTTTCGGAGATATGATTTTTCAAAATTTCAATAAATAAAAAATCGTATTTCTACGTTTTCACAGAATTATTTAATTATTCTATGTATGAATTGTCATAATGTCAACTTATTTTCCTGAGACATGACATTGTCTAATTCCTTGCTAATAGTTGGTTCGAGAAAAGTCAAAATCGACTTAGAGAGACAAGCGTAAAAAACCGTCAAATAAACCCCCATGTGGCGATTTTATGTCGAAAAGTGAAAATTAAGAATATATATTCCAGGTAAGTACCGACGTTTTATTCTAATACCGGAGATCGACAAGATCGTACGAGGAGCCCGATAGCCGTTTCGTCTTGTCAGTCGGGTTTTCGGTTTCGGAACGAGAGAAGGCGGGCTCAAATCCCGGAAAGGGAATTACACTTTTTGGCCCTCTAGTTCCTCGGAACTGAGTGCTTATCAATTTGCCCAAATGTCTGTAATTTTTATTTAAGATGCAGTTTCACCATTAAAATCCATCCATATCATTTTCAACTCCAAGAAGCTAATACTTTCGGAGATATGATTTTTCTAAATTTCAATAATGAATCGTGCTTCTATGTTTTCACAGAATGCTATAATTATTCTATTTAAGCTTTATTATATGATCTGTGTTCATACTCGTACATTTCATCCTGTTTTATAAGAAAGAGTCAAATTCATTACAGCTATTTTAATTTGATTTCTTCCATGGTGCAGTTCTCATTCTCAGATTGCTCATTTAATCTTGATAAATATACTGTTATTTGAATTTAATTTCCTTTATGATGCAGTTCTTTCATAGAATACATTGATTTAATTCCCAACTCTGAGAAACCAATACTTTCGGAGATATAATTTGTCTGTTTGAACTAGAGCGCCAGAAAGCTCCTGTCCACAGGGCTTGAACCCATTTTTCAATATTTGCAATAGTTTATTCCTGACAATAAAATAAAATAGCGGCATGGAACAAATATTCAAAGATTCAATGTGGAAGGGAGTACTTGGCTCTATAATAAAATCTGAATGCTTCATTTCAATTCGGAGACCTATCAATCAATCGAACCACCCATAAGTCTTCATTCTAACACATACATTTTGCCAGTAATCAGTGTCAAGTTGAATTGTGAACAGTTCAAATATGCGAGTTCCGTGGTGGTAACACATAGAGCTTTGGCAATATGCATGAAACGACCATCAAAACAACGACAACCCCGTCCCACTCCTCCACCTCCCGAATCCGCCAATCTCCTCCACACCACCTAAACTTACCTATGGTAGGCGGTCCGTATCCCGCGTGCGGAAGCGGGTGCGACGGACTGGGAGATCTGGACCTCTGGCACATGTTCGGGTTACCGTAGGTTCGTCGCGATGACCTCGACGCCTCCCTGTACCTCACCGGGTTGTTGTAGCGGTGAGTAGGCGAGGGTGACCTCGCAGGACTGGTGGAAGCAGACCACGAGCCTAGAGCAGATAATTCTTCAACAAAATTTTTGGAAAGCTCCATCCAGAAAGCTACGTGTGGTTACTAACGGAAAACATTACAAATTATACAGGGTGTTCTACATTAAGTCAAAAAATGTTAAGACATGGTTCTTCAGCAAAAACTATTGAGGGTCTTTGATCCAATTTTTGGTTATCTTGTCCTTGGAACAGAGTGCTTATCAATCTGCCCAAATGTCTGTAATTTTCCAATTTTTGGCTGAAAATGGTTCTAAACATCTTGGTTCGACTCACTGATCAAGAATCCGTGGTCACAATCGATTCTGTCTGGCCGTTAACACGATAACTCCAGAACGGAATGAGCTAGGCAGTTGAAATTTTCAGAGTAGTTTCAGGGTTGGGAGATATCTCGGATAAGTTCATAATCGGGCGAAATCAGCCCAATGGTTTCGAAGTAACGAAAACAAATTTTTTTCATTATAAATTTCAAATTCAAATTGATTTTAAGATGTAATTTCATCATAAGAATACATTGATATTAATATCAACTCTAACAAACTAATATTTTAAATGATCTTAATTTTGGTTCGACTCACTGATCCGTACTCAAATTCAAATTTTCAGAGTGCGTTTGGGAGACAAATATCTCGGTTAATTTCGTTATTGGGCAAAAGGTGGTTTCGAAGTAACGAAAACCATTTTTTATACATTACACATTTCAAATTATTTTTTTAAGATGCTGTTTCATCATAAGAATCCTTTGATATTATTCTCAACTGTAACAGACTAATACTTTCAGAGATATGATTTGTCAACCAAAGCCCCTGTCCCCCAAAGCCCCTGCCACAGGGCTTTCCCACAATTTTGTTCTAGACAACGCTAAATCAAGGTCCGAAAAGGTTCCGAAATGGTTTCAGATAGGGGTGAGAAAATCTACACTTTCAATATTTTGCATCAGAACTTTTTAATACTCCAACATATTGCAACATAAAAAATTGATTTGAAAATCAAAATTAATACACAACTTTTTCTCCTTAAATTATAAGTCAAATGCAATCAAATTTAAAACAATACTCAGACTCTTTTCACAATATAATTTGTTGAAAAATTTAAGTAGGCTGCTGCAAAATGTAGACATCTCGACTAATATCGAGTAGGTTGGTATCAAATGCAGTCTAAATGACAAATATTTCAATTTTAGATATTCAATAAAAACCAAATTTTCACCTCAATTTCAAAGAGCAGTAACTTGGAAAAGCAGGGGCTTCGAACAAAAAATGATGTGAATCACCCCTATTAATTTTTTCTAAAGAACCACCTAGTAAATATTTTTGCTTCAATTTAGGAACATCCTGTACAGGGTCTATATAAATGGTTGTAAAACATTGTAGTTTGTTCGGAAGTTTTCTTATTTAGCCGCATCATATGCATACTGGTCACATTTGCAATTCCAGCCACATTATTTATTTTCCTCACGTATGACGAGTACAACCTCATTCGTTCATTGATCACATTACGAATAATACATTATCCTGAAATTTCCCCCGTTTGAGGAGGTGACATTCAAAAATTATTGAGCTGATGGAAACGAGGATGCTACGCCAGAGGAGATTGCCGAAGCCGGAGTACACTTTATTGTAGCTTGATATGGTGGCAACATGGATAAAAACAAATTGGAAGAGATTCATTTTCAACGCTTCGCCCAGTCTAGGTTGAAAAGTAAATTTATTCTTGCATCTTTTCCAAAAGACGCAGCGCAATTCCACGCCTTTAGGACGTACAACCAAGTACAGAAATGGAGACGCATAGAGAAAAATCCTGAAGACTGGGATTGGAAGCATGGCGCTTACGAGCTCACACCCATAACAAGGGCGGAAAACCCAGCTCCCGATTCTAATCCGGGAGCCAGTAACAGATATACATGAGCAAGTTCCTCTGAAGCGGTAATTAGTAGAATGCATCAGAGAATAGTAACATAAGGCCTAGTGTACGTCAGCTGCGGCTCCGTTGGGGGGATGAGCGGCTGCAGCCTCCCACGCACGAAGAACAAAAAAAAATACATTCAGTCATTTCCTACCAGCTAAAAATTCGTCAAGTTGTAGCTAACCCTATATCTCGAAGAAAAAAAACAATCAGCTGGCTATAACATGGTGGATTGTACGTCAGCTGATGCCTAGAACATGAAAGAAAAAAAATAACTTTCAGTGATTTCCTCTCAAATTAAAATTAACCTGATGATAGCTTATATGCAACTATGGATAAATATATAAGTCAGCTGGCTGTATCTCGGTGGAAAAACCGTCAGCTGATAATTTGAAAGTTATTACGTTAGAGTTACGGGGAATCATCTATTGCCTATTTAAATGCATCAGCTGACCAGGTTTCCCTCGAATTAATGCTAGCTGATTTTCTTTATTTATCACAGCAGTATATTAACAATCAGGCTACATATTTTCATCTAGGAAGAAATGACGTATCTTTAATAATTCTCGTTATTTCTAAAGATCGAAGCAACGCAGAGGGGAAAAGCATCCGGAATTTTCCAACTGTGCATTGGATTAGATAACCGAAGGTAAAGGAGGGGGGGGGGCGTGTCAGGTCAATTCCAAAGAAAAATTAATTAATGTTCCAATGATGAAATTTTTGCAAATCCTTTAAATTTTTTTCAACTGCTTTGAAAATTAGGCAATTCCATTCAACATTGGGGAGGTCACCTCCCCTCATACCACCCTTAGGCCCGTACCTGGCAACACACGGTAGCATTACATAGAAAGTAATAAGGTACGCTTGGAGAGGGGGAAGTTGTACGCATGATCGGGTTACTACGGCCCTGGTCTAGAATAGACGAGCAAACGTAGTCGCTATTATAGCAAACGTTAAAAATCTGTCCTAATGTCTAACGTAACGCCTTTTTGTGTTTTTTCTTTCATGTTCTAGGCATCAGCTGACGTACAATCCACTATGTTATAGCCAGCTGATTGTTTTTTTCTTCGAGATATAGGGTTAGCTGCAATTCAACGAATTTTTAGCTGGTAGGAAATGACTGAATGTATTTTTATTTTATTCGTGCATGGGAGGCTGCCGCCGCTCATCCCCCCAACGGAACCGCTGCTGACGTTCACGAGGCTTTATGTTACTTTTCTCTGATGCGTCTCACCAATTATCTCTCGAGAGGAAATGTAAAACCAAATTTTCACCTGGCTCCCGAACTATTCCTTATTAGAATCGCTATCTTGTAACTGCTAAAGGGAAAGGAGTGTGGTGGGGCGTGCAGCTGCCGAAAGCTGACCTTAAATGTTTAGTTGTATGTGGCTTTCGCAAGGAAGAACCTTGCGGAAATATGACGAAAATTCACATTGGAAGCGACGAGGATGACAACATTTTCCAAGCTACGGACCAAAACAATGACCAGGACACCGACAATAACCAACCCGGCCAATCGAAACGTACCAAAAAGTAGTAGAAATTAATTTTTGTAATGCTCTAAAATCATAATTTACTTTTCTTGAATTTACAAAAAAAATGCGATATATTTTTCGTAAACTTCGTTTAAGTATAAGACTGTTAAATGATAATATTCAAGTGCCTTGTAGTTTTCTTTATAACCATGTAAAAATATAATAAGGATTATGAAATAAAACTGTTTCCGCATTTGTTTTCAAATAGTGCAAACTTCACGGAGTTGTAAGTCCTAACATATATGATCTAGAAAAAAATACTGCCAACAAAAAGTGTAGGAAATTTTTTCCTCTTCAACTTTGTATGGAACATCTTTTGTCGTGAAAACCACCGTTTTTGAGTTATTATCAAAAAACCAAATTTTTGTACCCAAAATCCAAGATAGCGGCTCGAGCGCATGTGCCTCGAGGTTGAAAACTACTACCCCACCTTTTGCATTTAAAAAACCCCCACGTATTGGACTTTTTATGCTACTAAGAAAATCTTACAAAACATCATTTCTACGATATGTTTTCAAAATGCTACGTTTCCAATACTACCAAGTATTTGGCTTCATCACCTTCCATTATTATAATCTAGCGAGAGATTATGAACATGAAACTCACCTCTCATAAACCGCCTATGAGAATGCGATCGCTGATGTTCATGCTTCACTATTTCTACAACATTTGACACCGTATCTGAAAAACCTATATCGTGGTGTAGATGTGACGGATATCTTCGTCTTGGCGATGGACTTCTTTGGTTTGTTGGGGAATTGCCTCTACTGAAAGACCAGAATGAATAAGAAATTATTCATATAGAACATATAAGAATTTGATCAGAACAGAGCCGTGAGGCATGAAGGCAGGTATGTGCAAGGATAGTTAGGTGTCAAGGATCATTGAAATCTAACTTACCGAAGGCTGGGTGATCTTCTATGGTTATTTCCATAGTTTGAGGATGGATGAAGATGTTGTTGGTCCGCCATGCTATCACAAGAAGGTCTCCTCGAACCCAGTACCTCCTGAAGCTCTGCCAATGCCTGAAATATGATATTGCGTTCCAAAAGACAGGCCCCATTGGAACCATGTCAATTTGGATTGTATTCTTGTTCTATTTGTTTTCTCAAGTAATAATATGACTAGGTGAAAGTAAATTCCATTCATAACAGTTCCTGTTAACACATGCAAGAACCATGCAGAACTTTCCAAACAGTATTAAGGATATGCAGTAACATATTGAGAATTCTAGGTTAAATATACTAAGTTTTACACGAGAGAAAATACTAAAACAAGAAAGTCAAACAAATAACTTCATACGGTGTTATCTGATAATAGTTAAGAGTTAAGCAGTATTGTAACATGACGTGATTAAGTAATACCATCAGTTCACATTCAATAGCGATGGACAGATAGGTACTTGAACTGGAACCTCAATTCTTATGGACATATGTTCATGTTATACCACAAGGTTCTATTCATGTACCAATATTAATTTAATCAACATTAAACGGAAGTTGATATCTATACATATGGTATGTAGTGCTTTGTAGGTGCTTAACGTATATCAAAGCATGTAATATGTACAATATACACATTTTTTCCAGTATTTTCTCTCGAGCAAAACAATCTATGCTTGAAATTCGCTAGCAGATATATTTGTCCCTTCTAAGAAGTAACGACACATGTGCTCTAAAGAAGAAATCCAAAAAGAAGTTTTGCTATTCGTTGAATACGAAATTATAGATATTTGAAACTATTTTTTTTTTGTGAAATCTGCTTTCAACTTCTAATTGAATGAAAGAAATTCTAGACGAGGCAGAACCGAACACTTACATTGAGCCAGTACCGTCCTGAAGATGCATGATTAAATTGATCCCAAATTTTTCATATTTTTTTTCAACATATTAAACAGTAGGTACATTTTTCATTCAGAACTATGTTCTAAACTACGCGAAGTAAGATCTTTCAGATATTGAATTATTCAACTTACGGATGACATACGCATGAGTCACGAGTACTTTCAGTAATACAATTTTGCCTCCGAATAGTGTGCTTACAATACGAAGGTTTCTTCTTATGTATTTTCCACTCGCATGATATTTATTTGGGAAGTTTTCTTAGCGATGCTCGTTCTTCCGCAAACCCTGGCAACACCAACATGATGGATTTTTTGCGACAAAATTTTTTATCTTTTTTTATTCTTTTCTTTTTTATCTTCGCTGATTCAAGATAGCATAGAAATTGAATATTTGTCAAACTAACATTTCTTACGTACAACGTCGGTTAATAATCCGGGAGCCAGTAACAGATATACATGAGCAAGTTCCTCTGAAGCGGTAATTAGTAGAATGCATCAGAGAATAGTAACATAAGGCCTAGTGAACGTCAGCTGCGGCTCCGTTGGGGGGATGAGCGGCTGCAGCCTCCCACGCACGAAGAACAGAAAAAAATACATTCAGTCATTTCCTACCAGCTAAAAATTCGTCAAATTGTAGCTAACCCTATATCTCGAAGAAAAAAAAATAATCAGCTGGCTATAACATAGTGGATTGTACATCAGCTGATGCCTAGAACATGAAAGAAAAAAAATAACTTTCAGTGATTTCCTCTCAAATTAAAATTAACCTGATGATACCTTATATGCAACTATGGATAAATATATAAGTCAACTGGCTGTATCTCGGTGGAAAAACCGTGCCAGCTGATAATTTGAAAGTTATTACGTTAGAGTTACGGGGAATCATCTATTGCCTATTTAAATTCATCAGCTGACCAGGTTTCCCTCGAATTACTGCTAGCTGATTTTCTTTATTTATCACAGCAGTATATTAACAATCAGGCTACAAATTTTCATCTAGCAAGAAATGACGTATCTTTAATAATTCTCATTATTTCTAAAGATCGAAGCAGAGGGGAAAAGTATCCGAAATTTTCCAACTGTGCATCGAAGGATTAGATAACCGAAGGTAAAGGAGGGGAGGGGGCGTGTCAGTTCAATTCCAAATAAAAATTCATTAATTAACCAATGATGAAATTTTTGCAACTCCTTTAAATTTTTTTCAACTGCTTTGAAAATTTGGCAATTCCATTCAACATTGGGCAGGTCATCTCCCCTCATACCACCCTTAGGCCCGTCCTTGCCAAGACACGGTAGCATTACATAGAAAGTAATAAGGTACGCTTGGAGAGGGGGAATTTGTACGCCTGATCGGGTTACTACGGCCCTGGTCTAGAATAGACGATCAAACGTAGTGGCTATTATAGCAAACGTTAAAAATCTGTCAAAATGTCTAACGTAACGCCTTTTTGTGTTTTTTCTTTCATGTTCTAGGCATCAGCTGACGTACAATCCACTATGTTATAGCCAGCTGATTGTTTTTTTTCTTCAAGATATACGGTTAGCTACAATTCGACGAATATTTAGCTGGGAGGAAATGACTGAATGTATTTTTATTTTCTTCGTGCATGGGAGGCTGCCGCCGCTCATCCCCCCAACGGAACCGCAGCTGAAGTTCATGAGGCTTTATGTTACTATTCTCTGATGCGTCTTACCAATTACCTCTCGAGAGGAAATGATCAACGAAATTTTCACCTGGCTCCCGAACTATATTGTATATTGTTTTTATATTGTATTCGTCATGTAGGATACCAGTCCAATAAACTTATTCCGGGTAAAATATATCTCTTATAACATCCGTTTCTTGCTTTCCTGAATTTTGCTTATGAGTTTTAAGCGAAATTACTCGCCTAAAGGCCCATTATGTATGAACAGATATCATTCGCGAAACTACCAAACAATAAATGCTTGTACCATAATCATTTACCGGCAAAATTTCATCTCTAAGTATTACAGGGTTATAGGACATCGAGGTCATTCTGAATTAAATTCATGTTCAGGACTTATCTCTTTCCATTGGGATATACCGGGTGATTTATCGATGTGCTAAATCATTCAACACAAAATTATTTTCTTTGCGGTTCAATAAAATCAGGTTAAAATTCCTCCTGGCACTATCATACCAGTTAATTAATCAATTTTTGTGCGTATGTTCTAGGGAACAGCGTGATATCATTTTGCGCAAATAACTGCTGTATTTGTCGAATTTTTTTCCGAAAATGGTCTCAAACGATTAGGTTCGACTGATGAAGAATTTGAGAACGTGATCGATTCTGTCCAGAGGGCCGATCGTGGCCACGATAACGGAAAGAGATAGCGACATGAAACTTAAGGATGCGCATCTGAATGCAACGGTAAAGATCGTTAATGGGCATAATCGGCCAAACGATTACGGGGTTATAGCTATCAGAAATTTGTTGATATTTCCTCAATAGCTCAAAAAATACAAATCCGATCCAATCTGAACTTCGTATTTACTTGTAGAAATTCGACAAATGCCGCAAATTTTAGTGAAATTTCGTAGAGATCGTATCACTAGAAAAAAATAAAAATTTTCTTCCATCAGAATCCGTTGAAATTCCGCACATACCTTGGAGCAGCCATTTTATAATGGAGTACTGAATTTCATTTCGACGCTATTTGTATGAGGCGTGAACATGCGTGCATAAGCTCCTTACTTCACGTCAGTGCTTTTTTGAATTTTTATCTTATTCGAATTCACAAGTCTGAGATAACAACCTTTGTTTTTCCGACTTCTTCGATCTATTTCATGTACTGTATCAAAATAGCTTGTCATGAGCCGAGAGAAATAATTGAATATAAACTAATCATCATGCTAGCAATACAATTTTTTTCCTTTTCGATATGAACACTCTGGCTCCAACAATGGTTTACGAACATGGAGGTAGGTCCCAAACACGGTCTTATCTGAACAACTGTCAAGAACCCAAACAATCAGTTGATATGAAATTACTGAAATAAATTGCTTCGAAGTGATAAATTCACTAGTTTCTTCAAAGTTGTATAAAATAACCAGGAAGGAAAAGTAAATGTGATCATGAAACAATAATAAATAAGAATCATAATCAATACCGTAGACCCTATTGGCAGGAACACTCTGCACATGTTTATTGAGAATTTATTCTGTGAGTGTTTTTGAGTACCTAATAGTATGAGGATTGTTATCTTCAAACGAGCACATTTCGGGAATTCTAAATACCATTTCGATTGAACGATTTTTCGATTGGAAACTATTAGAGAGCTGGTCAATTGATAGAAAAGAAAATAACAATCTGAGTATTGCTGAAATACCAAACATTTTTCAATTTGTTATCAAAGCATCCTATATAATATCTATACTATATTTAATTTCATTTAATTCATAGAAATAGAACGAATATGCTGGTGAGAGTTAATGTTTGTGACTCAAACATGTGGTTTTTTATAACTTGGGAATTTTTTAGTCAACGTGTATGATGGTGCCAAGAAAAATGTTGGTATGCGTATGTTGGCATGTTTAAATTTATGCAGTTTTAGACTATGACTTGAGATTTTCAATATTCGACATACAATGCGATCTTATCTTATCAAATCAAAGGGGGCAAAATTTCCCTAGTTCGGCCCTGACTCTTTCAAATTAAAAATATGTACATTTTTTGAGTCTCGTAAGTGAATCTGGTCATCCATATTTGGGCCGATTTGATTGAAACGTTGGGAGAAGAATTGAATTCAATGTTTCGGCACATTTCACCCTATATATCCCAGAGGAAAGACAAATGGCCTTAACATGAAGGTTATTCAGGCCCATATGCCCTCCATCCTCATACCAGGTTTGACCCTCTCGTCCAGGAACAGCTTGTATACTGGAAACGATGGATCTGAATATATCTTTATACCCTCACGCACTGGCGCAGCCAGGAGTGAGGTGCTTTAGGGCTGCAGCCCTTCTCATCGATAACAATATTTTGAGTGTTTTCATCGTCAAACGTCAAACATTAACAAACATTCCTCATTTGGTTGTTCAGTTCAGCCCCCCCCCCATAAAAAAATCCTGGCTCTATGGGAATGTTCAGGACATTCAAGATTTTAATATTATCTTCGGTATACCAGTGTATTCGTGAGATTATTGATTATTCTCGTCTGCGGAACTGTTCTTTATGAAAATATTGTATTTTGACATTTTATATGAATTTCTCAATAGTTGACGTCGAAAACACTGAAAGATCTTACAGATATTCGGTTTATTTCCCCTGAAAACAGTTGAAAGTGCTCAGCTACGTCCGCATACCCACTAAAGACACAACACTCAAACAGAGCTAGGAGACTATTTCAAAGAGTGGGTATATCTAAATCTTTTGATTCTATTGCTGATAACAGCTAATAATACCTTCGCTATGATTCGGGACTAAGTCTAACACCTTTATCTTGATCTGTAAAGAATGCCTTGACAATTAAAACTTTTGTATGTCTCCTAATAACCTAAGATTTGGGTCTAATTCTATGGAATACCACCTATAGGACTGTTATTTTCACCTTTTTGCTCCTGAAACAAAGAGAGTCAATTAAAAATCGATCAAAATCAAATGAAGAAGAATATCTTGGATGGTGCTAGCTGCTAATTGATGGAGATCCATGGTGAGTAAATGGAATATAGGATACTCTGAACTTCCACAAGTAATATCAAACGTTGCCTTCTTCAAACGACTTGATATTTAACTTTTTTGGAAACTTTTTTTTGGTCCAAATACATTTACAATGATTTAGGGTCAAAAGGTAGTCAGCACTGCTTCTTCGATATTCCAATTGATAGTTATTTGAAAATTGAATGTTGCTGGTGCCTTTAACATGTCCGCTGGCGAAAACGAAAAGTTAAGAGGCATCACAGAGAATATTTTTCAAATTAACTTTCTAAATATTTAGTGAGGAAATATGCAGGATAACTCATTAACTTTCAGTCTAAAAACAAAACTGATTGTACAAGTTGCTATTATTGAATAGTGCAAAATTTGGAGACATTGAGGAATAATATAAGTGCCACCAGCTCAGTTGGATAGAGCGTAAGATCCCGAGTCAGAAAGGTACTTTTATAGTCAGACGATATCTGGCACTATGCACTATTCGGTCGAAAATTATCAGTGCTGTACCTAAGGTGGCGTGAAGATACGGCAACCAAGTATACACAAAAGACAAGTTATTCTCCTAAAGAAGAATACTAGATCTTCCTTTGGCAGTATAAACCATATTCCTCAGCAATAAAAAATTTTAATATTAAAATCAGTTTTCGTCTGAAGAAGGCATCGTTCAACGTAGTATGTTACATTCGAAGGTATACAAGGTTGGGATACAGTATGGAACTAAGTAAATAGCTTTGAGACGAAAAGGAAGATGTTCATAAAGGTTTGCAAGCGAGTAAAATGATGCATAACGCAACTGATGTCATATTTTTTGTTACTACTGAGGTTCGCCGGAAACTACTGGTTTCGCCAGAAATGCACTGAATTTTTTTAATTTGATGTATCTTTTTGAAGATTTCAAAAGATGTTGTTATTTCGAATTTGTACATACTAAGTTAAGTGGAAATAGTTCGTCAAAACAAAAAATAAACCACTTCAAAGTTAAAGAATATAGCCGATCATGTGTGGAGGCGCCCCATCTTGTTGAAACTAAAAATTTTGCGTAATTGCCCGGGCTGTTGAAGTACAGAAATATGACTCAGTAAATCTAAATACTTGTAACTATTCAAGTTTTTGTCAATAAAAAACGAGCCTATAAGACTATTTTCGACAAGTCCCATCCAAACATTCAACTTTTGTAGAGGCTAGGTATGTGCTACATAAATCCAATCAGGCTTCTCATTTAACGAATATCTTGAGCTGCAAAATATTCATTGCCATTAGAAATGTCCATCAGTCTGTCAATTATTGAACCAATTGTATCTTATACGAATGATGATGCTTTTCAATTTTCAATATTTTCCCTACATAATGTCGACTTTGTGCCAAATTTGTTATAGAAGTCTGAGGTTATTCCTCTAAATCAATTGCAATGTTTTGTCTAACACCGTCGTTCGTTACGATCTGCAGTCATTCCGTTTTCGGCAATTTTTTGACCTTCCCAGTTGCATTTAAACCTTGTAGTGTTTTAGTAACCGTTGAACATGATATTGAATTTCTTTCAGGATATAATTCTCTAAAAATATTACACACTTCTTTATGATTTCTAACACGATCACCATAAGAGATCTTCATTAATATTTTAATACGATCTTTTTTACTTAAACGAACCATTCTTAATCGTTTAATTTATTTCTATCAATTAGATTGGTAACAGTTATCTACTAAATAGTAGGTATACTCCAGTCACCTTTATGAAGTCCCCCGGTTGGCCATGAATTAGGTCAATCACGTTTTTGTAACTAAAACTAAGGCAGGTTGGCAGTCCCGAAATATCGTCTATGTCAAAACACTTCTTTGAGACGTTGCCAATTTCTACTCACAACACTCAACAATAATGTTCCAACTTAGACAACAGATTATCAAAAATCAATATCTTCGAATAATAAAGAACTCTACGCTTTGAAATTGAAAATGCTGAAAGCAGTTTTGAAGAAGCAGAAACAAAGTATCAGGAAGTGCTATACAGAACTGAAATCTTATATAGGAAAACTTCATTCTGTCTCAGGATATGCTGAACTCTCGAATGTAATTACTTAGTTTCCTATCCTATCACTATATTTTATTAGGGTTTAACAGTGACTCGGGTTTCGTAGTATTATTACATTTCAAAACTGGTGTGTTTGAAGTTTCTCAACAATGTTGCACAATGTTGTGCAATGTCTTCTGTAGGCTTTTTCCTTGAAAATTTTGAAAAGTTAGGAATTCCATAGATACGTCTGTTCGTTTAGAAGTTTTCCTGCCGGGTTATTCAGGTACTTTTAATCTTTTATCAACTATCACAAAGTAGCGGACTATTGTATCCATGATTTTCCATTGAGATCTCAACACTTGATTATTGATTTCCGTACAAGAAAATAGCATAACTTAATCCTCCAACCAGTTTATATACGTGAAATATTTCCATAGTAACAACAGAGGAAAAATTCTCTTCACCAGTCACCAGATCTTTGGAATTGTTGAATTCACATAATATCGTCTCAAATTTATTATTTTTCCCAAGAAAATTCACATTGTGAAAAATACGTAATTACTACCACTTCTATGTAGAGAGGACAACGTTGCGTAGTTATCTGACAGGAAAATGACTATAACCTAACATTTTCAAAATATACACGGTGAAATGCGTCAAATTTTCAAGGCCAACCTGGAGACTTTATAAAAGTGAATGGAGTATACATTGTATTGATAGAAAAAAATATCTGAAAACACATATGTAGCCTTGCAAGTATTGTCCAGAAGTGAATGGCGATCATTTTGAATATTTGAAGTCATTTTGTTTAAATTATTATTGTTATTAGTTTATAGTGAATAATTTACCTATTCTGTAACTGTGAAGTGATTTATTTCGCATTTTTACGAATTATTTACACTAAATTCAGTATATTCAAATTCGAAACATGAAGGTATTTTAAAATCTGCAAACTTATACTGGGTGCCCCATTAAAAATAAAAAAGTTGAGGTTATTCTTTGTTGAACCGGAAGTACAGTAGTAACATAAAATATGGCATCAGATACGATATGCATCATTTCACTAGACTGCCAAATTTCATAAATATCATCCTTCTCGTTTCAAAGATTTGGTTCCATACTTTATCCCAATCCTGTATCGTAGAGCTTTGGGTTATCTTTCATTTTAGTCCGGTCAAAAAATTCACTCAAAAAATTGGGATATATATTGGGAACACCGTTATAAAGGACATGTGAAATGCTTTTTGCATTTTGTATCCAAACAGTAACTTTCATCATGAAAATAGGTCAGGTAAAGATCATAAAATTATCCACAAAAACTATTTTTCCTGTTATTCCTATGATTCGCCATTTATGAGATATAGCGATTCAAAAAGTTGTGTTCTCCATAATATGCAAAGTGTTCTTTTGCACTATAAAAGATATTTATTCATAGAAAAGAAATCGGCCTTTTGATTATTGTTATATTTAGTTTCATGTATCTGAGAATGGCAAAATATATTCTGTCGAAAAGCTTTTCAATTTTTTTTTCTAGATATAATTGCTTTTCGTTGTGGAGAAGACCACATTTTTTCGGATTTGTTTTAGAAATCCACCTAACATGGACTATTTTCACAACCAGTAAACATTGACCTTGACAACATAGATGTACACGTTGAGTGGTATCACGAAGAAGCAGTTAACATTATTTTGGATAAATACGAACAGTATGAACGTTGACACTTTAACCATAGAAATACTAGTATTTGATGGCTATTATACCGATTGTGAGAAACATATTTAAGCCGCAGGGCAACGTCGTCGATAGCATCCTCACCTTCTGATGTCATTTTCAATCAATCTGTGATAGTTATCAACTATAGTATGATTGTCAAACATGCGTATAATGTCGGAGATATCCTTATAAGTTAACAGCAATCGAACAATTTTACTTAACAGATATACCTAACTACTGTTGCATACTGATCTACTATTCTGTTCACATATTCTGATTTTTTAGACTATTAGTTTTAAGATTTTGCATAGCTTCCAGAATTCAGATTATTAGATAAAAATATGAATTCAGAGATACATTTTGGCTGCATGAGACCAGCCTAAGTCTTGGTCATGTGCCTATTTCAACTTTAGGAACACAAATTTGGAAAAATTATAAATAATTAGACGATCTACAATTTTCATTTGGACTACTTCTGATCAAACTTACCGTTTGGAAAAAAAATGCACAAATCCCACATTTGTAAACTTGATCTTCCATAAATAAATAACCCCGCCGAAGCCTGTCCCAAGCCAGGTTGGAAAAGGGTGAGGGGGAGGAGTAACAACCTCGTAAAAAAACCAGGGTTCATCTGGCCCGGATGATAGCACCCTGTAAGGGCTCCTGTCTAGGATACAGGCGAAGAAATGGTCAACGGTGGTCAGAAAGATTTCATGAACAGCGGACGAACCAGAAAAGGGAAGATGGATCTCTGAAGTCTGGTAAGACAATCAATCTAAAGGAAGAAAACCCTGAATAAAAATTACCTGGTCCTCCAGGTTGGGGGTTTAGGAGTCAGGCTAGTTCCCTGTCACTAGTAAAAAAATTAAAATGCTAAAAAACCTAATACAAGCCTCGGACAGGATGGATTTACTGGTAAACGAAAACTGCTACGGAAGAGGACATTGAATATTGGAACTTGGAATGTACAAGGAATGAAAGATAAGGTGGTTGAAATCTCCAGAGAATGCGACAGTCTGAAGATGGATATGGTTGTTTTGACCGAAACAAAGAAGAAAGGAACAGGCTCAGAAATAATAGATAACTATGTACACATATTCGGTGGTGTGTCCAAGGATCAGAGAGCCAAAAGAGGCGTTTCCCTATTGATACATAAAAAACACAAACATAAAATTACAGATTTTGAGTCCGTGAGTGAAAATATCATCCGAGTCAATATGCATCTGTTTAAGACTCCAGTGACAATCTTAGGCGTATATGCGGTATCCAATGACGAGCCCGCGAATATCAAGGATGAGTTTTTTGAGAGAATACACGATGAAATATCTAAGATCGGAAAAACAAGAGAGATCATTTTACTTGGAGACTTGAATAGTAGAGTAGGACAAAAAATGCAAAGCAAAGTGGTAGGCCCATATGGAGAAACAACACTAAACGATAATGGAGAAAGACTGATAGATATATGCGAGAGCCACCAACTTAAAATACTTAATGGATTCTTCAAACACAAAGAGATACATACTTTCACTTGGGTACAACATACGAGAAATCTAAGATCTATTATTGACTATGTAATAACATTGCAGAACAGTGGAATACCAGTGAATGATGTAAGAGCTTACAGAGGGGTCACGTGTGGGTCAGACCACTACATCGTTAGAGCTAAGATGTTATTTCCTCATAAACATGTAAATCCCAAGAGAACACCAATATCTGACGAGACGGAAGAAATTACCACCAACAAATATAATACTGAAAGCCTGATGCATGACAGCATACGGACACTATACCAACAAAGATTGAACCTGAAACTGGACAATTTAATTGAGTGATCTGTGGATGAAGTATATCGGAACATAATTAATAGTATCCAAACAGCAGCGGAGGAATCCCTTGGCATTAAGACCAGAAGGCAAAATGATGGTGGAATGGAGAAATTGAAGAGCTAATAAGTAGGAAAAAGCAACTGTACCGAAAGTGGCTGAACACGAAAACCGAAGAAGATAGGGAAGCTTATATGGATGCGAAAAGATTAACAAGGCAGAACATTTCAGCAGCGAAAAGACAAATGTGGGATAAAAAATGTATGGAGATCAATACATACCTTGGAGGATCTAAGTGTTCTGAGACATGGAAGTTCATCAAGAAGGTTAAATCAAATGGAAGAAATCAGGCAGGTATACAGATAATACCTACAAACAAATGGATAGACCACTATGAACAACTGCTGACGGAAGATCGAAGTGAGTATAACACGATTTCACCATCGGAAATATCGCTCGAAGGGGAGGAAATCAACATCGACGTCGACACACTCGAAAGGGCCATAAGTAAGTTGAAAAATGGCAAAGCGACAGGTCCAGAAGGAATACCAGGAGAGCTTCTGAAATGTGGAACAAGAAAGCTCTTTGAGGCCCTGACATGGTGTATGAATAAGTTCATAAATGGCGCTCCAGTACCAGATCAATGGAATATAGCCTATATCTCATCATTTCACAAGAAGGGAGATAAACTAAACTGCGCTAATTATAGAGGCATTTCAGTGACAAGCACTATGAGTCGCCTCTATGGAAGGATTCTCAGAGATCTTATAGAATCCGAATACAGCTGTCAAGAAGAGGAAGAACAATCTGGGTTCAGGGCTGGTCGAACATGCACAGATAACGTTTATTGCTTGAAACAACTGATAGAGAAAAGAATGAACACAAACCAAGAGACTCATCTAATGTTCATAGACCTCCACAAAGCCTATGATACAGTACCGGTTAAAAATCTATGGAACGTATTACAGCAGTCGAATGTCAACCATACATTAATAAGGGCTCTTCAAAATCTGTATAATGGCTCAACATCACGAATAAAAATTGGAAATCGACTGTCACGAACTTTCTCGGTCAACAAAGGGTTGCGTCAAGGATGCTGCGTTTCGCCCACGCTGTTCAAAATTTATGTGGCCAAAGCTTTGGCCCTTTGGAAACGGAAATGTAGAGGAATGGGAATAGACCTGGGAGATACTTGTCTTTTCACATTGCAGTTTGCTGACGACCAAGTAATCATTGCTAACGACAAGACTGACCTAGAATATATGACCCGAAAACTGCAGGAAGAGTATGGAGCGTGGGGTTTAGAACTTAACACCAGGAAAACCAAATACCTACCAGTCGGAGGTGAATTATCAAACATACAACTTGATACGGAAGAAATCGCTGCCTGCACCAACTACACATACTTGGGAGTGGAGTTTGATACTACTGGCAGAGAAATAAAAAAAACGAATTAACCAGGCCAGGGGTCTCATCTCTTGTTTGAATGGAGTCTTCTGGAGCAGCGAAATAGGAAAGAAACGGAAACATAACATCTATGAAACGATGATAAAGAGTTCTTTATTGTATGGGTCAGAAACGTGGAAAATAACAGAAAGCAATAGAAGAAAATTGGAAGCTACCGAAATGGACGTATTTAGACGGTCATTAGGAATATCTAGAAGAGACCGAATACGGAATGATGATGTTCGAGCAAGAATGGGAATGGGCGGATCTCTCATGACAGACATTGAACGGAGACAGCTTATTTGGTATGGGCATGTTCAGAGGATGGATAACACCAGACTACCAAAGCAGATCCTGGAATGGATACCACCACACCGGAGAAAACGAGGAAGACCTGGATGGAGGGAGTTTCAAGGGCGATGAGAACAAGAAGTTTGGTAGATAACCAGTGGAATGATCGGAGGTTATGGAAATTAGGCATCGGACAACGACGAAAGACGTTATAAAACCGATATATATATATATATATATATATATATATATATATATATATATATATCTTCCATAAATATTTTTGCTGGCGTGGGATTTATGGAGAGACTATTTACATTTCATTTATAACGATATTCTCAACACCCGTAGCCATTTTCAGCCCTATGAGAATTATTATGACCCAGAATGTCTATTTTGACCGTACTATTTTATTGGTTCACTCATCTCACATTACGTAGCTTTGTCAGTTTCCTCCTACCTCTAAACATTCAATTTACCTTAGCGATCTGTTCCTCTTCGTATTTCTTCGAGCAAGTGTGGCTAGAGAGCTTTCTTCGTGAACATGGGCGTCAGAGTGTTCCTGGCCCCCCATTAGGGGGGCACCCTCCAAACTCACTGATCCAGTACGGCTGCCTCCCAAATGCCCAGCCATATCCAAAAGGCAGTCAAAAAACGACGCTTTCTGTCATCCAACAAACGTTAACTTAAGCGATTTACCAATCCATAAAACTCTCAATTTCAAAACCCTTTTCACACTCAATACTTTTCAATCAAGCTATTATACAAATTGAAAACCTACATTTCATATTTTTGCTATTTTAAAAATTCGAAAAAATCTATGTTTCCACCAAATCAGTGGCCGAAGATTAATATAAATAAGAAATTCTATGAAAAATGCATGCAAAATTCGAGTTAAGCTACAGCTATACATGGTCCCAAAAACCCTTTAAATTCCACTAAATTACTAAAATTCACGAACTCGAACTACATGATAAGAAAACTGATGGACTCATTTTTTTTAGATTACCACTTTATCAAAATGAATAAAAAGAGAAAATGTTCAGAAAAGATATAATTGTTCGTGAACATTTTCGTCAGTCAACGATTCATTCCACAGGATGTTCTGAATAAAGACATTCTTTTCATTAATTTTGTTCACCTCTGTATATAACAAAAATGATTTTACTGAGGACGTCATGAGGGTAGTTATGTTCCCAAGTAATCAAGCTAAAATTCAGAAAAAATTGCTAAATTCGGCCAAAGGGTTCAAAAGAAAATGAAATACAAACTTTTTATCCGTTCGCCTAATTTTGCTGGTGTGTATATTATGTAGGAAATATAGAAACATCATGAAAAAATGTTATCATTGAAAACTTTAAAGAATGTCAAGTTTTGGTGGGATGTTATTCTTAATATATCAGTTTTCCATATCATGTAATTAATAAACAAGTGCATGCAACTGAAACCTAGAAAAAATGCAGCTTTCAATCAATTGAAATTGAACCCTTCGAGATTCGATCATCACAAATGGAGATAGGCAATGAATTTCTTGTGATGGTCGAAAAATGAGAGATTTTTATAGGAGTTCTCCCACTGTTAGTCCCCAAATAGCAATCAGAAACATGCAAAAACCCTTGTTGAGTAAAGATAAATCTTTTAGCCTACTTAAGTGTTGAATGACATTGTCGAAGGCATTGAATGTTAGAAATTGCTTAAAAGTGATGAAAAAAGTGCTTTCTAGAGCTAGAATGACTTGTTCAGGAATATTTCGATGTGAAATAGACGGAACCTTAGAAAATTCGAACTTGCATCAACGAAAAACTGTTGCGATAAACTGCAACAAGTGCATTAAAAAACAGGCAGAAGTTCTAACAAGAAAAATACAAATTAATCTACAGCAGGACTGTCTATGAATGAAAATCTGTTAAGTGGTCATTCTAGAGAAAAAACTATGTTTGATAAGATCATACTACCGCGTGATTTGTTGAAGGACTATTCCCAAATCCCTGAAATACAAATGCAAAATCAGGCACTAATCTTCTGTCGTCAGGATCTGATATTGAAATTATGCTACCATCAGGTCCTTCGGTAAGACCATATCATACTTATTTTATAGTTGCATTTTACTTATGACAGAGGATGGAAGTTTATATACAAATTTTCCATCAGAATGACATCATTTCAAACATTTTAAATAAGGTTAGTTCCAATATTTCTATGTCTACTATATCCCTGATGTCGACAAATATTTTATTGCTACTAATGGTCGCCCCATATTCAAGGGTTTTTCATTAAATTTTCGAGTTCCAACGTCTTCAGTAAAAATTGGCAGTATGTACGTAAACGACGATGAAGGGTTTAATAGTGTAAGTACAAAGAGGATCAATAAGTGTTGTATTCAATTCAATGCATTTGGAACAAATACCTACTCGTATCATTATTATACAGTTTGTGTCTTTAAGTTGTACATTAATTTTAACCACAGATTCCATTCATCAAATGAAAAACTTTTTTCATTCACCATTTTTCCAAATGCGGCCCAGATAAAAATATACAGGCTGTTGAAATGGTCTTAAACGTTTTGGTTCGAATCACTGGTCAAGAATCCCTGGCCAAAATCGATTCTGTCCGGCCGTTTTGCCGTAACCGCGATAACTCTCGAATGGAATGAGCTAGACAGTTGAGATTTTCAGAGTAGGTTTGGGAGATAAATATTTCATCTAAGTTCGTTATTGGGTATAATCAGCCAACTTTCGGACAAATGATTTTTAAAATTTCAATAATTAATCGTAATTTTATGATTTCATAGAATGCTCTATGACGGAGGTTACCGGGTCAATCCGGATCAGTTTGAAATCAGTCATGGATTTATGTCAGATTGACAGGAAACTGATTGTATACGCGTACACTGATGGTCCGGATTGATGGCAGATTGATACCAGATTGACCATGTAACCTCCGCCTAATTATAATTTGCTGATGGATGTAAATCCAACATATGAGGTGAGCCATAGACCTACATTCTGAATTTAATTCTTTATTATGCAGTACTATCATAAGAATTGATTGATATAATTCCCAACTCTGAGAAACCAATACTTTCGGAGATATGATTTGTCAAAGTTCATATAATTGTTCTGAATGAAACAAATATTTGTGTGAAGTTTCTTATAACTATGACACATATTCACCAATTACCAATTGATTTTTACATCCACTGGTTTCTTAGTTATAGACTCCCGGATTCATAAAACTGAATTAAATTAGCTTAAAGAGAGCAGATGAAGTTTATGTTAAATCATTTCAAGAATATACAATCATTTTAGAATATTAAATTATTCTTGAGCATTTCTAATTAAACGCACCGTTTTCGAGATATTGCACATTGAATGCCATAAAATCCGAAATTCTAGAAATTACAGTACTTTTATAGACCCGTCCCTGAGCTTTGAATCCTCGAATCAAGATCTAAGCCACGTTGCCTTACCTATTTATCGTTCACCATCACAGTCATAGATAAATTTATATGCAGCAGTAGGTATATTAGCACATTGTGAAATCTTTAAAAGCTTGTAACTTTTCACCTGAGCCGAATCTGGAAAAATGGTAAATGGAACTTCAAGACTCAGCATGTAAGACCAAGAAAATTGGCACCATCAAGTGTCGCTTCTTTTCTCAAAAAGTCTACTATGAATAAGAGTTTACATAAACGTGAATAGACAATGGAACATGCGTACAAAATTTCCTGTTCACATCAATGCCTTTCTTGGATTTTTTTTATATAAAGAAAAACACTGAAAAATATATCTTGTCTTATTGAATTTTCAATGATCATTCGGATTTGGAGGCACTGCAATAGCTTTTGCATCTCTAGTTAAAATACTTCCTGGTACTTCATCAGATTCCCCTGTAATTTTGACTAATCAACACTTGAAGTTGTTGAAAGATCACAAAAGGAGACCATATTGACAAGAAATTTGATTTTCCTACGAGGATGCGCAAAGTTGTACTCTTCCGCATGTATTTGTGTGTAAAAAGTTACACTTTTCCGGACGCCATGCGGAAAAAGTTTTATCCGCAATAATTATTTTAGTGGCTGAAGACTATTTGATGCAATGTGAAAATATGCTGCAGCTGTATTACTTCCATTTATATATTTCATGATTTCTGCTTCGATTACGAAATGTATTGGTGTACGTCACATCCGAAGATATTGATATTTTCATCTATTCAATTACACGACGGCAACCAATGTTTTAAATTCGAAATCATAATCGTAAGGTATCACAACTTGAGTCCAAGAAACACAATAGATATTTGGATAAGAGTCACTTGATTGAAAATTGGTTCTCTGATTATTAGATATATTATAATGTTATTATTATGACTCAGATGGTAGCATAGATTTCAAATATCGCTTACGTATTTTGTGTCAAAGTGCCTCTTCACCGAGCTGATGATTTTTTATGTAAGGAGTATCTATGGGATATTGTGAGAGTGATACCACTACAGCTAACGTTTCTTTACATGTATCTAAACATCTGAGATCACTAGCTATCATTTCCCATCTCTAGACCTCTGCTAAGTCAAGATATGTGTGATTTTCGAAGGAATACGTGCGATAAATGTGACTGAACAGAAAACAATCCAATTTAAGAAAAATTTCGCACGATATTAAATGTGGCGCTACCCAAAGGTTTATTATCAATTATCCACAAGCAGTGAATTTGCGTTCAAACTGATGAGAAGCTTGAGGAACAGTAGCTGATAATAACACCCTTGAGGCTACATTCAAGCAATAATACATGTTGTTCGTTCGGAAAGTAATTTCATTTGTTTTTCATCAGAGGATATAATTGTATTTGTTCGATGCCAACTCCACATCAAAGCTGTAATGTGGATGGCTTCTTTGTAAAATCACTTCTATGGTTCAGCGCAATTGTTTTGTTTGGTTCTATTCTTTTTCAATTCTTTTCATATTACAAGAAAAGATGAAAAATTCAATGAACATGGAACCATGAGCGATACTACTGTCTGAGAGAAAAAGGAATGAAACAAAATGGAGAACAGTATCATTATTAGGACAGGCTCATGAGGCTTGGTCTAGCCCTTCAGAATTGATACGATATATTCTTCAAATACCCTAATTATCCAATCCTAAGGATATTGTCAATTATGTTAAAATTCCTGATGGCGTCCTTATGAGCCTCGGCTACCACATCGTGAAGCTTTAGAACTGACTCAGCCATATGTAAAATCTTAAGCTGACCATCTCTAAGCATTTGCAGACTATGTATTCGGCAGTCTCCTTTTCCGATCCAAAGAGCCTGCATATTTCGTCTGCTGACTTGCCTTTGTGGTACAATTGGTGTTTGTACCGACAGTAGTCCCATCATTACCCAAAGCTCAGCTTATGGCAGCTGCAAAAGCTTCCTGGTATAGGATGTTGAGAAATCCACGAATCCCTTTTGCCTGTGCAAGTCCTGGAGTATTCCTCCGAAGAGCTATTCTGTTATTTAGCTCCCATTGTTGGACCGCAGGCTGTAGTGGTCTCTTCCAAGCCCACATAATGGTTCTGGTCCAGCAGTTGTTACCCGTGATGCCATTTTCGCAAGTTCCTCAACCTTTCAATACCACAGTTACCGGCAGAGTCATCTTCTTTGCTCTAGCCAGTTGATTTATGATAATCTGGCATTCCCAAGACAGTAGGTAATCTTGCATGGGTGATTAAGGTCTCTCAGTGTGTCCTGGGTGTCTATTATAATACAGAAGTGCACCTCCTTGATGTTCCCTTTCAGAAACTCTTGATCACAAATGTAGACAGCAAATGTCTCTATAAGATAGAAGGCTGATGTTCGAGAGGCACAGAGATCCTCAGTTTCGGAATGGAAAACATATAATTCATCAAAATATTATCACAGTGTAAGAAACACGTCCTTCAATTTCACCAGAAAAAATAAACGAGATTACCTTCCGGAAAACCAATGTAATTATAGCATGGAAGCACATTTATGCGTAGTCTTGATTTTATAGTTGAAGCAATTCCATGAAATTCTATGGAATGTGAAATGAAGATGATGAAGATTTCAAGTTGCAAATTTGGCTTCCTTCACAAAATGTTTTATTTTTGCTGAGGCTGGCTTCTAACTAGAAAAATATGTTCCTGAACAAATTAATCTACGTGGAAAATCAGTAGATGTCACACATATCAATATACAGAGTCAGCAATTTCATGAGTGGGAAACAGTGAACCTAAATGTCGGGTAGAGAACACAAAGCAGTCACATCGAACAATCGTTCTTCGTAGCCACATGATAATGTGTAAATCTGTAAAATTCTGAATGTTTAGGTATAGGATGTATACATTTATGTGTGTTCTGTATGTTTGGCGGTCACGGGGTTGCATCGAACGTACCGGCAGTCCTGTAGGCTCCTCTTGGCCAAACCTGGTACTCTTCCAACTCTCCAAGATCAGGAGACCTGCGTACAATTTACCCACCGACATTTTGCCGTTGTTCAATTGGTCGATTGGGGGTACCAGGAGGTCCACCATATTCTTGGCCTGTAAGGGCCATATCGTTTTTATGGTTTCCTTCAGTTCCATGTCGGCCTGATCCATTTCGTCAGCTGAAAATTGAGGAATGTTGATATTATGGAAGATCTCATATCAGGGTAATGCAAAAATAGTTCTTGGCATCCGCCGTTTTTGATATAGGTAAATCACATTATGTTTGTCATGTAATATACTTGTCAACACAAACGCACAAAAACATTAGACGATTATGTTTCTGTACCATACAATAATTATTCTCGATTTAGAATATTAGATATTCATGTCACCATTTGCGGGAAGTTTTAATTTTCAACTCCAATATAAAGGTACCTGTAGATTGTGCTCATTTCCAAGGACCATAAATTATATTTTCAAAATATTGACAGTTTCCTACCTCATCCAGTTATACCGGAAGTAGCTACCAACTTCCTTATTTTAGATGGCAACCCTTATGTTTTATTTAACATTTATTCCTTTTCAAAAATGAAGGTCTGTTTATACAACAATATCTATGGTCATCTATGATAGTTTTAAAGATATTTGCATTTTAACAAAAATTTTAACAGCTATGAGGGGTTCTTTGATGCCTTGTATCTCAGTGACAGTAAAACAATTAACCTTTGGGTAGTACCTATGAAAAAATGCTGTTCATTCGAGTAATCATAATAATTTTTCACAACAATTCACAGGTTCTCCACAAATGATAAATAAGGGTTTTATTTCCAGTTTCTTCCTAAAAATTCAGGTTTTTCAAATAAATGGAATGCTTAATATTATTTCAGATAGTAGTTCTAGATCAAATTTCCTTTCGATTGACATGTCATTGAACTATGCAAAAAATTTAAATAGACTATAAAATTTAGACATGCGTCAATCGAACGATAGGAAATTTTGTATAGAATTACTATCTGAAATAAAAAAGGGGCAATCCGATCGAAAAAACCGAATTTTTCAGAAGAAATTGAAAAAAAAAATTCATCATTTGTGAGAACCCCTGGAGTGTTGTGAAAAATGATTAATACTTGAATAAACAGCATTCTTTATAGGTACTCCCAAAGTTATATTGTTTTACGTCTAACAGTCACTGAGATTCAAGGCATCAAAGTGCCACTCTTAGGTGTCAAAATTTTTCTTAAAATGCAAATATCTCCAAAACTATCAAAGATGGTCATAGATATTCTTAAATAAAGTAACTTATTTTTCGGAGAGGAATCTCAATATGGAATAAAAAATGAGGGTTGCCATTTATTATAAGGAAGTTGCTACTTCTGCTATAACCAGAAGTGGTAGAAAATTGCCAATATTTAAAAATGTACTTCAAGGTCAAGAACCCTTGTTTCTAAATTTGTATGAGGTTAGCATTTTTACTTTCCCATATGAGAATAATTTTCTTTATTGAACGCCTCGTTGTCTTCATATTTTTTCGAAGTAAATGTAGATTATATTGCATAAAATATATGTGGGCAAAATATGGGACTTGTTATTAGCTTATTTGAATGTCAAAGAATGATACTGCTTAGAGAAAATTTAAACACTGAAAATGCTTGTGATTAACCTCACAATATGTGAGGCAATATTTGAGTTCAACAATTTCATCCCGATAATAATAATAAAGTTGATGAAGAATCCAATAAATGTACAGATCATCCCCAGCAACAAAAGCTCTATCCATTTCTGCCACAAAAGGTTAGGGTTGCCATTTAAAAAACTTGAACAAAATTTTCAAATAATTAGGGAAAGTACTGAAGAGGGGTTTTTCTACTTCTGTGCGCTTGTTTTTGAGATCATTCAATTCACGGTCAACATGAACAAGTGCGCCAAATAAGACTGACCTCACGTCAGATCTTATTTAATTTTCAATACCGGAAATAATCATAATACTGAAAAGATGTCTGAAAAAACTCACCTGGACGCATTTTCATTGCCAAATTCTCCCTGATTAGAGCGAACAGCGTCGTTGTAAAGTTCACCCTACCCTCATCATCAACGGGCATATTCATCCGAATCAATTTTTTGTAAGCTAATCTATTGGGACACTTATTTCCGAAACCTAAGGGAGGATCCATGTTCTTCAGCATGTCGTACATCTCCGAGTAGTGAATTTTACCCCTGCAATACAAATAATGATTACTCACTTTCCTAGCTCTGAACGCGTTCCTTGAACAACGTGATAATATAAGCGATAAGATGATTACACGACCTTATCATGTCAAAATTGATGCGATAGGAACGCATGTCGTACCTCAGTGCGTTCTATCGCATATCCGTGCAATCAAATGTCCTATTGTGACTAGAATACACAAGTCTAACCGAGAATAAAACATTCTGATTACGAACTGCTCAAGTCATAGCAAGTTCAACAAGAATACGAAATTAGGGGAAGTGTTGTAGGGATCTACTTCATCCCTAGCCACTTCTCATTTCCACCGGTAGATGGCGCAATCGTCTACGCCGTATCCGGAAAAACAACTGCATCGTTAATAATACGTCATATTCCGTCATATCCCAATCTACGCATCGAAGTAAAGTATTTGGCGCTACAGCATATTTAGTGAAGATATAGAAAGATATACATATATACAGGGTGAGTCTTTGACCACTGCATTAATTTTAACCAAAGATTCTTCTCATCAAATGAAACACTTTTCTCATTTAACATTTTTCCAAATTCAGCTGAGGTAAAAAGATACAGGCTGTTGAAATTTTGATAAAAAATCAGTTTTTATTTTATAGCTTTGACATCCTTTTTTCGAATAAAATGAATATTGGCGTAAAGTTTCCTATAACTATGATACATATTTTCCAAATATTAGTTATTTTCTACTTCTACTGGTTTTCTAGTTATGGACTCGTGGATTCCTAAAACTAAACGAAATTAGCATAAAGAAAGCATATAAAGTTTTTCTTGAGCCATTTCAAGAATATTCCATCGTTTTAGAACATTATATTATTCTTCTTCATTTCTCCTTAAACGCACCGGTCTCGAGATATTCTTCATTGAATGTTTTAAAATGCATAACTCCAGAAATTTCACTACTTTTATGGATCCGTCCCTGAGCGTTGGAATCCCGAATCAAGCTGTAAACCACGTTACCATTCCTTATTCTCGTCCGCCAACAATGTCATAGATAATTTATATTCGGGAGTGTATTAGCACATTGTGAAATCTTTAAACGCTTGTAACTTTTTACCTGAGCCGAATCTGAAAAAATGGTGAATGAAAAAAGTGTTTCATTTGACGAGAGGAATCTTTGGTTAAAATTAATGCAGTGGTCAAAGACTCACCCTGTATACAGGGTGGTCCAGATCGTAACCAAGAAACTTTAACCACGTACTCTACGTCAAAAATAAGCCCTAGTTTGTCATATAAATATATGTCGAGAAATGCTTTCTCTCCGAGATACAGGGTGTTAAAATTATAGAAAAAAAAATGTTTTTTACTAATAACTTTCACACTTCTTAAAATATTTTCATGAAATTTGGGACAGAGGTTTCAAGAATCAAGAGGCACTTTTTGAATAAAATAATTTTTTTTTTATTTCACCAGTGGTGTCCGTACTGCATCGAGACTGAATATTTTTGGACAAAAAATGATACGCCACAGGTTTTTCCAAGAAAAAAATTTATTCTTGAAATCCTCATTTAATTTGAAGCAAATTCATTCTCCTGACTTTTTGACGTACGAGGCACCGTTTCCGAGTAAAAAAATTAAACACTCTCATGCATGAGCAAATCGCTAAAATTTGATATGGTACATAATAATAATAATCGTAATAATAAGACTATCTTCGTAAAAAATGTGTAATTACGAAAAAATAAGCGTTAATATTCACACTCAAATACGAATTTAAAGAAGATGTTCGAAGTAAATAAAAAAAAACATCTTTAATAATTTTAACACCCTGTATATCGGAGAGGAAGCATTTCTCGACATATGTTTATCTGACAAACTAGGGCTTATTTTTTATGTAGAACCCGTGGTTAGAATTTCTTGGTTAAGATCTGGACCACCCTGTATATGTATATTAGAGTGGGTCAAAAAAATCGATAATTTTTTTTGTCACATTTAAGTGACACGGAAAAATGGGTTGCTAGACACCTTAAAAAAATTATCACCAAGCATAAGTTCTTAATTTTAATAGGAAGATCCTCCGCATCACAGTTTTGTATTTTTTCTCAGTCCAAAAGAAAAAAAATTCATACCTCATCATATATCGGTTGAACAGAAAAATGTTCCAAGAAAATTTTTTGGGAAATTTAATGCTCTACAAAAAAGGTATCTTATATTTTTTCCGTAAACCTCACCATTTGAAAGCTATTAAGGATTTAATTTTGATTATTTTAAGACAAATTTAATTTTTGTTTATGAATTTTATAACTCGACAAGAAATGACTTTTACAAAATGAGCAATACCATTTTTTGTTGAAAATTAACTGCTCTATAAAAATGGTTTCTTATGTTTTGGCGATGAAATCAACCGTTCAAAAGATATTCATCATCATAAATTCTGGAAACACTTACATTGGGTTTCACAAAGCTCTGACAGTGCATAATTGCCAAATTAGTGCGATTCTATGTCGATTCCCAGTTCATTTTTGACGCAACCATCGAATTAAATCCACAATTAAGCTAATCGGAGCTTCGTGAAACCGACCATAAAAATGCTGTAGAAATAAATGTATACAAACCAACGACAACATAACGATAAAGGAAAAAGTAGGTGGTGCTAGTTCACAACTCAAACAGATGAAATAGAATACAAACCAAAAATTCTCTAGAGGAGAAATTTTCCCTAGGATCGTGATTTCTAATTATTAAAAATAAAATGTTTAGAATAATTGAAGAAAAATTTTGATAATTTTGAAAATAAAGCTCAAATAATATTTATATTAATGACAAAAAATTAAATTCATATGAAATTTATAAATTAAATTGAAATTTTTCGAATATCTAATCAAAAACTTTTAAAATCCGTACACATGAAAGTTTGATGATGAATATCTTTTGAACGGTTAATTGCATGGCCAAAACATAAGAAACCATTTTTATAGAGCAGTTAATTTCCAACAAAAATTTGTATTGCGCATTTTGTATAAGCCATTTATTGTGGAGTTATAAAATTCATAAACAAAAATGAAATTTGTCTTAAAATAATCAAAATTAAATCCTTAATATCTTTCATGGTGAGGTTTACGGAAAAAATATAGGACACCTTTTTTGTAGAGCATTAAATTTCCTAAAAAAATTCTCTTCGAACATTTTTCTGTTCAATCGATAAATGATGAGGTATTAATTTTTTTCTATTGGACTGAGAAAAAAATACTAAACTGTGATGCGGAGGATCTTCCTATTAAAGTTAAGAGCTTATGCTTGGCGAGAATTTTTTTAAGGTGTCTAGCAACCCATTTTTCCGTGTCACTTGTAAAAACAAAAAAAAAGATTTATTTGACCCACCCTAATATATATACAGTGTGAGTCTTTGACCACTGCATTAATTTTAACCAAAGATTCCTCTCATCAAATGAAACACTTTTTTCATTTACCATTTTTCCAGATTCGGCTCAGGTAAAAAGTTACAAGCGTTTAAATATTTCACAATGTGCTAATACACTCCTACATATAAATTATCTATGACTTTGTTGGCGGACGAGAATAAGGCATGGTAACGTGGTTTACAGCTTGATTCGGGATTCCAACGCTCAGGGACGGATCCATAAAAGTAGTGAAATTTCTGGAGTTTTCCATTTTAAAACATTCAATGAAGAATATCTCGAAAACGGTGCGTTTAAGGAGAAATGATGAAGAATAATATAATGTTCTAAAACGATGGAATATTCTTGAAATGACTCAAGAAAAACTTTATATGCTTTCTTTATGCTAATTTCGTTTAGTTTTATGAATCCACGAGTCCATAACTAGAAAACCAGTAGAAGTAGAAAATAACTAATATTTGGAAAATATGTATCATAGCTATAGGAAACTTTCCGCCAACATTCATTTTATTCGAAAAAAGGATGTCAAAGCTGCAAAATAAAAACTGATTTTTTTTTAAATTCAACAGCCTGTATCTTTTTACCTGAGCTGAATTTGGAAAAATGTTAAATGAAAAAAGTGTTTCATTTGATGAGAGGAATCTTTGGTTAAAATTAATGCAGTGGCCAAAGACTCACCCTGTATATATAATATATTTTGAAAATAGTCCATTGAGGTGGAGTTCTGATTTTAGAGGTAGAAAAAGGGGAAGTCTACTCCACTAAAAATTGTGTATTTCTTGAAAGAAATTATGCACAATGCATTTCGACAAGTGAACTTGTCATCTTCAGGTGTTCACAAAAATAAATAAAAATTAAAATAAATACATTAAACGTGTTCACCACTGAGTCAACTGTTGACTTTGTAATTCAGTGGTGAACACTTTTAATGTATTTATTATAGTGAACACCTGAAGATGACAAGTTCACTTGTCGAAATGCATTGTGCATAATTTCTTAAAAAAAAACACAAATTTTAGTGGAGTAGACTTCCCCGTTTTCTACCTGTATATATAATATAGTTTGAGAACTTCCCCATGTGGAATATCTGAGATGTTATTGGGGTCATCCCCTGTGGCAAACATTTCTAGAAGATATAGTGCTCTTGGCGACCAGCCAGCAAACCTCTCAAACTATTCCCCAGGGTAAGTTGTCTGAAAACTTCCTCACGTGATATCTCTGAGATTTTACAGTGCTCATTCCCTGTGGCGGACATTTGGAGAAGATAAAGAGCTATTGGCGACCTCCTAGGGTTATCGAAAAAAGGCGTCACAATATCATGGAAAGAGCTCATCGAAATATCTTTGGGAGGTCACAAATACTTCTTCTATGTGAGAGCTCTGAGAGCTCACTATCAGAGGTGAATGAGAATTTAGCAAGTAGCTCGCCATAGACAGTGATTGATATGATCACAAATATGTCCTGATGCGAGATCGTAGGGACCTCACGGTGAGAGGTAATTGCCAATGTCCTCATTGGGTACACAACGTATCGCAGAGACCTCGCTGTGCTCATCCAAGACGGCTGACATGTCGACGAGAAACAGAACTCTCTAAAACCTTCCAGAAAGGTAACTAGTTCTTACGGCTTAACGAAAAGTCGTTGATATATCTCTGAGCGCTCTATGTGTTGCCTGGAAATTTGATAATAGCGCAATTTCATCCTTTCTTGGACGATGCATGAATATACAGGACTCTTTTTAGTTTTTATATCATTTATTTTAATTGTAATCTGATCTTATCATCACTCACGTAGCGTTTGGATCGTATTCCGCCCATATCCTGACGAATTCATCCAAATGGTGAGCGCCCAGTATGGAAGAATCTCTCGTCAGATAATCGAAATTATCCATGATGACGGCGACGAAGAGATTCAACATCTGGAAGAGAACAAATATTTTGATTCATTCGTACATTAAGTTCAGTAAACTGAATGTGTTTTTATGATGGAGAGAGAGAAAAAACCCCTTGAAATTTGTTGAATTTTCATTCATTTGTCAATTATACTGGAGGGCACAAAAAAATTCATCATAAAATACCAAAGAACAATTAGTAGCATAGTACAATTAAAATTGGAAGAACAAAACATCTTTGAGATAATGAACATGAAATGAGAATTACTGTTTGAAGAAAGGACAAAGATCTATTAAATAATTTAATTTTGAGGACTTGTCCAATCGATTGGTATGCAACCATGAATAAAGACTGCATTTTCGAGGTAATCGAGTGATGTATAAACAAAAATATTAAGCAAATTATTGAACTTACCAGAAACGAACAGAAAAATATGAAAGACACAAAATATGCGTATGCCAAATTTGATCCACAACTATCTGGATCAGGTTTGTTCGCATTTGGATCACATTGTTTATGTTTGACGCAAGATAACATAATACTGGGCCAAGCTTCACCAGTTGCACACCTGAAACAAATGAATTTATTAGTCAACTGAAGAACCTGTACGATGATTTTTATTCGTAATTATGATATACTTAGTATATTCGAAAATATCAATAAAAAAAATTATCCCAGAAACAAATGAGTTCGCAATGATCAAACTAAAAAAACAGAAAAAAATTATTTCTCTTCATTTAGATATAAGAAAAAAAACACAAAATTCTGAACACATATTTTAATATGTTGACAATCATTACCTGAATAGTAACATCAGACCTTGGATAAAATTCCTGAAGTTATTATGTCTATTGATATCCTCCCCTGGCATCTCTTTTATGTTTCCGAAAACCTAAAATTTTTAGAATTGTGTGAAGATTCAGAAAGACTACTAGCGGCTAAAAATGACCCGACATTTCAAATGAGAACATCACTTGCAATTGAGCAAATTCACAGCTGATACAGTCAAAACTTTGCAAGGACGGCTAGGAATGTCTTTTGGTCATCATAATGCACTTTTCAATAAAAACTTGGTGCTTCCAACAGGAAAATTGGAGATGAGTGAACGCACAAAGCAGTGACCGTCGAACCAAAAGGGATAGAAATTATTTCTAATTGTGCCGTTATGAGGATGTTTTCTCTAGATTTATATCCTCATTCCATTTTTCATATTTACCTGCATTCCAATTATAGCGTAAATGAAGAACAACATGGCTATCAGAAGACAAACATAAGGAAGAGCTTTGAAACTTTGGACGAAAGTCCAAAGCAATATTCGTATTGTATAACCCTGTCGTAAGAGTTTTATCAGACGAGCTGCTCGAAATAACCTCAAGAACCCAACGTTGATGGAGTTCTCCTGAAAAAGAAATTCAGAAAATTTATATACGTTTGATGAAAATGGTTATGGTCAACTCTGTCACAGAAGCGAAAGAGGTACACTAATGGTTTTACATTCTGGCAATAGTTAGATAGAAGTTGAGACTATTCTATTCTCTATAAACTATTTGTGTTATATTTGTTAATGTAGAGTGTTTGTTATATTTGTGCAGTTTTGAATGTGTTTCGGTGTTTTTTCTATACTCACCAACTTGGCCTACATCTTATCTAGCGCTGATATTACATGCTTCTACCACTGACAGCAGATGACATAAGTGATATTTCAGAAGATAAATTCGAATATTGCAGTACAAAATAAATTTACCACAAATTCACAATCAGTGGGCTCTTTACATATAAACCAATAAAACAAATATGATTTAGATATTTACACAAAAGTCCTTACAAAAACAATAATTCTCAAATATCATCATATGTACCTGCATATATTTCACGATCTTGGTAAATATGTCCATTTCGGGTGCTTTACTTGGGTTAAGTAACTACAAGTGAAAGAACAAAATTAGACAAGACACCAAAGGCGGTGCTATCAACTAAATTCCTCTACTTCTACCATGCCGATCAAAACTACATTCTACTTTACTTACTCACTAAATGGTACTGTCAATTGAAATTGCCATATGGGGACTCTAAACTAAATTTTCCTCTACTACAAGTTTTGGAAATATATAAAATTTTTTTCGGGTTACTAGTTGCGAATGCTTCTGACTTTTATCTCTAAAATTATATGAATATTGGAAATTAAAATTTAAAACTTTGATAAAGAATATCTACGAGAGTGATTTGATCTTTGCAAATCAAAGACGACGGCAACTTTAGTTCGTCTCTATTTCCGGCAGATACATAACCTCCCTTTGAACCTTCTATACTTGTTGATGATAAGGATAAGATTTTAAGGATAAGGCGACCACCGTCGGGCTCGGAGAATATTTATTTCGTATCAAATTTTATTTATCAGCACTTATTTGAGACATTCAGATACAGTTAGATCAATAAATTAATAATACAATAAGGTCGAATGAGTACAGCAAAAAAATGAAAAGGCAGTAATCATTCGGTATCATACAGTGTAAGTATGTTTGGAGGAATGCAAGAACATGTCAGAAAGCCAATATAGACCAAAATAGAGGGCAACATTTTCGAGGAGCAGTTTTATTCATATCATTATCAAAGGATACAACTATTTAAATAGCAAAATCTTCCTTCAAGATATCATATTCGTTTGTGTTGTGCCCACCAGTGACATTACTATGCAGAAGATCGAAAATGTTTATTGAAAAAATTGGTTCAAGCACTGACGTGAAGTCAGAAGCTTTTGCGCGTATGTTCTCTTGTCCATTCTCCTATATTGGACACTCTTAATCGAATTTACCATGGTGAATTCTATTGTCTGTTCTCCTGTTTTGGACAATCTTAATCGAATTTACCATGGTAAATTCGATTAAGAGTGTTTAAGACAGGAGAACAGACAATAGAATTCACCATGTTAAATTCGATTAAGAGTGTCCAATACAGGAGAATGGACAAGAGAACATACGCGCAAAAGCTTCTGACTTCACAGCAGAGCTTGAATATTTTTTTCAATGATTTTTCAAAAATTTTCTAGAGCCTCGATCCTCACAAAATTTTGCAAGAATTCTCGCGTTGGCATTCTACAACTAATAACCATATTTGAATTGGATCGGATTTGTATTTTTTGAATTATCGAGGAAATAACAACCAAATTTCAGATTGATATAACTCCAAAACCATTTGGCCGAGCTCCAAGTTTGAACACGATCGGATTGATAGTGTTGGAGATCCGAGCAGCCTTGGGTGACTTCAGAAGATGGATGGGTGACCGTTGCTTCGATAACTAAAAGAGATAGGGACTTGCAATTTTCAGGGTAGTTCGCACATCCGAATGGAAGAGTTAAGTTCGTTGTTGCGCATAATCGACCCAACGGTTTCGGAGGCACACCATCTGGAATATTATTTTCTCGATAACGCAAATACAGACCCGATCGAATTGAAACTGGGAAACTAGTTGTAGAATATCAGCATAAAGACGTGTGTGAAATTTTGTCAGGACCACTAGAAAATTTTTAAAAAATTACGAAAAAAAATTATATATCTAACGATAACTTGAGAACGAACAGAGATAGCGACTTGCAATTTTTAGGGTACGTTGCACATCCAAATGAAACATTTGAGTTCGTTAATTGGCGTTATCGGCCAAATTGTTTAGGAGTTATACTCATCTGAAATTTTGTTGTTATTTCCTCTATAACTCCTAAAATACAAATCTGATCCAATTAAAACTCTGTGACTACTTGTAGAATGCCGACCCACTGATTTGCACGGAATTTTATGAATATCGTATCATGGAGTTACTTGAGAAGTAAGTTCTTCCGTATTTCAATTCCAATAGAATACATATGTCTGAATTAAAAATTCTGTGATCATAGACGATTCTCTACTGAAGTCTGCCATTAAAATGGTATGAAATCTATTCATATATTATAAAAGCTGAGAAAACGGTTTATATCGTTGCTAAATTCGTAGTAGAGTATCCAACGGAGGTGAACAGAAAATGAAACATGCGCGCAAAAGCTCCTGACATCATGTCAGTGCTTGAATAAATTTTTGGACTCTTCGAGATTTTTCTAGGTTAGTTAATTTATGCTTATTCGGTAATACGTAAAATATTGTCGATAATTCCACTTAAAAATTGAGGGAAACTCAAAATGCAGGTATTGAACCTAGTAATTAGCAGACTGAACTGAATCACTGGGAATATTTTTCAGATGCAGATCACTTCCTTTCGTAATATTTTTCCATATCTTCCATAGTAATGTCACCATACTCTATAATGAATTTTAAATGTCGGCTGATTCCTGCTTTGCCGCACGCCACTGATGATAAGGGCTATACGCGTATTGCTCCAACTTTTATACTAACAAACTATTCAAAAAAGTTTGGCATATGGTTCCTATGTTTCATCGAAAATTTGGAGGGAAACTTATCTGGCAGCCCTACAAAAGTATCCATGATGGAATAAGTATAGGAGTAAAATACAAACGGGGCTCTGTCGAAGAACGCAAAACATTTGAAAATCCTACGCAGCCACCTTTTCTTGGAACGGATATATTTAACAAGCAGACCAATGGATATTAACGGATACATAAATCAATTGTAGAGGTTGCTATTCACACTTCACAACCACTCCCGTAGGTAGTTAAATAGGATTTGGAAAAATTAATGCATATTTCGCCCACGCTTTTCAATTTATCAGAAGCACCCTTCTCACAATATGATTATTCTATATGTATCAAACGTACCCTTTCTTTTGCAATGGCTTTGGCCCTCTCCTTGAATGGAAAACAAAGTTTTAGTACATAAAAAAAATGTAGAATGCACAAAACAGTTGATCGAATGCATTTCAGTGCCAAGAGTGCATCAAAATATTTATGCTTACACAAATCGTTTTATCCCACAGTGGTAACAGAGAAATTTTCGTGTTTGTGTCAGATGTTGTTCGGTTTAAAGAGTTTTTTTTTCTGTTAAAAAAATAAATGAACTTACTCCAAACTCCACCACCATTGCGTCTACTATACTTCCTATGACTGTAACGAAGTCGAAAGTGTTCCATGGATCCTTGAAGAAATTCTGGGAAAAATAATTGATTAGTTTCAAGATTGTTTTTATGTTCCTAGCAGTTATTTGATCTAGAAAAAAACTTTGAAAATTAAATGAGATCCGAGTTCAATTCATTCCCTATTGAGATTGAATCAGAAATAATTCGACGAAGGCCGATGGCTGGCGGAAATATACGATTCTGATCAATACGCCAAATCGCGACCTTATATCTCGATTTACCTTAAGCCGAGTTTATACAGCATATAAACTAAAATAAGAAACGAATTGAATTAAAATAAGAAAGATGGATATGCACATTAGGGTGGGTCAAAAAAATCGATTATTTTTTTTTTACAAGTGACACGGGAAAATGGGTTGCTAGACACCTTAAACAAATTCTCACCAAGCATAAACTCTTAATTTTAATAGGAAGATCCTCCGCATTGCAGTTTTGTATTTTTTTCTCAATTCAATAGAAAAAAATTCATACTTCATCATTTATTGATTGAACAGAAAAATTATCGAAGAGAATTTTTTAGGAAATATGATTCTCTACAAAAAAGGTATCTTATATTTTTTCCGCAAACCTCACCATTTGAAAGATATTAAGGATTTATTTTTCATTATTTTAAGACAAATTTCTTTTTTGTTTATGAATTTTATAACTCGACAATAAATGACTTTTACAAAATGCACAATACAAATTTTTGTGGGAAATTAACTGCTCTATAAAAATGGTTTCTTATGTTTTGGCGATGAAATTAACCATTCAAAAGATATTCATCATCAATCTTTCATTGGGTTTCACAAAGATCTGACAGCGCTTAATTGCCAAATTAGTGCGATTCTATCTAGATTCCCAGTTCATTTTTGACGCAACCATCGAATTAAATCCACAATTAAGCTAATCGGAGCTTCGTGAAACCCACCATAAAAATGCTGTAGAAATAAATGTATACAAACCAACGACCACATAACGATAAAGGAAAAAGTAGGTGGCGCTAATTCACAATTTAAACAGATGATATAGAATACAAAACAAAAATTCTCTACAGGATACATTTTCCTTAGGATCGTGATTTCTAATGATTAAAAATCAAATGTTGAGGATAATTGAAGAAAAATTTTGATAATTTTGAAAATAAAACTCAAATAATACTTATATTAATGACAAGAAATCAAATTCATATGAAATTTATAAATGAAATTGAAAATTTTCGAATATCTAATCAAAAACTTTTAGAATCCGTACACATGAAAGTTTGATGATGAATATCTTTTGAACGGTTAATTGTATCGCCAAAACATAAGAAACCATTTTTATAGAGCAGTTAATTTCCAACAAAAATTTGTATTGTGCATTTTGTAAGAGTCATTTATTGTCGAGTTATAAAATTCATAAACAAAAATGAAATTTGTCTTAAAATAATCAAAATTAAATACATAATATCTTTCAAATGGTAAGTTTTACGGAAAAAGTATAAGATACCTTTTTTTGTAGAGCATTACATTTCCTAAAAAATGCTCTTGGAACATTTTTCTGTTCAATCGATAAATGATGAGGTATGAATTTTTTTCTATTGGACTGAGAAAAAAATACAAAACTGCGATGCGGATGATCTTCCTATTAAAATTAAGAGCTTATGCTTGGTGAGAATTTTTTTAAGGTGTTTTGCAACCCATTTTTCCGTGTCACTTGTAAAAAAAATAATCGATTTTTTGACCCACCCTAATGCACATATCCATGGTTATATACGAAATAAGATATAAGAATGAGAGCTAGAGATAGCCAAATTTCATCGTAAATAATTATTTTATTTTGTTCGGAAAATGACAATGAGCATGCCCATGGAGTAAAATTCACGAAACTTACACAAAATTCTCGAAAAGCTACGATTTGATTCTTTCATTCTCATTTCTTATTTTATTTTCGATCATCTGTATAAAGCGATCCTTTTAGCCCTTAAGTCTTATTTTATATAATTTGTTCCTTATTTTATTTTATTTTCTGAATACACCTGCTTTAAATATTGCATTACCACACCCAAGCCTTCGGTATGCCAGACGTCTTTAGGCGAATGAATGGATACTCAGATTGCTGGGATATGTAACAAAATTCCCGATAAGGTTCAACTACGAATTACCTTCAATCCTTCCCTACAAATTTACAGTGAGCATCAAAAGTATGAAATAATTAATATATTTTCTCCCCTTTCAGGAATAGTGAAGAATTTTAAGGAACATTCTCCCGTAATTTCTATTATTCTACCTTTTATTACCGCAAACCAGTGACGTCATCAATATATATTTAAATTGCAAGCCCCTAATTTATTTCTTGACCTGGATAGAACATAAAATTCTGAATTCAGTAATGCACATTTGGGTCGATTATAATAATTCTTTAACTTTGAAAAACAAGTGAAAATTATCAAATCGAATAAACACTTTTTATCACAAAAACCATATGTAATATTATTGATACTCAAACTCACAAAGAATATTTTAGGCCATCTGGATCTCTTGTGTGTTTTCCTAGTACCTACTAGTCTACATTGAATATTACAAATTATTGGAATTGGTAGTCGTATCCAAATTTCATTAGAATTAGATTGTTAATCTTTATTGACCTACTGCAAAAAAACTAAACTAAAAATGGTTCAGCGTTTATTGGCATCTGACAGAATAGGAATCCTGATTATTAGGGGTTGTGAAGATAGAACATATACCCATCAAGAAGTTTGTGATTATTGCAATGAAAAATATGCTAATGCTGAACCTGTAAGTCAGAGTGCTGTTATAGTAAAATAATCGGGAAGTATACATATAGGGAGTTCGGATAGGTCAAGTAACATTAAGAAAGTTGTCGACCAGCAATCCCAGAGGAGGTAGAATTGAACATTTTATTGGAGTTGGAGGAAACTCAGCAGATAACAATATAGGTATCGCAAAAGTCGGAGAAAATTGAAATGCCATAACACTCATTCAAGATTAATTTAGTGCACAAAGTGATGATGTCGATGAGTGTTTTCCCGCTCAAATTATAATTATTGACGAGGCAACATTTTATTACATTGAGACTGCCAACAGACATAACTGTTGTTATTGGTCAGATCAAAATTCAAACTGGATTATAGAGCCTGTCTTTATTGAAGACACGTCCAAAACATTTGGATTCATTATGGCGTTGGTGGTTTTGCTTCCGTACGTTGGAGATCCATATCTCCCAAATTAAAAGCTATGGTTTCAACAGAATGGAGCTTCACTCTATTATCTTCAATATGTACCTACGTGATAACCCGAACAGATGGGTCGTTCAGCAAGGTTTTATTGAATGGCCGATTCGATGTCCAGATCTGCCTCCGTTACACCTTTTCTTATGGGGTTATATTAAAAGCAAAGTTTACCTCAATCGGCCAAACAACATCGAGCAGTTGAAACAGAGGTTTCTGGACGAAATTAGAGCAATACAGCCTGAAACTCTCCAAAATGTTTTTTCCGAGTTTCAAGCTCGATCGGCGTACTGTCAAGGAGTGGACGACCGTCATTTGAAATCTTACTTTGATACTTTGATTTTGCATAAAAAAGGTGTAACTTATTCGTTGAAGACTTCATTGCAAAATTTAAAAAAATTTATATCTCGAGAATGGTTTACCCAAATGGCGTTACTTGTACATTACGGAATTCAGAATTTTATGATAGAACAATAACAATTACGGGAAAATGCCTTACAAAGTATGTTAATTTCATGAATCAAACCATTTTTCGCTATTCCTGGAAGAGATATAATAAATCCATTATTCCATCATTTTGTCGCTTAGTGTATACATAATATAAATTAGTTTGATTTGGCTGAATACATTTTTTTCATCGCAATATTTGGTTAGTAGCTTTCAGCTTAAAAAAAACTCCAGCTGTGAATGAAAAATGACAAAGAAATAGTAAATTTTGATATGACCAATTCATAATTTCTACATAACATGTATATTCTTCGGAAATATTCATATAATTAAATTCAGAATAATTGTATCGACTTCGCAGATCTCTATGAATTTTCAAAGCCTTTTATGGATAAAATATTTAGGTATATCCCAAATTTCAAGATACTTGAAACTCAACTTTTACTAACTAGCGTTGAAATTATCTTAAAATCACTATATCTATTGTGACAGTTTAAGTACTATGTAATTTACAGAGTGAGTTACGAGTAAATAGTTTTCCAATTGATGCTAACAAAACTAAAAGAATTATGATCTCAACGTTTCTATAATGTAGGTATTCAACTATAGGGAGGTTAGGCAATCAGTATGGAATGAACATGCCATCTAAGTTACTACTCAAGTGTACTAAGACCTACTGGAAATCAGAAGGTGAAAAGAAGGGAATAAATTTTCAATTGTGAGTCAGTCTGGAACTAAACTAATGAATATACAAGATGACATGGTTAAGAATCTTCATTCCCATGAATAAACATAGCAAAGAAAGTAGATCTTCATTGGATCAAATTTTTCGTCCTTTCTTGGTTATGCCTATACATAAGAACAATCGAAGAAATTTGGAGTTCGGAGGTTAAAATATTGGGCAAAATCTCAAATACTTATGTACATAATTATTATAATACTGCCTACGACTTGGTTTGGTAAATACTGCTACGTACATCCAGAAGGAGTGTATTTTGCTCCCCATATTATAGAAGTTCAGCATAGGTGAAGTGAATTGCAGGTATTCATTGTTGAACCTAATTAGCATTTATTTATTTGTCTCCTTAACTGATTATTATCAATATCAGCAGCTCAGAGACTTGCGCTTGTAGTCAGGTTATCACAGAAATTAGATGCTTGGCGTGGCCTAAGCAGGATTCGAACGTGCAACCCCTGGAACTATAGGGCGCATTTTAGTCCACCACACCACGTAGGCCGACATGTTTGTTGGCACTTAATAGTGGCTCACTTCACTTATGCGTCATTCGGGATAAATCGTTATCCTGAAGTAATATCAGTGATTATAATAAAAAACCAGTTACCTTTATTCCGAAGGCGATGAGCTTGAGTACGGTTTCACATAAGAAGAGGAAGGTAAAAATAATGTTCATGGCCGCCAATATGTTCGACATCAAGGGCGGTGACTCGTGGTACTACAACAACTCACATATGTAGCTCTAATCTACAAGCTTTACTGCCTACCTGAACTTATTGAAAATGCAAGAAAAGTCGGCAGAACCATCACCAATAGGAACTGACTATTCAGAAAAAATATTTCACGCCTAAATCACTCACAAATTTGAATGATGTTTCTCACTCCAATATCTTTATTTTTTTCAATCTAAATTCAGTCTTATCATTGTCCTATACATCCTATGGACCTTCCAGATGATTTCTTGGGAAAAATATCAATTCAAGTTATAAATATCAAGAATTCAAAGTTTCTTCTAAAAAACAATATTCCGATAATACTTCTTCTGATTGCTTCTGACAAACATAACATTTTTTATAGTATTGTGTAGCAATTTATTTACTGCAACAATGCTTTTAGTCAGCTCCGGAGTTGCAGTTTTTGGATTCAAAATTACCGGCTAGGTTTACGACTACCAGTTATTTATTATAGAAGGGAAAAAAGTTCCACATTCTAGCTCTATAGGCTGTGTTGCTTCCCGAAGCGAAGCTGTGTACAATACACTATGTTTTTCTATGACGGAAAAAATGACGAATTAATATTGTTGAAACATATTAATTATATAATTAATAAATTAATTACATAATATTAGCTACTCCCACCTCAGAAATCGATCCCGGTACTTACGGATTATGAGTCAGATGCTAAGTCACATATTCCAAATTATAGAGAATTATGGAGATAAGGTGGAACATGAACGAATTATAGTACTTACCGCGAATATCATATTCAACTTTTGATTTTCAGGAGAATAACATCATGTTACGTATAGCTTAACTATTTTTATCCATCATCTTCACTTGTTGATAAAACTCTAGTCCGAAAACGGCATATTTTCCTTAAAAAAATTGGACCTCATCCATTTTGTTTCGACATAACATTTGTTGGATTTAATAGCTACCTTTACTTATGAGTATATATATCCAGGAAAAAGTACTCACTTTTAGCTGGGGATAAAAGTAATTTCATAAGTAGTGATATTCTACATACGTTCTATTTCTATTGACAGGTACAAAATATCACGTTTAATGAAATAACTTTTTTTCCCAGGAAAAAAGTGAATATTTACTTTTTCCGGCATATACAATATACATACCAAGATTTTTTTACGGGAAATATACCCATATATTTTTGGATAGGAATCTTAGCAAAAAGTGAAGATGATGGATAAAAACTGTTCAATAATATGAAAATGATACTGAAGGTAGAAATTGGTAGTATTTGGATCTGGAATGTGTATTTTATAAGGTACAAAAATTGATAACCAAATTATCCATTGAATTCTACATTGTTTTAATTTGTCACTTACATATTATTCTCAGAAAATTCGTGTGAAATCTGAAAAAAGCCTTTAAATTTTCATTCCAATGTTAATAACTTTCTGCATGAAAGTTCCTAATTTTCTAGCTTCTATCAGGAGACATACCAATGCCTTTTCTTCGTTAATTAATAATTCAATAAAAACACCCTGTAGATTCAATTCAATTTTTAATTAACGATGGAGAAGCACTGGTATGTTTTCTGATGGAGGCTAGAAAATAAGAAATTTGCATGCAAAAATCTACAAGTTATCAACATTGGAATGAAGCCCTATTAGAGAAAATTTGAAGGACTTTTTCAGATCTCACACGAATTTTCTGAGAATAATATGTAATTGACACATTAAATCAATGTAGAATTCAGTGAGTAATCTGATTATCAATGAAAAAACTGGGTATCACATTTAAAAAATGAAAGTTGGTACCATTTCCGGTGAAACCGGAAGTCGAACGAATCTGAAAATTTTTCTAAGAATTCATCTCTCCTGACAAAGCTTAACTATAAAATTTCACCCTGTATAACCGTACCTTCACATTCTTTATTTATTTATTTATTGAACGGACAAGCCATTCTGAACAAGTCAGGTTGAATTTAAAAGAGAATTTGGCATTATTACATCCTCAACTCGCTTCTAATTCGTGAAATATTTTTTCCTTATCAACACCACTCCAATGATTACGAGCACCTCTGCAGTATGTCCTCCTTAGAAGAATATCGATGTGTTTAATTCGAAAAATATGCGAAACTCAATTCCATTTCGTTTCGAAAATATTTTTCTGCTGTGTATCGGTAAGAAGTGTTCTAGTGTGATGCAGTACATGCAGAAACAAACAGCCATGCAACACAGGAAGCCACGTGATTATATACAAGCTTGGTAGAGATATGATGGGAGAGGAAGGGAGTTTTGGGAAGTATGATAAGGAAATATATATCTAAAGTATAGGTACTCCAATTTGAAATCAAGCTGAAATATAATTCTCGAATAGGAGTATTTTCAATATTTAGTGTAATTTTTTTCCTAGAGAAACTAACCCAACAGAGAATTCCTAAAATGGCTCAGAAGATTTTGAAGCGTGGATTTTCAGTATAAACTGCGGAGATTTTGATTTTCATATGATTCATGAATGGGAACTACTTTCACTTCGAAGTATATCAGATAGTGAAATATCTCCACCATGGAAGAACTCGACAGAATGGAATGACAGTTCTGAGGATTTCTGTAATACTGAAACATTACGACAAGGAGGTGAAATAACCCCCACAAAGTTCTACATCAGAACTTTCTGATTAAAAATAAAAAAAACTCAATATTGACTTTTTTTGGTTTTTTAATTTTTTAATTTTATTATTACTATTATCTTATAAATTTTACTTATCCTTAAAGGTCAAGGAGGCACCAGTCATACGAACTTAGCGAGTTAGGATAATCAGTTGTGTTCTGTGTAGGCTTTGTTACTGGTTGAAATGGAATACCTCAATACTTGAATTGAATACTCTTCTGGCTAGAATTTGTGAAAAATAAGGAGTAGGTATTTTATTACCGTCAGTTATCTATAAAACTTCATTCTTTGGAATTCTTCTACAGTGGGAATTAAGTAAAATCTATCTGTTCCCGCAGTACTTTATGATAGAGGGAAAATTATTTTTAACAAAATAACCCATAGTTTTTGCTGAAATTCTTTCACACCAATTCAGAAACACCCTGTGCATGATTCAAATGCCTCTCACTTAAGAATGGAACTAATTTAATACCAGGTATACAAATAGAGCACTAGGTATTAGGGTTTATTCCACCTCATGTAATTTGATTTCACTACTCATAAATCGAATTTGGTTGAAAGTGAGAACGTCGGTTAATTTTTCCTCAGTTACTGTTTTGCTTACGGAAACGAACATATGCTACCCATGTTTATCTTGAAATATACTAACTGACAAAGTAACTGCAACACCCAGAAGGAGTTTAAATTCTAAATATTTTTTGGTAAAACATAGATAGTATAGCAAGGAGTAAATGATTAAAATTTGGAGAAAAAAGTCGTGAAGGTTCTTTCATGTGAACATTTTTTGTTACTGATATTTTGTAGTCGTTTTTTGCAAATTTCTTAAATTTAACAATGAACCAGCTTTTCGAGAAGATCCAAAGTCGATGTTTAGTTGTTGTTAAAATGCCTAGAGCACGGGTACGCGGAATTTATCGTCAGCTAAGGGAATTTGAAAGAGGTCGAATTATTGGTTTAGGGGATGCGGGATTATCATTTCGAGAAATCGCTAACCGTACGAACAGAAATCCAACTACTGTTATGAGATGTTGTCAAGCGTGGTTTGATAATGCCCAAAATCGAAGAAGAGTAGGCACCGGACGTCGAAGGGGCACAAATGAAGTTCAAGATCGACGTCTAAGACTTATGGCTATTAGAGACCGATTTGCGACAACTCGAACTTTCGCTGATGAGTGGTTAGGAGAACGAGGCCATCCTGTAACTGTCCGAACGGTTTACCACCGGATAAGGTCTTTTGGACTGCAGCATTATCGACCCCATCTTGTGTTACCTCTGACGGTTGAGCATCACCGGCAACGATTACAGTGGTGCAGAGAACGTCAACATTGGAATGTGGAATGGCATCAGGTCGTCTTTTCTGATTAATCTCGATTCTCCTTTGGTGCACATCTTGGCCGAAGAAGGGTTAGAAGACGTCGGGGAGAAACACGTGAACCTCAGTTCGATCTTGAGCGTCATGTACACCGGACAGGAGGCGTTATGGTATGGGGTGCTATTGAAGATGCAAGCAGGTCACCTTTAGTCTTTATTCGGGGTAACATGACATCGCTGCGTTACCTTCAAGAAATAGTGGAGCCATATGTTCTCCCTTACCTTAACCAGCTCGAGAATCCAATATTTCAGCAAGATAATGCTCGACCTCATGTTGCCAGAGTTAGTTTAAACTTGTTTGAAGTGACCCATGTGAATATTTTGCCATGGCCGCCCAGATCCCCCGATCTTTCGCTCATAGAACATGTTTGGGACATCATGGGTAGAAGGCTTGGAAATTTACCCCAGCCCCCATGGAGTTTGGCGGCTCTGATACATGAACTACAGGTAGCTTGGGATAGTATTCCTCAAGACGAAGTAGACCATCTTATTGCATCAAGACCTGTTGGGGAGTGTATAGATAATCGCGGTGGACAAACACACTATTGAGAAATTTATTAAAAAAAATTGTAAACCCTTCGTTTTTTTTTCTTCAAATTTCAATCATTCACTCCTTGCTATACCTACTATCTATGTTTTACCAAAAAACCATTTTTAATTTAAACAGCGCCTTCTGGGTGTTGCAGTTTCTTTGTCAATCATTATACATGTAATTGCTACCTAGAGGGTATTTGAACTAAACTTTGGTTAGCAGAAGAAATATTACCGCTATAGGAATGACAACCCTTTGTTTCTAACGGAAATATGAACAAGAATACGGATGTGTTTGCTCTATTATAGTTTAACTAACACTGTGTCTATTTTTTGTAACGTCTCTTTAATAATCTAGAAATAAAACAGAACTATATTTCTGTCCTCTTCAATTCAACATAGTCTAAAATGTTTCGCAAACAATTATTTAAACCATATGTAGGAGTAATTAATTCATTTCCACCAAATAAATGAAATAGATCTCCATTGTCTCGAAAAGTAAAAAAACTTCTTCTTCTTAAACTAGTAAGCTTACCCTAACGCCAAAGGCTAATATCTTGAGGATGCATTCCACAGTGAACATGGCTGTAAAGCCCCAGTTGAGGTACTTAAGTGTATTGGTGTAGAGATCGTCTTGCTTGTCAAACTGTTAACACACAATACGTGTCCATACTGTCCGCATTATAAAGCTACAGCTAAAAGCTAATTCAAATTTGCTCAAATTGTCAAGAATTTATTTTTCTTGAATATATACCAAAACGCTATCATCAAATGGAATAACAAATAAATCTTTGATGATAACGTTTATAGTTCATTCTCTCATAATTTCAGCAAATAATTTCTGCATACAAATTGAATTTAATTTGAGCAAGTTTGCACCTCAGTCCATAATAGAACATTTAACCTAGTTAACACCCTTACTGCAACCATATTCCATCACTCTGTATGCAGATGAAGTTCATGACACATAGGAAGAAAATCAGTTTTTGGGCTTCCCTTTTAGGTTTTCGATACAGTGTTGGTTTGAATACTGATAAATGAAATGAATAAATACAATGTGACCGATAAGAACTTGATTGTAACAAATCATTGTTGCGATTGTTAATTTTATCGAACATGCCTTCATGTATTCATATATGCTATTGGGATGAATGAGTCATAATTATATAACATAGTGTTTGTTTGCTTTTATATACATATATATTATATTTTATACAAATATTTTGAACAAAACAAAATTACCTGGCATACTCGAATTCGTTCGAGGAAGGACCTTGTTATGACGTCAGAGTCATGTGAACATGTAAACCAGATTTCTAAGATCTTATAGTTTGCTAATGTTTCGCGAATTGTGTGGGATTTGATTTTGACTCTTAATGTCAATCAAAATAAGATGAATCTGCCAAAACACAATCCTTTCATATGGCGATGACAGAAGTCAAACCATTAATATCCGCTGAGATTATAGGCTCAGTATTTCTTTTCCAGATAACGCTAATAGAATGTTCAATTGTTTTTATAAAACGAAGATTTTAGTCAGCACGTGGATATATTAGTCTAGTCTACAAGTGCCTTTAAGGTCAAAACTTTTTAGAGTTCTCCGAAAATTTTGATTGAAGTGTCATTCAATTCAGAATGGCATGTATATATTTTTTGAGAAAAGTCAAGGGCTGCTCGTAAAAATTGTGAAAGGTATAAACAATTAAGAGAAAGAAAATGGGGGTTGTTTTTTGCATATATCTCAAAAATTATTTGGGATTTTTCAAATTTTCAATCTAACTTGCTTCATGTAAAATGAACAAATTATTGACTAAGAGCTTCATATGTGGACTTAATTTGTTGTTTAATCAATAAAGAACAAATACATGTTTTCAGTGTATCTCCATTAGTTTAAAAGTTATAGTAGTAAAATTAAGCATAAAAAACCAGGTGAGAATAGTGCAATGAAAGAGAACAGAAAATTAAAAGTCCAATAAAAAAAATATATTTTTTTAAATAATAAATAATTGTTTTTGTTTTTTTTTGGTAATAGTAGAAATAGAAAAAACGATTCATTTTTTTATAGCAAATCGTTCATTAAATAAACAAAGATAATTTAAATATTAATAATAATAAAGACCAAGATGAATAATGATTTAAAAGAAATTATTCCAAGATTAGTTTAAAAAAAAATTATTATCTTATGAACAACGCATTTATAAAAGATTTTTTTGAATAATAAGAGATAATAAGTATCTTCTGATCATGAGAATACGGATCAATAGTAATATTATAAAAAAAAGTTTTTTTAATGTTTATTAATTAAGCTTTATAATTTTTAATCTAAGTAAATTGTTAATATCAAACCGAAGAATCAAATTTATATCATATTTCCATCGGGAATCTATTCTATAGCCTTTGAAAAATAGCTCCACGAAAGGAAAAAATTCTCAGAATAATACTATAACAATTATGGCACTGGCAATGTTCGTGCTAAAATAAAATATTGATTAACTAATGGATAACTAATTGAAAAATCGCGATAAACATTTTTGGACTACAGATTATTGTTCACCTATCATGTAAGCGCCTGAATTTTTTCAATTCTTAATTTTCATATTTAATAAGTTTAAATAATATCCATTCATTAAATATCCGAAGTGGGCGTGGCTTGTGCAATCCGGAATACCTGTATTCGGGCGTATTTTCAACCCCCAACAACAGTTTCGGAAGTTGGGACTTCCTCCTCGTTTCGAATCTTTTTTCATATTTGAAGAATATCAAAAAGTTTCTGAGACATATGCAATAAACCAAACCACCATTTTTTCCCTTGTTTATAACTTTTGCAATATTTGCGAGCAGCCCTTTAATTTTCGCAACAAATATCTACATGCCATTCTGAATCTAATGACACCTCGATCAACGGAGAACTCTAAAAAGTTTTGACCTAAAATGCACTTGTTGACTAGACTAAATATCCAAGTCACAGTATTATGTTCACTCTGGATATCCTGAAGTAGACATGTATTTCGCCTTGAAATTCTGATATGAAGTTAATATACATTTTTTCTCTCAATCATTATTATTATTATTATCATACAGATAAGAGTTGAGGCAATGCCTATAAACTCACAAAGATTAACAATCCCATAAGACATATAAGAACAAAAGTGCTTGATTATACAATAAGAAATGACACTTGAAAAAAAAAATGAATTGAAGATAATTTGTTCGAATTCTTCAATATTTGGGTCATATAATCAAGTCCTTATCGCAGGTCCAACCAATGCAAATTATTCATAATAATGAGTAATAATAATAAGTATACACTAGCTCTATACGTGATTCGTGAAAAGAATGATGTAATATGCAGCAGGTCTATAGAGACGTCTAAGAAAGGGTCAAAGGGTCCACTGATCAACATCTAAATCTACAAAAGGAGTGTGTAATAATTGTGCACTGCAGCCAGAGCAATGCGGAAATTTTATATATACTTCAATCCCTGCTAAACCAAATATTTTCGTTACACATAATTACATCCACAGGGGTGCAGCGCAAATTATTCAGATTTGAAGAACCACACATAAACATGGAAAACATGCTGAGAACGCATCATTTAGGCGATTTCCTGATAAACTTTAACGTGATCACTGAAATGAACTTTCAAATGTTATATTTGTTAGTATTTTGAACATGTTATCACTGGTGGGGTATGTGTACCTGTTGAAGGGAAAATAATTTTGAGACACTATTATTTGTAGAGTGTATTATACTTGTATAATATCTGCAAATAAATTCATTATTATTATTATATCGTTCTTATGTAAGGATGGCCTGCTTTTTTTAATTTTCAATTAATTCTATATCAGATATTGTTATCTTGTTTGTTAGTAGTTTCAACAATATTTGTTCCTTCAACATTTGTAGTCAGAGTCATAATGGTAAAAATCATCGAATTTCCTTGACATGTATTCGAATGTGCATGACCTGAAATCGTTAGTGAAAATACTACAGGCTATTTTCAAAGGGTTTCTGTTTCTAACAGGAGATATAACTCATTAAAATAATCCATTTCATCAAAATCGCATGAAGTTTAAAGATAATGGAAAGGCAAATGCACAAAGTAACCACTACTTTTGATTCCGGATCTGAAATTGAACGTTCAGTCCATACTTCTCACTTTCTCACATTATAACTGTTTGTGTTCAAATGTTTTCTTCATTTTATTCATGTTTGTTCAATGTAGATAATTATCATCATTTGTTAATGAGGAGATTCTTATTAGTGTGTAAAATACTTGAATACTCTCACAACAGATTTGGACAAGTTAATCTTCATTCTGAATGAAAAGTGTTACTAAAACTCCTGTGAATTGAGGAAAGATCTCCTTTGAGTGAATTAATATGACAATAAAACTTTACTCATTTACAGTTGACAATACTTGATTATCCATAATATATAAACATAAATAAAATAAACGAAAAATTTCAACATACACAAAAATAATGTGATTAATAAAAATGATTTTCAAATAAGAAATTGATCAAAATGATTTTACTGAATAGTTCTAGCATATAATAATTGTTATATCACTGGGCTACAGGATAAAATATCGATTCAAAAATTGCACAAATGGAGTCAGAGTATATTCATCCATCAATAAAATATATTAATCACCCTATATGCTAGTGCCACGCAATATTTTTTTATTTTCTTTGCAAAATTACTTTTCTATACTCATAAGGGTGAAAAAAGTTTGCAGTATATTGTATATTGTGTTTAAGTACAAGGTGAACTGATAATAATAAAGGTAGCAAATGTCCAAAATTTTCCTACTCTGGTCCTGATTGTATTTAATTTCAGAAACGGTCATCGAAAGCGGTGAATATGCGTGAGATAACTGCAAACTTTGAAATCTGTCAGTTGATTGTTTCAAGAGTCATTAAACATTGAAATTTGCCAATGAATTTATTCATTTTACTTGTGAAATTGGCAACATATTTGATGGGACGCCGGAAGAATGTGAATATTGTAGAGTGGCTAACACAAATTCTGGCAATATTGCAACAGAAACTTACAATGAGCAAATGCTGGAGGACAAGTAGAAAGACAATATAGAATTCATCCCCTAAGCAAAGGATCTAAGTTTCATAACCACGATATCATCAACGATAGAATTTTGTTATTGTATTCTGTATTGCACCGAAAATAATAAGAATTTTACAATACATATTCCGTTTACGTAATTTACTTCCACAAGTAATATGGTGAATATTTTTCATATTACAGACCTCTCCGATAATCCGGCCCCTATCCAATCCATCGCCCCCTGTAATCCGTCATTCCTAAATCATGTACATTTGTTTGCGAAATGTTTCCGCTAATGCATGTTCAAACATCTTGCTACTAGTTCTCTCTGCACGAATTGTTTAGTTAATATTATTTTAAGTGCTATAGCATTAATATCTCTATTTCTATGTTAAAACCTATGCTGTCATTTAGCTTTTTTTTAATTTAGCATTAGGAGGGATTAGTTCTTAAGCTTCGCTATTTTATTACTCTTAAATGTATGGATAATGAAATGAGCTATTTTAATGGGTTCAACATCGTTAAAAATGTACTCATCTTTGAAAACATCTTGTAGGATTGTCACATACGGAATTTTTTTTTAATTTAGCATTAGGAGGGATTAGTTCTTAAGCTTCGCTATTTTATTACTCTTAAATGTATGGATAATGAAATGAGCTATTTTAATGGGTTCAACATCGTTAAAAATGTACTCATCTTTGAAAACATCTTGTAGGATTGTCACATACGGAATTTAGTTCTTTGATCGAGCGCACTAGGTTATCAATAACAATTAATATTGCTTGTTAATTGGTTTGTGCAATAATATGTACAAAACATTCGACAACTAATTGAGACAACAAAATATAACTAAAAGCACAACAATACACCTATATAAACAGAGGAATTGAGACAAAAATTATATTCTTTCTTACACATGGAATATCGAGGAAAAATATTAAAACTGAAATAACCACTTAAAACACATGAAAGCGCATTTCAGTATCATGATACTCGACAACTTTGGCATGCTGTTAGACAGTAGTGGTGGATACTTTGGGGAATACTTGGATATCAGAGATATCAGCGCATCCTTCCAGATAGGATCTAAAGATTTGTATCTACCTATATTTGAAAGTTTTCGGGTTAAACAAGACGAAGCGTAAATTTTACTTCACACTCATTGAGGCTATTCCTGATAGAATAAATGTTGAAATTTTAATGACATTCATACAGTGCACATTGTTTTGCTGCCTGACATTCACTGTGTTTTTGTATGTGTAACAATAGAGAGGATGTGGCACATCCTCCGTCCTGATTTTATGCTGATAGATATTGGCAGAATGAGAATTAGGAATGTTCCAAGGGAACAAACATTCTTCTGACAAAATATCACTATTATTAGAAATTCATTAAAACTGAAAATACTACACTGCTCTGCAGCTTTCTAAAATCATTGAGAATTAACTTAATTGGACTTCTGATGAAAATAAGAAAAGATTCATTCGATGACTTCAAAACTTCAAAAAATTTTTGCGTATTCTCCGAAAATTATGATTGAGGTGTCATTCGGTTCGGAATGGCATGTAGATAGGTTTTGAGAAAATATTAAGGGTGCTCGCAAAAATTACAATAGTTAAAAGCAATTAAGAGAAAAAAAAAGAAGGGGGTTTTTCGCTCATATCTCAAAAACTTCCTCAGATAATTCAAATTTGAAGAAATATTCAAGTAGAGGAGGAAATTTCCTAAAATCAAGTCCTACCTACCGGAACTAGGACCCATATCTATAATCTTCCCATAGAGTTGAAAATACTGTAGAAAACAGGTACTCCGGCTTGTGTATGCCTCGCCCCCTTCGGACGTTTCATGAATTAATATTATTTAAACTTATTAAATATTAAAATAAATAATTGAAAAAATTCAGGCGTCTGCAGGATACATGAATGAACAATAATTCTTGGTCCAAAAATGTTTATGGCAACTTTTCATTTAGTAACAATTTTCTGTAGCAGGAACATTAACATTGTATGTGAGATAATTGTTAAACTATCAATCTGAGAATTTTTTCATTTCTTGGAGCTATTTTTCAAAGGTCTTGGAATAAATTCACCTTGGAAAATTTGAAAAATTATTGATTTTCGATTTGTTTTTAACAATTTACTTAAGTGAAAAATTATAAAGCTTCAATTATGTTTTCAAACGAAAATTTTAAATTATCTTTTGAACAAAGCATTGGTTTATAACAGTTTATTAAACAATAGGAGATAATAATTATTAAATATATATAATATATATATATATATAATATTTTTAAGCAGTTTCTGATCATAAAAAAAACGGATCAAGAGTAGTATTATAAATTGAAGCTTTATAATTTTTCACTTAAGTAAATTATTCATAACGAAACGAAAATTAACAATTTTTAAAATTTCCCGATAGGAGTGTATTCTAAGACCTTTGAGAATTAGCTCCACGAAAGGAAAAATTTTTCAGATTAATAGTTTAAAAATTATCGTACTTGCAATGTTTATGTTCGTGCTACAAAAAATTGTTAATTAACTAATGGATAACTAATTGAAATATCGCGATGAACATTTTTGGACCACGGATTATTATTCATTAATCTATCCTGCAGGCGCCTGAATTGTTTCAATTTTTTATTTTCATATTGAATAAGTTTAAATAATATTTATTCATCAAAGGTACGAAGGGGGTGAGGCTTACGTAAGTCGGAGTACCCGTTTTCGGTCGTATATTCAACCCCCGAGGAAAATTTTAAATATTAGTCCTACAATTCCGGCAGCTGGGAATATTTTTCAGGAAATTTCCTCCTCTATTTGAATCTTTTTTCAAATTGGAATTATCTCAAATAGTTTTTGAGTTATTGGCGAAAACCTAAACCACCTTCTTTTTTTTTCAATTAATTGTTTATATCTATTGCAATTTTTGCCAGCAGCCTTGGCATTTTCTCAAAAATTAGCTACATGCCATTCCGAATCGAATGACACTTCAGTCATAATTTTCGGGGAATACGCAAAAATTTTGACCTGAAAATCACTTGTTGACTGAACTAATAGTGCACCATGTCTGTTAATTCAGTAAAATGCAACTAACTAAAGGAAGGGGGAAATATGGTTTACGACTTCTCAAGATCAAAACATTCCGGTAATACTTTTAACAAAGCCGTTTTCAACTGTCATGATGCCTGAAGAGAAGATACAGTCTCTTTTACGGATGAGATATTCAAAATATCATATATGTTCACAAAAGACAAATTTAGTTAGTGTAAAAAAACAGCATAAAAACAGGACATTCATTTTTTTGTGCCACACCCAACCTCAAATCATCCTCCTACTTTGGTGCTCTTCTAGACTGCCGACTTTTTTTTTGGAAAAATGTTGTTGATATCAGTGTGCAAATCGTAACATATATTCTTAAAGTATTCTAATGAATAGACACATACCTTCATCATCAGCAATAACGTGTTAAATACGATAAGAAGCATGATGAAATACTCGAAAGGCGTTGACACGACCACCCTCCATATTTTGTATTTTAAACTATTCCGTTTATTTGGCATGTACCTCTCCAAAGGTCTGGCTTGTATTGTAAAATCTATACAGGATTTCTGGGAAAAATGAAAACATATCGAAGTATAATAACATAATTAAATGGATCTATTAAGAGTTGCATCATTTTCGAGACAACATAAAGGAACTTCAACGTTTGAACAACAAAAGTATACTCCATTCCCTTTTATGAAGTCTCCTGGTTAGCCATGAAATTTTGACACATCACTGTGTGTATTTTGAAAATGTTAGGTTATGCTCATTTTCCTGGGAGTCAACTACGCAACGTTGTTCTCTCTACCTAGAAGTAGTCGTACTTACTTATTTTTCACAATGTGAATTGTCTTGGGAAAAATAATGGATTCGAAAAGATATTATGTGAATTCAGCAATTCCAAAGACCTGGCGACTGTTGAAGAAAATTTTTTCTCTGTTGTTACTATGGAATTATTTCACGTATATAAACAGGTTGTAAGATTCAGTTATGCTATTTTCTTGTACGTAAATCAAGAATCAAGTGTTGAAATTTTAATGAAAAATAATGGATACAGTAGTCCGTTACTTTGTGATAGTTCATTTGAAAAAGGAATAAAAGTACCTGAATAACCCAGCAGGAAAACTTCTAAAGGAACAAACGTATCTATGGATTTCTCCACGTCTCGAAATTCTCAAGAAATAAGCCTACAGAAGACATTTAAATACCTTGTTGCACAACTTGAAATACACAAGTTTCAAAATGTAGTAGTAGTACTACGAAATCCGAGTCACTATTAAACCATAAAAAAATATAGTGATAGGATAGGAAACTAAGTAATTTCATTTGAGAGTTCAACATGTCCTAAGACATAATTAAGTTTTCCTATTGGAGATTTTCATTCTCTATAGCACTTTCTGATACTTTGTCTCTGCTTCTTCTAAATTGCTTTAAGCATTTTCAATTTCAAAGCGACGAGTTCTTCATTATACGAAGATAATGATCTGTAATAATATCTTGTCTAAGATGGAACATTATGTTGGTTGTTAAGAGTAGAAATCGGCAACGTCTCAGAGAATTGTTTTGACATTGACGATATTTCAGAAGTGCTAACCTGCCTTAGTTTTAGTTACAAAAACGTGATAGACCTAAATCATGGCCAATTGGGAGACTTTATAAAAGTGAATGGAGTATAACTTCATTTGCTTCGGTGCAAATACAGCACAACGTATAATTGCAATACTCACTTGATTTTTATCTATTTCTCCACTTTGAAGTTCCACTTCACCCTGTTCTTGAAACGTAATAATTATCAAGGCTACGAATATATTTACAAAAAAGAAAGGAAACACTATGAAATATACAATGTAGAAAATGGACATCTCTATTCGGTAGTTCTGTATTGGGCCTTGGTCAACGTATGTAGCCGCCATAGAGTTTTGCAGCACCCTGAAAATATTATGATTTAATGTTGGAAACATTGTATTTGCATCAATTTCAACTAGATGTAATTCAATATTGATGGACAATTAATTTTATGCTAAGGGGAAGGAAAACGACATCTTCCATATTTATGTAAAAGTACACACAATATTTGTACTTTATTTACATTGTAGTTTCTGTTCTGAAAATTTCAGGTGGAGAATGAATAATTGGTGATAATTTTGAAGGGGTAGTGGGTGTTTGTCTTTCCAACTTCTACGCCATTGGAAAAAGTACGGAAATGGAAGTTTTAAAAAGAATAAGGCTGATAACGGGTGGTCTATGTTTCAATTCCCCAAGAAGAGGCTGTCCTCAACGAAATTGAAGATAATCCGACTGCAAGTACAAGAAATTCCGATTTTGATAATATTACCTATATTGTTACTTCTCAGAAATATTGGAAGAAGATTGAAATTTGATCTCCTATAAAAAATTTCCCCTTTATTATAAATTCAACTTGTTGCTCTCTAGTACTTGAGGAGATAGGATTAATATGTCATAAAATATAAAAGGATATAAAAAGGGAGATTCATAACTCGTGTTGCAAACAAAGAAAGAAGAAAACAATTCGCGTTTTCGCCTTTGTTAAGAAGATATGTACAAGTTTTAAATAGAGAAAGGAACTCTGCTAATAACTCTAGTTGCTTCTTAAAGACAACAATGAGACGTCAATAGTGCTTTAACTTATTTTAACTAACTTGATATACACTGATAAGAAACAGTTCCTGTTATATGGAAAAACCAATAAGAAAAGAACCAAAAATATCTTCAAAAAATTAATTGAAAACTGAATACTCCTGGTACATTTTTGACATCGTATATTTTTGAGATAATTTCCCTCACAAAAACATACCTATACAGTAGTTAATTCCTCATTTGAGTCGGTTAAAAATTAAACTGAGTGATTTTAATTTGTTTTTTAAAATTATTATATCAGTCAATCATGAAAGTTTAACACATTCAATATGTGTATCCTTTGCTAATTTCAACATACAACAATCCAGAACTACCCCATTTGATTTCAACAATAGTCTTAAAATATTTACACACTCACCTATTCAAAAACAGGTAAAAATAGGGTTGAGGGGTGGTATAGGGGGTGAGAAAGACTACTTACTGCGGCCATCCTTCCCCAGTTTGTACTGCGAATAAGGTCAACATGGCTAGGGGTACGTTATCGTAGTAAAAGCTCTGCGGACCCCAAAACCTTTGTTCGACCCTTGGTACTTCGCTGTCTTCGTCGAACACGAAATAGTTTCCCCTGGAAGCAAATTGAATTAAAATTTATCGAAAACTATACAGATTCTCAGAATTTTCTTTCGAATTATATAATTCATACGATAGTATGTGACTGACTTGGTCCAGTCATTAATGAAAATTCGCTATGATTTTATATGTTTATAAACAATTATTGAAATTTCAATGTGTTTATTTCAAACAAACTTTATGTTTCATTGACACTGTATAGTTCTTTTAGATGGATTATATTGTAATCAACAGATTCTTGGAAATATGCCATTTATAAAGTGTGTCCAAGATTAACACATTTAGGAAACGGTAAGAGTTACATTGTTGGTTAAATAAAAGAAAAATTATGTTTATATGACATATAATATGCCGTTTACAAAGTATCAAAATTCCAGGTAGTTCCGGAGATATCCGGAAAACCCCTAAATGTTTTATCTTTAATTTTTAATACAATTGTAATCGCCTACTTAAGTTTTCAACTTGTTTGTGTCATTAATGCTGTAAATAGTATACTATTAGCAATAACGATTAGGTAATACTGTAAATACTATACCATTAGGAATATCAATTAGATGTAATAGTACTTTTCATGGTTTGGTAATACTATTTTATGATGAATTATACAGGGTCTTTCACGAGGAACCTCACCCATATTTATACGGGAAACTACTGAACGTATTTTCATGAAATTCAGCACTTATAAGAACTTCACGATGCTGATGAAATCTAAAATATTTTCAAGGCATGAGCACCTCCGGTTTTTCCGGAAATGACGTCAACTTCCGTTTTTCAAATTAGAACACCATTTTTTCATTGCAGAAATAGATTCCTTAGAAAATTTCAAGTTATTTTGATGTAACATTTTTCAGTTTTGGTTGAAAAATTCTCTCTGTGCGGGAAAATTCAAAAAAAAATCGAAAATAGAGCTCCGCTGAAACAAGAATAACTTCGAGGTTTTTGGATGGAAAATTTTCATTTTTGGGATTTTTCAAGATGTAAGTTTGATGTATCCACTTTTAAAATCGAAATCGCGATTCATGATACAGGGGGTGAAAAAATCGCTTTCAAAGTTAGGGATGACAAAATCGTGAAAAATCAATTTTTCCAAATTAGAACCCCATTTTTTTATGGCAGATATTGAATCTACGTTAAAAAATAATGTGAGTGTATGCATCACACCCTTGCCCTAAAGTGGATATTTTCTGAGTTATTCACAAAAAACTGTTTTTCGTCTTGAATTTTCAGCTATTTCTTTTCCCTTCACGCCAAAAAGATGAAATTTTCAGGAACTGTTACTTAAACCATGTTTTAGATTTTACTACCCTAATATGCAAGAGAAAAAAGTTACAGGTTGTTCCTAAATAGATGGCGAATTTTGATTCGAATTTGTATCGGAAACCTCTTTATTTCAACTAATCGGCCATCGGTTTTCTCTCCAGTGATAAATAAATAATTCCTTATGAACCATATGCAAAAACTTACCATGTTTTACATTCTTTTTTTTTAATGATAGATATCATTAATTACATCTGCCAAATTCCTCTTTATTCAGTAGCATTTTGTGTTTACTATTAATTTGGTGATAATTCGTATTAAGTTATAAAATCGATCACTATGCCTAATTTTACCAATGAAGATTATTTAAATCTCATTCTACTTCATGGAGAATGTAATAAAGTTGTAGATAGAACGATTCGACTGTTCATTGAGAGGTTTCCTGACCGACCCAGACCAACGAGAGATACCATTAACAGAACCATGACAAACTTGAGAAATGTCGGATCTTTCGTTAAGAAAACTATACACAGAGAAAAAAGTGTAGTAGAAGATGAGAACAATGAAATTACAGTTCTTGCATATTTTCGTGTGAATCCTCAAAATTCTCTCAAAGATGCCGAGATTGATCTGGGATTATCTCAATCGAGTGTTTGGAGAATATTAAAAAAACATAAAATGCACCCATATAAATTCAATAGGGTACAGCATTTGAAGGAAACTGATTTCGTCAGGAGAACAGAGTTTTGCGAAGCTATGATGATTCGATTTCAAGAGAATGAAAACTTTTTGGACTGTATAATTTGGACAGATGAATCTAAATTCACAAAGAATGGTTCTTTCAATAGGCATAACAGTCATTATTCGGATGAAGAGAACAACCACCACTTCAGACAATGGAACTTCCAAGAGACCTGGAGTTTCAATGTTTTTTGCGCTATCAAAAATAATGCAATTCTCGATGTTCACATTTATGATGGGACTTTAACTGGTAAGATAGAACACTACACATGTTTGCATTATTTAAAGAATGTTCTCCCTTAGGAGATAGATATTCTGACATATTGACTCAAATAATTGAGCCGCTAGTACAGAACCATAATGACTTATGGTATCAACAAGATGGCGCGCCTCCACACAATTCACTCAATGTGTCAAATATCCTCTACAGGCTATTTGAAGATCGATGGTTGGCGAACAATGGTCCACATCTTTGGCCACCACGTTCTCTCGATTTAAGTCCTTTAGACTATTATGTTTGAGGTAGGATAAAAAATATTGTCTACTCAACTCCCCTGACTGATAAAGAGGACTGCATAGAACGAGTCAGAAATGCGTTCAGGTTTGTTTAGATTTTTAGATTCATAGTTTTGAAACTCAATTTGGTTTTTAAACACTTTTGCAGATCTCTTCCTCCCAATGAAATAAGAAGAGCAACGCACGAAGCATTCCTGAGACGTATAAATAAATGTCTAGAAATTAACGGTCAAAACTTTGAGCATCTTCTCTAGTTATAACTGCGAGAGTTTGCCATGGTTCTCCTAATAGTAACTTGAAGTCGGTTTCAAGAAGGGGTGACCAATCTACAGCATGGTTCAAATAACAGTTCCTGAAAATTTCATCTTTTTGGCGTGAAGGGAAAAGAAATAGCTGAAAATTCAAGACGAAAAACAGTTTTTTGTGAATAACTCAGAAAATATCCATTTTAGGGCAAGGGTGTGATGCATACACTCACATTATTTTTTAACGTAGATTCAATATCTGCCATAAAAAATGGGGTTCTAATTTGAAAAAATTGATTTTTCACGATTTTGTCATCCCTAACTTTGAAAGCGATTTTTTCACCCCCTGTATCATGAATCGCGATTTCGATTTTTAAAGTGGATACATCAATCTTACATCTTGAAAAATCCCAAAAATGAAAATTTTCCATTCAAAAACCTCGAAGTTATTCTTGTTTCAGCGGAGCTCTATTTTCGATTTTTTTTTCGAATTTTCCCGCTCAGAGAGAATTTTCCAACCAAAACTGAAAAATGTTACATCAAAATAACTTGAAATTTTCTAAGGAATCTATTTCTGCAATAAAAAAATGGTGTTCTAATTTGAAAAATGGAAGTTGACGTCATTTCCGGAAAAACCGGAGGTGCTCATGCCTTGAAAATATTTTAGATTTCATCAGCATCGTGAAATACTTATAAGTGCTGAATTTAATGAAAATACGTTCAGTAGTTTCCCGTATAAATATGGGTGAGGTTCCTCGTGAAAGACCCTGTATATTATACCAATATAAATATCAATTTGAAATTATAAAACATTTCTTGAATTTATATTATCTTTTTATCATCTCATTCAAACAATTGATTAAAAAAAAATGTTTTTGGATATTTTGTGCTATATAGATTTATACACTGATATGACTCAGATATTACATCCAATAAATATTTTGAAAGCGCTCAGTGCTGTACTCAGGAAAAATGTTAAATGATCCTAAAGAAATCATCACTATACCTATTGGCCATTACAAGAGTAATAATATAATTCAAAATCAAAAATGAGTCATAAGATCGTATTTAAGTAAATTATACTGACGATGGCCCTCTCGAGAACGGAACGTCGGATTACAAATCTGTTGACTCCCTGGATTGGGCAAAAAGTGCCAATGTAAATTAACAATTTATTTTCCAATTCATTTTCAAGTAAGGCCAGGAAAAATAAATCAAACTTTCAAAACGGTATATCGTTTGGTATAAAAATCACAACATTCACCGTTTTCTAGATTCTAATGCTATCCGAGCCTTCTTGGACACCCTGAGTACCAGTGGCTAAAATCAAGTGATCCTAAAGTAGAAAGTAATTTGCATCTGTCTGTACATCAATTAATGTTATTAATTGCATTATGTCGATGTAACTACTATGCAGTCCAGTCAATCTAGAAGTCGTTAACTACAAAAGTTAGGATCTTGTGTTTCTAAATTTTAATTGTTATCTTGGCATCCCAAAAGTGGCAAATCAAACGAATCCAACAAAAATTTTATCTGTACAACTTTTGGGGGCCTAATATCCTCGAAATTTAGGACCTGTTTTTGGGGCTCTTGTTTCACTTATATTTTCAAAGTATAATCTTATTTCACAATATCGACCACTACAGCTTTAATATTAGATCAATTGACAGACTCGCAATTGGTCGTCAGAAACGGCAATTTTTCCCAACTTGTGTCAAGACCTTAAATTGATAATGGTCACACCATGAGAAAAACTCATCCAATGAAAGTTTTAGAGCGTGAAATTATGCGTTTAGCAAGCACAACAATTTGGAAATCGGCCAATATTTACGAAAATATTTAAAATTATCGGTATATACATCATAAATATTGGGCCAATTTTATGTGGTGCTTCCTGGACGCAAAATTTCATGCTCTACAACTTTTACTGCATGGATTTTCATCATAGAATAGCCGTTTGCCGTTTTGAATTAAATTTATTGCAGTTTCAACAACTTAGGAAAAATTAAAGAGTGGTCGTAGTCGTTCGGCCCAGAATTTAATACTTTTCGATTATCTATTTAGTAAAATTTTCCGTTTGCCACATATGCAGTTTGAAAGACATCTTTCCATCCCACTGTTGGGATGCAAAGATACCAAAAAAAAATTAGAAACATAACATCCGACCTTTTGCAAGCAAACACACCTTTTGATGTCCATATTGACTGAACTAATGGGCCTGTTGGTTAAGACGTTTAGTATGGTGCGGATGCGGAAAGAAGTTTTTGACCTCAGTTCAGACTGATTGTGTACCCCAATGTGCTACGACCAGTAACTCGCGAGTAACGAAGAAAAAATGGACATAATAGACACAAATCGAAATTATCGATATATTTTGAATAATGAATATTAAATTTTCGTGTGAAACTTCGGAGTTTTCATAAATCCTTCCAAATTTTTAATGCTGTTTATATGTTATACTTACTGGCACGTGGCTTCAGTTATCTTGCTCTTATCAGTGCAGTAGAAAAACTTCCCATTGAACAACTGAACAGCAATCACAGCAAATATGAACTGAAATAATATATACACTATGAGAATATTTATCACATTTTTTAATGAGTTCACTAAACAGTCGAAGACTGCTTTCAACTTGGGCACTCTTTTAATTGTTTTTAAAGGTCTGAGAACTCGAAGCACTCGCAACGATTTCATAGTTGATAGATTCGCAGAAGCCGCACTCTTCTCCGAATATCTGAAATAAAAAAATAAGTGTTAAGTTTAAACATGAAATGTGTAACAAACCCGGTCTGTTAGATGGATGATTTTTCGATTCTAAAGTGGCTAAATATCCCACTAATTTACCCACTTTAGAAGCATATCACCTTATCGATACTGGCAGTTCACGAAGTATTTTTAGTAATTTAGCCAATACACTTTATGAAGATTGCATTCAATCAGAAAATTTAAACATTCAGGCAGCTCATGGCATGAGTTATCATAATGAAATTGCATATTTGACGGATTTCATAAATTTTAGTTGTTTAACTTTTCAAACGAATATTCACCATACTGCGTAATTCCAATAATATACGAGGCGTCAAAAAATAGTAAACCACCAGTAACGCCTATTCTACAATTTTTTTTGACAATTCCACCAAGGTGCCAACATGTATTCAAAATCCCTGTTTCTATGGAAAAAGGAACCGGTATTTTAAATTATACCACATTTGGTTATGATACAGAACCACCCTCCGCCTTTGATATAGAACCTTTTGATGTAGAACTCTTCAATATTAACGAATTGAATCTTTTAGAAGATTCCAAATCGCTAGATAATTTATTAAAAGAAAATCTAAAAAAAATACGTTTGAGCCATTGTTATCTGCAGAACAAAAAACTATTCGAACATTATGTTACATATCAGGGATATATTTCATTTAGAAAAAAATTCTTACAAAATACAATTAATCGAACCTATACAACTCACATGTATATAGGTACCTACTAAACAATATCGATTCCGAAATGAAGTGAAAGTTCAAATCAATTCAATGTTTAATCAAAGTATAATTAAACCATCAATATTCCATTGGTCATATTTTCTGTGGATAGTACCGAAAAAACTAGATTCATCCAGAAAACGAAAATTTCGAATCGATATCCAATACCAAACATAACCGACCTATTAGATAATTTGGGTCAAAGTCAGTAATTCTAGAAGGATTTTATCAAATAGAAATGGATCCAGAAGATATTGCATTTTCTAAGGATAGTAGACATTACGAATTCCTTAGAATTCGTAATTCACCAAGAACTTTTGAACGACTTACGGAAAATGTTTTTAGAGGCCTGCAAAATGAAATTTGTTTTGTATAAATTGATGACATAGTTGCCTTCAGTATGTCTTTAGATGAACACATACCCAGATTATTACAAACATTTATCCGTTTACGTGAAGCAAATTTAAATATACAGATGGATATGTCTGAATTTCTAAAGATTGAAGTTCAATTCCTATACTCTATTCACTTTTATAAAGTCTCCCGGTTGGCCATGATTTAGGTCTATCACGTTTTTGTAACTAAAACAAAAGCAGGTTGGCACTTCTGAAATATCGTCAATGTCAAAACAATTCTCTGAGACGTTGCCAATTTCTACTCTCAACATATCAGCAATCAACATAATTGTTCCATCTACAAGATATTATCACATATCATTATCTTCGAATAATAAAGAACTCTTCGCTTTGAAATTTGAAAATGCCGAAAGGAGTTTTGGAGAAGCAGAAACAAATTACACATCAGGAAGTGCTATACAGAACTGAGATCTGCAATAGGAAAACTTCATTTTGTCTTAGGACACGTCGAACTCACTAATGAAATTACTTAGTTTCCTATCCTATCACTATATTTTATGAAGGTTTAACAGTGACTACTAAATTTTTACACTGGTGTATTTCAAGTTGTGCAACAAGGTATTTAAATGTCTTCTGTAGGCTTATTTCGAGAAGTGGGGAATTCCATAGGTACGTCTGTTCGTTTAGAAGTTCTGCCGGGAGAATCAGGTACTTTTATTCTTTTTTCAAAAGACCTATCACAAAGTAATGGACTACTGTATCCGTTAGTTTTCATTAAAATTTTAACACTTTATTCTTGATTTCCGTGCAATTAAATAGCATAACTGAATCTTCCAACCGGTTTATATACGTGAAATATTTTCCATAGTAACAACAGATGAAAATTATTCTCGAACAATCGCCACGTCTTTGGAATTGTTGAATTCACATAATATTTTCTCAAATTAATTATTTTTCCCAAGAAACTTCACATTGTGAAAAATACGTAATTACTACGACTTCTATGTAGAGAAGACAACGTTGCGTAGTTATTTGACAGGAAAATGAGTATAACCTAACATTTTTAAAATATACACTGTGAAATGTGTCAGAATTTCATGGCCAACCGGGAGACTTTATAAAAGTGAATGGAGTATAGGTCATATAGTTCATTTCAACATTGCAAACAACTTTTACTCAATGCACCCATTCATATAGATTTACGTAGATTTTATTCTCGGGACTGATAGTAGTAATTTTGCCCTAGAAGCTATACTTTCACAGGGAAACATTACAAATGATCACCCTATTGCTTACGCATCGAGAACCCATAATGATTCTGAAAAGAAATTATCTGCGATAGAAAGCGAATTGTTAGCAATCGTTTGCGCTAAGTGTTCCCCCAAAGAGAAAAGTGTCATACAGGGCAGACCGGTTTCATGGATATTACGTTTGGGGATGTAAATATTTCAGACCGTACTTGTTTGGAAGAAAATACAAAATTCATTGTGGCCACAAACAATTGACATATCTTTTCAAAATGAAAGAACTTTAGAATTTTAAGATGGAAACATAAGTTAGAGGAATATGATTTTGAGATCATTTAAAAACGCAGATCTACAAATACAAACTCAGATGCACTCTCTTGTATTCCAAATATTCAAATCAATGCATTAGATAATGAGAGTACACTCAACAACCTCGGTGATTCGAACTTTGGTATATCAGAATATTTACCCGTTGGGCAGGCCCGCTTTGTTTGAGACATAATCAGATACGCTTTTGAGTGCCCTCCAGTCCAGCCCACGAGCCCTCTTTTGGTAAATAACTAGGAGTTACTACTACTTTATCGCTGGGGAGGTGTACATTGGCGTACAGTGGATCCTAAAATTACTTTCTGACTTGTTACTTCTATATCTGCTTCTAATATTGATATTCACCACCGACAAAGCGTCAAGGGATCGACATTCTTTAAATTTTCATACCGTGTTCAAGTTTGTTAAGTGTAATTTATTATACTACGACAGCTTTCGGCACGTAATGATGATTGATTTCAATATGTGAAAATTCTGTATCCAGAGGTAATCATGAATATCTGGCAACAGTAGACCAAGTGTCCAGTTGACTGAGCTCTGAGCTCCCGATTAATGCTAACTATCTCCGGCTTGCAGCGAGGGCCCTCAGTGTTGAGTGGGAGTAGGTCTAAACTAGGCGGAATACACTCATGAAATTTTTTCCTAAGGGAAAAAAGAAATTTGCGTCTAGTCCTAGTGCAAACGCAGCTTTTGATATTCATTGTATCCCATTGCAGGTAGACAAACCCTTAAACTATTAAGGGACCGTCCATTAATCACGTGAGGCTCGAAAGGAAGGGGGTTGGCAAAAATCACGAAACATCACGAGGGGGAGGGGGGGTGTAGTAAGATATCACGTGTATTTATTTTTTGCGCGTATGTTCTGGGGAACATGGCGTTATCATTTTGCCCAAAGTCTGTAATTTTCAAATTTTTGCGAAAACTGGTCTCAAACAATTGGGCTCGTCTCTCTAATGAAGAACTCGAGGTCAAATTTGATTCTGTCCGTCCGGCCGACCGCCCGTTTCCACGATAACTTGAGAACGGAAAGAGATAGTGACTTGAAATTTTCAGGGTAGGTGGCGCATCCCAATACGACGGACAAGTTCGTTAATGGGCATAATCAGACCAATGGTTTCCGAGTAATAATTTTGTTCTCAACCAATACAATACAAAATACAAACCTAAGGATGTTCGCGAAATTTTGTGAGAATTGGATCACTTCAAAATAAAAAAAAATATATATATTTATGTCACGATAACCAAAGAACGGAAAGAGATAGTGACTTGAAATTTTCAAGTAAGGTTGTGCTTCTGAATACGACATTTGAGTTTGTTTATATGCATAATCGGCCAAATGGTTTTGGAGTAATACCCGTCTGAAATTTGCTTGTTATTTACTCAATAACTCGAAAAATACAAAACCGATCCAATTCAAATCGCTGAACCTAACGAGAGCCTTGAGAACCTAACTCTACTGCCAAGTTCCAAGTTTGAGCACGATCGGATCTATATTGTTGGATATCCGATCAGCCTTGCGTGAGTTCAGTAGCTGGATGGGTCACCGTTGCCTCGATAACTTTCGAGCAAAAGGAGATAGGGACTTTCTATTTTCATGGTAGGTTTTACATCCGAATGGGAGAGTTATGCCCGTTTTCAGGCATAATCGGCCTAACGCTTCCGGACATATACCCCCCTGGAATCTTATTTCCTCAATAACTCAAAAAAATAGACTCGATCGAATTGAAGCTTTGTAACTAGTTGTAGAATATCGACATAAAAAAGTGTGTAATATTTTGTGAGAACCGTACCCATAAAAAATTTAAAAAAAATTACGGAGAAAGAAAATTGGTTCAAGCATTGACGTGAACATGTAATGAGGTGAACTGTGGCTAATTGCCAATAACTAAAACAAGAAACACGGTGAAATATTTATTGATTTCATCCATCAACAAATATTCCGCGTGGCTTGCCTGACGTGAAGTCAGTAGCTTTTGCGCGTATGTTCAATTTTCCTAATCGAATTTACCATGGTAAATTCGATTGAGAGTGTCCAATACAGGAGAATGGACAATAGGACAAACGCGCAAAAGCTCCTGACTTCACAGCAGTGCTTGAACCATTTTTTTTTATATTGCTGGCAATACTGGCCGCAATAAATAATTTCGGAATGCTCTCTAGTGAAAGTAGGCATCGCCTGTGAATATCAGTAATATTACTAAATTTACTGCACGGTTCTGTCAGGAATATTGGAACACGCACTTTGCCAAACGCGTGATTTCCAAACCGATTTCAGAATAAAATTAGATTATACTTCACACCTGTCTTTGAATAAGATATTCTAAAAATTTTAAGATTCTTTGTAGGTTCTAAAAAGTACACGTGATTTGGGGTGGGGAAGGGGGGGTTACCTCCAACCTCAACAAGTATCACCAAGGGGAAGGGGGGGTTAAAAAATGCTAAAAAAACATCACGTCATTAATGGACGGCCCTTAACACGCTTAAAATAGGGGTATGCTCACATCAGGTCGAACCCTATCGATCCAAGTGCGCATATCACGACCACCGCGTCCATAATATTCCAGAACTCGCGGAGGTAGGAGCCTGGATGAAGAATGACCCCAAGATCCATAATCTTGAGGAACATTTCGACGGCGAAGACGCAGGTGAAGGCGTAATCGAACTGGTCGAGTATGTGGTTGCGAAAGGAGTCCTCGTTGATCGGGTCCTCCGCGGCCAGGGCCATTGAACTAAGGCAGATGACGATCATGATAAAAAAATCGAAGTAGCGAAGATTCACCACCCAGTGGGCTGCTCTTCTTATACTGAAAAAAAATATTACGTTGAATATTGAAGGATTTAAATCAGTAGGTACATGGTTTTCCGAAATTGAGTAAATAAATTTAATGTTATATTCTACATCAATGACCTCTATCTAACGAACTACACCAAATAGCTCAGGTGAAGTCTGTGACGGGGAATACCGGAAGAATTCGTTAGCAACATGCCCTATAATTATAATCAAATCATCTCAATTAGTCAACATGTGTCTGGAATCATGGCTCTACCCTTATTTGAAAATTCAATATTGCATGGATGGGAACAATTTTACTAGATATTATTTTAAGAATTTGTAAAGTGGTTATTTTTATTTTTTATTATTATATTATTATACTGATTCTCCTAGGTTTTCCCAAAGAATTCTTGAGAGCTTTAGTCATTATTTCCATTTTCAATATAATAAATTGGACATGTCTATTAAATTTGTACCTTCTATTTTGAGTTCACTGTGGACTTATTATGAACCCTTCAAAAGTAACTACACTCTTGTTCACTATAGTTTTTGTCATCTGCATGACATATGTTCCGAAAACAATGTTTCCATCTTCAAAGACGAGGCATTACTAAGGCATGCGCTCGATTTCTACACTCAAGTATGGATTAACATTATACCCTTAGTCATAAACCGAATAGTGAGAATAATGGGTTGTTAATAGGGGTTAGATCATTATTGAGTAAAATATCCTTTCTCGTATACATACCGATACCTTCAAGTGTTCCTAAGTACACTTTATCGGAAATTTTCAACAATTTGACGGAATTTTCTAAAATTGAGTGGCCAGCGATTTGCAACAGCTCATTTATCGATGTTGTTGTTCCGAATGTGTCCCGTATGCTCTTTATACCTTGTGAGAATGTTTCTGGTTGTTTGCCCGACGTAACACTTGTTGCAATCTAAACATTTAATTTCATACCCGATTTTAACATGTCCGGAGATTTATCGAATGTATTTCCTAGAAGTGGATAAATTTTTGTCGAAGTTTTAAAATCCAGTTTTATACTGGATACCTTTTTTAAATCATTCTGGAGTGTGTTGCTTGTTTTCAGATGGAACGTGAAAACCTTTTACCGGTTTTATTTCTTTCGTAAGGATATGTTACTGAAGAGATTTTTATCTTTATGTTTGTTGATAATTTTATAGACTAGTTGATGACTATACTCGTTTCTCTCGTGAATTTGGAAAATCATTTTTCTTTCTTTCTTGAAGTTTACATTGCTTAGCGGAATATTAAATAACCGGTTAACGAGGAAATGTAAGCTGGCTGTTTAATGTAACCAGGGCGCTACCGAATCAGACGAAATGTAAATATAAAAATTAGTAGGTTTTCTAAAAATGTCAAAATTATATAATTAAATTTGAGTTATCTCTGGATAATATCAAATCTAAGAATGGCAAGTAGCCTTCATTTTCAATTTCGAAGGTGGAAATAGATGGGTACTTATCTAGCCCATAATTTTGGAAAATATCTGTGTTCTTTTTTAATTTCAAGTTCTAATTTGCTGAGGAATAAATTAGCTAAAAAGGGAGAAAGGGGGTTACCCATGGCCGTAACGAAAGTTTGTTTATAATATTTAGCGTTAAAAGAAAAGATATTTTGCTCCATGCAAATCGAGGTTAGCATCAAGCACTCATTAATTACTATGTAAAACAGCCAGTTTACATTTCCTTGTTAACCGTTTATTTAGTATTCCGCTAAGCAATGTAAACTTCAAGAAAGAAAGAAAATTAATTTTCCAAATTGCCGAAAGAAACGGGAATAATAGTCATCAACTAGTTCAGAAAATTATCAACAAATATAAAGATAAAAATCTCTTCAGTAACATAACCATAACGAGAGAAATAAAAACGGTAAAAGGTTTGTTTCCATGCTTTCACGTTTAATCCGGAAACAAACAACAAACAACAGAATATTTTTAAATAATGGGTTCAAGCCCTGTGGACAGGAGCTTTCTGGCGCTCTAGTTCAAACAGACAAATTATATCTCCGAAAGTATTGGTTTCTCAGAGTTGGGAATTAAATCAATGTATTCTTATGAAAGAACTGCATCATAAAGGAAATTAAATTCAAATAATAGTTTACTTATCAAGATCAAATGAGCAATCTGAGAATGAGAACTGCACCATGGAAGAAATCAAATTAAAATAGCTGAAATGAATTTGACTCTTTCTTATAGAACAGGATAAAATGTACGAGTATGAACACAGATCATATAATAAAGCTTACATAGAATAATTATAGCTTTCTGCGAAAACATAGAAGTACGTACGATTCATTATTGAAATTTAGAAAAATCATATTTCCGAAAGTATTAGCTTGTTGGAGATGAGAATGATATCGATGGATTTTAATGGTGAAGCTGCATCTTAAATAAAAATTACAGACATTTGGGCAAATTGATAAGCACTCAGTTCCGAGGAACTAGAGCGCCAAAAAGTGTAATTCCCATTTCGAGATTTGAGCCCGCCTTCTCTCGTTCCGAAACCCAAAGCGTAGACCGACTGGCTATCGGGCTCCTCGTACGATCTTGTCGATCTCCGGTATTAGAATAAAACGTCGGTACTTACCTGGGATATATATTCTTAATTTTCACTTTTCAACATAAAATCGCCACATGGGGGTTTATTTGACGGTTTTTTACCCTTGTCTCTCTAAGTCGATTTTGACGTTTCTCGAACCAACTATTAGCAAGGAATTAGACAATGTCATGTCTCAGGAAAATAAGTTGACATTATGACAATTCATACATAGAATAATTGTATAATTCTGTGAAAACGTAAAAATACGATTTTTTATTGAAATTTAAAAAAATCATAACTCCGAAAGTGTTAGCTTGTTAGAGTTAAAAATGATATCATTGGATTCTTATGATAAAACTGCTTATTAAAAAAAATTTAATTTGGAATTTGCTTTGTAAAAAAAAAATTTTTTTTTTGTTACTCCAAAACCATCTGTCCGATTTTGCCCAATTACGAACTTAGCCTAGATATTTATCTCCCAAACCTACTCTGAAAATTTCAACTGTCTAGCTCATTCCGTGCGAGAGTTATCGTGCCTACGGCCGGCCGGACGGCAGGACAGAATGAATTTCGACCACGGATTCTTGATCAGTGAGTCGAACCAAATCGTTTAAGACCATTTTCATCGAAAAATTCGAAAATTACAGACATTTGGGCAAATTGATAAGCACTCAGTTTCGAGGAACTAGAGCGCTAAAAAAAGGTATAATATAAAACTGGCTTTCAAAAATTCCACGAAAAATTTATCAACTTCTAGGAAATACATTAGATAAATCTCCGGACATCTAAAAATCGGGTGTTACGTCGAGCAAACAGCCAGAAACATTCGCACACGGTATAAAGAGCATAAGGGACACATTCGGAACAACAACATCGATAAATGTGCTGTTGCAAATCACGTTGTACAAATGGCCATTCAATTCCAGAAAATTCCGTCAAATTGTTGAAAAATTCCAACAAAGTGTACTTAGGTACCCTTGAAGGTATCGCAATGTATATGAGAAAGGATATTTTTCTCAATAATATTCTAACCCCTATTAGCAACCCATTATTCTCACTAATCGGTTTATGACTAAGGGTATAATATCAAACCATACTTGAGTGTAGAAATTGATTGCATGCTTTAGTAACGCTTCGTCTTTGAAGATGGGAACTTTGTTTCCGAAACATATGTCAGACGACAAAAACTATAGTGGACAAGAGTGTAGTTACTTTTTTAGGGAAATTTGTACCTATTGTTGACATTTTTATTTGAACACGCTTAACTTTAATCACTTCTTTGTTGCACCTTTGATTCTTCCCAAAATAATCTCTTGTGAATTCTAGTTGAGATAGGCAGAATAAAAATGAATACTCACGAATTAGTTGGAGAAAAAATAAACATGCTAGAGTATGGCAGCATAGGTTTGGGACCAATAATTTCTTCTTCTTCATCTGGTGGTTTCTCCTCCTTTTTCTTTTTCCTCCTTACTGGACTAGAAGCTACGTCTATCCTCTGGTTTGAACCAGCTTGAAAGTTAAAAACCGGTAGGTTATCGAATGTTTCCTTAATAAGATCGAATGGATAAAAAAAAAGATATTTACCATCGCCCTGTAGTGCCTCCATTTCCTTCTCCAACTCTTGGGCTTGCTTTTCTTTATTCTCTTCCGCTTGTTCTTCCTCGGCGGCTGTTAACTCCTGTGCGTTGGCCAAGTTGTCGACGGCGATGGCCAAGAACACATTCAGCAGCGTGTAGTTGCCGAATAACATGAGCACTATGAAATAGAGCGAATATATCATGCCCCCATTATGGGGACCTCCTAGAGCGACTATACCGTGGTACATAACTTCGTTCCAATCTTCACCAGTGAGGATCTGGAAGAACAGTAATATGGGTAGAATCAGTAATTTGTGGAATCATTATCTCGTGAAGAGTTATAAATTCTCAAATTAATTTTTTTCAGTGCTTAAAATATCGAATATAGCAACCAAAGGCGTATTTTTCCGACGGAGTGTTCATTCTTTTCGATGTACCATCCCCAATTTGGAGTGCAACAATTTGATAAACCATGAAATATTTCATTTTTAGTACGTTTCTTTTTCTCTTTTTGTCTATTCCTTTTCCAGGCCGAGTTCAAAGAGCAATGAGGTAACATTTTAGAAAAATGTATACGTAGAGGGTGTCTCATTTAAAAGTGTCCATTTTCAATAACTCAACATCGAATCAGAATTTGTGAAAACATTCAGACAGGTCGATTTTTGATGACAGGGGGACATGATCTGGGATACAAAGCTTGTTTCTACTAGCAACCCCCTGGAATGGGTTGCAACCCCATCAGGTATTGGAATAGGGAAAGTGGGTAGTTTTGTAGTACAAATGTATGCATGGATTCAAATTTGTATGAAACTGCAGTTTGTGTTCTTATACAGTGAATATTCACAAAGTTACAGGGTGTTTTTGGCGCTCTAGTTCCTCGAAACTGAGTGCTTATCAATTTGCCCAAATGTCTGTAACTTTCGAATTTTTCGATGAAAATGGTCTTAAACGATTTGGTTCGACTCACTGATCAAGAATCCGTGGTCGAAATTCATTCTGTCCGGCCGGCCGTAGGCACGATAACTCTCGAACGGAATGAGCTAGAGAGTTGAAATTTTCAGAGTAGGTTTGGGAGATAAATATCTCGGCTAAGTTCGTTAGTGGGCAAAATCGGACAGATGGTTTCGGAGTAAAAAAAAAAATTTTTTTTCACAAAACAAATTCCAAATTAATTTTTTTTAATAAGCAGTTTTATCATAAGAATCCATTCATATCATTTTTAACTCTAACAAGCTAATACTTTCGGAGATATGATTTTTCAAAATTTCAATAATAAATCGTATTTCAACGTTGTCACAGAATGATATAATTATATGTATGAATTGTCCTAATGTCAACTTATGTTCCTGTGACATTACATTATCTAATCAATCGAAGAATTGTGAGCAAAGTGAGAAAAATCTCAGTTGTTTGCTCCGAAATTAGTTTTTCTCAGAAAAGTCTTACATTTCGGAACGGAACATGAAGTTAGTAAGAGATCTGAGAGTAGTGAGACTGCTTTTCATCCATAGACATAGATATAACTCTCGAACGGAATGAGGTAGGTAGTTGAAATTTTCAGAGTAGATTAGGGAGATGAATATCTCGGTTAAGGCTTGAACCCATTTTTATGGAACTTAGGAACCGATAAAACTAAATGAAACAGAGATGTTCTAATTGATCGTATAATTTCTATTGAAAGAAAAATATTTCTAACCAACAGTATTAGTAAAAATTCACCATAAATTCTCAAATTTCTCACCATTATATTGCATGCAGTGATAAAACCGTGATTATTTATTTGTTTGAAGACGAGGCAGAAACAAACAATAAGAAGTTTTAAATGCCTTTTTTCTCTTCATGCTTATCAGAATCTGCACTGCTAGGCCATACGCAAAGAGATTATTGCTTTCAAAACATTTCGTTTCAGTTTCTGTATTTCAGAATTATTAGAGGTGCGTTTTATCAGTTCTTAATAAAAATTATAAAATGGTTTATACGTTGGAGGAGAGAAAGGAAATGTTGAAAACTTATATCTAGAACATTGACCGTGCTAGGGCTACTGCGAGGACTTTTAATGAACGACATCCTGATAAAAATGTATATCATTCATTTATCATTCAGTTGGTACATAAATTTGAGGTAACAGAATGAGTTGCAAACAAAAACATTATCGCACTCGTACGGTTACGGGTGAAAATGTTCAACTAATGGCTGAACGGGAATAATGTGGAATTGTTAGAAAGTTGTCACAGGAAACTGGATATTCAAGGGCAAGTGTCCACAGAATATTGAAGTTCCATCCTTATAAAATGACACTTTTTCATGAACTGAATGAACATGATGGTGATCGGAGAATGGAATTTTGCCGAAAAATTTCGCAAGAAATTATTGCAAATGCTGTGTTTTTGTACAACGATGAAAGCACCTTTTTCCTTAACGGAAACGTCAACAAACATAATTTTAGGTTTTGGTCCGATGAAAATCCTCACCTCTTTAGGGAGCAACATTCTCAACACCTACAAAAACTCAACTTCTGTATGGGTAATTTGGGAGATCACTTGATTGGTCCTGTGTTCATTCCTGGAAATCTCACTGGCGATGTCTATCTGGAGATTCGAAAACGTGATTGATCTTCTAATCACCGAAGCTTTGGAGGCAGATGAAAACCTTTCAGAAGAGGAGTTAGGCTTTCAGGAGGACGGAGTTCCGCCGCACTTTGCAGCTCAGGTGAGACAGTACCTGAATGGTATGTTTCCTGGACGTTGGATAGGCCGAAGGGGCTCAGTGGAGTGACCTGCTCGATTGTCGGATCTAATACCGCTAGATTTTTTTCTCTGGGGCCACTTCAAATCACAAGTTTATAAAAACAGAGTTGCAGATTTAGACGACTTTTAGACGACCTTAGAGCATGAACTGTGCCAGAATGTCGTAACATTACTCCTGAAATGCTACAGCATGTACGAAATAATTTGAAAGAACGATTGTATCGCTGCATGCAATTTAATGGCGAGCACTTTGAGCATTTGCGGTAAATTTTTACTAAACTGTTTGTTAAAAAAATGTCTTTCGATAAAAATTATACGATCAATTAGAACATCTCTGTTTCATTCAGTTTTATCGGTACCATAATTCCACAAAAAACACCCTGCAGGTTCATACAAATTTGAATCCATGCATACATTTGTGCTACAAAACTACCCACTTTCCCTATTCAAATTCCTGATGAGGTTGCAACCCTCTCCAGGAGGTTGCTAGTAGAAACAAGCTTTGTATCCCAGATCATGTCCCCCTGTCATCAAATATCGACCTGTCTTAGTGTTTTCACAAATTCTGATTCGTTGTTGAGTTATTGAGGGTGGACATTTTTAAATGAGACACCCTGTATATTATGTTTCCTAAATAGGGCTATGGACCACCACGCCACTAGTACAGGGCCCTGTATATTGATGTGAATTGTGCCCTGTATATCGATGCGATTAGATTATTTTCCGCGGGGCTTATTGAAAAGTGAAAATTTTACGAACCGCTATGAGATATTGCGCGACAAATTCGTGAAAGACAACTGCCTTCACTGGAAAAATTACTGAAAAATTCGTTGAAGGAGTACATTCCTGCCTAAAGCGCATAGGGATAACCCAACCCAACGGAAAACCCAATTGATATTGTGTAAAATATCATTACTATCTCAGCACAGAACAGTCAAAAAAATTTGGAAATATAACATTGTTTTGAGATAATGTTTAAAGATTTTAGAATTCAACTTCATTACCGGGACATCTTCTGTTACTTACCTGGAACACTGTCAGTAGCGCTATTGCGAAGGTGTTGAAATTGGTTGGAGGTGTTCCATCCTCAAAGTTGAACTCCCCCCCAAAAAGCTGCATACCCAGCAAGGCAAAGATGAGTATGAACAAGAAGAGCAGGAACAGCAGGGAGATGATGGATCTCATCGAGTTGAGCAACGAGATAACGAGGTTCCGAAGGGAGGACCAGTATTTGGTCACCTTGAAGATCCTCAGCAGCCTCAAGGCTCGCAGCACCGATAACCCGAAAGAGCCTCCCTTGACCTCCGACCATATGACCTCAAATATGGATCCGGATATAACTACGCAGTCGAAACGGTTGAAGGCAGATTCAAAATATATTCTTGGTCCAAGGGCGTATATCTTGACGAACATCTCTGTTAAGAATAAACCAAGGAAAACGTACTCGGCGATGTCTGGAACAAAAGCTAAAGGAATGTATCCAGGGTATGGTATTATCAGGGCTAGTTCTTGATGACCTTCGTTAAATTTATAAAGAATGTGTGATAAATTCCTGTGTTCGGCCAGAAATAGGAATGTAAATTCCAAAAAGTGATATCTTCATATCTAAGAGTCAGCTGACTGATCAAATAGCAAAATGCAAGAAAGTTCATCATCCCTTCAGAATAATGTACCATTTCTCAACAATTTTTCCACTTCTCCATCTCCATTTCTTCAATGTCCATGAAACAGCTGAGCACAACAACATAACAAGGCAGTTAATAAATTGGCTTTTTCGATGAACGTTGAATGAACATATAAAATAGATTGTTGCTGAAATTATATATTTTAATGAGTTCCACCCCCTGTTGAATAAAAGACTTATATTTACACAGTATTAAGCGAGCTTTAAAGAAATGGTGGTGGAAAAGCCGAAAAACTCGGAAATATGGACAAAAATTCATAAAACCTCTGACAAAGTGTCAGGAGTAAAAAAAAACCATACTAAATGCAAATTCTCATGATAGCTTTCCCCCAACATCCAAAAGAACTTACAAAGAAAATCCGTCAAAAATTGCGGCTGTCCATGGTACTCGATAGCCACACATATGGTGTTGAAGAAGACTAACACAATGACGAACCAATAAAATCCTTGCGATTTCACCAAGCGTCTTATCCCAAATCTGAATCTCTTCTCTGCCCTCCAGAAACGTGCACAGCCACTCTGCCCCTGCGCTCTTGATTTAAGGTAAGAGGACTTTCCAAAACCTGTCAACAATTCTGATTTCAAAATGTGGTAGCGAAACTAACTAGATGAAACCCCGTTGCGTTGAAAAAATTTTTGCTATTTGTGGTTCAATGTGAATAAAACGTTTTACATGCCGAGTTACCATGTAAAAAAACAAGATTGTAGGAAAATTATTATTGTGTTAAAATATTCATTTATTAACCATTGAACGTGATCAACATCGACAAATTGACTACTAGTGATTATTAAAAAAAATTAATAGAGAATGGATAATTACTTTGACAATAATATTGCCCCCAACAACAAAATGAAGAAAAACGACAAACTTAACACAAGAATATCGCTGATCAACAAACGAGCAATCGAAATGAATTGATGTCAAGTTCCCAAAAATTATTGATAAAGGTTCCTTTACACTCAGAGCAAAAATTTTCACGAAAATTAAGCAAAATGATGACGGTTTCAGTAATTTTCGAATTATGTGCATACATAAAGGTGCTCAGATCCAATCACAAGCATTTGGGTATTTTCGTACAAGCTACTCCAATCTAATCAAAATCAATGAAAAGTTCATATCAAAATTTTCATTCGAGAGTATGAAACTTTATACTGTTGTTTTGTGTGATACTTTAAAATGAGCTGTTTCGAAGATATTTTTAATATTATCTTTTTGCATTTATTTTGGATCCTTCTCCCTATTTTTATATTAAAATAATCTCAACTGAGAAGAATGGAAATATAATCCATATTTTATAAGACAACAGTAGGAATTTCAAACCCTCACAACACATAGGACATGAAAGAAAGACCTTCAGAAACAGGAACATTGCTTCCAATTTTCTTTCAGACATATCGGTAAAATAGCAGCTACAGTGGAAAATCACTAAAACATTCTAATAAATTTACACAACTTTTTTTTCCAGATATTTCTGCATACCTTTGAGTTCTTTCTTTGACTCTGTAAGAAATACTGTGGATTAAAAGATATTATAATCAGTGAGGAATCTTTCGAAAGCTATCAAAAATAATGCTTTTAAGAGAAATTAATTCATCTATCATTGTTCATCTGAACTCCTACAAGGAACTTCATTCCAGGCCTTTGAAATCACCCTATATAAGGTTCATTAGCTCTTTTGTGCAATTATATGCAAATGCACTCATACCTTATCGAGAAACTCATGGATATAATTGAATTTTGTCGAATACCCTTCAGATGACTCTCTAATTGCTCCCAGTTTGAATCTAATTTTCAATTTGAGGGTTGAAATGTTACATCGATAGATTGCAGCAATTATGGCACGTGCCACTGAATTCATATACATATATAGAGTGCTCCTTAAAGACATGCTAATTTTGAAGGGGGTGATTCTTTTACTTATTTCAAGAAATAAACTTCCTATGAACGTATGACCTAAAAGTCTTAACTTTTTGGATACGGGGTGATCAAATTTTGAAACAAAATCCGTTTTTTAATAATAACTGAGATAATATTGTTGACACCTTTATAAAATTTGGTATATGTCTCCTATGCAGCAAGGTGCAGTACAACTTTTCTCCACTAGTGGCATCCATACGGGTTTTGCATTGAATATTTTTGGAGAAAAATATACTATGCCACTGCTTTCTTTTCAAATAAAAATTACTTTTGAGATCCGCATTCATTTTTCAGCGAATTTGATCTCATAGGTCTCATAGGTTCTTCGTCCGACGCACGATTTCAGCATAAAAAATAAAAATTGTTTTACTTCAGTGTGGAAATGTTTGTTCATCGACTGAAAGCAAATGAAGAAATCAGATTTTTTCCAGAATGAATGGAGAATCCAAAAAATATGTGTTCTTGTCAGATTACCTATTCTTTAGTAAAATAATTGAATTAAAATTGCTTCCTATCATATCGCAGTACCAAAATTTTATCACCCTGCATCTCAAAAGCTAAGACTTTTAGAACATACAGTCATAGGAAGTTTTTTTCTCAAAATGAGTCAAAGAATTGCCCCCTTAAATATTAGCATGTCTTTAAGGAACACCCTGTATATAGATTCGATTCATATACGTCAATCCGTATGCATAGAAGAAAATTTTTCTTTCAGTGGGATTGAATACGATTAACTTTAAAGTCTGCGCATCTCAGAATCGGAGTATAATTGGTGAAAATGATCTTGCATCGCAGGTATTAGATCTTCAGATTAGAGGTACGGTGCGTAGATATGGATCTCAAATAGTTGTGGTTCCAACAGGACGCCAATCGCCAAAATCTCATAAAAGATTTGTATATTCGATGTCAGGAGTTTAGTCATACAATTCCATGACATTCCGGGCATAAGATATGAATCGTGATTTCCGGAAATTGTGCGGAGATATGGATAGTGAATTGTTATTTATTTTAAATTCAAATTTTTATATTGTCGGGGCTGCTATTGTGAGGAAGCCTCTTCCAACCATATATTTTACAGAAAAAAATTAATGTGAATTATTGTATTTCACATCAAAGATAGTTCAAAATGGTTTGGAATATATTTCGATTAGATAATACAGGCTGGTCCAGTTTTCAAGGCGCGCAATCCAGGAAGCAATACAGACTCGAGAAATAATAGGAGTTTGTTCTTTGAACTGTACTCGGCCAATGCTTCGTTAAGAAAAAATGTTCAAGATTGGTTTTAGAAAAACAGATCCACTATTGGGTGCTAACTAGCTAAAGATATCTAGCTCGGACTGCATTCCTAGCCATCTCACAAGATTTCTATTTCACTCCGTGGCAGTTTAATCTGTTTTTTGACAGTTTAAGTTTGATTAAATTAATACTTATTACTTTTTAGTTGTTAATCTTTCTCAAAAAAATACAGAAAAATTAGGCTATCCTCTTTCACAAGTCGAATGAGAAATTGCATTTATATCTACAAGCAATTGCGCAACAATTTTTCGTTAGACAATATCCAGTATACCACTCGCAATTCAAAAATAATATTCATTATTGAAAAACGTGTTACCTCAATGAAGAAGAGCGTCTACAGAATTTCGTCCAAATTTTTGCAGCCGTTTGCAACAATCAATGAATCTGATTTTCTCAAACCAGACAAGGACACCCTGTATTTTTGTGACGAAGTATTTTGCCGAATACCACACATAAAAACAAACTCAAATTATTTTCCGAGTATATCGCTTCCCTGAATTTTTCGCATGAACAGAAAATGGTATCTGACATATTTATAAAATTTGTGTTTCGATTCAGTGTGACGCATTACCCCAAAACAATGACCTATTTAGTATTTTTCAAGATCGATTTCCTATATTTTTTTGGTGCTCTTGTTCCTCTGAACAGAGCGCCTATCAATTTGACCAAATGTCTGTGATTTTCGTATTTTTTGCTGAAAATGGTATCAAACGATTTGGTTCGACTCACTGATCAAGAATCCGTGATTGAAATCGATTCTGTCCGGCCGTCCGGCCGTTCGCTAACACAACAACTCTCGAACGAAAGGAGGATTGAAATTTGCATGGTAGGTTTGGACTGTAAATATCGCGGACGAGTTCGTTAACGGGCGAAATCCATCACGCGGTAAAGTAAAAATTTTTTATGAATATTTTCGAAACCAATCACTCGATCTATCTGAAATTTAGCATCAAATTGTAGAATCATGACCATTAGACACATGTGAAGTTTTGTATTGATCGGGTTACCGTAAAGTGTAAAAAATGTTTAAATTTTGTTTCTACAATAACTCTCGAACGGAATTAGCAACCCAGCTGAAATATTCAGAGCAGGTTAGGGAGATAAATATCTCTGTTAAGTTCGCTATTGGGCAAAATAGGCTAGATGGTTTCGGAGTAAGGAAAAAAAATTTTTTTTTAACCTACAAATTTCAAAATAATTTTTTTTTTTAAGATGCAGTTTCACCATAAAAATCCATTGATATCATTTTCAACTCCAACAAGTTTATACTTTCGGAGATATGATTTTTCGAAATTTCAATAATGAATCGTACTTCTATGTTTTCACAGAATGCTATAATTATTCTATCTATGATTTATTATATGATCTGTGTTCATACTCGTACATGTCATCCTGTTCTATAAGAGAGAGTCAAATTCATTTCAGCTATTTTAATTTGATTTCTTCCATTGTGCAGTTCTCATTCTCAGATTGCTCATTTAATGTTGATAAATAAACTATTATTTGAATTGAATTTCCTTTATGATGCTGTTCTATCATAAGAATACATTGACATAATTCTCGACTCTGAGAAACCAATACTTTCGGAGATATAATTTGTCTGTTTGAACAAGAGCTCTCCAGTCGACAGGACTTGAACCATTTTTTTTATTTTATAACCGCTACCACGTACGGAGAGTGTTAAAGCGAGTAACACAGGTTGCGTAAAATTATTCGGTGAATGACGCCATGAGCCTATATGGCACAAGTAGAATAAAAGTTGAATAAACCCTCCCGATGTGTATCAATTGAGGTAAAAATTGAATCAATCGATAATTCCTTCGATTTCATATAATTATTTATGTGCTTCTACTGCTATTAGACCCGGACTAAAGCCTTTGAAAATGCTAAAAAGTGAAATGAAAAAAAATTATAGTAAAATCAAACCTATTGGAAAAGGAAGAGAGTATAACAAGAATGAAAGAGAACATGATTTACGAGTGATCTGAGGTCGGGAAGCAGAAGGGTAAAAAACTGTTTATCTCGATTTACGGCAAAACTACAAGCTCTATGGAAAAAAGTTAAATGACAAAGCTGTAAGTAAGAAAAAGATCTATAACTATTTTAATTACACTTTTTCACATAATCTCAAAATATATGTGAAAAATTCAAATAATTAAGATTTTGGGATAAAAATTTTTTTTTCACGAAATTTGGTGATAGCTTCATTTTTTATGGCCCAAACTCACTGTAATTTCTTCATTTAAAATATAAATTTTCCCACCTTATTTTATTTTTTTACACCATCAGAAAGTAGACATTTCAACGAACAAAAAACCAACGACCTTTTTTTTAAAGGCGGATATTTTGACGGAAGAATTTTCGATTGAATATTAGGCTGCTAAAATTTATATTTTAAATAAAAAAAAATACAGAGTGTTTGGAACATATACAGGTAAGTTTTCACCAAATTACGTTTCCATATGACTTGTAGTTTTGCGTGATAAACCATTTTTTACCCTTAAAAACTCACCCCTTCCACTTGCCGACCTTAGATAGCCTTATTTTTCCTTTCATTTTTGTTATATTATCTTCCTTTTCCGATGGATTTCATCTTACTATTATGTTTATTGGTTTCAAAGATTATCGTTCTATACCTATGATCTGGATGAAATTTTGCATAAACATTTGAATTATTATGTTACTTCTATTCGATTACAACTACGTAGAATGAATGAGTTTCATTTTAGATAAAGAGTAAAAAAATTTTAGATTGGCACAATTCTGGGTCCTATGGCAGATTATGCCCATTCCCGAATCTTCCCATACGGGCCGAAAGTCAACCCTATAATTATCAGGTCTCTAGTTAATTTCTATAGGAAAAAAAATATTTTGGCGTAAAATTAGCAGAGAACGGATATTTGGACAAAATGATAGTGACGAGATATTAACGTAAAACATTAGAGATCCAACTCTACATACACGAAAGTTATCTCTCTAACCACCTTCGTGCCTCTCTTAATATAAGATAAAAATGACGAACATAACCTAAAAACTCTCATCAACATTAACAATTCTAAACCTGTTCATATCACGAACAAAGAACCTGTAAATTCATGCACATTCCTGAACTTCAATCAATTTGAATCTCTAAATGAACGAACATGTGAAAGGGCTGTGCAATATTTCAAAAACGACAATCGAGATGTGAAAGTTAACGAAGGAACGGATGTATTAAGTTCCTCACCATCGTCTCCGATGTCTTCTTCTTGTTCTTCTTCTTCGGTATCCGTGCTTTTACTCTTTCCGATCTTTTTGAGTTTTCTCTTCTTCGCTGCTCTTCTTCTGGCTTCCATTATATGCAACTTTTCTTCCTCTGTTGTACGTTCCTCCGCTAGAATTACTTCCTCTGGAAAATTAATTTTGGTAAGAACAATCAGACTAAGAATTTTTTATGGAGTTGGTGACTTATATCAACTAGAAACTTCCCAGTACACAGTTGTATACAGTGTGGAAAAGCCAAATGGAATAAATTAATTATCTTGGTTACTCTACATATTTATGGAAAATACAGAAATACGTCGAATTCAAATTTTAAATTGTCATTTGTCTTCGTACAAATTTGAACCCTACGTTCAACCCCCTTCGAAGGACAGGTACAACCTCCAATTTTTTAAATAGGAATTATGGATCGATTGAAATGTGGCGTCATTCTCTATTCAGAAATGTTATCACTTTCATGTTTTTTGCAAAACACAAAATAGAAAAATATGAAATCATGTGATTACCAAAATTCATTATAATATTCCCGCGAATATTTCCAAATCTTATTACAATAATACTAAACTTATTTGCCTTCAAGGTGAAGAAAGAAAATGGAAAACTCCATAACAATGTGTTTTCCAGGTGGTACCATGAAAACTACGTAAAACACTTTCTGAGGCATAGTTAGTTTCTTCAGAACGCCGTCGCAAATTGTTTTGTGCAGATAAGTTGTAGTTTATAAATTACCTATTTTGTGTTGGAACTTCATTAACTTCAATTTTGAATAATGGTTCGATTAACGGAAATGCACAAGATACAAATTTTACAAATGATCGGTTATGGAGATAAAACCCGAACACAAAAAGAAGTAAGTCGCTTGTTTCATTAGAAATTTCAGAATATGCCGCCTATACCTAATACAAGGGACAATAAGTAAAATAGAGAAGCAGCTTCGCGAGTTTGGACATGTAAGGCAGATTAAGAAAGCAGCTGATAATACACTGCGTGAGGATGTGAAACTATATTTGATGCTTGACTTTGATTAAAATCCTCATAAATTGAGTAGAGATGCCTCCACGACATTATATGTCAGCCATACATCGATTCTAAACATGTTAAAACGAAATAAAATGTATCCCTATAAAATGATAACTAACGCAATATTTCCAAATCGGTGGATAGGAAGGCAAGGAGCGATCGAATGGCCAGCGCGATCCCCTGATTTAAACCTATTAGGTTTCTACAAAACTTCTTAAGACAATAACGCGGAAAAACAATGAACATGATTTTTCAATATTTAGGAAAACATCCCTTACGGATACAATCATCGATCCCCGTCTCATCCATTTGAACATAAAGTCGCGGCATGTCATCATAGTACGTTACACCGGCTAATTAATATACCTTTATCCGAAGAAAATGATTGCATCGAATTAGAAATTATCGAACAAATAGCGGCGAGCAATGGATATAATACAGAGTTAAACAGAAAAATTTTGAAGAAAAAACAATTTAGAAAACAATTAGTTTAGTATTTCCAGAAATTAAGGATAAAAATAAAATATTCAATAGCTTAACTTATTTTGTTACACCGAGTCAATAACCTGGAAAGTTTCTTCAAAACCAACAGGTGAATATCTCATTCCAGACAAACATTAATCTCGTAAGACTCATAAATAACAATAAATCAAAAAGGAATAAAGAAGATAAATCCGGTGTTTATCAATTAAATTGCGGGAGTTGTGACAAATCATATTTAGGAAAAACTGGTAGAAATTTTGGCATAAGAATAAAGGAACATCATCACAGCTACAAAAACAACAAAATTAATTGAAATTATTCGAATCATTTATTAGCAGAAGGACCTAAGTTTAACCCGGATTTCAAAATTCTACACAACTTTAATAATGATTTCAAAATTCTACACAATTTGAATAATGCTGCGCAACTCAATTATTGGGAAATGGTGGAAATGAATAGAGAAGAACATATGGGTAATTTAGTTAATGAACAATCAGATCTAAATTTTTCTTCGTTACTCAATCTATTCAAATAGAGGATCAATTCATAAAAGCATTAGGAATGAATTATTGTAAATGTGTACAAAGAACTAGCAGTTTAATATTATGTAATTAATTTTAAATAAGATTCTGTATCCATGTCATCTAGGTATAGGGAGATCATATCTTGTTAAGAATTCAGTATGATGTAGTCTGATGAAGTCGCTGTGTCGACGAAACGCGTCACAATATTAAATAAATTAGTGTAAATCGTATATAATTTTTCATTGAGCACTAGATTTCTTTTTATGGGGATATGTGAAGAGCATTGTGTACAAAACTACACCCCTTGATTTGAGTGACCTAAAAGATGGAATAACGCTTGCGATTAGGTCGATCACTCCCAGCTGTTGAATAATGTTGGAAGAAATTTTTATTTGAGGTTAGGCTATTACCAAGGCTTTCGCGGTGAACACTTTCAACATCTACTTCATTAACATTCATAATTTTTGCGCGTATGTTCTGAGGAAAATCGCGTTATAGTTTTGCCCAAATGTCTGTAACTTAAAATTTTTTGACGAAAATGGTCTCAAACGATTTAGTTCGACTCCCCAATGAAGAATTCGAGGTCAAATTTGATTATGTCCGGCCGGCTGTCCGGCCGTTGCCACGATAACTTGAGAACGAAAAGAGCTAGCGACTTGAAATTTTCAGGGTGGGTGGCGCATCCCAATACGACGAACAAGTTCGTTAATGGGCATAATCGACCTAGTAGTTTCCGAGTAATAATTTTGTTTTCAACCAATATGAATCCGATCGAATTGAAACTTGGTGAGTAGTTGTAGAATATGAACCTAAACACGAGAGTTGAGTTCGTTTTTGGGTATAATCGGTTAAACGGTTTCCGAGTTATAACCACCTGGAATATTATTTCCTTGATAACTCAAAAAATAAATATTCGATCGAATTGAAGCTTGGTAACTAGTCGTAGAAAATCATCATAAAGACGTGTTTGAAATTTTGTAAGAACCGTATCCCTAGAAATTTTGAAAAAAATGACGAAAAAAAAATTTTAAGAACCGCTCCCCTAGAAAATTTCAAAAAAAATCACGAAAAAAAATTCGTTCAAGCACTTTGCCATGGTAAATTCAAATTAAGAGTGTCCAATACAGGAGAATGGACAACATAATTTACCATGGTAAATTCGATTAAGAGTGTCCAATACAGAAGAATGGACAATAGAACATACGCGCAAAAGCTTCTGACTTCACGTCAGTGCTTGAACCAATTTTTTTGCTACATTTTAGTTTCTTATATTGTACCAAATTTCGCTAATCACTTGATTTTATTTTTTTCTGATTTGCTTTTTGCAACAAACATGAAAATAATAACATTTCTGAATATACAGGGTGGTCCAGATCGTAACCAAGAAACTTTAACCACGTATTCTACGTCAAAAATAAGCCCTAGTTTGTCATATAAATATACAGGGTGAGTCTTTGACCACTGCATTAATTTTAACCAAAGATTCCTCCCATCAAATGAAACACTTTTTTCATTTACCATTTTTCCAGATTCGGCTCAGGTAAAAAGTTACAAGCGTTTAAAGATTTCACAATGTGCTAATACACTCCCGCATATAAATTATCTATGACATTGTTGGCGGACGAGAATAAGGCATGGTAACGTGGTTTACAGCTTGATTCAGGATTCCAACGCTCAGGGACGGATCCATAAATGTAGTGAAAATTCTGGAGTTTTCCATTTTAAAACATTCAATGAAGAATATCTCGAAAACGGTGCGTTTAAGGAGAAATGATGAAGAATAATATAATGTTCTAAAACGATGGAATATTCTTGAGATGACTCAAGAAAAACTTTATATGCTTTCTTTATGCTAATTTCGTTTAGTTTTATGAGTCCACGAGTCCATAACTAGAAAACCAGTAGAAGTAGAAAATAACTAATATTTGGAATATATGTATCATAGTTATAGGAAACTTTACGCCAACATTCATTTTATTCGAAATGAAGGATGTCAAAGCTACAAAATAAAAACTGATTTTTTTATCAAAATTTCAACAGCCTGTATCTTTTTACCTGAGCTGAATTTAGAAAAATGTTAAATGAAAAAAGTGTTTCATTTGATGAGAGGAATCTTTGGTTAAAATTAATGCAGTGGTCAAAGACTCACCCTGTATGTCGAGAAATGCCTTCTCTACGAGATACAGGATGTTGAAATTATAGAAAAAAAAATGTTTTTTATCAATAACTTTTACACTTCTTAAAATATTTTTAAGAAATTTGGGACAGAGGTTTTGAGGATCAAGAGGCATTTTTTGAATACAATATTTTTTTATTATTCCAACAATGGTGTCCGTACTGCATCGAGATTGAATATTTTTGGACAAAAAAATGATACGCCACTGGTTTTTCCAACAATAAAATTTATTCTTGAAATCCTTATTTAATTCGAAGCAAATTCATTCTCCTGACTTTTTGACGTACGAGGCACCGTTTCCGAGTAAAAAAATTAAACACTCTCATGCATGAGCAAATCGCTGAAATTTGATATGGTACATAAAAATAATACTCATAATAATAAGACTATCTTTGTAAAAAATGTGTAATTACGAAAAAATAAGCGTTAATATCCACACTCAAATACGAATTTAAAGAAGATGTTCGAAGTAAAGGAAAAAAAAACTTTTTTTTCTAATAATTTTAACACCCTGTATCTCGGAGAGAAATCATTTCTTGACATATGTTTATATGACAAACTAGGGCTTATTTTTGATGTAGAATACGTGGTTAAAATTTCTTGGTTAAGATCTGGACCACCCTGTAGAATAATGAGTATTTTCAAACGATGAATCATAAGCCCATACTTCCTATTTGAAAAATTGGGGGTTGTACCTGGTCTTTCGAAGGGGGTTGAAGCTAGAGTACGCATTTTAACGAAGAAGAATGTCAATTTAAAGTTTAAATTCGACGTGTTTCGGGATTTTCCATGATTATGTACAATAACCAATATAATGAATTTATTCCATTTGGCATTTCCACACTGTACATCATCGAAACCATGTCTTAAGCTCATCTAGAGACACGTTAGAAAAATCAACAACTTCTTCACCGTTAGTTTATAATTTCTGGAATTCATCGAACAAATTTCTTCAGGACTATTGAAGATCAGATAAACTACTAATCCCCATTGGGCGTCTACAAATTTGGTTTTGATTCCATTTGTTTTCACGTGGTAAATTCCTAAATTTTTAAAGTTGAAATAAGTCATATTCATAAAAGTTCAATCCTATGTCTTAGGTCGTTGAAGCAATTTGATTACATTTAAAGATTCCTCACTTACCAGCTTTGCAAATCCACTGTACGTAGCCGTAAAGCTCCCTCTCAAGCTCTTTCTGGCGTCTCAATTTTAGAAATTCCTGCCTGTTTTCTACTTTTTCCCTCTCTTTTGCAAATTCACTGGGAAATGAAAGCAAATATGTATTTAGCAACTACAGCACTAACTAGCATCAAATAATACTCTGTTCAATGGATACTTAACGTATATTCCATACATTGACGTTATACTAAATTCGATGAGTAATTTAATTTCGGATTTCATGATGAAAGGACCCGAAAATTTAATTCGAGTTATTGCACCTAACAAATACGCGGATTTCTGACATTGACCTGAAGTACTATCAATGAAGAATGAAATTCTACGAGAAAAGTTATTTCTTCTACATATAGCAGCCTACAAATAGCCGATGATTTCAGCGCTTGGCAGAACCCCCACCCTACTTCTAGCGATAAGACAATCTATTACTTTTCTTTTAAAATTTTCACCTGCTCTGGTAATCCATCTCAAATATTTCCCCAAGCTGTCAGTGATTACAGCTTTTGTTTTATCTCGAAAAAACTTTGTACGACGTTCTACTCTCAAACGTTCGTTCGAAAATTCTCTGTCAAAAGTATTTTTCATATGAAATACGTGCAATTTAAATATACGAACTCAACAATTGAAATACTCACCCACTGAGGACACCAAGAACTAGATTCAACATAAAAAAAGAACCCAATACAATGAGTGGAACGAAGTACATCCAGTTACACATACTACCAACAGCATCATTCATCTGAAAAGAAAAATTGTTCTTTATTTAAACTGAAAAATGAATAAAAACAATATGAAAATACTCGTATGGCAATAATTATTATTTCTCCTTATAAGTTGGTCCGAGAGCTCTAAGTGCTATTGAGCACGATCCAACATGAAACATGATAGATATTTCAATTAGCAACAGGTGAATTTTTTACTGGATACACACGAACCTTTCAAGTCATGGGATTTCCAGAAAGATATTATTTTTTCTTCTGGTGAAACAACTATATATCCGACTGCTTCGATAACTCATTTCAATGATAATGGTGAGATGTACTCGAAATATTGAGAATGTTGTAAGTGATCCTGATTGTCATATAGTGGCGGAATTTTATGAATTACTTGGATTTGTCTTCAGAACAGCCATAACCAAGCAAGAGACATATCCGACTTGCCAGTTCACAATGCATGGAGTTCACATTTCCTTTGCATACGAAGCTAGATATTTGGCTTTTTTTCCCAAAGAGAAAGCTCAACTTGAATTCTCACCTGGAAAGAGTAATTCACAAGGCTGGGCACTGCCTCTGGGCATAACGGACGGAAAGAGGTGGGGACTGGCTCCGAAATAGCTCCACTGGCTGTATGTGACGTTGGTGAGACCTCAAATTACATACGGCATTTTTGCTTAGTGGGACTCAACTTTAAAAGTGCAGTCTCAACTCAAATCCAGAGATCTGCATGCTTGAACGTGATGAGAGCTATTCGCTCCACTCATACTGCAGCTATGGAACGCCTACCAAACCGGAACCCTCCTTACATAGTGACCAAGAGCGTGCCCACATGGTGACGTATAGATTTCTCCATATAGGAAGCAATGAACCTGATATGATCAGATTCATGCCCGTCTCTATGCAGGTGGGCTTGGAAACCAATGAGATGATGAGCATGTGGTCTGACATATCTTCAACCAAAACTTACATAAAGTGGCCCAACCATGTCGTCTTTCCCAGCAGAGATGATTGGACTATATCAGGCACCCCAATGCTTGAGTGTTCTTGCTGGTTCACATATGGCTCCGTAGCCACCCATAAGGCACCATTGATTACTGCGTGAAACTCATAATTGAAAGAGAATGGGTTTACTGGTTAATTAACATTCATTTTGATAGCCAAGCCGCTCTAAGGGCACTGGCTTTCTATAATTGCACGTCCCTGCTTGTGCACGACTGCCAAACCCCACTTACTAAATTGGGAGAGCTTTGAATAACTTCAGCTCATCTGGGCCACTCAGGCACCGAAGGCAATGAGTCGGTGGACTCATTGGTGGGGGGCTTTTACGAGACTCATTGGATCTGAACCAGCCTGTAGCATTCCTCTTAAGACGGCGAGGCGGAAGAACAATAAATGGTTGGAGCATACGGTCCAAGAACTCTAGAACAGCACATTGGGTCCCAGATATGCTCGCTCAACAATCACTGGTCCTACAGATAAAGAGCCAAAAGATGGCTCAAACTCTCTAGAACAGACCGAAGAGTCTTAATAGCGGCGTATGCAGGCCACTGCCACCCCAAAAGCAACAAGTAAGATGGGGCGGGTCGAGGACTCTGAGTGTGATCTAGGCCTGGATGGCGATGAATCTATTGACCATATTATATGTGATTGCTGCGTTGAGGACAGGATCTTATTTGAGGAACTAGGAGTCCACAAGCTGAGACTAAGGGAACTGGACATATTCTCACCCTCTTGGCTCAACTCCCTTTAAAAGGCTTGAGGGCGATGTATAGACATGATTGTGCCGTAATGGTCGCGATACCGAGGCTGTGTTGAAAATATTAATATTTACACTGTTAATTTGACAAGGGATACATTGGAAGAAATTTGCTGGCAAACCCTCGCCCAAAAGTCCTGATTTTTTTTGTGTGTGCCCTCTAAAAAATACATTGGAAGATCATGTTACTTCAACTAAAGTATACTCGCTCATCATAACATCACTCCTTAGGAGGAACTATCAATAATTATCAGTTTGTGCCATTTTGTCCATAAGTTTGTTGACGATTCTGAAAGTATGACGCAATGGACGGAATTTGAAAAAGTGATAGAGTGCCAGGCACTAATTTCCCTAATTAAAACGAATTGGCTCTAGCTAGAGAAATGAAATTGCCAGGAATATTTGTGTTTTATTAATATATTTCCCTAGGTTTCTTTATAAAGTGAGGCAAAAAAGAATATTCGAAAAGTATCATAGATAATGTATTTATTAATAATATTTCTGATGCCTCATGAAAAATCTAACTATTTGTTCTATACCTATACATGAAAATATCTTTATTCATTGATAAAAATGCAACTTCTCCAGTGAAATTATGTCTCTGATGTGCTCCGAGGATTCAAAATTGAATCGTTCACTAAACCAATACTTCTTGTAAATTTCATCGTCCAACCACTCATCAAAGTTAGTAATACGAACTTTCTACACTTTTCACCTTCTGATGAAAAATATATCATTATCAGAAACACTATGCTTCACAATAGCAAAGAATCGCTTGAAGAAATGGGATAAAAGTACAAAAATCTCAATTTTTTACAGTTGGTAAATTTCAAACGACAGAAGATGAATTGAGAGATTGTAAAAGAGGTTATGTTTCTCTTTGAAGTGCAACCTTTCCGCCTTTTTTTTTTGAAGTTCGGTTGAATCGTCAGAGTTCATTAATGCAAACGAAAAAACATTCGCAGAAAGGCATTTGCCCAGAATGAAACAACGACCGAAAGTAACAATCCCCGAAAGGTACAATCGCCGAAAGTCACAAATCTAGAAAAATAATGCGCGCTGTTGTCACGCTGATTTCAGTGACATCCATGGACCATACTTCACAATGAATGATTCACTTCACTGACAGTGACAATCTGACCAAAGATTATCTTACTTCTACTCTTTGTTCTGACAGATGAAAAGTAACATCATGTTGATTATCATTAGTGCGATTGGCTCAGTGGTAGAGTAATTGACTTGGGAGCGGAAGCCCCAAGTTCAATTCCGAGGCTAGGAAAGAAATTTTCTAGTCACGGTAATCGCCACCATTCGCTGTTGGGTCAAAAATTAACAGTGCTGTGCCTAAGGTGGCGTAAGGACACAGTAACAAAGCCTACACAGAACACAACTGGTTCTCCTAACTCAGGGCAAGCTCTTAGAGCTTATGAGGGGAAGACCCAGGAGGATCAGTATAATAATAATAATAATAATAATAATAATAATAATAATAATAATAATAATAAGTTTATTTGAAGAAAGTATTCTTTACATCGAATAAACAGAATATATCACAGAGGATCAAATATGCAATATTTGTTCCTGTATGTGACTTTAAAAACAATTATTAAATTCTTAGATTGTTCCACAGAGATTAAACATATGAATACATTATATATAAAAAAAAACAAAAAATTAAACTCTTCATTCTTCCAAAAATTGCCGTCACCACATAGGGATATATTATGCATCTTCTCCTGTTATGTCCACCAGATTAGTGTCCTCATCAGGTAAGCATAAATCTTGTGCGGGTGTATGTTCTCACGTCTTGATCGGGTAAGTAAAATGTCTATATCTGGTATGTGTCACATTATTGAGTTTAAATTTAGTTATCATATTTTAATTATTATTTATTAAATTTCCAATAATCGATCTCCTCTCGTTAATCCAATTTTTTGCCGTTTTCTTAAATGATTTTCGTTTAATAATTTCCTTCAGATGTTTAGGAACCAAGTTAAAAACTTTCGGAGCAAAATAAATATGGCTTCTTTGACCTATACTTTTTTTGAATCTAGGTGGTTGATAAGAGTTTTCCTTATTTCTGGTACCATATTCATGTTGTAATGTGTTTATTTTAATTTTTTCAGATGCAATATCTGCCAAAAGTTTATATGCATATAGTTGCCTTACATCTAGAACTTTTGCAATATCAAACAGTTGTTGACTAGGAAAGGTACGTTTTTTTTGAAATATGATTTTTAAGATCCATTTTTGTATCACTTCCAAACTTCTAATATGGGTTTGATATGCCCCACCCCACCCGACTATTCCATAACTGATCAGCGATTCTATAAGGGCTTGATAGAATATTTTGAGATATTTAACATCCTCAATATGTTTTCTTATGTATTTGAATTTGAAAAGGAGCCCCTTTATTTTTTTTACGAGTTTCTTTGTATGTTTATCCCATTTCATATGTTGATCAAACGTGACCCCTAAGTATTTGACTTCTTTTGTTTCAGTTATAGATGTTGTACCATCAATTTCAAGATTTCCCACATTTGGATCGTCTGAATAAGGGGAGCAGAATGTCACATATCGTGTTTTCTCCTTATTTAGGGTAAGTTTATTATATTTGAACCATTTATTTATTTCTGCAAAATTGGTTTGTGCTTTCTGTTTCAATTCCACCCACGAATCAGCATTAAACTGGACAACTGCATCATCAGCAAAACATAATGCATCCTTAGCTTCATTCATTTTCAACAAATCATTTATGTAAAGAACAAACAATAAAGGTCCTAGTACAGTTCCTTGGGGGATACCGTATGATCTTATTGATCCTACCGAGCTTCTAGATTTTCCAATTTCTACTATTTGTTTTCTGTTGTCCAAATAACTCTCTAGTAATCCGTATATGGGTCCTCTGAATCCATACCTTTCCAACTTTTGTTTAAGATGCTCATGTGATACAGTGTCGAATGCTTTACATAAGTCCACAAATATACATAAGGTGGGAATGCCCTCGTCCAAATATTCATATATTCTTCCTGATAAGTTTCTAATGGCATCTTCGGTAGACTTTCCCTGGACAAACCCATATTGCTTCTCATCAACTATCCGATATTTCGTCAGATAATCAGCAATTCGTTTTCTCATGATTTTTTCTATTATCTTTGCAAGATTTGAAATGAGGGAAATAGGTCTATAGTTATCTGTCTTTGATCTATCACCATTTTTAAAGAGTGGCTTAACCACAGCCATTTTCCATGCATCAGGAAAGCATTCATTCTCAAAACACTTATTAATCAAATAGGCAAGAGGTGCGGATATTTGTGATTTGATTTCTTTTAATGTTTCAGACTGTATGGAATCATAACCAGCAGATGTTCCAGACTTGAGCTGCCCTATGATGTCTTCTACTTCCACAGGATTAGTTTCGGCTAAATAAAAGGAATTACTTATAGAATAATCACATTCCTTATATTCTTGTATACATTCAACCTTATCAGCGTACGTTTGTCCTATGCTACCAAAATGGTCATTAAATATATTAGCAATTTGCTTCTCTTCTTGAACAATAATATTATTATGAGTCAGCTCTTTAATATATGTTTTTGTCTTATTTTTGTCTCCACATATTGTTTTCATACATTTCCACACAGCACTTGATTCAGATAATAATAATAATAAGTTGTTAAAAAGCTAATTGAATAATAAAATTGTAGAAATACCTTGGTGAAATATCTGGAAATTAATTTTCCCTCCATTAACTCTTTGAAAACTTCCTGTTTTCCACAGGGCAGTTTAGATTAGATGTTCGGTATGGTTCATACATAATAATAATCTGTACAGTCTGCAATATCTAAGAACTCACATGACATTTCATCAAATGTTTCATAAATTAAATGTATTGATTTGCATTAAATGTATTCATAACACATGGCAAGGAAAACCTATTGGTGAATGCTTTCAATTTATAGTTTTTTTTGCAGGCAAAAAGTAATATCAAATTATAATTTTTTTTGGATTGGCAGATAATAGACGAATTTAGGCGATGGACCGAAAGGTTTTGGTCCAACCTGCGGTTATCGTACTGGTTATAAGGCAAATGACAATCGGACGTCACATTTTATAACCGACATCTCTGTCGCTTGAATGCATTGGTTTTAACCGCAATCTTTCAGTGCGAAAACTAACCTATTTTATTTTCTTTTCTCCAGAGACAAGTTTACTCCTATAAATATATCTTTTCAAGTTCAATTTTAGGGAAAGTAAAACCAATTTCAGAAAAAGTAAAAGTAATTTCGGAATAAGTAAATTCCGAGGAGATCACTATTGCATATTATTGTATTAGTTGTGGATATGCTTGCATAAATTTGGACATATTTGAATACATTCGGATATATATTTTCTGTTGTTTCTTCATACGTACATGCACAATCACTATTTGAGTTTATTCAAAATAATAGATAACACACAATTGGACTAATACTGGTGAAATACGAGTTTATATTAATGGGGAAGTACCTGAAGAAGGGGAGCTAGCTGATCGGGAACTGTTGTCTAAGGAATTAAATTTGAGTAGCAGTTCACATTTAAAAGATGATGCCAATAATACCTGAACCGAATTCCGAAAGAAACAAGAATCAGCAGAGTTCAGATCGCACAGAAAGAGTAAAATGGGTATCATACAACATTCTTGACCATACCAATCGAGAAGTCAGTTAAGTCTAGATCTGTATTCAGGTTTTTCAATTCCAATTATGAATTAATTATAGAGGAGTTGTCTTCCATTCCTTGGAAAACCATTTTGAATGATGATGATGTAAACAAATGTGTAAATGCCTTTGATCTAGTTTTGAATAAAAAAAGCAAATTGGCTGTCTCAATATTCTACACTTGTAAATTATAATCGGTGCCCTCATAATTGATAGTAATACAATAAATTTGATCGTTTTCCGCCATTTTATATTCCCGCTCATTCGATGGACCGTTCGTAAAACTACTCCAGAGCTGGGTTAAAACCGCAAAATTTTGGTTATGCTCGTGATCTGTTCACAACTGATTCATGACGTCTGCGGACCTAAACCGATCGAATAACCGTTTTCGCTTAAAAAAAATTGGTTAAGACCGAAAGAGATTGGTCTTAATCGCTTAAACTCGACTAATGTTTCACCTGCTTTGGATATGAATAAAAATGAAAGAATTAATAAATTTGATTCTCGATAAAACTGAATGCACAAAAGAATTACATTGAGAAATATATTCAGATTTCAAGAAGACTTTTCCACAATCTACTGACATTTGAAGTATCACAGAGCTACAGAGCGTTTTGAACTAAGTACTTAGAAATATGAGTTCCAAATTATCATATTCGATGAAAGCATTTATTGGAACACGATAAAAATTCAAATAAATTAAGTAATGTGGTTACTATGATTTATTTATGTTTAATTACTAGCACAAAAGCTGGTCTTGTTACTAGGTAACACCGTAGACCTAGCAACGTTTTTCTAGATATGTGACTTTCGACCAATGTACCTTTCTAGACGAGATTCTGCTTTTGTGCCTTTCTGAATTAGTTCTTTCTAGGAATATTTTTTCTATATGAGTTCGTTTCTATAATTGTGCCGTCCTGAGAATTTTTTTTCTAGATTTGTATCCCCATACTATACTTTAAGTTTCAGAGTTCCACTAAATGTGATTATGAAATCGTTTGATACCGGACTCAGCTTAAAAATCGCCGAATGCAGACAATTTGACCAAATGACACTGGGACGAGGGCGGAGAACATTTATTATGATTTTAATCCACAAGTACCAAAGTAAAATGTACCAACATATGCATAGTATTGAAAGGTTTTTTTTTTCTGGGTTTTCTATTCCAAACTCTGAAGAATATCTATAAAATAAAAATTAATTATTTTGTGATTTGCTTCTGAGTAAGAAACACAAGATATTTGTCAGAAGCAATCAATTGAACAATGTTGCCTAACAAACAACAACGAAACAACATCAACGAAGAAACAACTATATCGTAACGTTTCGGAGTCTATATCAGACTCCTTCGTCAGTAGGTTAATGAAAATCTGTAGAATTATTTTGTTGATAGTTATTCTTAAATAACTATCAACAAAATAATTCTAAAGATTTTCATTAACCTACTGACGAAGGAGTCTGATATAGACTCCGAAACGTTACGATATAGTTGTTTCTTCGTTGATGTTGTTTCGTTGTTGTTTGTTAGGCAACATTGTTCAATTGATTGCTTCTGACAAATATCTTGTGTGTCTTACGCAGAAGCAAATCCGAAATAATTAATTTTTATTTATAGATATTTTTCAGAGTTTGGGAGAGAAATCCCAGAAAAAAAAACCTTTCAATAATGAGTATACCTCCCACCTTTTAATGATTACATATGCATAGTATACCTGATATAAAATGTTCGTCCATCCTTCCATGGTAATACACTGAAATACGGTAAGCATGGCGTAACCGATGTTGTCAAAAGACGTAATGCCGTGGTTTGGACCCTGCCACCTCTCCAGACAAACGGAATTTCCATCCCTGCACCAGTTACTGCCCTGATTTAGTGCTAGTGTTTCGTTATCAGTATTGCAAGGCACCTCGATTTCGCCTTCTTTCACTATTTGATCTGAAAAGAAGCAGTTGGAAACTGAAATCCAAATCTACAATACACTGAAGTGGTTTAATTAAACACTTGGTTCGATTCAAGATGATATTCGTGGGGTTTTTGGCATGGTATTTTGATCAAAAACCCAGAAAAAGAGAGTGTATGGCTCATGAATAACACAATCTGGTCAATACAACTGAAGATTAAGTGACCAGGGAAAGTGTCGAGAAATAATGTGAATATTTCTGCTGACTTTTTTTAGACACCTTTAAATCACCTGCTAACAAACTATAGAATAGTACACAACAAAATACGTTGTCAATGTTCAATTTTTAATTCTTGTTTTTTTACAGGGTGGGTCTTTTAGTTATACATTAATTGTAACCATGGATTCCTATCATCAAATGAAACACTTTTTTCATTAACCATTTTTCCAGGTTCGGCTGAGATTAAAAGGCTACTGAAACTGCCGAAAAAAATAAGTGTAATGAGTCTTATGTAGCTTTTACATGGATATTCAGAATGAAATGAATTTTTGTTTAAGTTTTCTATAACAACCAAACATATTCTCCAATTAATAGATCCTTCCTACTTTCACTGATTTCCTAATTATAGACTAATGAGATCAACTGAAGTTTATCTTGAGGCAGCATAAGAATTGTCAATCAATTTAGGAAGTTAAATTATTCTTCATCATTTCTCTTAAAACTCATCGTTTTTGAGATCGAATAAAAATTTGAGCGTTTGTCTTATTTTGATTGATCCGTGCCTGACCTACGATGGCCTTGAATCGATGTATTTCTACGGTGTCACACTTACTTTCTTTTCATGAGATTTAGATAATCTATTCTCCTCGATAGAATAATAGACCAATGCATGGTACACAGTTTGACAATGCCGCATGAGAACTGCAAACGGAGACATATAATTAAGTCTATGATCCAAAGAGTTTCTGTGTACGTAACCTAATAATTATTATGGTTATTCTGTCAGTTGAAAACACATCTCAACTATTCGATTATTTCAGTTTAAGATTTTCTTGTTAATTAATGGATTAATAGATATTTATGGAATTTTCAATAATGATTAAATTATGTATACCTAATCTTATAGTGGAAACAACTGATGAATATTGAATGGAAGTTGAGTTGAAGTTCATTATAAGAATTGAGTAAGTAAAACAGTTTTTTCAAACGATTTCATTGAATTTAAAGTATCAGATAATTAAGTTTTTTATCTTGTTCTACAATAGATATCAATAACACTTTTCTATGTAGCACGGTGTAGTGCAGAATTGTATAGCACATTGTGATATCTTTAAACACTTGGAAATTTTTACCTGAGCCGGATCTGGAAAAATGGTAACGGAAAAAAGAATTGTGCTTGATGAAAGGAATGTATGGAAAAAATTAATGTAACTTAAAAAGTCGCCCGGTATACAGATGCTGTTGGGGTTACAACCTTTAAGAGAAATTTTGAATTAATTCGCCTTAAAACCTGACACCTGATGTACTTTATGACATGTAAATTGCAACACCAGATATGATTAAAAATTTTATGACCAAACAGAATCATTTAACTATTGAAAGGTAGCAATCGATCATACTTTCATAATGCTGAATTTTAAGGCTTCAGCATTTCGGCTTGAAAATCCTTTGGGTAATATCTTGTGGTACCACTAATGGCCCATCAGCAAAGCATGTAATAGTTTAGGTTTGCGACTGAATTGGAACTTGGTGGCAGATTGTGGAGTACTGTTTTGTGACAGACGAAGAAGTGCGGGAGAATGATTTATTTCGGTTTACATTCCTGGCAATATGAATACTTAACAATGTGGGGCCGATGTGGTAAAACCCCATTCTCTTCTACTTCTTCAGCAGTTGAAGATTCCACTTTTCCAGCTGAAATATCATCACGCCAATTATTGGTCTTTTTTTGGACGTATATGCAGAGGATGATTTCAATAGTAAGCCATGGTTGCCATGATCTCTAGATCTCCCGATATTACGTCCATCGAACATCTAAGATTTTTATATCTAATATTTTGTAACATTATGGGAAGAAGCCTGGAAAAATGAGCGCAAAGATCATGTTGCTTGATGCACAATACTCCAAGAGGTATCGGACTGTTTGAATCGGCACCATAAGTATGGGAAAATGGAGAGCGATGAATGAATATTCTTATCTTATTGTTTGATTTTAACGATGAATTGATTGTAACCAATTGCTGATTTTCAATAGATTTCTGCTAAGTTTAATTAACAAATTCATTCTTGTTCTTGACGTTGCTATTTTTGGGCATGGACAACCTAATTGATCTCATGAATTTCGCTTTCTCCCTCTAAAACTTCGACTGTTATCCTTATTTCCGATTTTACATACAGAATTCTAGTCAACATGGGTTAAATATTCTTTGTTCATACAGGCATTCCTCAAATTCGGGTGAATACTTACAATCTCAATTTCAATAAGAGTTACAATTTGATACATTCCATTTCTGCATGACTTTGCAATAAGAAAAAAAAATGGAAACCCACAACTCATCCTCCATTTATAATTGGGACTATGCTCAAAAATCTGAAAACGAGAAAATTTCAAACACGCGAGTTTCTAAAGTTTCTGCTCTTACTGAAGAAACACCTTGTATATTGGAAATAAATTTCATTACTACCTATGTATCAAAATTATGATACAACCATCATTAGTATGCGAACCAAGTATTTCATCAAACCCTGCTTTATCCTACTCAGCTTACCTATATCGTAAAGGCTATAACACGTCCTATGGAGGGCGCCTGAATAAAACTCCAGACCTATAATGGCGAATATCACAATCGCAAATAAAACCAACAATCCTATCTGAAGTAACGGTGCCATTGCCTTGATGATGGACTTCAAGACTACTTGCAAACCTAACGAAGAGAAAACCATCAGTATAACGTCCTTTTTAGGTGAAGGTACCATTGCAAAACTTACATTTGCTGGATTTTTTTTGTGTTTGAGGTTAAGTGAATATTTTAGAACGGTTGGTGAGAATTGAAAGGAATTCAAATTACAGAACAGAAAGAGACGTATAGACCAGTGCTGAAGCCTTTGAAATTGGTAAAAAGTGAAAAAAATAAATATCAGTAGAATGGAACCCATTGAAAAAAGAAGAGAATATAACAAAAATCAAGGAAAAACTATTTACGGGTGTTCTGAGGTCGGGAAGTGAAAGGGATTTTTAAGAGTAAAAAACGATTTATCTCGATTTCGGGCAAAACTGCAGGTCCTATGGAACGAAATAAAATTGCAAAGTTGTAGGTAATAAAAAGATCTACAACTTTTTATTCAAACTTTTTTCACAAAGTCTCAAAATTTATGTGAAAAATTCAAATAACCAAGTTTTTGGTTTTTATTTTTATCCTTCACAAAAAAAAATTCCACGAAATTTGGTGAAAACTTCTTTTGTCCAAAACACACTGTGATTTGATTTGATTTGAAATATTCATTCTTTCACTTCATTTTGACTTGATGTCTAAAAAGCACCCTAATTGCCAATCGATAATTCTCACGTCAAAATATCTACTTTTTAAAAAAAAAGGTGGTTCTTTTGTTCGTTGAAATCTCTACTTTCCTATGGTGTAAAAAAAATATAAATTACTATGGAATTTTTTTTTCAGAAAATGCTACGAAATAACAGGTACTAAGGCTCAGCCCCTCCTAGCCCCTGCCCCACTTCTCTATGAAATACCCTTTGATGGACTAAAATTCCCTGTAGGTCACTCAAATATATGAGCTATCTTAAAATAGCAAAAATAGGGATCTATGCATAACATTTAGAGAAGATTCTACAACTTTCCCAAAATATTGTAGATGTCTTATTAAATATTAACTTTATTAACCAAGAAAATATAGTGATGTATATTTTTTTACACCATCGGAAAGTAGAGATTTCATCGAATGAAAAGCCTACCGACTTTTTCAAAAAAGCAGATATTTTGACGTGAGAATTTTCGATTGAAAATTAGGCTGCTTTTTCGATATTAAGTCAAAATGATGTGAAAAAATAATTATTATAGATCAAAAAAATTACAGTGTTTTTGGGACATAAAAAAGTGAGCTTTCACTAAATGCCGTGAAAAAAAGCTTCTTGTAAAAGATAAAAATAAAAAATCAAAAACTTGGTTATTTGAATTTATCACATTAGTTTCGAGGTTATGTGAAAAAAGTGTGAATATAAAAGTTGTAGATCTTTTTACTACCTACAACTTCGCTTCATAACTTATTTCCATAGGACTTGTAGTTTTGCCAGAAATCTAGATAAACCGTTTTTCACCCTTAAAAACTCATCCCCTCCCACTTCCCGACCTCAGATCGCCCGTAAATTATTTTTCCTTTAATTTTTGGTATATGATTTTCCTTTGCCAGTGGGTTTCATCATACTATTATTTTTTATTGTTTCAAAAATTATCGACCCTGGCCTAGTAAGGGAATTAAGCTTCATAAACAACATTTCGGAAAAAAGACGAAGGGGCGGAAAGTTACATATTTTATATGAGTAGTGAGGTTCAGCTCGAAGGGAAAAATAGTATCAACGGCTACTTTACGAAAATAATATTGTCGAATCGATAACAAAAACACATAAAATTAATCACATTACAAAAAGTGCATGTTTGATTAGTACAAATCATTTCACAGCACAACTTCAACAACAAATTTTGCAAACCCATTGGGTGCTTGAATACAAAGAAAATTCTTGCACGAAAAACACATACTTTAAGATCCATATTTCAAATGAGAATTATTTGTTGGTGTCACAGAAAGTGTTGATAACTTAGATAAATTAATTTCTCCATTACTGCTCTGAAAATCATATTCCATAAATGAAACTCTAATGAAATAATTGAAATTCTTGCGAACATGTTGAAAAAGTGGTTGATCTGCTTTGGATAAATCTTATTAATTATATTTTAATTAGTTTTTTTATGTTTAAATGTTCACAATGAAATACAGTTTAATAATCATTTTATTAACGACTAAAAATTATTTTGTAAAAGTTTCTGTAAATTTTCTGTTCGAACTCATATCCAGACCAACCAGTAGAATTATCTAATATTGAGATGAATTTTTAACAAATTTTGTTGGCATTTTTGAAATTATCAGAAATGTTTTGTCATAAAAAGCCATTCATTACACAAATGTACCAAATCGATAAAAATGTACTGAGCAAAAACACACTTTGCATAAAAAGAAAACATGTGTAAAAAATCTGAGCAAAATAATAATAGGCTGTTCGAATACATTTCTAATTCAAATTAATGTCTATTTCAAAAGCAAATAATAACTGCGTTATGAGAAACACCTGTCTCATAATGTTATTTGAGTAAATTATTGAAGCAATAATAGTTTTAAAGTAATAGTTCAACTGAACTTATTTTAAATTTTAAATATATAGATCAACAATAAATGATCAATAATAATTCACATTCCCTTTTTTAGAAAATTATATCGAATCAGATATATTAATAATCAAAAATTTATATCCTATTCAAAAAAATACCAACTACCATATACTCATTTGTTGAAAATTGCAAATATAAGCTTCACAACAACTATATTATATGAAGGGTGAATTGAAGAGTAAAATCTAGAAGAATGACGACAGAGAAAATAAGTATGATAGTCAGAGGAAGATAAGCTGTTAAAAATCAAGCAGACATCTAGTTCTAGCCCAAAACTCATATACTTGCATTTGGGTGTTGTTGAACGAATCTTTCATTGAGAAGTTATTATCGAATAGGATTCATTAAAAATATTTTTAAGGATCAAGAACACATGTTTTGCCATTCAATTCTTCATTAAGTAATATAAGTGTTCACAATCTCATTAGAAATAAAGCTGCACTAAAACTTTACTCAAATTGAATAGATTAATAGTTCAAAGAGGCTATCTTAGGTATTAACCAAGATATAACTGGTACAATGCATATTGATCTACTAGTCTTTCTGCTCATTTACATATTATGATCGCTAAATACGATCCGGCTCTACTGAAAGATTCGTTCAATCAATTGGAAGGAAGTTTCTACGATCCATCTACTTACTAGGGATGCCAGAGACTAGCTTGAGAGGTCTTAGCACTCGAATAGCCCGCAACGTGCGCAGGTCCATTATGTCCTCCTGAGGTAACATTGACAAAAACCTGCAAAATACTAGCCTCTAGCGACTCATCTACTTCAAAATACAATCTAATGCTAAGTTAATCGATAGAGAAGTGTGAGCTAAGTCGATTGGTAAACTCTAAAAAAATGCGACCTGAAAAAATACACCACGCAAAAAAATCAATAAAAAGGTATAAACTATGTGCAACTGGAGCACAATATTCGAAATCGTCTAAAATTGAGGTGTTCTACTTGTACTGTACATGATAATTGCAGGTTAACCTGATTTCGAGTTGGGAATGCAACATTTACCAGTTTATTATTTCACATGAATATTTCATTAGTATATTGACATACATATTCAACTGCATAGAAGTTCATGTTAAATGTTGTATATTGATATACTCCATAATGATGATTCGGTAAACTATTGAAATTATTTCCTACTTCATAACAGTAGACACTAGATTTATGTGAAGGGTAATCCAAGGTATAGCAGCAAGTGATTATCATACCATGATATGACGTCATGCAATGCATTAATTTTGGTGATCTTGTTCCTCGGAACCGAGTGCTTATCAATTTGCCCATATGTCTGTAATTTTCGAAATTTTGGATGGAAATGGCTCACTGTTCAATAATCCATGATCAAAATCGATTATGTTCGGCAGTCCGGCCCGTCCGCCGTTAACACGATAACTCTTGAACGGAATTAGGTAGACAGCTAAAATTTCCAGAGTTGATTTGGAAATAAAATGGTTTCGAAGTAATGAAATAAGTTTTCTTTTACATTGGACATTTCAAATTCAGTTTTTTTCAAAATGCAATTTCACCATAAGAATCGACTGATATACTTTCAACAGTAAAAAGCTAATACTTTCGGAGATATAATTTTTAAAGTATCAATAATAAATCGTATTTCTATGATTTCACAGAATACTGTAACCGAAAATTAACATCCGCATTTGTATCTATGAATTTCATTATCTGTGTACATACATGTCATCTTATCTACCTATAAGAGACATGTCATATCTTATTTCTGGTTCCTTTCAAAATTCGTTAGTCATGATATGAAATAGCTCCTGTTCTAGAAAAAAAAGTATTATTGAATACAAAATGACCAATGAAATAACCTCAGCTATCGTAGAATTATGAGGATTATAGGATATTAATATTTTCGGTTGATAATAATATAATGCCCTTGGATTATCCATATGATGATGAAAATATATATAAACAAATTGAGTTCAGAATACCTCCAGTAGAAACAAAACTGGAATATTGGCTAAGTTACAATTGATATAATATAATTTTCAGAATATATTTGAGGAATGAATATCTCGGATAAGTTCGTTATTAGGTAGAATCGGTGTGGTGGTTTCGGACTAATAATTTTTGGCACTTTTATTTTTCTTTAAATGAGACATTTTGGATTTTGATTTATTTGATGACACAGTTCTATCATTAGAATCCATTTATATCATTCCCAACTCTTAGAAACTAATACTTTCGGAGATATGAGTATTCAAAGTTTGAATAAGTGCGCCGAAGCCCTGTCCACAGGGCTTTTCCACATTTTAATAACCAGGATTGGGGGATGTAAGGGATGTAAGAACATCGTTTGGATTCAAACCATATTTTTTGCGTTTAGCTCCCCCTGGTTCAAATATCGAATACAACAGGTCTAAATCCTTATACAGGGTATTTGATAAATGCATGGGCAAACTACTACTAGAAGATATTTTATGACCTATTGAGACTAACAAGCTTTTATTGATCGAAATACTTCTTGAAACTTATGGAAAAGAAATTTTATGTACCTATTTATTTATCCAAAATTATACAAAGAGGGGAAAATTGAAGAAAGCGGAAAAGGTCTGTGGACAGGAGCTTTGGCTCAATTCAATTCGTAGGTCTATGACTCATCTCATATGTTGGATTTACATACATCAGGAAATTATAATTAGAGCATTCTACGAAATCATAAAATTACGATTGCTTTTATTATATTGAAATTTGGAAAAATCATATCTCCGAAAGTATTAGTTTGTAAGAGTTAAGAATGATATAAATGGATTCTTATGATGAAACTGCAGCTTAAAAAGATTAGTATGAAATTTGTAGTAATGTGAAAATTTTTTTTCGTTAATCCGAAACTATTTGGCTGATTTTGCCCAATAACGAATTTGAGCGACATATTAACCTCCTAAACCTACTCTGAAAATTTCAACTGTCTAGCTCATTCCATTGGAGAGTGATCGTGTTAATGAACGGACAGAAAGCCGGGTGGCCGGACATAATCGATTTTGACCACGGATTCTTGATCAGTGAAGCGGACCAAAACGTTCAAGACCATTTTCAGCCAAAAATTCAAAATTACAGACATTTGGGCAAATTGATAAGCACTCTGTGCCGAAGAACAAGAGCCCCAAAAGGACCGAATAACTCGGTCAAGACTATATAATTATTGTCCTTCAGATACATTGAACAAGTTTCACGATGAACAGGAAACCAGGAAAATTTGTTATCTTGAAAAATGTACTATAAACTTGTTCATCATGTAATATAATACTTCGAAAAGAATAATGACAGTACATGAGTTGTCGTATCTTATTAATGCAAACAAAAAAACTGGATTATCTGTTTAATTCTGGAATTTCCCCCCATCCTCTGACATTCAAAAAACTCATCCGAAGAGACTAAGCTGGGGCATAAGGAAAAATTTATTATTTGACTATAAGAGACTACCCTTTTACGCTCAATCCAAAGGCGTCATCTCAATATTCCAGGATCAGACTTCGATTCGATATTGAAAGATATAATTTTTTTCCAAAGCTTTCGACAATACATGTATCAAGCAGGAAATACTGCGTAATACTTAAGAACAAAAACTGATGAAAAATGCTTTTGAATTTTTTTTTTATCCTGAATCACATGTTGCGTTGAATCATTATTTCATCAAGCATACCAAGCAATTTCCAAGAAAACTATCAGGATAGAGAGATGTAGATGTCCGCAATAAAAATTATTTCCCATTCCTTGCCAGCAGACTGGCTCACGTCCAATGTCACCCCTGTAGGGACCTACATTCTTCCCTCAGATCCTTCTGCCTCTTCCCCGTTCTCAGTAGATGTCGCCTCGTCTTGAAGAACACCTGTCACTGTGAGTGACGCCTTAAAATCGAAGCGCCACACTGGAGACATTACTTTCGTACACCATCAGCGCAACGAAACCCACACCCCTATCCTCAAAAAGCCGAAAATCTGTGTACCGGAAACTATCGTCCTGTCAGCTTGAGTAGACGCTTGAGTTTTTTAGTTTCCTAGATATGTGACGTGACCGTGGTATAGTTCCTGACAATCAGCACGCTTTCCTGCCTGGGCGCACTATAATCACGAACTTTTTGAACTGTGTCAGCACATGAAGGATATAATTTATGTGGACGTAATCTATTTAGATTTTTCGAAGGCTGTCGACATAATTCACACAGATGTATTCTACTTAAGCTGCTGCACTTAGGAGTACGTGGAGACCTTTTGCTTTGGATCCGACCATTCCTCACCAACAGAAGTTTTCTTGTACGTATGGTGAAGCCTATTCCGCTGCGAGACAAGTAACAAGAGGCGTTCCCCAGGCGTCGTTGTTGTCACCTCTGCTGTTTCTGCTCTACACATCTGACCTACCGCATAGTACTGGATCCTAGTTGGCAATGTTCACAGATGACACAAATATTTTTCTATAGCAAGATCAGAACATCTTACTGCTATGGCGTAGAAAATGTATTTTACCGTTTGTTTCCTATAAATGCGTGATCATTCAAATGGCAAAAAATAATTACCGTCGCAGCTATCACCTAGCAGATCTTATGATTGTGTTTGCAAGTAGTCATATGGACCTGGGCGTCACGACGTGTGAAGATCTCTCGCGGTCGGAGCATATTGCAAGTACTGTCAGCAGAGCGAATGAAGTATTGTACCTTCTGCACAGATCATTTCGGGGCTACAATCCAGCAGTATGTTGGCCGCTATTGAAAACCTACATTAGAACTATTCTGGAGTTATTAGGGCCTGTTTTCAACGTAGAATTTGTTCGTTTGTTTGTTTGTGTTGGGCCGATACCGATCAAGCGAGTAGCCTGTGCTGCAGCATAGAGAGCCTTACTGCACCTTGGTCTCCTATTTGCTGACAGGGTCTCATGGTTGATCCCCCTCAGCTCGGGTTGCCAGCCTCCATAGGGTCTTTTAGTCGACGCCTGCAGCTCAAGATTACTTAACCGGGCTAAGTCCTGTACCGCTGACATTATATGGGTCATGTAACATTCTTACTGCCTTGTCGGTGGATTACCTAAACAAGGTCCATTTTCCTAGCAAGTAGAATTAGGCTCTTGACTAGGTTCCTCGCACGGTTACTGGCACTCAGGATCGTGTCGTTGCCCACATAGTGAAGTCTCCATTTTGCGTGGGCCGGACAGTCAAATATGACATGTGAGGCAGTTCAGTCTGCTTCCCCGCACTTCCTATAAACTGGATTTTCTCGGAGAATCCCCATGTTCAGGGTACAGTGTCTGGTTAGTAGGCCACTTACTGTCCTGAGCTTACTCCTACTCAGTAGTAAGACTTCTTAGTTAGTGAGGAGCAGGACTGCCCCATCATTAACTTACTATACCGCTAGCCTGAAGTTTTGTTGTAATATCGAGTGTGCTGTGCAAGAATCCATTTTTCAACGATGCCTTTCAAAGCCGATTTGGTCACCCCTAGTCCAGGGTCTGGCCCGAAGAGGGGAAAGCCGTGTCCTCTCTAACCAGTGCGTCACCCTTTCAGTCCCTTCAACCCTTGTGTGCGTTGACTTAATTCGTGATCAGAAACTTCTCGAGAACGTTCAACTTCGTGCCACTCCTAGTCCTTATGGTATTATCTGCCTTACTTACGGGGATATATTTTATATCCCCGATCTCAACAAGTTTTCCCAGAGGCATACACGAAGTGACTTCATAACCATCTTCTGAGCTTTCCATGGTATTGTTGGTATGGACTTGTCCCATTGATTTACATTAAATATGTACCCTCGACTGCGTGGACATTGGTTTGAGTTCAATAAGAACTTTCACCAGAAATGCAGGCAGAATTTCCTTGCCAACGGAATCTTTTATGTCTGGAATGATTTTCCCACATGCGTCGCATATTCACCATCAGCTAATTACTTTACTACAAATTTAATTTGCTTTTTGGGAGTATTCTTCTTTTTTTTTGTGAACTTGTTGCAGTTGAATTTTGTAAGTACTAGTATAAGAAGTTAATAATATATACTCAACTCTCTATCTCTGGTTTCCCAACAGGCGTCGTATATTCACCATCAGTTAAGTAGTTCAAGAATTTAATTTGCTTTTTGGGAGTATTCTTCTTTTTTTGTGAACTTGTTGCAGTTGGATTTTGTATGTACTAGTATAAGACGTTAAAAATATATACTCAACTCTCTATCTCTTCAATAATAATAACAAGTCCAAAATGGCTAGGCGGACGGAGATAATTCCGACTATGGATTCTTCATCACTGATTCAAATGGAATCAAGCGATACAGTCTTAAAACCATTCTAAAATCACAGACATTCGGACAAAGTGATAGCGCTTGATACCAGTGAGCAAAACATCGTTTTCATCCAAATAATGAATCTACTCAATTATGAGGAGTGCACCCCAAATGTGATTTATTTGGATCACTGCGCTCACCCAGTACAATGGTACAAAGTCTCTGAGCCGCAGAGGGTACTAGTTTTCGACATCAATTCATAACATAACGTAGAGGACATGAAAAATTAGAATGATATGTGTCCCGAACAACATGTAAACACGGTCATATATAAATCGCTGTTTCATTTCGAAACGAACGTAAATAACTTTTCACGCAGAAGGGAAACTAGGATGCTTTTTCGTCTATCGTTGATTATAGCGTGTCTACCCTATCTTTTCCACGAAAAATTTGATTAATGCTTTTCCATCTACTCTGATTGAATGGAAAACAATGGATACGTCTAATGGAATGATTTAAGTAGATATACTATGTCAAGAAAAATGAATTATTTTTTGATTTTTTGTTTTTTTTTCAACGCTATACAAATTTTATACATCAAAGCTTTACTTGATCGATACCAGTAGTTAAATATCTAAGTCTGTATCTGATAGCTGTTTCTCCAACTATGATGGCCAGGAATTTACCTACTTCTGAAGTGGATTCGCATTTAAGCTAGATCAGAAAATCGGTAGATTCTACTGGGAACAGCAGATTATCTCATACCCAGAGAATTGGCTGAAGCCATAGAATGTTTCACGATAATAATGAATGTTTCAGTAAGAGTTTACCTTTTGGCGCTCTTGTTTCTTGGAACAGAGTGCTTATCAATTTGCCCAAATGTCTGTAATTTTATTAAATTGTCACATTATTATGACCGGACAGATATCTAGGGTGTATATGAATAGTAGCGAAACAAATTAGCGGGTGATTCATTGTTATATATATAGTTATATTTCATATAACCTTTTAGTTTTTGAGCCCCCTGCTTAGTTACAGCCCCCTAAAGATGGCTCCCGAATAGAAGTTTCTGATTTTTAACTTAAAAATAAAAAACTTACAAGAATACAATCAAATATATTTTTCATGCTGGTGAGAAGGCATTCAAAAAAATTTTTGGTTGTGCCACTCTATGATTTAAAGGGGTAGAAAAAGCCACCCCTAAACCTTGTTTCGCAAGAAACTCTTTTCCATATTTATATTTTACAATAAGAAAATTAATTTCGAATAGGTTGATCCATTCTTGACAAATAAGATCCTTTATAATTTCTTGCTGAAATTCACGGTTTTTGAGAAAAAATATAATTTATCATCATGATGAGTAAGAGTCGTAGGCTGGAGTTATTTCCGAACTAGAATTTATCTAGGCGATTTAGTTCGACTCACTGATCAAGAATCCGTGGTTGAAATTGATTCTGTCCAGCCGGCCAGCCGTTAACACGATAACTCTCGAACGAAAAGAGTTAGGATTGAAATTCGCAGGGTAGGTCTGGAGTTCAATATCTCGGACGACTTCGTTAAAGGGTGAAATCTACCAAGTGTTTTCGGAGTTATGGCCGTTTTTAATAAAAACATTTTTTTAAGAATACTGCCGAAATCGATCACTCGATCTATCTTGAATTTAGCAAAAAATTGTAGAATCATGACCTTTATATGCATGCATAGTTTCGTATTGATCGGATTGCCGTAAAGTGGCAAAAAACTACTGCCGGCCGTAGGCACGATAACTCTCGAACGGAATAAGCTACACATTTGAAATTTTCAGAGTAGGTTTGAGAGATAAATATATCTGTTTAGTTCTCGGCTTGGTTCGTTATTGGGCTAAATGGTTTCGGACTGAAAAAAATTTTTTTTTTTAAATTGCAATCTTCAAATGAATTCAAATTTCAAAGGTGCAGTTCCATCCTAAGAATCCATTGATGTCATTTTCAACTCTAACAAGCTAATACTTGTAATACGGAGATATGATTTTTCAAAATTTCGATAATACATCGGTCTTTTATGTTTTCACAGAATGCGAGTTCTATCTGTGTTCATTGTTCATTCATGTCATCTTATTCGTTTATATAATTTGTACTCTGAAAATATTTTGTATGGGAAGACAAGGCTCCGCATCTTGAATTTGTGAATATATACAAATAGTAGACTGTTTTGATACCAAAAATAATATTGACTTGTTGCGAATTGAATAATTTATGTGCAAATATTGGGGATGATGTTTCAGAAGATTAAGAATTGGATCATTTCAATGATGTGGTTTATGAAGGCAATAGGAAAGAACAACATAATAGAATCATCAAAAGAAATTACTGTTCGTGGACCACCGAGGTCAATATTACTATCTACTTCCTTACCTGTTCCTATACAGGGTCTTTCACGAGGAACCTCACCCATATTTATACGGGAAACTACTGAACGTATTTTCATGAAATTCAGCACTTATGAGTACTTCACGATGCTGATGAAATCTAAAATATTTTCAAGGCATGAGCACCTCCGGTTTTTCCGGAAATTACGTCAACTTCCGTTTTTCAAATTAACACCATTTTTTCATTGCAGAAATAGATTCCTTAGAAAATTTCAAGTTATTTTGATGTAACATTTTTCAGTTTTGGTTGGAAAATTCTCTCTGAGCGTCTGAGCGGGAAAATTCAAAAAAAAAATTGAAAATAGAGCTCCGCTGAAACAAGAATAACTTCGAGGTTTTTGGATGGAAAATTTTCATTTTTGGGATTTTTCAAGACGTAAGATTGATGTATCCACTTCAAAAATCGAAATCGCGATTCATGATACACGGGGTGAAAAAATCGCTTTCAAAGTTAGGGATGACAAAATCGTGAAAAATCAATTTTTTCAAATTAGAACCCCATTTTTTTATGGCAGATATTGAATCTACGTTAAAAAATAATGTGAGTGTATGCATCGCACTCTTGCCCTAAAGTGGATATTTTCTGAGTTATTAGCAAAAAACTGTTTTTCGTCTTGAATTTTCAGCTATTTCTTTTCCCTTCACCAAAAAGATGAAATTTTCAGGAACTGTTACTTAAACCATGTTTTAGATTTTACTACCCTAATATGCAAGAGAAAAAAGTTACAGGTTGTTCCTAAATAGATGGCGAATTTTGATTCGAATTTGTATCGGAAACCTCTTTATTTCAACTAATCGGCCATCGGTTTTCTCTCCAGTGATAAATAAATAATTCCTTATGATCCATATGCAAAAACTTACCATGTTTTACATTATTTTTTTTTAATGATAGATATCATTAATTACATCTGCCAAATTCCTCTTTATTCAGTAGCATTTTGTGTTTACTATTAATTTGGTGATAATTCGTATTAAGTTATAAAATCGATCACTATGCCTATTTTACCAATGAAGATTATTTAAATCTCATTCTACTTCATGGAGAATGTAATAAAGTTGTAGATAGTACGATTCGACTGTTCATTTAGAGGTTTCCTGACCGACCCAGACCAACGAGAGATACCATTAACAGAACCATGGCAAACTTGAGAAATGTCGGATCTTTCGTTAAGAAAACTATACACAGAGAAAAAAGTGTAGTAGAAGATGAGAACAACGAAATTACAGTTCTTGCATATTTTCGTGTGAATCCTCAAAATTACCTCAAAGATGCCGAGATTGATCTGGGATTATCTCAATCGAGTGTTTGGAGAATATTAAAAAAACATAAAATGCACCCATATAAATTCAATAGGGTACAGCATTTGAAGGAAACTGATTTCGTCAGGAGAACAGAGTTTTGCGAAGCTATGATGATTCGATTTCAAGAGAATGAAAACTTTTTGGACTGTAGGTATAATTTGGACAGATGAATCTAAATTCACAAAGAATGGTTCTTTCAATAGGCATAACAGTCATTATTGGGATGAAGAGAACAACTACTCCTTCAGACAATGGAACTTTCAAGAGACCTGGAGTTTCAATGTTTTTTGCGCCATCAAAAATAATGCAATTCTCGATGTTCACATTTATGATGGGACTTTAACTGGTAAGATAGAACACTACACATGTTTGCATTATTTAAAGAATGTTCTCCCTTAGGAGATAGATATTCTGACATATTGACTCAAATAATTGAGCCGCTAGTACAGAACCATAATGACTTATGGTATCAACAAGATGGCGCGCCTCCACACAATTCACTCAATGTGTCAAATATCCTCTACAGGTTATTTGAAGATCGATGGTTGGCGAACAATGGTCCACATCTTTGGCCACCACGTTCTCCCGATTTAACTCCTTTAGACTATTATGTTTGGGGTAGGATAAAAAATATTGTCTACTCAACTCCCCTGACTGATAAAGAGGACTGCATAGAACGAGTCAGAAATGCGTTCAGGTTTGTTTAGACTTTTAGATTCATAGTTTTGAAACTCAATTTGGTTTTTAAACACTTTTGCAGATCTCTTCCTCCCGATGAAATAAGAAGAGCAACGCACGAAGCATTCCTGAGACGTATAAATAAATGTCTAGAAATTAACGGTCAAAACTTTGAGCATCTTCTCTAGTTATAACTGCGAGAGTTTGCCATGGTTCTCCTAATAGTAACTTGAAGTCGGTTTCAAGAAGGGGTGAAAAATCTACAGCATGGTTCAAATAACAGTTCCTGAAAATTTCATCTTTTTGGCGTGAAGGGAAAAGAAATAGCTGAAAATTCAAGACAAAAAACAGTTTTTTGTGAATAACTCAGAAAATATCCATTTTACGGCAAGGGTGTGAAGCATACACTCACATTATTTTTTAACGTAGATTCAATATCTGCCATAAAAAAATGGGGTTCTAATTTGAAAAAATTGATTTTTCACGATTTTGTCATCCCTAACTTTGAAAGCGATTTTTTCACCCCCTGTATCATGAATCGCGATTTCGATTTTTAAAGTGGATACATCAATCTTACATCTTGAAAAATCCCAAAAATGAAAATATTCCATCCAAAAACCTCGAAGTTATTCTTGTTTCAGCGGAGCTCTATTTTCGATTTTTTTTTCGAATTTTCCCGCTCAGAGAGAATTTTCCAACCAAAACTGAAAAATATTACATCAAAATAACTTGAAATTTTCTAAGGAATCTATTTCTGCAATAAAAAAATGGTGTTCTAATTTGAAAAACGGAAGTTGACTTCATTTCCGGAAAAACCGGAGGTGCTCATGCCTTGAAAATATTTTAGATTTCATCAGCATCGTGAAATACTTATAAGTGCTGAATTTCATGAAAATACGTTCAGTAGTTTCCCGTATAAATATGGGTGAGGTTCCTCGTGAAAGACCCTGTATACAGTATTTTCATAATGCTGCTAGCAAAAAATGCTGAAATATTAATCTACACTTGTGTGTCAAATATTCTTTCTTGAGTTAAGGTTCATTTGAATAAATTTCTTTTATGATGCAGATCTATCACAAGAATCCATCGATATCATTCCCAACTCTCAGAAACCAATACTTTCGGAGATATGATTTGTCAAAGTTTGAACAAGAGCGCCAAAGCTCCTATCCAAAGGGCTTTCCCACATTTTTGGGCGTATGTTCTGGGAAACATCGCGTTATCAGTTCGCCCAAATGTCTGTAATTTTCGATTTTTTTTTACCGATAATGGTCTCAAACGATTGAGTTCGACTCCTTGTATTGATCAAGAATTCGAGGTCAAATTTAATTCTGTCCGGCCGCATTAATCGAATATACCATAGTAAATTCGATTAAGTGTCCAATACAGGAGAATGGACAATAGAATTCACCATGGTAAATTCGTTTAAGAGTGTCCAGTACAGGAGAATGGACAATAGAATATACGCGCAAAAGCTCCTGACTTCACGTCAGTACTTGATCCAATTATTTATTGTAAAATATGAAGATGGATTAAAGTTTCTTACGAAACTTTTCTACCCCTTGCAATCATAACACCACCAATTTTTTTTTAATGCCTTCTCACTCGAATAAAATATCTGCTTAATTTTATTCTTGTTAGTTTTTTGGTTTTTCAGATGAAAATTAAAAACTGCTTTTCGGGTGCCATCTTTAGAAGGCTGCAACTCAGCAGGGGGTGCTCAAAAAAAAAGTTTATATGAAAGACCCAACCTATTTTTTGACAAGGAATCACCCCCAAAATATTTTTGCAACTATTCATATACACCCTGTATAGGAAACAGATGGGAATTATTGAATATAATGGTAGAATATATATGGTAGAATCATCTCTCTCTTACTATTTCAGGTATATCTACTAGTATTTGTCTTGATTTACTGCCATAAATACTGATCGTATGGAATAGCCTGTGGATTGATCGTATTGTCATTTACACTCATCTCTTGGACATGAATGATTGTTACTAATTTATGGTATCGTCGATTTTTCAGCAATACACATGTCTACTTCTATAGACTACGTTAACTGATCTGTTGTCATTCCCAAAATGAAATATCATGCACCTTCCAGTACCTCCATAAATTCCAAACACAAAAAAATATAAAACACACATTTAAAAACGAAAGGACTAATAACCATATTATCTCATAAAAATCAACAAATCCAACAATCGCTTATTCTCATTGTTAGAGTGACACATAGCTGTGTGTTAAGTGGCTAAGTTCTGCTATTCTACTACTGTTTTAAACTAAAACGAAATGTTAAAAACTATGAAGTCTAGTCGTCTACACTTAGCGGTCCGCAACTAGACACAATTAAAAGACGACTCCGGCCCTTACTTGGTATCCTGGACACCAGCTTGAGGGGCCTGAGCACGCGAAACGACCTGAGCATCCGCAAATCGACATCGACGTTAGCTTCAGCGAATATTGTCATTGACCTAGGCAAGATTAACACATTGATGTTTACGTTTTTGGTACTGCTGCTTACGGTGTAACCTGAAAATTACTTTACTACCGCAAAGCGACATGTTTTATCGTTGGAATAACTATCCTAAATATCATTCATTTTGCTACATTCCCCTTCTGCATAAATACTCAATTGTGTCGGTTCTATTATATTAAGTCATACCGTATCTTACGGTCTAGTATACCAAGCTACATTACATTACTTAATGAAGTAAGGAAGAACAACAGGGTCTCCTTGGTCTGGGTTCCTGGTCAGGCCGGAATTAAAAGAAATGAGGAGGCCAACACACTTGCCAAGAAAGGAGCACTCACCTCTTTCACTGGCCCGGAACCCTACTATGGGATAGGTAGATACATCTACAAAACTGAATTTCGGATGAAAGAAGAAACAGAAAGAGGCATACTCTGGAGATCTCTCCCAGGAATGTATCACTCCAAAAAGTTCATCCGGAACTTTGACTCTGTCAAATCCAAAAAACATATGGACCTCAGTAAAGACACGCTGCACCTCCTCACTGGATTCCTCACAGGGCACTGCTGTCTTAGGAAGCATATGATGAGATTAAGGCTAGCAGAAACTGACGAATCAAGATTCTGTGGGGAGGAGGATGATATTCCTGATCAACTGATTACGGAATTCCTCGCCATCTCAAACCAACGCAAGGAATGCTTTAGGAAAGAAATCTGCAGGAGCGAAGACGTAGCCTCCTTGAAGCCATCCCAGGATACTGGAGTTCAACAGAATTCTGGAAGGCAAGCTGTAGATGGTGATGACATCAACAGCTCTGACGGGGAGGGGGGTTGTGCACAATAGACCTTAAGGTCGAAGTGCAAAATATACAAAGCAACATATCTTCACCTAGTAGTAGAATACCTACCTATTTTGTACAGCAACGTCTAATGAATAGAGAAAGTGCGACATATTATTTCAAAATACAGAGAGCTTGCCATATCTCAGTGGCATGGAAAAGAAGGTAATCATCCGTTATCTAAAAGAAATACCATCAGAAAGTTGACATATGGCTCAAAGACCAGAGGGGTAATGGAGACAAATACTCCGAATCATTGGGATATTATTCATACCACAACATCTTCCAATTATAAATCGACATAATTAGGTGACGTGAACAATTAAATCAAAAGTATAAGGGAAATGTCCAGATAAACGAAATGATTTACGCAGAAATAACCTAGTATTTTTAGTCTGGAAGCCGGGATATATATATAAAACACCGAAATGTTATCTGCAGTTATACTGTCGACGAAAGGCGTCAAACTGAAATAAATCAATGTGAACCAATATACTCATATTCATGGAATGGAAAATGCTTCATTGAACGAAATATGAACAGCATTGTTGAGTGTGATACAGCTGCAATAATTTTTGGTGGAGACACTTCAATCCCAAATACAGGCAAGTAACTTTTCAACAACTGCGAAAGATGGAGCCTACAGGCTATATCGGTCAAATCCATCTAACGGGAAGCGTACCAATTATCCACAGCACAGAAACACATGTAGTAAGCTCATACATAAACCTATATAAGCTTATAATTCAAGAATAACATACACGCTTAGAGACTTTTTCATGGGATAGCGCCTGTTTTGGTCGATAGTAAAAAATAGTAGAAAATTGGCACAATTTCTCCAATCAAGTTTCTCCCACTTATAAAAGAGGATGGTTCAGTTACAACAACACCAAAAGTTAAAGCTGGTCTCAAAGTGCAGACCTTCGCTATTAACTCGACTGTCGAAACAGGTACCCAGAAGCCTCCCAACACTTCCAAATGTTTCATTTAGGATGAGGGACATATACTGGACAGACGGGATACCTGCTATAGTCCTCAAAAAGTGTTCACCAGAACTTACACCTGTTCTCTGATGCAAGATATTCAGTAATACAAGCAAGGAATTTTGCTCGATTCATGGAAAAGTGCCTGAATGCAGCCTACACAAAAGAGGGGGGAAAAGAGTATTCAATCGAACTATCGCCCAATAGCGATAATATAAATTTTGTCAAAAGGCATGGAAACAGATATCATTCTCAAAATGGTTAGATATCTGGAAAGCAGAGGTCTCATCAGTAACAGACAATATATCTTCAGCAAACACCAATCAACAGGTGAACGCTTTAACTATGTGACGCAGGTGTGGACATAGATTATGGAGTACTATAGAGAATCTAAATCAGTTGCTCTAAACATGTCTAAAGCGTTCAAGCAGGTCTGGCCTCGGGTTCTTCTGAATAAGCTATCTTCATATGGATTTCTCAAAGGTTTGTGCGAGTGGTTAAGGAATTTTCTTGCCAGTAGTTGTATTTATGTCGTCGTGGATAGTGTCAGTTCCGGTGATTTTAGCGTGAGTGCTAGCGTGCCTTAAGGCTCAGTTTTATCACCCTTCCTCTTCCTACACCATATAAATGATAATCCTAGTTCGAACGAGAACCACATCGTAAGTTTTACGAAGGATAGCACGCTGATATCTCCTTTCACCATTGACTTATCTTGGAGTACCGTTGAATATTAACTCGATCGATGCAAATTGATTCCTTAAATGAAGATCTCAAAAAGATAAACGAATGGCGCCAACGGAATCAGGTGCAATTGAAAGCTTCGACGACCCAAACAATCACTTTTTATCGTAAAACTCATCGTTACTTCTGAATTGGTGATGGAGAATCGGGTGCTTTAGTCAAAGGATTTCATTTGTCTTCTTGCCGTGACTGTTAGTTATTCATCTGCTGGCTGACATTGCGAATTCCGCTACAAATGAGTTGGGATATTTGTACAAGGCTAGGAAATATTTTTCTACAAATCAGGTGCTACTCTCTAAAGCTCCAATCAGAACAGGACTTGAATACAGCTCTCATGTTTGGAGCTCAGCACCCGGGCTTTCGTAATAACTTTTGGATTCCACCACAAAAGAGCGGGACGACTGATTGACTGCCCAACTATACGAGCCACTCTTCAGCCGTTGGAACAACGATGTAGAGTTCCTGTACTAGTTCTATAGATATTATCACGATCGATGATCCGCGAAGCTGCAAGATTAATTGATGCCTTCTTATGCCAGATTCGCATACTAGGGCTATAGAATATACACATCCCTATGCTGTCCAATTAACAACTTCTAGAACTCCGGTTTATAAGAGCGTTCTTGTACCGATCTGGCTAATTACGGAACACGCTTCTACCTTATGTGTTTCCTTCGGAGTATAGTTGTCCACTGTTAAAGAGTGAACAGGACCGTCTAGGCCACCAACTAGATGACATATGTTACCCATAAAACTTCAAAGAAAAAAAATGGAAGTACCTGATAATCAAAAATTTGGGTTCTCCTCTGTTGATCGAAGCAAACAAATCTCGTCTGATTTGGGAGTTATTAACACTCAGATATTAAGGTAATTCGTTATAAGATATGGTAGATGCGGCCTCAAACATACTCCAGCTCGCTTAAGAAAGAAGGCACAATAGAGCACCAGGAAATTGGAGTGTAAAAGTGTGTCCTGTGACACACCACAGCACAAAACAGGGTGGTAGAATATCCATCATCAAGACCACCCTCCTCTGATCTACGGATTCCTGGCACACAGGAATGGGGGTAATTGAGTTAATTCAAGTTCAAAAGAATATATATATATATATTATAAGATAAAAATATGGAAAGAGCTCCTTATATTATAGCACACTAGGTTGCACTGCACCGGAAAACTCTATTTACAACTTGATGTAATCTAAGTGTCCTTCTATAATTTTTTATCGACGGAGTGTCCTGAGACTTACTACTGCTAGCTCAAGAGAGGGGGCAGAAGTCGGTGCTACAATGCAGTGCACCAGATTTGCCTTATCTGAATCTTATCTAATGAAAGGGTGGTATATAGTGTATCTTTTTGTAGGGGGTAACGTTGCACTGCGACCTTAAGGTATATTGCGCCCTCCTATCAGAGCTATCGATGTCATCATCACCTACAGCTGGCCTTCTAGTTCCAGAGTTCTAATGTCAGTCTACGTCTTCGCTCCTCCAGATATTTTGCCCAAAGCATTCCTTGCGTTGGTTTGAGATGGTGAGGCATTCCATAATCAGGTGATCGGGAGTTTCATCCTCCTCCCCACAGAATCAGCACTCGTCAGTTTCTGCTATTCCTAACCTCATCATATGCTTCCTAAGAGAGTTCCTTTGGGGAATCCAGTGAGGAGGAGCAGCGTGTTTTTACTGAGATCCATATATTTTTTGGATCTGACAGTGTCGAAGTTCCGAAGAAACTTTTGGAGTGATATGTTCCTGGGAGACATCTCCAGAATATTTCTCTCTCAGTTTCATCTTTAATCAAAATTCACAATTGTAGATCCATCTACCTACCCCACAGTGGGGTTTCGGGCCAATAAAAGGAGTTTGTGCTGCTTTCTTGGTAAGTGTGTTTGCCTCCCCATTTCCTTTAGTTCCTGAGTGACCAGTGACCCAGACCACGGAGACCCTGATATTCTTGCCTACATCATTAAGTTTTCTTCTGCCCTCCCACACTAGCTTAGACTCGATAACATAGTGGCTCAAAACTTTAATAGCAGCTTGAATGTCAGAATGGATTGCTATATCACACCTCTGATAGTTTCTTTCTAGGTTCAGTTTCACGCTTTCTTCTATTGCAAGTTTGCATTTCTGCCTGAAAGACGCTCGTATAGGAGACTAGCGGTAGTGAGCATTTGGTGCCTGGCCCATATACTCAAGCGCCAGCTCCTATATTGGTTTTTGAGCTGTCTGTGTACCATATAATGGTATATTTTTTAAGAACCTGGGTGATGGATTCCGTGTTTCAATCTTTCTTCCTACCTAGCATTGTAGTGAAGATTTTTTCGATGCTTACTTTCTTAATCATTTCGTCGCTAGGAAGATTGGTTAATTAAATAAACCTGGTAAGAAAGGACCAGCCTTTCTGTTTTTTAATACTCTCATTACCAGTTCCTTCCCTAGATATTCTGAGAATGGCTGGCTTCATGGGCCATTTTGTCTTTCACTAGATGAAGGGGTGTGAAATTTATAATAATCTTGAGTGCTCTGGTAGGAGAGGTTTCCATATCTCCAGTAATACACACACAGGCAAGCCTTTTTACTTGTCGAGGGTTTTCCTCGTAGTAATCTGGCATATTTTTGTATACCAGACTGCTGCCCCATACGAGATTATGGGTCTCACAATCATGACGTACATCCATCGCAGTTTCTTGGAGTTGCAGCTCCAAGTCTTACCGGCCACATTTCTGCACGCCATTAAAGCCTTAATTGCTTCACTAGCAGTTAATTAAGGGGATATTTCGACTCAGAAATGGAGGCGATACTCATTTGTTATAGTACATATGTGGTGGCAATGAATTGGATTGAGTATGACTTATAATATACAGGGTGAGTCTTTGACCACCGCATTAATTTTAAACAAAGGTTCCTCTCATCAAATGAAACACTTTTTTCCTTTACCATTTTTCCAGATTCGGCTCAGGTAAAAAGTTACAAGCGTTTAAAGATTTCACGATGTGCTAATACACTCCCGCATATAAATTATCTATGACATTGTTGGCGGACGAGAATAAGGCATGGTAACGTGGTTTACAGCTTGGTTCGGGATTCCAACGCTCAGGGACGGATCCATAAAAGTTGTGAAATTTCTGGAGTTTTCTATTTTAAAACATTCAATGAAGAATATCTCGAAAACGGTGCGTTTAAGGAGAAGTGATGAAGAATAATATAATGTTCTAAAACGATGGAATATTCTTGAAATGACTCAAGAAAAACTTTATATGCTTCCTTTATGCTAATTTCGTTTAGTTTTATGAATCCACGAGTCCATAACTAGAAAACCAGTAGAAGTAGAAAATAACTAGTATTTGGAAAATATGTATCATAGTTATAGGAAACTTTACGCCAACATTCATTTTATTCGAAAAAAGGATGTCAAAGCTACAAAATAAAAACTGAGTTTTTTTCAAAATATCAACAGCCTGTTTCTTTTTACCTGAGCTTAATTTGGAAAAATGTTAAAGGAAAAAAGTGTTTCATTTGATGAGAGGAATCTTTGGTTAAAATTAATGCAGTGGTCATAGACTCACCCTGTATAGGTAGATGTAAATTAATAATGTAATAATTTATATCGCCATTTTTATCGAAATTCTCAGATACCAGTTATAAAACTACGTGTATGATATAGGTACAACTTATTCTTGATTCGATGCGTATTCTATAATTGAATTAAATATATAATAATATAATCCGATTAAATTAATATTATATTAGCGCCTGCTTTGCCTGTAGAAACCTAGATTCGCGTGATAGTATTGATCCTGTACCGATTTTTGAACCTCACATCATACAGAGAGGATATGCATGCTATTCGTCGGGGAATGGAGCACAATAAATAAAAATTTTGTCGCTAGTCAATAGTAACTTCTTATCAATGATATACCAATATTGATTATGTGTTCATAAAACATGTCTCTTTTTCCAATCTAATTCTAAGAAATGCCGTAAAAACTCACCCTGTGATCACTACAAAGAAATCCATGATGTTCCAAATGTTCCTAAGATACGATCCTCTATGTAAAACGAAACCTAAGGCCAAAATTTTCAGTGATGCTTCAACGCAAAATATTCCTAAAAAGTAAACTTCAACTGCCTCCTGCAAAGAAAAAAGGATACAATTAAGAGCAATAGTCTTATTTCATCACGGAGTATCAATGTCAGTGATGAATATATTTACTGATAGATAGATACAATGATTGATGAAAAACATTATGAGAGCACTGACGCATAACCGCATTCGTTCATTCTTTGATTAACATATTTCTCTGATTTGTGTTACAGTATTGAAATGCATGGTGATCAGAGATATATCTTATAGTGAAAATAAATTTTCAAAAAGGAAATTCGGAAAAGTATTTGAAATCGAATCACCGTCAAAAAGGGTCGTCCTAGTTTTGCATATATCCCTTATTGCCTCTTATATTATAGATCCTATATAGATGATATTTTGTACATCTCCTCTTCTGCATACATTATTTTATTTTCAGATGAATCTACGGATTTTTTTCCGGGACATTGAAAATTGGTTGAAATCAATTTTTCTCTTTATCTATAGATATATGATCTCTAGGGAATTCGTCATTAATATTCAATCGATATTTCGTTCTCAACTGCTCGATTTGGATTTGGTTGTATTTTAATTCCTATGTATATCAAGAGAATAAAATTATAAATGATAAAACATATTTCTGGAAACAAATAGCTCATTCCCGAACTTGATAAAATTATAATGAATAAATTGGATTTGATTTGATTCTTAATTCGAGCCTAAGATCTATATGTATTCCAAATTGTATGTACCAAAATTATTTCTTCAGAAAGAAGACGTTCTTATGAACGATCGTGAGCGAAAGAGCAGGATTGAATTTCACTTTGAATTATCTATCAGTAAGTGCAATGTGATCTTTTGAGAACATATACAGATGAAACAAAAAATACAGATATTTGTACCAAATTTAGTCCTGATGGGAATCCGCAAAAAATAAAACGAAAAATAAAGAGCAAAATTTATAACAACAAGGCAATAGAATAATTTTAATTAGAATTATCATACCAGAATTCGCACTAATATAAAACATTATTAAGAAATATTGATCAAAGTATCAAAGTGAAAACAATTATGATAATCGAAATTGATTCCTCGCTTAACCCTTGGTGAAACATAATTTCAATAATAACAGAAAATAAACACTTGACTATACGTTTCACAATTTTTATTCAAATATAGTTGACATGCATGTTTCGGGTTTCATCCCATTCTCAAAACTGAGCAAAATACATAAAGTCACACAAATACAAAAACATTATCACGTAACAGATATTGTTTCAGATTGTTTCATACACCAACGCACCTGCTTCAAAACTGTGTAAATATCTAAATTCAGTGTTACCTAGTATGATTCAACATAATGCAGTATATTCAATCAAAAATAATATCCAGTTGACTAATGAATTAAAAACATTAAAAATTCCCATGTCTGCAAGATTAGTCTCCTTTGATGTAGTAAATTTATTTCCGTCTATACCAACTAAAGAAATAGAGTATTTAATTAACAAACAACTCGAGGAAAACCTTTCAGTCACTGCTCAAATGAAGGAAGAAACAATGAGACTTCTTAAAGTATGCCTAGGGCAAAGCTATTTTAAGTTCAATGAAAAAGTCTATCAACAAGTAGATGGTCTACCAATGGGTTCCCCTTCATCACCTCTTTTCAGTGAGATATTTATGACAGCTTTAGAGAAGAAAATATTCTCCCCTGTGAATGTTGATTTGACCGAATTTGTACTGTACTGGAAGCGGTATGTGGATGATGTCTTTTGTGTGTGGACTGGCTCTACTTCGGGACTGAAATCATTCTTAGAATTAATAAATTCCTTTTATGATTCAATTCAATTCACTTTTGAGGTTGAGGACGACAATAAATGTTTGAATTTCTTGGATGTTCAGGTGATGAGATGTGATGAACACCTTGAATTTGATATATATAGGAAACCCACTTTCCCTGATAATCTGATTCATAAAAGTAGCTCACACCCCTATAAAATCAAAATGTCGGCATTCCATACCCTAGTGCATAGGTTGATTTCGGTTCCATTGTCAGCCACTAATTTTGAAGGAGAGGTTCGGGTACTGAAGTTATTAGCCAGGAACAACGGCTACTCTCCTGATATAATAGATAAAATAATATTCAGAAAACAACAGAAAATATTGTTAACTTCTATATATCCACCTCAAATAGAAAATCAAATAAAAAAGTTTGCTTACATCAATTATGTTCCATCTCTAAGTGATAAACTTTGTAAAAGAATCAGACAATATGATATTGATGTTACATGTACTAATAAGAAAAATTTAAGATCGATGTTTTCTAGTGGTAAAGATAGGTTGAATGATACACAGTTGAGTGGTGTATATATGCTGTTCTGCGACGAATGCCCTGCATTTTACATAGGTCAGACTGGTCGAGCTCTTGGAATTAGAATCGAAGAACATAAAAAGTCAATTCTTCAAAATAAATCAACCACTGGCTTCTCCAATCATTGTATCACTTCCAATCATTTTATAGATTTTAATAAAACTAAAATTTTACACAAAGGTGAGAAGGGTAAACGATTAGACCTTTTGGAATTTTTGGAAATATCGTCAGCTCAAAAGCGAAATCTTCCAATAGTAAACGATCAATTAGATTTCCGCCTATCTCCTGTTTTAACATCTGTTACGTGATAATGTTTTTGTATTTGTGTGACTTTATGTATTTTGCTCAGTTTTGAGAATGGGATGAAACCCGAAACATGCATGTCAACTATATTTGAATAAAAATTGTGAAACGTATAGTCAAGTGTTTATTTTCTGTTATTATTGAAAACAATTATGTTTTCAGGATGATCAGAACGTATTAGAACGGTCATAACATTACTTACCAATCTTTGCGCCAGATTTGTTTTATCTGATCTCGGTAAGTGTTCCTCAAGGGCTAGTACTACGCAGTTCGCAATGATTGTCGAAAGCACAGCATACTCAAACGGAGTGGAGAAAAAATTAAGGAAAATTCAGATAATATACAGAAATATACAATATATTGGTATCCTTTTTGTATGCAGTTTCGCCTGATTTCTGCTTACAATCACTAAACGAGTCTGCTCAGATAGATACCTGTATTATAATTAATCATTATGATGATTATACTGAAACCCCTAGCCTAGGTCTTCCGAGCAGACTTCTCATAAGCTGTCAAGAGTTTGTGTGAGTTAGGAGTTGTGTTCTATGCAGACTTTATTACTGTGTCCTTAAGGCACCTTAGGCATAACACTGTTCACTTTTGACCATCTGACTAGGAAGTTCCTTCCCTATTCTCAGTATTGTACAGAATGTTTATATAGATTTTAACTAATGTATTGAAATAACAAACTTAATTATATATTTTAGAATGTAATGGCTCAGGTCAAAATAAGAAAAAAGTTACCTATGAAAATGGGTACGAAAATGCTTTCCAAGGGAGCCAGAGCCCCCTGAAGATGGCCTCCAATATCATGGTTTTTTCCAATTATTACAGAACTTATCAATGATACAATTTTGAAATTCGACGACCAGAAATATTATATCCATCGTGCGAGCACAGAGGCACGCTTCCTAGCGCTATGTAGAAAGGACAAAAAAATTAATAATTCCACATTAAATTTGTGAAAAATATGTTGAGCACATCAGTTTCTGAGAGATTTTCTATAGGCACTTCCTCCTTGTGGCACCACTATACTGGGTAGCACATTTGTGAGAAAAGAGATAGATTCTAAGTGCAAAAATTTCACTGGATATTTATTTTCAAATTCGCATCATTTCCATCAATATTGGATGCCATTTTTATGGGGCTCTAGCTCCCTTGGGAAGCATTTTCAGACCCATTTTCATAAGATTTTATTTTCTTATCTTGACCTAAGGAATTGACTTTCATGGACACTGTGTAATACCATCATGTGGTATTTGATCCCATAGATAGAGCAAACCTTCCTTAGTGATCCTCTGTCGTTTGAGTTGGATCATACTCCGATTCAGGTCTCTTTAACATTTTCCAAAAGTGTTACAAGGGGTTCAAATTGGTCAATTGGAGCGTTAGACGCCAATATCTTGGAGGACAATTCTTGATTGTTGTCATCACAAAATATGAAGTTTGGATGAAGCTCAAATCTGATGTATTCTACGATAAAATGATTACTTGGCCCTCCAGAAAAATAATTTCATCAGAACCATTCAAGATACAGAGATATACCAAATACCTGACTACATGGTCAATGAATGTAGCTTCATTTATGATTATAATATTAAATTTGTATTGTTGACATATTTTAAACTGAAATACATTGACCTCTTTAAATAGCCTACCCCTGTTTTCTTCAATAATATATAGATAGAAAATTTAATTCGAACCATTTCTGCGTGCATGTTATAGGGAACAGGGTGCTATCATTTTGCCATAACGTCAGTAAACGATTGTCTCAAACGATTGGGTTCGACTAACTGATGAAGAATTCGAGGTCATATTCGATTATGTCTGGAAGGCCGTTGCCACGATAACTTTCGAACGGAACAAAATAGCGACTCAAAATTTTCGGAGTGCGTTGCGCATTCGAATGCGACAGCAATGTTTTTTAATGGGTATAATCGTCCAAACGGTTTTCAAGTACCAATTTCGTTTTCATACAATACAGATCCGATCAAATTGAAACTTGGTATCTAGTTGTAGTATACCGACAGAAAGACGTTTGTGAATTTTCGTGAAGATCGTATTACTACAAAATTTAACAAAATTATTGAATAAAATGATATGTATCTCACGATAACTTGAGAACGAAATGAGATAGAGATTTGCAATTCCCAGGGTGGGTTTTGCATGCGGATGCGACATTCCAATTTGTCAACAGGCATAATCGACCAAACTGTTTTGGAGTAATATTCATCTGAAATTTCGTTGTTATTTCCCCAATAACTCAAAAAATAAGAATCCTAACCAATTGAAACATGGTTATTAGTTGTAGAATGCCCACGCAAATATTTACGCGAGATTTCGTGAGGATCATATCTCTAGAAAAAAAAAATCATTACATCTTCGTCCGCTAAGTACTTGACTTCAATAATAGCCGATTTAACGGCCGCAAATTATGCAGTAAAATGTCACGTTTCATAGAGGTCTACGAAAGAAATTGGTATTAATTGTATATTCAAATAATTAGAAATCTTTTTCGAGCATACAAATTCGTAATTTGTTTCGAAATCCAAGAGAACGGCTGTCTCCTAACCAACCTACCCTCTCTGTCCCATCCCCTTGCGGGTACCTATGCCTATTCCTAGACAATATCATTGCTGACCTTGAAAACCGATAAATAAACAAGGCTCGAGCAATACCTACTGTAATTAATTGATCGGACATGACTAATCTAACACGAACATGACCTTGATTTTCCCACTCGCAATAGAACAACGATTCCACTGAAAAATCCCAGTTCAGCTCATACCGTCTTCCACCGGCATTTTCTCAGATTTCTCCTACGAGATACGGCCTGCCAATTGTCCGACCCATATCGATTTCCCTGCGACCCCGTGAAAGGATTTCTGGTTTCTGGAAACCCGATTCCCGCGCTCTCAACGAGGGTAGTAATTCTGACTTATAAGCATATTTCAGAGAGCACTACAAATTTTCCTTTACCCGACACTCTTTCAAGTCTAATTGGTAATCGATAAAGATTAATGGCGTTGAAGTGTCAGGGTGTCGTGAGTCTTGACCTGATTTAATTGCAGCTAATATAAGGGGTAGTTTTGAAGTGATACGCAGTAACTCACTGGGAATTCGGTGCTAAATTGGGTTGTTTGAGAACAAGGCCTGTTGTAAACACGCATATTATGTGTAGGCGAATAGGGTAAATTCAATATTCTCACATTTTTATATATGGTGTAGTAGATTTAGCTGAACACATTAGATATTGAGTTCTAGCAAGTCACAATTTGAAAATGTATTCATATGAAAAAAAAAACTCGGCTCTAAACAAGATGCATAAGGTATAATAATAATTAGGTATCTATGCATTCTTAATAGGGTTGGGTTGTGAAGGTGTAATTGGTTTTTGAGTGTTTCGGATTTGGTGTTGGTAACAGTTTAATGTATTTCTGCACAAGAATATTCATTATTTAATAGAATTAAAATTGAATAAAATGTACCAAAAAACGAGTCTCCAAACACTTAATAACCAATTTGTGATGAACAACTCACACCTAATAGACATGCAATTTTGTAAACCCATTATCCATAGATATATTATACAGGGTGTCCTGTAAAAACCACGTCAAACGAAAACGGAGAGTAGATCAGAATGTGCTCTACCTGATGTGAAAAAATCGTTCATATGAAAGTCTCACAGTTTTAGAGATATTTGATGTTTCATGAAAATGTTGAATTTTTTCACTTAAAATGCTTTCTCTCTTGCGAAAGCTACAATTAAATACTTTTCGAATCAGTTTTTTTCCGTAAATATTGTTGAATGATTACTTCAATTCATGCAATGAAAAATGGCACAAAATATTATACAGGGATTCTGAAAAAAAAAATTAAAATTCATGTTCTGAAGGAAGTGTTTTTTTGTACTCAATTCTATCTGACGTGGTATAAAAGAAAGACACTAGACCTTTTCTGCATATTACGTTGAAAAGTTGCCCATTTCGTGAGGATTCCGAAAAGGTTAAATACAGGTGATAACCTTCTTCACGAAAAAAGATATTTGAATGTTTATCGAAAATGGAGCATTTCTGTGAAAAACTGAGTTTGTCACCTTTTCCACAAATCCTTTCATTTTGCAGATTCTGCTGTAACATATTGAATAATTCTCTTGAAAAATGTTAGCTAGTCCTTAAATTACTTATAAAGTGAAATTATTCATGAATTGCAATGATATATGTAATAACGCACAGGACCTTCAACATCAATAAATCTATTGTGAAGAAACTTTATAAAAATATCAATAATAAAAATTCAGGATTCTTATTAGAGCAAATGCTCAAAATGACCCCCCCCCTTCCCTGATATATGCCATGCATCTATTGAGAAATGACCTTTTTAAACCATACAAACTTCTCCCCGCTATTTTGGCTGCTGAAATACGAATGCGGCCCCTTAGTTGTGCTTCATCTCTTATGGTATTCGAATAAATTTAATTTTTTTTAAATCTCCAGTAAAAACAATCCAGAGGATTTAAGTCTGGTGAACGGGGAGGCCACAAAATTTTACCGCCCCTTCCGATCCACCGGTGAGGATATGTTTGGTTTAAATATTCCCTAACATGACGACTGTAGTGTGCTGGGCACCCGTCGTGTTAAAACCATAGATTACGTCGCATTTCCAGTGGTATATCTTCTAAGAGTAAGGGTACACTGTTCCTTAGAAAATTCAAATAGTTGGTGCCGTTTAATGATTGCGGTAATTCTGTCGGACCGAATATTTTTCCATCGTATATTCCAGTCCATAAATTCACCGTAAATCGATATTGGGATCTATCTTGCCTTATATTGTGCGGATTCTCGATGTTCCAACTATGAAGATTATGCAGATTGATATAACCGCTTTGAATACAGGAAGACTCATCAGTCCAAAGGATATTATTGAAAAAATCGGGATTTTCTGTATGTTTAGGCAACATTTGTTGACAAAATTCTACTCGGGCTTCATAGTCTCTTGGTAGTAGTTGTTGAACTCGCTGAATATGATAGGGGTGATATTTGTGTTTCTTCAGGATTCTATGGGCACTTGATTTTGATATGCCTGTCATGAGCTCTATCATTCTGGTTGATACTGAAGGATTATTTTCGACATCATTCAAAATGGTGTCATCTTCCACGATCGATGGCCGGCCACTACTTTTACGACTCCCAGGAACTCTTTCTTCGACAATTGCATTATGGGTCCGGACAAAAACTTCGTAATTAGGATGTCGGCGATTGGGGTACCGCTCTGAATTAAGCATCGATGCTGCTCTAGCATTAAGACGTACTTATCCATAAATAAGGTGCATGTCGGCTTATTCTCTTGCAGTGAACATTTTCTGTAGACATTTTACCCAGTAAACTGATACACATTAACTGCCACTAGATGAAAATGAACGTTTCCATAGATACCTTAAGTACCTTAAGTTTGAATCATTGAATCGCATCACATCATATCGATGTTCGAGAGTTCTTTATGCAAAGAAAAAGAAATAAAAAAACTCAGTCAGTGAATTGGCATCTTAATAACATTTTATTGATTTGTTGATTGATTATTTTCAGCAGGAAGTGCAAAATGGAAGTATTTATGGAAAAGGTGAAAAAATCAGTTTTTCACAGAAATGCTCCATTTTCGATAAACATTAGAATATCTTTTTTCGTGAAGAAGGTTATCACCTTTATTTTACCTTTTCGGAGTCCTCTCAAAATGGGCAACTTTTCAACGTAATATGCAGAAAAGGTCTAGTGTCTTTTTTTTTATACCACGTCAGATATAATTCAGTACAAAAAAACACTTCCTTCAGAGCATGAATTCAAATTTTTTTTTTCAGAATCCCTGTATAATATTATGTGCTATTTTTCATTGCCTGAATTGAAGGAATCATTCAAAATATTTACGGAAAAAACTGATTCAAAATGTATTCGATTGAAGCTTCCGCAAGAGAGAAAGCATTTTAAGTGTAAAAATTCAACATTTTCACGAAACATCAAATATCTCGAAAACAGTGAGACTTTCATATGAACGATTTTTTCACATCAGATAGAGCACATTCTGATCTACATTCCGTTTTCGTTTGACGTGGTCTTTACGGGACAGCCTGTATATTGATGTAGGGGGTAACGTTGCACTGCGACCTTAAGGTCTATTGTTCGCCCCCATCAGAGCTTTCGATGTCACCACCTTCTACAGTTCGCCTTTCAGTTCCAGAGGTCTGATGAACTCCAGTATCTGATATGGCTCCAAGAAGGGTACATCTTCGTACCTGCAGATTCCTTGCCCAAAGCATTCCTTGCGTTGGTTTGAGATGGCGAGGCATTCTGTAATCAGGTGATCAGGAGTGTTATCTCCCTCCCCACAGATTCTGCTAGCCCTCATCTCGTCATATGCTAAGTCAGCAGTGCCCTGTGAAGAAACCAGTGAGGAGGTGTAGCATGTTTTTAGTGAAATCCATATACTACTTGGATCTGATAGTGTCAAAGTTTCTGCGGAACTTTTTGGAGTGATACATTCCTGGGAGAGATCTTCCAGTATTCAGATTCTTCTTTCATTCAAGTTCACTTTTGTAGGTGTATCTACCTAAACCACAGCAGGGTTCCGGCCAATAAAAGGGGTTCGTAGTCCTTTCTTGGCAAGTGTGTAGGCCTCCTCATTTCCTCTAATTCCCGAGTGAGCAGAAACCCAGACCAAGGAAACTCTGTTGTTCTTGCCTACTTCATTAAATTTTCTTCGGCCTCCCATATTAGCTTAGGCTCGATAAAATGGGAGCTCAGAGCTTTAGTAGCAACATGACTGTCAGGATGGATTTCCACGCATCTTTCTATTGCAAGTATTTCTGCCTGAAAGACGCTCGGATAGGAGCCTAGCGATAGTGAGAATTTGATGCCTGGCCCATATACTACAGTGCCAGCAGCTCCTATATTGGTTTTTGAACCATCTGTGTACCATTTAATGGCATCCCTTTTCATGAACTTGGATGGTGGATTCCCTATCCCAGTCCTTCTTCCTTGTCCATAGATATAGATATCTCTTCCAAACTCGGAAATTTTAACTAAAATGAAAGAATTTTTGAATACCTTGGAAATTTTTTTGCGTCAGAAAGTGAACTTGTACATTAGATACTTGTCAGAAGCAATTCATAGAACAATGTTGCCTAACAAACAGAAGCGAAACAACCTTTCTGAAACTTTTCAGAGCCTAAATCACATAAGCGAAATCGTCAAACGTTTTTGTTGAACATTTATTCTGAAAATTCGTCACACACACTCACAAATTTTAGAATAATAACTTCTTCACGATAAGATCATGCTAAACACGCATACGCAATGAAACATTATATGCAACAGGACATATTTTGGCAAGACTCTTAGTTTATCATGTCTCTGTTTGAAATATGAATTTATAAAAATTTCGATTACACCCCTACATTGAAAACTATTATTGATTGATATTGTTAATTGAACAAAAGATAAGATAACCTCCTGATGAATTGCGTTGTTCCACATTACCTTTCATTTAGATAATAGGTGGGTTACTTTTTTTAGAACATCTTCAATGTTTTTGTTGAATATCTCAAAAACTGTCAATTTAGAACTCATTTTACTCACACCATTTTGAACTTTACATGTTGCGGTTCTAAAATATATCTACCAAATTGGGCATGTTTATGAGTAGCATTTTCATGGTTACTATGCCTTATTGGAACTAACAAGTCACTTATATCAGAAACAAAACCATGTAAACACACTACAACTACTAAAATTTAGGCCAATTCGACCGACAGCAATTTCTCATATATTATGCTTTTTCCTGCGGTGTTCTGTGCGGTGACAATTTTGATAAGAATTTAGAATTTCATTCGAACCCGTTGAAAATTTGTTTTCAACCCCTAAGTTTTGAATCCTTGATGTCAATAGATCCAGGGGAAAATCTTGAGGATCATCTACGGTTAATATGTTTAATTTCAGATGGGGTGACGAAACATAATAAACCCAAATCTAATAAATTATATTATTATTTATATTAATGCATTATGCTTTCAGTCGATATATGACGTAATTTTGCATTCTATGATCGCATCCGGATAAAAGGAAAATTGCGAATGAAATAAAGAATTAATGAAGCACTGACGTGAGGTTTGTATGCTTTGGCATGCATGTTGACTGAACTGAATCGTCATAAACAGGATCGTAGAAGCTGACAATCCTCTCGTCAGTGCCTTCTAAATTTTTCTCAATTCTGTTTATTACGAAGGCTTGATCTGCCTCTTATTTTACCCGTGGGTTGAAATGAAAAATATTAAAAAGGACTTTTCCGCTGGAGGACTTAGACCCGGTACCTCACGATCGAGAAGCAGTTCATTTAACTTGGGCACTAAGGGCCTCAAGCAATGATGTTGGGATCACGCTGTACTGGAACGAACGATCGTATTACCAAGAAACTATTCGATATTTTTTCCCAATATTTTCAACAATATTGATCCGATCAAGTTTGAATCTAGAACTTAGCAGTGAATGAGGTTTTGCAGGAACATAGATTATATCTGACGGATAGTTCCTAAGATGAAAGATTATGTTTATGATTAATTTTCAATGATACGATCCTCCTTTGTGTCGGCAGTTTTCAATTAACTACCTAGTCTGGATTCAACCACATCAGTATTTTTCGAGATATAAGGAAAACAACATTTCAGATGGTTACAACTCCAAAATCACTAGGCGGATTTACCAATACGAACTTTTCCGAGATATTTATACCCAAAACCTACCCTACAAATTCCAACTCTCTTACTCATTTCGTTGGATAGTTATCACACTTAAGGTCGGCCAGCCGGACCTACAGAATTGGAAATGACACCGGATCGATTATGAGTGAGTCGAACCCAATCGTTTGAGACTATTTTCGGCCAACAATTCCAAAAGCATAAACATTTCGGCTACACGATATGCGGTCAATTCTGGGGTACAAGCACCACAAAAAGTCTATTTATTTTTGCATTCCCACAACCACTTATACAGGGTGAGTCTTTGACCACTGCATTAACTTTAACCAAAGATTCCTCTCATCAAATGAAACACTTTTTTCCTTTAACATTTTTCCAAATTCAGCTCAGGTAAAAAGATACAGGCTGTTGAAATTTTGAAAAAAAATCAGTTTTTATCTTGTAGCTTTGACATCCTTTGTTTGAATAAAATGAATGTTGGCGTAAAGTTTACTATAACTATGATACATATTTTCCAAATATTAGTTATTTTCTACTTCTACTGGTTTTCTAGTTATGGACTCGTGGATTCATAAAACTAAACGGAATTAGCATAAAAAAAGCATACAAAGTTTTTCTTGAGTCATTTCAAGAATATTCCATCGTTTTAGAACATTATATTATTCTTCATCATTTCTCCTTAAACGCACCGTTTTCGAGATATTCTTCATTGAATGTTTTAAAATGGAAAAGTCCAGAAATTTCACTACTTGTATGGATCCGTTCCTGAGCGTTGGAATCCCGAATCAAGCTGTAAACCACGTTACCATGGCTTATTCTCGTCCGCCAACAATGTCATAGATAATTTATATGCGGGAGTGTATTAGCACATTTTGAAATCTTTAAACGCTTGTAACTTTTTACCTGAGCCGAATCTGGAAAAATGGTAAATGAAAAAAGTGTTTCATTTGATGAGAGGAATCTTTGGTTAAAATTAATGCTGTGGTCAAAGACTCACCCTGTATATAGCTGGAAACAACTGGTCGTAGAATATATCGGGGAACATTTTGAACGGATACAGGGTGTTTTTTAATAAGTACGACAAACTTCAAGGGGTGATTCTGTGATGAAAATTAAGGTGGGTATTTAGTTTAGAAGTTTTTGAAAAACCTCCCCCCGAAAAAGTTACACCCCTTCGAAGATTAACAAAAAAACTGGTTTCTCTTTTTTATTTTCCCTGTATATTAAGCTAAAGACACGAAACTTGATAAATATTGTTTGTCAATAAAACTACATATTTTGGAATTGTTTCAACCCTGAAGTATGCTTACAAGGGGTTGAAGTAGTCAACTCCTAAAATATTTTTTCTTTCCTTTTTTTTTTTGATGAAAATTTTCCTTTAAGAAAACCATAGCTGAAAAGCCCAATTGGTTTACTGAATTTTTTATCTTAACAAGTTTTTTAGAGAAAAAATGCAATGCATTTTCAAAAAGCACTGAGGTGGAATTTCCCTAACCTAATTTATTTGTTTATAATTCGTATATTTTCCAAGTTTTGCTGTATTTTCTTCATCACCCATTCTATTACCTTTTTTGAAGACTTCCATTATACAGAGAAAATAAAAAAAGGAAGCATGTTTTTTGTTAATCATTGAAAGGGTATAACTTTTTCGGGGGAGGGGTTTTCAAAAAATGTTATTACTAATACCCACCTTAATTTTTATCCCATAAAGTTTGTCGCACTTATTCAAAATCATCCTGTAGAATTGACCTATACGTATTTGAATTTCAAAATCAATCCTCAATTACTTTGTGAACCAACAATCTTGAATTCTAAGATCATTTTATTAAATATCGACCAAAACTGAGAAAAAATATAATTCCAAAGCGGACACCAGAATACGCGCTCCACGCCTGTATTAAAATTTTGATGCCCATGTCAGTTCTGAGACTTCTATAATGGTGTGGATTAAAGGACTAAAACAATTCAGTCTTGTTTTTCAGACATTTTTCGTGGTTCCTCCACGACCATTTCTGACTTTCTTTCCCCATTTAAATGATTTCAGATGTATCATGTTCCTAGCAGGTACTCCTTGAAAATTCTTGACACTCTCAAGTCAAATATGAACATTCAAGGCGTTGTTTGGCATATTCATAGACAATCAATTATTGAAAACGTCCACTTTCTTGCTTTGCAACTTCTTTAAAGGCTATTTTTTGTTAGTCTTTAATCCGGTCGGAATAAAAGATCGACAGTCTCCAACTACGACAAAACTAAAACCCACAAATTTTAGCCAATGTGATATGAATCTAGTTGGAAGGAACAAATTATTTTCTCATCAACGTCGAGGTCGTTAGTAAAATTTATATTATACAAATCATAAAGCCGATTTATCATGGAGGTGCATCAGTAGCATAATGCATTTGCCACAGTTTTATATTATGATATCGATTTTCAGAGACTTGGTGTAGGTATACCAATTTTTCCTGAAATTTTCCTAAAATTGCTACAACTAATACAACTACGAATATTATTGCTTGAAAAGGATATGGCCACTCGATGATGAAGCGAGTATATCTACGAATAATGTTCTGGTCAGTTAGAAGAAATAACGAGCTGGGCCCCTGCCCTCCCGCCGCACTGGCGCCACCCATTTTATCAGCTGCGCCCGCCCCCGCCTGCTTCGCAACCGCCTGCTGTGCCGCTGCCTCCTGTGCTGCGGCCAACCTGAAAATAAAGGAAACAAAATTAGGTCCATGAGGTACACCACCAGAAAATAAATGAATAATATGTAGCTATAAACATCAATGATCATTTTATATTATTTGTTATTCGATATTAACTATTATTATTAATTAATTCAGCATTACCGATAATTTTGAATGACAGCGTTGCCAAAAAACTTCTTGAGTTCATTTTCATAATTTGGATAGAGAGCTAGACTTCGAAGGAGAAAGGTTCCTTTAACAAATTATGAATGCAGTTTTTCTAATTATTGAAAGGTTTTTTCTGGGTTTTCTCTCCCAAACTCTGAATAATATCTATAAAATAAGAATTAATTATTTTGTGATTTGCTTCTGCGTAAGAAACACAGGATATTTGTCAGAAGCAATCAATTGAACAATGTTGCCTAACAAACAACAACGAAACAACATCAACGAAGAAACAACAATATCGTAACGTTTCGGAGTCTATATCAGACTCCTTCGTCAGACGCTCAATGAAAATCTTTAGAATTATTTTGTTGATAGTTATTTTGTGAACTTCAAGAATTGTCACATTGACAGTATTTAAAAATCATAGCTAACATAGTTTTACTTCGCATAGAAATTTCCAAGTTCCAACTCCTTTTTCAATAAATTTAGCCAAATATGGTCAATACCAATTGAGCAATTTGCAAAATTGCATTCTCTGTTCAATAAAATACAAGTTGACTCCTTAAGTTTCCTTTTCATAAAATCAGGTTCTGTCATTAGATTCTAATGACCTGATTTTGAGCTGATAATGAGCAATTTGCAAAATTGCATTCTCTGTTCAATAAAATACAAGTTGACTCCTTAAGTTTCCTTTTCATAAAATCAGGTTCTGTCATTAGATTCTAATGACCTGATTTTATGAAAAGGAAACTTAAGGAGTCAACTTGTATTTTATTGAACAGAGAATGCAATTTTGCAAATTGCTCAATTGGTATTGACCATATTTGGCTAAATTTATTGAAAACGGAGTTGGAACTTGGAAATTTCTATGCGAAGTAAAACTATGTTAGCTATGATTTTTAAATACTGTCAATGTGACAATTCTTGAATTTCACAAAATAACTATCACAAAATAATTCTAACGATTTTTTCATTGAGCGTCTGACGAAGGAGTCTGATATAGACTCCGAAACGTTACGATATAGTTGTTTCTTCGTTGATGTTGTTTCGTTGTTGTTTGTTAGGCAACATTGTTCAATTGATTGCTTCTGACAAATATCCTGTGTTTCTTATGCAGAAGCAAATCACAAAATAATTAATTTTTATTTTATAGATATTTTTCAGAGTTTGGGAGAGAAAATCCAGAAAAAACCTTTCAATAATGAGTATACCTCCCACATTATCCATTAATGATTGCAGTTTTTCTAAGGCAAAAATAATGTAATGCAAAATTATCTAGGGTGTTTAGCCGTCTACATGGATTTCTTGCAATATATTCAACAAATATTCAATGACTGATTCTTCCAATACAGTTCCCAGGAAAATATAGTCTATTCTGAATCGTTTAAGAACAGGTCTTGGTCATTACAACAGCATGCCTTTCTAATGAAATTCAGTTGAGAGCCCTAGTTGTGAATGCGAGGAAGCACAGGAAACAATAGATCATTTGGTAAATAATTACCCCATATATAGATTTCAGGATGGTTTTCGGGGTATTCACAAAGTTCCTGAATATTTGTTAGAATCGGTGCCGAATTTTAAATATATTTGATAAACCATGGAATATTCTATATTTTATTTGATCTATTTTATTTATCATTTCTTTCTTCAGGTCAAGTTTCAGGTACCTTGGAGAAAGCTCTCTACTTGTTGAAGGAATAATCAATATTGAAGAAATAAATGCCCTTCAAGATTTAATATTTCAGCTTATTTTGGTATTTCAATTTTCACAAATTGCAACACTGACGGGTAGAAAGCTGTATTTTTGTTTTGTATCAAAATAAATGATGAGCCAATAACAAATTTATAAAATATATGCACCAATTCGTTGAAATTTTCAGATTGAATCCGAAACTGAAACGTTTTTATGGGAATGCCTCGATTGTTTTCTGTTCCCTGTACACGAATTCAGACCTGAATGAAACCTAATCGTGTCGAGGGAGTTTTCGGGCTAAGCGGGTTATTGGAATATGTCCCGAATAAATTAGTATTGTCAAAATGACACTACATTAAGGGCCGGTTGCATAAATCTGTTCATCTGTGGTTCGACCATGAACCGCAGTTAATAACTAAAAAGTGGGAAAGCCCTGTGGACAGGAGCTTAGGCGCTCTTGTTCGAAATTTAGCAAATTATATATCCGCTAGTATTGGTTCCTCGGAGTTGGGAATGATATCAATGGATTCTCATGATATAACAACATCATAAAAGAAATTAAATTCAAATAATAGTCTATTTATCAAGATTAAATGGGCAATCTGCAACGATTAAACCTCGTGGAATGGGTTGTTGTAACTTACACTCGGTGCATAGTTTTCACAACTCGAAATACCTAAAGAAAGTATCATACAAATGTCTAGAGCAAGGCTTGAGACAATCATAGTAGATTGCCCATTCCTGATATTTGAATAGGTATAGGCTGACGAACAAATTATTTTAATAGTTCATTTTATTTGTTTGAAAGGTTAAATGTGTATTTTATATTCTTGTTTTTTTTTTATTTGAAAACTTATCTCATTATAAGACAAAATATATTAGTAAAATACAATCCTCTATTCATAATTTAATAATTCATACCACTAACACATTCATTCTGTGTCATGAACCTTAAACCAAGAAAAAAATATTCGATACACATGTAGATCAATTTAGCATTGTTTTGCTAGCAACATTATGAAAATACTGTATATAGGAACATGTCTCACTACTTAAGGAAGTGAAAGGTAATATTAGCTTTGGTGGTCAACGAACAGTAATTTCTTTTGATGATTCCTTTATGTTGTTCTTTCCTATTGCCTTTATAAAGTACATAATTTAAAAAGATCCAGTTCTAAATCCTCTGAAACATCAAACCCAATATCTATACTTAAGTTATTCAATATGCAACAAGTCAATATTATTTTTGGTATCAAAACAGTCTTGTATATATTCACAAATTCAAGATTCGGAACCTTGTTTTCCAATAAAAACATTTTATAACTACGAATTATAAACAAATAAAGAATAAGGTTAGGTAAATTCTATCTCTGCACTGAGCGCTGACTGCCGCGTTCCGAAACGGTGATCGAAAACGCGATTCTTTGCAAGAACCTGAAAATAGCTGATGGTGATCTACTTGATTCAGAGTTACACCATATACAATAGATAGTCTATTCTGTATATGGGTTACCCATTCCGAAAAGCCCTAGGATGACATGTATGAACAGTCATCCAGATTTATATATTCATAGATACGATTACAGGATTCTGAGAAATCAAAGAATCACGATTCAATATGGAAATTCTGAAAAATCCCATCTTCGAAAGTATTACCTCATCAGAGTTGAAAATAGTATCCCTACATTTTTATGATGAACCTGCAAAAAAAATTGAATTTAAAATTTGTGACGTAAACATTTTTTTTCTTTACTCCCAAACTAATTGGCTGATTTTGCCTATAACGAACTCAACCGAGATATATATCTCCCGAACAAACACTGAAAATTTCAACTATCTAGCTCATTCCGTTCCAGAGTTATCGTGTTAACGGCCAGCTACATAATCGATTTTGACCACGGATTCTTGATAAGTGAGTCGAACCAAAAAGTTTGAAATCATTTGCAGCCAAAAATTCTAAAATTAGCAACATTTGGGCAAATTGATAAGCAATCTGTTCGGAGGAACAAGAGTGCCAAAAATTCTTCATTCGAGACTGGAGACAGATCAGTGCCGTGAACCGACGATTCCGACCGTTCGACGGGACTACTAATTGGAACTGTAGTTCAGAATCATTATCATTCAACCACATATTAACAAGGCTTATGCAACAGGTTCTAATACGCATAGGGAATTACGAAAAATTAAGGGGTAATTTTGTAATTTTTCGGTAATCGCATTCCCATTATGAGTAGTTTCAGACATTAGGGAAATATTCGGGAGTGCATCAAAATTACCGATAATTTTGCATGACAGCCTAAAAACTATACGAGTTCATTTTCAGAAAATATGAAAATTAATGAATACAGTTTTTCTGAGCGAAAACGCTGGAATGCGAAATTATCTAGGAATTTTGATGCACGAGTGTAATTCATTGGACTATTAACCTCAAAAAATTTCAACCAATCCTATTAACGCAAATCACTTAGCAATGAACCGATATTCTTGGTGAATATTTTTGTGACGTTTTAAACCATCTAAAACATTTGGGATGATTGTCAAATATTTAAATTACAGTTAGTATTATTTCTGCCCTATAATTAAAATTGTGTTACGTCCCATGATGTCACATTGTGGGAAACGTAGATTTGTTTTTTCCCAACAAAGGAGCTCGCTTGTAAAACGTGAATCTGTCTATTGAGTTAACTGGGTTTTAGTTTACCATGTGTGGTCTTACCCTTGAAAATAATACTTTTACGAAAAGATAACTGCGAGTAGGATTTCTTGTTAATCTTCGATCTTTGTAGAGCGATGTATTGCCTATTTCCTGTAAAGAATGCTAAAATGCATTCAACAACTGAAGTCGTAAGAAACTTATCAGTTTTCTAACACATTGACACATTGCCCAGTGCTGGTATTCTTTTTGTCTAGACGCTATGGAAACCCCAAATCTGTGAAGGTTATCTATATCAGTTGTTGCTGATAGATTATATGCAGAAAGTAAGTAAAGTTAGTTCAGATATTGGGAGAAATTCCAGATTTCTAATTCCTAGGATTAAACACACTAGAGGCGCACTCATTGACGTTTGGATTCGAAATTTAGGAAGTATTCCCACCCTTTTTAATAAAGAACAAATGAGAGTATTGTTGTAATATATCAGGGTGGTTTTAAGATCGAAACCCCAATCATTCTTAATATTTTCCCTGTTTACCCATATGAAGGAGTTTTTTCTATCTGGCCTTTTATATACATTTTACACTGAAATAATTCACTAACAGAAATACTGCAACTACTACTACTACTACCCCTCTGTTGTTTGTTTAAAGTGCGTTCGAATATTTCACCACTTCATATCCTAGTAATTGTTATCTTATTGCAAGTAACAACTTACGCCGTAATCAACGAGATTACTACTGGGTGATTAAAGTTAAGTATACCCCTTTACTCAACCCCCTGACAAAATCAGGGTGTAGAATTCTGGTCCTTCGGAATAACATTATATCCTGATAAAAGATTCAGGATTCAACATATGATCCTTCGAGAAATAACATCCTGATAAATCAATCAGGATCCAACAAATTGAGTGACATTTTTTTTCGAGAAATAGTCCTTCATAAACCCCTCGTGCTTGCCAAGTTATCGAATATTTTCCCCCTACTCTACTTTCAAGTATTGGGCAAGAACTCGGGATATATCTACTGAATATTTCCCGGATAAATTAGTACTGTCAAAATGACTCTACTACAATCGATGCAAGGAATAATAGACCAGGGACCACAACCAAGAAAATATAACAAAAATGATAGGAAAAATAATTTACGGGTGATCGGAGGTCGGGAAGCGGAACGGGGTGGGTTTTTAAGGGTAAAAAACGATTTATCTCGATTTCCGGCAAAACTACTAGTCCAATGGAAAAAATCAATTAGCAAAGTTGTAGGTAATAAAAAGATATACAACTTTTGATGTCACACTTTTATCACAAAAACTCAAAATTTATGTGAAAAATTGAAATTACCACGTTTTTGGTTTTTAATTTTTATCTTTCACAAAAAAAAATTTTTCTCACCAAATTTGGTAAAAACTTACCTTTTTATGTCCCAAATACGCTGTAATTTTTTGGATTCAAAATATTTTGTTTCACCTTAATTTGACTTAATATCGAAAAAGAAGCCTAATTTTCAATCAAAAATTCTCACGTCAAAATATCTGCTTTTTTAAAAAAGTAGGTGGGCTTTTTGTTCGTTGAAATCTCTACTTTCTGATAGTCTAAAATAAATTATACATTACTTTGGTAAATTTTCTCAGAAAATTCTACGAAATAACGGGCAATAAGGCCCAGACCCTCCTAGTTCCTTCCCCACTTCTCTACGAAATTTGAAATTTTTCGTCACTCAGTCACTCAGGTATATAAGTTATCATAAAATAGCAACAAATAGGCATATAATTTTAAATTCTTATAATTTTAAGAAGATTCCGAGGATGATTGATTCTAAACTTTCTGAAAATATTGTAGATGACTTATTAAATATTAACTTCCTTATCATTTTCTGAGAAAATTTACCATAGTAATGTATATTTTTTTAGACCATCAGAAAGTAGAGATTTCAACGAACAAAAGGACCACCTACTTTTTTGAAAAAGCTGATATTTTGACGTGACAATTTTTGATTGAAAATTAGGCTGCATTTTTGATATTAAGTCAAATTAAGGTGAAAAAAGAAATATTTTAAATCCAAAAAATTACAGTGTAATTGGGACATGAAAAGTTTTTAACCAAATTTGGTTATAATTTTGGTTTGTTTTGGTTTTATTTGATTTTGTAAAAGATAAAAATCAAAAACCAAAAACGAGATTATGTGAAAAAAGTGTGAATAAAAAAGTTGTAGATCTTTTTATTACCTAACTACAATTTTGTCATTCAACTTTTTTCCATAGGATAAGTGATTTTAAGTAAACATTAAAGGATACTGTGGGAGGTATATTCATCATTGAATGGTTTCTTTCTGGCTTTTCTCTCCCAAACTCTGAAAAATATCTATAAAAAAAAATTTATTATTTTGTGATTTGCTTCTGCGTAAGAAACACAAGATATTTGTCAGAAGCAATCAATTGAACAATGTTGCCTAACAAATAACAACAGAATAATCAACAAGAACAGCAACCCAATATGCTGAATGTGATCCCTTATGTTCGTGGCCATTCTGAAAAAATCAGAAGAATCGGTTCTAAGTTCAATATAAGAACAGACTTCAAAACACAAATGATCTCAGGTCTTTATTAGCGAAGACAAAACCCATTAATGAAAAACAAAAATCCAAGAACGGCGTATATAATATTCCTTGTATTTGTGGTAATTCACACACAGGAGAAACATCAAGACCACTAGAAGTAAGAAAGTCAGAGCATAAGAATAACTTGAGAAATAGAGACATACAGAAATCAAAAATAGCAGAATATGTATGTACAATCCAAGGTGATCACATGATGGATTGGAGTAATACAAGGATTCTGATGACAGAAACTGATTGTATTAAAAGGAAACTTAAGGAGTCAACCTCTATTTTGTTGAACAGAGAATGCAATTTTGCAAATTGCTCAATTCTTATTGTCCATATTTGGCTGAATTTATTGAAAAAGGAGGTGGAACTTGGAAATTTCTATACAAAGTAAAACTGTGACAATTCTCGAATCTCAGAATAACAATCAACAAAATAGTTCTGACGATTTTTTCGTTAAGCGTCTGAAGAAGGAGTCTGATATAGACTCCGAAACGTTACGATATAGTTGTTTCTTCGTTGATGTTGTTTCGTTGTTATTTGTTAGGCAATATTGTTCAATTGATTACTTCTGACAAATATCTTGTGTTTCTTACGCAAAAGCAAATCACAAAATAATTATTTTTTTATTTTATAGATATTTTTTAGAGTTTAGGAGAGAAAACCCAGAAAGAAACCATTCGATTAGTAGTTTCGCCAGAAATCGAGATAAACCGTTTTTTACCCTTGACAACTCACCCCCTTCCCCTTCCTGAATTCAGATCGCCCGTAAATTATTTTTCCTATAATTTTTGTGAAATTCTCTTGCTTTTCCAATGGGGTCCATTCTACTATAATTGTTTGTCACTTTTTACCATTTCAAAGGCTTCGACCCTGGTCTATAAAGAATATGATGATTTCATTACCATGGATTGTTTGCAGCCATGGCGGCGTGATGTTTTTGCAGTGCAATTATCGCTACGATGCAATTACCGCTGTAATTTTTCGGTAATTACATTCCAACTATGAAAAATCTTCTATAGGAGGAAAATGTTCACTGTAACTGTGGGTTAAATTTCAATAAAAATTAGTAGTATTATGCACATTCATTCAATCAATTATCAACGACAGTTCGATTTGAGTAAAGTGTAGTTATTTCTTATTCGAACAATTTTATACCATTCCCCATACCATTACGATGCATTAATTCAATCATTTTAAGAATCACTCACAGAACATTAACAATGCATGATATTTTTCCTTGTATAGGAACCTAAAGTATATGATTTTCCTTGCACTTGCCAATACAAACAACTGAAATTGCTTCATGGAATTCAGAATATTTCTATGCTCCCTAACAAGAATAAAATTGGCTTTTGATATTGAAAACGTTTCAGTCGCTGGTTGGAGCACAATAATTTTGTTCGTAGTTTCGAATCCTGCTCAGCATAACAGTGTCTGTGTCCACTATGGTGTCTCTATTAAAACAAGAATATTAAAATATTTTTATACAGAAGGAATAGTACTAATAGTTCTAAAACAAGTTGCAGAATAGGCTGATATTTAAACATGAATGCGAAATTCGAAAACGAGCGACGAAGGAGCGAGTTTTCGTACGCATGAGTGTTGGAATTGCCTTCTGCAACGAGTATTAGACGATATTTTCTCTATTTCAGGCAAGTTTTGTAAAATACTGTTGAAATTTAATGAAAAATTAGGATTATACATCCAAGTGACTTTTGTATTGTATCTTGGCAGTTGGTGTGACTGTTACGAAGGTTGACAGGTCATGGAATTTGAATTGTACGTAGAGCATGGAGATCAGATTTAAAAGTTTCCTAATATCATGAATGATACAAAATAAGCAAGAAGGAAATCTCTAGTACCTTATTTTTTTATGAAATAAAACCTTTCCTCTCAACAATTATTTCCCCTTATACTGATTATCTTATATTGACTATAATTGACGTGTGTTGAAATTTGATAGGATCGAAAGTCAGTGCTGACTACCACAAAACTAAAAATATAACTAGAACCAATGCTATAATGAGTTCATTCCAGCACTGTGTTTAGTGCTGGAATGAACTCATTACGATACTGAAATAGAGAAATATTATTTTCTCAATTCCATATCAAGAAAGAGGAACAACTTAAATTTTTGCGCGTATGTTCTGGGGAACATCGCGTTATAGTTTTGCCCAAATGTCTGTAACTTTCGAATTTTTTGACGAAAATGGTCTCAAACGATTTAGTTCGACTCCCCAATGAAGAATTCGAGGTCAAATTTGATTCTGTCCGGCCGGCCGTCCGGCCGTTGCCACGATAACTTGAGCTAGCGACTTCAAATTTTCAGGGTGGGTGGCGCATCCCAAAACGACAGACAAGTTCGTTAATGGGCATAATCGGCCCAGTGGTTTCCGAGTAATAATTTTGTTTTCAACCAATATAAATCCGATCGAATTGAAACTTGGTGAGTAGTTGTAGAATATGAACCTAAGCACGTTCGTGAAATTTTGTGCGAATCGTATGACTAGAAAATTTAAAAAAAATTATTGAAAAATATTTTTGAACGGAAAGAGGCTTGAAGTTTTCAGGTTAGGATGTGCACCAGAACGCGACATTTCAGTTTGTTTATGAGCATAATCGGCCAAATCGTTTTAGAGTTATAGCCATCTGAAATTTGGTTGTTTTTTGTTCCTCATTTACTCAAAAAATACTAAACCGATTGAATTCAAACATAGTAATTAGTTGTAGAATGCCAACGCGAAAATTATTGCAAAATTTCGTGTGGATAGTATTTGTAAAAAATTTAAAAAAGAATCATTGAAAATTGAAAAAAAAAATTCTATATATCAGTAACTATTCGTTTGAAATTGCTGAAATTTTGCAAGATCCTTCATAACCTAACTCTACTGCCAATTTTCAAGTTTTAACATGATCGGTTGAATATTGTTGGAGATTCGAGCATTCTTGTGTGAGTTCAGTAGATGGATGTCCGTTGTCTCGATAACTTTCGAACGAAAGGAGTCAGGGACTTGCGATTTTCAGGGCAGGTTGCGTATCCGAAATGGAGAGTTGAGTTCGTTTTTGGGCATAATCGGTCAAACGGTTTCCGAGTTATACCCACCTGGAATATTATTACCTTGATAACTCAAAAAATAAATCTTCGATCGAATTGAAGCTTGGTAACTAGTAGTAGGAATTCATCATAAAGACGTGTTTAAAATTTTGTAAGAACCGTACCCCTAGAAAATTTGAAAAAAATGACGAAAAAAAAAAATTTTAAGAAGCGCACCCCTAGAAAATTTCAAAAAAATCACGAAAAAAACAAATTGGTTCAAGCACTGACGTGAAGTCAGAAGCTTTTGCGCGTATGTTCTATTGTCCATTCTTCTGTATTGGACACCCTTAATCGAATTTACCATGGTACACTCTTAATTCGAATTTACCATGGTAAATTCGAATTAAGTGTCCAATACAGGAGAATGGACAACATAATTTACCATGGTAAATTCGATTAAGGGTGTCCAATACAGAAGAATGGACAATAGAACATACACGCAAAAGCTTCTGACTTCACGTCAGTGCTTGAACCAATTTTTAATATTCAATTAATACGACTTACTTCCAGAAACCATATAATATTCCCGATTTTGGTGTTGCTCTTAATACCAAGTATGATTTTATCGTCATCATCGTTAAAAAATTATTTCAAGCACTGACGTGAAGTCAGGAGCTTTTGCGCGTATGTTCTATGATCCATCCTCCTGGTCCAATACAGGAGAACGGACATTAGAATTCACCATGGTAAATTCGATTAAGACTGTCCAATACAGGACAATGGACCATAGAACATACGCGCAAGATCTCCTGACTTCACGTCAGTGCCTGAACCATTTTTTTTCGTAATTTTGAAAAATTTTCTAGGGGCATGGTTCTCACAAAAAATTTTTTCGTAATTTTGAAGAATTTTCTAGGCGTAAGGTTCCCACACAAGGCTGCTCGAATCTCCAACGAAATAGATCCGATCGTGTTCATACTTAGAACTTGGCAGAAGAGTTAGGGTTTGGAGGCTCTTGCAAACTTTCAGCAATGTCGGACGAATAGTTTCTGATATATATATAATTTTTTTCAATGATTTTTTAAGAAATTTTGAGTTACACGATCCTCATGAAATTTTGCAAGAATTTTCGGGTTGGCATTCTACAACTGTCAACCATGTTTGAATTAGATCAGCCTTATATTTTTCGAGTTATTAAGGAAATAAAAACCAAATTTCAGATGGATATAACTCCAAAACCGTTTTGCCGATTATACCTATAAATAAACTCAAATGTCTCATTCAGATGCACAATCTTACCCAAAAATATTTCAAGTCGCTATCTCTTTCCGTTCTCAGGTTTTGGTGACATAAATAATATTTTTTGATAATTTTTTTAAATTTTATAGTGATACGATTCTCACAACATTTCACAAGAGTGCTTAGTTTTGCATTCCACAACTACTCACCAAGTCTCAATTCGATCGGACTCGTATTGGTTGAAAACAAAATTATTACTCGGAAACTGTTGGGCCGATTATGCCCATTAACGAACTTGTTCGACATATTGGGATGCGCCACCCACCCTGAAAATTTCAAGTTGCTATCTCTTTCTGTTTTAAAGTTATCGTGGCAACGGACGGCTGGATGGCCGGAAAGAATGAAATTTGACTTCGAATTCTTGATCAGTGAGTCGAACTCAATAGTCTGAGACCAGTTCCGCCGAAAAATTCGAAAATTACAGTCATTTGGACAACATGATAACGCGATGTTCCCCAGAATATTCTGGCGTGTATATACGCGCAAAGAAGTAATCTTCTTTTTTCATGTATCTCTCAATTTTCGAATAATTAATCATTATTACTTAGGAGAACAACATATTTAATATGCCTAGGCTAGCAGAACCACAAAAGATATGCATTAAGTTCAACAAAATACTGAATAACGTCCCTTCCATCCATTGAACTCTACATTTTGTATTATTTTTATATTATATTGGAGTTATACAGGGTGAGTCTTTGACCACTGCATTAATTTTAACCAAAGATTCCTCTCATCAAATGAAACACTTTTTTCATTTAACATTTTTCCAAATTCCGCTCAGGTAAAAAGATACAGGCTGTTGAAATTTTGAAAAAAAATCAGTTTTTATTTTGTAGCTTTGACATCCTTTTTTCGAATAAAATGAATGTTGGCGTAAGGTTTCCTATAACTATGATATATATTTTCCAAATATTAGTTATTTTCTACTTCTACTGGTTTTCTAGTTATGGACTTGTGGATTCATAAAACTAAACGAAATTAGCATAAAGAAAGCATATAAAGTTTTTCTTGAGTCATTTCAAGAATATTCCATCGTTTTAGAACATTATATTATTCTTCATCATTTCTCCTTAGACGACCCGTTTTCGAGATATTCTTCATTGAATGATTAAAATGGAAAACTCCAGAAATTTCACAACTTTTATGGATCCGTCCCTGAGCATTGGAATCCCGAATCAAGCTGTAAACCACGTTACCATGCCTTATTCTCGTCTGCCAACAATGTCATAGATAATTTATATGCGGGAGTGTATTAGCACATTGTGAAATCTTTAAACGCTTGTATCTTTTTACCTGAGCCGAATCTGGAAGAATGGTAAATGAAAAAAGTGTTTCATTTGATGAGAGGAATCTTTGGTTAAAATTAATGCAGTGGTCAAAGACTCACCTTGTATATTATATCATATAAGAGTTTCTAATGAAACTCAGAGATCTAGGAAAATATTTTTTGTACCTTTTTGTCGATTGAATGTTATTCAGAATTTGTCTATAGAGATCTTTCGAAATGTCCCTAATTCAGTTAAGAATGTTACTTAGAATTAAAGTTTTCCACATATAAAGAATGGTATTTTTTGCTCCACCCAATTTCCCAGTTATTTTTATTGCTTTTATATAACCGTTTTACATATTTTTGAAATTTATTTTCAAGATTGTATGAATAATTTATTCCTATGAATATTTGACAACTCTGTTCGGTTAAAATAGCTCTAACTATGCCTGGATAATGAATTATTACAATTTAAATAAATTTTATTTTAACTGATGAAGGGAGAGACATTGTATAACTTCAACAAAAGGATGTTCAAATATTTAACTATTTCAGCGTTACTATTTTATAGATGATCATAATTCAAATTAAAGCTAGTTTTTGGCGCTCTTATTCCTCGGAACAGAGTGCTTATCAATTTGCCCAAATGTCTGTAATTTTAGAATTTTTGGCTGAAAATGGTCTGAAACGATTTGGTTCGATGATCAGGAATCCGTGGTATAAATCGATTCTGTTCGGCCCCGACCAGCCCTCCGTTAACACGATACCTCTCGAACGAAAGGAGTTAGAGGATTATCGGAATATTTCCGAAACCTATCACTCGATCTATCTGAAATTTAGCACTAAGTTGTAGAATAATGACCTCTATAAGAATGCGAAGTCTTGTATTGATCGGGCTGCCGTAAAGTTTAAAAAAAAAAATTTAAATTTTGTTGGTACAATAACTCTCGAACTGATAGAGCTAGGCAGTTGAAATTTTCCGAGTACGTTTGGGTGATAAAAATCTCGATTAAAATCGTTATTGGGTAGAATCGGCGTGATGTTTTCGGAGTAACGAAAAAAAAACTTTTTTTACATTACAAATTTCAAATTCAATTTTTTTTAAGATGCAGTTTCATCATGAGAATCCATTGTTATCATTTTAGTGTCTAACAAACTAATACTTTCGGAGATATGATTTTTCGAAATTTCAATAATACATCGTAGTTCTATGTAGTCACAGAATGTGAATACAGAATCTGTCTGTGTTCATTGTCCACTGTTTATAAATGTCATCTCATCTAGCTATTAGAGACTTATCAATTCGTAGTTTTTAAAATATTTTCTGTTGGAAAACAAGTATCCGATTCTTGAATTCGTGAATATATACAAGACTGTTTTGAAACCGAAAATTATATTGACTGATTACATATTGAATAATTTATGTATAAATATTGGGGATGATGTTTTAGAAGATTTAGAATTGTATCATTTTAATGATGCAGTTCATGAAGGCAATAGGAAAGAAGAACATGTTCCTATGTACAGTATTTTCATAATGTTAATGACAAAAAAATGCTGAAATATGGATCTACATTTGTGTATCACATTTTTTCTTGAGGTAAGGTCCGTAATACAGAAATGAATGTGTAAGTGGTATGAACTATCAAATTCTAAATTATGAAAAGAGGATAGTATTTTATTAATATATTTTGAACTATTAAAATAATTTGTTCGTCAGCCTCTAACTACTGAAATATCAGGAATAAAAGGACAATCTGCTATGATTGTCTCCAGCCTCGCTCTAGACATTTCGATGATATTTTCCTTAGGTATTTCGAGTTGTGAAAACTATGCACTGAGTATAAGTTGCAACAACCCATTCCACGAAGTTCAATCATTGCAGATTGCTCATTTAAGCTTGATAAATATATTTAATGACAATTTTTGAAGCATTAAAGCATTGCAGATTGCTCTTTTTTTATGGTAATTTTTGAAGCATTTTTTTGAACGACACTTTTTTTTTAATTCAATTTCTTTCATGATACATTTCTATCATAAGAATCCATTGATATAATTCCCAACTCTGAGAAACCATTACTTTCGGAGATATAATTTGTCTGTTTGAACAAGAGCGCCAAAAATCTCCTGTTCACAGGGCTTGAACCAATTTTTATAAATAACAGGCTCATTATAAATTATTGTTACATCGCAGATGGCTTTGAAATATTCGTATTTTGCTGCTTCATTTATATATACTGGTCACATTCGCGATTCCACCCACATAAAAGAATGATTCAAAGCCAACTGCGATATTACAATCATTTAAAAAGACCCTGTGCTATGTTTTACAACAAAGAAAGATTTTTATACACATTATATGAGGTTAACGTTTTGTAATGCTTGATTATTTCGAGCAATTTAAAACGGTAAGTATTAGAAGCAGAAATTGTAATATGTATTATGAACTGTATCATTATATATTATGTATAAGTATGTAAACATAATGATACAACGCAAATTACTCCGCATTAAAGTGAAATTCATTATATTGACATTTTTTCTTGAGGAGGCACTGCACTAGGACTTACTTTGTAGGTCATCTGCATTTATCAAACTTAGTAAACAAACAACTAAAAAACTTATCGAGAACCCATAATCGACGACATCGAAACCGAACAACTATTAATTATTTACCTTGCGATATTTACGCTGTTCATTTATGCAGACCTCATTTATGAATGATTTCCGAATAACCTTTTCATGATAGAGATATCAATTTTACTCAAATTGTCGCAATATGCTTAGACCTATCTTGCTTCAATCATTTTATTCAGTCAATTTTCAGCTAGCAGGAAAACATTAAATAAAAACTTGAAAAAATATGTGAAACATCAATACACAGACACCAGTTGAACAACATCACGGGAATTTTATTTACCAGCTGTAAGGAATGATAAATGATTATTCATGTTTTTTTTCAAAAAAGACACATTAGGTCCTGATTATCTCATTATTTCTGCGCTTGTTCGAGTAGGGGGCGCCAAATTTGCGGTACTTCTATGCTCGGATGGCCGTACACGTGTTCATTTCGCTGTATGAAAACTGCCTCTGTGAACTTGCACTTTTTCAATGTTGTTCCCGGTTGATAATTTTTGTTTGGATTAGAAATCACCTTAACGTTTTACCATTTTAATTCTTCCCAATACTTCTAATTTTGCATTCAATCACAGGTGTCTGTATCAGACATTTTTTTCCTTTTTATATTTTTAGATATTTTTGTGTATGAAAATCAAGGAATGGATGTCCGAAATTTAAATGATTAAAAAAATCATCCATATAATAGATCCCAATACGATCCTACGATATTTTCATTCAAAAATGACATATATGTATAATCGGCAGTACATTGAGTAATTATTCATCAATCTTAGAAATAATCCTATCAATATATTTTCGTTTAGATCGTTGACCTGCAAATAAAATATTGTACTAATCACTACCTACATGTCAGTATTTAATTTCTGATAAAAATTTAATTTGCATAGTGTTTGAAATTATTACATTGCAAAAGGTAGTTTCCAAAACACCAAGAGGTAGGTACATTCATGAAGCCTTGCTCTTTAGGAGTAGTTCACTAGTAGCCATATTCCCCAAATTTCCATTTATAGAATAATCAGTTGATTGAAATTTTAAATGGCATCTGAGGCATCGCTTTTATCGACAACATTAATGAGGAAATTAAGATAATTTTGACGTCTTTCATCCGTAGTTTTCATTGGAAGGATATCTAGGCAAATTTCGAATAATTGATGCAACTGCATTTTTTATAATATTTCGGAAATCTTCCACGCTTCTTAGCAATCGTTCCCTCTTGAATTTAAATGAAACGAATCTGATGATTTCAGATACCTCTTCAATTTTCGGATTTGAGTGTTTCGGAAATTGAGAAATTAACACATACCCATTTTGTGAGACCTAATTCAACTCCTCATACAATGAGTATCATGAATGATATCACGGCGAGGTATTGTGAATGCTACCTCCTAGACACATTTATTCAACGAATTTGCGCTGAATCAATAAATAACATCCAAAATATGATTACTGACAGCCCGGTGAAATTTCTTAACCTATGAATTCGATTATTTATTTTGATGTTTTCTACTTTCTGTCAAAAAAAAAGGATTCACCCTATTAGGTCTTCACACGAGACGAGAGTAGGCGAGAATATAAAAAATCTCGTCTCGGTCTCACAATTCCCAAAAAATTAAGTCTCGGTCTCGTCTCGTTATCAGTTGTCTCGTCTCGTCTCGCTTAATTCTGAATAACGATAATGAGTATTATAATATATAAAAGAAATGGTAGATAACAATGAAAAATTTTGAAAAACTATATGTATTTCGGTCTTATACAAAAATATTTGAATATGTACATATTTTTTTTTAATTTTTAAACTCTGTTAATTTCATATTTTAAATTACTCGATGACCAAGAATTCAAACATAATCACGCTTACATCACATCATCTTTCAATGATGTACGTGTTTTTGACATGATCATACCTGCTGTGGAAAACAATCTTTCAACCAAGGTATGGATGTAGCCATTAATAAATCATCGGCCATCTTGGGAAGTGTAAGAACTTTTTCATGCACTTTCCACCACTCTAAAAAACAATTTTGATTCCTATTTGCTCTTTCTAACAACAAATGTTCTTCAAACTCAGCTTTCCAATGTTTCGAAGGTTTTGTGGATCTTTTAAAAACGCTATCGATGTCGATAAATTGTTTAATATAATTGCACAAATTGGTATCGTTTCCAATGAATACTTTTCCAGTAGGTAAATCATTGAGGGTGTTCTTGGCGTACTCCTCATTACACTTTTCGAAACATTGAATAGCTTCATTTTTCATTTCTTTATTACCAAATTTATTAAATGTACTTCCACAGATGTATACAATAATTGTTCTCATAATCACTACAAGAAGCACAATAAGAAACAATAAATTTTTCCAGATGTTCAAATAGAGACGAAATTTTAAAAGCATTGGGATTTAGGGGCAATAAAAGTTGTGGTTATGTATTGAATTCATAATGGATCAGTTTTTATGGTTGTGAATTATATTTTTTCTTGGAAAATGAGAAAATAAAATCTTTAAAAAATCGTACATTTCTAGAACGATCGATGTATAATATAGGCAAATATAAATGTTTAATTATAGTGAAAACTCTTCATATTCAATTGTTTCCTGTGGGTGTTGGAAGAGATCGAGACGTATACAGTGCTTGCCAACAACTCCGCACCAAAAGAAACTTTTCTTTTCTATTAAAATTTCCGAATTTTGTTGACTACAAAAGGTTGGGGCATCAAAAATGATATAAAAGTCGGCCAACTGAGCCTTCCGGTTTAAGCAAAAATCCATCTCAAATTTCGATCATTTTCGAAAACATTCAGTCAGAAAACGATTCAAAAGGTATTTTCATGAACATTTTCGTTGATTCCATTGCAAATGGACATTCTACGATGCCTATCCCATTAAGGAAAATTGTATAATTCCATAGATTAATGAATTAATTGGTGAATATATCATAAAATCCACTATAATCGAAAAATTATTTCAACACTCTTCCTTGAACACTACGCACTTTTATAAACAATAACGGGTACTGAATAATAAAAACAAGGTTGGATATGAATATGGTAACATATCACGGACAGGAGACGAGAAATAGAGTTTTTATATTAACTCAATTTGTTATAACAAATTTAGCTGAACGTACAGAAAATAATCAGTCCAAAGTAGTGGAATCATTCAATTTTAAATGATAGGACAAGAATAATTAACTTCCAGAGGAGCTCAATAAATCAATATAGATACAATAAGTATTGCAATTATCTTCTAATAATCAATTGGACTTAGATCATTCACCCTTACTGAATTAGCATCATTAGTTTTCCATAATTCGACATACACATATCGTTTACCTGCTCATGATATCAGACCATTATTTATATCCAACCCTAGTTATCTATCTGATGGGGATATTTTATACGAAAACGCGTTTGGGTGAATACATATTTATGATAATCTATATACCCTCATTATTTCATAGATGAATTTAATCCGAAATCATTAAAGGATACTGTGGCAGGTATATTCATTATTAAATGATTTCTTTCTCGGTTTTCTCTCCCAAACTCTAAAATCTATAAAATAAAAATCTATTATTTTGTAATTTGCTTCTGCGTAAAAAACACAAGAGATTATTAGTCAGAAGTAATCAATCGAACTAATGTTGCCTTAACAAACAATAACGAAACAACATTCACGATGAAACAACTATATTGTAACGTTTCGGAGTCTATATCAGACTCCTTCGTCAGACACTTAACTAAAATTTTCAGAATTATTTTTTGTGGATTGCTATTCTGAAATTCGAGAATTATCACATTGACATTATTTGAAAATCTACAAAATTCAAATTTGAACCAAAATGACATTCTAGTAAGTTTTGAGGTTGTTGCCCAATGTTCCTGTCGATAAATCTCTTCAAATAGTTGGAACGAAGTTAGAAAATGGTGACTCGGTGATTAAAGATTCAAAATTGAATGCTAATGATATTATGGAAATGCTTGATGTATGTTTGAATACCACCTATTTCCAACTAGGAGATGTTTTTTATCGACAATATTTTGGAATGGCAATGGGTTCGCCTTTATCACCTGTCATGAGTAATATATCCATGGAAAATTCTGAAGATAAATGTATTGATCCTACATTTTTGTTGAAAACCAAAAGCTTGGTGGCGATATGTTGACGATATATTTGTAATTTGTCAACATAGTAGAGAAGAGTTAGATAAATTTTTTGATTTCATAGATTCAAAGGAACCTACAATAAAATTAACTTTGGAAATACAGAAAAATAATAAGCTCTATTTTCTAAATGTTTCGATAATTAAGTATCCGAACCATTTTGAAACGAGTGTCTTCGGAAAGCAGACACACACAAATAGATATTTAAATTTCTATTCGAACCATCAACTTAGTATGAAAAGATGTGTTATCAAATAGATAGAGCTAACATGTTCTAATCTTGAAATTCGAAATAATTAAATTGATTACATCAAGAAATTTCTTGAAGATAGTGGATATCTCAGGCAATTCATAGATATATCAATCATGAATTTAGATAGAAGAGCTTCTAATAAAATAACGAATAATCAAATACAACAGAATAATCGGCAAGTACAGCAAACCAATCTGTTGAATGTGATACCTTATGTTCGTGGCCTTTCTGAAAAAATCAGAAGAATCGGTTATAAGTTCAATATAAGAACCCTCTTCAAAACACCAAACGATTTTAGGTCTTTATTAACGAAGACAAAACCCATTAATGTAAAACAAAAATCAAAAAACTGTGTATATAATATGCCTTGTATTTGTGGTAAATTGTTCACAGGAGAAACATCAAGATCACTAGAAGTAACAAAGTCGAAACATAAGAACGACTTGAGAAATAGAGACATACAAAAATCAAAAATAGCAGAACATGTATGTACAATCCAAGGAGATCACATGATGGATTGGAGTAATACAAAGATTCTGATGACAGAATCTGATTACATTGAAAGGAAACTAAAGGAATACTTGTATTTTGTTGAACAGAGAATGCAATTTTGCAAATTGCTCAATTGGTATTGACCATATTTGGCTAAATTTATTGAAAAAGGAGTTGGAACTTGTAAATTTCTATGCAAAGTAAAACTATGTTAGCTATGATTTTTAAATACTGTCAATGTGACAATTCTTGAATTTCACAATAACTATCAACAAAATAATTCAAACGATTTTCATTAAGCGTCTGACGAAGGAGTCTGATATAGACTCCGAAACGTTACGATATAGTTGTTTCTTCGTTGATGTTGTTTCGTTGTTGTTTGTTAGGCAACATTGTTCAATTGATTGCTTCTGACAAATATCTTGTGTTTCTTACGCAGAAGCAAATCACAAAATAATAAATTTTTATTTTATAGATATTTGTCAGAGTTTGGGAGAGAAAACCTAGAAAAAAACCTTTTAATAATGAGTATACCTCCCACAGTATCCTTTAATGATTATTTACATATCGATTATTTACTAGTTAAACCCAATAAAAAATTCCGTGAAATAACTTCATAGCCGAATAACGTGCTGTAACCCCTTGAGGACTTGATATTTATCTAATGAAATATAAAATGTTTACGTGCGTTAAACATAAAATCCATTTAACTTGCAAACCACACACAGGGTGATTATTCGATTATTAGGGCAGCACTAAATAAACACAAAACATGCTGTGCTGCTGTATTTACTTCAAACAGTTCGGGTCCTTTTGATTCCTTATATGCTCGAAATTATTCATGTCAAAGAAGTCAAAACTTTTGGGAAGTATTGTTGACGTTGACACGAAAAAATGCATTTGTATATCTTCCTCGACCAATAGATTTACTACTTCAACATACTATTGACCATATTTGGCTGAATATATCAAAAAGTAATTCTGAAGATTTTCATTAAGTGTCTGACGAAGGAGTCTGATATAGACTCCGAAACGGTATATTTGTTTCATCGTTGATGTTGTTTCGTTATTGTTTGATAGGCAACATTGTTCGATTGATTGCTTCCGACAAATTTCTTGTTTTTTTTACGAAGAAGAAAATCGCAAAATAAAACATTGTTTATTTTATCGATATTTTTCAGCTTTTGGGAGAGAAAACCCAGAAAGAAACCATTTAAGAATGAATTTAATCCTAATCTGAACCCATCGAAAATCACTTACCGGAACGTAGAAATCCTAGAAACAAACATTTCTTTCAGAGATGCTCACGAACAGATAATTCCACTCAATAATAATGCACTCTTTCCGGCAACACAAGACCGGAATCTGACGGAAATTCTCGCTGCACCACCCTCAATGGTGCCTCCTAAACGCATTCACGTTTTATACTGAACATTTGATGGAGTCCGGACATATTAGATCAATTAGAAGGGTTGTATAACTGATTTTTATATGCTCACTCATTATGAGTACTAGAAATAACATGGTGCCATTATGATTTCATGGCGTTACGAGAATTGGCAGTGAAATGGGGATGAAAATCGCTGTCTCGGTGACCCTGATGAGTGACATTGAGATTTAGGGGGATGATCTGGCAGTTGCTTCATGAATTGCACTTCTAATCGTTCATCTAAGGGTCAAGGCACATTGAGATCATCAAGACGGGGGATGTAATTCGTTTAAATCGATTTTTGCTGTTTGGGGTTGAAATATCTGGTCATATTAATATATTGCCATTAAATAAGAAACTGATGAATCTCGTACACATGTTACTGATTATCTCGAAAAACTCAGCTTCCTTATAATACATACTTCTAGCAGTCCACATATAGGATGGGTTTTCAAAAACCTTATACAGGGTGCGCCACGGTCGATGGTACCTTGGAATTTGACGGAGAACAGGGCGATTTTATTGAAAATTTGGTTCCTTGAATAGGAACCTCCGCTCCATCGATACAGAATACCTTATATCAAAAAGTACTAACAATTTTACTATTTCGAATGGAACACCCTGTATATTATTCCTTTTTTCGATTCGCCGTAGCCTCCTGATTATTTTTGTAACACTTCCTCACCCCTATCTCTAGCAGTTTTCGAGTAAATTGTTGATTTACTTCATTTTTTGTGCAAAATATAGTTTCAATTAAACATTCATCACTTCGGTACTTGGAATCCTAGTGAGCTGAAATTTAGGGTATGGATTACCAATATCCCGTTTATCATTTACGTTCAATGAAATAGTTCTTTAGTCATACAGGGTTGTTCAAAATCTGAGGCTTTTTCGAGAAATACAAAAACGATAAAAAGTGCGTTTCGGAATGACTTGTATAAATCATAAAGATGTATTGAAAGAGAATCAATCAAACGATGTAATCATTAAAGGATACTGTGGGAGGTATACTCATTATTGAAAGGTTTTTTTCTGGATTTTCTCTCCCAAACTCTGAAAAATATCTATAAAATAAGAATTAATCATTTTGTGATTTGCTTCTGCGTAAGAAACACAGGATATCTGTCAGAAGCAATCAATTGAACAATGTTGCCTAACAAACAACAACGAAACAACATCAACGAAGAAACAACTATATCGTAAAACGTTTCGGTTAATGAAAATCGTTAGAATTATTTTGTTGATAGCTTTTTGTGAAATTCAAGAATTGTCACATTGACAGTATTTAAAAATCATAGCTAACATAGTTTTACTTCGCATAAATAAACGTTTCGGAGTCTATATCAGACTCCTTCGTCAGACGCTTAATGAAAATCGTTAGAATTATTTTGTTGATAGTTATTTTGTGAAATTCAAGAATTGTTGTTGTTGTTGTTTGTTAGGCAACATTGTTCAATTGATTGCTTCTGACAAATATCCTGTGTTTCTTACGCAGAAGCAAATCACAAAATAATTAATTTTTATTTTATAGATATTTTTCAGAGTTTGGGAGAGAAAACCCAGAAAGAAACCTTTCAATAATCAAACGATGTAATATGTTCGTATACATAAATTGTAAGGTTTTCAAATTAAAAGCAAGTTTTCATGCCAATGGTTCAGTACATTATGTATTAGGTATCCATTAAATTTCATAGAAGACATAAATTATCATAATTTGACAATCGGTATCGATTGTAATATAGCCCATACACGCTCAATATTATTGCACAATATTTTGGTTTTTGCTATATAATGGATCGTGTGTGGTCGATATTGAAGGGTTTGCGCAATAGCCCAATATATTGCACAACCATCAATATTGCCTCCATACGATACAATCTTTAGCACCAACCAACCAACATATTGTAAAATAATATTGACCGTCTAGGGGTCACCGTCAATATATTATGCTATCCACGTTGCACAATAATATTGAGCCTGTATGGGCCGCTTAAAGTATTATTGAATTCATAAAAGGAGATTTTATTAAAAAATGATTCAAATGGAATTCAATAATGATACAAGCGAAGTTTGGATGAAATTGTCTATTCTTCACGGTCAATGCGATCAAATTGTAGCAAGAACATGCAGAATGTTTAATGAGATGTATCCTGACATAAAACCAAAGAACAAGAAAAAATTTGTACGATTGCAGAATAATTCCATCCTTTATGGATCAAAACTTAGAGTGGGATGAAAAATGCTGCATTGATCGCATTGACCGTGAAGAATAAACAATTTCATCGAAACTTTGTAACATTTGTATAATTATTGCGTTCCCTTTGAATGATTTTTCAATAAAATCTCCGTTAATAAATTAAACAATACTTTACCATCGATGCCAATTGTTAAATTATCATAATTTACACGTTCTATGACATTTCATGGACAGCTAATACAAAATGTAGCTCCATATTCCTATTGTCATGAAAACTTGCTTTTAATTCGAAAACCTTACAATTTAGGTATATATATATATATATTCTTTTGACTGAGAGTTTTATGTGTTAGCAGAGGTTGGTGTAACGGGGGTACCATACAATTCTGCGTATGATACAAGAGCTTAGGGAAAAACCTCAGCAAAAAACCCTGTCTCCCCGTGAGTGTTGTGATTTGTAACTATTGTTCACAAAATTTGCTGCAATTTAGAAATATTGATAGGCATTTATTTCTTCAATATGGACTCCTTCGTCCAAAAACGGAGAGGTTTCTCCAAGGTACCCAAAAATCAACCTGAAAAATGAAAAGACAAGAGGAGAAGAACGAACAAACTAAAAATAATACATAACCTTTCAAAAGTCTCCTCTCACAAATATACTCTTCTGTTGACGCATGGGATCTCTTGGAGAAGAATCGCCTCCGCTAGTTCTCAAAGATATTGATCTTAGAAATCCCTTCAATATTGAATTCAAAAAGGAAATTGTTGCTCGTAAGGCCAGGAGGGTCTCTTTCAAAACCAGATCTGGCCAGTCAAAGTGATGATTATTCAGAACTTCAGATGTTCGAAGACCGCTACAGGGCCCATATGTAGGGCTATCATCTCCCATAGATGCATGTTTTTACTTTGTATTGTGTAAAATAATGAAAAAATGAGCAGGAAAAATTTACGACATAATTTAATATATATATATATATATATATATATATATATATATATATATATATATATATATATATATATATATATATATTATATCATTTGAAAGGAAATTTGATTCTCTTTCAATACATCTAATGATATATAGGTCATTCCATTTGAAACGCACCTTTTATCGTCTAGGATTTCGAACAACCCTGTATGATTAGGGACGTACGGACGTAAATTATACACGGGACATTGTTAATCCATACCCGAAATTTCGGCTTTTTAGGACTGTTACGAAGTAATGAATGTTGAATTGAAGCTATGTTTCGCACAAAAAAGGAAGTAAATAGATTAATTACCCTAAAACTGCTAGAGATAAGGATGATGAAGTTGATACTGAATAAATCAGGAAGCTACGGCGGATCGAAAAAAAAATAATATATAGGGTGTTCCTGTTGAAATATCAAAGTTGTGTTTGATATGAGTGGCAATACCGCAGCGCTGAAAATATTCTAGATCGATGGAGCAGTGGTTCCTAGCCAAGAAACCAAATTTTCAATAAAATAGCACGTCCCGTTCTCCGTAAAAGTCCAGGGTACCATCGACTGTGACTCACCCTGTATATCTCAGAAGTTATAAGTGGTATGATGAATTCATATAGCAAGCCTCTATTTGTGATACATAATTTAAAAGCTTGTATAGAATACTATAAAATTGAAATACAAGGTAGGTACGGTTCATACTGATATATTATATTAAATTATAATTAATGTGTGAAAGATTTTAAAATGTAGTTAAAACTATGCATTGTGGGATGCGTCTCCTCCATTATTGAAATGAGTATTTCAGTTATTAACTTAAAGAAGTTACATACAGTGTGGTTCAACGAAAACTTGACACCTCGATTTTCCGGCTTTAAAATTGCTCGGACCTGTCAATTTTTGATTCGAGGAGGAACAATTTTTCCACCCTTTGCATCCTCTCAACTGCAATTCCCTAACGAGAGTGAGCACAACCCTTTGATTTTGAATAGGGATGAGGGGTGTTGCGATACCTAATTTTGAAGATCTTATCGAAAATGGTGTCGAAAACAATGTATTCAATTGGAAATATTTTCTTTCGAAATGAGGAAAATCTTTGGGAATATTCATCGGAAAATTCACCCTCCATATTTAATAAGTTAATACGTATAATTTTAATTAAACAATTGGTGTGTGAATAAATTTTCTTAGAAAAATAAATTATAATAAAATTACTAATGAAATTTCATAGAAGCTACTCGAAATGAAGTCCACTGATGGCTATGCATGTTTCAGCCCTCTTCGATATATTTAAAACTAATTTTCGTAAGACTTGAGGTTATTCCGGATATCACCATCGTCCATCCTCCATCAATTATGTGAATTTATTAAGCTCTGATATTAATAGTTTTCTGACAGACTTTTTAAATGATCCCATAAATGTAGTTCATTGGAGGAAAATCAGGAGATCATATTATTTTATTAATAGACCTGGTAATGAATTTTCCGAAACGTTTTCGTCATCTCGAAAAAAAATATTTCGAATTGAATACATTGTTTTCGATACTCTCCCCTTCGCGAGTATGTATCATAAACCGAATGATGTTTTTAATTATTAAATGATTTCTAGCTGGATTCTCTCCCAAACTCTGAAAAACAGATATTTTGTTGGGGAGAAAACCCAGAAATAAACCATTTAATAACGAATATTATACTTCCCATGCACAGTATTCTCTAATTATTACTTGATGTTTTTAATATCTGATCATCAAAACAAATGTTCAGATACGTTCCTGTGTTTGACATTGAAATAATTTTGTAGTGCCTTATTCATACTCATAGTTTTCATTGAAGTCAGTCGAGGATTATATGGATTATTTGGTTTTTCAGAAGTTTGTTTTACTCAGTCTACTCCGTGTAAAAAAAAATGTGCCATTTCAATTGATTATTGTTTTATACAATTGTATATTATTTTGTCTTCTCTTCACGAAACTGACAAAACAAAACTTCTTTTTCATGTACTGAGTTTCTTTTCCACTTTCGCTTTCGGAGTGTCTCAAAGACAATAAGTTTGCATAAAATTATCAAAATCGATACAAGAGTTCTGAACTTATAGGGGTTGTAAGATTCAATGATTTTCAGAGAACAACCTGTATATCAGAAACTAGTTAGCATGAGAGATGTTTGAGTGCCCATTTCTGGCATCTCATATGAACCTCTATTACAACATACCCGATGGTTCATTGGTCAGAAATCACCCTGTATATGTCATATAAGTACAACCATGTTATCATAGGATATTTATTTCATATTAAAAAAAAAATTGGTTCAATCACTGACGTGAAGTCAGATGCGTATCCAAAAGGGAGAGTTGAGTTCTTTTTTGGGCGTAATCGGTCTAACGGTTTCCGAGTTATACCCTCCTGGAATATTACTTCCTTGTTAACTCAAAAATATACAGTCGATCGAATTGAAGCTTGGTAACTGGTTGTAGAATATCGATAGAAAGACGTATTTTAAATTTTGTAAGAACCGTACCCCTAAAAAATTTCAAACAAATTACGAAAAAAAATTGCTTCAAGCAAATCAGTCATAAGGTTGAAAACAAAATTATTACTCGAAAAGCATCAAAACAATTATGCCCATTTACGAACTTGTCCGTCATATTAGGATGCGCCACCTACCCTCAAAATTTCAAGTCGCTAGCTCTTACCGTTCTCAAGTTATCGTGGCAAAGGCCGGACAGAATCAAATTTGACCTCAAATTCTTCATCGGGAAGTCGAACCCAATCGTTTGAGACCATTTTCGGCAAAAAATTCGAAAATTACAGACATTTGAGCAAAATGTCGCGATGCTCCCCAGAACCTACGCGCAAAAAAAATTATATGAAATTATTCTTCAATTAAATATAGTTGAGATTATCAGTATGTTCCTTTAATGGTTAAATTATCCACTAACAATTTTGTCGTGCTATATTTCATCAATCACAAGAACGAGTAGCCCGCCTACGCATCTCGACACGTTTTTCGCGCTAAATGATAAATGGATCGAAAATAATTTAATGCTCTCTTTTGTACGCACCATAATGCAGAATGGAAGATATTTTGTCGGCAGTCGAAAAACAGATATAATGTCGAAGGACAATTTTCCAATAAAAGCCAATGAACAGGGTAACGAGTAAATTGTTCAGCAACACAAAAATTTATTCGTCATTTCTACCATTTTCTCAACATCAATTCATACCATAAATATCGTATATCTCCGTCCTGTCCCCGAAGGAGACAAAGGCAGAATGGTGGGATGATTTTATGGCTCCACTACCGCATACAAGAGTGCTGAATGTTGAGAAATATTTCTAAACAATGCAAAAGAGAAATGACAACATATAGAAATCCTTGTATCATTTTTGAACAATAAAAAGATGATGACTTCGCATGTAGCAAAACAATCCTAGTATTCGCTCTAGGTTTTGATCGTACAAGTGAAGTATAGTAAGTGAAGTTGAGATAAATTTTCGGAAATTGAGAAAACAATCCAACACTCCAGAATATCTACTGGTGTTGGAAAATGGCAGCTTGTAGGTTTATGCAGATTCTCGGTGGAATCTCACAGATAGTTTCTGAAATATAAATTTTTCTTCTAGTGATACGATTTTCACAAAAGTTTGCTAAACTTCGCGGGTCGGCATTCTACAACTATTTACCAAGTTTCAATTTGATCGGATATGTATTTTTCGAGTTTTTATGGAAACAATATTTCGGATGGATATAACTCCGAATCCGTTTGGCCGATTATGCCCATTAGCAAACTTAACTGTCAAATTTGGATACGCTACCTACTTTGAAATTTTCAATTTCAAGTCGCTATTCCTTGCCGTTTGAAAGTTATCGTGGCAACGAAGGGCCAGACAGAAACGAATTTGACCACGAATTCTTCATCAGTGAGTCTAACCTTATAGTTAGAGAGATTTTCGGCGCGCTGTTCCCAGCAAAACACCTGCAATACGTTTTTTGCGCTCTTGTTCCTCGGAACAGAGGAATTTTCTTTCATGATGTAGTTCTTTCATAATAATCCATTGATATCATTCCCAACTCTGACAAACCGCTCATTTCCTAGTTATGGAGTCGCAAATTCATAAATCTATGAGAAATAAGCGTCAAGAAAGCAGGTAAAGCTTATCGGAAGTCATTATAAGAATATTCAATAACTCAAGAAAATCAAATTAGTGTGGATTCATGCAGCCCAAATTAACGAGTATCGAGTAACAATTAACAATTACAAATAGTGAGTAAAAGTTGAACTTCGTATATCTCAATGAGAGTGTTCATGCAGCCAAGTAACAATTATCAATTAACAAATAACAAGTAGGAGTTCGCCAACTTTTAACTTTCTACTTTAATTGAACGAGATTTTGTACTTGTACGCAACACGTCGCAGCTGAACGCAGATTAGACAGTCCGATGATGTAAATATAACCTTACTTTGTAAAATATTTAATTTACTTGGTGTGTATTTATGTGGGTTCCATGTTATAACATTGGAAAATAGAAAACTTGTTTTCAAATATAGGGGGTACAGAGGTTATTTTGAAAAATTAATACCTCGGATCTTCGACTTGTGGGTTTTTATTTCTTAATTGTTAATTTGAGTGCATGAATGCTGCTTTTTTGTACGTGGTTATTCATGATTGTTATTTGATACTTTTCACTTGATAATTGTTATTTGATGCTGCATGAATCCACACTTAGTATTCATCATTCCTCGTAAAACGCACTGTTTTCGAGATATCATTGAATGTTATAAAATCTGATTAAAATTCCGGCCCTGAACTAGAATCACAGATTATATAGATTAAATAGATGAATAGAGTTACCATATTAATCGATGAATTTTTCTCTATGTATCCCCAATAGACAATATAAAACTTTCAAATTATCTGTTATCTATATCATCAATACATTCATTTTCATTCTACTTTGATACTGCACGGCCATTCTAAGGATTTCACTTATAAAGGGTGTTTCTTTGGGAAACGCAAATATTCAAAAAGGCGAATAGAGGACTCAGAGGTGGTTCTAGATATAACATATGTATTGGGTCTGAATATCTTTGTAATCGATATACAGGGTGTTTTATGAATTTTGATAATTACTTCGTGTGGTGATAATAAGTGAACCACCCTGTGTATTTAAAATTATGTATCTACAAGTTGTCAATTTTATCATTAAAAGTATAGGTTATAACCACTTTTTGGTATTCAAGTTCTTAAAAACTACACTTTCAAGATAAAAATTTGTGCATTAAAACTGTCTGCGCAAAAATGTAAAGCGCACGTTTCAGTTTAGTTCTTTGGGCTCTTCTGAAATATGCAAACTGATTTTCAAAATTTTGATTCACAGTGTGTTGTTTCAAGGATACATCATTTCATAATTTTCTGACTTGATTTTCCTTGCGGTTTGTAAATAATTCATTTGAGTTCTAAATAAACACGTGTCAGCGTGTTTCTGGATATTGAAATCTATTCCTTTGTTTTCTTGCCTCACCCTGAAGTAGCCAATAAGCAGAAACACGTGTCGGCAGGTACCAACAACTTGCTTTCTTTCTGATCCTTTGCGGAATTTCTTGCGATCCTTTTTCCATTTAGAAAAATATTTGATATGTCATTATTAATCCCCATACTAATGAAAAGGCACCATATTAATTTCAAAATTCAAATATGGTATTTAAAAAAGTAATCTGAATACAAGCGCTCCAAAAACTACTTATTAGAATGCCAGGACATAAACGAAGTGAAAAATGTTGAATATATGTTGGATATGGATAACACTCTCTCATGATTTTAATATAATCTGAAGGAAGGAATCGAATTTTTAATAACTACATTTTTCTTCTACTTCGATGTGTGATCATGATCAAGAAGAAATCTACAGTTATATGATGAACGTTTCCATTAACATATCTCAGTAGTGAGTATATAGAGTTGAAAAGTACGCGGGCAATTATTCCTATAGACGAACTTAATCGTCGCATTAAGATGCGCAGCCTACCTTAAAAATTGCAAGTCGCTATATCTTTCCGTTCAAAAGTTATCGTTGCATTAGGACAAAATGATACCGCTGCTTCTTAGAACATGCGCGCCATACTACTCCCACAGGGCCTCCCTTGCACCTATATGTAAGGAAATTCAGACTGTTGGGTTTAATAAGAATTTCTAGTTGTGGGCATTTGAGGTTACTGGACCAACTAGACTCAAACTTCTTGACGAAACCCCTCAGATGTAATGCCAATCATAATCGATTTCGAAAAGCCCTTTGTAAAGGTCATATGAGATCGTCTAAGCGCGGTGGATCTCGTAAATCTAACGAATCATCCATTTGATATAAGTATGGATCAAAATATCATAAGGTTGCAAGTATTGGGTTATATGGTTTGAAATTTAGTAAATATGTTCCTCTGGGACGTATGCCCCCTATCTCAAAGGCAGAGTCACCAGCTGTCTACATTTGTTCTGAAAAGTGTCTGAAAAGGAACTTCAAGGGGCCCGAAGAAATAAAGCGACTCTTCTTTGGGTTCTAGGGTACTGTGGTATTGAAAGAAATGAGAAGGCCGAGGAACTTGCAAGAAGGACCTGCAGGGTAACACCTACCGGAACAGAACTCTTCTGTGAGCTTGGAAGATACTACTGAAGGGCAGAGTCCCAAAAATGGGTGCTTAATCACAGAATAGCTCTTTGGAGAAATACTCCAGGACTTGCATAGGCACAACTATTCGTAGATGTCTCACCATCCAAAACCAGGAAGCTCCTGAAGCTGCCAGGAGCTGAGCAGCTTCGGGTAATGGTGGGACGAAACATGCAGACTCTGCAAATCGGAAAAGGAAACCGTTGAACTCGTAGTTTGCGAATGCTCAGTGTTGGCCAGCCTAGGAGTTTAATGTATGGCTGAGCCAGTTCTAAAACCTCACGACGAGACAAGCAAGGTTTCTAAGTACAACATTAGGTAGGTATGTTAACACCGTTGACAACGTACTAAGGATTGAATAATTAGGGTATTAGAACAAAATATCGAATCTGTCGCAATTCTGGAGTGCTGGACCTAGCCTCATGACCCCGTTCTAATGAAACTCGTAATAATAATCATTCAGATATCCTGGAAAAGCTACAAAATCTAATATCAGTTTCCATTGACACGCTCGGGGCACTCGGATTCATATTTTTGTTTTCCATTAGACAGATGAGATCGATGATTCATTCCATTGACAAATCCAAGCAAATCTGTTTGCTCTCAGGGCAATTATTTTCGCTCGCATTTTAAAGTTCGAATCAGGGACCAGGGGGTGGGATCTCCTTTGTAAAAATCGTGACCGTGTAAAGGTTCCAATACCTCCCGATAGACACCGCTGCTTCGTGTTTACTCGACAACTTTCGGTGTTGTAACGAAGGTCATATCAAACAAATCATTCAAATCAAGTCGTCAACAGTCAACATGTCAACAAACGAACAAACAACAAGACCATCCATATTGAATTTGAGCAGTTATACTTTTTGGAGCTCTAGTTCCTCGGAACTGAGTGCTTATCAATTTGCCCAAATGTCTGTAATTTTCGAATATTTCGATGAAAATGGTCTTAAACGATTTGGTTCGACTCACTGATCAAGAATCCGTGGTCGAAATTCATTCTGTCCGGCCGGTCCGGCCGGCCCTAGGCACGATAACTCTCGAACGGAATGAGCTAGAGAGTTGAAATTTTCAGAGTAGGTTTGGGGGATAAATATCTCGGCTAAGTTCGTTATTGGGCAAAATCGGACAGATGGTTTCGGAGTAACAAAAAAAAAATTTTTTTTTTACAAAACAAATTCCAAATTAATTTTTGTTATAAGCAGTTTTACCATAAGAATCCATTCATATTATTTTTAACTCTAACAAGCTAATACTTTCGGAGATATGATTTTTCAAAATTTCAATGTAAATCGTATTTCACAGATTGATATCATTATTCTATGTATGAATTCTCATAATGTCAACTTGACAGAAGGGAATATTGTATTGTAACTTCAAAAATATTGGGGTTGAAATACTCGTATTTTAGCGATGCAACGGGGACCTCACCCGAAAATGTTCGAAAATATTACGTAAATATTGAAAGCATAATTCTGTAGTTCGAGAGAGGAGAAAATTTGGTGAACGTAGATCAGGAAATTTTTGATCGATTACAAGGTCATTTTTTATTATTACTTATCTTCTTTCATACATGTTTTATGGAATACCTACTATTTGTAGGTACTTTAAACCTGTTTTGGGCAATTGTCATACGAAACTTTATTTTTTGGCGCACTAGTTCCTCGGAACAGAGTGCTTATCAATTTGCCCAAGTGTCTTTAATTTTGGAATTTTTGGCTGAAAATGGTCTCAAACGAATTGGTTCGACTCACTGATCAAGAATCCGAGTGCGAAATCGACTCTGTCCGGCCGGCCGTAGGCACGATAACTCTCGAACGAAAGGAGTTAGCGGATTGAAAATTGCAAGGTGGTTTTGGAGCGTGAATATCTCGGACAAGTTCGTTAATGGGCGAAATCCATCAAGGAGTTTCGGAGTTATGGGCATTTTAGTAAAATATTTTTTATGAATATTTCCGAAACCGATCACTCGATCTATCTGAAATTTAGCATCAAATTGTAGAATCATGACTTTTATACGCATGCGAAGTTTTGTATTGACCAGAGTACCGCAAAGTGTCAAAAAAAAATTGAAAATGTGGTGCAGTTCTCATTCTCATGATTGCTCATTTAATCTTGATAAATAAACTATTATTTGAATTGAATTTCCTTTATGATGCAGTTCTATCATATGAATACATTGATATAATTCCCAACTCTGAGAAACCAATACTTTCGGAGATATAATTTGTCTGTTTGAACTAGAGCGCCAGAAAGCTCCTGTCCACAGAGCTTGAACCCATTTTTTATTTCGTACGAAGATAAGTTAAACTGAGTTCAACTCTCAAATATGATTTACACGTGCTTAACAAAATCCTGTGAATACAACAATAATATGACGAGCATGTGTATAGGCTTCCAAGGGATGATATGGTAAGACTGTTTTTCAAGCAATTTCAGTACTCTATTGATATTTTCACTTAGAAAAAATTATTTTTTTTATTTAATATTTTCAAGAAAAATTTATAACATCATTTTAGCTTCTACATGTATGACTTCAGAAAATTGGAAGATAGGATCTGTTGGGTAAACCGAAGCTTTCCATATAATGTGAATTATCGGATCTAATCAAGACTTTTGAGCTTTCCCAATTTGCAGATATGAGGAATCCACCAGTTCTGAAAACCACTGTAATTCCCAGACTACTCTTACCAACAAATGTTAGCATACAAGGTAAATGAAATTTAACATTGCTTATATCTTGAAACCCCGGTATAAATTTTAATTACGTCAATTCCAATTGGAAAGGAAAATGAAATTCTAGAAGTTTTTAATAGCTTTCACCCTCGCCTCAAGTTTACTATTGAGATGGAATCGCACGATAACAAGCTCGCATTTTTAGACATATTACTCATTCGACGCCAGAAAGAGATAGTCACAAATTGGTATCAAAAACCAACATTTTCCGAAAGAGTATTAAACTTTCAATCAAAACACTCGTTAACACAGAAAATCAACATCATCAATAATTTGAAAAAGCGAGCTTTAAGTCTTTCTGCGGAAGAATTCCCCAAAGAAAACTTCGAAAAAATAAAGAATGATTTGATCAAAAATGACTACCCATTAGGATTAATAAAAAAAATTTTAAATGCACAACCTAAGGAAAATCGATCTGTAGATGTGAACAACAAAAAATTTTTCAAAATACCATATATTGAAGGACTATCTGAAAACCTTAAACGGAATTTTTCTAAAATGAATGTGATCACGACCTTCAATTCTTACAACACAAATAAAAAAATTTTCTCCAAGTTGAAGTCTGTCACACCCAAATTGTTGTTATCAGATGTAATTTATGAGATTCCTTGCCACGATTGCGAATGTGTGTATATAGGACAAACACGACGATATCTCAAAGATCGAATTACCGAACATAAACGAGATTCCCTCAATATCCTTAATCCTTTGAAAAAAAAAAAGAAAATAACACTGCGTTGTCAGAACATGTCTCAACAACGTTGCATTCATTTGGTTTTGATTCGTGTAAAATATTAGGCGTACAAAGAGTTCTTAAAAAATGGGTTCAAGCCCTGTGGACAGGAGCTTTCTGGCGCTCTAGATCAAACAGACAAATTATATCTCCGAAAGTATTGGTTTCTCTGAGTTGGGAATTCTATCAATGTATACATATGATAGAGCTGCATCATAAAGGAAATTCAATTCAAATAATAGTTTATTTATCAAGATTAAATGAGCAATCATGAGAATGAGAAGTGCACCATGGAAGAAATCGAATTGAATCTGGCCAATTTTGCCCAATAACGAACTTAACCGAGATAGTCATCTCCCTAACCTACTCTGAAAATTTCAACTACCTAGCTCATTCCGTTCGAGAGTTATTGTGGAAAAACTTTTTTTAAATTTTCAAATTTTTTTTTTTACACTTTGCGGTAATCTGGTCAATACAAAACTTCACATGCGTATAAAGGTCATGATTCTACAATGTGATGCTAAATTTCAGATAGATCGAACGAACTTGTCCGAGATATTTACGCTCCAAAACCACCTTGCAATTTTCAATCCGCTAACTCTTTCGTTCGAGAGTAATCGTGCCTACGGCCGGTCGGCCGGCCGGACAGAATCGATTTTGCACTCGGATTCTTGATCAGTGAGTCGAACCAAATCGTTTGAGACCATTTTCAGCCAAAAATTCCAAATTTACAGACACTTGGGCAAATTGATAAGCACTCTGTTCCGAGGAACTAGAGCGCCAAAAAAACAAGTTTCGTATGACAATTGCCCAAAACAGGTTTAAAGTACCTACAAATAGTAGGTATTCCATAAAACATGTATGAAAGAAGATGAGTAATAATAAAAAATTACCTTGTAATCGATCAAAAATTTCCTGATCTACGTTCACCAAATTTTCTCCTCTCTCGAACTACAGAATTATGCTTTCAATATTTACGTAATATTTTCAAACATTTTCGGGTGAGGTCCCCGTTGCATCGCTAAAATACGAGTATTTCAACTCCAATAGTTTTGAAGTTACAATATTCCCTTCTGTCAAGTTGACATGAGAATTCATACATAGAATAATCATATCAATCTGTGAAATACGATTTACATTGAAATTTTGAAAAATCATATCTCCGAAAGTATTAGCTTGTTAGAGTTGAAAATTATATGAATGGATTCTTATGATAAAACTGCTTATTAAAAAAAAAATTAATTTGGAATTTGTTTTAAAAAAAAATTTTTTTTTTATTACTCCGAAACCTTCTGTCCGATTTTGCCCAGTAACGAACTTATCCGAGATATTCATCCCTCAAACCTACTCTGAAAATTTCAACTCTCTAGCTCATTCCATTCGAGAGTTATCGTGCCTACGGCCGGCCGGACAGAATGAATTACGACCACGGATTCTTGATCAGTGAGTCGAACCAAATCGTTTAAGACCATTTTCATCGAAATATTCGAAAATTACAGACATTTGGGCAAATTGATAAGCACTCAGTTCCGAGGAACTAGAGCGCCAAAGACGACTATTGCATGAAATGATCTCAATAAAGGAAAACTCTCATTCTATAAACAAAAGAACTGATATTGACAACCTAAATACTCAGTTTTATCACCTAATTAATACAATCAGAGATAGGTAACATAGCACCCTTGAATTATGTATTTTTTTTGATCAGGAGTTAATTTCAAACTTGAAGGCCACCTATATCTGAAATTCTTTTAATTAAATATGTTGTCTCAGTCTGCGTTGCACGTTCCTTCCAGCATGAGTATGTTTCATTTTGCAATTTTGACACCGTATATCGACAAAGAAACCCAAACTGTAAGTTGACAATCTTATGAATTATTCATCTAACTGTAATTTCAAGATATTCTTCGTTTTTTCTTGATTGTTATTACTGCCTATATTGGATTCAACTTAGGTAAGAACAATTGGACAAATACTGACCCATAAAAGAGTTCCTCAGTCGGGAGATTTCTCATCTATGTTTTTCTTGTTTGATTGGTTCAGATTTTTGCTGATGTATTGTTTTTTGGAAAATTGTTTTCGGAATTAAGATTTGTAGTTTATTTATTGTTTAATCAAAGGAAAAAAAAAACATTTTAAATTGTAAATTTTTTACAAATAATTTTTAAAATATAGTTTGTTCATTTATAGTGCCCTGAAGAAGACTTCAGATAGAAGTCGAAACTAGTAGGCCTTGTTTGAAGAGTTGGTTTTATTCTACCCTAGACCTACTACCTGTCAGAAACTAGCAAGTATAAATTTTAATAGTTGAAAGTGCAGGCACTGAAAACACGAACTGTTTGAACTTTTGAGTAGAACAAACATTATATAACTCATTTAATATTCATTTCCTAGATCTACATGGAAATATTTTTAGGAGAATTGAAATGGATGTCAAATATTGTTCTATTCACTTATCTAAAAGGAACTACCCATGTTTTCGCTAAATATAACACATTTCATCATCATATTTCTGGATAATTATATTGTTTAATCGATACAAATGATATTAACTCCTCATAGGCTAAGAAGATTGTTAATATCGCCACAAAACTGATAGGGAAGGTCACTAAAATGAATGAAAAGAATGAAGACCTGAAACTGATACTTGAAGATCTTCAGGATGCATGTCATTCTCTCGAACCTAGCAGACACTTGATAAACACACTAAGCTTTAATTGTTTCCTGTCTCAACTAAGGTGTCAAAACTTGAAATCCAAAGGAAGGCGCTTTACTTTAGATGAAAAAATTCTCTTTCTGACTTTATTTAAAAATAGCCCTAAGGCTTACAAACTCTTCAGCAAAATTTTTGCGGTTCCATTCAGAAAAACTTTGTCAAAATTATTACATTCAATCAATTTCCGTACAGGTATCAATTAAACTCAAGATTGAAGGAATGGATGAAAAGCAAAAATTTTGTTCCATCCTCTTTGAAGATGTCAATCGAACCTTCTCAGCAATATAATGTTGTACACTGATCCATTTTTCTTACATTTCACGGTTAATTTTGTCCTAAATGAATAACAATTGCTGAAAATATTGTGATTCAATTGCTCCTCTATATGTATAGATTAGAGATAATTTTCATGTAGAAAAGGTTTTCCACCTTATGTTGTACATGTAGGTATGTAGTGAAATCAATTTTTTTCATACAAATTTCACATTTGATTTTGTCCTAAATGAATATTCGAAATCCTTTGATCATTCCTTTTTATATGTGAAGGTATAGATTACAGATTATGTTGATGAAAAACATTTGATAATTTTCATGTAGAAAATAGTTTTCCACATCACGTTGTACATTGTGAAATAATTTTTTCTTACATTGCACCATAGATTTTGTCCTTCTAAATGAAGAATATTCTTTAGGAATATTGTGATTCAAATACTATCCAATATTTATAGAGATAATTCTCAGGTAGGAATTGTTTTCCAGCTTATGTTATATATAAGGGAATCTATTTTTCTTATACATATAATACATTTGACTTTAACCTAAAAGAATGTTTGAAATCCTTTGATAATTTCATTGTTGCTTTTTATTTGAAGGAATAGATTACAGATAATGTTGATGAAATACGTTTTTTCACATGCTATAGAGTAATTTTTCAATAATGTCTCAGTAGATTTTATTTTTCACTCCAAATGTAATTTTTGTTTGTGATATTAGTTTACATCGAATGTTAACTTCAAAAGATATAATGCATCTGAATATAATTTTCTTTGATGTAATTTTTGTCTCATTTCGAAAATTGTTCCAAAAAACATTATCGACAACTTAGTATTCAGCAATGTCGAGGAAAAAATTTCTGACGGTATTATGAAATATGCCATATCTATATTGGTATAGGACAACCATTTGAATTACGCGCGCTAACGAGTTTCAAAAACCCCCGCCAGGCTAGTGATCTGCGGCCTCAAAAAGTACATAGAGATTCCCATCTATATATGATATGTTGTCTATGTCAGGGACAGAGCAGTTCAAAATATTAGGTTATGTTTAACTGTTTTGAAATAATACTTTTTAAAATACATGGCTGAGCAAATTCAATATATTGGTGCCTTATTGGATATTTTGGATAGCAGACTCTAAACTAAGGGAATTATTTATTATATCTTCTACACATCACTTCAAAATCCAATCCAGAACTAAAGAGGGAGGGCAGAATCATTTTTCATTGAGGTTGCTCAGAGAGTGGTTTTTAACAGATCTCTGTCGGAGTCGGTAAACTGTCTTCGAGTGCTCCGAGTGTGTCAATGGAAATCACTATTAGTGATGTATTTAAGTCATGCTTTTGATCAAGACAATTTTATAAGGGAACAAGCAGCCCGGTACGTGCTTCGCTACGTATAAAGTGAAATAATAAAAAAAATTAATTGGAACATCAAATTCATTTATTCAAACAAACAAATATTTTATTAATTGTTAGCTATTTTAAAACTCAATCCAAAAAATCTGGATAAACAATATTTTTTTAGTTTTCCATTTTGAGCATGAATAATCAAACGGTTTTTGATTTTCGACCGTTAATTTTCTGCTTGAATATTTTTAGAATTGTTAATGCAAAAATCCGTCTGATCGAACGGATATTCATTATATATTTCGTAACTTAATGAAAAGATCCGAATCCCAAGATACGATTACTGGAGTAACGCTCCTTTAAGTTTTTCATTGGGTAAAAATGGAAAAAATTTAAGAGAAAGCTATTTCGGACGCTCCGAGATTCGATCGATATAAATTCCCAACCTAATCCAACGCCTCAGCTCACTTGGCCACGTTACCTACGTGAGTCAACTCCGATTACCTATATACCAAATAAAGATTTTTAGTACTCGGATGATTTCCGTCTTTCGATTTTCAGAATATCGTCAATCTTGTCAAGCGATCGATCGAAATCGGTTACTCGTTCATATTCCTCGCACTTTTCCTAGACGATTCCAAGATCTACGAGCAATTCCGTTCGAAATTCAAATTCGATTTGACATTTCTCGTCACACGTTCAGACCGTAAACGTCGACCTTCTAATAGAAGCCGCGTTAAAATTCGCCTCAGAAATACGTGAAAAGTCAGAATTTTGTCGATTATCGCAAAAAGTCACATTTTCCTATCGTTCTTCCGGGAATACCAAAGAGAGGATCGAAAAAAGGGCTCCGTTACGGACTAATTTCGAATCTCGTCTTCGCGCTCCCGCAAATAACGTAGTCCCGGTGGCCACCGTTCCCCCGAATTCCTTTCCACAATTTTGCACCTTTTGCCGAAATCGGCATTTTTTTGCCTTTTTGCTTTTTTTTTAATCTTTTCGCTTGGAAAATGCAAAACTCCACGAAACTTCCGTATTTTTCCTCGATAAACCCCTTCGAAATTTTCCCCAAACCCCCCTCCTAGCATCCAAAAATACATCACGTTTATTGTAATATTTTCAAAAAGTTTCCTTTGATAAATGAAGAACCGGACAAAAAAATAATTCAAACCGTAAAGACTTACTGTTTTGAACAATCCTTTGAAAGCAATCAAATATTTTACTTAAGAATAATATGTATGTGAAATTTATATTCAAATCAGGATGTACCTATCTACACAAATAAAAATATGATTCCATTTCAAATACCTACTTCCATTTCAAATACCTAGTTCGATCATCGATTATTAGTATTCTGTGTTATGATTTATATTGAGGTTGGAATTGGAATTAATTTTCAAGTATCATTGAAGATATATAGGATATTTAGGAATTTTTCTCAAAAGAAAATCATGAAATTCTGTATATTATTATAGTGGAAACAATTGGGCAATTAAGTATCGAATGAATAGCATAGGTATCAAGTTAAAGCTCACTGTTTTAATATTCAAGAATTGACATTTTTTGCTGGAAATGTTGCATGAAGGGCCAAATCATATTAATTGAGTGACTAAATAAGTTTTCTCAAACAAATTCAGTGAATTTCAAGCATCAGATGATACAGATTTGGTCAATTTACAATACGAGTTACATTACTAACAGTAATCTGTGCTCTACGTACAGAGAAAATTCAGGGGTGTATCAGCCCATTGTAAAGTCTTTAAACGCTTATAACTTTTTACCTGAGCCGAATCTGGAAAAATGGTAAATGAGAAAAATGTTTTATTTGATGAGAGGAATATCTGGTTAGAATTAATGCACACCTTAAAGACTCACCCTGTATATTGATAGCAATTTGTTGTCGTATAAGGATTATTATAAATCGATATTCAATATCTATCATTTTCAACCGTGCAGCATAACCGAAGAAAAACGTGGATCGAATAAAACGAGACTCTACAGAAAACACAATAAGAACAGTTCCTAGTTTTTCTTTAGATAATTTATTTATTTATAAATTGCCACTCGGAAAACTTGCTTATATTATATTATATTATTATTAGCTGTGTATTTAGATAATGTGTTATCAAATCTATCACATTTATGAATCATTAGTGTCAGAACTTTTCGTTTCGTCGAGTAAAGTAGAGAAAGAATTACAGCCTTACTTCATTTAATCAATGTATTATTTGCGCAACGACCTACGCCTAAAAATCCGGGACATCGACCTATCAGGCTAAATTAATGGCCTCCGTGCGACTCCACCCCTGACCCTTTACGTAGGCACATCTAGCATCATGATGCGAAATAGCAGTGACTATAAAATCAGAACAAAATCGGCCTGAAATGAGTTATTTCTCCGGGTAGAGGCTGCTGGCAAGATTGTTGACCAGACTGGAGCGGCGTCGACGGCGTCGGAGGCGCCTCCCGTCGTTCAGACGACGGACGCCCGGGCTGTTCCAAAGAACGCACTACAGGGCCGGACTTCTCTCCAAACGGAAGAGGAGGGTTTCTCGAGGCCCAATAACAACAACAAGAACCAGTCATGTGAAAAAATATAATAAACATTCCTTAAAAGCACCGACGGGAGGTCGGGAACATTTGCACGCATGTTATCTTGCCTATCCACGCCTCACAACCTCTCAGGAAATACTGCATAAACTGGACCTGCATTTTTGGAGTTATCAATGGAATATTGACAAAATTTTATATGGGTATAACTCCGAAACCGTTTGGCCAATTATGCCCATTAACGAACTCAACCGAGGCATTCGGATGCGCAAGCTATCCTGAAAATTTCAAGTCGCTATCTCTTTTTGTTCGAAAATTATCGTGGCAACGGACGTTCGGCCGGACAGAATTGAATTTAACCACGAATTATTGATAAGTTAGTCGAACAAAATCGTTTTAGATCATTTTTGGCAAAATCATCGAAAATTACCGGTATTTGGATAAACACGCTGTTCTTTCGAACATACACGCAGAAACTTTAAGTTTTGGAATACTGTAGGTAGTGCAAAAAGTAGCAACATGTTGCAGGATCATATGGAACCTCCAAGCTATATTTTCAGCGTTAACACATGAAAAAAATTGGTTCGAGCACTAACGTGAAGTCAGAAGCTTTTGCGCGTATGTTCTATTGTCCATTCTCCTGTATTGGATACTCTTAATCCAATTTACCATGTTAAGTTCGATTAAGAATGGACAATAGAACATACGCGCAAATGCTCCTGACTTCACGTCAGTGTTTGAATCAATTTTTTTTTCGTAATTTTTTTTGAAGGTTTCTGGGGTAGGGTTCTCACAAAATTTTAAACACGTCTTTATATCGATAATCTACATCCAGTTACCAAACTTCAATTCGATCGAATCCATATTTTTTGAGTTATCGAGCAAATAAAATTCCAGGTGGGTATAAGTCCGAAACTGTTCGGCCGATTATGCCTATTTAAACAGATACAAATGTCGCATGCAGATGCACAACCTAACCTGAACAATTCAAGTCACTATCTCTTTCCGTTCTCAGGTTATTGTGACATGAAAAATTTATTTTTAATTTCCTAGTAATACGATTCTCAGAAAATTTCACAAACGTTCTTAGGTCTATATTCTACTATTCACCAAGTTTCAATTCGATCGGATTTGTATTGGTTGAAAACAAAATCATTACTCGGAAACCATTATGCCGATTATGCTGATTAACAAACTTGTCCGTCATATTGGGATGCACCACTTGCCCTGCAAATTTCAAGTCGCTAGGTCTTTCCGTTCTCAAGTTATCGTGGCAGCGGCCGTCCGGCCGGACAGAATCTAATTTGACCTCGAAATCTTCATCGGAGAGTCGAACCCAATCGTTTGAAACCAATGTTTGAGACTATTTTTTGCGAAAAATTCTAAAATTACAGACATTCTCTCCCAAAATCTGAAAAATATCTGTTAAATAAAAATGTATTCGTTTGTGGGTTGCTTCTGCGTAATAAACACAAGATATTTGTCAGAAGCAATAAATCGAACAATGTTGCCTAACAAACAATAACGACACACAATCAACGATCAAACACAGTGCGCCTCACTCCATCGAAGACTCATTGTATCGAAAGTTCTCTGCTTCGAAGGTTTACGCCATCGAAAATGACGCCCACTTACTCCTGATTCGCCGAACGTGAAATCTCCTATATCGATCGTCGTCGTCCTAGTTTGGCTGGATGAGAAATAAGTTGTTGCATTGAGTGTACGTCTACAAAGCGGACTCTGTCTAACCTAGGGGTCAGCAGCTGTTTGGTTATGAAGCTGCGGCTCTTTAGTTCCATACGCAAATATCATTCATTCTAATGAATACATCGATCAGTTTTTCTAACAAAAAACAAAACTTTATTTATGAAAGTACTATTTATAGTTGGCAAGAATAATTATTCTTGATCTTTAAAAACTTTGATTTTGTGAATTGTAATGTCTTACTATTCTGACTCAAAAGGTTGCCGACTCCTCGTCTAACCTAAAATTTGAAGGATGAATGTGTTCGACAATGATCAATTAGTGATCCATTATAAAAAAAACCTTGGTACCTATTGGGAACTTCCAAAACTCTGGTGGCGGGATTCGGCAACTAACCACGCTAGTAATAAATGTAAACAATCTCGTGTTGGACAGGTCAGTCGACGATGTTTGACCGAAATTTTTATGGAAAATTTAAATTATAATTGACTTGAGATCATTGTTGGATTACTTTGTGATATATATTCAAATATTGATCATTATATAACTAATTTTATGGCACTTGATTGATATAAAGACTACAACCAGTAAGTATATTCATATATGTTTGTCAAACTTACATTATATTTAAAAGTTCTTTCAGTTACTATTTGCGAATGATTAAGAAGGGACTCTGTTGATTAGAATTTCTGGAGTACATAGGAGCTTCAACTTCTAATTATAGAGTCCTTGTAGAAGGAGAAGAGGTTCTAAATGTAGATCATGTAATCGTGTGTGACAAAACAAATTGTGGTCCCAGTTTTATAGACATTTGTTCTTTATGTTCACAAAGTAGTGCCCTTAATTCAGTACCACATAAAATTGATGGCCCATTAATGTGGAGAATGGTAAACTTAAAATAGAAGGTATGGTATAGTCTTGTGAAGTCAGAGCACGGAGGAGGTGTAAAAATATTACTGATGTATTAATTAAAGTTCAGGTGCATGATGTTCTAGTTTATTTATGAGAATATAGTGTCACATTGAACCAGATAAAGCTTTTGTAAAACAGTTACCAATAATTGAAATGATTTTTTCAAAATATGATACATATATTAAGTGAAAAGAATTATTAACAATAAGTGTAATGTTTGGAGGTATAATAAAGATTATCTGGATGTAGTTCCAGGTTAAGTACTCTTCGGTCTATTAGTTATCCTTCTAACGCATTTCCAATATTTATATTTGGTTTTCCGGAGGTAAGAAGTGAAAACTCAAACCTATACATGTTGGTATTTTTTTCGCCAATGAATTGCATTGAGGCACACAACAATAGTCGTTTCTGGTCGAAGACATATTAGGCAGGATAATATTCACTATTTCAACTTGAATTTTTCTTTCAAACAAAAGTTTATTGACGAATACTGAACAATTAAACTCGAACACGTGGCTCATTACTAGCTTGGTTAGTTGCCGAATCCCGCCACCAGAGTCTTGGAAGTTCCCAATGCTTTATAAGTTGAGTTTTGTAACGTGCAAAAATTTGTCAACAAGAAAACATCCACCAGTGATATTGCTAATGAAAATATCACGATCAATACTTGATAATCAAGCAGGACTATGGCATTTTCACTGAATTTTAATGCTGATAACAAGGTATAACATTAGGAAAAGAGGAACATCTTATTTAAAACATTTACTGTACAGCGATTGTTCATGGTTTTTTATTCAACTGACTTTGCATTTTCTGTTAACATCAGAGGCAGTTGATACAGTATGTCCATCTTCCAGAGGAAAATTACTGCAGGACTTGGAACTGAAGAAAACTATTTCATTGATTCACACAATATTATCCATTACCAATAGAACTTATATTATGTAAGAATCTATTTTACTCGAGTATCATATCCTGAACGGAAATAAAATTGAATTGTATTGATCAAATACAAAACATGCATATAAAGGGCTTGATTCTACACTTTGATGCCAGATTTTAGATAGATCGAGTGAACAGTTTGCGTAAATATTCATAAAAAATGTTTTTACTGAAAACAGCCTTAACTCCGAAACCGCTTTGTGGATGTCGCGCGTTAACGAAATAGTCCGAGATATTTACGCTCCAAATCTACCCAGCAAATTTCAATCCTCTAACTCCTTCCGTTCGAGACTAACTCAAACACTTCAGTTCCGAGCAAATTGACACTTGGTAAATAGTTGTAGAATGCCAATACAAACACTTATGCGAAATTTTGTCAGTATCGTATCACTCAAAAAAAACTCTTATTAAAAAATATTCTGTATCTCAGAAACTATCCGTCCGATAACGCTGAAATTTAGCGAGAGCCTTCAAAACTAAATTCTACAGACAAATTCCCAATTTCAATACGATCGGATACGATACTGTTGAAGATATTGAAAGAATATCGGAAACCGTGCAGTGTTGCGCGGGTTCAGTATCTGAATGGGTGTTCGTTACCACGATCAAAAACTATATTATAGTAACTACTCCTCAGAAGCCGCTGACATTCTGCACATAATTTCGGGCCGCCATTTTACAATCGAGTACCGTATTTCAGTTTGATCGACTTTAAATGAGGGGCGAATAGACAATGGAACATACGTGCAAAGGCTCCTAACTTCACGTCAATAAATATCGAGTAACGAAATCTACAACTGATTCTGAATGATTTCAATCAATCACAGTTAGTAGGTTGCCAACGGCTCTAAACGGTCGTTCTCAAAAAGTAAATGAAAATCTGCTCTAAATCTGAACATTTTCCGAATATGTCTATGTATAATGAAGGAAATATTGAATATCAGAAACCAACTCATTCTATTTTGAGAGAACCATTCTATTGGTAACAAATTCAAGTTTAATGGATGCAATTAAGTAGACAATCAGGTTGAATTGATACTTTGAAAGGACATATCGTAACCACTGAAATACCACTTCAGCGCAAGGATCCAATATCAGGCATGCTATAGGATTAGAAAAGATTCTTGACACGGAAAGGTAATAAAAATAAGTACACTGTTTACCCACTTCAGTTCAGCAACAAAGATAGAATATACCTACGTTTTGCGTATATTCTTCATTTCGAAGGAGATCGACCAGTGGGTAAGAATTTAAATGGAGTTGTCTAGTAGGACGTGAAATCGAAGACTGAGGACGTCAAAGTAGTCTTTCAAGAGTATTTATATTCAGTTTTTCTCTCAAATAAAATACATTTTTTCCGCAACCGTCCGGGGTATTTACCCACTTCCCGGACGCTTTTTCTTTGAGAAAGTAGCATTTCGCGGCCAAGGCCTGGAAGAATCACGTCGTTCTTGTTGGATAATTCACTTACAAACAAAATTAAAATTGCCAAGACCATTCAAAAATCATCAGAAGAAAACAATCAGTATAAAACGGTAACTTTGGCTTCTTGTTCTGGCTTCAACAAAAAGGATTTAAATATACCAAGCATTTCAAACAAACTAAATCCCTTCAAAATTAGCAATTGCTCGAATTTTAATAAAAATATTAATATAAATGAGAATAAAAATGTTTCTGTTAATATGTAGTATTTTTTATTCTGTTATATTTAATTCAAATCAGAATTGAAATGTATAATAACGAAATAAAGAAATGTGCCGTATCATTGATTTGTGATTCTACACGGTTGCCGAAAAAATATTGTACGTAACACGCCCGAAAATAAGTTTTTTGGACTCACAAACTTCCAGGACTCGTCTACGGCTCGTTCTAGAATGTTTTCTATTTGTCCCAAAAAATCCTATTTTCGGGACTTGTTAAGTAAATAACTATTGTCTTATCGGGTCAAAAAATATCTGTAACTCACCGTGACATTTTTGCGCTTATGCTTAGAGGCACTGGCAAAAATTATTGCACAAAAATTTGAAGATGTCGTATTGGTGCAAAAATATTGATACTTTGAGGAGCAATTTTTTGCAAAAAAAATGCGGGAAACCCCTGTGGTGAAGGGCGCTCTGGTCAAACTACTAGCCAGTAATTATTCAAACTTTGACAAATCATATCTCCGAAATTTTTGTTTTCTCAGAGTTGGGAATGATATTAATGCATTCTCATGATAGACCTGCATCGTACAAAATTCAATTCAAAACGTAGGTCTATGAGATCTCATATTGGATTAACATACATCAGCAAATTATAATTAGAAGATTCAATGAAATCATAAAATTACGATTAATTATTGAAATTTTTAAAAATTGTATTGTATTGTAAGTATTGTCTGAGTTGAGAATGATATCAATCGATATGATTAAACTGAATCCAAAAAAAAATTGAACTTGAAATTTGTAATGTAAAAAAAAATTGTTTTTTCGTTACTCGGAAGCCACCAGGCCAATTTTGCCCATTAAGGAACCTAACCGAAATATTTATCTCCGAAACCTACTCTGAAAATTTCAACTGTCTAGCTCATTCCGTTCTAGAGTTATCGTGTTAGTGGACCGCTGGCTGGCCGGACAGAATCGATTTTGACCTCGGATTCTTGATCAGTGATCAGACCAAAACGTTTGAGACCATTTTGAACCAAAAATTCAAAAATTACAGACTTTTGGGCATATTGATAAGCACTCTGTTCCGAGGAACATAAGCGCCAAAAATGGCCCTGGACCTGTAAAAAAATGTGGGAAAGCCCTAGGAACATGGGCTTTGACGCTCTTGTTCAACCTTCGACAAATCATATCTCCGATAGTATTGGTTTCTCAGAGTTGGGAATTATATCAGTGGATTCTTATGTTGGAACTGCATCATAAATATAATTGTAGAGATAGAGGAAGAAATATTGTTTGTCCATACCACACTGAATATGCTAGATACCGTCCGTACCTTCAATTGCGTCAATTTTCAATGATGTTCGTAATTAAAATCAAAATATAGGTATATGACTCACATCATACGTTGGATTTAGATACAACAGCAAATTATAATTAGAGCATTCTTTGAAATCATAAAATTACGATTAATTATTGAAATTTTGAAAAATCATATCTCCGAAAGTATTAGTTTGTTAGAGTTGAGAAACATATCATTGGATTCGTATGATGAAATCGCATCTTGGATTTAATATTTGCACTGTAAAAAAAAATTTGTTTCGGTACTCCGAAACCACCAAGCCGATTTTTATCCCCCAAATCTACTCTGAAAATTTTAACTGTCTATCTCATTCCGTTAGAAAGTTATCGTACTAAGGGGGGACGGCCGGACAAAATCGACCACGGATTTTTGATCAGTAAGTCGAACCAAAACGTTTGAGACCATTTGCAGCCAAAAACTTGAAAATTACAAACATTTTGGCAAACTGATAAGCACTCTGTTCCGAGGAACAAGAGCGCCAAAAATATAGATATCTTTCAGAGTTTGGACGAGAAAAGCCAGAAAGGACCATTTAAAAATGAATGTACCTCCCGAAGCATCCTTTAATGATTACATAATATTCAATTCTTAAGAGCTCGCATCTACTGGAACTATGCGATTCCAACAACTCGGCAGATCCACGCCATAAAGTCAGATATACTCCTGCTGTACAAAGAACTCAAGGAATTGTTTGTTGTCGAATTTTCCTCCCCCACAGAAAATGATGTGGTGCTAAAAGAAGAACAGAAGAGGGTAAAATACAAGGATTTAATGTTCGAACAGGAAATACTGTATCCAAGGCATAAGATTAGGATGGTCGTACTAATCATAGGATGCCTAGGTGGAATGAGAGCGAACTACGTGACCGAATTGATGATTATTCTGGCCTGCAAATCTCTGACCGAGGATTTAGCGCACAGAATGCAGAAAGCGGTGTTGCTTGGATTACTTCGAGTCATCAGCTCACATCAACTTTGAAGGCCGCTTGCATCTCATCTCTTTTGTTAAGGGACGCTGTAAGGGCAGGACGAAGAACTACTCCAAGAAACGTGCAAGAGGTTTTTTAGTAAGTAACCAATCAACAACTGGAGTCTCACACTCCTGAGAGTAGCGGACCCTCTCAGGGCAGGCCTGTAAAAGGTGTTTCTTCTCTAGCAGAAAAAAAATTCTTAACAAGTAATGATCTTCCTGCTTCAATGACAAAGATGAACAAAGAGTTTTCCCAATTATTGGGAAATGGTTGAAATAAAGGGAGAAAAAACGGCAATTTTTGTCTGTTACTCGATCCAATAAAATAGGCAGTTCATTTATAAGAGCGGCACGAATGAATTATTGTATATGTTTAGAAAGTACTAGCGGTGAAGATTATGTAACTAGTTCTAAATAGCTAGTAGGAAGAAGAAGTGGAAGGAAGAAGAAGAAGAACAGAAAGACGTTCAATTCATCGAGGTATAGGGAGATCATTACTTGTTAACGGCAGGTTTCTTAATAAGTTTTAAAGTCCCTTTAAATTTAAAGCATTCTATATTTGGACATTTTGAATCAAAATGTGTATCTTAATAGTAGAAGATCCGAACCTGAATCGACCTTCACCGAGCTGATAATTGAATTAAACATATTTTATAATAAATTTAGTATCTTAGAAAATATACTAAAAATGGGTTGGCTGAAAAAATCCTGGACAGACTATTTTTAATTATTTAAAAAAAAATGATTTTCAATTGAATTTTGCAACATCAAGATAATAAGAAAATTTTTATACTGACTAATAGTATAAAACGTATAGAATGTGCAGCCGTTGAGTTGCCTATTATTTACCTGGACCAACTACTGGGTTGCCAGGTACAAACAGGTATGTCGATGGCAGTTACTTTCATTTGAACGGATAATAGAAAAAATTAATATCATCATAAGTGCTGTTTTATTGCGAACACATCGATATAGGGTTGTCTGCTTTGCGAATTTTAAATATTTAAATTTTACCGCGAGTGGAAATGTGTGACAGAGACATCCGAGGTAAGTACACCGTGTAATAATAAAGGACCCAACATTGCAGTCGCACCTGATGGGACAATATATGTAAATTCTATGTGGCTTAATGCAACTGATTCTATATATGTGCGAAGTTAAACCACGAAAATGACGGTTGGCATTTGTATGATTCTTCAAAACCAACAGGTTTTCTCGGAGATCAAACTCCTTTTAAAATCTAAGACATTGTCGGAATGGAAGAAAATGAGAACGAATGTAATGAATCACATGAATTCGAGAGTCTCAATTACACGTCTGATGAATCAGATATTGAATAGAAAATAATTATAAGAATATATTTTTCATGAATATTATTTTAGTATTTATGTTGTTTTGTATTAAAATTTAAATGCAATACAAGAAGTTTAGTCTATTTTTTGGGTCATTTTTTAATTTGAATTTTGGCCTATCCACTTTGTTTCTCCATATTTTTTTCCAGAAAGACCATAAAAAAAATTTCAAAGTAAGTGATTAATATTTTTATTATTTATCTTATCATATTTTGAGGTGCAAAAACTTTTCTTTATAGATATCTTATTATAATTCTAAGTCAATATATATGCATATTGATTTAATTGATGTTGTATTGTTTCATAATTTAGTATTATATTAGATTATTATGTATTTAATAACTTAACTCAAATGTCAGTTGCTCCAAAATAACGCTCACTGTTTACTAGAGTATAAATACCGGTCATGCGCACTTTCTTATATTTGAGGCCCATCAGGTGCGACTGCAATGTTGGGTCCTTTATTATTACACGGTATACTTACCTTGGATCTCTCTGTCACACATTTCCACTCGCATTGGAATTTAAATATTTAAAATTCGCAAACCCCTATAAGGACCGAAACAGACAACCCTATATCGACGTGTTCGCAATAAAACAGCTCTTATGATGATATAATTTTTTTCTATTATCTGATCAAGTGAAAGTAACTGCCATAGACAAACATAGGTAATTTTGCAGTTTACCACCCCCTCGTAAATTTAGTCTTTTTCGTGTTTTTCGAAGAAAATATGCATTGTACAGTGATTTTTGATCATTTTCAATAGTGGCAAATCAGTTATTTTGGAGCAATCTAACGGTATGGGGAGTGAATTGGGGTACTGGGTGGGGTAATAAATTCAATAGGATAGCTTAGAATTTTCAAATTTTTGGCTAATAAAATGAGAAAAATGGTAAAATTTATGACGAAAATTGAAATTTGGAGTAAATTTTTGAAATAAAAAATTCATCGTATTGAATATATTACTCCTCCAAGCACTCTCGTTCACTTCCCCTCCCGTTTAGATTCCAGCAAATGGACTATTTTGCCACTATTTAAAATCATCAAAATTCACTTCACGATACAATTTTTTTTCGAAATAATGAAAAGCGAAATGCGTCTTTAAAGCCGGGCCTGGAAACAGTTAAAACTAACATGGCTGCCAGTTTGGGCTTACGTTTCTGAGTGTCTATCATAATACAGATGAATGGACAAAACCGGTTGCCACAAAAACACATTTGGGTAGATTTAGCATGCATATATATATATTGAACCTAATATGATTCTAGTATCTTTAACTAACCTAAAATAATCCATGAATCCACCTTCAATTTCTTTCTTGCGTTTTCTCTCTTATTATCTCCCTTTAATCTAATGAAATTCTTGTATCCTCCTTCGATTTCTGTCTTAAAATCTTCTCCCTTTCAAAAAACTGAGATATCTCTATATAACTTGTTTCTTCTTGTATTGTTTTGTCTGGAATAATATCCTCTTTAACTTGATACCAATTTCAACTCTATATTTCTTTAGGAGCCTTTAATATTCTTCTCTTGTGCACTTTGACTTCTTTCAAATTCGATAATTTCATTTATTTTTCCGTTACCTCGGTTTCTCTCCCATAAACTACTTCATAATTTTATATTTTCAATAAATCTATCAACATGACAATTATAATTTTGATATTTTTAAGCTGTTCCTAGATATTTTACAATTCTAATTTTCAATTTTCATTTTGGATTTTCTCGAAAAATACTCATTTGCCAGTGCTAAAATTGAAACTGTGGTATATCAACATCGTGCAGAAGATACTATATACAGAATATTTTGAAAATCGGTGAGGGGGCGTTAAACTGCAAATTAACCTCTATGGGCTTTATACTTTAAGACAGTATACAAATTTTGTATTATCTTGATGTTGCAAAATGTAATCAGAAATCTTTTTTATTAAATAATTAGAAATAGTCTGTCCAGGATTTTTTCAGCCAACCCATTTTTAGTATATTTTCTGATATACTAAATTTATTATAAAATATGTTTCATTGTATTATCAGCTTGGTGAAGGTCTATTTAGGTTCGGATCTTAGACTTTAAGGTATGCTTCAAATTTAAAGGGACTTTAAAACTTATTATGAATTCGGCCGTTAGAATTAAGTATGATACATAGTCTGTAAATCGTATGTAATTTGTCATTGTGTTAATATGGATTTGCATCAAGTAAAAGCCACAAGCATCCAATTTTCAATTTAATGTGAAGCGTTGAGCCAGTGTACGTTCACTGAGAAAAATGTCAATTTTATGCTCAATGAAACGCCTTCATTACTGTTGGTATAACAGCGCGAATAAGAATTACTATTGAACAAATGAGATTTCACATTGCTTCAACAAAATCGTATAATCCCTACCATGAGCCACGCGTCATGAAGATTGTTTCATTAATATAAATAATCTTCTGATCAGCGCAATCCGACGTCTATTTGAATAAGTAAGTCATCACATTGCTGAAAATTCGGTGCCCTCACTAGTAGTAGTATAATATTGTAATATTGCAGGCTCATTGAAATCAAAACATTTGTAATGTGTAAAGAATATTACAATATGAGGAGTATATTATATCTGTAGTCAGAATCACGTATAGAAGGGATGCTTTATTCTTATTGGGTGGTTATAATCGCGTGACCCACAATTGTCTTTCGAGATGCCCAAAAGATCGTGAGCAGAGACAGTCTGAGACATGATCATACTTACCTGCTAGTCTTTCCAAAAAGTGGTGAAAACGTGGAATTTTTCACTCGACACATTTGAAAGTATATTCTGTTCAAACTTATGCCACTGAAATTTAATGTAACTTAATTTATCCTTGCATAAGTTTGTTGAGTTGCCTGCAAACCAGGCGGTTTATTGGTCTCAACACTTCATATTTTATTGGGAACTTCCAAGACTCTGGTGGCGGGATTCGGCAACTAACCAAGCTAGTAATAAATGTAAACAATCTCGTGTTGGACAGGTCAGTCGACGAAGTTTGACCGAAATTTTCATGGAAAATATAAATTATGATTGACTTGAGATCATTGTTGTATTACTTTGTGGTATATATTTAGATGTTGATCATTATATAACTAGTTTTATGGCACTTGATTGGTATAAATACTACAACCAGTAAGTATATTCATATATGTTTGTCAAACTTACATTATATTTAAAAGTTCTTTCAGTTACTATTTGCGAATGATTAAGAAGGGACTCAGTTTATTAGAATTTCTGGAGTACATAGGAGCTTCAACTTCTAATTCTAGAGTCCTTGTAGAAGGAGAAGCGATTCTAAATGTAGATCATGTAATCGTGTGTGACAAAACATTAATGGTCCCAGTTTTATAGACATTTGTTCTTTATGTTTACAAAGTAGTGCCCTTAATTCAGTACCACATAAAATTGATGGCCCATTAATGTGGAGAATGGTAAACTTAAAATAGAAGGTATGGTATATTCTTGTGAAGTCAGAGCTCAGAGGAGGTGTAAACATATTACTGATGTATTAATTGAAGTTCAGGTGCATGATGTTCTAGTTTATTTATGAGGATATAGTGTCAAATTGAACCAGATAAAGCTTTTGTTAAACAGTTACCAATAATTGAAATGATTTTTTCAAAATATGATACATATATTATATGAAAAGAATTATTAACAATAAGTGTAATGTTTGAGGTATAATAAAGTTTTTGTTTTGATTCCAAGAGTTTTGATGATCATGTATTCAATTGAAAATATTAGAATGTATATATCTGTGAAACTTTTCAAAGCACTGTCACTGTTAAAGATATCACTCAAAGTAGGTAGGTATATATCGGATGTATCAAGCATAACACAAACATCACAAGTGTTAAGTGGTCTGGTAACAATGTACACAACCAAGTCTACTACTAACATTATTATTGCTGTTTAACTAACTCAAGAGTGCTGGTGATGCTTATTTTTTCTTCTGTCTGAGGTTTTTCAGCACAGCAAACGTCATCTACACATTCCTTTCTCTTTCGAGGTACCTCCGTGTCCTCTGTTTGAAGATTAATAAGATTATCTGGATGTAGTTCCAGGTCAAGTACTCTTCGTTCTATTAGTTATCCTTCTAACGCAGTTTCAGTAATTATATTTATATTTGGTTTTCCGGAGGTAAGAAGTGAAAACTCAAACCTATACATTTTGGCATTTTTTTCGCCCATGAATTGCATTGAGGCACACAACAATAGTCGTTTCTGGTCGAAGACATATTAGGCAGGATAATATTCACTATTTCAACTTGAATTTTTCTTTCAAACAAAAGTTTATTGACGATACTGAACAATTAAACTCGAACACGTGCAATACGTTGGCTCATTACTAGCTTGGTTAGTTTCCGAATCCCGCCACCAGAGTTTTGGAAGTTCCCAATTGTTATCTGTATCCATGTGTGGGTATATTTTTTTGAGCGTGTACCTCGGCGTACTGATTCGTTTTAATTTACTTCTCGAATTAACATCGATAGACAAACTTCGAATTATTGAAACTTACTTTGAGCCTTTTGAAAGCCTTTACTATTTTCCTTGCTATATTATTTATGGTAAGACTATAAGTTTTAGCTTGGTCAACGTTTTAGGTAAGAATTTGTATTTTTTTTTGTGGAAACAGGGAATAATTGTCAACGTTTTATATTCATTAAATAATTGAAGAATACTGTCCTTGACCATTTTTATCTACACCCTACACCAATATTCGGAAAACCACCCCGTCTCAGCACAATCGTCAGTTCAGTTTCTTATTGTGCGGATCCTGATAATAGTTGCAAGGTGCGTGTAGTTATAACGACATACGACTGTTCCCAAGTCGCAGTGGTTAAATTCGGAGCTACTAGAACTCAGGGATCCGCGGTCTAGCTCCAGTGGAGATGGGAGTGGGTTTCTAAAAAGGGAACCTAGTAAATGGGCGCCAGGTAAGTTTAAGTCTCCCAGATACCCCAGCGTAATGTAATAATTCCTAAATTCACCAAAAGAATATGCACGCTAAAAACAAACAATTTATTCCAGTAGCTTACAACCCAGGTCTTTAGCTTCAATAAAGTAAAACTACTGTGAAACCCTGAATAAGGGTGGCGGAAATTGTACGTAGATAATATTATTATTTGATTCAAATACGCGTCGCTTGAGCTCAGGCGCATCCACGTTTCTTATCTATGATCATATATGACTACCCCAAATCTTTCCCCAATTTCCGCTTTACAACAACAATAATAATTTATATAATTGATGATAATAAGTTCACGTTATAATATATATAGCAGGTATAAGATATGTTTCGAAATATGTTTCCTACAACTTGCGTGCTGATTATCCTTATTCCTGAACGTAGTACTGCATTGATGGTCTCGCAATACTGTCCTCTTTCTCTCTGTGCTCGTAGTCTGCAACCCTCGATTGAATGTCCCACAGCGTTGCTTACTGACCACCTTGTATATACTCGGGATCTGCAACCCTGCGTTGGCTGTCTCACAGCGTTACTTATGGACCACCTTGTATATACTCGAATGCCTCAGTGCTACTCTTCCTGACATAAAAATCCTTCTCTTCCTGACATAAAAAATCGTGCTGGCATAAAAATCGTGCTCGCATAAAAACTCGTGCTACCATAAAAACTCGTGCTGGCACCAAAAAACCCTGATGACAGAAAAGAAATCATCAGTGACTTATCTCGGATAAGAAACAAATGAATTTTCCCAACACATAATAATTTTGGTTTTCAGAATATTAATCAGACCAATTATTCGTTGTTATGCAATAGTTATAGAATTCGTACATACCCTGATGTTCGGGGTTGTCCTGCACACGTTTGCTTCGAAACTAAATCTGGCCGTGCCTCCACCATATAATCCTTCAAGCACACAGCGATGTTCTGGATATAGAAAGATAATTACGACCTGAATTGTTTCCACTAGAAATGACGAGAATAGAACATCTAACACATACCTGTCAAAGTCGCCAAGATCGTTCACGTGGTCAACTCTTAGATTTGCAGAAAGGCCTTTAGATCCTCTTTCGAGACGAGTGCAAGTTACCTGTTATCTTTCCAAATCAAACCAATGTAACCCTCACTCCTAATTCGATTTTCGAAACTATATCCAACTAAGAAGAAATCAACAATTCTTACTAAGTTCCGAAAATACGCCTAACCTACTGCTCCTCCGTAGAATCTCCACAAAATGGACGACCTCATGTCCCTGACTGGCGCAGACCCTCACAAATTTTCAGACTGTCACAATGCAACAATATTGCCAACTCATTCGGTTCTTCGAATACAGCAATTATTATTTAGCGTCGATTGGCACCAATGAGATCCAACCTCAAATTTAGTGTCAACATAAACGACAACCTTATCGTAAACAAAACATAAACAAACCCCTGCCTGGGTTAAAAAAGAAACGTTACATAGTATGTCGTGTTCGAGTACAGAGTGATCATCAGTTGAAGTACCTATTCGAAGTTCTCCGTGTGCATTTTGAGGTAAGAACACATTCCTTTTTCATATATTATTATATATATAGATATGTTATTTATTTAAAAGCGTATTAAATATAAATTTTAGTATAAAAAACATAAATAAACATATAGGATTAGTTGTCTATAAAAAAAAATTTAGTCTTTTTAACACTGAGGTATGAAGGAAAATTAATTGCAGTTATCTTCTTTTGAGATACTTATAAAGACATAACCTAACCACAGCATTCTTCATATTATCTTCTTCTCTTTCGAACCAAATTGATTTTTGGACAATTTGAAATTTACGTTATTTGATTGAAATGTTAATTGAATTTTTCTCATCTTCCAGGTATCATCGTACGACACCTTGAGTACTCCTTCAACAACTACAGATATTAACGCCTCTCCAAACAGAAAATTGGTTATAACCCCAAACTCTTCACTCATGAAATGTAAGGTTTATGACGAGTTATATGATAATAATGTGTGCCATATTCTATCACTACATAATGTCCTAAATTCATACTTTGTGAGTTTATTGTGATCAGGTGGTTTTGTTGCCCTAGATATGAAAATGATTTTGGGTCCATTCATGCTCACAATTCATGAAACTATCTATGATTTTGTTAGATTTGCTCTGATTTTTTTTTTAAATCATTATTTTCATTTTACATTACAAAAATCAAAAAACGAGTAATTAAATAACAGATATATTTATAATGTCAGTAACATTTTGAGAAATTAGGATACACGAAGTAAATAAAGAGGAAAATGTCGAAAATATATTCTATATTTCCATAAAACGCCTTTTATGGGTTTTTCTTTTATAATTTGTTGAGGGACAATCTCTATTCAAAGACCAGCAGTAATCTGCCATCATGTGACAATCCCATCGACCCTGATATCTTTCCTCCATCACTTTCAGATCTTGGTGAAACCGCTCTCTGTTCTTCACTATAATTTCCTAAATTATCCGGAAATTATTCTAAATGATTGCGAAGATAGTGTAATTTAATACTCATATTTGCTCCTAAAGTCTGAAAGTTTGTCAGCATATTTTGCACAACTTCTTCATAATTTGCGGCCTTAAGGTTACCTAGGAAATTTTCGACAACCAACATCTCTTCCAGAACGTTCTCCTTTTTTCCATAACCGTAGAGACTCAACACAGGACTTACAAACTTTATTAGGAACCCATGGCTTACCTAATTTGTCAATTTTTAAACCGAAATATTCAACATAAGTTTCTTTGACAAAGTTTGTGATATTTCGTTTTTGGTTTTTTGATATATAAACACCGCAAATATAACAAAATAAATCACTAGAATATTTACACTTTCTTCGTGACGAACTCATATTTTCGAATACAAGACAAATATATTAGAATGGACATTCAGTTATTGAAACAAAATATTGATCCATGACAACTTATCCAGACTCACGTGTATAAGGTGTCGCATATTGTGAACTTAGGTACCTACGTAAGTACTTAATTGATATTAGGATTCTAGTATTATTTTCTTTGTAATGTTTTATATGTCCACCAAATGTATTATTTCAAAATCTTTTGAAATATATATCTATACTTAGAACTGCTGTATCATTTAAGCCTAAAATAAAAATTATATTTGGAGATTCAATGAGATTATTTCATCTTTTATGAAAATCCGAATGAAATAATGAATTTTTTTTGGTACTATGGAAATGTAACATTATATTAATGTTGTCATTATTTGGTTTTGTAAAACCATCCCATAGAAAGAGCATAATAATGAGTATCTTACTATATTATCTTCACATACTGTTTATAAAGCTTTAACGTTATTCTAATTAAACTAACACATTATATTCATATTGCAGCGATATTTAGTATTATTAAACAGTTTCATTATTCTTACGAAATCGACATTCATTTTTCCTCTGAACAATCCTATTGAATCCATGAGAAACATTCATTACCACTATTAAAATATACTATTTGTTTATAATGAACCGTAGTCCATTTAGACCAGGCTAGAAGCCTTTAAAAATGATAAAAAGTGAACAAAAATTATAGTAGATTGAAACCCATTGGAAAAGGAAGAGAATATAACAAAAATTATAGGAAAAATAATTTACGGGCGATCTGAGGTCGGGAAGGGGAAGAGGGCGAGTTTTTAAGGGTAAAGAACGGTTTATCTCGATTTCCGGCAAAACTACAAGTCCTATGGGGAAAAGTTGAATGGCAAAGTTGTAGGTAATAAAAAGATCTAGAACTTTTGTCTTCAAACTTTTTTCACATAACCTCAAAATTTATGTGAAAAATTCAAATAACCAGGTTTTTGGTTTTTAATTTTTATCTTTTACAAAAAATAATATTTTTTCACCAAATTTGATGAAAACTTACTTTTTCATGTCCCAAATACACTGTAATTTTTTGGATTTGAAATATTTTTGTTTTCACGTTAATTTGACTTAATATCGAAAAAGCACCCAAATTTTCAATAAAAAATTCTCACGTCAAAATATCTGCTCTTTTAAAAAAGTACGTGGGTTTTTTGTTCATTGGAGTCTCTACTTTCTGATGGTGTAAAAAAATATACATTACTATGGTAAATTTTCTCGGAAAATGCTAAGTTAATAAAGTTATTATTTTATAAGATATTCACAATATTTTGAGAAAGTTGTAGAATCTTCTCTAAATTATATGTGTAGATGCCTATTTGTTGGTCCTTTGAGATAACTTTTATACCTGTGTGACCTACGGATAATTTTAGCCCATCAAAAGTTATTTCATAGAGAAGTGAGGAAGGGGCTATGAGGGTCTGCGCCTTACTGCCTGATACTTCGTAGCATTTTCTGGGAGAATTTACCATAGTAATGTATATTGTTTTTAGACCGTCAGAAAGAAGAGATTTTAACGAATAGAAAGACCACCTACTTTTTTAAAAAAGCAGATATTTTGACGTGAGAATTTTTAATTGAAAATTAGGATGCTTTTTAGATATTGAGTCAAATTAAGGTGAAAACAAGAATATTTCAAATCCAAAAAATTACAGTGTATTTGGGACATGAAAAGGTAAGTTTTTACCAAATTTGGTGGAAAAATATTTTTTTTTTGTAAACGATAAAAATTAAAAACCAAAAACGTGGTTATTTCAATTTTTCACATAAATTTTGAGGTTATGTTAAAAAAGTGTGGAACCAAAAGTTGTAGATCTTTTTATTACCTGCAACTTTGCCTTTCAACTTTTCCCCATAGGACTTGTAGTTTTGCCGGAAATCGAGATAAACCGTTTTTTACCCTTAAATACTCGCCCTCTTCCCCTTCCCGACCTGAGATCGCCCGTAAATTATTTTTCCTATAATTTTTATTATATTCTCTTCCTTTTACAATGGGTTTCATTCTACTATAATTTTATTCTGTTTCAAAAATTATCGACCCTGGTCTAATTAGGTGAATGCTTCGAATCATTGTCGCCTATTTATTAGGGGAAGAACATTGCTCTTACGGTTTTTCCCATTGTGGTAATGATGATTTTTTCTCAGTGATTGTCGAATATGAATTCGTACCTCGATATGTGAGTTAATGTGAATGAATTGAATGCCAAATTAATTCATCTTCGAGTATTATCCTTTAAAATTAGGTAAAACATGGATATGCGCAATAAGGTACTCATATCTACTCGGTAATTGAAAATAATCTGGCCCAAATCGATTTTACACAAGAGACAAGGATCAGTAGAACCAGAAGAGGATCGGTCTCGCATCATCCCAGTGGCCGTCATACTCGGCTGAAATTCATTGATTAGTCTGCATTCGACGCTGTCGTTTGAGTAATTGGGGCATTCCTCGGGGGGTGTTATATCATATTCAGCAACGTGTATTTCGTGTGGATACAGCATAGGTTGGGGAACTTGGTATGAAGAAATACTGTACGGATCAATATGTCCTGATAACTTGAAGACGAGAAGAGGTCTACTAGCAGGTCAATCGGATGGTTATCCGGTAATAGTGGGACCACCCTACCAAATGGAAACGTGGCGTGGAGGAAGTCGAAGACTAATGAACTGTTCCTGGTGATATTCTCAAGTTAACATGAGTTAATCTCGAGCAGTATATTTTTGGCGCTCTAGTTCCTCGGATGTGAGTGCTTATCAATTTGCCAAATGTCTGTAATTTTCGAATTTTTCGATGAAAATGCTCTTAAACGATTTGGTTCGACTCACTGGTCAAGAATCCGTGGTCGAAATTCATTCTGTCCGACCGGCCGTAGGCACGATAACTGTCGAACGGAATGAGCTAGACAGTTGAAATTTTCAGAGTAGGTTTGGGAGATAAATATCTCGGCTGAGTTCGTTATTGGGCGAAATCGGACAGATGGTTTCGGAGTAACAAAAAAAAAATTTTTTGTTACAAAGCAAATTCCAAATTAAATTTTTTTCAATAAGCATTTTTACCATAAGAATCCAATGATATCATTTTTAACTCTAACAAGCTAATACTTTCGGAGATATGATTTTTCAAAATTTCAATAATAAATCGTATTTCAACGTTGCCACAGAATGATATAATTATTCTATGTATGAATTGTCATAATGTCAACTTATTTTCCTGAGATATGACATTATCTAATCAATCGAAGAATTGTGAGCGAAGTGAGAAAAATCTCAGTTGTTCGTTATTGAGCAAAATCGGACAGATGGTTTCGGAGTAACAAAATAAATTTTTTTTTTTACGGAACAAATTCCAAATTAAATTTTTTTTAATAAGAAGTTTTATCATAAGAATCCATTCATATTATTTTTAACTCTAACACGCTAATACTTTCGGCGATATGATTTTTCAAAATTTCAATAATAAATCGTATTTCAACGTTGTCACAGAATGATATTATTCTATGTATGAATATGAATTGTCATAATGTCAAATGATGTTTCTGAGACATTATCTAACCCAGGTAACACAGGGACCTCCCAGAGATGTCCCGGCGAGCTCCTGCCGGGATATTGTGACGCCTATTGCGATATCGCTGGGAGGTCGCCAAGAGCTCCCTATCACCTCCAAATGTCCGCCACAGGGGATGAGCCCAGTAACATCGCAGAGATATCGCATGGGGAAGTTCTCAAACTGCTCACCCTGGGGAATATTTTGAGAGGTTTATTGCGATATCGCAGGGAGCTCGCATAGACCTCCCTATCACCTCCAAATGTCCGCCACAGGGGATGAGCCCAGTAACATCGCAGAGATATCGCATGGTAAAGTTCTCAAACTGCTCACCCTGGGGAATATTTTGAGAGGTTTATTGCGATATCGCAGGGAGCTCGCATAGACCTCCCTATCACCTCCAAATGTCCGCCACAGGGGATGAGCCCAGTAACATCGCAGAGATATCGCATGGGGAAGTTCTCAAACTGCTCACCCTGGGGAATATTTTGAGAGGTTTATTGCGATATCGCAGGGAGCTCGCATAGACCTCCCTATCACCTCCAAATGTCCGCCACAGGGGATGAGCCCAGTAACATCGCAGAGATATCGCATGGGGAAGTTCTCAAACTGCTCACCCTGGGGAATATTTTGAGAGGTTTATTGCGATATCGCAGGGAGCTCGCATAGACCTCCCTATCACCTCCAAATGTCCGCCACAGGGGATGAGCCCAGTAACATCGCAGAGATATCGCATGGGGAAGTTCTCAAACTGCTCACCCTGGGGAATATTTTGAGAGGTTTGTTGCGATATCGCCGGGAGCTCGCATAGACCTCCCAGTCACCTCCAAATGTCCACCACAGGGGATGAGCCCAGTAACATCTCGGAGATATCGCATGGGGAAATTCTCAAACTGCTCACCCTGGGGAATATTCTGAGATGTGTACTGCGATATCGCAGGGAGTTCGCACAGACCTCTCTATTACCTCCAAATGTCCTCCACAGGGGATGATCCCAGTAACATCTCAGATATATCACATGGGGAAGTTCTCAGGCTGCTCAACCGGGGCAGTACTGAGAGAAGATGGCTGCGATATGGATCTATAATCTATATATCCTCCAAATGTGCAGTACATGTGTGGCGCCGAATACATCACTTCGATGCGTAGATCGATATTCCACTGGGGTTATAAGCGATTGGGTTGTTCTTCCGGGTACAGAGTAGACGACTGCGCCATCTACCGGTGGAAACGAGAAGTGCAGAGTAGGAATGGAGTAGATCCCTACAACACGCCACCTGATTTCCTATTCTTGTTGAATTTGCGAGGTTTTCAGGACCTCGCAATGGAATGTGTTATTCTCGTTACACTTGTGATATCTTGAGGAGCTCGCAATAGGAATGTCTTTTTCTAGTTATCTGCGTGATATCTTTAGGAGCTCGCAATGGGAATGTCTTATTCTGGTTATCTTTGGGATATCTTTAGGAGCTCGCAATGGGAATGTCTTATTCTGGTTACATATGTGACATATTTAGGAGCTCGCAATGGGAATATCTTATTCTTGTTATACTTGCGATATCTTTAGGAGCTCGCAATAGGAATATATTATTCTGGTTATCTGTGTGATATATTTAGGAGCTCGCAATGGGAATGTCTTATTCTTGTTATACTTGCGATATCTTTAGGAGCTCGCAATAGGAATATCTTATTCTGGTTATCTGTGTGATATCTTTAGGAGCTCGCTATGGAAATGTCTTATTCTGGTTACATATGTGACATCTTAAGGAGCTCGCAATGGGAATATCTTATTCTTGTTATACTTGCGATATCTTTAGGAGCTCGCAATAGGAATATCTTATTCTGGTTATCTGTGTGATATCTTTAGGAGCTCGCAATGGAAATGTCTTATTCTGGTTGCATATGTGACATGTTTAGGAGCTCGCAATGGGAATGTCTTATCCTTGTTATACTTGCGATATCTTTAGGAGCTCGCAATAGGAATATCTTATTCTGGTTATCTGTGTAATATCTTTAGGAGCTCGCAATGGGGATATCTTATTCTGGTTACATATGTGACATCCTTAGGATCTCGCAATGGGAATGTCTTATTCTTGTTATACTTGCGATATCTTTAGGAGCTCGCAATAGGAATATCTTATTCTGGTTATCTGTGTGATATCTTTAGGAGCTCGCAATGGGAATGTCTTATTCTTGTTATACTTGCGATATTTTTAGGAGCTCGCAATAGGAATATATTTTTCTAGTTATCTGCGTGATATCTTTAGGAGCTCGCAATGGAAATGTCTTATTCTGGTTGCATATGTGACATCTTTAGGAGCTCGCAATGGGTAAGTCTTATTCTTGTTATACTTGCGATATCTTTAGGAGCTCGCAATAGGAATATCTTATTATGGTTATATGTGTGATATCTTTAGGAGCTCGCAATGGGGATATCTTATTCTGGTTACATATGTGACATCCTTAGGAGCTCGCAATGGGAATGTCTTATTCTGGTTATCTGTGTGATATCTTTAGGAGCTCGCAATGGGAATGTCTTATTCTGGTTACACATGTGATATCTTTAGGACCTCACATTGGGAGCTCGCATTTTCATCCACATTGTAACCTCTCAGAGACCTCTATGCGAGGTCTGTGTTACCTGGGAATCAATCGAAGAATTGTGAGCGAAGTGAGAAAAATCTCAGTTGTTTGCTCCGAAATTAGTTTTTCTCAGAAAATTCTTACATTTCGGAACTGAAGCAAGAGATCTGAGAGTAGTGAGACTGCTTTTCATCCATAGACATAGATATAACTCTCGAACGGAATGAGGTAGGTAGTTGAAATTTTCAGAGTAGTTTAGGGAGATGAATATCTCGGTTAAGTTCGTTATTGGGCAAAATTGGCCAGATTTAATTTGATTTCTTCCATTGTGCTTTTCTCATTCTCATGTTTGCTCATTTAATCTTGATAAATAAACTATTATTTGAATTGAATTTCCTTTAGGATGCAGTTCTATCATATGAATACATTGATATAATTTCCAACTCTGAGAAACCAATACTTTCGGAGATATAATTTGTCTGTTTGAACTAGAGCGCCAGAAAGCTCCTGTCCACAGGGCTTGAGCCCATTTTTTAAATAACTTTCTAGTGGTACGGTCCTCACAAAATTTTACGCACGTCTTCATGTCGATATTCTGCAACTAGTTACATAGCTTCAATTCGATCGAGTCTGTATTTTTTGAGTTACGAGTAAAAAAATTATGGGTATAACTCCGAAACCGTTGGGCCGATTATGGCCAACAGCGAACTTAACTCTACCATTCAGATGTGCAACCTATCCTCAAAATTGAAAATCCTTATCTCCTTTCGTTCAAGAGTTGTCGAGGCAACGATCACCCATCCAGCTACTGAACTCACACAAGGCAGCTCGGTTCACCAACGATATAAATTAGATCAGATCATGTTCAAACTTGAAACTTGGTAGTAGAGTTAGTTTCTGAAGGCTCCCGCAAAATTTCAGCGATGTCGAACGTATAGTTTCCAATATATAGAAATTTTTTCAATAATTTTCTATGATTTTTAAAAAAATTTCTAGTTATACGACTCTCATGAAATTTTGCAAGAATTTTTGCGTTGCCATTTTACAACTAATAACCATGTTTAAATTGGATCGGTTTCGTATTTTCTGAGTTATTAAGAACCAAACTTCAGATGGGTATAACTCCAAAACCGTTCTGTCGATTATGCCAAACTGAAATGGCACATTCAGATTATCAACGTAACCTCAAAATTTCAAGTCGCTATCTCTTTCCGGTCTTAGGTTATCGTAACGTAAACAATATTATTCAATATTTTTTTTTTATTTTTTAGCGATACGATTCTCACAAAAGTTCACAAACGTCCTTATGTTTCTATTCTAGAACTACTCACCAAGTTTCAATTCGATCCAATTAGTATTGGTTGTAGACAAAATGATTACCTACTCGAAAACCATATCTTACCAAAGAATATATTTCCATCATCTTATGGATTATCCATGGGCATTATATTATCACCTCAAAAGTACGATAGCTTAGGTTAATTCATTGGTCATTTCGTATTCAATCATACTTTGGTTTATAGAACAGGAAGGGTATTTCATATGAAGAATAACGAACCAGAAATAATTTTGACATTTATCTCTCATGGGAAAATAAGATGAAATGTAAGAACACAGATCATTTAATAATTCATAGCACAGTTCATTATTGAAATTTCGAAATATCATATCTCCGAAAGTATTAGCTTGTTAGAGTTGAAAATGATATCAATGAATTTTCATGGTGAAACTGCATCTCAAAAAAAAATTTAATTTGAAATTTGTAATGTAAAAAAAAAATTTTTAGGTCTACTAGCAGGCCAATCGGATGGTTATCCGGTAATAGTGTAACCACCATACCAAATGGAAACGTGGGGATGTAGTCGAAGACTATAATGAACTGTCCCTGGTGATATTCTCAATTTGACATAAGTTTCTCGAGCAGCATATTGTTTAAATAACAATTGTTAGCTGGTGTATGCTGAGATTAATACAAAAAATGGGTTTAAGCCCTATGGACAGGAGCTTTCTGGCACTCTAGTTCAAACAGACAAATTATATCTCCGAAAGTATTGGTTTCTCAGAGTTGGGAATTATATCAATGTATTCATATGAAGAAGTTCAATTCAAATGATAGTTTATTTATCAAGATTAAATGAGCAATCATGAGAATGAGCACTGCACTATGGAAGAAATCAAATTATCTATCCAATTTTGCCCAATAACGAACTTACTTAGATATGATTTTTCAAAATTTCAATAATAAATCGTATTTCAACGTTGTCACACTATGATATAATTATTCTATGTATGAATTGTCATAATGTCAACTTATTTTCCTGAGACATGTCATTATCTATTCAATCGAAGAATTGTGAGCGAAGTGAGAAAAATCTCAGTTGTTTGCTCCGAAATTAGTTTTTCTCAGAAAAGTCTTACATTTCGGAACGGAACATGAAGTAAGAGATCTGAGAGTAGTGAGACTGCTTTTGATCCATAGACATAGATATAACTCTCGAACGGAATGAGCTAGGTAGTTGAAATTTTCAGAGTAGGTTAGGGAGATGAATATTTCGGTTAAGTTCGTTATTGGGCCAAATTGGCCAGATAATTTGATTTCTTCCATGGTGCAGTGCTCATTCTCATGATTGCTCATTTAATCTTGATAAATAAACTATCATTTGAATTGAACTTCTTTTATGATGCAGTTCTATCATATGAATACATTGATATAATTCCCTGAATACCGTGATTATTCTATCTATGAACTATTATATGATCTGTGTTCATACATTTCATCGTATTTTGCTATAAGAGTGAAATTCATTCCTGGTTCCTTACTCATAGAAAACAAAGCACGATTTAAGGCGGGTTTATACAGCAAATAAGCTAAGATAAAATAAAATAAAAAATAAAATAAGAAAGTTAAACATGTACATTTCTATGAGAGCGTTTATACACGAAATAAGATAAAATAAGAAATAAGAATAAGAATTAAAGTTGGCCAACTCTCTTCTTTATTTCTTATTTTATGTTATTTTGTTTGGAAAATGACAATGCGCATGCTCTAAGAGTGAAATTCATAGAACTTGCATAAAATTGTCAAAAAGCTGCGATTTGATTGGTTCATTCTTATTTCTTATTTTGTTTTAGATTATCTGTATAAACCGATCCGTTTAACCCTTCATTCTTATTTTATTTTAATTTGTTTCTTATTTTATCTTATTTGATGTATAAACCCGCCTTTAATGCAAAATGACCAATGAAATAACCTCAACTATCGTAGAATTATGAGGATTATATGATATTACACCTTCTTGGTGATAATATAACGCCCTTGGATGATCCATATGATGATGGAAATATATACTTCGGTAAGTTAATCAAATTGGGTTCAGAATATCTCCAGTAAAAACAAAACTGGAATATTGGCTAAGTTTCAATTGATATAATATCATTTTCAGAGTAGATTTGAGGAATGAATATCTCTTTTGAATTGAATTTCTTTCATGATGCAGTTCTATCATAAGAATCCATTGATATCATTCCCAAATCTGAGAAACCAACTTTCGGAGATATGATTTCTCAAAGTTTGAACAAAAGCACCAAAGCTCCTGTCCACAGGGCTTTCCCACTTTTTAGCGCTCTTGTTCCTTGGAAAAGAGTGGTTATCAATTTTCTCAAATGTCTGTTATTTTCGAATTTTTGGCTGAAAATGGTCTCAAACGATTTGGTTCGACTCACTTATCAAGAATCTATGGTCGAAATCGATTCGGTCCGGCCGTCCGTCCGGCCGACCGTCCGTCCGGCCGACCGTCCGTCCGTTAACACGATAACTCTCGAACGAAAGGAGAGGATTTAAATTTGCAGGGTAGGCTTGGAGCGTAAATATCTCAGACGAGTTCGTTAACAGACGAAATCTACCAAGCGGTTTCGGAGTTATGGCCCTTTAAAGTAAAAACCTTTTTCTATGAATATTTCTGAAACCGATCTCTCGATCTATCTGAAATTTAGCACCAAATTGAAGAATAATGACTTTTATCCGTATGAGAAGTTTTTAATTGATCGGATTGCTGTAAAGTGTCAGAAATTTTTTTTTTAATTTTGAATTTTTTTTTCTACAATAACTCTCGAACAGAATGAGCTAGGCAGTTGAAATGTTCAGAGTAGGTTTGGGAGGTAAATAACTCGGTCGAATTCGTTATTGGGCAAAATAAGCCTATTGATTTCGAAGAAACGAAAAAAAAATTTTTTTTAAATTACAAATTTCAAATTCAATCTTTTTTAAGATGCAGTTTCTCCATGAAAATCAACTGATATCCTTTTCAACTCTAACAAGCTAACACTTTCGGAGATATTATTTTTCGAAATTTCAATAATGAATCGTACTTCTATGATTTCACAGAATGCTATAATTATTCTATCTATGAATTATTATATGATCTGTGTTCATACTCGTACATGTCATCCTGTTCTATAAGAGAGAGTCAAATTCGTTTCAGCTATTTTAATTCGATTTCTTCGATGGTGCAGTTCTCATTCTCAGATTGCTCATTTAATCTTGATAAATAACAACAAATCTTGTCAAAGTTTGAACAAGAGCGCCAAAGCTACTGTCCACAGGGCTTGAACCAATTTTTTTTTAATTTATGTTGTCGTTTTAGTTATATAATCGGCTAATAAAAGTAGGTTTCCAATGTTTCTGTCAAGGAATGTAAATGTCACAAGAAATGACCTAGAGACTAATCATCTAGAGTTCCATATATTTTTTCGGCAACCGTGTAGAATCACAAATCAATAAGACAACATATTTCTTTATTATACATTTTAATTCTTATTTTAATTGAACAGAACAGAATAGAATAAAGTGCATATTAACAGAAACATTCCAATTCTTATTTATATTAAAATTCGAGCAATTGCTTATATTGAAGGTATTCATTTTGTTTGATATGCTTGGTTTATTTAAATTCCTTCTGTCGAAGCCAGAACAAGAAGCCAATGTTTCCGTTTCACATTGATTGTTTTCTTCTGATGTTTTCTGAATGGTCGAAGCAATTTTAAACTTGTTTGTAAATTAATTATCTAACAATAATGACGCGATTCTTCCCGGCCTAGTCCGAGAAGTACGTACTTCCCGGACTAGGCTGGGAAATGCTACTTTCTCAAAGAAGCCATCTGGGAAGTGGGTACATCCCGTATGGTTGCCAACAAATAATATATTTGGAAAATATACTGTAATGCTTTTTGATACACAACCTTTTAGCAAGCACGTTCTGTAGAACAGCGTGCTATCATTTTGCTGAATTGTCTATAATTTTTCGATTTTTTTGCCGAAAATGATCTCAACTGATTAGGTTCGACCCACTGATGAAGAATTCGAGGTCAAATATGATTTGGTTCTGCCGGCCGGCCATTGTTACGATAACTTTCGAACGGAAAGAGGTAGCGAATTGAAATTTTCAGGGTAGGAGGCTCATCCGAATGAGACGGTGAAGTTCGTTAATGGACATAACCGGCCAAACGGTTTGCGAGTACTAATTTTGTTTCCAAACAATAAGAGAACGGAAAATGATAGGCTTGCAATTTCAAGAGAAGGTTGCGCTTCGGAATACAACATTTAAGATCGTTAGTAAGAATAATCGGCCAAACGTGTTTGCAGTTATACCCATCTGAAATATTGTGGTTACTTCCTCAATAACTCAAAAATACTAATCCGATCCAATTCAAATATGGTAATTAGTTGTAGATTGCCGAAGCGCAAACTTTCGCAAAATTTCATGAGGATCTTATCACTAAATTTAAAAAAAATCATTAAGTAAATTTCGGTATCACTCAGATATCGCTGAAATTTTTCCAGAGCTTTCAAAACCTAACTTTACAGCCAAATTGTAAATTTGAACACGTTCAGATCTATATTGTTGGAGGATATCCGTGCAGCCTTGTATGAGAACAGTAGCTGGATGGGTTAACGTTGCCAGGATAACTTTCAAACAGAAAGAGATAACGACTTGCAATTTTAAGGGTACGTTGCGCATCCTTTGTTAGTTTTAATAGGCTGTACCGTTTCGGAGTTATACCCATCTTAAATGTTGTTGTTATTTCTTCAATAACTCAAAATAAAAAAATCCAATTCAATTCAAACTTGGTATTACTGATTAATTGCCAATGCTCTAATCTTGGAGAAATTTCGTAAATATCATATCACTACAAAAACCAATTTGTGAACCATCATCTGACCAGCTGAAAAATTATACAATGGAATATTCAATTTTTCATATGACACAAATATTTCCAAAATGGAAATTGGGGTTATAGAAACGGAAGGAATGAGAGCATGCAACATACCGTCTTCAGAAGTACAAATGAATATCCTTTTCAACTAATCGGAAAAACACCAATAGGGTGTTTATTGTTTCCACCATATTTGTTCATTTTTGGCGCTCTAGTTTCTCGGAACAGACTGCTTATCAATTTGCCCAAATGTCTATAATTTTCGAATTTTTGGCTGAAAATGGTCTCAAACGATTTGGTTCGACTCACTGATCAAGAATCCGAGGTCGAAATCGATTCTGTCCGGCCGACCGGCCGTACCACGATAACTCTCGAACGGAAGGAGTTAGAGGATTGAAATTTACAAGGTGGGTTTGGAGCGTAAATATCTCGGACAAGTTCGTTAATGGGCGGAATCCATTGAGCGGTTTCGGAGTTATGGCCGATTTTAGTAAAAACATTTTTTGTGAATATTTCCGAAACCGATCACTCGATCTATCTGAAATTTAGCATCAAATTGTAGAATCATGACCTTCATACGCATGTGACGTTTTGTATAGAACAGGTTACCGCAAAGTGTAAAAAAAAAATTCTACAATAACTCTCGAACGGAATGAGCTAGGATGTTGAAATTTTCAGAGTAGGTTAGGGAGATGAATATCTCGGTTGAGTTCGTTATTGGGTCAAATAGGCCAGATGGTTAAGGAGCAACGAAAAAAAAATTTTTTTTTATGTTACAAATTTCAAATTCAATTTTCATTCAAGATGCAGTTTCACCATAAAAATCCATTGACATCATTTTCAACTCCAACAAGCTAATACTTTCGGAGATATGATTTTTCGAAATTTCAATCATGAATCGTACTTCTATGTTTTCACAGAATGTTATAATTATTCTATCTAAGCTTTATTATAGGATCTGTGTTCATACTCATACATGCCATCCTGTTCTATAAGAGAGAGTCAAATTCATTTCAGCTATTTTAATTTGATTTCTTCCATGGTGCAGTTCTCATTCTCAGATTGGTCATTTAATCTTGATAAATAAACTATTACTTGAATTGAATTTCCTTTATGATGCAGTTCTATCATAAGAATCCATTGATATAATTCCGAACTCTGAGAAACCAATACTTTCGGAGATATAATTTGTCTGTTTGAACTAGAGCGCCATAAAGCTCCTGTCCACAGGGCTTGAACCCTGTTTCTTCGTTAAATTTCATAAAATAGTGTGTTTCTACTCTGTTCTGAGATTATTAAAAACATGAACATACTATGGAAGTATTTATAACCAAAACTTAACGTGGTCTTGCAATTTAATTATAGACAGTGCAAATGCAATTAGCAATGGAAATTTTAACCGTTTAAAGTTGAATGGTATGTTATTCGGAATCATACGGACGCATGGAATCAAAACGTATTCGTCTTTGTACTTCCCTTTCAAAATTGTGGCTTCGATGACATTTTTCATTAACATCTTCACCGCAAGCCAGGTACCATTATAAAGACGTAGCTGGTTTATGTAACATAATGATTACCGATCTGACTTTTATTTGCAGGTTATGAGGTGCTAATCAATTCCGATTAAAAATTCAGTTGGATATATAATAGTTGACAACATCATCTTTGTTACTAATGGAATCAACCGATTTGTATGTCATCAATTCGCTAACTATCTTATTTTGAATCTGAAAAAAATTGGTTCAAGTCCTGCGGACTGGAGCTTTGGCACTCTTATTCAAACTTTGACAAATCATATCTCCGAAATTATTGATCTCTGGGAATGATGTAATTCGGTTCTTACGATAGAACTACATCATGAAAGAAATTGAATTCAAACAGACGAATTCTCCTCAATAACGCACTTATCCAAGATATTCATTCCTCAAATCTACTCTGAAAATTATATTGTATTATTTAAAAGTTAGACAGTTTTGCAGTTTTCTTTTTACTGGAGATATTCTGAACCCAATTCGATTATGTATCTTACCCAAGAATATATTTCTATCATCATATAGATTATTCACGGGCATTATATTATCACCTTAAAAGTATAATATCATATCATCTTCATAATTCTACGGTAGCTGAGGTTATTTCATTGGTCGTTTTGAATTCAATCATAGTTTGTTTTCTAGAACAGGAGGTATATTTTATATCGAGAATAAAGAACCAGAAATAATTTTGACATTTATGTCTCATAGGAAAATAAAATGACATCTAAGAACACAGATCATATAATAATTCATATATAGAATAATAAAGTACAGCACTCTGTGAAAACTTAGAAGTACGATTCATTATTAAAATTTCGAAAAATAACATATGCGAATGTATTAGTTTGTTAGAGTTGAAAATGATATCAATTATGTGGAAATTGCATCTTACAAAAAATTGAATTTGTAATATAAAAAATTTTGTTGTCGTTACTCCGTAAGCAATAACGAACACGACCGAGATATTTATCTCCCAAACCTACTCTGAAAATTTCAATAGCCTAGTTCATTCTGTTCGAGAGTTATTGTAGAAACAATATATAATAATTTTTGAAAACAAAATTTTACACTTTACGGCAACCCGATCAATACAAAACTTCGCATGCATACACAGGGTGTCCGGGGAATAACTGTACATACTCTTACCAGATATAGAGTTGGACTATCTGATTACTGATTGACTATAAAAAATTTATTTCTGGATTTCCCTAGAAAGCTACAGGGTGATTTTCCAACTTCATTGAAATACTTAGACCATCATAAAATCTAAACTTTTTGACGGATATTATTGAAAGTTGGGAGGTTATTGGCACATGCTAAGGTCTAGTCAGAAAGATATCAATTATTCCATTATTCCAAGGCCGGACTAATTAATCTTCATTTAAAGTGTTCAAGGTAAAAAAAAACACTTTGTATTTCGAATTACAAATAATTGATTCACTTTTTAGAAAGAAGCTAAATTATGCTTCAATTTGTGGTATCACTTAAAGCTGTCACATCAACAATTATTTTGTTATGAATTTTTTAATTTGGATAATGTTCGAAAAATTTAATTTTTCACTATGAAGAGAACTGAAAATCTCATCTTTAAATATAAAATGCGAAAGTATTAGTAGAAAATAGTTGAAATTTTCAAAAAAGTTCAGAGCTCTAATAAGGACATTCCATAACGAAACAATAACAAATGAAAGAAACTAAAATACCTACAGTAAAGAGTACCTAATAAAAATGAAAATAGGAACGAATGAATTGCTGAGTCGACGTTATTTCAGAAGTGGTTCGAAATGAAAACCATTAGCTTGTATACATTTCTCTTGCCGAATGTTCAAATTGGATACAACGTTGCGAATCATATCTCCATTATTTCTTAAAATATCGCAACAGTTGATAATTCTGTTGTTGTCGAACACCCGGTATACATACGAATAATTTGGAAATATGCTTACATATACCTTATACAATTCACCAATTTTTTTTTCGAAATATACCTTCATTTACTCCATTGCAATGAGATCCGCGTCTGGTGTGGCCACCTATCAAAAAATTATTCTAGTTTCCTCACCTTCGGTGACTTTTTTAAGAAAATTTATTATTTATTTTCGACCTCCACAAGATGACTAAGTCCTGTTCAGGTAAATAAATCCAAATTTTCGAACTTTATCCAAATTAAAAAATTCATAACAAAATAATTGTTGATGTGACAACTTCAAGAGATATCATACATTGAAGCATAATTAAGCTTCTTTCTAAAAAGCGAATCAATTATTTGTAATTCGAAAAACAAAGTGTTTTTTTTACCCTGAACACTTTAAATGAAGATTAATTAGTCCGGCCCTGGAATAATGAAATCATTGATATCTTTCTGACTAGACCTTAGCATGTGCCAATAACCTCCCAAGTTTCAATAATATCCGTCATTTAGTTTAGATTTTATGATGGTCTAAGTATTTCCATGAAGTTGGAAAATCACCATGTAGCTTTATAGGGAAATCCAGAAATAATTTTTTTATAGTCAATCAGTAATCAGCTAGTCCAACTCTATATCTGGTAAGAGTATGTACAGTTATTCCCCGGACACCCTGTATAAAGTTCATTATTCTACAATTGGATGCTAAATTTCAGACACATCGAGTAATAGGTTTCGGAAATATTCATAAAAAATATTTTTACTAAAAACGGCCAAAATTTCGAAACCGCATTCTGGATTTCGCCCGCTATCGAACTCGTCCGAGATATTAACGCTCCAAACTAACCCTGCAAATTTCAATTCTCTAACTACTTTCGTTCGAGAGTTATCGTGTTGAAGGCCGGACAGAATCGATTTCGACCACGGATTCTTGATCAGTGGGTCAAACCAAATCGTTCAAGACCATTTTCAGCCAAAAAGTCGAAAATCACAGACATTTGGGCAAATTGATAGCACTCTGTTCCGAGGAACAAGAGCAACAAACATTATTTTTTTCATTCTGAGAAATGTTTGGAAACACCATCTCGATGAGTTCGGTCTTTGATTCAGTATAAAGTGACAAAAATTGGCAAGGAATATCATATGTCCAGACGATGTGCCAACGGGAATTTTGCCATTACCAATGTGGAGCAATGATTTGGAAAGAAATTCCAGATCAGTCGTTCGGCAATTCGACCATAATTTCATTTCTTATTTAAAAGGGGAACATTTCCTCGAATGGTTCAATGCCTCGGAATCGTGTGTTGGTTTGTGTCTCATTTCATGAGGAAATACGTCGTGCATTGGGCGTTGTCATTCCTAATTATATTAGTGCTTTGTTGGTAAGCATGAAGCGCATTTCCTTCAATTAAAATGAATGGTTCATTGCCAGTTGCTTCGTTTACTTGCAAATCTACATTTGATGTTCTAAGATGCATCTGATGCAATATATCTTCAGCCATATGATCTTTCTATTTGTTCCAAAACTTCCATAATTCATGTTGCGGTTGAAGCAAAATTATAGAAAACAATGTTCGTATTTGTTTAGCATTTCACGAGATCACAGCATCTTCGAGGGTTTGGTCCCAATTAATGTAATTTTCTAGGGATCTCAAACGTTGGCAGGCTCCTCTGTTTGTGCCACACAATAGGAATATTCTCTTGAACTGATCCAACTGATTTAAGTTACATAAAATCCCTTCTTTCAGCACTGATTCAGCCGATTTTAGTTACATAAATCACTTCGTTCATTACGAAAGAACATGCATAATATACCATTAAAATTTGGCAGATGTTGAACGAATATTGACTAACAGTAAAAGCAAATGGATACACTCGTTTTGGCTGGTATAGACTGTGTAAAGATTTCCTAGTGCATAGATGTTAAATGATATTTGTGGTGAGCAAATTACCATTCACGATGAGTGTCAATGTAGTAGGAGAACTCCTATCAGGTCAACGCAAACAGAACTGTGCCAGCGCATACGCCATTTTGCAATAAACAATTTCAAATTTTTGGCGCTCATGTGCCTCGGAACAGAGTGCTTATCAATTTGCCCAAATGTCTGTAATTTTCGAATTTTTGGATGAAAATGATCTTAAACGATTTGGTTCGACTCACCGATCAAGAATCCGTGGTCGAAATAAATTCTGTCCGGCCGGTCGTAGGCACGATAACTCTCGAACGAAAGGAGTTAGAGGATTTAAATTTACAGGGTAGGTTTGGAACGTGAGTATCTCAGAAGAGTTCGTTAACCGGCGAAACTCACCAAGCGGTTTCGGAGTTATGGCCATTTTTAGTAAAAATATTTTTATGAATATTTCCGGAATCGAATTTAGTACAAAATTTGTAGGATTATATTCAGTATTCCAGTATTCTAGTTTTATTTTTACTGGAGATATTCTGAATCCAATTTGTTTAACTTACCAAATTATACAGGGTGAGTCTTTGACCACTGCATTAATTTTAACCAAAGATTCCTCTCATCAAATGAAACACTTTTTTCTTTAAACATTTTCCCAAATTCAGCTCAGGTAAAAAGATACAGGCTGTTGAAATTTTGAAAAAAAATCAGTTTTTATTTTGTAGCTTTGACATCCTTTTTTCGAATAAAATGAATGTTGGCGTAAAGTTTTCTATAACTATGATACATATTTTCCAAATATTAGTCATTTTCTACTTCTACTGGTTTTCTAGTTATGGACTCGTGGATTCATAAAACTAAACGAAATTAGCATAAAGAAAGCATATAAAGTTTTTCTTGAGTCATTTCAAGAATATTCCATCGTTTCAGAACATTATATTATTCTTCATCATTTCTCCGTAAACGCACCGTTTTCGAGATATTCTTCATTGAATGTTTTAAAATGGAAAACTCCAGAAATTTCACTACTTTTATGGATCCGTCCCTGAGCGTTGGAATCCCGAATCAAGCTGTAAACCAAGTTACCATGCCTTATTCTCGTCCGCCAACAATGTCATAGATAATTTATATGCGGGATTGTATTAGCACATTGTGAAATCTTTAAACGCTTGTAACTTTCTACCTGAGCCGAATCTGGAAAAATGGTAAATGAAAAAAGTGTTTCATTTGATGAGAGGAATCTTTGGTTAAAATTAATTCAGTGGTCAAAGACTCACCCTGTATATTTCCCTCATCATATGTATTATACAACAGCTATCTACGATAGCGAGGATATTCCGTTAGTCATTTTGCTTTCAATCCTACTTTGTTTCACATATCTATTATCTGTAGATGAGATGACAATGATGAATTGTATGAACATAGATGACATTCATAGATACGGACGTTAATTTTCGATACAGCATTCTGTGAAATCATAGAGTTACATTTAATATGGCAATTTCGGAAAAATCATATCTCCGAAAGTGTTAATTTGTTAATATCAGTGGATTTTTATGATAAAACCGCATGTAAAAATTTTTTTTTTCTTTACTCCGAAACCATCAGCTCGATTTTGCCCAATAACGAACTTAACTGAGAATACTGAGATATTTATGTTCCAAACCTACTCTGATTTCAACTATCTAGTTCATTCCGTCCGAGAGTTATCGTGTCTAAAGCCCGGACAAAATCGATCTTGACCACGGATTCTTGATCAGTGAGGGCCGGTTTCTCAATTGCGAGTTAACTCGAGGTTGCGAGTTGACGCATGTATTTAGCGATATTCATGAATGCGTAACACTCGGGTTACCCGCAACCTCGGGTTAACTCGCAATTGAGAAACCGGCCCTGAGTCGAACCAAATCGTTGAAGACCATTTTCATCAAAAATTCTAAAATTACAGACATTTGGGCAATTTGATAAGCACTCTGTTCCGAGCAACAATAGCACCAAAAAGTGTCATTTAAACTAGCGAGTAATTATTCAAACTTTGACAAATCAAATGCTTAGTGAATACGGCGGATGCCGTTAAGTCTTAACTGAGGTACTCAGTTAAGGATAAATTTGAATCGCAACCTCAGTTAACGTATTTAACGGTAATGGAACAGGCCTGTTTCACGTTAATTTTCACTTTAACTGAGGTTGCGATTGTTATTTATCCTTAACTGAGGACCTCAGTTAGGACTTAACTGACATATTTATGAAAATTTTAACTGTTCAGCTCATTCCACGGATTCTTGATCATTGAATCGAACTAAAACGTTTTAGATCATTTTCAGCCAAAAAGTCGAAAATTACAGACATTTGGGCAAATTTGTAAGCACTCTTTCCTAGCAACAAGAGCGTCAAACAGGAAGTGTAAGAGAAACGCTGGAATGAAGGAGACTACGTTGATGATTATGATACAGTTTTACGAAGATAGTTAGGTTTTCTCCATTAGATCGGAAACTTATCAGCCGAAGTGATATTCCACCGGATTCGAAGATCGGTTGAAAAATTCTGTGAGAGAAAATTTATGTGAAATTTGGAAAGATTTTCATTCCATTTTATATATCAGCAAAGAGATAAGCTTACGAAACCAGCTCTCAACTGAAACCATAACCCAGAATGATGAAGCTCGAACTGTTAAAGAAACACAACTTATCCAGGTGTACTCAATTGATTGGCTTCAAACTGACGTCAGCCATCGCCACGCTTCCAAAGGCACCCTTTGCTATGTCCTTCGTTCAGCATCAAAGGGAGATCCAGGACGGCCCTTTTTGGAGCTGATCGTCAGTCGAAGTATGAAGTAGGTCAGTCGTTTTAAATTATCGAAATTCCTCATCTGGAAAAGGTTCCATCGGATTCGGAATTGTGTCTTCGTTGAAGTGATTCAGGATATTCCAAACAAACGTAAAACATACCTATGCAATATACAGAACGGCACCGATGAACCGGAGTGCTGTGAGTTTCTATTGGACAGGGGAATTGGAATTCGTTCGTAGTGTTTGATAAAAGATGGCGTTGGAAGTGCACTTACATTGTTTCCTTCAACCGAATATTCTCCATATAACAGCTGCCTGAAGACATCATCTAATATATTGAATAACAATAACAATAATTTATTGATTTTTCATATACCGGGTGTCCCAGTATACATTTTCCAATAGAATATCTCAGCCATTTCAAAAGATAATAATTTGAAAATTTGTTGATTTTCAATTCGTTCAAGGAACCTTCAACTGAGAAAAACAAAAATTGAAAGTCACTTTCGGTTTGAGTGGAAGTGACTCTGGCTTTTTTTAACTCAAATAGCACCCAATATTTTATGAAAGTTTTTATTTATACTCAAAATTACCTTTCCAACGATGTTTCACACATTTTATTTCACATCTGATTTGATGGAGAAAACTCCAATGTAAATTTCAACTTGAAAGAATGGCAGTAGGCTACGATATTTTGTGTAATCTTGATTTTGACTTCAATAATCATCATCAATAAAAAAAACCTTACTCAAGTTGAAATCAACTATGTATTTTACCTAACGTTAAGCAAATAATCAATAGTAAAAGAAACATAAATCACAAAAAAGGGGTAAAAAAAATACCTATAATAACTAAAGCATATGTTCGAAATGTTGATAATCTGCTTCTACATATCTTTCAGCTCGATGCACTAGTTTACGCAGATTAACACTTCTCAACAACTTAACAATAAGGACTCTGCATGGAATCCTTATTTTGTTTCTTAGATCTTCCAAATCAATAGGAGAAGTCTGGTAAACACGATCTTTAAAATATACCCAATGGAAGATATCTAGCGGTGTTAAATCTGGATATCTTGCAGGCCATCTTATCGGTCCATTTGAAGATAGATGGATCGGCACACACGTACTGACAAGATGGCCTGCAAGATCTTCTTTGTCCCCTTTTTTGTAATGTTTTGTTTCTTTTACTATTCATTCTTTGTTTGACGTTCGGTATAATACATAGTTGATTTCAACCTGAGTAAGGTTTTTTTAGTGATGACGATTATTCAAGTCAAAATCAAGATTATACTAAATATCGTAGCCTACTGCAATTCTTTCAATTTGAAATTTCAATTGACGTTTCCTCCATCAAATCAAATGTGAAATACAAAGTATGATCAATCGTTGGAAAGGTAATTTTGAGTAGAAATAAAAATTTCAAAAATGTATAGGGTGCTATTTCAGATAAAAAAGTCAGAGTCACTTCCGGTCAAACCGAAAGTTACTTTCAATTTTTGGTTTTTCTCAATTGAAGGTTCCTTGAACAAATTGAAAAGCATCAAATTTTTATGTTTTGAAATGGGAGATATGTATACTGGGACACCCGGTATATCAAGTAGAAAAGAAAACAGGTCATCAAAAACAGAAAAATTCAAATACTGACCACACGATCCATACATGAACTATAAAAACATTTTATGGCTCAAGCTGCAGAAGAAAACTATGAAGGGTCTTACCGAAAGACTCATGACCATATAATTTTTGAACATTTGCTGGTATAGTTTAATTCCCACATACAGCGGGCCCTTTTCCGTCAAAGATAAAGAATGAACTGGAAAATTAAATGGATGCATTCTTCTAGTGTTATTTACGTTTGAATGTCTACAGAAATAATACTTGTTCTTATGCATGAACATCCATATTTTATAAACATACAAGACATAAACTGTCAAAAGGCTATTTTGCCTGAATTTACGACGACACGATTCTCTGAAACCTAGACGGAGTATTAACCTCAGGGTCAACTTTTGAGTTTTTGAATTATACCATAACTCAATAGTGAGTGGAACATAGCATAATAGACCGTTTTTGGCGCTCTAGTTCCTCGGAACTGAGTGCTTATCAATTTGCCCAAATGTCTGTAATTTTCGAATTTTTCGATGAAAATGGTCTTAAACGATTTGGTTCGACTCACTGATCAAGAATCCACGGTCGAAATTCTGTCTGTCCGGCCGGTCCGGCCGGCCGTAGGCACGATAACTCTCGAACGGAATGAGCTAGACAGTTGAAATTTTCAGAGTAGGTTTGGGAGATAAATATCTCGGCTAAGTTTGTTATTGAGCAAAATCGGACAGATGGTTTCGGAGTAACAAAAAAAAAATTTTTATACAAGGCAAATTCCAAATTAAATTTTTTTCAATAAGCTGTTTTACCATAAGAATCCAATGATATCATTTTTAACTCTAACAAGCTAATACTTTCGGAGATATGATTTTTCAAAATTTCAATAATAAATTGTATTTCAACGTTGTCACAGAATGATATTAATCTATGTATGAATTGTCATAATGTCAAATGATGTTCCTGATACATGACATCTAATCAATCGAAGAATTGTGAGCGAAGTGAGAAAAATCTCAGTTGTTTGCTCCGAAATTAGGTTTTCTCAGAAAATTCTTACATTTCGGAACGGAACATGACGTAAGAGATCTGAGAGTAGTGAGACTGCTATTCATCCATAGACATAGATATAACTCTCGAACGGAATGAGGTAGGTAGTTGAAATTTTCAGAGTAGTTTAGGGAGATGAATATCTCGGTTAAGTTCGTTATTGGGCAAAATAGGCCAGATTTAATTTGATTTCTTCCATGGTGCAGTTCTCATTCTCATGATTGCTCATTTAATCTTGATAAATAAACTATTATTTGTATTGAATTTTCTTTAGGATGCAGTTCTATCATATGAATACATTAATATAATTCCCAACTCTGAGAAACCAATACTTTCGGAGATATAATTTGTCTGTTTGAACTAGAGCGCCAGAAAGCTCCTGTCCACAAGGCTTGAACCCATTTTTAATACATCTATGTCAACCTGAACTCTAAGAACCCTTGATGCATAAATAGCCGATTTCAATTTCTTATTAATTCCACTAACATGTTTATGACATTTCATGAAACTGTCCATATATGAACTCCCAGATATTTTATTGATTCACTGATTGTAACATCAGTATTAAGGTAAGTTATACTTTCTGGATAATTACGGTTGACTCTATCAGTTTTAAAAATAATACATTGGGTCTTATCATTACTAATCACAAACTATCCATGGTATCCTTAAATTCTCTCGAACCACTCAAGATGTTGAATGTAGAGATGATGATGTTTGCATCGTCCGCAAACAACAAAGACCTGATGAAACCAGAGAAGAAGATATTAGGAAGGTAATTTATGAAAATAACAAAGAGAAGTTGTCCCAAAATACTACCCTGTGGCACGCCTCACTCGATAAGCCTTTCTGAAAACAAGTATTCGCGGTTACCATCTGAGATAAAGACTCTTTGTCTTCTATTCTGAAGATAGCTCTCAAATAATTTTAGTTGCTTCTCCCTTATACCGTAGACACTAAGCTTGTGAAGCTAAAATTTATGATTAACACTGTCAAATGCTTTGGCCAAATCAAGCACTACAGCTATGGGTACTTCACCTCGTTCAATAGCCTCTAATATGTTGCAAGTAAGTTCAAAAATAGCAGTTTTGGTACTCTTTCCCTTCATGAATCCAAGCTGGCAGCCAACAAAAACATTGAACTTCCGAAAAAATTTCACCAATCTATTAGCTAGAACCATCTCAAAAACCTTTGAGGAAGAAGATAGCAGACTTATGGTCCAAATCATCCCTTCTTAAAGAGAGGCTTTACTACAGCTACTTTGAGGTCATCTGGAAATATACCTGACTGAAAAGAAAAGTTCATAATATGGCTCCATTATAAACCCTAAATAGTGCTTATTAACACTCATCGGAATCTGATCATGCCCGCATGATCTCTTATTTTGTACCTGTCTTTCGAAGGGGGTTGAAGGTAGGATCCGCATTTTTACGAAGAAGAATGACAATTTACAATTTAAATTTGATGTGTTTCGGGATTTTCTTTAATATGTACTGTACAGTATCCCAGATAATGAATTTATTCCGTTTGGCTTTTCCATACTGTATATAGGTATTATTGATACATTGTTTCCGTTTTCATGGAATAAAAACACTATTATAAATATTAAATGATTCACTCACAGACGTGTTCAAACAATTCAGGATTAAGATAAATAAGGAAAAAAATTTTCTCCGTTAAAATTTGCATCGAGAATAGGTTCATAATTTTCTCTACAATGAAATCTTTGGGAACGAGTTTCTGATATTATTAATATCAAATGATAGTTTCAAATCACATAAAGACAATGTAGAAAAAATAAAAATAATAATAATAATTGGTTTCTGATATTATAAATATCAAATGAAAAAAAAAATTGGTTCAAGCCCTGTGGACAGGAGCTTTTGGGCGCATGTTCATCTTCCTTGTGGCCCGTACTGACCAGTAAAGAAAAAAAGAAAAAAAGCAGTATCATGTTGATAACCTTAATATTATTGATTATTATATAATAATCGATGAAAATAATGAGAGAGACCCAGGAAATTTGACACATTTTGTCTTATATCTCCAGAAATTGAAATCGTATAGAGCCAAAATTCTGCACAATGTTGCAAAATACTACAATTGACGTTAGTACAAGTTTTTGTTGCAATCTGATAAATAGTTCACGAAAAAAAAATTTTTTTTTCGAAAAAATTAAAAGAAATATTTTTTTAAAAATTACCAACATTTCGATCATAACAGAATTTTGCCAAAAGTTGCGCGTTTATATCCTCGAACTGACTACCAAGTTTCGATTCAACATCTTCTTTAGTTCCTGAAATATCAGGGAAATAACCTCAAAATTTTAAATGTCTATAACTCCTAAACCGTCTGGCCGATTTTGCCCGTTAACGAACTTAACCGTCGCATTTTGATCAGAAACCTACCCTGAAAGTTTGAAGTCGATAGGACCTTCGGTGCTCCTGTTATCGTGCCTACGGCCGGCCGGCCGGACGGCCGGACGGCACCCAAAAATCTGACACCGGATTCGTGATCAGGGAGTCCGAATTAGTCTATTAGCCAATTTTCAGCTCGAAATTCGAAAATTACAGACATTTGGACGAAATGATAGGACGATGTTCCCCTAGAACATGCGCCCAAAAATGAAAAAATAAAAATAATAATAATAATGACATAATTTATTCTCAGAATGATCATGATACAATTACAATAATTAAATTAAAACAAGTCAAAAATGAAACTAACAACCAACACAATAAACCACGGAAGATAACAAATTTGGAATTACCATTATGTTTTACAAAAATGTATAAATTCTTCGACGGAATATGGTTCACAATTCAATATACACATAAATAGTGCCCTACAAAGTGCATTATAATCAGAAATACCTCTTATGATAATTGGGAAAGAATTATACAATTTTATTTCCATATACAACGAGCGCAGTTCAGTGATCGAAAATATATGAATTGGAAAAAAATATTCATGAATTCTCCTAGTCGAGTTATTATTTTTATATTCTTCCAGATAATGTGGATGCTTGCGAAAAAATAGTAAGGTACGGTAAGTATAGAGGCCCGGTAAAGTAAAAATATTGTTTGACTTGAAAACACTTCTTCAGTTCTACATGATGCTCTGTATAATCAACATATGCTCAGCTTGTGAACTAGATCCCCAAAAAATAATGCCGTATGATAATAGTGATTGAAAGTTTGCGAAATAAATAGTTTTTAATGTGTTCACATCAACTTGATTTCTAATAGCCTGTATTGATAGATTATTGAATTTAATTTAGGCGCCAATTTACCACAGTGTTCTGCCCAATTTAGGTGTCTATTGATAGTTTTCCCAGGAGTGTAGTAATTGAGCTAGGTAATATGCTAATGTCTTTAAGGTTGATGCATTGGGGATAAGTTAAGTTTGTTCAAATATTGGCGAAGTACATTATATTGCTTTCATCCGAATTTAGTGTTAATGAGTGGGAGATGCTCCATTCATCAATCTTTAATACAGCAGATGTTAGGCCTTCTGATACACTTCCTAAGTTATGAGATGATACAATAACATTGGCGTCATCAGCATATAAGCACGCATTTAGCTCCAACTCACTCTGTTGTCGATAATTAGCAGTTTACACATCCAAAGCGTCGGGTTCATTGTCATCAACAACCTCCTCCTCCAAAACCTCTGACAGATCATCATCGTGAACGATGAATATGATGGGTTCTAAGATAGTACCTACCGATGAACTGAATTTTTCATCCCTTATGTCCAGAACTACAACCTGTTTTTTATTGTTCAGGTAACTCTCTATCAGATGTAAAGGTACGCCTCTAAGGCCCTTCTTCTCTAGTTTCTGGAGAAGTCATTTGTGATTTACGCAATCAAAGCCTTCAGAAAGGTCAACAAACAGCCCTGCTGGAATTCTTTCTTTTTCGAGAGATGAATAAATTCTTTGAGTGAATTCGAACACTGCCGTTTCCATACCTTTACCTTTTCTGAAACTATGTTGATTGTTAGATAAGACTTTGAATATCTGGAAGAAGTTCAGTAACCGATTAGCAAAAATGTTTTCAAATATTTTTGGAAAAGATGTGATCAAGCTAATGGACCTATAGTTGGTGAGATCTTCAGGGTCCCCTCATCCGCAATGTCATATCTTCACAGCACACAAAAAAAATAGACGAAAATCTATCCAACCAAACCTACATACCACAATGAAGACCCCAATTATATTTCGATACTAAGGGAAGGCTGACTTCCATTCAAATTCGAAATGAGAATCTCGATTGAAACTATGCAATACAGAATAGAGGGCAATCACAATCGTCCTCGATAGGAAACAATAGATTTCCGTATATATAGACATATATGCAATTCAGCTGCATTGCTACGTATTTCAATTATAGTTTGATTGTGTGTAGGGGGTGAGAATTGAACATTGTTCCTGTATGTTGGCAGGATTATGCAGAATTTGAATAATAAAATTACTAAGTAATCATTAAAGGATACTGTGGGGGTATACCTCCCACAGTATCCTCATTATTGAACGGTTTTTTCCTGGGTTTTCTCTCCCAAACTCTGAGAAATATCTATAAAATAAAACTTAATTATTTTGTGATTTTCTTCTGCGTAAGAAACACAGGATATTTGTCAGAAACAATCAATTGAACAATGTTGCCTAACAAACAACAACGAAACAACATCAACGAAGAAACAACAATATCGTAACGTTTCGGAGTCTATATCAGACTCCTTCGTCAGACGCTCAATGAAAATCGTTAGAATTATTTTGTTGATAGTTATTTTGTGAAATTCAAGAATTGTCACATTGACAGTATTTAAAAATCATAAATAACATAGTTTTACTTCGCATAGAAATTTCCAAGTTCCAACTCCCTTTTTCAATAAATTTAGCCAAACATGGTCAATACCAATTGAGCAATTTGCAAAATTGCATTCTCTGTTCAATAAAATACAAGTTGACTCCTTAAGTTTCCTTTTCATAAAATCAGGTTCTGTCATTAGAATCTTTGTATTACTCCAATCCATCATGTGATCTCCTTGGATTGTACATACATGTTCTGCTATTTTTGATTTCTGTATGTCTCTATTTCTCAAGTTATTCTTATGCTCTGACTTTCTTACTTCTAGTGGTCTTGTTGTTTCTCCTGTGTATGATTTACCACAAATACAAGGAATATTATATACACAGTTTTTTTATTTTTGTTTTTCATTTATGGGTTTTGTTTTCATTAATAACACCTAAGATCATTCTGTGTTTTGAAGACGGTTCTTATATTGAACTTAGAACCGATTCTTCTAATTTTTTCAGAAAGGCCACGAACATAAGGGATCACATTCAACATATAGGGTTGCTGTTCTTGTTGGTTATTCTGTTGTACTTTTTGATTATTATGTTGTTCTTGATTATTTGTTTTTCTATCTAAATTCATGATACATGTATTTATGAATTGCCTCGGATATCCATTTTGTTCAAGAAAGTTTTTGATGACATCAATTTCATTATTTCGAATTTCAAGAGTAGAACAAATTAGGTTCGCTCTATCATAAAGTGTTTTAATAACACCTCTTTTTACACTAAGCTGATGGCTTGAGAGAGAAAACAATTTCATTATTTCGAATTTCAAGAGTAGAACAAATTAGGTTCGCTCTATCATAAAGTGTTTTAATAACACCTCTTTTTACACTAAGCTGATGGTTTGGGAGAGAAAACCCAGAAAAAAACCGTTCAATAAAAGTACTGTTGTGCCGTGTTGTCAGGAGCTGAAACTCGCTAGGTATAGGAATGATAAAAATTAGTGTGGTCGGGGGAGCCGAAAAGGGTATCAAACGATTAGGTAAAATTCGATACAGGCCGGCCGTTGCCCAATAACTTTCGAACGGAAAGAGATAGTGACTACAAATTTTCAGGGAAGGTTACACATTCAAATGCGACGGTTCTTTAATGGTCATAATAGACCAGACGGTTTCGAAGTTGAAATTTTGTTTTCCTAAGGACTCAAACAATACAGACCCGATTGAATTGAAACTTGGTAACTAGTTATAAAATACTGACAAAAAGACTTATGCACAATTCTGTGAGGATCTTATTACTAGAAAATTAAAATATTAAAAAAATTGGTTCAAGGACTGTGGACAGGAGCTTTTTGGCGCTTTTGCTCAAACAGACAAATTATATCTCCGAAAGTATTGGTTTCTCCGAGTTGGGAATTATATCAATGGATTCTTATGATAGAAATGCATCATGAAAGAAATTAAATTTAAAAAAAGTGTAGTTTAAAAAAATGCTTCAAAAGTTGTCTTATAAAAAAAAGAACAGTCTACAATGCTTCAATGCCTTAATGCTTCAAATTTTGCCATTAAATATATACTTGCTTTCCAAGAGAAAATAACAACTATGAATTGATAATCTCTTATAGCTAGAAAAGATGACATTTATGAATAGTGATCACAGACAGATTCTGTGTTCACATTCTGTGAATACATAGAACTTACGATGTATTATTGAAACTTTGAAACATCATATCTCCGAAAGTATTAGCTTGTTAGAGTTGAAAATGACAACATTGGATTCTTATGATGAAACTGCATCTTGAAAAAATTTTAATTCAAAAGTAATTTTTAAAAAAATATATTTTTTCGTTACTCCGAAACTATAAGACCAATTTTGCCCAATAACGAACTTAACTGAGATATTTATCCCTCAAACCTACTTTGAAAATTTCAACTGTCTAGCTCAATCCGTTCGAGAGTTATCGTGTTAACGGCCGGACGGACAGAATCGATTTCGACCTTGGATTCTTGATCAGTGAGTCAAACCAAATCGTTCAAGACCATTTTCAGCCAAATATTCGAAAATTACAGACATTTGGGCAAATTTATATGCACTCTGTTCCGAAGAACAAGAGCGCCAAAAATATTCTTTATCTCAGAAACTATGCGTCTAATATCGCTGAAATTTTGCGAGGGCCTCATTCAACAGGTAAGCTCCAAATTTGAACATGATCGGATCTATATTTTTTGGAGTTATTGGAAGCCGAGCAATTTTCAGGGCAGGTTGCACATCTGAATGTGTAGTGTTAGATAATGGGCATTAACGGCCAAACGGTTTCGGAGTTATAACCATCTGAGATTTCGTTCTTAATTCCTCAGAACATACAATTAAAACCTAGTTTTTAATTGGAGGATGCCGAATCACTAATTTTTTGGAAATTTCAGAACAAAATTTTTTTTTCTTGAGAAATTTTATATTTTAGAAACTATCCTTCAGAATTCCGCACATATCGTCGAGACGCCATTTTACAATCGTTTACTGAATTTCAACTCGATCGACTTTGTCCATATAGACAATGGAACATGCTAGCAAAAGCTCCGTCTTCGCGTCAGTGATTTTAAGAATTTTTTCAATAGATATTCACAGTATCGGTTTAAATCAAAAAGTTTTGTTCAATATTTCAAGAAAAATATTCATTTCTTGAAGATAGAATATAAAATCGGTATGTAATGATCTGTAAATTATAGGGATCAAAAAATAAATATTTCTTGGAAAACATTTATTTTAAAGAGAATCAGATATGAAACAGGGTACAGACTTTCTTATACCCAGCGGACAGTAGGGCATTCTGTTAATTCATGATCTTGCCAGGGGGTATTAGAGTTGCTACATAGATTTCTATACAGTGATTTGATGTAAATGAATTGGAGCAAGAATTGTCCTTTTGTACTGATATTGAAGATTCATTCTCATCGTTTTTTATGACCTCGCAATACCATTCAATCAAGAACACAAAATTTGTAATGGACATAGTGAGAATAATGTTCATGATTCATACGAATAGATATAATGAAACGCATGTCTACTGGATTATGAACTCTCTAGAAAACTTCACCATTTGATACGAATCCAAAAGATTTTCAATCCAATATTTGGGATCTGTCAAAGTATCGTCGTCTATCGATATTTTTCAGAGAGCAGTAAATGCACAACCATGGACTATGAGTATATGTCGTATTATTTATGATATCAGCAGGCAAAAAAGGAATTAATTATTTGATTGCTTCGAGTTTTGAACACATAACCTACTGTTGTGTAAACATGGACCCATAAATCTAAACCAAGAACCTACAGAAGTTAAATGAACCAATTTCTATTTAGATCATAAAAAAAATTCATTTCAAATTAATATTGCCAAGAAAAAATCACATGAGCATATGTCCCGACCCAATTAAAACATTTTGCCCATTCACAAACAATAAATGTGCCCTACAAAATCGAAAGTTAACATACTTACAACCACCCGGACGACCGGATAGGATAGAATTGTAGCACAAATTTTCTTGATCGACAAAGGTTTGCTCACACTCGATTGCCAGGTCAGCGTAATTCTATGTTGATTCAGTTCAATTTTAGTGCAACCATCGAATTCCGTAATCAAGTTGATCGTATTAATTGTAAATATTGACAGAATTTTTGTGTTTCGAGCGATTGACGTAATTTCTATCGACATGGTCGTATTATCGTTGAAATATTGATAATAATTATATTAAGAAGTGTAAAAACCCTGTGGACAGGAGCTTTGGCGCTCTTGTTCAAACTTTGACGAATCATATCTACGAAAGTATTGGTTTCTAAGAGTTGGGAATGATATCAATGGATTCTTATGATAGAACTGCATCATAAAATAAATTAAATTCAACAACAAAAATTAACCAAAACCACCTGACCGATTGTACCCAAACACAAACTTATCTGAGATATTAATTCCTCAAATTTCATTGAAAATTATATTATATCAATCGAAACTGAGCCAATATTTCAGTTTTGTTTTTACTGGATATATTATGAACCCAGTTCATTAACTTATTCCCATCATCATAACGTATTATCCCAACTATCTAGGATGGCTGAGGATATTTCATTGGTAAATTTGCATACAATCATACTTCGTATGACATATCTCTTATCTGTTAATGAGATGACAATGATGACATGTATGAACTCAGATAATGAAATTCATAGATAGGGATATTAATCTTCGATTATAGCATTCTGTGGAATCATAATATTGAAATTTGGAAGAATCATATCTCTGAAAGTATTAATTTGTTAGAGTTGAAAATGATATCAATGGATTCTTATGATGAAACTGCATCTGAAAAAAATTGAATTCGAAATGTATAATTTTCTTTTTTTCTACTGCGAAACTATTCAGCCAATTTTGCCCCGTAACGAACTTAACCGATATATTTATCTCCCAAACCTACTCTGGAAATTTCAACTGTCTAGCTGATTCCTTCCGAGAGTTATTGTGTACGGCCAGCCGGCCGGACATAATCGATTTTGACCATGAATTCTTGATCAGTGAGTCGAACCAAATCGTTTAAGATCATTTTCATCTAAAAATTCAAAAAATACACACATTTGGTAAATTGATAAGCACGCTAAGCACGCAAGAGCGCCAAAAATCGAATTTCTGTTCAAAATGAATAGATATGTCGAGATTTTCGAATTCTATGAACATACAGATATCCATAAGTCAATATTTTCCTTCATTTTAATTCCAACTAATGAATTCTTACGATTTCACAAATATATTCACTTTTCACAAATGGAATCGAAGGAAAATAGGTTTATGTGGAAGTGTCGTATTTTGCTTTATAAAGAAGAAGCTATGCCTTAATAGTGGAAAATAACATCAGGCAAATGACCACCACGACCACGCTTACAGGACCATATCATTTTAATGAAATTTTCCATAAGGAAATCGCAAAGTGGCTGCCCTATGTCCTCGATAGCCTCACGAATTCCATCTTTGAGATCTTGAATCGACGCTGGGCTATTGGCGTAGACCTTCTCTTTCTCGTGGCCCCAAAGGAAGAAGTCGCAAGGTGTTAAATCACAAGATCTCGGTGGCCAATTGTGATCACCTCTTCGAGAGGTCCGGAAACTTTTCCTGCAAAAGATCAACGGTTTCGTTGCTTGTGTGGCACGTAGCGCCGTCTTGTTGAAAGTAAACTTTGTCCAGATCAATACCATCCAATTCCGGCCATAAAGAAATCATTAATCATCTCTCGATAGCGCAATCCATTCACTGTAACTGTTGTTCCAGCCTCAATTTCGAAAAAGTAAGGTCCAATGATTCCGCCGGACCATAAACCGCACCAAACAGTCACACTTTGAGCATAGAGAGGCTTTTCGACAATAACTCTTTGGTTTTCCGAGCCCCAGATGCGACAATTTTGCTTGTTGACGAAGCCACCGAGGTGGAAATGGGCCTCAGCACTCAAGATAATTTTTCGATTGAATTCCGGATCATTTTCATGCATTCCAACGACCAAATCAGCAAAGACACGATGTTGTTGATGATCGGCCGGCTTGAGTTCTTGTGTTAACTGAACTTTATAAGCCTTATGACCCAAATCTTAATGCAAAATACGGTGTAATGACGTTTGTGGAATCCCTAATTCCAAAGTACAATGAGGAATGGACAAACCTGGGTTTTCTTCAACACTTTCGGCTACAGCAGCAATATTCTCGGCTGTTCTTGAGCGACGTGCACGGGTTTTATTCTTCACATAACTAACTTGTCCCAACAGCTCGAATTGTTCCACCAATTTCTTTATTGCGGTCCGACAAGGTGCTTCACGACGACCCAAAAATGTTCGAGTTTTACGAACCAGCTCTGCCAAATTTTCACCATTTTTATGGTGAATTTTAATAATTTCAATGAGTTCTTGAAACGTGTATCGTTTCATTTTTATTAATGGCGTATTTTCTACTTGTCAAATGTAAAAAATGACAGCTACAAAAGTGAAATCTACCGAAATAGCGGGCTATTCAAAATAACACCTCTTATTGGAAAACCCTTTACAAGGAAATTCTCCAGAACAGTGAGCACGTTCTTCTCTTAATTCAACTAACATTTGTAGCCTTGGGTGAGTTCAGTACCTGGATGGGTGACTGGTATGGCTGTTAATCTTAACAAGCCCGCCAAACCAGACATCATTTCTTTCCCAACTTGTTGTAAATCAAAGTTGAACATTTATTCTAATTTTAAGTACCTACTATAAGGTGGTAAACATCATTGTACATAATCGTTATTTCATGAACTCTATTCATTCAAAAAGTGCTGGTGATTCGAGTGTTATGTTGTTTCATATACAAATTACATATCGATTATTTACTAGTTGAACCCAATAAAATATTCCGTGAAATAACTTCATAGCCGAATAACGTGTTGTAACTCCTTGAGGACTTGATATTTATCTAATGAAATATAAAATGTTGACGTGCGTTAAACATAAAATCGATTTAACTTGCAAACCACAAACAGGGTGATTATTCGATTATTAGGGTAGCACTAAATGAACACAAAACATGCTGTGCTGCTGTATTTACTTGAAACAGTTCGGGTCCTTTTGATTCCTTATATGCTCGAAATTATTCATGTCATAGAAGTCAATACTTTTGGGAAGTATTGTTCACGTAAACACGAAAAAATTATTTTCTATATCTTCATCTACCAATAGATTTACAACTTCAACATATTATTTTATAACTCTTATAGAACATTGACAAACAGGGTGACCCAGTGGTGCGTACATGGTCTATAACTTTGTTTATATCCAAGTTATCGACTTGATTTTTTTTTTACGAATGATAGGTGCAACAATCAGCACAATCTGAAAATATTTGTATCTATATACAGGGTGTCCCGAAATGAATTATACTCATCTGTTCGATTTTTTTAAATGTCAACACCCAAATTCATTTGCCTGATCTGCATTAGATTTCGTCAATTTATGTGTCAAAATGGAGTCGTGCATGGATCCACAGAAAAATTCATAAATTCGGAACCATTCAACATACCTCAACCATTCAACATACTTCAACCATCATTTTTCCAGTCGATTACTTATTAGGTAAGCTTCAGCGCATCTTTTGAAATGCACACAAATTAAAAGTTGATATTCCAACCCCTACTACATTTTTTTTCAAATTACAAATTGCAATAACTCGATGTTTTCAAATGCAACACCATATATTTGATTGTACCATTGAATACCATTTTTTAAGAGCTTTTCGTCGATACAGGGTTTGTGGGGTCTACTTAGTGAAGTTTGCGAAATATGTTGCAAAATAACAAATATAGATGGGTTTGAGGAATCTAGTAGGCCACTTTCGTAAAATTTGAAACATCTACAAAATAATGAGAAGAGAATGTTGTTGAAATTGTATAACACAAAGAAAACAATTAAAGTAATCTTTACAAGAACGGGAAAAAGAGATTAACAGAAAGCCATGTGAAGAAGCATTTTTAGGCCGCCATTAGGTTCCACATAAGCTGCTAATCTTCTTGTGAATAAGTGTCGAACTCTATCTAGCAGGTATCGCATTTTTCATACCATCTGAAGTTGTCGGAAGATCACTAAAAACTCTTTCCTTCACGTACCCCCAAAGCAAGAAACCTATAGGATCGGTGTTGACCGATTCAATTTTTTCAAACGTTGCTTCATCAGAAAACAGAATTTTGTTCAAAATATTATGATCCTCATCAATCATGCCATTCATTTGCATAAATAACGCAACTCTATTTTCAAAATCATTACCATACAATTCTTGATGTAGCTCCAGATGATAAAGGTGAAACTTTTGTTTCAGTATTATTCGGTTCACACTAGTTTGTGAAATATCTGTTTCCGTTGGTATTTCCTTGGTGCTTACCTGAGGATTTTCCTGTGGCATCAATGAAACTAGCAACAGCAGGATTTAAATAATAATAATAACAATTTTATGTAGCCGTTTAAGTTGAAACTGAACATATCCTTCTCTGTACATCTGATGCTTACCTGAGGATTTTCCTGTAGCATAAATAAAACTAGCAAATGCAGGATTTAAATAATAAGAATAACATTTGCCGTTTAATTTGAAACTGCACATATCCTTCTGAGTATGTCTTAATCTTATCTCCGACACGTGTGAATGAATATTAAAATTAGTGACCGACCGAAAGTTCGGTTTCGGCCAAGAAATCTAGTTTCGGCCTTAGTTTCGGTTTCGGCCCAAAATGGCCGAAACGTTCGGCCGGGCCGAAACTTGAATGTTCGTGAATTATCCTGGTCGTTTGGCCAGGAGTTATAAGAAGGTATACATAATTGTCGTACGAGTTATTGTGATCTATCTTTGTTAAGACTGAGAATTCATGAGAATTCACTTTAATGATTATTAATTAGATTACATAGGGTGATTCCAAATAAGGGGGTAACTCGGCTCAGAGGGAATCAGTTTTTCGATTACAGAGACGAGCAATCAGAGTTTTAGGTGGTATTGAATATAGAGCATGTTGCAAACATATTTTCAAGAGGTTTCGTTTACTTACTTTCCCATCCATATTTATTCTCGAAAATCTCTTGTATGCACATAAGAACAAAGGTAGTTTCAGGTTACAATCAGATATACACGAATACAATACTAGAAACAAAACCCTAATTAGGAATAATTTTCTCAGATTGAAAAAATCTCAGAGTAGTCCACAGTATTGTTCAGCATCTCTATATAATAAGCTGCCCATCCATATTAGAAACCTACCAGCTGCGAAATTTCAAAAACAGATAAAAGAAATATTGATCGATAATGTCTTTTACTCGATAGGTGATTTCGAATAATTCTGGTGAGTGTGCGTCTGTGTTTGGTTTATTGTATTTACATATCATGTAGGTTTATTATTTATTGATTTTAATTGTAAATATTATTTTACCTTATACAAGTCAATTTCGTACTTGATGACCATATTGTAAATAGTATTTTATTTATACAATTGATGTCTTTTTTGTGTAATTTATTGATTTTATTTGTAGATATTATTTTTTATCTTTACATGACACATTGGAATGAGTACTTGCTATTTGTTCGTTTAGATTATGATTGGGATTCTGTGTTTGTCTTCGCAGTGAAGACTTGCTTTGGCTTCCTCATCATTTTTTTTTTTGTGTTGTGATATTGTTATATCTGTAAGTTTATCTATTTTCTCTGTCCTGTTTAAACAATGCTTTATATTGTAGAAGAACCAATAAACTCTCTCTCTCTCTCATCTCTCTCTAAGAAGTGAAACTTGGAGTATGACTCATTGGCTGTTGTTTAATCCATATTTATTAAAAACCGAAAATCAACGGTTTTTGGAGTTCGGGTGATTTTTAAAATATTTCTGAACTTAAAGTACATATTTCTTCAATTTTTTCTACGTTGATCAGATTTGGTGATAATTTTGGTTTAATTTCTAATATCAATTTGTCTGCAACTTTCGAATTTCACAATTTTGTATGCCAAAATTATTTTAAAAACTTGCCAAATTCCTTCTTCATTCTCTAAAAGATTTCGTTAGATTGCTTAACTAGTTTCGTTTCTGCATATTTTTATAAGTAACCTTTTGAATGCCCGGCATTTAAAATAGTGAATGTGTATCAAAACACAGCGTGAGTAAATTTCAGGCGGAAAATAACAACTGAAGACATCAGAAAAACGGCACGTGCTAGCCTATGGAATGGTGGAACATAATTTATGAATACATTTCCTAATGTAATTTCGAGCTTAGTTTAACAATAAAAAATGGCTCAAACCACAGCAAATGATCCATACTAACACCTCCTCTAAGATTCACGTCTGATTTGGAATCACCCTGTATACTTTGACTGATTATTTTGAAAACTTGGTAATACCAAAATAATAAATAAAGATCTCAAAAAAAATGTCTTTTTATTTTATTTAGCACTCCTTAACTATTTTCATGTATATGCGAATAAAATTGTAAAAAATACAGTAGATTTCAGTATGAAATATAAAGTTTCGGTTTCGGTTTCGGCCGAAACTGAGACCCTGGCCGAAAGTTCGGTTTCGGTTTCGGCTGAAATACCAGTTTTGGTCGGACACTAATTAAAATATCAGTTAAAAATTAGAAGTGTACAGTTTTGACAATACACGGATATTTCAAATTTTACGACAGTGGCTTACTACGAGTAGATTCCTCAGAAACAATCCACATTTCTTATTTACCAATATATTTCGTGAACATCACAAAATAAACCCCACAAACCCCAATGGTACAATAATATACAGGGTATTGCATTTGAAAAAGTCGAGTTATTGCAATTTGTAATTAATTATTTAAAAAAAATCGTAGTAGGCATTCACACATCCACTTCGAATTCATGTGCATTTGAAAACATGACAGGTTTAAAGAATCGACTGGAAAAAAGATGGATGAGTTATGCTAAATGGTTCTGAAGTTATGAATTTTTCTATGGGTCCTTGCACGATGCTATTTTGACACATAAATTGACGTAAGTCAATGACTAATGCAGATAAGTCAATGACACTAGGGTGCGTTATATCGACAACTAAGTGGCAATTCCAAAAATGTAAAAAATGGGGTTTTGCCATTTAAAAAAACCCCTTATATGTGTTTTTCATTTTTGGATGTCCTGTATATCGATAAAAATATTTTTACGATGTGCTGAATGTCGCACCTATCGTTTGAAAAAGAAATCAAGTCGATAGCTTGGATATAACAAAGTTATGGACCATGTACGCACCCCTGGGTCACCCTGTATCTGTAGGGTGTTCCTTAAAGACATGCTAATATTGAAGGGGGTGATTCTTTTACTAATTTTAAGAAAACAATTTCCTATGAACGTTTGTCCTAAAAGTATTATGTTTTGAGATACAGGGTTATAATATTTTGAAAAAAATCAGTTTGTTAATTCTAACTGAGATAATATTATAGACTTATTTCTGTGGACTCATATAAAGAATTTATTCAACAAAAATAGGCCGCAAAATGAAGAAGAGGTACGAGAAACGATAAAACATGAAATTTCTACCATTCCTGCCAACATTATTTTAGATTCACAACAAAATATTGTTCAGCGAATTCATTACTGTCATGAGTTATATGGTGAATACTCGAGCATCTCATTAACTATAATTACAAAGAAAATATTTGTTTTGTATTCAAATTTATTTTCTCTGATTTTTTCTGTCATAATTATTGTTTCCATAAAATTTAAAATATCCAGTACATTCTATAAGCAGTACATGTTTCCGTTCAATGCATTTTAATCATCCCTGAACCATTATGCTTCTTATTTTCTTTGATAGAATAATAATTATATACAGGGTGTTCCTAAATTGAAAGTACAAACGAAAAGGGGAGATTCCTTAAGTGAGTTTAAGAAAAAAAAGTCCCATAAACATGGGGTCGCAAACGTTTCGTTTTCGAGATACAGAGTGTTGAAGTTTGAATTTTTTTCAAGTTTTTTTCTCATAGTATCTACACTTCACAAGTTATTCAACTGAAATTTGGCAAAGATATTACATTTGAGAGTTCTCACCACGTGACATGGCAATTTCGATAGAAGATCTACAGGGTGATATTTTTTCTGGAACACTGCCACCTGTTCTTCTGCAGAACTTTTTTTTGGTGAGCAACTGTTAATTTGAAAAAATGTAAAAAGAAGCTTTGTTCTTATACTAAACTTTTCGGTCTCTTGTAGTTTTGTCGTACCTACCAACGATTTCGAGAAAAAAAAATTTTGAACGATTCTCTCGAAATTCTCGTAACTATGATAGGAAGGCCAGTTTGTTATCTGTGGTGAATGAATTCAGTGTCAGTTTTGATTGACACATCAAATTATTATTCACGAGGATTTTGAGAGAATCGTTCAAAATATTCTTTCTCGAAATCGTTGGTAGATACGACAAAACTACAAGAGACCGAAAAGTTTAGTATAAGAACAAAGCTTCTTTTTACATTTTTTCAAATTAACAGTTGCTCACCAAAAAAAAGTTCTGCAGAAGAACAGGTGGCAGTGTTCCAAAAAAAATATCACCCTGTAGATCTTCTATCGAAATTGCCATGTCACGTGCTGAGAACTCTCAAATGTAATATCTATGCCAAATTTCAGTTGAATATCTTGTGAAGTGTAGATACTATGAGAAAAAAACTTAAAAAAAATTCAAACTTCAACACTCTGTATCTCGAAAACGAAACGTTTGCGACCCCATGTTTATGGGACTTTTTTTTCTTAAACTCACTTAAGGAATCTCCCATTTTCGTTTGTACGTTCAATTTAGGAACACCCTGTATACTCCACCTTGTGTAATTTTCGTAATAAATATCCTCCATTTTGGACTCTTCCTTATAAAATTTGGGAGCAGTAAAAAGTTGAATTCCAAATTTAATATCTCGAAAACAGTTAAATCTACGATATGATGTGCTGTATCAATTTTGTTTAGAATTTTGAAGAGAATAGAAATATCGATTAATATACAGATTGTTCCTATAAAGAAGTGATTTCTTTCTTTATGACAGTTTGACTGTTGGTGAATGCTTAATGTTTCAGTATTGTAATAGATTTTTATAAACTCCAAAGCTTTTCCATCATAGTTTAGGAGAAACTCGACCATTTCAATACAAATTTGTATCCCGAATATAAGGCGCAATTGGAGGCTTCGGCTTTTAGTGTATTCATAAAATATTCTTTATTATAGAAATATATAATATAGTACAAAGAATTAAACAAAATTGTGGAAAAACATCTGAAATACCGTATTGTGAAAATAACAGTTTCGACAACATCCTCAATCAACATTTATTCTCCAATCTCACATAAAATCTTGAATTCCAACGGTACAAGCATGTCATAAAACGTCAGCAAAGTCCCCTCAAAATACGAACTCGAAAAGGATGATGGGGCAAAAGTAAATCATTGATTAAACTCCCCTTATTCCTTTTCTCCATCCTCCCCTAAATCTCGCAACTCCAAGTTTACGTGCAACTTCTATCACTTTGACTAGCTACGAAAGTTAAGAAACGAGTTCTGCTAAAGATTTATGGGAAGGGTCAACTCAAACATGTTATATATCAAGGGTTTTTCGGATGACACAACTCGTGAAACTATGGATTAAAATATTTTAATATGGAATGTGTATGTTATATGAAATGATCAACTTGCCCTTTTTTGCGCGCATGGTCAAGGGAACAGAGAGGTACATTTTGCCCGAAAGTCTAGAATTTTCGAATTTTTTGTAGAAAATGGTCCCAAGCGATTAGATTCTATTCACTGATGAAGAATTCGAGGTCAAATTCAATTATGTCTGGCCACATTTGCCAAGACATCTTTCGAACGAAAAGGGATACCGGCTTGCAATTTGCAGGGTAGGTTACACATCAGAATGCGACACTTGTATAATAGTCGTAATCAGCCTAACGGTTTGGTCAGAAATGTTGTTGTTATTTCCTCAATTACTCAGTTAATACAGATGCGATCTAATTGAAACTTGGTATTTAGTTGTAGAAACCCAACGCACAATTTTTAGCAAAATTTTGTGGGTACCCTATTACTAGGACAAAAAATTAAGATTTTTATTCAAAAATTTTATATTCAAAACATTGGTCAGATTCCGCTGAAATTTCGCACAAATCTTCAAGCCGCATATTATTTTCCAAATATTTCCAAAGATACTTATCCTATCGAACTGAAATATAGTACACAGTTGAAAAAAGACGGATTGCCGGTTCATTCAGAATTTCGTGATAGTTTGTGAGGCGTGAATAGATATAAAAAAATGGGTTCAAGCCCTGTGGACAGGAGCTTTCTGGCGCTCTAGTTCAAACAGACAAATTATATCTCCGAAAGTATTGGTTTCTCAGAGTTGGTAATTATATCAATGTATTCTTATTATAGAACTGCATCATGAAAGAAATTCAATTCAAATAATAGTTTATTCATCAAGATTAAATGAGCAATCTGAGAATGACAACTGCACCATGGAAGAAATCAAATTAAAATACCTGAATTTGACTCTCTCTTATAGAACAGTACATGTACGAGTATGAACACAGATCATATAATAAAGCTTAGATAGAATAATTATAATATTATGTGAAAACATAGAAGTACGATTCATTATTGAAATTTCGAAAAATCATACTCCGAAAGTATTAGCTTGTTGGAGTTGAAAATGATATCAATGGATTTTTATGGTGAAACTGCATCTTAAATAAAAATTGTATTTGAAATTTGTTACTTAAAAAAAAAATTTGTTTTCGTTACCCCGAAACCATCTTGCTTATTTTGCCCAATAACGATCTTAACCGAGATATTCATCTCCCTAACCTACTCTGAAAATTTCAACTGCCTAGCTCATTCCGTTCGAGAGTTATTGTAGAAATTTTTTTTTACTTTGCGGTAACCTGGTCAATACAAAACTTCACATGCGTATGAAGGTCATGATTCTACAATATGATGCTACATTTCAGATAGATCGAGCGTTTCGGAAATATTCATAAAAAATGTTTCCACTAAAATTGGTCATTACTCCGAAACCGCTTTATGGATTTCGCCCATTAATGAACTTGTCCGAGATATTTACGCTACAAACCCACCTTATTATTTCAATCCTCTAACTCCTTTCGTTCGAGAGTTGTCGTGCCTACGGCCGGCCGGACAGAATCGATTTTGACTATGGATTCTTGATCAGAGAGTCGAACCAAATCATTTAAGACCATTTTCAGCCAAAACTTCTAAAATTACAGACATTTGGGCAAATTGATAAGCGCTCAGTTCCGAGGAACTAGAGTGCCAAAAAGGGGGGGGGGGAAGCCCTGTGGACAGGAGCTTTGGCTGTCCAAATTTATAGCCAGAGCTGTCACCCATCCAGGTTTAGATCTAGAACTTCAAATAAACTGAAATAATAAATATTGAGGGGCAAGTAAATATATTTATAATCCCCTTCAATTAACTGCGAAACCTGATCACAACTTAATTTTTTTCTTTCATATGTATGGGTTGAATTATTTTACTGGAATCCAGCCAAAGTAAATTCCTATTCTTTAAAAAAAAGTCCATATTCAACTCGTCTCGACCCGCGATAGGCATTCAGTTTCGATTTAAATCATTTTTTAAACAGAACAGAATGAAATTGGATCTTTCCAGATTAACTTGACAGATTGTCGGACGCATGTCACATGTTTATGTTAAGATCATAGAAGAACAGGAAATCCATGAAAAACAGATATACGTTCTATGGAGAGCACAAAATATAATATGAAATAATTCGGAGTCCCGTCAATAATAAAAAACTGTTGACAACTTGTCTCATCGAATTTAAAAATCGTTGGAATATTTCGGTAATACCTTCACCAATATAGATCCGAACGAGTTCAAATCTAGAACTTTACTGTAATATAAAGGTTTTGATGGCTCTCGTAGAATTTCAACGATATCTGATGGCTAGTTTCTGAGATAAAGATTTTTTTTTTATTTTTGGGCGCTCTAGTTCCTCGGAACTGAGTGCTTATCAATTTGCCCAAATGTCTGTTATTTTTGAATTTTTGGCTGAAAATGGTCTCAAACGATTTGGTTCGACTCACTGATCAAGAATCCGAAGTCGAAATCGATTCTGTTCGGCCGGCCGGCCTTAGGCACGATACCTCTCGAACGAAAGGAGTTAGAGGATTGAAATTTGCAAGGTGGGTTTGGAGCGTAAATATCTCGGACAAGTTTGTTAATGGGCGAAATCCCGCAGGCGGTTTCGGAGTTACGGCCGATTTTAGTAAAACACACTTTTTATGAATATTTCCGAAACCGATCACTCGATGTATCTGAAATTTAGCATCAAATTGTAGAATCATGATCTTTATACGTATGTGAAGTTTTGTATTGACCAGGTTGCTGCAAAGTGTAAAAAAAAAATTTCAAAATTTGAAAAAAAAATTTCCTACAATAACTCTCGAACGGAATGAGCTAGGCAGTTGAAATTTTCAGAGTAGGTTAGGGAGATGAATATCTCGGTTGAGTTCGTTATTGGGCAAAATAGTCCTGATGGTTTCGGAGTAACGAAAACAAAAATTTTTTTTTAAGCAACAAATTTCAAATTCAATTTTTATATAAGATGCTGTTTCACCATTAAAATCCATCGATATCATTGTCAACTCCAACAAGCTAATACTTTCGGAGATATGATCTTTCTAAATTTCAATAATGAATCGTACTTCTATGTTTTCACAGAATGCTATAATTATTCTATCTAAGCTTTATTATATGATCTGTGGTCATACTCGTACATTTCATTCTGTTCTATAAGAGAAAGTCAAATTCATTTCAGCTATTTTAATTTGATTTCTTCCATGGTGCAGTTCTCATTCTCAGATTGCTCATTTAATCTTGATAAATAAACTATTATTTGAATTGAATTTCCTTTATGATGCAGTTTTATCATGAGAATCCATTGATATTATTCCCAACTCTGAGAAACCAATACTTTCGGAGATATAATTTGTCTGTTTGAACTAGAGCGCCAGAAAGCTCCTGTCCACAGGGCTTGAACCCATTTTTGGCGCTCTAGTTCCTCGGAACTGAGTGCTTATCAATTTGCCCAAATGTCTGTAATTTTCGAATATTTCGATGAAAATGGTCTTAAACGATTTGGTTCGACTCACTGATCAAGAATCCGTGGTCGAAATTCATTCTGTCCGGCCGGTCCGGCCGATCCGGCCGGCCGTAGGCACGATAACTCTTGAACGGAATGAGCTAGAGAGTTGAAATTTTCAGAGTAGGTTTGGGGGATGAATATCTCGGCTAAGTTCGTTACTGGGCAAAATCGGACAGAAGGTTTCGGAGTAATAAAAAAAAAATTTTTTTTTTACAAAACAAATTCCAAATTAAATTTTTTTTAATAAGCAGTTTTATCATAAGAATCCATTCATATTATTTTCAACTCTAACAAGCTAATACTTCCGGAGATATGATTTTTCAAAATTTCAATGTAAATCGTATTTCACAGATTGATATAATTATTCTATGTATATTCTATGTATGAATTGTCATAAAGTCAACTTGACAGAAGGGAATATTGTAACTTCAAGAATATTGGGGTTGAAATACTCGTATTTTAGCGATGCAACGGGGACCTCACCCGAAAATGTTTGAAAATATTACGTAAATATTGAAAGCATAATTCTGTAGTTCGAGAGAGGAGAAAATTTTGTGAACGTAGATCAGGAAATTTTTGATCGATTACAAGGTAATTTATTATTACTTATCTTTCTTCTTTTATACATGTTTTATGGAATACCTACTATTTGTAGGTACTTTAAACCTGTTTTGGGCAATTGTCATACGAAACTTGTTTTTTTGGCGCTCTAGTTCCACGGAACAGAATGCTTATCAATTTGCCCAAGTGTCTGTAATTTTGGAATTTTTGGCTGAAAATGGTCTCAAATGATTTGGTTCGACTCACTGATCAAGAATCCTAGTGCGAAATCGATTTTGTCCGGCCGGCCGACAGGCCGTAGGCACGATAACTCTCGAACGAAAGGAGTTAGCGGATTGAAAATTGCAAGGTGGTTTTGGATCGTAAATATCTCGGACAAGTTCGTTAATGGGCGAAAACCATCAAGGGGTTTCGGAGTTATGGCCGATTTTAGTAAAAATATTTTTTATGAATATTTCCGAAACCGATCACTCGATCTATCTGAAATTTAGCACCAAATTGTAGAATCATGACCTTTATACGCATGTGAAGTTTTGTATTGACCAGATTACCGCAAAGTGTCAGAAAAAAAATTTGAAAATGTGGTGCATTCTCATGATTGCTCATTTAATCTTGATAAATAAACTATTATTTGAATTGAATTTCCTTTATAATGCAGTTCTATCATATGAATACATTGATATAATTCCCAACTCTGAGAAACCAATACCAGATATAATTTGTCTGTTTGAACTAGAGCGCCAGAAAGCTCCTGTCCACAGGTCTTGTTTATTTTCTAGTCATGCGATCCTCACAAAATTCTGCATAAGACTTTGAGTTGGTATTTTTCAACTAATAACAGTGCTTTGATTCGATCAGATTGGTATTTTTCGAGTTATTGGGTTTACAAAATTTCAAATGGCTATAACTCTGAAACCACTCGGTGGATTTTGTCCATTAACGAACTTAGCTGACTTATTTGTAAATGTGCGTAATCGTGCTGACGGCCGGTTGGATAGAATCAATTCTGTACTCGGATTCTTGATCAGTGAGTCGAAACAAATCGTGTAGACCATTCTCGGCCAAATATTCGAAAATTACAGACATTTGGACTAATTGATAGGCACTCTGTTCATAGAACAGCTTGCAAAAAATAACATGCTCGCAAGAGCTTCCGGCTTTTTAAGAGATTTTGTTGACTGGAATGAGACACAATATAGGAGATGGAATAAACTGAAACTGAATGCTTAGTTCCTAGTTCACTACAAATTATTACAAACGTTTCTGATGTGGTGCTTCACATACAATCCTAATTAGTGTACTGATATTAAAATTACTCTTCGGCAAGCTCTGAGTTAGAGAACACAATACCTCATTCAAAATAATACTTCAACATATGCATAATAAGCTGCTTAATTGCTTGTAGTTAGGTTATAAATTATCTACCTCCAGTGTCACCATTATTTCGTCCAGGAAATAATCCAATTAGTATACCTTGTAATTCATTCCTACATTTCTTGTAGTATTTTGGTCATGAGACAGTATTTACCTCACAAAGAGCATCTCACAATTCAATATGAAATAAAAAATCTCATTAACTTGCTAATTGTTGTAAACAACAAATAATTTCGACATTTTAGAACATAGTCTAATGGTTTTTCATCAACATAATTTCCGTCTATTTCTCTTTTTTGACGCTCTTGTTCTCCGGAACAGAGTGCTTATCAATTTGCCCAAATATCTGTAATTTTCGAATTTTTGGCAGAAAATGGTCTTAAAAGATTTGGTTCGACTCACTGATCAAGAATCCGTGGTCGAAATCAATTCTGTCCGACCGGCCGTTAAAACGATAACTCTCGAACGGAATGAGCTAGACAATTGAAAATTTCAGAGTAGGTTTGGGACATGTCTCGGTTAAGTCCGTAATTGGGCAAAATCGGCCTAATGGTTTCCAACTAATGAAAAATTTTTTTTTTACATTACAACTTTTGTTTTCATTTTTTTTTAGATGCAGTTTCATCATAAGAATCCATTGATATAATTTTCAACTTTAACAAGCTAATGCTTTCGGAGACATGTTTCGGAATTTCAATAATTCATCGTAGTTCTATGTATGTACCTATTCACAGAATGCGAATTCTAACTGTCTGTGTTCACTGTTCATAAATGTCATCTAGCTATTGGAGACATGTCAATTCGTAGTTTGAAACCATTTTCTGCTTGAAAAGTATCCGATTCTTGAATTTGTGAAGATATACAAGACTGTTTTGAAACCGAAATTAAAATTGACTGGTTGCATATTGAATAATATATGCATGTAGATATAAATTTGGGATAATGTTTCGGAGATTTTAGAATTGGATTATTTTGACGATGTAGTTTATGAAGGCAATAGGAAAGAAGAACATAATGGAATCATCAAAACGAATTACTGTTCGTTGACCACTGAGGTTAATATTACCTTTTACTTCCTTAGGTAGTGAGACATGTTCCTATATACAGTATTTTCATAATGTTGCTAGCAAAAAAATGCTGAAATATGGATCTACATTTGTGTGTCAAATATTTTTTCTTGAGTTAAGGTTCATAATACAGAATGAATGTGTTAGTGGTATGAACTATTAAATTATGAAAAGATAATAATTTGTTCGTCAGCCTCTTCCTACTCAAATATCACGAATAAATGGACAATCTGCTATGATTGTCTCCAGCCTTGCTCTAGACATTTCGATGAGACCTTCCTTATTATTTTAAAAGATAATTTTTGAAGTAAAGAATTGAAGATTGCTCGTTCAATCTTGATAAATAAACTATGATTTGGATTGAATTTCCTTTATGATGCAGTTCTATCCTAAGGATCCATTGATATCATTCCCAACTATGAGGAAGCATTACTTCGGAGATATGATTTGTCAAAGTTTGAACAAGAGCGCCAAAGCTCCTGTCCACAGGGCTTGAACCAATTTTTTCTCTCCCAAACTCTGAAAAACATCTATTAAATAAAAAAGTGTATTTCTTTCTAAATTTCTTCTGTTTTAGAAGCTCTAGATATTTGTCAGAACGAATATACAGGACAATGTTGCCTTATAAACAATTACGAGACAACACCAACGTTAGAGCAACTTTTCTGTAATGTTTCAGACCCTAAATCAGCCACTGAGCGAAAATCTTCAGAATTATTTGCTCTTGAACACTTATTCGGAAATTTATCAGTGACCTTTAATTAAATTTTTAGAATTTGAAAGAGAAAACCAAAAAAACATTGATTGATATGCACCTCCTGAAGTATCTTTTTTATAGTATATTGCTACGATAATACTACCCCTAATTTCACGTGGGGTGTCGTTCCTGTGACTGCCATCACAAAGAACCTGTTTCTTACAGGTACTTTTATGAAAATTGAATAAATCTATCAAATACTATTTGATTTATTGAGTGAGTTCTTTCACTCTAAAATATGAATTTTATTCTTCCTGGATACATATTCATCCTATTCTTGTATCTCTTAAAAACTATTGGAAAATACTAAATTCAAGTATGATCAATCGTATGTTATCAAATATTCCAGTATTTATGATCATTAGGTAGTTCAGGCAAACGGAAAATAAGAGAAATTTGTTTCACCCCCATATTCACGAGAAATTTGGGTGTAAGGTTTATTTACTCGATTCAAGATGGATATAAATTCCCCATTAAAAACAAATAAACTAACTTCAAAGTTCAGAATGAGTTAAATCCAAGCAGATTCAGAACTATTCTGCATTGGTTCTGTTTAATCGGTATATCGTAAGGTTACCTGCATTTCGATACAGTTCGTCCAACTTTGCAACAAGAAACACCCTAGTTATTGTCTATACCGCCTCAATATTTTTATGATCATGAAAGTTAGACTGTAGATAAGGTCAAAAACGTTCTTGAATCATTTGAAGCACTAAGTGAATGTATGCCGTTTGAGAAATGGAAAATATCAACAAATCGAAATTTTGAAATTCTTAACTAAATGAATATGACAAGGTCATTTTCAGTCCAAGATGAATAACACTTTAGTCCTATTTTGGTCAATACAAGCTACCCAATTTTTCCAGTAATTGCTCCAGGAAAGAATTATAAATGCTATAGTTACTCTCTTACTCAGTACTTACATCTATGCAAAAATAAATACCCTGATGTTTATTTCAGTAAGTGTCAAATATGTACAATTGAACTTAATATAATTTGTTTATGCAGAATCTGAAAAAATTTGATGGGGCATTCGAGATTAGTCGGGTATCCCTAAATTGGATATTGTTGTCCCTGTTACCCTCTATATGGGTCAAACAGAATCAATGTGACGTGGCGTAGGACATAGGAGGCGATAGGGGATTCCTGAGGGATAACCGAGGAACGGGATGTTTTGAACGGCTTCGTCAACAGTAAATTCGAGTTTCTTCCGGGCAATCGATGAGAGAACTAACCTGATTTATCAGAGTGTGCCTATAGCAGCATGACTCCATTTTGTGGTGCCACACACTAGACGCGATGTTGTTTTGTTTTCAGCTGTCCGCAATTGATTCTGTTGCCCGGCGTGGCCATCTCGACGTCCTGTGTCGCGGTAGGTTTTGGAATGTTTGCAACGTTTACGGGTTACACATCATTTTCGCGTTTTTTAATCCTTCTACCCGTGACTTCTTTTGACTGTCCGCACCCGATATCTTACGGGGTTGGCGGCGGTTCGGGCAAAGTCGGCAACGTTCGGTGGCCACGCGAATGCGTACGTTTCAGGCGCATTATTTCGGGAGCAGTTTTCCTCCGCCGCCGCTCTATGACGTTTTGTGGGCGGCTGGTATGGTTACGGATATCCTGAGTGAAAACTGACCTCCTCATGGGAACGGCTGAATTGTCAATGGGATAGGGGATGAAAAGATGATTCATGTTGTTTATTTCCAAAAAATATGCCGAAATGATCGAATAACAACGAAAATGTAAGGGTCTATGAAAATTACAGTTTACATATCGTTGATGTCAATGATCGGACAGGAAATAGCCACCCGTGCGCAGCACATTTTTGTTGGAACTTACAGGGGGGAATATTTATGATACTTGGTAGAGATATCAAGTAGCCTTTCGTTATTGATCCCGCTGATTTTCGCACTAATGGATATACAGGGTGACCCATAGTCCACCCAACTAGCAATTTTATATTTTATAATAGTTGTGGAAACGTTTTCAACCAAAATCTTATAAAACATTCTTAGTCGCTGAATTGTTTTCAATACGTTTATACAACAGATATAAACCCAAAATTGGCACATTATATAAAATAATTTGTTCATTCGAAACATTTTATAAAGCTCTTCATAAACATTACAAGACTATTTCATAAACATTCTGGCACCATCTAAAAAACTGTTTTGTAATAGCTTTATAACGTTTTTCATATGAGCGTTCTGAAATAAAGATGTTACATAGAATGATATCTATAAAATTAATTGGTTTTAAGTTGGCAAATGACAATCCTGAATTATAACAGCATAGCGAAAATATAGATGTCATGTGTCACATGTGTTTACACGAAGACATTTCATTTATATATACTTCTACTCTTACAGACACATGTTTGGATAAACACAACGAAATTCTCAATGCAAATGAAATTTCTTCGTGAAATGTAGCACTAAAATGACATATTTTAAACGCGCCCCCTTGTTTCGAATGTTTCACATAAAAAAATTGAACAAAACAAAAATGTGGCTTGTCAGTCTAATGATCATTTGTACGAAAATGTGTTCCAATTTGTTCTACAGATTATTTTTGAGTCATTTCATTCTCTGCATGGTTGAAATATTTACACATTGGCGATTTTTATTAGTGTTTTTAAAACACTCCGTACTCTGAGTCATCACAAATGCCGCCATGTTTAACGGCGTTCTCTTATAAAATGATTTTGCATCAGTTTCAAGCATTTCGTTTTAATGTAGCTACTTAACAACTACTATAAAACATGTTATTATGTTCTACCGCGTGAAAGTCAACATAACCTGCAAAATCAGTGAAACAGTTAACGTTTTCCTGTGGAATATCTGATAAATACATATTTTTGCAAGGATATTCAAAAGGAGAAATAACAGTTAATCTGATGAAGGTATCTAAATTATTAATAAGTTGATATCTTGAACACAAACATGATTGTGGTGATAATTTCGCACCTACAGAAAATTGTCTTCAGCACTACCATAATGCTTCCTGAAACTCATGCATAGGTAAGACATTTGTGCTTTCAGCTAGAAAACTAATATGCATTGGCTTCATGGTAATCATAACTTTTTTAGAAACGTTCAAGATTGTGCAGACAGTTGAGAATAGAATTAAACATTTTCAGTGTGGGAACAGAATGATCAGCTGCTTTTGGATGATATTGTCATGGAAATTGAATACTATAAAATAGTTATGAAGTGGTTACCGAAACGACAATTTAGTTCTGGAAGCAAAATTGTAACTAAAAGCACTCCTATATAACTGTTTCATAAGGTTATACAGAACATCTTTGAAATGGTTATTTAATATATTTGAAATAAAATTATAAATATCCCCAGAATTAATAAAGAAACCATTAAAAAGCAATTCAGTTTTATAAGCAGAATTGTTTTATAAGTTAGTTATAAACCTCTTAACAAATGGTTAAGTAACAGTTTTATAACATATTTCATAATTCTGCTGTACAGACGTTTTCACGATAAATTTATAAAGTATTTTGATTGTCCACAACAGAATGAAGTTTATGTAGCTTTAATATAATGAATTGATATTTTGGAAGCACTAATATGATACTTATGAAGAATATTTGTCGCGAATCATTGGAGTTATAAGACAACTTTGCTGGTTGGGCAAACGTTGGTTGTAGTTAGGAGACCCCTATACCGATTCAAAACATGCCATCAATAGTTCTGTTGACGTTTCGTTTTCGAGATACGTTTTCCGAAAAATGCGAAAAGTTTGGAGATTCTGGGTTAGTTTTTTGGATATGTCTATCTTTATCCGTACTCAATAATTAAAATAGGAGAAATAAGTCAGCAGCATAATATAAATAATCCTCTATGGTCTATACGTTCTATGTGAAAAGTGCCAATAACATGCTTCTTTTCAACTGGCGCAAATTTATCCATGAAAGTACGATTTTTCAAAGACGAAATAAACCAAGTTTTTTCATATTCAATTTTAGAATTATCAATTGGCTTGACTCCTAAATCTAATTAAGCCACTCTCAGCCGGCTTGAGCGGTTATACATAAACGCCCACGCCACCTATGAGACAAAACAAAGAATTCAGCCTTTATCCACCAGTGAGAATTTGAAGCGCGAAATCATATGCCACCATTCGCTCGATTTTAATCGAGAAACGACTCCCGCAGAGCTCAGATAATATAAACGCTAAAGAGCGTTCATGGCCATAGGAAGATACTGTCTGAGATCTGCGAGAGTCGTTTCTCGATTAAAATCGAGCGAATGGTGGCATATGATTTCGCGCTTCAAATTTTCATTGGTGGACAAAGGCTGAATTATTTGTTTTGTCTCAAAGATGGCGTGGGCGTTTATGTGTAACCGCTCAAGCCGGCTGTGAGAGGGTTAACATGGTTCAGTTTAGTTGAATTTGTTGGGAAACTACAGACTACTGATGAAAGCCAAGATGCCAGAAACGCGTCTGCTCTTGCTTCTTGGCAAATCAATGAATTCCCCTGGGGTTTATTCGACTTGTGAAATATGTGCATAAGTATAGATATTAATTATACGAAGCCATTATGTAGACCCTATTGGCAGGAACGCTCTGGACTTGTTGATTTATTTCATATGTTCCTGATTTTATGTACCAGAAGAACAACACAAAAATTAATCTGACAGGAGGATTCATTATATACACAGCCAACATATAATTTCAGAGTAAATTTCTCTTTTGATAATTTTCTTCAATGAATTTCAAGGCAGTATACATCAGAATCAAAGTTATTTTGGCAATATATTCGAAATTATTATAGGATGCAAGTTTTCTTACTGCGAAAAAATAGGTTAATATATCGTCCCCGACAAATTGTTGTAACACATCCCCAAATTATACAAATATCTTTCAATATCACTGCAAATTTTAACATAGAGTATTTTATTTCTTCCAACTAACATAATAAAAATAATTATCATTCAGATAAAAAGACAAACTTGATTTCATTTATGCGAGTAGGAAAACGCGTATATTATTAAGATTATTAACGCGTTAACACGATACGTGTTTATAATGTGTCCGTACCTTTATGGGGGTTATGAAAATACACCTGATTATAGCTTGACAACTATTAGCCGAAGATCATTGTGGTGAAAAAATGGTTCAAATATAATAATTTTGATATACAGGCTGCCCCACCGGGGGTGCCCATTAGAAGTGTACGGATAGATTTAAATTGGATATATCAGACACTAGCTGTTCCGGCGAACTTCGTACCGTCTAGCTCGGTATGAATGAAGTTTTATTATTAGTTTCGATTAATTTTACATGATGTTGCCTACTTATAAAACAGAGTTTTCCTGAAATACTGGCTATTTATGAGGTTTCGATTTGACATTGACAGACTCACACAGTTATGATACAGTCTCGTAATCAATTTAAAGCTTTCTGATTAATTCTATTTTTTTTCTGTTTTGTGGTGCGTAAATAAACAAAGATGACGGTTTTCTGACTGGCGAACACGCGACGTATAATTGTCCATGCGCCATGTACACACATCAAAGGAAAAACAAAATTGTTACATTATGAGAATCCATCCAAGGTTCCTATTTAGTTAATGCTTTGTTTGTGGCACAAACCAATACAATCACGTACTATTGTGCGGTGAGAAGAATAACACCGTGTATAGTAATGGTTTATTTTCAATGATGTATGCCTTGAAAGTATATTTTTTTAAATAATTGAAAGAAATTATCCGATTGGCGTGAAAAACAGCAAGTTGCAATTGACGTTAAGAGAAAAACACTCTGTCTGAAAATTACGGACAAATACATCATGATTTTCCATCCAAGGTACCTATTTAGTTAATGATTCGTTTGTGGCACAAATAACTTCAATCGCGTACAATTGTGCCATGATATAAAGAACACCCTGTATAGTAAGGGTTTATTTTCAATGGTGTGTGCCTCGAAAATATAATTTTTGATAGAATTGAATGAAATTGTACGATTGGCGCGAAAAACAGCAACTTGCAATTGAAGTTGAAAGAAAAACATCATGTATGAAAATTTCGGACAAATACGACGTTAAGAGGAAAACACCCCGTAGGAAAATTTCAGACAAATACATTATGAAAATCCATCCAAGGTACCTATTTAGTTAATGCTTTGTTTGTGGCACAAATCACTTTAATCGCGTACAATTGTGGCGTGATATAAAGAACACTCTGTATAGTATTGGTTTATTTTCAATGATGTATGCCTCGAAAGTATATTTCTCAACACAATTGAATGAAATTGTACGACTATGACGTGAAAAAGAGCAAGTTGCCATTGACGTTAAAAGAAAAACACCCTGTAGACATTTTTATATTTATTCCTTTCAAACCTTCCCTGGACTTCCACAAATAATTCAAGACCAAAATGAGCCAAATCGGTCCAGCCGTTCTCGAGTTTTAGCGAGACTAACGAACAGCAATTCATTTATATACCTATATATAGATTTTGTAGAAAGACATTACAAATGTGCCTTCGTTTTTGCAATAACTGCAAAGATTTATGGCTTCCAGTTAGGTATACACGAAATTAATATCGACCCGATTATTTCAACCCTGTTTGTTATTACATTCTGGAATATTTTTTCAACTTGAGTAGTTTTCAAGTTTTCAAGATAAAGGCTTGTACGAATCTGCAGATATGTTTTATAAAATTAGTTACCGAGACGATATTCAATGTTATTTTACAGGTAACATTAGGTTCTGATATACAGGCGGTTCAAATAGGACTGTAAAATTTGGATTTGAGAAAAAAACCAACAGGTCTATATTTTCAAATGCAAATGGAATTTTTTATACCTACGTTTGAAATTTAAACAAAAATATTGGTGGTCTTCAAAAAGTTTGCTAAACCTAAATTGTACTATTCTTGGATATATTTTGAAGTAAAGGTTGCGTGATAGCAAATTAGGTATCTGCGAATTTTTTATCTATGTTCGCCCCTACGTATATAACTCTATGACCATAGATATTTTCCTATGTTTATATCGTTGACAGTTGCCTAACAATGTCTCAAAGTTTAAATTATACGAATGAAGAATACCTAGATTTATTTATTATTTAAGCCGAATGTAACAAAATTATTTCTCGAACATGTGACACATCTGGTACAAGATTTAACAGAAGCCAAACCCATACATAGAAATAGATCAGATCCATGGGTGCTATTGATAATTTTTGAAGGATGTCAAGTTTTCAATTTCTGAAAATTCGATCGTTTTATAATGAACAACTGCATTAGATAATAATTATGATAACATAGTTGAAATTGCATAATGAACTAATTATATAAGTAAGCAAATAAATTGATCTCATTTTATAATCTACAAATTTAACAAATATTTACTTGTCCGAAAAGGGTGCGGGAAAGTAATACTTTCGGAGACGAAAACAGTACGTGAAAGTAGTTATTTAGGCACGGGTGTGGGAAATCAATATTTTCAACTATGGCCATAGAGTTCCATACGTAGGGAAGAAAAAAGATGAAAAACGTATTCCTCATTTACTGCCACGCATCTTTAGGAACAACCTGTATTTATGAATATCCGTACGGCGATCTCGGAAACTATCCGAGCTAATCCACATTTATTCAAGATATCCGTTATTCGCCTATGAAACCGCTGAGGTATAATCGTTACTACGAACTTTTTTCTTCATTTCTCTGCTTGGAAAAATGTGTCCAACGATCATCACCCACAAATGATGATAACTAAAAAAAATCGATGAATATGGAAAACACATTATCTTCGATATACTCGTATTCAAATACCTATCCAGATGTGATTATTTAATTTTTTTCCGCCTATATACATATGTAAATATTTATGAGAATCTAACAAGATACTGCAGCTGAATGAAAATTTCAAATCATCAGATTATTCTAGATGGATTATCGTCAGCGCATTCAATTGAATCAGATCAGAAACAAGGACTGCGCATGCACTTTCATTCAAGTTCCAGGAAACGCAAAGATGCTTTTCTTCTCCCCATATAAGTTATGTGTATAAGGGAGATGATCGTTCCTTGGGCTTAGGAGGATAACAGTATAACGGAAACATACATTTTTCATTTAGGTGTTGTATTATTGCGCTGAGGAGGAAACATTCAAGCTTGAAATTCGTGGAATACAATTGAGAAATAGATATTTTCTATTAGATAACGATAAACTGCAATTTCTTGATAAACTCAACTGTCGCCTTGAAACAGAGAGCTCAGGTATGATTGGGAAAAAAATCCAGGAGATTTTGCCTTAGGAACTGGTATAATGAGAGTTATCTAATCACTTATGAGTATATAATAATAACACTGGAAAAAATTCTAATTTGCGAAGGTTAATTTTATTTGTATACCTAACTCTGAATAATATACAGGGTTATTCCAAATTAGACCTGAACCTTGGAGGAGGTGTTAGTATGACTCATTTGCTGCTGTTTGAGCCATATTTATTGTTAACCAAAAATCAACAGTTTCAAAAATTCTTCTTCTGGTGATTTTTAAAAGATTTCTCACCTTAGTTCATGTTTCGTAAATTTTTTCTACGTTGACCAAATTTGATTAAAATTTTGAGATATTTTTATCAGAAATGGATATGATATGTACGAAAAAAGCAAAACTATGCTGCCTAAGATTTTAAAATAGAATTAGTATGAATTGAAATGTGGTATATGAATAAAAGAAAAATCAATTTCTAATATCAATTAGCTTGTAACTTTCGAATTCTAGAATTTATGTAAGTATGCAAAAATTATTTTAAAAACTTGCCAAATTACTTCTTCATTCTCTGAAAAAAGTTTGTTAGAATGTATTTACTAGTTTCGTTTCAGCAGATTTTTTATCAGCCATCGTTTGAATGTCCGGCATGAAAAATAGTGAATGTGTAATCAGAAGGCAGCGAGAGTAAATTTCAGGCCGAAAATAACAACTGAAGACTTTATGGGACGTGCTTGTATAGGAATGATGGAGGTTATTTCGAACACAATTTATGAATTCATTTTCTAATGAAGTTTTGAGTTTAGTTGCGATAAGAAATATTTAATACATTATGATTCTTTATTTGCTTCTTATATAAACTTTCAAATCATACTAATTATTTTACAATATCTATTACAACATATTTTTGCTTTTTTGACATATATCATATCCTTTTCTGATAAAAATAAGCCAGAAGTATAATGATATTTGGCCAACGTAAAAAAAAATTCACGAAAAATGAGAAATATTTTAAAAATCACAAGATCTCAAATATCTCGGAAACTGTTGATTTTCGGTTATCAATGAATATACGTCAAGCAGATGATCCATATTAACAACTCCTCCAAGGTTCACGTCTAATTTGGAATCACCCTGTATATGAACTAAAAAGATCAATATTTTGAAATTGCTTTTGAGTTGAAATACGTCCAGCGTGACAAATTTCAGAATGACTGTCAACGAAAAATAATTCCAAAAAGATTCGCTTGGTGTATGATGAAGAACTCTGATTTAGTCTCCAAAACGTTGCAGATTGCAGAATAGTTTATTTATCGTTGATGTTATTTCGTTACTGTTGATTGTGGAATATTGTTCTATATATTGCTTCTGACAAATATCTAGTGTATATAACTCAGAAGCAATTTCAAAATAATGAGTTTTTTATTTCATAGATATTTTTTGAGTTAGAAAGAGAAAATCAATAAAAGATCTTCTAAAATTGAAACGAAAAATTCACAACAAAAATATTTGAGTTCTTATCACATTTATTGAAGGAATCGCTAATTGTGGCTATAAAAGAATTATTTCAAATGTTGCTTTTGAAGCTATGAGATAGCAAATCTGTTGGGTTGTAACAATTTCTAATATTTAGCTAAAACTAAGTCATAAATCATCTGCGCTGTTGCCAGTGTCAAGCCCCCTATAGTCAACTTGTAGTGAATAAATCTCACGAACTTGTTTTGGATTCTCTCAACTCATTGTATAGTTTGAGATCCACCCGAAGCTAATATAATTCAGCTTATAGAGTACAAACGAGTAAAATAAAGAGTCAGTTGCTGTCATTATCATTATCGTATACAGGCAATATCCAATGTTTTGCTGCCAGATGCAATCACATAGACAAAATGCTAACGAAAACTCAGTTTTGCGTCGAAAATATACCCAAATAATTAATTATAAACACTCTGTTCAAAATATCATCACCAATACAATTCTGAAAATTGAACTCTTTGGATCTGTTAGAAGAGATGCATGCAAAATATTTGATGTGGAGCTTCAGCTTATTATATGTGCAGTATTCCACTAAGGTAAATGTCCCAATTATCGACAGTGTCCCAATTATCGACAACTTCCGTTCATTTTCCATAAAACAAGACGAAGAAAATTTCCTTACAAATTTTAATTCAACAATTATCTAGTTTATAGTTTCTTGAATGAATTTGTTCACACCATTTATTTCTCTTAAGCATCCTTAGCGAAAAATCAGCTGTTAATTGGCCGAATGTCTTCATCGAGTGAGCAATGTTTTCCTTGCTATTCTGATAAGTCCCCACTCTTCATTTATGTCTCCCCAGATTCAACGAATGCAGGTGAAATTTAATTTTTTGAAGAATAATTAACTTGAGACGATTAACTGTATTCAGTTCTATTAAAAAATATTTAATGTGTATCATATTTTATGAGATATTTGTGTGTCGATAAATGGTACTTCTGAAACATATTGTGTCCCAGATATCGACATCTATATGTCGATATTAGAGTCGCTGATGATGATTTTTGATTAACTTTCAGAAACGTTAATTCCATTTTCCTGGATACGATTGTTTCGTTATCCTACCCAAAAGATCCACAATTTTCAGTGTACCAATTATCGACACACTGTTTTCCATCGAATTACATGATAAAAGTACAACTAATTTTGATGTCGATACTACGTTCAACACTATGTCGATAAAAGGTGCAATATTCTGTCGACGGCTGAGACTCATACCATAAGTAAAAATAATCAATTATATGGAGAACTCATTAAACTATTTTTGTTATCTTTTGATAATCAGCTCATAGAATATTCAAAATTGCTCTCAGTACTGATCGACATTCGCTTGTGGTCCATTTATATGATTTAATCATCCATTTTTTCATGACTGTCGATCATACGCACATTTATGTGGGGATAATTGGTCATATTTAGTTTCCAGTTATCTCATGATTACAAAATGTCTAGAAGACTGCAATGCACACATGAAAAATACTGTGTCCCGTCGGAAGCAACTTCTGACGTAAATAATAATTTTGAATCGAGTAGAATAGAAATCGCTAACTTTTCCCTGAATTCGTCTCTCTTGGATGTAAGGGAAGAGAATTTGGGTGTAGATTTACTACTGGATTGTTATGACCGTGATTACTCCGACACTGATATAAATGTTTGTGGGCTACATCAAGATATGGTAAGAATGGGGGGATTACAGATTATCTTTTTGAAGCCCAAGTTCTTGGTGAAGCAAGCATACAAAATGCAAAAAATAGTGAAGCAAATGAGAGAGCCCTTGAAAATGACACAAAAGAAAATTGAGTTAGGACAGAGGAGAAACACGTAGAATTACCGAGCCTAAAAAGTAAAATGAACGTGGCTTATAGGAAGTATCTGAAGTGAAAACGTTAATTTCTAAGGATTAACCAAAGATCATCAAATATTTTTCATATTAAGCAGAGAATTTATACATCTAAGGTTTTTTTAATTTTTGTGAACATTTTTAAACTGTTATTTTCACTAAATATATCAATATTTCTTTAAATACAAACATATTATCGATGCCAAAATCTGGATTTCCCAATGTGTCGATATTTGGTGCACATGTATGTCGATGATTGGTAATTCATATTTTTCCGGTGTCGATAATGGGTACATCTGCTTTGAGACACCATTCATTTTTTTTATAATATGTATCCCTTTCAATATGTTCGTTTTTTGTACTTTTATCAAAATAGAGGGTTCAGAGAAGTAGAAGCAGAATATTTCATTCATATAAAATTATTCTTTTAAGTCGAAATGTATCAGACACTTTGAGGAACACGCTATTGTGTCGATAATTGGGACATTTACCTTAATTTACTGATATCTTCTTGGAATTTTAATCAATCCTCATATTATTCTCCCGGAAAATTTTCTATCATATGCACACAGAAGAATTACCGAATGTTGAAAACAATTCGTCAAGTCGTTGGTAGAAATAAATAAGAAATTAAAAAGAAATAGATTCTTATGATGAAACTGGCAAGTGAGCACGCTTTCTTCTCAGCCATCGAGGTATTGTTACAATTATGAGATTCACATGAATTGAAATTACTGAAGAAGTAGATCCCAGTTCGAAAAATTATTTTCAGAATCTGAATCTGTCAGACATTTTCATAAATATAAAATATTCGACGGATCAGACAGGATTGAGTTCTTCATTAGTGAGATAAACCTAATCGTATGAGACCTTTCTCGCCAAAATTTACGAAAATTACAGGCATTTTGGCAAAATGAATTTATGTTGTTCCATAGAACATGCGCGCTAATAACTCATGATGACTCTGTTTAATCAACTTGCCAGAAATTTAAAACGGTTTTGGAACATGAATTTTACTGTAATGAGTAATTGATACAGCCCCTAGAGCTGGATATCCCTAATTTCGGGCACTAGAAATAAATGATTTTCGATCATTTAGAGAAGAAATCATGGCATTCCAAGATTGACGACCTGACTGCGGAACAAATTGTCATACCCAATACTCTCAAATGTACTACCTGAGATTTTGTAAATTTGCTAATATCGAAGCTGTTGCGTCCCATGACTTCACATTTTGGGAAACGCAGATTCAATTTTCTCAACAAAAGAACTCGCTTGTAAAACTTAAATGTTTTGGGTTAACTGGTTTAATTTACCTTGTGGGGTCTCACGCTTGAAATTAATATTTTTCACAAAAAGATAACTGCAAGTGGAATATCTTGTAAAGTTTCTACCCTTGTCGATATTTATTACCTATTTCCTGTGAAAGAATGATGTTAAAATTCATTTAACAACTGAAGTGCTAAGAAACGTATCAGTTTCTAGATACATTGCCCAGTGTGTTATTCTTTTTGTCTAGACGATTTGAAAACCCCTAGTCTGTGAAAACTTAGCTTTCGCTGATAGATCATATCCAGAAAACGAGGGAATTTTGGTCCCGATGGGGGAATTTCGAGATTTTGAATTCCTAAGATTAAGCAACCTAGAAAAGTTCACTGATTGGTGCTGGCATCGGTAATCTACTAGGCATCCCACTATTTTTCGTAAACTACAAATGAGAGTATTGTTATAACATATCTGGGGCGGTTTTAAGATCGAACCCCCAATCATTGTTAATATTTCCCCATTTTTACCCAGATGAAGGAACCTCCTACATTTCCTTCTATCTGGGCTTTTATATACAATTACACTGTACAAATTCATTACTATTCTTGATCTGTCGCGAAACAATAACATTGTCTTGTCTTCGTTAGCAACTTAGTAGTCACTTCTTCCCTTTTCATATAGAAGGAAGATTTTATATTGTATCAATATTGCATTGTACAATACTTCGTGCTTGTTATCACATTGTCGGTAACAAGAAAATACATTTTGTTTTTGTGTTAAAAGTGCGTTCGATTATTTCACCACTTCCTATCCTCGTAATTGTTACTTTATCACAAGTAACAACTTACGTAGTAATAAACGGGATTACTACTGGGTGCTTAAAGTTAAGTATACCCCCTTACTCATCCCCCTGATAAAACAATCAGGGTGTATAATTCTGGTCGTTCGAAATACATTATATCCTGATAAAAGCATCAGGACTCAACATATGATCGTTGGAAACCATAACATCCTGATAAACGAATCAGAATGCAACAGAAGCTTTCCAAATATTGGGAAAGTTTCCCGATTGCACTGATTTTTTAAACAAAATACTAAGCCGTTTACATAAAACCGAGTCACAGTTTTGACGAAACAGTATCATTGCGTACACATAATTCTCCTTACTCGCTCAAGCTCTCAAGAGCTTATGAGGGGACTTCTCGGGGAAGACCTAGGGGGATCAGTATAATAATAATATAATAATAATAATCGAATGAAAAGTATTTACCCTGGGTGACTTATGAAAGAATAACAGTATTTGATATTCAGGGTTTAATATTATCCAAAATACAATTGTAATTGGTGACGTTTTGGGCAGTGCCCGAATAATAACAATGACATCCAACAAATAAGTTGGGAAATGACTTAAAATAAATTATTTCGAAGGTAATAAAAGAATTAGATCTCTATCCAACAAAGTGTTTAGAATTTTAGAATACTTATAAATTGGTTGTTTGTTCTTATTGTTTTTTACATTGTGTATATTGTTTTTTATAGGCTAGAAAAAGGGCACTGCCCGAAACGTCGCCAATTACAATTGTCTTTTGAATAATATTAAACCCTGAATATCAAATACTGTTATTCTTTCAATAATAATAATAGTCATCGAAACCATCCGCTTGATAGTGAAACCATCGTATAAAAAGAACATCATGGGAGTGGACACCCCAACAACCTACAGAGTATACCACAGTCAGCAAGAAATTGCTATGCACATCCTGTCTGCTTGCAAAGTACATGCTCCATCAGCAGATATGTAGAAAGACACAATGCGGCACATCGAATTCCCATCTGAGGGAGGCATATGGTATAGACAACCAACCAGTGCTACCATAATTAGCTCTGGAGATTGGAGCGGTTGTTGAAAACGTCAGAACTGACATCTACTGGAACTATGCTATTCCAACAACTCGGCAGATCCACGCCCTGAAGCCAAATATAGTCCTGCTGGACAAAGAGCTCATTGAATTGTTTGTTGTCGAATTTTCCTTCCTTAGGATTTCTAGGCGGAATGAGAGGGAACCACGTAACATAATTGAAGATTATTCTAGCCTGTTAATCCCTCGCCGAGGTTTCATTACACATATTGTAGAAAGCAGTGTTGCTCGGATCACTTCAAGTCATCAGCTCCCATCAACTGTGAAGGCCACTTTTAGCTCATTTCTTTGGTTAAGGGACGCTGTAAGGGCAAGACGAAGAACTACTCAACGGAATGTGCGAGTGGTTTTTTAGTGAATAACCAAACAACAACTGGAGGGTCAAACTCCTGAGAGCGGACCCTTTCAAGGTGAGGCTATAAAAGGCTTTTCTTCTCAAGCGGACAAAAAAATATAAATATTAATAGCGAACACTCCAACAATCTACAGAGCATGCCACAGCCAGCAGTAAACTGTTATGCACATCCTGTCTGCTTGCAGAGTCCATGATATTAGGACACATATATAGAGGAAGATAGTTCTCCATAGAAATTTATGACAATCAGAAACCAATTTCATCGTCATTTTGCTATGAAAATTTTGCTGATCGACTGAAAAAATTTCTTCGAAGAGGAATTCGAATATCATGGAGTAATCCAGCAAAGACTATGAGGTTTAATCTTATTGTCCATTACGTAGGAGGGTTATGAGCAGACATCTATTTGAGATATCTAAAAATTCCTAGAACATTTTTTATGTTTTCTTCTTCAAATTACCTATGCCCAAATTAATAAGCTTACTCCAGAATAAAGAAGCAGTTTTATCAAAATAGAAAATACTTTCATAAAAACTCACACCACCCTATAAACTCGTTTACTAATCATTGAAAAACGCATTTGGTCCAATTTTATCGATTATATCCTTTCCCGTGGCGTACAGATATACATCAAGACACGACAATCGCAGGCATTTCCTGCTCGAGTCATTGCTAACACGAGGAAGCGCCAAAACCTTTCGGATTCATATCGGGGCGCCACGTGATACGACTGGGAATTATCCGCGCATGCGTCAACTCTACGGAAAGCTTTCTGGGAAATCGGACGGTGTAGCTGCTGAAGCTTTCGGTCTATGTAGGGAAAAATCGGTGTGAGAGCTGTAAGTAATGATTACAGAGATTAATGAATGTTTTGTAGTGCGAAAATGACATATTGCTGAGTATGATCCATTATTACTCCTTATTCATTACATATATGAACTTCGTCCAAAACACACTGAAAAGTTCCTAGTTAAAAACTCATTTAAATTACGAAAGCATTGATCAATTAATTGAATATTTGTTTAGCTCCTTTTTGAAAATATGTTCGATCTAAAAAATATTGATCAGTGTTGTAATATGTTGAACAATTCAGGTGCCAAGAACTTTACCGAATTCTTAGTTACATTTAAATTGAAATGTGGAATATTAGAATATTTTTTTACGCCTGGTATTGAAGCTATGGAACATTTAATTATTTATGAATTTGGATTCCTTGAAAACGAATACATACACAAATCCAGAATGAATACGTACGCAACTGTTAAAATGTTCTAAAATATTCCTACAAGAGTGCCTTCACAGTACCCTTTTCATATTACGTAAAATATTTTTTCGGCACAAAAAACATCATGAGCCAAAGTGGACGCATCCCAGAAGCGGACACCCTAGAAAATTCTACTGCCATCCTGGGCGTGATATAAGCTCAATAGCTGTTTTTTAGGAAGTAACGGCTTTAACATCCAGAACTGATAACGAACCGAGTTCAACTTTAAACCTAGGGAAATGCAACGCGGCTTTCAGGACAGAAATTATGCGAGTTGCAGCCCTAAAAATGCATGCACACTGAACGAAATATCCCCCTGTTAACAAATGATTTTGGTTCAAGCTTGGGTCTTGTTTCCATTAGTCTCACTTTGTGGACTCCAAGTTCCCCAAATCTAATCCTGTCCACAGCGAAGACGTCATATATGTTGGGCGATCATGTCGGAGATCAAATATGCTGCCCTTGTGTGGTAACGGGGCCATCTGTGAACCCACAGGGGCTCTCAAACTTATAGATACGTTAGACTGGATACTGCGTGCCATATGAAAAAATCCTTCTGATCACTAGGTAAAGAGAAACGAGGTCTGGTAGGCATTCCATAGCTGAAGTGGGAGTGTATCGAAAGGCTCGAGTCATCATCAATCACGCAGATCTCTGGGTTTTCGCATGCTTGACTTGAGACTGCACTTTCAATGCGCAATTTCACCAAACCATACTGCAGTAAGTGATTTGTAGTCTCACCACCATCACGTATAGCTAGTGGAGCTGCCTCGGACCCAGTCCTTACCTCTTTAAACAAGTCCACTGGCAGGCATAGAGGGAGTGACTAGCCTTGTAAACCACCCTTTCTAGGTGCTCCAAGGTTGCTGACAGTTGTCTGAAACAACCTCTGATATATCATCCGCGTGTAGAACAACGTTGGCGTCTGACTTAACAGTGGCAATTTCGATTAACAACAGCGTCCTCAGGACTGAGCCCTGTGGCACGGTGACGCTTATCTCTCCACTATCATACTCCACTCTCTCCTTCCTGAAGCTGGATCTGTACTTCATATGTAAATACTGTGAGCAACAGTCAACAAAATATCTAACCCAACTCAATGGAATGCCTCTGATCCCTGAATATGATAACATATCGAATAGCTTATTATGGCTCAGACGAACACCCTGCTATTATGAAGCTGTTGTTAAATCTGACCATTCATGAAAATGGAGGTCCAATAGGTAAGAGAGAGAGACGGAGTTATGAAAGTACCAATAGTAGAGGAAGCCCAGGAACAGTAAGATACACGTTTTTTTTTAGTCTGGTGGGATACCAAAGGAAAACCTCTGCCTGATGGAAACTCTCGAAGATTGTGATATTATAGGGCGATTTTAAACGTTTACATAGGTTTTTGAAGACTTTGAAACTAATACTCTGGTCAACGAGTGCTTTTTAGGTCAACATTTTTGCTTATTATCCGAAAATTATGATTGAGGTGTCATTCGATCCGGAATTGCATTTTGATTTAGTTTTTGAGAAATTGCTAAGGCCGCTCGCACAAATTGCAATAGTTATAAACAATTAAGTGAAAAATAAAAATCGGGGTTTGGTTTATCACCAATATCTGTAAAACTATTTGAGATAATTCAAATTGGAAAAAGATTCAAATAGAAGACGAAATGTACTGAAAAAAATCTGCTGGAACTGTAGAACCAATATTTATTAATTTCCTAGAGGGTTGAAAATTTGCCCGAAAATGAGTACTCCGTCTTGCTCAAGCCTCGCCCCCTTCGTACCTTTGATGAATAAATATTATTTAAACGTATTAAATATGAAAATAAAAATTGAAAAGATTCAGGCGGCTGCAAGATAGATCAATGAATAATGATCCTTGGCTCAAAAATGTTTATCGATAATTGTTAAACTATTGATCTGAGAATGTTTTCCTCTCGTGGAGCTATTTTTCAATAATCTTAGAATAGATTTATGTTGGAAAATTTTAATAATTGTTAATTTTAATTTTTTTATTAACAATTTACTTAAGTGAAAAATTATAAAGCTTCATTAAACATTGAAAAACATTTTTTTTTATAATATTACTATTGATCCGTTCTCTTATGATCAGAAGCTACTTAAAAATGATTTTTAATAGTTTTGATCCCCTATTGTTTGAAGAATTGTTACCAACAAACAATAAATGCGTTGTTTATGGGATAATTCAAATTTTTTTTTTGAAAACATCATCCTTGATGATGACTATGAGTTAAAAAAAATCCGTGTTCTTTAAAAAAAATGTTATGGCTTAAACACTCATTTGTTAAATAACATTTTTTAACACTTGTTACGAAAATTAAAAAATCATTTATTTTTGAAAAATCATTATTTATTTTCAACAAGTTAAGAGCGTTCCTGCTAATCGGGTCCTTCATGAATGGCTTCGTATAATAAATATACTTGTGCATATACTTCACAAATCAAATAGACCCCAGAGGGTTCATTGATCTGCCGAGAAAGCAAGAGCAGACGCGTTTCTGGCTTCTTGGCCTTCATCAGTACCCTGTAACTTTCCCGACAAATTCAACTAAACTGACCCGGGTTAAGCCTTTCAGAGCCGGCTCGGTCGATCATTATAATCGCCCACGCCACCTATGAAACAAAACACGGAAATCAGCCTCTCCCCACCAGTGAATATTTGAAGCGTGAAATCATATGCCACCATTCACTCGATATTAAATCAAGAACGAGTCCCACAGAGCTCAGACAGTATCTTCTCAATGCCATGAACGCTGTTTAGCGTTTTCAAAAATAATAATGAAAAATGGCGATACCGTTGTTAAAAATCAACAAGTTAAGAGCGTTCCTGCTAATCGGGTCCTTCATGAATGGCTTCGTATAATAAATATACTTGTGCATATACTTCACAAATCAAATAGACCCCAGAGGGTTCATTGATCTGCCGAGAAAGCAAGAGCAGACGCGTTTCTGGCTTCTTGGCCTTCATCAGTACCCTGTAACTTTCCCGACAAATTCAACTAAACTGACCCGGGTTAAGCCTTTCAGAGCCTTTTCAGAAACGCGTCTGCTCTTGCTTTCTCGGCAGATCAATGAACCCTCTGGGGTCTATTTGATTTGTGAAGTATATGCACAAGTATATTTATTATACGAAGCCATTCATGAAGGACCCGATTAGCAGGAACGCTCTTAACTTGTTGATTTTTAACAACGGTATCGCCATTTTTCATTATTATTTTTGAAAACGCTAAACAGCGTTCATGGCATTGAGAAGATACTGTCTGAGCTCTGTGGGACTCGTTCTTGATTTAATATCGAGTGAATGGTGGCATATGATTTCACGCTTCAAATATTCACTGGTGGGGAGAGGCTGATTTCCGTGTTTTGTTTCATAGGTGGCGTGGGCGATTATAATGATCGACCGAGCCGGCTCTGAAAGGCTTAACCCGGGTCAGTTTAGTTGAATTTGTCGGGAAAGTTACAGGGTACTGATGAAGGCCAAGAAGCCAGAAACGCGTCTGCTCTTGCTTTCTCGGCAGATCAATGAACCCTCTGGGGTCTATTTGATTTGTGAAGTATATGCACAAGTATATTTATTATACGAAGCCATTCATGAAGGACCCGATTAGCAGGAACGCTCTTAACTTGTTGATTTTTAACAACGGTATCGCCATTTTTCATCATTATTATTATTTATTTTGGTCTTTCATATCATTCGACAATTTTCATTGTTCATTAAACAACAATTTGTTATGAACAAATGAATTATATCTTTGTTTTTTTCCTTCTTCTATTTAAAAAACAAAAATAACCATGTTCCATTATTGAATTGAAAGTTCAATACAAAACATGAATCATTTTTTTTTATTAATACATGGTTGTTTTTATTTTTTCAAGTAGAAAGAGAAAAAAATACATTCATTTGTTCATAACAAATTGTTTATTAAATAAACAATGAAAGTTTGGATAATAATCGATTTTTTTTCAATATCAAAGACCAAGATAAATAATGATTTTTTGAAAAGAAATGGTTCCATAATGTTCGTACCAAACGCGTTTTTAAGTCATAAAGTTTTTTTTATAAAAAACAGTTTTTTTTAATCATAAGCATCATCAAAGATTATGTTTTCAAAAATGAATTTAAATTATCTCATAAACAACGCATTTGGTGATAACAATTTTTTGAACAATAGGTAAAAATTATTAAAATCATTTTTAAGTAGCTTCTGATCATAAGAAAACGGATTAATAGTAATATTATACAGAAAATGTTTTTTCAATGTTTAATGAAGCTTTAGAATTTTTCACTTAAGTAAATTGTTAATAACAAAAAGAAAATTAACAATTTTCAAAATTATCTATCAGAAATCTATTCTAAGACCTTTGAAAAATAGGTCCACGAAAGGAAAATATTCTCAGATTAATAATTTAACAATTATCGCACTTGCAATGTTAATGTTCGTGCTACAAAAAATTATTAATTAACTAATGGATAACCAATTGAAAAATCGCGATAATAATTTTTGGACCAAGGATTATTGTTCATTGATCTATCCTGCAGGCACCTGAATTTTTTCAATTCTTTATTTTCATATTTAAAAAATTTAAATAATATTTATTGTTGGAAGGTCCGAAGAGGACGAGGCTTACACAAGCCGGAGTACCCGTTTTCGGAGTATTTTCAATCCTCTGGAAAAATTATGAATATTGGTTCTAGTTCCGGGAGTAGGGACTTTTTTCAGGAATTTTTTTCCTGTTCTCGAATCTTTTTTCAAATTTGAATTATCTCAAATAGTTTTTGAGATATTGGCGAAAAACTAAACCCCCTTCTTTTTTTTTCCATTAAATTTTTAATAACTATTGCAATTTTTGTGATCGGCCTTAGCATTTCCTCAGAAACTATCTGCCATTCCAAATCGAATGACACCTCAATCATAATTTTCAGAGAATACGCAAAAATTTTGACCGAAAAAGCGCTTGTTGACTAGATATAACGGCAAAAAATGACAAGTAAGGCTGGCCTCATCCGTATGAGGCCAGCCAGAATGTATCTCTGAATTCATATTATTCATTCATAGCATTTAATTTATAAAGTAACTCTAATCACACTAATCAACTTTTCTTTCGATGCATTCTGAATTTTTAAGAGTATTAATTTGTCAGATCGGTCTTTCAGAAGGATACTGACGAGCGTTATGAAGCGGAAATTCTAAGATTATGAATTCAGCACGCACATCTTTCTATGCAGTGATATGGAGCGAACACACACACACCAGAATAAGATTATGAATAACCCCAGTTGCGCTGTAAATTGGTAGCCAGATAATAAATCAAACTTAATCTACCCGATGTATTCTGAGTTGGTAGCGGGAGGACGTTATTTGATGTGTCGGAAAATTTAATTTTGTGCATAGAAAATTATCCTTGTGTATGGGTTACTTCTTCTTGGTCATTGTTCAATATGAATCTTTTGGTCAGGTGGGAGGCAAGGTTCCAGAATTCAGATTATGAATCGAGAATCTAAATTCAAAGTGACATTAGGTACAGCTGCTTTAGGCCAGCCTTATAGCTTATATCTATTATTGCGGGATTATTCTGAGGAGTACTAGAAAAATTATCTCAAACGATTTCATCAGAAACGAATTCCTGGGTTGTTTGTAAACGGGATAAATTGATGATTCATCTTATAGACTGGATGTTCACAGGATAGGTTTGGAGCTCAAGTAGAAATCGGATACAGATATAAGTCTATTAAATATAATTAGTGACCGACCGAAAGTTCGGTTTCGGTTTCGGTTTCGGCCAGTTTCGGCCAAGAAATCTAGTTTCGTCCTCAGTTTCGGTTTCGGCCCAAAACGGCCAAAACTTTCGGCCGGGCCGATACTTGAATGTTCGTGAATTATCCCGGTCGTTTGGCCAGGAGTTATAAGTAGGTATACATAATTGTCGTACGAGTTATTGTGATCTAACTTTGTTAAGACTGAGAATTCATGAGAATTCACTTAATAGTATATTATTTAACGAGCGGTAATGTAAGCCATAACTCACGCAGATGAAGTTTGCAGCGCGAGCCGGAGGCGAGTGCTGTAATTCATCAAGTGAGTTATGGCCATTACCGCAAGTTGAATACTATACTTTATCTACGACTATAACAATAAATACAAAATCTAAAATAAATTATGATGATGAAAACGATTGAATTATTATGAGATCTACTATCTTTGTTGCCAGATATTTCTGATCAGGAGCTTCATTTATGATATCATTTAGTTGTTCTGGCGTAAAACTTTCTGCCTTTTTAGCTACATGTTTCTCTGATTGACGTTTAAGAAACGCACGTAATTTTAAATAATTATCTATATTGATTCCATAATTTATGTTGAGTGTGCTTCTTAGCATGGAGCAGAACGTCCATAGAGACGGTGCTGAGTTCACTAAAATATGCCAAAGAACATTCACTGTAAACGATGACTTAATGTTTTTGCCGCTACACCAATCTTGAAAATATTTGTATACAACTTTATACTTGTTTTGAGATCTTTCGGCAATAAATTCTGTATGGTGACATTAGCTGCTTCTCTTATTTCTGGAGGTGCACATAATAATTCATCTTCGCTATCAGAATTCCTCGTTTCAGCAAAATATTCACGGTAATTGGGTATCAACTCGATTTCAAAACGTCAAAATTATTCAGGTGACAGAAGCACAGACCCACCTTGATATTCAATTGGTGAATAATTCCAGGAATAGTAGTGAGTTATAGCGGTGAGTTATTATTACTCACGTTGTTTGTTTACAGATACTATTAATTGAATGAAAGCAATTGAATAATGAATGTATAATTTAATAGGAGTAGATAAATGATTATTAATTAGATTACATAGTGTGATTCCAAATAAGATGTGAAACTTGGAGTATGACTCATTAGCTGTTGTTTAATCCATATTTATTAACAACCGAAAATCAACGGTTTTTGGAGTTAGGGTGATTTTAAAAGATTTCTGAACTTATAGTACATATTTCGTCAATTTTTTCTACGGTGATAATTTTGGATTATGTTCATCAGAAAAGAATATGATATGTACGAAAAAAGCAAAACTATGCTGTATAAGAGGTTGAAAAAGAATTAGTATGATTTGAAATGTGGTATATGAATAAATGAAAAATCAATTTCTAATATCAATTTGTCTGCAACTTTCGAATTTCACAATTTTGTATTCCAAAATTATTTTAAAAACTTGCCAGATTCCTTCTTCATTCTCTAAAAGATTTCGTTAGATTGCTTAACTAGTTTCGTTTCAGCAGATTTTTTATAAGCAACCTTTTGAGTATCCGGCATTTAAAATAGTGAATGTGTATCAAAAGACAGCGTGAGTAAATTTCAGGCGGAAAATAATAACTGAAGACATCAGAAAGACGGCACGTGCAAGCCTATGGAATGGTGGAACATAATTTATGAATACATTTTCTAATGTAATTTCGAGCTTAGTTACAACAAAAAAATATTGAATTCGTTATTTTCCTCTATTTGCTTCTTATATCGCCTTTCAAATCATACTAATTCTTTTTCAACAGAACCAGTACTCAAATATCTCGGAAACCGCTGATTTTTGGTCCTCAATAAAAATGGCTCAAACCACAGCAAATGATCCATACTAACACCTCCTCTAAGGTTCACGTCTGATTTGGAATCGCCCTGTATACTTCGACTGATTATTTTGATAACTTGGTAATACCAAAATAATAAATAAAGATCTCAAAAAAATGTCTTTTTATTTTATTTAACACTCCTTAACTATTTTTATGTATATGCGAATAAAATTGTAAAAAATACAGTAGATTTCAGTATGAAATATAAAGTTTCGGTGTCGGTTTCGGTTTCGGCCGAAACTGAGACTCTGGCCGAAAGTTCGGTTTCGGTTTCGTTTTCGGCTGAAATACCAGTTTCAGTCGGACACTAAATATAATGCTATTGTAGAAACTTACAAATCTAAAAACGAGAATATCGAATAGTAAAATGATAGTTCAAATGTTTATGCAGAATTTCATGAGGATCGTATCGTTAGAACTACAGAAAATCTTTTTAGGTAAGCTTGTGTTCGTTATGTCTAATTATGTCTGTTATGGTCAATAACCTTACGTGAATTAACTCTCCTAGATATTTAACATGAAGTTGTCAATATTTAGGCCTTTAGGCGATCCTTTCTCCTAATGCTCAGTTGTGAGAAAGAAGCAAGCGCATTCGCCATTTTGTGTTAAGGTTTATTTTGTGCTCAATATGAATACCATGCTGGTTTTCGGCGCTCTTGTTCCTCGGAACAGAGTGCTTATCAATTTGCCCAAATGTCTGCAATTTTGGAATTTTTGGCTGAAAATGGTTTTAAACGATTTGGTTCGACTCACTGATCAAGAATCCGTGATCGAAATCGATTATGTCCGACCGTCCGGCCGCCCGTTCCTTTAACACGATAACTCTCGAAGGTAATGAGCTAGACAATTGAAATTTTAGAGTAGGTTTGGGACATAAATATCCCAGTTAAGTTCGATATTGGGCAAAATCGGCAAGATGGTATCGGAGTAACAAAAGATATATTTTTTTACGTTACAAATTTCAAGTTCAATTTCTTTTAAAATGCAGTGTCATCATAAGAATCATCGATATTATTCTCAACTTTAACAAGCTAATACTTTCGGAGATATGATTTTTCAAAATTTCAATAACACATCGTACTTCTAGGTTTTCTCAGAATGCGAATTATATCTATCTGCTTGCGGTACTGGCGTTTGATCCAGTTGGAAAGATAAACGTCATTAATGTCAAACGAAACTCAAAGTGTATGTCTGGAGAGTTTGGTTGATGTAAGCATGTAGACAATTTGAAATTTGGATTCGCTAAGTTTTTAGGCAGAGTTTTTTGGTTAATAAGTCAGAAATGAATGATGCAATGAATTCGAGCATAATTTACGAGCCATTCACTAATTATGGAAGATTTAGAAGGGGATTTCCAACTAATTTATAGGTAGTTATTCCTTAGTAACACTTTTTATGATTTCCTACATGATTGTTCTGGTTAGAGTTCTCTCTGGACTGATTACATTAGTTTTGTTTCATGTATACAACTGGCTATTTCATTTACTAAATTTTTCAGAATGGCCTATAGCGAAGATTGGACCATCATATAAAGATAAGATGCAAAGGGATTTCTTTCGTGATGTAGTTCTATCATAATAATCCATTGATATCATTCCCAACTCTGAGAAACCAATACTTTCGGATATATGATTTGTCGAAGATTGGACAAGAGCACCAAATCTCTTGCCAAAGCGCTTTCCCCGTTTTTGGCGCTCTTGTTCCTCGGAACAGAGTGCTTATCAATTTACCCAAATGTCTGTAATTTTCGAATTTTTGGCTGAAAATGGTCTAGAACGATTTGGTTTGACTCACTGATCAAAAATGCGTGGTCGAAATCGATTCTGTCTGGCCAGCCGTCTGGCCGTTAACACGATAACTCTCGAACTGAATGAGCTAGACAGTTGAAATTTTCAGAGTAGGTTTGAGGGATAAATATCTGGGTTAAGTTCGTTATTGGGCAAAATCAGTACAACAGTTTCGGAGTAACAAAAAAAAAATATTTTTTTTACATTACAGCTTTTGAATTCAAATTTTTTAAGATACAGTTTCATCATAAGAATCCATTGTTATCATTTTCAACTCTAACAAGCTAATACTTCCGGAGATATGATGTTTCAAAGTTTCAATAATACATCGTAACTTCTATGTATTCACAGAATGTGAAGACAGAATATGTCTGTGATCACTATTCAACAATGTCATCTTTTCTAGCTATTTGAGTTTGTCAATTCGTATTTCGTAGTTGTTATTTTCTCTTGGAAAGCAAGTATTCTTGATTTTGTGAATATATACAAAAGTGTTTTGATGTAGTTTATGGAGGCAATAGGAAAGAAGAACATAATGGAATCATCAAAAGAAATTAATGTTCGTTGACAACTGAGGTTAATATTACCTTTCATTTCCTTAAGTAGTGAGACATGTTCCTATATACAGTATTTTCATAATGTTGCTAGGAAAAAAATACTGAAATATGGACCTACATTTGTGTATCAATCATTTTTTCTTGAGTTAAGGTTCATAATACAGGAAAGAATGTGTTAGTGGTATGCACCCTTACGATATACTGCATAAATCTTCAAGCCGTCTTTTTAGCGTTAACACGCATTGGGCATCACTAAATTCAATTTTTAAGATAAATAACCTAATGAACATACCCCTGTCTCCTGCGCGCCAGGAGAGCATGTTACCATCTCGGTCATCGAGGTGTTGTTGAACTTCTGAGATTAGCAATATTCGGAATTTCAGTAGAAGTACCAGATAGAAAATACCAAAGTGAATTTTTTTTATGCCTAAAATACGAAGCCGATCGAGCTAAAATCCGGTACTCCATTGAAACTTGGCGGAGAGATACATGCTTTCTATTGGTCACACGAAATTCTAAAAAAACTTGATCGTCGTTAATCTAAAACTAATAATCAAGTTCCAATTCAAATGGATATTAATTTTTCGAGTTATTGATTGAAACAATAATTCTGATGGGTATTGCTCCAAAACCGTTTAGCCGATTATGCCCATTATATATATGGTCAACACTAGATGCCCACAAATTTTGACGTATAGTCTAGTGGTATAATAACTTATACAGGGTGAGTCTTTGACCACTGCATTAATTTTAACCAGTGATTCCTCCCATCAAATGAAACACTTTTTTCATTTACCATTTTTCCAGATTCGGCTCAGGTAAAAAGTTACAAGCGTTTAAAGATTTCACAATGTGCTAATACACTCCCGCATATAAATTATCTATGACATTGTTGGCGGACGAGAATAAGGCATGGTAACGTAGTTTACAGCTTGATTCGGGATTCCAACGCTCAGGGACGGATCCATAAAAGTAGTGAAATTTCTGGAGTTTTCCATTTTAAAACATTCAATGAAGAATTTCTCGAAAACGGTGCGTTTAAGGAGAAATGATGATGAATAATATAATGTTCTAAAACGATGGAATATTCTTGAAATGACTCAAGAAAAACTTTATATGCTTTCTTTATGCTAATTTCGTTTAGTTTTATGAATCCACGAGTCCATAACTAGAAAACCAGTAGAAGTAGAAAATAACTAATATTTGGAAAATATGTATCATAGTTATAGGAAACTATAGAAAGCTACAAAATAAAAACTGATTTTTTTTCAAAATTTCAACAGCCTGTATCTTTTTACCTGAGCTGAATTTGGAAAAATGTTAAATGAAAAAAATGTTTCATTTGATGAGAGGAATCTTTGGTTAAAATTAATGCAGTGGTCAAAGACTCTCCCTGTATATTGATCACTGAAGGAACTCCACAGATGACGCTTCTTTCATAAAATCCCTGAATTGAGCCACAAATCAAATCTAGAGTTATATTCAAATTTTTCGCTATGTACTATATTTGATTGAGTTTAGTAAACCTAAAAGTTGTAACTGTTTGCGAACTACAGATAATTTTTTAAGATAACCATGTCTTCTTAAGAGTTTCTGAACTTATTTTTTAAGAATGAAATCACAGAAGATGTTCATATATACCTGTAAAATCATGACCCTAATAAAAATTCCGTATCAATTGATTTGTGATAGTCTCGACCTTGGTTGCTTGGAAATTTCTTGTTATAAGTAACACTCACCTGTTGATTTATTTTGAATGATGGTTGCTTAGAAGGTGCTTGTTACAGGTAACATTTACCTGTTATTTTCCATTCAAGGAAAAATCCTGCTAAATGCTTACAGAACAACTTATTTCAATGAAACTTCAACACATATCAATAGGTTTGTGGATTCATGCTCCTCGACTGCCATAATATAGCTTAGCCTGGTACACCAGATGATAATGCCGCAGAAAAACGGTGAACAGAGACATCGTCATCATTTCTATGATATATGATGAGTTTCTGTTAATTTATCTACTAATTATTATGATTATTCTGTCAGTTGGAATCACATCTCAGCTACTCAATCAGATATTTTCTTGGAAAGGAATAGATTAATGGATTTTATTTAATTTTTAATAATAATATTTAATATTATTTCAAGAATGGGCGATGACCTAATTATGTATGATGTTATAGTGGAAAGAGTTAATGGATATTTAGTGAAAATTATGTTGCAGTTCCAATAAGAATTTCTCCTTGTGGGAACTCCTACCTGAGAACTGGTTAGGACATACGAGGTTACTGGACCAACTGGACTGGAAAAGCCTTCAGATTAAAAACCCTCCATATCTGATTTCGAAGCAATCTTTGTAAAGGTCATAAAAGACCATCTGAGTGTGGTGGACCTTGTTAGTCGATTGGACAAAAAGCGATCCATTTGATATACGTATCAAAATCAGATTATGCTCACGGGTGTCGGACAAAGAACCTCAAGGGATCGCAAATCTATATCAAAACGGACAGCCAGGCCAGATTGCGTGACCTGGAAGCAACCATCCGAGGTTAACTACTATCCTGGGAATGACGGAATACCATAAAACTGGCTAGAGACAATAAGGTAACTCTATGGATGCCAGAGCATTGTGGTATTGAAGGAAATTAAATTGCCGATTAACTCGCGAAAAGGAACTCCAGGGTAACAACTGCTAGACTAGAACACTTCTGAGGGCTTGGAAAAGACCACTGCAGGTTAGCGATCCAACAATGGGAGCTAAATAACAGAATAGCTCTTTGGGGGAATAGTCCAAGACTTGCAAAGGCAAGAAGATTCGTGGATTTCTCACCATCCTATACCAGAAAGCTCCTGCAGCTGCGTCTAGTTGAGCTTCGGGTAATGGTAGGACTGCTAACAGGGCACTGTTCGTAAAAATACCAATTGTACCACATGGACAAGTCACCATTGACAATGTCCTTAGACGGAGGTTACACGGTCAGTCTACCATCATTCTCGCATCAGTTTAGTCCTTGATCTTGATCACGATGAGCCTGATGGGGATTGATGGACTGACGAAGCACATTAATATTTCATCAATCCGGACCATCAATCCATCAGTTTCCCGTCAATCTGATATATATCTATGATTGATGTGATGCGAGACTGATACCAGATTGACCATGTAACCTCCGTCTTCGGGTTGAATAAGTATGGTAATAGAAGAAAATTTGGCATCAGTTGCAGCTCTGAGTGGCCGAGGCTCACTACCCCGTTCTAAAAATAATAATGTTGAAGTTCAGTGTTTTAATAGTTTAATGATGCATAGTAAGTATTGGGTGAGTAAATATGATTTCTTAAATCAATTCAATGAATTTCAAGCTTCAGATCTTTTAGGTTTTTGTTGCCCTACAATAGATTTCAGTAACTGTTTTCTATGTTGCACGGCTAAACAAAGTGCATGAGTGTATTAGCACATTCTGACATCTTCAAACGCTTGTAACTTTTTATCTGAGCCGAATCTGGACAAATGGTAAATGAAAACAGTGTTTTATCTATAGTTAAAATTAATGAACAACTTAATGAACCACCCTGATTATAGTTCTATGGATATGCGTTTTTGGCTCTCTAGTTCCTCGGAACTGAGTGCTTATCAATTTGCCCAAATGTCTGTAATTTTCGAATCTTTCGATGAAAATGGTCTTAAACGATTTGGTTCGACTCACTGATCAAGAATCCGTGGTCGAAATTCATTCTGTCCGGCCGGCCAGCCGTAGGCACGATAACTCACGAAAAGAATGAGCTAGACAGTTGAAATTTTCAGAGTAGGTTTGGGAGATAAATATCTCGGATAAATTCGTTATTGGGCAAAATCGGACAGATGGTTTCGGAGTAAATATTTTTTTTTTACAGAACAAATTCCAAACTAAATATTTTCAATAAGCAGTTTTATCATAAGAATCCAATGATATCATTTTTAACTCTAACAAGCTAATACTTTCAGAGATATGATTTTTCAAAATTTCAATGAAAAATCGTATTTTTACGTTTTCACAGAATTATATAATTATTCTATGTATGAATTGTCATAATGTCAACTTATTTTCCTGAGACATGACATTGTCTAATTCCTTGCTAATAGTTGGTTCGAGAAACGTTAAAATCGACTAAGAGAGACAAGGGTAAAAAACCGTCAAATAAACCCCCATGTGGCGATTTTATGTCGAAAAGTGAAAATTATGAATATATATCCCAGGTAAGTACCGACGTTTTATTCTTATACCGGAGATCGACAAGATCGTACGAGGAGCCCGATAGCCGGTGTGTCTACGCCGTCGGGTTTTCGATTTCGGAACGAGAGAAGGCGGGCTCAAATCCCGGAAAGGGAATTACACGTTTTGGCGCTCTAGTTCCTCGGAACTGAGTGCTTATAAATTTGCCCAAATGTCTGTAATTTTTATTTAACATGCAGTTGCACCATTAAAATCCATCGATATCATTTTCAACTCCAACAAGCTAATACTTTCGGAAATATGATTTTTCTAAATTTCAATAATGCATCGTACGTACTTCTAGGTTTTCGCAGAATGCTATAATTATTCTATCTAAGCTTTATTGTATGATCTGTGTTCATACTCGTACATTTCATCCTGTTCTATAAGAAAGAGTCAAATTCATTTCAGATATTTTAATTTGATTTCTTCCATGGTGCAGTTCTAATTCTCAGATTGCTCATTTAGTCTTGATAAATAAACTAGTATTTGAATTTAATTTCCTTTATGATGCAGTTCTCTCATAAGAATACATTGATTTAATTCCCAACTCTGAGAAACCAATACTTTCGGAGATATAATTTGTCTGTTTGAATTAGAGTGCCAGAAAGCTCCTGTCCACAGGGCTTGAACCCATTTTTTTTATTATTCTTTCGGCTTCGACTTCTGTGGTCATTAGCCATCAACAATGCAGACTAACTCCATCGAGGCGAATACTGAAGAAAGTGGATTCTATGAGCGTATACAATCAATTATGTAAACTACAAATAGAAGATAATCGATAAATATAAATAAGTAAAATTAAATAAATATGAACAAACCATAATTAATTAATGGAGAGATATGAGATTTTTTTTATCAATTATATACAAAAAAAAAATAATTAAAGGATGGGTAAATATAAAATATGTACAAATAAATATAAGATGAATGAATATAAGATATGTACAAATAAAGATATGCGTTTTTATCCGTATGTTTTGTAAGAAAGATTTTCTGAATAGGCCCATTCGAAATTTCGTGTATTTAGTATGCTTAACCCATAACTGAACCTCAGCTTCCATTAGTGTTAGGTGTCATATAGCAGTGAAATCTAATTGCATTCAATGAACGAGTCTGCTTTCAGTAATTTATTTCCTTTCATTTCGAACATTTTCTAACCGCATACCTACCCTATAATCATGATGGAGAGACACTCTGTTACAGCTACCCCTTTTCGACCAGGCACGCAATCCATTCATACCTCGGCCGATTCCATGCGGCATACTGCTTTGCACCAATCCTCCATCACCATTATTTATTGAAAGATTGATAAGGTTACAGGTTTCAGTCAAAGAACTCGACACGTTACTGTAACCATGCAACCGATAGGGCGTTCAATTTTTTATAATGCAGATATAATAAGCCCCAGCAATCGGGACCTGATGGTATTCGTGTTAAAAATACTATGGAGAATTTATGGCAGTTTATTTCAAATGACAAATAAGTCTAAAATGACACGGTATGAAAAGATTGTGATTTTAAAACTTTATGCTCATTTAAAGTGTGGAAAATGGTTCGTTTACTCGAAAATATGCTGACAGGGAGAAGGTTTCGTGTTTTTGTTGATATTCATAGTAGTTATGTAAATAATGGGTTCCCACAAGGTTCAGTTTTAGCACCTCTTCTTTTACATTAATATCTGTGAGATATTCCTGCTACTTCCTCTGAGAAGTTCATATACGCTGATGACATTGCCCTTGCATTTCGTCATTCTGACTTCCAAAGTATAGAAAATAATCCATCTGCAGATTTAGAAATCCTGAAAAATTACCTATTTGATTGGTGTTTGTGTCTGAATCCAAATAAAACTGAGGTTTATTGATTCCATCTGAACAATCATCAAAAATATAGTACATTGAGTGTAACTTTCGGTGATTCTTTCTTGAAACATAATTTGAATCCTAAATACCTAGGAGTGCAACTAGATTCCTCTTTGGATTTCAAAGCCCATTTGGATCACTTGCGTCTGAAGTTGAAAACAAGAAATAATATTCTGCAGAAATTAGCTGGTGCTTCTTGGGGTGCTGATGCAACTACTCTTCGAACGGCAGCCTTAGTCTTCGTTTTTTCTGCAGCTGAATATTTTTGCCCTGTTGTTGCGTTAGGTTTAATAGTGTTCATACTCAAAATATTCATTTCTTCACTTGGATTTTGGGATTGATTGAACAAAATCCTCAATTTTCGAAAGAGGTCGTATTCACGGATTTTTCTAGAGATCCGTTATTAATTTTCATAATAACCACATAATATGGGCTGAAAAAAACCTCACGCTATACTTGAAGCTCACCCCCAAGAACAGTTTTCACTAAATGTTTGGCTTGGATATATTGTGGATCAGTTAATTGGTCCACTTTCTACCTCCTAGATTAAATGGAAATACTTTCGGTCAATTTCTAGAAGAAGAACTTCCTGCACATCTTGACAATATTCCTTTACATGTCCAGATGAAAATATGCTTTATGGATACGGGGGCTCCGCTCATTTCAATATTAGAGCATGGTGGAGTGGACTCCAGTTTTGGCCAGCTCGATCACCAGATTTAAATCCTCGTGATTTTGCTATTTGGGCCCATTCAACCACATTGTTTTACAAGACTCCTATCCCAGATAGGGAAGACTTAATACAAGACTCCTATCCCAGATAGGGAAGACTTAACAAACCACATTGTCTTTCATTCAGTGTTATTCAAAATAATCCAGGTATTTCTGACTGGGTAACCCTATCAATGCGCAGCCATCTGGACTATTGTCTAACAGCTGAAGGTGGCCTCTCTAAACATCGAAAATGATAACATTTAATTTTCGAAAAGTTTATAATAATTGTAGGATTTCAATAAGGATTGCAATTCTACTTGTATATAGTTAGAATTAGGATTATATTTGAAGGTTGCAAGCGACACATTATCGACACATCAGACGTTCTCTAGACCCTCTGGTGCCCCTAACCCATTTGTATACCGTTAGGGGTCTTAGACAGATCCCAAAGACCATGTACCACCTGTCAGGAGAATTCAATACCGAACCTCGACTCTCTGGCATCTCCAAGGAGGTGAGGGTTGACGGGGTATCTGTATCTGGAGTTTATAATACAAGAAGGGCTCTTGTGCTGCAACATTAACAACGACTATATTCCTGGAATTGCCTTAAAACCGTGTGATCGTTCCCATGGAATCCTATTGGTTTAAGGCACCAAAAGATGTGCGACACTTCCACATTCTTCTACTTGGAAAATGTGAAGATGGTTTACGCTAAGGATATTGAGATTAGGAATAATAATCCTGACTACGAATTTTTACCATTCTTTTTCAGTTTTTTTCTGATATTTTGAAAAATATTTGGAGTAATGCATCAGTTCATTCAGAATTGAATACTTAATCATATCAGACAAGAATAAATTATCGAAACAATTTTCAGAAAAAAAATGTTTTTCATTCCCGGAGGTACTTAGTTGCAAATGTATTTAGTTAGAAGAGAATATGGAACAATATCACAATCCCAATATTCAGATACATCCTGTATATATGAATTCACTGTTGAGGTAATTTTCTACTGTAATGGAAAAATTGTCGTAATTTTAACTGCTCTCATATTGAAAAATTGAAAGCAATACAACATAATATTTTCGAAGCGATACCGACACGAGTGATAACCAAGTATTTTGTTTGTATATCAAAGTAATACCTGATTTCCAAAACAAAATATATTTTCTTCCAACTTAGAGTACAGAATATCCTGTGGAATTTCCAATTACTATTTTCATCTGAAGAATAACACACAATGCCATCTTCAGGAATACAGTTCAATGTAAAATGAGCCTGTCGTTATCAGGGTGAAATCCATACCAGATTTTCATCCGTGCCATCTATTGGATGTTTTCCAAACACATTATTCCAAGAGGTTTCTTTCACAAAAAGTATATTTTTTATGGACACATAATTAAAGTGATTACATTGTGTTCTTTCTTTATCGAATAAAAAGTTCGATGATGCACTTTTAAATGAATGATCGCTTCAGTGAAAGCGTCAAAAGAGCCATCTAGCGTACTCCTGAATCCCGTGAACAAAATCAATACCACGATTCGCTACTGCGACATCTGTCGTATGGATACTGAACTAAATAGCTTTCCACGTCAAACGCAAGTATATCTGGGATTATCCACTTGCAGTGTGAAGTCTGATATTGAGAGCTGAAAAACATTTTCATCTGATATGGAGGAGATGGACTGTAGGTGGCGCTTGCAACGTCAGACTACTCGGGGTTAAGAGGATGCGCATATTTTCGAATATTGAAGGAAGATTCATTATATACCTGCTTTCTCAGAGCTTTGTTTCCATATATATAAAAAAACTTATGCAAAATACTGCAATTTTCTTCAGATACTAAAATGTTTCAACCCTTTATCTCCATAATCAGCGGATTGGACCTTGCTCCTACACTACATAGAGGGTGTTCATGAATCTTGTCATAAGAATACAATTTTTGTTCACATTTCCATTAATCTCTAACAACTGATCAAAGAATATTACGGATAAGGCATTGAAGATATATTTAAACTTTTATGTCAACATAATCGTAACAAAACGTAGAAGTATAATTCAACACAAAAAATTTTAAAATATTGCTGCGCACTGTCATACAGGGTGATTAATGAATTTTTCGATCTTGGTAGATTGATTCCACCCTGCATGGCAATGATATACCAATCTTTATACTTTAGATATTCAGACAAAGGATGACATAACTTTGAGCAAATTCTCAACTCACATTTCTTGCATTATTTTTGTTTTGTTAAAATTTTTCGTTCATTTTATTCATGTTTGTACATTGTATGTAATAATCCTCATTTGTTAATCAGGAAATTAAATTTTAGAAAAAATGTTCATTTTTATAAGTGAGTGAAATTTTTCGATACTATCTGTAGGCACATATTTGGACAAATTATTACCAATTATCAATAAAAAGTGAATACAACTAGGGAATGCAATCTCGTTCTCGCGAGATCTCGTTTTTGCGAGATCTCGCCCTTTTTTAGCGAGACTGATCTCGAACGAAAAATTGGCAAGTTCTCGCGAGTTTAACGAGATTGCGCTCGAGCATAAAAACGTCTTATGTGAAGCGCGAATTTTCTGCTGAATTTTCTGATGACTATTACGATGATGAACCACTTTCATCTATGTCTGAGACACGCAAGAGTATTTCATTGCAAGAAGAACTTCAGGAAACATTGACTGCTTTCAAAGAAGCGAGAGACAGAAAAATAACTACGAATTCACTGGAATCATTAATCAAAAAATTGGTTCAAGCACTGACGTGAAGTCAGAAGCTTTTGCGCGTATGTTTCATTGTCCATTTTCTGTATTGGAAACCCTTAATCGAATTTACCATGGTAAATTATGTTGTCCATTCTCCTGTATTGGACACTCTTAATTCGAATGTACCATGGTAAATTCGAATTAAGTGTCCAATACAGGAGAATGGACAACATAATTTACCATGGTAAATTCGATTAAGGGTTTCCAATACAGAAGAATGGACAATGAAACATACGCGCAAAAGCTTCTGACTTCACGCCAGTGCTTGAACCAATTTTTTTTTCGTGATTTTTTTGAAATTTTCTAGGGGTACGGTTCTTAAAATTTTTTTTTCGTCATTTTTTTCAAATTTTCTAGGGGAACGCTTCTTACAAAATTTTTAACACGTCTTTATGTTGATTTTCTACTACTAGTTACCAAGCTTCAATTCGATCGAATATTTATTTTTTGAGTTATCAAGGAAATAATATTCCAGGTGGGTATAACTCGGAAACCGTTAGTCCGATTATGCCCAAAATCGAACTCAACTCTCCCTTTCGGATACGCAACCTACACTGAAAATTGCAAGTCCCTATCTCCTTTCGTTCGAAAGTTATCGAGGCAACGGTAACCCATCTACTGAACTCACACAAGAATGCTCGAATCTCCAACAATATTTAACCGATCGTATTAAAACTTGAAACTTGGTAGTAGAGTTAGGTTATGAAGGCTCTTGCAAAATTTCAGCAATTTCAAACGATTAGTTAGGTACTGATATATAGATTTTTTTTTTTTATTTTCAATGATTTATTAAAAATTTTCTACAAATGCTATACTCACCAAATTTTGCATGCACTTCCGCGTTGGCATTCTACAACTAGTAACCATGTTTGAATTCAATGGGTTCAGTGTTTTTCGAGTTAATGAGGAACAAAAAACCACCAAATTTCAGAAAATTTCAGATGGCTATAACTCTTAAACCGTTTGATCGATTATGCTCATAATCAAACTGAAATGTCGCGTTCTAGTGCACATCTTAACCTGAAAACTTGAAGCCGCTATCTCTTTCCGTTCTCAAGTTATCGTGACAACAAAAATATTTTTTAATAATTTTTTAATAATTTTCTAGCCATACGATTCGCACAAAATTTCACAAACGTGCTAAGATTTACATTCTACAACTATTCACCAAGTTTCAATTCGATCGGATTCATATTGGTTGAAAACAAAATTATTACTCAGAAACCGCTGGGCCGATTATGCCCATTAACGAACTTGTCCGTCGTATTGGGATACGCCACCTACCCTGAAAATTTCAAGTCGCTAGCTCTTTTCGTTCTCAAGTTATCATGGCAATGGCCGGACGGCCGGATGGCCGGCCGGACAGAATCAAATTTGACCTCGAATTCTTCATTGGGGAGTCGAACTTAATCGTTTGAGACCATTTTTTTCAAAAAATTCGAAAGTTACAGACATTTGGGCAAAACTATAACGCGATGTTCCCCAGAACATACGCGCAAAAAGGAAATGAATTCATACGAATCCGGGGGATCAAAAGGCAAACTTTTACAATTCGCGGATGACTGCTTAAGATCTGTGGTTCCAACAAGTGTCGAATCAGAAAGGGCCTTCTCAGCGGCAGGTTATCTGGCCAGCAAAATAAGAAGCCGACTAGCAAACGATACGTTAGACGTGTTGTGCTTCCTAAGGAGCTACTTTAAAATTAATTTCTAATAACAATAACCTCCTAACCCTAATATCTATTAATAATAATAACTTAATAATTGCGTGTGACGCAAACTGATTACTGAACAGTTTTTCTATTTTATTAGTATATCTGTTAATTAATATTTAATTTCTAATATCTAATTTAATAATATTTCAATATTGGTCAACTCTACCACAGAATATTCACTACTCAACTTAGTTACTGAGATTCATGTTTCATTTTAGTTTTTGACTTGTTGGTTTTTTATTATTAAAAGACTTTTGTTTTATGTTAGAAGAGAAGACTGATTGTTTATTTCATTTCTTATTTGATTATATACTTGATAATGATACACCAAAGTTTACTACTTGAAAGTTTATTGACAAATGATGGATTATTATTAGCTACGTCATTGGGTAAAAGTTTATAAAAATAATACGTTAAAATAAATGTTTATTTCATAACATCTCTAATCCTTTTTTTCTCATTATGTATTTAAGTATTGTGGTCACAATTTGTGATTATTGCAAGAACAAACATACAAAACCGCCAATCTCGTGAGATCTCGAAATTGGCGAGATCTCGCGGTATTCATATTCACAATCTCGCGAGATCTCGCCTGAACCCCAATCTCACGAGATTGCATTCTCTAAATGTAACTTTCATGTGAATTGAGGAGAAATATAATTTAACATAAATATTCAATCATTGGAGTGATGTTAAAGATGTGAATGGCAAGTAATGTAAAAGTATTGATGATAATTACTTTTTGTAATAGGTATAGGATATAAGAATTGGTTCATTCAGATTAGCTTGTCCAAATTTGTTTTGAGAGTACATATTGATATTTCAGAAAAATATCACACATCAATAAAAGTGATTCATTTGTCAAAAAATATATTTCCTCCTTAACAATTGATAATTATTATCTGCAATGTACAAACATGAATAAAATAAACTAAAATTTTGAAAGCAAATAAAAATAATGTGAGGAATCGAAATACTGAGGAAAGTGAGTATGATACATTTTTTTTCCTGTAAAGTTTCATAATCTTATTTATCTATTACTTCTGTTTTTTAGTATCAAGTAAGTCGAAATATATCAACGACAATTGACATAGTTTTAAAAAGTTGTATTCATGTAAGTCCTAAGACTCCTAACCCTGTGATATCCACCCCTAATTATTATGGAAGGATGTCAAACACAAACGAATTATTCAATACTCTAGGCGACGTGGAACATGTATTGGTAGAAGTTGTTGTAAGTATCATCCAAGATTGTGTGAGGGTGCAAACTGATTTTTTTTTCAACACTATATGTCAACTCATGTTCTTAGATCTTCAACAACTTCTTCAGAAAATTGAGGACTTCCTGTAGATTTGATTATTGACATCCCCAGTCTGAATAAATTTCTTTATAACATCTTTGATGCTTCTGAAGTTGATAATGACGTTCTTCCATATGGATCTCCCATAACTAAGCAACAAGTCGAACAGGATGTGTCTGCAAGTATCAAGATAATTCTATCTATGCTAGAACAGCTACTATTTCGCTGAAGGAATCTGATACTTTAAGAAAGCTCAGAATTCACGGAAAACTTAGTTAATGCTTATGTCATGTGGGGTACATTCCGTTCAATCTGTTATGTCTGAAATCGACCCCCACGGATTGAAGTTGAAACAATTCAGCCTACATTCAACTTGTATATATTGTTCTTAGTATGCTAAACAACCTCTATAATAAATCATTGTTAGGCAATTCGATTAATGAACCTAGAGTCTTGATATGACAGAAACGAATACCTATAAAGTATTTTATTTGAGGTAAACTTCCGTACTTCTCGCAGGCCTTTCTTCAGTGAATATAGGATTATGGCATTATAACATATTATCGGCCAAATCGTTTTGTAGTTATACACTACTGAAACCGTGTTTTTATTTCCTCTTTAACTCATAATATAGAAATCCGGTTCCAATTATTAAGACTTGGTAATTACTTGTAGAATACTGAGGCGCAATTTTTTTCGGAATTGAAATGAATATCCTAAAATTTCTTGAGAACTACGATTTTTCGTATATTATTAGATATTCAAAGAATTCCAATAGAATACATATGACAAAATTATAAATTATGTGATCATAGACGTATCTCTCATTACTCAAGCCTGTCATTAAAATGGTACGAAATGTATTCATATCTTATAAAAGCTGAGAACACGGTCCATATCGATGGCAAATTCGATCAAGAGTGTCCAATAGAGGTGAATAGACAATAAAAGATGAGCGCAAAAGCTCCTGACTTCACGTCAGTGCCTGATCCAATTTTTTATATAACCCATCAAAACAACTTGCATAATCTGTAATAGGAGGAATTGTAATATAATAGAAATTAATAATTAAAACTGTCATAAAAGTTCTCCTGAGCATAATTCAAACACTCTTATACCCCGTTCCATTTGATTAAAATCTTTTGTTAGAAAACTTATTGCTCAGATAATAAACATTCACCATTCAACTCCTAAGACATTCCATGAAAATTCCAAATAAATTCACCAGTTAATTACATTTCGCAAATTCCACAGCAAAAATTTACTGTTTATATAGAATACCTAATACAGATTTTTCTCTGTTCCGTTTCTTCTTTGATACTTTCTTTTTGATATACATCGCTTCATCGTTCCTTCGCTTCAACGATTCTATATGGACCAAAAGAGCCGTCCGATTTAAAATCCCTGCCTCGTTCCACATTTCTCAGAAATTTTGTTATTCGGTTACGAGAAAACCATCTCCGGCTTATTAGGCAGTCGATCGATGAAGTATTCATAAAAATGTCATGACAACAACATTTCGGCCGAAAATAAAAGTTCCTAACGATGTGTATGCCTTGAATGAAGCATGAAAATTGCCTTTTCCTATTGAGAACACGAGGAATACTTCAACAAGTGGAACTAAACTCAATTTGGTATTGTACGTTAGTTCTGTAAGGATCTGTTATAGAGTTCAAATTGGAAATGATAAATTGCGAAGATAATTCCAACATAATATCACGTGTTTTATTGTTCATGGTTTATGACCTGAACTGGGATATATTTCTTCATTCAGAATTGATGCGTTTTCTACCTCATCTCCAATAAACGTAGGTAGATGCATCATCTTTTATATTCATTTTTCAAATGTACAAATTAATCTGAATCCGCAAGAAATAACTTTTGCAGCTTTGATGCGGATATCTCTTATTTTGAAATGTTCGATTTATTACAACTCATGATTTGAAAGGTGTATATACATAATTGCTGAATACTAACTGAATTTTTCAATTGCTCATCATAATTCACTTATTCCCTTTTTGGCGCTCTAGTTCCTCGGAACTGAGTGCTTATCAATTTGCCCAAATGTCTGTAATTTTCGAATTTTTCAATGAAAATGGTCTTAAACGATTTGGTTCGACTCACTGATCAAGAATCCGTGGTCGAAATTAATTCTGTCCGGCCGGTCGGCCGTAGGCACGATAACTCTCGAACGGAATGAGCTAGACAGTTGAAATTTGCAGAGTAGGTTTGGGAGATAAATATCTCGGCTAAGTTCGTTATTGGGCAAAATCGGACAGGTGGTTTCGGAATAACAAAAAAAAAAATTTTTTTTACAAAATCAATTTCCAAATTAAATTTTTTTCAATAAGCAGTTTTACCATAAGAATCCAATGATATCATTTTTAACTCTAACTAGCGAATACTTTCGGAGATATGATTTTTCAAAATTTCAATAATAAATCGAATTCTACGTTTTCGCAGAATTATATAATTATTCTATGTATGAATTGTCATAATGTCAACTTATTTTCCTGAGACATGACATTGTCTAATTCCTTGGTAATAGTTGGTTCGAGAAACGTCAAAATCGACTTAGAGAGACAAGGGTAAAAAACCGTCAAATAAACCCCCATGGCGATTTTATGTCGAAAAGTGAAAATTAAGAATATATATCCCAGGTAAGTACCGACGTTTTATTCTAATACCGGAGATCGACAAGATCGTACGAGGAGCCTGATAGCCGGTTGGTCCAGGCGGTCGGGTTTTCGGTTTCGGAACGAGAGAAGGCGGGCTCAAATCCCGGAAAGGGAATTACACTTTTTGGCGCTCTAGTTCCTCGGAACTGAGTGCTTATCAATTTGCCCAAATGTCTGTAATTTTTATTCAAGATGCACTTTCACCATTAAAATCCATCGATATCATTTTCAACTCCAACAAGCTACTTTCGGATATGGTTTTTCTAAATTTCATTAATGAATCGTACGTAATTCTATGTTTTCACAGAATGTTATAATTATTCTATCTAAGGTTTATTATATGATCTGTGTTCATACCCGTACATGTCATCCTGTTCTATAAGAGAGAGTCAAATTCATTTCAGGTATTTTAATTCGATTTCTTCCATGGTGCAGTTCTCATTCTCAGATTGCTCATTTAATCTTGATAAATAAACTATTATTTGAATTGAATTTCCTTCAAGATGCAGTTCTATCATAAGAATACATTGATATAATTTCCAACTCTGAGAAACCAATACTTTCGGAGATATAATTTGTCTGTTTGAACTAGAGCGCCAGAAAGCTCCTGTCCACAGGGCTTAAACCCATTTTTTTATGCCAATCAAGTTTGGGTATGTTATTTCTTCGACTAAAAAATCTTCGGAATCGCGCAGAATAATATTTATAGCCTTCTCCGTAATTTTTAGGCAATTTACGCGTCAAATTCAAAAATTTAATAGAAATATCTTTCAATTTGGTAAAAAATCAAATATTACCCAGGCATGAGTCTCTGGGCTTTCTGTACTAATTTATTAATTTTAATGGTAAAATCTGGTGCGGAAATTTATGAATAATATAAATAATCTTTCAAAAAATATGAATCCATGAAACTCCCTTTTTTCATACTGATTTTAAAACTCTATATCTAAAGAATACTTTTCGACCGGAGATTCAAGAGATATAAAAAATTTCAAATTCACTCATGTGACACTCTCGTTAGTTTTACCAACAGTAGATTTCGCTGATTTGTAATGAAATACACTACTAAAATTTATGGTGATTACAAATATGCAGGGTGATTCATGAAGACCGTTCGTCAGAATATTTCGAAGGAAGACTCGAGATAAACACTTGAAATTTTATAGTTAAGCTTTGCTAGCAGGGATGAATTCTTGGAAAAAATGTCAGATTCGTTCGACTTTCAGTTTCACCAAAAATGATACCAACTTTCGTTTTTGAAATGTAATACCCAGTTTTTTCATAGATAATCAGATTACCCATTGAATTCTACATGGTTTTAATGTATCACGTACATATTATTCGCAGAAAATTGGCGTGATATCAGAAAAAAACCCTTTAAATGTTTTCAAATAGGGCTTCATTCCAATGTTAATAACTTGTAGATTTTTGCATGAAAATTCCTAATTTTCTAGCTTCTATCAGAAGACATACCAATAATTCTCCTTCATTAATTAAAAATTCAAATGAACATACAGGGTGTTTCTATTTCAATGTCAAAATCGGTCATGACAAAGACCTCAAAATTCATGTTTTCACATGAGAACCCATTTTTTCTCAGAGCCCATTGGTTTCTCAGAGTTGAGAATTATATCAATGGATTATTATGATAGAAATGCATCATGGAAGAAATTAAATTCAAAAAAAGTGTCGTTAAAAAAAATGTTTCAAAAATTTTCATTTGAAAAAAGAACAATCTGCAATGCTCCAATGATTCAAAAATTGTCATTAGAAAAGCTTTGATAAATCATATCTCCCAAAGTATCGGTTTTCAGAGTTAGGAGTTATATCAATGGTTTCTTATGATAGAACTACAACATAAAGAAAATTAAATTCAAACATCATAAAAGAATTTAAATTCAACAAGAGTGCCAAAAATCATTAATCCAAAATCAATTTTACCGAATAACGAACTTATACGAGATATTCATTCCTCAAATCTACTATGAAAACTATATTAGATCAATTGAAACTTAGCCAATAATCCAGTTTTGTTCATACTGGAAATATTCTGAACTCAATTTACCTACCAATGTATATATTTCCATCATCATATGGATTATCCACGGGCATTATATTATCATCTTAAAAGTATAATATCATAATATCATCCCCTTGATTCTACTATAGCTGAGGTTATTTCATTGGACATTTTGCATTCAATCATACTTCGTTCTCTATAACAGGAAGGGTATTTTATATCAAGAATAACGAACCAGAAAGAAAATTTGAAATGTCACTTAGAGCAAAAGAAGATGACATGAATAAACACAGATCATATAATAATTCATAGATAGAATAAGTACAGCCAATAAACTCTATACTAACGTAGTATAGAGTTCTATGAGTACAGCATTCTGTGAAAATATATATCTCTTCACAGTTAAATTATAATTGGGCAGAATGGTTTCGGAGTAACGAAAAAAAAGTTTTTTCTTTATTGAGGGTTGGTAACCAATTTTTTTCAATATCTCCAACAATATAGAGATTGTGGAGCGTTGAATTTTCTAGAGCTGTAATCTATCGGCGAAAACTGAAGTAGAACAAGATCGTTGTATTTTGACATTACTTGGACCACATTTTGTCCGAAAATGTGTCAAAGAATGTCCGCACCATGTATTCTATTCATCTTGTTCAAAACGTAGACCAAGTGAATGACTAACTAAAATACCAAAATTTTCATATCAACCGGTATTTTCGTTTTTCAGCCTTGTTTTAATTTAAACATAAAAATATAGATTTTCTACAACTATCAAAAAAACTTGAACTTTTTGCATCTCTATTGATACGTAAATGTTTACTTTCCTTTGCCGTGAAAAAAAGACTTTTTCTAACTGACAAAATAATTCACAAAATAAACATGAAATATTACTTTTTAAACGTTTTATTTTGAACGGAATCAATTATTAATTGACTATTCATAAGAAAAAAATTCATTTATTGCAATAATAATTGATACTAAAGTTTGAACGATTACTTCCACCATAAATTCCCGAAGATGTTCCATGTTGCTGCTGATCAGAAACGATATAAGATATTTCTAAAAGAGTCGATTCCACAATTTTATCAGATATTTTAATTTGTTTGGAAGTATTTTCTTTAATATATTTATTCGATGTAAATTCACATTCACAGTTGTAGAAAAAATGTTGTTCGTATTTCGTGTATAAAATTCGTGGCACATTCGAGAGAATTGACATTCTCATAGGCCATTAAAAAAACACTGATTAAGTGCGTAAACTCAATACAAAAATAAGCATTATTGAATGCTGGCATCTTCTAACCGAAAATGAATCGGAATAGGAAAATAAATGTTTAGAATTAGCGCAGCTATCATTTTTAAACGTTTGTCTTAGTGCTTGTAGAACACTCTGTATGTGTACCTAGTCCTTTCAACGTGAGGACAAAATCATCGGACAATATGTCAATTATTTGGTATGCTCAATCCAAATTTTGTTATTCGTGAGCAGCAAAATATAAGGAAAATATAACTGATGCATTATTTTCGTATTTCAATCCCAAGTTTCGAGGGTGAATAAATCCGGATGGATATATGTGGGGATAATACGTGTCAGGAATTTCACCCTATCGTTAGTGTCCCTGTTTCGGTTTATTTCCCCCATGAATTCTTGAAATCGCGCAGAAAAAAATTAATGTCACCCTTTCAGAAATTTTCAAATTTTCATCCTTACAGAAATGAAAAACAATCGTTTTATATGTGATTCCAAATGAATCTAATGCTTATTCTGAAACATATACTTTACGATAAAAGGTTCACTAACTATTTATATACACTATACAGCCAAAAAAGTAAAGTAACTCGTTAATAATTCTTGTACGAAGAATTATTGAGGAAAATCCTCGCACCCGTCGATTTTTAATTTCAAAAGAAGCAATTTATCCAGTGCGTTTTTGAATTTGATATTTTTCACCCCCTACGCCCCACACCCCTCTACTTTATTTTTTCAAATGGGAATATATGGATTGTTATATATCAAATGAAAGGTAATTTGATTACCATTTCAGCGAGGTGGCTAAAAGAAGAATTGGTTGTGCCATGTTTTTCAATAAAAAATTAGGGAATAATTTACAATTTGTGATTTGAGAGTACTGCAATCAGACCAGTATTCTTTTACTAATTATTATCAAGGGAAATACATGAATCCATGGATTTGTAATTTCGAAAGCAGGTCTTCCTATGCTTTTTTGAATTTGAAATCTCTCACCCTTTACGCTCCACACCCCTCTACTGTTTTTTTCAAATAGGAATAAATATATGAATTGTGATATATCAAATGAAAGGACATTCGATTGCACATTGGGCGGTGTGACTGAAAACAGAATTTGTTAAGCGGTTTTTTTTACTACAAAATTAACAATTTCTGATTGTTGTCAGGTTCTTATTCTTGAAATAATAAATATTTGTCGGATGAATAGTTTCTGATGTATAGATTTTTTTTCAATGATTTTAAAACAAATTTCCAGTGAAACGATCCTCACAAAATTTTGCTAGAATTTTCGCGTTGACATTCTTCAACTAATAATGATATTTAAATTGGATCGGTTTTGTATTTTTCGTGTTATTGAGGAAATAACAACCACATTTCAGATGGGTATAACTCCAAACCCGTTTGGCTGATTATACTCATAGACAAACTCAAGTGTCGTATACAGATGCACAACCTAACCTGAAAATTTCAAGTCACTGTCTTTATCCGTTCTCAGGTTATCGTGACATAAAAATTATTGTTCAATGATTTTTTTAAATTTTCTAGTGAAACGATTCTCACAAAATTTCACAAACTTGCTTAGGTTTATATTCTACAACTATTCGCCAAGTTTCCATTCGATCGGATTTATATCGGTTTAAAAAAAAATTATTACTCGAAAACCATCGGGCCGACTATGCCCACTAACTAACTTGTCCGTCGTATTGGCATGCGCCACCTACCCTGAAAATTTCAAATCGCTAGCTCTTTCCGTTCTCAAGTTATCGTGGCAAGGGCTGGACAGACAGAATCACATTTGACCTCGAATTCTTCATCAGGGAGTCGAACCCAATCGTTTGAAACCATTTTCGGCGAAAAATTCGAAAATTACAGACATTTGGTCAAAATGATAATGCGATGTTCCCCAAAACATACGCGCAAAAACACATTCAAACCTAAAATATAAAAATCTGCAAGGATGGATATTTATGATAAGAGATACGTTATTATAAGAAGTTATAAGAACAGTTAACGAGTTGAAAGAAAAATTGAAAAAATTATTTTGATTTTTCATAAAATATTTCACAGATAGTCACAAGAGTTGATATTTTGTAAAATATATTGACCTCTATGTAGACCTCTTCTAATTTTTCGAATAAAAATTTCAACGAGATCAAAAACGAGACTTTCGGGTTGCGCAGTATGTGGTCTCGGTATCGCCTATAATATTTTTCAGAACGTCTCGTTTCGTCTCGTCTCGCTTTTCCAAGACGAGAACGAGACGAGCTGAGAAAAATTTCGCTCTCGTGTGAAGCCCTAGTTTTCTGGCTCCCCTAGGTAACAACTACAAGGTGTCCCAAGTTCGAGTGCCTATTAGACGTTTCTGGAGAACTGGACATATTTGAAATCTGAAAATTGGGATTATGATATTGCTTGATATTCTCGACAGAGCTAAAATATGTTCAAAGCCCAAGCACTTCCGGCTTACAGGGAGTGGAAATACATTTGATGAATTTTTTTTTGCATTCCTGGTGTGATCAAGTATTCAATGCTGAATACATTTCTGTTAAAACCATTGTATTCATTCGAATAGTTTTTAAAATATCGAAAATAAAACCGGAATAAAAGTCAAATATGTTTAGTCAGTATTATGTTCATTATTCTCATTTTGAACATCCTGAACGTAAACCGTTTTTACAACATCGAAGAGGAAGAATGTGGAAAGGTCATGCATCTTTTGAATTCCAGAAATATCATCACAGGGTGTTTCAAATTTTGTGTCAAAAGTTGAGATCAAAAATTGTCCACAATTTATGTTTTTCAAATTAGAACCCTATTTTTTTTATTCTACGGTGAAAAATAATGGAAAGTTTTCTAACATGATGCTCCTAAATTCAATAATTTCTGAGTTGTTTTTTTTTATTGAATTTAGGAGCATAATCATGTAAGAAAACTATCATTATTTTCCACCGCAGAATCCAACGCAATCGTAAAAAATGGGTTCAAGCCCTGTGGACAGGAGCTTTCTGGCGCTCTAGTTCAAAGACAAATTATATCTCCGAAAGTATTGGTTTCTCAGAGTTGGGGATTATATCAATGTATTCTTATGATAGAATTGCATCATAAAAGAGATTCAATTCAAATAATAGTTAAATTATCAAAATTAAATGAGCAATCTGAGAATGAGAAATGCACCATGGAAGAAAGCGAATTAAATCTGGCCAATTTTGCCCAATAACGAACTTAACCGAGATATTCATCTCCCCAACCTACTCTGAAAATTTCAACTACCTAGCTCATTCCGTTCGAGAGTTATTGTAGAAAAACTTTTTTTAAATTTTCAAAATTTTTTTTTACACTTTGCGGTAATCTGGTCAATACAAAACTTCACATGCGTATAAAGGTCATGATTCTACAATTTGGTGCTAAATTTCAGATAGATCGAGAGATCGGTTTCGGAAATATTCATAAAAAATATTTTTACTAAAATCGGCCATAACTCCGAAACCGCTTGATCGATTTCTCCCATTAACGAGCTCGTCCGAGATATTTACGCTCCAAACCCACCTTGCAAATTTCAATCCGCGAATTCCTTTCGTTCGAGAGTTATCGTGCCTACGGCCGGCCGGCCGGACAGAATCGATTTCGACCTCGGATTCTTGATCAGTGAGTCGAACCAAATCGTTTAAGACCATTTTCATAAAAAAATTCGAAAATTACAGACATTTGAGCTAATTGATAAGCACTCAGTTCCGAGGAACTAGAGCGCCAACAAGTTTCGTATGACAATTGCCCAAAACAGGTTTAAAGTATCTACAAATAGTAGATTTTTCATAAAACATGTATCAAAGAAGAGTAATAATGAAAAATTACCTTGTAATCGATCAAAAATTTCCTGATCTACGTTCACCAAATTTTCTCCTCTCTCGAACTGCAGAATTATGCTTTCAATATTTACATTCTATTTGCATTCTATGTCTATGGATGAAAAGCAGTCTCACTACTCTCAGATCTCTTACTTCATGTTCCGTTCCGAAATGTAAGACTTTTCTGAGAAAAACTAATTTCGGAGCAAACAACTGAGATTTTTCTCACTTCGCTCACAATTCTTCGATTGATTAGATAATGACATGTCTCAGGAAAATGAGTTGACATTATGACAATTCATACATAGAATAATTATATCACTCTGTGAAATACGATTTATCATTGAAATTTTGAAGTATCATATCTCCGAAAGTATTAGCTTGTTAGAGTTGAAAATGATATCATTGGATTCTTATCGTAAAACTGCTCATTGAAAAAAATTTAATTTGGAATTTGTTCTGTAAAAAAAAAATTTTTTTTGTTACTCCGAAACCATCTATCCGATTTTGCCCAGTAACGAACTTAGCCGAGATATTTATCCCCCAAACCTACTCTGAAAATTTCAACCGTCTAGCTCATGCCGTTCGAGAGTTATCGTGCCTACGGCCGAACGGCCGGCCGGACCTGCCGGACAGAATGAATTTCGACCACGGATTCTTGATCAGTGAGTCGAACCAAATCGTTTAAGACCATTTTTATCGAAATATTCGAAAATTACAGACATTTGGGCAAATTGATAAGCACTCATTTCCGAGGAACTAGAGCGCCAAAAATAGTGTTCTAATTTGAAAAACAGAAGTTATGGCCAAATTTTATCACAATTTTCGACACAAAATTTGAAACACCCTCTGATGATATTTCTGAAATTCAAACTATGCATGACCTTTTCACATTCTTCCTCTTCGATTTTGTAAAAACGGTTCACGCTCAGGATGTTCAAAATAAGAATAATGAACATAATACTGACTAAACATATGTGACTTTTTTTCCGTTTTTTTTTTCGATATATTGAAAACTATTCGAATTAATACAATGGTTTTAACACAAATGTATTCATCATTGATTACTTGATCATACCAGAAATGCAAAACTTGAAAAAAAAATGTTTTCTTCAAATTTATTTTCTCTCCCTGTATAACGGGAAGTGCTTGGGCTTCGAAATTATTTCAGCCTTGTAGAAAATTTCAAGCAATATCATAATCCCAATTTTTCAGATTTCAAATATGTACAGTTCTCCAGAAACGTCTAAAAGGCACTCGAAGGGGACACCCTGTATATTCACCATCAAACGATGTATAGTTATTCGTGGACCACCCAATAAATGTATTCCGCAGATTCACGATTGTCTACGTCGACGACTATTTATTCTTCTCGTCTTCTTAGCTTCCCCAGTTGCTTCTTGCTTCTAACCATCCCGTTCCCAGCTTGATGCACGATTAAAACAGCAACTCTGGCAAACCGCACCGTTTATCTCTACTTTTCAAACTCGAGCCAACGCAAAATGACGAGTCCGCGAGAACGGGCACTTCGGATGTGCTGACGGATAATAATTAGCATTCAAGGATGCGGCCATAAAGTCCTGAAATCAACGGAGAACATACTTGGATTAATTTGGCTTGAATGCTAAAGCGCATATACAGGCTCGTTCAAAATTCATATTGTCGTAAACCGATGAAAACTGAGTATACATGGTTTAAACAGATAGTTAGGAAAAAGTATCTAATAAATTTTTTTTGAGCTTTCCCTCCTTAGATACAGCACCCTAAGGATGATGCCAGATAGGTAGTTTTGCTTACAAGAATGATATTAAGTATTAATACATTAATTGTGGGTTTCACGAAGCTTCGATTAGCTTAATTGTGGATTGAATTCGATGGTTGCATCTAAAATGAACTGGGAATCAACATAGAATCGCACTAGTTTGGCAATTAAGAGATGTCAAAGCTTCGTGAAACCCACCGCAAATGTGAGAAGCCACTGAATCAGAGCTGTCTATGTCACCACCATTACAGCTCACCTTCCAGTTCCAGACTTTTGATGAACCCCAGTATCTGGGATGGCTTCAAGGATGCTACGTCTTCGCTCCTCCAGATTTCTTGCCCAAAGCATTCCTTGCGTTGGTTTGAGATTGCGAGGCATTCCGTGATCTGGTGATCAGGAGTTTCATTCTCCTCCTCACAGAATCTGCACTCGTCAGTTTCTGCTAGCCCTAGTCTTATCATATGCTTCCTAAAACGGCAGTGCCCTGTGAGGAAATCAGTGAGGAGGTGCAGCGTGTCTCTACTGAGATCCATATATTTCTTGTACCTGATAATATCAAAGTTTCGGACGAACTTTTTGGGGTGATACATTCCTGGGAGAGATCTCCAAAGTATACCTCTTTCAGTTTCTTCTTTCATCCGAAATTTATTTTTGGAGGTGTATCTACCTACCCCTCAGTAGTGTTCCGTGCCATTAAGAGGGGTTCATGCTCCTTTCTTGGCAAGTGTGTTGGCCACCTCATTTCTTTCAATTCCCGAGTGACCTGGAACCCAGACTAAGGAAAGACCCTGTTATTCTTGCCTACTTCAATCAGATTTTTTTGGCACTTCCATATTAGCTCTCATTCGATAACATGATTACTCAGATCCTTAATAGCAGCTTGAATGTCAGAATGGATAAGAAGCTTAGCGATAGTGAGCATTTAGTGCCTGCTCCATATACTCCAGCGCCAGCTCCTATATTGGTTTTTAAACCATCTGTATGCCATTTGATGGATTTTTTTTTAAGAACTTATGTGGTGGATTTCCTGTCCCAGTCTTTCTTCCTACCTAGCATCGTAGTGAAGTCCTTTTCGATGCTTACTTTCTAAATCATTTCGTCACTAGGAATATTGGCTGATGAAATGTACCTGGTAAGGGAGGTTCAGGTTTTCTGGTTCTTAAAACTCTCATTAGCTGTTCCTTCTCTAGATATTCTGTGACACTGATACACCTAAAGCCGAGCTCCATTAAACTGTGGAGGAGCTCATCCACTATTAGACTCTAAACCAGGGGATATGTTACTCCCCCTTGGGGTGTTCCACGAGTGGCTTTGACAAAAGTGGTATCATTACCCACCTGTGTATTGGCTATTCTCGTCACAACATCTCATACATCCATCTTATAATGGTTTCATTATCTCCTCGCCTTTCAAGTCCTTCTTTAACAGACACATGCTTTGTGTTGTCAAATTTAATTCTGGCACTAGCTGCCCCAGCGAACTTCATACCGCCTAACTTGATACAAAAAAATGCTCGGTATGAATGAAATTTTAATATTATTTTCGATTAATGGCACATGATGTTGCATACTTACAAAACAGAGTTTTCCTGAAATGCTAGCTATTTATATGGTTTCAATTTGATAATGACAGACACACACAGTTATGATACAGTCTCTTGATCAATTTGAAGCTTTCTGATAAACTATGTTTTTTGTTTTGTTTTGTGGTGCGTAAATAAACAAATATGATGGTTTTCCGACGGGTGAACACGCGACGTATAATTGTCCATGCGCCATGTCCACACATCAAAGGTAAAACAAAATTGTTACATTATGAGAATCCATACAAGGTACCTATTCAGTTAATGCTTTGTTTGTGGCACAAATCACTTGAATTGTGTACAATTGTGCCGTGATTTAAAGAACGCCCTGTATAGTTATAGTTTATTTTCAATGATGTATGCCTCGAAAGTATAATGTTTAACACAATTGAATGAAATTGTACGTTTGGCGCGGAAAGTTGCAATTGACGTTAAAAGAAAAACACCCTGTTGGAAAATTTTAGACAAATACATTATGAGAATCCATCGAAGGTACCTATTTAGTTATTGCTTCGTTTGTGGCCCAAATCACTTCAATCGCGTACAATTGTGCCGTGAGAAAAAGAACACTGTATACTTAGTATGGTTTATTTTCAATGATGTATGCCTCGAAAGTATATATTTAAAACACAATTGAATGAAATTGTACGACTATGGCGTGAAAGAGAGCAAGTTACCATTGACGTTAAATGAAAAACACCCTATAGACATTTTTATATTTATTCACCTTTTAAACTTTCCCTGGAATTCCACAAATAATTCCACAGATAATTCAAGTTTTAGCGAGACTAACGAACAGCAATTCATTTTTATATTCTTATATAGATAGATAGAAGTGCCATGAGATCCTTCTTGAAATGAAACACCACAAAGTTGACATCTGCGCATTGTCAGAGACTAAACGGAAAGGCAAAGGTACTATGAAGCTGCCGGGATACATTCTCGTTTATAGTGGCGTAGACCTGTCTAAGAGAGCGTCAGCAGGTGTAGGAATCCTAGTCGCAGATAGATACGAACCTCTTATCGATAACATCCGATACATAGTCGAAAGGATCCTTGTCCTATCTTTGAAGTCCGAGTCCGGAAGAATAAATATCATAAGTGATTATGCTCCAGATAGCAGTAGGAAGAAAGAAGAGACAGACGCATTTTACGAAAATATCGAGACAGAGCTGGGAAGAATACCATCAACGGAAAAAATAATAACCTCGGGAGATCTAAATGCTCGAGTGGGCAACAAAGTGTTACCGGGGATAATGAACCAATTCAACGAGGAACATATCAAAGATAATGGAGAGATCCCTGTTGATTTCTGTGCCCGTTACTCTCTCAGGATAAACAACACCTTCTTTCCGCACAAACTCCAGCATAAGATAACATGGCAAAACTCTCGAGGGCAGCAATCAATGATTGATTTCTTCATATCGAATAGAAAAATACATCCATCTCAGATCTTAGATGTCCGAAGCATAACATCAGCAAATATTGGCTCGGACCACAATCTTGTCCTGTGTAAGCTTCGAATGAACGTGCAAAGGAAAAGACAGACAAAAACAACATCACCAAAACTCAATTTAAAATAGAATCTTTCACTAACGCATCAACCAAGAACCTATATCAAACACGTCTCCGGCAGAAAATTGAAATGAACGGAGTTAAAGAAACGGATGATGCAGAAACTTGCTGGAAAAAGATAATGCATAACATCAAAACAGCGGCAATTGAAGCAATTGGACAGCGACAAATAAAAACAGAAGAGAGATCCCAGAACAAAGAATGGTATTGTCCAGAAATAAAAGAACTTACCAACGAAAAGCGGAAAGCGTACTTTAGATATAGGAGCGGAAGAACACCGGAAGAGAGAAGTCGATATACAGAAGTACGAAATAGGGTCAACGCAGATACAAGAGACATAAGAGGAAATACTGGGAACAATTTACTTCGGAGATAGAACAAGATATGTATGGAGCTCAAAGGAAAATCTGGGGTATGCTAAGAAAGAGAAGGAATGAGGTGGCGGAGTACACAAGGATGGTGCAGATTGATGAGAGAGTTTGGGAGGAGCACTTTAGTGAATTGCACTCTCAATGTATAGAGCGGGATGATGATTGGCACAGTGAAGATACGGGAGCGTCTGAGATCACGATCCAGATAGTGAAAGAAGCTATGGGAAAACTGAAAAATCGTAAATACCCAGGTCCGGACGAAATACCCAATGAACTTCTCAAATATGGAGGACCCAAACTTGTCAATGAACTGACAACACTTTTCAACCGAATGATCAACACAGGAAAAGTTCCTGGGGAATGGAAGAAGAGCATAACAATACCCATATTCAAGAAAGGCAACAAAAGGAAACCTGAAAACTATAGAGGGATCACCTTGTCAAATTCCACCGTGAAGCCGTTCACGAGGATTCTGACAGGGGTCATTCAGGAATACGCAAAAGGAGCAACAAGGATTCAGAAAAAACCGGTCAACTCTTGATGCAATATATATTGTCCGTCAGCTGGTAGAGAAGTCTATAGAGTACAACAAACCTATGTACATGTGTTTCATCGACCTAAGGAAGACTTTTGATCGAGTCAGACTCAAAGATGTCTCCCGCATCCTAAAGAACAAGCATGTTCCAGGTGATATATAGTGCGGTTGGCTCAGTGGTAGAGTAATTGACTTGGGAGTGGAAACCCCAAGTTCAATTCCGAGGCTAGGAAAGAAATTTTCTAGTCACGGTAATCGGCACCATTCGCTGTTGGGTCAAAAATTAACAGAGCTGTGCCTAAGGTGGTGTAAGGACGCAGTAACAAAGCCTAGACAGAACACAACTGGTTCTCCTAACTCGGTCAAGCTCTTAGAGCTTATGAGGGGTCTCCTTGTGGAAGACCCAGGAGGATCAGTATAATAATAATAATAATAATAATAATATCGTTAAGATTATAAAGGAACTGAATCACGAAACATCTACGAAAATATTGACGAAGAACGGTCTATCAAAAGAAATACCGACACCGACAGGAATAAGGCAAGGAGATTCCTTGAGTCCCCACTTGTTTAACCTCATAATGGACGACATTATAGACGATCTGAAGACGGCAAGGGGTTACAGACTAACAACTGGTGAAATGAAAATAATCTGCTACGCTGACGATGCAGTAATTGTGGCCGAGAGCGAAGATGATTTACAGAGGCTCCTGTTCAAGTTCCACACAAGGGCCGTAACACTCAACATGCAAATATCTACCACAAAAACGAAGTCTCTTGTCATTTCGACAGAACCAATTAGATGCAAACTTGTTGTGGAGGATCAACCAGTTGAACATGTGATGTCGGTTGAATATTTGGGTGTGCAAATAGTATCCAATCAGGGCAGAAACCGGGAAATTAATCAACAAACCAACAGGGCAGCAAGGATATCTGGTGCTCTAAGAGATATTATATGGAATAACAAGCATATGCGCACTAACACAAAAGCGAGAATATATAAAACTGTTGTGAGACCGGTGATGACATACGGTATCGAAGCAAGAGCCGACAGCCAGGTGACGAAGAATGCACTGCGAACCGCCGAGATGAAAGTACTGAGAAACATACTGGGCTTCACATTGCGAGATAGGAGCAACGAATGTGGAGTTGAAGATATAGTCCGATGGGGCCGCAGCCGAAGAAGATTATGGAATGACCATGTAGAACGGATGGACGAAGGGAGAATCACAAAGATTGTAAGAGATGGAACACCAGGAACACGCCGACCGTTGGGTAGACCACCGAAGCGATGGAAAGATTCGTGGACATCGATCTCACAAGAGGCATAGTTGGAAAATACAAGCCATAGGCTTAAAATATGAAGAAGAAGAAAAGAAGAAAAGATAGAAGATAGATAGATAGATTACATATAGGTGATAAAGGCGAACCCATTGCCATTCCAAAATTTTGTCGATAAAAAACATCTCCTAGTTGGCAATAGGTGGTATTCAAACATATTGTTCACAGTTTGGGAGAGAAAACCCAGAAAGAAACCATTTAATAATGAATACACCTCCCACAGTATCCATTAATGATTTTCCCAGAACATGCGTGCAAAAACTCGAATATTCGATAAGGCCACCTTGATTGTACCCTTGCCCATTTCTATTATTCAACAAGTGTCACCCTTCTCCCCCAGCTTTCCCATCGACATCCCCGATAATGAACACACTCCTTCCGACAGAAAGCACAAAGGATAGTTACACGAAGGTGACAATCGCAAACAATCCGGAGCATTCAATGCCCATCGAGGCTCCTCTCCCTTCTCCCCATACCGGCAGATCCCCATCTTGACTTTAATTACTCCCCATCTAGTGGAGTTCCGAAATCCGGGAATGTGCAGGAGTTCTATAGAATATGAACGTCCCGATTGCACGAGCCAGCGGTCTGAAAGCGGATTAATAGAATTCGGCGAGCTGCGCGACAGTTGATTCCTGCTGATGTATAGGTAACGGAGGGGGGGATTGCGAAAGGACCAAAAATGTATCCGCGACGGATTAAAAGTGCTAGAGAGGGGAAAAAAGTGATCAAACTACTTACTGAGTATAAGCTTGCTTGTTCGTGATCAATAGAATTAAGACACTTCAGACCCAAAAAAATGATGTATAAAACGTCAAACTAATTCAATAAAATACAATAGGAAAACACAAAATCACAGACACTACAATAAAAATTGTTTCAAGTCAGAAGCTTTTGCGCGTATGTTCTATTGTCCATTCTTCTGTATTGGACACCCTTAATCGAATTTACCATGGTAAATTATGTTCCATTCTTCTGTATCGGCCACTTTTAATTCGAATTTACCATGGTAAATTCGAATTAAGTGTCCAATACTGACTTCACGTTATTGCTTGAACCAATTTTTTTTTCATGATTTTTTTGAAATTTTCTAGGGGTACGGTTCTTACAAAATTTTAAACACGTCTTTATTTTGATTTTCTACTACTAGTTCCAAGTACCAAGCTTCAATTCGATCGAGTATCTATTTTTTGAGATATAAAGGAAATAATATTCCAGATGGGTATAACTCGGAAACCGTTAGACCGATTATACCCAAAACTCCTCCTTCCGGATACGCAACCTACCCTGAAAATTGCAATTCCCTATCTCCTTTCGTTCGAAAGTTATCGAGGCAAAGGTCACCCATCTACTGAACTCACACAAGAATGCTCGAATCTCCAACAATATTTAACCGAGCGTATTAAAACTTGAAACTTGGCAGTAGAGTTAGATTATGAAGGCTCTCGCAAAATTTCAGCAATTTCAAACGAATAGTGACTGATATATAGAATTTTTTTTTAAAATTTTCAATGATTTTTTTAAAATTTTCTACATATCCTACTATCCTACTATCCTAACGAAATTTTGCAGGAATTTTCGCGTTGGCATTCTACAACTAATAACCATGTTTGAATTCAATCGGTTTAGTATTTTACGAGTTAATGAGGAACAAAAAACAACCAAATTTCAGATGGCTATAACTCAAAAACCGTTTGGCCGATTAGGCTCATAAACAAACTGAAATGTTGCGTTCTGGTGCACATCCTAATCTGAAAATTTCAAGCCGCTATCTCTATCCATTCTCAAGTTATCGTGACAACAAAGATATTTTTTAATAATTTTCTAGCTATACGATTCGCACAAAATTTTACAAACGTGCTAAGGTTCATATTCTACAGCTACTTACCAAGTTTCAATTCGATCGGATTTATATTGGTTGAAAACAAAATTATTACTAGGAAACCACTGGGCCGATTATGCCCATTAACGAACTTGTCCGCCGTATTGGGATGCGCCACCCACCCTGAAAATTTCAAGTCGCTAGCTCTTTTCGTTCTCAAGTTATCGTGGCAACGGCCGGACGGCTGGCCGGACAGAATCAAATTTGACCTCGAATTCTTCATTGGGGAGTCGAACTAAATCGTTTCAGACCATTTTCGTCAAAAAATTCGAAAGTTACAGACATTTGGGCAAAATGATAACGCGATGTTCCCCAGAACATACGCGCAAAAATTGGTTCAAGCCCTGTGGACAGGAGCTTTTTGGCGCTCTTGTTCAAACAGACAAATTATATCTCTGAAAGTATTGGTTTCTCAGAGTTGGGAGTTATATCAATGGATTCTTATGATAGAACTGCATAGAACTACGAATTGATAATCTCTAATAGCCAAAAATTCATGAAAAGTGAACACAGACAGATTCTGTGTTCACATTCTGTGAATACATAGAACTTACGATGTATTATTGAAATTTTGAAACATCATATCTCCGAAAGTATCAGCTTGTTAGAGTTGAAAATGATAAAAATTGATTCTTGTGATGAAACTGCATCTCAAAATAATTTGATTTCAAAAGTTGTAATGAAAAAAAAATTTTTTTTCGTTACTCCGAATCTATTAGACCGATTTTGCCCAATAACGAACTTAGCCGAGATATTTATACCTCAAACCTACTATGAACATTTCAACTGTATAGCTCATTCCGTTCGAGAGTTATCGTGTTAACGGCCGGACGGCCAGACAGAATCGATTTCGACCACGGATTCTTGATCAGTGAGTCAAACCAAGTGTTAAAGACCATTTTCAGCCAAAAATTCGAAAATTACAGACATTTGGGCAAATTGATAAGCACTCTGTTCCGAGGGACAAGAGCGCCAAAAATTGGTTCAAGCACTGACGTGAAGGAGCTATTGTGCGCATGTTTTATTGTCCATTCACGCCTCATACGGTCGATCGAGCATAGTTTATGAAATTTTTCGAGATAGCTGAAAAATTAGAAAATACCATCAACAAATATTCTGCGTGGCCGGGATAGATACCCTCATCGCTCAGTGTTCCCTAAAGAGGATGACAACCGATGGAATTCTAGGAAACTTGATTCCATCAGTTGAGAACTGGAAGGGAAAGAATCCTACCAGCGGCATCTATGGAAATCCTTACGAAATCCGACCCTCTGCGATGAAGAAACCTTGAGCGATGTTCAGAGACGTTTATTCTATTGCCTTAAGAGGTTCAGGGACTGCAAAGCCATCTTCCTATTAAGACATTTACGGACTGAAAACGCCTGGTTTAGTGTGGTTAGATAAATCACCAAACAGTGAACATTCAAGGAGGTAAAATGTGCTAATTGCCATTAACTAGAAAAGATAAACGGTGGAATATTTATTATTAACCATATCAACAAATACTCCGCGTGGCCAGGCTCGATCACTTCATCGCTCAGTGTTCCCCAAAGTGGGCATCAATGTGACTTACGCGATCTAGCCGGGCCACACGGAATATTTGTTGTTGTTCACCGTGTGTCTTCTCTAGTTATTGGCAATTAGCACCGTTCACGTCATCAAATGTTCATTAGTTGATGGTTTATCTAACCACACTAAACCGGTCGTATTCAGTCCGTTAAGGTCTTGATAGGAAGACGGCATTGCAGTCCATGACCCTCTTACAGCAAAAGAATGAACGTCGTTGAACATCACTCAAGGTTTATTCATCGCAGTCAGTGTTCGCAAGGATTTCCATAGGTTCCACTAATGGGATTCTTTCCCTACCAGTTCGCAACTGATGGAATTAAGTTTCCTAGAACTCCTTCGGTTGTCATTCAGTGTTGGCTAAGTCACACTGATGATTGGTAACAAGCGTGAAACCCATGTTTGTGTCTGCCCTTGAATGACGATTTCCTCTTTGGGGAACACTGAGCGATGAGGCGATCTAGCCCGGCCACGCGGAAAATTTTGTTTATGGTTAAAATCAATGAATATTTCACTGAGTCTTTTCTAGTTATTGGCAATTAGCACAGTCCACCTCATTGAATAGCTGGAAAAAATTCAAAAATGGGTTCAAGCCCTGTGGACAGGAGCTTTCTGGCGCTCTAGTTCAAACAGACAAATTATATCTCCGAAAGTATTGGTTTCTCAGAGTTGGGAATTATATAAATGTATTCATATGATAGAACTGCATCATAAAGGAAATTCAATTCAAATAATAGTTTATTTAGCAAGATTAAATGAGCAAATCATGTGAATGAGAACTGCACCATGGAAGAAATCAAATTAAATCTTGCCAATTTTGCACAATAACGAACTTAACCGAGATTTTCATCTCCCTAACCTACTCTGAAAATTTCAACTACCTACCTCAGTCCGTTCGAGAGTTATATCTATGTCTATGGATGAAGAGCAGTCTCACTACTCTCAGATCTCTTACTTCATGTTCCGTTCCGAAATGTATGACTTTTCTGAGAAAAACTAATTTCGGAGCAAACAACTGAGATTTTTCTCACTTCGCTCACAATTCTTCGATTGATTAGATAATGTCATGTCTCAGGAAAATAAGTTGACATTATGACAATTCATACATAGAATAATTATATAATTCTGTGACAACGTTGAAATACGACTTATTATTGAAATTTTGAAAAATCATATCTCCAAAAGTATTAGCTTGTTAGAGTTTAAAACGATATCATTGGATTCTTATGGTAAAATTGCTTATTGAAAAAAATTTAATTTGGAATTTGCTTCGTAAAAAAAAATTTTTTTTTGTTATCTCCGAAACCATCTGTCTGACTTTGCCCAATAACGAACTTAGCCGAGATATTTATCTCCCAAACCTACTCTGAAAATTTCAACTGTCTAGCTCATTCCGTTCGAGAGTTATCGTGCCTATGGCCGGCCGGATTGGCCGGACCGGCCGGACAGAATGAATTTCGACCACGGATTCTTGATCAGTGAGTCGAGCCAAATCGTTTAAGACCATTTTCATCGGAAAATTCGAAAATTACAGACATTTGGGCAAATTGATAAGCACTCAGTTCCGAGGAACTACAGCCCCAAAAATAACCTTAAACCGACAAAGCTACTGTTAATAATGTTTTATTCACCTCTATTGGACATTCTTTATCGAATTCACCATCGATATAGACCTTTTATTCAGGTTTTATAAGATATGACAATTTTAATGACGTACCTACTTGAGTAATGAGAGAATCGTATATGATCACAGAATTTTTCATTCTGGGTTATGTATAATATTGAAATTGAAATTCATTAAATATCTAATGATTTATGAAAAATGGGTTCAAGCCCTGTGGACAGGAGCTTTCTGGCGCTCTAGTTCAAACAGACAAATTATATCTCCGAAAGTATTGGTTTCTTAGAGTTAGGAATTATATCAATGTATTCATATGATAGAACTGCATCATAAAGGAAGTTCAATTCAAATGATAGTTTATTTATCAAGATTAAATGAGCAATCATGAGAATGAGAACTGCACCATGGAAGAAATCAAATTAAATCTGGCCAATTTTGCCCTATAACGAACTTAACCGAGATATTCATCTCCCTAACCTACTCTGAAAATTTCAACTTCCTAGCTCATTCCATTCGAGAGTTATATCTATGTCTATGGATGAAAAGCAGTCTCACTACTCTCAGATCTCTTACTTCATGTTCCGTTCCGAAATGTAAGACTTTTCTGAGAAAAACTAATTTCGGAGCAAACAACTGAGATTTTTCTCACTTCGCTCACAATTCTTCGATTGATTAGATAATGACATGTCTCAGGAAAATAAATTGACATTATGACAATTCATACATAGAATAATTATATCATTGTGTGACAACGTTGAAATACGATTTATTATTGATATTTTGAGAAATCATATCTCTGAAAGTATTAGCTTGTTAGAGTTAAAAATGATATCATTGAATTCTTATGGTAAAACTGCTTATTGAAATAAATTTAATTTGGAATTTGCTTCGTAAAAAAAAATTTTTTTTTGTTACCTCCGAAACCATTTGTCTGACTTTGCCCAATAACGAACTTAGCCGAGATATTTATCTCCCAAACCTACTCTGAAAATTTCAACTGTCTAGCTCATTCCGTTCGAGAGTTATCGTGCCTACGGCCGGCCGGCCGGACCGGCCGGACAGAATGATTCTTGATCAGTGAGTCGAACCAAATCGTTTAAGACCATTTTCATCGAAAAATTCGAAAATTGCAGACATTTGGGCAAATTGATAAGCACTCAGTTCCGAGGAACTAGAGCGCCAAAAACTCAATTCTCAAGTAATTTCAGAATACGATATCCACGAAATTCGGAGAAAATTTTTGCGTCGGCATTCTACAAGTAATTACCGAGTTTTTTGTATATTCTGAGTTATAGAGGATATAACGACAAAAATTCAGATTTGAGTAACTCCAAAACCAAATAGCCAATTATGTCTATCAACGAAGTCGCATTCGGATGCGCAACACACCCTGAAAATTGCAAGTTGCTATCTGTTTCCGTTCTCAAGTTATCGTGATATACATAATATTATTTTTTCATGATTTTTATAAAATTTTTTAGTGATATGATCCTCACTAAATTTTACACATGTTTTAAGGCTGGTATTCCACATCTAGTTACCAAGTTTCAATTCGATCTGTATTTTTTGAGTTATAACCATTTGACCGATTGTGCCCAACAACAAACTTAAATCATTATTGTGTAAAACATATTTTTTCGGCAACCGTCCGGGAAGTGCCCACTTCCCGGACGCTTTTTCTTTCAGTAAGAAGCATTTCCCGGCCTAGTCCGGGAAGTACGTACTTCCCGGACTAGGCCGGAAGAATCACGTCGTTTTGGTCATTGTAAATACATTATGAAAATCTTGGTAGGTATATTTTTGATAAATGAAGTTACCATGGCACTGAGAAAACGGTTGACAGTTCATATAAAATTAGTTAACATGTTATATTTTCTGTTCTGTTTAATTTGAATAAGGATCAAAATATATAAAAAAGAAATGTATCGTCTCATTGATTTGTTATACTACACGGTTGCCGAAAAAATATTGTACGCAACACGCCCGAAAAAGGTTTTTTTGGACTCATAGACTTCTAGGATTCGCTTACGCTCGTCCTAGAATTTTGTCTATTCGTCCAAAAAAACCCTATTTTCCGGACTTGTTACGTAAATTACTATTCTCTTATACATTTCAGTACATTCAAGTATTCCTAGGAACTATTTTAGAAATTTTTCAATAATTTGACGGAATTTTCTGATTGAGTGGCCAGTTATTAAAACACGATTTGCAACGGCAGATTTATCGATGTTATTGTTCCGAATATGTCCCTTATGCTCTTTCTGGAAGTTCAATTTTTGTCACAGGTTTGAATGCCAGTTTTATATCAATCTTTTTGGCGCTCTAGTTCCTCGGAACTGAGTGCTTATCAATTTGCCCAAATGTCTGTAATTTTCGAATTTTTGGCTGAAAATGGTCTCAAACGATTTGGTTCGACTCACTGATCAAGAATCCGAGGTCGAAATCGATTCTGTCCGGCAGGTCCGGCCGTAGGCACGTTAACTCTCGAACGAAAAGAGTTAGAGGATTGGAATTTGCAAGGTGGGTTTGGAGCGTAAATATCTCGGACAAGTTCGTTAATGGGCAAAATCCATCAAGCGGTTTCGGAGTTATGGCCGATTTTAGTAAAACACATTTCTTATGAATATTTCCGAAACCGATCACTCGATCTATCTGAAATTTAGCATCAAATTGAGGAATCATGACCTTTATACGCATGTGAAGTTTTGTATTGACCAGGTTACCGCAAAGTGTCAAAGAAAAATTTTCAAAATTAAAAAAAAAAATTTCTACAATAACTCTCGAACGGAATGAGCTAGGCAGTTGAAATTTTCAGGGAAGGTTAGGAAGATGAATATCTCGGTTAAGTTTGTTATTGTGCAAAATAGGCCTGATGGTTTCAGAGTAACGAGAAAAAAAAATTTTTTAAGCAACATATTTCAAATTCTATTTTTATTTAAGAGGCAGTTTCACCATTGAAATCCATCGATATCATTTTCAACTCCAACAAGCAAATACTCTCGAAGATATGATTTTTCTAAATTTCAATAATGAATCGTACTTCTATGTTTTCACAGAATGCTATAATTATTCTATCTAAGCTTTATTATATGATCTGTGTTCATACTCGTACATTCCATTCTGTTCTATAAGAGAGAGTCAAATTCAGTTCAGCTATTTTAATTTGATTTCTTCCATGGTGCAGATCTCATTCTCAGATTGCTCATTTAATCTTGATAAATATACTATTATTTGAATTGAATTTCCTTTATGAAGCAGTTCTATCATAAGAATACATTGATATAATTCCCAACTCTGGGAAACCAATACTTTCGGAGATATAATTTGTCTGTTTGAACTAGAGCGCCAGAAAGCTCCTGTCCACAGGGCTTGAACCCATTTTAAAAATATTCTGGAGTTTATTGTTTGTGAAAGCTTGAAAACGGTTTTCCATTTTTAGTTCTTTTGGTAGGGTTATGTTACTCAAGAGAATTTTATCTTAAGTTTGTTGATAATTTCCTAAACTAGTTGATGACCCGTTTCTTTCGAAAAATTATTTTTCAGTCTTTCTTGGAGTGTACAATGCATAGCGGAATATTAAATATACGGTTGACAAGGAATTGTAATCTAGCCGTTTAATGTGACCAGGGAGCAACTGAATCAGATGAAATGTAAACATCAGGATTGGTGCGTTTTCTAAAAATGTTAAAACTGGTTGAATTTGAGGTATCTCTAGATCATCTCAAATCTGTGAATGGGAAGGAGTCTTCCATTCCCATTTCTAAGGCTATCTAGCACAAAATTTTTGAACATATTTGTATTCTCTGTTTATTTCAAGGTATAATTTACTGAGGAACAGATTAGCTAAAAAAGGGGAAAAGAGTGTTACCCATGGCCGTACCAGATGTTTTGTTTATAATATTTTTCGTTAAAATAAAAGATATCTTGCTCCATATAAAGTGAGGTTAACATCATACTCTTTTTTTACTTTTTTAGGGAAACCTAAAATAGAAAGCCAGTCTTTCAAATTTTTTGATTTTAGCAGTGGTGTTCTGAAATAATGATACTACGAGTACACAAAATGAGACGGTCTCTATCATTGATTTGAAATCTTTCAATTTATCAACCAATTCGTACGAATTTTCAATTGGCAATATCTCAAGGTAGCTCATTGAATATTTTCGTACCCATAAGGAAAACAAATCTTCGAGTCTTTGCCAGTCTATGTGAGTGTACACCAGAACTGAGACGAAGCATTGTGTTTTGTGCTTGTGAAAGCACTTGAAGCCTTTTCGTGCCTCCGAGCACAGCTTAGCCTTTACAACTCCATCATTTTTCAATTATGTCCCCCTTATAGTCACATATCAATATAACAAGAATTTAATATTCAACTCGTATTCCACTCTTTAAAAATCGAAGAAGAAATAAGTCATTTTGTCGTCAACTTACATGATATCCCCCAGCTTAAGTCTGGTCTGTATGAGGGCGCAAGTCTTGTGGTCCATGGTGGTGACCGCCCTCCTCCGGCGGGCATATCGCACTGTTGGGCTGAACTCTGAATCCCCGCTGCTCCGCATGATTGCGGACCCCTTCCGTCGGTTTGACATGTGTCGTCCTGCCACTCCCCCAAGCATCCTGAAACAAGAAAAAAAAAGCATTAAAATCTCTTCATATTGCACACTCAAATCTCATACATACATTATAAGAATCCAGAGATGTTCTCTAAGATATAAGGTATTTTCGAGAATAATATTACATCGTAAAAATAATAATTATACATAATCGATCATAAAATGTTCAATAGCAATTAAATCATGTGGGAAATCAGAGAAATACAGAAAACTGTGAAGAAATATGAAATTGGAAAGGTCAGTCTGCTTTGGAGCATATATTCAGATTCGTAACCAGAGCGCCGCCCATCCAGCGACTTAACTCATCCAAGCCTGCTAGCATCTAGGAAAAAAATTATATCTTATCAATATTTCCAATAATATAGATCCGATCGAGCTTAAATCTGGAACTTCTGAAGGCTATATCTCCGAAATCACTCGTCGGATGTTGCCCATTAACGAACATAACTGCAGTCAATTTCCAATCTCACCCTGAAAAGTCTCTAACTCATTTCGTTCGAGAGTTATCGCATCTACGGACGGTTGGACATCCGCACACAGTCACACCGAGTTGGCGCGTTTCCAATATCGTGTGTCTCTTCCCTCCACTTGGCTCCCTATGCAGCAAAAGCTGTGCTTCCGCTACGATCGCGTAAATTCTGATGAAGCTGGATTTAATATCGTACTTTCCAAAATACACAGTGCATTGCTCCAGCTTTCATTGCATAGAAAACCGAGTGGGGGAAGAGGTCCACGAGATTGGAAACGCGCCAATTTGGTTTTTCCGTGTGCGGACGCTTTAATTTAAGCGAAATGTACTATTCAATACGGAGTAGCAATACGATGCTACCAGCTTTGCCATGTGACGCAAGTGTGGACAAGGACTATCGAGTGCTATGAAGAATCGAGATCAGTTGCTCTGGACATGTCCAAAGATTTCTGCGGGCAGATTTTCGCACAGTTCGTGCAGAGGCCGTTTTCCTTCCACAAAAAAGTTATCCACGGAAGTCTGAATCCAGGATATGATACGGTTATACTGAAACTCCTAGTTCTTCTAAAGATACCATTTACAATCTCACGAGGGCTTTTATTAATTTATTTATTATATAGATCATTTGAGTAGAGGATAAACAAATAAACTCAAAAGTGGATAGTAAGCCAAGCAATAAATTCTATAAAATGAACCAACAGGAAAATGAATATAGAAGTAACCGAAAGATGTGGCACAACACAAACACTCCTCCTGGTTAAGTAATCATTAAAGGATACTGTGGGAGATATACTAATTATTGAAAGGTTTTTTTCTGGGTTTTCTCTCCCAAACTCTGAAAAATATCTATAAAATAAAAATTAAAATAACTATCAACAAAATAATTCTAAAGATTTTCATTAAGCGTCTGACGAAGGGTCTGATATAAACTCCGAAACGTTACGATATAGTTGTTTCTTCGTTGATGTTGTTTCGTTGTTGTTTGTTAGGCAACATTGTTCAATTGATTGCTTCTGACAAATATCTTGTGTTTCTTACGCAGAAGCAAATCACAAAATAATTAATTTTTATTTTATAGATATTTTTCAGAGTTTCGGAGAGAAAACCCAGAAAAAACCTTTCAATACTCCTCCTGGTTGTTTTTACATTGAGGACGTCCACCTGTCGTTACCATTCTTGAACACGTCGATGGAGGACGAACGAACAATGTCATCAGGTAGTCGATTCCAGTTGTAAAATATTCGATTAGGCAGAAAGTGTTGACGCTGAGAGGACTTGAAGTTTTCTCGGTTAAGTTTGAAGATATGACCTCGCATGGTAATCCTGTTTGGAGCAAACATCCTGCGAATCTATTCACCGAAGTGACCCTGCATGAAAAGATCAGATCACTGCACACTCGCATCTCCTCTAAAGATGTTATTCCCATGGCAGAGAGTCGCTTCTCGTATGAAGGTCGAGCAAAGCCATAGTGGATACGAGTTGTCCAGCTCTGTGTGAACTCTAGAACCTCGCTAGAGCCCCTCGTGGAACACCACCAGACTGGACCGGCATGCTCCTATGTGGATCGTACGTAAGTTTGGAAGATGGTACCCAAGATTTGGTCATCGCAGCTTTTGAATGATGTATACAACATGTATGTGAGTTGTTTTGCTTTAGCGAAAATGCGTTCTATATGGGCTAACCAATTTAGATCTTCTGAAATGGTAACACCAAGGACTGGTAGACCTGGTAGACGGGAGCCAAATATTTACCACCTATGCTGTAACGCAACCGAGGATAGATTTTACCTATTTGAAGGAAGAGGAACTTGCTTTTATAGAGAGAATGCAAAAAAACTTCAAACTAGCTTTGAAGCTATCCAAGTCTTCTTGAAATGTAGCATAGTCAGATATTGGATTATTTTATAGCTAATAGCATCATCGGCCTAATGCGATATGATGTATAGTGGAAGGTCGGAGGTATAAAGAAGAAGAAGTAATGGCTCCAGAGTGGAACCCTGGGGTACATCAGATATTAACGGCCAAGCAGATGAAGAAATGGCACTGCCCACACGAACGCGATATGGCTGGTTGAACAAGAAGGCTCTTATCCAATTTTGTAATCTTCCCCGGACTCACATGTGCTCCATTTCGCTAGCAAACGATTTGGAGGGACTCCGTCGAAGGGCTTTGAAAAATCATGGTAGATGATGTTCAAAACCTGGCCAGTGTGAACTGCCTTTGTCCTGTGGGATATACAGTATAGATTGTTGGTGGTGGTAGAGCGTCCAGGGACAAAACCGTGGTGCCTATTCCATTGGAAAGAGAAAGCTCAAGAAGTTGTGCGCTAATTCTTTCAAACAGTCGATAGCAAGCTTAAAGAACGATAGTTGTCAGCTTGTCTCCTTTCTTGAAGATGGAAGTAATACAGTCGCAAAGCCAATCCAAGGTAAGCGATCCAGATGATATGAACCTGTGAAACATGGTGGTGAGGGGTACATAACTAGCACTAGCACAAAGCTTTAAAAGAAATGGTGAGATTCCGTCACAGCCAGGTGCCGACGAAATAGTTAACTTAGAAAAATGACACTCTGATAGACTCTGACATAGCGGCTCAGGAGAAAATAATTGAAAAAATGGTTTGGCCCGGATGTCATTTCCATTCCTCAGAGCCTCAACTAAGGATGCTGGAGTCACGGCCGACAAGCGGAATACTCACCGTTCACATTAGTGAACAAGGATAATTTAATGTATTTGAATTTCTTCCTGATTTAAGACGCTTGTACGAGTTTGAAGAATAAGTTGTATTCTGTGTGGTCTTTGTTATTCTGTGCTCACGCCACTCTGAGCACAGCACAGCTAAGTTATCACTGTTGTCACTGGATGGTTACCATTATCCAACTAGAGTATTTTATTAACTGGCCTGGGATTGAAACTCGGGACCGCATTATTCCTAATGCAGCATCAAGCAACAGAGCTAGCGACGCCATTACAAATTATTTTAATTGGGGTTAGATCTGGAGTTTTGAGGTTATGTACGGAGCTACAAATAACCCACCATATTCAAATATCAATTAGGTATTCCCTCATATGAAATCATATTCCTATTTAGATGCAAACACATTAAATTTGGAATTATTTCAGTCTCACACAGCCATAACGGTTTAGTGCGGTATACTCATAACTTAGGTGGGCCATAAAATAGAATAATTCATAAATCAAATTGGAAATTTTCGAGGCATGTTACAGTTAATGGAAACGCGATTTATCGCATGAACTCCTAAACTCATAAACTTTGATAGGTGCAGGGTCGAGTACTTAATCATTATGTCTATATAACCCGTACCAACAAAATAATTAGGTATTCTTTTAGTGAAAAGCCAGTGAGTGATAATCGACCCAGCTTCATAATGCTTTGTTCAAGGAAAAACATGTCATTATTGAAAGGTTTTTTTTCTGGGTTTTCTCTCCGAAACTCTGAAAAATATTTATAAAATCGAAATTAATTATTTTGTGATTTGCTTCTGCATAAGAAACACAATATATTTGTCAGAAGCAAACAATTGAACAATGTTGCCTAACAAAAAACAACGAAACAACATCAACGAAGAAACAACTATGTCGTAACGTTTCGGAGTTTATATCAGACTCCTTCGTCAGACGCTTAATGAAAATATTTAGAATTATTTTGTTGATAGTTATTTTTAATTTATTTTATAGATATTTTTCAGAGTTTGGGAGAGAAAACCCAGAAAAAACCTTTCAATATTGAGTATACCTCCCACAGTATCCTTTAATGATTACTTAAAAACATGTCATGTTGGTTTAATGAAGGTCCTGTAGATAATTACAAATTACTAAAAGACACACGGTGAAGTATTATTCGATTTAACCATCAACAAATATTCCCTTTTGATCCATGCTAGCCACCTCATCGCACAGTGCCCCACAAAGAGGAAAGCATTATTCAGGGCAGATGAAACCGATACGTATCTGCCTTAATGGCACTTTCCTTTTTAGGGGATCACTGAGCGATGATGGTGGATAGTCCAGATTACGAGGATATATTTGTTGATGGTTGAAATCGGCGAATATATGAAGAAGGGAGAATTTTCTGCGGACAGCGAATTTATAGCCTCGGGGATCACCTAGGACTATATCGTCGAAAATAACGATACCTTTTATTTATTTTCCGAAAACCGAAAAAACATGTCAACCTTTGAAAAAACTTGTGAACTTGAGATAACGGCCGACTGTTGCCAGCGTATTGAGTTTTTTTTATTGATTTTATATTGACCTATTCTAAGCACGCCTCTGCATGTTTTTACCCTTTCAAAATAACGATGATACAGCAACTCCTGCCCATAGATGCCACGTCGCCTAGAGTACTGCTATGGGTTTCTAAATAATCTTAACGTCGACGGATTATTGGACACAGTGTTTTTAATGACGAGGTTTGGTCGGGTTATGTGAATTCTCAAAACTACAAAATTAGGACATCTGAGAATGCCCATCTTGAGATTCCATTATATTCGCAAAGTGTTGGTGTGTGGTTAGCCGTTTCTCGTCGCAGTTTTCTTTCATGATACCAATAATGGTAAAAGATACAAAAGAAGAATGCTGGAGCATATGTAGTAATACAGTAATCTCCCAGTGATAATTATATGGAACTCATCATTGTAAGTGAATGAGCAAGTGAGTATATGCGTGAATTATCATTTCCATAGAATTAGGGTATATTCTGTGATGAAATATGTGGCAGGAATTGCGAATGTGTTCATATATTTGTATTCTGTGGTGTTCAGCAAGCATATGAAGAGGCAAAATGAGAGGGTTTCAGAGACAACTATGATGTTACAATCATTTATAAAGACCCTGTACTTCAACCTACTATTTCTACATGGGATGGAAGTATAAATGATTCCGAATGATCTGAATTTAGTCCGGTCAATTTGAGCCTAAAATAAGGAGGAAGGTTACATAAATTCCCAACAAGCTGAAAATTGGCAAAGTTGTTTTAAATATCATTATAAAGAAAACCTCAAAAGTCCTCATCGTTCCGAGGTGTGCTAAAAATTTGGCATGGGGTCAAAGGTCAAAAAAATGAGTTCTTTGCGATTTTTAGTGAAACGGTGAGTTTTTTCGCAAAATTACCTCAACACAAAATTGTAGATCACAAAATTCTCTACAAAAAATATATCAATAATTTTTTTCCCAAAAGCCACCATTTTGGAGATATAACGCTTTGAAAAGTTGGATCAGTCGTAATCCCCTTATTTTGCACACGTACGCCACATATGAAAGTCACTAATGGTGTTATAGAACCAAAATAAGTTTGCTATTAGTGATTGTAACTTGCCTATGTAAAAAAGTTAAACTATGAGAATCTCAGGTATAATGAAACCCTGTTCGTAAATTTGTACGTCAGTATAACTTTGGGACAACATCTGTCTTTCATTCAATTGTCCGCGTGGCTAGGGTCGTATACCTGCTTTATGTTGGTATGCCCAATTACAATATATGAAATACATACTGTTAGTCTTGAGCGCCACTACGTAGTGAAAACATGTGCTTATCCTAACCTTTCTTTTAACCTATTTTGTGCAGTTTAAAGTTTTATAATAAAAATGTCAGAATATTGTTTTATTTGTACTCATCTTTTAACTGAAAGTGAAACTGTTACTGTTGATTGTGGTATCATGACACTGATTAATGCAAGTACTGAAAGAGATGATGGATACTCGGAATTTCTTAAAAAACGACAATCTGTGACAATACATAGCGAATGTCGTAAAAATTATACGCGAAAGTGTTCTATTGCTGCTGCCATTAAAAGAAAACGCGAAGAACAAGAAGCTAGTGAAGCTAACACATCTACAGGATCTACAGTAAGTAGTCCTACTCGTACCAGATCACGTTCCAGTGATTCAGCTTTTTGTTTTAAAAAACTATGTTTATTTTGCGGCAATAAATTGAATGAAGACTTGGAGAAAAAAAAATCCTTAGATCGTCGCAGTAATAGTATATTATTTCATAAGGAGGAGAAGTGTCACTTTTCATGGCGAGCTGGAGTTTACCCGCCGAACGGAGTGAGGCGGGTAATTGAAAGCGAGCCATGAAAAGTCACTTCTACTCCGAATGAAATATGTTATTTTATTTTCAAACGTTTTGAAATTCATAAAAATCTGAATATCCACTTTTGGATTGTTTTACATAAATAATCTATCTATTTACGATCGTTTTATAATTGAATGAATTATGGAAAATTTGCCTAGTTACGGTTGCCACGTAAAATTCATTCTGACAGATTTAAAGTAAAATAATTAATAGTTGTCATTTGCAAGCTGGTGAGAAGTGGTGGAAAGTGAAAATGTCTTCAGAAATTGAGGTTTTGGCGAATGAAGCAGTCTCTTCCCTTGGACCATCGAAGTCAATTGAAAAATATTCTGCAGCTTATGATCACTTCGTGAATTGGTGCAATTCGAAAAACGTTACAGTTTACCAAGAGAATGTGCTTCTAGCATATTTCAATTCAATGGCTACAGAAAAAAAATGGAAATCCTCTACTTTGTGGGCCCGATATTCAATGATAAAGTCTCAACTAGCGATCAAACATGAAATAGATATTGGTAAATATCTGAAGTTGCGAGCATTTTTGAAAAAATCCAATGAAGGGTATCTTGCAAAGAAATCAAGAGTTTTTTCTAAGGAAGAGTTCGAACGTTTTCTCTTCGAAGCACCGGATGATTCATATTTAGGATTAAAGGTATCTACCATATTTCAAGTAATTATAATTTTGTATTTTGATCACGTGGTTGTTTCAGATTGTTCTATTATTCAGAGTAGCTGGTGCCTGCAGATGTGACGAAATGGTGAAAATGAAAACTACAGATATCGAGGATAAGGGAAATATTATAATAGTCAATATTCCTGATAGTAAAACGAGAAAAGTTCGAACATTCACAGTTATTAGGGAGAATAATCTAAATATTTATCGGAGATACACTGCGTTAAGACCTAACAATTTCGTTGAAAATAGATTTTTTTTGAAATATCAATCTGGAAAATGCTACAGAGCTGTGATGGGAATACATAGTATAGGAAGTGTTCCAAGAAATGTTGCCACTTTTTTGCAATTGAATCATCCAAACGAATACACAGGTCATGCGTTGAGGCGAACTTCTGCTACACTACTTATAGATGGAGGAGCCAACATTGAGTCTTTGAAACGACACGGAGGTTGGAAGTCAAGTAGTGTAGCAGAAGGGTACATCGAGGATTCGTTGCGAAATAAGAATGAGATTGCTGGTAGGATATTGAGCGTTAACGAATTCCCTGGAACTAGCAACTTAGAAGACTCTAATGAGGCATCAGCTTTGGAACAGAATCCGAGACAAAATCCTAATACTTCATTATTACATGGTTTTAATTTTCAAAATGCGACATTGACCAATTGTACATTCAATGTAACTTTAACGAATAAAAATGACGTTTAAATTGGAGAATTTTTTGTTCATGGTAACCAACTCATCTTTTGCATAGTAACACTTTTCCTGCCGCCGGCAGGAAAAGTGTTGCATAGCAACACTTCTCCGCCTAGGCGGAGAAATAGAACTTTTCGATGATCCTCTCAATCGAAAAATGACGTTATTATTGTACGTTTGAAAATAAAATTTGTTAATTAAGTACACTTCAATCCAAAGATTCAATTTTCGAAGTAGCACGGACTCGTTCCGATGCTATATCGAAAGCTGTTGTTGCCCGAATCGAATTTGAATATGATTTAGTTGCTGCTGAAGCAAAGTATCACAAACAGTGTTATGCTTTTTGGGCGCATGTTCTAGGGGAACATCGTCCTATCATTTCGTCCAAATGTCTGTAATTTTCGAATTTCAAGCTGAAAATTGGCTAATAGACTAATTCGGACTCCCTGATCACGAATCCGGTGTCAGATTTTTGGGTGCCGTCCGGCCGGCCGGCCGGCCGGTTTTCCGGCCGCAGGCACGATAACAGGAGCACCGAAGGTCCTATCGACTTCAAACTTTCAGGGTAGGTTTCTGATCAAAATGCGACGGTTAAGTTCGTTAACGGGCAAAATCGGCCGGACGGTTTAGGAGTTATAGACATTTAAAATTTTGAGGTTATTTCCCTGATATTTCAGGAACTAAAGAAGATGTTGAATCGAAACTTGGTAGTCAGTTCGAGGATATAAACGCGCAACTTGAACGTGAACTATTAATCAGATTGCAACAAAAACTTGTACTAACGTCAATTGTAGTATTTTGCAACATTGTGCAAAATTTTGGCTCTATACGATTTCAATTTCTGGAGATATAAGACAAAATGTGTCAAATTTCCTGGGTCTCTGTCAGTATTTTCATCGATTATTATATAATAATCAATAATATTAAGGTATTCAACATGATACTGCTTTTTGGGCGCATGTTCTAGGGGAACATCGTCCTATCATTTCGTCCAAATGTCTGTAATTTTCGAATTTCGAGCTGAAAATTGGCTAATAGACTAATTCGGACTCCCTGATCACGAATCCGGTGTCAGATTTTTGGGTGCCGTCCGGCCGGCCGGCCGGCCGGTTTTCCGGCCGTAGGCACGATAACAGGAGCACCGAAGGTCCTATCGACTTCAAACTTTCAGGGTAGGTTTCAGATCAAAATGCGACGGTTAAGTTCGTTAACGGGCAAAATCGGCCGGACGGTTTAGGAGTTATAGACATTTAAAATTTTGAGGTTATTTCCCTGATATTTCAGGAACTAAAGAAGATGTTGAATCGAAACTTGGTAGTCAGTTCGAGGATATAAACGCGCAACTTGAACGTGAACTATTCATCAGATTGCAACAAAAACTTGTACTAACGTCAATTGTAGTATTTTGCAACATTGTGCAAAATTTTGGCTCTATACGATTTCAATTTCTGGAGATATAAGACAAAATGTGTCAAATTTCCTGGGTCTCTCTCAGTATTTTCATCGATTATTATATAATAATCAATAATATTAAGGTATTCAACATGATACTGCTTTTTGGGCGCATGTTCTAGGGGAACATCGTCCTATCATTTCGTCCAAATGTCTGTAATTTTCGAATTTCGAGCTGAAAATTGGCTAATAGACTAATTCGGACTCCCTGATCACGAATCCGGTGTCAGATTTTTGAGTGCCGGCCGGCCGGCTGGTTTTCCGGCCGTAGGCACTATAACAGGAGCACCGAAGGTCCTATGGACTTCAAACTTTCAGGGTAGGTTTCTGATCAAAATGCGACGGTTAAGTTCGTTAACGGGCAAAATCGGCCGGACGGTTTAGGAGTTATAGACATTTAAAATTTTGAGGTTATTTCCCGGATATTTCAGGAACTAAAGAAGATGTTGAATCGAAACTTGGTAATCAGTTCGAGGATATAAACGCGCAACTTTTGGCGAAATTCTGTTATGATCGAAATGTTGGTAATTTTTAAAAAAATATTTCTTTTAATTTTTTCGAAAAAAAAATTTTTTTTTCGTGAACTATTCATCAGATTGCAACAAAAACTTGTACTAACGTCAATTGTAGTATTTTGCAACATTGTGCAAAATTTTGGCTCTATACGATTTCAATTTCTGGAGATATAAGACAAAATGTGTCAAATTTCCTGGGTCTCTCTCAGTATTTTCATCGATTATTATATAATAATCAATAATATTAAGGTATTCAACATGATACTGCTTTTTTTCTTTACTGGCAGTACGGGCCACAAGGAAGATGAACATGCGCCCAATAGCTCCTGTCCACAGGGCTTGAACCAATTTTTTTTTTTAACCGAATACTGGCGGTAAAGTCGGTCGTCCCAAAGATGAAGCAACAAATCTGGCAATGCAGGAAATATTTACATACATTGATAGTAGCAATGACTGTCAGTTTACTTTGGCTGAATTAAAAGATGTTAGCAAAATTTGAACTTCAGATAACAGGACTATTAAGCTGCGACTTAAACTGAAATATGGCGATAAGATTATTATCACTGAAAAATCGGGAGCGTCAACATTTATATGCTTGATAGACAGTCACCATGAAATTTTAAATCTAGCTTGGTACGAGAAGAAAATAATGAATAAACAAGAAGAACGATTAAGAATTCTAGAAGCAGCAGCATCTATTATCCGAGAAGATATTCAATCCTCAGTATTTGAATATTCCCACTACCCTCCACCAGGTCGAATGTTTGAAGATTTAAATAACGACATCCCACAGTACTGACATTTCTTTTGGAGCAAATTATCTTAAACAATAAACGATCTAATTTCGATCATTTGAAATTAGTATGCACAAATATTTGTCATAGTATCATGGCTGCTATTCGACCAAGATCGTTCAAGTCTAAATTACAGTTAGGTCTCTCAGTTATATTTTGCAACTGCAAAAAAGGATGTAGTGCAAAATTTGGTTGCAAAAAAGGATGTAGTGCAAAATTTGGTTGCAAAAAAGTTGGACTGTTTTGTTCCCTGGCATGCACACACTGTCAAGGCCGATTATGCTCGAATGTTGAGTCACCAACTCTCGAAGATTCATTTCATACCGATCAGGAATCGCTATCGGGACAGTTTACGTGTGAAATGGAAGAAGAAGAAGAAGAAGAAGAAGAAGAACAAGAGGACGAACAGGAAGAAGAACGAGAAGAAGATCAAGAAGAAGAAGAAACAGTAATCTTAGAAAATTATGAATCAGACGAGTAGCTTTTTATTTTAACTATTTTATTTTTTATTACAACGCCGTTATTTTTACCAACTATTATGTACAATATTATTTTCCAATAGTTTTAAAACATACAAAATCTCAGCAGACCCGTGGAATAGGCCTACTGGGGAAACCACGTCAAAAAAATGGGTTCAAGCTCTGTGGACAGGAGCTTTCTGGCGCTCTAGTTCAAACAGACAAATTATATCTCCGAAAGTATTGGTTTCTCAGAGTTGAGAATTATATCAATGTATTCTTATGATAGAACTGCATCATACAGGAAATTCAATTCAAATAATAGTTCATTTTACAAGATTAAATGAGCAATCTGAGAATGAGAACTGCACCATGGAAGAAACCAAATTAAAATAGCTGAAATGAATTTGACTCTCTCTTATAGAACAGGATGAAATGTACGAGTATGAACACAGATCATATAATAAAGCTTAGATAGAATAATTATAGCATTCTGGGAAAACATAGAAGTACGATTCATTATTGAAATTTAGAACTTCATCTTAGCAGAAATTGAATTCAAACATCATAGAAGAATTTAAATTCAACAAGAGTGCCAAAAATTATCAATCCAAAACCAATAGACGAATTCTACCCAACAACGAACTCATCCGAGATATTCATTCCTCAATTCCAGTTTTGTTTTTAGTGGAGATATTCTGAACTCTATATTATTAACTTACCATTACCATTCCCATCATCATATGGATTGACCATCGGCATGAAAATATCAACCAACAAAAACTATGATATTATATTATAATTCTCATATTTATACGATTGCTGGAATGAATGACAATGTTATTAACTTACCATTACCATTCCCATCATCATATGGATTGACCATCGGCATGAAAATATCAACCAACAAAAAGTATGATAATATTATAAATCTCATATTGATACCATTACTGGAATGAATGACAATGAGACAACGTCAAAGTTGACGTTATAACAATTCATAGAATAGCCACAGAATAATTCTATCATTGAAATTTTGAAAAATCATATCTCCGAAAGTATTAGTTTGTTAGAGTTAAAAATGATATGAATGGATTCTTATGGTAAAACTCCTTATTGAAAAAAAATTTAATTTGGAATTTGTTCTGTAAAAAAAAAATTTTTTTTTTGTTACTCCGAAACCATCTGTCCGATTTTGCCCAATAACGAACTTAGCCGAGATATTTATCCCCCAAACCTACTCTGAAAATTTCAACTGTCTAGCTCATTCCGTTCGAGAGTTATCGTGCCTACGGCCGGACGGCCGGACCGGCCGGACGGCCGGACGGCCGGACCGGCCGGACAGAATGAATTTCGACCACGGATTCTTGATCAGTGAGTCGAACCAAATCGTTTAAGACCATTTTCATCGAAAAATTCGAAAATTACAGACATTTGGGCAAATTGATAAGCACTCAGTTCCGAGGAACTAGAGCGCCAAAAACGCGCTAAGTACACTACCTCATAGGTGGCGTGGAAACGTGTGCAAAATAAGGGGATTACGACTGATCTAACTTTTCAAAGCGTTATATCTCCAAAATGGTGGCTTTTGGGAAAAAAATTATTGGAACATTTTTTGTAGAGAATTTGGTAATCTATAATTTTGTACAAGAGTAATTTTGAGACAAACCTCACCGTTTCGCTAAAAATCGCAAAAAAATCATTTTTTAGACCTTTGACCCCGTGCCAAATTTTTAGCACACCTCGGAACGATGAGAACTTTTGAGGTTTTTTTTATAATGATATTTAGAACAACTATGCCAATTTTCAGCTTGTTGGGAATTTTTGTAACCTTGAATGTGTAAATAGACTGGACTAAATTATAATTATTCTGGTAAATGAAAAATGAATAATTTGAATTCTCAGAAAACCTATAGTAACGAAAATCGCTTCGTTACAAGTTCTTCTGTCCCCTATTCCACTTCTTTCCGGTACAATCTTCCAATTCACGCAGCGTTGTAAACATCATTCTTACAGCACCAATTAAACCTTTAATTATTGCCCCAATTCCCCTTCTCCTGACTAATTTATCCCCTTTCAGAGTAGAAAGTTTTCTTCTCACGCCCTCAGGTGCTGCGAGCAGCAGGTATCGGGTCGGAAAATTTCCTGCTAATATGTAAGATATCGGATTTCGAAAAACTAGAAACGTTACTCCTGAGGTTAACGCACTTGCCTTGTAATCCGACGCAGCCTGTTCGTTACACTGCGGCGAGAAAACCCCCAAGTGACAAGAATGCGGGGATTCAGTCGTGGGAATTCTGCTCTACATCGAGCTTCAGTCGTTGGATTTTACTTGGGTATTTTCTTCAGTTGATGTCGAAGGTTTCAGAGCATTCGACGTATCCAGTAAACGGTAACACTCTAGGATCTGGATGAGAGAACAACATTTTTGGCGCTCTAGTTCCTCGGAACTGAGTGCTTATCAATTTGCCCAAATGTCTGTAATTTTCGAATTTTTCGATGAAAATGGTCTTAAACGATTTGCTTCGACTCACTGATCAAGAATCCGTGGTCGAAATTCATTCGGTCATTCATAGGCACGATAACTCTCGAACGGAATGAGCTAGAGAGTTGAAATTTTCAGAGTAGTTTTGGGGGATAAATATCTCGGCTAAGTTCGTTATTGGGCAAAATCGGACAGATGGTTTCGGAGTAAAAAAAAAAAATTTTTTTTTTACAAAACAAATTCCAAATTAATTTTTTTTAATAAGCAGTTTTATCATAAAAATCCATTAATATCATTTTTAACTCTAACAAGCTAATACTTTCGGAGATATGGTTTTTCAAAATTTCAATAATAAATCGTATTTCAACGTTGTCACAGAATGATATAATTCTATGTATGAATTGTCCTAATATCAACTTATGTTCCTGTGACATTACATTATCTAATCAATCGAAGAATTGTGAGCGAAGTGAGAAAAATCTCAGTGGTTTGCTCCGAAATTAGTTTTTCTCAGAAAAATCTTACATTTCGGAACGGAACATGAAGTTAGTAAGAGATCTGAGAGTAGTGAGACTGCTTTTCATCCATAGACATAGATATAACTCTCGAACGGAATGAGGTAGGTAGTTGAAATTTTCAGAGTAGATTAGGGAGATGAATATCTCGGTTAAGTTCGTTATTGGGCAAAATTGGCCAGATTTAATTTGATTTCTTCCATGGTGCAGTTCTCATTCTCATGATTGCTCATTTAATCTTGATAAATAAATTATTATTTGAATTGAATTTCCTTTATGATGCGGTTATATCATATGAATCCATTGATATAATTCCCAACTCTGAGAAACCAATACTTTCGGAGATATAATTTGTCTGTTTGAACTAGAGCGCCAGAAAGCTCCTGTCCACAGGGCTTGAACCCATTTTTATTATTTGTTGTTGCGTTAACTTTAAGAATTTTTGATAAATGATATGGAATATACAGGGGGCTCCACGAATATCGGTACAAAGTTTGATGGTGAATATACAGGATGTCCCGGGAAGAATGCGACAAACGGATACCATGAATTAATTTCATCAGGCTGGATTCGTATCAAGACGCCTGAGTGCCTTTGTTTGGTATATACAGGGTGATGTTCATTTTATGAGTGAAATTTCACACTCCAATAACTCTTGAACTAATCTACCGAATGATTTCAAATTTTGAAGTTTTGTCACGCTTTACTATCGCCTTCCTTCGATATTCCTGAAATTGAATAAATCAGGTCCGGACTGGGAAAATTTTAGACTTATCCTATTTTCGTCCATATTGGACCTGTACATGAACATTATTTTTTTTTCGTTATTGTTGCCATAAAGAATCAATTCATAATAAAAATTCGGAATCCCTGCTCGGCACCGTCATGTAGGGTGATCAATAAACATTCCCTTCAATAAATCTTGAACTTATAGGTAACATTATTTCAAACTTTATAGTTTTGTAACCTTTTACGACTGCGGACAGAACCGGACTAGCAATATTTTAGACTTTCTATGTTTCCGGTGGTATCGGATCCGCCCGTGCGTGAATATTATGATTTTTATGACTGAAAAAAAATACTAGTGTTTTAGTAGAGAGTTCAGATTGAGATATCCAATCCACAAAAAGGGAAGTAAAGTATATTCCATTGGAACATCCTTTGCCTGGTTTGTTAGAAAACAGTCTCATGGAAACATTGTGGTTGTAACATGATGGCGCTCCTGCGCACTATTCAGGAGAAGTGGGTGAATATTTGACTAACACTTTTGAAAACATATTGATTGGGAGAGGTGGACACCGTTGAATTATTTTTATGGAGAGTGCTTAAACAAGAGGTATATGCAGAACAGATGAACAGTAGAGAGCTACTGCTACAAAGAATTATCGATGCTTGCGATATTATTAAATCACAACTTTTTTATGATTCGATATTTTAATCTGAAGTCTCTACTTAAACACTTGCCTTCTTTTTCAGTCATAAAAATCATGATGTTCACGCACAGGCTGCTCCGATATCACCGGAAAGATAGTAAGTCTAAAATTTTGCTAGTGCTACCCTGTTTTTTCAATTTGAGAAGAATTTAGGAAAGGCCGTCGTAAAGGGTGACAAAACTATGAAATTTGAAAGATTTATTGAAAGGAATGTTTATTGATCACCCTGTATGACGGTGCCAAGCAGAGATTGATTTAATTCTTTACGGTCACGATAACGAAAAAAAATCATGATGTTCATGTACAGGGTGATTCAATATTCACGAAAATAGGAAAAGTCTAAAATTTTTCCAGTCCGGATCTGATTTATTCAATTTCAGAAGTATTGAAAGAAGGTGATAGTAAAGCGTGAAAATACTGCCAAATTTTAAATCATTCGGTCGATTAACTCAAGAGTTATTGATGTGTGAAATTTCACTCATAAGATGAAGATCACCCTGTTTATCCCAAACGAAGGTACACTGGCGATTAAAACCTCTAGATACGATTCCAGCCTGATGACTTTAATTCATGGTATCCGTTTGTCGCATTCTTCCCGGGACACCCTGTACAGGGTGCTCCAGATCTTAACCAACAAATTTTAACCACGTATTCCACGTCAAAAATAAGCCCTAGTTTGTCATATAAACATATTTCGAGAAATGCTTCCTCTCTGAGATACAGGGTGTTAATTTTATTAGAAAAAAAAATGTTTTTTTTTTCCTTTACTTCGAACATCTTCCTTAAATTCGTATTTGAGTGTGGATATTAAACTTATTTTCTCGTAAATACACATTTTTTACAAAGATAGTCTTATTATTACGCGTATTATTTTTATGTGCCATATCAAATTTCAGCGATTTGCTCATGCATGAGAGTGTTTAATTTTTTTACTCGGAAACGGTGCCTCGTACATCAAAAAGTCGGGAGAATGAATTTGCTTCAAATTAAATAAGGATTTCAAGAATAAATTTTTTTGTTGGAAAAACCATTGGCGTATCTTTTTTTTTGTCCAAAAATATTCAGTCTCGATGCAGTACGGACACCATTGGTGAAATAAAAAAAAAATTGTATTCAAAGAGTGCCTCTTGATCCTTAGATCCTCTGTCCCAAATTTCATATAAATATTTCAAGAACTGTAAAAGTTATTGATAAAAAACATTTTTTTTCTATAATTTCAACACCCTGTATCTCGTAGAGAAGGCATTTCTCGACATATATTTATATGACAAACTAGGGCTTATTTTTGACGTAGAATACGTGGTTAAAGTTTCTTGGTTACGATCTGGACCACCCTGTATAGTACTGCCATGACATCTTCCAGCGAACAGTCCTCTTTAAGGTGATCGTCGATGATATTAATCATCATGGCTAGGTCTTTAGCCTGGAGTCTCGTTTTCTGCCGTGTGGTCTTCATGGTCATCTCTTGAAGCTGCTTCAAGATTTTGCTCTTCTTGAGATGGCTCACCTGGTCTCGTAGGTTTTGCTGTGTCATGAATTTGAGATCTGGGTGACTCTCACACCATAGACCATGCAGTTAATCCCTTATATCCCGTTCTTTCTGTTCTGGATCTTTGGTATAACACAGTCAGTTGCTCGTGTTGCTCAGGTGTCCAATTGTAGTGTACTCTTTGTGTGGCCTTGTTCTGGTTGTCAGGTTCGACTACGGGTTGCTCTGCGTTTGTTCCCTATGTGACCGAAAAATTGTTCCCTCTCCTCCTCGATGTCCTCTTCGGAAGCTGTAATTTCCTGAATGACAGGCGCCCGCCTCCTCAGCATCCTGCCGTTGGTGGTCCGCATACTATCACATCCAGCACCAACCCTAGATGTGCCCTGGTGATCCCCAGGAAGCAGCTGTTCTCCAGAGCTTCATGGATTGTGATCCATCATCGGTTGAGAGTGAATGGGGTCCGCGAGCCTGTCACACCCGTATGCTACTAAATAGTTCCCACGTGCGGTACTGCAAGGTTTAGCTGAAGTACCTCAGGTTTGCTAAACCCTTGTCCTAGACCCGCTGAGGAGGGGCTATTATTATTATTATTATTATTATTATCGGATCGGGGATGTGTGGCATGGTGCAGCAATTCAGAAGTGCAGCCGATACGAAAATTTCTTCTATTATCCGACTTATTCAATCCTACGGACTTTGTCAATGGTGTTAACATAGCTGATGACATCCATATGTGCCTTGGCTATCATGCAGTGAGGATTCATTCGTATTTAAAATTCTCAGGCTGATCAGCTGAAGACATTTGTAAACTATATGTTCGGCTGCTTCTTTTTCCGATCCACAAAGCCTGCATGTTTCGTCTGCTGACTTGATCATGCGGTACAAGTAGTATTGGTACCGGCAGAGCTTGTCAGCCGTCACACTTTCAACCGAAACTCTTCTTGTTGCAGCTGCAGGAGCTCTCTTGTATATGATGGTGATAAATCCACGATGACCAAATGATATAACCCAGTTGATTATCTTTACTTGACATAGACAATTTGGACGGGAGGCTACGTCTTCGCTCCTGCAGATTTCTTGACCAAAGCATTCCTTGAGTTTGTGATGGCTAGGCATTCCGTTATTAGGTGGTCAGGAGTTTCATCCTCGTCCCATCAGAGTCTGCACTCATCAGTTTTTGCTAGCCCTAATCTCATCACATGCTTTCTAAGGCCGCAGTGCCCTGTGAGGAGACCAACCTTACTGTTCTTACCACCTTCATTGAGTTTTCTTCGGCACTACCACATTACCTTGGATTCGATAACATGGGAGGTTCATTTCAACGCATCTTTCTATTGCAAGTACTTCTGCCTGAAAGATGCTTGGATAGGATCCTAGCGATAGTGAGCATTTGGTGCCTGGACCATATACCGCAGCGCCAACTCCTGTAGTATATTTGAACCGTCTGTGTGCCATTTAATGGACTTTTTTTCAAGAACTCGGGTGGTGGATTCCCTATCCCAGTCTTTTTTCCTACCGAGCATCGCAGTGAAGTTATTTTCGATGCTTACTTTCTTGCTAATTTCGTCACTAGGAAGATAAGCTGATGAAATGTACCTGGTAAGAGAGGACCAGGCTTTTTGGTTTTTAATACTCTCGTTACCTGTTCCTTTCCTAGATATTCTGAGAATGGCTTCATGGGTCATTTTCTCTATCACTAGGTGAAGTGGTGTGAGATTTGTTATAATCTCAAGTGCCCTGGTAGGATAGGATCCCATAGCTCCAGTGGTACAGACACAGGCCAGCCTTCGTAATTTGTCGAGGATTTTCCTCCTACTATTCTGGCTTGTTTTTGAGTACCAGACTACTGCCCCATCATACGTAATTACTACGGCCCCATAAGTAATTATGGGTCTCACAATCATGACGTACATCCATCGCAGTATCTTAGGGTTGCAGCCCCAAGTCTTACTGGCTAGATTCCTGCACGCCATTAAAGTCTTTGTTGCTGTACTGGCATTATGGATTATAATGTTATATTAAGAAGCATTTAGCATCAAGGCCCTATCCGTTCCTCTCAAAACCCAACACATATTACAGAAACAAATTGTTTCCGTTCACTCCTGAGCATAGGCCTTCCCTAATTCCTTCCAATGATCTCTATCATGTGCCCTCTTATGCCAATTTCCACCAGCTATCTTCTTAATGTCGTCTGTCCATCGTAGCGGAAGTCTGCCTCTACTCCGCTTCGTCTCTCTTGGACTCCACTGCGTGATTTTCAGTGTCCATCTCTCGTCTCTCAGTCTTGCTACATGACCCGCCCACTGCCTCTTCAACTCTGCGATCCTATCTATTATATCCTTGATTTTGGTTCTTCTACGGATCTCTTCATTATATACTCTGTCTCTCAGTGTGATGCCAAGCATGGCTCTCTCTTCATTGCCCGTTCCATTACTTTGAGTTTATTAGCATGAGTCTGTGTGATTGCAATTGTTTGAATTCCGTATATTGTAACAGGAAGAACGCTGGTATTAAAAACCTGACGCCTGATGTTTATGGAAATAGCTTTATCTCTCAATATCTACGAAAGCTTACCAAATGCAGCCCACGTGAATTTTAATCGCCTTGATATGTAATCTGTGATCCCAACAAAATTCCTGCCCAATCAAATATTCAGTACACATAAATTCCACGTCTACATAGAAGCTCCAGCTATCCAACTCGATGACGAAATCCAGCTTTCATTTCTTCAAATCGGCAAATAATGAATAAATGGATGCACAACACGTTGCATTGCCTAGAAATTAGGAAGACTATGTTCGATCCGTAAAGATTATCTCACGGTTCTGTTCGACGAAATCGTGGTCCATGTTTTATTTTTCTTGTCACCCGTCGAACCGTGTGCTCTGAATACGAAATCTAATTTCCTTTCGTGACTGCTCTATTTGTCTTCAGGGGTTGTTCCATGACTGGAATGCGTTAAAATGTTCATGTGGGGATGTTTTTATTGGTGTTTTGTATATAATGACAGATTATTACCACACGGAATGCTCAGTTAGTGTTGGAACATATTCATTTGGCCTCGAGGTGGTTCAGGATGAACAGGATTTTATTCATTTTAAATTCATTTCCATCAGCATTAAATAGCTGCGCATTTCACACGAAGGTTCATGTGAATACATTGCCCTAATGACTGCATTTAGAGGAATACCTACTCATTTTAATCTACTGAACATACCAATGTAAAAGCTCTGAATTATTTTTAAGGAGTTATGAGGTCGATAAATTTACGTATTCACCTATACAGTGGGGTACAACGAAAAATTAACACCTAGATTCTCCGGCTTTGAAATGAAAAAGTGGTAAATCACTCGGACCCGTCAATTCCTGATTCGAGGGAACTTTTTCGCTCTTTGCAAACTGTAACGTAACTGCAACCCCATAACGGGGGTGAGCACAACCACTTGAATTTTAATAGGGATGAGGGTTGTTGCCATTGCTCATTTAGGAGATCTTATCGAGTACCAGCTGATCCTGAAATTACGCTTCAAAATTTCCATCCCTAACGAAATGACAGGTAAAATAGTGAATACTTACTTTTGTGGTTAGTTTATTAAATGCTTAAAATGGGCACCATGCACTTCCATGCAGTAATATAAGTTTTCCTGAAAACCTTCACGTACATTACTCAAGATTTCTGGTGTAATTTGACGACACTCATTAATTATCCGAGTTCGAAAACAATCCAGTGACTCAGGCTGGGTAGCGTAAATATTGGATTTCAGGTGACCCCATAGTAAAAGTCCAGTGGAGCCAGATCAGGAAATCTGAGTGGCCACTCAATATGTCGCCTCCTTCCAATCCAGGCGTGAGGAAACTTTTCATCTAAGAACTGACGCAAACGAAATAAGGTCTAAAATGGTGTGCCATGCGTTGGAAAATGATCATTTGATGGTCTTCCGCATTCTCCAGTACTTGCATGAGGGCTGCATAAATAGCGTTCTTCAATAGATCTGAATGAATTCGGCCAGTGAGATTACCGAGTATAAGAAAGGGCCGATTATGTGACTTCCATAAATACCCGCCCAAACATTTAATTTTTGGGGACGCTGAGTACCCCCTCACGAAATAATCTTGATGATTTACCGACAGTTATGCCAGTTTACAATGCCTTTACGGTAAAATGAACAATCGTCTGGAACACAGATATCGAACAAGAAGATATGATTACCGTTAATCATTTCACTTACCACTTTACAGAACTGGAGTCTGCGATCGGGATAATCGTCATTCAGTTCCTGACTCAATCGTATCTTATAAGGATGGAATTTATGTTGTTCAAGGATTCTCATGATTGCTGTGCGTGAAACACCATATACATCGGACAATTTACTAGTACTCAAGGTCGGATCCAACGCTACATGACCTAAGACAGCCACGTCCCTCGCTTCGTCTCTTTCATGCATCCTCTTTTTGTTTCCGACTGAATCAGTAGCGTCAAATTTTAGGGTCAGATAGTACCTACTGGATATGATCTTCAAAATTAGTTATCGCAACACCCCTCGTCCTTATTACAAATCGAGGGGCTGTGTTCACCCCCGTTAGGGGATTGAAGTTACGAGGATGAAAAAAGTGGAGAAGTTTTTCCCTTCGAATCAGAAATTGACGGGTCCAAGCGATTTTCCACATTTTCATTTTAATGTTGGAAAATCGAGGTATGAAGTTTTCGTTGGTCAACCTGTATATATAATCTATAATGAAAAGCCTTTAAGAGGTAGTTTTTCAACTAAAATTATTGAGGATCATTTAAATAATTTTTTGTTTTAAACATATTTCCCAACAAGTTCCTGTCCTTTGAACTTCGGGGAAAATTCTTGTTTCCATTGGATATCTCCTAGTGCTCTAAATAGATCCATCTATTTAGTTCACAACGAAATGTAAGAGGACGGCTACTTGCCGACTAGAAATACCCCAAATTCAGTCAGTTTTGACATGTTTAGAAAACCAACCCTTTATGAAATTTAGATTTCGTCTGAGTTACTCCCTGGTCACACAAAAAGGCCTACTTGCATTTACTCGTCAACCGGTTATTTAATATTCCGGTAAGCAATGTAAACTTCAAGAAAGAAAGTAAAATGATTTTCCAAATTGCCGAAAGAAACGGGTAAAGTCATCAACTAGTTCGGAAAATTACTAACAATCATAAAGATAAAAATCTCTTCAGAAGCATAAAACTAACGGAAGTATTAAAACTGAAAAAGGTTTCCAAGCTTTCACGTTCCATCCGAAACTAGGTTAAACTTATGTACTTCTGCTAATAAATTATTCGAATAATTAGAATTAATTTAATTTTGTTGTTTTGGTAGCTGCGATGGTGTTCCTTATTTCTTGTTCCCATATAACCCATTGTCCAAACGTGAGTTGTAGTTAAGACAGCTCTATACTGATTCGAAAAAGGTCATCAAACGTTTTGTGGACATTTCTATTTGAAGATACTGGGTGTTTTCCGAAAAATGAGAAAATTTTTAAGCACTATAACTTCCGAGCCGCTGTAGATTTTGGGTTGGATTTTTTGGTCAGAATGTACTATGTCAACCTTTATCCGTACATATAATAATGAATAATGGAGAAATACATCACCATAGTAAAAATATCCCTCTATCGTATGTACGAACATAACAAACTGTACGTGGAAATGAATATTTTTAATTTTATTTTTAACGAGTACGAAAAAAAAATGTGCCAATAACGAATTTTCATTTCTAGTGGCACCAATTCATCTATGAAACAATGATTTTTCAATGACGAAATAAGCCAAATTTTTATGCAGTTATGATTTTGCCCAAATGTCTGTAGCTTTCGGATTTTTTGTCGAAATAGTCACAAACGATTGGGTTCGACTCCCTGATGAAGAATTCGAGGTCCAATTTGATTCTGTCCGACCGGCCGGCCGGCCGTTGCCACGAGAACGGAAAGATATAGTGCCTTGACAGCGACAGGGTAGGTGCGCATCCTACTACGACGGACAAGTTCGTTAATGGGCATAATGGTTTCCGAGTAATAAGTTTGTTTCCAACCAATACAGATCCAATCAAATTTAAACTTGGGGAGTAGTTATAGAATACAAACAATCGGCCGAATTATTTTGGAGTTGAATCTATCTGAAATTTGGTTGTTATTTCCTCAATAACTCGAAAAATACAAAACCGGTACAATTCAAACATGGTTATCAGTTGTAGAATGTCTACGCGAAATCCGGAAAAATAATTGAAAAAAATTATATATATCAAAACTATTCGTCCGATATCGCTGAAATTTTGCGAGTGCCTCCAAAACCTTTCTGTACTGCCAAGTTCAAAATTTGAACTCGATCGGATCTATATCGTTGGAGATCCGAGCAGCCTTGTGCTAGTTCAGTAGAAGGATGGGTGGCCGTTGCCTCGATATCTTTCAAACGAAAAGAGACAGGTACGTGCAATTTTCAGGGAAGGTTGCACATCCGAATGGGAGATAGGATTAAGAGTGTCGAGGAGAATGGACAATAGAACATGCGCGCAAAAGCTCCTGACCTCACGTCAGTGCTTGAACCAATTTTTACTTTAATTTTCTAGTCATGTGATCTACTAAAATTTTTGCATAAGTCGTCGTGTTGGTATTTTTCAACTAACTGCCGTGGTTTAAATCGATCATAATTTTTCGAGTTATTGGGAAAGAAATTCGAATGGCACTAATTCCGAAACTATACTTCATTCACTTTTATAAAGTCTCCCGGTTGGCCATGGAATTTTGACACATTTCACCGTGTATATTTTGAAAATGTTAGGTTATGCTCATTTTCCTGTCAGACAACTACGATACGTTGTCCTCTCTACATATAGGTCGTAGTAATTACGTATTTTTCACAATGTTAATTTTTTTGGGAAAAATAATGAATTTGAGGATATATTATGTGAATTCAACAATTCCACAGACCTGGCGACTGTTGAAGAAAATTTTTCATCTGCTGTTACTATGGAAATATTACACGTATATGAACTGGTTTGAAGATTCAGTTATGCTATTTTCTGTACGGGAATCAATAATCAAGTGTTGAAATTTTAATGAAAAATAATGGATACAGTAGTTCGTTACTTTGTGATAGTTCATTTGATAAAAGAATAAAAGTACCTGAATAACCCGGCAGGAAAACCTATGGAATTCCCCTCTTTTCGAAATTCTCAAGAAATAAGCCACAGAAGACATTTAGATACCTTGTTGCACAACTTGAAATACACCAGTTTCAAAATGTAGTAGTAGTACGAAACCCGAGTCATTGTTAAACCTTAATGGAATATAGTGATAGGATAGGAAGCTAAGTAATTTCATTCGAGAGTTCTACGTGTCCTAAGACAGAATGAAGTTTTCTTATTGAAGATTTTAGTTCTCTATAGCACTTCCTGGTACTTTGTCTCTGCCTCCTCAAAACTGCTTTCGGCATTTTCAATTTCAAAACGGAGAGTTCTTTATTATTCGAAGATAATGGTCTGTGATAATAATATTGTCTAAGATGGAACATTATGTTGATTGTTGAGAGTAGAAATTGGTAACGTCTCAGAGAATTGTTTTGACATTGACGATATTTCAGGAGTGACAACCTGCCTTAGTTTTAGTTACAAAAAGGTGATATACCTAAATCATGGTAAACCAGGAGACTTCATAAAAGTGAATAGAGTATACTTGACTATTTTGTCCATTAACGAACTTACCCGGCACATTTGGCCTCCAAACCTACTCTGAAAATTTCAAGTTCAATTTCATTTCTAACTCATTACGCTCGAGGGTAAACGTGCTGACAGCCAGACAGAATAGATTCTTCATCAGTGAGTCAAAACTAATCGGTTGAGAACAGTTTCGGCTAAAATTCATTAATTAAAGATATTTGGTCAAGCGAACAAGCGTACCAAGAAATAGTCAGAATAATTCGTGAAGGTGAGTACATCTGCAAGTGCCAAATTCCTGGTTACATAGACTCATTTCCTCGGAACAGACAACAATACTTACACATTTTTCGGCATCTAAATTGAATAACGAACGATTTAGGGCGGATATGCATGAAATCAATCTCCGAACTGAACATTTGCATTACAAAGCAACACAACGCGTGCGAAAATAACGAAAACATGAGAAAGGCAATATTAAGCCTTTGCCAATTTCCATAGCACAGATAACTTTATCTCACATTGAATTTTATCATGGATGATGTACAGTGGAGTGAAAATCAATATTTCTGTTATCTGTCCATCCTCGTCAAGCGTAACAGGTATATAGCAGATGATAACAGGGTTGAAATTTGGTTAGTAATTATTATTTCTATCTAGCTTTCATCAATGCGGAATCACTTGTTTGCTTATCTTTATCATATTATATTCTTAACCACGGAGGGGGTACAATTATATCCAAATATTGGGCACTAATATGGTATACGCAAACATCTACAGAATAGAAAACAAAATTGGTTCAAGCCTTGTGGACAGGAGCTTTCTGGCGCTCTAGTGCAAACAGACAAATTATATCTCCGAAAGTATTGGTTTCTCAGAGTTGGGAATTATATCAATATATTCTTATGATAGAACTGCTTCATAAAGAAAATTCAATTCAAATAATAGTTTATTTATCAGGTTTAAATGAGCAATCTGAGAATGAGAACTGCACCATGGAAGAAATCAAATTAAAATAGATGAACTGAATTTGACTCTCTCTTATAGAGCAGGATGAAATGTACGAGTATGAACACAGATCATATAATAAAGCTTATATAGAATAATTATAGCATTCTGTGAAAACATAGAAGTACGATTCATTATTGAAATTTAGAAAAATCATACCTCCGAAAGTATTAGCTTGTTGGAGTTGAAAATGATATCGATGGATTTTAATGGTGAATCTGCATCTTAAATAAAAATTGAATTTGAAATTTGTTACTTAAAAAAAAAATTTGTTTTCGTTACCCCAAAACCATCTTGCTTATTTTGGCCAATAACGAACTTGACCGAGATATTCATCTTCCTAACCTACTCTGAAAATTTCAACTGCCGACCGAGAGTTATTGTAGAAAACATTTTTTTAAATTTTGAAATTTTTTTTTGACACTTTGCGTTAATCTGGTCAATACAAAACTTCACATGCGTATAAAGGTCATGATTCTACAATTTGATGCTAAATTTCGGATAGATCGAGTGATCGGTTTCGGAAATATTCATAAGAAATGTGTTTTTCTAAAATCGGCCATAACTCCGGAACCGCTTGATGGATTTCGCCCATTAACGAACATGTCCGAGATATTAACGCGCCAAACCCACCTTGCAAATTTCAATTCTCTAACTCCTTTCGTTCGAGAGTTATCGTGCCTACGGCCGGCCGGACTTCGACCTCGGATTCTTGATCAGTGAGTCGAACCAAATCGTCGGAGACCATTTTCAGCCAAAACTTCGAAAATTACAGACATTTGGGCAAATTGATAATCACTCAGTTCCAAGGAACTAGAGCACCAAAAATAAGGCTTTTAAGTCTGAATTGATCACAATATAATGTGCGTGTAAATCGAGGTGTAAATACTTTATTATACGGGGTGATTCAAAACTAGAGGCGAAAAATTAAGGAAAGTATACAGGCTGATATTCTTGATTAAAAATGTACATACAATAAAATTTTTGGATTTCTGGCTTTGTTTCTGAGATATCAGACTTCAAAGATTCTGCATGTCATAAATTTCTACTTAATATAAGAATACAAAAATAAATAGATCAAATGTTCAAAAATATATCCATTAGCATCGATACATGACGTGCGAGATCACTTGACTTCAATCCTTTGGATTATTTTGTATGGAGTATTTAAAACAACTCGTTTACGCAGTGAAAATTAATAATCAAGAACAATTATTAACGGAAAGAATTATTAATGCAATCGAATCCATTCAAAATTTTGCGTTGCCAAGCCTGTACCGTTGCTAATGGTGAAATTTTTGAAAATATGATTTAATTATTTTTGTATTTTTATATTATGTATACAGTTGTGTATTGATGACATGCAGATACTTTGATGTCTGATATCTCGGCAACAAAGCCAAAAATTTATTCTACATTTTTGCGCGTATGTTCTGGGGAACATCGCTTTATAATTTTCGAATTTATTGCCGAAAATGGTCTCAAACGAGTTATACCCTACTGCAATTCGGTTGTTATTTCCTCAATAACTCAAAAAATACGAAACCGATCCAATTCAAACATGGTCATTAGTTGTAAAATGCCGACGCAAAAATTTTTTGTAAAATTTTGTGAGGATCGTATTACAAGAAAATTAAAAAAAAAGTCATTGAAAAAAATTCTATATATCAGAAACTATTCGTCCGACATCACTGAAATTTTGCGAGAGCCCTCAAAACCTAACTCAATTGCCAAGTTTCAAGTTTGAACATGATCGGATCTATATTGTTGGAGATTCGAGCAGCCTTGTGTGAGTTCAGTAGCTGGATGGGTGACCGTTGCCTCGATAACTTTCGAACGAAAGGAGATGGGATAGCAACTTGCAATTTTCAGTATTGGTTGCGTATCCGAATGGGAGAGTTAAGTTCGTTGTTGAGCATAATCGCCCCAACGATTTCGAAGTTACACCCATTTGGAATATTATTTCCTCGATATCTCAAAAATATAGACTCGATCGAATGGAAGCTTGGTAACCAGTTGTAGAATATCGACGTGTGTAAAATTTTGTGAGCACAGTACCTACCCCCAAAAAATAAAAAAAAATACGAAAAAAAAATTGGTTCAAGATCTCACGTGAAGTCAGGAGCTTTTGCGCCCATGTTTGTTATCCATTCTCCTGAATTGGACACTCTTAATCGAATTTACAATGTTCTAATGTTCATTCTCCTGTATTGGACACGAATCGAATTTACCATTCTAAATTCGATTAAGAGTATCCAATACAGGAGAATGGAGAATAGAACATGGTAAATTCGATTAATCGAATTTACCATTCTAAATTCGATTAAGAGTATCCAATACAGGAGAATGGAGAATAGAACATGGTAAATTCGATTAAGAGTGTCCAATACAGGAGCATGGTCAATAGAACATGCGCGTAAAAGCTCCTGGCTTCACGTCAGTGCTTGAACCAATTTTTAAGAATTGTTTTCCAAAAGCTTCAAAATTATGTATGAAATACTTAATTATCTTGATATATTGGATCGCGGTTGGCTCAGGGGTAGAGCGGGGCTTGGGAAGCCCCAAGTTCAATCCCGAGGCCTAGGAAAGAAATTTTATTGTCACGGTAATCGCCACCATTCACTGTTGGGTCAAAAATTAACAGTGCTGTGCCTAAGGTGGCGTAAGGACTACAAAGGCGCTTTCCAATAGCTGTTACGTTCAGTCCGGCAATATGTTTGGAGAAATATGCAACATAAATATACTGATACACTGATGTTGTAATGGATGCTAGGGTGACTCAATAATTGCTCGTTGATTCTGTTTACTACGAATGTGGCCATTTCTCGTCTCGACATAACTTATGAGCCGATTACATCTACCGTAAAGGCAAGTTTCTCAAAGAAAGTTTCGAGAACTGAACCACAATTTACGAAAACACAATTCGCAAACGTTGTTCTAGCGTTCCACGATAGTTCCAGACCTGACGTATATATGGCTTTTATTGTTTGAAAAGACTGATTATTATTATGGTACCAACAGTGTGTAACTCAAGTTTGAAGTTTGGCGACTTAGCGTAATTCACTGTTTGTTTGGCGGCCTCTATTATTGAAAGCTCGATACATTTGTGAATATGAATATGTTTTAATAATTATTGTCTTTAAAACATAGACTCATTCTTTCTATACTTACTGACAAAGAATCTGCAACACCCAGAAGGAGCTGTAAAGATTTTTTTTTTTTTTTTTGGCGCTCTAGTTCCTCGGAACTGAGTGCTTATCAATTTGCCCAAATGTCTGTAATTTTCGAATATTTCGATGAAAATGGTCTTAAACGATTTGGTTCGACTCACTGATCAAGAATCCGTGGTCGAAATTCATTCTGTCCGGCCGGTCCGGCCGTAGGCACGATAACTCTCGAACGGAATGAGCTAGAGAGTTGAAATTTTCAGAGTAGGTTTGGGGCATAAATATCTCGGCCAAATTTGTTATTGGGCAAAATCGGACAGATGGTTTCGGAGTAACAAAAAAAAAATTTTTTTTTTACGAAACAAATTCCAAATTAAATTTTTTTCAATAAGAAGTTTTATCATAAGAATCCATTCATATCATTTTTAACTCTAACAAGCTAATACTTTCGGAGATATGATTCTTCAAAATTTCAATGTAAATCGTATTTCACACATTGATATAATTATTCTATGTATGAATTGTCATAATGTCAACTTGACAGAAGGGAATATTGTAACTTCAAAAATATTGGGGTTGAAATACTCGTATTTTAGCGATGCAACGGGGACCTCACCCGAAAATGTTTGAAAATATTACGTAAATATTGAAAGCATAATTCTGTAGTTCGAGAGAGCAGATAATTTGGTGAACGTAGATCAGGAAATTTTTGATCGATTACAAGGTATTTTATTTATTACTCATCTTCTTTCATATTATTACTCATCTTCTTTCATACATGTTTTATGGAATACCTACTATTTGTAGGTACTTTAAACCTGTTTTGGGCAATTGTCATACGAAACTTGTTTTTTTGGCGCTCTAGTTCCTTGGAACAAAGTGCTTATCAATTTGCCCAAGTGTCTGTAATTTTGGAATTTTTGGCTGCAATGGTCTCAAACGATTTGGTTCGACTCACTGATCAAGAATCCGAGTGCGAAATCGATTCTGTCCGGCCAGCTGACCGGCCGTAGGCACGATAACTCTCGAACGAAAGGAGTTAGCGGATTGAAAATTGCAAGGTGGTTTTGGAGCGTAAATATCTCGGACAAGTTCGTTCGATCTATCTGAAATTTAGCATCAAATTGTAGAATCATGACCTTTAACGCATGTGAAGTTTTGTATTGACCAGATTACCGCAAAGTGTAAAAAAAAATTTTGAAAATTTTAAAAAAGTTTTTCCACAATAACTCTCGAACGGAATGAGCTAGGTAGTTGAAATTTTCAGAGTAGGTTAGGGAGATGAATATCTCGGTTAAGTTCGTTATTGTGCAAAATTGGCCAGATTTAATTCGAACTCTTCCATGGTGCAGTTCTCATTCTCATGATTGCTCATTTAATCTTGATAAATAAACTATTATTTGAATTGAATTTCCTTTATGATGCAGCTCTATCATATGTATACATTGATATAATTCCCAACTCAGAGAAACCAATACTTTCGGAGATATAATTTGTCTGTTTTAACTAGAGCGCCAGAAAGCTCCTGTCCACAGGGCTTGAACCCATTTTTTTGGTGAAACATAGATGGTATAGCAAGGAGTAAATGATTAAAATTTGGATCATGAAGGTTTTTTCATGTAATCATTTTTTGTTTCTTACATATTGTAGTTGTTTTTGCAATTCTTTTCAAATTTTACAACAAACCAGCTGTTCGAGAAAATCCGAGGTCGATTATTAGTTATTGTTAAAATACCTAGAGCACGTGTACGAGGAATTTATCGCCAGCTAAGTGAATTTGAAAGAGGTCGAATTATTGGTCTACGGGAGGCAGGGTTGTCATTTCGAGAAATCGCTAACCGTACGAACAGAAATCCAACTACTGTTATGAGATGTTGTCACGCGTGGTTTGATAATACCTAAATTCGGAGAAGAGTAGGCACCGGACGTCGAAAGCACAAATGAATTTCAAGATCAACGTCTAAGACTTATGGCTATTAGAGACCGATTTGCGACAACTCGATCTTTGGCTGATGAATGGTTAGGAGAACAAGGCCATCCTCTAACTGCCCGAACGGTTAACCGCCGCATGAGGTCTTTTGGACTGCAGCATTATCGATCCTGTCTTGTGTTACTTCTGACGGTTGGGCATCGCCGGCAACGATTACAGTGGTCCAGAAAACGTCAACATTGGAATGTGGAATGGCATCAGGTCGTCTTTTCTGATGAATCTCGATTCTCCTTGGGTGCACATGATGGCCGAAGAAGGGTTAGATGACGTCTGGGAGAAAGACGTGAACCTCAAACACATTATTAACCAATTTATTAAAAAAAAATTGTAAACCCTTAGTTTTTTTTCTTCAAATTTCAATCATTTACTCCTTGCTATACTATATCTATGTTTTACCAAAAAAAAATTAAAATTTAAACAGCTCCTTCTGGGTGTTGCAGTTTTTTGTCAGTCGATATATATAGTCTTCACTGTTTTGTACACAACAATCTTTCATTTGTTTCACTGAAAGAATGAACTGCATCCAGCTACCCCAATATGATATAGGAGTTTCAGATATGCTAAATAAAAGTATTTAATTTCATTTTATAGTAATAACAAAGTTTATTAAAACAAATCACGAAGAGAATACATTCTTACTAGTGAGATAATCTGATTAACATGAACATTTTTTGAGAGTTCTAACAACTATTAAAATCTTGTCATTTTGTGTTATATGAAATAATTTCACCCAATCATCATCTTTCCCGTGAGATAGTCCGTTCGTAATGGTCTTATACAGGGTGAGCCACGGTCTATGGTACCATGGACTTTTACAAGAGAACGGGACGTACGATTTTATTGAAAATTTGGTGTCTTCGCAAGAAATCACTGCTCTTTCGATCTTGAATATTTTCAGCACTGCGGTGTTGCCGCTTATATCAAAAAGCACTAACAATTTTGATATTTCAAATGGAACACCCTATACAGGGTGTTTCCTAAACATGCGGCAAAAATTCAGGGGGTTGTTCCTTGGACTATTTTAAGCATGTTTTGTCCTTGGATGATTTTTGAAAAACCTCTTTGTTTCGAAGATACAGGGCGAACAACATTTCTCATATTTTTAAAATTAATAATAGTTTAAATAAAAATGCGTACCGCACTGTGTTTACTAAGTAGGTACAATTTATTTTTAAATTTGTTTAACAACATTCCAATTACTAAAAACGGCCAGTTTTTTGACTAAAAATTGATAAGTGCAGATGGTAAAGGAATACAGATTAAACACGGTTTTCATTTGAATTCGTTTTGTGATGTATTAGCAATTAACATTTTATCTTTGACTATTATGAATCGCTATACAAACGCCGAGATGACTGACATGCATTTCATTTATGGACTTGCTGATGGAAATTCATTAAAAGCTAGGAGGTTGTACATTGAACGATTTCCTGGGCGTAATATTCCTGACAGAAAATTGTTTCAAAATATTCATCAACATCTGCATGAAACAGGCGCATTGAAAAAAATGGGGGGACCAGGAAAACCAAACACAGTAAGAACGGTGGAACTGGAAGAGAATGTGCTGGACATGATCGAAGAAGACCCTAGTACTTCTACTCGAAAAATTTCCAATACTTTGAATGTGAGTAATAAGACTGTTTGGAAAATTCTTAAAGACAATTTGTTATACCCATACCATATGCAACGCGTTCAGGCACTTATTCCTACTGATTTTCCCCCACGTATTGCATTTTGTCAATGGCTTTTAACCACATTAGTTCAAATTCCTCAATTACTGACGCTGATTCTTTTTACCGATGAAGCGAATTTCTCAAGAAATGCAATAAGAAATTTTCATAACAACCATGTATGGGCCGACGAAAATCCACATGAGGTAATTGAAGATCGTTTTCAACATCAGTTCTCATTGAATGTTTGGGTTGGTATTGTGGGTGACTGCCTAATAGGGCCGATATTTTTACCAGAAAGACTTACCGGGGACGTGTATCGCAACTTTTTAGAACAAACGTTACCTCTGTTTTTGGAGGATGTACCATTGGCAATAAGACATGCAATGTGGTTTATGCACGATGGTGCACCAGCGCATTTTAGTTTGGTTGCTCGTGAGTTTTTAACATTAACATACGGAGATCGCTGGATTGGAAGAGGTGGACCTCATTTATGGCCTGCTCGTTCCCCGGACTTAAACCCCTTAGATTATTTCCTATGGGGCCATCTAAAATCATTAGTTTATACCACTCCAGTAGAAAATGTGGAAGACTTGCGAAATCGGATCATTGCTGGGTGTAACTTAATAAGAAATGATCCTGGTGTTTTTGAAAGGGTTCGGCAGTCAATGAGGAGAAGATTGGATGCTTGTATGCTGGGTAGAGGTGGTCATTTTCAACAGTTTTTGTAGGTTGAGTTGAATTTTCATGTAATTTTTCATAATAAAATGTTATTATCCAAAATTTTGTTTCCCCTATATCTTCGAAACAAATAGGTTTTTCAAAAATCATCAAAGGACAAAATATTCTTAGAATAGTCCAAGGAACAACCCCCTGAATTTTTGCCGCATGTTTAGGAAACACCCTGTATATTATTGCTTTTTTCGATTCGACGTATCCTCCTGATTAACTCTGTATCAACTTCCTCATCCCTATCTCTAGCGGTTTTCGAGTAATTAATTGATTTACTTCCTTTTTTGGCGCCCTTGTTCCTCGGAACAGAGAGCTTATCAATTTGCCCAAATGTCTGTAGTTTTCCAATTTTTGGCTGAATATGGTCTTAAGCGATTTGGTTCGACTCACTGATCAAGAATACGTGGTCGAAATCGATTCTGTCCAGCCGTCCGGTCCAGCCGGCCGTTAACACGATAACTTTCGAACGGAATGAGCTAGAAAGTTGAAATTTTCAGTATAGTTTTGGGACATAAATATCTTCGCTAAGTTCGTTATTGGGAGAAATCAGCCAGATGGTTTCGGAGTAACAAAAAAAATTATTTTACATTACAAATTTCAAAATAAGTTTTTCTCAAGATGCAGTTTCACCATAGGAATCCATTCATGTCATTTTTAACAAAATTTTAATAAATCGTACTTCTGTGTTTTGACAGAATGCGATAATTATTCTATCTATGAATAATTATAATATGATCTGTGTTGATACATGTCAACTTATTTGGTAATGGTAAGTTAATAATATTGAGTTCAGAATATCTCCAGTAAAAATAAAACTGAAATATTGGCTATACCTACTTTCAATTGATATAATATAATTCTCAAAGTGGATTCAAAGAAAAAATATATCGTTCATCGTAGAATTGAGGAACGAATATCTCGTATGAGTTCGTTGTTGTGTAGAATTGGTCTATTGGTTTTGGATCAATAATTTTTGGAACTCTTGTTGAATTTGAATTCTTTTATGATGTTTGAATTTAAATTCTGCTATTATGAAGTTCTATCATAACATAAGAATCCATTGATATAATTCCCAACTCTTACCAATACTTTCGAAGACATGATTTGTCAAAGTTTGAACAAGAGCGCTAAAGCTCCTGTCCACAGGCTTGAACCAATTTTTGTGCAAAACATCCTAGAAAGCCGAAGTTTCGGGTATGGATTACCAATATCCCGTGTACCATTTACGTATAATGACATACTCCCCTAATCATACAGGGTTGTTCAAAATTCGAGGCATTTCCGAGACATACTTAAACGATAAGAAGTCCGTTTTTTCAAATGGAATATCCTGTATATCATAAGATGTATTGAAAGAGAGGTAAATTTCCGTTCAAACGATATATATTCCTATACCTAAATTTCAAGATTTTCGAGATAAAAGCAAGTTTTGATGCCAAATATGAATATTGAGCATCCCACTTACGGCAAAATAATGAACGTCACTGAACATCGCTCAGGGTTTCTTCATCGCAGAGGGTCGGAGTTCATAAAGATTTCCATAGGTGCCGCTGCTTGTATTTTCTCCTTACCAATTCGCAAGGAATGGAATTAAGTTTTCTAGAACTCCTCGAGTGTCATTCAGTGTGGCTAAGTTACGCTGACGATTAGTAATAACCATGAAACCGATTCGTATCTGCCCATGAATGACGCTTTCCTGTTTGGGGGCATAACGAGCGATTGGGTGACCTAGCCCGGCTCACTTGGTATATTTGTTGGTTAAAATCAAGGAATATTTCACCGTGTGTCTTTTTGGCACTCTTGTTCCTCGGAACAGCTTATCAATTTGCCTCAAATTTGGTCTCAAATGTTCTGGTTTCACTCACTGATCAAGAAGCCATGGTCGAAATCAATTCTTTCCGGCCTGTTCGGCCAGCCGGCCGTTGCCACGATAACTCTCGAATGGAATGAGCTAAACAGTTAAAGTTTGGGAGATAAATATCTCGATTAAATTCGTAATTGGCCAAAATCGTCCAGATGGCTTCGGAGTATCGAAAAAAATCATTTTTTTTACATAACAAATTTCAAATTAATTTTTGTTAAGATGCAGTTTCGTCATTAGAATCTACTGATATTATTTTCAACTTAAACAAGCTAATACTTTCGGAGGTATGATTTTTAGAAATTTTATATTAAATCGTATCTTATGATTTCACAGAATGCTGTAATCTATAATTAACGCAGTTGTATCTATGAATATATATAATTACGTGAAACTGCTGAATTCGCCAATCTTGAACACGGGCGAGAGCAACAGCCTTTCTGAGTGACATTGTATCGTTCGTTATCGTATTATCAAGTTACTGAAGACCGTCCGGTCAGCCGTTAACACGATAGTTGAAATTTTCAGAGTATGGTTGGAAGATAAATATCACGACTAAGTTCGTTATTGGGCAAAATCGATTTTTTTTTACATTACAAATTTCAAATTAAATTTTTTTATGATGAATTTTCATCATAAGAATCAATTGAATAAACTTCAACAATAGACTAATAGACTACTCTGGGGGATATGATTTTTCAAAATTTCAATAATTAATCGTAATTTTGTGATTTCATATAATGCATTAAAATTTGCTGTTGTTAATTGTAGAACCAACATATGGTGAGTTGTAGACCTACGTTTTGAATTTAATTTTTGATGATGCTGTTCTAACATAAGAATCCAATGATATCATTCCCAACTATGAGAAACCAATACTTTCGGAGATATGATTTGTCAAAGTTTGAATAATTACTCGCTAGCAGTTTGACAAGAGCGTCAAAGCCTCTGTCCACATAGCTTTCCCACATTTTTAGTTATTGGCATTTGACTACAGTTCACCTCATTCTATAAGCTTGAGAATTATTGACCCAAATGGCGATGACGTTACTGTTTGATAACGGAAAATGGTAGAACAATGAGGATCACGGGAAAATTCTGATATAACTATAACTATATTCAAATATATAGTTATAATGTTGTCTCCCGACGCGAAGCGAAGGGAGACAAAAAACCGAGAGCTGAAATCTAATATTTTTCCCGTGTATAATAGGTACACTATTTTTTTCTGTGACAGAAAAAACGACGATTAAATAGTGAAAGAACATATTATTACAATATATTAAAGTCAGAATGTTATCGATATGAAATTTGAAACTAGTAAGCTATTAGACCTGCGTTGCTAAGGAAAACTTCAGTGTAATCAAATATCTGTCAATTTAATTTTGTGATTTGATTCAAAAATTGCGAACTCAGTAATTGTTTAGTAGTTATTTTGAATACTATAAAGTTAAAAATGCTTGATTCTGAGTTTTCTCTGACTCCACCGGAGTTGATAGAAGCAGCGCATGTAGCGTCACGTTAATTATTGCCAGCTAAATCGCGGAAAATTTACGAAACCGCGTATTCAAGATTTATGGAATGGAAAATGAAAAAGACATGCAGTTCTTTCTCGGACACAGTGTTAATGGCTTATTTTTCGGAACTGGCACAACAACAAATGCCATCAACAGTGTGGTCGAATTATTCAATGATTAAAAGTATGTTACGATCCAATAATAATGTACATTTCAAAATATTTCAAACTAATTACATTCCTGAAACAAAATGGGAAAGGTTACACGCCCAAGAAAGCTGTGATTTTTACGAGTACACAAATTAGTCATTTTTTAAATAATGCACCCGATGAAGTTTATCTAATGGCCAAAGTTGTTGTTGTATTTGGGATTGCGGGAGCTTGTCGAATTTGTGAAATCAGCCAGGTAACATTAGATGATATTGAAGATTCGGGAAAGTTATTAATTGTGAAACTGAAGCAAACAAAGAATGATGTAAACAGGAGATTTGTAGTTACTGAAGAATATATTAAATATTACCGAATGTACATAGCCCTTCGTCCAGCAGCAGCAAAAGATCGCCGCCTGTTTTATGCTTATCGCAATGGAAAATGTCAGGTTGTGGGTAAAAATCAGTTTTATAAGGTACCTGAAACAGTAGCTAATTTTCTTCAACTTGAAAATGCTAACTCATATACAGGTCATTCATTTCGAAGATCGTCTGCTACACTTTTAGTTGAATCTGGGGGAGACTTGATGACACTAAAGAAACATGGCGGTTGGAAGTCATCAACGGTCGCTGAAGGGTATGTTGATAAATCGGTGGCACACAGAACAGAAGTTGCTAATAAAGTGTTCAGAACGTGTGGCAGTTCTGAAATAACACCCGATTTGCGACCAGGTACATCAACAGCAGTTGTGTCCATGTCAGAGAATATTATTTCAACACAAGAAAATTCGTCTGTTGTACCGAATAGTTCAAGGAACATGTCGTTCACGCAATGCACATTTAATAATTTTACTTTTGATATAAAGGAAATGTAGCTTATATTCAATAAAATATTCTAAAATCAAATATCTTATCTATATGTATATATATCCGGGAAAAAAGTATTCACCTGTCAACAGAGATGAAATGTAAAATTTTTTTACCGTCACAGAAAAAAATTAATTCTACCCTTTTCCACTATTCCGGAAAGGGGAGAGAATAAATCCATTATTCCACACTTTTGGTGCTCATTGTATGTCTTGAACGTTTATGAAGCGTTGGGTTCATACATAATTTCCGAGCACTCTGATTATTATCATTATACAATGTTATGGAATCAGAGTTACCCAGATGCTCACTAAGTATATTTTTCAGGTATAGTGCTTCTCTTGAGGATTCGGATATAGCTCTATACACTGCCTGAGCACTGGTGAGAGCTATTCCGAGCATTGTATTCTGCACTCCCACGTTTTAAGAGCCCTAGCGATTTTAAAGCAATATCCGCTGTAGCACTTTCTGCCGGCGGAATTCGATGTCCAGTCTTCATTTTCAAAGCCTTCCAATTTTAATTTAATATTTCCATTAAAACTAAACATTTACCCTTTGTGCCCTTTGCATACCGTAGTATTCTTTTGGCAGCTTTCCGATTACTTTCATCAAAGTAATTGTTAAACTGGCTCAAATATCGATTGGACAAGAATATATCAGGCCTTGTGAACACTGCTTAGTACATTAGGCTTCCTAAGAGTTGTTGAAGGGAAGGGTCATGTCTTTCCATTAACCTTCTTCTCAATTCAATTTATGTTCCATAGGAGTAGTCACAGTTTTACCATTTTGCATATTTATTGAGTTTGATTAAATTATAATCAATATACTGTTCCTGATCCATGCTAATTGGGCCCTCTTTATCATAAATATTCATTCTGAAACCAAGGAATTGTTTGATTTCAAATTTCAATTTCAAATTTGAAGCTAAGTCCATTTTTAGCGCTCTAGTTCCTCGGAACTGAGTGCTTATCAATTTTCCCAAATGTCTGTAATTTTCGAATTTTTCGATGAAAATGGTCTTAAACGATTTGGTTCGACTCACTGATCAAGAATCCGTGGTCGAAATTTATTCTGTCCGGCCGTAGGCACGATAACTCTCGAACGGAATGAGCTAGACAGTTGAAATTTTCAGAGTAGGTTTGGGAGATAAATATCTCGGCTAAGTTCGTTATTGGGCAAAATCGGACAGATGGTTTCAGAGTAACAAAAAAAAATTTTTTTTTACAAAACAAATTCTAAATAAACTTTTTTTTAAAAAGCAGTTTTACCATAAGAATCCAATGATATCATCTTTAACTCTAACAAGCAAATACTTTCGGAGATATTATTTTTGAAAATTTCAATAATAAATCGTATTTCTACGTTGTCACAGAATGATATAACTATTCTATGTATGAATTGTCATAATGTCAACTTATTTTCCTGAGACATGACATTATCTAATCAATCGAAGAATTATGAGCGAAGTGAGAAAAATCTCAGTTGTTTGCTCCGAAATTAGTTTTTCTCAGAAAAGTCATTTCGGAACGGAACATGAAGTAAGAGATCTGAGAGTAGTGAGACTACTTTTCATCCATAGACATAGAATGCTCAGTTCTCTCAATTTATGACGGGACTGACGGAAGGGAATATTATAACTTCAAAAATATTGGGGTTGAAATACTCGTATTTTAGCGATGCAACGGGGACCTCAACCAAAAATGTTTGAAAATATTACGTAAATATTGAAAGCTTAATTCTATAGTTCGAGAGAGGAGAAAATTTGGTGAACGTAGATAAGGAAATTTTTGATCGATTACAAGGTAATTTTTCATTATTACTTCTCTTCTTTCTTACGTGTTTTATGGAATATCTACTATTTGTAGGTACTTTAAACCTGTTTTGGGCAATTGTCATACGAAACTTGTTTTTTTGGCGCTCTAGTTCCTCGGAACATTGTGTTTATCAATTTGCCCAAGTGTCTGTAATTTTGGAAGTTTTGACTGAAAATGGTCTCAAACGATTTGGTTCGACTCACTGATCAAGAATCCGAGGTCGAAATCGATTCTGTCCGGCCGGCTGGCCGGCCGTAGGCACGATAACTCTCGAACGAAAGGAGTTAGCGGATAGAAATTTGCAAGGTAAGTTTGGAGCGTAAATATCTCGGACGAGGTCGTTAATGGGCAAAATCCATCAAGCGGTTTCGTAGTTATGGCCGATTTTAGTAAAAATATTTTTTATGAATATTTCCGAAACCGATCACTCGATCTATCTGAAATTCAGCATCAAATTGTAGAATCAGGACCTTTATACGCATGTGAAGATTTGTATTGACCAGATTACCGCAAAGTGTCAAAAAAAAATTTGAAAATTTAAAAAAAGTTTTTCTACAATAACTCTCGAACGGAAGTAGCTAGGTAGTTGAAATTTTCAGAGTAGGTTAGGGAGAGGAATATCTCGGTTAAGTTCGTTATTGGGCAAAATTGGCCAGATTTAATTTGATTTCTTCCATGGTGCAGTTCTCATTCTCATGATTGCTCATTTAATCTTGATAAATAAACTATCATATGAATTGAACTTCCTTTATGATGCAGTTCTATCATATGAATACATTGATTTGATTCCCAACTCTGAGAAACTAATACTTTCGGAGATATAATTTGTCTGTTTGAACTAGAGCGCCAGAAAGCTCCTGTCCACAGGGCTTGAACCCATTTTTTAATTCAGTTATTTCCTGATGATTATCAAACTGTAAACTTTTTGCATAAACAGACTAAGGCTTAAATTGATTAAATTCTAGTCGATATACTGTTCCTGATCCATGCTCATTTGACACACCCTTTCTCATGGATATTCATTATGTTCTATGGCGTTGTCCGATTTCACGTAAATCTTAAATTTTAAATTTGGAGATAATTTAATTTTTGACGCGCTGTTCGTTGAACAGAGTACCTATCAATTCGTCCAAATGTATGTATTTTTCTGGTATTTGGCCGAGAATGGTCTCAAACGATTAGTTTCAATTCACTGAAGAAGAATTCAAGGAGATAGAGTATCCAGACAAAACAGTACCATTTCACAATCTACTTTTCTCCCAGTAGAGAAACCATAATCAGTAGATGTATATTGTATATTGTTGTAGGGGGTAACGTTGCACTGCGACCTTAAGGTCTATTGTGCCCCCCCCATCAGAGCTGTCGATGTCATTACCATCTACAGCTCGTCTTCCAGTTCTATGGTTCTGATGAACTCCAGTATCTGGGATGGCTTCAAGGAGGCTACGTCTTCGCTCCTGCAGATTTCTTGACGAAAGCATTCCTTGCGTTGATTTGAGATGGCGAGGCATTCCGTTATCAACTGATCAGGAGTTTCAACTTCCTCACAACAGATTCTGCCGTCAGTTTCTGCTAGCCCTAATCTCATCATATGCTTCCTAAGTGAGTACCCTGTGAGGAAACCAGTGAGGAGGTGCAGCGTGTTCTTACTGAGGTCCAAGTATTTCTTGGATCTGACAGTTTCACAGTTCCGGGGTAATTTTTTGGAGCGATACATTCTGAGGAGAGAACTCCAGAACATATCTCTTTAAGCTGGGTTCCGGGCCAATAAAGGGGGTTTGTGCTCCTTTCTTTGCAAGTGTATTGGCCTCCCCATTTCCTATGATTCTATCAATCAAACAAATCTCATTATACATTCATGAATTTTACAAAGCATCATTAGTTCAAGCTATTTATCAGAAAAAAAATCAAATGTTAACCCTGAATTAAATAAAATCTGCACTAAATAGTTCAAGGCATATTGCAGCACTGCTTCGTATGTGTCAAAGTTTTGCTTTAATGGTTCTGTCCTGTTTCGCGCTCTTGCTCCTCGGAACAGAGTGCTTATCAATTTGCCAAATGTCTGTAATTTTCGAATTTTAGGCTGAAAATGGTCTTGAACGATTTGGTTTGACTCACTGATCAAGAATCCATGGTTGAAATCGATTATGTCCGGCCGTACGTCCGTCCGGCCGTTAACAGGATAACTCTCGAACGGAATGAGCTAGACAGTTGAAATTTTCAGAGTAGGTTTGAGGGATAAATATCTCGGTTAAGTTCGTTATTGGGCAAAATCTGTCAAGTAGTTTCGGAGTAACGAAAACAAATATTTTTTTTAAATTACAACTTTTGAATTCAAAATTTTTTTTTATGCAATTTCATCATAAGAATCCAATGTTATCATTTTCAACTCTAACAAGCTAATACTTTCGGAGATATGATGTTTCAAAGTTTCAATAATACATCGTAAGTTCTATGTATTCACAGAATGTGAACACAGAATCTGTCTGTGATCACTATTCATAAATGTAATATTTTGTAGCTATTAGAGATTGTCAATTCATAGTTGTTATTTTCGCGATTCTTGAATTTGTGAATAAATACAAGACTGTTTTGATGGAGTTTATGGAGGCAATAGGAAAGAAGAACATAATGGAATCATCAAAAGAAATTACGGTTCGTCGACCACTGAGGTTAATATTACCTTTTACTTCCTTAAGTAGTGAGACATGTTCCTATATACAGTATTTTCATAATGTTGCTAGCAGAAAAATACTGAAATATGGATCTACATTTGTGTATCAAACATTTTTTCTTGAGTTAAGGTTCATAAAACAGAAAAGAATGTGTTAGTGGTATGAACTATAAAATTTCAAATTATAAAAAGAGGATAGTATTTTAGTAATATATATTGAACTATTAAAATAATTGTTTCATAATCCTCTGTGTACTCAAATATCAGGAATAAATGGACAATCTACTATGATTGCCTCCAGCCTTGCTCTAGACATTTCGATTATACTTAGGTATTTCGAGTTGTGAAACTATGCACTATGTAAGTTGCAACAACCCATTCCACGAGGTTGAATCATTGCACATTGCTCATTTAATCTTGATTAATGAATTTAATGACAATTTTTGGAGCATCAAGGCATTGAGTCATTGTAGATTGCTCTTTTTTTATAAGATAATTTTTGAAGCAATTTTTTTTACGACACTTTTTTTAAATTTAATTTCTTTCATGATGCATTTCTATCATAGGAATCCATTGATATAATTCCGAACTCTGAGAAACCAATACTTTCGGAGATATAATTTGTCTGTTTGAACAAGAGCGCCAAAAAGCTCATGTCCACAGGGCTTAAACCAATTTTCCGTGCTGATATTATCAATGGTATATTTCTCACAACCAGTCTATGTTATTTTATAGTCTGTTTAAGATATAGGTATTGACATCAAGGGTGCCTATGGAAAATCGAAATTCAGTTGGCAACGGCCGGTCTAGTTATATTTCAAGTCACATAATTTAGGTTGTTCGCATTGAAAATAACCATGAGCTGATAGCTGATGAACTGTCATTTATTATTTATTTCTTACAATTTGGATATAACGAGCCGGCCCGGTGGTCTAGCGGTTGAAGAACTAGCTAGGGTGCCGGAGTCGCGGGTTCGAATCCCGTTCAGGGCATGGATGTTGGTTGTGATTGTCCGGTATGAATGTGAAAATAATTCATATAAAAACCACGTTGATCTGGTTACATGGCTAGTTCCGAGCCCAATAATGAGAAAATTAATTAATTGGATATAACGAAAATCGAACAATTTGGGATAGTTTTTACATGTGTGTTTATAAGTAATCGTACCGAGTTTGAGTATTTCTGCATCCTTGTGCTATTAAAAATGTCTGGAATTGATTACGATACCTCTCGCCTAACAAAAAGGGAACTCGAAGCAGTTTATAGATGTTACTGTGCATTCTTCAGGGAATCTGTAGATATTACCGCCAGCATTGCTCTAGTGTTCCAGGTAAACTGTTATTCAATCACTAAGAGTGTATTCTGATTATTATATTGGCCATAATATTTCAGATTTCTTCCAGTACTGTTCAAAGAATTGTTAGGAAAAAAGAGGAAGGCACATCATTAAAACCTGGCTGCAGTTGTGGAAGAACTCCTGTGATATACGAACATACATTTAAAGAGACATTAAATTAAATTAAAGTTTTTGTAAATTTGAGAGAACACTTCACTGAAGGTTTCCTTTGATTAGTTCTTTCCTTCATGAACTCTACAAACCAGGCAAATCAAAGTATGAAATAGAATTTTAAATCATTAAGTTTTTCAATATAAATTATAATACTAAAACGACAATTCATAGGAAAATGGCACCTAATCTTTTCTGTTCCTAGTTGCAATTGAAATCCATAAAACTATAAGCTAAACTAAACAAAATTTATGTAGTAAAATTTTGGTTCTGATTTCATTTGTGGAAAAAATAAACACTTGAATTATTATCATTGCATAAAGATTAAAATATTTTACAAGCTATTACTTTCCAAGTTAAATTAAGACAGAAATAATAATTCTGCTTAAACACTGATAAATTAATTCTTCTTCCAAAATAATGCTTCATTATTCAACCCACCTCTCAATAATAATTTATACTGACGAAACAATAATAATAACATTATATTTATTAACATTATATTAATGAAATTATTCAATAACCAATATGGATTCAATAAATGAAAAGTGAGTTTCTTATGGGCTTTTACACCTTGATTGACTCTCCAATTGCTTTGGATAAGGAACCTAAGTTCTAAGATATATTGAGATGCACATGATTATTATGTCAAAAGGTTCTTCATCCTGCATTAAAAAATTATCCAATTCCTTGAAATGGTTTCTGGGTATCAACCTCATATTTATGTTTGTTTCATCAGTCTACTGCAGTTGAACTTGGAAAATTATCCTTCCAAAATCTCAGAATAAAATACATTCGGGATTTGAATTACCAAAGTACATCAAGAATGAATTTATAAGGTTCTTCAATTAATTACAAATAGGAGATAGCATTGAAAATATTCAAGGTTATGTTAATATTTCTTTCCTCTGGTTACAAAACAGTAACATTTTGTAACTAGAAATAAGGCACCAACTACACGTTCAAAGCCTACTTCGATGTCAATATATCTTAAACGGACTATATGTATTTGTATGCATGTGAAACAAGCCTAATACTCTCGTTCTGGGAAACGAAACCAAACACAGTCATCTGTCAACTACAAAGTAGAGTGTCGCTGAATAAAATGTGGCCAATTCGAAAAGCTGACCTCTTCAAGAAACCTGTACATTACTCCTCTGGGTAATCGTTCGAACGTTCTCTTCGCTTGTTTCTGAAGAATAATTCATGAATACAATCATGAATAATCCAGAACAGGCGATTTGCCAAAATACTTCAATCCGTTTCTTCATTCCTGGAGGGGAATATTTGCGCCCTATTTAGGCGCAATTGTGATATTGCGCCTCGCGAAGGTGAATTTATCGGTTGGAGGGACTTTTCTGCCGAAGCGAGTAAGCAATATTCATCAGTTTGGTTGCGGCGATACTTGTATTTTAATTAATTGAATCTAGGAGAGAACTGAAGTCATTATAATTTCACTGTTGACATCAGCAAAGGGGAAAGAGTTGACGTTGTTCGGATAAGACGATAATTTAGACTGAAATTGTGTTGTTTGATTTTAACGAGATTTTACCTTCGACTAATGGTTTTGGAATTTCCAGGGAATAGGGTCTTCCATTAGGGTAATTCTTCTTTGAAGTCAACTATACGAAATTGTGTTACCGATTCTGAGACAGTCGTTCAATGTGATCATGAAGAAGTGATTAACTAATTGATTCAGAGCGAAATATATACAGGGTGTCCAGGCACTACGTGACTCCTTATTCCCAGGTGTATATAAAGTAAACAAAGGCAAGTCATGAATGCTTAAATTCTTTTTTTCTACGACACCCCCTGCGAATATATGTGCCTCCAAATGGTACTCGCATATTTCAGTTTTTTGTGAACTTATGCACGACTCAATCAATTCTGGTATTTTTTTTAAATTCGAGTCAATTTAAATATCAGTAATGATTTGTTTCCAATACTGTAACTATAAGTCTTCAAGGCTGTCAGGGATGGACTGACCATAGCACTTTTAATGGCCAGAAACTTTTTTTTGGTTGAAGATATCAGCAAAACTCTTCCATTTTTTGTATTTTATCATAAATGTTGCAAGAAAGGTATATTAGTGCAACATTCTAAAAATTCACTGTTTTCGAGTTGCAAGCATTTTTGGCGCTCTTGTTCCTCGGAACAAATCGTAATCTATGATTTCACAGAATTATGTCATCGAACATTAACGTCCGTATCTATAAATTTGATGATCTGTGTTCAATCATGTCATCACACCGAATATACCCTAGGTAACGTGTATTCTGTGTGTCATCATTGTCATGTATTAGTGTTCTGTGATCGTCATCTCATAGAGAAATAGATGGTATTGTCTCTGTCTACAGATAAGAGTCAAACTAAGTATATGATGTCACATTTATTTCTAGTTCTATTCAAAATTCTTGATATAAAATACCTCCTGTTCTAAAAAAATTATAGACATTTGGACAAATTGATACGCACTGTGTTTCGAGGAACAAGAGCGCCAAAAACAAAGTATGATTGAATGCAAAATGACCAGTGAAACAACCTTAGCTATCGTAGATAGTTCCTGTTACGATTGAATATCGAAATATTCTTTCATGAATATTGCAAGTAATGATTAAAGGATACTGTGGGAGGTATATCCATCATTGAATGGTTTCTTTCTGGGTTTTCTCTCCCAAACTCTAAAAAATATCAATAAAAAAAATTGGTTCAAGCCCTGTGGACAGGAGCTATTGGGCGCATGTTCATCTTCCTTGTGGCCCGTACTGACCAGTAAAGAAAAAAAGCAGTATCATGTTGAATACCTTAATATTATTCTGGAACACAAATTTTCCATTACAATAATCTTCATCTAGCTTCTATTTAGTATCAATTCCTGTAGAACGTGATCATAATAAGTGTTTTCCATATAATAAAATGTGTTTGAACTTGGTATGTAGGAAATCTGACATCAATTATTGGAATTAATTGATTTGACAAACAGCCGTCAAATGAGGTAAATAGATTTTTGTGACGATTTTCTGTGACCATAGAACGTCAAAACACGCTGGAATGTGAATTTTAAGCAATATCTTCTGGAATTGAGATCGTATCGAACTGAAATTTTGCACACTCGTGTAGAATGCTTAACGTCGGTACAAATTTTTTTATTAAAAAATTTTCCAACTGCCCGATCCCAACAATACTTAGATAATATTATATCCATAATAATATAATATAAATTAAGCATTTCATTATTGCATTTCTTGAAATAGGTACCTTTTCAAGTCGATCAACATCGTCCTTCTTTCGACGCCTAAACTATGACTTGATTCTTTATGTTTATGTCTTTGAATTTGTTTTCGGTGGAATTCGAAGAGTTCATAGAATAATCGATGAAAATACTGAGAGAGACCCAGGAAATTTGACACATTTTGTCTTATATCTCCAGAAATTGAAATCGTATAGAGCCAAAATTTTGCACAATGTTGCAAAATACTACAATTGACGTTAGTACAAGTTTTTGTTGCAATCTGATGAATAGTTCACGAAAAAAAAATTTTTTTTTCGAAAAAATTGAAAGAAATATTTTTTTAAAAGTTACCAACATTTCGATCATAACAGAATTTTGCCAAAAGTTGCGCGTTTATATCCTCGAACTGACTACCAAGTTTCGATTCAACATCTTCTTTAGTTCCTGAAATATCAGATAATAACCTCAAAATTTGAAATGTCTATAACTTCTAAACCGTCCGGCCGATTTTGCCCGTTAACGAACTGAACCGTCGCATTTTGATCAGAAACCTACCCTGAAAGTTTGAAGTCGATAGGACCTTCGGTGCTCCTGTTATCGTGCCTACGGCCGGCCGGACGGCACCCAAAAATCTGACACCGGATTCGTGATCAGGGAGTCCGAATTAGTCTATTAGCCAATTTTCAGCTCGAAATTCGAAAATTACAGACATTTGTACGAAATGATAGGACGATGTTCCCCTAGAACATGCGCCCAAAAATGTATTATTTTTCAGAGTTTGGGAGAGAAAACCCAGAAAGAAACCATTCAATGATGAATATTGCAAGCTCTTTATTGTTGAGACGCTGACTAAAACTTCTCTTCATGTGATTGTTCATTTATCTGAAACTTCCATTGACAAAAAGAAAACAAAGATGTGAATATGCATTTTGTAATGCTGTTAGGATACCGTAGTTTTACGCGGACCTCATAAACAGAAATTTTTCAAATAAAATACATTCAAGGCTGTGGATCGAATACTTCGAAGAACTGGTAAATGATTCCAGACAATGAGGTGAACTGTGGCTTATTGCCAATAATTGAAGAATACACACTGTGAAATATTCATTGATTTTAACCATCAACAAATATTCCGCGTGCCGAGCTAGGTCACCTCATCGCTCAGTGTTCCCCCAAAAAGGAAAGCGTCATTCAAGGGCAGACACGAACCACGGTTTCATAGTTATTACCAATCATCAGCGTGTCTAAGCACCCTGAATTAAATGGAATGAAATGAAGACCCCTACTAGAAATCCTTCGGTTGTTCATTCAGGGTGCTAAGTCACGCTGATGATTGGTAACAACCATGAAACCGTGGTTCGTGTCTGCCCTTGAATGACAGTTTCCTCTTTGGGGGAACACTGAGCAATGAGGTAACCTAGTTCGGCTCATGCGGAATATTTGTTGATGATTGAAATCAATGAATATTTCTCCGTGTCTTATTTAAATGATTCCATAATGGAAATTCTTACATTGTATATAAAAAAAAAACAATAAACATGGAAAATCTTCACTGTCTATGTTCAATATGTGAACCGCATTTCCTCAGGCGCCGCAGCCATGATATTTGCACTCGAAACATAACTTCCAGTTTATTTCTTATCGCCTCGAAATGAAAATTTTATCTTTCAGTGAGCTTTTCCTGGGTGTTAACAGTTGTTTTGCAAACCAAAACATTCAGATGGCCCCACAAAAAGAAATCCAGTGGATTGAAGTCTGGCGACCGAGGTAATCAAGTAACAGGTCCACCTCTTCCAATCCATCGATTTGGAAATGTTGTTCAAATATTGTCCATCATGAGGAGGTACTCCATCATGCATGAACCACATTATATGGCGATCTAGCAATGGAACATCTTCTAATAAATTTGGTAGTTGATCGGTAAGAAATTCTAAATATCTCGCAGCTTTGAGTCTGTTGGGAAAAATGTACGGCCTAATTAATTGATATACAAATATTCCCACCCAATAATTCACATCAAATCTGTGCCGAAAATTGGATTCAATACAAGCGTGTTGATTGTCCTCCTGCCATTCATGGATGTTATGATATAAGGCCATTTCGACCGAAACCAGCTTCGTCAGTAAACAAAACTTTAGTAACAAACTCGCCTCAAAGCCAATTTATACGTCTAGAGACACCGAATACTTTTAATCTGAACAGGAAATGCTTCGATGGAATAATGTCACGTGTTTTATAAATTTTGGAGCAATACTTATCTTGTCCAAACACGCTCAGCTAAGGGATCCACCAATCAGCGTTGAACGCCACCTTGGAAGTACAACCATATGCGAGCGGTGAAAATATCAGGTAGAAAGTACCCCGAGTCACAGGGTGTGCATGAGAAAAGGTTGAATGGAAGTATCATTAACATTAAAATTAGTCGAAACAAAATTATCGGGTAATATTCGATATCCGATCATGGGTATTTTCATTAAACAGGCTGTATGTATGGGTGGGAGGTGCCACGGGATATCGAGTACATTTTGGTAAAATTTCGATATCTGTAATGAAATTGAGTATTTAATATTGTCGATAAAAATCCTTCATTAAATTACGAATTTATGAAACCATTTCTCATTCTTGAGCGCCCTGGTCATACATTCGAACAAGCGCGTCAAAGCAGACTGACCGCACGATAGTGCTTTTTTAATTCTTCACTACGAAATTTTGCAATCAGTGTTTCGTGGGCAGAGAGGAGAGTTTATGTAATTGCGGAAACATTGAAAGATATAGAAGAATAATAGAGAAATACAAGGATAATTTTAGCTCACTGGACGATGAAAATTTCGAAGATGCCACTGGTAATTACGTCTTGAAATATAGTGAACAAGTTGCCATTTCCCAACTTCCACCCTTCAAATTAGGAATGAACGTTGTTCTCTGAGATAATTGTTCCGCTGAAATGGAAAATGATTAAAAATGCAGAAAGAAGGTGCAGAAAGAGAAGATAACATTCAAAGAGGGGTTGGTAATGTTGCGACTATATTACTTTTTGCATGGAAATCGGCGTGAGAGTTCGCGCCTAGCTTCACGTTTAATCACTCAAGTGCCCTTACTGCAGCTATAACCCGTTCCAGATATTGTGCATCGGAATGTACAGGATACATTTAATGAATACATTTGTATAATTGTTGAATATAAATGATCCTGCATTTTGACCTTACACGTCACATGACGTGCTGTTTATCAAGTGTTGTAGTTCGCAAGGGGAAGTTTTTTTTTTGGTCAGTCGAGGTCTTCGTTCAATAAGTTTAGTGCGCAATATACTTATTGATCTACCTCTATACACCAATTAGGTGATCTTATAGGATTCACCATCTGAGGAATATGCATGCGTGGGGTACATATGCCAGCAGTGAACCTACTTCCTAGTGAATTTATCTCAAAACTCATCTCGAACACCTCGCTTTTCATAATGCACTACGATGAAGACACACTCTGTGGATTACTCACATGGTTCTATGACGTGCGTTCAACGCAAATGGTAGCTTTCCCTTAAAGCGTTATTCTCTTTGTAGAAGGTTTCGTATTTTTGTTGATAATAATATAAGTAATTTCAAAACTATTAATAATGGTCTCCCACAAGGTTCGGTTTTCGACCTCTTATTTTGACTTTTTATATGTGCGATATTCCTGCCACTCCATTTGTATTTCGTCGTTCTGATTTCTAAAGAGAATATATCTGCATGTTTTGAAATTCTGAAAAATTAACTGATTAAGGGTCGTTTGTGCTCAAATCCAAATAAAACTGAGGTTTCTTGCTTCCATTTGAACAATAATAAAAAATATAGAACATTGAATGTAGCTTTCGGTGATTCTTCCTTGATAATAATCGTCGGTTTTGATCTAGGTTTTCTTAAATAATAATCATTAAAGGACAACGTGGGATGTTCATCCATTATTAAATGATTTCTTTCTGGGTTTTCTCTCCCGAACTCCCGAAAAATATGTATTAAATAAAAATTTATTATTTTGTGAATTGCTTCTGCGTAAGGAACACAAGATATTTGTCAGTAGCAATAAATTGAACAATGTTGCCTAACAAACAATAACGAAACAACATCAACGATGAAACAACTATTTCGTAATGTACGTAACATCCAAGGAGATCACATGATGGATTGGAGTAATGCAAAGATTCTGATGATAGGATCTGATTACGTTAAAAGGAAACTTAAGGAGTCAACTTGTATTTTGTTGAACAGAGAATGCAATTTTGCAAACTGCTCATTTGGAATTGATCATATTTGGTTTAATTTAATAAAAAAGGAGTTGGAACTTGGAAAATTCTATGCTAGTAAAACTATGGTACTATGATTTTATAATACTGTCAAAGTGACAATTCTCGAATTTCAGAATAGCTATATCAACATAAAATAATTCTGAAGATTTTCCTTAAGTGTCTGACGAAGGAGTCTGATTATATAGTTGTTTCATCGTTAATGTTTTCTCCTTATTGTTTGTCAGGCCACATTGTACAATTTATTGCTTCTGATAAATATCGTTGCGTTTCTTACGCAGAGGCAAATTAACAAAATAATAAATTTTTATTTCATAGATGTTTTTCACAGTTTGGGAGAGAAAGCCCAGAAATAAATTTCTTATCTAAGAATCTCAAATTTTGATATAAGTAATGGAATTGTTTTGTGAATCCCGAATTTCGTTAATCTGCTTGATAAATATGACAGATAAATTGGTTAATTCTGAACTAAATGTATCTTCCTGAAACCTACCGCACACATAATATGTCTAGAGGTTCTATGCTATCTATAGCATAGGTCATAGACATAGACTGATAGAGGTCATAGTAGTTGTTGTTGTTTATGATGGTTGGATATTAAAAGATATTGTATTCATTTATATGATGTGAATTAAAATATTCAATGAATGTGAAAATAGGCGATGAAGATATTGTGGATAATCTTATAGTGGATAATATTTAATGAACATCAATTAGGAGTCAGTGTTTTAATATTCATAACATAAAAAGATTTTTCTTAAAGTTATTGTACATACGATTGTCGAGATACGACCAGATGCTACCCTTAACGTAGCACCTGGTACACTTGTGCATATACAGTGTGTTTCAAAAAGTACGCACCTAGGGGAAATTTTCTCACCTGTATAATTTTTTGAAATTTTGGTTTTCGGAAAAGTTGGTGCTCAAGAAAAGATGATTTTCGACATATATGTCATTGATCGTGTTACTCTGCAAACCTGTCAAAATTGACATTTTTTTAGAAAAATTACCAAAAGCCGTAGAAATCAGAACAATATCAAAAAGTTTCTGAAATAAATGTTGCTCAGAATTTCATTTTATACCAAACTGCCAAATTTCATAGTGAAATTCCGAGATTTTTTGATATTCGTATTGTGATGACAGCACGTTAGAGGGAGCTGTGGGCTTTGCGCCAATTTGAAAAATGATTCAGAATGTAATTCCAATGAAAGAGACATTATCACAATTCAAATAAAGTTTATATTAATTTATTGTTCCTCATCAATTATGATTTCTATACTGAAAACCCCACAATCTTGGTGCAAACCGAATTATTCTTGAGAAATTAAATGCGCGAAGAGCTAATATCTCCCTAATTATTGTTGGAACATCATAAGAAATTATCCACCTGTCAACTCGATTTCATTTTCACAGGTATCTTTGTTTTAGATGAGGTCTCTATTGCTTTTTTAGTGGTATTTGATCGAGTATTTGGGAAAATATATTCAAAAGCGTTTTTATAGGGTTTGGAGAATTACTCTTCAGATATAAAATCGAAGAATTTAATTTCTTATGATGTTCCAAGAATAATTAGCGAGATATGAGCCCTTTGCGCATCAAATTATATCAAAGTATAATTCGGTTTGCACCAAAATTGTGATACTTTCACTATAGAACTCATAATTTATGAGGAACATTAAATTGATATTAACTTTATTTGAATTGTGATAATGTCTCTTGCATTGGAATAACATTCCGAATTATTTTTGAAATTTCCGCGAAGCCCACAGCTGCCACCCACTTGCTGTCATCAAAATATCAATATCAAAAAATTTCTGAATTTTCACTATGAAATTAGGCAGTTTGGTATAAAATGAAATTCTGAGCAACATTTATTCCAGAATATTTTTTGATATTGTTCTGATTTCTACGTCCTTTGGCAATTTTTCAAAAAAAAAATGTCAATTTTGACAGGTTTGGTTAGTAACACGATCAATGACATATATGTCAAAAACCGAAAACCCAAATTTGAATGAACTATACAGGCGAGAAAATTTTCTCTTGGTGCGTAGTTTTCGAAACGCACTGTATATATATCTATAATCCATTCACATTTATAAAGTCTCCCGGTTAGCCATGATTTAAGTCTATCACGTTTTTGTAACTAAAACTGAGGCAGGTTGGCACTCCTGAAATATCGTCAATTTCAAATCAACTCTCTGAGACGTTGCCAATATCTACTATCTACATTCAACATAATGTTCCATCTTAGACAAGATATTATCACAGACAATTATCTTCGAAAAATAAAATACTCTTTGCTTTGAAATTTAAAATGCTGAACGCAGTTTTGGAGAAGCAGAGACAAAGATCAGGAAGTGCTATACACAACTGAAATCTGCAATAGGAAAACTTCATTCTGTCTGAGGACCTGTTGAACTCTCGAATTAAATTACTTAGTTTCCTGCCGGGCTATTCAGGTACTTATATTATATTTTCAAATGATCTAAAGTAACGGACTACTCTATCAGTTATTATCAGTTAAAATTTCAACTCTTCATTCTTGATTTCCGTACAAGAAAATAGCATAACTGAATCTTCCAACCAGTTTATATACGTGAAATATTTTCAGTAACAAGAGGAAACATTTTTTTCAACAGTCGCCGGGTCTTCTTGGATTCACATAATATCTTCTCAAATTCATTATTTTTCCGAAGTAAATTCACATTGTGAAAAATACGTAATGACTACGACCTCTATGTAGAGAGGACCACGTTACGTAGTTCTGACAAGAACATTACTATCACCTAACATTTTCAAAATATACACGGTGAAATGTGTCAAACTTTCATGGCCAACCGGGAGACTTTATAAAAGTGAATGGAGTATACACACAAATATGACGATGATTCAGATCTCAGAAGGTGAGGCCAAGCTCTTTGTTTTGTCGTACGTTTCAGGGCATTCTGTAGATAATTTGGAACTTTCATTATCACTATACCGAACCAAACGGAAACTTACTACACAGGCAAAATATCGTTAAATCACCAGTGCCTGCTTTGATCAGTTCTCGAGATGATATATCATAATTGATATTGGCTGACGAGCGGTATCTACCTCCAGTTCACGTTGGAATTCACTAAAGTTTCAATTGAGTGGAAATGAGAGATAGGGAAGTTTCGAGTTCTAACCACGACCTACCTTCGAACGAAACGGGAGATGTCGAAATTGATAATTATAATTCATGACCGTATTGATGAGTACCAAAAGTTTTCGAGGGGTCGAGATCAGAGCACTATTATTTCGACGGTAGCAGCACAAGAGGGAATTATAACAATGAACCTACGAAAATATGTTGGGGAGATAAGTCTCGTTGAATTTTGAATTATTTGTGAGGTTACAATCATTGGAAAAATTCTCGAATTTGAAGTGCATTATTAAGTCGTTTTTAGTGGATTGCAAAATGGCGGAGGCGATGGGCATGCAACATACAAGTTGATATAAAGCTATACTAAGCAATGATCGATGTCCTATCAGTATTATTAGGAAATGAAGATTTGAAGAATTGAAGGTTGAAGTAATAACGATTTTTCAAGCCAAAAATATACAGGGTGAGTCTTTGACCACTGCATTAATTTTAACCAAAGATTCCTCTCATCAAATGAAACACTTTTTTCATTTAACATTTTTCCAAATTCAGGTCAGGTAAAAAGATACAGGCTGTGAAATTTTGAAAAAAATCAGTTTTTATTTTGTAGCTTTGACATCCTTTTTTCGAATAAAATGAATGTTGGCGTAAAGTTTCCTATAACTATGATACACATTTTCCAAATATTAGTTATTTTCTACTTCTACTGGTTTTCTAGTTATGGACTTGTGGATTCATGAAACTAAACGAAATTACCATAAAGAAGGCGTATAAAGTTTTTCTTGAGTCATTTAAAGAATATTCCATCGTTTTAGAACATTATATTATTCTTCTATTTTCTCCTTAAATGCACCGTTTTCGTGATATTCTTCATTGAATGTTTTAAAATGGAAAACTCTAGAAATTTCACTACTTTTCTGGATCCGTCCCTGAGCGTTGGAATCCCGAATCAAGCTGTAAACCTCGTTACCATGCCTTATTCTCGTCCGCCAACAATGTCATAGATAATTTATATGCAGGAGTGTATTAGCACATTGTGAAATCTTTAAACGCTTGTTACTTTTTACCTGAGCCGAATCTGGGAAAAAGGTAAATGAAAAAAGTGTTTCATTTGATGAGAGGAATCTTTGGTTAAAATTAATGCAGTGGTCAAAGACTAACCCTGTATATGTATTTCAGCATATTCTGGACAAATTTGTTATCGAGATTTTATTTTCGAGGTGTGTGAAGCGTGAATAGACCAGAGCTGTGCCGAGCACTGAAGAAAAATGCTTGGAGCCCTAAGCACTAAGCACTCAATAAATATGATCCCAAGCTTCGATCACAAAGCACCGCGTTTTCACAAAACGCTTGCGATTACTAAGCACTTTATAAAAGTTATTCGATTTTTTGAGCACTAAACACTTTCAGAAAACTGTTGGACATGAGGATATTTAATGCAAATTGTTAGATAAAAATTTATTAAATTGGAGAAACATGTAACTGGCAAACTTGCATTTCCCTTATGTGTCACTGACGAATAAGAAATGGAGTGCAGCGAAACATATTTCGATGAAACTAACGAACTCAAAATTTGTTCTATGCTCACACAGATTGAACAGGTGTTTATTATTTAAGGAAATGACGAAACAATGAATTATGGAATATGAATTGCATGAGCGTCTCAGTTTTTTCTGCACATGCAAAATGTATTTCCCAATTTCAAAATGGGATATAATTCGAAACATATATGACAGCAACATAGTATATTATGATACTTAGGCCAAGTGTTTACTTTCCCTGAATAATAAAAAGAGCACTGACGTGAATTCAGTGCTCTTTTGGACAGTTTTCCATTAATACATAATTCAATTCGAATTGATCAACATAATGTTAGTGCTTTTTTAAATTTTTCAATATGTTAAAAATATAATCTGCAGACCTCGGATAACAATATTAATATTGTTAATATTAATCTATTGGGATTGCGGATTGCAAATCAGATGGAAATATAAATATGAATATATCGAAGAAATCTGTGAATTCACATGAAAATTTTCGAAAAAAATTCTCTTATATCTTCTTTATAGATGATCCACATAACAATGCTTTGATACTGAATAATTTTAGGGAGTTAGTAATATTCACATATCCACACCCAATAACATGAATCAATAAGCAAAAACTGCTAATTACAAGTTCCGTTCATGCCTGAATAATTGATATACATTAACTCCTCTCTTCGTTTTACGACAAGATTTCGGAAAGTCCTAGTGCTTAGTAATCTTAGGAAGTGCTTGGGAGCACTTAAGGGATCACTATGCACTAAGCCTTTTCATGAGGTGCTTGAATTGCTGAGCACTAAGCACTGATTTTAAAAAGTGCCCGGGAGCACAAAAAGGCTTTAAGTACAATGCTTTGGTTCAGCTCTGGAATAGACATAATCAGCCAAACGGTTCTGGAGTTACACCCATCTGAAATCTTATTTCCTCTATAACTCAAAATATACAAATCCAGTTAGAACTCGGTAATTATTTATATTTAATTTTCACGAAATTTCACTAGAAAAAAAATAAAAATTTTACTTTCTTCAAAAATATCATATTTTAGAAACTATGTATGGGATATGTCTGGGATATAAGATAACAAATGTTAAACTGGATTTTCGAAGGTTTAATAAAGAAATTCCTTTTATTACAAAAAAACACTTATCTCCGAATTGTAATCCTTGTCAATCGAAAACTGAGACACTCTTCCAGTTACATCAATTACAGTCATCTTTTCCAAATCCAAACAGGGCAATGAGTATGGGTCCCTTGAACTGGAACTCACGATGCAGGTGATGCAGGGTTCTCAATCCAACAATAGCTTCAATTAACCTATGTTAGGCATACCACAAAAACGTAAGAGCGAGGTTTTTTTCCAGGTTAAAAACAAATTATAACATACAGCTTCGGCAGCAGTTCGTCAACAGTACATAAACTTCATTGATCGGTATTTAATAAAGCCTAGAAAAACCCGAGGCACACAATCCCTCGAAAATTTGAGGGACTCCCCTGAAATCATCAATAATAAATTCGCATATATCAGAATAATTAGTTGAAATCAAAATAATCAAACACAAGGTACTCTACATTATTTTCTAACGAAAAGGGCGTGCAAAACTATACAGGGTCTTTCACGAGGAACCTCACCCATATTTATACGGGAAACTACTGAACGTATTTTCATGAAATTCAGCACTTATAAGTATTTCACGATGCTGATGAAATCTAAAATATTTTCAAGGCATGAGCACCTCCGGTTTTTCCGGAAATGACGTCAACTTCCGTTTTTCAAATTAGAACACCATTTTTTTTTTGCAGAAATAGATTCCTTAGAAAATTTCAAGTTATTTTGATGTAACATTTTTCAGTTTTGGTTGGAAAATTCTCTCTGAGCGGGAAGATATTGAATTTACGTTAAAAAATAATGTGAGTGTATGCACCACACCCTTGCCCTAAAATGGATATTTTCTGAGTTATTCACAAAAAACTGTTTTTCGTCTTGAATTTTCAGCTATTTCTTTTCCCTTCACGCCAAAAAGATGAAATTTTCAGGAACTGTTATTTGAACCATGCTGTAGATTTTTCACCCCTTCTTGAAACCGACTTCAAGTTACTATTAGGAGAACCATGGCAAACTCTCGCAGTTATAACTAGAGAAGATGCTCAAAGTTTTGACCGTTAATTTCTAGACATTTATTTATACGTCTCAGGAATGCTTCGTGCGTTGCTCTTCTTATTTCATCGGGAGGAAGAGATCTGCAAAAGTGTTTAAAAACCAAATTGAGTTTCAAAACTATGAATCTAAAAATCTAAACAAACCTGAACGCATTTCTGACTCGTTCTATGCAGTCCTCTTTATCAGTCAGGGGAGTTGAGTAGACAATATTTTTTATCCTACCCCAAACATAATAGTCTAAAGGAGTTAAATCGGGAGAACGTGGTGGCCAAAGATGTGGACCATTGTTCGCCAACTATCGATCTTCAAATAGCCTGTAGAGGATATTTGACACATTGAGTGAATTGTGTGGAGGCGCGCCATCTTGTTGATACCATAAGTCATTATGGTTCTGTAACTAGCGGCTCAATTATTTGAGTCAATATGTCAGAATATCTATCTCATAAGGGAGAACATTCTTTAAATAATGCAAACATGTGAAGTGTTCTATCTTACCAGTTAAAGTCCCATCATAAATGTGAACATCGAGAATTGCATTATTTTTGATGGCGCAAAAAACATTGAAACTCCAGGTCTCTTGAAAGTTCCATTGTCTGAAGTGGTGGATGTTCTCTTCATCCCAATAATGACTGTTATGCCTATTGAAAGAACCATTCTTTGTGAATTTAGATTCATCTGTCCAAATTATACAGTCCAAAAAGTTTTCATTCTCTTGAAATCGAATCATCATAGCTTCGAAAAACTCTGTTCTCCTGACGAAATCAGTTTCCTTCAAATACTGTACCCTATTGAATTTATATGGGTGCATTTTATGTTTTTTTAATATTCTCCAAACACTCGATTGAGATAACCCCAGATCAATCTCGGCATCTTTGAGAGAATTTTGAGGATTCACACGAAAATATGCAAGAACTGTAATTTCGTTGTTCTCATCTTCTACTACACTTTTTTCTCTGTGTATAGTTTTCTTAACGAAAGATCCGACATTTCTCAAGTTTGTCATGGTTATGTTAATGGTATCTCTCGTTGGTCTGGGTCGGTCAGGAAACCTCTCAATGAACAGTCGAATCGTTCTATCTACAACTTTATTACATTCTCCATGAAGTAGAATGAGATTTAAATAATCTTCATTGGTAAAATTAGGCATAGTGATCGATTTTATAACTTAAAACGAATTATCACCAAATTAATAGTAAACACAAAATGCTACTGAATAAAGAGGAATTTTGCAGATGTAATTAATGATATCTATCATTAAAAAAAAAGAATGTAAAACATGGTAAGTTTTTGCATATGGTTCATAAGGAATTATTTATTTATCACTGGAGAGAAAACCGATGGCCGATTAGTTGAAATAAAGAGGTTTCCGATACAAATTCGAATCAAAATTCGCCATCTATTTAGGAACAACCTGTAACTTTTTTCTCTTGCATATTAGGGTAGTAAAATCTAAAACATGGTTTAAGTAACAGTTCCTGAAAATTTCATCTTTTTGGCGTGAAGGGAAAAGAAATAGCTGAAAATTCAAGACGAAAAACAGTTTTTTGTGAATAACTCAGAAAATATCCACTGTAGGGCAAGGGTGTGATGCATACACTCACATTATTTTTTAACGCAGATTCAATATCTGCCATAAAAAAATGGGGTTCTAATTTGAAAAAATTGATTTTTCACGATTTTGTCATCCCTAACTTTGAAAGCGATTTTTTCACCCCCTGTATCATGAATCGCGATTTCGATTTTTAAAGTGGATACATCAATCTTACATCTTGAAAAATCCCAAAAATGAAAATTTTCCATCTAAAAACCTCGAAGTTATTCTTGTTTCAGCGGAGCTCTATTTTCGATTTTTTTTTCGAATTTTCCCGCTCAGAGAGAATTTTCCAACCAAAACTGAAAAATGTTACATCAAAATAACTTGAAATTTTCCAAGGAATCTATTTCTGCAATGAAAAAATGGTGTTCTAATTTGAAAAACGGAAGTTGACGTCATTTCCGGAAAAACCGGAGGTGCTCATGCCTTGAAAATATTTTAGATTTCATCAGCATCATGAAGTACTTATAAGTGCTGAATTTCATGAAAATACGTTCAGTAGTTTCCCGTATAAATATGGGTGAGGTTCCTCGTGAAAGACCCTGTATATACCTAAGCTAATTTCAATCTAAAATCATCGCGTAAGATAATTCACCAAAACCCACTTCAACATCACGAAAACATATTTAAAATTACTAACCGCCAAACCTTGAGTATATATTCACAAATAAACACACAAACATTTAAGAGATATTCAGACAACCACTAATTCACCTCTACTATTTAAAACAAAGGAATTATGAGGAACATTTGAAGAAGTGGCTCGATCAAGAGCTTCGGACGTAAGAGAACTAGAAAATCCCCGATACTAGATAATACTCGTATAACCACAGAAAATTCTGACCGCACAGAATCGAAACGAAAAATTCACGGTATTAAACAAGATTATACTGAAATAATTTCTATGATGTACTGAAAAATTAAATGGGGAAAATCAATACGGATTCATAAGATGAAACATTTTTAATTTAGACTCGAAATATGTATCTCAAACCATAGCGCGACCATCCACGTTCAACGCCCCACGGGTTGCATAACTACGAACACAGCGTAATGGTTTCATACCGTTACCAATTCCACTGGTTTGTATAGACTCGCGGATACCGGGATACATAACACAATTAAACATAAATGAAATAAGCAGAAAGACAGGGATAAACTCAATATGTCGGGGGAAGATTCAATGTGTTCGTAATTTTGAATAATGAACATTATCCAAGATTGTAACGAGTGATTTTTTAACAACTTTTTTTTTGGACCACTGTTTTTCTAAGCTTCCACAGGTTTCTTGCCTTGTGTGATTGTCCAACATGTTCAGTTTGGTCTATAATTTAACCATGAATCGACTAACAAACGAACAACGCTTGCAAATTATTGAATTTTATTATCAAAATTCACGATCGGTTAAGAAAGTGTATCGTGCACTTCTCCCATTTTTTGGTCAGTTTGGTCGACCTTCTGAAGTGGCTCTTCGGAATCTTGTGACTAAATTTCGCACCAAATTTACATTACTGGACATTAAACCCCCAACACGCATACGTCGAGTACGGACAGAGGAAAATATCGCAGCAGTATCCGCCCAGTTGATAGGCGAGTTCGGTGAGCAGTTTATTTCACGTTTCGGTTCGGTCAATTGGCGACCAAGATCGTGTGATTTAACGCCTCTGGACTATTTTATTGTGGGGCTTTCTTAAGGCTCATGTCTATAGCGAGAAGCCCGCAACGATTGACGCAGCGGAAGCCAATATTGAAAAATTTATTTGTGAGATACCGGCCGATATGTTGGAGAGAGTATGCCAAAATTGGACCCGGCGTATGGGTCATTTGAAGCGCAGTTGCGGCCAACATTTACATGAAATAATAGTTCAACATTAAATTATATCGATCGTTCTATCGACTCCAATAAAGATTTCATAAATTTTTCTGAATTTTATGTGTTATTTTTCCGAATCAAATCCGAAAGCTCTAAAAAAATCACTCTTTACATGTTTGATACTTTCTGTGAAAATAAATCGCTAATGCGAACTATCCAGTCATTAACAAGGAGGTAGTTGGAAACCAGATTGCATCTCCATGAGCTCAACCATATGTTCGAAATGGATTTCATACACTACGGGTAGCAAATTATTGTTTTCCCAATAAAGCAAACTTCATAGCTGTTACTACGATTATTAGTCCGGTCAATTTAGACATTCGAGGTTAGATAAATTCCCACCAAGCTGATCGGTAAGATTGTTTAAAATACAATTAAAAACAAAATTTGAAAGTTCCCCATCTTTCCCCTGTAAGGAAAAAATTTATTCAAGGTCAAAAGTCACAAAATAAGTTTTTCGCGATTTTCAGCAAAACGGTAGGTTTTATCATAAAAATACAAGACAAGACAAGAATTGTAGATCATAAAACTATCTACAAAAAATGTATTCCTACTTTTTTCTCTCGAGCCACCGTTTTTGAGATATAACGATTCAAAAAGTTGTAAAAGTTGTTTCCTCGCCATCTATGAGGTGTACTTAGCGTGTTTTTTTTAACGTGGTTTCCCAGTAGGCCTATTCCACGGGTCAGTTTTGATTCTTTGTCAATTTGAAACTATTGAAAAATAATGGATATTAGCAGAGATTGAAAATATAAAAGCAATTTAAGTTAAAAAAAAGTAGTGAAATTTAATCGCCGAGTCGTAACTCTTAAAATCTTCTTCTTGATTTTCTTGTTCTTGTTCGTCTTGTTCTTGTTTTTCTTGTTCTTGTTCTTCTTGTTCTTCTTGTTCTTCTTGTTCTTCTTCATCTTCATCCTGAGTGCATGTAAGCTGCGTTAATAGCGATGTATCGCATGTTGCCTCGTTGGAATCGAAGGGAACCTCTACTGTTGGTGATTCAATATTAGAGCACAACCGGCCTTGACAATGTTTACATGCCAGAGAACAGAACAGTCCGACTTTTTTGCAACCACATTTAGCACTGCATCCCTTTTTGCAGTTGCAAAAAATCGAGTTCAGCAGTTTTTCCGGCGCTGGTGGAAGTAAAGTGTGCACTGGTTCTCATGAATTGTTGACCAACTTCCAACCCCAGTCTGTAGGGTCTAGCTGATAACCAAGCCACACTTGAACTTGGTAATATACCCTAAGAAGGTGCTGATGAGCAGCAACTGAGGTTGGAGGAAGACAAGCTAATTGTACTTGTTTTTTACTTCTGGTGTTTTGAACGAAACATGCATATCTATACTTATCTAATCAGGTAGTTTTTTTAGGAGCTCCGTACATAGAAAGAAGAAAGCGAATGCCGTTAGTAATAATTTCTTGTCGAGTAGAATTTCTATTTTTGAAAACTTCAGCATATTCAATTAAATGTTGTTTCTCAAATAGTTTGAAAACTGTTATTTTACCCCTCCTGTAAAATGCAGATGTCGTATCACAGCCAGTTATTGCGTGTAAAAATAGTACATGATTACATTATATTACATTATATTAGTAGTGTAAGTTACAATGACCGATAGAAAAATATTTTAACATATATTACAACTATAGAGATGTATATATGGCGTACTCATGCATATTATGACGATTACAACTTTTTGAATCATTATATAACGGTGGCTCGTAGAGAAAAAAGTATGAAAAATTGTTTGTAGATAGTTTTATGATCTACAATTTTTGTCTAAAGTATTTTTATGATAAAACTTAGCGTTCTGCTGAAAATCGCGAAAAACTCATTTTTTGACCTTTGACCTTGAATAAAATTTTTTCTTTACAGGGGAAAGATGTGGAACTTTCAAATTTTATTCTTAATGATATTTTAATCAATCTTACTGATTGTCAGCTTGGTGGGAATTTATGTAACTTTACTCCTATTATTTGGTCTAATTTGACCGGACTATATATCCGTTTCATAGTAATGCATACACATGTACGGCTCCCGTTCGAGAGTTTTGAGAAAACATTTTGATTTCCGAGTTGACGGTACCAAAATCAAAATCCCAGTTTACGTGTAAACAACGGCAAAGTGCAATTACACCTCGAAATTTAATGAAAATTTAATCAACTACGGAACAAATTTCAATTTTGTATTTCAGTTCATGCATTTTTCATTCTTCGTGCATCAGCGCGCACCTACAGAAGAAAGTGTAACTTCTGGCCATTATGTAGATCTAAGTGCATATCTTTAATGGAAATTTTATTGCTGCATTATCGATTGCCTCGTAAACCGGTAACAATCACTAGAATGTGTCGTAAAGGGAATAACTGCTTCTGAGCAGGACAAATTTCAATTTCCCAATACTCGCAAAGAGGTCCTTACAAATAGTAAATGCTAATATCGCCAAAGTTTCTACGAGGGTTATCATTATTAATAGTAAGGGGTAATGTGGCTTGGTCCAGCTCTTCAGAATTGCAACCGATAGGATCTTTTGTTTTATTACCCTTTATTCCACCATAAGGACATAGTCAATGGTGTTAGCATACCTGATGATATCCTTAGGATCCTTGGCTATCACTTCGTGAGGATTAAGAACTGGCCCGTCCATATGTAGAGTTCTTAGGCTATGGGGGTTTTTCATTTTCGACCGTTAATTTTCTGCTTAATGTTTGAATATTTTGAGTAATTTTAATCCAAAAATCCGTCCGATCGAACGGATATTCATTATAGATTTCGTGATTTAACGAAAAGATCTAAATCCCAAGACACGTTTACTGGAGTAACGCTTCTTCAAGTTTTTCATTGGGTAAAAATGAAAAAAATTTAAGAGAAAGCAATTTCGTACGCTCCGAGATTCGATCCCGTCGCCAAGCGAGGCTCGGAAGGCACGAGGGCTATACATTCCCAATCCAACGCCTCAGCTCTTCGGCCACGTTGCCTACGTTAATTAACTCCGATCATGTACCTAAAAACGATTTTTAGTACTCGGATGATTTCCGTCTTTCAGAATATCGTCAATCCTGTCAAGCGATTGATAGAAATCGGTTACTCGTTCATATTTCTCGCAGTTTTTCTAGACTATTCCAAGATTTTCGAGTAATTCCGTTCGAAATTCAAATTCGCTTTGACATTTCTCGTCGCTCGTTCAGACCGAAAACGTCGACCTTGAAGGAGCCGCGTTAAAATTCGCCACAGAAATACGTGAAACGTCAGAATTTTGTCGATTTTCGCGAAAAGTCACATGTTCCTATCGTTCTTCCGGGAAAGCGAAAGAGAGGATCGAAAAAGGGGCTCCGTTACGGACTAATTTAGTCGTTCTGAACGACACCATTCCTCTGAATTCCTTTCCACAATTTTGCTCCTTTTGCCAAAATCGGCTTTTTTTTTCGCCATTTTGCGATTTTTTTAAATACACCCCCATGTTTTCGCTCCGAGAATGCGAAACTCTACGACACTATATTTTTCCTCGATAAGCCCCTTTGAAATTTCCCCCAAACCCCCTCCTAATATCCAAAAAAACATCACGTTTATAGTAACATTTTCAAAGAGTTTCCTTTGATAAATGAAGAACTGCTCAACCGATTTTGTGCAAACTTCACATAAACCATCTACTAAATAGTTATATTAATTATTAAACTGTTTGGGAAGATTTTTCTAGGATTGGTTTGTTAGAATATAAGTCGCAGAAACATTTTGCTTTGCCCACCCTCTTTAATGCAATTACTGATCCTTCCCCTTGACATAGCTACCACAACCTGTCCCTAATACCCAGCTTGCCACATGATTTAATCCCGTCTGCGAAACAAAGCATCCAGATAGGTGATCCCGGTCAGAAAACAATCAAGAAATGTATGTTGCCTGTTGCTGCCTCATATTAGCCTGAAGCTCCGCGATGATAGATTAATATAAGGGAACGAGAGCCAGAGGAAACAACAGGGGAAACACAGTTTACGAGCAGGTTTCATGACTTCTCTAGAGAATTTTAGGGTATGAGGTTTGATAGAGTGGAATAGATGAACCAAGGATTATCTTATAATAAAAATCATTCCTAATTATACATATATTCATAAAACTCTGCATTCCATGAAATATCTAATCAGATAAAAATGCCTCTTCATATTTAATATTTCAGCACATTTTACAGTTCTAGATTTAAACTCGATCGGATCTTTATTACTGGCAGAAATTGGTTCAAGCACCTGACTTCACGTCAGTGCTTGAACCAATTTTTTTTTCATGATTTTTTTAAAATTTTCTAGGGTTACGGTTGTCATAAAATTTTAAACACCTCTTTATGTCGATATTCTACAACTAGTTACTTAGATTCAATTCGATCGAGTCGATATTTTTTGAGGTATCGAGGAAATAATATTCTAGGTGGGTATAACTCTGAAACCGTTGCATCGATTATGCCCGTAATCGAACTTAACACTCCCATTGGGATACGCAACATACCCTGAAAATTGCAATTGGTGTTGAAGGCTGTCGCAAAAATTTAGCGATGTCGGAGGTAAAGTTACTGATATATAGATTTTTTTTCAATAATTTTCAATGATTTTTTAAGAATTTTCTAGTTATACGATCCTCACGAAATTTCATCAGAATTCTCGCGTTGTCATTATGCAACTAATAACCATGTTTGAATTTAATTGATTTATGTATTTTTCGAGTTATTGAGGAAATAACAGCCAAATTTCAGATGATTATAACTCCAAAACCGTTTGTCCGATTATGCCTTTAACCAAACTCAAATGTTGCAGTCCGATGCACAATTTAACCTGAAAATTCCAAGTTGCTTTCTCTTTCCGTTCTCACGATATCGTGACATAAAAAATATTTTTTAATAATTTTTTTAAAGTTATTTAGTGATACGATTCTCAAAAAATTTCACAAATGTGCTTATGTTCATATTATTCTACAACTATTCACCAAGTTTCAATTCGATCGGATCATTATTGGTTGAAAATAAAATTATTACTCGGAAACCATTGGGCTGATTATGCCCATTAACGAACTTGTCCGTCGCATTGGGATGCGCCACCTGCTCTGAAAATTTCAAGTCGCTATATCATTCCGTTCTCAAGTTATCGTGGCAACGGACGGCCGGACAGAATCAAATTTGTCCTCGAATTCTTCATCAGGTAGTCGAACTCAATTGTTTGATACCATTTTCGGCAAAAAATTCGAAAATTACAGACATTTGGGTAAAATGATAACGCGATGTTCCCCAGAACATACGCTCAATAATGGGAAGAAATTATATTTTTTGCCAGAGCTACTCACCTTTAGGCGAATTCAGTACCTGAATGGGTGACCGCTCTTGCTATAATTTTGTTGAAATTACAAGTCTCTATTTTTGGTGCTCTTGGTCCACGGAACACAGTGCTTATCAATTTGCCCAAATGTACGTAATTTTCGAATTTTTGGATGAAAATGGTCTTAAACGATATGGTTCAACTCACCGATCAAGAATCCGTGGTCGAAATCAATTCTGTCTGGCTGGTCTGACGATAACTCTCGAACGAAAGGAGTCAGAGGATTGCAATTTGCAGGGAAGGTTAGGAGCGTAAATATCTCGGACGATTTCGTTAACAGGTGAAATCCACCTAGTGGTTTCAGAGTTATGGCCGTTTTTAGTCAAAATATTTCTTATGGATATTTCCGGAACGGATCACTCGATCTATATGAAATTTAGCATCAAATTGTAGAAGCATGACCCTTATATGCATGCGAAATTTTGTATGGATCGGATTCTCGCAAAGTGTCGCCAAACAAATTTCAGAAATTTTTGAATTGAATATATTACAAATTACAAATTAAATTTTTTTAAGATGCATTTTCATCATAAGAAGCTATTGATATCATCCTCAACTCCAACAAAATAATACTCTCGGAGATATGATTTTTCAAAATTTCTATAATTATAATCGTAATTTTATGATTTCATAGAATGCTTTAATTATAATTTGCTTATGCATGTAAATCCATTATATGATGCGAGTCATAAACCTATGTTTTCAATTCAATTTTTTATGATGCAGTTCTATCATAAGAATCCATTGGTATCATTCCCGACCAATACTTTCGGAGATATGATTTGTCAAAGGTTGAATGATTATTTGAGTTTAACATACTGATCGCAAAATTATGGGTTTTTAGAAGTATTGTTGAAGAGGTACTAGTATCCCTAGGGATCATTATGCGATCTAAGTTGATATGAAGTTTTCTTCATATTCTGATCCCCTCCTGAAATATGTTAATGTTAAATCCCGACACCCTGTAGATGTAGGTAATAGATGATCCTCTTGGGAAGAGTGTTTTTAATCAGGTTTAAAGGAAAAACTTCCCTTCCCTTCCTCAACAGGGGTTCCCAAATATTTTTAGCCAACTGAAAAGCAAATTCCCTGCCTTTGTGAGGTTTCCTCATTAGGCGAGACTTCGTAATGGGATCAGACCGGTTATTAAATTCATCGTCTCGCGCCCACACTACCAACAAATGAGTTGATATCTCTTTAATAAGGCCTTTCGGAAGAATATTCTTCGTTACACAGATCGAGCAAAGAGCTCATTACTCTATTTGTGCATAGTAGTTAGTTATCCAATATGTCTTTCATTATTTATGCTACCGGACTGATATTGTTTTAATACTTCATTGAACAAAAAGTTCCCGGACTAACGCAAAAAAATTGGTTCAAGCACTGACGTGAAGTCAGAAGCTTTTGCGAGTATGTTCTCTTTTCCATTCTCATGTATTGGACACTAAAGTAGAATGGACAAGAGAACATACGCGCAAAAGCTTCTGACTTGACGTCAGTGCTTGAAACACTTTTTTTTTCGAGGATTTTTTTAAAATTTTCTAGTGCTACGATCCTTACGAAATTTTGCAAGAATTTTCGCGTTGGCATTCTACAACTAATAACCATAATTGAATTGGATCTGATTTGTAATTTTTTGAGTTATTGAGGAAATAACAATCAAATTTCAGATTGATATAACTTCAAAACCATTTGGCCGATTATGCTAGTAAACGCACTTAAATGTCGTATTCCGATGCGCAATCTACCCTGAAAACAGCAAGTTGCTATTTCTTTCCGTTTTCAAGGAATCATGAGATACAAAATATTTTTTTGTAGATTTTTTAAAATTTTCTAGTGGTACAGTCCTCACAAAATTTTACGTACGTCTTCATGTCGATATTCTACAACTAGTTACCAAGCTTCAATTCAATCGAGTCCATATTTTTTGAGTTATCGAGGAAAAAATATTCCAGATGGTTATAACTCCGAAACCGTTGGGCCGATTATAGCCAACAGCGAACTTAACTCTCCCATTCCGATGTGCAACCTATCCTCAAAATTGCAAGTCCCTATCTCCTTTCGTTCAAGAGTTGTCGAGGCAACGATCACCCATCCAGCTACTGAACTCACACAAGGCAGCTCGGATCTCCAACAATATAGATCCGATCTATAAGGCTCTCGCAAAATGTCAGCGTTGCCGAACGAATAGTTTCGGATATATAGAATTTTTTTCAATAATTTTCTATGATTTTTTAAGAATTTTCTAGTGATACGATTCACACAAAATTTTGCAAAAATTTTCGGGTTGCCATTTTACAACTAATAACCATGTTTGAATTGGATCGGTTTCGTATTTTTCGAGTAATTGAGGAATTAAGGACAAAATTTCAGATGAGTATAACTCCAAAACGGTCTTGCCGATTATGCCTATAAACGAACTCAAATGTCGCATTCAGATTATCAACCTAACCTGAAAATTTCAAGTTGCTATCTCTTTCTGGTCTTAGGTTATCGTGACGTAAATAATATTTTTCAATAATTTTTTTAAAATTTTCTAGCGATACACCCTCACAAAATTTCACAAACGTCCATAGGTCTATATTCTACAACTACTCACCAAGTTTCAATTCGATCCTATTAGTATTGGTTGTAGACAAAATTATTACTCGGAAACCATTGGGCCGATTATGCCCATTAACGAAATTTTCCGTCGTATTGGGATGCGCCACTTACCCTAAAAATTTCATGTCGCTATCTCTTTTTGTTCTCAAGTTATCGTGGCAACGGCCGGCCGGACAGAATCAAATTTTGACCTCGAATTCTTCATCAGGGAGTCGAACCAAATCGTTTGAGACTATTTTCGTCAAAAAATTCGTGATAACGTGAGGTTCCCCAGAACATACGCACTGTTCCAGCAAGACAATGCATCATGTTACAAGTCAATGGCTACGATGGTCAAATTGAATGAATAGCCGACTAATTTTGTGAAGATATTGTGTTTTTCTTTTTCTTTGATTCATGTGTAGGTATTCTTTGATACTGGAGAATTCAAATCCCCCCATGGGGACATACAAAAATAGGTCCTTTCGTTTGCATAGAAAGTGTAGCACTTTCCCACACTCGGTGTAATTTATACTCGATATTATACTATTCGTTTGCTTCTTGGATTTACACCATTGTAGACGAAGTAGTTCATCTGCACCTGGAAAGGAGGTGTGAAATGCACTCAAAACAGAATGTAGGGTTATGGTTAATGTTACGGCAAAAGAAAGGCGCAAATAATTGACTTGTTATGAAAATATTTGTTGTCTGGGAACTTTCATCTCTTCTTTTAAATGGGTATTATCAAATTTAAAATTTGCAATAAGGTCAGGAGGATGAAGAAATAATTAATTCGTTGAGAAACGGTAATGCTATTTGGAAATTTTTATGTTGATTTTTTTCACCAATTGATTTTTCAGACGATGAATTTACTGTTAATTTTCTTGAAAAGCCGTCAGGGAAGGGAGATTTCAATAGTATGGGATTTATATCCATCAGATTGATTGGTGAACAAAAATTCAACCAATGTTTTTGACGTTTGATAAACAAACCTTATCAGTGTATTTTTCATTCGTTTGCGTTACTTCACGGAAAATCAGCTGATTCAGAGTGCAGTGTAGATTACACTACACCAAGAAACAGACGAAAGAACCTAATCTTCATAGCACATTTCTGCTATCAACTATCGCGACCTCCTTGATACAAATGGATCCCATCTGAATTTCAACAACTAGAACACTAATTACGTCAAATGCATTGGCATGAAATACCGTTCCAGGACGATGGGTCAATATTGACACGAATGTGGAACGGTTTCTAGGACGACAGCGTAGCCTTCAAAGTTAACTAACTAACCAAACAAAGATACAGGAAACGCACTCGTCTGATGGAATCAGACTTGAAATTTCCTCTTTCCTTCAATTTCCGTTGTTCATGCACGAATGGCTCGCACATTTGTACGTTCGAACAGAGGCGATAGGTTGGATCGGTTGTAAAGAGTAATAGGCCATTTTTATTATCGAGGAGGGAAATTCAGAGGAAACACGCGACGGGGGTATGTATGTTTTGGACAAGAATGTTAGTATGGATCGTTGAAAGCTTTCAATTGTCAGAAACGAACATTTATTCAAGCGCACTAATGCCAAATTTACATGGAAAATATAAGCGATTCAATCTGTAAGACCTTCAGAAACTGTGAAAGGACACTCACATAACTATGAGATGGCGACAAAGTCGTGCAAGGTTCTCCCTCAACAAGGTTTCTAAGGAATTTACAAGGCCAATGCACTCGGGAATAAGCACTTCCTGTCAAATATTACTCGTACAGTTGAGAGTGGAGCTCCCTAAATGAGTAAAATTACCTAAGTTGTCGACTAGGTATACACTCCAGTACAAAACCAAGCTGAGGAGCTTTAATCGCATGACAAAAAGGGATTTCGGTCCAAACATTCGCAAAACATGAATTCAGGATTGTATATATTGAACATTGTTTTAGGGAGTAACGTTGCACTGCGACCTTAAGCTCTATTGTGCCCTCCCATCAGAGCTGTCGATGTCATCACCATCTACAGCTCGCCTTCCAGTTCCAGAGTTCTGATAAACTCCAGTATCTGGGATGGCTTCAATACATAATATAACATAATCAGGTGACCAGGAGTTTCATACTCCTCCCCACAGATTCTGCACTCATCAGTTTCTGCTAGGCCTAATCTCATTATATTATTCCTGAGAAGCAGTGCCCTGTGAGGAAACCAGTGGGGAGGGGCAGCGTGTTTTTACTGAGATCCATATATTTCTTTGATCTGACATTGTCAAAGTTCCGGAGAGACTTTTTGGGGTGATACATTCCTGGGAGAGTATACCTCTTTCAGTTTCTTCTTTCATCCGAAGTTCACTTTTGTAGGTGTATCTACCTTCCTCACAGTTGGGTTCCGTTCCAATAAAAGGGGTTCGTGCTCCTATCCTTGGCAAGTGTATTGACCAGGAACCCATACCTAGGAAAACCTGTTGTTCTTGCCTACTTCATTAAGTTTTCTGTGGCACTCCAATATTAGCTTGGACTCGATAACATGGGAGCTCAGAGCTGTAATGGCAGCTTGACTGTCAGAATGGATTGCTATATCACATCTCTGATAGTTTCTTTCTAGGTTCATTTCCGCGCATCTTTCGATTGCAATTATTTCTGCCTGCTCGGATAGGGGCCTAGCGATAGTGAGCATTGGGTGCCTGCCCCATATTATACTCCAGCGCCAGCTCCTGAAGTGGTTTTTGAATCGTCTGGATACCATTTAGTGGTATTTTTGTAAGAACTTGGTGGTGGATTCCCTGTTCTAGTCTTTCTTTCTACCTAGCATCGTAGTGAAGTTCTTTTCGATGCTTACTTTCTTAATCATTTTGTCTCTAGGAAGATTGGCTGATGAAATGTACCTGGTAAAAGAGGACCAGACTTTCTGGTTTTCAATACTCTCATTACCTGTTCCTTTCCTAGATATTCTGAGGATGACTTCATGGGCCATTTTGTCTATCACTAGATGAAGTGGTGTAAGATTTGTGATGATCTCAAGTGGCCTGGTAGGACAAGTTCCCATAGCTCCAGTGATACACGCACAAGCAAGCCTTCGTACTTTGCCGAGGGTATTCCTCGTACTATTCTGACTTATTTTTGTATACCAGACTACTGCCCCATGACTTACCGGCTAGGTTTCTGTACTCCATTAAAGACTTTATTACTTTACTGGGATCGTTTTAAACCTTCTTATTCCATAGAATTTTACTATCTAGTGTTACACCTAGATATTAAAATTCATACTTCCATTTTATAACATTTTCGAAAAGGAGGACCTCACAGCTGGAAGTTTCCTTCACCGAGTAAACGGAATCACTGTGGTCTTGTTCGGGTTAATTCTCAGCCCCACGGACAAGCACCACCGCTCAATAATTCTAAGGCCCTCCTGTAGTAAGTCACACAAGGTGCACTCGAATTTACCTCTGACTATTTTGCCTATGTCATCGGCATAGCCTATAAACCCGAAGCCGAGTTCCGTTAGCTTGTGGAGGAACTCATCCACTACTAGGCTCCAAAGAAGGAGAGACGTTACTCCCCTACGTGTGGCTTTGACAGAAGTGGTCTCATTACTCACCTTTGTCTCGGCTATACTCCTCGACAACAGCTCATGCATCCATTTTGTAATGGTATTATTCACTCCTCGCCTCGACACATGTGTTGTGTTTTCAAAGGCCCAGATATATCCAAGAATGAGCACATTGCGATTTCTTTGTTGTCTAGAGTTCTCTGGATGACTTCAGTTAGCTGATAGTACTGTAAGCATACTGACCTTTGTGAAGTGGAATGCTCTCCAGATTCTCCGTTCTTTTGCAGTTGCCCACTACCTTCTCCATCGTTTTAAGAAGAGTCGATGTCAAACAAATAGGTTTAAAAGATCTTAATATACTTGCAGGGCTTTCTACTGGTAGCTGTAGCATGAGATTCCACCCTAAGCCCTAACGATCTGTAGGTTATGTGAATGAGTAGCCGAAATTACCAAGCATGTAAGTGGTACATGAGCAAAGAAAACAAGATATGTTATTGCGCATCTTGCTGTGACGTATATGGAGAGTAAACAAATCCAGACTAACCTATATAAAGAAACAAATGCACGTTAATGTTCTTTCTTCCATTTTTTCTTTGGGTTCGGTCTACTATCGTTGGTCTATGCGAATTTCCAAGAGTTTGTTCAATAAGCCAAGGTATATAAATCTAGAATTGATCAATATTGACAGTATTTGAGGGTAAATCAGTAATTTTGATATGTTTCTTTGGAGGAGTTCGATAAAAATCCACATATGTAATTCTAATTCTATGAAAAATACAATTTGTGATCACTTGAACTCCAATTATTTGTTCAAAATTGCTCATAAACTTCATTATTTGTATATAACGCGTCAGAAAGTACTCTCCCTCTAACATCATGTGTAAACTGGTCGCCTTTTGGTTACCCGGAATATCATATCTCGTTTTCCTTGTATCATGGTACATGAGATACATTAGCCAGAATGATGCTGGAAGACGAGATACTAACAACTGCAAATGCAGCCCCACTATCCCAGAAAAATCACGATGAAAAACATTCTCCTGGGTAAACTATAGGAGAATGGTTTACAAAATAATATAAATAGGAAAATTCATGTCAATTATATGCGCATGGACGTCAATTTCGGAGAAAAAGCGATCTTTCTGAGCTGAAGTGTCAATGCCGTGTTCCTAAGAACAATTCAAAATTTCACGCTGTACCTTTTGGGCATTTTCCGTTCTGCGCATGAGTATATGTTTTGTTCGTGGTTTTAGGTGAAGTCAGCATTATAGAGAGCACATTCGGTGACGAGTGACCATGCACATAAGTAAGCTGGTTGTTTATGGTGTTGTTGATGCTAGGAATGCAGGTGAATTCCCAAGTGGTAATGGGAGTCTGGTGCTGAGCCAACACGTGAATAACTATATTTGAACATCGATATTAAATTACATTCGGATTTGAAGATTAGGCGTAAGCAATATCGTTCATAAAGAGGGTCCCCTGGCGGCAATCTCTTCTTTTGTTTCGGCCGACGGTGAAAATGATAGACGTGAACCAGACTGTAGTAATGAACTGAATTGAGAAAATACAACAAAGCACTGACGTGAAGTCAATACTCTTTGGCCCGCTTGTTCACGATGACCAATTTGTACTTAATGATGAGTTCTTCAAGCTCCGTTAACCGGAGATCTTGACAGATGGTAGTGGCCACCATTCACTGTTGGATCAAAAATTAATAGAGCTGTGTCCAAGCTGGCGTAAGGATTCAGTAACAAAGCCTACCCAGAACAACGCTGTCTCGCACAGGCTTCTAGGAGTGTCTAAGGGGTCTCCTTGGGGAAGACCTAGTAGTGTCAGTGTAATCATAATCATAATCATGTCATTAGCAAGCGTGTCTGTATAGGTTGACTTCACTATGGAATTCCTCCCCGAGGAGACTCCTCAGAAGCTCCTAGGAGCTTGTGTGAGTTAGAAGAGTCAGTTGTGTTGTATGTAGGCTCTGTTAGTGTATCCTCACACCAGCTTTGACCCAGCATTATTCACTTTCGACACAAAACTGAATGGTGGATACTACCATCTCACTAGATCTCCGGTTCACTCTATCTGAGCTTGAAGCATTCATCATTCAATTCAAATTGGTCATCGTGAACAAGCGGCCCAAAGAGTACTGATTTCATATCAGTGCTTTTTTTATATTTTTTCAACCTACATCAGTATCCATGTAACGTTAAGATAACCTGATATTCAACAAACTTGGAACAGATATGTCAATCGGTATAAACCTCCCCCTCTTCAGCTTGAAAAGGGAGTCCTCAAAAGTGATAACAACACCCCCGTCTAAAAATCCCGGCTACGGCACTGATCGTTATAAATGACCATATTGCATATCATAGTGCTTCGTCTAGATGGAAAGTATTATCATGAAATAAAACTTTATAACCATTATTTCATACTTCATGACGTCATCCGAGTACAGAATGGTACATTGTTCTACGACGTTCGTCTCGAGTTAATTTCACAGGGAATAGTTTTAGAGTCTATAAAAGCTTGAATGAAATTACTTCCTATATTATGAACAGTATAATCCATCAAAACAAATGATTATCCTGATGTGAGCCAATGTCATTGAAGTTTTTTAAATAGGACTTCATTCGAAAGAACGATCTTCTCCGAGGTAAAATGAGATTCTGTGGAAGCGAAGTATTGAAGCAGTTGCTTGAATCGTGGTTAAAACAATTTTGAAAATTTATCTGTAGTTGAAGATGAATATTCTTTAGTCAGTTTAATTTAATAGGTAGTACATTTCAATCAACAGTTGCATTCTGCATGGTTAATTCGGCAAATGTAACGTTACAAATTCGCTCTGATACGTTCAATATTTCCTCTTCAAGAAGTCTCCTATACAGTGCGGGTCTCTAGCTTGGACTAAATCTAAGACAGTTGTTGGCGCTCTTGTTCCTCGGTACAGAGTGGTTATCAATTTGCCCCAATGTATGTAATATTCGAATTTTTGGCTGAAAGTAGTCTTGAACTTTTTGGTTCGACCCACTGATCAAGAATCCCTGATCAAAATCGATTATGTCTGGCTGTCCGTCCAGCCGTAACCACGATAACTCTCGAACGGACTGAGCTAGACAGTTGAAATTTTCAGAACAGGTTTGGGATATCAATATCTCGGTTAAGTTCGTTAATGGGCAAAATCGGCAGCGTGGTATTTTGATTTTCAGGTACCCCCATAAGAAGTAGTCCATAGGTGTTAAATCTGGAGACCTGGGAGGCCATGCGAAAGGTCCCCTTCTACCAATCCATCATCCATAAATCCAACATTTAGGCAAAATGATAACACGCTGTTCCCTAGAACTTGCTCGTAAGAACTAGATGAGAATAAGAAATCATTAAAGGATACTGTGGGAGGTATACTCTTTATTTATACTTACTAAAAGGTTTCTTTCTCTGTGTTCTCTCCCAAAATCTGAAAAATATCTATAAAATAAAAATTATTTATCATGCGATTTGCTTCTGCGTAAAAAACACAAGATATTTGTCAGAAGCTATCAATTGAACAATGTTGCCTAACAAACAACAACAAAACAACATCAAAGAAGAAACAACTATATCGTAGCGTTTCGGAGTCTATTTCAGACTCCTTCGTCAGACGTTTAACGGAAATCTTCAGAATTATTTTTTGATAGTTATTTTAAAATTCGAGATTTGTCACATTGACAGTATTTGAAAATCATAGCTAGCATAGTTTTACTTTGCATAGAAATTTCCAAGTTCCAACTCCTTTTTCAATAAATTCAGCCAAATATGGTCAATACCAATTGAGCAATTTGCAAAATTGCATTCTCTGTTCTGACAAATATCTTGTATTTTTTACGCAGAAGAAAATCGCAGAATAATTAATTTTTATTCCATAGATATTTTTCAGAGTTTGGGAGAGAAAACCCAGAAAGAAACCTTTTAATACATGAAAATGTTCGATAGTTTGGAAATATTCCGATCAACACATTGTAGCTGATTAAATAAACCGAATTGTTGAGGCGAATAAAACTAGTTGGAGTTATGCAAACTCGCAACTGCTGGCTATATTAGTTTATGTAATCTGGTGTTATGAAAACACTGTTCATATATTTTGGAAATGATATACATTTGTGGTGAATTTGCAGTCTTCAATGATGAGAACCAACATCTACATATCGATGTAAAAATCAGAAATCTTGTTCATTAAAGAGCCCATCGAGGGTGAAACAACATACGTCTGCAATGAATTAATCTCAATTAGGTTGAGCTGAATTAATTTTTAACGACATGTGAATAAAATTCTGGAACTGAAAAGACCCAAAATCGAAGTCTGGTCTATCCCAACCATTGTTTCTCAATAATTCAATCCGTAGCCCGCAAAAGAATGGGCTGATGCGAGAGGGAAGAATGGAATAAATGAATCGCCCTAGCATGGGTCTTAGGGCCTAAGGTCTTTCTATATCCCAAATAGGCACCTACGGCTCCCTGAATTTCTATTTTGAATTTGCAGAATGCACATCCTACCCCATTTAACACAATACTTTAGGTATGTGCCTACATTATAAAAAAATGGTTCATGCACTGACGTGAAGTCAGGAGCTTTTGCGCGTATGTTCTATTGTCCATTCTTCTATATTGGACACTCTTAATCGAATTCACCATGGTAAATTCGTTCAAGAGTGTCCAATACAGGAGAATAGAACATAGCGCAATAGCTCCTGACTTCACGTCAGTGCATGAACCAATTTTTTTTTTCGTAATCTTTCTAAAATTTTCTAGGGGTACGGTCCTCACAGAATTTTACACACGTCTTCATGTCGATATTCTACAACTAGTAACCATGTTTGAATTCGAATGAGTCTATATTTTTTGAGTTATCGAGGAAATAAGATTCCAGTTGGGTGTAACTCCGAAACCGTTAGATCGATTATGCTCAAAAACGAACTTAACATAAAAGGGGTACAGATTTGTGTATAAAACTAGGGTAGATTCCGAAATCTGAGATTTAGTACGCAGGTAGGCTAGGATAACCATGGAAACAACAACCAAATTGAGAAATCGGTAATTTTCATCGTCTACCCCCTCTTAAATAGGGGTTGCATCTCTGTACAAAGCATTTCTTATGGACAGGTACTTCAACTCGTTGTAAAAGCTGGATTGAATGACGAAAAGTAAACTAAACTGCTGGTTTTCAAGAAATATTCATTTTGGCGCGTATGTTCTGGGAACATCGCATTATCATTTTGCCAAAATGTGTGTAATTTTTTAATTTTTTGCCGAAAATGGTATCAAACGATTGAGTTCAACTACCTGATGAAGAATTGGAGGACAATTTTCATTCTGTTCGGCCAGCTGTTGCCACGATAACTTGAGAACGGAATGAGATAGCGACTTGAAATTTTCGGGGTAGGTGGCGCATCCCAATACGATGGAACAAGTTCATTAAAGGGCATAATCGGCCCAAAGGTTTCCGAGTTATAATTTTATTTTTGACCAATATAAATCCGATCTAATTGAAACTTGGTGAATAGTTCAAAACTATGAAATTAAGCATGTTTGTGAGAATCGCATCACTAGAAAATTGAAAAAAAAATGATTAAAAAGTATTTTTTATGTCACGATAACCTGGGAACGAAGAGAGATAGCGACTTGAAATTTTCAGGTTAGGTTGTGCATCTGAATGCAACATTTGAGTTTGTTTATAGGCATAATCAGCCGAACGATTTGTAGTTATAACCATCTGCAATTTAGTTGTTATTTCCTAAATAACTCGAAATATACAAAACCGCTTAAATTCAAACATGGTTATTAGTTGTAGAATGCCAACGCAAAAATTCTGATAAAATTTCTGAGGATCGTATCACTAAAAAAATTTCAAAAAATCATTGAAAAATTCTAAATATCAGTAACTATTCGTCCGACATCGCTAAAATTTTGCGAGAGTCTTTAGAACCAAACTTTACTGCCAAGTTCCACGTTTGAACATGATCGGATATATATTCTTGGAGATTCGAGCAGCCTTGTGTGAGTTTTGTAGATGGATGGGTGACCGTTGCCTCGATAACTTTCGAACGAAAGGGATAAGGACGTGAAATTTTCAGTGTGTGTTGCGTATCCGAATAGTAGTGTTAAGTTTGATTACGGGCATAATCGGTCTAAGGGTTCAGAGTTTTACCCACCTGGAATATTATTTCCTCGATAACTCAAAAAATATAGAATCTATCGAATTGAAGCTTGGTATTTAGTTGTAAAATATCGACATAAAGACGTGTTTAAAATTTCATACGAACCGTACGCCTAGAAAATTTTGAACAAATATGAAAAAAAAACTGGTTCACGCACTGACGTGAGGTCAGGAGCTTTTGCACGTATGTTCTATTGTCCATTCTCCTGTATTGGACACTCTTAATCGAATTTAACATGGTAAATTAAATTTTCCATTATCTTGTATTGGACACTCTCAATTCGAATTTACCACGGTAAATTATATTGTCCATTCTCCTGTATTGGACACTCTTAATTTGAATTTACCATGGTAAATTCTAATTAAGTGCCTCCTGTATTGGACACTTTAATATTAAATTTAATTTTAAACTTTAATATTTAAATTCGATTAAGAGTGTCCAATACAGGAGAATGGACAATAGAATTCACAATGGTAAATTCGATTAAGAGTGTCCAATACAGGAGAATGGACAATAAAAAATACGCGCAAAAGCTCCTGACTTCACGTCAGTGCTTGAACCAATTTTTCACCACTATTATAGCAGGAAGATACAGATAGTGAGTGGAGTAACAAAAAAGGATTAGCAGAAGCACAAGAAATACACACTGACAAAATAAAAAAAAATAGGCTTCTTAAAAAAATAAATGAAACTCAACCAAAAATATCTCATTTCAAATTGGTTGCCAAGACGCACGATACTCCCGTGTACTTATGGTGGAAAATTAAATCTCTAATGTTTAATGGTTTGCTATATTCTGAGTTTGGCTCTCTATAACATGTGATAACTTTTCCTCTGTCAAAGCTTACCGTGAGTCCAGGTAACCAATTTTAAAATAAATATTTTGGGTGTTCTAATTTTCAAACACGATTTCGAGAATGCAGAAAAACCTATTTGATTTGGAAGTAGATATTCTGAAGATACCCAACATGGTTTTCGATCGATATTTTCTTTTTAAGATTATTATCAAAATCTTAATATTACTCTTATTGGAAGATTTATTTTGGTTCGATAAGAATGAGTCTTGTATCGATCATGGTAATTGTGCTCAAAAATGCTTTCCTCAAAGCTGAATAGCGAGTATTTTCCTCGATTCCCAAGTACCCTCGATCATGTTCGATCAGGTGAAGATTGATATATTTTCATGATCCTATGGCGAATTTTGAAAAACAATGAATGGATATTGCCGTCTCTTTAGTGTCAAAAGAAGGTAATACTGAAATAGAACTCAGAATTTGGGGTTGATCATTAGCAGGAATTTTTTCTTCTACTTACTATATTCTCATTTCCTCCATTATGTTTGACAGAAATCAAATCAAGTTCGTTTATTTGGCTCAGTTGAGCCATACGTTGACCCTATGATATTCGATAAGGTTAACAATTATTACTTTGTTAAATGTGAAAGTCTGTAATCATTTTGGGCTAAAAGTTTGCAAAATACTGTTCTATATACTGAAGAACTTTGAAGGGTTTGGCGACGAAAGGATTCATAGAAATAAATGAAATTTATCGTCCTATATCCACAGAAGAACCTCGAGGAGATCTAGGTGACAAGGGCATTCGGAGGAATATATAAAGTTCATCTTAAATTCACATGTCGAGAACGTAAAGGTCATATCAAAATAAGATTACATACTCATTAGCATTTGAGCTCCAGAAAAATATCAAATTGCCAGGCGCCATACAAATATGGAACTCTACTCGAGAAAAATAAGCAAATAATATCTGAACTTTATTTCCCGTGATGCGCATTCCAAATATGAGATTATCTAAATGGCGCTTGGCTGACTTGCATCCCAATCTATTCATATTATTGAATATCTGATGAAACGAGGAGTTCTTCATAGCTCTTAACATCATGAACTGTTTCTCTACTTCCACAAGGTTGTAAGATTATAAAAATGTATGCACTTTCGGTTCCTCTATCGAGAAATGTAGCTAGTTATCGTAATTGGTTCCCTGGTAACTTTTATGTCGTTGTGTTGTTCATATAATAATGATTTTTTTTTTTAATATATATGTATTTGTATATATATATATATATATATATATAAATGGAAAAGTATAACGGGTGATTCCGCAAAAGAAGCAGAGAAAATAATTAATAATAAATAATACTTATCCGCATTATCCTGTTTGCTTTATATATATATATATATCAGCATATATTTCAGGACTTTGAAAGATCAGGACTTGTCAGAAGAATTACTCTTCGTCTTTTTGTCAGCCGTTCTCAAGCTGGAAAGAGTGGGATTTGCTATGGCTTCTCAAGATGGAGTGATAAATACAAGATGGTATGAAAAGAACATCATGAAAGTGAACACCCCAACAAAGTGTAAAGCATGCCACAGCCAGCAGGAAACTGTCATGCACATTATGTCCGCTTGCAAAGTCCATGCTCCAGCAGGATATGTGGAAAGACACAATGCAGCACTACGAATTCTGTACTTCCATCTGAGGGAGGTTTATGGTAGATATAGACAACGAACCAGTGCTACCATATGTACCTCTGGAGATTGAGGCAGGTATTGAAAATCACATAGATCGCATCTACTGGAAATATGTTATTCCAGTAACTCGGCAGATACACGCCATAAAGCCAGATATAGTCCTGCTGGACAAAGAACTCAAGGAATTGTTTGTCGTCGAATTTTCCTCCCCCGCTGAAAATAATATGGTGATGAAAGAAGAAAGAAAATACAAGGATCTAATATTCGAACTATAGATCCTCATCCAAGGCATGAAGTTATGATGCTCGAACTAATCATAGGATGCCTAGGCGGAATGACAGCGAACTACGTGACCGAATTGAAGATTATTCCGGCCTGTAAATCCCTGGCCGAGGATTTGGCGCTCAGAATGCAGAGAGCGGTGTTGCTCGGATCACTTCGAGTTATCATGTCCCACCAACTGTGAAAGCCGCTTGCAGCTCATATCTTTTGTTAAGGGACGCTGTATGGGAAGGACGAAGAACTACTCCAAGAAACGTGCAAGAGGTTTTTTAGTGAGTAACCAATCAACAACTGGATTCTCCTATACCTAAGAGATGTGGACCCTCCCAGGGTAAGCCTATAAAAGCTTTTTCCTCTCGAGCAGAAACAAAATTATATATGTATACAGGAGAAATTTTTAATGCAGCATTCAATAGTATCCCTCTATCGAAGCAATGAACTTCAACTCAACATTAATTCAATATCCATAAATTGTTTTCACCATTATACAATATTTGACCACCTTGAAATATTATTATTATTGAAAAGTCCATAAATATCTATTACATAATCCATTCATTTACATGAAAATGTCTATTCGAATAGTTGAGATGTGATTCAAAAATTCCAAGCATTAAATGAAAGATTAAAGAAGTTGAGATCTATGTGATGACAATTCCAATTGATTTTCGCAGAAAGAACCTGAGCACTATGAAGAACCACAAGAAGAAAAGGAGAACAAAAAATATTGCAAAGTAACTTACGTAGAAAATTTGGCAGATCAAATCAAGAGTAAATTCAACAAACTAAATGTGAACATCGCATTCAAATCCGATAATGCAATAAAAAAACTTTTCACAAAAACTAAAAGTACCACTCCTAGAATTGATCAGTAATATTGTGTATAAAATATCTTGCAATTATTGCCAATCAACTTACGTTGGACAAACTGGACTATTTGAAGGATAGGATTTCTGAACAAAAAAGAGACTCCCTGAATATACTTAATCCTCTTAAAAACAAGAAAGAAAATAACACCGCTTTAGCTGAAAATGTAAAAAATTCCCTTCACTCCTTTAATTTGGATCCAGACTCAGTGGAAATATTAAACAAACAAAAAAAAATTAAAAAGTGTCTATTACATGAGATGATATCCATCGAACAGAACAGTATCTATAATCTATGGAACAGAACAAAAATTCAATAAATAAGAGAACATACATTGAAAATCTGAATACTGCATACTATTATTTAATTGAAAAGATCAAAGATAGATAGGAGTTTTTCTCTGTCCCCAATATGTGCCGCTGCTGTTGTGATCCGCGCAATTCTAAAACCCATGGAATTGTCCAACTCAGTCTTTTGACAGTGTCCCATGGAAGTAGTTGTTGACATTTCCAAAATTCAAATCCCTGACGACGAAATCAAACAAAGAGAAAAATGTGAGTCAAAACGTAATTAATTTTTTTTTTCTATGGAGTCATATGACCGAACTTGTTTCCTCACTTGAATACTGTATACTTGTTTGTTTGTTTTGAAGTGAATTGTAATTTATAATTTTGTGCATGAAGTTTATAACTGTAGTTCTCAGTTCTCCATTTCAGTGGGCCTTTTTTTAAGAAATTTGATTCTGTAATAACCCTGAACCTAACACCTGTGAAAATCAATAGGAATTAAATGAAAGCTCATGAGTCTTCAAGAGGCACATATTCATTCCATTATTTTTGACACGAAGCAATCGTGAATTATTTCAAATTTTCCTAAAATTGCCACGGATATAAATGTAGTCATTTGGATGGATCATAATAGCATAAAACGGCTCATAAAAATGTTTGATATATGACTGCATCATTTGAAACAGTATACTATTACGCTTTATTCCTTTCGTTTAGATGGTAAAGATCTGAGCGATAGATAAGGGTTTCCCTTCCGTTTCTAGTCCTCGCAGAGTTTTTGGCCGTTAGTTGTATTACGAGTGCGCAAACACAAAAATAAATAATTAAGTTTTAAATACTCGGTTAGCCGCGCTTGATCTATGAGATCCACATACCTATTGAATTTCCGGCTGTGTGGCACTACCATTCAGAGTATTCGTTTTTTTTTTCATGTAATAATATTGTGGGTACGCCGTGTATCTGTGAGAGATATAGTGACCAAATTTGTTAGTATTCTCAATCTTTTTTGGCGCTGTAGTTCCTCGGAACTGAGTGCTTATCAATTTGCCCAAATGTCTGTAATTTTCGAATTTTTCGATGAAAATGTTCTTAAACGATTTGGTTCGACTCACTGATCAAGAGTCCGTGGTCGAAATTCATTCTGTGGTCGGTCCGGCCGGCCGGTCATAGGCACGATAACCCTCGAACGGAATGAGCTAGAGTTGAAATTTTCAGAAGAGGTTTGGGAGATATATATCTCGGCTGAGTTCGTTATTGGGCGAAATCGGACAGATGGTTTCGGAGTAGCAAAAAAAAAATTTTTTTTTACATAACAAATTCCAAATCAAATTTTTTTCAATAAGCGGTTTTACCATAAGAATCCAATGATATCATTCTTAACTCTAACAACCCAATACTTTCGGAGATATGATTTTTCAAAATTTCAATAATAAATCGTATTTCTACGTTTTCACAGAATTATATAATTATTCTATGTATGAATTGTCATAATGTCAACTTATTTTCCTGAGACATGACATTGTCTAATTCCTTGCTAATAGTTGGTTCGAGAAACGTCAAAATCGACTTAGAGAGACGGGGTCTGAAAACGGCCGTTCTAGGCAGTTTTCGGGCCTGAAAGTTGACGAAAAGCGAAGATAAGGGTAAACAACCGTCAAATGAACCCCCATGTGGCGATTTTATGTCGAAAAGTGAAAATTAAGAATATATATCCCAGGTAAGTACCGACGTTTTATTCTATTACCAGGGATCGATAAGATCGTACGAGGAGCCCGATAGCCCGGGGGTCTAATCCGTCGAGTTTTCGGTTTCGAAACGAGAGAAGGCGGGCTCAAATCCCGTAAAGGGAATTATACTTTTTGGCGCTCTAGTTCCTTGGAACTGAGTGCTTATCAATTTGCCCAAAAGTCTATAATTTTCGAATTTTTGGCTGAAAATAGTCTCAAACGATTTGGTTCGACTCATCACTGATCAAGAATCCATGGTCGAAATCGATTCTGGACCGGCCGTAGGCACGATAACACTCGAACGAAAGGAGTAAGAGGATTGAATTTTGCAAGGTGGGTTTGGAACGTAAATATCTCGGACAAGTTCGTTAATGAGCGAAATCCATCAAGCGGTTTCCGAGTTATGGCCGATTTTAGTAAAACACATTTTTTATGAATATTTCCGAAACCGATCACTCGATCTATCTGAAATTTAGCATCAAATTGTAGAATCATGACCTTTATACGCATGTGAAGTTTTGTATTGACCAGGTTACCGCAAAGTGACAAAAAAAAATTTTAAAAATAAAAAGAAAATTCCTACAATAACTCTCGAACGGAATGAGCTAGGCAGTTGAAATTTTCAGAGTATGTTAGGGAGATGAATATCTTGGTCGAGTTCGTTATTGGGCAAAATAGGCCAGATGGTTTCGGAGTAACGAAAAAAAAAAATTTTTTTTAAGCAACAAATTTCAAATTGAATCTTTACTTAAGATGCAGTTCCACCATTAAAATCCATCGATATCATTTTCAACTCCAACAAGCTTATACTTTCGGAGATATGATTTTTCTAAATTTCAAGAATGAATCGTACTTCTATGTTTTCACACAATGCTATAATTATTCTATCTAAGCTTTATTATATGATCTGTGTTCATACTCGTACATTTCATCCTGTTCTATAAGAGAGAGTCAAATTCAGTTCAGCTATTTTAATTTGATTTCTTCCATGGTGCAGTTCTCATTCTCAGATTACTCATTCAATCTTGATAAATGAACTATTATTTGAATTGAATTTCCTTTATGATGCAGTTCTATCATAAGAAAAAAAATGCGCCGGACAAATTACGACTTATGTCATGATGACATAATAAACACTGCATATAAAGTAAAATATATATCTATGGGAGATGATAGCCCTTCTTAAGGGCCCTGTAGCGGACTTCGAACATCTGAAGTTCTGAATAATCATCGCTTGGACTTGGACTGGTCATACCTGGTTTTGAAAGAGACCCTCCTGGCCTTACGAGCAACTTTTTCATTTTTGAATTCAAATATTGAAGGGATTTCAGGAGTGAATATCTTCGAAAACTAGCGGAGGCGATTCTTCTCCACGAGATCCCATTCGCCTACAGAGAAGTATTTTTGTGAGAGGAGACTTTTGAAAGGTTATGTATTATTTTTAATTTGTTCGTTTCCTCCTCTTGTCTTTTCATTTTTCAGGTTGAGTTTCGGGTACCTTGGAGAAACCTATCCGTTTTTTGACGAGGGAATCCATATTGAAGAAATATATCCCCATCAATATTTTTAAATTTCAGCAAATTTTGTGAACAATAGTTACAAATCACCACACTCACGGGGAGAAAGGGTTTTTTGCTGAGGTTTTTCCCTAAGCTCTTGTATCATACGTCGAATTGTATGGTACCCCGTTACACCAACCTCTGCTAACACATATACAGCTCTCAGTCAAAGGAATATATATATATATCATAAGAATACATTGATATAATTCCCAACTCTGAGAAACCAATACTTTCGGAGATATAATTTGTCTGTTTGAACAAGAGCGCCAGAAAGCTCTTGTCCACAGGGCTTGAACCCATTTTTTACTTGGATGTTATGTTACGTCACGATTAGTGTTTTCAGATGGAGAAAATGTTTGCGTATATTGGTGTCTAATTTATCATCGACCAATCGTATGAGACTTGCTTAAAATCTACATAAGCCTGCTGATACCTTGTCGACGGACAGTCTGCAAATCTTATCTCATCTGGAGGGAATGTGCGGAAATATAGTTGGACCTGTTTGAAAGTAAGAATGATAGGTAGACAATGATGACAATAATTCATTTTTTCTGTGACGGGAAAAAAATTCGACATTTCATCTCTGTTGACAGATAACAAAATATAACTTTTCACGAAATTACTTTTTTCCCCGAGAAAAAAGTGAATACATTTTTCCCGGATATATATACATAATAGATAATGGAAGATATTTGATTTTAGAATATTTTATTGAATATAAGTTACATTTCCTTTATATCAAAAGTACAATTATTAAATGTGCATTGCGTGAATTACATGTTCCTTGAACTATTCGGTACAGCAGACGAATTTTCTTGTGTTGAAATAATATTCTCTGACATGGACACAACTGCTGTTGATGTACCTGGTCGCAAATCGGGTGTTATTTCAGAACTGCCAAACGTTCTGAACACTTTATTAGCAATTTCTGCTCTGTGTGCCACTGATTCATCAACATACCCTTCAGCGACCGTTTATGACTTCCAACCGCCATGTTTCTTTAGTATCATCAAGTCTCCCCCAGATTCAACTAAAAGTGTAGCAGACGATCTTCGAAATTAAAGACCTGTATATGAGTTAGCATTCTCAAGTTGAAGAAAATTAGCTACTGTTTCAGGTACCTTATAAAACTGATTTTTACCCACAACCTGATTGATACATTTTCCATTGCGATATGCATAAAACAGGCGGCGATCTTTTGCTGCTGCTGGGCGAAGGGCTATGTACATTCGGTAATATTTAATATATTCTTCAGTAACTACAAATCTCCTGTTTACATCATTCTTTGTCTGCTTCAGTTTCACAATTAATAACTTTCCCGAATCTTCAATATCATCTAATGTTACCTGGCTGCTTTAACAAATTCGACAAGCTCCTGCAATCCCAAATACAACAACAACCTTGGCCATTAAATGAACTTCATCGGGTGCATTATTCAAAAAATCACTAATTTGTGTACTCGTAAAAATCGCAGCTTTCTTGGGCGTGTAACCTTTCCCATTTTGTTTCAGAAATGTAATTAGTTTGAAATAATTTGAAATGTCTACATTATTATTGGATCGTAACATACTTTTAATCATTGAATAATTCGACCACACTGTTGATGGCTTTCGTTGTTGTGCCAGTTCCGAAAAATAAGCCAATAACACTGTCTCTGAGAAAGAACTGCATGTCTTTTTCATTTTCCATTCCATAAATCTTGAATACGCGGTTTCGTAAATTTTCCGCGATTTAGATGGCAATAATTTTCGTGACGCTACTTACGCTGCTTCTATCAACTCCGGTGGAGTCAGAGAAAACTCAGAATCAAGCATTTTTAACTTTATAGTATTCAAAATAACTACAATTACAGAGTTCGCAATTTTTGAATCAAATCACAAAATTAAATTGACAGATATTTCATTACACTGAAGTTTTCCGTAGCAACGCAGGTCTAATAGCTTACTAGTTTAAAAATTCATATTTCATATCGATAACATTCTAACTTTAATATATTTTAATAATATGTTCTTTCACTATTAAATCGTCGTTTTTCCTGTCACAGTAAAAAATAGTGTATTATACACGGGAAAAATATTAGATTTCAGCTCTCGGTTTTTTGTCTCCCTCCGCTTTGCGTCGGGAGACAACATAACCTCGAGCTAAAATCTAATACCTTTTTCCCTTGTATAATAAATAACTATTTAGTACAACTGCCATTAGAAATGACACTTTTAATGACAGCCAATGAGTCCGAAGGACGAGTGCTGTATTTTGTCATCTTTCGCATTCCTTCCAACCAAAGTGGAGATGGTGCCTGGCTACCTGGCTCTTCTGTCCTGCAACTTGAAGCCAACTCCCCTTTGGTTGGAAAGAACACGAAATATGAGAGGCCCTTACTACCTAACAAAATCTTTGGGTGTTTCTTTCAACCAATTCTACACTGTTTAGACACACTTTCTTTTCATAGAAGAGTAACATACTTAATTATGTGACACGTAGTGATCAACTAGGTACCCCAAAAAAAATCAGAAACTTGGTGAATAAAGTTATTATGAGTAGATTAATGAAGTTATTGCAGTTTGTTCTCAATTATTTAAAGTAACTTGAGTTCAAATTCAGTTCATTACGTTCACTTTTGCTTGAAAGTGAGGTTTTGAGTTCAGACGAAGTTTCTTGCATGGGAGTAACTTGGCGCTACGTACTCTTTCGGATTAAAATTCATATCTCGGCACTGGAGTGAGCGAATTTCAAATTTGTCTGATTTCCAATTGAATTTCCTACAAGTTTAGTTCTATGACATTTTTCAACTGGTGCAGTCTTGTTCGACTTGGAAGCGTTAGAAGTTGAGGGTTGTCAACTTTTGAGCTAAGTTTGTAAAAATTGCTCATCTTTGCGAACTATTACAGCTGAACTGCTAAACCGAAAGCGATGTTTCTATCGCCTTTAGACGCTAAATGTAATGTTCTTCAAAAAGAATGGATTAAATATTCTGTAGGATACATACTTCTCGAGTTTTGAGCGAAATATTGAAAAAAGTGCGAAAATTTCGCGGTTTTTAGGCTCTAGCACAACCTAGAAACCGTCGCAAACTCAGATACCCGTTATTCGAGACCCCCAATAGGTGTTAAAATGATTTCCAGCTCTGGAGTAATTTTAGGGGCTAGACCCCATTTACCATTAAGCTTTCTGGGCTATGAATGGTTACTCCTCATGTGGGGCAATTTTAAACCGGTTAAGTGTCCTCTATCTCTGTATCAAAATATGTACAGTACATCGAGATTCACCCTGTATATTAATACAATTTCGATATTAATATCCGCAATCTTTCATACCTCCGCTTCTGCTGCTACCCTGTCCGCGTCTCCTTCCATGCCGCCAGCCATCCAAACTTCCCCCAATTTCCCCCAACGATCGATTTCCGTCGCTGAGCAGCCCGTTCGCGGCTCCTGCTGACGTGTATTTATAGCTCCTGCAGGTCCCGCGGGCCGTTCTTCAGCGCCCGGACCAACAGGTTTCCCAAACAGTCACAACGGGAGGAGGTGGAGAGGGAGGGCCCCGAAGCGGGAGTTAACACGGCGATGGTGATTTTTGGCGGATAATGATGAGCTTCGGTCGACGCCTCAGACGAAGGGTTGTAAGGGGAAGCGAAAGTGAGAGTGACAGATGTAATGAAGGGTGTCCCAACAGAGGAGGAAAATTCGGAGTGGCCACCATTTTTGTTTTACTGCTTCGAAATCTGGGAGATCAGTTAATGAAAACGGTCATAATTCGAATAGTTGCATTATTCTATCATTTTCTCAAATTTTGAAACTTTAGTATTGAGCATTGACTATTCTACTCGTTCGATAGTTAGTTAGGAAGTTACCGTAGCGACGCTCGTTTACCACGATGGAATATGAACTCCGGCAAAACCAACAACATGTTTTTCATCGATAAAATTTTGACATTTTACAAATTCCAGCAATTTATCAAACCAACATATGGTACTCTGCGGTTATGGAGGTTTTCGTGGGGCTCCAGGCTGCACCTAAACGGTGTCTGGAAACAACGGTCATACGGACACGTTGGGATTGGGGGACTTATTAGGCCCCAATCCTGAACATGTTGCACAACTGGAGTCCAGTAACTCACAAATTTGATCCTTCCTTCAGTCTGGGGCTGAAGCCCCCCGCACAGGAGGAGCAAATACCGCACAGTGAACTAACGTGATTCACGGACGGTTGAGTGATGGGCAGACACTCTGGAGCTGGATTTTTAATGGGGCTGCACCCAATGTGAGCCTTTTGATGCCACTTGGCCAATAGCTAGCTGGACAATAAACTCCAGGCTTGTGCTGGAATGCTGACAGCACCTGGAAACCTTGGCTGTCAGAAACCGAGTTGAGTTCGGGTGGGTGCTGGAGCACAGAGGGGCTGAATGGAATGAAAGACCTGACGCTCGTGCTAGATAGAGCTCGGCTATCTCACTCTTTGGACCAGAGCTGGGAGTAGGGGTTACCAATTTGGCTGTGAAAGGCGTCATTGAAAAATGGATCCTTGCACAGCACACTTGGCAGGGAAACAAAACTTTGGTCAGTAGCATAATAAGTTGACTATAGGCAGCCCTGCCCCTCACTAAGTAAACAATTCTTACTTCTGAGTAGGAGCAAGCTCAGGACAGTAACTAACCTACTAACTGAACACTGTACCCTGAGAAAGCACCTGAACAACATGGGGATTCTCCGAGAAAACCCTGTTTATAGGAAATGTGGGGAGGCAGTCGAAACTGCCTCACATGTCATATTCGACTGTCCAGCCCACACACATGGGAGACTTAACTATGTGGGCGATGACACGACCCTGAGTGCCAGAAACCGTGCGGGGAATCTAGTCAAGGGCCTAATCCTACTTGCTAGGAAAATAGACCTTATGTAGGTAATATACCGACAAGGCAGTGGGGATGTTACGTGAGACCCATATTAAGTCAGCAGTGTAGGACTTAGCTGAGTTAAGTAAACCTGAGCTACAGAGGATCGACTAAGAAAACCTATGGAGACTAGTAACCCGAGCTGAGGGGGATCAACCATGAGACCTCATCAGCTAATAGGAGACCAACCGAGGAGCAGTAAGCCTCTCTAGGCTGCAGCACGGTATAACACAAAAAAACACTTCTTAAGTGCAGCGTCGGTCTATGTATATTTTTGCTTGTGTTGTATTTATACAAGTTTGTCATTCTTCCATTTATAGTGATCTTGTTGTATTTGATTTTCACATCTTCTTTCAACAATCTTCTCATTCCTTGTTCTGCTCCTCTTCTTGATGATGTACTTTTGTTGACCGTCTTCAGTTTACTAAATTTGGGGAACACTTTGTTCTCCCCACAAAAATTGTTGGACCGCTGTTCTGCAGTGGTAGTAGATGTTATCGTTCTCATTTCTTTCAATACCACAGCGCCCTAGCACCCATAGAAGAGCCACCTTATTGCCTCTAGCCAGTTGCTTTATGTTATTCAGGCATTTCTGGAGCAGCAGGGTAGGGGACCTTGGATGGATGATTCCAGGTGTTGCCCGGCAGCGTTAAAATAATATAGACATTCGCTTCCTTGAGTTTCGTTTTCAGACCCTCTTGAGCACATATGTAGAGAGCTTGTATCTGCCTGTAAGATAGAGAGCTGAAGTCCCAGGGGTACAGAAATCCTCAGTTTCGAGTATACCCCAATACCAGCACCCTTATCTGATTTTGATCCATCCATATACCAAATAGGTAACTCCAATCCATTAACGAGATCCACCACACTAGACTCTTATGACCGTAGCAAAGGGCGTTTCGAAATGGAATATGCTTAGCATTACATCTGAGGGCTTTGCTAAGATGTTTGAGTCCAGTTGGTTCAGTAACATCATGTCCTACCCAGTTACCAGATATGAGTTTCCCACTACGAGAAATTCTTATTGCATCTAGCAGGCTACATTTCCCGACATGTACATAAGTACGAGGGAGGCAGATTGAGCAGTGTTTTCCAAATATCACGAATTGAAGAAGGATAATAAAGGTGGATCAGCAAGAAGAGGAGCAGAACAAGGGATGATGAGATGGGAACATCCAATACAATAATAAATACAGGCTGTATTTTCCAAAATTTGCCATTGTCATATATCCGAAGTTATAGAAGGGAGGATGGATATTTTGATGGTCTGATATGATAATACCTGTCACATTCGAAAGGAAAGTGTTCGATGATTCGGAAGTTATGGCTAACCAAACAACCTGAATCAAAATATTTATTATTTTCTGGCTCCTCTCTGCACCATCAAACTATGTAGACTTGTAGAGCTGTTCGTGGACCACCCTGTATATGCGTTCCAGTAAAATTCTCGAACATTTCGGAAACTTTCTTTATGCACATATTCACTGTTATATGTGTACTCTCCTAAATCCCCAGATGGTATATGTGAACATGTCGAAACCAGTTTCAAGTCCATTTATCATATGAAAAACTCGTTGGCCATCCTACAGAATGAAGCAGAATCCCAATGGAAATCATCACTACGAATAAATTAACTAAATCCCATGGACAGCGCTTATTCAGGTGCCAATTTGTTGGGATAATATGGCTGGGACACGGTAAAATAAAGCAGATGTAGAAGTTGTTGGATATAATACTAATTTATTTCATCCATGATGATCACATTCAAAATGTTCATTATTAGAATAGGTTCTAGGAAATTATTTATGTATCAAGGGAATAATAATAAGGATCTTGATTACAGAGGGCAATATTTCTATAACGAGGGCTTCTGCCTCAAGGAGCAAGAGTTGTCCTAAGTAATTAACCAGTTAAACCATGTAATTAAGATCTGGAACTGCTGCACTACAGGGGATATTTCATTGTGAACCGAATTCAGTATCATTTAATGGATTTGAATTTATTTTCGATGTCCGGAATAAGATATTTACCAAAACCAACAGGTGAATATCTCGTTCCGGGCAAACAATAACCTGGCAAAACTCATTAAGAATAAACCAAAGAGAAATAAAGAAGATAAATCCGTTGGTTATCGGTTAAATTGCTGCGGTTGATGTACTAATTATTCGAATTATTTATTAGCTGAAGGGCATAAGATGAACCCATCAAAATTTTACACGATTTGAATAAAGGCGCGAAACTATAATAATGAGAAATGGTGAAAATAAATAGAGAGAAAACATACGGATAATGTAGTTGATGAACAATTAGATCTGAGTTTTCCTCCGTTAATCAATATATTTAAATAGAGAATAAATTTCCGTAAACATTAGGAATGAATTTTTGTCAATGTAGGAATTAATGTTATTTCGATGGACCAGAATTTTACACCCGGATTGTTTTATCAGGGATATGGGTAAAGAGGTATAATTAACTTTAAGCACTCATCTGTAATCTCGTTGATTACAGCGTAATTTGTTTCTTGCAATAAGATAACAATTATGAGAATAGGAAGTGGTTAAAGATTCGAACGCACTTTAAACAAAACAACAAACCGTATTTTCTTGTTACCTATCATGTGATAACAAGTACGAAGTAATTGTACAATGCAATATTAATACAATCTAAAATCTTCTATATGAAAGTGTATAGTAAGGAAGAAGTGACTACATAGTTGGTACGAGAACTTATATGAAATATCAGCCAAACATATTTTAAACGTTCAAGCTACGTGAATACTATGTAGATAGCCAATTATTTGAAATAATCAGTCTGTTAGGATAGATTATGTATGAAACTCTTATCTAGTTGAAATTAAAAATGAATAAAAAATTTTATCTGCAAAATAAAGTTTAATAATTTAACGAAAAAGTACAGGATATTATTACGAATATATTGTAATGACAAATAAAAGAAAACCTTCTTTATTTTTTACAAAAAAACCCTAATAGGGTATTTGAACCAGAAAATGAATCCAATAAATGTAACTTCTAATTTTTCTCTTCATCAAAAATTTCCACTAAGAATCTCCCACATTTATTTTCTCATTATTTCCCCTGAAAGCTTCATCTATAAAAATTCGAAGTCATTCCGTGCAATGACCGAGAAAAGCGAAAATCGAATTTTCCCACCGAGAAAGAAGAGCGGAAAACATGATGTCCAGCAGCAACGCTTCCAAATATTTGATCTGAAAGGTGCCCTAATAAAATGTTCTTTTCATCCGACGATCGACTGTTGGCTCTCAGACCTGCCAGAATCCCGATTAATTGAATGAAGACGTTGTTCTGGAACAAGACCAAGGGAGTCACTCGGATGATCCCTTGACATGTGAAAGGATATCTGGAGTAGAGGAAATAGGATTTTCCAAGTGAAAGTTTGGTGTTTATGTGTTGTTCCTGGTTTTCCTTGGCAGTGAGGTGATTCATCTGCACCGCCCAATATCGTGGAAGAAAGCAAGTACGTAGACCAAAAAAATCGAATTTACAGAACAAAGTCATCTCGAATATGTTGGTGACGGAATGAAATTATTCTCATCACGAAGACAAAAATTTTGGGAAAGCGCTGACATCAGCTCAGTTTGCTTTGACGCACTTGTTCAAATACCTTGCCAGACCCATCCAGATACTGAACTCGCCCAATTTGCTTGGCTTCCAGGAAAAAAAAATAATTAATTAATTATTATATTAATCAAATAATTTCCAACAATATAAATTTCAGTTATATATGAACTATGATAAATATAACTCAAAAAATGTGGGAAGCTCAGTGGACAGAGGCTTTGGTGCTCTTGTCAAATTACTAGGGAGTAGTCATTCAAACTTTGACAAATCATATCTCCGAAACAATTTATCAAAATACGTGCAATATACCATATTTGATTCTTTAAGGCCAACGAATGGTTTCAAATATCGATATGAATTCATCTAAATATCTGTTTTCCAATGCCCTGAAACCGATATAAGGAAATTTTCAGAATGAACTGCTAGTGAATCGGAAAAAAATTAGAACAATCTGTGAAAGTAATCGCACTGACGATCGGCCGTACAGAATTGGGTTCGAGCGCATATCAGTCGAAACTAATCGTTTGAGACCATTAGGGACCTACAGACCAAAAATTCGAAAATTACAGTAATTTGGGGGTAAATTCATAGGCACTCTAATCTGGAGAACAAGCACGCCAAAACTTACAATAACCTTCACAGAAATGCATTTGCAAAATATAAAAAAATTTACCATAGTAAATGATGTTGTCCATTCTCCTGTATTGGACACTTAATTCGAATTTATCATGGTAAATTCGAGAAGAATTCGAGGAGAATGGACAACATAATTTACTATGGTAAATTCGATTTAGGGTGTCCAATACAGGAGAATGGACAACTGAACATACGCGCAAAAGCTTCTGACTTCACGTCAGTGCTTGAACCAATTTTTTTTTTTCGTGATTTTTTTGAAATTTTCTAGGGGTGCGGTTCTTAAAATTTTTTTTTCGTCATTTTTTTCAAATTTTCTAGGGGTACGGTTCTTACAAAATTTTAAACACGTCCTTATGAGGATTTTCTACTACTAGTTACCAAGCTTCAATTCGATGGAATATTTATTTTTTGATTTATCAAGGAAATAATATTCCAGGTGGGTATAACTCGGAAACCGTTTGACCGATTATGCCCAAAAACGAACTCAACTCTCCCTTTCGGATACGCAACCTACCCTGAAAATTGCATGTCCCTATCTCCTTTCGTTCGAAAGTTATCGAGGCAACGGCCACCCATCTACTGAACTCACACAAGAATGCTCGAATCTCCAACAATATTCAACCGATCGTGTTAATACTAGAAACTTGGCAGTAGAATTAGGTTATGAAGGCTCTTGCAAAATTTCAGCAATTTCAAACGAATAGTTACTGATATATAGAATTTTTTTTTCAATTTTCAATGATTTTTTATAAATTTTTTACGAATACTATCCTCACGAAATTTCGCAAGAATTTTCGCGTTGGCATTCTACAACTTATTACGATGTTTGAATTCAATCGGTTCAGTATTTTTCGAGTTAATGAGGAACAAAAAACAACCAAATTTCAGATGGCTATAACTCTAAAACAGTTTGGCCGATTATGCTCATAAACGAACTGAAATGTAGCATTCTGGTACACATTCTAACCTGAAAATTTCAAGCCGCTATCTCTTTCCGTTCTCAAGTTATCGTGAGAACAATAATATTTTTTCATAATTTTTTTTAATTTTCTAGCCATACGATTTGCACAAAAATTTCACAAACGTGCTTAGGTTCATATTCTACAACTACTAACCAAGTTTCAATTCGATTGGATTTGTATTGGTTGAAAACAAAATTATTACTCGGAAACCACTGGGCCGATTATACCCATTAACGAACTTGTCCGTCATATTGGGATGCGCCACCCACCCTGAAAATTTCAAGTTGCTACCTCTTTTCGTTCTCAAGTTATCGTGGCAACGGCCGGACGGACGGACGGTCGGACGGCCGGCCGGACAGAATCAAATTTGACCTCGAATTCTTCATTGGGGAGTCGAACTAAATCGTTTGAGACCATTTTCGTCAAAAAATTCGAAAGTTACAGACATTTGGGCAAAACTATAACGCGATGTTCCCCAGAACATACGCGCAAAAAGCACTGACGTGGCGCGCGTGTTCACGATGGCTAATTCGAATTGAATGATGAGGGTTTCAAGCTCAGTGGATATAACGAGCCGGAGATCTACCTAGAGGGTAGTGGACACCATTCACTGTCGGGTCAAAAATTAACGGTGCTGTGTCTAAGCTCACATAAAGATAGAGTAACAAAGTTGACTAAGAACGCAACTAACCTTCCTTAGTCGCACAAGCTCCTAGGAGCTTCTAAAGGATCTCCTTGGGAAAGTCGTGGGAGGATCAGTATAATCATAATCATGTTTATAGCATGATCATGAATACTACTCAAGTCCTCAAAATCACACCTCACACAAAACTCTGATCCTTCAACACCATTGGTTCAGGAGATATCGCGGCTTCAATCCACGCTTGCGCGGAACTTCCCAATGGGATTCTATGGAGAAATAGCATCCTGCACCTCAAAACCCCAAACCTCTCAGACGAAAACTCCAGCAGTCAAATCACTTCTCGTATGCTCATGCGCATAACGAAAAATGCCCGTAAGGGGTAATAGTCATTTTGAAATAAGCTCCAGGGTCACGGTACGCCCACTCCAACACAGAAACAAAGCTATTTCCCCCAAACTTCCTTCCCTTAAAACCTCACAATATCTGCTCAACACCAGACCCATGACCGATAGTCCTAAACCACTCCAAACATAACCCATACAATCCAAAAACACTCACTTCTCCTCTGCACATGCACAATACACTCGCGGCTGAAAGTCTTCTCAAAATCACACAAAAAACTTCGATTGTCCAACACTAGCGGTTCAGGAGATATCGCTTCTTGAATGCACGCATGTGCAGACCCTCACCAGGGGATTCTATGGAGGAATAGCATCCTCTACCCCAAAACCCCAATTCTCTCAGAAGAGAACTCCAGCAGTTGAATCACTTTTCATCTGCGCATGCGCATAACGAAAAAAAACTGGGGGCAGCATGAACTCCAAAATGTGGGGAAGCCCTGTGGACAGGAGCTTTGGCGCTCTTGTTCAAATTTTGACAAAGTATATCACCAATAGAATTGTTTTCTCAGAGTCGGGAATGGTTTCAATGGAATGTTGTGATATTACTGCATCATAAAATAAAATAAATTAAATAAGAATCCATTGATATCATTCCCAACTCGGAGAAACCAATACTTCCGGAGTTATGATTCGTCAAAGTTTGAACAAGAGCGCCAAAGCTCCTGTCCAAGGGCTTTCCCACTTTTTCAATTTGGCTTCTGTGCGTCAATTCTCAAGAATTTTCGTAAATTCAAATCGTAGGTCTATGACTCATCTTCTGTTAGATTTATATACATCAGATTATAATTAGAGTATTCTATGAAATCATATAGAATTGAGAATAATTATTGAAACTTTGAAACATCATATCTCCGAATGTATTAGCTTGTTAGAGTTCAGAATGGCATCAATGGATTCTTATGATGAAACTGCATCTTAACAAAATTGAGTTCAAAATTTGTAATGTCACTTGGCCGATTTTGCCCAATAACGAACTCAACCGAGATATTTATCTCCTAGACCTACTCTGAAATTTTCAACTGTCTTGCTCATTCCGTTCGTGAGTTATCGTGTTAATGGGCAGAATCGATTTTGACCATGATTTCTTGATCAGTGAGTCGAACCAAATCGTTTAAGACCATTTTCAGCCAAAAATTCGAAAATTACAGACTTTGGCAAATTGATAAGTACTCTGTTCCGAGGAACGAGAGTGCTAAAAAGGTTTCGGAATTTCAAGCAAAATATTCCGCAAAATAGTAGTGATTTTTTTAATATTTTCATGTCATGTGATCCTCACAGCTATTCTTCGCATAGGTGTTTGAGAGTTTCAATTCAATGAGATCAGTGTTTTTGGAAATATTGTGGAGAATTTTTTTTAATTTTTCGAAATTTTCTTTTGCCACTATGGCAATCCGATCAATACAAAACTTCACATGCATATAGTGATCATGATTCTACAATTTGATGCTAACTTTCAGATAGATCGAGTGATCGGTTTCGGAGATATTAATATTTTTTTTAACTGAAAACGGCCATAACTACGAAACCGCTTGGTGAATTTCACCTGTTAAACAACTTGTCCGAGATATTTACGCTCCAAAACTACCCTGCAAAACTCAGTCCTCTAACTCCTTTCGTTCTCAAGTTATCGTGCTAACGGCCAGACCAGCCGACCGGACTAGCCGACCGGACTAGCCGTACGGACTAGCCGACCGGACTGGACGGACAGAATCAAATTTGCCCTCGGATTATTCATCACTGAGTAGAACTCGTTTGAGACCATGTTCGACTAAAAATTTGAGAAATATAGACATTGTGGCAAAATGATAGCACGCTCTTCCTTGCGGAACACGCGCGCAAAAACTAGTGTGTACATTTTCACAATACTTAAAATTGTAAACATAGAATTCTAACTATCTCATGTACTCGCCCGTATATTGAATTTCAAAGACTCATTCAAAATTCATTCTCATTTCAATGAACTAAAACAAACCACCTATGGACTGGAATTTTAGCATATAACACTATACCTAAACAAGTGTAACAGTACAATGAATTTCGATATCGATTTCGATAATGCGGTAAATTTTACACAAAGTTTCAATATTTTCTCATCAAAATTCACCATCCAATATATTCACTATTGCCATCTATCAATTTTTGCATATGTCGATAATCGCTGTTTTATAACTCTCTCGACAATTGTTCGTAGAAAATATAGACGTATACTCTGGTTTTATGTCAACACATTGATTGATTCTCGATTAATATTTGTTCTATTTCCACCCAGAATTCGAAGCCTTTAGGGTTGGTTTATCCACCAAAAAGCTTGAGCGTCTGTAGGATTTTCTACTTGGGCTAGTTTTCACTATTTCCCTCTCATTTCCTGTTGAATGTTTTGATTCATTCGTTTTTTTACCAGACCACTGAAGAGAAATTCATTACTGCATTGAACTCATGTATTTTGAAATGATTCGTATGTGGAGAATGATGGAAATTACATCACAAGATATGTATTTCGTATCCGCCCTGTTAGGGTGAGGTCAGAATTTGGAAGTCTGGGATGCTATCCTTTTTCTGTACCCTGAAAATATATTTTTCCTACGAGCGTGCGCAAAGTAGTACTTTCCACACGCATTTGCTTGGCAAAGTAACACTTTTCCGCATCGTGCGGAATAGTATATTCTAATACAAGTTGCAGAATGGGCTCTTATTCAAACACGAATGCGAAATTCGAAAACGAGCGACATAGGAGTGAGTTTTCGAACGAATGAGTGTTGGAATTGCCTTCTGCAACGAGTATTAGACGATATTTTCTCTATTTCAGGCAAGTTTTGTGAAATACTGTTGAAATATAATGCAAAATCCGGATTATACATCCTAGTGACTTTTGTATTGTATCTTGGCAGTTGGTGTGACTGTTACGAAAGTTGACAGATTACGGAATTTGAATTTCAATCATACGTAGGGCATGGAGATCAGATTTAAAACAGTTTCCTATAGCATGAGTTATTCAAAATTAGCGAAAAGGAAATCTCTAGTACCTTATTTTTCAATCAAAATAAATCTTTTCCCTCGACAATTATTTCACTATATCCAGATTATATTATATTGTTAATTGATGTGTGTTGAAAAACGAAAAATATAACTAGAAACAATGCTGGAATGAGTTCATTCCAGCACTGTTTTACGATACTGAAATAGAGAAAAAATATTTCGCAGCACGGAAATGTCAAAATGATCAAAATTGTTGTTGATAGGGGAAATTTTCAGGAATATTTCAGAAACAGGTGATTTTTTTATGCAATATGAGACACTAGCAAGTGTATAAAACACCACTTTTCAATTATTATTCCCGATATTTGCATTATAGCTTGAGCAAATGGATATTTATGATACCTACGTTTAGGGACAATTTTATCAAGCAACAAGACTTGTAGATTTGAGACATGATTATGTTAGAATTTTTCTCAGATTGTTCAATACCTCAAGCTTTTGTCTCACTAACGTTGTAAACACTGTTGAAGTTAACAGTTCTAGTAGTGATCTTACACATTCCATATTAAAGGCGGCTAATGAAGCGAGTTTGAGTTTATTTCCTACAAAATTCAAGTAGGTATGAAGCAGAATTTCAGAATTTTGAAAACTCGTATCACAGTAAAGGGATAACAAGCCTCGAGGAGTATTGTTAGCATACTTTTTACATTTGAAGAAGAAATTTGAGCCAGTACACTATGGAGCAAATAATCAATTTTGGGAAGTGTACTTGAAGAGAAGATAAACTTTGATTTTAGTGAATATTTAAAACTCACTTCGTTTTCAAAGAAGCAGTATACTAGATGCCGTCCCACAAAATACAAAATATGAAAAAAGGAAGTTTTTAGATTTATCGAAGATGCACCTCATCAAAATTGCTAGCATTTTTGGGTTGGCCGGTTCCTACAGGAGCGATGAACTCTGCAAAATAATGATTGATCACATCGAGTACACTAAAAATTTGATAGTGGTCATAATCGCAAACGCCAAAAACAATTAATCGAGAATATTTATTATTTACAATTAACCGAATCATGGATATCATTTGCTGCTCTACCATGAATATGTGAATTTGAGGGAACAAAATTCTCCACATAGGCGTTTTTTCTCCAATATAAGCAAGGAGCATGTAGTACTCAATATGTGGGAATACATTGGTTTAGAAATATGTCTTCGGAAATAGCAGCATATTTAAAATTGGAAAATCCTGAGCAGTATACTGGTCATAGTCCGTTACTATGCTCAGGGGCAGGAATAACCAATGTTAAGCGCCTGGGAGGCTGGAAATCTACCACTGTCGCCGAGAGTTACATCGACAAGTCAACTAATCAAAGAAAAGGAAATGTCTAGTGAGATACTATCTACGGATAACTCGATTTTAAATAATCAACCTTTATCAAGCGATCCATACAGCTGCCCCACAAAATCATCAACCTTCGAACGACTGTCCTTCAACTTCAACGAACGAGAATATTACTTGCCCTTTCACGTCGAATCAGTATTCATCGACACACCTATTGAATGAACTTACAGGATCAGCAATCAATTTACAATATGTAAATAATTTAATTGTTCGTTCATCATAAATATTACGAACAAATAATTTGATATTTCTTCTTTTTTTCCAGTTATTGTTGAAAAGTTGAGTTGTTTCATTCCGGATTCATTTAAAGTTTCCGAATAAATTATTATATTTCAATTTGGTTCCTTCTTGTTATTGTAAGACGCTCGAAGGAAAACATTATTCCTAACACGTGCGCAAAGTGACTTTTTCGAACGCAAAAACATATCCGAACTCCACTTCTCGTTTTTCGTCTAACTGCGGGAAAGTATCACTTTGCGCACTTGTTAGGAAAATAACGTAGTTCCTGAGAATATATCTCTAGTGAAAATAAGAGAGTATTTCTGTATTTACCCAATAAGGGTGTGAGATTAAAGCTTTTTCCTAAAATGAATAAGTCATCAAAATATCCATTGAAAGAATCTTAATGAATATGTGGGAAAAAATTCAAGATCTTCAGCGTGTTTTCAAACATACGGGGTTTTTAAAGATGAGTTGTTTTACAGGGGGCAGCACTCATCAAAATAAACCATTTCGTATCATCGTATGCAACTTCGGTGGTGACCAGCAACCCGATCACGCATATTTTATACCGGTGGATTTTGCTGAAATGATCATGGCAAGTTCTAGCTTTTATCTATGTTATCATGATTAGAAATCATTGAGTAAACAAACATAGATGCCAGCAAGGTGGTCCTGAATTTTCCAAACATCATGGGATCATCCTTACATAGTATAAAAAAAGTCGCTTCCGGCTGTCTGTCTGTGCCTATGTATGCTTAGATCTTTGAAACTACGAGAAAGATTTTGATGTGGCTTTTTTTAATAGATAGAGTGATTCAAAAGGAAGGTTTATATGTATAATACATACATAATATTTTAGAGAAACACTGATAATTTTAGAAGTTTCTAATATGATATCGTGAATAAACCCATTTTCAATTGCGCTTACATTGCAAACGCTGGCTTAACCCTACGAGATAAGTCAAAATAATGTTGTACAGTATGATGCACCTTAAAAAGGTCTACAAAAAAGTCCGCCATGGTATATGTCTATCTCTTAAGGATAACCCACAATAACCATTTTTTATCCTTTACATTCTACGAGAAATAATGGCTTGATTACGAAGGGGTTTTAAGCAATATAGCATTGATCCTTATCCAATTAGGTACCTTAAATGCATTTTGAATTTAATATTAATCAATATGGCCCTTTACAGCATGAAATTTAAATTTAAATGAATATTTTCGAAGATATTGCAGATTTGAAATGCAGGGACATAGCGGTTGCCGTGGTACCGACCGGGGAACCGGCACAGCCAGGATAGGGATATAAATCGTATAGACCACATTAGTTAGGTTAGGCGGGAAATTTGAATTACGATCCATCCGTGGATCCGACCACTGAATTCCACATGCATTTCTTATAGACCTAAAATTTACGCGGATTTCTCGCCTGTTTTTAGACACTTTGGCAAATTTCTTAAGGTTTATTTTGGTTGAAATAGATTCTGTGAACCTTTCTCAACTATCTAGAATCTAGTTTTCATAACAAAATTGTATATTTCCAAAATAATTAATAAATATAAAAGTGTTCACCAAATTCGATTGACGTATGTCTTAGCTCACTCGAAATCAGTCAAAAATAATAACATAACCCTAAATCGGCCTTGTAATGACGCACAACAGAAGTCATAAACGACATACGGAAATCTTTCGAACTAGAATGCCTTCAATTTTGATTTAAGAATAAATCGAAGAAGATTTTAATGTGGAAATACATGCACTAATGATGAAGGTATCCAATACTTGTTGTCTCTGTACTAACATTCTCTTTTAAATAGGGTGGTTTCATCTCAAAGTTGAAATTTCTTGTTAAAAAATTTGAATATGGATCTCCCGCCAAGCGAATGATTCTAACCTAACCAATGTGGTCTATACAGAGAGCCAACACGCTCTGTAGAGCGTGCATGAGGCCGGCCTTAGCCAGGATAGATGTATTGATTCCCCGAATTCCTCTGATACCATCGGATTTACTAATCCAATTTAAACACCTACAATTTCCGGTAAAGATATATTTTGCAATGACCATTGATAAATCTCAGGGTCCAACATTCAACGCTACAAGCTTATTTGAGCGTTGAGTGTTTTTCACATGGCCAATTATATGTCGCTCTTTCAAGAGTAACCTCTTAATAAAATATTTTTGTATTGTCTAACGACAAAATGTGAACGTTGTATATAAAGAAACTATTTAGTATCAGCATTTCGACCGTGCGAAGCCGGGGCGGGCAGCTAGTACTAGATAATATGATCCCTCAATACCATGATACGTGTTTCATACATTTTGTCCAAATTATCAATATAATGAAGTTGTTTTTTGCACGCATGTTCTGGGGAACAGCGTGCTATTATTTTGCTATCTATCTATAACTTTAAAATTTTTTGACGAAAATGGTCTCAAACCATTCGGTTCGTTTCACTCATGAGTATTCGAGATCAAATCTGATTCTGTCCGGGCGGCCAGTTATTTGGATAACTTGAGAACGGAAAAAGATAGCGACTTGAACTTGGTAACTAGTTGTAGAATATATCGACATAACGACGTATGTAAAATTTTGTGAGGACCGTACCAGCAGAAAATATTGAGTATCTCACGATAACTTGAGAACGGAAAGGGATAACGGCTTTCAATTTTCAGGGTAGGTCACGCATCCGAATGCACCGGTTGAGTTCGTTGATAGACATAATCGGCCAGATGGTTTTGGAGTTACACCCATCTGAAATGTTTTTGTTATTTCATCAGTAACTCGAAAAATATAGATCTGATCCAATTTAATCTTGGTAATTGGTTGTAGGTTTCGCATACGAATGCTACAGTTAAGTACGGTAATGAGTATTGTCCGCTAAATAGTTTTGTTGTTATTTCCTCAATAACTCAATAATTACAGATCCGATTGAATTGAACCTTGGCAATTAGTTAAATTCAAAAATTATAAATTTCCTTCAAAAATTATACATTTCAGAAACTATTTGTCAGATTCCGCTGAAATTCCGTACAAACCTTCAAGCCGAATTTTATTTTTCCAATATTTTCAAATACACAGATCCTATCGAATCAAAATCTATTGTACTCGGTTGAAAAAAACGGCTTGAAACTTCATGCAGTATTTCATAAGGCTGGGATGTGAATAGACAAAATAAAATAAGCGCAAGAGCTCCTGACTGGATTTTTTCGGATATTCGAATAATCAACTATTCGACTTCGAATAATCGTCTATTCGATCATTCAAATATTCAAATAGTGGAAATTCGAATAGTCGATATATTTCAGGTAACCTATTATTATTGGCATAATATTCGACTATCCGAATGAAATAACAAAGGACTATTCGAATGCCTATATTTTTAAAACTGCGATCCTTAATAAGAAACCACAATTAAAATCGGGAATTTTCCTACGACAAAATGCTCGACTCGACTCTCGACTAACTGTTGAACTCTCCGGAAACGATGGAGTCTCCGGAAATAGGGGGATTTTGCGGCTGATTTTACCGCTTGTTAACGACTATATAACGCGCCGAGAGGAGAGGACGACCTGATGAAAGAGATCGTGCTCTTCCTCCGTCTGTTCGTTTCGGCACTCGATGGGCCTGGAGCATATGGAATACGTTCGAAGTTTGCGTCGCTATAAGTTTGTTAACGGTTCCTTTCGAAACGTTAGTAGGAGTTGGAGTTGTCCTCGACATTTATATTTTACACAAAAGATACAAAATTCATTCATAGACGTAGAGTGTCGACCTCACATACGGTGTCGGTGCTCAAATTGATACAAATTTCACACTGCTGTAGCAACCAAACTGCTAACGACAGCGTGCTCATTTTTTGACAGGCATTAGCTTGTTATGTTGTTTACAAGCCGCCGCATGCATATCGTTTTACGTTGCAGTTAAAAAAGTTATGTGTATGGGAGTCAAACCCAACAGTGTTGTTGCTTACTTTGTATTTGGTTGGAAAAACGCAACCACTATTAGTAGGATATGACATTTACGTACAAAAACAGCAACATTACCAGAAATTCAACGATGAAAGGACTAGCAGGGATCAAATTTCAGAGCAATCCACATAGGGTGATTTCATCAAAGTTGAAAGCCACAAACCGAATTCATCCTTATTAGGAATCATGAGTGAGACATAATTCAACGTTTATGAAAAAACACTACAAACAAACTGGTTCAATCAAATTTCAGCAATCACTTATGAGTACAAAGTAGACATAAGTGACACCTGGCGTTCAATCAACCAAGCTCCCTGCGAACATTATCTTCCCATTTGTGCTCATTCGCAAGTTCTATGTTCTGGAGTCCCATGCAGTCCATCACAGGGGAGCGAAATCGCCCGGGATAAAACGCAGTGCGTAAATGATATTATAGAAAAAGAATGACGCTTTAGGAAAGCTAAGCACTAGTTTAATTCAACGATGAAAGGACTAGCAGATATCGAAGTTCAGAGCAATCCACATAGTGTGATTTCATCAAAGTTGAATAGCCGCAAACCGGTTTCATCCTTATTAGGAATCATCAGTGAGACATAATTCAACGATGATGAAAAAACACAACAAAGAAACGGGTTCAATCAAATTCCAGCAATATCTCATGAGTACAAAGTAGACATAAATGACACCTTGCGTTCAATCAACCAAGCTCCCTGCGTACATTCTGTTCCCCTCTGTGCTGATTCGCAAGTTCTCCGTTCTGGAGTCCCATGCAGTTCATCACAGGGAAGCGAAATCAACCAGGTTAACACGCAGTGCATAAATGATATTATAGAAAAACAATGACGCTTTAGGAAAGCTATGCACTAGTATAATTCAACGATGAAAGGACTAGCAGAGATCAAAGTTCAGAGCAATACACATAGTGTGATTTCATCAAAGTTAAATAGCCGCAAACCGGTTTCATCCTTATTAGGAATCATGAGTGAGACATAATTCAACGTTTATGAAAGAACGCTACAAAGAAACTGGTTCAATCAAATTTCAGCAATCACTTATGAGTACAAAGTAGACATAAGTGACACCTGGCGTTCAATCAACCAAGCTCTCTGCGTACATTCTCTTCCCATTTGTGCTCATTCGCAAGTTCTATGTTCTGGAGTCCCATGCAGTCCATCACAGGGAGCGGAATCACCCGGGTTAATACGCAATGCGTAAATGATATTATAGAAAAAGAATGACGCTTTAGGAAACCTAATAGTAGGGGAGCCCACGTAGCTAATTCGGGATTTACTCGAGCGTCATAGAGAGCTATTGGGTTGTCAAGCTTAGATGATAAGAAGAAAAAAATGTTATGTAATATATACCTGTTCATCGGTACAGGTTTTCAAAAATGTAAAAAAAAACCGTTACGTGGACATACTCGAGCGCGTCAGATATTGATAGCATCTGTGTACTACGTAATTTAAAAAATGTACAGATGTTAATCTGATCGTTTCCATGATGGGGGTGATCATACGTAAGGGTTGAAAATGAAAAAAAAAAATTTTTTTATCGAGCTCGTCAGATTTTCTAAGGGGGTGTTAAGTGAACCTTAAAAGATGCTCTTGTATAATAATCTGACGATTGGGATGTAACGCAAACTCGTGGTCATTATTAGAATATGCAAAAAAAAATCGCCATTTAGAAATACTCAAGCGCGTCAGATTAAGATATATGTGGTTAATCAATATGGCCTAGACGTGCTGTCTCCTAATCTGACGATTGTCTGGAGGGATTCGCTAAATCTGACAATAAAATTTATTATTTTTTTATTTTTTTAAATCATTGAACTTAATTAATCGAAAAGCTCAGGAAATAGCGTGCAAATGAAAAAGCTTATTATATTGTTTTGAGGAGAATATTTATACAAATAATAATTATACAAAATTTAATTTTTAATTTTGTCGATTTTCGAAGAATCGGTTTGCTCCGACGATATTCTAAAGTAATGATACATTTTTGTGAAGTTTCTAATGAAAATTTGATTGTGTTTTGTAAAGTACTTTCACCACAAAATACACAATTCATATTAATATCACTCAATCACTCATAGTAATTATTTATTGACTTTAATTCACATAACTTTTATTAAAATCGCAAAATAACCTAATACGTTGGAAATAAGTTGTAAACAAGATCATACCCCGAACGATTCTGCGTGACCAGCTGTTATGGAGTCATGGCAACAGAAACCGGAGTGGGACGCAGTGAGAGAGCAATAGATAGAGAAAGAGTGAGAGGAGAATAGAAACACGTAGAGGGGAATATAGGCGTGGCATAGCTGCACGCATTCAACTTTATCAATTAATTTTTATTACTTCGGCTTGTGAAAATCGTCAGATTATATATTTTTCGTAATTCTTGCATTATTCCCTTCAAAATAAAAAAAAATTTACCACGCTCGAGAATGTCAAGATGTCGTTTTTTTTTACAACTTTGTAACCCTCCCCCTTCTTTACGTCACTCTCAAATTGTCAGATTAATGGAATATACACTTTTTAGCATGTAACTAACTCACCCTACCTTAATCTGACGCGCTCGAGAATTTCCGATGATAAACTTTTTTTTACTAATCTGATGCTTTATCCTTGACGGGCGGCCATATATATATGGCTCATGTTTCGTGGAAAAACTTAACCAGGTACAAGGTATCCCCCTATATATTAATCTGCCGCGCTGTAGTAAATCCCAAAATCCCCGCTTGGGCTCCCCTACTATAAGCACTAGTTTATTCAACGATGAAAGGACTAGCAGAGATCGAAGTCCAGAGCAATCCACATAGTGTGATTTCATCAAAGTTGAATAGCCGCAAACCGGTTTCATCCTTATTAGGAATCATCAGTGAGACATAATTCAACGATGATGAAAAAACACTACAAAGAAACGGGTTCAATCAAATTCCAGCAATATCTTATGAGTACAAAGTAGACATAAGTGACAACTGGCGTTCAATCAACCAAGCTCCCTGCGTACATTCTCTTCCCCTTCGTGCTGATTCGCAATTTCTATGTTCTGTAGTCCCATACAGTCCATCACAGGGGAGCGAAATCGCCTAGGTTAATACGCAGTGCGTAAATGATATTATAGAAAAAGAATGACGCTTTAGGAAAGCCAAGCACTAGTATAATTCAACGATGAAAGGACTAGTAGAGATCAAAGTTCAGAGCAATCCACATAGTTTGATTTCATCAGAGTTCAATAGCGACAAACCGGTTCCATCCTTATTATGAATCGTCAGTGAGACATAACTCAGCGATGATGAAAAAACACCAGCCACATATGGCTGTTTTACTTTGATAAAATCACACTATATGGATTGCTCTGACCTTTGGTCTCTGCTAATCCGTTCATCGTTGCATTATACTAGTGGATAGCTTTCCTAAAGCGTTATTCTTTTTCTATATCACTAGAAATTGTTTGAAAGGGAAAGGCCGGAATTCATCGAAATCCATGACGAAACGCTGTTCAAGTGGTGATAAATCTCAATGTATCTGCTCGTTGCATACGCATGTTGACTAATATACAGCGATTATCCCTACAAGCTTGTACCTTTTTCCAACACACATTTCAAGTCGGAAAGTGTCACCTTCCTACAGAAATATTAGCAGCAGCTAATGAAGCAAGTTTGACTTTGCTACCGATGAAGCGAAAACAAAAATATGAGAAGTAATATTCCCGTTTCATTTGATTGGTGTGATACTAAAAAAGTAGAATCGACAAAAGAGGAAGGGTTTTTAGCATATCTTTTGGAAATGTCTAAATTTTGGTAATCGAACACATTATGGTTCCCATATTCTATGATAAATAGTGTTTGTAAAGTAAAAAGATTTGGATAACAATTTCATAAAATAACTGCCTTCATCAAATGACAGAATGTCAAAATATTTACTGAAGAAGACGTAACAAAATTTATGAGTGAAGCAACCGATGAAATTTATCGGTTGACCAAACTGGTAGGTAACGATTTTTGTATTGGCTGGTGCCTGCAGACGAGAAGAATTAACCAAAATCACCATCGACGATGTAAAAGATGAAGAAAACCTGATCATCATCAATATCATGGAGACTAAAAATCATTCACCCTGATATTTCGTTATTTGTGGAGAAACAAACAATGAAAATTTTCTAAATATATACAAAGAATACAGAAACTCTGAATGAAACGCCACATGGCCGAATATTCATTAATCAAAAACATGGAAAATGTACAGTTCAATCTGTAAGAATCAATCAATAGGAAAATTAACGTTCAAAATTTCAGGTTATTTACACCTACAAAAACAGAACTATACACTATACTGAAATTCCCGAAATTCAGAATATCAATGAAAAATAATTCTGAAGATTTTCATTAAGTGTCTGACGAACGAGTCTAATCTAGACGCTTATAACGCTGAAGCAATTAACAAAATAATAAATTTTTATTTAACAGATAATTTTCAAAGTTTGGGGGAGAAAACTCAGAAAGAAACCATTTAATAAACAATCAAGTGTTTGGTGTTCTTCAAAAAACTTTCTTTCTTGTTGAAGGGTTTAAAAATTGCATTGAATATTTCGCTGAATTTTGACATGGAGATCCAATAGAACTCACCATTGTTCTCATTATTTATTATTATTAGATTAGAATTAGAGGATATGTGTATTTTTGGCGGGTCATATAAATGTAGTGGTTCACTGCAAGATGGCGTTGATTTATCGTTGATGTTGTTTCGTTACTGTTCATCAGGCAACATTGTTATATACAGGGCGAGTCTTTAAGTTGTACGTTACATTCAACACTTTTTTTATTTACCATTTTTCCAAATTCAGCACAAGAACAAAGATACAGGCTGTTGAAATTTGAAAAAATAATCAGTTTTTCTTTTGTAGCTTTGACATGATTATTTAGAATTGAAGGAATTTTCGTATGAAGTTTTCTAACTATGGCACACAATCTCCAATTAACAGTTTTTCCCTACTACTGGTTTCTTCGTTATAGACTCGCGAATTCCTAAAACTACGAGAAATTAGTATAATGAAAGCAGATGAAGGTTATTTTGAGTCATTCTTGAAATACTCGATCCTTTTTAAGAATCAAATTATTCCTCATCATTTCTCCTAAAACGAACCGTTTTCAAGATATGCCTGATTGCATGTCATAAAATATGAAAAAAATTACAGAAATTTACCTGCTTTTATCGATCTGAACCAGAAATACACATCAGATGATCAGCTCGAACAAAGGCATAGACTGAGTATTGATTTCAAAGTTGACACTTGTGGAAATAAAATTCAATCTCCCTTGTTTCCAAATTGTTAAAATAACCATCTTTAAATGGGATAAGTTAATAACAACTCATTCAGACAGTTCGTAGGGTCTTTTGGGAAATATATGAACAGGCTTACCATGATATGTATTCATCTATGTATCCCCAATAGTGAATATAAAACTTTTAAATTATCTGTTATCCATATCATCTAAACATTTATTTTCATAATACATCGATTCTGCACAATCATTCTAAGGATTTCTCTAATATATGGAACATAATTTCATCAACTCAATTTTCAACAGATATAACTCACGTCACTACTATTTTATTCGAAATACATAGTTGAATCTTATAAGTTTGTAGTATATTAGTATGCATAAGGGAAATATCAATTATAAGTATCCTTCCATCTCTTCATCCCAATTATTCTTGAAGAGAAATTCTTAATCTGGATATACGGATTTATGTAATGAAATAAAGAAATGAAGAACCACCGGCGTAATATTCTAAGGTTAGACCAAGATGGCAAGATGCATAGAATAACAAGGTGTCGACACTCCCTGCTAATTCATGTTAAAATTTTCGGCCGAAAAACGGACCTAGAACTGTCAAATCACGTACTTTATGTACTACTTCACTTTATTAACGATGGTGCCGCTAGAGTCGATTTCGAAGATTCTGACAAGCGAATAAATGAAAACTGACAAGCGACAAAGTTCACTTTCCACCGTTGCTAGTTCATACATTCAAATTAAAAGAATATAATGAAGCAGTTTATTGAAAAATCAATTCACTTTTTGATTAATCAGACATCTGTTCGGACATTATATTTAAACCCCATTTGTTTGGAATAGAAATTTCATCTTGCCAAGACATAATGAGATCAAATAAGGGATTTATCAGTAGAGGAGTTTCTTTGGAATATTTTGAATGGAACTGTAAATGAAGAAATCTGTGAAATCATTTTTTTTCCATTACAAAAGATCACATCCAATGTCATTAGAATATAAGCATTTAATTGATGTAAAGCTATGTAAAGCTATTCAACTTTGATGAAATCACACTGTGTGGTTGCTCTGAACTTTGTTCTCTGCTAGTCCTTTCATCGTTGACAAATAATATTGTTAGTTTTCATCTTGATACTAGAAATCTGCCCCTGATCCGTTAAGAATAAACAATAATTGTTAAAAAAAAACTATATTCGCATAAAAACGAAGTATTTTCGAAATGAAAATAGTATTTGATTAAAATGGTTCTGGATACTCGTTCAGAGTTCACACAGCAAACATTTAGGTTACTTTCGGCGTGGAAAACAAGGTCGTTGAATAAAATACTCAAAATACTGAATTTCAGCAAACGGTACTACTTTCCACAAGAAACTAGAATAATCAAAGATTCGAATTTAATTTGGCATGTCAATAATTTTGTCCATAAAATTTCTACTGTCGGCATCTATCGGCGAAAACTGAAGTAGAACAAAATCCTTGTATTTTGACAGTATTTGGACCGCAATTCGGCCGAAAATATGTCAAAGTGTGTCTTCACCATGTATTCTATGCATCTATGGTTAGACCAACGATATATTATGTGGCTAACCTAATATTATTACATTTCTGTGCCCGCTTCTGTCGCAGTATAATAAAATTGTATTATACTGTGAAATATTATTATACTGTGTCTATACGAGGTCGTCACTTGCATAAGGCCTGTTTCGGTTCACATTAAGAACAGTTCCGAATCGGTTTTAAGTTCTAAACAGTGGGACAAACCTAGCGTGTGAAAGATTTCACCCTGGACGCCAATTACAATTACAATAAACGACTGTGTGACTACTTGGATCGGTTCTAGGACCGTCCCTATTGCCAACCAAAACAAGCCTATAGAGAACATAATAATACTCACAGAATAGCAGATTGTTTTTCTCGATTCTGTAGACTAGAGGTTATAGCAAATGTTAATAGAAGTTGAATATTGATATTATATTCATATTCAATTAAAATATGTAAGGAATGTGAAAATAGGCGAAGAAGATAATGTGGATAATTTTATAGTGGATATTCAATGAAAATCAAGTTAGGGTCAGTTTTAATATCCTTGATTTTTTTTCGAAAATGCAGCATAAATATAAATCAAAACACTTTCGAAAGACTTCAGTGAGTAGATAAGATTTCTCAGACAATTTCGTTGAATTTCGAACATCATATGATGAAGTTTTCATATAATTATGCGATATTGAATTTAAGTGTTTCTGTGTTCAACACTTGAAGACAGTTCAGGACTGGCTATGTACATAATTAAATATTTAATTGCTCATAACTTTTTACCTGAGCGGAATCTGGAAAAATAATAAATGAAAGAGTTTTTCCAATTGATGAGAGGAACCCTTGGTTAACATTAATGTACAACTTAAAGACTCACTCTGTATATTGCTTCTGACAAATATCTATTGTTTCTAACGCAGAAGCAATTTCGAAATAATAATTATTTTAATTCCATAGATATTTTTCGGACAGAAAATCCAGAAAGGAACTATTTAATCTTTTTCTATACTTCATCATCGTTTTTTCCTGATTTAAAACCACAAAAGCCTTCATCCCGATCTAATATCAAAACGCTAGTCCCAAAAGAGGAACAACAGGGATTTGCGGCCTCTTCCTAATGAAATTCGGCTCTCAAAGTACCAAGCGGCCGGATGACCGGTAGGAATACGAATTGACAATATCAGGGACTAAACAGGCCGACGGCCAACTGTTGCTCTTCCCTTTTTTTTCCATCAGCTGCCCGGGAGATCTCGTAATACGGGAAATTGGGGATAAACTGTTCGGGAGAGATAATTGATTGGCATGACCCAGAAGGGAAGACGAGGGGGGTGGTCCTCAGGAGGGATTATTGAGAATGTTCGGAAATACGGTCTCGGGGGGGCTGTGTTTGTTTTGGGGAAAATGCTGGAACTATCGTCGCTTCCGGGTGATGGGACAAGAATGAAATATTGGCGGCGTGAGAGTCATATCCAATAATCCGAAGATGAACCGGAAAGTTCAAAAGGACAAGAAGATGATCAGAAAAAATCCAGGGTAACACATTGGGGATTCCTCAATAAAATAAAGAAATATAACAGATTTACCCCTAGTGAATAAAATATTGGATTATCGACATTCAAAAATTATATCCGGATATTTAATAATGTTAAGTTATGACGATTTCTAGTTAACGCGATTGGTCCTGTGGGCCGGATTTTCACGAATGATTCGATTTCATCCGTGGTTTCCAGAATGCCTGATTCAATATTGTGTACCTGTTTCGCAGAACTTCCCCTATTTATAATTCAGCCAACGTTCAATCTCACCGCATTATAGTCATGCCGTCCCCAAATTCCACAATATCTTTGTGCCGATAGCCGCAGAAAATTCAATTAGGCGGAAAGACGGCATCGGTCAGTCTTTGACGGGAAAGTGCCGAGTCCCGAACGGGCCCCGGAGAAGGGAGAATATCTCCGAGATTATATCCAAACCGACCCTCATTACTGCTGACCGCCGTTGAAAACGGTTTTACCTCGGCGATGGCCATGTTGGAACATGATTTCTCGTCGGGCGAAGGGAGACACGCATTCAAAATTACGGATTCAGTTTGGAGTCCGATCGTTTTTCCATTATACCTCGATGAACGTCTGGGAAAAGGGCGATAAGAGGTTCAGAGGGTTGATCGAGCTCGGATAATCTAATTTGGGGGTATACGGAATGAAGTGAATATGTGGATTCATAAGGGTATATGGTAATTTTGGTAACTGATTGCGAAGGGGAAAGGAGGAAGTATAACATAATTTCGGATGGGGTTGTGATGTTTGGATATTTTTTGCGCGTATGTTCTGGGGAACATCGATATCCTTTTGCCCAAATGTCTGTAATTTTTTATTTTTTTGCCAAAAATGGTCTCAAACGATTGAGTTCGACTACCTGATGAAGAATTCGAGGATGAATTTGATTCTGTCCAGCCGGCCGGCCGTCCGGCCGGCTGTCCGTTGCCACGATAACTTGAGAACGGAATGAGATAGCGACACTTGAAATTTTCATGGCAGATCTCAATACGACGGAAAAGTTCATTAATGGGCATAATCGTCCCAATGGTTTCGGAGTAATAATTTTGTTTTCAACCAGTATAAATCCGATCGAATAACATGGTGAATAGTAGTAGAATATGAACATAAGCACGTTTGTGAAATTTTGTGAGAATCGCATAACTAGAAAGTTTTTAAAATTATTAAAAAATTGGTTCAAGCACTGACGTGAAGTCAGGAGCATTTGCGCCTATGTTCTATTGTCCATTCTCCTGTATTGGACACTCTTAAGCGAATTTACCATGGCAAATTGGTAAGTGTCCAATACAGGAGAATGAACAATATAATTTACCATGGTAAATTCGATTAAGAGTGTCCAATACAGGATAATGGAAATAGAACATACGCGCAAATGCCCCTGACTTCACGTCAGTGCTTGAACCAATTTTCTATATGTTACTGTACGTCACTCAACTATTTCATTAGTACAATAGTCCTTTCTACTCTCCATATGTTGTGATTAATTATCTGGATTCCAGTTAAAGTAATAAATATACAGGGTGATTTACGAAGACCGTTCGTTAGAATATTTGAAAGAAAGACTCGAGATACATTTTATAGTTAACACGTTGACTGTCCCATGCATCACATATGATGCATAAAGATTTTCGCCAGGAGTCCATGAGTCGTATGTGATTCATTTAACGTTCAAGATAAATATGGCTAACTATTTACGAACGCTGCAGTGTGGTCGGTTTATATGGGCTGAACGTCTTTTAGAAGTAAATGTATTGATAACCTCAATCATAATGAATCATACGTGATTCAAGAAACGTCAGCATCAAGCCTTCCATTGGACTTGAAAATTTTGAACATGAACACTTTCCTGATTTCGAATTATTTATTTTGAATGAACAATATACAATTTTTAAGGAAAAAATATACGAAAACAACCTTGAAACTCCTTGAAACATTGGAGACAAAAGGCTTTTTCACAATCGTGGTTAAATTCATTTTCACATATGATACAGAGACGTCCAGTATTGAAAAAATAGACTAAGGCGTTCATGAATCACATATGAACATGTAAAAAACATTGACAAAATGGCTGCAGAATTAATTTTTTCATAGAATATATATTTTATCACTCAAAAGTAACCCTAATCTTTGGAAAAATGTGTTGAACGTGGGGGGTGAAGAAAAAATTAGAATGGGGACAGTCAACGTGTTAAGCTTGGTTAGGAGAGATGAATTCTTGGAAAAAAATTCAGATTCATTCGACTTCTGTTTCATCGGAAATGATACCAACTTTTGCTTTTTGGCACTCTTGTTCTTCGGAACAGATTTGCCCAAATGTCTATAATTGTCGATTTTTTGGCTGAAAATGGTCTTAAACGATTTGGTTTGGCTCACTGATCAAGAATTGGTGGTCCAAATCGAATCTGTTCGGCCGGCCGGCCGTCCCTTAACACGGTAACTCTTGAACGGAACGAGCTAGAGAGTTAAAATTTTCAGAGTAGGTTTGGGACCTAAATATCTCAGTTGAGTTTGATATTGGGCACAATCGGCGTGATGTTTCGGAGCAATAAAAAAAATATATTTACATTACAAATTTCGAATTCAATATTCTTAAGATGCAGAATCCATTGATATTATTCTCAACTCTAACAAGCTCATTCTTTCGGAGATATGATGTTTCAAAAGTTCAAGCATACATCGTACTTTTCGAAGTACTTGCAATAGAAAGATGCTTGGAAATGAACCTAGAAAGAAACTATCAGAGATGTGATATAGCAATCCACTCTGACAGTCAAGCTGTTATTAAAGCTCTGAGCTCCCATATTATCGAATACAAGCTAATATGGAAGTGCCGAAGAAAACACAATGAAGTAGGCAAAAACTACAGGGTCTCCTTGGTCTGGGTTTCTAGTCACGCGGAAATCATAGGAAATGAGGAGGCAAACACACTTTTCAAGAAAGGCGCACAAACCCCCTTTATTGACCCGGAACCTTATTGTGGGGTTTGTAGACACACCTACAAAAGTGAATTCTGGACGAAAGAAGAAACTGAGAGAGGTATTTTCTGGAGATCTCTCCCCGGAATGTATCACTCCATGAAATTCCTCCAGAACTTTGATACTATCAGATCCAAGAAATACTTGGACCTCAGTAAGAACACGCTGCACCTCCTCACTGGCTTCCTCACAGGGCACTGCTGCCTTAGGAAGCATCTGATGAGATTAGGGCTAGCAGAAACTGAAGAGTGCAGATTCTGTTGGGAGGAGGATGGAACAGCTGATCACCTGATAACGGAATGCCTCCCCATCTCAAACCAACGTAAACAATGCTTTGGGCAAGAAATCTGCAGGAGCGAAGACGTAGCCTCCTTGAAGCCATCCCAGATACTGGAGTTCATCAGAACTTTAGAACTGGAAGGCGAGCTGTAGATGTTAATGACATCGGCAACTCTGAAGGGGGGGCACAATAAACCTTAAGGTCGCAGTGCAACGTTACCCCCTACAACAATGTACAATATATACAACCTTGGCAACTACATAAACATGATACTGATAAAAAATCTAGCAAATTAAGGACACAATCTAACGCCGGTGAAAAAATACGTAGTCCCATCATGAAGTGGGTTACTCAAATTGAAATATTTTTCATTTGTTTGAAGGAAATGTAGAGTATTAATTAAATCAATTATTAGAAATATAAAACTACGGATCAACAAGTCCAGAGCGTTCCTGCCAATAGGGTCCTTCATAATGGCTTCGTATAATTAATATACTTATGCATATATTTCACAAGTCATATAGACTCGTTTCTCGATCAATATCGAGCGAATGGTGGCATATGATTTCACGCTTCAAATATTCACTGGTGGGGAAAGGCAGATTTCCGTGTTTTGTCTCATAGGTGGCGTGGGCGATTAGGTATGATCGACCAAGCAGGCTCTGAGAGGCTTAACCCGGGTCAGTTTAGTTGAATTTGTTGAGAAGCTACAGAGTACTGATGAAGGCCAAGAAGCCAGAAACGCGTCTGCTCTTGCTTTCTCGGCAAATCAATGAACCCCCTGGGGTCTATTTGACTTGTGAAATATATGCATAAGTATATTAATTATACGAAGCCATTATGAAGGACCCTATTGGCAGGAACGCTCTGGACTTGTTGATTTATTAACAAACGGTATCGCCATTTTTCATTATTATTTTTGAAAACGCTAAACAGCGTTCATGGCCATTGGGAAGATACTGTCTGAGCTCTGCGGGACTCGTTTCTCGATTAATATCGAGCGAATGGTGGCATATGATTTCACGCTTTAAATATTCACTGGTGGGGAAAGGCTGATTTCCGTGTTTTGTCTCATAGGTGGCGTAGGCGATTAGGTATGATCGACCAAGCCGGCTCTGAGAGGCTTAACCCGGGTCAGTTTAGTTGAATTTGTTGAGAATCTACAGAGTACTGATGAAGGCCAAGAAGCCAGAAACGCGTCTGCTCTTGCTTTCTCGGCAAATCAATGAACCCCCTGGGGTCTATATGACTTGTGAAATATATGCATAAGTATATTAATTATACGAAGCCATTGTGAAGGACCCTATTGGCAGGAACGCAAAATTGGCTATCGCTAAAATGAGGTTTTCAAACTCATGAACTGAACGTCTCAAAAACAATTACGAGCTATTCATTACTCCGAGTACTTAATACGGAGCGCTTTAATAAATTTTGTCGAGAGAAAATGGAGTGGTAAATCTTCTCCGTTTAGATGCAAAAAGGTCCATCAATATTCATATCCCCAATTTTCCACGGTCTTTGGTTAGTAAACATCTATTCAGAAAAGGCGATGGACTTTTTAGACGCATAATGAACGTCATCCCCAAAGCGTTGGATTCCGTTGTCATTCAAAAACCTTTCTAATTCAGATCGTTCAATTACTTCACGTATGCGCATTTTGTTGTGAATGAGGTTCGTTCGTTTAATAATTGATGGTGCGGATGACGAAATTTATCGAGCTGACACCTTTCATTCGAGCCGGAATTGAATTCGGCTCCCGGCCAGCTTACGCTGCATGTTTCTCTCGCGTTTTTAGCGCGCTTGTACGACTAAATAAATTTCTGCATTTTTGGCCGAAAATGTTCTCAAACGATTGGGTTCGACCACAACCTACTATAAATGAAAGTCTGGAACGTGATTAAATGGCAACATGGTCAAGAGAACTACGCCATACAATAAGTCCACCATTTTTGTTTACTTTACTTCCGCATGTGCTTGAATAATTATATTTTTGAGAAATTACTGTGAATTATTCGTGAATAAGTGCAATACAAGAATACCAGGGATATCTATTCAGTGATTAAATAACTAGTGTTTGTGAACTAAATAAGTGTAGTGAATTTTCCCGTGGATTATTTTTTTCTTAGGATGAGTGGTACTCTTTAATCAGATTGGTCTTGATGGGGACGAAAATGTGTTTCTGTAGCAGCCTAAATAAGATCTATGGTTACAGCAATTGAGCAATTATTATTCATCTTCAAGAAGTGAAAATTATTTTAGCTGTTTTCCAGGGGTTTTCCAAACAATGAAGAGCTGAAGAATTTATATGTGAAGGATTTATTTTTCTTCTACCTCTTTATAGCGCAAATTGCGAGGAACATTTCGATGTAATTAAAGTAAAATATACATTCACAGCCAAATCAATAAGGACCTTCATTTTGAAGAACTATGTAAGAAAGTGGGAAACCCTGTGGACAGGAGCTTGGACAAATGATAGCTCAGAAAGTATTGGTAAGAGTTGGGAATTATATCAATGGATTCTTATGATAGAACTTCATCATAACAGATATTAAATTCAAACATCATTAAAGAATTTAAATTCAGTAAGAGTGACAAAAATAATTCCAACAGACCAATTCTATCCAACAACGAACTTATCCGAGATATTCATTCCTCATATCTATAATTAACGAGATAGTCATTCCTCAAATCCACTCTGAAAATAGTATTATATCAATTGAAGCTTACTCAATATTCCAGTTTTGTTTTTAATGGGGATATTCTGAACTCAATATTATTAATTTAACATTACCATTCCCATCATCATATGGATTAACCATGGCCATTGAAATATCACCCAAAAAGTATGACATTATAATTTCACGTTCGTTCACGAAATGAATTTGACATGTCATGTCTCTTATAGGAAAATATATTGACATATATATGTACACAGATCATAAAATAATTCATAGATAGATTAATTATAGTATTCTGTGAAAACATAGAAGTACGATTAATTATTGAAATTTTGAAAAATCATATCACCGAAAGCACAAGTTGGGAATGATATCAATGAATTCTTATGATAGAACTGCATTATAAAAAATTAAATTCAAAACGAAGGTCTATGACTTGTTAATTTGTTAGAGTTAAACATGATATCAATGGATTCTTATGGTGAAACTGCATTTTGAAAAAAGTTGAATTTGAATTTTGTAATGTAAAACAATTTTTTTGTTGAGAATACTCAAATAAAGTTCTGCTCCACTAGAAAACGTTTTATTTCTTCACAGTATACTATGCATTTCGGCAAGATAACTTCCCATCAACAGGCATTCAAAATATACAGAAACGTCAACAACGATGATAAAGTTGCAATTTTGTCCAATAACGAACTTAGCGGAGATAATTATCTCCCTAACCTACTCAGAAAATTTCAACTGTCTAGCTCATTCCGTTCGAGAGTTATCGTGCCTACGTTTGGCCGGAGTTCTTGATTTAAACACGATGTATTATACAGGGTGTCCCGCAACTAGTCAGCCATAGTCCACAGACGTGAAGGGCCTATCTCGTGGACTTAAAAACTTAAAATATTTCTGGTCTGAAGTCAACTTTTTTGTAGATAGAAGGTGATTAAACTGCTGTTGTATCAATCCAATTTTGTATAGGTTTCAACACTAAGAACTCACACGATCGAGAGTATACATGGAAAAAATCCAGGCATGTATTCAGAAAAATCGGATTTTCTTGTTGAATTGAGTGCACCCTATATATATTCATTTCTAAAAACAAATTTATTAGGTTAAAGCCTAAAAAGATAGCTCGTATCATAATAGTATATTCTAAAACAAGTTGCAGAATAGGCTGATATTCAAACACGAATGCGAAATACGAAAACGAGCGACGAAGGAGCGAGTTTTCGTACGCATGAGTGTTGGAATTTAATGAAAACTTCGGATTATACATCCTAGTGACTTTTGTATTGTAACTTGGCAGTTGGTGTGACTGTTACGAAAGTTGACAGATCACGGAATTTGAATTGTACGTAGAGCATGGAGATCAGATTTAACAGTTTCCTAATATCATGAATGATTCAAATTTAGCAAGAAAGAAATCTCTAGTACCTTATTTTCGATGAAAATAAAACCTTTCCTCTCAACAATTATTTCACCTAATCCAGATTATCTTATATTGACAATAATTGACGTGTGTTGAAATTTGATAGGATCGAATGTCAGTGCTGACTACCACAAAACGAAAAATATAACTAGAAACAATGCGGGAATGAGTTCATTCCAGCACTGTTTTTAGTGCTGGAATGAACTCATTACGATACTGAAATAGAGAAAAATAATTTTAAAATTCGGCATATCCACGTAAAGAGAGTTTATATGATAAAATATTTTTAGAAAAATTGAGTTGGGAATAAATCAATCTGGTACTGATAGGAAATAAACTTTTCTGAATGAATTTTATGGATAATTACCGTATTACATCCATCCCATTTGGTGTTCAGTCGATTAAACTCAATCATCAATGCAGACATGAATATTAGTTATGACCTAAATTTGGTGAATTAATAACCCATCATTAATTCAAAATATTCAAATCAATATTATCTGTGGTTTTACGAGATAATCATAGCAGAGAGTGACATTTATTATTGTCATAACAATTAAAACTTGTTGTTAGTAGAGCTGTTGTAATTACCGAAAAAATAATGAAAAATTAATAAACTAAAGGTGGTGCAAGAGCAGGCCCGCCGCTAGCTGTTTCATCGCCCGCGTGCAATACCGATTATGCCGCCCTACGACTACTTACTCTGAGTTTTGTCAAAAAAAGGATAATTAATGTTTTTTCATTATGGTGGAAAAAAGAATAACAACTTAACGAAGATCAAGAATCCGTGGTCAAAATCGATTCTGTCATCATATCAACCGAAAAGAGATATGTGATATTTATTTCTGGTTCTATTCAAAATTCGTTACTCATCATAATATAAAATATCTCCTGTTCTCAAAATACAGTATGATTGAATGCAAAATGACCAATGAAATAACCTCAGCTAGTTTCAGATTAATAATTTTTAGGGGGAAAAGCATTTTTGGGAGGGAAAAGCATTCAAAATTTTACAACTGTGCACGAAGGATTCCAAAAAAAAAATCAATTTCGCAACACAGATCATACAATAATTCATTTTCATTGATAGAATAATTAAGTAGAGCATTCTGTGGAAACCATACACTCAATAAGGTCTAAGTTGGAAACATAGAAGTAGGATTTATTATTGAAATTTTGAAAAATCATATCTCCGAAAGTATTAGCTTGTTAGAGTTGAAAATGATATCTCTGGATTCTTATGGCGAAATTGCATCTTGAAAAAAAATTTAATTTGAAATTTGTAATGTTTCATTACTCCGAAACCATTAGGCCGATTTTGTCCAAAAACGAACTTAACCGAGATTACTCTGAAAATTTCAACTGTTTAGCTCATTCCGTTCGAGACTTATCTTGTTAACAGAGGGCCGGACCGGACAGAATCGTTTTTGACCACGGATTCTCGATCAGTGAGTCGAACCAAATCGTTTGAGACCATTTTCATCCAAAAATTCGAAAATTACAGACATTTGGGCAAATTGATAAGCACTCTGTTCCGAGGAACAAGAGCGCCAAAAAAGGAGCAAACTGCGTACTCACAAATTTACGTTGCTAAATTCAATAGAGATAAAAGCTTTTTAAAATGCCGCCCGACAGTGGTAAACAGCTCAAATTGGTACCAGGAAATATTCCAACTGCATTGAAGATTTTCCTGCTTAGAAATTTTTTCCAATAATTCGAAAATTCGAAAATTCGAAAATTTCTCAACTGTGTTGAAAATTTGCCAACTCCGTTCAACATTGGGGGGTATCATCATCCCCCGTGGGTACCTAACCTACGCTTTGCTAACTGAGAAGGCCGCTCAGAGGGGATTCCCCTAACTTCGCCAGTCCTGCTTCTCATAGAATGACCCACGACTTTAGGATTTGCATCTTAGTTTTAACGGATTTCAATAGATGGCGGTGTTAACGTGATTCGGTCGGTTTTTTCCATGCGATGACATTTCCTATTCTTAAGGTGGGGTGGGTATTATGACAATGACTTGAATTACGTGATGAGTCGCTCGATTTGCCGCCCCCCTGGACGTGCGCCCGTGTGCGGTGCACACTTTGCACGCCCGCTTACGGCGGGCCTGTGCAAGAGCTGCAGTAAGAGGATATAGACTGTGTTTTCCCAATCGTCGAACCCCGCAAACAGATACTTTCTCTTGAGTTGTCAATTTTTCCTGCCAGTATGGAAGATATCCAATTATTATTGTTTCTCGCAAGGAGCATAATCAGAATCAACTTATGAACAACCAAATCACATTCTCGGACACTATGCCCTAATTGGGACGTCATCGTACGACCGTGCGTGCAGCGATGGTCGTATGCATCGTGTGGTGATCATCCGATCAATATACAGGGTGAGTCTTTGACCACTGCATTAATTTTAACCAAAGATTCCTCTCATCAAATGAAACACTTTTTTCATTTACCATTTTTCCAGATTCAGCTCAGGTAAAAAGTTACAAGCGTTTAAAGATTTCACAATGTGCTAATACACTCCCGCATATAAATTATCTATGACATTGTTGGCGAACGAGAATAAGGCATGGTAACGTGGTTTACAGCTTGATTCGGGATTCCAACGCTCAGCGACGGATCCATAAAAGTAGTGAAATTTCTGGAGTTTTCCATTTTAAAACATTCAATGAAGAATATCTCGAAAACGGTGCGTTTAAGGAGAAATGATGATGATGATTCTCGACCATTGGTCGAGAATAGATCCCCTGATCGTATGATCAGGGGATCTATTCTCGACCATTCGCAAGTTTCACGATCGGTCGCATATGCCGTCTTTGCCATAGAGATGCGCACGATCGTGCAAATTGCGAATGGTCGAGAATAGATCCCAAGGTTGCTCCGGTCATTACAATTGTAATGAAATCATTACAATTTACTACTCGTCATTACGTCGTTACTACAATTTGGAAAAATGTCTATTTCATTACAATTTTACTCCATCAATTCACAATTCACAATTTTTCGTGAATTCAGATCAAATTGACTTTAGATCACTGGCAAAACATAGGTTAGTTCAAAGATAAAACTGATTTGGTGAGTTTTAATGTACAGTGCTTAGATTTTTATATTGAATTGAATACAACAGTCCTATCCAGATTAGACTTTTTGATTTAATTGAAACAAAGAATCGCAATTAACTCAATGTAGAAACATGTAACTTCTTGTTGCATACCAAATCACGATTGAATGGACAACCTGGTTATGGTTTCGTGCCATCAAAGTCATTATACTATCGAATCTTACACCAAAGTCAAATGTGATTCACCTTGAAGATAATTTAAATGAAATAACTTTTCAAGGAAATACTTTCATAAAAAAATTAGTTTTCTGAATTTTGAATATTTCTGTAATATTTTTATTATATTGTTGTGTTCTCAATAATATATTTATCAAAAAGAAATTTTTAAAGTGTTATTGAATGTAACCAATATAAATTATTATACTATAATTCGAAAGCATTTTCAAAATTCGTGCCAAACGTTACATTTCATTACATTTTGACATTTCCCTCCATTACAATTTTTGGACTGCTTGGAACAACCTTGATAGATCCCCAGTTCGTTTGTTTTTGCGGTCAGTTCATTTGGGGTTCATTCAGAGATGTATTCATTTTACAAACAAAAAATTGGTTCAAGCACTGACGTGAAGGCAGCAGCTTTTGCGCGTATGTAGACGATCACTTAGGCGAAGCGTCGCGAACGGAAGAGGCACAGAACATATCGTTAGGAGAAGTGAGAGCTACATAGAGTTGGATTGGAAGCGTAAAAAGCGACCCCAGGGAGCCGGGTGCAGAACTAAACGTCAAACGCGCCAAATTTAAACTGTGGCGCCTTTTTCAGTTTCACTACAATTTCAAATTTATTATTCCAAGAACTGTTATCTCCAACGATAATTGGATTATCGTTGAAGATAACAGTTCTTTGAAAGAAATAATTGCAAAAGTAAATGAAGAAATAACAACCTTATTCTGATTTTTTTTTTGGGAATTAATTTTATCAATTATAATTAATTTATTAATAAAACAATAATTGTTGAATAAGAAACAAGCAGTAAAACAGTTTATTTCTGAAAAGGAAAAATATTTTCAAGGTCATACAGTCAATATAACAAAAACTTTTCTATAAACAATATATAAAAAATAACTCAAATGTCTTCCTTCCATTCCTTCTAATCTTTTCCATGTCTTCCAGTTGGAGGTAAATTATAATCTGTCAAAAAATTTAAATCACCAGAATTGTTTTTATCTGAAGCAGTGGAGACGCATTGTGCCTCTACATCAGAAATTTCAAAATCAGGAAAGTGTTCTTCTTGATTAACATAAGAATGATCATGAAAACCTAAGATGTTGACATGATAATTCTGAACATATTCTTGACTTTCAGAACATGCTTGTGGGGAAAAGTTGTGTTGTGCATAATAATAATGATCTAGAGTGAAAGCATGATTTACAGGAGGCATTGATGGGCAGGCTCCTTTTAACAACCTTGGTTTACTTTAGTTGTGTTATAAAAATCACTTTCAACACAGTGATCTTAAACAATCTCAAGATGAAACAATTTGTGGATTCTGGAATCAAACAAAATTGTTTCCAAGTTTGGCCACTTACATTCGTCAGAAACTTGAAGAAGTGCATTCCACTCAATCCAGCATGGTATTGATTCTTGCAAGTAGGGTAATTGCAAGAATACTTTGATGTCCCAACAAGCATATTGTTAATGAGATTTTATATGTAGCGAGTATACTTAGCTCTTCTCCTTTGATCGATCTATCCTGTCCATGTAAGTCTTAGATGGTCCTTATAGTTGTCGCATTACTGAAAGCAATTTCATATAAATTTTAATTGAATTCTTAATTAAATATGAATAATACTCACCTAAAATAAGTATTCGTGTATGCTTTTACATTTTACAGCCATCATAACCATACCATATACATTTGAACCATACATTTATTTATTTACTTTATTTGACTTATGGTAAAATTGGTAAATAAGGATCCTGTAGAATAATGCTCGAAGCTCCATCTAAGAGCCGGGTGCGAACTATATAACGTCAAAAATAAACTTCCAATTTTAGACCAAAGCTTTCACTTCTCCTAACGATATATTCTGTGGGAAGAGGCGCGTCGTTTTTCGCCCAAGAAGTTTACATTGAATTAAATGGAGACCCGCTCACTTAGACGAAGCGAATAGAAGAGGCGAGTCGGCTAACGCGCGAATGATCTTCGAGGCAACTTGGAGTCGTTTCTCCTGACGCTTCGCCCAAGTACGCGGTCTCAGGCGAAGAGAAAGAGTCAAAATTGCATTCTTGATCCGTGTTCTATAGTCAGTCAGTGGTAGTATTCAGTAGGAAATGCTTGCTATAGTATTTAAAATACTTCTTTTTCTTTTGCCCGAAGTCGGAAAACAAGTGATGAAATTCACTGTACGTTTTTCTCCTTTGATTTAGGTTTCTGGCCCAGCATATTTTATTGGCATCTTCTTCTTTTCCCATACTAGCAATTAAACCCAAAACTAACAGATCGTCTTCAGAGGAAGAGCTGCTCATCTAGACCGCACGATATGAAATATTCAAATGATACTAAAAAGATTCAAGGGACTCTCAATTCCTTCCTATACGCGACCTGGCCGCGCATACTTGACTTTCACAGAGATGAGTATTCTCATGCGAGAACTCCTACACGAAATCTCATCTCACTCCTCGCTCACTACAGGGTGTCCCAAGTTCGAGTGCCTATTAGACGTTTCTGGAGAACTAGAGATAATTGGGATCTGAAAATTGGGATTATGATATTGCTTGAAATTATCTATAGAGCTAAAATATTTTCGAAGCCCAATCACTTCCGGTTATACAGGGAGTGAAAATAAATTTGATGAAAAATTTTTTTCCAGTTTTGCATCCTGGTATGATCAAGTATTCAATGCTGAATAGATTTCTGTTGAAACCATGGTATTCATGCGAATAGTTTTCAAAATTTCGAAAAAAAACCGGAAAAAAAGTCAAATCTGTTTAATCAGTATTATGTTCATTATTCTTATTTTAAATATCCTGAACGTAAACCGTTTTTACAACATCGAAGAGGAAGAATGTGGAAAGGTCATGCATATTTTGAATTTCAAAAATATCATCACAGGGTGTTTCAAATTCTGTGTCAAAAATTGGGATAAACAAGCCCTGTGGACAGGAGCTTTCTGGCGCTCTAGTTCAAACAGACAAATTATATCTCCGAAAGTATTGGTTTCTCAGAGTTGGGAATTATATCAATGTATTCATATGATAGAACTGCATCATAAAGGACATTCAATTCAAATAATAGTTTATTTATCAAGATTAAATGAGCAATCTGAGAATGAGAACTGCACCATGGAAGAAATCGAATTAAAATAGCTGAAATGAATTTGACTCTCTCTTATAGAACAGGATGACATGTACGAGTATAAACAAAGATCATATAATAAAGCTTAGATAGAATAATGATAACATTCTATGGAAACATAGAAGTACGAATCATTATTGAGATTTCGAAGAATCATATCTCCGAAAGTATTAGCTTGTTGGAGTTGAAAATTATATCAATTAATGTTTATGGTGAAACTGCATCCTAAATAAAAATCGAATTTGAAATTTGTTACTTAAAAAAAAAATTTTTTTTTTTCGTTACTCCGAAACCATCTGGCCTATTTTGCCCAATAACGAACTTGACCGATATATTCATCTCCCTAACCTACTCTGAAAATTTCAACTGCCTAGCTCATTCCGTTCGAGAGTTATTTAAAAAAAAAATTTTTTAAATTTAAAAAAATTTTTTTTTACACTTTTCGGTAACCTGGTCAATACAAAACGTCACACACGTATGAAGGTCATGATTCTACAATTTGATGCTAAATTTCAGATATGTCGAGTGATCGGTTTCGGAAATATTCATAAAAAATGTTTTTACTAAAATCGGCCATAACTCCGAAACCGCTCGATGGATTTTGCCGATTAACGAACTTAACCGAGATATTTACGCTCCAAACTCAGCTTGCAAATTTCAATCCTCTAGCTCTTTTCGTTCGAGAATAATCGTGCCTACGGCCGGCCGGCCTGCCGGACCGGCCAGACAGAATCGATTTCGACCTCGGATTCTTGATCAGTGAGTCGAACCAAATCGTTTGACACCATTTTCAGCCAAAAATTCGAAAATTACAGACATTTGGGCAAATTGATAAGCACTCAGTTCCGAGGAGCTAGAGCGCCAAAAAATAGGGTTCTAGTTTGGAAAATAGAAGCTATGGCCAATTTTTTATCACAATTTTCGACACAAAATTTGAAACACCCTGTGATGATATTTCTGAAATTCAAAAGATGCATGACCGTTCCACATTAATCCTCTTCGATGTTCTAAAAACGGTTCACGCTCAGGATGCTTAAAACAAGAATAATGAACATAATACTGACTAAACCTATTTGACTTTTTTCCGGTTTTTTTTTTGATATTTTGAAAACTATTCGAATGAATACAATGGTTTCTACAGAAATGTATTCAGCATAGAATACTTGATCATACCAGGAATGCAAAACTTGAAAAAAAAACATTTTTTCATCAAATTTATTTTCAGCTCCTGTAAAACCGAAAAAGATTGGGCTTCGAAAATATTTTAGCTCTGTAGAGAGTTTCTAGCAATATCATAATCCCAATTTTCAGTTCTCAAATATGTCCAGTTCTCCAGAATCGTCTAATAGGCACTCGAACTTGGGACACCCTGTATTTATAGTAGTAGAGAAACACATTTCAACCGAAAATTCGCATACCGAGTTTGCGCAGAGTCACTGTCACGTCAATCACGTGCTAAATATCGCACGTCAACATCAACATTACGAGAATAGGGGCCCTGACGCTTCCTCCCAATGCGCGGTCCTCGGCGAAACGACTCTTCTCCTCGCCGCGCTTCCGTTCGCGACTCTTCGCCTAAGTCAGCATCGACCTTTAATCGAATTTACCATGGTAAATTATATTGTTCATTCTCTTGTATAGGACACTCTTAAGAGTGTCAAATTTTTTTTTTCCTAATTTTTTTCAAATTTTCTAGGTGTACGTTTCTCACAAAATTGTACACACGTCTTTATGTCGATATTCTACAACTAGTTACCAAGCTTCAATTCGAACATAAGCGTAAAAATGAAAAGACAAGAGATGAAAACCGAACAAACCTTACAAAAGTCCCCTCTCACAAATATGCTCCTCTGTAACCGCATGGATCTCTTGAAGAAGAATTGCCTCCGCTAGTTTTCAAAGATATTCACTCTTGTTCTTAGAAATCTCTTCAATATTTGATTTCAAATCGGAAAATGTCGACCCTCCTGGCCTCAGGAGGGTCTCTTTCAAAATCAGGTCTGGACAATCCAAACGATGATTATTCAAAACTTCAGATGTTCGAAGATCGAAGGGCCCTAATGTAGGGCTATCCTCTCCCATAGATACATGCTCACTATCTATTATGAATCGGCCCGAAAATTTATGTTATAATATAATATGTCATCATGACATTCATGGTTTTGAAGGTACTCACAAAATTTCAGCGATGTCGCACCACTGCTTTGATGATATATTATAAATTTGTTTTCAATGATTTTTTTGAAATTTTCTACTAATACAATTTCACGAAATGTTGTAAAAATGTTTGCTTCGACATTCTAGAACTTATTACCATGTTTGAATTGAATCGGCATCGTATTTTTTGGGTTGTTGAAGAAATAATAATTAAATTTCAGATTAATATAATATCATGGCAAAGGATGGCCTGCCGGCTGGACAGAATCAAATTTATCCTCAAATTCTTCATCAGGGACTCGAACCCAATCGTTTGAGACCATTTTCGATAAAAATTCGAAAATTACCTGACAATTTTGGGCAAAAGGATAATGCGATGTTCTCCAGAACATCCGCGCAAAAATGTGAGTCAAAAATGCTTGCTCTTGCGATCAGGATTTCTCGTTGTAAACAAGCCAGTAGATATTTGGAATTTCATATTGAGATTTGTTGTTTGAAGCTCCTAAGGGTTTTCCATGAAATTTTGTACGCTCCTAGAAGTTATTATTAATCACTTAAATGCCAAATTTAGACTCAATCCGATAGGTGGTTTCGGAATTTCAAGCTAAATATTCCGCAAAATAATTTTTCTAGCAATGCGATTCTCCTGAAATCTTGTGTAAATCTTTACGTCCTTATTTTTGAACTAACTACCAAGTTTCCATTCGATCAGATCAGTATTTTTTGAGTTATTGGGAAAACAAAATTTACATTTTTTTTTCTGTGTATTAGCCATTCGATTAATAAAGAAACTTTGCATGCATATGGAGGTAGTAATTCTACAATCTGGCACTAAATTTCAGACAGATCGGAATAGTGGATAATCTTAAACTCAAAATGGCCATAACTTCGAAACCACTCGACAGATATTGCCCATCAATTAACTTAACCAGGACATTAACGCTCCAAATCTACCCTGCTGGTTTCAACTCACGTACTCCAGTCAGATGAACAGAATTGGATTTGACCCTAGATTATTCATCAGTGAGTCAAGCCAAATCGTTTTAGACCATTTTCGGCAAAGAATTCCAATAAATACAGACATCTGAGCAGAATGATGGCACGCTTTTCCTGGTGGAACAAGCGCGCAAAAATCATTATACCACAGAAATAAACCTCAATATCTTCCAGTTGATGATTATTTTATTACCCAAGATCACAAACACCCGAATCAGCGTTTTTCAACTGTTACAAAATCAAGGACGCATTTCCATTGAAATCTCTATTTATCTTATACAAGAGCAACCCCGCTGAATTGACGACCATGCGAAATCCCCCAGACTATAACGGTAAAACCAAGTAAACACGGCTCCATACAGCCGACTAGATTATTCTTCGATCCATCCTTTCCCTCCAAAGCTGTCTCCCAGGAATGGCTTATTCTCCTAATCTGAAGAGTATGAAAAATGCAGCGTCATTCGTCTCAGAGAAACGTCCATCCTTCTTGATCTATTTTTTATGACGCCTTACGTTCCGAAAAACACAGCAGTCCTTTACGTCATGTGGCGAAAATGCATGGTTTCTGATTGGAATAAATTCGGAAGAAGACGCTGGGAGGGTATAATTTATAATTAAGTTATAATGGGTGTTTTCGAAGATGAGGTTGTAATATCCCGTGATTTAAATGAATAGCAATAATTTCTATTTTCCTAAAATAGCCAGAATTAAAGTACCGTGATTCTTATGTTCGCAATAAAACGCTCTGTGCATAGGCGCTGTGCTTGTATTGCATTTCGATAGTCCGGTTTTAAAAAAAGGATGCCAGCTGACGTGGTGTTTTAAGGTTTTCAAGTTGATCTGAAGTGCCTAGCGTCGCTTCTAGTCGGAAAATATAAAAGGAAGACGTTGGATTATCGAAGCTTTCTGTTCCTTTGTGTGTACTACAACATCGAGATCGTCCCACAGATTGAATAATTTCTCTGAATTGTAGTGGTATTGTAAGTCTAACGAACCACCCACAAGTTTTGCATTGACAATGACCATTAACGCTTTTATGTTTGTTTACCAGATCTTTATACTACCTACATTAGCTTAATTTCAGTGTGCAATCTTGTTCGTAAATCAGAGTTTACGTACTACAAGAACTGAATAATTATCCTATACAGGGTGAGTCTTTGACCACTACATTAATTTTAACCAAAGATTCCTCTCATCAAATGAAACACTTTTTTCCAGATTCGGCTCAGGTAAAAAGTTACAAGCGTTTAAAGATTTTACAATGTGCTAATACACTCCCGCATATAAATTATCTATGACATTGTTGGCGGACGAGAATAAGGCATGGTAACAGCTTGATTCGGGATTCCAACGCTCAGGGACGGATCCATAAATGTAGTGAAATTTCTGGAGTTTTCCATTTTAAAACATTCAATGAAGAATATCTCGAAACGGTGCGTTTAAGGAAAAATGATGAAGACTAATATAATGTTCTAAAATGATGATATATTCTTGAAATGACTCAAGAAAAACTTTATATGCTTTCTTTATGCTAATTTCGTTTAGTTTTATGAATCCACGAGTCCATAACTAGAGAACCAGTAGAAGTAGAAAATAACTAATATTTGGAAAATATGTATCATAGTTATAGGAAACTTTACGCCAACATTCATTTTATTCGAAAAAAGGATGTCAAAGCTACAAAATAAAAACTGATTTTTTTTCAAAATTTCAACAGCCTGTATCTTTTTACCTGAGCTGAATTTGGAAAAATGTTAAATGAAAAAAGTGTTTCATTTGATGAGAGGAATCATTGGTTAAAATTAATGCAGTGGTCAAAGACTCACCCTGTATGTTTGATATCACTGATATACATTATGCATTTACCTAGAGGGACCAATGCAATTCCGGTGTTTGCTATAAATATTGAATCTTAAGCTTGTTCATCGGTTTCTTTATGTGGCTAAAGGTATTTTGTTCACATCTGGTGTGTATGAGTGTCAATATAGGTGTCCTAGGCAACATTCTCCCCGGAGAAATCAAAAGTCCAGGATCGGGATTACCGTATTGTTCTATTCGTATTGGTCCGTAATGATTAACATGTTTTTATCCTCATTATTCTTGAATACTACTACTGCAATTGATATTAGTATGACCTTTGATGGATACTGAAGAACATGTCTAAAAACGAACTTGGGTATCCGGAGTTGTATAATTCAGCCCTCGTTACACCATAGCTACCGGAATCCTATGAACATCAGTTTTGCAAGCTACTTGTGTGTATTTTTTGGATGATTTCCATACACCTTAATGCTTCCACTATGTACCATATAATTCTTTCGTTCTACTATGTATCTATGGCTATTGACCATGCACACATTGATCTTCACGATATATTTATGGCTACTCATCATATACCAGTAGCTATTTAGTATGTACCTATTGTAATTGACCATGTACCTGTGTCTATGCATTATCACCTATTTTGATCCAGCATACATCTATACTGTTGCGATAACCCGATAACCATTATACTCGTATATGTAACAATGAATATCTATTTGAAATGATCTAATATGTGTAAAGAAAGGGGTTTTTCTTTTACGTTATTTTCCCCAATCTTAGGTAACTTGCACCGAATGTAGATTAAAGTCTTCAGGTTTATATTATGATATTTTATTTCATTCCCTCCTGACCTTACCAACAATCTCTCTTACTCTGGGTACCTGAAAGTATCTTGGGTTGCATTTGCATACACAACGTAGAGTCCTTCTTTGTTCACTAGACGATCGAAATCACACAGCCAAGGGTATGATTCACGTCATAGAGTTCAATAACAGAATAGCTTCACTTAAGTCATAGTTATAGAAGCTCCTTGGGCGGGATCAGTACAAGGTTTTGAGAATTCCTCAAATCCTGATATTTTTCTTCCCTTTCACTGAATTCCACTAAAAAGGAAGAAAAATCTTGATTCACACAGACTCACAAAATAACTTCTTTTTTGGTTCCTGAAAACAAAAAAATGCCTTTAACACCTGATCAAGTATGTGAGTGAGCTTTCGTGAGTAATGTTGTATTATTTTTCCGGGTGAATATTTGATGTTGTTTAACACTGAAATAAAACCGTGGAAAAGAAATACTAAAGATTACAAAGCCTCCCCCCATGCAGAACTCATGGGCTTTTCTGGATGCCAATAGGAAAGGTATGTCAAATTCCTTTTACTTAGCCCCCGTTGGACTAAGAGAAATTATTGAAGTCAATTCCTTCAAAGAAGGGAAATCTGTGGATATCTATTGTATGTCAGTGGCCCTACTGAAGCAGATAATACATTACATAGCTGAACCTTCGGGTAAAATAGGTGGGTTGCCTTTTATATTTCGGGGTTAGAGAACAAAAACAAATATTAATCATCGTCATCGAAAATCACTTTAATGTTTTTGTATTCTTTGATTGGGGTATCTACAGAACAACAATCTGAACGTATCAACCGCTTCTTCAGGTGTCGAAAAACGTTGACCTCTCGGTATATTTTTTACGTACAGAAATATAATGAAGTCATTCGGTGCCAAGTCAAGACTATACTGTAGATGACTCATCACATCGACGTTGTGAAGGCTAAAATATTGGTTCAAGCCCTGTGGACAGGAGCTTTTTGGCGCTCTTGTACAAACAGACGAATTATATCTATGAAAGTATTGGTTTTTCAGAGTTGGGAATTATATCAATGGATTCCTATGATAGAAATGCATCATGAAAGGGATTAAATTTAAAAGAAGTGTCGCTTAAAAACAATGCTTAGAAAATTATCTCATAAAAAAGAGCAATCTATAATGCTTCAATGCCTTTATGCTTCAAAAATTGGCATTAAATTTATTTATCAAGATTAAATGACCAATCTGCAATGATTCAACTTCGTGGAATGGGTTGTTGCAACTTACATCCGGTGCATAGTTTTCACAACTCGGAATACCTAAGGAAAGTATCATCGAAATGTCTAGAGCAAGGCTGGAGACAATCATAGCAGATTGGCCATTTATTCCTGATATTTGAGTAGGTAGTGGATTACGAACAAATTATTTTAATAGTTCAAAATATATAAATGAAATATTATCCTCTTTTCATAATTTAAAATTTAATTGTTCATACCACTAACACATTCTTTTCGGTATTATGAACCTTAACTCAAGAAGAAATGATTGATACACAAATGTAGATCCATATTTCAGTATTTCTTTGCTAGCAACATTATGAAAATACTGTATATAGAAACATGTCTCACTACTTAAGGAAGTAAAAGGTAATATTAACCTCAGTGGTCAACGAACAGTAATTTCTTTTGATGATTCCATTATGATCTTCTTTCTTTTTGCCTCCATAAACTGCATCAAAACAGTCTTGTATATATTCGAATCGAATTTTCGCTTTCCAAGAGAAAACAACAACTATGATTTGACAATCTCTTATAGCTAGAAAATATGACATTTATGAATAGTGATCACAGACAGATTCTGTGTTCACATTCTGTGAATACATAGAACTTACGATGTATTATTGAAACTTTGAAACATCATATTTTCAAAAGTATTAGCTTGTTGGAGTTGAAAATTGTAACAATGGATTCTTATGATGAAACTGCATCTTAAAAAATGAATTCGGAAGATGTAATGTATAAAAAAATATTTTTTTCGTTACTCCGAAACTATTAGACCGATTTTGCCCAATAACGAACTTAACAGAGATATTCGCCCCTAAAACCTACTCTGGAAATTTCAACTGTCTAGCTCATTCCGTTCAAGAGTTATCGTGTTAACGGCCGGACAAACGGACGGCCAGACAGAATCAATTTCGAACACGGATTCTTGATCAGTGAGTCGAACCAAATCGTTTAAGACCATTTTCTGCCAAAAATTCGAAAATTACAGACATTTGTGCAAATTGATAAGCACTCTGTTCCGAGGAACAAGAGCGCCAAAAATGTAGCTGTTTGAGCCGATGTGCAAGAGCTAGCATTGAGAAGAGTGATCCGTCTTCGGCGGTTGGTTTTCCTCATTTCTTGGAAGACAACTGGCAAAGAAATGGCTGAGAATTGACTGTTCTACGTTGTTCTAGTGGTACGGTTGCGACATATCCAGTTTTTCCGTCAAACACGCGACAATTCGCTTGGAAGTGCTTCGTGCTCGATCAACTTTTCTTGGATTCGACTCATCTTGAAACACCCATACACTGCGACTGCTGTTTACTTTCGTGTTCATACGCGCAATTCTACGATTCGTCACCTGTCACGATGTCATAGACGTGTTTGGAAGCACCGCGATCGTATTTTTGCTGCATTTCTTTCGACCCATGGACACCAGCCTTGTTTTGAACTATTGACAAATTGTGTGGGATCCAACGCGAACAATTTTTTTTTACAGTCATCTGTTTATGCATTCAATGTGATGAGCTGTGCTACTTGCCATTAACTAGGAAAATACACACTGTGGAATATTTATTGATTTTAACCATCAACAAATATTCCACGTGGCCGGGCTAGATCACCTCATCGCTCAGTGTTCCCCTAAGAGGAAAACGTCATTCAATGGCAGTCACAAACCCAGGGTTTCATGGTTATTACCGGTCATCAGTGTGACTTAGCCGGCACCGAATGAACACCGAAGGCGTTCTGAGGAAACTTAAATCCATCGGTCGCGAACTGGTAGGGAAAGAGACTTACCCAGTGGCGTAGCTACGCAGGGGCTAGGCGGGGCAGTGCCCCGGGGCCCCCAAGCTTTGGGGGCCCCTCTCGCATCCTTACCAGAAATCTCGATCGAACTGAAATTTCGGAAATTTCACCATTTTCAAAATAAATATGTCAGGTTGCTACCCACTTTAATCATGACAACTCAGTGGAGATTAGGTACCTACCTATTCAAACACTAGCGGTGCACGCGAATTCGTCAACCGTTTTTTAAGCATTTACCTACTACTGTTTCTTCGTTCCTATTGGTCAAACACAAAAGAAATTATTCAATTTGAACCAGTAGTTTCGGAAATTAACGCAACTAATTCTTGTGGTTCGCGTTGGTAGTGTTGTGAATTTGACGGATAGTGATAATATTTGCGTTTTATTATTCATCGATATGTGTTTAATTGTGAATTCAGATTAAGATTTTTTTTCGAGAACGGTTAAGAAATGAATGCTGTAAGTAAGCTAATGTTAATAAACTTACATTAATTTAGGTTCGCGACAGGGGATCGTTGCCTCGGCCGCTAAATATGTGGTAACACTTTCCGGGGATTCCCTGACGACACTTGTAGCGTATCTCTCTCCTTCTATAATACATTTAACGTCGTCAGTGAACAGTGAGAAACTACCAAATCGAGCTCAATATAATATTATTAATATTGTATTGATAAATAAATTAGAAAACTAAAATCATGGAGAGAAAGAAGAAACCTAGTGGTGCATTTAAACGCAAACAACGCCAGGAAAGAAAAGATAGCAAACAAAAATTGCCCAAACTTGACAAATTCTTTGGTCAGTCTTCTGCCAGTACATCTAGCCAAAATATTTCAATTGATTGTGGCTCAAATAATGCGATAACTGCCGTGTTGGTTGAGAAGCCTACTGAAGAAGACACGACAATTCTTGCAGTTGGAGGTACCTCCGCTGCCGATCACGTGAACGTGGATGAGATTTTCATGACAAATATAAGAGCGAAGGAGGAACCACAGACGTTTTTCAAAAATGTGTACGAAAAATCTTCCTATGATTTGGGGAACTTCACAAATAGAATTTTAAGTGATATCGAAAAACGTAAGATTCTGGATATGGGGCCTTTACAGCCTTCAGGACCTTTTCCAACAGACAGCAACTAGAACAATAGATGTTTCTCAAAATCTTACTACGTTTCGTGTACTAAGTATGGACCAGTTATTCGTTTTTGGTTGTGTTATTCGAGAATACTTGACGCTGCATATTGTCTACCCTGCTGGTTATTTTCCTCACAAAGGAATAATGTCTGGTGTATGGGAGTTCGAGATTGGAAGCATTTATCTGAAAGAATTAAAAAACACAGTTGTTCGAGTGGTCATTTGGAAGCATGTGCTGTGCAGGAAATTTGGAAAAAAAATGAAACTAATACTATAGACAAGGATCTTGAAAATGAAATTCGCAAAGAAGCTTCATTTTGGAAAATGGTTCTTCAAAGATTATTCGATATCATACTTACCCTAGCAAAGAGTTCTTTGGCTTTGAGAGGACATCGAGAAGACTTAAGTCAGGAAGGATACCACGGAAATTTTCTGTCCATTGTAGAACTTGTCTCCCGATATAATCACGTTTTGCGGCAAGTGTTGGATATGCCCAAAGGTAATAATAATTATTATTTCTATGTTTTTTGTATAGTTTCTTTTGTTCATAATTGTATTAGGCCATTTTTCAATTTGTGCTTTTTTATTGTTTTAGGATCTACAAGATATCTGAGTGCAACAATTCAAAATTAAATGATTGAGAGCTTGGGGATCAAGCTCGAAACCCAAATACTAGAACAAATTAGAGCATCACCGTTTTTTGCCATCATAATGGATACGACACAGGACATATCAAAGGTAGATCAGCTTAGCATTGTGGTGAGATATGCAGTAATAAACAGATCGGAAAATGGACTGCCTATTGATATTGAAGTAAAAGAAGTGTTTTTAGGCTTTTATGCGGCCATCAAACATGGCGCGGTAGATTTAGTGCACCAAGTGACAAAATTATTTGTCGAAAAAAATATTGATTTGAGAAAATGTGTGGGGCAAGGCTATGATGGAGCCAGTGTGATGAGTGGTATGTACAATGGTGTACAAAAACATATCAAGGATATACAGCCTAACGCAGAGTACGTACATTGTGCAACTCATAATTTAAATTTGGTGATAAACGACGCCGTTAAAAGTTGTGTGGAAATACAGGTTTTTTTCGCAACGTTGCAAGATTTGTATAACTTTTTCGGAAACAGCATAAAACGTTGGGATCTACTGTCAAAATTCACTGGGGAGTCGGCCACCACTCTAAAAAAACTGAATCCGACTAGATGGTCCAGTAGAGTAAATACGATATCTGCCATAAAAGTTCGCTATTTTGATATTATCAAAGCATTATCGGAAACGGTTCTAAAGAGTCCGAATAAAGATGAGCGCAGTGAAGCTGACAGTATAAAAAATAAAATGCTAAATTTTGATTTCGTGTTGCTTATCGAATTCCTGCACAGTGTATTGAACGACGTCAATTATGCATCCAAAACATTACAAAAATGCGACATCAATTTGGGCGAGGCGAGTAAAGTTTTAGCAGAGACCAAAGCAAAGTTGCAGATATACAGAAATGATTTCAAATTATTCAAGTGCAAAGCCAGTGAAACTGCAAGAAAATATGGTATTGATACCAATTTTCAAGAAAAAAGGCAAAGAAAAGTTAAAAAACATTTTGATGAATTAGCTGCTGATCACCGATTTCCAAACCGGGAAGAAATATTCAAAATTGAGATTTTCAATAATGTTCTAGACACAATAATATCCCAATTAGATACTCGTTTTATTGGCATGAGTGCAGTCTGTCATATATTCGATTTTTTAACACCATCATTTCTATTACACGTTGATGAAGCAACTTTACTACAAAAGTGTGACGAATTCCAAAGAAAATATTCAGATATAATAGGCTCTGCTTTTTCAATTCAATTTCTTAATATTTACCACCTAGTTTTACCTCAATTAAGTGAAACATGGACAGTACACCAATTATGTAAGGAAATAATGGCCAAATATGGAGTACTAGAATGCGACCTAACGGAAGTATTTACAGCAATGCTCTTATTCTTCACAATTCCTATTACTTCTGCAGGAGCTGAAAGGTCATTTAGTAAATTAAAAATAATAAAAAATTATTTAAGAAATAATATGGGCCAAACTCGACTCCGGCATTTATCTCTAATAGCAATTGAAATCACAACCGCATCAAGTCTGGATTTATTGATACATTTGCGAAATCTAAAGCTAGGAAAAAATTGTAATATAATTGTTATTTAGTCAGTTGATAGACCCGACCTTAATATAGTAATCTTTTGAATCTTTTCTATGTCGTTTTATTGGCCAAACCTACAGCAAGAATTGAATGTAATTTATGTTGTTACTGTTTAATGTTTTTATTACCTCTCCTGCGGTACACAAAAACGTGCTTAGGTAGCTTAGCATCTCTAAAGTTTTTGTATATTTCATATTTTTATTTGATAAAACCTAATAAGTTTACATAGTAGTGGGGGGCCCCATTTCATTATTTGCCCCAGGGCCCCTGGTTACCTAGCTACGCCACTGCTTACCAGCGGCACTTATGGAAGTCCTTACGAACTCCGACCCTCTGCGATGAAGAAACCTTGGGCGATGTTCAGCGAAGTTAATTCTTTTGCCGTAAGAGGGTCGAGGAATGGCAATAACATCTACCTGTATATACGACTTTTACGGACTGAAAACGCCCGGTTTAGTGTAGTTAAATAAACCACAACCAGTGAACATTCAATGAGGTGAAATGTGCTACTTTACAATAACTAAGAAAAAACACACGGTGAAATATTTATTGATTTTAACCATCAACAAATATTCCGCGTGGCCGGGCTAGATCACCTCATCGCTCAGTGTTCCCCAGAGAGGAAAGGGCAGACACATGCCTTGAATGACGCTCAGTGTTCCCCAAAGAGGAAAGGGCAGACACATGTGTCTGCCCTTGAATGACGCTTTCCTCTTTGAGGGACACTTAGCAATGAGGTGATCTAGCCCGGCCACGCGGAATATTTGTGGATGGTTAAAATCAATAAATATTTCACCGGGTTCCTCAAAGAGGAAAGCGTCATTCAAGGGCAGACACATGTGTCTGCCATTTCCTCTTTGGGGAACACTAAGCAATGAGGTGATCTAGCCCGGCCACGCGGAATATATGTTGACGGTTAAAATCAATAAATATTTCACCGGATGTGTTTTCTTAATCTGTTTATGCAATATTAAATGCATACAAGTCCCACTAATGTCTAAGGTTGTCTCAATCTCACGATAGGTCAAATGACCATCTTTCAATATCAGTTCGCGCACAGCATTAATGGTTTCCGGAAAAACAACTGATTTTGGAACACCTTCACGAAATTCGTCTAGGAGCGAACTACTACCTCGATTGTTTTCACCATAATAAACACTGCTCCTTGATGGACCTTCATCGCCAAGATTGTAAAAAATAATCGCACGAAAATGTTTCCGATTTCATTCGATTTTTTGGTCGAGATTAATATTTTAAATTAGTTTAGACAATACAAATAGCGCTCGAATGTCAGAGCGTCCTGAGTACGGATAACCTCAAAAATGTCAAACCTTATGGTAGAGCTGTCAGTTGCCAATTTGCAAACACTAGAGTTGTCCAATCCCGAAGTATAAAACGCAACCTATCGTAATAAATGACTGACTGCTTCGAACAAAGCGTTTTCCCAGATGAACTGAAATTTGCACTGATTACACCGATCCACAAAAAACAGACCGCGACGACCCCTCTAATTATAGGTCCTTATCTGTATTGCCAGCATTCTCAACCTTAGAGTCATTATTAAAAAAATGGGTTCAAGCCCTGTGGACAGGAGCTTTCTGGCGCTCTAGTTCAAACAGACAAATTATATCTCCGAAAGTATTGGTTACTCAGAGTTGGGAATTATATCAATGTATTCATATGATAGAACTGCATCCTAAAGGAAATTTAATTCAAATAATAGTTTATTTATCAAGATTAAATGAGCAATCATGAGAATGAGAACTGCACCATGGAAGAAAGCAAATTAAATCTGGCCAATTTTGCCCAATAACGAACTTAACCGAGATATTCATCTCCCGAAACTACTCTGAAAATTTCAACTACCTACCTCATTCCGTTCGAGAGTTATATCTATGTCTATGGATGAAAAGCAGTCTCACTACTCTCAGATCTCTTACTTCATGTTCCGTTCCGAAATGTAAGAATTTTCTGAGAAAACCTAATTTCGGAGCAAACAACTGAGATTTTTCTCACTTCGCTCACAATTCTTCGATTGATTAGATAATGTCATGTCTCAGGAACATCATTTGACATTATGACAATTCATACATAGAATAATATCATTCTGTGACAACGTTGAAATACGATTTATTATTGAAATTTTGAAAAATCATACCTCCGAAAGTATTAGCTTGTTAGAGTTAAAAATGATATCGTTGGATTCTTATGGTAAAACAGCTTATTGAAAAAAATTTAATTTGGAATTTGCCTTGTAAAAAATAAAAAATTTTTTTGTTACTCCGAAACCATCTGTCCGATTTTGCCCAATAACGAACTTAGCCGAGATATTTATCTCCCAAACCTACTCTGAAAATTTCAACTGTCTAGCTCATTCCGTTCGAGAGTTATCGTGCCTACGGCCGGCCGGACAGAATGAATTTCGACCACGGATTCTTGATCAGTGAGTCGAACCAAATCGTTTAAGACCATAATCATCGAAAAATTCGAAAATTACAGACATTTGGGCAAATTGATAAGCACTCAGTTCCGAGGAACTAGAGCGCCAAAAACTCCATGTAGATTTCTTGGAGCAATACGGGATTATTGGCGAGTCTCAAGATGGATTTAGAAGGGGAAAATCAACTTCGATAGCGATGTTCATATATCGGTGGCGATCTTGAGCTAGCCTGCCTTGATTTGAGTAAAGCCTTCGATAGCGTGTTCCATGAGATACTTTTTGGGAAAATGCAATATTATGGAATTAGAGGGGAAACAATTATAATGTTTCGAGCTTGTTTGAAAAGAAGAATCCAGGAAGTAAAATGGAAAAATATAACATCCTCTTCAAAAACAATCAAGGAAGGGGTCTCTCAAGGATCTATATTGGGACCTTTTCTCTTCATTTTATCCTCAAATGATATCGTCGATGCAATGCCAAAACCGCGAATATGATCATTTATAGTTTTGAGATGAATTTGCTTGAATATTCACAGAAGTTCTATTGATTCGCAAATTATTTTATGCAACTTGCGTCCATATATGGTAATAACAGATGATATACTAAATTATTTGAGTGCCTTAATATTAAATGAAAGTTGTTACAAGTTCATATTTAAATTAGTTTCCCTTTTACATATGCTAACGATCGCAATGATCAGAGAAAACACGAGTAGGAACCGAATTCGAAGGTAAACAGATAACTATAATAATTCTCGTGGAAAACAACTGAAATAATTTGCCCAGTTTTGGAAGTTCTTAATTGGAAACATTTTTCTGCAGCTCCTAGTTGTCTGTTTTCAATGAGATTCTGCATGCTCCAAGAGGTCATTAATGGACACCGTAAAGCCAAATAAGACTCAATCCAATATTTGGTTTCGGAATTTCAATCAAAATATTCCGCAAAAAAGTTAAATTTTTTCTAATCATGCGACCCTCACGAAATTTTGCACAATTGTTTATGTCAGCCTTTTGCATCTAACTACCAAGTATCAATTCAATCAGATGATTTTTTCCCAGTTTGTAGCTATCCGATCAATACAAAACTTCGCAGGCATATGAAAGTCATGATTCTACAATTTGATGCTAAATTTCAGATACATCGAGAGATCAGTTTCGGAAATATTAAAAAAAAAAAAAAAATTTTCTTCTAGAATTTCATTTTTCAGGAACTATCTGTCTGATTCCGCTGAAATAATGGTCCCCTACACGATTTCTAAGATTTGATAACTATCTGAGGAAATAATAAACCAAAAGTTGCTGACATACTTCCCTAATAAACGCGAACTCATCAGGTGAACCAAACATAATCAACCCCCATTCAATAAAAAGCTCTTTACCAAACATTATGCCGTACAAAGTAAACTAATCACTTGAGCAAACTTCCTGAACCGTGCAACGATCGATACCCCCTTTCCTCATAATTTACTGTATCGAAGTTGCATTTCTCTAGGGAAACAAACTGAGACGTTTTATTTCTGAAAAGAAAATCTTGGAATCTGTCGAGATTGATCAGATAATGACAGAATATACTGCTCCAGAAAAGTTTAGGAATAGGGCTTCACACGAGAGCGAGATTGTCGTCTCGGAAAAGCGAGACGAGACGAGACGTTTTGAAAAATACTATAGTTATTATAAATTTTCATTCGAAATTTTAGGTGACTATCTGTGAAATATTTTATTGTAAATTAAAATAATTTTTTCACATTTTCATTTCATCTTGTTAACTGTTCTTATAGAAACATATCTCTTATCATTAATATTTATCTTTGCAGTTTTTTATGTTTGAATGTTTTTTTTTTTCAAGATTGATTATTTACTCTCGTTTCTGTATGTGTCTATCAACTACTGAGTAATAATCGTGAATACCTACTATTGAAAGGGTTTCTTAGGCTTGAAATGTTCTACCTGGAAGATCGTCTTATTTACTACATGATATATACAGTAAACTTTTTTCATATATGACTCGACCTTTATCAACAACCACAAAAAACAATTGAATATGAAGAGTTTCCACTACATTCACCAATATATTTTGTCTATATTATACATCGATCGTTCTAGAAATACAAGATTTTTTAAAACATTATTAATTACTATGTTTGTTATGACCTTGCGATGATTGAGATTAATTTTCAAGAAAAACTAGAATTTGCAACCATAAAAACTGAACCCATGAATTCAATTCTTAACGGTCAACTTTTATTGCCCCCAAATCCCAATGCTTTTAAAATTTCGTATCTATTTGAAATTCTGGGAGAAATTTATTGTTTTTTCTGGTGCTTCTTGTAATGATTTGAACAATTATTGTATACATCTGTGGAAGTACATATAATAAATCTGGTAAAGAAATGAAAAATGAAACTATTCAATGTTTCGAAAAGTGTTATGAGGAATATGCCAATTACACCCTCAATGATCTACCCACTGGGTAGGTATTCATTGAAAACAAGACCAATTTGTCCAATTCTATTAAAAAATGTATCGACATCGATAGCCTTTTTGAAACAACAAGACCTTCGAAAAGTTGGAAAGCTGAGTTTGAAGAATATTTGCTGTTAGAAAGAGCAAATAGGAATCAAAATATTTCAAACTGGTTGAAAGTGCCTGAAAAAGTTCTTCCTACACGCTCCAAGATGGCCGATGATTTATTAATGGCTACATCTGTACCTGTTGAAAGAGTATTTTGCACAGCAAGCAGGTATGATCATGGCAAAAACCCGTATATAATTGAAAGATAATTTGATGCAAGCGTGATTATGTTTGAATTCTTGGTCATCGAGTATTTAGAAGATGAAATTAACAGAGTTCAAATTTAAAAAATTATGTAATTGTACAAATATTTTCATATTAGAGCGTAATAAATATAGCTTCACACAATTATTCATCGTTATGTACTATTTCGTTTATACGGATCTTTCACGAGGAACCTCACCCATATTTATACGGGAAACTACTGAACGTATTTTCATGATATTCAGCCCTTATAAGTATTTCACGATGCTGATGAAATCTAAAATATTTTCAAGGCATGAGCACCTCCGGTTTTTCCGGAAATGACGTCAACTTCCGTTTTTCAAATTAGAACACCATTTTTTTATTGCAGAAATAGATTCCTTAGAAAATTTCAAGTTATTTTGATTTAACATTTTTCAGTTTTGGTTGTAAAATTCTCTCTGAGCGGGAAAATTCGAAAAAAAAAATCGAAAATAGAGCTCCGCTGAAACAAGAATAACTTCGAGGTTTTTGGATGGAAAATTTTCATTTTTGGGATTTTTCAAGATGTAAGATTGATGTATCCACTTTAAAAATCGAAATCGCGATTCATGATACAGGGGGTGAAAAAATCGCTTTCAAAGTTAGGGATGACAAAATCGTGAAAAATCAATTTTTTCAAATTAGAACCCCATTTTTTTATGGCAGATATTGATTCTACGTTAAAAAATAATGTGAGTGTATGCATCACACCCTTGCCCTAAAATGGATATTTTCTGAGTTATTCACAAAAAACTGTTTTTCGTCTTGAATTTTCAGCTATTTCTTTTCCCTTCACGCCAAAAAGATGAAATTTTCAGGAACTGTTATTTGAACCATGCTGTAGATTTTTAACCCCTTCTTGAAACCGACTTCAAGTTACTATTAGGAGAACCATGGCAAACTCTCGCAGTTATAACTAGAGAAGATGCTCAAAGTTTTGACCGTTAATTTCTAGACATTTATTTATACGTCTCAGGAATGCTCCGTGCGTTGCTCTTCTTATTTCATCGGGAGGAAGAGATCTGCAAAAGTGTTTAAAAACCAAATTGAGTTTCAAAACTATGAATCTAAAAATCTAAACAAACCTGAACGCATTTCTGACTCGTTCTATGCAGTCCTCTTTATCAGTCAGGGGAGTTGAGTAGACAATATTTTTTATCCTACCCCAAACATAATAGTCTAAAGGAGTTAAATCGGGAGAACGTGGTGGCCAAAGATGTGGACCATTGTTCGCCAACCATCGATCTTCAAATAGCCTGTAGAGGATATTTGACACATCGAGTGAATTGTGTGGAGGCGCGCCATCTTGTTGATACCATAAGTCATTATGGTTCTGTACTAGCGGCTCAATTATTTGAGTCAATATGTCAGAATATCTATCTCCTAAGGGAGAACATTCTTTAAATAATGCAAACATGTGTAGTGTTCTATCTTACCAGTTAAAGTCCCATCATAAATGTGAACATCGAGAATTGCATTATTTTTGATGGCGCAAAAAACATTGAAACTCCAGGTCTCTTGAAAGTTCCATTGTCTGAAGTGGTGGTTGTTCTCTTCATCCCAATAATGACTGTTATGCCTATTGAAAGAACCATTCTTTGTGAATTTAGATTCATCTGTCCAAATTATACAGTCCAAAAAGTTTTCATTCTCTTGAAATCGAATCATCATAGCTTCGCAAAACTCTGTTCTCCTGACGAAATCAGTTTCCTTCAAATGCTGTACCCTATTGAATTTATATGGGTGCATTTTATGTTTTTTTAATATTCTCCAAACACTCGATTGAGATAATCCCAGATCAATCTCGGCATCTTTGAGAGAATTTTGAGGATTCACACGAAAATATGCAAGAACTGTAATTTCGATGTTCTCATCTTCTACTACACTTTTTTCTCTGTGTATAGTTTTCTTAACGAAAGATCCGACATTTCTCAAGTTTGTCATGGTTCTGTTAATGGTATCTCTCGTTGGTCTGGGTCGGTCAGGAAACCTCTCAATGAACAGTCGAATCGTTCTATCCAAGGGCGTAGCCAGGAATTAATTTCGGGAGGGCTTTGACATAGGAATTAATTTCGGGGGGGGGGGTTTTGGGGGTGTAAGGGTCACTTTCTGCAGCAAAAATTTTTTGTTTCAAGAGAAAAATAACATTTTGGGGGGGGGGGGGGTTGAACCCCCAAAACCCCCCCCTGGCTACGCCCTTGGTTCTATCTACAACTTTATTACATTCTCCATGAAGTAGAATGAGATTTAAATAATCTTCATTGGTAAAATTAGGCATAGTGATCGATTTTATAACTTAATACGAATTATCACCAAATTAATAGTAAACACAAAATGCTACTGAATAAAGTGGAATTTGGCAGATGTAATTAATGATATCTATCATTAAAAAAAAGAATGTAAAACGTGGTAAGTTTTTGCATATGGTTCATAAGGAATTATTTATTTATCACTGGAGAGAAAACCGATGGCCGATTAGTTGAAATAAAGAGGTTTCCGATACAAATTCGAATCAAAATTCGCCATCTATTTAGGAACAACCTGTAACTTTTTTCTCTTGCATATTAGGGTATTAGAATCTAAAACATGGTTTGAGTAACAGTTCCTGAAAATTTCATCTTTTTGGCGTGAAGGGAAAAGAAATAGCTGAAAATTCAAGACGAAAAACAGTTTTTTGTGAATAACTCAGAAAATATCCACTTTAGGGCAAGGGTGTGATGCATACACTCACATTATTTTTTAACGTAGATACAATATCTGCCATAAAAAAATGGGGTTCTAATTTGAAAAAATTGATTTTTCACAACTTTGTCATCCCTAACTTTGAAAGCGATTTTTTCACCCCCTGTATCATGAATCGCGATTTCGATTTTTAAAGTGGATACATCAATCTTACATCTTGAAAAATCCCAAAAATGAAAATTTTCCATCCAAAAACCTCGAAGTTATTCTTGTTTCAGCGGAGCTCTATTTTCGATTTTTTTTTCGAATTTTCCCGCTCAGAGAGAATTTTCCAACCAAAACTGAAAAATGTTGCATCAAAATAACTTGAAATTTTCTAAGGAATCTATTTCTGCAATAAAAAAATGGTGTTCTAATTTGAAAAACGGAAGTTGAAGTCATTTCCGGAAAAACCGGAGGTGCTCATGCCTTGAAAATATTTTAGATTTCATCAGCATCGTGAAATACTTATAAGTGCTGAATTTCATGAAAATACGTTCAGCAGTTTCCCGTATAAATATGGGTGAGGTTCCTCGTGAAAGACCGTGTATATTATAATACCCATTATCGTTATTCAGAATTAAACGAGACGAGACTAGAAAACTGATAACCAGACGAGACCGAGATTTAAACGAGACCTAATTTTATGGGAATTAGCGAGACCGGGACGAGATTTTTTATACTCTCGTCTCGTGTGAAGCCCTATTTAGAAAGATCAGAAATTTTTTGACTGTAGCATAAGTTTCAATTATTTTTCACCAATTTTTTAAATATAACAAATCTAAATGTTTACTAACTAGTTATTTTGGCCATTACTCTATAAGTTTGACAGTTTAAGCTGAAATAGTATATTCTAAAACAAGTTGCAGAATGGGCTGATATTTAAACACGAATGCGAAATTCGAAAACGCGCGACGAAGGAGCGAGTTTTCGTACGCATGAGTGTTGGAATTGCCTTCTGCAACGAGTATTAGACGATATTTTCTCTAATTCAGGCAAGTTTTGTAAAATACTGTTGAAATTTTATGAAAAATTAGGATTATACATCCTAGTGACTTTTGTATTGTATCTTGGCAGTTGGTGTGACTGTTACGAAAGTTGACAGATCATGGAATTTGAATTGTACGTAGAGCATGGAGGTCAGATTTAACAGTTTCCTAATATCATGAATGATTCAAAATTAGTAAGAAGGAAATCTCTAGTACCTTATTTTTTATGAAAATAAAACCTTTCCTCTCAACAATTATTTCACCTTATCCAGATTATCTTATATTGACAATAATTGACGTGTGTTGAAATTTGATAGGATCGAATATGTCAGTGCTGACTACCACAAAACGAAAAATATAACTAGAAACAATGCGGGAATGAGTTCATTCCAGAACTGTTTTTAGTGCTGGAATGAACTCATTACGATACTGAAATAGAGACATTTATTTTTTGTATTCAATAGTTCAGTAATGAGTATGGCCTCCTCGAACAACCACAGCTTGACAACGCCTTTGTATACTTTCGATCAGATTGTTGAAGTGTATGTGCAGGTGGTTGATGGGATTCCAAATCTCTTTGTAGCTGATCCCGAACGAGTTCAATGAGATTGAGGTCTGGCAACCTAGGAAGCAGGGTCAAATGTCGAACACCATGGATTTCCAGAGCTTCCTCGACAATTCTCGCCCGATGGGGTGGCGCATTATCGTCCAAAAATAAGAAATTTGACCCAATAGCAGCATGAAACAGAGAAATAATATTAACAATGACTTCCGCTGTGTAAAGCTGCGCATTCATGGTAGCATCAAACACCAACAATTATGTATGTCCATTGAAACAAATGCCTTTCCAAGCAGTAACTTAAGCACCTCTGAACGGATGAAGTTCATGAACCTATTTTGCGATTTCTCGGCAACAGAAGATGGGTCCATACCTGACTATCCGAAAACGTTTCTCGGCTCATATGTGAACAATACAGATCTCCATTGATCGTTCCGATTCACGTGTTCATTGGACCATGACAATCGAAGTTGCATATGATTTTGAGTTATTGGAATCCTTCTCAAAAGTCATCGAGAATTTATTTTAACGTCTCGAAATCTTCGACGAACTGTTTCAATCAAAACCAAAACACCAGTAGCGTTCAAAAGGTGCTGTTGCTTGATTCGACGAGTACTCAGAGGCTCTCTACGGGTAGACACAGTAAGACACCGATCTTGTGCAGGAGTAGTTAGGCGTCCACTTCTAGGTCTTTCGGTCACGTTTCCAGTTTCTTGATATCAATGGACGAGCCTGAAAACTATCTTTTACTAACTTGAGAGGAATTCGCAACATCTCTCTGATTACGACCAGCCTCTATCATATCAATAGCCCTATTGGCTTCATACGCACTAAGTTTACGTCTAGGCATTATTGCAGAACACATTGTCAGATTTTGAATCAAAGTTGATTGTAAGAACGTAAAAAAAAATTGGTTCAAGCACTGACGTCAAGTCAGAAGCTTTTGCGCGTATGTTCTATTGTCCATTCTTCTGTATTGGACACCCTCAATCGAATTTACCACGGTAAATTATGTTGTCCATTCTCCTGTATTGGACACTCTTAATTCGAATTTACCATGGTAAATTCGAATTAAATTTAATTTAATTTAATTAAATTTAGTTTAAATTTAAATTTGGTTGGCCCCATTTCTAATCTTCTAAATGATAGCTGATCAAGTTTGCTACTATTTATGCGATTCAAATAACAAGCATTTTGAACGGCCATGTCCAAGCAAGGCCATGTGTGCAAACAAAAAGTGGGAAATACCACTTTGTGACCCTTATGGAAATATGATTCAAACTCATGTTTTGATCAGACCTGCCAACGCCTCCAATATTCCCATTATAAGATTGAATAAGTTTAGGTTGGTCAATATAAATATATTTTTTGGCGCTCTAGTTCCTCGGAACTGAGTGCCTATCAATTTGCCCAAATGTCTGTAATTTTCGAATTTTTCGATGAAAATGGTCTTAAACGATTTGGTTCGGCTTACTGATCAAGAATCCGTGGTCGAAATTCATTCTGTCCGGCCGGCCGGTCCGGCCGTCCGTAGGCACGATAACTCTCGAACGGAATGAGCTAGAGAGTTGAAATTTTCAGAATAGGTTTGGCAGATAAATATCTCAGCTAAGTTCGTTATTGGGCAAAATCGGACAGATGGTTTCGGAGTAACAAAAAAAAAATTTTTTACCCAGAACAAATTCCAAATAAAATTTTTTTCAATAAGCAGTTTTATCCTAAGAATCCAATGATATCATTTTTAACTCTAACAAGCTAATACTTTCGGAGATATGATTTTTCGAAATTTCAATAAAAAATCGTATTTTTACGTTTTCACAGAATTATATAATTATTCTATGTATGAATTGTCATAATGTCAACTTATTTTCCTGAGATATGACATTTCTAATTCCTTGCTAATAGTTGGTTCGAGAAACGTCAAAATCGACTTAGAGAGACAAGGGTAAAAAACCGTCAAATAAACCCCCATGTGGCGATTTTATGTCGAAAAGTGAAAATTAATAATATATATCCCAGGTAAGTACCGACGTTTTATTCTAATACCGGAGATCGACAAGATCGTACGAGGAGCTCGATAGCCGGTGTGTCTACGCTGTCGGGTTTTCGGTTTCGGAACGAGAGAAGGCGGGACTTTTTGGCGCTCTAGTTCCTCGGAACTGAGTGCTTATCAATTTGCCCAAATGTCTGTAATTTTTATTTAAGATGCAGTTTCATCATTAAAATCCATCGATATCATTTTCAACTCCAACAAGCTAATAATTTCGGAAATATAATTTTTCTAAATTTCAATAATGAATCGTACGTAATTCTATGTTTTCACAGAATGCTATAATTATTCAATCTAAGCTTTATTATATGATCTGTGTTAATACTCGTACATATCATCCTGTTCTATAAGAAGGAGTCAAATTCATTTCAGCTATTTTAATTTGATTTCTTCCATGGTGCAGTTCTCATTCTCAGATTGCTCATTTAATCTTGATAAATGAACTATTATTTGAATTTTATTTCCTTTATGATGCAGTTCTTTCATAAGAATACATTGATTTAATTCCCAACTCTGAGAAACCAATACTTTCGGAGATATAATTTGTCTGTTTAAACTAGAGCGCCAGAAAGCTCCTGTCCACAGGGCTTGAACCCATTTTTTTTTCATCTGTTTCACATCCATCATTTTCAGTTGGAAAGTGAATGATGCTGTCAGGTAGTTCTGCTATCATATCGAGATTCTCTGCATTGTAGTAATTTATCCAGTGTTAGCGTCTTTTTCCTAAAGTTATAACAATATATTCACGTATTTTCAAGGATACAGTAAGGTATAATGTCACCGTTCCTTTAAGCGAATGGCCCCCTTTATCACAAACTTGGGTTTCGATTTATATACAAGATGAATTATTCTCTAATATTATGTATTCATGTATGGACAATATGGACATAGTTATTTTATTAGCAAACGCGATGAAATATATACATATATGAAAAAATACATACCTGGGCATAATGAGGTATTTTAACGATTAATATTTTTCAGATGTAAACGTAGCTTCAAAGTTGATCTAAACACTAAAGCACATTGTAAGTTAAGTTTTATCTAGAGTTAAAAACTGCATAATTTTATGTGGTAAAATTGACACCATCTGTGTTTCTTTATTATAAGCCTGTAGAGGAGACTTTAAGCTATGTGTTCCTAATACGAAAGGGTAGGTTCATTTGAGTTAATTCCATCTGACTTTCCTTTTGAATTTAAGCGTGTCCAGTTTCCAGTGCGACTTGCATTTGCAATGACAATAAATATATTACATGGTCAATCGTTACAATTTTATGGAATAAAACTTGAATTACCCTGTTTTTCACATAGCAGTTGTACGTTGCGTGCTCGAGAGATGGTAAACCATCTGCTCTATTTGTTGTTTTCTCCAGAAAGGAAAACTAAAACTGTTATACTTTATAGGGCATTGCAATAAACTATAATTTAAATATTTGGGTGTTATTTTATTTCATAATATATTTCGTCTGATTTTTTTCTTTAGTTACACTACCCGTGCGAAGCCGGGGCGGGCAGCTAGTAATCAGTATTTCTTAGGAGCACCATTCGCTGCTATAACAGCTTCCAGTCGACTCCTCATTGATAAAACTAATGATCTCGTATCATACGTATCAGATATATGTTCCCAAACATTTTCTATGGATTCCCATAACTCTTTGGCATTTGCTGGTCTGAAATTTTGATTATACATTAATTTTGCCATATGCCCCCAACTATTTTTCATAGGGTTCATGTTTAGACTTCTTGCAGGCCAAGGTAATACGATTATATTATTTTCCTGTATCTATTGTCTCACTATAAAAGTGTGAAAAGCTGAAATATAAAGTTTTCAGGAAACACCGGTGTAACTGAAGGTATCATTACGTTTTCTAATATTTCTTTGTAATGTTCGCCTGTTAAGCTCCCATCTATTTTCCAGCAGAAACCTGTTCCATAGATACTTACTCAAGCCCACGCATTCACTGAAAAGCGACCACTATTTCTTAAAGATTGGACGTAATCCTAGTCATACCTACGGTTTCGAGATCTATAAAACTGATTGCAACTTGCAGTCTGTCCTTACAGATCCAGGGGAATCAGTGAACTGACACGCTTTAACAGCAGTTGCGAATGGATGCTCCTCCATTTTGATCAAATATTCTTCTAATTCCAACTCGGATCGGCCGTTGAATGCACCCTTCCTGCCAGCGTCGCTTCAAGTTGAAAATACAAGATTTACTGACATTCAAGGCTTCTGCCGTCGTATTTATCGACCAATTATCCTCCAGTTTAGCAATTGGCCAAATTTTCTCACCATCGTTTTAATGTTGGGGGATTTTATAATTATTTCCGTTTACTTGAAGGTACCTCAATAAATTCTGACGTTTGCGTTGTCAACGACTTGGCGATATAGCCATAGATATACATGGATGTATAAATGGATGGAGCCATATTTACAATAGGAAAAAAATCGGTTTCCGCCACTGTACATTAAAATGTCGTATTCACTATGTTGCCCATTCTTCAGACGACACGGATTCTTTGGTAATTTCGAAGGGTGCATGAAAATTACAATATAAACAACTATCGTTCGCAATTTACTGTTCGTTTTCGTTTCGAATGGTAGAAAAAGAGTGAAGTTCAGAATCAAGCCATAGACTGCCAAACTTCCTACTCGCTTTTATTCAAATATATCGAAACAGTTCGACCATAAAGGTTTACACGACTTCAACCCTCCAAAATTAACAAGATCTCACTCGAATCGCTTCTGTCTCGCCGTGTCCGAAAATAGGAAAACAATGTTTCCGCTTTCATCACGTCCCGTGGCCTCATTCCCAGTGTCGCGAAAATCATGTTAATCCGGTTGTTCTCCCGGCATGGGCTTTGTCCGGTTCGAAAACAATCATCATTTGAAACTGAATTGATGAACACGATTGAGAATCCCTAGATCCTGTACGAAAACACGCCTAACCAGTTTTCACTTCATTCTCCTCGTACAGATGTTATTTTCCGTTTCAGAACACGAAATGCCCATTTTAATTTTTGGCCGAGAATGGTCTCAAACGATTAGTTTCGACTCACTGATGAAGAATCCGATGACAAAATTGATTCTGTCCATCCGTCAGAACGATTATTACTCCCGAACGCAATGAGATACAGGATTTAAATTTTCAGTTTACGTTTGGTGTCCGATTAGGTTCGTTAATGGGCATAATCCGGCGAGTGATGCCTGAGTTATAGCCATCTGAAATATTGTTTTCCAAAAAATTTAGTTAGTTGAAAGATACCAACAAGAAGATTTATGGAAAATTTCGTGAAGATCGTGTGACTAGAAAATAAAAAAATTACGATGTATTATTGAAACTTTGAAATATCATATCTCCGAAAGTATTAGCTTGTTAGAGTTGAAAATGATAACAATGGATTATCATGATGACACTGCATCTTCAAAAAATCTGATTCAAAAGTTGTATCGTAAAAATAATTTTTTTTTCGCTACTCCGAAACTATCAGACTGATTCTGCCCAATAACGAACTTAACTGAGATATTTATCCCTCAAACCTACTCTGAATTTTCAACTCTCTAGTAGTAATTCCGTTCGAGAGTTATCGTGTTAACGGCCGGACGGACGGCCGGACAGAATCGATTCAGACCACGGATTCTTGATCAGTGAGTCGCACCATCGTTTAAGACCATTTTCAGTCAAAAATTCGAAAATTACAGACATTTGGGCAAATTGATGGGCACTCTGTTCCGAGGAACAAGGGCACCAAAAAGAAAATTATCTCAGAAACTATCCGTGCAATATCGTTGATATTTTGCGAGAGCCTCCAAAACCTTAACAGCCAAATTCTAGATTTAATGTCGATCGGATCTATATGCATATTGTATATTGTTGTAGGGGGTAACGTTGCACTGCAACCTTAAGGTCTATTGTGCCCCACCTTCAGAGCTGTCGATGTCATTACCATCTACAGGTCGCCTTACAGTTTCAGAGTTCTGATGAACTCAAGTATCTGGGATGGCTTCAAGGAGGCTACGTCTTCGCTCCTGCAGATTTCTTGCCCAAAGCATTCCTTGCGTTGGTTTGAGATGGCGAGGCATTACGTGATCAGGAGTTTCATCCTCCTCCCAACAGAATCTGCACTAGTCAGTTTCTTCTTCTTCTTCAAGTGCCCGCTTCGTTTCGAAGGTTGGCAATCATCACGGCTATTCGAACCCTAGATATAGCGGATCTGAAGAGTTGACTTGAAGTGCAACTGAACCAATCCCTCAGGTTTCGCAGCCAGGAGTGACGTCTTCTTCCTACGCTTCTTCTTCCATGGATCTTTCCCTGCATTATCAGCCGTAGTATCTCATATTTATGCCCTCGCATAATATGGCCCAGATACTGTAGTTTACGCCTTTTCACCATCAACACCACTTCTCTCTCCTTCCTCATTCTCTGCATAACATTCTCGTTTGTAACTCTGTCCATCCAACTTATTCTATGAATCCTTCGGTACACCCACATCTCAAACGCCTGCAGTCAGTTTCTGCTAGCCCTAATCTCATCGTATGCTTCCTGAGGCCGCAGTGCTCAGTGAGGAAGCCAGTGAGGAGGTGTAGCTTGTTCTTACTGAGGTCCAAGTATTTCTTGGAGTGATACATTCTGGGGAGAGATCTCCAAAAAAAACCTCTCTCAGTTTCTTCTTTCGTCCGGAATTCACTTTTCTAGGTATGTCTACCAACCCCACAATAAGGTTCCGGGCCATTAAAGGGGGTTTGTGCTCCTTCCTTGGCAAGTGGGTTGGCCTCCTCATTCCCTATGATTCCTGCGTGACCAGGAACCCAGACCAAGGAGACCCTGTTGTTCTTGCCTACTTCATTGAGTTTTTTCGGCACTCCCATATTAGCTTGGACTCGATAACATGGGAGCTCAGAGCTTTAATAGCAGCTTGACTATCAGAGTGGATTGCTATATCAGATATCTGATAGTTGGGATCAGAAGAACATGTGAGTTTCTGGTTTTATACTCATGAAAACTAGAAAGTGTTTCTCATCGGTTTTCATTTTCCTTAGCATACAAAAGGTATTTAAACAAGGCAATGACAACAATCTATTTGCAAGCAGAACTGGCTCACACAAATATGGAGGAATCAAATTGAAAATCAAACGAATGATTATTTTCTGCACAACGTCTCCCCAGAGAAAGATGTTATAGGCTGTGCACAAGGCAGGGGCGGCTGGTGAGGCAGGGCTGCGAGCCGCCGCCTTCCTGGAAAAATCACGTACATGCATATACAATTAATATGTATATTTCATATTCGTGTTCTTCAAACTGGATTAAATCAAAATTAAAGTATGTTTACCTAGCGACCATCTATATTTCGCAATAATAACATTTGCGTTAAGCGTACGCTTAGACAAGGTATACTATGAGCGACCGCACTATGCCGAGCTGATTCTCGAGCGTACATGCGAAATCGCCGATCACCATGGAAACGGCAAATGTCCTCACTCAGAGACCAGCTAGTCTCGTGCGATTCTTAGTCATGATTCGGGCATATTAGTAGAAGCCCAGAGAAGAAAAAATTGGTTCAAGCCCTGTGGACAGGAGCTATTGGGCGCATGTTCATCTTCCTTGTGGCCCGTACTGACCAGTAAAGAAAAAAAGCAGTATCATGTTGAATACCTTAATATTATTCTGGAACACAAATTTTCCATTACAATAATCTTCATCTAGCTTCTATTTAGTATCAATTCCTGTAGAACGTGATCATAATAAGTGTTTTCCATATAATAAAATGTGTTTGAACTTGGTATGTAGGAAATCTGACATCAATTATTGGAATTAATTGATTTGACAAACAGCCGTCAAATGAGGTAAATAGATTTTTGTGACGATTTTCTGGGACCATAGAACGTCAAAACACGCTGGAATGTGAATTTTAAGCAATATCTTCTGGAATTGAGATCGTATCGAACTGAAATTTTGCACACTCGTGTAGAATGCTTGATTTAACGTCGGTACAAATTTTTTTATTAAAAAATTTTCCAACTGCCCGATCCCAACAATACTTAGATAATATTATATCCATAAATTAAGAATTTCATTATTGCATTTCTTGAAATAGGTACCTTTTCAAGTCGATCAACATCGTCCTTCTTTCGACGTCTAAACTATGACTTGATTCTTTATGTTTATGTCTTTGAATTTGTTTTCGGTGGAATTCAAAGAGTTCATAGAATAATCGATGAAAATACTGAGAGAGACCCAGGAAATTTGACACATTTTGTCTTATATCTCCAGAAATTGAAATCGTATAGAGCCAAAATTTTGCACAATGTTGCAAAATACTACAATTGACGTTAGTACAAGTTTTGTTGCAATCTGATGAATAGTTCACGAAAAAAAAATTTTTTTTTCGAAAAAATTAAAAGATATATTTTTTTAAAAATTACCAACATTTCGATCATAACAGAATTTTGCCAAAAGTTGCGCGTTTATATCCTCGAACTGACTACCAAGTTTCGATTCAACATCTTCTTTAGTTCCTGAAATATCAGGGAAATAACCTCAAAATTTTAAATGTCTATAACTCCTAAACCGTCCGGCCGATTTTGCCCGTTAACGAACTTAACCGTCACATTTTGATCAGAAGCCTACCCTGAAAGTTTGAAGTCGATAGGACCTTCGGTGCTCCTGTTATCGTGCCTACGGCCGGAAGTACGGCCGGCCGGCCGGCCGGCCGGCCATACGGCACCCAAAATTCTGACACCGGATTCGTGATCAGGGAGTCCGAATTAGTCTATTAGCCAATTTTCAGCTCGAAATTCGAAAATTACAGACATTTGGACGAAATGATAGGACGATGTTCCCCTAGAACATGCGCCCAAAAAATAGCTACGCTCAGTAGTACTATACCTTGTTCATGGCTACGCTAAATAGATAGGTATTGTAGGTGCCAATTGTTTCGTGTTACAAAGTTGCGTTGAGGATTTAAGGACTGACACTGAGGGTGTGTGATCTAACAAAATTAAACTTAAGTTTGACGCGAATGTTCACGAAAAGAATTTATGGTTATGCGGATGTGAAGAAAAACATTCGATTTTTTGTATTGTTGCTTACTGTTTGGTGGAGACAATAACTGGGCAAAAGAAGGTGTACTTGATTTGAAACATCCGGGTAAAAAATTTAAAAAAACACGAAAAATCGGCCAAACATATGAAGAAAATTGTAAGCTTTCAGCTGTTGCTCACAACTAATATCGCTTCTGGTTTAAATAGTAAGCACAACGAAAAGGTATCAAAAACCGATACGTCCTGCCAAAAATTATCGTCTGAAGTTGTGTGGCAAATGAGTCGGAAGACTCGATTGATAACACAGGAAAACGAGAACGTGACCGGTTGCTTACGGACTTTAAATTTAATATAGTGTCGTATGATTTGGATGCAACGTTTTGTGAAATATGTTAAGTTTTGGTTATTTTAATATCGATGCCAATGACAACCGCAGAAACCTAAAGATGTTTCTCTACTTTCATATTGATCAAGACGTTACTAAGGAATACAATGTCGGAAGAAAGAGTGACAGCGCTCGCAATGTGGATTGAGTTTGATTTTGAGATGTCGGCATTTGGTAATTACCTTTTAAAATATATATACTTTTTTTGTATTCTTGAATCAGCGTCTCCCTGAACAAAATTATCACCAGTCGCCACTGCTTGTATGATATTTTGTTGTAAGAATTATTATTATTATTCACGTAAAACACCAATCTAATATATTTATTATCATTTACGAATCTCCTTTGCACCAGTTAATTTCATTGCAAATATTCATATGGATCACCGAAAAAAAAATTTCCTCGTTTTGTCGTTTGTCCCTAACGTTCGTCCTGATATTCTGTCAAATTAACCATGAAACCGAAAGTATTGAAAGTTGGCGTGATCGTCTGTCGGAAACCCGATTTGGTTTTCATATTTCGGCTCTCCCCGTTTCTTCTTACGCTTTGTTCTCTGATCAAATTCGACCCTAGCGGAATTATTCTTATCGATTGGCGTTCTCCTTGCAACCTGATTTGTCGCGAATTTGAGAAGCTTGCATCTCGATTCCCGAAGGGGAAATTGGTCGATATGAACGAGCGATTTCTGAATTTATGGAATATTTAAAATTGGGTCGTATTCGAAACGTGCCCTGAAAGATCAGGTGACATTATCGACTATAAAAGGGAATAAGCGTCGGATTTAAAATGGCATTACAACAACTGTGAAAAACTTCCTAGTCGAATTTGCTGTATAGATTCGTGTTACGTCTCATGACGTCATATTTTAGAAAACGTAGATTTGTTTTTCTAAGCAAAGGAACTCGCGTGAACATTTGTCTATTAAGTGGGTTTTAGTTTACCATGTGTGGTCTTACCCTTGAAAATAATACTTTTACTAAAAGATAACTGCGAGTAGAATTTCTTGTTAAGCTTCGACCTTTGCAGAGCGATTTATTGCATATTTCCTGTAAATAATGCTAAAATGCATTCAACAACTGAAGTGGTAAGAAACTTATCAGTTTTCTAACACATTGCCCAGTGCTGGTATTCTTTTTGTCTAGACGCTATGGTAACCCCTTATCTGTGGAAGTTATATATCAGCTGTTGCGGATATGCTGTAATGGGAACGACAAATGAGAGTATTGTTGTAACAAATCAGGGCGGTTTTAAGATCGAAACCCCAATCATTGTTAATATTTACCCTGATTTTCCTAGAAGAAGGAACCTCCTTTTTTTCTTCTATCTGGTCTTTTATATAGACACATAGAATCTTTTTTATGTTTGAGGTTCAGGAATCTGAGATTTATCATGCTGTCGGATCATTGAAAAGTAAGAGATCTTATGGACATGATCAAATTCCGATGAATGTGTTAAAAGTTGCATAAATTATATCGTCAAGCCACTTTGCCATCTTATGAACCTTTCTTATCAGTCCGGAGTTTTCCCTGATGATCTGAAGGTTGCAATAGTAAAACCTATGTTCAAAAAGGGTTCTACTCAGGACTTTGAAAATTACAGACCAATAAGTTTACTGTCATCATTTTCAAAGATATTCGAGAAAGTTCTTGCAAAACGGCTATTGAAGTTCTTCCGTAAATTAAATATTCTTACTGATTGTCAGCATGGATTCATGAAAGGCAAAAATACATAGTCTGCTTTGTTTGAGCTCACCTGTGATGTCTTGGAAGCTCTTGAACGTGGTGAAGTGCCCATTGCTATCGCACTGGATCTAGCTAAAGCTTTTGATAGCGTTTATCATGAAATTTTACTCTATAAGCTTAGTGTTTATGGATTGAGGGATCAGCAGCTAAAATTGATAGAGAGTTATCTTCGTCATAGAAGACAAAGAGTGTTTGTTAGCACTGAAGGTCATGAATACCTTTCTTCTGAGAGGATCATTGAGTTGGGTGTACCTCAGGGTAGTATTCTGGGAACGTTATTGTTCCTCATTTTCATCAATGATCTCCCAGATGTTTTCTACTCACATGGTGAAGATGTTGATGTTTGCTGATGATACGGATATCTTGATCTCTGCATCGGATGGTACAGCTGCCGTGGACGGATTTCGTGGTGTTATTGATAATGTGAACAGATGGTGCATTGACAATCAGCTCATTATCAATAATGATAAGACACAGTGCATAATTTTCAAGACAGACAGAACGAACAAATTCTATCCGGAGTGTGTAACTCACTGCAACACTGAGATACTGGTTAGGGCTTGCGTTAGATTTCTTGGAGTTCACGTGGATAGCCATTTGAAATACTGTGGTCGTATTGAACAGCTAAACAAAAAGTTAAGATCCGTCAATTATAAGATGAGAGTTTTGAAGGGACAAGTAGAGATGGAAGTACTGAAAATAGTTTATTTTGCTATGTTCTATTCAATCCTGAGCTATGGCATTATATTTTGGGGAAGTAGTGCTGACTTGTATAGGATTATGCGTACCCAGAAATTGGTCATCAGAATTATGTTTGGGTTACGCTTTAGAGAATCGTGTCGTGGTAAATTCAGAGTGAACAATCTTCTCACTGTTTATGGATTGTATATCTACAGAATCCTATTGTTCATGTCCAAGAACAAGTTTTATTTTGCGAAATTCTTGAACTTGAACAATACCAGAAGGAAGCAACCTTATATGTTTCCAGCTCATTCATTGTCCTTAAGTGAGAGAGGACCATACTATATCGGTATAAAACTATTTAATTGTTTACCTGTGAGTGTTCAAAGATTATATGATCATGGGTCTTTCAAGAAGGTGCTGTTTGAATTGATTTTAAACATTGAACCTTATAGTATCGAAGAATTTTATGTTGCCTGTAAAGATTTGAGGTAAATACTTTGGATAGTTTTGATTTTCGTTTTTGCTCCACATGATTTGTTATTTTTTTTTCCGCTGTTGTGTAAGCATGAAGAATCAATAGATTGATTTTTTTTATTATTCTGAATTGTGAGCTTTACAATTCTGCATGAAATCAGAGAATATTGTAAAATGGTTATATTTGTTATGAAAAATATGTAATGTTGATATGACTTATTCCATTTTTATATTTGTTGTAATTTTTTGGAATCAATAAACGATGTTATGTTATGTTATGTTATACATTTTACACCGAAATAATTCACTACTACAAATACTACAAGAAGTACTGCTACATCTCTTAATGCAAGAGACATCACTTCTAGTTATTTTGATCGGTCGCGAAACTAATACCTCTATAGTTCTCCTTCCAAATATGTAGTCACTTCTTCCTTGCAATACATTTTCATATAGAAGGAAGATTTTAGATTGTATTAATATTGCATTGTACAATTACTTCGTGCTTGTTATCACATTATCGGTGACAAGAAAACACAGTTTGTTGTTTGTTTGAAGTACGTTCGTATATTTCACCACTTCCTATCCTCGTAATTGTTATCTTATTGCAAATAACAACTTACGCCGTAATCAACGAGATTACTACAGGGTGCTTGAAGTTAAGTATACTTCTTTACTAATCCCCCTGATAAAACAATCAGGGTGTAGAATTCTGGTCCTTGGAAATAACATTATATCCTGATAAAAGAATCAGGATCCAACAGTTGATCCTTCGAACCATAACATCCTGATAAATCATTCAGGATTCAACAATTCGTTAGTGAGTGAATATTTCCAAGAATTTAAATCCGAAAGTAAAAACAAGCGTAGAAAAACAGGTACACTTTCGGGTCGAGAATAGTATCAAACGATTAGTTTCAATTCAATACATTCACTGATCGAAAATGAACAGTGCTGTGTTTGCGGTGGCATAAGGTCCCATTCGAATACATTCATACACTATGGGTTCAAAAGTGAATGTTGACTGCGCATGAAGGTAATAAATGCATTGCCGAGGCAATTTCGTTTCATAAAGACCGAAAGATTACTACATAGGAGAATTAATTCTTTCATAGTAAAATGTTAGCCTTATAGGTAATGTACAAGGATATTTTGAATTTTGTAAATCTGAAAGAACACGTTTTCTTTAATGCAACTTACTATTGTTGACATTTTTCCTGTACAGATCTCTGTACTTTGAATTGAATAAACTATCTACATCTTACTACTGTTGTAGAGGGTAACGTTGCACTACGACGGTCTATTGTGCCCCCCATCAGAGAAGTGGATATCATCACCATCTAAAGCTTGCCTTCCAGTTCTTAAGTTCTGATGAACTCCAATGTGTTGTCTTCCTCATTTCCTTTAATTCCCGAGTGACCAGGAACCCAGACCAAGGAAACCCTGTTCTTACCTACTTCATTAAGTTTTATACGGAACTCCGGTTCCAGGCATCGAAAACTCGGTTGGATAAGAAGGTCTGACGAGGAGTGGTCCTGAAGGATTCCTTTTGAAGCTTGAAGTAATGTCCCCTCAGACGGTTAGTGTTACGTCTAAACAACGATGACAAGTCTGATCCAAATGTGTTATGTAGGGCTCTATAAGTGACAATCAGGTCTCCCCTCACTCGTCTATCCTTGAAGGTACTCAAGCCAAATATTCTGAGCCGTTCATCGTTCCTTGGTCGATGGAATACGGGTTGATGATCCCTGAACTGCCTCCAACTTGTCCATACACCCTTAAGATCTTTCTAGGTTAATTTCTACGCTTCTTTCGATTGCTAGTGTTTCTGCCTGAAAGACGATCGGATAGGAGCCTAGCGATAGTGAGAATTTAATGCTTTCCTCATATACTCCAGTGCCAGATCCTATATTGGATTATGAACCATTAGTGTACCATTCAATGTCATTTTTTTAAGATCTTGGGCGGTGGATTCCCTGTCCCAGTATTTCTTCCTACCTAGCACGTAGTAAAGTCCTTTTAGATGCTTACTTTCGTAATCATTTCGTTACTAGGAAGATTGGCTGATGAAATATACCTGGTAAGAGAGGACCAGGCTTTCTGGTTTTTAATACTCTCATTACCTGTTCATTTCCTAGATATTCTGGGAATTGCTTCATGGGCTATTTTGTCTATCACAAGGTGAAGGGGTGTGAGATTTGTGATAATCTCAGGTACCCTGGTGGGACAGGTTCCCATAGCTCCAGTGGCAGACACACAAATAAACCTTTGTATTTTTTCGAGGCGTTTTCCTATATCTATTCTGACTTATTTTGTATACCAGACCACTACCCCATAAGTTGCAGTCCCAAGTGTTACCGGCTAGATTTTTGCACGCCATTTTTGCTTTACTAGTAGTGATTTCAACGTGCACTTATTCCACAGAAGTTTACTATCTAGTGTTACTTCTATATATTTAACTTCAGACTTCCATTTTATAATATTTCCGTTCAAAAAGATGGACCTCACTGCTGGAAGTTTCCTTCTCCGAGTAAACGGAATCACTGTGGTCTATCATTAAAGGATACTTTGGGAGGTTTTCTAATTATTAAATGCTTCCTTTCTGGGTTTTCTCACCCAAATTCTGAAAAATATCTATAAAAATACGGAAAAGCTCAAAAATTCATCATATCACATAATGAACTGGGAATCGAAATTACGCTGACAAGAATGTATTGTGTGCTTTATATTATTCTGACAATAATACAAGCTTAAATAAGCTCCTTCTAACCAAATACTTCCAATCATCAAATCGTTGAAGTTTCCTTGGAATAATTTCACTTTGAAATACTTATTTTTCCAGAATTCTGCAAAATATGAAATTGATAGTCTTTCGCATGGGATTTTTTTTTTTTTTATATCTAACCATTTTCAAATCTTTGTTTGTAACTTGCGAAACTAGTTCCTGAATCCTATAACCAAAAAACTACATCAAATCATAAAATTTTCACCATTTCAACTCTTTAATATACCTCTAATGAACCCGATATCAGAACTAATTCAGCTCGATGGTGATCCAACGAAGCATCGGAAGAATTTTCCGAAGTGATGAAAACCGAAGAACTGCTTTATCGTCCGAGTAATGGAGCAAAGGATTAAATAACTTCCCGCAAAATTATTATGCTATCGAACGAGGCTTCATTCGAGTATCAAAACAGGAATTTCACCTTCAGCGGCCCTAATGCCGGAGGATAGGCAATGGCTATTTGCATTTTGGTTTTAAATAGTTCTGGTCATGAGATAAATCTTAATAGTTTTCTACGGGTAGAATTACGATTATTTCTGGTGCGGAACATGCATCAAAATGAGCATTTCGAAGAGAATCTAGTTGGAAAAGCGCTGTGGCCAGGATGCTTGGCACGCTTGTTTAAATTTATAGCAAGAGTAGTCAACCATCCAGGTACTGAACCCGCCCAAAGCTTAGCTCCAGAACAAAAAAATTGGTTCAAGCACTGACGTGAAGTAAGGAGCTCTTGAGCTTATATTTTATTATGTCCATTCTCCTGTATTGGACACTCTTAATCGAATTTACTATGGTGATTTCTGTTGTCCGTTCTCCTGTATTGGACACTCTTAATCGAATTTATCATGATTAAGAGTGTCCAATACAGGAGAATGGAAAATAGAATTCACCATGGTAAATTCGATTAAGAGTATCCAATACAGGAGAATTGACAATAGAACATACGTGCAAAAAGTCCCGACTTCAGGTCAGTGCTTGAACCAATTTTTTTTTGGTAATTTTTTTGAAATTTTCTAGGTGTACGGTTCTTACAAAATTTTAAACACGTCTTTATATCGATATCCTACAACTAGTTATCAAGCTTCAATTCGATCGAGTCTATATTTTTTGAGTTATCAAGGAAATAATATTCCAGGTGGGTATAACTCCGGCACCGTTGGACCGATTATGCCCGTAAACGAACTGAACTCTCCTATTCGGATACGCAACATACCCCGTGAATTACAAGTCCCTATCTCCTTTCGTTCAAAAGTTATCGAGGCAACGATCACCTATCAATCTACTGAACTCACACAAGGCAGCTCGAATCTCCAACAATACAGGGTCTTTCACTAGGAACCTCACCCATATTTATACGGGAAACTACTGAACGTATTTTCATGAAATTCAGCACTTATAAGTACTTCACGATGCTGATGAAATCTAAAATATTTTCAAGGCATGAGCACCTCCGGTTTTTCCGGAAATGACGTCAACTTCCGTTTTTCAAATTAGAACACCATTTTTTCATTGCAGAAATAGATTCCTTAGAAAATTTCAAGTTATTTTGATGTAACATTTTTCAGTTTTGGTTGGAAAATTCTCTCTGAGCGGGAAAATTCGAAAAAAAAATCGAAAATAGAGCTCCGCTGAAACAAAAATAACTTCGTGGTTTTTGGATGGAAAATTTTCATTTTTGGGATTTTTCAAGATGTAAGATTGATGTATCCACTTTAAAAATCGAAATCGCGATTCATGATACAGGGGGTGAAAAAATCGCTTTCAAAGTTAGGGATGACAAAATCGTGAAAAATCAATTTTATCAAATTAGAACCCCATTTTTATATGGCAGATATTGAATCTACGTTAAAAAATAATGTGAGTGTATGCATCACACCCTTGCCCTAAAGTGGATATTTTCTGAGTTATTCACAAAAAACTGTTTTTCGTCTTGAATTTTCAGCTATTTCTTTTCCCTTCACGCCAAAAAGATGAAATTTTCAGGAACTATTATTTGAACGATGCTGTAGATTTTTCACCCCTTCTTGAAACCGACTTCAAGTTACTATTAGGAGAACCATGGCAAACTCTCGCAGTTATAACTAGAGAAGATGCTCAAAGTTTTGACCGTTAATTTCTAGACATTTATTTATACGTCTCAGGAATGCTTCGTGCGTTGCTCTTCTTATTTCATCGGGAGGAAGAGATCTGCAAAAGTGTTTAAAAACCAGATTGAGTTTCAAACCTATGAATCTAAAAATCTAAACAAACCTGAACGCATTTCTGACTTGTTCTATGCAGTCCTCTTTATCAGTCAGGGGAGTTGAGTAGACAATATTTTTTATCCTGCCCCAAACATAATAGTCTAAAGGAGTTAAATCGGGAGAACGTGGTGGCCAAAGATGTGGACCATTGTTCGCCAACCATCGATCTTCAAATAGCCTGTAGAGGATATTTGACACATTGAGTGAATTGTGTGGAGGCGCCATCTTGTTGATACCATAAGTCATTATGGTTCTGTACTAGCGGCTCAATTATTTGAGTCAATATGTCAGAATATCTATCTCCTAAGGGAGAACATTCTTTAAATAATGCAAACATGTGTAGTGTTCTATCTTACCAGTTAAAGTCCCATCATAAATGTGAACATCGAGAATTGCATTATTTTTGATGGCGCAAAAAACATTGAAACTCCAGGTCTCTTGAAAGTTCCATTGTCTGAAGTGGTGGTTGTTCTCTTCATCCCAATAATGACTGTTATGCCTATTGAAAGAGCCATTCTTTGTGAATTTAGATTCATCTGTCCAAATTATACAGTCCAAAAAGTTTTCATTCTCTTGAAATCGAATCATCATAGCTTCGCAAAACTCTGTTCTCCTGACGAAATCAGTTTCCTTCAAATGCTGTACCCTATTGAATTTATATGGGTGCATTTTATGTTTTTTTAATATTCTCCAAACACTCGATTGAGATAATCCCAGATCAATCTCGGCATCTTTGAGAGAATTTTGAGGATTCACACGAAAATATGCAAGAATTGTAATTTCGTTGTTCTCATCTTCTACTACACTTTTTTCTCTGTGTATAGTTTTCTTAACGAAAGATCCGACATTTCTCAAGTTTGTCATGGTTCTGTTAATGGTATCTCTCGTTGGTCTGGGTCGGTCAGGAAACCTCTCAATGAACAGTCGAATCGTTCTATCTACAACTTTATTACATTCTCCATGAAGTAGAATGAGATTTAAATTATCTTCATTGGTAAAATTAGGCATAGTGATCGATTTTATAACTTAATACGAATTATCACCAAATTAATAGTAAACACAAAATGCTACTGAATAAAGAGGAATTTGGCAGATGTAATTAATGATATCTATCATTAAAAAAAAGAATGAAAAACATGGTAAGTTTTTGCATATGGTTCATAAGGAATTATTTATTTATCACTGGAGAGAAAACCGATGGCCGATTAGTTGAAATAAAGAGGTTTCCGATACAAATTCGAATCAAAATTCGCCATCTATTTAGAAACAACCTGTATTTTTTTCTCTTGCATATTAGGGTAGTAAAATCTAAAACATGGTTTAAGTAACAGTTCCTGAAAATTTCATCTTTTTGGCGAGAAGGGAAAAGAAATAGCTGAAAATTCATGATGAAAAACAGTTTTTTGTGAATAACTCAGAAAATATCCACTTTAGGGCAAGGGTGTGATGCATACACTCACATTATTTTTTAACGTAGATTCAATATCTGCCATAAAAAAATGGGGTTCTAATTTGAAAAAATTGATTTTTCACGATTTTGTCATCCCTAACTTTGAAAGCGATTTTTTCACCCCCTGTATCATGAATCGCGATTTCGATTTCTAAAGTGGATACATCAATCTTACACCTTGAAAAATCCCAAAAATGAAAATTTTCCATCCAAAAACCTCGAAGTTATTCTTGTTTCAGAGGAGCTCTATTTTCGATTTTTTTTTCGAATTTTCCCGCTCAGAGAGAATTTTCCAACCAAAACTGAAAAATGTTACATTAAAATAACTTGAAATTTTCTAAGGAATCTATTTCTGCAATGAAAAAATGGTGTTCTAATTTGAAAAACGGAAGTTGACGTCATTTCCGGAAAAACCGGAGGTGCTCATGCCTTGAAAATATTTTAGATTTCATCAACATCGTGAAATACTTATAAGTGCTGAATTTCATGAAAATACGTTCAGTAGTTTCCCGTATAAATATGGGTGAGGTTCCTCGTGAAAGACCCTGTATATATCCGATCGTGTTCAAATTGGAACTTTGTAGTAGAGTTAGGTTCCGATGGCTCTCGCAAAATTTCAGCGATGTTGGACAAATGGTTACTGATATATTGATTTTTCAATAATTTTCAATGATTTTTAAAAAAAATTTCTAGTGATACGATTCTCACGAAATTCTCCAAGAATGTTTGCGCTGGCATTCTACAACTGATAACCATGTTTGAATTCAATCGGTTTTTTTATTTTTCGAGTTATTGAGGAAATAACAACCGAATTTCAGATGGGTATAATAACAACATCGTTTGGCCGATTATGCCTATAACCAAAATCACATGTCGCTTTCAGAAGCACAACCTAACCTGAAAATTTCAAGTCACTATCTCTCAAATTTCAAATCGCTAGCTCGTTCTGTTCTCAATTTATCGTGGCAACGGCTAGACGGCCAGCCGGACGAAATCAAATTTGACCTCGAATTCTTCATCGAGGAGTCGAACCCAATCGTTTGAGACCATTTTCGGCAAAAAATTCGAAAATTACAGACATTTGCGCAAAATTATAACGCGTTGTTTCCCAGAACACATCATCAAGATCAGTCAAGCCGTTTTTGAGTTCCTATAAACCGTCTGAGCCACCTACTAGTTAATTTCTCAACTCCTATCTGAACAACTGAAAATCAGTAAATGTTTTGTCAATATTTTGAAGATCTCCCCCGCTTTTTGCAAAATTTCGTGGGGATCGTATCACCAGAAAAACAATTGAATTTTTCTTCAAAAATAATAAAAATTTTATTTTTCAGATACTTCTGTCAGATTTCGCTGAAATTCCGCGAAAACTTTCAAGCCAGCATTTCACAATCGTGCACAGGATTTCTGCTAGATCGGCTCTTTTGGAATTATTGTGAAAATTATACTTCAAACTGGTATATACCTCTGAAATTTCAACTGATGTAAATATCACAATTGTAACAACACTTCGATGGACGAGATGTTAGAAAGCAGATATACCAATTCAAAATTTTATTTTCCCAGTATTTCCAAAAATACGAATTTCATCGAAATGAAATCTACTACATGCTTGAAAAAAGACGGCTAGAAGATTCATGCACTATTTCGTGAGAGTGTGTGATGCTTGAATAGAATCCTCGCTTCACGTCAGTGCTTTTCTCGAATTTTTATTTACGAATACCAGCTGACCGGACAGGCGTTATCCTGCTCGCACGTTTGATTGTCTCAGCGGGAATAGCAAACGTTTTTTCAATATTCGAACATACTAGGTGACATTTGACATTAGAGTGACATCGCAATCTTTCCGTTTCGACATTGTCATTGTGCGATTTGCGGTTGTCCAAAACAAAATCATTAATTTATTGCCATCTCTCGGTAACCTAAGCCGTGTCAATTCTCGTGTCATTTCCGGACGATATTTGATGCTTTTATCGGTCCTGGGTAACTACCACTGCCGAGTTAATGTCGATTAACTATGTCAAGTCCGATTCAAAACGTTTATATTCGAAAACGAGCTAAGAAAATGTGTTTTTTTCAAATTTAGATTTTTCGGTAAATAATAACTGTGAAATGTGAATGTGAAATACCCACTTCAATACGAAGAATGTATAGTTTTTAACCCATCGCACATTAACTACAATTTAATATAATATGTCTCCAACTTTATGTTTACAAACAGCGTAATACTGACTGAACTTAAAATTAATAACAAATGTCAAAGTGAAATCTCTAGGTCTCTGAGATCTGAGATGTTCTTTCAAACCGGTAGTACCTGGGTCAGTGCATTCACCGTTTCATACTAAAATCAAAACAAATATTCCATAACCTGATTGTGGCGCCTCCTACTGGGTCTGTTTGCGAATATAAACCTGGGGCCCACTCAAATACACACAACATTTCATCAAAAGCAGCCACGTCGTTCAGGAGGAATTCAGTCACATACACACTCACTGAAGAATTATATATATGGAGATAGCGAAAGACATTTTGCGAATTTTCAGACGAATAAGGACTGAAATGATCACATTTTACTTACTCAGGAGAAATTCATCTTTCGCACTTTGCTGTACATTTCCGAATATTCATTATTAGTTACAAATATCGTGAATTATTAACGGCATTTGAATTTTATTAGTTATAAGAATGCGTTATATTCCTATTTCCTCAGGAACATTGATCATTTAAAACACATTCGACCTCTTCAGGGTGAATATTCGAAGCAAATAAACCATTAAACTTCGGCAATAATAAGAATTAAAAGAGGTTTTATTTAATTATTGAATACATCATGGTTATTTCAACAGATGCTATATTTCCCTCTGAGTACTAGATTACATAAATCAGAGTATAATAGAATCCGATCTGAAATCCAATCAATTTTTCAATCTGAACTTCGGAAATCCAAAAATTAATCTGCATCCAAGGATAACATCAAGAACAAGCTATTTGTTCTAAAGATTCCCTCATCGTATTATTTCTGTGTCAAATCAAATTAGTCGATTTTCACCTTATCTTGCTCTGATATCATTAGAATGATGTCAAGCGCTCAAATCAACTTATAGTTCTCGTAAAAATAAATGCTGAATATTGATTTTGTTATTGACTGAATTATGAAAGAATATTCTTTCTACCCAATTGGTCCTTCGTGATGGATTCGAATCAAAAATTATAAGCACCAAGTGGTCAAGTCAAATTAGAGTTCTCGTAAAAATACTTGGTCAATAGATATCGATTTTGGTATTGACTGAATTATGAGAAAATCTTGTACCACCCGATTGGTCCTTCGGGCAGGCTTCGAACCAAAAATTATGTTTATAAGATGTTGGTATATTTCTTGCAAATACTCAATAGTTCCTCCTGAACGAGGCACACTACCTCACTCTATATCCGATACAACAAGGCCGAAACGGGCAGTTTTCACGGGCGTCAACGGAGAATACATTTTTCCGGGATCATTTTTAACGGTCCGTTCTCAAAGAATCTCAATGGGGCCATAATTACCAGGCTCAGCATACTTTCATCGTATTTCGACTGGTCGTTAATTGTACCTGAGGTCAAGCAGGATTTGTACTCTGTTTCAGCTTCTTTCCACTTCATCGATATCATGAATTATGCAGACGTAATTTTGGGATAGGATTATCAATTCACTATTTATCCTCATCTTATTCGTTCGAATGTAATAAGTTATTAAGATGCTATATCTTTGCTATACAGGGTCTTTCACGAAGAACCTCACCCATATTTATACGGGAAACTACTGAATGTATTTTCATGAAATTCAGCACTTATAAGTATTTCACGATGCTGATGAAATCTAAAATATTTTCAAGGCATGAGCACCTCCGGTTTTTCCGGAAATGACGTCAACTTCCGTTTTTCAAATTAGAATACCATTTTTTTATTGCAGAAATAGATTCCTTAAAAAATTTCAAGTTATTTTGATGTAACATTTTTCAGTTTTGGTTGGAAAATTCTCTCTGAGCGGGAAAATTCGAAAAAAAAATCGAAAATAGAGCTCCGCTGAAACAAGAATAACTTCGAGGTTTTTGGATGGAAAATTTTCATTTTTGGGATTTTTCAAGATGTAAGATTGATGTATCCACTTTAAAAATCGAAATCGCGATTCATGATACAGGGGGTGAAAAAATCGCTTTCAAAGTTAGGGATGACAAAATCGTGAAAAATCAATTTTTTCAAATTAGAAATCCATTTTTTTTATGGCAGATATTGAATCTACGTTAAAAAATAATGTGAGTGTATACATCACACCCTTGCCCTAAAATGGATATTTTCTGAGTTATTCACAAAAAACTGTTTTTCGTCTTGAATTTTCAGCTATTTCTTTTCCCTTCACGCCAAAAAGATGAAATTTTCAGGAACTGTTATTTGAACCATGTTGTAGATTTTTCACCCCTTCTTGAAACCGACTTCAAGTTACTATTAGGAGAACCATGGCAAACTCTCGCAGTTATAACTAGAGAAGATGCTCAAAGTTTTGACCGTTAATTTCTAGACATTTATTTATACGTCTCAGGAATGCTTCGTGCGTTGCTCTTCTTATTTCATCGGGAGGAAGAGATCTGCAAAAGTGTTTAAAAACCAAATTGAGTTTCAAAACTATGAATCTAAAAATCTAAACAAACCTGAACGCATTTCTGACTCGTTCTATGCAGTCCTCTTTATCAGTCAGGGGAGTTGAGTAGACAATATTTTTTATCCTACCCCAAACATAATAGTCTAAAGGAGTTAAATCGGGAGAACGTGGTGGCCAAAGATGTGGACCATTGTTCGCCAACCATCGATCTTCAAATAGCCTGTAGAGGATATTTGACACATTGAGTGAATTGTGTGGAGGCGCGCCATCTTGTTGATACTATAAGTCATTATGGTTCTGTACTAGCGGCTCAATTATTTGAGTCAATATGTCAGAATATCTATCTCCTAAGGGAGAACATTCTTTAAATAATGCAAACATGTGTAGTGTTCTATCTTACCAGTTAAAGTCCCATCATAAATGTGAACATCGAGAATTGCATTATTTTTGATGGCGCAAAAAACATTGAAACTCCAGGTCTCTTGAAAGTTCCATTGTCTGAAGTGGTGGTTGTTCTCTTCATCCCAATAATGACTGTTATGCCTATTGAAGAATTGAATTTAGATTCATCTGTCCAAATTATACAGTCCAAAAAGTTTTCATTCTCTTGAAATCGAATCATCATAGCTCTGCAAAACTCTGTTCTCCTGACGAAATCAGTTTCCTTCAAATGCTGTACCCTATTGAATTTATATGGGTGCATTTTATGTTTTTTTAATATTCTCCAAACACTCGATTGAGATAATCCCAGATCAATCTCGGCATCTTTGAGAGAATTTTGAGGATTCACACGAAAATATGCAAGAACTGTAATTTCGTTGTTCTCATCTTCTACTACACTTTTTTCTCTGTGTATAGTTTTCTTAACGAAAGATCCGACATTTCTCAAGTTTGTCATGGTTCTGTTAATGGTATCTCTCGTTGGTCTGGGTCGGTCAGGAAACCTCTCAATGAACAGTCGAATCGTTCTATCTACAACTTTATTACATTCTCCAGGAAGTAGAATGAGATTTAAATAATCTTCATTGGTAAAATTAGGCATAGTGATCGATTTTATAACTTAATACGAATTATCACCAAATTAATAGTAAACACAAAATGCTACTGAATAAAGAGGAATTTGGCAGATGTAATTAATGATATCTATCATTAAAAAAAAGAATGTAAAACATGGTAAGTTTTTGCATATGGTTCATAAGGAATTATTTATTTATCACTGGAGAGAAAACCGATGGCCGATTAGTTGAAATAAAGAGGTTTCCGATACAAATTCGAATCAAAATTCGCCATCTATTTAGGAACAACCTGTAATTTTTTTCTCTTGCATATTAGGGTAGTAAAATCTAAAACATGGTTTAAGTAACAGTTCCTGAAAATTTCATCTTTTTGGCGTGAAGGGAAAAGAAATAGCTGAAAATTCAAGACGAAAAACAGTTTTTTGTGAATAACTCAGAAAATATCCACTTTATGGCAAGGGTGTGCATACACTCACATTATTTTTTAACGTAGATTCAATATCTGCCATTAAAAAATGGGGTTCTAATTTGAAAAAATTGATTTTTCACGATTTTGTCATCCCTAACTTTGAAAGCGATTTTTTCACCCCCTGTATCATGAATCGCGATTTCGATTTTTAAAGTGGATACATCAATCTTACATCTTGAAAAATCCCAAAAATGAAAATTTTCCATCCAAAAACCTCGAAGTTATTCTTGTCTCAGCGGAGCTCTAATTTCGATTTTTTTTTCGAATTTTCCCGCTCAGAGAGAATTTTCCAACCAAAACTGAAAAATGTTACATCAAAATAACTTGAAATTTTCTAAGGAATCTATTTCTGCAATAAAAAAATGGTGTTCTAATTTGAAAAACGGAAATTGACGTCATTTCCGGAAAAACCGGAGGTGCTCATGCCTTGAAAATATTTTAGATTTCATCAGCATCGTGAAGTACTCATAAGTGCTGAATTTCATGAAAATACGTTCAGTAGTTTCCCGTATAAATATGGGTGAGGTTCCTCGTGAAAGACCCTGTATAATATTCTGTTGGCGGATAGAATGTTGTCGCATTCTTAATTTTGTACAAAGTTTAATGAATTCCAATACTGGTAGTGCCATCTATGGAGGGGAAGCTCCGGCTCCCTATCTAGTATAGACCGAGAGTCCATAAAGTCCCGATCGTTGTTTATCTCAGATGGCAGATTCATGTGTCTATGTCAGAATTTATAACGTCTTTGATTTCGGTTGAGCGACCAACGTTTAAGGATTAAAATTCAAGTATACTATTTCGAAGGATTTTTTCGATTTAATACAAGTCAGAGTAAAAACTAATCACTAACCTGGCAAGTTTTAATATATTACATAACATGGATGATAACTTGAACCATAATTACAGTAAAATTCCATTTTAAATCGATTCTGAAGAAGATGAAGGTGACTGTAGCTAATTGCCAATACCTAAAAGATACACACAATATGAACAATGAAATATTCGTCGATTTTAACCATAAACAAATACTCCCTCGTGCTCCGGGCTAGCCACGCTCAGTGTCCTCCTAAAGAGTAAAGTGTCATTCAGGTATATATGTTGGGGAAAGGGTATACAGTGAAATAACAGATTTCTCAATTTTGTTGTTGTTTGTATTCATATCCTAGCCTGCATACCAAATCCAAGTTTTTCAGGAGAAGTACCCTAGTCCTATACACAGATTTTCAAACCCCCTTACGAGGATTGGGGGGGGGTGAAAGTTACACCTTTCTCAATTTTTCCGTAGTTTGTTCGGTAACTGTAGTCTGCACACCAAATTTATGCTTTCTAGGATTGTGTCCGAAATGAGTTCGAGAGTTGAAATTTGCAGCGTAGGTTTTGGGCATATATGTAGGATTTTTAACGTTGTCGGGGATAATGATTCTACATTCACAATTTGGGATAAATAGAACACTGTATGCTAATATTTACAGGTTTATATACACAAATCTATAAACTTCAACTTCGCCGTCACATCAAATACTGTCGATAACTGATGTTCCGAACAGTCGCGATGCTAAAATTGTACGTTGTACGTTTAACCGTCTTTTCTCTCACGTATAATAAGCTTTCACAGCACTCAAACGCCTGATCAGTTTTTCCGTCTAAGCAGGAATTCAACTTGCTTTCAGTCTAACCTCCGTCGCGCTCGGATGCCCAACTTCAACCTTCTTACCTCGACCACCGGTCATCCCCCCTAGTACCTTCCTATCCCTCTCTTTGAGCTAGGGTTGTACTACCACGGTAGTGGTCAAAGCTGATTGGTAAATCCTCTACCTTGCGACACTTCGCTGGAACCATTGGGTTCCATAAGAACGTTATCTGGAGCGATACTGACTTCCAATAACTGGTCATCCACGAAGGCACTTTCAAGATTTAGGTGACATGTAAACATGGAAATGGCATTATCAGTTTCCTGTTCGACCAAAAGTAGTCTTAAGTGCCTTCGAGGCGCCTCCAGAGTTAATATTCAATATCATGGGAATGTTTTAGGTTTTCTTCAGACAGGGATATATTCCACGAATACGTCTAAAATATGGGTTCGAACTTTGTTCAACTTCATCTGCACCAGTAAAACTAATCTTAAGTCTACTATTTACACGGGTGGAATTATTATAATGCCTACATATATTTATGCCAAATCCGCCGAATGGTTTCTGAATTATTTGAAATTGTGGTTTTCCCAAAACTCGAAAAATATTAATCTGATCGAATTGGAATACGGTAGTTAATAGAAAAATATCCATGATTCATCAAATGTTGATTAAAGAAATTCTGTACTCAAATACTTAATTACTGAAATTTCCGTCAGATATCCCTCAACGAAACAGCATGAAAAAAGTTATTCGAATGACTTCGAATTCTCACTTGTTCCTCATTTTCAAATATCATGTTGGCATTTAGGATGTTTGTATTTGTATGATAACATTTCATTCACTGTCTTACTGAATATATATATATATATATATATTTTTTTTTTTTTTTTTTTTTTTTTTTTTTTTTTACACACCGCTCCTGGCGGGTTATTACCATACGACTGCCGGACGTGGGTGTCAAGGCAGTCGTTGTCGCTACGGTCCTTGTGAGAAAAACTTTCTCACTATGCGAGCTGTGGCCAAGACAACCTGCCTCTGTGATGTCGAGACAACATCCCTGTCAAGACTCAGTCTCTCCGTGTTTTCAATCAGGTGTCTCTCCACCAATCCATTAACTGAAATTATCAGGGGGAGTATACTAATGGCTTTCAATTTATGAAGCTCGCGCAATTGGAATGCTAGGTCGCCGTACTTATTCACCTTGTCTGAATACGCTCTGGTTATGTTGTCATCTGCTGGTATCGTTACATCGAGCAAGAGACAGGTATTTTCCTGCAGATCAAATAGTGCAATATCCGGGCGATTATGAGCTACTCCTCTATCTGTTACCAGATGAGCGTCCCAGTAGAGTTTGTATCTTTCGCTTTGGAGGAATGTTTTCGGCTGATACAAATGTTGTGCGACCTCATGATCAACCAAACCTAATTTAAGGGCCATTCCCTGGTGATAAATTTTGGCCATCGCGTTGTGCCTATCAAGGTAGTCTCTCGGCGCCATTAGAGAACACGAAGATGTAACATGCTGAATCGATTCGGGTGCCTGTGAGCACTTCCTACATCGATCCGAAGGTACGTCTTGTTTGGCGATATGTTTAAGATACATCCTTGTAGGCATCACCTGATCTTGAATCGCAATGAGCCTTCCCTCAGTCTCCGGAAAGAGGTAACCCGCTCGTAAGTATTTCAAGGATTCCGATTTATCAATATCTCTGCTTTCCAGGTGACTTGGGTACCTTCCATGGAGAGCCATCGATCTCCAATGTTCTTTGATATCTTCTTCGGAGCGCACGTTTTCTTGATATTCTTGGGATGATAATCTTAGCGATGAGATGCTATCATCGGCCTGGCGTATGGCCTGGAAAAGAGGCGTGTTGTTGTTCAAGAAGTATCTCCTCAGTGCATTGACACTTTCTGCATGGGTAGCCTCCAGGTTGAGTAGGCCTCTACCACCATGAGTACGTGGGAGGTAAAGTCGTATCGTCGACGCATGGGGGTGATGAATGCCATACTTAGTGAGCATTTTTCTCAAGGCTCCGTCCATTTCACGTAGCTCGGTCATCGACCAAGTCAGGATCCCAAATGAGTACGTCATACTTGTTATGGCCCAGGTGTTGATTGCTGTGAAAAGGGATTTTGCATTCAGCTTGGACTTAAGAAGTGAGTTCACTCTGTTGAACATTTTTCCTCTGAATATCTTCTTCATCTCCGATGTTTTAATTTCCAGAGCTTGTTTGATGCCTAAATACTTGTAGGATTCATTGTGGTGCAGAGTCGGTATGGTGACGTTGTTCATGAGGGTTGTATGATGTTCTATTTCCTGTATTTTTCCTCTCTTGACCTCGAGCACTGCGCACTTATCCACTCCCATTTTCATTCCGATAGATTCACTGAATGCTGCCACTATCTCCAATTGTCTCTGTAGTTGTTCCAGACTGGAGGCATACAGTTTCAGGTCGTCCATATACAAATGATGACCCACTCGGATACCCCTCTGCCTATCGATGACATACCCATAGCTCGTATTGTTAAGAAGCATGCTTAGCGGGTTCAGTGCAAGGCAGAACCATAAGGGGCTCAATGTGTCACCCTGGAATATCCCCCGACAAATGCGTATCTGCTCTGACTTCTCGATCAGATGCCCCTGACGTATTAGTAGTGTGGTCCTCCAAGTTTTCATAAGATGTTCAAGAGTGTCGACAATACGCCCGTTTACTCCATGCATTTCCAACACCTTCAGCAGCCAAGAGTGAGGAACGGAGTCAAAGGCCCTCTGGTAGTCGACCCAAGCCACAGAGATGTTCCTGAGTTTTTTTCGGGCCTGTTTCGTCAGTACATAATCGACCACCAGAAGTTCCTTGGACCCTTTTGTATTCATTCGACATCCGTTCTGCTCCTGGGCCATCAAATTGTATCTACGCAGGTGTTTATTTATGTTCTTCGCCAGAATAGCGGTAAATATCTTATACACAGTTGGTAAGCATGTAATGGGGCGGAAATTCCTGGGATCGTTTCTATCGCCTTCCTTCGGTATCAGATATGTTATACCCTGTGTGAAGAAGTCGGGTATAGTAGATGGGTCAGTCAGAGCTTTCTGGAAAAGTTTAGCCAGTGGCTGGTGGATACAGGTGAAGTACTTCCACCAGTAATTATGGAGCTTGTCTGCTCCTGGAGATGCCCAGTTATTTGCCCCTTTAAGGGCATCAGCAATATCTTCTGCCGAGATGCTCACATCCTCCATCCGGGTATTCGGGATCTCAGATTGCGCCTCTCCAATCCAACATGCTCGATGATCATGGGCTGCCTTATCTGACCATATCCCGCTCCAATACTGATGGGCTGCCTGTGTTTCGGGATAATTGTCCTCATTAGAGTCAACCTGCTCCATATTACGGAAAAACTGTTTTCGATTTTTATAGAACAGCTTGTTGTTGCTGTAACGTTTGACCCTTTCATTATAGCGTCTCAGTCGATTCCCCAGAGCCTTAATTTTTTGTTTAAGCGTATCAAGTCTGAAGGAGATGTTATCCCTGAAGGCAGGGTCTCTACGTCGTATTTTGAACTCAGATGCGGCTTTTCTAACTGCCTTAAGGACTTTCGTTGATGGGCTTGTCGCATTAAGGTAAGCATATATATATATATATATATATATATATATATATATATATATATATATATATATATATATATATATATATATATATATATATATATTATATATATTAAATTTTCCTTGTTTACGTGGGTCGTGGTCTACTTAGAAATAAGGTTACACCCAACGTGTAAATATTTGTTTTCAGTTGACTGTCTGCACCTGTGTATTTCCGAAGAGCACTCAACTTTGAGTGGCGTCCAACGAATTTATTAGTTCGTCCGCTTCATCATAGTATTGGAAAATTGTGTCCATCCTAATTTACTTGTATTGTTGATAGTATTCAGTATTGATGAAATGGCTGTCATGTTGGTGTTATTAGATACCGTGAATCCGGGATAGATATGTAGGTTTTGATAGTTTTTCGTCTTTATGGCTCTCTTGTTCACATGAATAAGTGCCTATCAATTCGTTCAAATGTCTGTAATTTTCGAATTTTTGGCCGAGAATTAACGACTAGTTTCAACTCACTGATGTAGAAGTTAGTTAATGAAGAAAATCCGACGAGTAGTTTCGAATTTCTAGCCATCTGAAATTTTGTTGGTCCATTAACTCGAAAACTACTTATCTGATCGAATTAAAGCACGGTTGTTAGATGAAACAAGCACTGACATGAAGTCAGAGCAACGGTTCTCAAAAAAATTTACACACGCCTTTATATCGATATTCTACAACTAGTTACCAAGCTTCAATTCGATCGAGTCTATATTTTTGAGTTATCAAGGAAATAATATTCCAGATGGGTATAACTCCGAAAGCCATGGACTGATTATGCCCACAAACGGACTCAACTCGCCCATTGCGATGTGCAACCTACCCTGAAAATCATAAGTCCCTATTTCCTTTCGTTCGAAATTTATCGAGGCAACGGTCGCCCATCCAGCTACTGAACTACTGAACTCACACAAGGCTGCTCGGATCTCCAACAATATAGATCTGATTGTGTTCAAACTTGGCACTTGGCAGTAGAGTTAGGTTCTGAATGCTCTCGAAAAATGATTTTCAATAATTTTTTAAAAATGTTCTGGTGATACAATCCTCACAAAATTTCCCAAGAGTTTTCGCCTCATCATCCTACAACTGATAACCGTGTTTGAATTGGATCGGCTTTGTATTTTTCGAGTTATCGAGGAAATAAAAACTAAATTTCAGAAGGGTATAAATCCGAAACTGTTTGGCTGATTATGCCAATAAGCAAACTCAAATGTCACATTGGGATGCAAAACCTAACCTGATAATTTCCGTTCTCAGGTTATCCAGACATAAATAATATTTTTTAATAATTTTTTCACAAAATTTCACTTCCTCGGGTTTATATTCTACAACTACTCGCCAAGTTTCAATTTGATCAGATTTGTATCGGTTGAAAACGAAATTATCATCGGAAACCATTGGGCCGATTATGCCCATTAACGAACTTGTCCGTTGTATTGGGATGGTCCACCTACCTTGAAAATTCAAGAATCCAATTTGACCTCAAATTCTTCATCAGGGAGTAAAACCCAATCCTTTGAGACCATTTTCAGCAAAAATTCGATAATTACAGACATTTGGACAAAATGCTAACGCGATGTTCCCCAGAATATACGTGCATATCATAGAACAGAAGAAGTTGGTGTTTTCGTTGCATGATTCCAAACAATAGGGAAACCAAACACAGATGCGCTGAGCAAAATGGTAACCAACGATTTACTATTGTTAAGATTTTATCACAACGACGAGCGTGATAGTCGCACCAAGCATGGGCGTAGCCAGCAAAAGGCAGGTAGGGGCAACTGCCCCCCCCCCTAAAAGAAAAAATAAATTAATTAATTTTCAAATTTTAATAAACAAAAAATTAAATCTGAAATATACATATTTTTATTTCTGAAAATTTTTTGGGCGTATGTTCTGGAGAAAATCGCGTTACCATTTTGCCCAAATGTCTGTAATTTTCGATTTTTTTTTCGAAAATAGTCTCAAACGATTGGGTTCGACTTCCTGATGAAGAATTCGAGGTCAAATTTGATTCTGTTCGTCCGGGCGGGCCGGCCGTTGCCACAATAACTTGAGAACGGAAAAAGATAGCGACTTGAAATTTTCAGGATAGGTGGCGCATCCCAATGCGACTGACAAACGGCCCAACGGTTCCCGAGTAATAATTTTGTTTTCAACCAATACAAATCCGACCGATTTGAAACTTGGTGAGTAGTTGTGGAATACAAACCTTAGGGTGTTAGTGAAATTTTGTGTGAATCGTATCACTAAAAAATTTTAAAAAAATTATTATAAAATATTATTTATGTCACGATAACCCGAGCGATAACCTGAGAACGGAAAGAGATAGCGATTTGAAATTTTCAGGTTAGGTTGTGCATCTGAATGCTACATGTGAGTTTACTTATAGGCATAATTGGCCGAACGGTTTCGGAGTTATAACCATCTGAAATTTGGTTGTTATTTCCTCAACAACTCGAAAAATACAGAACCGATCTAATTGAAGCATGGATATTAGTTGTAAAATTCCAACGCAAAAATTCCTGCAAGATTTCGTGAGGATCGTATACTAGAAATTTTTTTTTAAATTATTAAAAAATATTCTATATATCAGAAACTGATCATCCAACATTGCTGCATTTTTGCAAGAGCCTTCAGAAATTAACTCGACTGCCAAGTTCCAAGTTTGAACACGATTGGATCCATATTATTGGAGATCCGAGCAGCCTTGTGTTAGTTCAGTATCTGAATGGGTTGCCTCGATAACTTTCGTACGAAAGGATATAGGGACTTGCAATTTTCAGGGTGGGTTGAGCATCCGGATGGGAGAGTTAAGTTCGTTTTTGGGCATAATCGGTCTAACTGTTTCGAAGTTATACCCAACTGTAATATTATTTCCTCCATAACTCAAAAAATATAGACTCGATCGAATTGAAGCTTGGTAACTAGTTGCAGAATATCGACTTAAAGAGGTGTGTAAAATTTTGTGGGAACCGCATCCCTAGAAAAAAAATTTAAAAATTTGGAAAAAAAAATGGTTCAAGCACTGACGTGAAGTCAGGAGCTTTTGTGTGTATGTTCTATTGTCCATTCTCCTGTATTGGACACACTTAATGGAATTTATCATGGTAAATTATATTGTCCGTTCTCCTGTATTGGACACTCTTAATCGAATTTACCATGGTGAATTCGATTAAGAGTATCCAATACAGAGGATGTGGATGTGCTTTCCCATCCTCTACTGCTACCGTGGAAAGATCGTTCAGTACCTGGCTCAGGAGTACAATGGGTGATGACAGACGCACTGGGTTGGGTTTGATGAGTATGCATCGAAAATTTTTGAAGGAAAAGCAGGACTGTATAGTGAAGAAAGTTTTGGATAAATTCGGTTTAAACCCAAAAAAAATGTTATTACTTTAATTTGAATATATTAAAATCCCAAAGTTTTGTTTTCATTTGCCTTTTCTTTTTGGCGCTCTAGTTCCTCGGAACTGAGTGCTTATCAATTTGCCCAAATGTCTGTAATTTTCGAATTTTTCGATGAAAATGGTCTTAAACGATTTATTTCGACTCACTGATCAAGAATCCGTGGTCGAAATTCATTCTGTCCGGCCGGCCGGCCGTAGGCACGATTACTATCGAACGGAATGAGCTAGACAGTTAAAATTTTCAGAGTATTTTTGGGAGATAAATATCTCGGCTATGTTCGTTATTGGGCGAAATCGGACAGATGGTTTCGGAGTAACAAAAAAAAAAATTTTTTTTACATAACAAATTCCAAATTAAATTTTTTCAAAATGCAGAGTTACCATAAGAATCCATTGATATCATTTTTAACTCTAACAAGCTAATACTTTCGGAGAGATGATTTTTCAAAATTTCAATATAAATCATATTTCTATGTTTTCACAGAATGATATAATTATTCTGTGGGTATTCTATGAATTGTTATAATGTCAACTTATTTTCCTGAGACATGACGTTGTCTAATTCATTCATTCCAGCAATCGTAGAAATATGAGAATTATAATATAATATCATACTTTTGGTTGGTTGATATTTTCATGCCGATGGTCAATCCATATGATGATGGAAATGGTAATGGTAACTCCAACAAGCTTATACTTTCGGAGATATGATTTTTCGAAATTTCAATAATGAATCGTACTTCTATGTTTTCACAGAATGCTATAATTATTCTATCTAAGCTTTATTATATGCTCTGTGTTCATACTCGTACATGTCATCCTGTTCATAAGAGAGAGTCAGATTCATTTCAGCTATTTTAATTTGATTTCTTCCATGGTGCAGTTCTCATTCTCAGATTGCTCATTTAATCATGATAAATAAACTATTATTTGAATTGCAGTTCTATCATAAGAATACATTGATATAATTCTCAACTCTGAGAAACCAATACTTTCGGAGATATAATTTGTCTGTTTGAACTAGAGCGCCAGAAAGCTCCTGTCCACAGGGCTTGAACCATGGAGGTAGAAGGAAGTGGAGGGGGCATAAAGATCGAAACTTGTCATATACTCCGCCATATTGGTGTGTCCCAATTTTCTATAGGAATCCGGAATTCCAACCATAGAAAACTCACAATTTCATGTTTATAACAAAGGATTTGCCCATACCAATATGGCCGATTTTATGTGACACTTTCGTTACAAGGGAAATATAGCAGATGCTCCCTCCACTTCCTCCTACCTCCATGGCTTGAACCCATTTTTATATTTTTATTGGCGTCCGCTTTACTAGGCAGTGGCGCTGCGTGACAAACGACAAACCGACACACAGAATAATAATTATAAATCCTGGCTACGCCCTTGGCACCGAGTACAACGTACCTTCAAAGACCTCATACTAAATATCCGATTCCGAACCCTGCAGGTGTAGGAACCAACAGAAAGAGTCGGATAAGAGAGTATGCCGCAACAAGTGGAGCCACTGCCGCTGAATGCTGTACTCCAATAGATTCACGTAATCTCGTAGGAATCCTCATGTAATTACTTTTACTCATCCCAGGTCCTGACGTTTAATACACACCGAATGAGTTTCGCCTCACTGAATCCAACTTTAATACTAGCTGGAGTAATAGATGGCTGTTCGGGAACTTACTGGTTCAACGCCAAAACAAGTGTCTTTGAAACTTGGAAGGAAGTATTCAGATCGGAAAAGTTATGCTCCTATCTTTCTACGCCTACAAATATTCGATACAGTCTTTACAACTTTTGAGAATATAATTGTTTTATCAGAAAGTCACTTGTGTTTTCCATTTGTTTCTCTAATATCTCTTCGGTTAGTCCGAATTCCGAATAAATATGCCAAAATTACCAATATTTTCCAGGTCAACCTGGTCTTGAACTCAAGAATATTCATCCTGAAGTACCTAAGATCTCGAAGTCATTCCCATTCATACCAAAATAATCAGAATTAGATAGATATAATAATTATTATTATCATTTCGGTAAAAATCTTTTGATTAATTCGTTACCCAAAGAGGTTATATTCATTTAGATAAATCGCAGTCTTATTGGACTTACCTTCTCTATAGCCAAATGGAATATATCCATTATTTTGGTAAGTATACATATTTATGGAAATTCCCGAAATACGTTAAATTTTAAATTGTCATTCTTCTTCATGAAAATGCGTACCCTACCTTCTGCCCTCTTCGGAAGACAGTTACAACCCCCAATTTTTCAAACAGGAAGTATGGGTTTGTGATACATCGATTCAAAGGTCGCGACATTCCCTTTTCAGAAATGTTATCGCTTTCATGTTTATTGCAAAACTCAAAATAGAAAAAAATAAGATCATGTGATTACCGAAATTCATTATAATATTTCCTCGAATATTCCCGAATCTTATTACAATTATGCTTAACTTAGTTGCCTTCAAGATGTGATAAAAAAAGTGAAGAAAAACATAGCATTGTGTTATATAGATGGTACCATAAAACTACGTGATACACTGTGGCAATGTTAGTTCCTTTAGAACGCCTTCGCAAATTGTTTTGTGCTTATAATGATATAGGGAAAAGTCTAATAACTCACACGATTTTTGAGACCATTATTGTATTTTATCGGCTAACATGTTTCGGCTTAATAGCCATCTTCGGAGCCATAGACTGTAAGTATAAAAACAGGTATATTTAGTACATTGGTGCTAGCACAACCTACTATATCTACTAGCCTGGAAGATGATAAAATGGCAACTCAGCTCGGAGACGTACGTCAGTCGAACGTTTGTTGGTTTGTTATTGTAAAAATGGACGATTAATTCTGATTCTGGAGTTAATCATTATTGTTTTTCGCGGGCATTTCGTGGTATTTTTGTGTACAACGGTGTCAAATGTGAATTAATGCAATGCAGTGATAAATATGGTCGGATATTTATATGTTCTGTGATTAAACTGCAGTGTGTAAATAGTGAAATTTCCTTTGGATTATTTCTACTTATTGGAGATGAGTACATTTCAGTTCAGACTATAGACAACAAGATGGACTAGAAATATGAGTGAAATAGAACTTTCATTTCTTCCGATTTTATAAAACATTTTGATGACCTTTCTAATAATTTTTCAACAAAAATTGATACATCTGGATAGGAGAACAAGAAGCTCAAATAATCTATTTATTTTTATATATATGTATTCAATTTCCAAAAGTCTGCATCTGTAGATGCTTCAGTTGAAATCAATAAGGACCTTATTATTCATTAAAAATGTTCAGATTTTCTGCAATGATTTGAAATGGATTCTTCCTTTCGATCTTACCTTTACCCGAGCAGATGGTCTCAACCTCAGATCAATAAGAAAACATTTCCCGCTACAGAAATATAATTAATGGGGATTCAGTTTCGGCATTTATCAATTTGTTTTATCAACAATTTTACACAGTTCAGATCAAAAAATAATTTTATGTGAATTTACTCTTTGTAGCATTGAATTGATATTCAGAATTCACATAGACTTGTAGCATCCCATAACTGTCTAATCGTCCTGAAAATTTACTCACTTGCTAATTTTGGGTTGTAGATAACGAATCTGAAGTTGAAAATTCGTGCTCTCTTCTAGTTTTTTTTTTTTAAATCCCAAAGTGTCCAAAATCACAACACTTCATCTCGTAATTACATTGTTTTAAACTGTTTTATCGGTAAATATTCATCATAAATAAGATCTTATTGTAGTCCTCATCATTTTTCGACAGTAAATCATTCGAAAAATGATGAAATAGTCGAAATTTCATCAAAATCCAGCGCTACCGTATTGAAGAAGTATGCCTCTAAGAGACAATTAATTGCGGCGTTGTCAGACTGTGTTCCAGGCTATCTCTATAGTGGGCTGTGGTGCTAGTAGGTTGCCTGAACGATCTTATAGTTAATAAAGTATAAATCAAAATCACCTATTACAAATTCTAATTGAATTGAATGATAAAAGTTTGAGGTTAAGGTTGATACACAGACATAAGTAGTCGACTGAAAACCATTAGAAAATGTACGTTCTCTCAGGTAAATCCGAGGTATACTGTAACCTGAAACTATATACCAAGATATAGGGATTGATCCCAGTTCGCTGAAATCTCTAAAAACTCCACATATAAAATTTAAAATTGACAAACCCAAGTGAAAATCCGCCATGAAATCAAAATTCACAACCTTTAAAAAACAACGTTCTGAAATTTCGAAAATGTAACGGACACTTAGCGATTCCGAGGCAATACTCACTAAAATTAATGTTGCTATTCTGCTTTTTATCTGTAAGTTATGAATCTGTAGATAACGATTGCTCTATAAGAGGCCGCCTTATGAAATCGTAAATAATGCAATTCTGGATTTGTCCCTGTAACTATCTCATTTACGGTGCTACATTTTAACTACTTTGATGAATTTATTGGAAGACATAACCTAAAACCGTAGAGATATTATTAAGTTGAAGGTATTTGAGTAGAGTATCACTTATCACCCCAATATATTTTATTAGGATTTTGTTTGATTGCAGCTATACTATTGTTAAGAGATGAAGGAAGGAAATGAAATATGCAATATGAAATGAGATATATTGATTTGTAACATGGTTTCATGTATAAATAGCCGTATTACTTGAAAGAAATACTCATATCAAAAATTAAAATGTATAAGCCAATTATTATATCACCCACCATACATCTATTATAGAAAGAGGGATAATACCTATCCCGCTACTGCAATATGGCATTATAGCATTTCTTGTTTGTAGGACTGGTTCTAAAGCATTCACTAAAAGCAAAGTGCAATTTTTTTTCATTCAATCTGAAGATGATGATAAATTGATCATCCGAAATTTCAAATGAATCCATTTGATTACTTGATTAAAGCTTCTGCTTTAATCTATAAGCAAATATGTAACTTTTCATAACCTTACAGGAACATTGCTATTCTGGACTGTCTTTTAGCGATCTGTAACTTACAGATATGCTTAAATCCTTACGACTACTCAAGTGGCAATCGGAAGCATATCGGAAGATGTAATGTGAGGTTATTTTAAAGAATTATTGTATGATTTTGCGGCGTGACGATTTTTTCTCCTGAATATGAAAATGGATATGTGAATAAGAATCAGATTGCTTGGATTATTGGCTTATTCTTGGAGCATGATAAGCACGTGTACAACTAACTGTACGTAATTTCACATGACTCGAAAATCATTTTTATTATGATAGGAACTTCGTGAGAATTGAGAGAAAACGGTTAAGTGATCAAATGGATTCATGTCTCATGTCTTATGTCTCATTCATGTCTCTGGTCAAATATGAAGAAATCCACAAAGCCAAGATCAGCCAGAATCCCAACTGGGACTCCACCAGTCACAGAGTTAACAACATCAAAAAATTATTCTCCTAAGAGATCCAAATCAAATAAAACGAAATGGGGTTCAATGAAAAGGACGTTACGTCGTTTAAAATAGACAGCTGACTGAAATGACGGATGACACAAGAAGAAGTAGGGACAAATTTGAGATCACAGAGTAGGAATAGCGTCGATACATGTAACTTGATGTTTCTTCTTTTTATTTATATTTGGTGTTATCCTTTGTTACTTTAACAACCTATAGGTGTCCTGCAATTTGTTCACCATTTTCTCATTCAGGGTATTCAAGCCATCCTTCTTAATGTGTTTGTAAATCTCGACTTCCTCCAAGACTTCAAGTTTTTTCCCAAATTTACAGTGATGAAGTAGTTTGACATTTTCTTTTATATCAAATTGGTGAGATGTTTCTCTTAAAGTTGTCTTTAAAGCTTATAAGTTGTAGTTTATAAATTGTCTAATTTGTGTTTGAATTTCATTAACTTCAATTTTGAATACTGGTTCGATTAACGGAAATGCACAAAATAACAATTTCACAAATGATTAGTTACGCAGATAGCACCCGAACACAAAAAGAAGTAAGTTGCTTGTTTCGTGAGAAATTTCCGATATTGCCGCCCATAACCCAAGGGACAATAAGTAAAATACAGAAGCAGTTTCGCGAGTTTGGGCATGTAAGGCAGATTAAAAAAATACATTAAAACAATATAAAATGCATCCCTATAAAATGATACCTACCCAGGAGCTCTTGGAAGATGATTTTGGTGAGAAGTTCTTTTTGTGAACGAATGATGGACATGTTGTATAAAAAAATTACACAATTAGTAGACGTTTTGTTTTCTGATGACTGCACTTTTCCTCTTATCGGCCATGCTAATCGTCAAAATTGCCTCAACTGGTCTACTTAAAAATCCTCACTGGATGAGAGAGGAACACACGCAATTCCCTCAGATGGTTAATGTTTAGGCAAGAAATGTTCGAAAACATATCATATGCCTCCTTTTCATTGAGGGCAATATGAATGGCGATAATTATTTAGCAATACTTCAAAATGATTTCGTTATAACTTTGAAAAATTTATATCCTTATTGGAAATCCACGGAATGCGATATGGTTCCAACAGGATGGAGCACCACCACATTACCAACGCAATGTCCGGCAGTACCTCGATTATTTTCATTGAGATATGTGAAGAGCATTGTGTACAAAACTAAACCCCTTGATTTGAATGACCTAAAAGATCGAATAACGCTTGCGATTAGGTCAATTACTCCTGAGATGTTGAATAATGTTGAAGGAATTTTTTATTTGAGGTGAGAATGCCAAGACGTACCTACATGGTGAACACTTTAAACATCTACTTCATTGAGATTCATAATTTTTTTGCTACATTTTGTATTACATTTTAGTTTTTGATATTGTACCAAATTTCGCTAATCATTTGATTTTATTTTTTGCGCGTATGTTCTGGGGAACATCGTGTTATAGTTTTGGCCAAATGTATGTAACTTTCGATTTTTTTTACGAAAATGGTCTCAAACGATTTAGTTCGACTCCCCAACGAAGAATTTGAGGTCAAATTTGATTCTGTCCGGCCAGCCGTCCGGCCGTTGCCAGGATAACTTGAGAACGAAAGGAGCTAGTGACTTGAAATTTTCAGGGTGGGTGGCGCATCCCAATATGACGGACAAGTTCGTTAATGGGAATAATCGGCCCAGTGGTTTCCGAGTAATAATTTTGTTTTCAACCAATATAAATCCGATCGAATTGAAACTTGGTGAGTAGTTGTAGAATATGAAACTAAGCACGTTTGTGAAATTTTGTGCGAATCGTATGGCTAGAAAATTTTAAAAAAATTATTAAAAAACATTTTTGTTGTCACGAAAACGGAAAGAGATAGCGGCTTGAAGTTTTCAGGTCACGATGTGCACCAGAACGCGACATTTCAGTTTGCTTATGAGAATAATTGGCCAAACGGTTTTAGAGTTATAGCCATCTGAAATTTGGTTGTTTTTTGTTCCTCATTAACTCGAAAAATACTAAACCGATTGAATTCAAACATGGTAATTAGTTGTAGAATGCCAACGCGAAAATTCTTGCAAAATTTCGTGAGGATAGTGTTTGTAAAAAAATTTTAAAAAATCATTGAAAATTGAAAAAAAAAAATTCTATATATCAGTAACTATTCGTTTGAGCAAGAGCCTTCATAACCTAACTCTACTGCCAAGTTTCAAGTTTTAACACGATCGGTTGAATATTGTTGGAGATTCGAGCATTCTTGTGTGAGTTCAGTAGATGGGTGACCGTTGCCTCGATAACTTTCGAACGAAAGGAGATAGGGACTTGCAATTTTCAGGGTAGGTAGCGTATCCGAAAGGAAGAGTTGAGTTCGTTTTTGGGCATAATCGGTCAAACGGTTTCCGAGTTATACCCACCTGGAATATTATTTCCTTGATAACTCAAAAAATGAATATTCGAACGAATTGAAGCTTGGTAACTAGTAGTAGAAAATCATCATAAAGACGTGTTTAAAATTTTGGACAATCTTAATTCGAATTTACCATGGTAAATTCGAATTAAGTGTCCAATACAGGAGAATGGACAACATAATTTACCATGGTAAATTCGATTAAGGGTGCCCAATACAGAAGAATGGACAATAGAACATACGCGCAAAAGCTTCTGACTTCACGTCAGCACAAACGTGCTTATGTTCATATTCTACAACTACTCACCGAGTTTCAATTCGATCGGATTTATATTGGTTGAAAACAAAATTATTACTCAGAAACCACTGGGCCGATTATGCCCATTAACGAACTTGTCCGTAGTATTGGGATGCGCAACCTACCCTGAAAATTTCAAGTCGCTAGCTCTTTTCGTTCTCAAGTTATCGTGGCAACGGCCGGACGGACAGAATCAAATTTGACGTCGAATTCTTCATTGGGGAGTCGAACTAAATCGTTTGAGACCAATTTCGTCAGAAAATTCGAAAGTTACAGACATTTGGGCAAAACTATAACGCGATGTTCCCCAGAACAAAAAATGACGAAAAAAAAAATTTTAAGAACCACACCCCTAGAAAATTTCAAAAAAATCACGAAAAAAAAAATTGTTCAAGCACTGACGTGAAGTTAGAAGCTTTAACCAATTCTTTCTTTTTAGAATTTTTCAATAAACATGAAAGTGATATCATTTCTGAATAGAGAATGACGATGTATCACTAGCCAATACTTACTATTTGAAAAATTGGTGGATGATTTTCAATGGGGGTTGACGGTAAGGTTCGTATTATTACGGAGAAGAATAACAATTCAAAATTTAAATATGATGTGTTTCGAGTTTTTCCATAAATGTAATAGTAACCAAGATAATAAATTTATTCCATTCGGATTGTCCACATTGTATACGAAACGTTATGGAGATTAAAACAAAGTGCAGGAGTGTATTAGCACATTGTGAAATATTTAAACGCTTTGACGGCATCAACTGAAAACTTTCAACTCGATGTTCTTCGATCAGTAAATGGGGATATCTTGCTTCTACTTCGTCATTATTATGAAGAATAATAAACCAAAATTAAATATGGAAATAATTCACAGGAACAATGGCGGGACCGGAACGAAATTTGTGAGTGAACTGAAAGTTATCTACCAGCCAAACAGCGGAGCAAAACGATTCGCGAAGACAGAACCATATGTAAACACAACTGGGTTTAAAACACCGAACAAATATTTTCGTACAGCCATTCGAAGCTCGTTGAATGAATTGAGCCTACCCCTATTTTTTGCACATCTGTACATCTTCCCCTACTGAAAATTTTGTTTCGATGAGTTTCATCTAATTCGATTCGGTTCTTATGAAAGTTAGAGACTGGGAATCTTAAATATATTATTCATCTTCATATTATGATGTGATGCTATACGAAATACGGTATAGGAGTAGACGAAGATTGAACGTGGGAAAAAAAGTTTCGCTAAAGTAAAGAATTTAATATTAGTTGCGAACTCGATTATGATTATGGGCCTTTTTCATCAGCATGACCGCTAGAGTGCTCTGAACTTATTTATGGCCATGAATCGATATCCATTATCAATGCGGCAGAAGTTCTCTACTTGAATTTAATGCTGTTTAATATTCGCTCTATCGGAAAGTTGACAGCTTGACAACTGACGGCGATGGGGCCGCCAGGATATTTACTTAGAGAAAAGCAAGATGTTTGTACTTCGGAGAGAAAAAAATCGATAATGGAATTATGTTTTCCATTTCCATGGTTAGCGAATAATTACAATCTGGCGCACTAATCGTTTGGAATATGATGCATGTTCCGGAATCAACTTTTCCTTCATCAAAAGACATTACTTTATTGAATATCTTCTTTTTTTTCAAATGGCCCTTTCGGGGTTTTCTCTCCCAAACTCTGAAAAATATCTATAAAATAAAAAGGGTTCATTGACAGTCTTTGAACATCATCGTACCCTAGTTTCACTTTCCAAGTTCTAACTCCTTTTTCATTGAATTTGACCAAATATGGCCAATTCCAATGGGTGCACTTTGCAAAATTGCAACCCCTGTTCAAAAAATACAAGTCAACTCCTCAAGTTTTCTTTTAATGTAATCAGACTGTCATCATAATCTTTGTTTCACTCCAATCCATCATGTGATTTTGATCTCCATAGATTGTACATACATGTTCTGCTAATTTTGATTTCCGTATGTCACATCTCACTTCTTGTGTTCTGTTTATAATAACATAGAATTTCTGAACTGACTGCCAATATTGCATTTTTGACAATTCTTAAGATTCTTTTTTAAACTCGTGAAAATTCAGTTTCTAAATCTGCAATGGCTAATGATTTAGAATAAAACACATTTATTGTGATGTCCTGTTACCGCAATGGTACATTAATCTATGGTGAATGGACTTACTCTGTAGAGGCCTGTAAAAATGAATATCTGGCGAAATATCCTGATGTTCAGATCGGAAAATCGACAGGAAGACCTCAAGTTTCTCAAGAGGTTTTTGAAGTCCTGAGAACACGAATGTCTCTGAATATATTATCCTTACAGTCTGCTCTCCCTTTGAGTACTTGCCACAAATTATTGAAAAAAAAACTGAATTTGTACCCTTACAAAATAACGATGGTACAGCAACTCCTAGCAATAGATATTCCACGTCGCCTAGAGTACTGCAATTGGTTTCTAAATATTCTTAACGTCGTCTTATTATTGGACCTTAGTTTTTTTAGTGCGATTGTCTCAACTATTCAGGGGTTCAACTCCCTGATGAAGAATTCGACATCAAATTTGATTCTGTCCGGCCGGCCGACTGTTGGCACGATAACTTGAGAACGGAAAGGGATCGCGACTCGAACATTTTCAGGGTAGGTGGCTCGCCCCAATATGTACGACGGACAAGTTCGTTAATGGGCATAACCGGCCCAATGCTTTTCGAGTAATAATTTAGTTTTCAACCTATACAGATCCGATCGAATTGATACTTTGTGTGTTATTGTGGATTACAAACTTAAAAGATGTGTGTGTAATTTTGTAAGAATCGTAAAGAAGCGTAAAAAGCTTAAGCCAGACCAGATAGTATTGTCACTATGATGCCGTTAAATCTATAAAAAATAATTATGATGATATGAAAATTTTCCGCGAAAATGAGAAAGCGCAATTCTAATTTTTTTTCGGGAAGAAATTTTGCAGAGATTGAATTTAGATAATAAAAATCATACAAGCCTTGGCGTGAAGTCAGGAGATTTTGAGTGTATGTTCTATTGTCTATTCTCTTATATTGGACAGTCTTAATCGAATTTACCATGGTGGGTTCTATTGTCCGTTCTCAGGAGTACCTACGGACAAATCGATATTCTACAACTAGTTAGCTAGCTTCAATTCGATCGAGTATATATTTTTTGAGTGATCGAGGAAATAATATTCCGAATGGGTATAACTTCGAAACCATTGCGCCGATTACAGCCAACTTAACTCTCACATTCAGATGCGCAACCTACCCTGAAAAGTCCCTATCTCCTTTCGTTCGAGAGTTATCGAGGCAACGGTCACCCATCCAGCTACTGAACTCACACAAGGCTGCCCGGATCTCTAGCAATATAGATCCGATCGTGTACAAACTTGGAACTTGGTAGTAGAGTTAGGTTCTGAAGGCTCAGCTATGTTGGATAAATAGTTTCTGATTTATAGAATTTATTTCAATGATTTCTCAAAAAATTTCTAGTTATACGAACCTCACGAAATTCCGCAAGAATTTTCGCCTTGGCATTCTACAACTAATAACCATGTATTTAAATTGAATCGGTTTTGAATTTCTCGAGTTATTGAGACAATAGCAACCAAATATCAGATGGGTATAACTCCAAAACCGTTTGATCGATTATGCCTAGAAAAAAATCAAATGCGCATTCAGATGCACAACCTAACCTGAGAATTTCAAGTCGCTATCTCTTTCCGTTCTCAGGTTATCGTGACATAAATAATATTTTTTAATAATTTTTTAAAAAAATTTTAGCGATACAATTCTCGCAAAATTTTACGAACATTTTTAGGTTTGTATTCTTCAATCACTCACCAAGTTTCAATGCGATCAGATTAGTAATCGTTCAACACAAAATCATTACTCGGAAACTCCGTTCTCAAGTTATCGTGGCAATGGCCAGCCGGACAGAATCAAATTTGATCTCGAATTCTTCATCAGTTAGTTTAACCTAGTAGTTTGAGACCATTATCGGCAAAAAATTCGAAAATTACAGACATTTGGGCCAAATGATAACGCGATGTTCCCCAGAACATACGCGCAAAAATACAACGCCCTGATTTAGATATTTGTGAAGGCACTAAATTAATTGTGTCATTAAACGAGTTCGTGAACAACATACCAATCCGATCAGAAGCTGAAGGAATACGAAGAAAAAGCTACAAAACAGGTCTGGTGTGGGAACAGAGACTAGGTACAGTGAAATGAACAAAAGACGCATAACTTAAAAATTTCCAGATAAGTCCACAGATAAAATCTCAGTAGGTATATGGCGCTGAAAAAATTAAGAGACACGCTAAACGTTGCGTTAGAAGCTGATTATGGATTTAAATAAAAGAAGCCTAGTCTATGAGACATCTAGCAAAAAAATCAAATTTTCAATGGATTTGCAAGACAAAAATATGGAAAGCATAGATCTGGAAAGTGTACGTAAAATTATTGATTGTTATCCAGATGACGTAGACGAACATTTTTTAGTGAATGAGTGTAATCAGTTGATATCTCACTTACTACAGTCTGAGCCAGAGTCTTACACCTCTTGCTGTGAAATTGTTATGCTAGTTTATGAAAAGAAACTTGTTGTGGGAATTATTGTTTCCCAAATTGTTATACGACATCAAAGATTACTTTAACGTTGCCTATAACTTGCTGTGAAGCAGAGCGGAATTTTCCGGGATATCTTACGTAGAGAACAAATATAGGACAACAACGTCGAACTAACGACTGAATTATTATCGGCCTAGGCTGCTTACTGTGATATTTCTAATAATAATAAATTGTAATTTATAGGAATTACTATGTGATTAGTATAGTTAGGATTATGCAGCACAAAAATGCCGGAAGGTAATTTTATAATTTACCTGCGTACGCAAGTCATATTAAATAAATAAAATATTTTATTGTGTCCTATACAGTACACCTACACCACTCGAGAATACAGTTTTTTGAGGGCCCCTAAGTAGTATTAGCCCAGGGCCCCACAAATTCACGATCCGCCCCTGAGTTTTCCTATTGCAGATTTCGGTTCTGTATATAGCACTTCCTGCTTCTTCAAAACTACTTTTGGCATTTTCAATTTCAAAGCGAAGAGTTCTTCATTATATTTGAAGATAATGGTCTGTGATAATGTTTTATCTAAGATTGAAGATTATGTTATGATTATGTTGAGTGTAGAAATTGGCAACGTATCGGCGAATTGTTTTGACCTTGACGATATTTTAGCAGTGCCAACCTGCCTCTGTTTCAGTTACAAAAACGTGATAGACCTAAATCATGGCCAACCGGGAGACTTTATAAAAGTGAATGGAGTATAGGTCCCAATTTTCATTCAATATAACATTACTGATGAAAGGTACAAGAGAATAATGCTGGAGCCATTCATAAACGAACTAGATGACGAAGAAATACAGTTGAGATATTTTCAACTCGCCCGACTACTTCTGCAAATCTAAGCTATTTGCAGGAGTTCTATGACAACCGTATAAGAAGTCGAGGACTCCAGCCTTCCTTTTCAACAAGTTCTCCAGTTGACTCCCCTGGTCTTTAGCATTTTTGCATATCTGAAAGATGAAGTTTTTATAAGTTTTATATATTGAGGACCTCCAATAATCAATAACAATGTGCTGCCGAAATATTGGCCCACAAATGGAAGAAAAATATATACGACAACAAACGAAAAAGTATTTATAAATGCCTTGAGAATAATGGAGCACATTGTGAATATTTGATGTGAATTCATTGTTAGAATTCTTACAAATGACAAACTCCCAAATTGGGAGTTATCTCACAGAGTATTTTGTCCATTTGTATTGATTTATTACCTGTAATTATCAGTAGTACATCTCAAAAATTCTAAATAGGATTTCGAAAATTCTTCCATTCAATCAAAAGGGAACAGATTAATCATATCTGTTCAATAGCTAATAAGATATCTCTCGAAAATGACTTTGGAGAATAGAATCTCAACAAATTAATAATTTACTCTCGATTCCACCAGCTTGATATTTTCTGAAACAAAACTCCAGTACCATTTATCATTAATCATTCTTTCAATCAAATTACTCTACTATGGTCATCACAGGAAGCTGATCAATACCATCAACTAACTTGATTTGGTGCAAAATTCAAAATATTGAAGGGTCAAATTAACCCAGACTCTTCAATTGTTATATCCCTTCAACTTCGAGCAGAATGTGTATTGTAGAATTATTTGTTGACTTTTAATGCGCAAAATTGCTCAATTAAGAGTGGGAATCAACATATTATATTGATTTTATTCAAATCCCAGAACTGAATGCTATAAATTTCCAAGAAATAGAGACATCAGCATTAAAGTCTCACGGCAATGCATCTCAATTCTAGCATTCATGGTTGTCGATTTCACTCATCCTAGTTTCTCCAAGAATAACCATGAATTCCAATATTTCTGTTATCGAAAATCGACACAACCCCGAATCCTCGTTTCTATGCCAATTTCCAAGCAATAACGGGGATTTCGAGCAAGCTTCGTGATTTATTGCTATGTCGACGGGGCATAAACGTACAATATACCACGATTCCTCAAATTCATACGCGTCCCAACTACGCTATAATTCCTCTGGAACCCCGTTGCAGCGAGTGCCACCTGTTGATGGGCAATGGGGAGACAGGATCCGTAGTAATTTTGTCCCGGATCGAAGCACGTGAGAGTTCCTAGAGGTCGAGGGGTATCGTGACATATTTGCATCGAAACATAATGAAGACCACATTTACAAGTTGTAACGGTATACGACCGTTACAGGGTTTTGCATTCATGGAACCCGTGATGCGTCAAACGAGAATGAATAGTTGCGGTTATGGTTTGACATTTTAGAACATATTCAGAGACTAAATTAATTCAAATGTTTCCTTATGAATCCTTGTCGATTTTCCTCATTTAATTTTTCAGTATATTTTAGAGAACATTTCAGTATAATTTGTTTAATACCGTGAACTCACTCTTGTAATTCTGTGGAACAGAATTTTCTGTGATTTAGTGTGTCAAGCTGCGGGGGAATCTCAAGCCCACGTTCTCTATGGCGTTTCAACTAGGGATGGCGATTCTTTCGGGAAAAAATCGATTTGAATCGACAGTTGAAGAATCGATCCACAGAAAAATCGAGGTCCAATAGATCGATTTCCCGAAAATCGATTTTTTTCTAGTTTCACTTACAATATAATTCCACATCATGAAAAACATAGAAAACAACATGGTGATTGATTCTTTATCATTTTCAAAGGTTAAAATATTGTTTTTATAGAGTAAAATTAATTTATCGTCCGTACTATATTGAAAAATAAAGTTGATCATAAGATTTGCGGTCTGGGACTAATAAACTCATTCTATGAATCACGATATTTGTTCCAATATTTCAACAACTGCATCAGGAGAAACAACTAGTGTCAAAATTCCAAACACAAAAAATCGAATCTCGATTTTATAGGGTGGAATATCGATTCACTGGATCGATTCCATACGATATATCGATTTAAAAAATCGATTTTTTTGCACCAAAAAATCGATTAATCGATCTCATATCGACATCCCTAGTTTAAACTATTGAGTGAGTTACTTCTCTGAATCCATTCTCAGTATTGAGATAGAATAAATGTGGTATAAGATCTCATGGCAATTTGTGCGATTTTGTGAAAATATACGCCAGATTTGGCGGAGAGTTGGTTTAAAATATGTTTTTGCTCGTATGTTCTGGGGAACATCGCGTTATCATTTTGCCCAAATGTCTGTAATTTTCGAATTTTTCGCCGAAAATGGTCTCAAACGATTGGGTTCGACTCCCTGATGAAGAATTCGAGCTCAAATTTGATTCTGTCCGACAGGCCGGCCGACCGGCCGTTGCCACGATAATTTGAGAACGGAAGGAGCTAGCGACTTGAAATTCAGGGTAGGTGACGCATCCCAATACGCCCGACAAGTTCGTTAATATTGGGCATAATCGGCCCAATGGTTTCCGAGTAATAATTTTGTTTTCAACCAATATCAATCCGATCGAATTGAAACTTGGTGAGTAGTTGTAGAATATAAACCTAAAGATGTTTGTGAAATTTTGTGAGAATCTTATCACTACAAAAGCATAAAAAAATTATTAAAAAAGATTTTTTATGTCTTGATAACCTGAGAACGGATAGAGATAGTGACTTGAAATTTTCAGGTTAGGTTGTGCATCTGAATGTGACATTTGAGATTGTTTATAAGCATAATCGGCCAAACGGTTTTGGAGTTACCTATCCCCATCTGAAATTTGCTTGTTATTTCCTTAATAACTCGAAAAATACGAAACCGATCCAATTTAAATATGGTTATTAGTTTAAGAATGCCAACACGGAAATTATTGCATAATTTTGTGAGGGTCGTATAACTAGAAATTTTTTTAAAAATCATCGAAAAAAATTCTATACATCAGAAACTATTCATCCGACATGGCAGATATTTTGCGAGAGCATTCAGAACCTATCTCTACTACCAAGTTCCAAGTTTGTACAAGATCGGATCTATATCATCACTATAAAGGCCGGATTCTGAGGACAATTGAATGTTGTTTATATTCAGTTTATCCTCTGAATTCTATTGAATTGGACAGATGAAGTGAAAGATAAACCACATGTGATATTCCTCACAAACCCGCCCTTAATGGTTCCTAGCTGGGGTTTCTCGCCCAAACACAGCAACCTTGTGGAGACATTCAGAAAAGCTGCGATTATACTGGATTGCCGATCTTCTGGCGTGTCCAAGGAGGTCAGGGTTAACGGTAAATCTACAGTGTTTCCAATAACTCCGCACCAAGAGAGACTTTTCTTTTATATAAATAATTCCAAATATTATTTTTTCATAAAGTTGGTGCGTCAAAATTGATAAAAATGCTCGGCCAACTTCTGGTTTGAGCGGAAATCGGCATTTTTAATAAAAAATGTTAAATATCTCGGAAAATTTGAAATTTTCGTATGAAACGCTAAGTAAAATTCGTTTGAAATTTCAATTTGCATGAATGTGCAAAAATCCGGAAGAATATGATTCCTTTTTTTGCTTATGGCTCTTTTAAAAATTGAATAATTACCGAACATAATTAATTTTGGTGACTAGACAATATTAGTATGTCATAAAAAATTCTGTTTGAATTTAGTTTTCTGATATTTCTTCGAATTTTCACAAATCTGTGATCAAAGAGAATAATTCACTGGCGTTGAAATTGAACGATGGATATTCATGGCAAAATTATATTTCAATCAAAGCTCTAGCTATAAATTGGCAATTTGCAGCAAGATTTGCATTCTTGGAATTCTCGGATGTGAATTGAAAGTGATATTGAAAGATTTTAATGGCGAAAATACGAATAGGAGCAACTTTGCACCAGAATGAAACGACTTTTCAGGGAAAATTCGAACAAATGTCGAAAAATCAGGTTCAATAAAATGAATAGTTGCAATTATATTCATGCTGACACTAATGTTGTCTAGTCACTGAAAAAAAATCAGTTTGGTAATTATTACATTTTTGGCGCTCTAGTTCCTCGGAACTGAGTGCTTATCAATTTGCCCAAATGTCTGTAATTTTCGAATTTTTCGATGAAAATGGTCTTAAACGATTTGGTTCGACTCACTGATCAAGAATCCGTGGTCGAAATTCATTCTGTCCGGCCGGTCCGGCCGGCCGTAGGCACGATAACTCTCGAACGGAATAAGCTAGAGAGTTGAAATTTTCAGAGTAGGTTTGGGGGATAAATATCTCGGCTAAGTTCGTTATTGGGCAAAATCGGACAAATGGTTTCGGAGTAACAAAAAAAAATTTTTTTTTTACGAAACAAATTCCAAATTAAATTTTTTTTAATAAAAAATTTTATCATGATCAAAATTTCAATAATAAATCGTATTTCAACGTTGTCACAGAATAATATTATTCTATGTATGAATATGAATTGTCATAATGTCAAATGATGTTCCTGAGACTAATCAATCGAAGAATTGTGAGCGAAGTGAGAAAAATCTCAGATATGATTTTTCAAAATTTCAATAATAAATCGTATTTCAACGTTGTCACAGAATGATATTATTCTATGTATGAATATGAATTGTCATAATGTCAAATGATGTTCCTGAGACTAATCAATCGAAGAATTGTGAGCGAAGTGAGTTAAATCTCAGTTGTTTGCTCCGATATTAGTTTTTCTCAGAAAATTCTTACATTTCGGAACTGAACATGAAGTAAGAGATCTGAGAGTAGTGAGACTGCTTTTCATCCATAGACATAGATATAACTCTCGAACGGAATGAGGTAGGTAGTTGAAATTTTCAGAGTAGTTTAGGGAGATGAAATCTCGGTTAAGTTCGTTATTGGGCAAAATTGGCCAGATTTAATTTGATTTCTTCCATGGTGCTTTTCTCATTCTCATGATTGCTCATTTAATCTTGATAAATAAACTATTATTTGAATTGAATTTCCTTTAGGATGCAGTTCTATTATATGAATACATTGATATAATTCCCAACTCTGAGAAACCAATACTTTCGGAGATATAATTTGTCTGTTTGAACTAGAGCGCCTGAAAGCTCCTGTCCACAGGGCTTGAACCCATTTTAGAAGAGTTATAAGCAAAAAAAGAAAAAATATTTTTATATTTATAAGTCTCAGTTGGCCGAGTTTTATTACTTTTTTTTTCATTTTTGATGCACCAACGTTTTGTAATTAATAAAATTCGGAAATATTAATAGAAAAGAAAAGTCCCTTTTGGTGCGGAGTTGTTGGGAAACATTGTATATCTGGATTTTATAATATTCATCTTGTAGTGCAACATTAACAATGACTATATTCCTGGAGTTGCCTTGAAACCATGGGACCGTTCCGATGGAACCCAACCAACTATTTCTTAACGTTTCGGAGACTACATCAGACTCTTTCGTCGGACCGAACGAAAATTTTCAGAATTATTTTTTGTTGATAACTAAGCTGAAATTCTAACATTGTCGCATTGACTGTCTTTTAAAATCATTGCAACAGTTTCACTATGCTTAGACAGTGATCCGCATCACTTTTTGACAAATTATAAAAAATGTTTTCCTTATCCATCGAAAATATAATTAATAAAAACTTTATTAATATAACGGTTATAAATTTATATTTTTAGTGAAAATGAAAAAAAAAAACTTATTGACTAAATTTTGTAGGTACGACAAGAAATGTCCACATACTAGATATTATTACTTCTATTGTTAAAACTTCCAACTGAAAAATCAAACGAATTCAGAGTTTTGAATAAATTTTTGTTAGAGACGCCTATCAAAAACAATTTCAAACCTAAGTTATATTGAAAAACATACTATTATCTCACTCAAAAAAGATAACAATATTAAAATCTTTCCGGCTGACAAAGGGAACGCTACAGTCATTTTGGATTTAAATGAATATAATAATAAACTTTCGGATTCCTTCTGGGTTTTCTCTCCCAAACTCTTAAAAATATCTATAAAATAAAAAAAAATATTATTTTGTGAATTACCTTTGCGTAAGAAACACAAGATATTTGTCAGAAGCAATCTATCGAACAATGTTGCCGAAGAAACAATCACGAAACAACATCAACGAAGAAACAACTATTTTGTAACGTTTTGGAGTCTACATCAGACTCCTTCGTCAGAAACTTAACGAAAATCTTCAAGCATGCAACAAAAAATAATTCTGATGATTTTCGTTAAGTAGGTATCTGACGAAGGAGTCTGATATAGACTCCGAACCGTTACGAACTAGTCGTTTCATCGTTGATGTTGTTTCGTTATTGTTTGTTAGGCAACATTGTTCGATAGATTGCTTCTGACAAATATTCTGTGTTTCTTACGCAGAAGCAATTCACGAAATAATACATTTTTATATTTTATAGATATTTTCCAGAGTTTGGGAGAGAAACCCCAGAATGAAACCATTTAATAATGAATATACCTTCCACAGTATCCTTCAATGAAATTTTTGGATATTGTTAATGATAAGAAAAAATAACCCGAAATGAATAAAGAAAAGTCAAAAACATTTTATCAAACCATTCGAAAACCCTTACGTATGGACAAAAAAAGACCTTGTATTTGTGGTAAATCGTATACAGGAGAAACATCGAGACCACTAGAAGTAAGAAAGTCGGAACATAAGAACAACTTAAGAAATAGTGACATACCTAAATCGAAAATAGCAGAACATGTATGTACAATCCATGGAAATCACATGATGGATTGGAGTAAAACAAAGATTCTGAAGACAGAGTCTGATTACATTAACAGGAAAGTTATAACGAGTCGACTCGTATTTTGTTGAACAGAGAATGCAATTTTGCAAATTGCTCAATTGGAAATGACCATATTTGGTTGAATTTATTGAAAAACGAGTTGGACCATGGAAATGTCTATGCAAAGTGAAACTATGTTGCAATGATCTTCAAAGACTGGTAATGTGACAATTTTCGAATTTCAGAATAACTGTCAACAAAAAGTAATTCTGAAGATTTCCGTTTTTGTCTGACGAAGGAGTCTGATATAGTCTCCGAAACGTTACGAAATGGTTACATCGTTGATGTTGTTTCGCTATTGTTTATAAGGCTGTATTGTTTGATACATTGCTTCCGACAATATCTTGTATTTCTTACGCAGAAGCAATTCACAAAATAATGCATTTTTATTTTATAGATATTTTCCAGAGTTTGGGGGAATGTGAAGGGAACCATTTAATACTGAATTTCAACGACTGTGTATGAGGCATGAATAGACAATGGAAGATGCTAAAAAGCTCCTGACTTTACGTCAGTGATTTTTGGCGCTCTAGTTCCTCGGAACTGAGTGCTTATCAATTTGCCCAAATGTCTGTAATTTTCGAATTTTTTGATGAAAATGGTCTTAAACGATTTGGTTCGACTCAGTGATTAAGAATCCGTGGTCGAAATTCAATCTGTCCGGCCGGCCGGCCTTAGGCACGATTACTCTCGAATGCAATGAGCTAAGCAGTTGAAATTTTCAGAGTAGGTTTGGGGGATAAATATCTCGGCTGAGTTCGTTCTTGGTCCAAATCAGACAGATGGTTTCGGAGTAGCAAAAAAAAATTTTTTTTACATAACAAATTCCAAATTAAATTTTTTCAAAATGCAGAGTTACCATAAGAATCCATTGATATCATTTTTAACTCTAACGAGCTAATACTTTCGGAGATATGATTTTTCAAAATTTCAATATAAATCGTATTCCTATGTTTTCACAGAATGATACAATTATTCTGTGGGTATTCTATGAATTGTTATAATATCAACTTATTTTCCTGAGACATGACGTTGTCTAATTCATTCATTCCAGCAATCGTAGAAATATGAGAATTAAAATATAATATCATACTTTTTGTTGGTTGATATTTTCATGCCGATGGTCAATCCATATGATGATGGGAATGGTAATGGTAAGTTAATAATATTGAGTTCAGAATATCTCCACTAAAAACAAAACTGGAATATTGGTGTATTGGAGTGGATTTGAGGAAAGATATATATTATCGTTCATCATAGAATTGGGGAATGAATATCTCGGATGAGTTCGTTGTTGGGTAGAATTCGTCTATTGGTTTTGGATTGATAATTTTTGGCACTCTTGTTGAATTTAAATTCTTCTATGATGTTTGAACTCAATTTCTGCTAAGATGAATTTCTTTCATAAGAATCTATTGATATAATTCCCAACTCTGAGAAACCAATACTGTCGGAGTTATCATTTGTCTGTTTTTAACTCCAAAAAGCTTATACTTTCGGAGATATGATTTCTCAAGATTTCATTAATGAATCGTACTTCTATGTTTTCACAGAATGCTATAATTATTCTATCTAAGCTTTATTGGTGCAGTTCTCATTCTCAGATTGCTCATTTAATCTTGATAAATAAACTATTATTTTAATTGAATTTCCTTTATGATGCAGATCTATCATAAGAATACATTGATATAATTCTCAACTCTGAGACCAATACTTTCGGAGATATAATTTGTCTGTTTGAACTAGAGCGCCAGAAAGCTCCTGTCCACAGGGCTTGAACCAATTTTTAAGAATGTTTTCACTGTGTGTTACTCCGTTTCTTCCAAACCTTAGGAAGTACCTTTTGTGGCCGTCGAAAAGCTAATTATGCGATCCCGACTCAATATTTGCTAGTCATTTTATGAAGGATGAGAGATAATATAGAGTGGATTCAAATATCCCAAGATAAATCCAAATCTAAAGTACGCAAGAACATACATTTTTATCTGATATCTTTCTTCGATCATAATATGCTATATCTGCTCGACATATCAATTTCATTTCAAACATGTCGAAACTTTGAACACGACAGCTCAGGTGACAGGCTCTCTATGGAAGCAAACTTCCACCTAAACAAAAGTCGGTTAAACGCTATATTCTAAAAATTCAATTCCACGTTATGAACGACATAATTTCCGGCTTCGAGGCGAGTCAGATTCGTGCTTATAGCCGCTCGATTTGACATCCCGTTTTTGGTTTATTTCATTTTTCAGGCCACCCTTATGTTATGATCGATTTTTTTTAGGGGTTTCATGTGGAAGGTTGGAGGATTTTAGTAGGGGTTTAATTCAGATGGGGTAATAAAGAACTGTCCAATCGGGAAACAATGATGCAAAAGTGTGAAACTTATGCATCATTGTTTCTACAATGAAAAAAACCAATAAGTTCTACGGTATAACTAAAAGACACAGGGTGAAATATTCGTCGATTTTAACCATCGGACTTGCTGTGGTTCGCAACATAGGGCTTAATGCTGATTTATAGTAATTCTAAAACCCGTATGCATCGAACGTGGATTGCATGTCATATTATGGTTTGAAATATTAATTTATTTTCAGTCTAAATTGGAAATGTTTTGTCTTATGAATCCGTATTGATTTTCCACATTTAATATTTCAATATATTATAGAAATCATTTCAGTGTAATTTGTTCAATACCGTGAATCATGTGTCTATTAGTTATTATCATCATGTGTCTATTATTTATTAACAATCAGCTACAGAATATTATTCGATGTTTCTATGGTATAACTCGTGATCTCAAGAAATATCGAAATAAAATGAAAAATTAATGCAAACGTCTCACAAATCATGGAGCAAATTGTGGAAAAATAATTCTTCAATTTTTTTCTGTTGAATTGCAATATATTTATTGAACACTCAAGTATATGTAATCCTATAGAAATCAAAATCTATTTACGAATATTCAAGGTACTTGAGGAAAAAATTGTTTCTAAAATGAAGAATATCTCAAAAAATATGTATAAAATTCTGTTCATAGTGCATCGCAGAAAGGAACCATAAATTGAGCATGTTGTCGTCCATCTACAAGGTGGTCCAGTTTGAAGGGCGGAAAATCCAGGAGACGATAGAGAATCGAAAAATAATATGAATTTGCTTTATGAACCATATTCAGTAAATGCTCCGTTTTCAATATACAGGAGGGCGTTTCATTAGAAAAAATCAAATTTATCAATTTTTGTTAAAAGGTTGGAGATATTTGAATGACAATTTCTAGGCCTATGACAATTTCTAGGCCTTAATTTTCTCTCCCAAACTCTAAAAAATATCAGTAAAAAAATATATGATTTTGTACTTGCTTCTGCGTAAGAAACACAAGATATTTGTCAGAAGCAATCTATCGAACAATGTTGCCTAACAAAGAGTAACGAAACAACATCAACGATGAAACAAATATTTCGTATCGTTTCGGAGTCTTTATCAGACTGCTTCGTCAGACAACGAAAATCTCCAGAATTATTTTTTGTTGATAGTTCTTCTGAAATCCGAGAATTGTCACATTGACTATACAGGGTGAGTCTTTAAGTGGTACATTAATTTCAACCATAGATTCCTCTCATCAAATAAAACACTTTCCTGGTTTATTATTTTTCAGAATCGGCTCAGGTAAAAAGATACAGGCTTTCTATTTTTATTACTATGACTCATATTCACCAATTCTCCGAGAATTTTTTGGGGTACCTGGTTTCCTAGTTATAGACGGATTCATAAAAATAAATGAGATTAGCATCTTGACCTCGATCTTGCGTCATTATAAGGGTCATTTCAGAAAATTAAATTATTCTCCATTTTTTCTCTTGAGACGAATTGTTTTTGAGATACTCACGTTGAATATTACAGAATATGATAAAAATTTGAGAATTTGCCTTATTTTGGTTGATCTAATCCCAATCCTGAACTGGATAGGCCTTGAATCGATTTATATTCAAGCTGCTGCACTGGATATTCTTTCCCAAGATATAGATAATTCATTTCCCTCGATTAGCATAATAAATAAATCAAAAAAATTGATCCACACAGAGTTTCTGTGAACTATTAGATTTGAAATTCTCTTGGAAATTAAGATATTCATTGAATTTTCAATATTGGGTGATGATCAAATTATGAATGATCTTATAGTAGAATTAATGGATGCAAATTGAGTTGAAGTTCAATGGTTTGATAGTGAAATGTTAATAGTGGAATATTGTTGTTAAACAAATGATTCATTATAAGAATTGAATTTCAAGCATCAGGAGGCTTTTCCGTTGTTCGACAATAAACAATTCAGTAACAGTTTTCTATGTTGAACGGGCAAACAAAGTGCAGGAGTGTATTAACACATTGTGAAATGTGCTTGAAAATGTTTACCTGCGTTAAATCTGGAAAACTGGTTAATCAAAAAATATTTTAGTTGATGAATAGAATATATGATTTAATGTACAACTTAAAGAATCACCCTGTATTGAAGCTAAGCAGGCAGTGAAACTGTGGTTGAAACCTTGATATAATAAAGATAAATCGTTTGGCCTGACGCTGGCAAACTTTTGCTTATTATTAAGAATTTAGATTGTAAACCAAAAACTGAAAATTAATTAATCCAAAATGTTAAGGGGAGCGTCTTTTTGTTAATGATCAATGAGTGGAAAAGTGTGGACGCGTTTTTCTGACGGTTTCCAAGTTTTCGCTGCAAAACTTCTATCTGTATTTCCGCTGTAATTCTTCGTAATCTGCGACTGGAAGAGTTGAGATCTTTCCAAGGAGTTTGCAACTTTTTTCGGCATGGGTTATTATGAATAACTCTAGTCATTAAGAGATTTGGGGGTTTATGAACTTATTCCGAATCAACCCACCTCGGTGTTTTAGAACGAATGTAAAACTGTATAGATCCTGCAACTTTCCGAATGTTTTCTTCAAAACTGCAAAACTGGAGAAAGTATTAAATAGTTATTCATGAAAATTATTCCATTATTTGGTCCTTGTACGCTTGTATCAGTTTCAAAATCAATGGTACATTAAGGCTCAACTGGAAATATAATGTTCGTGAATATACAGGGTGTCCCAAGTTCGAGTGCCTATTAGACGTTTCTGGAGAACTGGACATATTCGAAATCTGAAAATTGGGATTATGATATTGCTTGAAATTCTCTACAGAGCTAAAATCTTTTCGAAGCCCAATCACTTCCGGTTATACAGGAAGTGGAAATAAATTTGATGAAAACATTTTTTTTTTCAAGTTTTGCATTCCTGCCATGATCAAGATTTCAATGCTGAATACATTTCTGTAAACCATCGTATTCATTCGAATAGTTTTCAAAATATCGAAAAAAAACCGGAAAAAAGTCAAATATGTTTAGTCAGCATTATGTTCATTATTCCTGTTTTAAACATCCTGAGCGTGTACCGTTTTTAGAACATCGAAGAGTAAGAATGTGGAAAGGTCATGCATCTTTCAAATTTCAGAAATATCATCACAGGGTGTTTCAAATTTTGTGTCGAAAATTGTGATCAAAAATTGGCCATAACTTCTGATTTTCAAATTAGAACCCTATTTTTTATGATTGCGTTTTATTCTGCGGTGAAAAATAATGATAGTTTTCTCACATGATTATGCTCCTAAATTAAATAATTTCTGTTTTTTCTTTATTTAGGAGCATAATCATGTTAGAAAACTATCATTATTTTTCACCGCAGAATCCAACGCAATCATAAAAAATAGGGTTCTAATTTGAAAAACAGAAGTTATGGCCAATTTTTGAGCACAATTTTCGATACAAAATTTGAAACAACCTGTGCTGATATTTCTGAAATTCAAAATATGCATGACCTTTCCACGATACTGTAAAAAAGGTTCACGCACAGGATGTTTAAAATAAGAATAATGAACATAATACTGACTAAACATATCGTAGGCGACACCGCAAAACCAAGTAACTGATAAAAATTCAAAAAATGAGATTTCGGGGGTAATTATTTAATTGTATTTGTAAGGACAGGTGTGCAAATTCTTTTCATAGAGTAAACATTCCCTGAGATAATCAATATCAAGTGGTTTGTAACTATTTTGAATTTAAACTAATTCATCAATCCAAAATTATGAAGTTTTTAGTGCCTTCTGAAAAAGTTGGTTTTTGCAGTTACTTGGTTTTGCGGTGTCGCCGACGATATTTGACTTTTTCCGGTTTTTTTTCGATATTTTGAAATCTATTCGAATGAATACAATGGTTTTAACAGAAATGTATTCAGCATTGAATACTTGATCATACCCGGAATGCAAAATTAAAAAAAAACAAAAACAAATATGTCCAGTTCTCCAGAAAGTCTAATAAGCACTCGAACTTGGGACACCCTGTATAGTATATTTAAGGAATATTGACATTGAAGTGGTACTCAAAAGTGTAGACAGTGCTTTATTTCTGGTTACAAAAAGTTACTAGAACTTTACTGTACTTTAACCATATAAATGAATTATTATTATTATTATTATTATTATTATTATTATTATACTACTAATTATTAATATAACCTTGAATGTTTTCAATGCTATCTCATATGTGTTATTAATTGAAGACCCTTCAATTATAAATGCATTCTTGATGTTCCTTGGAAATTCAAACCACGAATTGAAGGTCCGAATGTATTTCATCCTGAGATTTTGAAAGGATAATTTTTTGAGTTCAACTGCAGCAGACTGATAAATCAAACATAAATATGGGGTTGACACCCAGAAACTAATTAAAGAAATTGAAAGAATCATTATTTATAATAGAAAAGAACAAAAATTGGATATTCTTTTTAATGCAGAATAAATAACTTTTTGACATAACAATTAAATGAATCTCAATATAATTATCTTAGAACTTAGGTTCCTTATTCTATTCATAGCCATTGATGAATCCATCAAGGTGTACTTTTTGGCTACTTCAAAGATGACATCCAAAGTGATGTACTTGTTGCTCCTGATTTTACTGAAAATGATATCATTTAATGTCTCTTTAGATGTATAGTCATATATCACAATTCTTCCACAACTGCTGCCAGGTCTCAATTATGTGCCTGCTTCTTTTTTCCTAAGAATTCTTCGAACTACTTGAAGAAATGTGAAATATTATGGCCAATAGCTGGCCATACACGTATGTTCTTTCGCGTGGTTTATCATGGCGCGTTGTAACGTGGTGGTTATCATGCCGAAAAGAACGACATGGCGAAAAAACCGTCGTTGCCCATACACGTTGTGAATTATCCGGATGATTTTGCACGTGATGGTTCGTAACGAATCATTTGAGAGGATAAACCGTGTGTGTATGGCCGAAAATCATCGGAAATAGTGTAATTTGGAACGGCATTCAGTCATCTTGAAATTTTCAAGATGATGAACTGAATTCTTGGCGATTCCGCTACACACAAAGGCGTCGTTTCACCATCCAGTTCAATTTAGTTAGTTGAATATTTTCTTGTTTTCCGAATGTATTCGTTTGTTAGAGTTGATAATAATATGAGTGGATTCTTATTATGAAACTAAAAAAAAAAAATTTAAAATTTGTAATGTAAAAAAAAATTTTTTTTCATTACCCCGAAACCACCCAATTTTGCCCAATAATGAATTTAACCGAGATATTTATCTCCCGAATCTAATCTGAAAATTTGAACTGACTAGCTCATTCTGTTCGGGAGTTATCGTGTTAACGGACGGCCGGACAGAATCGATTTTGACCACCAATTCTTGATTAGTAGGTTGAACCAAAACGCTGAAAATTCGAAAATTACAGACATTTTGGCAAATTGATAAGCACTCTGTTCCGAGGAACAAGAGCGCAATAGCAGAAAAGTCGGCTGACTGACAAAGAAAAATATTGTCACATGCCGCTTTTACGGAAATCAAAAGATAATAATCCCGATTATTTTAAAATGATTTAAGTATGGACGCAAAGACATTTTATTCCCGACCGCTCGATCATGTGTGTGTATGGCGATGCAACGCCATTCCAGAGGAAAGGACGTATGACACCCTTATATCTCTATCATGGCGTGCCGCAATGCTCACTCACGCAAAGGTTTTCCACATGATTTTGTAGATAACACGATAAACCGCGCGAAAGAACGTCCGTGTATGGCCAGCTAATGTAATAATCAGAATGCACTTCGGACTACCTGAATCATTCACAGTATCATCTATATATACCGCTTCCCGTTCCTTTTTTTGTTGGGCGAGAGGTATCGTGATCAATTCCAGATATTTTCAATAGCACAAGGCAGCGGAAAAACTCAGACTCAGTACGATTAATTATAAACAAACATGTAAAAAATATCCCAAATGGTTGGATTTTCGTTATATCCAGTTCGTCAAGAAATAAATGCCAGTTCATCAGCTCATGGTAATTTTCAATGCGAACAACCTAAATTATGTGACTTGAAATATTTCTAGATCGGCTGTTGCCAACCGAATTTCCATTTTCCATAGGCACCCTTGATGTCAATATATCTTAAACGAACTATATGTATAAAATCCTCTGGGTTCAGAAAAACCAACATTCGAAATTTTCATTGAAAAAGTATTATCGGGAAATTCTAAGGGAAAGATGGAAGGAGAACTGGTATGTTTTCAGTTCTCCTTTCATCTTTCCCTTGGTTTCTTGGTTGGCTTGCTCTGAAGAAGCCAATAAGCGTAAACACGTAACAGCAAGTACCAACGACATGTTTTTTTCCTGCTACTTTTTCATTGAATTTACGTCTCCGCATCATCCAATTCCTATATTCGAAGTTTTTTTTCTTAACACATATAAAAACAGATTCAATCAAGTTCCCTCCGATGTTGGATCATGATTTGAATATTTATGCCTGAATATTATATAACAAGAAGCGAAATAATATCTGTTCAGTGTATATTATGTGGTCTATTCATTCATTTTCAACAGAAATCCAGCATAAGGAGCTGATCACAACACTGTTGATGCCGGTTGTCAGAATTTATGTCATCGATATTGTTGTAGCCTGTGAATGAACACTAGTGGGATGCAACACAAATTAATATACTGATGGTTAATTCCCACCAAATGTTCCCCTTTCGCATTTTAGTTTAAGAAAAAATAAATTAACAATAATCGAATTTATTTTTAGATATCCTAAACCAGAAATTAATTCTTATTAATCTTATGCCTAAGGTTACACACTTTCGTTGGTATTTTGTGAAATAATGAGATTTTCATGAAACCGGCATTCACGGATGTGAGACAAAATTCACGGAAATGAAATAATGTTAAATTTTAAATGAAAAAAAAAATTCATATATCCTTAGTATAAAAAAATTGGTTCAAGCACTGACTGTAAATTCTTGACAATGGTGGTTCATGGGTCAACTGCGTAGAATCTCGGCTAATTTAGTTTTCACGTCCTTTGTCACAATAGTCAATGGTTTAAGAATTTCACTTGGTTTACAACTACTTAAAAAAATCAACTTTAAAACAAGGCCGACGAAAGTCCGTGTATTAAGACTTCTTCAATGCTACAAGTTGAAAAAAAAATATGTAAAATCAAAATAAATCAGGGAAAACTCACCGAAGGTTTAATGTTGTTCGGTACTGTCAACATGTAAAATTGGAGAGCTCAGTACAGGTGCAGCATTAAATCTTTGTATGACTGACAAAACAATGTATATGTAGGGTCAGTCAGCACGCATCAATCAAGAATGACTGAAAAAACAACCTGCTCCCTACATTTCGTTGTCCAAATGGCTGGCAAATTCTCCAGATGTAAACCCTTTGGATTACTCAGACTATAGTGTTCTGAATGGTAAGGTTGACATATCAGAGCCATAATCCAGACCAAAGGAGCATAAATCTAAAACCACTGATGAATAAAATAAATAATAATACAATTATTATATATTATATTATTTCCTTGGCAAATGAATATACGTTACCCTGATGTAGAGCAACTTTAGACGAGTACGAAAAATCTATAAATTATGATAGGTCTAATCAGCTCCATAGCCGAGATACAGGGTGATTTATGTATTAGCTAATATTTTAAATTGCCCATAACTTTTGAAACACCCAGTAGAATAAGTTGATATTTGGAACGTGAAATATCGTTCCATTGCCGATTGTTCAGTTTTTAAACTAATTCAAAATTCCAGGTCCGTATTAGAAAAATTTAGCACTCTTCGGGATCTGAGTATGGAGGAATATTGAATTAATTTGACTAGAATTTTCAGAAAAAGTAGAGAATGTTTGATGGGATGTGTCCCGCACGATATTTGACTCATCAAAATTATTGTCTAAAGATTTAATTCGTTCGTGTAATTCCACTTGATTCTCAATAATGTTGCACATTGAGATTTAATTCGAAAAATTGTTTGTTCCACTGATTGAAAATTAGCCATTCTTGATATTCATACAAATTTTTTTCAGAAAAATATGGATTTTAAATGTGTTTTTTTCCAAAATGATCAACAGTTGAAAAATAATTAAACAAATGAGTAAACAATACTTCATGTGGATTTTATGCATCCCATCCATGCAAATTCCTCAAGTTAAAGACTCCATACCTCGTAAACATTGCAGATTGTTACAGAAATAATACATGAAGAACATATCAGGGTAGTTCTCACGAAATGTTCCACTTTGGTGTTCATGACAGTTTTCTGCTACATAAAACTGGTTTAATCGTTTAATTCTCTATATTATATCCTTTTGAAATGTAACAAACACTATAAAGAATAAAAAATTGCAAAATTCCAAGAATTTTAATTTTCAACGCTAGTTTTCTTCCCAGAAGAATTGAAAACCTCACCTCCGTGACTGTTCCTCTTAGTTATCGCATTGTCCTAAACTTAAAATTATAGCATTAATGGAATTCTGGCACAGCGTATTTCTAGTTCATTATCCACAATTAACTAAGTAATGTTGACATGATAAAATCTCAATAAAAAAATTATCGGTGTTCGAATTATACTTATATTAGTCGATGTTCCTGCATTATCTATCACCTCCGTGAAGCGACATTGTAATTTGACTCTTTAATCGCAAGATGACGGTATCGTCATCGTGGACCGCCTGGAATATCGGTTGATGCGCAGGTAATACTGACCACTTGAGATTTGAACTTCAAAGTGTAACTTATTGGTTAAATTCTTACCCAAGTGGTAAATACGTGTATGGGAAATTTGGGATTCTCACCTCCGTGAAGATGAATTGTAAGTTAGGAGATTATTTTATTCAATTATTTGTTATCTGAATATACTTAATTACGAAAGTTATTTAATGAGTTAAAATATTGGTTTGAAGCCTTTTTCTTTAAATGAGATATTCTATAAAAAAGTCAAATTTCTCACCTCCGTGAATCTCACCTCCGTGAATCTCACCTCCGTGAATATAGTAATTCACGGAGGTGAGGTAGTCTTCACGGATGTGATAATAATATTCTGTTCCTCCTTTCAGGACATGAATTCTAACATCATTAAAAAAAAAATAAGAAAAAGTCTACTGCATCTCATGAAGAACAGAAGAAAAAACAACGAAAATCTATGAGAAGACTACATGAAGCCCGAAAAAATGATCCTGAATTATACGAAGAAGAAAAACGTAAAGAACGAGGGCTATTATAAAAGAAAAAAGGAAGGAAAAATTAAAAATATTCTGGATATGTCCGAAAGAGAAGAATTGGTTCAAGCACTGACGTGAAGTCAGGAGCTTTTGCGCGTATGTTCTATTGTCCATTCTCCTGTATTGGACACTTTTAATCGAATTTACCATGGTGAATTCTATTGTCTATTCTCCTGTATTCGACAGCCTTAATCGAATTCACCATGGTACATTCGATTAAGAGTGTCTCATACAGGAGAACAGACAATAGAATTCACCATGGTAAATTCGATTAAGAGAGTGTCCAATACAGGAGGATGGACAATAGAACATACGCGCAAAAGCTCCTGACTTCACGTCAGTGCTTGAACCAATTCTTCTCTTTCGGACATATCCAGAATATTTTTAATTTTTCCTTCCTTTTTTCTTTTATAATAGCCCTCGTTCTTTACGTTTTTCTTCTTCGTATAATTCAGGATCATTTTTTCGGGCTTCATGTAGTCTTCTCATAGATTTTCGTTGTTTTTTCTTCTGTTCTTCATGAGATGCAGTAGATTTTTTCTTATTTTTTTTTTAATGATGTTAGAATTCATGTCCTGAAAGGAGGAACAGAATATTATTATCACATCCGTGAAGACTACCTCACCTCCGTGAATTACTATATTCACGGAGGTGAGATTCACGGAGGTGAGATTCACGGAGGTGAGAAATTTGACTTTTTTATAGAATATCTCATTTAAAGAAAAAGGCTTCAAACCAATATTTTAACTCATTAAATAACTTTCGTAATTAAGTATATTCAGATAACAAATAATTGAATAAAATAATCTCCTAACTTACAATTCATCTTCACGGAGGTGAGAATCCCAAATTTCCCATACACGTATTTACCACTTGGGTAAGAATTTAACCAATAAGTTACACTTTGAAGTTCAAATCTCAAGTGGTCAGTATTACCTGCGCATCAACCGATATTCCAGGCGGTCCACGATGACGATACCGTCATCTTGCGATTAAAGAGTCAAATTACAATGTCGCTTCACGGAGGTGATAGATAATGCAGGAACATCGACTAATATAAGTATAATTCGAACACCGATAATTTTTTTATTGAGATTTTATCATGTCAACATTACTTAGTTAATTGTGGATAATGAACTAGAAATACGCTGTGCCAGAATTCCATTAATGCTATAATTTTAAGTTTAGGACAATGCGATAACTAAGAGGAACAGTCACGGAGGTGAGGTTTTCAATTCTTCTGGGAAGAAAACTAGCGTTGAAAATTAAAATTCTTGGAATTTTGCAATTTTTTATTCTTTATAGTGTTTGTTACATTTGAAAAGGATATAATATAGAGAATTAAACGATTAAACCAGTTTTATGTAGCAGAAAACTGTCATGAACACCAAAGTGGAACATTTCGTGAGAACTACCCTGATATGTTCTTCATGTATTATTTCTGTAACAATCTGCAATGTTTACGAGGTATGGAGTCTTTAACTTGAGGAATTTGCATGGATGGGATGCATAAAATCCACATGAAGTATTGTTTACTCATTTGTTTAATTATTTTTCAACTGTTGATCATTTTGGAAAAAAACACATTTAAAATCCATATTTTTCTGAAAAAAATTTGTATGAATATCAAGAATGGCTAATTTTCAATCAGTGGAACAAACAATTTTTCGAATTAAATCTCAATGTGCAACATTATTGAGAATCAAGTGGAATTACACGAACGAATTAAATCTTTAGACAATAATTTTGATGAGTCAAATATCGTGCGGGACACATCCCATCAAACATTCTCTACTTTTTCTGAAAATTCTAGTCAAATTAATTCAATATTCCTCCATACTCAGATCCCGAAGAGTGCTAAATTTTTCTAATACGGACCTGGAATTTTGAATTAGTTTAAAAACTGAACAATCGGCAATGGAACGATATTTCACGTTCCAAATATCAACTTATTCTACTGGGTGTTTCAAAAGTTATGGGCAATTTAAAATATTAGCTAATACATAAATCACCCTGTATCTCGGCTATGGAGCTGATTAGACCTATCATAATTTATAGATTTTTCGTACTCGTCTAAAGTTGCTCTACATCAGGGTAACGTATATTCATTTGCCAAGGAAATAATATAATATATAATAATTGTATTATTATTTATTTTATTCATCAGTGGTTTTAGATTTATGCTCCTTTGGTCTGGATTATGGCTCTGATATGTCAACCTTACCATTCAGAACACTATAGTCTGAGTAATCCAAAGGGTTTACATCTGGAGAATTTGCCAGCCATTTGGACAACGAAATGTAGGGAGCAGGTTGTTTTTTCAGTCATTCTTGATTGATGCGTGCTGACTGACCCTACATATACATTGTTTTGTCAGTCATACAAAGATTTAATGCTGCACCTGTACTGAGCTCTCCAATTTTACATGTTGACAGTACCGAACAACATTAAACCTTCGGTGAGTTTTCCCTGATTTATTTTGATTTTACATATTTTTTTTTCAACTTGTAGCATTGAAGAAGTCTTAATACACGGACTTTCGTCGGCCTTGTTTTAAAGTTGTTTTTTTTTAGTAGTTGTAAACCAAGTGAAATTCTTAAACCATTGACTATTGTGACAAAGGACGTGAAAACTAAATTAGCCGAGATTCTACGCAGTTGACCCATGAACCACCATTGTCAAGAATTTACGTGTAAAATTCTCGCCAAAGTTCTTCAAAATCCGCTATCTAACGAGGGAGAATTCCAGGAACGAGAATAAACCGAAATATCCTAGATATCTACTGCCAGATTCTACTCCATACTAATATATCCTCCAAATGCCACTATGCGTTAAAATTACAGAATGGTAAAACTTGACGCCTCAAGAATGAACAAACGACAAATGTCACTACTGAACCATAAAGTGCGTATACAAAAGTGCGTATATAAAAGTGCTTAACAAAAGTGCGTATACAACGCGCTGCTCGATGTATTTGTTGTTTCAACAAACCTGCCACGATCCATATGAAACCCGCAAACGCGCATTGCGCATTCAGTTTAGACATGTCTCTGTCGCGCGAGCAAAGCTACGCACTTTTATGGCGTATTCCATTGGCAGCACCAGTGGTGCACTGGTGCTGCACTGATTGCAAAAAATGTTGCACTGGACATCAAAATGCTCGACGAAATTCTCCAATGGAATAATATTCATGCACTCAGTGCGCACGAGTTCTACCAATGGAATTCGCTATTAGTGAAGAATGGTGCGGCTATGTTAATGGCAAGCAAAAGAAAAAAAATGGCGTTGGTGGTATACGGACCTTTTCAGAAAACAAAATGGCACGGAACTAATGCTGGATTTAAAGTCCCATGAGATTAGTGGACAATCAACAAATTTAACCAGAATGTTACCAACTAACTTCGAGAATCGCCTGCAGAAGATTGGTCCGCATATTTCCGGCCGAACCGGACGGACAGAATCGAACTTGTTCTCGGATTATTCATCAGTGAGTCGAAATCAATCGTTTAAGTTGAGACCATTCGAAAAATAGAGACATTGTGGCGAAATTACAGCACGCTATTCCTTGCCGAACACGCGCGCAAAAACTAATTTCGTTAAACCAGTGATCCATTCTCGTTGAAACGACGAAAGATTTTTTTTCTTCAATGGGTTAATGCCATAAAGGCAAATTATTTTTTACACATGTAGTATTGATTCGTTCGCCCCACGGATTTTTCTTTTTTTAAAGAAAGCAATGTTAGTTTTATGAAACCAAGTTCGTTCAACTAACGAACCCCATCTTTGGCGCAGAATAAACGGAAAAATTCATTAGTATTATGTGTACTTTGATGAAATACACGCTACCATTTTTTTAACGAGCGCGCGCGGAAAAAAATTCTTTCAATACCGTCCCAATTAGAACAACGAACATACAACGCGGAACGTTGAAAACCGATAAGGGATGGATCGTGGCGCGCCGTTTGTGCGCGGAGTTAGATGGGATAATGGACCGGGGGAAAAAGATAGAAACAAACCTCTCTCCATTCTGAGTACTTCGCCATAAGATGCCGTTAGAACTACCGTACGAACCAACATAATCCGCTCTAAGGCTTCACACGAGACGAGAGTAGGCGAGAGTATGAAAAATCTCGTCTCGGTCTCGCCAATTCCCAAAAAAATAAGTCTCGTTCTCGTCTCGTCTCGCTTAATTCTGAATGACAATGATGAATATCATAATATATAAACGAAATGGTATATAATAATGAATAATTTCATGAAGCTATATTTATAACGCTCTTATACAAAAATATTTGTACATGTAAGTATATATTATTTTTAATTTTAAACACTGTCAATTTCATCTTCTAAATTACTCGATGCATGACAAGAATTCAAACATAATCACGCTCTCATCACATCATATTTGAATGATGTACGTGTTTTTGCCATGATCATACCTGCTGTGGAAAATAATCCTTCAACAGGTACGGATGTAGCCAATAATAAATCATCGGCCATCTTGGAAAGTGTAGGAAGAACTTTTCTCTATTTCAGTATCGTAATGAGTCCATTCCAGTACTGAAAACAGTGCTGGAATGAACTCATTCCCGCATTGTTTCTAGTTATATTTTTCGTTTTGTGGTAGTCAGCACTGACATTCGATCGTATCAAATTTCAACACACGTCATTTGACAATACAATATAATCTGGATATAGTAAAATAATTGTTGAGGAAAAGCTTTATTTTCATTAAAAAATATGGTACTAGAGATTACCTTCTTGCTAATTTTGAATCATTCATGCTATTAGAAAACTGTTTTAAATCTGATCTCCATGCCCTACGTACGTTTTAAATTCAAATTCCGTAATCTGTCAAATTTCGTAACAGTCACACCAACTGCCAAGATACAATACAAAAGTCACTAGGATGTATAATCCGAATATTTCATTAAATTTCAACAGTAGTTTACAAAACTTGCCTGAAATAGAGAAAATATTGTCTAATACTCGTTGCAGAAGGCAATTCTAACACTCATGCGTTCGAAAACTCGCTCCTTCGTCGCTCGTTTTCGAATTTCGCATTCGTGTTTTAATAGGAACCCATTTTGCAACTTGTTTTAGAATATACTATTTCATCACTTTCTACCACTCTAAAATATTTTGATTCCTATTTGCTCTTTTTAACAGCAAATATTATTCAAACTTAGCTTTCCAATATTTCGAAGGTTTTGTTGATGTTTTAAATAGGCTATCGATATCGATACATTTTTCAATAGAATTGGACAAATTGATATAATTTTCAATGAATACCTTCCCAGTGGGTAGATCATTGAGGGTGCTCTTGGCGTATTCCTCATTTTTCGAAACATTAAATAGCTTAATTTATTTACGTACTTCCACAGATGTATACAATAATTGTTCACATCTTCACTACACGAAGCACAAGACAATAAATTTCTCCAGATGTTCAAATAGAGACGAAATGTTAAAAGCATTGGGATTTAGGGACAATAAAAGTTGTCAGTTAAGTATATTGGATTCATAAAGGTATCAGTTTTTATGGTTGTGAATTATATTTTTTCTTGAAAAATAATCTCAATTATCGCAAGTTCATAACAAACATAATAATTAATATAATCTCCTAAAAAACCGTGAATATCTAGAACCATCGATGTATAATAATATATGGGTAATTATAGTGGAAACTCTTCATATTTGAATTGTTTTCTATGAATGTGAAAAAGGCCCAAGTCGCATATAATAAAAATTTATTCTGAATGTATCTGTAGTAAATAAGACGATCTTCCAGGTGAAAAATTCCGAGCCAAAGAAACCCTTTCAATAGTATACACGTGTATTACTCAGTAGTTTATAGACACATACGAGTCTACTCAACCGAGAGTAAAGAATCGATCTTGACAAAAATACATTCAAACCTAAAATATAAAAATCTGCAAGGATAAATATTTACGATAAGAGATTCGTTACTAAGAACAGAAATATTTCTCAGATATAACTCATAAGGGTTAATATTTTGTAGAATATATTGTGCTCTTTGTAGAGCTTTCCTAATTTTTCGAATGAAAACTTCATAAAAAAATGTAACGAGACCAAAAACGAGACTCTCGGGTTGCGCTGTATGTGGTCTCGGTATCGCTTATGATATTTTTAAAAACTTCTCGTATCGTCTCGCATTTCCGAGACGAGAACCAGGCGAGAACGAGAGGAGAATGAGACGAGAATGAGACGAGAACGAGACGAGAACGAGACGAGAACGAGACGAGAACGAGACGAGAACGAGACGAGAACGAGACGAGAACGAGACGAGAACGAGACGAGAACGAGACGAGAACGAGACGAGAAAAATCTCGCTCTCGTGTGAAGTCTTAATCCGCTCGACTTGAAAGCGCGCGCGCCGCGCTTTCTCCGCGCACCGCGCTAATGTATACGCACTCATAGATAGGAGAATGGACCGGGGGAAAAAGAGAGAAACAAACCTCTTTCCGTTCTAAGTACTCCGCCATAAGATGCCGCTAGAACCGTAGGAACACACATAATCCGTGCTGAAAGCCTTAACCACCATATGAGAAGAATCATATATACCTACAAAACCAAAAAGTACCGTATTAACAGTTGTAAAAAATAGAATAGAATGTCAATTGTACAAATTTGAGCATTGAGCATTGAATGTCAATTGTACAAATTATTGTTGGATTGACAGCTAGATTAATATGCGGTTAGTAACTTCGTATTATTCACCCGTTATTATCGATCCATCCAATATCCAGGATAACCGCTCATTGATCCTGAATGACCTCCGTCATGTAACCAACCTTTCGACTTTCCGCGACAGACATCCCTGAAGTGGTTTCCGGATAAAATTGCGTTATCGATTCCGGCTTTATCACAGGTCGTCAAGTTCGTGCTCGACGTCGTAACGTAGCTGCGAAAACCGTGGTTTAATAATTAACTTCACAAAACATCAATTAGCAATTTGATTAGGTATCACCAGCAACGCGGATTTATCGCTGAGCATAAATCTTTTCGATTACACGCGTCTTTATGGAGGCCTCTCAACATCGACTACGCCGATATCGCAGGTGATAAACGGTGTGAATATTACACGGTACACTGGATCACGTTATAAAATTCTTGCCACGAAGCAGAGCTGGGCCAAAGCATTGTGCTTAGGGCTTGTGAAAGTGCTTGAAGCCTTTTTGTGCTCCCGAGTACTGTGTTCGCGAGCACTTCTTAAAAGCAGTGCTTAGTGCTTAGTAATTCAAGCACTCCAGGAAAATGCTTAGTGCTTAGTAATCCCTTAAGTGCTCCCGAGCACTTCCGAAGATTACTAAGCACTAAGCCTTTCCGAAATCATGTCGTAACACGAATAGACTCTAACGTGTTCGAAGGAGTTAATGTGTACCGGCGTGATCATTTGAGGCATGAACGGAACTTGTAATTATCAGTTGTTGGTTATTGATTCATGTAATGGGACGTGGATATGTTACTATTGCCAACTCCTGAATTATTCTGTATCAAAGCATTATTATGTGCATCGTCTATCAAGAAGATATAAGTGAATTTTTTCGATATTTCCAATTAAATTTCCATCTGATTAACAATGCTTAATTGCTGATGACTACAATCACAATAGAAAATAATACTATCCGATTTCTACAGATTATATTTTTGACATTTTGAGAAATGTGAAATAGTATATTCTAAAACAAGTTGCAGAATGGGCTGATATTTAAACAAGAATGCGAAATTTGAAAACGAGCGTCGAAGGAGCGAATTTTGTACGCATGAGTGTTGGAATTGCCTTCTGTAACGAGTATTAGAGGATATTTTCTCTATTTTAGTCAAGTTTTGTAAAATACTGTTGAAATTTAATGAAAAATTAGGATTATACATCCTAGTGACTTTTGTATTGTATCTTGGCAGTTGGTGTGACTGTTACGAAAGTTGACAGATCATGGACTTTGAATTGTACGTAGAGCATGGAGATAAGATTTTACAGTTTCCTAATATCATGAATGATTCAAAATTAGCAAGAAGGAAATCTCTAGTACCTTATTGGTTTATGAAAATAAAACCTTTTTTCTCAACAATTATTTCACCTTATCCAGATTATCTTATATTGACAATAATTGACGTGTGTTGAAATTGGATAGGATCGAATGTCAGTGCTGACTACCACAAAACGAAAAATATAACTAGAAACAATGCGGGAATGAGTTCATTCCAGCACTGTTTTTAGTGCTGGAATGAACTCATTACGATACTGAAATAGAGAAAAGCATTTACGTCATATTGATTAACTCGAATTAAATTATATATTAATGGAAAAACTGCGCCAAAGACCACTGAATTCACGTCAGTGCTTTTTGGCGCTCTTGTTCCTCGGAACAGAGTGCTTATCAATTTGCCCAAATGTCTGTAATTTTCGAATTTTTGTCTGAAAATGGTCTCAAATGATTTGGTTCGACTCACTGATTAAGAATACGTGGTCTAAATTGATTCTGTCCGGCCGGCCGTTAACGCGATAACTCTCGAACGGAATGAGCTAGACAGTTGAAATTTTCAGAATAGGTTTGGGAGATAAATATCTCGGGTGAGTTCGTTATTGGCCAAAATCGGTCAGATGGTTTCGGAGTAACAAAAAAAAATTCACATTACAAATTTCAAAATAAGTTTTTCTCAAAATGCAGTTTCACCGTGGGAATCCATTTATGTCATTTTTAACTCTAACAAGCTAATACTTTCGGAGATATGAATTTTCAAAATTTCAATAATAAAACCTACTTCTGTGTTTTCACAGAATGCAATAATTATTCTATCTATGAAATATTATAATATGTTCTATGTTGATACATGTCAACTCATTTTCCTGAGACATGAAATGTCAAATTTTGATATTTAATGCCCATGGTTAATCCATATGATGATGGGAATGGTAATGGTAAGTTAATATTATTCAGTTCAGAATATCTCCAGTAAAAACAAAACTGGAATATGGGCTGAAGTTTCAATTGATATAATATAATTTTCAGAGTGGAGTTGAGGAAAAAATATATCGTTCATCATAGAATTGAGGAACGAATATCTTGGATGAGTTCGTTGTTGGGTAGAATTGGTCTATTGGTTTTGGATTAATAATTTTTGGCACTCTTGTTGAATCTAAATTCTTTTATGATGTTTGAATTTAATTTCTGCTGTTATGAAGTTCTATCATAAGAATCCATTGATATAATTCCCAACTCTTACCAATACTTTCGAAGATATGATTTGTCAAAGTTTGAACAGGAGTGCCAAAGCTCCTGTCCACAGGGCTTGAACCAATTTTTTAAATATTAAGGGAAATAAAACACTTGATAGAAGTTTCATAATATAATACTATGTTGTTGTCATAGGTGTATGTTTCAGGTATTATCCCATTTGGAAATTGGGAAATACATTTTTCATCTGCAGATAAAACTGGGACGCTTATGGAATTCATGTATCCAATAATTGTATCATCATTTCTCGAAATAATATAGACCTTTTCAAACTATGTGGGAATAGAATGAATTTAGAGTTCGTTAGTTTTATAGAAATTTGTTTCGCTGCACTCCATTTGCTTTCCGTCAATGACGTATATAAGGTACGCAAGTTTATATGTTTTCCCAATTGAATACAATTTTATGAAGCAATACGGAGTAAATAACCTCATTTCCAACAGATTTCTAAAGGTGCTTGGTGCTTAGTGCTCGAAAAATCGAATTACTTTTATAAAGTGCTTAGTAATCGCAAGCTTTTTGTGAAAACGCGGTGCTTAGTGCTCGAGGCTCGGGAGTATTTTTATTGAGTGCTTAGTGCTTAGGGCTTGAAGCACTTTTCTTCGGTGCTCGGCACAGCTCTGCCACGAAGTACATCAATTTATATCGTTGGTGCTATCCATTATTCTAGATGAATATTTCGAACGTCCGATTGAAATCGACCGAATTTGACTCAACTTGATCACAATTTTGGGATATTTCGTTATATCTTGGAGTTGTTGAATTGATTTCAAAGTGTCTGTAGTGAGAAAATCTATCCCTTCACTCTTTTAGGCCACGTCCGGACAGACAGGTGGCTTGCTTAGCGCCAAGAGCCTAGATAAGAGGCTTGCATTCTGACTACTTGCTAGGATACACGGTGGCCCTACTGAAGGTGGTATGCGGGGTGGGTCACTAGGTGGCTTGGTCATCTGCTTGTCGGCACGTTGACGAGATGTGATTTTTATTTTATAGATATTTCTCAGAGTTTGGGAGAGAAAACCCAGAAAATAACCTTTCAATAATGAGTGTACCTCCCACAGTATCCTTTAATGATACTTAAAACAAAGGTATGGGCCTTTTTCAATCATCCTTCTCAGAAGTTAGCTATGATTTTTAAATACTGTCAATGTGACAATTCTTGAATTTCACAAAATAACCATCAACAAAATGATTCTAACGATTTTCATAAAGCGTCTGAAGAAGGAGTCTGATATAGACTCCGAAACGTTACGATATAGTTGTTTCTTCGTTGATGTTGTTCGTTGTTATTTGTAAGGCAACATTAGTCACAAAATAATTGATTTTTATTTTATAGATATTTTTCAGAGTTTGGGAGAGAAAACCCAGAAAATAACCTTTCAATATTCTAAACTACCGTCAGATTTTATGACGTGAATAAGCCTTTCTTATATTTGTTCTAAATCACATTAAAACCACTGTCACCATTCAATACTTACTTAGATCAAGGCTTTTGAAAGGATTATAGGTTCGTGCTCCTTGCACGAAGAATGAGTCTATATGTTAAGTACTTTTCTGAGGGATATAATTAGGAAAGAAAACTAGATTTCGAAACTTACTTAAATACTATATTCTCATGAAATTAATTAATACCAAGTTACACACTTAGAGAAAAACAAATGGAAAATTTCATGTCTCTGGGACACCGGACCAATATTCAGTTTCAAAAGAGCAAAATCTATACAAACAAAATTAATCCTTCAACATCTTTTACTATTCCTAGCTTCAATCGATCTTAACACAAATATCGGGTTACCTCTTTCGTTTGTACGAGGGGTTCAATATTCTATAACAACAAATCACAAATTTTACATCAAGTCAATTTACCTACGGGAGCTGTCAGTGATTATGGGAATATTTTCATAGAGAATCATAAACTTTTCATTACCTATGAGTTCCTACTTTTGTCTCGAAAACCATTAATCCAAAAGGGTGTACCAGTACCAAAATTCATCTACAACTTTTCTTAAATACAACTACTTGCTTCCAATTTACACCTCACATTTACTGCGACTTCGTTCCATTACTCTACTTTACTTCTTCATTACAATTACCGGCCCGAACTGCCTAAGTCGCCTTTATTCAATATTTCTTCATCTTCACGAGCTACCGTCTCGGAGGCTAAAAACGTAACTTACTTTGTTTTTCCAAACTACCGCAAACGGGGGGGTCTGTCCCCTCTTCTTAAGTTTTTGCAAGCCGGAATTTTCTGTTCTCATGCCGCCCACTCGAAAATATCCCACGGGTTTTTCGGGTCCGCCGACTCTGAACTTTCGGTAGTTTTTTAACGATCTACTACCAAGAATATCAATGCATATATCGCTGTTTAAGGAGGTTTTTTTGTCAACCTCAACTGGCGCAACAAAGTAATGTCTTATCGGTCTTGAAACATATAAAGTATCCCTATCACAAAGGTTGGCCGCCGGATGGGATACATAACCTTATCAGCCCACGTCTGGACGAAAACCATAAACACTCAATGAACCATTGTGCGATATATTCGATACAATGTATCGCCGATTGATTCTTTTCCTATTCTCATTTGATACTAACTCGAACTGTTTTTCCATATATTCCCCTATATTACAACTGCATACTTCTGAAAGCCCAGCCATACATTTGCAATGCAAGCACAAATAACGTAAACATTCAGTGAGGGATCTCATTCATTCGCTGATAATGTTTCACCTAAAAATAATGGATTTAATTACTGGAATACAAATGAACCACATTTAGTTTATACCTTTCCAACGACGGCTAGTTTTTCTCCAAATTTTTTAGGCCCCGAAGTTGCGTACAAAAAGTATTTATATCCAGACAAACTCTTGAAAATCTTCATTCGTTCAGCGATGTAAAAACTATGCGTTATCAATAAGTAGTTGACAATATCCCACGATGTAACTGCTGGAAATGCACTTACACTGGTGTCTATTTGTTCCGAACCAATGTCGAAGGGGTATATACAACTAATAACATGATTTTTTGGATGGAAACTTCATTCCTTTCTTTCTCAAGTTTCAATAAATATTCACTCTTCCTCAATGCAGACATTTTTTAAGATTTACTACTTAAAAACGGTGCCCAACAAACTAGAACGATCTTTCATGAAAAATCGTTGTATCTTATATATTTACGAATTTCGTAAAGACCGTTTGAATGGTTATGGTTGTTCAAATAGCTTCAAATGAATATTCACACCCGTATTCTTCTAAACTGGGGTATCTGTGTACAGACATATAGATAAGGTTTTCGATGTATTGTCGGATATCTATGCTACTCACTTTTAATTTTGTATTGACGTTCAATTGTCGAACACTCATATTGATATAATTGGCTATATTTGTCAATAACTAGTCATTAAACAAGAGTGCCAAAAATAACTCAAGCAGTCGAATGTTGAATGCAATTCATTGAACCTTTCAGGTAATCCTTCATTATCTCTAAATACTACTTCATTACGATGAAGCTTCAGATGGTTTTCCGTCACACAATGTTCTGAAACTCTTTTGATTTAGTAATTATTTCTATATGAGGCCAATGCATATCCATGCACTGAAAATAGGGTAAAACTGTTAATGGTGATCTGACTATATGTGCGTCGACGTTGATTTCTGATTTGTTGTGAAGGAAACAAAGAGTGATGGAAATCATTCCTTTTGTACGAGAGGCTAAGGATCCATTTATTCCAACAACTGTGATGTTCGACCGTTTTCGACAACGTTGAGCTGACTTGCTGCTTGATCAGAGATGCGGGTTAGTTCGGATCCTGGATCGATGAGGAGACGAAGGTGAGCTTCCATGACTTGAGTGGCGACTTTGACTTGAGCGGTTGCTAAGAGGGTGCAGGGAGATGCAGCTTTTTCTTTCTGGTGAGCTGACTGGTTGATGACTTCCCGAACACTTCAGGCTTGGTGATTTGAGTGGGAGGCACCAGATTTTGGAGTGGTTCGTGATGAGCTGGTCTTAGGGTCAGTAATTCCCTTCTCGACGAGAGCATCGTGCAACATAGAATGATGCTTGCTGAAACACACTGAACAAGTAATAGTGGACCGACAAGAGTTCACATTATGACGGCCCAAGCAGTTGAAACACAACTGTCGTCTTGAAACAAGACTGTAGCGTTGCTCGGGATTCCTATGACGGAACTGTGGGCAGTGCACGACATAGTGATCACCATCGCAATAATTGCAAGAGAATGATCGAGAGGACTGGTTCTTCACCGTTGTTTGGTGTAGAACTGTCCGTTGACTTCTTTTAGGGAGTTGCCTAGGTGGAGGTAGAGGAGTTGAGGTCAAAGCTGGATGAGACTCGATTCATTCAAGTGAAAGAGCCTTTGCCGTTAAAAACTTGAGCAGTTGATCAAAGGAGGGGTAATCCGTGGATGAACCCATAGTAGACTTCCAACTTTCCTGAGTTGGTCGCACAACGAGGTGAACCAATAAGCAATCCCATGGACGAGGGGTTTGGCACAAAAATTCCTCTAAAATTGTTGATTACAGAAAATTCGTCTTTGAAATATACCATTTCACGGCCTTATGTTGGTTTCATGACATGAATAAGACACGGTCAAGTCATGGGGAATTCAATGTTATGTATAATTACGTAATTTTGACAAAAAAATTTACGAATGTTTGCGTATGACCAGAGAAACATTTGACCTACTTCTCACTACAACTCATTAAAATTAGAGACATTTTGTTGAATTAATTCAACGGAATTGGATCGATTACCTTGCTGAATGACTAATTGCTTGAAAACATAATACAACGCCACAATACAGGGTGTCCCGGGAAGAATACGACAAACGAATACCATGAACTAATGTCATCAGGCTGGACTCGTATCAAGAGGTTTTAATCGCCTGAGTGCCTTCGTTTGGGATATACAGGGTGATGCTCAATGATATGAGTGAAATTTCACACTTCAATAACTCTTGAACTAATCGACCGAATGATTTGAAATTTTGAAGTTTTGTCACCCTTTTCTATCGCCTTCCTTCGATACTTCTGAAATCGAATTAATCAAAGCCGGACTGGGAAAATTTTAGACCTTTCCTATTTTCATGATTGTTGGATCACCCTGTACATGAACTTTATGATTTTTTTCGTTTTCGTAACCATAAGGAATTAATTCATAATAAAAATTATAAATCTCTGCTCGGCACCGTCATACAGGGTGATCAATAAACATTCCCTTCAATAAATCTTGAACTTATAGGTAAAATTATTCCAAATGTTATAGTTTTGTCACCGTTTACAACTGCCTTTCTTAAATTTTCTCAAATTGCAAAAACAGAACAAGACTAACAAAATTTTAGTCTTCCTATATTTCCGGTGATATCGAATCCGCCTGTGCGTGAACATTATGATTTTTATAACTGAAAAATAATACTGTGTTTGAGTAGAGAGTTCAGATTAAGATATCAAATCATAAAAAAGTCGTAAATGAATCGAATTTATTTGAGAAAACTTTCAATCAGCAAACTGGATAAAGAATAGAAAGAAAAACAGCAAATAAATTCAAAATATTCAAACTCAAAAACAAATCAACTGGAGAAATTTTCACTTTAGGAATTGTTCGAAATGGTATCCCTCCATTTCAATAAATTTTTGAGCACGTTGATATAGTTGTTTCACAGCTTTTGCTATCGGTTGTGATTTAATAATATCGCAAGCATCAATAATTCTTTGTAACATTTGCTCCCTACTGTGTACAAGAAATAATCCAATGGTGTCAGATCAGGGGATCGAGGATGCCAAGCCACATGTCCAGCTCGCCCAATCCATCTGTTTTCAAAAGTGTTAGTCAAATATTCGCGCACTTCTCTTGAATGGTGCGCAGGAGTTCCATTATGTTGCAATCACAATGTTTCCATTGGAATGGTTTCTAACAAACCAGGCAAAGTATGTTCCAAAAGTATTTTCCAATGGAATATACTTTGCTTCACTTTTTTTATGATTTGATATCTTAATCTGAACTCTCTACTAAAACGCTACTATTCTTTTTCAGTCATAAAAAGCATAACGTTCACGCACGGGCTGTTCCGATATCACCGGAAGTATAGGAAGTCTAAAATATTGCTAGACTGGTTCTGTTTGTCCAATTTGAAGAACATTTAAAGCAGGCAGTCGTAAAGGGTGACCAAACTATAAAATTTTAAATAATTTTACCTATAAGTTCAGATTTATTGAAGAATATGTTAATTAATCACCCTGTATGACGGTGCCAAGCAGAGATTTAGACATTTTATCATGAATTAATTCTTTATGGTCACGATAAAAAAAAATTATAATGTTCATGTACAGGGTGATCCAATAATCACGAAAACAGGCAAAGTCTAAAATGTTCCCAGTCCGGATCTGATTTATTCGATTTCAGAAATATTGAAGGAAGGGGATAGTAAAGGGTGACAAAACTTCAAAATTTGAAATCATTCGGTCGATAAGTTCAAGAGTCATTGTAGTGTGAAATCTCATTCATAAGATGAACATCGCCCTGTATATTCCAAACGAAGGCACTCAGGCGATTAAATCCTCTTGATACGAGTCCAGCCTGATGACATTAATTCATGGTATCCGTTTGTCGCATTCATCCCGGGACACTCTGTAGACATTCTCAGTTCTCATTGTACAAAAATTAAATCACATTTTAGTACTCAAAATCTATTTCTACTTCGGCTGCTTCTTCTTCCCATAGTTTGGTTAAGGTTACTGCATTTTTATGGAGTTGATTAGCTGGATTCCAAAGAGGTTCTCTTTTGAAAACTGATGCAATTAATATGTTAGCCCTGTGGATAGGAGCTTTGGCGCTCTTGTTCAAACTTTGACAAATCATATCTCCGAAAGTATTGCTTTCTCAGAGTTGGGAATGATATCAATGGATTTTATGATAGAACTGCATCATAAAGGAAATTCAATACAAATAATAGTTCATTTATCAAGATTAAATGCTTTAATGCTCCAAAGGAAAGTATCATCGAAATGTCTAGAGCAAGGCTCAGCATTCCTGATATTTGAGTAGGTAGGACCTGACGAACAAATTATTTTAATAGTTCAAGATGTATTAATAAAATACAATTCACTTTTCATAATTTAATAGTTCATACCACTCACACATTCAATCTGTATTATGAACCTTAACTCAAGAATAAATATTTGATACACAAATGTAGGTCCATAATTCCGCAATTTTTTGCATCATGAAAATATTGTATATAAGAACTTGTCTCACTACTTGAGGAAGTAAAAGGTAATATTAACCTCAGTGGTCAACGAAAAGTAATTTCTTCTGATGCTTCCATTATGTTCTTCTTTCCTTTTGCCTTCATAAAATACATCATTAAAATGATCCAATTCTTAATCTTCTGAAACATCATACCGAATTTATTTATACATAAATTATTCAGTATGCAACCAGTCAATATTATTTTCGGTTTCAAAACAGTCTATTAGAAAATATTTTCAAACTACGTATTGACATGTCTCTAAAAGCTAGATAATATGACATTTATGAACAGTGAACACAGACACATTCTGTGAATACATAGAACTACGATGTATTAATGAAATTTTGATGAATCATATCCCCGAAAGTATTAGCTTGTTAGAGTTGAAAATAATATCAATTGATTCTTATGATAAAACTGTATCTTAAAAAAAAATTATTTGAAAGTTGTGATGTAAACAAATAATAGTTTAAAAAAACTAAAAAAACACGCTTTTATAGCTAACCGAACTAAAAATTTGAAAATAATTTTTAATTTCAGAGAGTTTATAATACAGTAGTAGAAGATCGAACAATCAATCAGAATTTATCACCTCATAATAAAATTATAATAAAGTTTAAGTTATTAACAAAAGAATTCAATTCAGAGTAAACAGCGTGGGGTGCTTGATAGAGTAAATGTAGCAACCATTCTATTGGCAACTATCTATGAGAAGAGAGTTATGAAAAGTAGTAAAATGCACCCCACGCTTTTTACTCTGAATTGAATTCTTTTGTTAATAACTTAAACTTTATTATAATTTTATTTTGAGGTGATAAATTCTGATTGATTGTTCGATCTTCTACTACTGTATTATAAACTCTCTGAAATTAAAAATTATTTTCTAATTTTTAGTTCGGTTAGCTATAAGAGCGTGTTTTTTTAGTTTTTTTAAACTATTATTTATTTTTCATTTTTTAGTTCGATTTATCAATTAGTTATTCGTTGACATGTGGTATTGAAATGTCTCACAAATTATTTCGCAATCTCATCATTTCATTATCATTATGATTCTTACTCTACTACAGAGGATCTATAAAAGAATTTATTAATCCTGGCGGTCCCAATAAGGATAATGGGAAACTGTTATCAAATTATTGCATTGTCATCGGTCCTTGATACGTATGCAAAGTTTCAAATTAATCAGACTTCTGGAAACTGGTGAAAATTAAGTTCAAAGATTCCGTTACATACATACATAGTCAGATACAACCCAAGCTAATAAAAAGCGTGTTAAAAACATATTTTTTCGTTACTCCGATACCATCGATTTTTCCCAATAACGAACTTAACCGAGATATTTATCCCCCAAACCTATTCTGAAAATTTCAACTGTCTAGCTCATTCCGTTCGAGAGTTATCATGTGAAGGGCCGGAGGGACGGCTGGCCGGACAGAATCAATTTTGACCATGGATTCTTGATCAGAGAGTCGAACCAAATCGTTTAAGACCATTTTCAGCCAAAAATTCGAAAATAACAGACATTTGGGCAAATTGATAAGCACTCTGTTCCGAGGAACAAGAGCGCCAAAAACCACCACGTTTGTTAACATCGATACACGCTAAGCAACTAGCTAGGCGCTAAGCGTGCAGTGCAGTAACATAACGACATAAGACTTTTGGGACATACGTTCATAGGAAGTTTTTTTCTTAAAATGAGTCAAAGAATCACCCCCTAAATATTAGCATGTCTTCAAGGAACACCCTGTATAACTAAAATTTGGCTTAGGTACTTATTAAAATGTAAATATGGAAGAATCGATAAAGTAATGAAATTTCCCACGGATAACTCCATACTGTATAAAACATCAAAATCACAGTGAGAAATTATCAAAAATGATTTATGAGCGCTATCCATCCAATTTCATATCTTCTATTGAAGCTTCCGCAGACAAATAAAGTCCTCTCCAGCGGCAAAGTCAATATTATCCTGGCCACATTCGCTGATAAAATCATCATGGAATTACTTCGTACATATATATTTGATTTGGGAGTTCTCTCAGGCCCCAACATATTACCGACTGGGGTTTTCTCCATCACGTTGCCTTTGAAATGTCGCCCTCATAAAGGGAACCGTACAAAAACCAGATATATGTTATTTCCACATTCAATATCTGTAATCCTACCGATATTGCTACGCTGAAGATGCAGGAAATGTCCCAAATTTTTCACATTTTATCCTGACTGACACTTGAATAATGTATTGAAAGTGAGACGTGAATTTTCTGCGCACAGATTCGAGGGTCCTAAGGTGGGTGCAACAGGTGACCCCTCCGGGGTTTGTCAGTCGTTGAGAGTCCTGTGGGTGATATAAGGGGGTCCTTTGGGAATAATAGAATGAGTGTAAGGAAGTCTTTCCTCTCTGCGCTCTCGCGATTTGGGTAAAAGTTTTTTGTGGACATTTCGACGGGAAATATTTGCGTAGCCCGAAAGTAATTCGGCAGTTTTAACGAATAAAAGACTTGGCCATCTCGTAAAAGGGTGCTGTCATTTTGCGAAAATGTCTGCAGCATTCGGATTTTAAGCCAGAAATGGTAGTTGAATTCGATTCTGATATCATTCAAAAGAAGGAACTTAGACACTTCAAATTTGTAGGGTAAGTTTGAGGCCTGAATACGCATATGAAGTACCTTAATGCCGGATAATTTTTAAGATTATCAATATGACTTCAAAAATGGTAATTATAAAGGACTCGCAATGTTTTTGAACTCATTTAACTGGAGTTTTGTTGATAGCTGCTCTGATATAGACGTCACGGTGAGTTATTTTCATTCAATTCTTTATGAGGGTATTGAATGTTTTATTCCAAGTTTGAGGACTAGAAAACGCTCCATTCTGCCGTGGTTTCATAATAATTTGATTCGCCTTGTCAAGCTGAACAAACTAGCACATGCTATATTCAAGAGTACGGATTGCCCTGAAGATTACCTAATATTATAGATATAGATCGAAAGGGTAGTTTCGTAAATATTCAGAAAAAAAGCTTCAACTCAAAATGGTCATAACTCCTAAACCACTCAGAAGATTTTGCCTATTGACGAACTCAACCAAGGAATTTATGCTCCAAACTAACCCTGCAAATTTAAACTCCCTTACTTATTTCGTTACGGCTTTATCGTCCTTACAGTGGGACTACAACGGAATATTAGAATAATTATCACGAAAACAATTAAGCCCCCCCCCCCCCGTGCATTTCGGATTGCCCTCGTACTCACAGGGTGCCCAAAGTTGTGTGCAACGATTGATGATTCTCTGGCTGAACTACCCCGCCTTAGACCAATAGGATTCCATGGAAACGATCCCACGGTTTTGAGGCAATTCCAGGAATATAGTTGTTGTTTACGTTGCATCACAATCTACGAGAGCTGTTCGAGTATTATAAACTCCAGATACAAATTACCCGTTAACCCTAACCTCCTTGGAAACGCCCCCGAGGTTCGGGGTTTGGTATTAAATACTCCTGTATTGGACACTCTTAAGTGTCCAATACAGGAGAACGGACAATAGAATTCACCATGGTAAATTCGATTAAGAGTGTCCAATACAGGAGAATGGACCATAGAACATACGCGCAAAAGCTCCTGACTTCACGCAGTACTTGAACCAATTTTTTCCACATAGGCTCGGTTTCTTGATTGATCTCGAATAATCTGAATGGAATTGAAATAAATATAAATAATTTAATTTCTCCGGGACTTCATCGTTTCGAAAATCGCATCATTGCATATTTTAACAGAATGTTGGATTAATCCGTGATCTCGACTGGTCCGAATAACAATTACTCCGGTGAATGGAAATGAATAATTGAAATTCGTATTTTAACGAAAATCACTTCGTTCCAATACATTAACCTAATTAACGGATTATTCAAACATCTACAAATATATAATATACATTATACATTCATCAGAATATGAGTGAACCTCAATATTAGTTCAGAGTGCTCCATCTATAAGTGTCCCTAACGATCAATTAATTAATGGACTTCCCTCAGGAATTACCGGAAATAGCAACACAAAGCCTATGATAATAGTATCAGACCAAAGACTATACGGAGCTTAAATTAATGCCATGAATTCAGTTGATGGATTCCGAAGGTCCATTAATTAAGAACATCAGTGTTGAGAGAATATGGAATGCCTCATCATCTCAAGATTTGGAGTCGAATTTTACATTTCAAGGATGTTCGTCTTATTAAATATTTCATGGAATATCTGTAATATTGATATGAATAATCGTAAAATATTTCAAAACAACACAAATCCTCAAAACGCTTGTTTATTGAATTATCAAAATATACTGACTGACAAAGAAACTGCAACACCCAGAAGAAGCTGTTTAAATTTTTTTTTTTTCTTGTAAAACATAGATAGTATAGCAAGGAGTAAATGTTTGAAATTTGAAGAAAAAAATTGGTTCAAGCCCTATGGACAGGAGCTTTCTGGCGCTCTTGTTCAAACAGACAAATTCTATCTCCGAAAGTATTGGTTTCACAGAGTTGGGAATTATATCAATGTTTTCTTATGATAAAACTGCATCATAAAGGTAATTCAATTCAAATAATAGTTTATTTATCAAGATTAAATGAGCAATCTGAGAATGAGAACTGCACCATGGAAGAAATCAAATTGAAATAGCTGAAATGAATTTGACTCTCTCTTATAGAAAGGGATGACATATACGAGTATGAACACAGATCGTATAACAAAGCATAGATAGAATAATTAGAGCATTCTGTGAAAACATAGAAGTACGATTCATTATTGAAATTTCGAAAAATCATATCTCCGATGCTTGTTGGAGTTGAAAATGATATCAATGGATTTTTGCGGTGAAACTGCATCTTAAATAAAAATTTAATCTGAAATTTTTTACTTAAAAAAAAAATTTTTTTTCGTTACTCTGAAACCATTGGACTATTTTGCCCAATAACGAACTTAACCGAGATATTCATCTGCCTAACCTACTCTGAAAATTTCAACTGCCTAGCTCATTCCGTTCGAGAGTTATTGTAGAAATTTTTTTTTTTATTTTCAAATATTTTTTTTACACTTTGCGGTATTCTGATCAATACGAAACTTCACATGCGTATAAAACTCATGATTCTACAATTTGATGCTAAATTTCAGATATATCGAGTGATCGACTCCGGTAATATTCATAAAAAATATTTTTACTGAAAACGGCCAACTCCGAAACCGCTTGATGGATTTAGCCCATTAACGAACTCGTCCGAGATATTTACGCTCCAAACCCACGTTGCAAATTTCAATCCTCTAACTCCTTTCGTTCGAGAGTTATCGTGCCTACAGCCGGACCGGCTGTACAGAATCGATTTCGACCGCGGATTCTTGATCAGTGAGTCGAACCAAATCGTTTGAGGCCATATTCAGCCAAAAATTCGAAAATTACAGACATTTGGGCAAATTGATAAGCACTCTGTTCCGTGGAACAAGAGCACCAAAAACCAAGAGTTTACATTTTTTTTTTAATGAATTTGTTAATAATGTGTTTGTCCACCGCGATTATCTATACACTCCCCAACACGTCTTGGCATAAATGCAATAAGATGGTCTATTTCTTCTTGAGGGATACCTTCCCAAACTACCTGTAGTTAATGTATCGGAGCCGCCAAAGGGTAAATTTCCAAGCCTTCTACCCATGATGTACCAAACATGCTCTATGGGCAAAAGATCGGGAGATCTGGGCGGCCATGGCTAAAGATTCACATGGGTCACTTCAAAAAAGTTTAAACTAACTCCGGCAACATGAGGTCGAGCATTATCTTGCTGAAATATTGGATTCTCGAGCCGGTTATGGTAAGGGAGAACATATGGCTCAACTATTTCTTGAAGGTAACGCAGCGCTGTCATGTTACCTCGAATAAAGACTAAAGGTGGCCTACTTGCATGTGCAATAGTACTCCATACCATAACGCCTACTGTCCGGTGTACGTGACGCTCAATATCAAACTGAGGTTCACGTCTTTCTCCCCGATGTCGTCTAACCATTCTTCGGCCATCATGTGCACCCAAGGAGAATCGAGATTCATCAGAAAAGACGACCTGATGCCATTCCACATCCCAATGTTGACGTTCTTTGCACCACTGTAATCGTTGCTGGTGCTGCTCAACCGTCAGATTTAACACAATATGGGGTTGATAATGCTGCAGTCCAAAAGACCATATCCGGCGGTAAACCGTTCGGACAGTTACAGGATGGCCTTGTTCTCCTAACCACTTATCAGCCAAAGATCGAGTTGTCGCAAATCGGTCTGTAATAGCCAAGTCTTAGACGTCGATTTTGAACTTCATTTGTGCCCCTTCGACGTCCGGTGCCTACTCTTCTTCGATTTTGGGCATTATCAAACCACGCTTGACAACATCTCATAACAGTAGTTGTATTTGTGTTCGTACGGTTAGCGATTTCTGGTAATGGCAACCCCGCCTTCCGTAGACCAATAATTCGACTTCTTTCAAATTCACTTAGCTGGCGATAAATTCTGCGTACCTACACCTACTCTAGGCATTTTACAACAACTAAACATCGCCTTTGGATCTCCTCGAGCATAGGGTAAGTTGTAAAATTTGAAAAAACTGCTAAAAACGACTACCATATGAAAGTAACAAAAAATGTTTACATAAAAAAACCTTCACGATTTTTTCTCCAAATTTTAATCATTTACTCCTTGCTATAATACTATCTATGTTTTACCAAAAAAAAAAATTAAATTTAAATAGCTACTTCTGGGTGTTGCAGTTTCTTTGTCAGTTACTATATATCACTCAATTTTAATACTTACTAGCTGAAATATATGGTTTTTTATCAATCATGTGAAATATCAGAGCCACTCACCATCCTTGAAATGTGTTCAGGGAGCAATCACAGCGTCCGCATATACCAAATCTCGGTTTCCATGGGAGTCGTGCACGTCGATTACTGCAATGCTAAAACCAGCTTTTTCAGTCTCCACGATTCACACGACTAGTGTGGAAGCAGAATGCTCGACTGATTCAAATGGAGGTTTACCTTCCATTCCGATCTTAATGACGTTGGGATTTCAATTGTAGTAAACGTCCATCTATAGTTCCCAAGGAAACCGAGTGTAGGAGAGGCACATAGGTTATTGTACTCGCGTCGATTTGGTATGCCCGTTTGCGGACAGGCGTACGCCTGTATCTCACCCATACGGTGTAAGTGGTCCGACCTTCGGATCGAATGGCGAACTTAGTTTCCATAAGGCTATGATGTTTTCCATCACATGGACGATGTGTAGGGTGGATTTTGAGCATCCCTAGCAGCCGTATAATCAAGCTGTGCGCCGATATATCAAATGCTTTCGCGTAATTAGTGATGGGACCTCTCGAGTGAAAATAATCGATTATTTCGATTATTGAAACATCTCGAGATATCTCGAGATGTTCTGAAAAATGCGAGTGAATTCATTCGAATGGTTTTCTGTCGTCTATTATATGGCACCCAGATGAGATATCACTCGACTCGAGCAAGAATTGAATGATATGAGATGAGATACGAGATATCTCGTACCTACTCGTAATTCGTTCGTATACGTTCTGAATGTTTTGATATTTCGAAGTTCCTTTGGCGGCATATAGTAATGAGATTTGAAAGGTTTCGTTAACAATCGATGGAATTTATGGCTGCCATCTGGATTCTGGTCGGGTGCTGCCGAAACAGTAGCTAGTGAATGATTTTATTATTTATTCCATTGTAAATTGAGGTATTCATTATTATTCTTATCTTATTCAGTAGCTGTTCGTTCAGAATATTCAGATATATTCCTTTTGTTATTAATTAAGAACTTGGACCCGGAGGTTCGTTTTATTTTCAATAATTCAGGAACTAATTAATTGGAGGAATGGATAAGGTCATAGAAAATTCAATCTGGACGTGTAATATGTAATAAAAAATATGTTTCTACGAAAAACAGAAGGAAATAAAGTAAAAAGTACAAATTTCATTGAAATTACATTTCGCCATTCAGAAAAATGATTTGGTTTACATTTTTTTGGCGCTAATCTATTACGGCGGATGTTGGTTAATTGTCCATATTTCGAAAATACCCTTTCCGACGGAACTGATTTTGCCGGTATTATTGTATTTAGTGATTATAAATAGGTGTATAATTGTGCATTCTAGGGAAATTCAGGTTCATAATAATTCATTTCATATGCTCCATTTCCTTTCGAACAGCTGGAAAGAAATATTCAAATATTGGACCAAAACAAAATAGCATAATAATTAATTATTAAAGGACCAACGGCAATGTAATAAAATAAAGCCATAAAATGTGAAACTTAATACTATAGGGACCCAACGCAATTATATTCAAGATAAGGGATGTTCGAAGCCACCCACGTGATGAGAACTGAGTGGAATACCGAAAGATCAATATCTCGAATGATCCTTCGATTATTGAAATCTCTCTAGAACCTATATATCGATTATTGAAATCATTCGATTATGCCCAACTCTACGCGTAATCCAACCTTGATGTTTTTAGGTAGCGCTTGTAGTGTCTCGCTCTTTTCTATGAGGAGGTTGTCCTTGAACCTCTGTACTCCTTTCCTTGCTCCTCTTTGTTCGTAGATTTGATTCCACACTGGTCCAATGAACTCCAGAATCCGATAATGACAAACACATTTTTATACAGCATGTTGAGACACGTGATTCGGCGATAATTTTTTGGTCGTCCTAGATCACCTGATTTCAGAATAAGTACAGTTCTACCCTCTACCAACCATGAAAGAATTGGATCACGGTGAATTATTATCTCACTGAATAATCTAGCCAGGTGTTGGTGGGTAGCTGGAAAGTTCTTCCACCAGTAGTTCTGAACGCCATCCAGTCCAGGTGCCGTGAAATCATGCTTGTTCTTCAAGGCATGTCTGATCTCTTCGGTTGTTATTTCAGTTAGCTCTTCGTTCTGCTGCAAATTTTGATCACATAATATCTGGAATCTGTGAAGTGCTGGAGTATCCCCGGTTTCCGCTGGTCACTCATACAATTTTTTCCAGAAATGTTCGACTTCTTCCGGTGATGGTGCCTCTACTTGTTTGGGTAAATAATTTTAAAGGTTCTGCGTTCAACTTTTGCGTCTTGATCAGCTTCTTCCTTGCCACCACAAGTGATCAACTGTCAACCATCCAGCTACTGAACTCGCCCAAGGCCGCTCGACTTCCGATGTTTCTTATGATACCTCCAAAAATATGGAACCGATTGTGTTCAAATTTGGAACTTGCCTGTAAAATTAAGTTTGGAAGGCTCAAGTAAAATTTCGGCCATATGGGACGGATAGTTTCTGAGATAGATAATATTTTCAACCATTTTTTTTAATTTTCTAGTTATACGATGCTCACGAAATTTCGCAGTAATCTTTGTGTCGGCATTGCACAACTAGTTAGTCAGAGCATAGCTCTGATGGTTGAAGCATCGGGCTTATAGAATTCATAGACAGAGAACTCAGAGAAGGTACCGGTATCGAGACCCGGAGCAGCAATGGCTCTTTTTCTTTTTATTTATTTGTATTGAAATGAAAACTCCACGGAAACGGTTATCAAATGAATTTAGGTCGATTTCTTCTTAAAATTACTTGAAACGCGATTATTTTCGAATATTATAATTAATAATAATAATAATAATAATAATAATAATAATAATAAATGTCTTTTATTAACTTATATTATATTAATAATATAACAATTTGAAGAGAATAAACAACGTTACTAATAATAGGGCGAGATTCAGTTTGCACACCACAAAGTGGTGCGCATCTCCTCTTCCACCTAACCCATATACTCTGCAGTCAATAAAAAATAGAGAGAGAAAAAAAAATTATATACATATTCCAAACTGTAACCTATATCGGGAACTTAACCTAAATATTGTTGAGCCATCAGACCAGAGTTCGATAATGTACGAACCCCATGTGTCAGAGCGTTGAATGTATTCGCTATACGGTATGAAAAGGAGCGCTTGAAGAATTGTGAAGAGTGCTGAGGTACAGTGAGGGTATTTCGATGTCTAAGGCCGAGAGAGTGAACGGCAGATCTGAACGAGATTTCATTATATAAATAAGGCGGAGTCTATTTCAGGATAACATTGAGATAAAAACAAAATGAATGTAGGCGGCGACGATTTTTCATGTGTAACCATTTGAGGTCTTTAAAAGTATGACTAATGCTCTGATACTTTCTTATACCGAAGATTAGGCGGGCACATGCATTTTGTAACTTTTGTACTCGATTCTCATCGAACACTGTAAGACAGGGGCTATACAGCACGTCACAGTAATTAAGTTTCGACAACACCAATACATTACAAAGCATGATCTTAGTTGATCTTTCTAAAAAACAACGACTCTGATACAACTGCTTTAATGCATCATAAGCCCCCTGTAGGCAAGAACTATATGATAAGTGAATCTCAGTTCATCGTCCCAAACTCTTAACTCTATCATCAAATCTAACAGCATAATCACTCAGCATAATGTTGTGATTGTACCTTTCCAAAAATATTTTTTTTAATTTGAACTTTGCCAAACACAATGGCGTCTGTCTTTGATCTATTCGGCTTCAAACAATGATTTTCTGAGAAGGTGCAGAGATTATATAAATCATAATTTATGGCAGATATAGCTTGCTCACACTCATCCAGGTAAAAAGACACTAAGAGTGTAATGTCGTCGGCGTAGTAATGCTGTGCAAGAGAAACGAATGAGTTGGAAAAATTTGAAACGTAGATCAAGAAAATTAAACCACCCAATACAGATCATTATGGAACCCCTGCAGTGACATCCAAAAAATTGGTTCAAGCACTGACGTGAAGTCAGAAGCTTTTGCGCGTATGTTCTATTGTCCATTCTCCTGTATTGGACACTCTTCTTAATCGAATTTACCATGATGAATTCTATTGTCTATTCTCCTGTATTGGACACTCTTCTCAATCGAATTCACCATGATGATTTTTATTGTCTATTCTCCTGTATTGGAGACTCTTCTTAATCGAATTTGCCATGATGAATTCTATTGTCCATTCTGGACAATAGAATTCATCATGGCAAATTCGATTAAGAAGAGTCTCCAATACAGGAGAATGGACAATAGAATTCATCATGGTGAATTCGATTGAGAAGAGTGTCCAATACAGGAGAATAGACAATAGAATTCATCATGGTAAATTCGATTAAGAAGAGTGTCCAATACAGGAGAATGGACAATAGAACATACGCGCAAAAGCTTCTGACTTCACGTCAGTGCTTGAACCAATTTTTTTTTCGTGACTTTTTAAAAATTTTCTAGGGGTACGGTTCTTGAAATTTTTTTTTTCGTCATTTTTTTCAAATTTTCTAGGGATACGATTCTTACAAAATTTTAAACACGTCTTTAGGTTGATTTTCTACTACTAGTTACCAAGCACCAATTCGATCGAATATTTATTTTTTGAGTTATCAAGGAAATAATATTCCAGGTGGGTATAACTCGGAAACCCTTAGACCGATTATGCCCAAAATTGAACCCAACTCTCCCTTTCGGATACGCAACCTACCCTGAAAATTGCAAGTTTCTATCTCCTTTTGTTCGAAAGTTATCGAGGCAACGGTTACCCATCTACTGAACTCACACAAGAATGCTCGAATCTCCAACAATATTTAACCGATCGTATTAAAACTTGAAAATTGGCAGTAGAGTTAGGTTATGAAGGCTCTCGCAAAATTTCAGCAATTTCAAACGAATAGTTACTGATATATAAAATTTTTTTTTTTTATTTTCAATGATTTATTAAAAATTTTCTACAAATGCTATCCTCACCAAATTTTGCAAACATTTTTGCGTTGGCATTCTACAACTAATGACCATGTTTGAATTCAATCGGTTCAGTATTTTTCGAGTTAATGAGGTACAAAAACCACCAAATTTCAGAAAATTTCAGATGGCTATAACTCTAAAACCGTTAGGCCGATTATGCTCATAATCAAACTGAAATGTCGCGTTCTAGTGCACATCCTAACCTGAACATTTCAAGCCGCTATCTCATTCCGTTCTCAAGTTATCGTGACAACAAAAATATTTTTTAATAATTTTTTTAAAATTTTCTAGCCGTACGATTCGCACAAAATTTCACAAACGTGCTTAGGTTCATATTCTACAACTACCCACCAAGTTTTAAATTGATCGGATTTATAATGGTTGAAAACAAAATTATTACTCGGAAACCACTGGGCCGATTATGCCCATTAACGAACTTGTCCGTCGTATTGAGATGCGCCACCTACCCTGAAAATTTCAAGTCGCTAGCTCTTTTCGTTCTCAAGTTATCGTGGCAACGGCCGGACGGACGGACGGCCGGACGGCCGTACGGCCGGACGGACAGAATCAAATTTGACCTCGAATTCTTCATTGGGGAGTCGAACTTAATCGTTTGAGACCATTTTCGTCAAAAAATTCGAAAGTTACAGACATTTGGGCAAAACTATAACGCGATGTTCCCCAGAACATACGCGCAAAAAATCCGAAACGATCTCCTGAATCTTCACTGCCTGTGATCTACCTGTCAGGTAAGATTTCAAAAGTGACAAAGTGCTACCCCTAACACCAGAAAAACTTAAAATCGAGTATAATAGACTACGGTTGACGGTGTCAAACGCCTTCGAGTAATCCAATAAAATCAACACAGAAAGCTTGTTGGCATCATGGGCCTTGAAGATGCGATCAGTGATACTCAAGAGTGCAGACTGACAACTGTGACCACGCTTGTAACCAGATTGAGAAGATGGAATTATATTATTTCGATTTAAGTGCTGCCACATCTGTTTTTCAATTACCTTTTCAAGAATCTTCGAAAACGTTGGTAGAATGCTGACAGATCTAAAATCGTTCAAATTGTCGGCATTATTCTTCTTTGGTATCGGCCTGACGAACGCCTTCTTCCAGTTCGTGGGAAAAACTGACTCCATTAGACAAAAGTTAACTATGTGCGTTATATAAGGCAATAAGAAAGGGATGCAAAGGTTTAGTGTGAATGTATCAATTCCATCAGTTCCAGTAGCTCTAATCTCTAATTAGAGATTACGACTAGGTTATAAACCATGAGATTACAAACCATTGTATAATAAACCATGGTTATCTCTAGAAATCACCAGTAGCGGTATTTCAAACCGTTACATGGTGTGTAGGTAACAATGTGATTTATCCTTGTCTCAAATTCATCAAAACTCTAAAGCGGTTCTGTCTAACAATCGAAATCCTGGATTTCTCGAGGATCATCAAACTCCCGAAGAAAAAGCTTGCCAACTTTTGCATCTTTGATGGGAATTACTCGTTTATTAGTCACTGGAAAGTATCCAGGAGCGGAAGAAATATTTTGCGACATAATGAAGGCACCGTATAGAAAGTTTTTCCGGTTTTCGATCCCTCTCCTCCACGGTTCTTTGATGTCGAGAGTGGTTACGCGGATTCTTCGTTCAGGGGAGTCGTTCGTGCTCGTTATATGAGTCGAATCGTTGGGATCCTTTCCTGGATGAATGCTGAAAGAATTTTTGAAATTCTATGGAATCGATATATTGTTGTGTTGTGGGCACCTGGGAGGTCATCCAATTTGAGGAGTGCGTGGGGAGAGTTAGGTGATAAGGGGCCTTGCGTATTGCGAATTCCGTTCAAAATGCTGCAAATTTTGATATTTTAGGATCACACACCTTTTCAGCATCAATTTGTTCAGATTCAGATTAAGCATTATGAGCTTGAAATCCGTTTCGTGGCAAAAAAATTGGTTCAAGCCCTGTGGACAGGAGCTTTGGCACTCTTGTTCCAACTTTGAGAAATCATATCTCCGAAAGTATTGCTTTCTCAGAGTTGGGAATGGTATCAATGGATTTTTATGATAGAACTTCAAATAATAGTTTATTTATCAAGATTAAATGAGACATCTTCAATGCTTTAATGCTTCAAAAATTATCATTTAAAATAATAAGGAAAGTATCATCGAAATGTCTAGAGCAAGGCTGGAGACAATCATAGCAGATTGTCCATTTATTCCTGATATTTGAGTAGGTAGAGGCTGACGAGCAAATTATTTCAATAGTTCAAAATATATTAATGAAATACAATCCTCTTCTCATAATTTAATAGTTCATACCACTAACACATTCATTCTGTATTGTAAACCTTAACTCAAGAAAAAATATTTGATACACAAATATTTCAGCATTTTTTTGCTAACAACATTATGAAAATACTGTATATAGTAACATATCTTACTACTTAAGGAAGTAAACTGTAATATCAACCTCAGTGGTCAACGAAGAGTAATTTGTTTTGATGATTCATTATGTTCTTCTTTCCTATTGCCTTCATAAACTGCATCATTAAAATGATCTAATTCTAAATCTTCTGAAACATCATCCTGAATTTATACGTAAATTATTCAATATGCAACCAGTCAATATTATTTTCGGTTTCAAAACAGTCTTGTATATATTCACAAATTCAAGTGATAGCTCGTTAGAGTTGAAAATGACATCAATGGCTTCTTATGATAAAACTGCATCTTGAAAAAGATTGAACTCAAAAGTTGTAATGTGAAAAAAAAGATTTTTTTTCGTTACTCCGAAACCATCAAGCTGATTTTGCCCAATAATGAACTTAATCGATATATTTGTCCCTCGAACCTAGTCTGAAAATTCCAATGTTCTAGCTCATTCCGTTCGAGAGTTTTCGTGTTAATGGCCGGACGGACAGAATCGATTTTGACCATGGATTCTTGATCATTGAGTCGAACCAAATCGTTTAAGACATTTTCAGCCAAAAATTCTAAAATTACAGACATTTGGGTAAATCGATAAGCACTCTGTTCCGAGGAACAAGAGCACCAAAAATAATGCACCGGCTAGATATTGGTATTCCAAGCCACACTTATACTTCTTATACTTTTGTTGATTGGTCTCAAGCAATGATAGTCCTTATTATTACTATGTGTAACGTCTCATGACGTCACATTTTAAAGAACGTATATTTGGTTTTCTAAACAAAGGAGCTTGCCTGTAAAACTTGAATATTTGACCCTAGATATTACTGTGTTTTAGTTTACCATGTGGTGTCTAACTCCTGAATGAATACTTTTAAAGAAGACAACTTTGCTTTGTCTTCGAGATTGCAATTTCTTCTAAAACGTCGACCACTCTTCAGCGATTTTTGGCCTATTTCCTGTAAAAGATTTCAGAACAAATCAGCTTAGATGCCTTTAGCAGAGCAAGTCAGCTCAGATGAGTGGGACAAAGTCAGCTCAGATGAGTGGCACAAATTCCCGATTTCGAATGCCTAAGATTAAACATCTTAGAGGTGCCCTCAATGAAGCTTGTATACAAAATTTCGGAGATATTGCCACTGTATTTGAATACGACAAATGAGAATATTGTTGTAACATTGCAGGGCAGTTTTAAGATTGAAACCCCAATCATTGTTAATATTTCTCCCGTTTTTAACCTGATGAAGGAACCTCCTATTTTCCTTCTATCATGTCGTTTATATACATTTACAGTTTACTAATTCAAGATTACTACTCTTCCGAGATATTAATTCCTCAAATCTATGATGGACGAGATATTCATTCCTCAAATCCACTCTGAAAATTATATTATATCAATTGAAGCTTTACCAATATTCCAGTTGCCTTACTGGAGATTTTCTGAACTCAATATTATTAACTTACCATAACCATTCCAATCATCATATGGATTAACCATGGGCATTCAAATATCACCAAAAAAGTATGATATCATATTATAATCCTCATAATTCTAGGATAGCTGAAATGAATTTGACATGTCATGTCTCTTATAGGAAAATAAGTTGACATGTATGAACACAGATCATATAATAATTCATAGATAGAATAATTATAGCATTGTGTGAAATTATAGAAGAACGATTTATTATTGAAATTTTGAAAAATCATATTTCCGAAAGTATTATTAGCTTGTTAGAGTTAAAAATGATATCAATGGATTCTTATGGTGAAAATGCATCTTGAAAAATATTAAATCTGAAATTTGTAATGTAAAATTTGTTTTTTGTTACTCCGAAATCATCTGGCCGCTTTCCCCAATAACGAACCTAGCCGAGATATTTATCTCCCAAACCTACTCTGACATTTTCAGCTGTTTAGTTCTTTCCGTTCGAGAGTTATCGTGCCTATGGCTGGACCGGCCTGCCAGACAGAATCAATTTCGACCAAGGATTCTTGATCAGTGGGTCGAACCAAATCGTTTGTGACCATTTTCATGAAAAAAATCCAAAATTACAGACATTTGGGCAAATTGATAAGCACTCTGTTCCGAGGAGCAAGAGCTCCAAAAACTATGGAACTAATGAAGTCGATACCGAAAAACTTTTGGAGAAAAATATGTAAAAAAAAATATCTCAACTTAGGGTTGAGACAATATTTCGGGTTTCCAGATCCTGATTTATGTCGCTGGAATCTACAGGGCCTTTTCCAAGAAATCATTGCCATCTGGATGGTTCTTCGCCGGAAATGCGAGGTAGGTTTTACTCATACTTGATACTTCAGGAACTATCAGAATGTCTCTCGAATATACCAAAGGAAAATAAAGTAGATTCCTCTCGCCCAAAAAAACAATCTGCGATGTTTTAAGACGTGCCAAAAACAAAATAAAGTCGAAACGAATCGGTTGAGACTTTTTTCGTCCAAAAATTCGGAAATTTCGACAATTGGAAGAATTGAAAGGCACTCTGTCCAGGTGAACAAGCGCGCCAAAAAGGCGTTTTTGGGCCAAAAATTCGGAAATTTCAAACAATTGGAAGAATTGAAAGGCACTCTGTCCAGGTGAACGAGCGCGCCAAACAGGCAAGAAACTGACCGCTGCTATTTTTGACTGAGGCTAGAAACCTACCCGCCTATTTTCGATGTTTTTGCATGAGGATTGAAAGCTACCTTACTTGACTGCTGTCTTGTCGTTTTGTCTGCTCAGTGCATCACAGAGCGATGAGGTGACCAGCCCCAATCACGATGGAATATTTGTTGATGGTTAAAATCGATGAATATTTCACCGTGTATCTTTTAGTTATTAGCAATTAGATACAGTTTACCCCATTCTATGTTCGTAGTAAATGTCGTTGTGCCTATCAATTTGTCCAAATGTCTGTTCGGATATTTGTCCGAGAATGGTTTCAAATGATTACTTTCGACTCACTGGTCGAAAATCCGAGGTCAGAATTGATTATGTCCGGCCGGCCGTCAGCACGATTACTCTCGAACGTAATGCGTTAGAGAGTTGAAATTTTCAGAGAAGGTTTGGAGTCCAAATGTACCGGCTAAGTTCGTTAATGAACAAAATCCACAGAGTGGTTTCTGAGTTATAGCCATTTGAAATTTTGTTTTCCCGAGTTATTGGGAAAACAAAATTTCAAATGGCCATAACTCTGAAACGCGACATGTGCATATATGGTGCAAAATGCGTTAAGTGTATATTTCGATTAAAAACTGCGCAAGATGGATATTTCGTTAAAAGCTGCCATGTGATAATCACACTAGTTTCGGTTCCAGTTGGATTTGATCGAAAAGCGACAAGTACGAAATCGAAAATATGCTCCTGCAAACACGCTAAGTGTATGAATGCACAATTTATCAAAATTCACATGTCGCATTTTGAAGGCGCAACGACGATATCCAAAGGAAACTTCAACGATTTGATAAATGCAAGTAGCGTGGGAGAGCATTTGACTTGGGCCCCAAGTTCAATTCCTAGGGTAGGAAAAGAAATGACGGTAATCGCCACTTTTCACTCTTGGGTCAAAAATTAACAGTGCTGTGCCTACGGTGGCGTAATTACACAGTAACAAAGCCCACACAGAACACAACGGATTCTCCTTACTCGCTCAAGCTCTTCGAGAGCTTTTGAGGGGTATATGATAATAATGATAAAAATAGAATTTGGTTAGTTTTTACTCAACTAACGAAGTTATCAACAGTTTTTGAATTCTGACTTGCCTGGAGAGAATTTGATGTTAAGGCATAGATCGACCAAAGTAATATTTGACAAATCGATTTGTCAGTAGCAAGTTATCGATTTAAACTTGATCGAATCTATATTACCTAGTGGAGTGAACAGCGCGCCATAGCTCCTGTCCACAGGGTTTTCCCCCTTCTTTTTATTATTATAGATATTTTCATTAACATACGGTGAGTTAAGATTACACCACTTACCCTTCTGCGATCTCTAGTTTGAGCTAGGATCATTGAGATTTCTGCAGTCCAAGCATTCGGTGTTATACCCCTATTACACAATGCCTTTTTCGTGCCTATTTGTCAGCCTGACTGACTGCGCCTGAAATTTCGAAGAAATACGCAAGCGCCCGGGACTATTTTACAGACTGTTTCAGGCTTGAAAATAAATAGAACTGGTTCTATTTGTTCCCCCTGAAACGTGGGGATTTCAAGCCTTTTTGTCGAAATGTCATGTCTACCAACACAATATTTATCTGTCTGACTTGACGTCTTAACATAACCTAGTCTATCCTTTGATTCGCAGCCTTCGTAAATTCAATAATAAATGTATGTTTATTACTCTGAGGATGTAAACTAAACTTACGAGGGCTAGATAATCTGTGATGGCTATCCCCGAGTGATACGAACTTTTCACCAGTAGCCTAGTATCGCAAAGTAATCATTAATTTCGTTTTTGGAGAAACGCTTTCTGGAATTACAGTGTCTTTTTCTGTATGTGAATTTGCACTTTATGTAGTAGCATATTAAACGTTTCTTCAGACATTCTTAAAACACTATGGTATTGCTTTAAAAATATACAAACAAAACAAGAACTTGAGGTAGGTAAATATGTGAATTTCTTCAATGTTTGCAGCTCCGAAATTACTGCCTGCAAAAAGCGCGAAAAAAGCGCGGTGTAATAGTGCCACTCATTCGGGGGAAAATTCAATCAATAAATAGCCATGAAAATAGGCGCAAATATAGACATAAAAATGGGTTCAAGCCCTGTGGTCAGGAGCTTTCTGGCGCTCTAGTTCAAACAGACAAATTATATCTGGTATTGGTTTCTCCGAGTTGGGAATTATATCAATGTATTCATATGATAGAACTGCATCATAAAGGAAATTCAATTCAAATAATAGTTTATTTATCAAGGTTAAATGAGCAATCATGAGAATGAGAACTGCACCACATTTTCAATTTTTTTTTTTGACTCTTTGCGGTAATCTGGTCAATACAAAACTTCACATGCGTATAAAGGTAATGATTCTACAATTTGATGCAAAATTTCAGATAGATCGAGTGATCGGTTTCGGAAATATTCATAAAACAAATATTTTTACTAAAATCGGCCATAACTCTGAAACCCCTTGATGGATTTCGCCCATTAAAGAACTTGCACCACCTTGCAATTTTCAATCCGCTAACTCCTTTCGTTCGAGAGTTATCGTGCTTACGGCCCTTCGGCCGGCCGGACAGAATCGATTTCGCACTCGGATTCTTGATCAGTGAGTCGAACCAAATCGTTTGAGACCATTTTCAGCCAAAAATTCCAAAATTACAGACATTTTGGGCAAATTGATAAGCACTCTGTTCCGAGGAACTAGAGCGCCAAAAAAACAAGTTTCGTATGACAATTGCCCAAAACAGGTTTAAAGTACCTACAAATAGTAGGTATTCCATAAAACATGTATGAAAGAAGATAAGTAATAATAAAAAATTACCTTGTAATCGATCAAAAATTTCCTGATCTACGTTCACCAAATTTTCTCCTCTCTCGAACTACAGAATTATGCTTTCAATATTTACGTAATATTTTCAAACATTTTCGGGTGAGGTCCCCGTTGCATCGCTAAAATACGAGTATTTCAACCCCAATATTTTTGAAGTTACAATATTCCCTTCTGTCAGTCCCGTCATAAATTGAGAGAACTGAGCATTCGTCTATGGATGAAAAGCAGTCTCACTACTCTCAGATCTCTTACTTCTACGTTCCGAAATGTAAGACTTTTCTGAGAAAAACTAATTTCGGAGCAAACAACTGAGATTTTTCTCACATTTCGGAATACAATTTATTCTCATAATTCTTCGATCGATTAGATAATGTCATGTCATGTCATAAGTTGACATTATGACAATTCATACATAGAATAATTATATCAATCTGTGAAATACGATTTACATTAAAATTTTGAAAAATTATATCTCCGAAAGTATTAGCTTGTTAGAGTTAAAAAATGATATGAATGGATTGTTATGATAAAATTGCTTATTAAAAAAAAATTTAATTTGGGATTTGTTTTGTAAAAAAAAAATTTTTTTTTTTTACTCCGAAACCATCTGTCAGATTTTGCCCAATAATGAACTTAGCCGAGATTTTCATCCCCCAAACCTACTCTGAAAATTTCAACTGTCTAGCTCATTCCGTTCGAGAGTTATCGTGCCTACGGCCGGACGGCCGGACAGAATGAATTTCGACCACGGATTCTTGATCAGTGAGTCGAACCAAATCGTTTAAGACCATTTTCATCGAAAAATTCGAAAATTACAGACATTTGGGCAAATTGATAAGCACTCAGTTCCGAGGAACTAGAGCGCCAAAAAAGGCATAGTGTAATAAGCACCGATTCAGCCTTAAACGAAGGATTCAGCCCCTCTTCGGCGCAGCCTACAGATACCTGAATGCAAGGCAGCAAGGCACGGAAATCCAGCGTAGTGAATAATTCGATTCTGCTGCAATCAGCCCCATAGGAGTAATGTCCTATCGACTAATGAAGTTGTTTCACGCCACGTTTGATATTGTGTGCTAGTTCCTTCCTCCTCGATTCCTGAAATCGGTCGTACTGCGATTTCATTACGTTAAGTAGAATGCGTGTGTTCTCGCGGCTTTACAGCTATTTAACCAAAATTCAATTTTGTATGTTTGCGGTCGATGTTAGGCTGGGGAGATATTGAAAACGAATTGGTCCATTGATTTAGAATATGTAGGGACAACCGGGATATTCAACCACCTCCTCGGAGGTTAGGAAAGGTGAAATTGTTGCACTTGCTAGATTGTATGCCAATGACTGGATCCATAAGTAGCAATAAGCAGCCCATCATTTATTTAGTCAGATTTAATTAGATTTTTCTCTTCGGATTAATTGATAAATGGTCTCCAATTATTCTAATATTCATCCTAATAGACCAGTGCTGAAGCCTTTGAAAAAATATAATAGTAGAATGAAACCCATTGGGAAACAAAGAGAATATAACAAAAACTAAAGGAAAAATTGATTCAAGCCCTGTTGACAGGAGCTTCGGCGCTCTTGTTCAAACTTTGACAAATCATATCTCCGATATTATTGGTCTCAGGGAATGGTATAAATGGATTCTTACAATAGAACTGCATCATGAAAGAAATTAAAGTCAAACAGACCGATTCTCCCCAATAACGAACTTATCCGAGATATTCATTCCCCAAATCTACTCTGAAAATTATATTATTCAATTAAAACTTATACAATATTGCAGTTTTGTTTTTACTGGAGATATTCTGAACCCAATTTGATTATGTATCTTATCTTAAAGTATAATTTCATATCATCCTCATAATTCTACGATAGCTGAGGTTATTTCTTTGGTCATTTTGCATTCAATCATACTTTGTTTTCTAGGTGTATTTTATATCAAGAATAACGAACTAGAAATTATTTGGACATTTATCTCTCATAGGAAAATAAGATGACATATATGAATACAAATCATATAATAATTCAAAGATAGAATAATTAAGTACCGCATTCTGTGAAAACATAGAAGTACGATTCATTATTGAAATTTCGAAAAATCATATCTCCGAAAGTATAAGCTTGTTAGAGTTGAAGATGATATCAATGGATTTTTATGGTGAAACAGCATCTAGAAAAAAAATTAGTTCAAGCCCTGTGGACAGGAGCTTTTTGGCGCTCTTGTTCAAACAGACAAATTATATCTCCGAAATAATTGGTTTCTCAGAGTTGGGAATTATATAAATGGATTCCTATGATAGAACTGTTACATGGAAGAAATTAAATTTAAAAAAAGTGTTGTTTAAAAAAAATGCTTCAAAAATTATCTTTCAAAAAAAAGAGCAATCTACAATGCTTCAAGAATTGTCATTGAATTTATTTATCAAGATAGTATCCCATAGTTTTCACAACTCGAAATACCTAAAGAAAATATCATCGAAATGTCTAGAGCAAGGCTGGAGACAATCATAGCAGATAGTCCATTTATTCCTGATATTTGAGTAGGTAGAGGATTACGAACAAATTATTTTAATAGTTCAAAATATATTAATAAAATACTATCCTCTTTTCATAATTTAAAATCTAATAGTTCATACCACTAACACATTATTTTCTGTATTATGAACCTTAACTCAAGAAAAAATGTTTGATGCACAAATGTAGATCCATATTTCAGTATTTTTTTGCTAGCAACATTATGAAAATACTGTATATAGGTACATGTCTCACTACTCAAGGAAGTGAAAGGTAATATTAACCTCAGTGGTTAACGAACAGTAATTTCTTTTGATGATTCCATTATGTTCTTCTTTCCTATTGCCTTCATAAACCACATCATTGATCCAATTCTGAATTTTCTGAAAAATCATCCCCAATATTTATGCATAAATTATTCAATATGTAATTAGTCAATATTATTTTCGGTTTCAAAACAGTCTTGTATATATTCACAAATTCAAGAATCGGATACTTGTTTTCCAAGAGAAAATATTTTCAAACTACGAATTGACAATCTCTAATAGCTAGAAAAGACGACATTTATGAACAGTGAACACAGACAGATTTTGTGTTCACATTCTGTGAATACATAGAACTTACGATGTATTATTGAAATTTTGAAACATCATATCTCCGAAAGTATCAGCTTGTTTGAGTTGAAAATGATAAGAATGGATTTTTATGATGGCACTGCATCTTAAAAAAAATTGAATTAAAAAGTTGTAATGTAAAAAAAATATTTTTTTCCGTTACTCCGAAACTGTTAAACAGATTTTGCCCAATATCGAACTCAACTGAGATATTTTTGCCTCAAACTTACTCTGAAAATTTCAATTGTTTAGCTCATTCCATTCGAGAGTCATCGTGTTAACGGTCGTCCCGGCCGGCCCGACGGCCGGACAGAATCCATTTTGACCACGGATTCTTGATCAGTGAGTCAAACCAAATCGTTGAAGACCATTTCCAGCCAAAAATTCGAAAATTACAGACATTTGGGCAAATTGATAAGCACTCTGTGAGGGACAAGAGTGCCAAAAATTATTTACGGGCGATCTGAGGTCAGGAAGTGAGTTTTTAAGGGTAAGAAACGGTTTATCTCGATTTCCGGATATCAATATCCAACTAACAACATTCATTATAACCTCTAATCTAATGAATCAAGAAAACAATCTGTGATTATTATTATTATGTTCTCTATGCAAGTGACGACCTCGTATAGACACAGTATAATATTATTTTATTCTACTGTGACAGAAGCAGGCACAGAAATGTAATAATATTAGGTTAGCCACAGAATATATCGTTGGTCTAACCAACCCTAGAATATTACGCCGGTGGTTGTTTATGTTTATTTTTTGTTTACGTAATTCCGTAGATCCAGATTAAGAATTTCTCGTCAAGAATAACTAGGATGAATAGGTGGAATGGTACTTATAATTGATATTTCCCTTATGCATACTAATATAATATCGTATAAACTTATAAGATTCAACTATGTAGTTACAACTGTTAAATGGAGACTATGTACTATAGTTATAGAAACCAACATAGATATAGATACCAAAATTCATTCAATTCTGAATAACCATGTCAAAATTACAATAGAAAAACTGATTTTGTTTTCAAATTTCAATAGCCTGTATCTTTTTTGGCGCTCTAGTTCCTCGGAACTGAGTGCTTATCAATTTGCCCAAATGTCTGTAATTTTGGAATATTTCGATGAAAATGGTCTTAAACGATTTGGTTCGACTCACTGATCAAGAATCCGTGGTCGAAATTCATTCTGTCCGGCCGGCCGATCCGGCCGGCCGTAAGCACGATAACTCTCGAACGGAATGAGCTAGAGAGTTGAAATTTTCAGAGTAGGTTTGGGGGATGAATATCTCGGCTAAGTTCGTTATTGGGCAAAATCGGACAGATGGTTTCGGAGTAACAAAAAAAAAATTTTTTTTTACAAAACAAATTCCAAATCAAATTTTTTTAATAAGCAGTTTTATCATAAGAATCCATTCATATCATTTTCAACTCTAACAAGCTAATACTTTCGGAGATATGATTTTTTTAAATTTCAATGTAAATCGTATTTCACAGATTGTATTAATTATTATTCTATGTATGAATTCTCATAATGTCAACTTGACAGAAGGGAATATTGTAACTTCAAAAATATTGGGGTTGAAATACTCGTATTTTAGCGATGCAACGGGGACCTCACCCGAAAATGTTTGAAAATATTACGTAAATATTGAAAGCATAATTCTGTAGTTTGGTGAAGTAGATCAGGAAATTTTTGATCGATTACAAGGTAATTTTTGGCGCTCTAGTTATTACTTATCTTCTTTCATATTAGTTTTATGAACCTTATGAATACCTACTATTTGTAGGTACTTTAAACCTGTTTTGGGCAATTGTCATACGAAACTTTTTTTTTTTGGCGCTCTAGTTCTTCGGAACAGTGTGCTTATCAATTTGCCCAAGTGTCTGAAATTTTGAAATTTTTGTCTGAAAATGGTCTCAAACGATTTGGTTCGACTCACTGATCAAGAATCCGAGTGCGAAATCGATTCTGTCCGGCCGGCCGACCGGCCGTAGGCACGATAACTCTCGAACGAAAGGAGTTAGCGGATTGAAAATTGCAAGGTGGTTTTGGAGCGTAAATATCTCGGACAAGTTCGTTCGATCTATCTGAAATTTAGCATCAAATTGTAGAATCATGACCTTTATACGCATGTGAAGTTTTGTATTGACCAGATTACCGCAAAGTGTAAAATAAAAAATTTGAAAATTTAAAAAATTTAAAAAAAGTTTTTCCATAATAACTCTCTAACGGAATGAGCTAGGTAGTTGAAATTTTCAGAGTAGGTTAGGGAGATGAATATCTCGGTTAAGTTCGTTATTGGGCAAAATTGGCCAGATTTAATTCGATTTCTTCCATGGTGCAGTTCTCATTCTCATGATTGCTCATTTAATCTTGATAAATAAACTATTATTTGAATTGAATTTCCTTTATGATGCAGCTCTATCATATTTATACATTGATATAATTCCCAACTCAGAGAAACCAATACTTTCGGAGATATAATTTGTCTGGTTGAACTAGAGCGCCAGAAAGCTCCTGTCCACAGGGCTTGAACCCATTTTTTCTTGTGCCGAATTGGAGAAATGGTAGATGAAAAAGGTGTTTTATTTGATTAGAGGAGTCCATGGTTAAATTTAATGAACTACTTAAAGACTCACCCTGTAGATCAATATATCCTCGTACTTATACTCATACTGATATGTCTGTTTCTATGTTTTATCTGAGAGAGTATCTGTGCAGTAAATTGCACTCCTCTCGCGAAACTTCCATGTTCGTACAGCGAATTACCGCTTTATGCATAGTTAATCCCTTTTGTATCTCTCAGAAAATAATTTTTTCCCAGAGGGAGGTTTAACTCAAAACAAAACGTCCCGAAAAAAGAATTCCCATGATCAAACCATACGTGAAATTCGACGTATGTATTTCCTTTTTCGTTTGCTCATTAAATTTCATGAAACAGGTATGTATACGCTCACGGTGCAAAGCCAATTATTCGGTCTGAGCTAGACGGGACTTCATTTTTATCCATTTTTATCGGCGCACTCAGCACATGTCGGATATAAACGCTTTCAATCCTGTCGGTCGGGTATAATTCCCATATAAATTTGGAAAACTCCTGGGAAATATGGAATTGCGCGAACTCGACATCTGTAACTAAGTTTCCCGATCAATCTCTTCTAGAGATTGGTGTATCGAACTCAGAATGGAGGAGAATGAACTCGCCTGATAATAGAAGAGACATCATTCAGTAACAGGCATATTCGAATATTCCCGAGAGTCAAAAACATATCAGTCGAACCTTATTCGAGAACACAGATGTATTTTCCGATGTATTTATTTATTTACGGGAAAAACCCTTTTCATACAACAAATTAACATTTTATGCTTGATACACAACATTTATATAAAAGAAAAGCAAGTCACAAATTCCACATAATCCAAAAGAGAAAGAAAAAAATGGGTTCAAGCCCTGTGGACAGGAGCTTTTGGGCGCATGTTCCTTGTGGCCCGTACTGACCAGTAAAGAAAAAAAGCAGTATCATGTTGAATACCTTAATATTATTCTGGAACACAAATTTTCCATTACAATAATCTTCATCTAGCTTCTATTTAGTATCAATTCCTGTAGAACGTGATCATAATAAGTGTTTTCCATATAATAAAATGTGTTTGAACTTGGTATGTAGGAAATCTGACATCAATCATTGGAATTAATTGATTTGACAAACAGCCGTCAAATGAGGTAAATAGATTTTTGTGACGATTTTCTGTGACCATAAAAAAAATTAAGCATTTCATTATTGCATTTCTTGAAATAGGTACCTTTTCAAGTCGATCAACATCGTCCTTCTTTCGACGTCTAAACTATGACTTGATTCTTTATGTTTATGTCTTTGAATTTGTTTTCGGTGGAATTCAAAGAGTTCATAGAATAATCGATGAAAATACTGAGAGAGACCCAGGAAATTTGACACATTTTGTCTTATATCTCCAGAAATTGAAATCGTATAGAGCCAAAATTTTGCACAATGTTGCAAAATACTACAATTGACGTTAGTACAAGTTTTTGTTGCAATCTGATGAATAGTTCACGAAAAAAAATTTTTTTTTCGAAAAAATTAAAAGAAATATTTTTTTAAAAATTACCAACATTTCGATCATAACAAAATTTTGCCAAAAGTTGCGCGTTTATATCCTCGAACTGACTACAAAGTTTCGATTCAACATCTTCTTTAGTTCCTGAAATATCAGGGAAATAACCTCAAAATTTTAAATGTCTATAACTCCTAAACCGTCCGGCCGATTTTGCCCGTTAACGAACTTAACCGTCGCATTTTGATCAGAAACCTACCCTGAAAGTTTGAAGTCGATAGGACCTTCGGTGCTCCTGTTATCGTGCACACGGCCGGACAACCGGCCGGCCGGACGGCACCCTAAGATCTGACACCGGATTCGTGATCAGGGAGTCCGAATTAGTCTATTAGCCAATTTTCAGCTCGAAATTCGAAAATTACAGACATTTGGACGAAATGATAGGACGATGTTCCCCTAGAACATACGCCCAAAAACGAAAAAGTTTTTTTCTGCAATAGTTGAAAATTTGTTGAACATGGAGGTGCAGCGTCTTTTTGCTGAGATACAAATATTTCTTGGATCTGACAGTGTCAAAGTTCCGGAGAAAATTTTTGGGGTGATACATTTCTGGGAGAGATCCTCAGAGTATACCTCTTTCAATTTCTTCTTTCATCCGAAATTAACTTTTGTAGGTGTATCTATCTACCCCACAAAAGGGGTTTGTGCTCCTTTCTTGGCAAGTGTATTGGCCTCCTCATTTCCTTTAACTCCCGCCTGACAAGGAACCCTATACCAAGGAGACCTTGTTGTACTTGCCTACTTCATTAAGATACTCTAACAAACTAATACTTTCGGAGATAAATATGATCTTTCAAGTTTCAATAATTAATCGTAATTTTATATGAGTTCATAGAATGCTCTAATTATAATTTGCTGATGGATGTAAATCCAACATATGAGGTGAGTCATAAACCTGCGTTTTGAATTTCATTTTTTTTTATTATGTCGTGATGACTTATTATATTCCGTAAATTTTCTGGTTTATTCTTTTATACAATAGGAAGTAAACCATGTTTCTATGGGAGATACATTAGGGAATTGTAGCGGTCTTCGAACATTTGAAGTTCTGAGTAATAATTGAATCAATTGGATTGGTCAGACCTGGTTTTGAAAGAAACCCTCCTGGCCTTACGCGCAACATTTTCTTTTTTGAATTCAAATATTGAAGGGATTTCTAAGAACAAGAGTGAATATCTTTGAAAATAGCGGAGGCGATGCTTCTTCAAGAGAGGTAACTTTTGAAAGGTTATGTAATATTTTTAATTTGTTCGCTTTTCTCCTCTTGTATTTTCATTTTTCATGCTGAGTTTTGGGTATCTTAGAGAATCCTCTCTGTTTTTTGACTAAGGAATCCATATTCAAGAAAGAAATGCCTAGGATTATTTTTAAATTTCAGCAAATTTCGAAAACAAATTCAATTTTCACAAATCACAACACTCAATTCTTAGAAACCCAAACATTCCCAACACTTAGAAACCAATTCTTTTGGAGTTATGATTTGTCAAAGTTTGAATAATTACTCGCTAGTAGGATTAGTATTGATTGTATGTTTGTACTGAACCGTATCATGTTGTATCCATAGTGATCACAGCGGGCAAAAAGTGTTTGCAGACGAAAAAGTTATTTTGTGGCCGAAAAGTACTTGCCTTCAAAATTAGTCGATTTCTCAGTCGCAAATTAGTACCTATAATGTCATTTTTCATATAGAGGTCGACGAAAAAAACTATTTATGTAATCATGATTCTCTTCTGTGCAAATTTGATCTCCTTATTTTTTTCCGTCCGAAGCATGGTTTTTTTCACGTAAAAATATAAGAAACATTTCTCCGCCATGGATATATTTTTTATCTGACATCGAATGAGTGTCTCCATGTATCGTTTCTAAACAAAGGTGTCTTCGCTATTTATTGCTTGGAACGTATGTCTATTGTTAATTAAGATATCTAGTGTGGTATCATGGGGAATCATTAGGATGCTGTGGGTTCGTAAAGTATTAGATTTTTTCTAATTCTGAAATTCGAAATAATGAAATCGATATCCTCAAAAAATTTATATATACTGATATATAGAATTTTTTTTTCAATTTTCAATGATTTTTTTGAAATTTTTTACAAATACTATCCTCACGAAATTTTGCAAGAATTTGTAGAAGTTGCAGAATTGGCATTCTACAACTAATTACCATGTTTGAATTCAATCGGTTTAGTATAAAAAACAACGAAATTTCAGATGGCTATAACTCTAAAACCGTTTGGCCGATTATGCTCATAAACGAACCGAAATGTCGCGTTCTGGTACACATCCTAACCTGAAAACTTCAAGCCGCTATATTTTTCCGTTCTCAAGTTATCGTGACAACAAAAATATTTTTTAATAATTTTTTTAAAATTTTCTAGCCAAACGATTCGCACAAAATTTCACAAACGTGCTTAGGTTCATATCCTACAACTACTCACCAAGTTTCAATTCGATCGGATTTATATTGGTTGAAAACAAAATTATTACTCAGAAACCACTGGGCCGATTATGCCCATTAACGAACTTGTCCGTCGTATTGAGATGCGCCACCCACCCTGAAAATTTCAAGTCGCTAGCTCTTTTGGTTCTCAAGTTATCGTGGCAACGGCCGGACGGACAGAATCAAATTTGACCTCGAATTCTTCATTGGGGGTCGAACTAAATCGTTTGAGACCATTTTCGTCAAAAAATTCGAAAGTTACAGACATTTGGGCAAAACTATAACGCGATGTTAGTGGTAGAGTAATTGACTTGGGAGCGGAAGCCCCAAGTTCAATTCCGAGGCTAGGAAAGAAATTTTCTAGTCACGGTAATCGCCACCATTCGCTGTTGGGTCAAAAATTAACAGTGCTGTGCCTAAGGTGGCGTAAGGACACAGTAACAAAGCCTACACAGAACACAACTGGTTCTCCTAACTCAGGGCAAGCTCTTAGAGCTTATGAGGGGTCTCCTTGTGGAAGACCCAGGAGGATCAGTATAATAATAATAATAATAATAATAATAATAATAATGTTCCCCAGAAGATACGAAATATTTGTTTCATCGTTGATGTTGCTTCTCTATTGTTTGTTAGGCAACATTTTGCGGTTTATTGCATCTGACAAATGTTGTGTTTCTTACGCAGAAGCAATTCACAGAATAAAACATTTTTTATTTAATAGAAATTTTGGGATAGAAAACCCAGAAAGAAGCCATTTAGTAATGGTATCATGGATAAATTATTTTTTGGAAACTTTTCCACCCTTTATTTATGAGAAATGAATATGAAGCTGGAAGGGCGTGGAAATTGAAATGTGAAACCCCAACTGCAGAATTCAGCTCAACTTTTATTTCTTACAAAACATTTATCTACGCCTCCTTTGTGAGGAAACAGTGCGTTATTTATTAATTTCGAGTCAAAATTTACGCTGAATGTACTTCTTAAATATAAGCCGCTTAGGACTTGGAAGTTACGATTCTATACGAGTAGGTTGATTCCGATCCAAACTCATTCCATACGTCATCATCGAGCAGCAACCCTCGAGGTTGAAGCATGTCAGCCCCCTCGCGACCTCTTTTGTTATATCGAAAATTGTGCCAATTTCCGAGATATCAGAAAATAATTGAACCACGCTTCCGTTTCCAGGAGGAAACCGTTGTTTAATCTTGGGGGTAAAATGGCGGCGAAGGAAATGACTATTTAAGTTCTGGTAGAAGTTCGTATTTGGTTTATTAGTTCTTGGAATTTACACGACGGTTTGGTTGGGACTGTATTGCGTCTGTTGGTGTTAATGTTGTAAAGCCCGCTACAGACGCTCAAGCAACACCTGAGACTTCGTTCGCACATGCCAACTCCTAAGGTATAACGTTTATTTCATGAACAAATAGAGATTCCTAATAATTTGTTATCTAAAAAAAAAAAAGCACTGACGTGGAGTCAGTACTCTTTGGCACGCGTGTTCACGGTGGCCAATTTGAATTGAATGATGAGTACTTCAAGCTCAGTGGATAGAGCAAGCCGAAGATCTACCATAGGATAGTGGACACCATTCACTGTCGGTTCAAAAATTAACAGTGCTGTATCTAAGCTGCCATCAGGATAGAGTAACAAAGTTGGAAAAGAACACAACTGACTCTCCTTAGTCGCACAAGCTCCTAGAAGATTTGGGAGGGTCAGTATAATTCTAATCATGTTTATAGCACGCACGCCAAAGCAGATTGACTTTTTACACTTTTTCTTTCATTGTTAAGTCAATCTGCTTTTGCGCGCGTGCTATAAACATGATTAGAATTATACTGACCCTCCCAAATCTTCTAGGAGCTTGTGCGACTAAGGAGAGTCAGTTGTGTTCTTTTCCAACTTTGTTACTCTATCCTGATGGCAGCTTAGATACAGCACTGTTAATTTTTGAACCGACAGTGAATGGTGTCCACTATCCTATGGTAGATCTTCGGCTTGCTCTATCCACTGAGCTTGAAGTACTCATCATTCAATTCAACTTGGCCACCGTGAACACGCGTGCCAAAGAGTACTGACTCCACGTCAGTGCTTTTTTTTTTTTCAAGTTCCTTTAACAAATATAGCTATCAATACAGTTTGGCTGTTAGCTTTACCGTAGATCGAAAAGAATTGCGGTTGTGGGACCTCCGTTAGGAACGCAATTGAATTGACATGAATATTCTTTCAAAACCTCACAATATCGGCTCATTACTCTCAACATAACCCATACAACCCAAAAACAGTCACTTATCTTCTGCGCATGCGCAATCAACTCGTGGCTGCAAGTCCTCTCAAAATCACACACCTTACAAAAAACTCCGATTCTCCAACACTAGTGGTTCAGGAGATATCACATCTTTAATCCACGCATGCGCAGACCCTTACCAGGGGATTCTATGGAGGAATAGCATCCGCCACCCCAAAACCCCAATCCTCTCTGACGAAAACAGCACCAGTTAAATCACTGATGGTCTGCTCATGCGCATAACGAAAAATGCCTGTAAGTGTTAACATCAACTTCATAATTAGCCCCAGGGCCACGGTACGGCCACTTTAACTCGGAAGCAACACTACATCCCCCAAACTGACTTGTCCTTGCACTGAATTGCTATGAATATTCTTTTAAAACCTTACAATATCGACTCAGCACTCCCAACATAACCCATCCAACCCAGAAACAGTCACTTCTCTTCTGCGCATGCGCAATCTACTCGCGGCTAAAAGTCCTCTAAAAATAACACACCTTACAAAAAACTTCGATTCTCCAACACTAGTGGTTCGGGAGATATCGCATCTTTAATCTACGCATGCGCAGACCCTCATCAGGGATCTGGATTCTATGGAGGAATAGCATCCGCCACCCCAAAACCCCAATCCTCTCCGGCGAAAACTACAGCAGTTAAATGACTTCTCATCTGCGCATGCGCACAACGAAAAATGCCCGGAAAGGGCAGCATGAACCTCAAAAAAATAGGTTTCGGCATTTTAAGCAAAGTATTCCGCAAAATAGTAGTAATTTTTTTATTTTTTTCACGTCACGTGATCTTCACGAAATTTTGCAAAAGTGTTTGCATTGGTGTTTTGCATCGAACTACTGAGTTTCAATTCAATCAGATCAGTATTTTTCGAGTTATCGTGAAAACAAAATTTCAAAATTTTTGAAATTTTTTTTGCCACTTTAGGGCCATCCGATCAAAACAAAACTTCGCAGGCATATGGAGGTCATGATTCTACAATTTGATGCCAAATTTCAGAAAGATCAAGCGATCGGTTCCGGAAATATTCATAAAAAACGTTTTGAGTAAAAACGGCCTCAACTCCGAAACCGCTCGGTGGATTTCGCCCGTTAACGAACTTGTCCGAGATATTTACGCTACAAATCTACCCTGCAAATTTCAACGCTCTAAGTCGTCCAGTTCGAGAGTTATCGTGCTAACGGCCGGCCGGACCGGACGGACAGAATTGAATTTGACCTCGAATTCTTCATCAGGGAGTCGAACCCAATCGTTTGAGACCATTTTCGAAAAAAAATTCGAAAAATACAGACATTGTGACGAAATGATAGCACGCTGTTCCTTGCGGAACACGCGCGCAAAAATTGGTTCAAGCACTGACGTGAAGTCCGGAGCTTTTGCTCGTATGTTCTATTATCCATTCTCCTCTATTGGACACTCTTAATTCGAATTTACCATGGTAAATTCGAATTAAGTGTCCAATACAGAAGAACGGACAACATAATTTACCATGGTAAATTCGATAAAGGGTGTCCAATGCAGAAGAATGGACAATAGAACATACGAGCAAAAGCTCCGGACTTCACGTCAGTGCTTGGACCAATTTTTTTTTTCGTAATTGTTTTCAAATTTTCTAGGGGTAGCTACGGTTATTAAAAAATTTTTTTTTTCGTCGTTTAATTAGAATTTTCTAGGGGTACGGTTGTTACAAAATTTTAAAGCCGTCTTTATGTTGATTTTCTACTACTAGTTACCAAGCTTCAATTCGATCGAATCTTTATTTTTTGAGTTATCGAGGAAATACTATTCCAGGTGGGTATAACTCGGAAACCGTTAGACAGATTATGCCCAAAAACGAACTATACTCTCCCATTCGGATACGCAACCTACCCTGAAAATTCAAGACCTTATCTCCTTTCGTTCGAAAGATATCGAGGCAACGGTCACCCATCTACTGAATTCACACAAGAATGCTCGAATCTCCAACAATATTTAACCGATCGTATTAAAACTTGAAACTTGGCAGTATAGTTAGGTTCTAAAGGCTCTTGCAATTTCAGCAATTTCAAACGATTAGTTACTGATATATAGAATTTTTTTTTTATTTTCAATGATTTCGTAAAAATTTTCTACAAATATTATCCTCACGAAATTTGGCAAGAATTTTCACGTTGGCATTCTACAACTAATAACCATGTTTGAATTCAATCGGTTTTGTATTTTTCGAGTTAATGAGGAACAAAAAACAACTAAATTTCAGATGGCTATAACTCTAAAACCGTTTGGCCGATTATGCTTGTAAACAAACTAAAATGTCGCATTCAGATGCACAACCTAATCTGAAAACTTCAACCCGCTATCTCTTTCCGTTCTCAGGTTATCGTGACAAAAAAAATATTTTTTAATAATTTTTTAATAATTTTCAAGCTATACGATTCTCACAAAATTTCACAAACGTGCTTAGGTTTATATTGTACAACTATTCACCAAGTTTCAATTCGATCGGATTTATATTGGTTGACAACAAAATTATTACTCAGAAACCATTGGGCCGATTATACCCATGAACTTGTCCGTTGTATTGGGATGCGCCACCTACCCTGAAAATGTCAAGTAGCTAGCTCTTTCCGTTCTCAAGTTATATTGGCAACGGCCGGACGACTGGACTGCCGGATGGCCGGCCGGACAGAATCAAATTTGACATCGAATTCTTCATTGGGGAGTCGAACCAAATCGTTTGAGACCATTTTCGTCAAAAAATTCAAAAGTTACAGACATTTGGGCAAAATGATAACGCGATGTTCCCCAGAACATACGCACAAATTAAATGGCACTGACGTGAAGTCAGGAACTCTTTCGTCAATTCCATCGTCTATTCACACATTATACGGAATCTATCAAGCTGAAATTAGGTACTCGACTGTAAAATGGCGGTTCGTGGGTATGTGCGGAATTTCAGCGGATTCTGACGGATATTTTCTGAAATATAACATTTTTGAAGAAAAAATGAATCATTATTTCTTTCAGTGGCATTCTATAAGTAAGTGTGGATTCATGCAGCATCAAATAACAATTATCAAGTAAAAAGTATCAAATAACAATTATGAATTACAAAGTACAAAAATGCAGCATTCATGCACTCAAATTAACAATTAAGAAATAGAAACCCACAAGCCCAAGTCCAAGGTATTAATTTTTCAAAATAACAGGCTATTCCCCCTATATTTGAAAACAATTGTTTGAATTTCAATTTTCCAATGTGATAACGCGGAACCCACATAAATACACAACAAATAATTCAAATATTTTACAAAGTGAGGTTATATTTACATCATCGGGACTGCCTAATCTGCGTTCAGCTGCGCACGAGTTGTGTACAAGTACAAAATCTCGTTCAATTATAGTAGACAGTTAAAAGTTGGCGAACTCCTACTTGTTATTTGTTTTTGTTAATTGATAATTGATACTTGGCTGCATAAACACTCTCATTGAGATATATGACGTTCAACTTTTACTCACTATTTGTAATTGTTGATTGTTACTCGATACTCGTTAATTTGGGCTGCATGAATCCACACTAACAAGTTCATGGATCGCATGTGTATATTTTGAGTTATTGAGGAAATACCGCCAACAATTCAGATGGGTCGGCATTCTACAACTGATTACCAATTTTAATTGGTGTATTTTTTCCAGTTATTGAGATAGCAACAACAAAATTTCAGATGGGTATAACCGTTTGGCTAATTATGCCTATTGGAACGCAAATGTCGCATTCGGATGCGTCACCTACCCTGAAATTTTCAGGTCCCTATCTTTTTCCGTTCTCAAGTTATCGTGGCGACGGCCGGTCGGACAGAATCAAATTTGACCTCGAATTCTTCATCAGTGTGTCGAACCTAATCGTTTGAGACGTTTTTCGGCAAAACATTCGAAAATTAAAGACATTGGGGCCAAATGATAGAACGCTGTACAACCGAACATGCTCGCAAAAAGGTAGAAGATTGTTTTCTGTTACTACAAGGAAAAGCATAACTTCGTAACAATCGTAACGTTTCGGATACTAGATGAGACTTCTTCGTCAGACAACAAGCGAAAATCTTGTTGATATCTATATTCTGAAGTTCAAAAATTGTCACATTGGCAGCCTTTGAAGATCATAGCAACATAGTTACACTTTGCATAGAAATTTCCAAGCTACATCTCCTTTTTCAACAAATTCAACAAAATATGGTCAATATCAATTGAGCAATTTACAAAATTGCATTCTCTGCTCAACTAAATAAAATTCGACTCCTAAGGTTTCCTTTTAGTGTAATCAGACTCTGTCATCATAATATTTGTTCTACTCCAATCCATCATGTGATCTCCATGGATTGTGCATACATGTTCTGCTATTTTTATTTCTGTATGTCTCTATTTCTTAAGTTGTTCTTATGTTTCGACTTTCTTACTTCTAGTGGTATCGATATTTCTTCTGTATACGATCTACCACGAATACAAGGAATATTAGATACACTGTTTTTGGCGCTCTAGTTCCTCGGAACTGAGTGCTGATCAATTTGCCCAAATGTCTGTAATTTTCGAATTTTTCGATGAAAATGGTCTTAAACGATTTGGTTCGACTCACTGATCAAGAATCCGTGGTCGAAATTCAATCTATCCGGCCGGTCCGGCCGGTCTGGCCATCCGGCCGGTCCGGCCGGCCGTAGGCACGATAACTCTCGAACGGAATGAGCTAGACAGTTGAAATTTTCAGAGTAGGTTTGGGAGATAAATATCTCGGCTGAGTTCGTTATTGGGCAAAATCTGACAGATGGTTTCGGAGTAACAAAAAAAAAATTTTTTTTTACAGAAGAAATTCCATATTAAATTTTTTTCAATGAGCAGTTTTATCATAAGAATCCAATGATATCATTCTGTACTCAACACACTGTAACACACTGTAACAAGCTAATACTTTCGGAGATATGATATTTCAAAATTTCAATAATAAATCGTATTTCTACGTTTTCACTGAATTATATAATTATTCTATGTATGAATTGTCATAATGTCCACGTATTTTCCTGAGACATGACATTGTCTAATTCCTTGGTAATAGTGTTGGTCAAAATCGACTTAGAGAGACAAGGGTAAAAAACCGTCAAATAAACCCCCATGTGGCGATTTTATGTCGAAATGTGAAAATTAAGAATATATATCCCAGGTAAGTACCGAAGTTTTATTCTAATACCGGAGATCGACAAGATCGTACGAGTAGCCCGATAGCGGGTTGGTCTAGGCCGTCGGGTTTTCGGTTTCGGAACGAGAGTAGGCGGGCTCAAGTCCCGGAAAGGGAATTACACTTTTTGGCACTCTAGTTCCTCGGAACTGAGTGCTTATCAATTTGCCCAAATGTCTGTAATTTTTGGCGCTCTAGTTCCTCGGAACTGAGTGCTTATCAATTTGCCCAAATGTCTGTAATTTTCGAATTTTTCGATGAAAATGGTCTTAAACGATTTGGTTCGACTCACTGATCAAGAATCCGTGGTCGAAATTCATTATGTCCGGCCGTTTGGCCGGCCGTAGGCACGATAACTCTCGAACGGAATGAGCTAGACAGTTGAAATTTTCAGAGTAGGTTTGGGAGATAAATATCTCGGCTAAGTTCGTTATTGGGCAAAATCAGACAAATGGTTTCGGAGTAACAAAAAAAAAATTTTTTTTTACGAAGCAAATTCCTAATTAAATTTTTTTCAATAAGCAGTTTCACCATAAGAATCCAATGATATCATTTTTAACTCCAACAAGCTAATACTTTCGGAGATATGATTTTTCAAAATTTCAATAATAAATCGTATTTCAACGTTGTCACCGAATGATATAATTCTATGTATGAATTGTCATAATATCAACTTATTTTCCTGAGATATGACATTATCTAATCAATCGAAGAATTGTAAGCGAAGTGAGAAAAATCTCAGTTGTTTGCTCCGAAATTAGTTTTTCTCAGAAAAGTCTTACATTTCGGAACGGAACATGAAGTAAGAGATCTGAGAGTAGTGAGACTGCTTTTCATCTTTAGACATATATATAACTCTCGAACGGAATGAGGTAGGTAGTTGAAATTTTCAGAGTAGGTTAGGGAGATGAATATCTCGGTTGAGTTCGTTATTGGGCAAATTTGGCCAGATTTAATTTGATTTCTTCCATGCTGCAGTTCTCATTCTCATGATTGCTCATTTAATCTTGATAAATAAACTAGTATTTGAATTGAATTTCCTTTATGATGCAGTTCTATCATATGAATACATTGATATAATTCCCCACTCTGAGAAACCAATACTTTCGGAGATATAATTTGTCTGTTTGAACAAGAGCGCCAGAAAGCTCCTGTCCACAGGGCTTGATCCCATTTTTATTTAAGATGCAGTTCCACCATTAAAATCCATCGATATCATTTTCAACTCCAACAAGCTAATACTTTCGGAGATATGATTTTTCTAAATTTCAATAATGAATCGTACGTACTTCTATGTTTTCACAGAATGCTATAATTATTCTATCTAAGCTTTATTATATGATCTGTGTTCATACTCGTACATTTCATCCTGTTCTATAAGAGTCAAATTCATTTCAGCTATTTTAATTTGATTTCTTCCATGGTCAGGGGCGTAGCTACCGCCGTATTTGCCGTATCAATTATACGGGGCCCCGGGCCACACGGGGGCCCCCAAAAGTGTGTAAGCAAAAACAATAAAAACTTTCTAATTTATTTCATTTTACAAATGACAAAATTCTATAAAGCAATTCCTTTTTTTCTCGCCTTAAGCGTGCGTTCAAAAGTTGGCAACACTCTACATCGTTATGGCGGGCTGCGGGACTTCCCCGTTTTACTTACTTCATCTTCAACTCAGCGGGGAATCCCCGGGAATCCTTCATCGATATCGCGATGTACGTGTACGTTGTTGTATTTGCATTGGATGTTAAACCACGGAGTGCAGTGCACTGTTTATTTACGCGCTTTATATAAATGTGCATTACATTGTAATTCAGTACAAACAATATTGTTCTTCTGGTTTAGAAGTATTAGTAGCGATTTGTGAAAGAAATGAGTGAAAGGAAAAGAGATTATCCCAGCGGCGCTGAGAAGAGAAAAATTAAACAGAAAAGGGATGAGGTTATAAAAAAAGTGCCCAAAATTTCTTCATTTTTTCAGAGACAAGATACTGTGAGTGATTTAGATTGGAAAGGTAAGTACTACCCAACCCATTTATTAGGGGCCCGTAGTCGATAAACAAGGAAATCTTTTAATTTCGGTCTGTCCATCTGTCCGTCACAAAAAGTTGTCTCCCCCCTCGATTTTCACAATTATACTGTTTTTAGGGTTCCGTGCCTTGATTAAAAAAAAAACAAAATTCTAACTTATCTATAGGATCGATTTGTTTTGTTGTTTGTCTATCAGTCCGTATCGTATCGTTAATTGCGTGTTGAGAACTTCAGATGTGCAGACTCGCTTTCGGGTTCTCGTTTTGTATGGCCACTACACTACGCGCTGCGTAAATAGCACGTAGGTGTATAGTAATGCACGGACGGGCTGCAGGTGATTTTGTATCTACTAATAGGTACAAGCACAATTCGCGTAGAGTCTGTGTGCGTCTGAACTGAACACTCTCTAACTGTGACCCTTAGTAACGTTATTTATTTATATATAACTCTTTTTAGTTTAGTATCAAAGCATTCGTATTTATTTTTTTAACAATTACTCGTTTATTTTTAGATTCTTCTGAAGCATGTTCTTCGTCACATATCCATCCGGAAATAGAAGAAAGCCAAGCACATACTTTATCGGATGTCCATCCAGAAATCGAGGAACCCCAAGTCAACGATTCTGATATATCTGCAGATTGTAATATAATTTCATCAGATAGAGGAAATTTTGGTGACAATTTAACTGAATGTGAACGAAAAATAATTTTTAAATTGGGTCCATTCAAACCACAAGGACCATTTCCAAAAGTTTCAGAAAATAACCGACCTTTTTCGGCTTATTATTATTCATATTTCAATCAGGCAGGCATAAAAATTATAAGACCATGGTTATGTTATTCTAACGTTTTAAACAAACCGTATTGTCACTTCTGTTGGTTATTAGCAGATCGTCAAAACAAATCGTACTCCTCTGCTTGGGTTAACGGTGTTTCGGTTAGAAGCAATTTCACACAAACTATTCTTGACCATGAAAAGTCACAGCAGCATATTAGTGCCTCACTCTCTTATAATAATTGGTTGCAAGGAAATACCATCGATACTCTATTGAAAAGTGAAATGGATAGTAAAATTACATTCTGGAGAGATGTACTGCATCGTATAATTAATGTTATAATTACTTTAGTATCTTGTAATCTACCTTTGAGGGGGCATGATTCTGATTCTGGCAATTTTATGGCAATTTCACGTCTGCTATCTAACTATGATGCAACTTTAAAAGAACTTCTTCTAAAACCGAAAGGTGAAATAAATTATTTAAGCCCTACGATTCAAAACGAAATTATTAGTTTGCTTGGTACCACCGTTAGGAACAATATTATCTCAGAAATTAAAAAAGCTCCATTTCTGACAATAATTCTGGATACAACACAAGACTTGTCAAAAATTGACCAACTCTCTGTAGTTTTTCGATATATCTCGGTTACAGAAAATGATGATAATGTGCCTAAAGAAATAAAAATCTGTGAGTCCTTTATAGGATTTATAGCAGTAACCGATTGCAGTGCTGCAGGTCTGAAAACTGTCATTTTAAATTTGACTAAAGAATATGGAATTGATTTGACTAAATGTAGAGGACAGGGATACGATGGAGCAAATGTTATGTCGGGTGTGTATGGAGGATTACAAACCCTAATAAAAGAGCATGCTCCAAATGCCGATTATGTTCATTGTGCTGCGCACGCTTTAAACTTGGTTTTGAACGATGCTGCGAGACATGTTCGTGAAGTATCGACTTTTTTCGATAATTTAGAAAAAATATATACTTTCTTTGGCAATAGTATAAAACGCTGGGCTATGCTAAGTGACGATTCATCTGAAAAATATTTGATTACCCTTAAAAAGGTATGTCCTACCAGATGGTCTTCTAGGAACGACGCTTTATTAGCAGTAAAGAAAAATTTTTTACTAATCATGAAAACTTTGTACCAACTAAATTTAATTTCAAATAAAAAAGATGAACGTGAAGAATGTAAAAGTATAATTAATATTTTAGAGAGTTTTGATTTCTTAGTGCTGGTTACATTTTTTTCTTCACTATTTGAAATTATTAATCCTGTTTCTAAAGCTCTACAGCATGAAAATAATGACTTACAGAAATCTAGTATTTTATTAAGTAATCTTTTAAATAGACTGTGCCAATTAAGAAATCAGAATTCATTTAATAGTTTGCTAAATGAATCCAAAGATTTAGCAAAAGAATGGGGGGTAACAACTGTTTTTAAAAACAGTAGGCGAAAGATAACGAAGCGTTTTTTTGATGAGTTATCACAAGATGAGAGAATTTCCGACCCGGAATCCTATTTCAAAGTCAATGTATACTATTGCTGCTTAGATGTATTAATTTCTCAAACTAAAGAAAGATTTCAGAGCCTTTGCAACCTGAGTAGTATATTCGAAATATTACAACCGGAGAAACTCCTATCTTCTTCAAGCGAAGAGATATTAAACGCTTCCGGAAAACTGTCTGCTAAATACAGTAAAGACATATCACTTAATCTTTGTGACCAATTAAAGGCTCTAAAATCATGCTTAAATTCTGAAATTAAAAAAATTTATTCCATTAAAGAACTCATTGAATTATTGCTAGTAAAATTCAATAGTCTTGCATCCAGTTTTCCCGAGGTAATCACAGCATGCTTTTTATTCTTGACCCTTCCAGTTACAACCGCAACGGCAGAAAGAAGTTTTTCAAAATTAAAACTAATAAAAAATTACTTAAGAACTTCGATGGGACAAGAACGGCTGTCAGACATCTCACTATTGTCCATAGAGGCAGAAACTTTGGAAAAACTAAAATCATCATCAGCCATAAATGATTTAATAAATCAGTTTGCCGAAAAAAAGGCAAGGAGAGTGAATATTTAAAATTCGATTTTTATTTGTAAAATGTGTAAATTATGTGATAAGATAAATAAATATTTCTTCTCATAATATTTTTTTTCTTTTGTGAAAAATCTTTACCTCCATATAAGGGCCTCCAAAAAAATTTTTATACGGGGCCCCGACAAGGCACGCTACGCCACTGTCCATGGTATGCAGTTCTCATTCTCAGATTGCTCATTTAATCTTGATAAATAAACTACATTCCTTTATGATGCAGTTCTTTCATAAGAATACATTGATTTAATTCCCAATTCTGAGAAACCAATACTTTCGGAGATATAATTTCTCTGTTTGAACTAGAGTGCCAGAAAGCTCCTGTTCACAGGGCTTGAACAATTTTTTTGATTCTTGTTCTTCAGTAATGGGTTGTGTCTTTGTTAATAAAGACTTCTCATAACATCACATTTTAAGAAATGTACATTTGGTTTTATCAATAAAGGAGCTCACTTGTAAAACGTGAATATTTGTCTATTGAGTTAACTGGGTTTTAGTTTACCATATGTGGTCTCAACCCTGAAAATAATTCGTTTACTGAAAAGATAACTGCGAATAGAATTTCTTTGTTTCGACCTTTGTAGAGCGATTTATTGCCTATTTCCTATAAAATACTGCTCAAATGTGTTTCACAACTGAAGTGTTAAGGAACTTATCAGTTTCTTAACACATTGCCCAGTGCTGATAGTCGTTGTTTCTAGAGGATGTTTGAAACCCCTAAACTGCAGAATTTATCCAGCTGTTGCTGACAGGTTTTGTGCAAAAGTCAAGTGAAGTCGGTTCAGATGAGTGGGACAAATTCCAGATTTCATATGCCTAAGATTAAACATCCTACAAGTTGATTCTTTGGTGCTTGCATCCAAGATTTTGGATATATTCTCACTCTATTTCATAAATGGGTTCAAAAATGGGTTCAAGCCCTGTGGACAGGAGCTTTCTGGAGCTCTAGTTCAAACAGACAAATTATATCTCCGAAAGTATTGGTTTCTCTGAGTTGGGAATTATATCAATGTATACATATGATAGAGCTGCATCATAAAGGAAATTCAATTCAAATAATAGTTTATTTATCATGATTAAATGAGCAATCATGAGAATGAGAACTGCACCATGGAAGAAATCGAATTAAATCTGGCCAATTTTGCCCAATAACGAACTTAACCGAGATATTCATCTCCCTAACCTACTCTGAAAATTTCAACTACCTAGCTCATTCCGTTCGAGAGTTATTGTGGAAAAACATATTTTAAATTTTCAAAATTTTTTTTTTTACACTTTGCGGTAATCTGGTCAATACAAAACTTCACATGCGTATCAGATAGATCGAAGGAACTTGTCCGAGATATTTACGCTCCAACACCACCTTGCAATTTTCAATCCGCTTACTCCTTTCGTTCGAGAGTTATCGTGCCTACGGCCGGTCGGCCGGCCGGACAGAATCGATTTCGCACTCGGATTCTTGATTAGTGAGTCGAACCAAATCGTTTGAGACCATTTTCAGCCAAAAATTCCAAAATTACAGACACTTGGGCAAATTGATAAGCACTCTGTTCCGAGGAACTATAGAGCGCCAAAAAAACAAGTTTCTTATGACAATTGCCCAAAACAGGTTAGAAGTACCTACAAATAGTAGATATTCCATAAAACATGTATTAAAGAGGAGAAGAAATAATGAAAAAATTACCTTGTAATCGATCAAAAATTTCCTCATCTACGTTCTCCAAATTTTCTCCTCTCTCGAACTAAAGAATTATGCTTTCAATATTTACGTAATATTTTCGGGTGAGGTCCCCGTTGCATCGCTAAAATACGAGTATTTCAACCCCAATATTTTTAAGTTACAATATTCCCTTCTGTCAAGTTGACATTATGAAAATTCATACATAGAATAGAATAATTATATCAATCTGTGAAATACGATTTACATTGAAATTTTGAAAAATCATATCTCCGAAAGTATTAGCTTGTTAGAGTTAAAAATGATATGAATGGATTTTTATGATAAAACTGCTTATTAAAAAAAATTTAATTTGGAATTTGTTTTGTAAAAAAAAATTTTTTTTTTATTACTCCGAAACCTTCTGTCCGATTTTGCCCAGTAACGAACTTAGCCGAGATATTTATCCCCCAAACCTACTCTGAAAATTTCAACTCTCTAGCTCATTCCGTTCGAGAGTTATCGTGCCTACGGCCGTGCGGCCGGACCGGCCGGACAGAATGAATTTCGACCACGGATTCTTGATCAGTGAGTCGAACCAGATCGTTTAAGACCATTTTCATCGAAAAATTCGAAAATTACAGACATTTGGGCAAATTGATAAGCACTCAGTTCCGAGGAACTAGAGCGCCAAAAATGAGAGTATTGTTGTAACATATCAGGGTGGTTTAAGATCGAAACCCCACTCATTGTTAAATTTCACCCGTTTGAAGATGAAGGAACCTCCTCTTCTCTTCTATCTGGTCTTTTATATAAGATTAAACTGAAAATGATTCACTACAACAACTACTTCTACTTCTCTTAGTGCAACAGACAATACTTTGATCGGTCGCAAAACTAATTTCTCTTTAGTTCTCCCTCCAACTATGTAGTCACTTCTTCCTTGCTATCCATTTTCATATGGAAGAAAGATTTTAAATTGTATTAATATTACATTGTACAGTTATCTCGTGCATGTGTTCAAAATATCGGTAAGAATAAAATACAGTTTGTTGTTTTGTTTAAAGTGCGTTCGAATCTTTCACCTCTTACTATCTTCGTATTTTTTATCTTATTGCAAGTAACAACTTACGCATAATGAACGAGATTACTGGTAGGTGCTTAAAACAAGTATTATATCCTGATAAGAGAATCAGGACTCAACATTTGATTCTTCGATCCATTCTCCTGATTCCTTTCCGAAACGCCACGAACATAAGGGATTACATTCAAAAGATTGGGTTGTTGTTCTTGTTAGTTATTCAGCTGTACTTGATTAATTGATATTTTATTAGAGGCTCCACTATCTAAATTCAAAATAGATGTATTTATCAATTGCCTATGTTGCTATGATCTTCAAAGACTGTCAATGTGATAATTTCCAAAATTCAGAATTAGCTATCAACAAAAAATTATCCTGAAGATTTTCGCTTGGTATCTGACGAAGGAGTCTGATCTAGGCTCCGAAACGTTACAAAATATTTGTTTTACCGTTGATATTATATTGTTATTGTTTGTTAGGCAACATTGTTCTATACATTGCTTCTGACAAATATCTTGTGTTTCTAACGCAGAAGCAATTCACAAAATGATAATTTTTTTATTAACAGATATTTTTCAGAGTTTGGGAGAGAACCCATCAGGAAGGAACCATTTAATAATACATTTTCTCTATTTCAGTATCGCAATGAGTTACGGCACTAAAAACAGTGCTTTAATGAACTCATTCCCGCATTGTTTCTAGTTATATTTTTCGTTTTGTGGTAGTCAGCACTGACATTCGATCCTATCATTTCAACACACGTCAATTGACAATATAATATAATATGGATAAAGGGAAATAATTGTTGAGAGGAGAAGTTTCATTTTATTCAAAACATAAAGTATTAGAGATTTCATTCTTGCTAAGTTTGAAGCATTCATGCTTTCAGGAAACTGTTTCCAATCTGATCTCCATGCTCTACGTACGATTCAAATTCAGACTCCGTTATCTCTCAACTTCCGTAACAGTCACACCAACTGCCAAGATACAATACAGAAGTCACTAGCATGTATAATCCGAATTTTTCATTGAACAGTATTTCACAAAACTTGCCTGAAATAGAGAAAATATCGTTCAATACTCGTTGCAGAAGGCAATTCCAACTCTCATGCGTTAGAAAACTCGCTTACAGCACTCAAAACAGAGCTTTAATGAACTCATTCCTGCATTGTTTCTAGATATATTTTTCGTTTTGTGGTAGTCAGCACTGACATTCAATCCTATCATATTTCAACACACGTCAATTGACAATATAATATAATATGGATATAGTGAAATAATTGTTGAGAGGAATAGTATTATTCGTTAAAAAATATGGTACTAGAGATATCCTTCGTGCGAATTTTGAATCAGTCATGCTATTAGAAAACTGTTTCAAATCTGATCTCCATGCCCTACGTATGATTCAAATTCAAATTCACATGAACTGCCAAGAAACAATACAAAAATCACTAGGATGTATAATCCGAATTTTTCATTAAATTTCAACTGTATTTTAGCGAACTTGCCTGAAATGGACAAAATATTGTCTAATACTCGTTAAAGAAGACAATTCAAACACTCCTGTGCTCGAAAACTAGCTCATTTTCGAATTTCGCATTCGTGTTTGAATAGGAGCCCATTCTGCAACGTGTTTTATAATATACTATTCATATTTACTCATTCAAAAAACATACATTATCCGTAATATCTACATGTCATTGAGGTGACGTTCAACGAAAGGATTTCGTAACGGAAACGATCCACAAGAAAGAACATTGAACTGCCGACCAAAAGGCCGCTGATATTTTCGGTATTTTCTCGACAGCAAACGCGTCACAGGGGAATGAGATAAACTTCCACCAGCTCGGACTACCCTAGCTCCATTCAAAACACGTCCGGTATATCTATTCGAATGTTCGGGGTTTAAGCCAAGTGAAAAACCTTCCATTCGCCTAAATGGAAATATACGTGTTCCCTTTGTGGATTCCGTGAAAATCAAAGGAAACTGCACGTGGTACTTGCTTAAACAGAAAAGAAAAACAGAAAACTCTTGCATAGTGCTTTCTGGATCATTTTCCGAGAGAATTCCAGGTAGTTGGGAATCGTGCCACGGCTCCCAATCTGTGATAATTCCGCCAATTAGTCGTACAAAGGAGCATCGGTAAAACTGCCGAGAGTGAGATCTCGGTGGCAGGATTTCCGTTAGTTTAGGAACCCTGTACACCGTGACTCTTTTGTTTCCACTGAAGCTACAGGAGGAGAGGGATTTCACGCTGGAGGAATTAATATTGTACGATACTTGCGGGGCTTCATCAGGAATTGTTAATTCCGATCAATAGAAATTGGTAGCAAGCATTAGAGATGATAAGATCTGCTAAGAGCGAAACGATCACAAAGCGGGTTCCGTACTGCTCATGTATTGGATATGAGTAGATTCAATTGTTCAAATTTCCAAATATTCATTTAGAATATAATATTTCTGAAAAAGGAATTTTAATATCTGTTAATCAAAATGTCGAGTATCTGAAGACGCTACTCTGTTATTACTATATATAAATAAATACAGGGTTTTTAATTGAATTAAGGGTTCATTTTCGTTATCTCGTATTTGGGACCTGACATAATAAATGTTGTCAGTTGATGACAGATGATAATTGAACAATGACATTAATTGAAATTGGTTCAAGCCCTCTGGACAGGAGCTTTTTGGCGCTCTTGTTCAAACAGACAAATTAAATATCCGAAAGTATAGGTTTCTCAGAATTGGGAATTATATCAATGGATTCCTATGATAGAAATGCATCATGAAAGAAATTAAATTAAAAAAAGTGTCGTTCAAAAAAAATGCTTCAAAAATTATCTTATAAAAAAAAATCTACAATGCTTCGATGCCTTAATGCTTCAAAAATTGTCATTAAATTTATTTATCTAGATTAAATGAGCAATCTGCAATGATTCAACCTTGTGGAATGGGTTGTTGCCACTTACACTCGGTGCATAGTTTTCACAACTCGAAATACCTAAGGAAAGTATCATCCAAATTTCTAGAGCAAGGCTGGAGACAATCATAGCAGATTGTCCATTTATTCCTGATATTTGAGTAGGTAGTGGATTACAAACAAATTATTTTAATAGTTGAAAATATATTAATAAAATACTATCCTCCTTTCCTAATTTAAAATTTCATAGTTCATACCACTAACACATTCTTTTCTGGTAATATGAACCTTACCTCAAGAAAAAATGATTGATACACAAATGTAGATCCATATTTCAGTATTTTTTTGCTAGCAACATTATGAAAATCCTGTATATAGGAACATGTCTCACAAGTAAAAGGTAATATTAACCTCAGTGGTCAACGAACAGTAATTTCTTTTGATGATTCCATTATGTTCTTCTTTCCTATTGCCTCCATAAACTACATCAAAACAGTCTTGTATATATTCACAAATTCAAGAATCGAATACTTCCTTTCCAAGAGAAAATATTGACGAATTGACAATCTCTAATAGCTAGAAAAGATGACATTTATGAATAGTGAACACAGACAGATTCTGTGTTCACATACTGTGAATACATATAACTTACGATGTATTATTGAAATTTTGAAACATCATATCTCGGAAAGTATAAGCTTGTTAGAGTTGAAAATGAGAACAATGGATTCTTATGATGAAAGTGCATCTTAAAAAAAAATTAATTCAAAAGTTGTAATGTAAAAAAAAAATTTTTCGTTACTCCGAAACTATTAGACCGATTCTGCCCAATAACGAACTTAACCAAGATATTTATCCGTCAGACCTACTTTGAAAATTTCAACTATCTAGCTCATTCCGTTCGAGAGTTATCGTGTTAACGGCCGGACGGCCGGACAGAATCGATTTCGACCACGGATTCTTGATCAGTGAGTCGAACCAAATCGTTTGAGTCCATTTTCAGCCAAAAATACGAAAATTACAGACATTTTCCAAATTGCACTCTGTTCCGAGACACAAGAGCGCCAAAAATTATGTCTCAAGAAAGAATCAGCGGAAGTTACACTCAATGTTCTATATTTTTGATGATCTGACTAGACATAATGAATGAAATAGAAGGAATCGCCATCTAATCTGCACTCACACGAACAAGGGTCATTTATTCAGTTTCATACCCTGTTAGGTCTTAATGTCATTCACTCCAACGAAGAAGTACGTGTGGAGCGATTGTGAATCGACGGCTTTAGTTTTGTGTGAATTCTCGTCAGACTGTTTAATAGAATTATAGGTGGCTAGAACTGGGACGCGCCTAGAATTTCTGCATTCTCGCGGATGTGCTTCCGAATGAGAATATTGTTATTCGATAGTTCGCATCTGATTTCCTTTGAGGTGGATTACGAAGGTGGTGGACCGGAATGCGAATCTTTCATATTATCTGAACCGACAACATTCGGTGGCATGTCTGATCACGCCTCGATACATGTCCCAATTCAGATGGAATTTCAGAGAATTATCAGTTGATTTACTCAATCAGACATAGGAGATATTTCCTATATGGAAATATTGCTAATGGATATGCCATGCTTTGCCAGAATTGAAGGAAAAATGTTGGGAAAGCGCGCTTGTTCAAATTCTGGAGAATATCCTTGTATATCTCATTTTATCACTGAATATCGAGGGCAGAATTACCCTTATTCTGTTCGATTATTTTGTTCATAATTCTTTATTCTTTTTGTTTTATGTATTGAAGTAATTGATAAAAATAATCGTTGTTGAGCATTAATCACAAGTCGGAATGGAATCTTCTATGAAATATTATATTCAACAAGTCCAGAGCGTTCCTGCCAATAGGGTCTTCATTATAGCTTCGTATAATTAGTATACTTATGCATATATTTCACAAGTCAAATAAACCCCTGGGGATTTCATTGATTTGCCGAGAAGCAAGAGCAGACGCGTTTCTGGCTCAGTACTGTGTAGCTTCCCAACAAATTCAACTAAACTGAACCGTGTTAAGCCTCTCACAGCCGGCTTGGTCGATAAGACATAATCGCCCACGCCACCTATGAGACAAAACAAGGAATTCAGCCTTGCTCCACCAGTGAAAATTTGAAGCTTGAAATCGAATGCTACCATTCTCCCGATTTTAATCGAGAAACAGGTCCCGCAGAGCTCAGACAGTATCTTCCCATGGCCATCAACGCTATTTAGCGTTTTCAAAAATAATAATAGAATTGAGCGAATGGTGGCATATGATTTCACGCTTCAAATTTTCACTGGTGGGGAAAAAGCTGCATTCCTTGTCTTGTCTCATAGGTGGCGTGGGCTATTATGTATAATCAACCAAGCCGGCTGTGAGAGGCTTGACACGGTTCAGTTTAGTTGAATTTGGTGGGAAGCTACTGAGTACTGATGAAGGCCAAGAAGTCAGAAACGCGTCTGCTCTTGCTTCTGGACAAATACATGAAATGCTGCCCAGGGGTTTATTCGACCTTTGAAATATATGAATATCAACTTTGAAATAAGTATATCAATTCTACGAAGCCATTATGAAGACCCTATTGACAGGAACGCTCTGGACTTGTTGATTTATCAAAAACGGTATCAGTTCATTATTATGAAATATTATATGTATAATTTTTAGTTTCAAACGACGTATATCTAACTCTTAGGTATCATTGCAAACAAGACAGAGAAAATATGATGGACATATGCAAATAGAGTAATGTGTGATTTACTCACATATATTTCAGCCAGTGGCAGCTGGTGATAATTCTGTTCAGGGGGGGCGCTGATGCAAGAATACAAAAAAAGTATGTATATTTTAAAAGGTAATTACCAAATGCCTACATCTTTTAATGAAACTCAATCCTTCTGTTTTTGTCGCATATGCACTTCTCGATCACCTTTTCGTCGGGAATGTCTTAAACTAAATTTTGTCCGATAGACAACATTGCGAGTGCCGTCAGTCCTTCTTGGGCATCGATATTAAAATAACCAAAACTTTACATAGTTCACAAAACGTTCAATCCAAACCATATGACACTATAATATTACATTTTAAGTACCCGATCACGTTCTCATTTTCTTGTGTCATTAATCGAGTCTTCTTCCGACTCATTATGACCATGTAGTGCAAGATTGCATTTGCCACACAACTTCAGACTATCGATAATTTTTAACAGGACGTAACGGATATTTGATACCATTTCGTTGTGCTTACGAATATTTTCGACATATGCACTACTTAGGGCCGGTTTCTGAAACATTTGGCTGTAGTTTATCTTGAGTTTATCTTCCGAATTCTGTTGAATTGAACAGATAAACGGAAGATAAACCACATGTTATATTCCTCAGAAACCGGGCCTAAACCAGAAGCGATATTAGTTGTGGTCAATATCTGGAAGCTTACAATCTTGTTTCGTGTTTTTTCATCTTTTCGCCCAGATGTTCCACATCACGTACATCTTTTTTTGTCAAATTATCATATCCACCAAACAGTAGGTAAACAAAACAAGAAAACCCATGTTTTCTTCACATCCGCACAATCATAAAGTCTATTCGTAAACATTTGCGTCAAACTAAAGTTTAATTTTGTTAGATCACACACCTTCAGTGTCAGTCCTGAAACCCCCAACGCAATTTTATAACATGAAACAATTGGCACCTACTATACCTATCTATCTAGTGTAACCATAAACAAGGTATACTACTTCTGAGCCTAGCTATTATTTATTCCTCTATGGGCTTCTGCTAACACGCCCGAATCATCACTGAGAATCACGTGGGACTGGCTGGTCTCCGAGTGAGGACGTTAACCGTTTCCATGGTAACCGGCGATTTCGCTTGGGCGATCGAGAATCATCCTGGCATAGTGCGGATGCTTATAGTATACCTTGTTTTATACGTACGCTTAACGCAAATGTAATTATTGTGAAATGTAGTGAATGTCTTTGTAAAATCGTAAGACGGAGGTTAAACGGTCAATCTAGCATTAGTTCAGTCTGATAGCAATCATAGACTGTTGTCAAATTGACGGGAAACTGATTGTATACGCGTGGACTGATGGACTAATTGGTATCAGATTGATTCCAGATTGACACCAAATTTGTAATACCTCCGTCTAAGACCGGGGTACATGGTCAATCTGGCATCAGTTCAGTATGACGTCAATAATGGATTGATGTATACGCGTAGACTGATGGAATGATAGTCCTGAATGACGGTCAGATTCATGTCAGATTGCTGCCAGATTGATTCCAGATTGACTGTGTAACCTCCGCCTGAGAATTCATTGATTAGAATTCAAATGAAGTAATAAACATTCACTCATCGAACTCTCTATGGCTATAGAATAGAAAAATTTTGTCGAATGTATTCATTTTGAATAGTAATTCTATTTTCAATATAATATTCATAATAATAATCAATATTTCGACATCTTCCATGATACTACGACAGTCCGGTCGACGGAAATAATGTTCCCTGAATCTTTTTTGTTGGTCGAAATAAAAAAATCTAGGAAGAGAATTCGATGGAATCATTGAAATCATGAATCTTCTAGGAATGGTGTAGGTTATTATTTAATTCAACTTCTCAGTTATTATATTCCAACTATTCCTCGAGAATTCCATTATTGTATTGAATGAAGCAGTTATCGTCATCAATTCAATTCAATAAAAAAAAATATAGATCAACCTATTATTGATACCATTTCCAGCTTTACCCGAGAATTTCATAGATACACCTTTATTATAAAATAACTGATAATTGTATTTCACGTTCAAAATTGTATCAAAATTAATTTCTGTGAATATTGTATTGATCCTTCCTATAAAATACCAGGTTATTTATAAATATTAATACAGAGTAGTCACTATTATAAGACTAGGTTTGACACTACAAAAGGAATAACTCAAATTTCAGTTAATTTATTTAATTTGTAGACAGGGCCGTCGCTACCGGGGGGGAGGGAGGGGAGCCTCACCCCCCGGATCATATCTCAAAGGGCGCCAAATTGACCACGAATAGTTGGAAAACTCTAGAAAAAGGACATAATAAAAACAGATTTTTTTTAAACTACTGCTTGAATAAGATGATTATTATTATTATAGACCGATAGCATTGTAGAAAGCTTTGTTGCTGCTAGAGACTAGATGGCAGGAGTGGGAAATTCCCGGCATTCCCCGGCTAAACATCAAAATCGTTCAATAGAAACATAACCTTATAATTCTTATATAAATTATTCGTGAATAGTGAATTAGTGAATCTGAATATTGATTGAAATTTAAAATCGAAAACCGAATACGGATTATGGATCCTTGCCAAAAAAAGTTCAAACCGTCTGGAGCGGAATTCAGAAGGACAGCGCAGATAAGAAAAATTGAAACGGAAAAAGCAGCGAATGTCATGAATACATGGCTAAGGGGAGTTATTCAAAATATTCGTTCAAGCACTGACGTGAGGTCAGGAGCTTTTGCGCGCATGTTCTATTGTCCATTCTTCTGTATTGGACACTCTTGATCGAATTTACCGATTAAGAACCAATTTTTTTTTCGTAATTTTTTTAAATTTTCGAGGGGTACGGTTTTCACTAAATTTTACACACGTTTTTATGTCGATATTCTACTAGTTACCAAGCTACAATTCGATCGAGTCTAAATTTTTTGAGTTATCGAGGAAATAATATTCCAGGTCAGTAATAATCCGAAACAGTTAGGCCTATTATGCCCATAAACGAACTTAAATCTCCCATTCGGATGCGCAGCCTACCCTGAAAGTTGCAAGTCCCAATCAGTTATCGAGGCAATGGTCACCCATCCAGCTACTGAACTTACACAAGGCTGCTCGGATCTCCAACACTATAGGTCCGATCGTGTTCAGACTTGGAACTTGGCAGTAGAGTTGAGTTCTGAAGATCTCGCAAAATATCAGCGATGTCGGACGAACAGTTTCCGATATATATAGAATTTTGTTTAATGATTTTCAATGATTTTTTAAAAATTTTCTAGCGATACGATCTTCACGGAATTTCGCAAGGTTTCGCGTTGACTCCAAAACCGTTTGGCTGATTATGCCTATAAAAAAAACTCAAATGGCGCATCAAGATGCACAACCTAACATGAAAATCGCTATCTCTTTCCTTTCTCAGATTATCGTGACATAAATAATATTTTTCAATTATTTATTGGAAATTTTCTAGTGATACGGTTCTCACGAAATTTTACCAAAGTCCATAAGTTTGTATTCTACAACTACTCACCAAGTTTCAATTTGATCGGACTTGTATTGGTTGAAAACAAAATTATTACTCAGAAACTATTGGGCCGATTATTCCCATTAAGGAAGATGTCCATCGTATTAGGACACGCCAACTACTGAGAAAATTTCAAGGCACTATCTCTTTCTGTTCTCAAGTTATAGTGACAACAGCCAGCCGGCCGGACAGAATCATATTTGACCTCGAATTATTCATAAGAGAGTCGAACCAAATTGTTTGAGACCATTTTAGGCAAAAAATTCGAAAATTACTGACATTTGGGCAAAATGATAACGCATTGTTACCCAGAACATCCGCGCAAAAAAGAGCACTGTATTTTCAAATAGAGCGAAAAGCGTAAGTTTTGGCGATTGCTGACACATAGTTTTTAAGGAAAGTAGCACCTTGTGAATCTCCATTCAACAACTGCATTGACAGATTGAACTATAAAACTAGACATGACTGTTTTTTCCGTGAAATTTTCGATTGGGTGACATCGACGATTTAATTTTCTATATACATACTACAAACATTTTCAGGGTGATGACAACAAAAATATTGCTTTAACTCAGGAATTACAAAAAACTCATTCAATATTCCAAATAGCAGATATTTTCGAAGGATTGTTGGAACATTCCACTCTAGATAGCAGCAGGGTAACTTGACATTATTGCTATATCATTTTTTGAAAGTTTTCGTTTTAATATTTGTGGACTCTTCAGATAATTCTTATCATCTCGAAAGCTTGATGTATATATTTATTTTTGTCAAATATAATTCTTTTTAGATCCTGGATCATTTGAGAAATGCAAACAATTTTTTTCACTCAAAAACACAAATTCAGAACGCAGTCTTGTTTGTAAAATAATTTTCATTCATAGTTATATTAATTTATAATTCATTCTTTATTAAGAAACTATGTAGTATTTATCAATATACGTGACACTTCATGCATATTTTTTGTTTTCGATTTTTTGTATATTTTTTCAAATTAGGGGCGCCAAAATATGTTTCTCCCCCCCCTCGGAAGAGCTCTTAGCTACGGCCTTGTTTGTAGATATGTAGTATGTATTCTAAACAAACTATATCTCCGAAAGTATTGGTTTCTCAGAGTTGAGAATTATATCAATGTATTCTTATGATAGAACTGCATCATAAGGAAATTCAATTCAAATAATAGTTTATTTATCAAGATTAAATGAGCAATCTGAGAACTGCACCATGGAAGAAACCAAATTAAAATAGCTGAAATGAATTTGACTCTCTCTTATAGAACAGGATGAAATGTACGAGTATGAACACAGATCATATAATAAAGCTTAGATAGAATAATTATAGCATTATTCTGTGAAAACATAAGTACGATTCATTATTGAAATTTAGAACTTCATCTTAGCAGAAATTGAATTCAAACATCATAGAAGAATTTAAATTCAACAAGAGTGCCAAAAATTATCAATCCAAAACCAATAGACGAATTCTACCCAACAACGAACTCATCCGAGATATTCATTCCTCAATTCCAGTTTTGTTTTTAGTGGAGATATTCTGAACTCAATATTATTAACTTACCATTACCATTCCCATCATCATATGGATTGACCATCGGCATGAAAATATCAACCAACAAAAGTATGATAATATTCTAATTCTCATATTGATACCATTACTGGAATGAATTACAATGAGACAACGTCAAAGTTGACATTATAACAATTCATAGAATACCCACAGAATAATTCTATCATTGAAATTTTGAAAAATCATATCTCCGAAAGTATTAGTTTGTTAGAGTTAAAAATGATATGAATGGATTCTTATGGTAAAGCTGCTTATTGAAAAAAATTTAATTTGGAATTTGTTCTGTAAAAAAAAAAAAATTTTTTTGTTACTCCGAAACCATCTGTCCGATTTTGCCCAATAACGAACTTAGCCGAGATATTTGTCCCTCAAACATACTCTGAAAATTTCAACTGTCTAGCTCATTCTGTTCGAGAGTTATCGTGCCTACGGCCGGACCGGCCGGCCGGACCGGCCGGCCGGACCGGCCGGCCGGACGGCCGGACAGAATGAATTTCGACCACGGATTCTTGATCAGTGAGTCGAACCAAATCGTTTAAGACCATTTTCATCGAAAAATTCGAAAATTACAGACATTTGGGCAAATTGATAAGCACTCAGTTCCGAGGAAAAATACACAATTTGTCAACGTGGATTACAGCTGACCAATAAAAAATATGGGTTCTCATTTGAAAAAAATTAGTTTTGAGGTTTTTGTCATGACTGACTTTGACATTGAAATAGAAACACCCTGTATCTTCAATTGAGTTTTTAATTAACGAGGGAGAAGCATTGGTATTCTCATGCAAAAATCTACAAGTTATTCACATTAGAATGAAGCACAATTTGAGAAAATTTGAAGGTTTTTTCAGATTTCACACGAATTTTCTGAGAATAATATGTAATTGACACATTGAAATAATGTAAATTCAATGGGTAATCTGATTATCAATGAAAAATCTGGATATTACATTTAAAAATTGGATCAAGCACTGACAATTTTTTTTTTCGTATTTTTTGTGAAATTTTCTAGGGTAACGGTTCTTGAAAAAAATCTTTTATCGTAATTTTTTTGAAATTTTCTGGGGATACGGTTCTTACAAAATTTTAAACACGTCTTTATATCGATATTCTACAACTAGTCACCAAGCTTCAATTTTATCGAGTTTATATTTTTTGAGTTATCGAGGAAATAATATTCCAGGTGGGTATCACTTTGGAACCGTTTGACCGATTTTGCCCGTAAACGAACTTAACTCTCCCATTCGGATACGCAACATACCCTGAAAATTCCAAATCCCTACCTCCTTTCGTTCGAGTTATCGAGGCAACGGTCACCCATCCATCTATTGAACTCACAGAAGGCTGCTCGTATCTCCAACAATATATATCAAATCGTGTTCAAACTCAGAACTTGGTAGTCGAGTTAGGTACTGAAGGCTCTCGCAAAATTTCAGCGATATCGGAGGAATAGTTTTTGATATACAGAATTTTTTTTAATAATTTTCAATGATTTTTTTAAAATTTTCTAGTTATACGATCTACACGAAATTTTACAAGAAATTTCGTGTTGGCATTCTGCATCTAGTAACCATGTTTGAATTGGATCGGTTTTATATTTTTCGAGTTATTGAGGAAATATAACAACCAAATTTCAGATGGTTATGACTCCAAAACCGTTTGGCCGATTATGTTTTTAAACAAACTCAAATGTCGCATTTAGATGTGCAACCTAACCTGAGAATTTCAAATTGCTTTCTCTTACCATTCTCAGGTTATCGAGACATGAAAAATATTTTTTAATAATTTTTTTTTTAATTTCTATACATACGATTCTCACAAAATTCTTCAAACGTGCTTAGATTTATATTCTACAACTATTCACCAAGTTTCAATTCGATCGAATTCATATTGGTTGAAAACAAAATTATTACTCGGGAACCATTGGGCCGATTAAGCCCATTAACGAACTTGTCCGTCGTATTGGGATGCGCCACCTACCCTGAAAATTTCAAGTCGCTAGCTTTTTCCGTTCTCAAGTTATCGTGGCAACGGCCGGTCGGACGGTCGGCCCGACAGAATCAAATTTTACCTCGAATTCTTCATCGGTGAGTCGAACCAAATCGTTTGAGGCCATTTTCGTCAAAAAATTTGAAAGTTACAGACATTTGGGCAAAATGATAACGCGATGTTCCCGAGAACATACGCGCAAAAACGAAAGTTGCTATCATTTCCGGTGAAACCGGAAGTCGAATTAATCTGAAAGCTTAACTGTACAATTTCTAGTGTTCATCTCAAGTCTTTCTTGAAATATGTTAACGAACGGTCTTCGTGAATCACCCTGTATTCTCAGGACTTTTCCATCAAACATAAAAGAGATGAATTTTTTTGGAGAACCATTTATCTAGCATGTCATTCGGTTGACTCATATGCAGTTTGAGCTCGTAACTTCCCGCTTAATAGAGCATAAAATATTTTTTTTTAGGCATAAAATAATAATATCCTCGTTCCATCCACGAATGCGGAGATGCTCATCAAGCATGTAACTGTCATTCTCCATCTTCATATGCAGCATTCGGTTGAACCGTTTTTCAGGCTCTGCAAAAATTTATAATAGAATTATTTAAGGTGAAAAATGATATCTTAACGCATAGCAGTGTTTTTTCTCATATTCGGCCACGAGAAAATCATTCCTGAAAGATCAACATATTTCAATCTACTATAGACTACTGGCCCATGCTGAAAAAATTATGGGTCATTTGAACCACCAGGTGACCTATCTAGAACGATATAAGAGCATAAAATAATAAGATTCAGCACTATGCCGTCACTTGTAAGCTGTCCAACTGAGTGCAGGTGAGAATTCGAAAGTACAGGTAGAGTGAGTACATTTTGGTCACATATTTTTGTACGGCATTCTTACCACCGATAGATCCATGAAAAATAATAAGAAAACGGGCAGTGCCGTACAAAAATGGTGGTCCACAAATTCGAATTTTTTTTTTATTTTCTGACAATTACCAGGGTAAATTTGGTCATTTGATCTTGTACGGCATCTGTGTCATACTATTTCAATACTGCTTCTAATCCATTATTCCGCAACGCCGTACAAAAATCATGCGACAAGGGGAAAAAATCGAGGGTTGTAATCCCCTCTCTTTCCGTAGTCCAGCAGGTGATTTGACACAACAAGAAATAAATTTATTTTGAAAGTACTTTATGCATAGATAATATTTTTTCATATGCCGTACATTTTCGTTGGTTCAAAGGGAAAAAAAATTAAATAGAAAAAATCAAAAAGAAAAAATCTATATAACGAAATGTAAGGTGAAATTTATTTTATACGGCATTTAGACAGTTTATTCGTACAAATTTTCAGTCTTTTCGTGATTCTAGGTTCCTAGTTAGAAACTATGTCATATATGGGTTTGTTTACTATCGATTTATACTTGAATTATGTAGATGTGCAATTTTATTTTTAATTTTTCAACAATAATTCTGCTAATTTCAGTATCATAAGTACTCGCACATTTTTGGAGCGACGTTCTGTTACGACGTTTAGCATTTGTAGGGAATATCGTATTTTATTCTGATGTACTCGGCTTGGACCCGAGAGAAGATAATTCGGACGTCGATGAAGACGTTGATTCTGATAACAACTCAGCAACGGATTCCGATACAGAATAATTCAAACAAAAACCATATTTCTTATTATCATCATTAAATTTATGAATTTATTTTTTTATGAAATGACCATTTTTTCTATTATTATCATTAAATATTGCGAATTTTTCTAAAACATATTTGTTTTATTTATTCACATCATTACAATGAAACAAATCAATTATATGTATGTATCAATAAGGTTTGAAGTATATATTGAACCAAAAAGTATACAAAACTGTTGATACTGGGATTGACAGTTTCAATTCTTGGACATAATATACACACCGTTTCAGTTCAGTTAGACGTCATAGTGATTTTATCATATTATCAATTGTTCTTTTCAAAATTATGTTGATACCGTACTGTATCAGATGGCCATAAAGTACCCTCAAAATTGTAGCGTCACTATCATCAGCCTAAAAGATATGGTGTGCATAAAAATGTACGGCATCATTTTTTCCTAATTTATGTATCTTAATACTATTTAAAACAAGGGATAAAATGTAGAAAACTGCTATATTTCATTAATCTATGATATTTAAACTTTTACAATAATTCACAAAATTTCAGTTTTTGTATTTCTCTATAATTTTTTTTAGGATGGTTTTTTTTGAACGGCAATACTATATAACAATTGTATTTTACAATATCATGTTAAAAAAAAAGTTCCCGTACAGGATCAAATGACTTTACAGATCTAAAAATCAAGGATACGATGCAATTAAGGTAATTATTGATTTACATTCAAATGAACAATAATTTTTTGACGGCATTATTTTTAATAGTACTTTTGAGTGCTAGATAATGTTTTGGAACCGAAGCCGTACTTTTTCAAATCACCCCCTGGACTACGGAAAGAGAGGGGATTACAACCCTCGATTTTTTCCCCTTGTCGCATGATTTTTGTACGGCGTTGCGGAATAATGGATTAGAAGCAGTATTGAAATAGTATGACACAGATGCCGTACAAGATCAAATGACCAAATTTACCCTGGTAATTGTCAGAAAATAAAAAAAAAAATTCGACTTTGTGGACCACCATTTTTGTACGGCACTGCGCGTTTTCTTATTATTTTTCATGGATCTATCGGTGGTAAGAATGCCGTACAAAAATATGTGACCAAAATGTACTCACTCTACCTGTACTTTCGAATTCTCACCTGCACTCAGTTGGACAGCTTACAAGTGACGGCATAGTGCTGAATCTTATTATTTTATGCTCTTATATCGTTCTAGATAGGTCACCTGGTGGTTCAAATGACCCATAATTTTTTCAGCATGGGCCAGTAGTCTACTAGAGAAGGTTATATATTTCCCCCCTTTATATATTTGTGAGATATTCTATCTAGTTGTACACTATCGATTTCCGTAGGTAATATAGTATTTCGCTCAGCGAGTAAAGAGAATCAGTTGCTATGTCATTACGACACCTTCGGTACAGCACTATTAATTTTCGACTCATAGTGAATGTTGGCGATTACCGTGAATAAAAATATGGTACAAAATGTGGGAAAGCCCTGTGGACAGGAGCTTTGGCGCTCTTGTCCAAAGTTTGGCAAATCATATTTCCGAAGGTATTGATTTCTTATAGTAAGGAATGGTATCAAAGAATTCTTATTTAATCTATTTTATTTTAGGATGCAGTTCTATCATAAGAATCAATTGATATCATTCCCAACTCTGCGAAACCAATACTCTCGGGGATATGATTTGTCAAAGTTTGAACAAGAGCGCCAAAGCTCCTGTCTACAGGGCTTTCCCACTTTTTTCACCAAATTTCTTACACCGGGCGGGTAACATTGAACGATTCAAATTTACCCGATATTCATACGTTTCCCAATTAGTTCAGATATTAATAATTAAAAAAAAATGGGTTCAAGCCCTGTGGACAGGAGCTTTCTGGCGCTCTAGTTCAAACAGACAAATTATATCTCCGAAAGTATTGGTTTCTCAGAGTTGGGAATTATATCAATGTATTCATATGATAGAACTGCATCATAAAGGAAATTCAATTCAAATAATAGTATATTTATCAAGATTAAATGAGTAATCATGAGAATGAGAACTGCACCACATTTTCAAAATTTTTTTTTGAGACTTTGCGGTAATCTGGTTAATACAAAACTTCACATGCGTATAAAGGTCATGATTCTACAATTTGATACAAAATTTCAGATAGATCGAGTGATCGGTTTCGGAAATATTCATAAAACAAATATTTTTACTAAAATCGGCCATACCTCCGAAACCCCATGATGGATTTCGCCCATTAACGAACTTGTCCGAGATATTTACGCTCCGAAACCACCTTGCAATTTTCAATCCGCTAACTCCTTTCGTTCGAGAGTTATCGTGCCTACGGCCCTTCGGCCGGCCGGACAGAATCGATTTCGCACTCGGATTCTTGATCAGTGAGTCGAACCAAATCGTTTGAGACCATTTTCAGCCAAAAATTCCAAAATTACAGACGCTTGGGCAAATTGATAAGCACTCTGTTCCGAGGAACTAGAGCGCCAAAAAAACAAGTTTCGTATGACAATTGCCCAAAACAGGTTTAAGGTACCTACAAATAGTAGGTATTCCATAAAACATGTATGAAAGAAGATAAGTAATAATAAAAAATTACCTTGTAATCGATCAAAAATTTCCTGATCTACGTTCACCAAATTTTCTCTTCTCTCGAACTACAGAATTATGCTTTCAATATTTACGTAATATTTTCAAACATTTTCGGGTGAGGTCCCCGTTGCATCGCTAAAATACGAGTATTTCAACCCCAATATTTTTGAAGTTACAATATTCCCTTCTGTCAGTCCCCTCATAAATTGAGAGAACTGCGCATTCGTCTATGGATGAAAAGCAGTCTCACTACTCTCAGATCTCTTACTTCTACGTTCCGAAATGTAAGACTTTTCTGAAAAAAACTAATTTCGTAGCAAACAACTGAGATTTTTCTCACTTCGCTCACATTTCGGAATACAATTTATTCTCATAATTCTTCGATCGATTAGATAATGTCATGTCATGTCATAAGTTGACATTATGACAATTCATACATAGAATAATTATATCAATCTGTGAAATACGATTTACATTAAAATTTTGAAGAATCATATCTCCGAAAGTATTAGCTTGTTAGAGTTAAAAATGAGATGAATGGATTGTTATGATAAAACTTCTTATTAAAAAAAAATTTAATTTGGAATTTGTTTTGTAAAAAAAAAAATTTTTTTTTGTTACTCCGAAACCATCTATCCGATTTTGCCCAATAACGAACTTAGCCGAGATTTTTATCCCCCAAACCTACTCTGAAAATTTCAACTGTCTAGCTCATTCCCTTCGAGAGTTATCGTGCCTACGGCCGGACGGCCGGACAGAATGAATTTCGACCACGGATTCTTGATAGTGAGTCGAACCAAATCGTTTAAGACCATTTTCATCGAAAAATTCGAAAATTACAGACGTTTGGGCAAATTGATAAGCACTCAGTTCCGAGGAACTAGAGCGCCAAAAATGGGTTCAAGCCCTGTGGACAGGAGCTTTCTGGCGCTCTAGTTCAAACAGACAAATTATATCTCCGAAAGTATTGGTTTCTCAGAGTTGGGAATTATATCAATGTATTCATATGATAGAACTGCATCATAAAGGAAATTCAATTCAAATAATAGTTTATTTATCAAGATTAAATGAGCAATCATGAGAATGAGAACTGCACCACATTTTCAAATTTTTTTTTGACACTTTGCAGTAATCTGGTCAATACAAAACTTCACATGCGTATAAAGGTCATGATTCTACAATTTGATGCTAAATTTCAGATAGATCGAGTGATCGGTTTCGGAAATATTCATAAAAGATATTTTTACTAAAATCGGCCATAACTCCGAAACCCCTTGATGGATTTCGCCCACTAACGAATTTGTCCGAGATATTTACGCTCCAAAACCACCTTGCAATTTTCAATCCGCTAACTCCTTTCGTTCGAGAGTTATAGTGCCTACGGCCGGTCGGCCGGCCGGACAGAATCGATTTCGCACTCGGATTCTTGATCAGTGAGTCGAACCAAATCGTTTGAGACCATTTTCAGCCAAAAATTCCAAAATTACAGACACTTGGGCAAATTGATAAGCACTCTGTTCCGAGGAACTAGAGCGCCAAAAAAAACAAGTTTCGTATGACAATTGCCCAAAACAGGTTCAAAGTACCTACAAATAGTAGGTATTCCATAAAACATGTATGAAAGAAGATAAGTAATAATAAAAAATTACCTTGTAATCGATCAAAAATTTCCTGATCTACGTTCACCAAATTTTCTCCTCTCTCGAACTACAGAATTATGCTTTCAATATTTACGTAATATTTTCAAACATTTTCGGGTGAGGTCCCCGTTGCATCGCTAAAATACGATTATTTCAACCCCAATATTTTTGAAGTTACAATATTCCCTTCTGTCAAGTTGACATTATGACAATTCATACATAGAATAATTATCTCAATCTGTGAAATACGATTGACATTGAAATTTTGAAAAATCATATCTCCGAAAGTATCAGCTTGTTAGAGTTAAAAATGATATGAATGGATTCTTATGATAAAACTGGTCATTAAAAAAAATTTAATTTGGAATTTGTTTTGTAAAAAAAAAACCAATAACGAACTTAGCCGAGATATTTATCCCCCAAACCTACTCTGAAAATTTCAACTCTCTAGCTCATTCCGTTCGAGAGTTATCGTGCCTACGGCCGGCCGGCTGAAAAACGCACTCAGAAATGGCGCGTAAAACATAAGAGAATATTTGACAGATGAGTAGTTCTCTTCAATGTGGCAAACTTCACATTGATATTTTCCGTTTCAAACAGTATCTTGGACTTGCTTCCAACTTTTCGGTATGATAAAAATAAAATTATCATTTAAGGTTTTATTCAAAGTTACCCAAGATGACTGTAACGAACCAGAAATAAAGTTGAATTATCTCTTATAGCAAAACCAGATAACTTATGTGAACACAGATCATACGATAATTCATAGATAGAATGATTAGAGCATTCTGTGAAAACAAAGAAGTACGATGTATAATTGAAATTTTGAAAAATCATATCTTCGAAACTATTAGCTTGTTAGAGTTGAAAATTATATCAATGGATTCTTATGATAAAACTGCATCTTAAAAAAATTGAATTAAAAATTTGTAATGTAAAAAAATATTTTTTCATTACTCCTAAATAATCCGGCTGATTTTCCCCAATAATGAACTAAGCCGAGATATTTATCTCCCAAACCAACTCTGAAAATTTCAACTGTCTAGGTCATTCCGTTCGACAGTTATCGTGTTAACGGCCGGGCCGGCCGCAAATAATCGATTCTGTTCTGATCACAAATTCTTGATCAGTGAGTCGAACCAAATCGTTTAAGACCATTTTCAGCCAAAAGTTCGAAAATTACAGACATTTTGGCAAATTGATAAGCACTCTGTTTCGAGGAACAAGAGCGCCAAAAAGCTGTACAAAAGCTTCATATAATATTTTTACCTTCTTAGGAGATGCTGAATTGAAAGTGGTTATTTGATCACTTAGTTCAATAATGAGTACGATTAGTATTCGAGGTGTTTAATGTTCAAACTAAATCATTAATCGCGATATTAATATAGGAGGTGATTTCAAAGTTTTTCCGTGGAGCTCATTCAATTATTCATGAAATCAAGTAAATCTCGATTGACAAATATTTATTCTGAAAAATAGTTCAAGTTTCAAATTTAACATCATAATGATCACAATTCTATCTATACTTTGATGCAATTAATACAAATAAACCAACAGAAATGAAGTCGCTGATATATCTCTGGGAGCTCTCTGTGTTACCTGGGATTTCTATCATTATCAAAATAAGTTGTGTTACGTCTCATGAAGTCTCATTTTAAGAAAAGTAGATTTGGTTTTCTCAACAAAGGGGCTCGATTTTAAACGTCAATGTTTGTCCCTATAAATAACTGGGTGTGGAGTATTGAAACTAATACTTTTACTGAAAGATAACTCCGAGTAGAATTTCTTGTTAAGGTTAGACCCTTGTAGAGAAATTTATTGCCTATTTCCTGTAAAAGAATGCTCAAATGTGTTTAACAACTGAAGTGGCAAGAAACTAGTCAGTTCCTTAACACATTACCCAGTGCTGGTATTCATTTTCTCTAGAGGTTATTGATATCTTGTATTTGATAAAACAATCAGGATTCAACAAGTTCTTCGGTTTCATTCCGATATCATAGTTCAAGCGCCGTATGATATTCCACGTTCGGACCATAGACATAGAATAACATGGACTGGCCCTCACGTAACTTTATCACACAGTTCCTTGCGGAATACATTAGAGAGAGAGAGAGAGAGATATATATGTTATGGAGGATAGATTAAGTGAAGGCAAATACATGGTATAAAAACAATGGTGTTTTTATAACATGGGCAAATATACAAATTGGAAATTGGGTTATATTGGAAAACCCCGATTTTTTTTCAGGAGAAATATTGATTATTTTGAATGAGTACCTATCGAAAAAGCTGAATGAATTAGAGTAAGGAAATTTATGAGACATATTTTTCGATTAATAGTATCAGAATATTCAGAAACGTGTCTTGGATTTACATAAATGAAAATGTTTTGCCTTAAACTATTCTGTCCATAAATCACGAAAACACATACAGTATACACGAAACCAAACAGTATACAGGAAACCAATGTTTTGCCAATTGCCACAGTATAAGAATCTATTCTTATACCGTGGTTTTGCCTTTAACTATTCTGTCTTTCTTCAATGCTGATATCAATGGTATCTTTCTCACAACCAGTCCATGTTATTCTATGTCTATGGTTCGGACTGATTTCGATAAAATTCATGAAATATTGTGAAACCAGTTTGATTGAACGTAATACGAGAAATGGATATTAAATTATCGATCATTTGGAAAAAAATAATTCAGTAGGCAGATGGGTTGTTTACAATGTATTCGGGTTACATGCGTCGATGAATGTAAAAACCATGAAAACCTGGGAAATCCGATAGGTATATTATCGGGAATTCGGTAGTATTACAATGGAATCATGTTTATGAAATATTTGCGAATACTCGGATATACCATAAAAACACTGCAAATTTTACATATTCATTAATTCCCAACCAAAATATGACGTTCATTCTATACTAAATTGAAATGAATTATAAAATTTGCGAGGTACCTAGAAACTGGAATTCCCTTCCACGTATTTTCGAATATTTAGGATGACCAAGCCTAAAATTATTTGAGGAATTTTGATAAGAGTATCCATGATTTTTTGGGATATGAAAGTGAGATTTTCTATTCTTGCATATGGATTTAGATTGATATACAGGGTGTTTCATCATAAACTGGACAAACGAATACAGCGTGTAGATGACATTGGGAGAATCATTTTTGCCTTATGACATATACCCCGTTTTCGAAGCATAAGCGAGATACAGGGTGATCAAGGTAATTTTTGAGCAATATTCTATCGAGTGTGGTCAGTTATGTTTAACATTTGAAATAATGGTTTTTGGTCACATCTCAGTATTTCTTTATGCTCAATTCTGAAATGATATAAGATTCTGAAAATAGTATTTAAAAATGGCGGAAAACCTGCAAAGTTCGAAATTTTTTTACGCGGTTGCCAATTTGAGTTTCACTGTATGAATTATATCAAGTTTTTAAGAAATTCTGTGAAAAAATTTTTTCAAAATTCGAACACAACTTTTTTTTTACATGTCTACAGCAAAAATAAAATTCCATCCGAAATTGATGAACTTTTCCACGCTTATACTATTCTTCAACCTTAACGAAAATATGAAAACAGAACCGAAAAATATCGATGGGTTTGTTTTTTATAGCCATTCAAAGTTTCCACTCGGATATCTAACTTATTCGTTTTTTGAAAACTGGTTTGGCTATGAGGGCAAAAAGTTTGAAATTGAACTGCCGAAGCATTCCAGATGGAAATTAAAATTTCTCAAAAAAAAATTTTTTTGTTCATATTTCAATAAAACTCTGGCTGGAATCGAACTAGTGACCTTGCGATAGGAATTACTCTTTGCTCTAGATAGAAATTGAAATTATTCAGAACATATCAATTATCGTTACCTAGCAACAGTAATTCACAGAATTTGACAGTATGTTCGAATTGAACTGAATAATATTTCGTTAGTTTCTTATGAAACATTTCAATTCGAGCAGAAATTAAATAATCAATGTTGGAAATAATTATTTGGTTCAGCGAATCAAGAAAATCAAGAAAGTGAGAGAATATTGTCTTATAGCAAAATTTTCTTGAATATTTAATTTTATATTTCACTAACGCAAGAATATAACACAATAGTAGACAAATTTAACAATTAATTGAACAACTCTGACGAAATTATAGATTATAATTCAGTTTCAAAAATATTCCCATTCATTTGAACATACAGTCTCGCTCTTTTCACCACACTGTTCACCGCTGAACCTATCATTCCTTGATTATGACGAATTTCCTGGGCAGCTGATTCAATTCGTTGAATCAATTCTTCTTTCGATTCTACTGGAGCTCGCTTGTCGTAGACCAGACTTTTCATATGACCCCAGAAATAAAAATCCAGTGGAGTTAGATCTGGAGAACGTGGAGGCCATGCAACAGGTCCAAACCGACCAATCCATCGCCGTGGGTATTGGGAGTCTAGAAACTCGCGTACACTCCTGACTGTGTGCGCAGGACAACCATCGTGTTGGTACCAAATACCTCTAAATTGATTCAAAGGAATATTTTCCATGAGATCTGGAGAAGTCTCTCGTAAAAATTGAAAGTAACCATTTCCAGTCAATGTTTCAGGGAGAATGAAAGGTCCGATGATGAATCTGTCCTTCATTCCTGCCCAAACATTGACTGAAAACCTTTTTTGACTATTCATCGAAACCGAAGAATGTGGATTATTGATTTGCCATACCACATTATTTTTTCTGTTAAAAAATCCATCTCTATGAAAGGTCGCTTCATCGCTGAATAAAATGAGACGTGGAAAATCTCTATTCGCACGCGTTCTTCTTAAAATGAATTCACAGCATTCTTTCCTTTTACTGCAATCACCTTCTTCTAATTTTTGACATCTTTGAAAATGATATGGGTGGTAGTGATTCCTCTTTAGAACTCTCCATCCAGTGGATTTACTTTGGTTCACACTGGGGTGATTAGATATCATTTTAGTTGATATTTTAGGATTACTCTCAACCAAATCCAGGACACGTTCATCGTGACTTCGTATTGTTTCTTTTTTCTTTCGGTTAAGAGTGCCATCTTCACGTAATTCACGTACTGTTGCCATAAATGTTTTAAAGTTTGGTACTGATCGGCTTGGAAATCTGCGGGCGTATATTTCTCTCACTTTCCTCCCTGAGGAATTCGCTTCATATTAGGCCTGAACCATATCATTTTTCCCCAAGATTGAATATTTCATTTCTGCTCAAATTAAAATGGTTTGCAAGAAACTTGCGAAATAATATTCAGTGAATTCGAATAATCTATCAAATGCTTTGAATTACTGTTGCTAGGTAACGATAATTAATATGTTCCGAATAATTTCAATTTCTATCAAGAGCTAAGAGTAATTCCTATCGCAAGGTCACTAGTTCGATCCCGGCCAGAGTTTTATTGAAATATGAGCAAAAAAACTTTTTTTTGAGAAATTTTAATTTCCATCTGGAATGCTTCGGCAGTTCAATTTCAAACTTTTTGCCTCATAGCCAAACCAGTTTTCAAAAAACGAATAAGTTTAGATCGAGTGGAAACTTTGAATGGCTATAAAAAACAAACCCATCGATATTTTTCGGTTCTGTTTTCATATTTTCGTTAAGGTTTGAGAATAGTATAAGCGTGGAAAAGTTCATCAATTTCGGATGAAATTTTATTTTTGCTGTAGACATGTAAAAAAAAAGTTGTGTTCGAATTTTGAAAAATTTTTTTCACAGAATTTCTTAAAAACTTGAGATAATTCATAGAGTGAAACTCAAATTGGCAACCGCGTAAAAAAATTTCGAACTTTGCAGGTTTTCCGCCATTTTTAAATACTTTTTTCAGAATCTTATATCATTTCAGAATTGAGCATAAAAAAATACTGAGATTTGACCAAAAACCATTATTTCAAATGTTACACATAACTGACCACACTGGATAGAATATTGGTCAAAAATTACCTTGAACACCCTGTATCTCGCTTATGCTTCGAAAACGGGGTATATGTCATAAGGCAAAAATGATTCTCCCGATGTCATCTACACGCTATATTCGTTTGTCCAGTTTATGATGAAACACCCTGTATAATAATGCAGTATCCTCAGAATGTCATGGATAAAAAAAATTACACTAAAAAAGATTTTCGGAAGCATTCTTGCTATGAGGTGTAGTACATATTTTTTTATACAGGGTCACATACGGTAGGTCCATTTACCATGGTAAATTCGATTAAGATTGTCCAATACAGGAGAATGGACAATGGAACATACGCGCAAAAGCTCCGGACTACACGTCAGCTTCCACCAATTTTTTTGAAATGTTCTATGGGAACGGTTCTCACAAAATTTTACACACGTCTTTATGTCAATATAATAAATATAACTAGTTACCAAGCTTCAATTCAATCGAGTCTATATTTTTTGAGTTATCGAGGAAATAATATTCCAGGTGGGTATAACTCCGAAACCGTTGGACCGATAATGCCCAAAACAAGCTTAGCTCTCCCATTCGGATGCGCAACCTACCCTGAAAATTGCAATTCCCCATCTCCTTTCGTTCGAAAGTTATCAAGGCAACGGTCACCCATCCAGATACTGAACTTACACAAGGCTGCTCGGATTTTTTTTCAATTATTTTCAATGATTTTTTTTTAATTTTCTAGTGATACGACCCTCACTAAATTTCGCAAGAATTTTCGCGTTGGCATTCTGCAACTGAAAACCATGGTCGAATTGGATCGGTTATGTATTTTTCGAGTTAGTGACGAAATAACAACCAAATTTCAGATGGGTATGATTCCAAAACCGTTTGGCCGATTATGACTAGACAAACTCAAATGTCGCATTCAGATGCACAACCTAACCTAAAAATTTCAAGTGGCTTTCTCTTTCCGTTCTCAGGTTATCGTGAGATAAATTATACTTTTTTTTCAATTTTCTAGTAATACGATAATCACAAAATTTCACAAACGTTCTTAGGTCTGTATTCTGCAACTACTCACCAAGTTTCAATTCGATTCGGATTTGTTTTGGTTGAAAATAAAGTTATCACTCGGAAACCATTGGGCCGATTATGCCCTTTAACCTAACTACCCTGAAAATTTCAAGTCGCTATCTCTTTCCGTTTTCAAGTTATCGTGGCAACGGCTGGACGGACATAATCAAATTTGACCTCAAATTCTTCATCAGAGAGTCGAACACAATCGTTTGAGACTATTTTCGGCAAAAAATTCGAAAATTACAGATATTTCGCAAAATTATAAAGCGATGTTCCCCAGAATATACCTGCGGTAAAAATTTATCATTTTGAAAATTGCTCCTGCGTTATAAACACTATCTATATCTATTTCAGTAAGAGAATCCTGCTTATATAAGCTCCTTCTGGCCAAATACTCGGATTCATCGTTTTCTTCAGATATTTTCACTTTGAAGGATACATATTTGTTCGGAAATTTGACATTGAGTCTTTCGGAAGACACTTCAGGATAGTATGGAATAAACAATTCTTTCATTGGTTTTTTTATAGCAAACTCTTTTCCATTCATAGTTTGTAACTTGCGAGACTGGTTCCAGAATCCTATCATCATGTCCACCAAGATTTGCAGTATCTCAGAATATTTTCTCATTTACAAGCTGTGGAATTATAGTTGTATTGGCAGCCATTTATAATAATAGTAGACAATATAATTCAACATATAATATTCGTCAATAGTTCCGTTATTGCTTTGATTAATTTGAAAAAGCAATAGGAAACTACCACAGAGTTATACAGGGTGAGTCTTGAAATTGTACATTAATTTTCACCATAAATTCTTCTCATCAAATAAAACAGTTTTTTCATTTACTATTTTCCCAGATTCGGCTCAGGTAAAAAGTTACAAGCGTTTAAAGATTTCACAATGTGCTAATACGCTCCTGCATATAAATTATCTATGAAATCATTGGTGGACAAGAAAAAGGTATGGTAACGTGGTTTTCTGCTTGATTTGGGATTCCAGCGCTCAGGCGCGGATCCATACAAGTAGTGAAATTTCTGGAGTTTCCCATTTTATAACATTCAATGAAGAATATTTCGAAAACGGTGCGTTCAAGGAGAAATGTTGAAGAATAATTTAATGTTCTAAAACGATTGAAACGATTTGGAAAATATGTATCATAGTTACAGGAAACTTCACAGTAACATTCATTTTATTCGAAAAAAGGATGTCAAAGCTATAAAATAAATTTTTTTTTTCCAAATTTCAACAGCCTGTATCTTTTTGCCTAAGCCGAATTTGGAAAAATGGTAAATGAAAAAAGTGTTTTATTTGATGATAAGAACCTACTGTTGACATGAATGTACTATTATCAATATTATTTTGACTTTAGTACGTACCGAATTCTTAATATATAATTTCTTCGGGAATGACATCGCTCTGGATAACAGGCAAAATATCTCCTAATATGTTGTTCAACCGATATACAATCAATAATTTATCCATTGGATAAATATGAATATGGATAGACATGATGAGTGTTTACATTTCTAATTCGTAAAAAATCAAAAACTGTTGACAACTTTGTTGGTGTAAAAAAGTGAACACATATACCTTGATCGTTGTAATATTTCGATATTTTGCCAATATCTTCACCAGTATAGATCCAATCGAGTTCAAATCAACTTCGCTGTAAAATAAGGTTTTGAAAGCTCTCGTATTGGACGGATAGTTTCTGGGATATACATTTTTTTAAATATATGTAGATATATTTTTGAATGTTCTAGTTATGTAGCCTCACAAAATACTGCATAAGTCTTCATGTCGGTATTTTCAGCTAACTACCGGCTTTTAATCGATCAATATTTTTAGAGTTATTGGGAAGACAAAAAACAGATGGCTAGATTACAGACATTTGGACAAAGTTATAGGCATCAATTTCCTTTGACACTGATCGCTGCAAACGTGCTCGCGGTGGTCGGATTTCATAGTTGAATATAACATGAAGTTTTATTCAAATACAAAATTATTCTCATTGAAAACCTAGATTCGAATTAAGGTAAATGTCCCAATTATCGACACGATAGCGTGTTCCTCGGAGTATCTAATACATTTCGACTTCGAAGAATGATTTTACATGAATGAAATATTCAGTTTCTACTTCTTTGAACCTTCAGTTGTGATAAAGTCCAAAAAACGAACATCTTGAAAGGGCAAAATATTTTGAATAAAATGAATGATGTATCCGAGCAGATGCTCCCATTATCGACACCAGAAAAATGTGAATTACCAATCATCGACAAGCTTGTGAAACCAATTACCCGACATTATGGGAAATCCAGAACTTGGCATCAATAATATGTTTGTATTTACAGAAATATCAAGGGCGTAGCCAGGGGGGGGGTTCAACCCCCCGAAATGTTACTTTTCCCTTAAAAAAAATTTTTTGCTGCAGAAAGTGACCCTTACACCCTCAAAACCCCCCCCGAAATTAATTCCTGGCTACGCCCTTGAGAAATATTAATATGTTTAGTGAAAATGACATTTCAAAAAAATTGGTTCAAGCACTGACGTGAAGTCAGAAGCTCTTGCGCGTATGTTCTATTGTCCATTCTTCTGTATTGGACACCCTTAATCGAATTTACCATGGTAAATTATGTTGTCCATTCTCCTGTATTGGACACTTAATTCGAATTTACCATGGTGAATTCGAATTAAGAGTGTCAATGGTAAATTCGAATTAAGAGTGTCCAATACAGGAGAATGGACAACATAATTTACCATGGTAAATTCGATTAAGGGTGTCCAATTCAGAAGAATGGACAATAGAACATACGCGCAAAAGCTTCTGACTTCACGTCAGTGCTTGAACCAATTTTTTTTTTTCTAGGGGTACGGTTCTTAAAAATTTTTTTTTCGTCATTTTTTTCAAATTTTCTAGGGGTACCGTTCTTACAAAATTTTAAACACGTCTTTATGATGATTTTCTACTACTAGTTACCAAGCTTCAATTCGATCGAATATTTATTTTTTGAGTTATCAAGGAAATAATATTCCAGGTGGGTATAACTCGGAAACCGTTAGACCGATTATGCCCAAAAACAAACTCAACTGTCCCTTTCGGATACGCAACCTACCCTGAAAATTGCAAGTCCATATCTGCTTTCGTTCGAAAGTTATCGAGGCAACGGTCACCCATCTACTGAACTCACACAAGAATGCTCGAATCTCCAACAATATTTAACCGATCGTATTAAAACTTGAAACTTAGTAGAGTTAGGTTATGAAGGCTCTTGCAAAATTTCAGCAATTTCAAACGAATAGTTACTGATATATAGAATTTTTTTTTTTATTTTCAATGATTTATTAAAAATTTTCTACAAATGCTATCCTCACCAAATTTTGCAAACATTTTCGCGTTGGCATTCTACAACTAATAACCATGTTTGATATCAATCGGTTCAGTATTTTTCGAGTTAATGAGGAACAAAAAACCAACAAATTTCAGAAAATTTCAGATGGCTATAACTCTAAAACCGTTTGGCCGATTATGCTCATAAACAAACTGAAATGTCGCGTTCTGGTGCACATTCTAACCTGAAAACTTCAAGCCGCTATCTCGTTCCGTCCTCAAGTTATCGTGACAACAAAAATATTTTTTAATAATTTTTTTAAAACTTTCTAGCCATACGATTCGCGGATATATATTGATTGAAAACAAAATTATTACTCGGAAACCACTGGGCCGATTATGCCCATTAACGAATTTGTCCGTCGTATTGGGATGTGCCACCCACCCAGAAAATTTCAAGTTGCTAGCTCTCTTCGTTCTCAAGTTATCGTGGCGACCTCGAATTCTTCATTGGGAAGTCGAACTAAATCGTTTGAGACCATTTTCGTCAAAAGATTCGAAAGTTACAGACATTTGGGCAAAACTATAACGCGATGTTCCCCAGAACATACGCGCAAAAACAAGCGAAATATAAATTCTCTGCTTAATATAAAAAAATATTCGATGATCTTTGGTTAATCCTCAGAAATTAACGTTTTCATTTGAGGTACTCCGAATAAGCCACGTTTATTCAACTTTTTAGGCTCAGTAATTCTACATGTGATCTCATCAATAGTGTAATCCAAATCATCTATTTTATTTGGCCAATTTTGAACACTCCTAGCCATGGCTTTGATGAAGAAGGACCTTCCTCATCTCTTTATTTCTAGCCATTCTTGCTATTCTTCTCTCTTCCTCATCTTTGTATTTCTCTTCGCTTCTAGCTATTCTTTCTAATCTTCTCCCTTATTTTTTCCTTTGCTCTGCCTTCTTTTCCTCCAATTTCATCCTGTGATTTTTCTGCTAGTTTGAGGAAGACGCAACAGCATGTAATTATTTCCTCTGTTTCCTGTTACTTTTGGTGGTTGGTTGGTTGGTTTAGTGAAGGCCAAAACAAAGCTTCTTTGAATGGGGTTGGGATATCCTCTACTTCTGATATTGTCTTTATTGGTGTTTTCTATAGTATTTCTTACTTGCTCGTTCCATAAAAAACTTGGACTTCAAATGTAGTCCAGAAAAATTTATATCAGTGTCGGAGTAATCACGGTCATAACAATGCAGTAGTATATCTACACTCAAATTCTCTTCCGTTACATCCAAGAGAGACGAATTCAGGGAGTTCTCCATAAAATTAATTTTTTCTACTTATGGTATGAGTCTCTGTCATCGACAGTATATTGCACCTTTTATCGACATACAGTTGATCGTACTATCGACATTGAAATTTGTTGTTCTTTTATCTGGTAATTCGATAGAAAACGGTGTGTCGATAACTGGTACACTGAAAATTATGGATCTTTTGGGTACAATAACGAAACAATCGTATCCAGAAAAATGGAGTTAACATTTCTGTAACTTAATCAAAAATCATTCTCAGCGACTCAAATATCGACATAGATGTCGATATCTGGGACACTATATGTTTTAGATGTACCATTTATCGACACACAAATTTCTCATAAAATATGATACACATTAATTCAATAGAACTGAATACAGTTAATCTTCTCAATAATTGTATTATTCTTCAAAATATTAAATTTCACCTCGATTCGTTGAATCTGGAGAGACATAAATGGAGAGTGTGGACTTAACTAGAATAGTAAGGAAACCAGTGCTCACTCGATGAAAACTGACATTCGACCAATTAATAGCTGCTGTTTCGGTGAGGATGCTTAAGAGGAATCAATGGTGTGAATAAATTCGTTGAAGAAACTATAAACTAGATATTTGTTGAATACAAATTTGTATGCAATCTTTCTTCGCCTTGTTTTATGGAAGATAACCCGAAGTTGTCGATAATTGGGACACTGTCGATAATTGGGACATTTACCTTATTTCAAATGAAAGTAACACATTCCTCAGAAAAATTGATTATTCAACAGATCCAAAATCTGAAAGAGCTGTTGATTTTCCCACTCCAGAATCTCAAATGGTTACATGAAAATTTTCTAAACAAAATGCAGTCAATCGAATGAAAATAATCCGTATTGGAGCTGTAATATTCTTTTCAGAGATTTATCCAGTCTTCTCGTAACCAATCAATGTTCCATGTCCCCGCTTATTTCAACACAATAACACTCTTCTACGGATTCTTCCTCTCATTCAAAGTACTGAAAGAAAACTGCTTCCTATGGCAACACTTCGAATTTGCGCGAATTTTCATTTCGTTTCTGTAACAAATGGGGAGCGTGGCGAAAATTCATAATGAACGGCATTCAAGGAATCCCTATTTGTTCCCGAAACGAAACCATTTTCCATTTCCACCACCCCGATTTTATATATATATTCTCTGGGAAATATGTATTGACTGAACCGAACGTAACACAAAGGAGATGATGGAACAATCGACGTCGAAGATGGAGTAACGTGAGTTAATAATGAAAAAACCAGGGAGCGGGGCACATATCGTCGATGCAATGCCAAAACCGCGAATGTGAAAATTTATAGTTCCGAGATAATGGCGTTTGAATATTCAGAGGAGTACTATCAAATCACGAATTATTTTGAACAAATTGCGTTCATGCATATAGTGATAACAGATGATACAATGGATTATTTGATTACTAAAATGTAAAATGAAAGATGATATTTTCTCTTGGTGCACATTCGTTCCTTTTGGTTTTGGAAAAACAAATCAATAATCACTTTTCGTTAAAATGAGTATATAATTTTAAAGAGCTTTTCAACAAAATTATAAAGAAATATCCCTTCTAAAACAAACTTTTACATTCCTGGTGGGGAAAAAATCTTGAAGAAATAAATAGGTACATGCCAAATAACCTGCTTCAACTTTGTCCATTGTCTGTACCTTCATCAGCATCTGGTTGTGGTAAATTATCTCGCTGAGTATTACTTTTTTTCAATGAGCTATAGAAATGATGGTACACTCTAGGAATTGTTAGATCTTGGCACATTTTCTTAAAATGATTCCATTTTGCTTCACTTATGCATAGAGGATTATCATAAGCTTTTTTTAAAACTATTTTCTTTTGACGTCCTCGACTCTTCGCTGTTTTATTGCAATCTATAACGTGAAAATCCTCAGCAAAGTCAGTCTTATAAAATAATCTCGTTGGTTGTTCCCTCAAGTATCGGAGACAACAAACTTTTCTCCAAGGAACTCCACTGAAAGTCAGAGAATTTGTCGCAAATCCTTTGAAGTCGTAAAATTCATCAAACATCATGTTCCTAACATTGAAGGGTTCTGGTTTTATGCGAGCATCCCGAATGACTTGTGACCAACCTTCAGGGGTATAAACTGGCACAAATTTGGATTTTTGTTCTATTTTGGAATGAATGGAGTCACACTTAATTTTAGTATGTCCTGCTTCAAAGAAGCGATGATCAATTATCTGCAAGGACGGATAGTTCACAAGAAGCTGCATTAGCATAGCAGAAAAAAAAGAATTTTTCTGCTGCCCACCACATCCGTCAGACATCATACGCACTTGCGTGATCTCAGTATGGGACATAACGAAGTCGAATATGCACGATGAGATTTCATTTGCTCCCCTTTTTCCTTGCGTCTCATCCCAAAGATAACCCTTGACATTCTGGTTACCCAAATTGTAGACCGTTAAGTTGTTGACAGCTAGCTTTCTCAGATAGAAAATTTGACCTGCTGATCCTTTCGGCGTAGTCAGTACAGCTTGCAGATCAAAATTGATAATGCTAAAATTTTGGAATCGCCTTTTGCCATCATTCTGTCTTCATCGCGTGCCTTTCTGGCAGCATTTTTTCTTTCCAAATACCTGTTGATTTCTTCTTGATTCGCTTTTACTCATTTTCAGTCATTTGGTTCCAGGCCAGACATTTCTTACATTGATCTTTTTTTGGGCTTAAAAAACCTAAATTGTATTCATTGAATATTTGCCTGTATTTCTCTCAAGAAACTGGGTTCAATTTCTTAGTGTTTAAAAAATCCACTACATTCGCGAATGTTTTAACAGGAGTAACAAGTCATAAAGAGCAAACACGAATGTGGTACATTCGTTGTTGATGCACTGGCACAAATAGCAACTCCACACTCTTAAATCGCGAATGTGTAAGATTCGTTGTTTATGCACTGTAACAAACACCAACTCCACACTTTGAGAACGCGAATGTGGCACATTCGTCATTTACGCACTGAAACAAAAACTAGCTTCACACTCTCGCGAAATCATGATCAGGCCACATTAGCGTTATGCATCTCAAAGGACATTCGCGCTTTTGGCATTGAATGCGGACGAGTCTAACGTCGCTGTTGGCGCACATAGGTGAAAAACAGCAAATTTGCACATTCGCGGTTTTGGCATTGCACCGACGATATCCTAAATTCAATCTAGCCTTTAATTTGCAGAGCGTTGCGGGCCTTGTATATACTAGTGCTTGGATATGGGAATGATTATCTCTTTGACTTTGACTAAAATTAGTAGCTATAGTTGTTTGATGTACGGTAGGTGCATTTGGTAGGTATTCTGATATAAATGAGTATATTGTGTGTATTTTACTATTTCTGACTATTGATTGAGATATTCTCTGCATGAAGTAAAATACTCAGATATATTTTATTATTAGTCCAGTCAAATAATCCCAAAAGAACGGCTTACCTTACAAAAGGTCCAGTAGGTTTTTTTGAATTTTTATCTTGAACTAGCTGGCCCGGCGAACTTCGCGCCGCCTAAGTTAATAAAAAAATGCTCCGTATGAATGAAGTTTTATTATTATTTATTTATTAATATTTATTATTTATTATTAATTTTTCATTGAGTTATTATTTCCGATTAATTGCACATTATGTTGCTTACTTATAAAAGAGAGATTTCCTGAGATACTGGCTATTTATTTTTGACAGACACACACAGTTATGGATACAGTATCTTAATCAATTGAAAGCTTTCTGATAAACTATATTTTTTGTTTTGTTTTGTGGTGCGTAAATAAACAAAGATGACGGTTTTCCGACGCGCGAACACGCGACGTTTATTTGTCCATGCACCCTGTCCATACATCAAAGGAAAAACAAAATTGTCAACAAAGTTGTTGTAGTGTGGTTGGCTCAGGGGTAGAGTGATTGACTTGGGAACGGAAGCCACAAGTTCAATCCCGAGGCTAGGAAAGAAATTTTCTAGTCGCGGTTATCGCCACCATTCACTGTTGGGTCAAAAATTAACAGTGCTGTGCCTAAGGTGGCGTAAGGACACAGTAACAAAGCCTACACAGAACACAACTGGTTCTCCTTACTCGCTCAAGCTCTTCCAGAGTTTATGAGGGGTCTCCTTGGGAAAGACCTTGGAGGATCAGTATAATAATATACAATATACAATATACATTATCAGAATCCATCCAAGGTACCAATTGAGTTAATGCTTTGTTTGTGGCACAAATCACTTCAATCGCGTACAATTGTGCAGTGATATGAAGAACACCATGTATAGTTATGGTTTATTTTCAATGATGTATGCCTCGAAAGTATATTTTTTAACACAATTGAATGAAATTGTTCAATTGGCGTGAAATACAGCAAGTTGCAATTGACGTTAAAAGAAAAACACCCTGTATGACAATTTCGGACAAATACATTATGAGAATCCATCCAAGGTACCTATTTAGTTAATGCTTTGTTTGTGGCACAAATCACTTCAATCGCGTACAATTGTGCAGTGATATGAAGAACACCCTGTATAGTTATGGTTTATTTTCAATGATGTATGCCTCGAACACCCTGTATGCGCAATTTTTTTGAATTTTTCTGTCATAAGAACCTTCTATTGACAATAACAAACACAACAAAAAAAATAGTGAAACCCGTCCAGCCGTTCACGCGTGATGGCGTGACCAAGGGATATAGGGTTTCTTTTTTATATACAGGGTGTAACTCAATAAATCTAAAATATTTAAGGTGGTGATTCTTCATCAAATAAAAGATAGGATCTTTCATCTACAGAAACTTCATTGGAGCATCCCTTGTTTATATACAGCCCCTTAAAGGGGGTACAGAAAATTAATTTGATAATTTTTTTCACAAGCACTAAAAAAGTCACAATATTGAAATTAACCTGATATTTTCTAATACCAAAAAGACACTTAGCCAGTAATTTATTTGGTTTATCCCATGGTTGTAAGGGGTGGAAAACGCAACCCCTAAAATTTATTTGCAATGTAACTTTTTGTCTTATTATTTGTTTACCATATTGAAATTTATTTCAGATAACCTGTTTCATTCTAAACAACAAATGTTTCTTGAATTTTTTGCCCAAAAGAAACCAGATCGCAGCAAAACATTATTTTACGAACAACTACAGAGATTTATCGTCATAAATGCGATCTGGATTTATTGTTATTTTGTAGTTACTACCTGCATTAAATGATTGAAGGGGAATAAACAAAACTAATTTATTAATAACACTCATAGTAATTACTCACAGTAATTAATAACAATCATAGTAATTAATAATAATCATATTAAATGTTCAATATGTCTACCTTCAGACATTACGCATGCGTCTAGATTCCTGGAGTCTCTCTAATTACCCTGCACGCATCGATGATGCGGTTTCTTAAGTCCTCTACGCCGCGAACAGGAGTAGGATAAACCAAATGCTCTAAATGGACCCAAATAGAGAAATCGAGAGGATAGAGATCCGGAGATCGAGCGGGTCAATTCTGTGGTCCTCCTCGACCTATCCACTGATTTGCATATTTTTCAGCTAAATGCTGACGTGCTACTGCACTAAAATGGGCGGGAGCCCCATCATGCACGAAAAACATATCCATTCTGACGCCCAAAGGAACTTCCTCCATCAGTACTGGATGCTCTTCTCTTAAAAATTGAACGTATGCCTCACCATTTAATCGATGGAGGTAGAAAATGAGGCCCAATTAAATAATCCCCGATAACTCCGAGCCACACGTTAAGAGAAAACTGTTCTTGATGGTTAGTTTCGACAATAGCGTGAGGGATTTCATCAGCCCACATTTGATAATTATGAAAATTAATAATCTTGTCCCGTCTGTGAATTATATCGTCTTCAGAAAGTCACGATTTCTTATAATCATTTCCAGCATCCAATTGCAAAATTCAAGACGTTTCGGAAAGTCTCGCGGTAACAGTGCCTGTACCCTATACTAGTTGCAGATGGTAAGGGTATAAGAGATGTTCCTTTAAAATTCGAAATACCTTCATATGATCAACATTTAGCTGAAAAGCAATCTTTCTAGTACTGGTAGTAGGTTGTTCTTCAATCAAATTAAGTACTACCTCCTCAAGCTGTGGTATTCTAACTTCTCGATGGCGACCACAATCCTGCGTTCTTTTGTCGAATGAACCATATTCTTTTAATCGTTGATGAAGTCGGGCAAATATTCTATGTGAAGGATGCTGCCACTGAGGATACATTTCAGCAAATCTTCTAGAAGCTTCTTACCCATTCCCCTGCGACAGACCGTAAACTTAATGCATATCAGTCATTTCCTCATTTGTGCATGCCATTTTAATAACAAGTGAATTAAAGTAACAAATTAAGAACAGAACAAAGACACACAATTAGTATTTATTCAATTTCACAAATTTACAAACTGACAGCGTGATACCAATTTAATTGTCACTGTCGCTAATAGCGGCCTACCTAGATAAATTAGTTTCGTTTCATGACGATAAGTATCTTGTTCGTAAAATAATGTTTTGCTGTGATCTGGTTTATTTTGGGCAAAACATTCAAGAAACATTTTTTGTTTAGAATGAAACAGGTTACCGGAAATAAATTTTAAAATGGTAAACAAATAATAAGAAAAAAAGTTACATTGCAAATAAATTTTAGGGGTTGCGTTTTCCACCCCTTACAACCATGGGATAAACCAAATAAATTACTGGCTAAGTGTCTCTTTGGTATTAGAAAATATCAGGTTAATTTCAATATTTTGACTTTTAGTGCTTGTGAAAAAAAATACTAAACAAATTTTCTGTACCCCCTTTAAGGGACTGTATCTTAACAAGGTATGCTCCAATGAAGTTTCTTTATATGAAAGATCCTACCTTTTTTTCGATGAGGAATCACCCCCTTAAATATTTTATTCTTATTTAGTTACACCCTGTATATATAGATATATGTATATATGTTGTTCAGTATAAAGTATCATCAACGGTTCCGAAAATTCTCAAACTTTATATATTGGTAGAAAGTGTACGAGAAAAAAATAGGTAACTCTGAAATCTCCGGAACAACTTTTAGCATCCTGAAAACTGCGGTTGTTTGGCACTATTTTCATTTTTTTCTAAATATCTCCAGAATGAGTGAGAAAAATATTTCGATACAAATATGTAGAGCATAAAATTTCTAGAACTTCTGTGTATAAAATTTGATTCTTCGACCAATAGGGAGTGTACTGCTACCTCTCATAGATGGACCATTTTTTCGAAATGTTTCCGACTAAGCTATGCTCTGTAAGCTCCATTTCTTGCCGTCGACATAAGGAAAAAAGTACGTGCAACCAATCCGCCCACCCTATTCCAAAGATTGTGCTTATGTAAGCAATCAGACAAAGGCTTGCAAGATAGCTTGGCCTATGAACTTGCACCCTACCCAATGTTCAAGAAGGGTACTAAATTCTCATTTTACACAGTTTTCACTCCAATTGAAGGAAACACAATCATATAGAGTCCGCCAATTTGGTAGATAGGTAAATCCTACATAATAAAAGTTCTGAGGCGTCAGAATGCTACACACTTCACTGGATATTCATCCTTCCTCGCCAAACATTAAGGGCCCAAAGTATTCGCCGTTTTTGGAGTGCTGTTCAGGTGAACCGAAAGATTCACATACGTCTTTGTGTCGGTATTCTACAACCAGTTATCAAGTTTCAATTCTAATAGATCTCTATTGTTTGAAAATAAAATAAGTACTCGGAAACCGTTTGGTCGATTATACCCATTAACGAATCTGCCCTTCGTATTTGGACGCTATCCTACCTCGAAATTTTCAAGTCGCTACCTCTTTCCGTTCGAAAGTTATCGTCTCAATCGCCAGCCGGACAGAATCAAAGTTGACCTAGAATTCTTCATCACTGGGTCGAACCTAATCGTTTGAGACCATTTTCCGCAAGCACGCTGCTCCCTAGAACATGCGCGCACAAAGATCAACTTGAATATATTTAGTTGACCCAATATTTACCTGTCCCACAATATAATGAGAATATTTAAGAGACAGACCGCCGTATTCACAAAGCATTCAATCTCCGTTAAGTCCTAACTGAGGTGCTCAGTTAAGGATAAATATGAATCGCAACCTCAGTTAACGTATGTAACGGTCCTGAAACAGGCCTGTTTCACGTTAATTTTCACTTGAACTGAGGTTGCAATTCTTATTTATTCTTAACTGAGGACCTCAGTTAGGACTTAACGGAGATTTAATGCTTTGTGAATACGTCGGAGAATAGCCACTATTAAAAATGTAATGTATATGAAGAAGCTGATGTGTAAGTGAAACAATTGTTATATTTCGAATAAATATATATAAAGCTCTGAAAAAACATTTGTTCATTTGGTCATTTGAAATTGCTTTCCTTCCTAGAGAGCTGATAGCTAAATGGTCCATGGTGCCATTCTCAGAATATCTAGGATGGAGTATTGAAAACCAGAGAGCCTGGTTCTCTTTTACCAAGTACATTTCATCAGCCAATGTTCCTAGAGACAAAATGATTAAGAAAGTAAGCATCGAAAAGAACTTCACTACGATGCTAGGTAGGAAGAAAGACTCCGACAGGGAATCCAGCACCCAAGTTCTTTGAAAAAATGCCATTAAATGGTACACATACGATTCAAAAACCAATATAGTAGCTGGCCTGGAGTATATGGAGCGGGCACCAAATGCTCACTATCGCTAGGCTCCAAATACTATCCTCACGAGATTTTGCAAGAATTTTCGCGTTGGCATTCTACAACTAATAACCATGTTTTAATTCAATCGGTGTTGTATTTTTCGAGTTAATGAGGAACAAAAAACAACCAAATTTCAGATGGCTATAACTCTGAAATCGTTTGGCCGATTATGCTTCTAAACAAACTCCGATGTCGCATTCAGATGCACAACCTAACCTTAAATATTCAAGCCGCTATCTCTTTCCGTTCTTAGGTTATCGTGACAACAAAAATATTTTTGAATAATTTTTTAATAATTTTCTGTGATACGATTCTCACAAAATTTCACAAACGTGCTTTGGTTTATATTCTACAACTATTCACCAAGTTTCAATTTGATCGGATCTATATTGGTTGAAAACAAAATTATTACTCGGAAACCATTGGGCCGATTATGCCCATTAACGAACTTGTTCATCGTATTGAGATGCGCCACCTACCCTGAAAATTTCAAGTCGTTAGCTCTTTCCGTTCTCAAGTTATCGTGGCAACGGCCGGATGGCCAGACTGCCGGACGGCCGGCCGGACAGAATCAAATTTGACCTCAAATTCTTCATTGGGGAGTCGAAAGGAAACGTTTGAGACCATTTTCGTAAAAAAATTCTAAAGTTACAGACATTTGGACAAAATGATAACGCGATGTTCCCCAGAACATACGCGCAATAATAGATACACTTTCCATATAGAGACTGAAAACTATACGATAAATCTCTATGAAAATTAGAAATGTTAATTTCATCCCTGCATAAACGTTCTTTAGAACTCATCTAATTTGAACAGCTTGGAAAGATCTCATGCATGACACAAGCTAGTGCAGGTGAAATTTTCCATATCTTCAATCTGTTCTATCTGTATTCACAGGTAACCAGTAATTATTTGACTCATTTCCCGAAAATTAACATATTCTCACCCATCCGACACGAACAACCCGACGCGAATGCACCTATCGCATGTTTCCTTCTTCCGTGCAACTCCCTCGCCATGGGCCATGCAAATTGGTACGCTCCTCGAAACCCCTACTTCACGTTGACAATAATACTAGTTTACAGTCGCTATGATTCTTTGATGGCTGTTCGCTGGATTCTCGTCAAATTTCGTCATTAGGGAGTGTGATTCTTAATTAGATTAATGCGCTCGGAAAACGTGATAGGATTAATTCGAGTCGCCCGGGAATTGCTGCGATTTAGCGTTTCGAATAGCTGTCGATACTGGAATTTTCACTCTACAGGATTTAATTCAGATCGAGATCAACGCGGGAAATACGTTACAGGATTTGTTCGATTATTTTGAACGGTTGAGTGCCATCTAAATTTTCACAGTTGACGTTTTTCGTAGATATGGAATGAAAATGCTGCTGAAGGAGGAAACAGATTGATTCAGGTTAAGTAAACTCCAGTGCTTACATACGATAACATACGTAGAATCTAACGTCACGTGAAAAAATCGGTTCAAGCCCTGTGGACAGGAACTTTCTGGCGCTCTTTTTCAAACAGACAAATTATATCTCCGAAAGTATTAGTGTCTCAGAGTTGGGAATTATATCAATGGATTCTTATGGAAGAACTGCATCATGAAAGAAATTGAACTTAAAAAAAATGTCATTTAAAAAAATGATTAAAAAATTATTATTTGGAAAAAAGAGCAATCTGCAATGCAGTAATGCTTCAAAAATTGTCATTGAATTTATTTATCAAGATTAAATGAGCATTCTGCAATCATTCAACCTCGTGGAATGGGTTGTTGCAACTTACACTCGGTGCATAGTTTTCACAACTGGAAATACCAAAGGAAAATATCATCGAAATGTCTAGAGCGAGGCTGGAGACAATCATAGCATATTGTCCATTTATTCCTGATATTGGAGTAGGTAGAGGTTGACGAACAAATTATTGTAATAGTTCAAAATATTTTAATAAAATACTAGCCTCTTTTCATAATTTAAAATTTAATAGTTCATACCACTTACACATTATTTTCTGTATTATGGAACTTAACTCAATATATATATATATTCTTTTGACTGAGAGTATATGTGTTAGCAGAGGTTGGTGTAACGGGGTACCATACAATTCGACGTATGATACAAGAGCTTAGGGAAAAACCTCAGCAAAAAACCCTTTCTCTCCGTGAGTGTGGTGATTTGTAACTATTGTTTACAAAATTTGCTGAAATTTAAAAATATTGATGGGGATATATTTCTTCAATGTGGATTCCCTCGTCAAAAAAAGGATAGATATACACAAATTTAGATCCATATTTCAGCATTTTTTTGCTAGCAACATTATGAAAATACTGTATATAGGAACATGACTTAAAGGAAGTAAAATGTAATAGTTACCTCAGTGGTCAACCAACAGTAATTTCTTTTGATGATTCCATTATTTTCTTCTTTCCTATTGCCTTCATAAACTACATCATTAAAATGATCCAATTCTAAATCTCCTGAAACATCATCCCCAATATTTATACATAAATTATTCAATATGTAATCAGTCAATATTATTTTCGGTTTCAAAACAGTCTTGCATATATTCAGGAATTCAAGAATCGGATACTTGTTTTCCAACAGAGAATATTTTCAAACTACGAATTGACAAGTATCTAATAGCTAGATAAGATTACATTTATGAACAGTGAACACAGACAGATTATGTGTTCACATAATGTGAATACATAGAACTACGATGTATTATTGAAATTTTGAAAAATCATATCTCCGAAAGTATTAGCTTGTTAGAGTTGAAAATGATAGGAATAGTTATTGCTGTGTCACTTTGCAAACGGTTCAATACAAACGTCAGTGTATGTTTATTCTATTTTGAGTTCACTGTGGACTTATTATGAACACTATAGTGTTCATAATAAAAAGTAACTACACTCTTGTCTACTACAGTTTTTTGTCGTCGGACATATATTTCGGAAACAAAGTTTCCATCTTCAAAGACGAAGCGACCTCGGCTCCGCCTCGGATAGCAATTTGCAGACTCGTCGTTGGTACATAAATAACTACTATGTCATATTATCAAGCTAGTCTGCTCGGATCACCAACAATAGATATCAGATCGTGTTCAAACTTTCAACTTGGTTGTAGAGTTAGGTTTTGACGCTCTCGCGAACTTTCAGCGACTTCAGACGAAGACCTTCTGACATATAAAATTTTTTTCAATGGTTTTCAAGTATTTTTTTAAATTTTCTAGTAATACAATCTTCACGAAATTTTGCAAAAAAATTTTTGCGTCGGCATTCTAGGACTAATTACCATATTTGAATTCCTTTTTAACGAACTCATATGTCGCATTAGGTTGCAAAACCTACTCTAAAAATGGCAAGCCGCTTTCCGTTTTCAAGTAATCATGTGATAAATAATATTTTTTAATACCTAATGTTGAAGCTGTTTGACCTATTATACCCAACAATGAATATAGCTGTCCCATTCGAATGTACAACGTACCCTGAAAATTGCAAGTCGCTATATCTTTCCCAAGACATAGACTGACTCTAACCGAGCGCAATGCTGAATAGTGTTGCACGAAACTTTCACCCCAAATAAGAGCAGAGACGACCCTGATAGGTTTCAAGAGACAGATTTTCCAACTACTACTGAGAATAGAACCATATTGTGTAAATGAATTCCTAAACTTTAAATGAATGTAAAATTTTGACCCTATTTCATTTCGAGATGTACTTTCTCTATTTGAAATAAAGACTATTCTATTCTATTCTATCTTTCCGTTGGAAAGTTATCGGGGCAGCGGACGTCGCGCTGGCCGGACAGAATTAAATTTGACCTCCATATGTGATTAGAACCTAATCGTTTGATACTATTATCGGCAAAAATTCAAAAAATTAAAGACATTTGGGCAAAATGATAGCACGCTGCTCCGTCGAACATACGCGCAAAAGGCCCATATTTTGCTGGCAATCATGGCGACGAAATATTAAAGCGGTAATTACATTCATATCAAGACAAGTTCTTGACATGAGGAAAACATTAACATATCTAAATGGTTTCTTCCTGGTTTTTTTCTGCCAAACTCTGATATCTTACATAACCCAACTTTTGCGAGTATCCATCAAATATCGAAGATCGAGATATTGAATTCTCTCGAAATTGGCTGACTCACTTGAAAGTGCAATGGAAACCGAAACATGAACCTATGTCAACAACATATTATTATTATCATAGCTTTTGAAAGTCAAGCCAAGTTGTTTTTCTAAATTTGAATATTTTTGAGATGTAAACGACTCGCTGTCCTAAGTACACGGTCTACCCAGCGTTTCCTGCAAATTATTCATCTAAATATTTTTATTTGCTCTGATAACTAAACTTATCATTTCCCGTTTTGATTCAAAGCAGGATATTTCTTAGATTCAACGCCAGAAGGAATTAATTGAATCCTCTTACCGTGAAATCACAGAACTAAATTCCTTCAAGCAGGATGGATGAATAAACAAAGAGAAGCCAATATTTACATCGGATGTTTGAGCTCAACCTCATCCAAGAGCTTTAGCTATAGGGTATAATTCTTACGACAGATATATCGTCTGTCCCTCCGTACCAGGTCATTGAAAGTTGTTGAAGGGTCACTTACATTTTGGCGCGCTTGTATTCCCCCGAGAAGCGCCTATCATTTTGCCCAAACTTTTGTTATTTTCGAATTTTTGGCTGAGAATAGTCTTGAACGTTAAGATTCCGCTCACTTATAAAGAATCCGAGTTTGTTGCAACCATATTTGGTTGAATTAGTTGAAGAAGGTGTTGGAACTTGGAAATTTCTACGCAAAGTGGAAATATGTTGCTTTGATCTTCAAATACTATCAATGTGCCGGTTTCGAATTTCAGAATAACTGCCAACAAAAAATAATTCTGATTTTCGCTTGGTGTCCTACGATGGAGTCTGATCTATTCTCCGAAACGTTAGAAAATAGTTGTTTTATAGTTGATGTTATTTCGTTATTGTTTCTATATCTTGTGTTTTTAACGCAGAAGCAATTTAAAAAATGATTTTTTCTTTATTTTATAGAAATTTTTCATAGTTTGGGAGAGAAAATCTAGAAAGTAGTAATTAATACACCTCCCAAAATATCCTTCAATGATTTCTTAGTTATAGTCTTACTCATTCAAAAAACTATGAGAAATTAGCGCAAACAAAGCAGATGAAGTTCATCTTTAGTCATTAAACAAGAATCTTCGATCATTTCAGAAAATTAAATTATTCTTCATCATTTCCCCAAAACCGCACCGTTATAAAATCTGATGAAAATTTGCTATATTTTTGTGAACTAGATAGGCCTTGAATCAAGCTTTCCACGTTGCCACACTTGTCCCTCTTTCTCAACACAATAAAAGTCATAGATAATTTACTTCGAGTGACATGATGCCAAAGCCTGGTACACAATACCGCATAAAAACGACGCTCGGAGGCATAGATATGAAAACGTAGACTATGCAATGATTCCATAGAATTTTACCTCACAGAGTAAACGTGAACCTCACCTACTAATTATGATTATTCTGTCTGTTGGATTCACAGATCAACTATTAATTTTTTAATTTTTTTGAAAACTAAGACATTTATTGAATTTTCAATATGAGAATGGGCGATGATCAAATTATGTATGATCTGATAGTGAAAACAATTAGATATTGAATGGAAATCAAGTGTAAATATAGTATTTTCATAGTCAAAAATAGTGAGATACTTTCTTGACGAATACTGCAAGATATACATAAGAATAAAGTGAGTAAATATGTTTTCTCAAACAGTTTTATATAACTAAGTATAGGTATCGGTGATTCATTTGTGGATGAAGATGATTTTCAAACCAAGTCTCATGAATTTTCATCCAATATTTCAGAAAAGCCCTGAATATACGAATTGATTATCTCTAGGTATCCTAATTTTGTATTTAATGTATTTGTAAACCTAAACTGTGAAAATTTACGGTAGCGAGGTACCATTTTTTCACAATTCTGAATGTTTATTTATTGAAAATAATAAACAATTTGAAATTGAAATTGAAGTTAATTGACAATGATACCCTTAGGCCGCTCGTATACCAACACGACGAGACCGCAACGCGACTGCGACGATACTTTTTAACGAGAAATTTACGTCGCATCGCTGTATCTTTGCTGTGGGCGCTTCTATCCATAGAAAACTATCACACCACGTACCAAGCGACACGAAAGCACGGTCTCGTAGTGCTGGTATACGAGCGGCCTGACACTAGGTACACAACAATTTTGTCGTCTGACATATATTTCGGGAATGATCTTCTGAAAGCAGTAACGTTTCATCCCAGAAGATGGGAAAGTTCCCCATATGTCAAGATTAAAAGTGGACAAGAGGTTACTCATGTGGTGTTTATAATCAGTCCACAGAGAACTCAAACCAGTGTAGTAATACCCCCGTTAAAGTTGGTATTTAATTTTTAGTCTATGATTTCACAGAGTGCTGTGGTCGAAAATTAACTTTCGTATCTATAAATTTGGTGTTCATGTATGTCATCACATAGAATATACCCTAGGTACCGACATAAAGAACTGGTTTTTAAGAAAAGCCAAACACGCTTGAAAAATAGTCAGACAAAGCATTAGGCATCGATAGATTTCATGGACGTGAACAACTTGAAAGCATTGTGTTATGTTTTATTGGACATTTTTTGATTAACATGACGCTTCCAACAGGATTTATTATCATTGGTTTTGATAGCATAGTTTTGAGAACCCAACTCGAACAAGTGTTGATTTTTTGCCGAAAATGGTTTCAAACGATTGGGTTCGACTCCCTAATGTAGAATTCGCGATCAAATTTGATTCTGTCCGGACGGCCGGCCGTCTCTTGCCACGGTAATTTCAGAACGGAAAGAGATAGTGACTTGTCATTTTCAGGGTAGGTGGCGCATCCCAATACAACGAACAAGTTCGTTAATGGGCATTATCGGCTTGATGGTTTCCGAGTAATAATTTTGTTTTCAACCAATACAAATTCGATCGAATTGAATCTTTGTTTGAAAAAACGTTTGTGAAATTTTGTGAGAATCGTATTACTAGAAAATTGAAGAAAAAAGTATTACTATAAAATTGAAAAAAAAAATATTATTTATGTCACGATAACCTGAGAACAGAAAGAGATAGCGACTTGAAATTTTAAAGCTAGGCTGTGCATCCGAATGCGACCTTTGGGTTTGTTTATAGGCATAATAGGCCCGAATGTTGTGAAGTTATACCCATCTGAAATTTAGTTGTTATTTCCCCAATATCTCGAAAAATACAAAATCGATCCAATTCAAACATGGTCATTAGTTGTAAAATGCCAAAGCGAAAATTCTTGCAAAATTTCGTAAGAATCGTATCACTAGACATTTTTTTAAAAATCCTTGAATAAAGTTCTATATATCAGAAACTATTCGTCCGACATCTGAAATTTTGAACCTAAGAGCCGACGCACACGGGTCGACCGGGATAAGTATGTTTGACGCGATCAGAATCGCATCGGCAATTTATCGATTTGTCATTCAGGGCGTTTCTTTATCGTTCAGTCTTATGATCACAAAATAAAATTCATTCAGGCCAGAACTTCAGCGAAGCGCATAATCCACATAACCTTACTTCCAACATACAATAATTTTGAATACAAGAACGAAATCAATGCAAAATCATGAATAGAAAAATCTCTATCACTCACCAACAATTTGCGATAGCCAAATTGAATTAAGTTATGTTCTCTGCGATCTACCATATCCACTACTCTATTCTATGATCTATGAAAACATAATTGAAGCTTTATAATTTTGCTCTCAAGTATATTGTTTTTAACAAAACGAAATTTAACAATTGTTCAAATTTTCCAACAGGAATCTACTCCAAGGACTATGAAAAATAGCTCCAACGAAAGAAAAAATTCTCAGATCAATAGTTTAATAATTATCGCACTTGCAATGTTAATGTTCGTGCTACAAAAAATTGTTAATTAACTAATAGATAACTAATTGATGAGTCACGAAAAACATTTTTGGACCAAGGATTATTGTTCATCGATCTATCTTGCCGATGCCTGAACTTTTTCAATTTTTTATTTTCATATTCAATAAGTTTGAGTAATATTTATTCATGAAAGGTCCGAAGGGGGCGAGGCTTACGCAAGCCGGAGTACCCGTTTTCGGGAGTGTATTCAACCATCTGGGAAAATTATAAATATTGGTCCTAGTTCCGGGAGTTGAACATTATTTTAGGAAATTTCGTCCTGTTCTTGAATCTTTTTTCAAATTTGAATTGTCTCAGATAGTTTTCGAGATATTGGCGAAAAACCAAACCCCATTCTTTTTTTTTTCACTTAATTGTTTATAACTATTGCAATTTTTGCGAGCGGTCCTAGCATTTTCTCAAAAACTATCTACATGCCATTCCGAATCGAATGAGACCTCAGTCATAATTTTCAGAGAATACACAAAAATGTTTACCCTACAAAGCACTTGTTGACTAGACTACGATAGACGCGCACACGCTTTGATTTATATCAGACTTGCCATACTTGTGAATGGCATTTATTTTTAATTTCAGATATATCTTAGATATATTCTTCAAAATTTGATTTCTATTATTTTCAATGTGGCCGGTGGGCCCTTTGTATCCACGGGCCCCTGGGCTGGAGCCCATAATGCCCATACCTAGATCCGCCCCTGCTAGGTAAGATATATTCTGAGTGTCATCGTTGTCATATATTAGTGTTCTGTGATTGTCATCTCATAGAGAAATAGAAGGTATTGTCTCCGTCTACACATAAGAGACATGTCAAACTAAGTATGATTTCATATTTATATCTAGTTCTATTCAAAATTCTTGATTAAAATACTTCCTGTTCTAAAAAACAAAGTATGATTGAATGCAAAAGGACCAATGAAACAACCTCAGCTATCGTAGATAATCCATAAATATGATGATGGAAATATATAATTTGGTAGGTTAATAATGTTGGGTTCAGAATATCTCCAGTGAAAACAAAACTGGAATATTGGCTAAGTTTCAATTGATATAATTTAATTTTCAGAGTAGTTCGTTATTGGGTAGAAACGGTCTGGTGGTTTCGGATTAATAATTTTGGCACTGTTGTCTCTTTTTGGCGCTCTAGTTCCTCGGAACTGAGTGCTTATCAATTTGCCCAAATGTCTGTAATTTTCGAATATTTCGATGAAAATGGTCTTAAACGATTTGGTTCGACTCACTGATCAAGAATCCGTGGTCGAAATGCATTCTGTCCGGCCGGTCCGGCCGTAGGCATGATAACTCTCGAACGGAATGAGCTAGAGAGTTGAAATTTTCAGAGTAGGTTTGGGGGATAAATATCTCGGCTAAGTTCGTTATTGGGCAAAATCGGACAGATGGTTTCGGAGTAACAAAAAAAAATTTTTTTTTTACGAAACAAATTCCAAATTAAATTTTTTTTAATAAGAAGTTTTATCATAAGAATCCATTCATATCATTTTTAACTCTAACAAGCTAATACTTTCGGAGATATGATTCTTCAAAATTTCAATGTAAATCGTATTTCACACATTGATATAATTATTCTATGTATGAATTGTCATAATGTCAACTTGACAGAAGGGAATATTGTAACTTCAAAAATATTGGGGTTGAAATACTCGTATTTTAGCGATGCAACGGGGACCTCACCCGAAAATGTTTGAAAATATTACGTAAATATTGAAAGTATAATTCTGTAGTTCGAGAGAGGAGAAAATTTGGTGAACGTAGATCAGGAAATTTTTGATCGATTACAAGGTATTTTATTTATTACTCATCTTCTTTCATATTATTACTCATCTTCTTTCATACATGTTTTATGGAATACCTACTATTTGTAGGTACTTTAAACCTGTTTTGGGCAATTGTCATACGAAACTTGTTTTTTTGGCGCTCTAGTTCCTCGGAACAGAGTGCTTATCAATTTGCCCAAGTGTCTGTAATTTTGGAATTTTTGGCTGAAAATAGTCTCAAACGATTTGGTTCGACTCACTGATCAAGAAACCGAGTGCGAAATCGATTCTGTCCGGCCGGCCGACCGGCCGTAGGCATGATAACTTTCGAACGAAAAGAGTTAGCGGATTGAAAATTGCAAGGTGGTTTTGGAGCGTAAATATCTCGGACAAGTTCGTTCGATCTATATAAAATTTAGCATCAAATTGTAGAATCATGACCTTTAACGCATGTGAAGTTTTGTATTGACCAGATTACCGCAAAGTGTAAAAAAAAAATTTTGAAAATTTAAAAAAAGTTTTTCCACAATAACTCTCGAACGGAATGAGCTAGGTAGTTGAAATTTTCAGAGTAGGTTAGGGAGATGAATATCTCGGTTAAGTTCGTTATTGGGCAAAATTGGCCAGATTCAATTCGATTTCTTCCATGGTGCAGTTCTCATTCTCATGATTGCTCATTTAATCTTGATAAATAAACTGTTATTTGAATTGAATTTCCTTTATGATGCAGCTCTATCATATGTATACATTGATATAATTCCCAACTCAGAGAAACCAATACTTTCGGGGATATAATTTGTCTGTTTGAACTAGAGCGCCAGAAAGCTGCTGTCCACAGGGCTTGAACCCATTTTTTTAAATTCCACTTTTTGAAGCATTAAAGCATTGAAGCTTTGCAGATTGCTCATTTAATCTTGATAAATCAGCTATTATTTGAATTCAATTTCTTTAATGATGCAGTTCTATCATAAGAATACATTGATATCATTTCCAACTCTGAGAAACCAATACTTTCGCAGATATGATTATCGAAGCTGCAATATCTCGTGAGCCACTTGAACAAAGTTTGAACAAGAGCGCCAAATCTCCTGTCCACAGGGCTTTTCCACTTTTGTGGAGATAATTGAAGGGTATTCATTTCAATTCAGATCAAATCACTTCGTGATTCAGAATATGCATATATTATTCAATATTATGTACAATAATAATCTCGTATTCACATATAATCTGAAATATTCCTCGACTCAGGAGTATGGTAATACCACGAACTCTCCAAACTCTGCTACCTGAAAGAGCTCGTAACAATCACAACACCTTCTTAATCGGTTTAAATGAAATATCAACCGACATCAAACCATTTTCAGTTGTTACCTCAATTAAATTTTTTTCGTTTCATCCTTTTGTGCCTTTTTTAACACAATTACTCATTAGCGTCGTTAGAGTAGACAACTGAAATTCTCCTAATTGAACATTTCTTCAGGAATAATGTTTTTAAAATACCCTCCTCATTCTTAAGATGAGAGACACTGCAGATTTAAATGATTTCCTCTCAAGAACTTGTGACGTAAATTATACGGTGGAGCTAAGGTTCGAACCCGGGATAATATTACTTATGATCAGAGGCGGCGGGTGAGGGAGGGATGCGGGGCGCTGCCCTCCCTAGAAAATAGACCAACATACATAAACAATTACATAATTAGTATATTTCATATTTGTGCTTTAGTCTTCAAACTGGATTAAAGATTCAATTAAAATTTATACATTTTAGCCTAGCCAGCATCTATATTTCAGAATAATAACACAATAATAACATAGACAAGGTATTCTATGAGTGACGATCGTCCGCACTCCGTACTATGCTCGGCGGAATCTCGTAAGCCCAAAGCGTAAAGGCTGGTTACCATGGAAACGGCAAACGTGACCAATCAGAGATCTGGCTAGTCCGCTAGTTCAACGCAGTTTTCAGTGACGATAAGGGCACGGAAATAGGAGCCCAAAGATGAAAACCGAATAAATAATAGTGCCAATTGTTACGTGTTATAGAGTTGCGTTGAGGATTTAAAGACTGGCAATGAGGTTGTGTGATCTAACGATATTAAGCTTTAGTTCTTTGAGTTTGGTGGTCAGAGTCAATATTAAAAACAATGAACGACCTATGCACATATTGAAATTAAGTCGAATGCACCCGGCTATTTGAATCGAGCGGGGTTTACGCGGAAGTTTGACACAAATGTTTACGGAAATACTTTATGGATGTGCGGATGTGAAGAAAAAAATACGTTTCTTCGGTTTTTTGCTTACTGTTTGGTGGGTTTTTTGCTTACTGCCAAAAAAGGTGTACGATTTGAAACATCTGGGTCAAAAGATAATAAAACACGAAAAATCGGCCAAACATATGAACAACTTGTGGACCCCCATCTTTATCACGCCGCCGTGGACCCCCGTCGAGTCCCCCGTGGACCCCTGGGTATCCACCTGGACCACTTTGGGAATCACTGGACTAGACCAATATGGGATATCTCATTTTGCCTCACATGTTACACTTTGGTTTTCAGTTCTCTAGCGGCATGTCTTCTTCTTCCTAATCTGCACATTCGATTTAACTAAAGATCTTTTGGGAATTGTTTTATGTCTTATATGAATAAAACTCACTTAATTTATCGTTTTCGTACGATACTTGAACTGTGAGCACCGTAATCATTCTCAGAAGACTTTTATTTAGTTAATAAAACGGATAAAATAATTTGGCATAAACCTCCTCATGGTCCATAAAACGAACTCGTTCTGTCACTTATTTTCGAATAAACCAGGTCGATAGAAGTCAGAATTATTTATTCAAATCCTTCGAATACAATGTAGCTCCCGAGAGAGTGCCAACATAAAACAAACTAATTCAATGTAGCCTTTTACGACGCCATTTTCTTGAGGAATGGTCAATTAAGGAGTAATGGCTGCTGCTTCTTGAAGCTGATACTTTGTTACGTATACTGTCGCTATCGGTTGAACCGGACCCGTAACCGACGTTTAAGGGTTTTCGAAGGGGTGTTTCGATTCTTTCTTTCTGTCATGATTTTCCGGAGGTGGAGGTAAAATACATTTTTTATGTTCTGGCTCAGATGTAGACAATATGTCAATGGAATTATTGAATGTCCACGGCTTTCTAAGATTTCAAAACGGTTTCTATTGAGTAATAGAGTTAGTAAGTATTAACAAATTTATTAGTGGCGAAGGTTAGAATCGTTCGAATCAGCAGTTGTGGATTTGTGGGCAGCATATGACACTGTGTGGAAAGATGGTTTGATTTTAAAACTTTATACCCATTTAAAGTGTGGAAAAATGCTTCGGTTACTCGAAAATATGCTGACAGATAGATAGCTTTCGTGTTTTTTTGGCGCTCTAGTTCCTCGGAACTGAGTGCTTATCAATTTGCCCAAATGTCTGTAATTTTCGAATTTTTCGATGAAAATGGTCTTAAACGATTTGGTTCGGCTCACTGATCAAGAATCCGTGGTCGAAATTCATTCTGTCCGGCCAGCCGTAGGCACGATAACTCTCGAACGGAATGAGCTAGAGAGTTGAAATTTTCAGAGTAGGTTTGGGAGATAAATATCTCGGCTAAGTTCGTTATTGGGTAAAATCGGACTGATTGTTTCGGAGTAACAAAAAAAAATTTTTTTTTACGTAACAAATTCCAAATTAAATTTTTTTCAATAAGCAGTTTTACCATAAGAATCCAATGATATCATTTTTAACTCTAACAAGCTAACACTTTCGGAGATATGATTTTTCAAAATTTCAATAATGAATCGTATTTCTACGTTTTCACAGAATTATATAATTATTCTATGTATGAATTGTCATAATGTCAACTTATTTTCCTGAGACATGACAGTTTTCTGGCCTGAATGTTGACGAAAAGCGAATATAAGGGTAAATAACAGTCAAATAAACCCCCATGTGGCGATCTTATGTCGAAAAGTGAAAATTAAGAATATATATCCCAGGTAAGTACCGACGTTTTATTCCAATACCGGAGATCGATATGATCGTTCGAGGAGCCCGATAGCTGGTCGGTCTGACCCGTCGGGTTTCGGAACGAGAGAAGGCGGGCTCAAATCCCGGAAAGGAAATTACACTTTTTGGCGCTCTAGTTCCTCGGATCTGAGTGCATATGAATTTTTATTTAAGATGCAGTTTCACCATTAAATTCCATCGATATCATTTTCAACTCCAACAAGCTAATACTTTCGGAGATATGATTTTTCTAAATTTCAATAATGAATCGTACATACTTCTTAGTTTTCACAGAATGCTATAATTATTCTATCTAAGCTTTATTATATGATCTGTGTTCATACTCGTATATTTCATCCTGTTCTATAAGAAAGACTCAAATTCATGTCAGCTATTTTAATTTGATTTCTTCCATGGTGCAGTTCTCATTCTCAGATTGCTCATTTAATCTTGATAAATAAACTATTATTTGAATTTAATTTCCTTTATGTATAACGACATACGACTGTTCCCAAGTCGCAGTGGTTAAATTCGGAGCTACTAGAACTCAGGGATCCGCGGTCTAGCTCCAGTGGAGATGGGAGTGGATTCCTGAAAAGGGAACCTAGTAAATGGGCGCCAGGTAAATTTAAGTCTCCCAGATACCCCTGCGTAATGTACCAATTCCTAAATTCACCAAAAGAATATTCACGCTAATAACAAACAGTGTATTCTAATAGCATACAACCCAGGTCTTTAGATCCAGCAAAATTTAACTATTATGAAACCCTGAATAAGGGTGGCGGAAATTGTACGTAGATATTATTCTTGGATTCAAATACGCGTCGCTTGAGCTCAGGCGCATTCACGTTTCTCCTCTATGATCATATACGATTACTACAAATCTTGCCCCAATTTCCGCTTTCCAATAACAATAACCTAGATAATTGATAACAATATATGTTCAAGTTATATATATAGTAGGTATAAGATGATTCGGGATATGTTTTTCTATAACTTGCGTGCTAATCCTTGTGCCTGAACGTATTATTGCCTCGATGGTCTCGCAATACCGTTCTCCTTCCCTTTGTACTCGCTGTCTCAGTTATACTCTTCCTGATATAAAAAATCGTGCTGGCCTCAAAACTCGTGCTGGCACACAAAAACTTCGGACTGCCACAGAAACTCCGGACTGCCACAAAAATCCTTCTATTCCTCTTGATATAAAAATCGTGCTGGCACACAAAAACTCCTGATGTTACAAAAAAAACCCCTGATGTTCGGGGTTGTCCTGCACACGTTTGCTTCGAAACCAAATCTTGTCGTGCCTCCACCAAATAATTCTTCAAGCACACAGCGATGTTCTGTCAAAGTCGCCAAGATCGTTCACGTGGTCAACTCTTAGATTTGCAGAAAGGTCTTTATATCCTCTTTCGAGACGAGTGCAAGTTACCTGTTATCTTCCCAAATCAAACCAATGTAACGCTCACTCCTAATTCGATTTTCGAAACTATATCCAATTAAGAAGAAATCACCAATTCTTACGAAGTTCCGAAAATACGCCTAACCTACTGCTCCTCCGTCGAATGTTGACCAAATGGACGACCTCATGTCCCTGACTGGCGCAGACCCTCACAAATTTCAGACTGTCACAATTCAACAATATTGCCAACTTATTCGGTTCTTCGAATCCAACAATTACTATTCAGCGTCGACTGGCACCACTGAGATCCAACCTCAAATTCGACGTCACCACCAACGACATAAACGACACTCGCCAACCAAACGTAAACAAACCCCTGCCCGGGCTAAAAAGAAACGTTACATATGATAAAGTTCTTTCATAAGAATACATTGATATAATTCCCAACTCTGAGAAACCAATACTTTCGGAGATATAATTTGTCTGTTTGAGCTAGAGCGCCAGAAAGCTCCTGTCCACAGGGCTTGAACCCATTTTTTTATAATAATAGTAGTAATTTCAAAAATTTTAATAATAGTCTCCCACAAGGTTCAGTTTTAGCACATCTTCTTCTCAATTTATATATGTGTGATATTCCTGCTTCTTCCTCTGAGAAATTCATATACGCTGATGACATTGCCTTGTATTTCATCATTCTGATTTCCAAAGTATAGAAAATAATCTATCTACAGATTTAGAAATCCTGAAAATTTTGCTATTTCAGTGGTGTTTGTGTCCGAATCCAAATAAAACTGAGGTTTCTTGCTTACATTTGAACAATCATCAAAAATATAGAACATTGAGTGTAACTTTCGGTGATTCTTTCTAGAGACATAATTTTTATCCTAAATATCTAGGGGGGAAACTAGATTCCTCTTTGAATATCAAAGCCCATTTGGATGACTGGCGTCTGAAGTTGAAAACAAGAAATAATATTCTGCAGAAATCAGCTGGTACTTCATGGGGTGCTGATGCAGCTACTCTTCGAACGGCAGCCTTAGCCTTGGTTTTTTCTGCCGCTGAATATTGTTGCCCCGTCTGGTTTAATAGTGCTTATACTCAAAAAATTGATGTACAGCTGAATTCATTAATGAAGATTATCACTGGAACTATTAGATCTACACCTTTTCATTGGTTGCCAATTCTTTCAAACATTGTCCCGCCCCACATTCACAGGCAGACTGCTGTTTCAAATTCTTGGAATAAATTTAATTATTTTCAGAATTCATTTCCGATTCTCTCCTATATTCCAGGCAATTCCCAGATTGAAGTCACTTAACCCTTTATGGTCCGACCGTTATCTCAAATTGAATGACAAGGAAGTTTGGCGGTCCGAATGGATTTCTTGCAAATTATTCAACAAAGATTTAATTTGTGATCCTTCAAATATAGTTCCGGGGTTTGATCTTCCAAGGAAAATATGGTCTATTCTGAATCGTTTAAGAGTCGGTCATGGTCGTTGCAACAGCATGCTTTTCAGATGGAACTCAGTTGAGAGCCCTAGTTGTGAATGCGGGAAAGCAGAGGAAACCATAGATCATTTAGTTAATAATTGTCCCATATATAGATTCCAGGATAGTTTTAGGGCTATTCATAATATTTCTGCATCTTTTTTAGAATGGGTAGTGAATTTCAAATATATTTAGTAAAAAATGGAATATTCCATTTTTAATTTGTTCGTTTTCTCCTTTTTCTTTTCTTTTTCCAGATTGAAGTTCGGGTACCTTGGAGATACCTCTCTGCTTGTTGAAGGAAGAATCGATATTAAAGAAAAAGATGCCCTCCAATATTGAATATTTCATCATATTTCTTTAACAATTCGTTTTTCATAAACTACAATATTAACGGGGAGACAGGGTCCGGAGATTTTGCGCGTATATTCTGTTGTCTATTGCCGCCTCATAAACACTCACAAAATACTGCATGAACCTACAAGCCATATTTCTTCAACCGATAGGTACCTAATAGAATTTAAATCAATCGAATCTTTATTTTTCGGAATATCTAATATCTCAGTCAACGAGGTGTTATTACAATTATGAGAATTACATGATTCCAGAAGAAGTAAATAACAACAAGTTTGAAATTTTATTGTCACCATATTTCCTAAAATGCAGAACCTATCGAGCTGAAATCAGGTACTCAATTTCAAAATGGTGGCTTGAAGGTTTGTACTAAATTTAGGCGGAATCTTAAGGATATTTTCTGGAATATAAGATAATTGAAGAGAAATTTAATTTGTTTTTTCTCATACTCACGAAATTCAGCAAAGATTTGCGCGTCGGCAATTTACAATGTAATAAGAAATTTTCAATTCCATCGGATCAGTTATAGTGGATACAATTTTTCAGAAGGGTATAACTCCAAAACCGTTCCCCCGATTATTCCCATTAACGAACTTGGTCATCGCATTTGGATGCGCAATCAACCTTAAGAATTTGAAGTCGGTATCCTTTTCCGTTTGTAAGTTATCGTGGCAAGGGATGGCCGGCTGACCGGACACAATTGAATCTGACCTCAGAATCTTCATCAGTGAGTTGAATCTGATCGTTTGAGACCATTTTTAGCAAAAAAATCTAAAATTACGGACATTTGAGTAAAATTATAGCACGCTGTTCCCTAGAACATGCGCGCAAAAAGTAATCATTCTGCGTATACGTACGATCCCAAATAACTCTTGTTATCCAGCTTTGTAATCAATATTAACGCTACGAGTACCCATTTGATTATACCTATCTTGATGGAAATCCATTAAAATAATAGATCATAATGATTTATACAAATTCAGTCATATTCATTTTCAGATTAAAAATTGGCTGACTTGAAGTCAGTAGCTTTTGAGCGCTCGATGTATGTGCGAAATTAGAGTGGCTTCTGACGGATGGTTTCTGAAATATAAAATCTTTGAAAAAAAAAAATTTTTTTTCTAGTATTCAACGGTTTTTTTCTGGGTTTTCTCTCCCAAACTCTGAAAAATATCTATAAAATAAAAATTAATTATATTGTATACCTCCCACAGTATCCTTTAATGATTACTTTTTTTCTAGTGATACGATATTTATGGAATTTCGCGAAAATTTGCGCGTTGGCATTCTACAAGTAATAAGGAAGTTTTATTTGAAATGGATTTATATATTTTGAACGATTGTGGAAATAAATACAAAATTTTAGATGAGTATAACTCCGAAACCTTTTGGCCGATTATGACCAATAACAAACTTAACTGTCCCATTCGGATGCAGATGCTGCACTCACTCACCTTGCAGATGCTGCACTCACTCACCTTGCAGATGCTGCACTCACTCAAGGCTGCTCGGATCTCCAACAATTTAGATCCGATCGAGTACGAATTTGGAACTAGGCTTCAGAATTAGGATTTTAAGGCTCTTCCAAAATTTCAGCAATATCGGACTCATAGTTTCAGAGATACACAATATTTTTTAATATATTTTTTTCAATTTTCTAGTGACGTGATCCTCACGAAATTTCGCATAAGTATGTGGACCAAGCGATCAATATCTGGAGCGATTATTCAATTATTACTGAAACCTCTTGAGAACCAACACAGGGTGTTCCAGAAATCGACGTCAAGCCGGAAACAGGGGATAGAAAGTGATAGTAGTTATTTTACGTATTTTCAAAATTACAGGCATTTCAAAAAAATCGTGAAAATCTTCAGCTGGTGAAGGCGTTTTAACTCCCGCTACTACAAATCTATATTTTAATTTCAATTTTATTTTTATCATGTTTCCTGGAAATTGCTCCTCTAAATTAGTGCCTAATATTTTAAGCCAACTATTCCAGCTTGTATGAAAATTGGTTCATTCAATAAGGATTTCAAAATGGTATAATGACGCCTGCTAGTAATTAAGCAAGTTTCTTGCATTTTATTTTGGAAAGAAACCCTGTTTTGAAAGTGAAATGAAATTTTTCTTGCTTACTGTTTTGGAACAGTTTTAAAAGAAACTTCAAGCTACGTCTTCGAGGAGAGCCTTGGGTACACTGAAATCAATTTTAGTGAGCTAGTAATTTTTTTCAAAAGTGGGTTTCTTTACAAATATAATATCCAAGGAATTTGCTTAATTACTAGCAAATGATATATCGTTTTAAAATCGTTATTAAATACTCCAACTTTTAAGGTTTCTTGCTGAGCTAGCGTAGTGCATTTTGTATTCAATACAGACTGTTAAAATTAGGCGAAGTATTCATTTATTATTTATTCTTTATTTTTTTCTCATAACTTTTATGACCTGACATATCCCCCACTTCTAGCTTGAAGTGGACTTCTGGGACACTTGTATATTGTATATCGCTTATTGAAATAATTCGATTATTCCGAACTAGGCAGTTGAAACTTATATTGCGTAAACTTTGGATAGTACTTTGTTTCACCTGAACTGCTGGTCGTATAGTTTCCTGGCTTCCAGTACAATTTCCTTTACTGTTAATAGACGATTTTTCCATATTTGAATTCCACGTACTTCAATATGTAAACTGCAAAAATTACAGAACGGTTACCAAAATGTTCCGAAGGTTTTTTATTTGAGGAACTAATAGAGTTAAAATTTCATATATGTTATCACACTTGTCATACACACATAATCGGTCGCATTAAATCTCCAATCTCGGATACGAATAACTCCAAACAGTAATCAAGGGTACATTGAACAATTTATTTGAACAGTCAGAAAAACACGTCAAATTTAAATAGTCAGTCACGCGAATTCAGAATCAATTACTACTCCCCCTCAATAAATGGATAAAATCCTTAATTAAGAAGAATTATGCTGAAAATAGAGGGCAATCATGAGACGTATTTTTGGTCCGCCACGATAAAATTGATCGTATCGGGCTCTGGCTATTTTTGTCAACATCGTGCTATGTTTAAATGATAGATTTCCTGAAATGTTTGCGATGAATGGCTTTCACTTTGTACCTCATACGTTTCTAAAGAAATAGTATACCTTCAATTATGATAGTTGAGCAAAATGAAATAATTATTACTCAAGACGAAATTCATTTAGGCTACAAAGACGAGATGAAAATTCATATGAAAAACTACTGGGACTCTAAAAACTTTATGTCAGCGTTTTTGCGCGTATGTTCTGGGGAACATCGCGTTATCATTTTGCCCAAATGTGAAATTTAATTCTGTGGTGCCGTTGCCACGATAACTTGAGAACGGAAAGAGCTAGCGACTTGAAATTTTCAGGGTAGGTGGCGCATCCCAATACGACGGACAAGTTCGTTAATGGGTATATTCGGCCTAATGGTTTCCGAGTAATAATTTTGTTTTCAACCAAAATAAATCCGATCGAATTTAAGCTTGGTGAATAGTTGTAGAAGATAAACCTAAGCATGTTTGTGAAATTTTGTGAGAATCGTGACTCTAGAAAATTAAAAAAAAATTATTAAAGAATATTATTTATGAGACGCTAACCTGAGAACGGAAGGAGATAGCGGCTTGAAATTTTCAGGTTAGGTTGTGCATCTGAATGCGACATTTGAATTTGTCTATAGGTATAAACGGCCAAACGGTTTTGGAATTATACCCATCTGAAATTTGGTTGTTATTTCCGCAATAACTCTAAAAATACGAAACCGATATAATTCAATGGTTATTAGTTGTAGAATGCCAACGCGAAAATTCTTGCGGAATTTCGTGAGGATGGTATAACTAGAAAATTTCAAAAAAAATATTGAAAATAATTGAAAAAAATTCTATATATCATAAACTATTCGTCCGGCATGGCTGAAATTTTGGAAGAGCCTTCAAAACCTAACTCTACTGCAGAGTTCCAAGTTTGAACACGATCGGAACATATTGTTGGAGAACCGAGCAGCCTTTTGTGAGTTCGGTAGCTGGATGCGAATCGTCGTATTTTTGCGAGAACCTTCAAAACCATGATTGTCATGATGACATATTTTTGCGCGTATGATCTTGGGAAAATCGTGTTGTTTCATCACAAATCTATGGGAGATGATAGCCCTACATTAGCGGTCAGACCTGGTTTTGAAAGAGATCCTCCTTAGGAGGAGGCAACTAAATATTGAAGGGATTTCTATGAACAAGAGTGAATATCTTTGAGAAATAGAGAAGGCAAGAGATCCATGTGCCTTCAGAGGATTATATTTGTGAGAGGGACTTTTGAAAGGTTATGTATTATTTTTAATATGATATCGCTGAAATTTTGCTGAAGGCTTCAAAACTTTAGTTTAAATTAACCACACTTTCTGCTCTTGTATGGTGAGATGCTCATTTGTCGATATTAAATCTCGTGATGGGTAGAGAGGAATTTTAGGCCAGTTTTTCTATCACTAATGAGAATATATCTTTATGTTTCACCTCAACACCTTTAGATCTATCAATGGGCATTTATTGGTTTAGAATAAGTAATTGAATATTATTGGAATTCAATTGAATTTCAAACAATATGTTAGTAACTAAACTTATAATTTTCTTTACTTTGATTATTTAAATATGACATTAATTCTAGTAATATTTTTCTAGAATAATTAAGAATAATTATATATTCTTCTCCTAAAGAAGAATTGAAGGTAGACAATAATGTGTTACTTTTTTCATCATTGCTTTCTATCCTGATTTCACGAAAAATAAAAGTGGTTCAAGCACTGACGTGAAGTCAGGAGCTTTTGCGCGTATGTTCTATTGTCCATTCTCCTGTATTGGACACTTTTAATCGAATTTACAATGGTGAAATCTATTGTCTATTCTCCTGTATTGGACACTCTTAATCGAATTCACCATTGTAAATTCGATTAAGAGTGTCCAATACAGGAGAACAGACAATAGAATTCACCATGGTAAATTCGATTAAGAGTGTCCAATACAAGAGAATGGAGAATAGAACATACGCGCAAAAGCTCCTGACTTCACCTCAGTGCTTGCACCATTTTTTTTGTAATTTTTTTTAAATTTTCTAGGGGCATGGTTCTCACAAAATTTTACACACGTCTTTATGTTGATATTCTACACCTGGTTATCTAGCTTCAATTCCATTGAGTCTATATTTTCTTATTTTCATTCGGATGCGCAACTTACCCTGAAAATTGCAAGACCCTTTCTCCTTTCGTTCAAAATTTATCGAGGCAACAGTCATCCATGCAGCTACAGAACTCAAACAAGGCTGTTCGGGTCTCCAACAATATAGATCCGATCGTGTTCAAACTTGGAACTTAGCAATAAAGTTAGGTTCTAAAGGCTCTCGCTCTCGTTTCTGATATACGACCCTCACGATGCAAGAATTATCGTGTTGGCATTCTACAAGTAATAATTATGTTTGAATGGGATCGGTTTTGTATTTTTCGAGTTCTTGAGGAAATAACAACCAAATTTCTGACGGGTATAACTCCAAAACCGTTTGGCCGATCATGCCTATAAACAAACTCAAATGTCGCAAGCTACCCAGAAAACTTCAAGTCGCTATCTCTTTCCGTTCGAGAGTTATCGTGCTAACGGCCGGCCGGACCGGACGGACAGAATTGAATTTGACCTCGAATTCTTCATCAGGAAGTAGAACCCAATCATTTGAGACCATTTTTGGAAAAAAAAATCGAAAATACAGACATTTGCACAAAAATGTCAGTTGCCGAACTAGGGCCAGAACACGAGTTACTTTGTTTTCGCCTATGATAGGTCTGGTGTCTTAACGTACTGGTTCAACTAGCCAGTTGAAAATAGATATTGAGCAAATCACTCGGTCAAACATTTCGAAAATTCATTTATATTTCGGACATCTATTGCGTTATTGGGCAAAATCGGTCTAATAGTTTCGGAGTCACGAACACAGAATGTGAACACAGAATCTGTCTGTGATCACTATTCATAAATGTCTTCTTTTCAAGCTATTAGAGATTGTCAACTCATAGTTGTTATTTTCTCTTGGAAAGTAATCGATTCTTGAATTTGTGAATATGTACAAGACTCTTTTGATGTAGTTTATGGAGGCAATAGGAAAGAAGAACATAATGGAATCATCAAAAGAAATCACTGTTCGTTGACCACTGAGGTTAATATTACCTTTTACTTCCTACTTCCTTAAGTAGTGAGACATGTTCCTATTTACAGTATTTTCATAATGTTGCTAGCAAAAAAATACTGAAATATGGATCTACATTTGTATATCAATCATTTTTTCTTGAGTTAAGGTTCATAATACAGAAAAGAATGTGTTAGTGGTATGAACTATTAAATTATGAAAAGAGGATATTAGTATTTTATTACTATATTTTGAACTATTAAAATAATTTGTTCGTTATCCACTACCTACTCAAATATCAGGAATAAATTGACAATCTGCTATGATTGTCTCCAGCCTTGCTCTAGACATTTCGATGATATTTTCCTTAGGTATTTCGAGTTGTGAAAACTATGCACCGAGTGTAAGTAGCAACAACCCATGTCACGAGGTTGAATCATTGCAGATTGCTCATTTAATCTTGATGAATAAATTTATTGACAATTTTTGAAGCATTAAGGCATTGAAGCATTGTAGATTGCTTTTTTTATAATATAATTTTCGAAGCATTTTTTTTTAAACGACACTTTTTTTAAATTTAATTTCTTTCATGATTAATTTCTATCATAGGAATCCATTGATATAATTCCCAACTCTGAGAAGAAATACTTTCGGAGATATAATTTGTCTGTTTGAACAAGAGCGCCAAAAAGCTCCTGTTCACAGGGCTTGAACCAATTATTTTATACACAAATATCTAGAAATAAAAAAAAGTAAAAAATTTGGAAAAAGTATTCTGATACCGAAACAGCCGTAAGATTCTATCTGAACTACAAATGTACTACACTACCCTTGTTTATGAAACTGCGTTATACTCGTATAAACATGTTACTACACGACTGAGACCGCCGTAATATTCACAAAGCATTCGATCTCCGTTGTCCTAACTGAGGTCCTCAGTTAAGGATATATAAGAATCGTAACCTCAGTTAACGTATTTAACGGTGGTGAAACAGGCCTGTTTCACGTTAACTGAGGTTGCGATTCTTATTTATCCTTAACTGAGGATCTCAGTTAGGACTTAACTGAGATGAATGCTTAGTGAATACGGCGGTGAGTCTGCTACTGACCACACTCAAAATTATTGAAGGATATGCTTTTTATTTAAAGTAAAAGGAAACGTTTATGAATAACCAAATACTTTTTTGTAAAGGATATGCCCCTACTCTATAAGTATAAGGTTTCACTCGAAATATTACGAATGCGAGCTGAAGGATTCGCTTCATTTTCTGCAAGTGTAAGCATAACCTTTTTTTTATGAATACGGCTCAATGATTATAGATTTAATCTCAGTATTCACTTGAGAACTGTCAGAGATGCATTACTGACAGAAACGTCTTACAGTACACAACATGTAATATTATATTATTGTAGGATTTTTATATCAATCGCATAGGGGTTGATTGAATTACGCTCCTAACATTTCGTCTTACACGTCTTTGGTTTTCAAAACACTGGTTCTGATATTTACACACTTTATTCACAATACCTCTCGGTGAAAATATTTACAACTGCGACATAATTTACTTTTGCATTTACTGTTTCACAACTACCTCAACTATACGGTCTTCGTCGAATCCCTGATCAGAACTCACTGCCCTTTACCCCGATTGCCTGGTACTCTCGATGGCTCCGTGGTACCTACCCCCATAACCACCCCGCACTTCGGTTTTCCTTCGATCTCACAGGGTAGTGCAAATATTGGTGATTCTCTGGCTGAAAATACCCCACCTTAGAACAATAAGATTCCACGCGAACGATCCCACGGTTTAAGGCAATTCCAGGAATACAGTCGTTGTTAATGTTGCACCACAATTCATGAGAGCCCTTCGAGTATTATAAGATGCAGATGCAGATATTCCGTTATCCCCAATCTTCTTGGAGACGCCAGAGGGTCTGGGTTTGGTATTAAATTCTTTATCGCCTGTCGGGTGGTACATGGTCTTATTCATCTTTCTAAGATCGGTAACGATTTACTAATGGGTTTGAGATGCCCGAGAGTCCAGAGAACGTCTGGTGTGTCGATAATGCGTCGTTTGCACCCTTCAAATATAATCTTAATTCTAACTAAATACAAGTAGAATGGCAATCCTTATTGAAATCCTATGTTATTATTATTATTTTAATTGTTTGACAATTTCTTTCACAGAAATCACCTAAGTATTTCATCTCAAAAATTTATCGAAGTGAATTGCATAGATTTCACAACACAAATTAACAAACAGGAGATCTCAAGAAGAAGAATAGACGCGTTTCAGACTTCTTGGTCCCCATCAGTGTTCTGCAGCTCTTTGAAAATTCAACAAAACTAAGCCGAGTAAGCCTTCTCATGGCCGACTATGAGTTCAGACATATTTCAATATTATCAACTTGGCTTAAAATTCACAATATAATATATGTTTCGAGTTTTATCTCATTTCCAAAACTGATGATATTAATATGTTGTGGACAGATTTGATTCTTGTTACAATTACAAAACGTTATTTTGGAAATTCACAAATAATATTCTGAAATAAAGCCAAGTTGTTTCTTTACTTCAATAGTGTTCTTCTTCAATTTATTTCTACTCGTAGTGTGATTCAGATTTTGTTACGAAAAACCGATAATTTTCCCAAGATATGCAGTAGGATAGACTGGGTACGGTTGTGCCAGGGTACGGTAGTGACAGTCGTCATAACAGTGAAACTATACGGAATGCGGGGAAGGGTGCAAGGGGAGAGAGAAGCGCCATGCAAGTCTCAATGCATTGTCCAGTATTGCTTCACCCGGCGCGCGACGTGAACGCAAACAGGTTGCCACATTGCTTTTCAACCGTCAAAAGTAAGTTTCTTGGTCAATTTCTTTTTATAGTTACTGTTATTTGTATGCAGATAGTCGATGTCCTATATTTTTTTGTTATAAGTTCGATATTAGTAGTTAATTACGTGTGATTACTTTTTACGAAAATTATTTAGCAAAGTCACGGCGATCGTTTGAATTCAAAAGTCTATGCTGGGTACGGTTGTGACATATGTTTTTTTTATTTTTGCTTTCAGATGCCCAGAAAATGCTTGCGGAAGACCGAGTCAATCGTGTGTCGTTGTTGCGATATATTCGTAAACGTAATGAAGCCAGTGCGAATCACGATGAAAACAGCATCAGCATGGGATATGTTGCTCATAGTGAAGTACTCTCCAATGAGCAAGAACAGCAGCTATCACAGTATATTACTCGTTGCGCTGAAATATACTTTGGTCTTTCCACAAAAGAGGTACGGAAGCTGGCATTTGAACTAACAACTAAATATGATATAAAGCGACCTGCTATTTGGGATCAGAATGAGATGGCTGGTGCGGAATGGTTCCGTTCATTCATGAATAGGAACCCATCAATCTCTGTATGCGTAGTTCAGGCTACAAGGCTTTCAGGAGCTACAAGTTTTAATAGAACGAATGTGGAAGCTTTTTATTTCTAACAATAAAAGTGATTAAAAACAATTTCTGTGTATGTTGATGTTTGTCACTACCGACCCCAACCACTGTCACAACCGTCCTTGGTTTGTGGCCGGTTGTGACACTTTCTCTATTTTTTTTTAAATAGATGCTTCACAAAGTACAGAGCTTTTAGGGGCAACATTTTGGAGTTTTTACGCAGGCAAAAATACATAGTACGATTTAGGTTACTTTTCTTCATCATAACTAGTATATAAACAAAATTATTGGTGATCAAACCAAAATTGTCACAACCGTACCCAGTCTACCCTACCTAGTTAGTTTTTAGTCGCTCGATATGCCTTATTAACCTTTTGCGGGTTATAACCGTTTGTCGTGTTAAAATACATGAATTGGACTTTTCTACAATCAGTATTTTGCGTGTATTAAACAGAGAAAATTGTAAACATTTTTGTAAAATTAGCAAATGTTTCGAATTATTCATACATCAGAGCATGAAAATTGCAGAGAGTTTTTTCAGATTCTATTGATATTCGAAAGAGGTACTAGATAATTAAGAGAATTGAATATTCAATGTTTGAACACTATGACTTTGAGGGGGATGTCTTTCCAAAAATATTTATCTTATCGAATAATATTTCTGTTTCAAAGCATATCTATAATCAGACGAATATTCAAATTTAAAATTTTCCATAATTGGAATCAATTATACTCCGCTGCAAGCTTAGCGACTCATTATCTCCAATTGTATATAATCCTCCGTCCGCAAAGTCCATGCATATTCAGAGATCCAATTAGGATAGTATCCCCGAAATAAAGGGAGACCACAAAATGAATCTTTATTTTTCAAACCTACAATAACAATGTCATATTTTGATGACAGGATAAGAGGACAGTACAATTTCTCATATTTTGATGACAGGACAGTACAATTTCTCCGCCTCGGCAGTTTTACTTTTCCTTTTTCCTCCGCTGGAGGTAAAAGCGTTGCTATGAAAACTATTTAAATATTTAACCAGCTTCATTGGCCACGGCCTCAATTTATACAGGATGTTCCAGATCCCGAAAAAAACCCATTTGTAGTATCTAGGTGTTCTATATTCTGATTTACAGGGTGTTTTTTAAATTTGAATGGAAATTGAAACCACTATATCTTCTGAACGGAATCACCGATTTATCCCAAATTCGGAATAAATATATCTTTCATGAGGTTGCAGAAAACTGCAGTCAAATATCATTTGATTTGCAGGACCTTATCACATAATCTGTACAGTTCTAAAAAGTTCACGAAATCACCCTGTGCATTGAATTTAATGATTTCTTCGATATCTGCGTAAACTGTAACATTCATTTATTCAACTAGCCAAATGATATTGTATGGCACCATCCAGGTTGCCGAGGACTGATTTATATTCTTGATAGTGACAATAAAAAAAATCAGTCTTCATTTGATGGAATACATCAGTTTTTTGAAGCGTAATTCAAGGATTGGTCTTTGAAAATTATTAATTTTTAAGTCATTCAATTGGCAATTGATTAAATTCATCAAGATTCAAAATTCAATTCGTTACGAGATGAATAGGATGTTGAATATCGACACGAGAGAAAAAAATATTGTCACTATCAAGAAAAAAAATTAGTCCTCGGCAACCTGGATGGTGCCATACAACATTATTTGACGAATTGAATAAATTAGTGTTGCAGGTTACGCAGATATCGAAGAAATCATTAAATTCATTGTACAGGGTGATTTCGCCAACTGTTTAGAACTGTCCAGTTTTCTGGAACCTCATGAAAGCTATCTTCATTCCAAATTTTTTATAAATCGGTGATTCCGTTCAGGAGATACAGTGGATTTAATTTAGATTCAAAATTTAAAAACACCCTGTAAATCAGAATCTAGATTTCCTAGATATTACATATGAAGTTTTTTCGGGATCCTCTAGGTGTTTTTGTCTCCCATTAAAATTTTTCCTATCTTATCCGGGACACCCTGTATCTATCAAAATTATTTTTTGCATTACAACCGTAACTCGGCACAATTTGACGTCTTTCATCGGGAGTAAATTTAAATCAAACCCAGAGCTTAATATCAAGATTATTACGTATTGAATACATGATTTTGAAATAAAAATACCATATTTTATTTAAAGAAGAAGTGATGTTTCATGTCTTGCCACACGTATGTCGAACATTAGTTGCTAGCCCAGTAAATCACGTTATAGCCAATTAGAATAATTTTACGACCCATTAACCAAAATTGCCCGCAAATTTCGGTTTTAAACTAAGAGAGATATGTTGGACGTATGTAATTCAACGTGAAGCGGTATATACTGGTGTAACGAAAACGCTTTAATCTTAAATACTGAGAAAACAGAATTCATGATTTTCACCACAGAAAAGTCATCACTACAATGTTCTTTAGCTATGATGATCAGATTAGGAAATTTTCTGGAAAAGTAAAATTTCTTGGTTTGTTTATAGATTGTTTCATGAAGTGGAAAGAGCATATTGATTATGTTATAGGAAAGTTAAGTTCTGTAGTTTTTATGTTAAGGATACTGAGGGATAATGTGGATAAAGAAATTCACAAGACTGTTTATGTGTTTATTATTCTAATTTTCAATCACTTGTTATTTATGGATTAGTTTTCTGGGGGGGATGCTCGTCTGTACAACGTGTATTTATCATTCAAATGTGGGCAATAAGAGTTATTTTCGAATTGGGATATAGACAGTCCTGTAAAGGAGTTTTTAGACAAAACAATATTTTGATTATATGCGGATTGTATATATACAAAATCCTATTATTCCTACAAAAGTACAAGTCTTATTTCATGGAGTATCAAAATCGGATTAATACAAGGCAGAAGTTTTCCTACTTCTATCCAGTGCATTGAGTTTATTCGAAAAATGTTGTGCGTATATGGCCATAAAAATTTTCAACATGCTAACAAGACATGTGCAGACTTTAATTGATGGTAAAACTTTTAAGCGGGAGATTTATAAAATTATTTTGAAAACTTAGCCCTACACTATTGAGGAATTTGAGATGTACTGTCGCTGTATGGTACAGGTTCAGTCACTATAATTTTGTTGTATTTGTGCTATTTTGTTAAGTTGTTTTCTTTTCTTTGATGGAATTATCTGACAATGATATGGAAAATAAATTACTATTCTATTCTAATCTACTCAATGGAACAACTGTATTTGAAACATGCTATGGTAAAAATGTCAACGTTTAATCTTTTGGTGCGCTGTTCAGGGGAACAGAGTGCCTGTCAATTCGTCCAAATGTCTGTATTATTCGAATATTTGGCCGAAAATAGTCTCAAACGATAGTTTCGACTCTCTGATAATACGTGGTCAAACTTGATTTGATCCGGCCGGCCGTCAACACGATTATGCTCGAACGCAATGAGTTAGAGAGTTGGGGAAAATCCACCTAGTGGTTTCAGAGTTATAGCCAGCTGAAATTTTGTTTTCCGGATAACACAAAAAATATTGATCTGATCGAATTAAAGCGCGGTAGTTAGTTGAAAAGTACCAACACGAAGACTGATGCAAAATTTTGTGAGGATCGCAAGACTGGAAATTTAAAAAAAGTCCGTTTCTCAGAAATTCTTCGTCAGATATCGTTAAAATTCTGCGAGAGCCCTCAAAACCTTATTTTACTGTAAAATTCTAGATTTGAATTCGATCGGATCTATACTGGTGAATATATTGCCGAAATTTCAAATTATTCTAACGATTGAGACTTAACGGTCCACTGCTTTTACACTCGACCAGTGAAGTTGTCCACAGTTTTTGATTTTTGACGTGATTGAGCGAATTCAATGAATAAGATCGGCCGAAGTCAAATTTAACAAGTCATACGTCAGTAATAACATTCATTCAATACCCAGTGAGAATTGGTATATATTCCGCCGTATTCACAAAGCATTCAATCTCCTGTAAGTCCTAACTGTGATCCTCAGTTAAGAATAAATTTGAATCGTAACCTCAGTTAACGTATTTAACAGGCCTGTTTCAGACAGGCCTGTTTCACGTTAATTTTCACCTTAACTGAGGTTGCGATTCAAATTTATCCTTAACTGAGGACCTCAGTTAGGAATTAACGGAGATTGAATGCGTTGTGAATACGGCGGTTTGTCTAATAGTCGATTTTGCGGCCGATTAGTACGTATAAAATATCACTTTTCATAGAGGTCGACCTCTATTATTCAAGAGGTCCGAAATTCATAGAAATATGTGGAGGTCGACGAAAAAATGTACAATGCACCTAGGCGAAAAACTGTCTATTATATCGCCTGCTTGCTATCCTCGGCTCCGCCTGGGGCCGAGCGTAGGGGAAACAGGAGTTCAGCTAAGGCAGTCAGTCTACTTTGCTGCCGAGTTGAACTCATAATTTTTTAACACTGGTAATAGTCGTGGGATTGAAATATATCCCACGATTACTACCAGTGTTAATTTTCAAAAGAATACTATTAATTAACAACTATATATAATTTTTTGTCCGATTGTTTATAAGTATATAATGTAGGATATTGTATTTGCAAATTATCACAATTCCCAAATTATTTCTATGGAAATGTAGATGTCCGTAATAATGAAAGTTTGACAACTTATGAAATTTCAGACAGTTTTGTGGAAAAATATTGGTATATTTATATAATGGACACTGATAGCGACAGCGACTTAGGCCAGACTGATTAATTCAGAAAGCACCGAATTGCATACTAATTCACTATTCTCCTCACACATTCTGGTTTTTTCAGAGTATTAATTTCTAGATTTTGCAAGCTTCCAGAATTCATATTATGAATTTAAGAATATGAATTCAGAGTTGTATGAGGCGGGCCTTAGAAGTACTCACTCCTCCAGAAATAAGGGAGGTGGCAAAACATATTGAGTTAAATTTGTTTCTGGAGAAGTCTGGGTGAAATATGATGGAAATTATAAACGATTTATGGATTATCGCATGGAGAAAAATGAGAAGACCTTTTCGGAGAATGTATTGTGTACTTGCTTATTTTACTGGATTATCTAAAACAATGAAAAGTTCTACACTTTGATCTGTATATTCCAAGTTGAAGGCAACTATGAATATTAAAATGGGTTCAAGCCCTGTGGACAGGAGCTTTCTGGAGCTCTAGTTCAAACAGACAAATTATATCTCCGAAAGTATTGGTTTCTCAGAGTTGGGACTTATATCAATATATTCTTATGATAGAACTGCATCATAAAGGAAATTCAATTCAAATAATAGTTTATTTATCAAGATTAAATGAGCAATCTGAGAATGAGAACTGCACCATGGAAGAAATCAAATTAAATCTGGCCAATTTTGCCCAATAACAAACTGAACCGAGATATTCATCTCCCCAACCTACTCTGAAAATTTCAACTACCTAGCTCATTCCGTTCGAGAGTTATTGTAGAAAAACTTTTTTTAAATTTTGAAATTTTTTTTTGAAACTTTGCGGTAATCTGGTCAATACAAAACTTCACATGCGTATAAAGGTCATGATTCTACAATTTGATGCCAAATTTTAGATAGATCGAGTGATCGGTTTCGGAAATATTCATAAAAAATATTTTTACTAAAATCGGCCATAACTCCGAAACCGCTTGATGGATTTCTCCCATTAACGAGCTCGTCCGAGATATTTACGGTCCAAACCCACCTTGCAAATTTCAATCCGCTAACTCCTTTCGTTCGAGAGTTATCGTGCCTACGGCCGGCCGGCCGGACAGAATCGATTTCGACCTCGGATTCTTGATCAGTAAGTCGAACCAAATCGTTTAAGACCATTTTCATCGAAAAATTCGAAAATAACAGACATTTGGGCAAATTGATAAGCACTCAGTTCCGAGGAACTAGAGCGCCAACAAGTTTCGTATGACAATTGCCCAAAACAGGTATAAAGTACCTACAAATAGTAGATTTTTCATAAAACATGTATCAAAGAAGAGTAATAATGAAAAATTACCTTGTAATCGATCAAAAATTTCCTGATCTCCGTTCACCAAATTTTCTCCTCTCTCGAACTGCAGAATTATGCTTTCAATATTTACATTCTTTTTGCATTCTATGTCTATGGATGAAAAGCAGTCTCACTACTCTCAGATCTCTTACTTCATGTTCCGTTCCGAAATGTAAGACTTTTCTGAGAAAAACTAATTTCGGAGCAAACAACTGAGAATTTTCTCACTTCGCTCACATTTCGGAATACACTTTATTCTCATAATTCTTCGATTGATTAGATAATGTCATGTCTCAGGATAATAAGTTGACATTATGACAATTCATACATAGATTAATTATATCATTCTGTGAAATACGATTTATCATTGAAATTTTGAAAAATCATATCTCCGAAAGTATTAGCTTGTTACAGTTAAAAATGATATCATTGGATTCTTATGGTAAAACTGCTTATTGAAAAAAATTTAATTTGGAATTCGTTCTGTAAAAAAAAAAATTTTTTTTGTTACTCCGAAACCATCTGTCTGATTTTGCCCAGTATCGAACTTAGCCGAGATATTTATCTCCCAAACCTATTCTGAAAATTCCAACTGTCTAGCTCATTCCGTTCGAGACTTATCGTGCCTATGGCCGGCCGGCCGGACGGCCGGACAGAATGAATTTCGACCACGGGTTCTTGATCAGTGAGTCGAACCAAATCGTTTAAGACCATTTTCATCGAAATATTCGAAAATTACAGACATTTGGGCAAATTGATAAGCACTCAGTTCCGAGGAACTAGAGCGCCAAAAATGGCGATATGGAAAAATCATTTAGCTGTCTAGGCAGGAAAAGTAATAGTTTGCTGATTGATATTTGTCTGCAAAATTAATATTTGCTGTCAATCGGACAAAAAAAGTACTTTTTCGTCGAAAAAATGTAATATGCACCTAGTCGAAAAACTGTCTATTGTCTTTGACCCGAAATAAATGTATGTATTCGAATGAGTCCTTACGTTACCACAAACACAGTACTTTATATTTTTGACACAACAGTGAATGGTATGTATTTGAGTCGAAACTAATCGTTTGATACCATTCTCGGCCAAACAGTGGACCAGTTTTTGGCGCTCTTGTTCCTCGGAACAGAGTGCTTATCAATTTATCAAATGTCTGTTATTTTCAAATTTTTAGCTGAAAATGGTCTTGAACGATTTGGTTTGCCTCACTGATCAACAATCCGTGGTTGAAATCGATTCTGTCCGGCCGCCTGGCCGGCCGTTAACACGATAACTCTCGAACGGAATGAACTAGACAGTTGAAATTTTCAGAGTAGGTTTGAGGGATAAATATCTCGGTTAAGTTCGCTATTGGGCAAAATCGGTCTAATGTTTTCGGAGTAACAAAAAAAAATATTTTTTTTTACATTACAACTTTTGAATTCAATTTTTTTTGAGATGCAGTTTCATCATAAAAATCCATTGTTATAATTTTCAACTCTAACAAGCTAATTCTTTCGGAGATATGATGTTTCAAAGTTTCAATAATACATCGTAAGTTCTATGTATTCACAGAATGTGAACACAGAATCTGTCTGTGATCAGTATTCATAAATGTCATCTTTTCTAGCACTTAGAGATTGTCAATTCGTAGTTGTTTTTTTCTCTTGGAAAGCAAGTAGTCGATTCTTGAATTTGTGAATATATACAAGACTGCTTTGATGTAGTTTATAGAGGCAATAGGAAAGAAGGACCTAATGGAATCATCAAAAGAAATTATTGTTCGTTGACCACCGAGGTTAATATTAGCTTCTACTTCCTTAAGTAGTGAGACATGTTCCTATATACAGAATTTTCATAATGTTGCTAGCAACAAAATACAGAAATATGGATCTACATTTGTGTATCAAACATTTTTTCTTGAGTTAAGGTTCATAATACAGAAAAGAATGTGTCAGTGGTATGAACTATCAAATTTTAAATTATGAAAAGAGGATAGTATTTTATTAATATATTTTGAACTATCAAAATAATTTTTTCGTAATCCACTACCTACTCAAATATCAGGAATAAATGGACAATCTGCTATGAATGTCTCCAGCCTTGCTCTATTCATTTTGATGATATTACGAGTTGTGAAAACTATGCGCCGAGTGTAAGTTGCAACAACCCATTCCACGAGGTTGAATCATTGCAGATTGCTCATTTAATCTTGATAAGTATATGTAATGACAATTTTTGAAGCATTAAGGCATTGAAGCATTGCAGATTGCTCTTTTTTTGAGCATAATTTTTGGAGCATTTTTTAAACGATACTTTTTTTAAATTTAATTTCTTTCATGATGCATTTCTATCATAGGAATCCATTGATATAATTCCCAACTCTGAGAAACCAATACTTTCGGAGATATAATTTGTTTGTTTGAACAAGGGCACCAAAAAGCTCCTGTCCACAGAGCTTGAACCAATTTTTTTGGACGTTTGTGTTTTCAGTCGGATTTATATTCTTGGAAATATATTTTTTTTCCTGTAGCTAAGCAGCTTTGAGCGAGTTCAGTACCTGGATGGATGACCACTTTGGTTATTAAATTTGAACAGCGTGCCAAAGCTACTGGCCACAGTGCTTTTTTTCATAATAAATTCAAGGATTTCTCAAGAAAAATCAATCCAAATCATAATGGAATGAAGAAACTATTAATCCAAATTTCCATTGGACCAAATCCTCACCCGTCATTGTACCAGGAATCAAATATCTTTCCCAACCCTCAATTCCGAGATTGGAAAATCCACTGAGTAATTATCAAATGCGCATCTCTTCTGAATGACTATCCCCCATTCGAATTTCATCCGGTTTTTCCATTTTCCAGATCTGCATCGTGGTTGGAGGGGGGTCCTGGAAAATTATATTTGTGCTTGGTTGATGAGAATAGCTGCTGCCGCGTTTCTTATGGCGACAGTCTTTTCGAGAGTCAATAACTGGGATAGTTATTAAGCTGGCTTGAATTGTAGCGGAAAATCTTCTAGAGATAAGGACCCAATTCAATTCCACTCCAATTTGTAGGGATGTAATGATGTTTTTTTGTAAACATCTAATTCGAGCGCCGAGAGGGATCGGATTGCATGAGAGAATATTGGATCATTAATTTCGATAATTACGATCGAATTACGTAGAAAATTGGAATAAATGACAATGAAATAGAGGAATCATCTCCTCCTCTCTGGGCAACCAGTTGTATTCTACCATGTTCAAAATTTGTTCTACTCGATGCATGAAGGGATAAATTGACCGTTGAAGGCACTACCCTAAAGCTCGATATGTAACGACATAATTTTCCATTAACTGTATTCCCTATGCCATTCAGCAAGATTCAGTGGTCAACTGCATGAGACTCCAATCCGAGTACTTGCTGATTACCACATGGGGTAAAGAATATACGTAGAGATCTATAGTTTTGGGTAGCCACAGCGAGGAGCTTGGTTGATTGAATTCCAGGTGTCGCTTGTGTCTAAATTCTACTCACAAGTGATTGCTGTAATATACTTTCGAGGCATACATCATTGAAAAAAACCAATACTTTACAAAGTGTTCTTTTTCTCACGGCACAATTGTACGCGATTGAAGTGATTTGTGCCACAAACAAAGCTTTAACTAAATAGGTACCTTGGATGGATTCTCATAATGTATTTGGTATTTGGACAAGGGTGTTTTTATTTTAACGTCATATTTGTCCGAAATTTTCATACAGGCTGTTTTTCTTTTAACGTCAATTGCAACTTTCTGTTTTTTCACGCCAATTGTACAATTTCATTCAATTGTGTTAAAAAATATACTTTCCAGGTATGCATCATTGAAAATCAACCATTACTATACAGGCTGTTCTTAATATCACTGCACAATTGTACGCGATTGAAGTGGTTTGTACCACAAACAAAGCATTAACTTTGTCCGAAATTGTCATACAGGGTGTTTTTCTTTCAACGTCAATTGCAAATTGCTGTTTTTCACGCCAATCGTACAATTTCAATTAAATGAGTTAAAAAATATTCTTTCGAGACATACATCATTGAAAAAAAACCATTACTATACAGGGTGTTCTTTTTCTCACGGCAAAATTGTACGCGGTTGAAGTGGTTTGTGCCACAAACAAAGCATTGACTAAATAGGCACCTTGGTTCGATTCTCATAATGTATTTGTCCGAAATTGTCATACAGGGTGTTTTTCTTTTAACGTCAATTGCAACTTGCTGTTTTTCACGCCAATCATACAATTTCTTTCAATTGTGTTAAAAATTATACTTTCGAGGCTGTGGGTCTGTCAATATCAAATTGAAACCTTCTAAATAGCCAGTATTTCAGGAAAACTCTGTTTTGTAAGTAAGCAACATCATGTGCAATAAATCGAAAATAATAATAAAACTTCATTTATACCGACCATTTTTTTTATTAAGTTAGGCGGTACGAATTTCACCGGGCCAGCTAGTTCTGAATAAAATAATAAGATGGTTTTTGAAAGTTTAGTAGTTGTTTTTGGGTGAAGCGGAAATCACCTACCTATTTTTGCTGTTTTTGAATAAGGTTAGAAACCTATCCACCTATTCTTGCTGTTCTTGGATGAGAATAGAAACATACGTAATTCGTCTGCTGTTTTTGTGTTGCTGTTTTTTTCCACTTCGAAGAGAATGAAGTTTTGTAAAGGATTCAATCAGGACCCTGAATGGAATAAGATGAGCGATATCGGACATAGTCCCTGGGATGTAGAATTTTTTTCAATTATTTTTTTTTTATTTTCAGGTGATACCATCCTCACGATGTTTCGCATAAATTTGTGTGTTGGTATTCTACAAGTAGTTACCACGTTTGTATTTCTTGAGTTATTGAAGAAATAACAACAAAATTTCAGATGTGTATAACCCCAAAACCATTTAGCGGATAAGGCCATTTACAAACTCAACTGTCCCATTCGGATGCGCAACCTACCCTGAACATTTCAAGTCGCTATATCCTTTCGTTCTAAAGTTTGTCAAAGTGGCAACGGTCACGCTACTGAACTCACCTAAGGCTGCTCGGATCTCAGTATTTCTTCAATATACTACAATATGTACCCGAACATGTTCAAATTTGAAACTTGGCTTTAAAGTAGATAAATTTTAGCAATTTCGGACTGATAATTTCTGAGACACATAATATTTTTTTATAATTTTCTTTGATAAGATCATCGCATAATTATTTGAGTCGATATTCTATAACGAACTACCAATTTTCAATTCAATTGGATCAGTATTGTTAGAAAATGAAATTCGAAAACCGTTTGGCCGATTATTCCCATTAACTAACTTGTCCTCTGCATTTAGATACACAACCTACCCTGAAAAGTCGCTATATCTTACCTTTCGAAAGTTATCGTGGCAATGGCTGGCCGGAAATAATAGAATTTGATCTCGAATTCTTCATTAGTGAGTCGCACCTAATCGTTTGAGACTATTTTCGGAAAAAAAATCGAAAATTACAGACATTTGGGCAAAATGATGGCACGCTGTTGAATTGAATTTTCTTTGATGATTGTTGTTGAAACACCGTCACTAGTAAACCAAGCCTCGTCAGACCACATGACAAGCGAAATAAATCTATTATTATCAGCATGTTGTTGAAGTAACCATCGACAAAATTCTAACCGTTGTGGGGCATCTTCAGTATGTAAAGCTTGTATATTCATTTGAGATGATTGAATTTGAGTAAGGATTAGTCTTCAATCAATCACAAGAACATTACAGAAATTTGGGCAATAGGGCAGTGCTCTGAAACAAGCCCGCAAACAGGTGTTTGCTGGATACCATTTGAAAGCAACTACTTCATGAGACTAACAATGTTGTTAACAAAAACTTTTTAGATTCCGAAATTAATTGTGTCAGTAAGGCCACCCCATTAACAAACGTTTCCAAATATTTTGCGCAAAAGTTTCCACTAATGATCGCCCCCAAGTTGGAAGTTTTCCATTCCGTTAAGATGCGGGAGTTTGTCGTCACGTGAAGAAGCCGTAATGAAAATATATTTCGTTTAATTTTCGTTCGGACGATTAATGAAATCGGTTCGCTCTGCATTTAAATTTGCAGGAGAAATACGGAATAAAGCACGCCCTGTAGTTTGGAAGTTCTGAGTTCTCGAGATAAAGAAACTGCCGCCGAGGATGAAGAATAGCTCTGTTTGAAGAGTATGACGTTCAACCATAGCTGGAAGTTTTGAAATGTGTTCCTTGAAGTTCTCAGGTCGAACATTCTCATTACTGTTACAGTTTGTTGCTTTCTGTGAGCGATATATGGTGAGATACTGAGATGTCAATTAACTCAATGGCTGCCTATGTAGAGCTGAAGGATACAAGGATCCTTACAAGAAACAATTCGGGTAGTTTCCCAATCTCCATATCTTTGATTTCTCGCAAAATGGAACCTTGAGTTTCCACATATGAAGTGGAATTAGAAAGGTATATATATTACTGAATGAATCCTTTCTGGGTTTCTGTGTCAAACACTGAAAAATATATATGAAGTAAAAATGATGTAATCAATAATAACTTCATTATTACAACGGTTATAAATGTATCCCCAAGGAGTTTGAATAAAAGTGAAAAAAGAAATCTCATCAAAGGGACTAAGACTAAGAAAATAAGCATCGACAAAAATTTCACTACGATGCTAGGTAGGAAGAATGACTTGGACGAGTAATTCATCACCCAAGTTCTTAAAAGAAATGCCATTAAATGGTACACAGACGGTTCAAAAACCAATATAGTATACGACGCAGGAACCAAATGCTCACTCACTATCGCTAGGCTCCTATTCGAGCGTCTTTCAGGCAGAAGTACTTGCAATCAAAAGATGCGTGAAAATGAACCTAGAAAGGAACTATCAAATATGTGATTAAGCAATCCATTCTGACAGTCAAACTGCTATTAAAGCTCTAAGCTAATATGGGAGTGCTTAAGAAAAACAAGAAAGAACAACAGGGTCTCCTTGTTCTGTTTTCCTGGTCACTCGGTATTTGAAGGAAATAAAGTGGCCTACACACTTGCCAAGCAAGCCCGTTTTATTGGCCCGGAACCCTACTGTGGGGTAGGTAGATACATCTATGTGAATTTCCTATGAAAGAAGAAACTGAAAGAGGTATACTCTGGAGATCTACCACAGGAATGTATCAATCCAAAAAGTTGCTCCGGAACTTTGACACTGGTTTGTGTTATTTATAGTATAAACAAATTGGTTCAAGACCTGACGTGAAGTCAGGAGCTTTTGTGCACATGTTCCATTGTCCATTCGATTAAGTGTGTCCAGTACAGGAGAATGGACAATAGAATTCACCATGGTAAATTTGATTAAGTGTGTCCAATACAGGAGAATGGACAGTAGAACATCCGCGCGAAAGCTACTGACTTCACGTCAGGTCTTGATCCAATTTGTTCATACTATAAATAAGAACAATATGAAACTAAGTAAACTTAAAGGACGAGTTATAAATAACGACTTCCAGCATAAGAAGTCAATCAATATTATTTGAATTTAGGTCCCAGGTTATTGGTTATTGCTTGTTATTTGGAGGTCCATAATGTTGTAAATTTCTGTTCATTTTTATGATATAACTTTCACAATATTAGTTGACTTTTCATAGTATTTATAATTTCTTCTTTGAGTTCCATTTTGCTGTTGAGTGTGGTAAGTATTGTTAATAAAGGCTTTTCCAATAAGAGGTGTTATTTTGATATTCAAAGAAAAATGCCATTTTTCATTATAAATGATCGGATGTTTATTCCATTATAAAGAAGAAGCTATGCCGTTAATAGTGGAAAATATCATCAGGCAAATGACCACCACGACCACGCTTACAGGAACATATCCTTTTAATGAAATGTTCCATAACCCAATCAAAAGTGGCTGCCCTATGTTCTCGATAGCCTCACGAAGTCCATCTTTGAGGTCTTGAATTGACGCTGGGCTATCGGCGTAGACCTTCTCTTTCACGTGGCCCTAAAGGAAGAAGTGGCAAGGTGTTACATCACAAGATCTCGGTGGCCAATTGTGATCACCTTTTTGAGAGATAACACGATCCGGAATCTTTTCCCGCAAAAAATCAATGGTTTCGTTGCTTGTGTGGCACGTAGCGCCGTCTTGTTGAAAGTAAACGTTGTCCAGATCAATACCATCCAATACCGGCCATAAAAAATCATTAATCATCTCTCGAAAGCGCAATCCATTCACCGTAACTGTTGCTCCAGCCTCATTTTCGAAAAAGTAAGGTCCAATGACTTCGCTGGACCATAAACCGCACCAAACAGTCAGACGTTGAGGATAGAGAGGCTTTTCAACAATAACTCTTGGGTTTTCCGATCCCCAGATGCGACAATTTTGCTTGTTGACGAAGCCACCGAGGTGGAAATGGGCCTCATCACTCAAGATGATTTTTCGATGGAATTCCGGATCATTTTCATGCATTTCAACGACCCAATCAGCAAAGACACGACGTTGTTGATGATCGGCTGGCTTGAGTTCTTGTGTTAACTGAACTTTATAAGCCTTAAGACCCAAATCTTTATGCAAAATACGGTGAAATGACGTTTGTGGAATGCATAATTCCAAAGAACGACGAGGAATGGACAAACCTGGGTTTTCTTCAACACTTTCGGCTACAGCAGCAATTGTCCCGGCAGTTCTTGAGCGACTTGCACGGGTTTTATTCTTCACATAACTAACTTGTCCCAACAGCTCTAATTTTTCCACCAATTTCTTTATTGCGGTCCGACAAGGTGCTTCACGACGACCCAAAAATGTTCGAGTTTTACGAACCGCGTCTGCCAAATTTTCACCATTTTTATAGTGAATTTTAATAATTTCAATGCGTTCTTGAAGCATGTATCGTTCCATTTTTATTAATGGCGTAGTTTCTACTTGTCAAATGTCAAAAAATGACAGCTTCAAAAGTGACATCTACCGAAATAGCGGGCTATTCAAAATAACACCTCTTAAGGGAAAACCCTTTAGTATCAAATAATTGATTTCAAAAAGTATTATAATTGAATTGAATATGACAATAAGTTCTGTTAAATCAATAGTATCAACACCATATATCGTAATATTTCATACTTCAAAATTGGTTCAGGCACAGACTTGAGGTCAGGAACTTTTGCGCGGATGTTCTATTGCCTATTCACATTTATTTGGCACTCTAAATCGAATTTACAATGGATATAAACCGTTTTCTCAGCTTTTATATGATATGATTACATTGTACCAAATTCCGCGGAAATTAGCGCGTCGGCGTTGTACAACTAATTACTGAGTTTTATATGGATCGGATTTGTCTATTTTGAGTTATAGAGGAAATAGCAACAATATTTGTGTATAACTCCAAAAAGACTATTAACTATAAGAAGTATCGTTTCTTTCGCTTTGATTGTATCTGAAGTTTTATAAATGGTATCCGATTCCTTTTACACAAATAATTAATGGATTGGAGTCCAAGCGAAACCTCCAAAAGCAAATTCTGACGTCCATTCTTAACATTTATTATTCAGTGCCATCCAGTTAAAATAAATGACCCTTCCTTCGTCTGAATGTTAGGAATAGCCGAGGGTGCATGTCTGAAGGTGCATGTTCATAGAATTGCAATGTACGAGATCTTCTTATCTCGACGATATATTTGAGTGCGGCGTATTGTGGACCCAAGCTCACGCGATTTGTCTATTGACGAAGTTTATCGAGCAGCCCGCTGTGCTCGTTATACCTCACGGGGTTTTGATGATGGCAATATTCACGATCGATTTTTTTTCGTTTGGATAGATGAAGACGCGTCTAGCAATAAGAGGTTTTGTCGTTGACAAGTCACGAAGGCAGCAATGCCTCAGTTCCGGGCGTATATTTCAGTAGATTTGTTCATATTTATAGGTAGCTTTAAAAAAAATTCTAGATTGTTATCACGGAAGCCTCATAAAATAGATATAGGTGTAGTAAACCCACTCGAGAGCAGTGTTTTTCAATTATTTCTTGAAATACTTCAACTGGATATATCTTCGAATCTATCAATCTTCGATATACAGGATGTCACACGAGGAAATTCACATATTCCAACCATATATATAGAGTCTATTATCATATTAAGTTGAAACGTAAATTTTTCAGCTCATTTTTCCATGAGTTTTTACAATAGAAGCTTTAATCTCTTTTTTTATATGAAATGTTTTTGATGGGATCACATTTCATTTTGTAAGAAGTCCTAGCTTAAGCTATTCCTTTTTCCATAGCCAACTTCCCATATTTGCGTGCCTTTTATTTTAGCATAGTCGGATAAAATAGGTAGGTATATCTTGCACACCAACAGTTCCTTATTCATAGCCCATATATCTCATTCACTTTCTCGTCATGAATACACAAATCTAGCTTTCAAACGAATGTAATTACTTGTCCATAAGAAATGTTATGTACAGTACTGCACCTCTCTTTAGGAGGGGGAAGTGGATGAGAATTATAGATTTCCAATTTTGTGGATTTTTGTTTGTCCTGCCCTACAAACCAAATCTTCTTTTCTAGGACTATGAGAAGTACATTAGTTTTATACGCGATCAGCATCCCCTATTATGATGCTTGGAGGGTGAAAACATTCCATAATTTTTATGTTGTTTGTTCGCTTATTCTTGTCTGCATACCAAATCTAAGATTTCTGAATTTTATTGTTGATTGCATGCTTTTTTCTAGCCTACATTCTAATCTCAATCTCATAGAACTTCAAGAAGTACCTACCCTACTTTTAGACAGATCTGCATTACCCTGGGGATGGGGATTGGATGGTGAAAGTTACACATTTCTCAATTTTTGATTTGTATATGATTATCCTAGCATACATATCTCGGCTTTCTAGGACTTCGGGATACTTCCCGAACTTTCCTAGAACTAGGATACAGATTTGCACACCCCTTTATGGGGGTTGGTGGGCGAAATTTAAATATTTCTAAATTTTTCTGTTGTTTGTTTGCTAATACTATTCTACGTACCATAAGTCAGCTTTCTAGGACTCCGGAAAGTACCCTGATTTTATAAGTTCAATATAGAGACTTGCAACCCCCTTTCTCAATTGTTTTAATGTTTGTGGGCTAATTCTAGACTCCATACCAAATTTCCGCTGCCTGTCAAAAAAGGATATTTTTATGTATTATACGATTATACTGCCCCTCCTAGGTCTTCCAAGGATACCACTCATAAGCTCTTAGGAGCATTTGCGTGTTAGGTTAATGAGTTGTATTCTGTATTTAAAACCTTATCCCAAATCCAATATGGTGGACGCCACAAAATATTGATTCTCTTCACGCCCCACCAATGTGAGTATCGAATCACATAAATTGATCAACTGAATTCGATTTAATATTATAATATATGTCATTCTAAAACCTTAAATGCATTTAAGGTTTTAGAATGCAGTTTTCTGTTGGGCTTGTTAATAGCTTGAATTCATATACATGTATATGAATTCAAGCTATTAACAACCCCATCAGGAAACTGCAAGAAATTATGATAATAATAAATAAATTTCTAGGTATACTTATAAAATCACCCCAGAAGCATTCAACCCAATCCTAATAAACTTAGAGCAGTCTCAATTCCCAGTTCCAAAAACACAAAGAGGAATCAAATTTTTTTTTTGTTCAGTATGGTATTACCGTAAATTTATTCCCCACCTTGCAGAATTCACTAAACCATTAACTATTTGTCTAAATAAATACATTGAAATGAATACGAATTATCCAAAATATGTCGAAGCATTTGAAATTTGTAAACGGAGCTTATTAAACCACCCTATATTAAAATATCCGTACTTCGATTAACCCCTTATACTGAACGTAGACGCTTCTGGATTAGCACTCAGTTAAGTGTTATCTCAAGGTAATACACCAAACGATCTTCCGATCGGTTTCGCTAGTAGAACGCCGAATGAAGCAGAATCTCAATATATGCGATTGAAATGGAAGTATTATTACTTGTACGGGAGAAGATTAATAATTCATACATATTATAAACCTTCAACTTAGTTATTTTCATAAAAAGTATTAAAATGGAGTTGGCGAATAAAATTAGATGAATTTTACTATGAAATCAAATGTAAGAAAGGAACAACCAATGATGCAGATGCGTTAGAGTAATAGTAGAATTATTTTACAATTGGATGATAAATTAACATAAGAAAATTCATGAATTTTCACGAATCCGAAAATATTATCAGTACCCCAAATATAATTGAAAAGGTAGGTTACATATTGGAATCCCCTAAAAATTACGCTTTAAATCATAACTCATAAAGCAGTTGTTTTAGAATTCATAAGAAAATTGGGAAATCCCATAATAAACGACTGTGACTTCTTTTGACAGTTCTAGAACATATGGAAAAATATGTGAATTCAATAGAAATAAAAATTTAGCTTTACAAAGTATTGCCTGTGGTCTAGATGAGTTAGAATGTTCTATTATATTCGATATGATGAAATATATTTTTACGAATTCAAATATAGAAATTGTTATATGTTATATGACATATAAAATTGAAAAAATGAAAACGTTGAAGTAAATGATAGAATTTCAACCTTTTGTACAAGTACAATGGAGATCACATGATGGAATGGAGTAAAACAAAGATTGTGATGACAGTCTGATTACATTAAAAGGAAACTTAAGGAGTCGACTTGTGTTTTGTTGAACAGAGAATGCAATTTTGCAAATTGCTCAATTGGAATACACCATATTTAGTTGAATTTGTTGAAAATGGAGTTGGTACTTAGAAAATGCTATGCAATGTTGCTATGATATATATACAAAGACTGACAATTTTCGAATTTCAGACTAGCTATCAACAAAAAATAATTTTGGAGATTTTCGCTTGATGTCTGATGAAGGAGTCTGATCTAGTCTACGAAAAGCTACGAGATAGTTGGAGAGAAAACCTAGAAATGAACCATTTAATTATGAATATACCTCCCAAAGTACCCTTTAATTATTACTTTATTTATCACATTTATTCTCGAAAGTTTTCTGAATGTCTCCAGAAATTGAGTGAAGGATATCTCCACTCTAAGCTGAAATATTTATTTATTTATACGATTAACAAAATCCAAGGTTACCTATGTTGCTCAAAACAAGCAAAGGAAAAATTGACAAAGCAAACAGAATGGGTGCAGAAAGCAGTGAGAAAAAAAATTAAAAATTAACAAAATAATTCAAATTCAAAATGAAAATATTGTACGCAACAGTTAGAGTTTTACCAAAACAAACTTAAGTTTGATCTGGATCAGTTGTCAAACCTCACTTTGAATTGGTTCACGTTCAGCGCACACACAACATCATTTGTATGTTTTTTCCAGACATGGAAAACTCTGTTCGACAAAAAGTGTTGCCGCGAAACCGAGCGGAATGCTTCCCTGTATAGTTTATAGGGGTGGCCTCGGAGTCCAGCAATGGTATTCATTCGGTATAAATGTGACAGATCCACTCTGGAAAACACATGCAGGATTTTGTATGTTGAAATGACATCTCCTCTTAGTCGTCTGTGTTCGAAGGGGGTTAGCCGAAGATTCTGCAGCCTTTCTCGATATTCTGGTCTCTGGCTTCCATATGGCATTCTGGTGACTCTCCTCTGTATTATCCCAGCCTGTCAGAGTCTCTACGGAAACGAGTATCCCACGCTTTACCCGCATACTCGAGGATCGGTCTTACGTATGACTTCAGTAGATGGTAAGATGTTGAGATAGAGCAGCGACCGAACACCTTATCGAAGAGATAACACCTCTGAGAAGCCCTGCTACAGACAGTGTCCACATGATTCGCCCAGCTAAGTTCCTCGTTCATTACAACACCAAGGTCAATGTGCGAAGAGCATGGCCGAATTGTACTTCCACCAACAGTGTACTGTAGGCGAGGATTGGACGCATCAAGATGCAGCACGGTGCACTTCTCCGGGTTAAGTGGAATCAGCCAGGCAGCACACCACTCTTCGATACTTTGCAGATCGTGACACTGTGCTCCATAAGAGACCAAGGGATTGGCATACATTTTAGTGTCATCAGCGAACATGGAAACTGCCGATGTAAGGAGGCCAGGTAAATCCACTGTATATAGAAGAAATAATAGTGGCCCACAACTGAACCTTGTGGAACCCCACTGGTGGAATATCGTGGAGCAGAGTATCTGCCACCAACCCTTAATGAACGAATGCACTAGCAAAATCTGAATAAATAATGTAGACTGGTGTTCTGGAATTCATTGCAGTTGTCCAGTCATCAAGACATTGCAATAGGTTGGTCGTAGTTGATCTACCAGGGACAAAACCATGCTGGCTTGGGGGTATTATAGAGTTTGTCAGAGCGAACTGCATTATTACGTCCACAACAATCCTCTCGCTTATCTTCCCAACAACACTGGTTACCGTTATGGGCCGATAATTATTAGCGTTAGTTTTATCTCCCTTTTTGAAGATTGGCGTAACGGACCCTGACAACCAGGCAGCAGACAGTCGATGTACAGCAAAGGACATGGTGTAGAGTGAACACAAAGGCCCAGATAAGGCAGTGGCGCATCTTCTCAAGACAAAGGGAGAAACACCGTCAGGGCCAGGTGATGAGGCCTCCTTTAAGTTTTTGAGGTGTTCTTCCACAAGCTCAGGAGTGAATCAGATATCAGTAATCTCAGCGACGGATTTGTCACCCACCATCTGGGGAACTGGACCCTGGGGTTCCTCTGAAAATGCTGCGGAAAATATACTTGCAAAAATTTCTGCCGACTCCGAATCATCGTCACTCAGCTGACCAGAGGGGCCTCGGACAATCGGAACCGACACCTTGGTGTTCAATGACGAACGGACGTAGCTGTAGAACTTCCTATGATTTTCGGATCTGACAAGGTTATTCTCATAGTTACTTCTCCGCATGTAGCGTTGCCATATAGACTTGTTCTGCACAAAAAACAACAGCCTGAAAAAACATTCTGGAAAACCCTTCAGATATATTTCTAACTTTTCCCAGCTCATTTATTCCAGGATACAGCCGTTTGTACAACCGTATCAGCTCTTCAAAAGCTTCCAAACTCCCCAATTTCAACGAAACGAAAATTCAAATGGAAAGTTGGTCATTAATGTTGGAAAACTCGGGGAAAATATCATCGTAGGTTTGTACCGTAAATAGATTCGCCCTTGCGACCCAGGCGGCCCGTTTACGAACCAGAATCGAAGCCAGGTCAATTAATTAGATGAAAAAGTTTCGGATAAATAAACAGACAGTCAGTTTGAGCTACATTCGGCGAGGCAAGCTGATGGGAAGTCGAAATCCCATCAGTTGCCCGGTGACATCAACGATTGGTTCTCCCTTTTTTCTGGTCTCGATTCCCTTGAATAATGCCTTTGGATAAATCCCCTTATTGCTGGGCGGGGATCAGGAGGGATATCCTTCATCCAATTATTTGAAGTACATGGAAAATTGGTGGAACCATGAAAATCGTCTTATTTTCAGTTGATAGGTCGAGACTAGAGGAATTTAAATTTACTCAATGTTGGAAAATACTGTGAATAATCATACAGTGAGCGTCAAAAGTATGTAATAATGAATTTTTGGCGCTCTTGTTCCTCGGACAGAGTGCTTATCAATTTGTCCAAATGTTTGTAATTTTTTGCCGAAAACGGTCTCAAACGATTAGGTTGGACTAATGAAGAATTCGAAGTCAAATTCGATTCCGTCCGGCCGGCCGTTGTCACGATAACTTCCGAACGGAAGGAGCTAGACAGTTGAAATTTCCGAGTAGGTTTGGGAGATAAATATCTCGCGGTTAAGTTCGTTATTGGGCTAAATCGGCCCAATGGTTTCGGAGTAGCAAACGAAAAAAAAATTTTTCATATGATAAATTTCAAATTCAAATTAAGATGTAGTTTCATCATAAGAATCCATTGATATCATTTTGAACTCTAACAAGCTAATACTTTCGAAGATATGATTCTTCAAAATTTCAATGTAAATCGTATTTCACACATTGATATAATTATTCTATGTATGAATTATCATAATGTCAACTAGACAGAAGGGAATATTGTAACTTCAAAAATATTGGGGTTAAAATACTCGTATTTTAGCGATGCAACGGGGACCTCACCCGAAAATATTTGAAAATATTACGTAAATATTGAAAGCATAATTCTGTAGTTCGAGAGAGGAGAAAATTTGGTGAACGTAGATCAGGAAATTTTTGATCGATTACAAGGTAATTTTTTATTTATTACTCATCTTCTTTCATATTATTACTCATCTTCTTTCATACATGTTTTATGGAATACCTACTATTTGTAGGTACTTTAAACCTGTTTTGGGCAATTGTCATACGAAACTTGTTTTTTTGGCGCTCTAGTTCCTCGGAACAGAGTGCTTATCAATTTGCCCAAGTGTCTGTAATTTTGGAATTTTTGGTTGAAAATGGTCTCAAACGATTTGGTTCGACTCACTGATCAAGAATCCGAGTGCGAAATCGATTCTGTCCGGCCGGCCGACCGGCCGTAGGCACGATAACTCTCGAACGAAAGGAGTTAGCGGATTGAAAATTGCAAGGTGGTTTTGGAGCGTAAATATCTCGGACAAGTTCGTTCGATCTATCTGAAATTTAGCATCAAATTGTAGAATCATGACCTTTATACGCATGTGAAGTTTTGTATAGACCAGATTACCACAAAGTGTAAAAAAAAATTTTGAAAATTTAAAAAAAGTTTTTCCACAATAACTCTCGAACGAAATGAGCAAGGTAGTTGAAATTTTCAGAGTAGGTTAGGGAGATGAATATCTCGGCTGAGTTCGTTATTGGGCAAAATTGGCCAGATTTAATTCGATTTCTTCCATGGTGCAGTTCTCATTCTCATGATTGCTCATTTAATCTTGATAAATAAACTATTATTTGAATTGAATTTCCTTTATGATGCAGCTCTATCATATGTATACATTGATATAATTCCCAACTCAGAGAAACCAATACTTTCGGAGATATAATTTGTCTGTTTGAACTAGAGCGCCAGAAAGCTCCTGTCCACAGGGCTTGAACCCATTTTTATATATATCATAGCAACATTGCATAGCATTTTCCAAGTACCAACTCCATTATCAACAAATTCAACTAAATATGGTGTATTCCAATTGGGCAATTTGCAAAATTGCATTCTCTGTTCAACAAAACACAAGTCGACTCCTTAAGTTTCCTTTTAATGTAATCAGACTGTCATCACAATCTTTGTTTTACTCCATTCCATCATGTGATCTCCATTGTACTTGTACAAAAGGTTGATATTCTATCATTTACTTCAACATTTTCATTTCTTCAATTTTATATGTCATATAACATATAACAATTTCTATATTTGAATTCGTAAAAATATATTTCATCATATCGAATATAATAGAACATTCTAACTCATCTAGACCACAGGCAATACTTTGTAAAGCTAAATTTTTATTTCTATTGACTTATATATATAGTTTCATCATAAGAATCCATTGATATCATTTTGAACTCTAACAAGCTAATACTTTCGGAGATATGATTTTTCAAAATTTTCATGATAAATCTTAATTCTATGATTTCACAGGATGCTGTAATCGAAAATTAAAAATTAACGTTCATATTTGTATTTCTGAATTTCATGATCTGTGTTCAAAATTCGTTACTCATGATATAAAATACCTCCTGTTCTAGAAAACAAAGTATGATTGAATGCAAAATGACCATTGAAATAACCTTAGCTATCGTATAATTATGAGGATTGATTACGGGATATTATAATTTTTGGCTGATAATATAATACCATTGGAAAATCCAAATGATGATGGAAATATATACTTTAGTAAGTTAATCAAATGGGTTCAGAATATCTACAGTATAAACAAAACTGAAATATTGGCTTTCAATTGATATAATATAATTTTCAGAGTAGATTTGAGAAATAGATACCTCGGATTCGTTATTATTGAGTATAATCGGTCTGGTGGTTTCGGATTAATAATTTTTGGCACTCTTATTTCTTTTTAAATTACACTTTTTTGAATTTAATTCCTCTTATGATGAAGTTCTATCATCATTCTATCTATCCATAGATATCGTCTCTGAGAGACCAATACATTCGTAGATATGATTTGTCAAAGTTTGAACAAGAGCGCCAAAGCTCCTGTCCACAGGGCTTTTCCACATTGTTGGTGCTCTTATTCCTCGGAACGGAGTGCTTATCAATTTACCCAAATCTCTGTAATTTTCGAATTTTTGGCTGAAAATGATCTTAAACGGTTTGGGTCGACTCAAGGCGGGTTTATACAGCAAATAAGATAAGATAAAATAAAATAAGAAATAAAATAAGAAAGTTAAACATGTACATTTCTATGATAGCGTTTATACACGAAATAAGATAAAATAAGAAATAAGAATAAGAATTAAAGTTGGCCAACTCTCATCTTTATATCTTATTTTATGTTATTTTGTTTGGAAAATGACAATGCGCATGCTCAAAGAGTGAAATTCATAGAACTTGCATAAAATTGTCAAAAAGCTGCGATTTGATTGGTTCATTCTTATTTCTTATTTTGTTTTAGATTATCTGTATAAACCGATCCGTTTAACCCTTGATTCTTATTTTATTTTAATTTGTTTCTTATTTTATCTTATTTGCTGTATAAACCCGCCTTCACTGATCAACAATCCATGGTCGAAATCGATTCGGTCTGGCCTTCCGGCCGTGAACAGGATGACTCTTGAACGGAACCAGCTAGACAGTTGAAAACAGAGTAGGTTAGGGAGATAAATATCATGGTTGAGTTCGCTATTGGGCAAAATCGGTCGGATGGTTTCGCAGTATCGGAAAAAAAAAATGTTTACATTACAAATTTCGAATTAAATTTTTTTAAGATGCAGTTTTATCATAAGAATCCATTGATATCATTTTCAACTCTAATAAGCTAATTCTTTCGGACATATGATTTTTCAAAAGTTCAATAATTCATCGTACTTCTATGTTTTCATAGAATGCAAATTATATCTGTCTGTGTTCTATCTTTATTCACTGTTCACACATATAAACTCATCTACCTATGACAGACATGTCAAATGTATTTCTGTTCTATGTAACAAAGTATGATTGAATGCAAAATGACCAATTATAGGAATTACCCCTACCCTATATGCCCTTGGAAAATCCATATGATGAAGGAAATATATAATTTGGTAAGTTTATCAAATTGTGTTCAAAATATCTTCAGTGAAAACAAAACTGGAATATTGGCTAAGTTTCAATTGATATAGTATAAGTTTCAGAGAAGATTTGAGGAATTAATATCTCTGATAAGTTCGTTATTCAATTTCAATTTAGTTTCGAATCCATTGATATCATTCCCAACTCTGAGAAACTCCTAATTTCGAAGATGAATTGTCAAAGTTTGAACAAGAGCGCCAAGCTCCTGTCCACATGACTTTCTCACATTTTTTTTCCTCTTCCAAGAATAGAGAAAATTGTTTTGATTGGTCAAATTACATTTTCTCGTCATTCTTATTGTTCTACGATTTCCTGTTACCAAGCAGGTTTTAAATTACAAGCCTCCATTTTTGTTCTTGCCATGGGATCATACAATTCTGAATTCATTAATACACATTTAACGACATTTGAGTCGATATTTCTCGATATATTATTTTTTTAAATTTGAAAAACATGTGAAAATTTTGAAATTAAGTCTGCACCAAATAAACACATTTTATTGCAGAAACATTACTTGAAGATGTCATAACTTGTGTATTCCTGATATCTCCTGGGTATTGGTCACCGTTAATTTTAATCAACTCGTATATTCTATTTTGAGTTCACTGTGGACTTATTATGAACACTATAAAAGTAACTACAATCTTGTCCACTACAGTTTTTTTGTCGTCTGACATATGTTTCGGAAACAAAGTTTCCATCTTCAAAGACGAAGCGTTACAAAACACATGTCAGACGACAAAAAACTGTAGTGGACAAGAGTGTAGTTACTTTTATAGAGCCTTGACAGCAAAATAATCATAGCTCTTATGACTCATCTCATCGTTCTTCGAAGTTGGACCAATCGTACTCATTTCATTGTCATCCTAATTGGTTACGGCTCTAATAATTGATTATCAATCAGCAATTCATTAATGATGAATTGGAAATTATCATTTTACGTTGCATCCATCGACATCCTGATATTCATGGCTTGGGAATATCCCAGAATATAGGAAGGAGTAGAGACTGCTTAGGAACTGCGATAGTTTCAGTCCCGTCGCGCTACAGGGGGGGGGGGGGTAGAGAGCCTCCCCTCCCGGACCATATCTCAAAGGGTGCCAAAATGACCACGGATATTTGAAAAACTATAGCAAAATGAGGTAATGAAAACATTTTTTTGAACTACTACTTGCATAAGATGATTATTATTACACATAAGTACAGTGACTGTATCGAATGATTGCCTACCCTACCATCTACATACTCAATTTATTTGTACTAGACCGACAGCATTGTAGAAAGCTTTGTTGCTGCTAGAGACTAGATGGCAGGAGTGGGGAATCCCCAGCCTTACCCGGCTATATATAAAACTCGTTCAATAGAAAGAAACATAACCTTCTTCTTCTTATATAAATTATTCGTGAATAGTGAATATGAATATTGATTGAAATTTAAAATCGAAAACCGAATATGGATATGGATCCTTGCCAAAATAAGTTCAGAACGTCTGGAGCGGAATTCAGAAGGACTGCCCAGAAAAGAATAATTGAAACGGGAAAAGGCGCAAATGTCATGAATACATGGCTAACGGCGAGTTGTTCAAGCACTGACGCGAAGTCAGGAGCTTTTGGCGCATGTTCTATTGTTCATTCTCCTTAATCGAATTTACCGATTGAGAATCAATTTTTTTAAATTCTACGGTTCTCACTAAAATGTACACAAGTCTTTATGTCGATATTCCGCAACTAGTCCAAGCTTCAATTCGATCAGGTCTATATTTTTTGAGTTATCGAGGAAATAATATTCCAGGTGGTTATAACTCCGAAACCGTTGGGCCGATTATGCCCGAAAACGAACTTAACTCTCCCATTCGGATGCGCAACCTACCCTGAAAATTGCAAGTGCTTATCTCCTTTCGTTCCAAAATTACCGAGGCAACAGTCAGCCATCCATCTACTGAACTCACACAAGGCTGCTCGAATATCCAACAATATCTATCTGATCGTGTTCAAACTTGGAACTTGGCAGTAAAGTTAAGTTCTGAAGGCTCTCGCAAAATTTCAGCGATATCGAACGAATAGTTTAGGACATATAGAATTTTCAATGACTTTTTAAAAAATTTCTAGTGATACGATCCTCACGAAATATCGCAAGATTTCGCGTTGGTATTCTACAACTAATAACCACGTTTGAATTGGATCGGTTTTGTATTTTTCGAGTTATTGAGGAAATAACAACCAAATTTCAGATGGGTATACCTATGAACAAACTAGCATTAAGATGCACAACCTACCCTGAAAATTTCAAGGCGCTATCTCTTTCCGTTCTCAAGTTATCGTGGCAACGGCCGGCCGGTCGGACAGAATAAAAATTTGACCTCGAATTCTTCATTAGAGAGTTGAACCAAATGGTTTGCGACAATTTTCGGCAAAAAATTCGAAAATTACAGACATTTGGGCAAAATGATAACGTGTGATGTTACCCAGAACATGCGCGCTAAAAACAGGACTGTATTTTCGAATAGAGCGAAAAGAGTAAGTTTTGGCCATTGCTGACACATAGTTTTTAAGGGAAGTAGAACCTTGTGAATCTTCATTCAACAACTGCACTGACAGGTTGATTTTCAGTGTCTATAAAACATAACATTTTGTTTCGTGATATTTCGGTAAAATATTCGATTGAGTGATATCGAAGATTTAATTTTCTATATGCATACTAAAAAATTTTCAGGGTGATGAGTACAAAAATATTGCTTAAATTCAGGAATTACAAAAAACTCATTCAATATTCCAAATAGCAGATATTTTCGAAGAATTGTTGGAACATTCCACTCTAGATAGCAGGTAACAAGAAATTATTGTTATATCATTTTTCGAAAGTTTTCTTTTTAATATTTATAAAATCTTCAGATTATTCTTATCATCTCGAATGCTTGATATATATATTTATTTTTGTCAAATACAATTCTTTTTTGGCCCTGGAACTTTTGAGAGATGCAAACAATTTTTTTCACTCAAAAACACAAATTCAGAACACGGTATTCGTTGTAAAATAATTTTCATTCATAGTAATAATAATTTATAATTCATTCTTTATTAAGAAACTATGTAGTATTTATCAATATATGTACACTTTATCCATATGTGTGTTTTTCGATTTTTGTCTATTTTTTCAAATTAGGGGCGCCAAAAGACGTTTCTCCCCCCCTTCGGAATAGCTCTTAGCTACGGCCCTGGATAGTTTACATACATAACAGCAAATGTCGTCCATATTTGGGCGAAATTATATATTTCCATCATCATATGGATTATCCAAAGGCATATAGGGTAGGGGTAGTTATAATATCCTCTAATTGGTTCTTTTCCATTCAATCATACTAGAAGTACAGGACAGGAGCTTTGGCGCTCTTTTTCAAACTTTAACAAACAATATCTCCGAAATTATTGGTATCTGGTAATGATATAAATAGATTCTTACGATAGAACTGCATCATGAAAGAAATTAAATTCAAACAGACCGATTCTCCCCAATAACGAACTTATCCGAGATATTCATTCCTCAAATCTACTCCGAAAATTATATTTTATCAATTAAAACTTAGAAAATATTGTAGTTTTGTTTTTACTGGAGATATTCTGAACCCAATTTGATTATGTATCTTACCAAAGTATATATTTCCATCATCATATTATGGATTATCCACAGGCATTATACTTTCATCTTAAAAGTATAATATCATATCATCCTCATAATTCTACGATATCTGAGGTTCTTTCATTGGTCATTTTGCATTCAATCATACTTTCTTTTCTAGAACAGGTGGTTTATTTTATACCAAGAATAACGAAGCAGAAATATTTTTGACATTTATCTCTCATAGAAAATAAGATGACATGTAAGAACACAGATCATATAATAATTCATAGATAGAATCATTAAGTACAGCATTCTGTGGAAACATATATAGAAGTACGATTTATTATCGAAATTTTGAAAAATCATATCTCCGAAAGTATTAGCTCGTTAGAGTTGAAAGTGAAATCAATGGATTCTTATGGTGAAATTGCATCTTAAAAAAAATTCAATTTGAAATTTGTAATGCAAACAAAATTTTTTTTTCGTTACTCCGAAACCATTAGGCCGATTTCGCCCAATAACGAACTTAACCGAGATATCTATCTCTTTAACCTACTCTGAAAATTTCAACTGTCTAGCTCATTCCGTTCGAGAGTTATCGTGTTAACGGAGGGCCGGCCGGACAGAATCGAGTTTGACCACGGATCGTTTAAGACCATTTTCATCCAAAAATTTCGAATTTTTGACGTTTGGTATATTGATAAGCACCGAAGAACAAGAGCGCCAATAACGCCTGCTTTCCAAGGATTTACTCTAATGAATGTGTAATTCTGGTAATTAGTTCTTTTATGATAGTTCAAAGCTTAGCGGATAGGTTTTTCCCCACTCTCCCATACTTACTTTTAATTTTCATTCACCAAATTAAATGAATTTTAGGAAATATGTAAACTGCACGATTGTAGAAAAAAAATTGGTTCAAGCACTGACGTGAAGTCAGAAGCTTTTGCGCGTGTGTTCTATTGTCCATCCTTAATTCGAATTTACCATGGTAAATTCGAATTAAGTGTCCAATACAGGAGAATGAACAACATAATTTACCATGGTAAATTCGATTAAGGGTGTCCAATACAGAAGAATGGACAATAGAACATAGGCGCAAAAGCTTCTAACTTCACGTCAGTGCTTGAACCAATTTTATTTTTCGTGATTTTTTTTGAATTTTCTGTTCTTAAATTTTTTTTTCGTCATTTTTTTCAAATTTTCTAGGGGTACGGTTCTTACAACATTTTAAACACGTCTTTATGTTGATTTTCTACTACTAGTTACCAAGCTTCAATTCAATCGAATTTTTATTTTTTGAGTTATCAAGGAAATAAATCTATCTAATCTGTGCCCAAAATCGAACTCAACTCTCCCTTTCGGATACGCAACCTACCCTGAAAATTGCAAGTCCCTATCTCCTTTCGTTCGAAAGTTATCGAGGCAACGGTCACCCATCTACTGAACTAACACAAGAATGCTCGAATCTCCAACAATAGTTAACCGATCGTATTAAAACTTGAAACTTGGCAATAGAGTTAGGTTATGAACGTTCTTGCAAAATTTCAGCGATTTCCAACGAATAGTTACTGATATATAGAATTTTTTTTTTTATTTTCAATGATTTATTAAAAATTTGCAACAAATGCTATCCTCACCAAATTTTGCAAACATTTTCGCGTTGGCATTGTACAACTAATAACCATGTTTGAATTCAATCGGTTCAGTATTTTTCGAGTTAATGAGGAATAAAAAACCACCAAATTTCAGAAAATTTCAGATGGCTATAACTCTAAAACCGTTTGACCGATTATGCTCATAAACAAACTCAAATGTCGCATTCAGATGCACAACCTAACCTGAAATTTTCAAGCCGCTATCTCTTTCCGTTCTCAGGTTATCGTGACAACAAAAATATTTTTTAATAATTTTCTAGCTATACGATTCTCACAAAATTTCACAAAAGTGCTTAGGTTTATATTCTACAACTATTCACCAAGTTTCAATTCGATCAGATTTATATTGGTTGAAAATAAAATTATTACTCGGAAACCACTGGGCCGATTATGCCCATTAACGAACTTGTCCGTCGTATTGAGATCCGCCACCTACCCTGAAAATTTCAAGTCGCTAACTCTTTCCGTTCTCAAGTTATCGTGGCAACGGCCGGACGGCCGGACTAACAGAATCATATTTGACCTCGAATTCTTCATTAGGGAGTCGAACCAAATCGTTTGAGACCATTTTCGTAAAAAAATTCGAAAGTTACAGACATTTGGGCAAAATGATAACGCGATGTTCCCCAGAACATACGCGCAAAAAACTTGTGTGTAATTCGAGCGCAATTTCATTGTGGATTTCAAGAGAATGCCGCCCTCCTTCGTCGTGCGGCAACTGTCTCTTCCGATCGGCAATATATCATTTTGCGCTCTTAATACACAAATAGCTAATTCCACTTCCTTCCCGTAAAGTCATAGAATTCCTCCTCTGGATTCATTATTCGAACGTAATGATGCAATAAATCCGAAATGTTTGAATTGACATGATCTGTTAAAATCTGTGTTGCTCTTAAAAGGATATCTCAAGATTGCTGAAAAGGATCAACGAATATCTGCCCGTCGCCTCGTTTCGCCCCTAATCCCCAACCCGCTCCGGGAGCGGCGCTGAAAACAATAAAATTTCGGTGAATCGTCGAAACAATTTCAACCCCACTTTATCGTCCTACTGCTCGCGCACCCAAATACCCCAGCAATAACTAATTCGCGAACCTTCAATCCGTACCGTCTGCCGGATTATCCGTGTTCTCGAGGATACGATTGTTATTGGCATTTCTGGAGTTCATTAGGCACGATCCCGGAATCTGACCCAGACCTCGCGATCCCGTTTGAGGTCCGTCGCTTCCGCCGAATGATTAAAACGTTGCGGTTTGGTCGACATGTTGCGTATCCAACGTCTGATCTAGTTCGGAATCGATTGGGAAGATTGAGTTGGATATTCCGGAACATAGTCAAATTCTAGCGCATAGAAGAGATGCAGATTATTGTTTCCTTGGCTAAGCGCACTGAGTGAAACCAAAGATGAGTTCCATGATCGATAGCAATTTCAGCACTCTATCGTCCACATAGGAATCGGTGGTCAGGGGGGCAGGTAAACAATTTTATAAAGAGGGTACGTGCATCTTGGTGTATCTTTGATATCGATTATTAACTAAAAAAATTGGTTCAAGCCCTGTGGACAGGAGCTTTCTGGCGCTCTTGTTCAAACAGACAAATCTCCGAAAGTATTGGTTTCTCAGAGTTGGGAATTATATCAATGTATCCTTATGATAGTACTGCATCATAAAGGAAATTCAATTCAAATAATAGTTTATTTATCAAGATTAAATGAGCAATCTGAGAATGAGAACTGCACCATGGAAGAAATCAAATTAAAATAGCTGAAATGAATTTGACTCTCTCTTATAGTATATGTACGATTATGAACACAGATCATATAATAAAGCATAGATAGAATAATTATAGCATTCTGTTAAACATAGAAGTACGATTCATTATTGAAATTTAGAAAAATCATATCTCCGAAAGTATTAGCTTGTTGGAGTTGAAAATGATATCAATGGATTTTTATGGTGAAACTGCATCTTAAATGAAAATAGAATTTGAAATTTGTTCCTTAAAAAAAATTTTTTTTTCGTTACTCCGAAACCATCCGGCCTATTTTGTTCAATAACGAACTTACCGAGATATTCATCTCCCTAACCTACCCTGAAAATTTCAACTGCTTAGCTCATTCCGTTCGAGAGTTATTGTAGAAATTATTTTTTTAAATTTTCAATTTTTTTTTGACACTTTGGGGGCGTCCATAAATTACGTGAGATGTTTAAGGGGGGGAGGGGGTTGAGTCAAATCTCATCTAATCCTACGTTGGAAAGAGGGGGGGGTCTCGGCAAATATCACGCAATTTTTTTTCTGGTTGAAACAAAAAAAATGGGTTCAAGCCCTGTGGACAGGAGCTTTCTGGCGCTCTAGTTCAAACAGAATAAGTTGACATTATAACAATTCATAGAATACCCACATAATAACAAACAGAATAAGTTGACATTATAACAATTCATAGAATACCCACATAATAACAAACAGAATAAGTTGACATTATAACAATTCATAGAATACCCACATAATAATTCTATCATTCTGTGAAAACGTAGAAATAAGATTTACATTGAAATTTTTAAAAATCATATCTCCGAAAGTATTAGCTTGTTAGAGTTAAAACTGATATGAATGGATTCTTATGATAAAACTGCTTATTAAAAAAAATTTAATTTGGAATTTGTTTTGTAAAAAAAAAATTTTTTTTTTGTTACTCCGAAACCATCTGTCCGATTTTGCCCAATATCGAACTTAGCTGAGATATTTATCCCCCAAACCTACTCTGAAAATTTCTCTCTAGCTCATTCCGTTCGAGAGTTATCGTGCCTACGGCCGGCCGGACCGGACGGCCGGACAGAATGAATTTCGACTACGGATTCTTGATCAGTGAGTCGAACCAAATCGTTGAAGACCATTTTCATCGAAAAATTCGAAAATTACAGACATTTGGGCAAATTGATAAGCACTCAGTTCCGAGGAACTAGAGCGCCAAAAATTATACTATTTTGGTCCATTTTTTAATCACAGTAGTCACGATTTAAGTATTTTATTGTTAAATTTTTATTACACTTATAACTCTCAGCAATATTGATTACTAGTCGTAAATAAAAGTACGAAGTAAATTTTTTTTTCTTCTTACAATAACAATCCAACGCGTTTACGTAAGAAACCCACATTTTGAAATATCTCACGTGAGATTGGGGGATGGGGGAGGGGGTTGAATAAAATCTCACGACATCTCACCAGGGGGGGGGGGGAGGCTCAAAAAATTAAAAAAACACCTCACGTAATTTATGGACGCCCCCTTTGCGGTAACCTGGTCAATACAAAACATCACATGCGTATAAAGGTCATGATTCTACAATTTGATGCTAAATTTCAGATAGATCGAGTGATCGGTTTCGGAGATATTCATAAAAACTGTTTTTCTAAAATCGGCCATAACTCCGAAACCGCTCGATGGATTTTGCCCAGTAACGAAATTAACCGAGATATTTACGCTCCAAACCCACCTCGCAAATTTCAATCCTCTAACTCCTTTAGTTCGAGAGTTATCGTGCCTACGGCCGGCCGGACAGAATCGATTTCGACCTCGGATTCGTGATCAGTGAGTCGAACCAAATCGTTTGATACCATTTTCAGCCAAAAATTCGAAAATTACAGACATTTGGGCAAATTGATAAGCACTCAGTTCCGAGGAACTAGAGCGCCAATTAGTGTTTTAGGACTCGTTTTTGGCGCTCTTGATCCTCGGAACAGAGTGCTTATCAATATGGCCAAATATATGTAATTTAAGAATTTTTGGCTTAAAATGGTCTTGAACGTTTTGGTTCGACTCACTGATCAAGAATCCGTAGTCAAAATCAATTCTGTTGGGACGGCCGTCCGTTAACACGATAACTCTCGAACGGAATGAGCTTCACAGTCGAAATTTTCAGAGTAGGTTTAGGAGATAAATATCTCGGTTGAGTTCGTTATTGGACAAAATCTCAATTCCACAAGTACCAATTGGTTTAGGAGAAACGAAATAATTTTTTTGCATTACAATTTTCAAATTGAATTTTTTTTAAGATTTAGTTTCATCATAAAAATTATATAATTCTCAACTGTAACGAACTAATACTTTCAGAGATATGATTTTTCAAAATTTCAATAATTAATCGTAAATTCATGATTTCATACAATCTAATTATAATTTGCTGATGTATGTAAATCCAACATATGAGGTAAGTCATGGACCTACCTTTTGAATTGAATTTTTTTGATGCAGTTCTTTCATAAAAATCCATTGATATAATTCCCAACTCCGAGAAACCAATACTTTCGGAAATATGATTTGTCAAAGTTTGAACAAGAGTGCCAAGGCTCCTTGTTCACAGGACTTTCTCACTTTTTTTAAACAAAATTACTATTCGGAAACCATTTGACTGATTATGCTATTAACGAACTTAAACGTCAGATTCAGATAGGCCTCCTACCCTGAAAATTTCAAGTCGCTATCTCTCTCCGTTCGAAAGTTATCGTGGCAGCCGGACAGAATCAAATTTGACCTCGAATTTTTCATCAGTGAGTCGAGCTGATCGTTTGAAACCATTGTCGGCCAAAACTTCGAAAATTACAGACATTTTGTCAAAATGATGGCTGTTCCACAGAACATGCGCGCAAAAAGAGAAGAGAGAAACCAATACTTTCGGAGATATGATTTTGATTTTGACGAAAGCGCCAAAGTCCCTGTCCACAGAGCTTTCCGACTTTTTGAGCGTATGTTCTGAGGAGTTATCATTTGGCCCAATTGTCAGTAATTTTCGAATTTTTTGCCGAAAATGGTCTCAAACGATTGGGTTCGACTCCCTGATGAAGAAGTCGAGGTCAAATTTGATTCTGTCCAGCCGGCCAGCCCTTGCCATTATAACTTGAGAACAGAATGAGATAGTGACTTGAAATTTTCAGGGTAGGTTGTTCATCTAAATGCGGCATTTGAGTTTGTTTTTAGTCATGATCTGCCGAACTGTTTTTGAGTTATACCCATCTGAAATTTGGTTCTTATTTCCTCAATAACTCGAAAAATACAAAATTCAACATGGTTATAAGTGGTAGAATGCCAACGCAAAATTCTTGCGGAATTTCGTGAGGATCGTTTCAGTAAAATATTTTTAAAAAATAATTGAAAATCATTGAAAAAAATTCTATATATAAGTAACTATTCGTTCGACATCGCTGAAAGTTTGCGAGTGCCTTCAGAACCTAACTCTACTGCCAAGTTCCAAGTTTGAACACGATCGGATCTATATTGTTAGAGATCCGAGGAACCATTTTGAGTTCAGTAGATGGATGGGTGACCGTTGCCTCGATAACTTTCGAACGAAAGGAGATAGGCACATTCAATTTTCAGAGTAGGTTGCGTATCCGAATGGTAGAGTTAAGTTCATTTTTGGGCATTATCGGTCCAACGGTTTCGGAGTTATACCCACCTGGAATATTATTTCCTCGATAACTCAAAAAAATACAGACTCGAACGTATTGAAGCTTTGTAACTCGTCGGTTGAATGCAGAACTATACTAAGTCCGAAATTCATACTTTTCAGGAGACACATTATTTTGAATAAGTCAAGGACTAATTAAAAATCTTTAAAAATTCTTTCATTTAGACCTTGAACTCCAACATACTGATTGTTTTGTGAGTTTCAAAATCCGTTCAAAATGTAGTTTTTGAAAAATTGGGACATAATATAGTTTTGTATGGCTGACGTTAGTTCTTCATATTGGAACTATTCTATGTCCACAATAATACACTTAAAACGCTATAGTTTTTATAAATATTTATAAGAATAGTTTTCTTCTTGATCAAACGGACAAGATGAAAATGGATAGTCTTGGTTGAATATAATATTTTTTACGTATTGGTCATGGTAAAGTTGAAATAAAGGATTCAAATATAATTTATTAACTAAATCCTATACATTTAGATTATTTCACAGTCTTATAACAGCAGAACAAAAATTCTTCCAACTCAGCTTTATCTTCTGCATTTTCAAAATTATGACAATAGGCGCATAAATCTTTTTTTGGAACAAAGAACGAAAGATTAAACTCTGTGTTGAATATTTGGCGATATATACCTTCAGTAGCAAAATGTTCCATCTTTTTCTCTTGGCAGTATTCCAAGTAGAGACTATACATTTTTGCCACATTGAGTGTGGCAGGCAAATATTTCTTTTGTGTGCTTTTTCTGCAATAGTGACTCTCAACGTTTTCGAAGGCATTCATGTGATGGTGAACTGAGTCTTTGACTGACTCGTCCAAAGCCGAATTTTTGCAAGCTCTTGCTCTTCTGTCGGCTAAGACTACTCCTGACATAGTCAATTTTTATACCACAGTACGTAGTTTCTTTTACCTTGGCCTATATTCTCATCATCAATTGTTATTGTTTTCTTTCGTTGGCGATGTCTCTGTTTTTCTTCAGTGGATACGAATTTTGAAATAAAATCACGTTGACGATTAGTGTCTGCTAGTTCCCAGAAATTTGTGAAAATATTTCTCCGATATTCCTCTGAGAATTTTTCTGCACACTTTTTTCGGCAGTTTTGACGGGGTGGTTTCAGTTTTCTTTCAGACTGTAGGTTTCCTTTCCAGTTGATATTTTCTTTTCCAGTATTCCTAGATTTTTTAATTTTAGATCTTATCCATGTCTCCACACATCTTCTCTTAATTTTTGTCTACTTCCTATGGGTCTGGTTTTCACCTTCCTCATTATTTTCTTGTCTTTCCATTTTTTCATGGACAGGTATGAAATCTGGATCAGTACTATCATGATCAGTTGTATATGGATCTGGTTCCGAGGATACTATGCTATCTCCATAATAATTCACATTTTTCAGGATAGTTAAGTGTGACTGGGACTTGGGAGAGATTAATTCATTTATTTCAAGAATGTCGAAATTGGTTCGATAATATGAGGCTGTACTGAAATTAAGAGTTTAATATGGCAATAAATGGTCAGGAATTTGTAGATCTGAAGATATTTTCATCAGATTCATTTTATCGGAATCCACTGGATCTTGACTAACTTGAACTGCAAGCAAAAGTAATAGCCATCAATATTTATGTATTGATTGATATATTGTTTTAAATTACAAACACTGAAACTAAATTCTTTTGGGAACAACCCCCCATTTTATCATGACTGCTCACCTACAAAATCCGTAACTTGTTTTTGAACCGGAATCATCTGAATTCTGTTTGTTGTATAATTCGCTGCATCTGCAAAAATTGGATTATTCGTACGTATTTTGAATTTTTCTTGAATTACAAACCATGAAGGATAGTATCCTCTGCTGGCAAGAGGTTTAGAATTTTCTGAGCCCTGCTGCAAGCCATACCGTTGTGTCTGTAATACGCAGAAGTATACTAAGTCCACTATCTCCAGAGCTATGTCCTTATAATATGGGTCAGAACTATGCTATGTCCACTTAATCGCTAGAAAGTATCATAAATCCGCACTCATCATAGTTCTGCACTCAACTGAAGCGCGATTGAACTATCACGTGAGTTTAAACAAAATTGAGAAACTGGGGTAAGGATATCATTTGGACCTGCAATACTTCTGCATGAGATAGAGAGCCGCATCAAGTACCATTTTAAGCTATAAACCGATTTTCGGGCAAAATGGACTTGGAATAGTTCTGCATTCAACCGACGAACTAGTTGTGAAATATCGACATAAAGGCGTGTTTAAAATTATGTAAGAACCGTGCCCCTACAAAATTTCAAAAAAATTACGAAAAAAAAGAATTGCTTCAAGCACTGACGTGAAGTCAGGAGCTTTCGCGCGTTTGTTCTATTGTCCATTCTCCTGTTGGACCAATACAGGAGAATGGATAATAGAACTTACGGGCAAAAGCTCCTGACTTTATTTCAGTGCTTGAACCAATTTGTTTTATAGATATTTTTCAGAGTTTGAACGAGAAAAATCTGGAAAAACCCATTTGATAATATAATAAGCCTATGTTCAAATAGATATCTCAAAACCCAGAAAGAAACCATTTTATAATATTTATAATAAAGCTATGTTCACATAGATATCTCACTCGCTCTAAGACGCATGTTGAGCACCCTCGCGCTCATACCTACTCAGGGAAGAATTGTTTTTTTGGGTCTGGGTGATATTTGGTCTCTACTTTCACTTATTGATTTGAAATAGCTCCATAAGTAACATACATATACAGGGTCTTTCACGAGGAACCTCACCCATATTTATACGGGAAACTACTGAACGTATTTTCATAAAATTCAGCACTTATAAGTATTTCACGATGCTGATGAAATCTAAAATATTTTCAAGGCATGAGCACCTCCGGTTTTTCCGGTAATGACGTCAACTTCCGTTTTTCAAATTAGAACACCATTTTTTTATTGCAGAAATAGATTCCTTAGAAAATTTCAAGTTATTTTGATGTAACATTTTTCAGTTTTGGTTGGAAAATTCTCTCTGAGCGGGAAAATTCGAAAAAAAAATCGAAAATAGAGCTCCGCTGAAACAAGAATAACTTCGAGGTTTTTGCATGGAAAATTTTCATTTTTAGGATTTTTCAAGATGTAAGATTGATGTATCCACTTTAAAAATCCAAATCGCGATTCATGATACAGGGGGTGAAAAAATCGATTTCAAAGTTAGGGATGACAAAATCGTGAAAAATCAATTTTTTCAAATTAGAACCCCATTTTTTTATGGCAGATATTGAATCTAAGTTAAAAAATAATGTGAGTGTATGCATCACACCCTTGCCCTAAAATGGATATTTTCTGAGTAATTCACAAAAAACTGTTTTTCGTCTTGAATTTTCAGCTATTTCTTTTCCCTTCACGCCAAAAATATGAAATTTTCAGGAACTGTTATTTGAACCATGCTGTAGATTTTTCACCCCTTCTTGAAACCGACTTCAAGTTACTATTAGGAGAACCATGGCAAACTCTCGCAGTTATAGCTAGAGAAGATGCTCAAAGTTTTGACCGTTAATTTCTTCTAATTTATTTATACGTCTCAGGAATGCTTCGTGCGTTGCTCTTCTTATTCCATCGGGAGGAAGAGATCTGCAAAAGTGTTAAAAACCAAATTGAGTTTCAAAACTATGAATCTAAAAATCTAAACAAACCTGAACGCATTTCTGACTCGTTCTATGCAGTCCTCTTTATCAGTCAGGGGAGTTGAGTAGACAATATTTTTTATCCTACCCGGGAGAACGTGGTGGCCAAAGATGTGGACCATTGTTCGCCAACCATCGATCTTCAAATAGCCTGTAGAGGATATTTGACACATTGAGTGAATTGTGTGGAGGCGCGCCATCTTGTTGATACCATAAGTCATTATGGCTCTGTACTAGCGACTCAATTATTTGAGTCAATATGTCAGAATATCTATCTCCTAAGGGAGAACATTCTTTAAATAATGCAAACATGTGTAGTGTTCTATCTTACCAGTTAAAGTCCCATCATAAATGTGAACATCGAGAATTGCATTATTTTTGATGGCGCAAAAAAACATTGAAACTCCAGGTCTCTTGAAAGTTCCATTGTCTGAAGTGGTGGTTGTTCTCTTCATCCCAATAATGACTGTTATGCCTATTGAAAGAACCATTCTTTGTGAATTTAGATTCATCTGTCCAAATTATACAGTCCAAAAAGTATTCATTCTCTTGAAATCGAATCATCATAGCTTCGCAAAACTCTGTTCTCCTGACGAAATCAGTTTCCTTCAAATGCTGTACCCTATTGAATTTATATGGGTGCATTTTATGTTTTTTCAATATTCTCCAAACACTCGATTGAGATAATCCCAGATCAATCTCGGCATCTTTGAGAGGATTTTGAGGATTCACACGAAAATATGCAGGAACTGTAATTTCGTTGTTCTCATCTTCTACTACACTTTTTTCTCTGTGTATAGTTTTCTTAAGGAAAGATCCGACATTTCTCAAGTTTTTCATGGTTCTGTTAATGGTATCTCTCGTTGGTCTGGGTCGGTCAGAAAACCTCTCAATGAACAGTCGAATCGTTCTATCTACAACTTTATTACATTCTCCAAGAAGTAGAATGAGATTTAAATAATCTTCATTGGTAAAATTAGGCATAGTGATCGATTTTATAACTTAATACGAATTATCACCAAATTAATAGTAGGTAAACACAAAATGCTACTGAATAAAGAGGAATTTGGCAGATGTAATTAATGATATCTATCATTAAAAAAAAAGAATGTAAAACATGGTAAGTTTTTGCATATGGTTCATAAGGAATTATTCATTTATCACTGGAGAGAAAACCGATGGCCGATTAGTTGAAGAGGTTTCCGATACAAATTCGTTTCAAAATTCGCCATCTATTTAGGAACAACCTGCAACTTTTTTCTCTTGCATATTAGGGTAGTAAAATCTAAAACATGGTTTAAGTAACAGTTCCTGAAAATTTCATCTTTTTGGCGTGAAGGGAAAAGAAATAGCTGAAAATTCAAGACGAAAAACAGTTTTTTGTGAAAAACTCAGAAAATATCCACTTTAGGGCAAGGGTGTGATGCATACACTCACATTATTTTTTAACGTAGATTCAATATCTGCCATAAAAAACTGGGGTTCTAATTTGAAAAAATTAATTTTTCACGGTTTTGTCATCCCTAACTTTGAAAGCGATTTTTTCACCCCCTGTATCATGAATCGCGATTTCGATTTTTGAAGTGGATACATCAATCTTACATCTTGAAAAATCCCAAAAATGAAAATTTTCCACCCAAAAACCTCGAAGTTATTCTTGTTTCAGCGGAGCTCTATTTTCGATTTTTTTTTCGAATTTTCCCGCTCAGAGAGAATTTTCCAACCAAAACTGAAAAATGTTACATCAAAATAACTTGAAATTTTCTAAGGAATCTATTTCTGCAATGAAAAAATGGTGTTCTAATTTGAAAAACGGAAGTTGACGTCATTTCCGGAAGAACCGGAGGTGCTCATGCCTTGAAAATATTTTAGATTTCATCAGCATCCGTGAAATACTTATAAGTGCTGAATTTCATGAAAATACGTTCAGTAGTTTCCCGTATAAATATGGGTGAGGTTCCTCGTGAAAGACCCTGTATAAATATCAAGCGTTCGAATGTAAGTAAAGTTCAATTATTTTTCTGTAGGAAGTTGCAGCCGACGGGAAGTGTCTGGCTGCGCTGAATATTATTTTATATATTAGTATTCTAATATATAATATTAATATAATTAATATATTCTAATATATAAAATTCTCGCGTCACGGTGTTTGTAATTCTACTCCTCCGAAACGGCTCGACCGATTTTTACCAAATTTTATATGCGTATTCAGTAGGTCTGAGAATCGGCTACTATCTATTTTTCATACCCCTAAGTGATAAGGGTTGTTTGAAAATTTTTTATTTTTATTTTTGGACGAAATTTTTTGTTTTTACTTTTTTGTAATGTGGCATTAAAAAATACATACAACCCTAAATTTTTACTTTTTTATCACCAACCCCTATTTTCTTATAGCCATTTTAGTAATTAATCAGAGTTGGAGTTGGCGTTGGGGTTTGCATTGACGTTGGAGTTGGAGTTCGCGTTGTAGTTGGCGTTGGGGTTAGAGTTGGCGTCGGAGTTGGAGTTGGAGTTGGAGTTGGAGTTGGCGTCGGAGTTGGAGTTGGAGTTGGAGTTGGAGTTGTAGTTGGAGTTGGAGTTGGAGTTGGAGTTGGAGTTGGAGTTGGAGTTGGAGTTGGAGTTGGAGTTGGAGTTGGAGTTGGAGTTGGAGTTGGAGTTGGAGTTGGAGTTGGAGTTGGAGTTGGAGTTGGAGTTGGAGTTGGAGTTGGAGTTGGAGTTGGAGTTGGAGTTGGAGTTGGAGTTGAAGTTGGAGTTGGAGTTGGAGTTGGAGTTGGAGTTGGAGTTGGAGTTGGAGTTGGAGTTGGAGTTGGAGTTGGAGTTGGAGTTGGAGTTGGAGTTGGAGTTGGAGTTGGAGTTGGAGTTGGAGTTGGAGTTGGAGTTGGAGTTGGAGTTGGAGTTGGAGTTGGAGTTGGAGTTGGAGTTGGAGTTGGAGTTGGAGTTGGAGTTGGAGTTGGAGTTGGAGTTGGAGTTGGAGTTGGAGTTGGAGTTGGAGTTGGAGTTGGAGTTGGAGTTGGAGTTGGAGTTGGAGTTGGAGTTGGAGTTGGAGTTGGAGTTGGAGTTGGAGTTGGAGTTGGAGTTGGAGTTGGAGTTGGAGTTGGAGTTGGAGTTGGAGTTGGAGTTGGAGTTGGAGTTGGAGTTGGAGTTGGAGTTGGAGTTGGAGTTGGAGTTGGAGTTGGAGTTGGAGTTGGAGTTGGAGTTGGAGTTGGAGTTGGAGTTGGAGTTGGAGTTGGATTTGGAGTTGGAGTTGGAGTTGGCGTTGGAGTTGGCGTTGGAATTGGAGTTGGCGTTGGCGTTGGGCAGGCGTTGAGGAGGCAGTACGAAGTCTGCCGGGCCACCTAGTAACGTATATGAAAATCAGCCATTAGAATTTAAGAGAAGTCGTTCACATCATTGCTTACCTCTCTCACCTGCTACCTATAAATTGGCCGCCTCCCAACTTAGCAGGTACCTAGGAACACTACCTTATTACTTACATTTCGTCTTTTCGGAAATAAGTTAAGTCTGGAGACCCTGGGATCTTCCACTATTAATGCGTACGCCCATGGAAGAGGCGAAATATCAAAGGAACAGTGGAGCCCCGTTTTAATGAGTTTGCCAAGTGAGATTAGACAGACTAGGTTTCCCAATAATAAAACACCCATATCATTTATATTATTGTTATGATAGAGCTGAGACATCGAGTTTCGCTCAGTCTGTACAGTGTACAATCCAACGCGACATAATATGACGTTTTTAATGTATGAATTGAAAGGCAAATAAAATCAATGAGCCACCGGGATTACCGAAATCAGGATGCTATTGGCATTTCCAGGTTGATTATTGCCCCTGTGGATTCGGGTTATCAGATTCGACTGCCTGTCACGACAACGATCCGAAACGGCAGCCAGTGAATGAGGTGAATGATTTGTTCGGACGGTGAGGCGATCTTTTGGACCATTATCGAACTTCCTTTGAAAACGAGTCCCGGGATGGGTCTGCAGATTTTTGACGCTTTGTGTATAGAACGGGAACCGTGGATGGAAAATGTCAAGTTCGTACGGTAACTCGTTATCGAATGCAATGGAGGCTCATCCTAAGGGGATGTGGGGCTATGACGCACAAAGCTTCAGAAATTATAATCTGGTTTATACATTCTGAGTTGGCGAAATCGCTCGCAACGACACTGATTTTAACATTGTGTCCGAGCTTTCGCGTAATATTCGCTAAAAATTTCAAGCGATTTATTCATCCAAAAAATTGGTTAAAGCACTGACGTGAAGTCTGGAGCTTTTGCGCGTATGTTCTATAATCCATTCTCCTGTATTGGAGACTCTCAATCGAACACTCCATGATGAATTATATTGTTAAGAGTGTCCAATACAGGAGAACGGACAATAGAATTCAGCTAAGTAAATTCGATTGAGAGTGTCCAATTCAGGATTATGGACAATAGAACATACGCGCAAAAGCTCCTGACTTCACGTCAGTGCTTGAACCAATTTTTTTTCGAAATTTTTTCGAAATTTTCTAGGGGCACGGTTCTTACAAAATTTTAAACACGTGTTTATATCGATATTCTACAACTTCAGTTGGATCCAGTCTATATTTTTTGAGTTATCGAGGAAATAATATTCCAGGTGGGTATAACTCCGGAACCGTTGGACCGATTATACCCGTAAACGAACTTAGCTCTCCCATTCGGATACGCAACATACCCTAAAAATTGCAAGTCCCTATCTCCTTTCGTTCGAAAGGTATCGAGGCAACGGTCACCCATCCATCTACTGAACTCACACAAGGCTGCTCAAATATCCAAGAATATTCATCCGATCGTGTTCAAACTTGGAACTTTGCAGTAGAGTTATGTTCTAAAGGCTCTCGCAATATTTCAGCGATGTCGGACGAATAGTCTGATATATAGAATTTTTTTCAATAATTTTCAATAATTCTTTAAAAATTTTCTAGTGATACGAAATTTTGCAAGAATTTTTGCGTTGGCATTCTACAACTAATAACCATTTTTTAAATCAATCGGTTCTGTATTTTTCAAGTATTGAGGAAAAGACAATCAAATTTCAGATGGGTATAACTCCAAAACCGTTTGGCCGATTATGCCTATTAAAGCTACCCTAAAAATTTCAAGTCGCTATCTGTTTCTGTTCTCAGGTTATCGAGACATAAATAATAATGGAAATTTGAATATACTTATGCACTTATTGTCAGGTAATCGTGACGTAAAATATTTTTTAATAATTTTTTGTCAATTTTCTAGTGATACGATTCACACAAAATTTCACAAAACTGCTAAGGTTTATATTCTACAACTATTCACCAAGTTTCAATTCGATCGGATTTGTATTGGTTAAAAACAAAATTGTTACTCGGAAGCCATTGGGCCGATTATTAACGAACTTGTCCGTCATATTGGGATGCGCCACCTACCCTGAAAATTTCAAGTCGCTAACTCTTTCCGTTCTCAAGTTATCGTGGCAACGGCCGGATGGCTACTACTTTTCTACTCTTTCCATAAAAAATAATATTTTTCTGTTATAATCAAGGATCCTTTTAAAAGTACGGCTGTTTTTTCGGAAACTAAATGTTTCAAATTGTATTCTCTGAATATATCGAATCAAAAATATCATCAGGATTAAAATACTCCCAGTAAAAGTTTTGGTAACACCTGGGTTAAACTAAATTTTTTTAATAGGTCGGCATATCATTGTATAAAATTGATAGTTACAATTTGAAATATATGTTGGTCTTGATTTTCCGGTGATTGTAATTAGACAGCTGGATTTCAGGTGTCCCACAGGAAGACTATTCGACCATCTTGAGAATATCGCTCGTTTCAACTCCCTACCCATTCCAATGAGAGTACTAGTAATTTGTCCCAAATTAATAACACTAGATATTTGGTGATAAATTGCTATGTATACCACTGATCTTCGCGCTGGGTCACCTGAATCAGCCTATAACCATAACCAAGAGACATTATTGCAGATCGACGGAGTTTGAATCTTCTAATAAAAGCAAGTGTGAATTCATCATGAAATCTGAAAGAGATGGTATTTGGAGTTCATTTGGAAACGCTGCCGAAGAGTTAGAATAATACTGAAAGTGATATTTGTTGATGACATAAAAGATATTAGATACTGCGACGCAAAGCGATATGTCCAAGAACAAACAACGAGTCATCGTAACCCCAACACTGCAAACTTTGAATACCGCATACCTCAAGTCCACGATGGACAAATCCAATTTTCCGACTGCGCTCCCTCCCTTATACCTATAGCGTATTCTGTTCTTGTTTACAGCCCTCTTACGACGACAGACAGAACTAATTTCGGACTGATATTCAGCAGCAGACATCAAAAGACCAGTTGGAAAGTTGTGTGACCGTACGGAAATGGCCATCAGGCTAAATTCCGTTACGAGATACTCGTGCAACCCTAAATCTACGGTTGTTGAGGGCAAATTCAAAATACCACCTTCCTGACAGAAACAATGTCTCCAACTTTATGTGGATAGTGGAAGGTAGATATTGCTGTGCCCAAGATGGCGTAAGGACACAGTTATAAAGCCTACAAGAACAAAACTGATCATCCTAACTCGCACGTGCTCCTAGCACCATCTGAGGGTTCTCCTAAAAATAAGAATACTATATTGGGAACTTCCAAGACTCTGGTGGCGGGATTCGGCAACTAACCAAGCTAGTAATAAATCTAAACAATCTCGTGTTGGACAGGTCAGTCGACGAAGTTTGACCGAAATTTTCATGGAAAATATAAATTATAATGGACTTGAGATCATTGTTGGATTACTTTGTGGTATACATTTAAATGTTGATCATTATATAACTAATTTTATGGCACTTAATTGATATAAAGACTACAACCAGTAAGTATATTCATATATGTTTGTCAAACTTAAATTATATATTTAATAACATTTAATAACAATTTAATACGTTTTTTTTCGTATTTTTTTTTTTTTATTTCCGGGGGTACTGTACTAACCTAACCTAACCTAACCTAACCTAATAGGGGTGCTGGAAATTAAAAAAAAAATTACGCAAAAAAATTTTTTATCGTAATTTTTTTTTTTTAATTTCCAGGGGTACTGTACTAACCTAACCTAATCTAACCTAACCTAACCTAATAGGGGTCCTGGATATTTAAAATAAAAATTACGAAATAAAATTTTTTTTCTTAATTTTTTTTTTAATTTCCAGGGGTACTGTACTAACCTAACCTAACCTAACCTAACCTAACCTAATAGGGGTCCTGGAAATTTAAAAAAAAAATTACGAAAAAAATTTTTTACCCCACCCAGCACCCCTATTCACTCCCCATTTCGTTAGATATCTCCAAAAAAACTAGTTTGCCACTATTGAAAGTCATCAAAAATCACTGTACGATGCATATTTTCTTCGAAAAACTAAAAAGTCGATTTTTACGAGGAGGACTTAAACTGCAAATTAACCAAGTTCAGGTCCATGATGTTCTAGTTTATTTATGAGGATATAGTGTCAAATTGAACCAGATAAAGCTTTTGTAAAACAGTTGCCAATAATTGAAATTTTCAAAATATGATACATATTATGTGAAAAGAATTATCAACAATAAGTGTAATGTTTGAGGTATAATAAAGTTTTTTGTTTTTGTCATCTATTCAATTGAAAATATTAGAATGTTTATATCTGTGAAACTTTTCAAAGCACTGTCACTGTTAAAGATATCACTCAAAGTAGGTAGGTATATATCGGATGTATCAAGCATAACACTAACATTACAAGTGTTAAGTGGTCTGGTAACAATGTACACAACCAAGTCTACTACTAACATTATTATTGCTGTTTAACTAACTCAAGAGTGCTGGTGATGCTTATTTTTTCTTCTGAGGTTTTTCAGCACAGCAAACGTCATCTACACATTCCTTTCTCTTTCGAGGTACCTCCGTGTCCTCTGTTTGAAGATTAATAAGATTATCTGGATGTAGTTCCAGGTTAAGTACTTTTCGTTCTATTAGTTATCCTTCTAACGCAGTTTCAATAATTATATTTATATTTGGTTTTCCGGAGGTAAGAAGTGAAAACTCAAACCTATACATTTTGGCATTTTTTCCCCATGAATTGCATTGAGGCACAAAACAATAGTCGTTTCTGGTCGAAGACATATTAGGCAGGATAATATTCACAATTTCAACTTGAATTTTTCTTTCAAACAAAAGTTTATTGACGAATACTGAACACTTAAACTCGGAACACGTGCAATACGTTGGCTCATTACTAGCTTGGTTAGTTGCCGAATCCCGCCACCAGAGTTTTGGAAGTTCCCAATAGGGTATACTTTTTCTTGAAAGAGGTAGTTTGCAATCAATGTTCATGTGATAATAGCTAAACAAGCAGTGCAACGAAAGGATTTCCCGTTTACAGTTCCGCCAATAACATGTATAAGATTAGTTTAAGCTTTTCCTAAGTTTAAAATTCATCTAATATATCTTCTGAAATGATCACGTTAACTGTATTGAATTACTATGAGTTTTTATAATTTTTATTGGCTGCGATTGGTAGATCTACCAAATTACGGTTGTTTTGGCGGAAGAGTTTTCTTTCGCTGTGGCTACCGAACGAGTAATTATCGGGCTTGGCTGAATAATTCTAAGTACCTACCGGTCAAATGGGGTGAAATTGATAGTTATTTTTAATTAATCGTGGATTAAACTCAAACTACATATAGTATTGTTTTAAAAATAAATTAAGAATTCGCACTACGCCTAATGAAGACATCTAGGGTAAAAAAAATGATTTAAATAATTGTTTGCCTGCTCCAAATTAATAAAAACTTCGTTATCAAAGTATTCAAATTGGGGTGACTTTGATAGGCACTGCGCTTTTGCATTGCTACGATTGCTTCGGATCTAAGAGTTATCAATGTAAACCATATTTCTTCATTCTCAATATTTTTACGTTATCAATGCTATATGTACTTGGGGTTACTTTGATAATTCATAAGTTTACATAGATTATCAAAGTCACCCATGCAATCATTTGTCATAAGAATTGGATTTCAATGAACTTTCTTCGCAAAAATGAAAATGAAAATTCAGTTGATATCAAAATTGAACTATATTTCCTATAAAAATAACAAAACTCAAATTTGGCATTTTCTTTGATTACAAGATAAAATAACATGTTTAAACTCAACTAAAATGCACCGAAAAAGTAGAAAACCTAATGAACAAAATTTAACATTCCAAACGTCAACTGGTTTCGAAAACACATATTTTGTTCCGCACCCTCCAGAAGTTCCTGCTGGAGGTTCTAAAATGGCTATGATGTCCTCCAAGCGCACCTTAAACGTGTCGTTCGGAACAATTTTGAATGTTGGCGCTTCTCAGCGCCAACCGACCAGATATCTGGGACCATCTGTCCGGATATGCCAGCTGAACATAGAAGCATCTAGCAAGGGAAAAAATCAATGCCTCTCCAAAATTCTGCTTAGCCGAAATATCGATATAGCAGATGTCCAAGAAACTCACGTCGCAGCTGAAGCAGACATGAAATCGAGAGGAATAATTCACGGCTATGCCATTATTGGCGCAACCTACCACCACGCCCATGGCATAGCAACTTATACTAGATCAGACATAGAGAACGTCCAGCTAATCTTTTATATTTTTGTATCTAGAAATATATGTCCATATATATTGTATAGGGTGTGTAAAGCGCCATACGCTAAATAAATAAATAATAATGGTGGAACTTCAACCTTTCGAATGCAACAGACCTGAAATTTAAAAAATTCGCTGGTCTATACCAACAAACAATGGAAAATAGCAAAAATGTCATTGTTTTTAAACTATGGGGTGACTTTGGGAACTATCAATCTGACCCCAAAAGTGTTATTAAAGTGACCCCACATGATGTATCCCTTAATAAGTTTCAACCGAACGTATTTTTTGTCGAATTTCAAATTTGCTGAGGTTATGTAGAAATCACTCCATCGTAAATAACCGATATTGTAAACAAAAATTAAACTGCTCATGAAATACTTCATAATTTAGAACAGTGTAACTTTACCGTCAATTTCACGTATACTAATAGGATATATATGTTACGGATAAAGTTAGATTGACGAGTAAACCTAGGATTACCCGGGTAAACTGCGCAATACCTAGCAAACGTGGGTAAAGTCCGAAATATAACATAAATTGGACATGTTTCGCGCTTTACCCGGGTAATTACCGCGTTTCACCCATTTTCACTTGGTTAAAGTTGGGTGCAACAAAAAGAATAATTGTTTGGAAAGTTTATTTCATTCAAAACTTATTTTACAAATAATAAGGGAACACTAAAACTGTGTCCTGTCAAAGTGAAGAATACTATTATCTATTTATATAAGCAAGACAAGCTGCCGTGACATTTATAGTTACAAAAATTTGCAATAACTTTACATTTACATTTGTTAGTCTTGCATTCTGCTTTACAGTTGCAACGCTTATAACCTTGACCTCCTTAAAGTGACTGTTCACTTTCCATACGATGTTTACTACCATGTCCAATTGCTAAATGTGCTTCATGCAAAATACACCTCTAACAGAACATAATATATGTTAAACCGCTTCAAACATCGATATTGTAGAGTGGTCTTGGTTTTAACATTTTTTGCCAACTGATTGCAACATTTCTTGTTCATTACTAAAATAAAAACTGTTTGCACTTTTTGAAGACAGCAACTCATTCAAAATTTCATCGATGTCTTAAATGCGCACCTCCCTTCTCGTCAGTTGCCATTTTCCCAACTGACTGCAAGTGGTGAGAGGTTGGGCGTTAATCATTCTTACACCCAACTTTAACCAAACAAAAGCGGATAGAACGCGGTTTATCCGGGTTAAGCCCGAAATAGGTATAATGTCGGTTATATTTCGTACTTTACCCATGTTCCTTGAGTATTTCGCAGTTTACCCGGGTAAACCTAGGTTTACTCGACAATCTAACTTTACCCGTAACATATACAAAAACATAAGAGCAACTATACTTACCTCTATGCTGGCACGGCACAATATTGGCGGAACTTCAATCTTTCAACTGACGATCGCGAGGATGTTGTCGGCTTATAATTGCGGAAAATTCAAATTAATTTAAAGAAATATTACTCTTTATCAAAGCTCCCCCATAAAATCAATTTCATTATATGATATGTACAGGGCCGTCGCTACCGGTGGGGTATACCCCACCGGTGGCGCATATTTTATAATCCATTCTCCTTAATCGAATTTACCGATTGAGAACCAATTTTTTTTAAATTTCTATGGTTCTCACTAAATTTTACACAAGTCTTTATGTCGATCTTCCGCAACTATAGTTCAAGCTTCAATTCGATCAGGTCTATATTTTTTGAGTTATCGAGGAAATAATATTCCAGTTGGTTATAACTCCGAAACCGTTCGACCGATTACGAACTCTCCCATTCGGATGCGCAACCTACCCTGAAAATTGCAAGTGCCTATCTCCTTTCGTTCCAAAGTTATCGAGGCAACAGTTAGCCATCCATCTACTGAACTCACACAAGGCTGCTCGAATATCCAACAATATCTATCTGATCGTGTTCAAACTTGGAACTTTGCAGTATAGTTAACTTCTGAAGGTTCTCGCAAATTTTCAGCGATATCGAACGAATAGTTTAGGACATATAGAATTTTTTTCAATGATTTTTTAAAAAATTTCTAGTGATGCGATCCTCACGAAATTTCGCAAGATTTCGCGTTGACATTCTACAACTAATAACCACGTTTGAAATGGATCGGTTTTGTATTTTTCGAGTTCTTGAGAAAATAACAACCAAATTTCAGATGGGTATACCTATGAACAAACTAGCATTAAGATGCACAACATAACCTGAAAATTTCGAGGCGCTATCTCTTTCCGTTCTCAAGTTATCGTGGCAACGGCCAGCCGGTCGTACAGAATCAAATTTGACCTCGAATTCTTCATTAAAGAGTTGAACCAAATGGTTTGCGACAATTTTCGGCAAAAAATTCGAAAATTACAGACATTTGGGCAAAATGATAACGTGTGATGTTACCCAGAATAACATGCGCGCCAAAAAGAGGACTGTATTTTCGAATAGAGCGAAAAGAGTAAGTTTTGGCAGCACCATTGCTGACAAATAGTTTTTAAGGGAAGTAGCACCTTGGAATCTTCATTCAACAACTGCACTGACAGGTTGATTTTCAGTGTCTATAAAACATAACATTTTTTTTTTCGTGAGATTTCGGTAAAATATTCGATTGAGTGACATCGAAGATTTAATGTTCTATATGCATACTACAAAAATTTTCAGTGTGATGATTTCAAAAATATTGCTTAAATTTAGGAATTACAAAAAACTCATTCAATATTCCAAATAGCAGATATTTTCGAAGAATTGTTGGAACAGTCCACTCTAGATAGCAGGGTAACATGAAATTATTGATAATAATGAAAAATGACGATACCGTTGTTAAAAAATCAACAAGTCAAGAGCGTTCCTGCTAATCGGGTCCTTCCTGAATGGCTTCGTATAATAAATATACTTATGCATATATTTCACAAATCAAATAGACCCCAGGGGGTTCATCGATCTGCCGAGAAAGCAAGAGCAGACGCGTTTCTGGCTTCTTGGCCTTCATCAGTACCCTGTAGCTTTCCCAACAAATTCAACTAAACTGACCCGGGTTAAGCCTCTCAGAGCCGGCTTGGTCGATCATTATAATCGCCCACGCCACCTATGAGACGAAACACGGAAATCAGCCTCTCCCCACCAGTGAATATTTGAAGCGTGAAATCATATGCCACCATTCACTCGATATTTAATCAAGAACGAGGCCCGCAGAGCTCAGACAGTATCTTCTCAATGGCCATGAACGCTGTTTGGCGTTTTCAAAAATAATAATGAAAAATGGCGATACCGTTGTTAAAAAATCAACAAGTCAAGAGCGTTCCTGCTAATCGGGTCCTTCCTGAATGGCTTCGTATAATAAATATACTTATGCATATATTTCACAAATCAAATAGACCCCAGGGGGTTCATCGATCTGCCGAGAAAGGAAGAGCAGACGCGTTTCTGGCTTCTTGGCCTTCATCAGTACCCTGTAGCTTTCCCAACAAATTCAACTAAACTGACTGGTGGCATATGATTTCACGCTTCAAATATTCACTGGTGGGGAGAGGCTGATTTCCGTGTTTCGTCTCATAGGTGGCGTGGGCGATTATAATGATCGACCAAGCCGGCTCTGAGAGGCTTAACCCGGGTCAGTTTAGTTGAATTTGTTGGGAAAGTTACAGGGTACTGATGAAGGCCAAGAAGCCAGAAACGCGTCTGCTCTTGCTTTCTCGGCAGATCGATGAACCCCCTGGGGTCTATTTGATTTGTGAAATATATGCATAAGTATATTTATTATACGAAGCCATTCAGGAAGGACCCGATTTGCAGGAACGCTCTTGACTTGTTGATTTTTTAACAACGGTATCGCCATTTTTCATTATTATTTTTGAAAACGCCAAACAGCGTTCATGGCCATTGAGAAGATACTGTCTGAGCTCTGCGGGCCTCGTTATTGATTAAATATCGAGTGAATGGTGGCATATGATTTCACGCTTCAAATATTCACTGGTGGGGAGAGGCTGATTTCCGTGTTTCGTCTCATAGGTGGCGTGGGCGATTATAATGATCGACCAAGCCGGCTCTGAGAGGCTTAACCCGGGTCAGTTTAGTTGAATTTGTTGGGAAAGCTACAGGGTACTGATGAAGGCCAAGAAGCCAGAAACTCGTCTGCTCTTGCTTTCTCGGCAGATCGATGAACTCCCTGGGGTCTATTTGATTTGTGAAATATATGCATAAGTACATTTATTATACGAAGCCATTCAGGAAGGACCCGATTAGCAGGAACGCTCTTGACTTGTTGAAATTATTGTTATATCATTTTTCGAAAGTTTTCTTTTTAATATTTATAAAATCTTCAGATTATTCTTATCATCTCGAAAGCTTGATATATATATTTATTTTTGTCAAATACAATTGTTTTTTGGCCCTGGATCTTTTGAGAGATGCAAACAATTTTTTTCACTCAAAAACACAAATTCAGAACGTGGTATTCTTTGTAAAATAATTTTCATTCATAGTTATATTAATTTATAATTCATTCTTTATTAAGAAACTATGTAGTATTCATCAATATATGTACACTTTATCCATATGTGTGTTTTTCGATTTCGTCTATTTTTTCAAATTTGGGGCGCCAAAAGACGTTTCTCCCCCCCCCCCTCAGAATAGCTCTTAGCTACGGCCCTGGATATAATAATAATAATAATAATAATAATAATAATAATGTTTATTCACAAATACAATACAATTGACAGAAACAATCTCAACTACAAATCCTCAAGAATAAACATTGATACCTCGCTGAGGCATATAATGCCTGTGCGCGAGTTATAAAACCTATAATAACATGTATAAACCACATAAAAATAAAACACATGATTCATTGACAACAAAATGAAAATAGACAGGTCTCAATAGTGAGTCGCGGTCGAAGTCGGTATGTCCAAACAGGGAGGTGTAGACGTATTCGGGAGTTCGGGTCTTTATCTTTATTTCAAATATAATCACATCAAATAAATTATTTTAGATACTTTAAATTAATTAAATCATCAAAAATATGTCTGTTTTTACTAGACATCCAGTTTTTTACAGAATATTTGTAACGTGGCAGTTTATTTATTTCCTTAATATCATTTGGTAACATATTGAAGAGTCTTGGCGCAAAATAAGTCGCACATCGTTGTCCAATGGTCTTTGAGCTCATTGCGAGGTAAGTACATTTACGTCGGGTAGGGTAATCATGTCGTGGAAAAAGTATATTTATATTTCTTTTGAAGATGTTTACCAGAATGTTTTGGCAGTATAACTGTCTTATGTCAAAAAAATCACTCTCCACAAAAAGCGCATCGCTGGGGTAAATCACTGGCTTTTTCAAAATGAGTTTTATTATCCATTTCTGTATATTTTCCAACTGTTTTAAATGACAATCTGCCACACCACCCCAACCAATAATTCCATACGTAAGATGTGACTGTACCAGGGACAAATATAAAGTTTTCAACTGGGTTTCATCTAAAAAGTCGCGTAAGTACCCAAATGTATGTAGCAACCCTCTGAGTTTATTGGTTATGTTTTTAACTTGTAGATCCCATTTCAGATGCCTATCCACAATAATACCCAAGTACTTAATTGACGAGGCTTCAGGAATTTGAGTGTTTTCATCAACATACATTGGACCAAGACTCGGTAAATTATTTGTGTAAGATGTAAATGGTAGATATTTAGTTTTTTCCATATTCAGCGTTAGTTTATTCAGTTGAAACCATCCTCTAACTGCCCTAAAATCATCTTCAATTTCCTCTTTCAGCGTTTGCCAGTTTCCTGACTTGTAAGTTATGACTGTATCATCAGCGAAGCTAATTATTTTTCCCCTCGTGCTCAATGTCATCAGGCTGTTAATATATAGGGTAAAGAGAAGAGGTCCAAGCACAGTCCCCTGTGGAACGCCACAGACAACTGTCCCTGGCTCACTCAATACTCCATTGACTTCCACATATTGTTTCCTATTTTTTAAATAGCTTTCTATTATACGATGGATTCTTCCACGTAGTCCATAAAATTTAATCTTTTCCAGTAAACGCTTGTGACACACCGTATCAAATGCCTTAGAGAGGTCGATAAAGACACAAATTGCAGGTGTTTTCATATCTAAAGCATTGTACAGTTGAGAGATTAAAGCGTGTATTGCATCCCCTGTCGATTTTTTCTCTCTAAACCCATATTGATTATCATTAAGCACCTGAAATTTACTTAAAAATTTGGTTATTCTAGTTTTTAGTATCTTTTCATAAATTTTTGAAAAAACCGACAGCAGCGATATTGGCCTATAATTTTGGGTCAATGTTTTGTCGCCAGTTTTATATAGTGGCTTAACAATTCCAATTTTGAGGCATTCTGGGAAGCATTCATCATTTAAACTTTTATTTATTAGATAAGTTAATGGATGTGAAATTTCATTTCTTACTTCCCTAATGGTTTCAACTCTGATGTTATCCCAACCAGGTGCTTTTTTAGATTTTAGTGTATATATCACATTTTTTACTTCGGCTTCAGTTGTATTATATACATACATAGTATTATCGATATTGGCCAAATGTTCTTCGAAGTCATCTGGAGGTAATATGTTGTTTGCCAAGTTCTGTCCCAAGTCGGTATAGTAGCCATTGAAGTTATTTGCTATATCAACAGCGGCTGATAACTCTTGCCCATTTCCCATTATTTTCTCGATTTTTGTTTTAGGTTTTTTCTTTCCACATATCTTGTTCACACAGTCCCACAAAGCTGAAGAAGAGCCTTCACTTTTTTGTACTAAAGTATTCACATAATTTCTCTTATTTATGCTTATTAAGGATTTAATTTTACCCTTGTATCTATTATATCTTTCTTTAATCTCCTTGTTTTCAGGATTTTTTAAAATTAATGAGTATAGATTGTTCTTTTCTCTAATGGAATTGGCCAGACCTATAGTCATCCATGGTTTTCTCATCAACTGCTGTCTATTTTTCCTCGTCCTCACCAATTTTGTATTCTTATCTATCTGATACTTCAATTTATTCACGAAAGCGTCGAATGCTCCATTTATATTTTCCAGTCTGTACATGTCTTCCCATTTTTCATTCTGTAAATCGGTCCTTAGGTTAACATGATTCAAATAGCTCCTGTAGTTCAACTTTTTTTCATTTGGAGTTCCCCGGTCAGTATCCACAGTTAACCCTATTGGAAAGTGATCCGTTATACCGTTCACAAAAATGAAACTATGCTGTCCCCTGATATTTCCATTTGCTTTAGAGAAGAAGTGATCTAGACATGTCTTACTTGCAGGTCTCGTAATCTTATTTACATACGATTCGAAATTGTAGGTGTTTAAACAGTTCCTATAAATATAATAATATATAATAAAATATAATATGTTTATGTATATGATATGTATATATATATATATTTATTTGGAATGTATATGTATATGATATGTATATGTATATGATATGTATATGTATATGATATGTTGTCTATGATCAATTTCATCCCATTTGACGGTACTCATGTATATGAGCGCACTGTGGGTTCAAATTATCTCCTAACCTTTGAATGATGGTATGTCTACAATTATCGAGTGTCATTCCACCAATTCCATATTTAAAAATAAATTTGTCAAATAAGTGATTTTTGTTTTCCAACAAAGGACGCTATTTGGTCATTTTGATCTTAGATTATATATAAATTCCATCATATTGAATTAAATTTTGGCTAGTAGATATCACATAAACTATTTGACTTCGGTTTGTTATTTTTATACATGAATCAGTTCAGAAGTATTATTTTGTGAATTTCCTCTATGTGCCTCGTGTACTCTGAAATCGTAAGGAACGACATTTTCTGTTCGCCAAATACTAATTAAAGATCATAATCTCTTTTTTTAATTCACTAGCTGGTAATTTTCTGTTTTCTAAATTCATATTTCACAGATTTATTTCGTAATCACCGGAAAATATCAAACTCCTTGTTCATTTAAAGGATCTGCCTGAGACTTATTCACAGAAACTGAATTAAAGAATTCCAAAAGCCTGATCGGGATATGAAGATTAAATTACGGAGGTTTTAAGTATAGTGAAAGATATTTTCAAAATTCGATATCTCGAAAACGGTTGAATTTAGGATACAAGTGCCGCATCAGTTTGGTTCAGAATTTGGAGAAGAACTGAAAGATGGAACAATATACGAAAAATGTTGCATCAAATAAAAAGCATTTTTGTTTCGTCATGACTTTTTGACTGTTCCTTTATAATAAATGTTTTTTTTATTGTGATAGATTTTGAAAACCATTTTGGGTATTCACATTTTTTGCTAGCTATCTTACTTTTCATACGGTTTCCATACATATCATCAGTGACCTTGTATAATTCATTCCTATGATAGATATTGTGTGGAAATCATTACGAAGTTGTCCTACGTCTAAAATCTGAATAAAAATGTACCTATAACTCAATATTTTGGTATTCAAGCATTAATAATTATCTGATAAATCGGAATTAATGCTGAAGAAAATTATATTGTTCAGTCCAGTTCTGATATAAGTTTGACATTCCCTTTTCAATGCATTCAACTCAAGCTACTTCTACCCGCTATGTTAACACAAAAAATAGTTATTAATCAGAATTATCAGTGCGGCCTCATTTAGTGGATAGTGATGATATTATGTTGAAACATCTTAGGATGATAATAATATCAAAAGTAAGATCGATCCACCATCTTTATTAATACGACTGTAATTTTACCATCCAAATAAAGTACGACCTTTGAAAATATTCGATTTTTAACAGTGCCATTTTAAAATAAGCTGCAGTCTTCTATGTGATTTTCAGTAATTTCCTCAGAGATAAATACAGAGAATATTTGACATGTACCTTACCCTTTCTCAAAATTTCATTGAATTGGTATCATCTTTGCAATGAAATATTCAATTTAAGAATTTCTTCTTCATCTCCATCTGCTTCTTACAAAATGTTAATGAGAGAGTATTCAGTACTATAAATATTATTTTGTTGATAAAAACCAAACTTACCTTCAACTAAAATTAACATTCAACACAATTTGAGGGTAGTCTCCTTAGCAAAGTAGTAGATTTTCTACATTTAAAATTAATTTCGGAAATCAAGTAACACATTTAAACGTGTTCAACATCGATGGGTTTAAACTTAAACCCATCAATTTGGATGAAAAATAAACTAGGAGGGCATGGGATTCAATTTTGCATGAAAAATAAGTCACCTATAAGTTAAAACTTGCTAGCGAGTCTACTCTCAGCAACATCATCATCGTATCAAAGGAGGAGATCTACAGAGCAGCCCAAAAGTTTAAATGGATTTTGAAAAATCTGTCTCTTTTGAAAGTATAATCTTTAACATAAATTCCTCAATATCGTGCAAGATATCGTGTTCTGTTTATTTGACATTTTCCTTCGAATCCGCCATACAGTGGGGAAAAGCCAAACGGAATAAATTAATTATCTTGGTTACTGTACAGATTTATGAAAAATCCCGAAACACGTCAAATTCAAATTCCAAAGTGTCATCCTTCTTCGTAAAAATGCGAATCCTACCTTCAACTCCCTTCGAAAGACAGGTACAACCCCCAGTTTCTCAAATAGGAAGTATGGGCTTGTGATACATCGTTTGAAAGGTCTCGGCATTCTCTATTCAGAAATGTTATCACTTTCATGCTTGTTGCAAAATTCAAATTAGAAAAAAATAAAATCAATTGATTTTTTTTGAAATTTGGTACAATATCAAATCTAGAATGTAATACAAAATCTATCAAATAAATCATGAATTTTAATATGGTAGATGTTCAAAGCAGGGCCGTCGCTACCGGGGGGGGGGAGGGAGGGGAGCCTCCCCCCCCCGGATCATATCTCAAAGGGCGCCAAATTGACTGCGGATATTTGAAAAACTATAGCAAAATGACACAATGAAAACAGATTTTTTTGAACTACTACTTGCATAAGATGATTATTATTATACATAAGTACAGTGACTGTATCGAATGATTGATGCCTACCCTACCATCTACTCAATTTATTTGTACTAGACCGACAGCACTGTAGAAAGCTTTGTTGCTGCTAGATGGCAGGAGTGGGGAATTCCCAGCCTTCCCGAGCTATACATAAAAATCGTTCAATAGAAAGAAACATAACCTTCTTCTTCTTATATAAATTATTCGTGAAAAGTTGCCAACTTGCCAAAATAAGTTCAAACCGTCTGGAGCGGAATTCAGGAGGATATAGCCCAGAAAAGCAAAATTGAAACGGGAAAAGGCGCAAATGTCATGAATACGTGGCTAACGGCGAGTTGTTCAAGCACTGACGCGAAGTCAGGAGCTTTTGGCGCATATTCTATTGTCCATCCTCCTTAATCGAATTTACCGATTAAGAACCAATTTTTTTTTAATTTCTACGGTTCTCACTTAATTTTACACTTTATATCGATATTCCGCAACTAGTCCAAGCTTCAATTCGATCAGGTCTATATTTTTTGAGTTATCGAGGAAATAATATTTCAGGTAGCTATAACTCCGAAACCGTTGAGCCGATTATGTCCAAAAACGAACTTAACTCTCCCATTCGGATGCGCAACCTACCCTGAAAATTGCAAGTGCTTATCTCCTTTCGTTCCAAAATTATCGAGGCAACAGTCAGCCATCCATCTACTGAACTCACACAAGGCTGCTCATTCGAGCAGCAATATTCGATTGAAAGACATCGAAGATTCAATTTTCTATATGCATACTACAAAAATTTTCAGGGTGATGAGTACAAAAATATGGCTTAAATTCAGGAATTCCAAAAAACTCATTCAATATTCCAAATAGCAGATATTTTCGAAGAATTGTTGGAACATTCCTCTCTAGATAGCAGGGTAACATGAAATTATTGTTATATCATTTTTCTAAAGTTTTCTTTTTAATATTTATAAAATCTTCAGATTATTCTTATCATCTCGAAAGCTTGATATATATATTCATTTTTGTCAAATACAATTCTTTTTTGGGCCTGGATCTTTTGAGAGATACAAACAATTTTTTTCACTCAGAAACACAAATTCAGAACGCAGTATTCTTTGTGAAATAATTTTCATTCATAGTTATGTTAATTTATAATTCAATCTTTATTAAGAAACAATGTAGTATTTATCAATATATGTACACTTTATCCATATGTGTGTTTTTCGATTTTTGCCTATTTTTTCAAATAAGGGGCGCCAAAAGACGTTTCTCCCCCCCCTCGGAATAGCTCTTAGCTACGGCCCTGGTTCAAAGTGTTCACAGCAAACGCCTTGGCAACATCCTAGCCTCAAATAAAGATGTCTTCCAATATTATTCAACATCTCAGGATTGATCGACCTTATCGCAAGCGTTATTCAATCTCTTAGGTCATTCAAACATCGGTGCCCATACTCGAGGGCAAGGGGGGGGGGGTGCCCTCCCCCTAGCTTTTAGGGAGAGAAAAAAATCATCATATTGCAAAAATTGTTCTGTCAAATAATTATACTTATTGAATATCTTTATGTCTAGCCCCTTGCATTCAAATCAAGGGGTTTAGTTTTGTTCACAATGCTATATCCCATTTAAAAGAAATAAAATGGATTAAGATTCCTGGGTTAAGCCTTCCTATCCAACGATTTGGAAATATTGAGTCGAGGTACTGCCGGACATTGATTGCGTTGGTAATGTGCTGGAACCATATCGTATTCCGTGGAACTTGAGGATTTCCTTGATAAGGATATACATTCACCAAAGTTGGAACGTCTCAATGAAAAAGAGGCCTATGATATGGCTTCAAACATTTCCGGTCCAAACATTAACTAAGGGAATTAATTAAGGGAATTGCGTGTGTTCCTCTTTCATCCAGTGAGGATTTTCGGTAGACATGTAGCGGCAATTTTGACGATTAGTACCTATGGCCGTTGAGAGAAAAAGTTCACTGATCATAAAACAAAAAGTCTACTAATTGGAAAATATTGTTATCCAACATATCCATCGTTTGTTCACAAAAATTAGTTTTCCTATCAAAATTGTCTTCCAAGAGCACCTGGGTAGGTATAATTTTAGAGGGATGCATTTTATTTTGTTTTAATAGGTTTAGAATCGTGTATGGCTAAAATTGGATATTGTGGAGACATCACTACTCGATTTATGTGGATTTTCTTCAAAGTCAAGCATCACATCTAATTTCACATCCTCACACAGTGAATTAGCAGCTGCTGTTTTAATCAGCTTTACATGCCCAAACTCGTGAAACTATTTTACTTATTGCCCCTTGGAACAAAGGGGGCAAATTCAGAAATTTCTCATGAAACAAGCGACTTGATATTTTGTGCATTTCCTTTAATCGAGCAATTATTCAAAATTGAGGTCAATGGAATTCAAACACAAATTAGACAATTTATAAACCACAAATTATCAGCACAAAACAAATTGTGAAGGCACTCTGAAGAAACTTATATTGCCTCAGAAAGTGTGTTACGTTGTTTTCAGGGTACAATCTGAGAAACTCAATGTTATGGTTTTTTTTTCATATTCTTTCTATCACATCTTGTAGGCAAATAAAATTAGTATTATTTGAATAAGATTTGGGAATATTATAATGAGTTTCGGTAATAACATGATTTAATTTTTTTCTATTTTGAGCTTTGTCATTAAACATGAAAGTGATAACATTTCTGAATACAGAATGACGTTTGGGGAATGAATTGGGGGTTGTAGCTGTCGAAGGGGGTTTAAGGTAGGGTACGCATTTTTACGAAGAAGAATGACGATTAAAAATTTGAATTTGAAATGTATCAGAATTTTTCATAAATATTTACAGTAACCAAGATAATGAATTTATTCCATTTGGCTTTTCCACGCTGTATAAACTTTTACGATCATGTTTCTCATTCAGTTGGGAATAAAACATGGGATCAAAAATTACAATTGTTCAAATCCCCTTCATTATAATATAGCATCATTATAATATTTGTGGTACTCTGTACATGCTACAGTTTAAAGAAGAAGAAAACAAATACCGTCTGGTATCAGACGCGAGAAGAACACATATATCCAAGTCTTGGTTGCATGGGAAGTGAAGAAATACACACAAAAAACATCCAGTTCGCTTACTTTCTGCTACCAGCTCGGTATGCACTAGTGTCGAAAAGAATTTGCTAAGGAGTAGATCTTGCCCGCACATAGCAGTACATCACTAATACTGTAATCAAAACACACACTCCTGTTTAATACAGTGAGGGATTATAAGAATACTATAATCTAGTCGTATCTCTGTACATAACTGGCATATATTTCTTCGAAATAGTCTGATAATAAGCCTCTGTGTTAAATTAAGATAATACATTTTGGTGAAGTTTTTGAGATTAAAAATAGTAATAAATCACTTTAGCGTCAGGTGGCAGAAAAAGAAAAAGAATAATTTTTTACGATCAATCTTTTATTTATAAAGCTATGGTCAAATGTTCTTAAATAATAATTGCCTTTCAACGAACTTTCAAACATGAAGACATAATTGTATATCCCTTATCCTTACATTCGCTTAGCTATCTCTCATTATTTAGGCTACGTAAAAAATCTGTTTAATTTGAAAGGAAATGGGAAGAACATATATCAAGCACATTTGGTTCAACGCAACTTAATCGAACATCAGCTAACACTAGAGAGTTAAGATCAAGTAAACTTACATACTATTCAGTTATTTTTATTTATAGGTGTTATTATAAAATGTTAAATTAATGACATGTTTAATATACGTTGAATTTTAATCCAGATTTCACCTCAATTCGAATGAAATTAAGATGCACCTATACATTATCTAATCCACCCTCGTCCTTATGGAAGAAAAGGTTTTCAGTTTAATTTTGGAACACTAAACCTTTGAAGTGATGAAATACATGATTGGCAATAATAGCTATTCTTGAAACGGTATAATCAGAAATAATTTTATATTAGGTCAAAAACGAACCGCAAAGTCAAAAAAAAAAAATTGTTAATATCTAGTTCAATATCAGAAGATTCCAAGCACACTCGTTCAAACTTGTGAAAAATGTCGACCTCCCACTTTCCATATGTGGTACTCTGTGCTTAGTGGAAACCATACACGATAAAGTTTCACCAAATTCGTCTCTTTCCAAAGGAGGAAAAATTCAATCGCGATAAAACTTGAGATGCAGTTTTCCCCTCCATTGGTGACAGCATATGGAAAGTTGGGAAACTTGTGGAAACTCAGGTAGATTACGAAGATTTTCTTGCGGATGTTTGGTGTTGAATATATGCAGTAAGGGGGATGCATGATTAAAATAAAGTTTTTCGATTCCCACATATTCATTTGTATTCAACTTGTTTCCAAAGAGTTTGCACACAGGATAGAAGATCAATGGTGAAAACCTGTTCCATTTACTACAAACAGCACTATCATAATATCGATATTTTACGCATTCAAAATTAATATTACGGTCTTATTTGGAATCACTAGGAATAAATGGGTATAATGAAAGAAAATTTATATTTAAGTACATATTTTTCCGTTTGTAATTCTTATTTTCAGCCATTCAAGAATAAATTCTTCAACTTATGGTTGAGCAATTTTAACCTGACCTAATATACATATGGACAATATTTTCGAGACAGATTTAGATACTCAAAATCTAATGTGTCAGAAGAAACTACTCTGCTAGCAAAAAATTTGTTATACTTAAACCAAATATATTAAATTTTGAATATTGTACCATAATCACCTATCATTATGATGGATTTCCATCAAATGATAATCTTTTCAATTAAATCAATCCAAATCAAAATAATCATCAGATTTCACATCAGATGAATTGATTGATTTCTTAGACAATAAGGGTGAAACATCTAATTTGCAGATTTTTATACCGAATATCTGTTTCTTCTATATGGATTGATACTTTTTACTCAATTATTCTAGATATTGAAACTATTATGAACTTTCTTGCAATTCCAAAATGACAAATTCTTCATTAAATTCAACGAAATTTAATTTCTAACTCGATTGTTTTCGCCAAAAAAATGTATCAAACGGAATTATCATCAATACATAAGAATACAGTTAATTTAATTAATATTTCGCGAGAAGTTGGAAGTGTAGCTATTAAAAATATATACCTGAAAATTGATTTTTGGGAAGGTTCCATAAAAAATGCGTTAGGTGAGAGCTTATTCATGAGTGGTGATAGAGATGGCATAATTTTTTGAAGAAAAAACTGGGAATCAGGCACCTCTCTCAAAAAATCAGTCAAATATGCTCAATTTTATTGTAACAATAATAACAAAATTCCAGAAGATAAAAAGTTGTGAATATTTTATATTAGCATATTAATAACTGCATTGTTATATTTTAATTATTAAATTGAACCACAGTATCGGAAATTGTGGAGCAAATATGCATTAGTGTTACATTAACTGTAAAATTATAATTTTCTTGAAATTTTTTTGAAAATTTTATGTGATTATCATTCTCAAGTGATTGAATCATTGAACATATAGAAATCGAGTAGGTTTCAAAAACTTCCAAACGAAATTTTTAATAAATTTCAATTAAGAGAAAATATTTTACAAATAGTCAATAAATACTAAGGTTTTGAGGCTGCGAAAAAATCCTTGTCATGCTTTCATGGGCTATGTAGGCGAAGTTGAAAAGTTTTTTCTTTATCTTCCCGATATTAGCTAGATCATCGGCTGATATTAATACTTGTTGATAGTTTTATGATCCAAGAAAAAACTTGTTTGAAAGTTTGTTCAAATTACTTGGGAATATTCCAAAGGAAATACAAATAACTCAAAAAGTTGCTGGACACTATTTTGAATATGCATTATTGTTACAATATCTGCAAAATTATATTTTTCTTTTAAAATATTTTTGATAATTTTATGTTGTTCACATCCTGCTTGAATTGTTCAACATGTAGAACATGAGAAGGTTTCAACAACTTCTGAGCGAAATGTTTTATTAATTTAAATTCAGAAAAAATATGTAGCAGTCAATAAGTAAAAAGTATTTAGTTTAGCGAATAAAGTATTTCTTAGGCTTTCATGGCTATTTGGTCGGAGTTTTAAAGACAGGGTGATAAAGAATAGATCATCGGCTGATATTAATACTTTTTGATAATTTTATGATCCAGGAAAAAACTTGTTTGAAAGTTTTTGTAATTTCTAGGGAATATTCCAAGGGCATTGCAAATAAATCAAAAATTTGCTGCACTTTATTTTCCATTCAATTTAGAAAAGAATTGAACATTTTTTTCAATGAAATTCAACTCATAAAATAATCGGTTGACATCCACGGATTTATTCCGAACCAGCCTGTATATCTCAGAGAAATCAATTCAGATAATCCCTCACATTTGAACGAATTTTTTAACAACTAGTTCCTCTATGTGGAAAAAAATGCACTAGAAAGGAACGCACTACGCACAGAGAGCGCGAAAAATCACGTGACCGCTTCTCCCGACGTAACCCCTTGTCGAGGCATGTTCCCGAAACACGGCTTCCAGCCGACTGTCGGACCCGGAGGATTCACCGGCGTCGGAGCGCAAGGCGCAGTCACCGGCGTCTGGTTTTCCGGGAATCACGGAACGGGGGAAATCTTGACGCGAAGGCGGAATTGGTGACTCTACATGGTTGGACACTTTTGAAGGGGAAATCCTATTTCTGTACGATATAGACGAAAACTGATGTCGGTGTCTGAAGGCTAATTTTCACTCATTGGCGAAAACCCCATATCGGTATCTATCAACGTTACATATCACCTTCTGGTGAGGGCCGAAGCGAGGCTGGGGCCTACAGGCTGCAGCTAAACGTTATCTGGAGACTACAGTCATACGGACACACTGGGATTGGGGGACTTATTAGTCTCCCGATCCTGAACGGTGCGCCTCACTCCATCGAAGACTCATTGCATCGAAAGTTCACTGAATATAAAGTTCACTGCATCGAAGGTTCACTCCATCGAAGATGACGCCCACTTACTCCTGATTCGCGGAACGTGAAATCTCCTATATCGATCGTCTTCGTCCGTAGTTTGGCTGGATGTGAGGTAATTTGCTTCATTGAGTGTACGTCAACGAAGCGGACTCTTTCTAACCCAGGGGTCGGCGGCTGTTTGGTTATGAAGCCGCAGCTCTTTAGTTCCATACGCAAATATTATTTATTCTTATGAATAAATAGATTCGTTTTTTTATATAAAAACTTTATTTATGAAAGTGCTATTTATTGTTGGCAAGGATAATTTGACAGGTTCTTTAAAAACTTTGAAATTTTGTAAATTGTAATTTTGTACTCTTCTGACTCAAAAGGTTGCCGACCCCTGGTCTAGCCTAATTTCTAGCTAGCTAGTCTAGACAATTTTCAATTAGTGAACTACCATTATAGAAAATCTTGGTACCTATGCATTATAAGTTGAGTTTTGTAACGTACAGAAATTTGTCAAGAAGAAAACATCCTCCAGCAATATTGCTAATGAAAATCTCACATACTATACTTACTAGTCAGGCAGGGACTATGAGATTTCCTCTGAATTGGAATGCTGATAATACGGTATAACAATGGGAAAAGAGGAACATCTTATTTAAAACATTTACTGTACAGCGATTGTTCATGGTTTTTATTCAACTGGCTGCATTTTCTGTTAACATCAGAGCCAGTTAATACAGAATGTCCATCCTTCAGAGGAAAATTACTGCAGGACTTGGAACTGAGAACAGCATCTAGAAAAATCGGCTCGGTGCGAAACCCGTTCGACTCCAATTTTCCTCAAATTTTAGTTATTGACTTCAAGGACAAATAAAAACAACATTATTGATTCAATAATTTAATTATCCTTTTCATTGTGCACGTTGGTAATTTTCTCCTTGCCAAAGTTGAAACTCTGAACAGGAATTGAGAACTTTTAAATTAATTTATACTTATATTTCAACATTTTTTTGGAAAAGAATTGAATTCAAAATAAAAATATATTAATATACCTATCTTTTTCCTTCATTTCAGGCGTCCTGCCATCGATCTCGTAATATATTTCTAACTCAGTATAAAAATGTTATATCTTTATACAAATTTCTTCATTACGAATGAGAAGTAATACAGAAACCAATTAAACATAGATAAAGTTCTAGAGTATAACAAAATATCCTATTCTTTTAATTGATGAACATTTAACTTGCTTCGATAGATTTATTAAAATGATATTTATAAGTCGTCAGATTAAAAGTGTTATATAATACAGCATAATATTTAGATTTCAATTTCATTTCGAATCAGGATATGATACTCGAGTAAATATTATAAACATAAACATAAATAAGAAAAATAAATTTTATTTCCAACTACAGAATGAGTGTAATTTTGTTACAGTAAAGTTGATATCCATATAACAGTATATAATAGTTTCAGTATGATCTGTAATCTCTAGAGAACTCCATCAGCCTAAGATTATATATCAATATTTTCATAGCATCACTGAAGGATGTTTTCTTCTTGACAAATTTCTACACGTTACAAAACTCAACGCATCGATACAAATATTTTCTATAATGGTTCACTAATTGAAAATTTGTCGAATGTTTTTTGATGAAAAAACTAATCTATTTATTCATAAGCATACATAATTTTTGCGTATGGAACTAAAGAGCCCCAGCTTCACATCGTTAGAGCCGCATGGGGTCGACCCCCTGGGTTAGACAGATCCGATTGCGCTTTGTTGATGTACACTCAATGAAACAACTTATCTCCCAGCCAGCCGAACAACGGAAGAAGACAGTCAATATAGGAGATTTCACGTTCGACGAGTCAGAAGTAAGTGGGAGTCATTTTCGATGCAGTGAACTTTCGATGCAATGATTCTTCGATGGAGTGAGCCATACTCATCCTGAATATGGTGAGCGACTGGAGTCCAGTAAATACCCTTATTACACTATGCCTTTTTCGTGCCTATTTGTCAGCCTGACTGACTGCGCCTGAAATTTTGAAGAAATACGCATTCACCCGGGACTATTTTGTATACTGTTTCAGGCTTGAAAATAAATAGAACTGGCTCTATTTGTTCCCCCTGAATCGTGGGGATTTCAAGCCTTTTTGTCGAAATGTCATGTCTACCAACACAATATTTATCTGTCTGACTTGACGTCTTAACATAACCTAGTTTATTCTATCCTTTAAATCGCAGCCTTCGTCATAAATTTATGTTTATTACTCTGAGGGCGTAAACTAACTAAACTTACGAAGGCCAGATAATCTGTGATGGCTATCCCCGAGTGATATGAAGTTTTCACCAGTAGCCTAGTATCGCAAAGTAATTATTAATTTCGTTCTTGGAGAAATGCTTTCTGGAATTACAGTGTCTTTTTTCTGTATGTGAATTTGCACTCTATGTAGTAGCATATTAAACGTTTCTTTAGACATTCTTAAAAAACTATGGTATTGTTTTAAAAATATACGAACAAAGCAAGAACTTGAGGTAAAGGTTAAATATGTCAATTTCTTCAATGTTTGCAGCTCTGAAATTACTGGAGAAGGTCTTCGCTCCTACAGATTTCTTGCCCAAAACATTCCTTGCGTTGTTTTGAGATGTCGAGGCATTCCTTTGTCAGGTGATCAGGAGTTTCATCCTCCTCCCAACAGAATCTGCACTCGTTAGTTTCTGCTAGCCCTAATCTCATCATATGCTTCCTGAAGCCACAGTGCCCTGTTAGGAAGCCAGTGAGGAGGTGCAGCTTGTTCTTACTGAGGTCCAAGTATTACTTGGCTCTGACAGTATCAAAGTTCCGGAGGAATTTCTTGGAGTGATGCTGACAGTACCTGGAAACCTTGGCTGCTAGAAACCGAGTTCAGCTCGGGTGAGTGCCGGGGCACACAGGGGTTGAAGGGAATAAAAGAGCTGATGCACCCGCTAGAGAGAGCTTGGCTCTCCCCCTCTTCGGGTCAGAGCCGGGAGTAGTGCTGACCAAATCGGTTGTGAAAGGTGGCATTGAAAAATGGATCTTTGCACAGCACACTCGGCACTGGAACCAAACTTCGGGCCAGCGGCAAGTTTATGATGGGGCAGTCCTGCCCCTCACTAACTAAAGAAGTTTTACTATTGAGTAGGAGTAAGCTCAGGGCAGTAACTGGCTTACTAACCGGACACTTTACCCTGAGAAATCACCTGAACAACATGGGTATTCTCCGAGGAAACCCTGTTTGTAGGAAATGGGGGGAGGGCAGACGAAACTGCCTGACATGTCATATTTAACTGTCCAGCCCATACACAATGGAGAATTTACTATGGGGCGACGACACGACCCTGATATCCTGGACCTAATGTAGGTAATACACCGACAAGGCAGTGGGGCATGAGACCCATTCAGCTAATAGGAGACCCACCGAGGAGCAATAAGTATATCTAGGCTGCAGCACGGGCTACTCACTCGATCGGTATCGGTCTATCCATAGAGAAATAGAATATTCTTTTGTCTCTGGTCTATCACAAACAATCACCGTTAGTCCCTTTACATAACAGGTGTTTTTCGAAAATGTAAGTTTAAGGATTGCTGTAAGTTTTCTTCAGTTGACAATTTTCCATTTCTTTCCGCAAACCGATATTTCATCAGATATCGGTACCAATAAAAAAAAATTTTTCAAGTGGGTCACCCCGTATATTTTTGCATATTGCGATAGAACTAGAACTAGAAATTAGCATTTCAAAAATATAGCATACTTGACATTTTCCTGGTGTAATGTTCGAGATATAGAGCTTTCAAATTCCTAAGTTTGGATAAACAGGCTTTGGAGGATGCCATGATTACTGAAACAATGCAAATGCTAGTTGTCAAACGTTTAGTCAAACAATAAAATCTCTGAATGGTTTCTTTGTTTCAATGTGACAATTCTCGAATCTCAGAATAACAATCAACAAAATAGTTCTGAAGATTTTTTCGTTAAGCGTCTGAAGAAGGAGTCTGATATAGACTCCGAAACGTTACGATATAGTTGCTTCTTCGTTGATATGGTTTCGTTGTTATTTGTTAGGCAACATTGTTCAATTGATTGCTTCTGACAAATATCTTGTGTTTCTTACGCAGAAGCAAATCACAAAATAATTGAATTGTTATTTTATAGATATTTTTCAGAGTTTGGGAGAGAAAACTCAGAAAGAAACCATTCAATGATGAATATACCTCCCACAGTATACTTTAATGTTTACTTAATAAAATCTAAGTTTACTTCGCAACTTCTGTTCAACTTTCGAATCTGCAATGAAATTCGAATATTATAAGAATTGGGATGATTGTCTGTTTTATACAAACCGAAGAAATTGCAGAGGCATCGAGTAATTTCTACCGCGAAAAAAATAATTCAAATATATTTTCGCCCGATTGCGACACAACCTGAAAGTTTCAACAAAAGAAAAGTTATAATAATATTTCGAAAATGCACACCAGGTTGGTGTTTCTCATGAAAATTGACCCTCAGACAACGACGTAAAATTCAATGACGTTAATGAAATTTTCGGCAAACCGATATTTCATCAGATATCGGTATAAAATATTTGATTATTTAATAATAATTCTCGGAATAAATTGTTGAAAATAAACCATTGCTTTACTATGTTTTTTGTCTCATGGCGCAATTTTTGTACGATTGAGCTTAGTTGTGCACTTACGCCGCTACAAATAAAGAATATTTATTTTCGACCCAACAGTAAATGTATGCATTCGAATGGGTCCTTAAGCCACCACAAACACGGCACATTTTATATACAAACCAACAGTAAATTTATGTATTCGAATGGATCCTTACGCCACCAAAAGCACAGCTTTTTATTGTGCGAATATTGTGGGGAACATCGCGTTATCTTTTTGACCAAATGTCTGTAATTTTCTAATATTTTGCCGAAAATGGTCCCAAACGATTAGGTTCAACTCACTGATGAAGAATTCGACGTCATATTCTGTCGGACTGTTGCCATGATAACTTGAGAACATAAATAGATAGCGTCTTGAAATGTTCAGGTTAGGTTGTGCATCTGAATGCAACATTTTAATTTCTTTATAGGCGTAATCGACCAAACGGCTTTGGAGTTATAACGATCTGAAATTTGGTTCTTATTTCCTCAATAACTCGAAAAATACAGAACCGATTAAATTCGAGCTTGGTAATTAGTTGTATAATGCCATGATGACTTGAAATTTTCAGGGTAGGTGACGCGTTCCAAGACGACTTTAATGGGCATAATTGGCCCAACGGTTTCCGAGTAATAATTTTGTTTCCAACCAATACAGATCCGATCGAATTGAAACTTGGTGAGTATGTGCAATTTTGTGAGAATCCTATTTCAGAAATGTCTTTAAACATTATTAAATAACAATTATAATTCTCACGATAACTTGAGGACGGAATGAGATATACCGACTTGCAATATTCAGGGTAGGCTGAGCATCTAAATGCAACAATTGAGTTCATTAATAGGAATAATCGGCCAAACTAGAGTTTACCTATCTGATATTTTGTGTTTATTTTCTTTTTAACTCAAAAAATATTAATCCAATATAATTCAAATAAACTACTTACTTGTAGAATGTCAACACGCAAAATTTTACGAAATTTCGTGAGGATCGTATCTCTAGAAAATTTTTAAAGAATCATTGAAAATCTTTGAAAAAAAATTTATATCTCAGAAAATATCGCTGAAATTTTGCGGAAGGCTTCAAAACTAGTGACCGACCGAAAGTTCGGTTTCGGTTTCGGTTTCGGCCAGTTTCGGCCAAGAAATCTAGTTTCGGCCTTAGTTTCGGTTTCGGCCCAAAATGGCCGAAACTTTCGGCCGGGCCGAAACTTGAATGTTCGTGAATTATCCTGGTCGTTTGGCCAGGAGTTATAAGTAGGTATACATAATTGTCGTACGATTTATTGTGATCTATATTTGTTAAGACTGAGAATTCATGAGAATTCACTTTAATGATTATTAATTAGATTACATAGGGTCATTCCAAATAAGACGTCAAACTTGGAGTATTACGGCCGGTTTCATAATAAATTTTAAAGTTCCTTTAAATTTAAAGTGTTCTTCAAAGTGACATTTTGGTTCAAAATATCCAACTAAAGGATGCTTTAAATTTAAAGGAACTTTAAAATGTATTATGAAACCGGCCGTTACTCATTAGCTGTTGTTTAATCCATATTTATTAATAACCAAAAATCAACGGTTTTTGGAGTTCGGGTGATTTTTGAAAGACTTCTGAACTTATAGTACATATTTCGTCAATGTTTTCTACGTTGACCAAATTTGGTGATAATTTTGGTTTATTTTCATCAGAAAAGTATATGATATGTACGAAAAAAGCAAAACTTTGCTGTATAAGAGGTTGAAAAAGAATTAGTTTGATTTGATATGTGGTAAATGAATAAATGAAAAATCAATTTCTAATATCAATTTGTCTGCAACTTTCGAATTTCAGAATTTTGTGTGCCAAAACTATTTTAAAAACTTGCCAAATTCTTTCTTCATTCTCTAAAAGTTTTCGTTAGATTGCTTAACTAGTTTCGTTTCAGCAAATTTTTTATAAGCAACCTTTTGAATGTCCGGCATTTAAGATACTGAATGTGTATCAAAAGACAGCGTGAGTAAATTTCAGGCGGAAAATAACAACTGAAGACATCAGGAAGACGGCTCGTGCTAGACTATGGAATGGTGGAACATAATTTATGAATACATTTGCTAATGTAATTTCCAGCTTAGTTGCAACAAAAAAATATTGAATTCGTTATTTTCCTCTATTTGCTTCTTATATACCCTTTCGAATCATACTAATTCTTTTTCAAGAGAACCAGTACTCAAATATCTCGGAAACCGTTGATTTTTGATCCTCAATAAAAATGGCTCAAACCACAGCAAATGATCCATAATAACACCTCCTCTAAGGTTCACGTCTGATTTGGAATCACCCCGTATACTTCGACTGATTATTTAAATAACTTGGTAATACCAAAATAATAAATAAAGATCTCAAAAAAAATGTCCTTTTATTTTATTCAACACTTCTTATCTATTTTTGTGTATATGCGAATAAAATTGTAAAAAATACAGTAGATTTCAGTATCAAATATAAAGTTTCGGTTTCGGTTTCGGTTTCGGCCGAAACTGAGACCCTGGCCGAAAGTTCGGTTTCGGTTTCGGTTTCGGCTGAAATACCAGTTTCGGTCGGACACTATTCAAAACCCAACTTTAAAGCCAGATTTGAACACGATTCAAATCTATATTGATCTATATTGTTGGACATCCGAGCAGCATTGTGTGAGTTCAGTAGCTGGATGGGTGACCGTAGCCACGATAACTATCGAACGGAAAAAGATAGAAACTTGCAATTTTCAGGGTAGGTTGCGCATCCGAACGCGCCAGTTATGTTCATGTTTGAGTATAATTGGCCAAACGGTTTCAGAGTTATACCCATCTGGAATATTGTTGTTCTCATAAAATATAGATCTGATTAATTGAAACTTGGTAAGTAGGTGTAGAATACTGACGCAAAGAAGCTTGTGAAATTTTGTAAAATATTATGCATCTGACGATTACTTGAGAACGAAGAAACAACTTACAATTTTAAGGGTAGGCTGTGCATCCTAATGCGACATTAGGATTAGGAATCATTTTTTTTTTAGGTCATTATTTATCTTGGTCTTCACTGATACAAAAAAAAAGGTTCATTATTATTTAAATTTTCATTCATTCCAACGAATATGTACCTATTATTTAAAAAAAAATTATATTTTTTATTGAACTTTAATTTTCTGTCCATTTTTATTTCATTATTCTCACCACAAATTACAGACATTTGGCAAATTGATAAGCACTCTGTTCCGAGGAACAAGAGCATACAATTTTTGCATTGTATCTCCACTAGTAACATTCCCAATTTTAGCTTGTGGAAACGGAAAATCACTGAAGCAATTTTCGAAATAATATTTTTTGCGCGTATGTTCTGGGAAATATCGCGTTATCATTTTGCCCAAATGTCTATATTTTTCAATTTTTTGCCGAAAGTGGTCTCAAACGATTAGGTTCGACGCCCTTATGAAGAATTCGAGGTCAATTTTGATTATGTCCGTCCGGCCGTTGCCACGATAACTTGAGAATGGAAAGAGATAGCGACTTGACATTTTAGGGTAGGTGGCGGGTCCCAATACGACGGACAAATTCGTTAATGGGCATAATCGGCCCAACGGTTTCCGAGTGATAATTTTGTTTCGAACCAATATGAATCCGATCGATTTGAAACTTGGTGAGTAGTTGTAGAATACAAACCTAAGTACGTCCGCAAAATTTTGTGAGATTCATATCGATAGAAAATTTAAAAAATTGGTTCAAGCACTGACGTGAAGTCAGGAGTTTTTGCGCGTATGTTCTATTGTCCATTCTTCTGTATTGGACACTCTTAATCGAATTCACCATGGTAAATTCGATTAAGAGTGTTCAATACAGGAGAATGGACAATTGAACATACGCGCAAAAGCTCCTGACTTCACGTCAGTGCTTGAACCAATTTTTTTTCGTGAATTCAGGAGCTTTTGCGCGTATGTTCAATTGTCCGTTCTCCTGTATTGAACACTCTTAATCGAATTTACCATGGTGAATTCGATTAAGAGTGTCCAATACAGGAGAATGGACAATAGAACATACGCGCAAAAGCTCCTGACTTCACGTCAGTGCTTGAACCAATTTTTTTTTCGTGAAGTCAGGATAGAAAGCAATGATGAAAAAATTAACACATTATTGTCTACCTTCAATTCTTCTTCAGGAGAAGAATACATAATTATTCTTGAAAAATATTACTGGAATTAATGTCATATTTAAATAATCAAAGTAAAGAAAATTATAAGTTTAGTTACTAACATATTGAATGAAATTCAATTCAAAGTAATATTCAATTACTTATTCTTAACCAATAAATGTCCATTGATAGATCTAAAGGTGATGAGGTGAAACATAAAGATATATTCTCATTAGTGATAGAAAAACTGGCCTAAAATTCCTCTCTACCCATCACGAGATTTAATATCCACAAATGAGCCTCTCACCTTACAAGATCAGAAGCCTTCAACAAAATTTCAGCGATATCATATTAAAAATAATACATAACCTTTCAAAAGTCCCCTCTCACAAATATACTCCTCTGAAGGCACATGGATCTCTTGAAGAAGAATCGTCTTCTCTATTTCTCAAAGATATTCACTCTTGTTCATAGAAATCCCTTCAATATTTAGTTGCCCCCTCCTAAGCAGGATCTCTTTCAAAACCAGGTGTGACCACTAATGTAGGGTTATCATCTCCCATAGATTTGTGATGAAATAACACCATTTTCCCATAACATACGCGTAAAAGATATGTCATCATGACATTCATATTTTTATTTTGAAGGTTCTCGCAAAAATACGACCATAGACAACATATCATACGACGATTCGCATCCGCTACCGGCGCTGCCGCTTCGCTACCGAACTCACAAAAGGCTGCGCGGTTCTCCAACAATATAGATCCGATCGTGTTCAAACTTGAAATTCTGCAATAGAGTTAGGTTCTGAAGGCTCTTCCAAAATGTCAGCCATGCCGGACGAATAGTTTATGATATATAGATTTTTTTCCAATAATTTTTAATTATTTTTTTTTTTATTTTCTAGTTATACCATCCTTACGAAATTCTGCAAGAATTTTCGCGTTGGCATTCTACAACTAATAACCATGTTTGAATTCAATCGGTTTTGTATTCTTCGAGTTAATGAGGAACAAAAAACAACCAAATTTCAAAAAATTTCAGATGGCTATAACTCTAAAACCGTTTGGACGATTATGCTCATAAACAAACTCAAATGTCGAATTCAGGTGCACAACCTAACCTGAAATTTTCAAGCCGCTATCTCTTTCCATTCTCAGGTTATCGTGACAACAAAAGTATTTTTTAATAATTTTTTAATAATTTTCTAGCGATACGATTCTCACAAAATTTCACAAACGTGCTCAGGTCTATATTCTACAACTATTCACCAAGTTTAAATTTGATCGGATTTGTTTTGGTCGAAAACAAAATTATTACTCGGAAACCATTGGGCCGATTATACCCATTAACGAACTTGTCCGTCGTATTGGGATGCGCCACCTACCCTGAAAATTTCAAGTCGCTAGCTCTTTCTCAAGTTATCGTGGCAACGGACGGCCGTACGGCCGGACGGCACCACAGAATTAAATTTCACATTTGGGCAAAACTATAACGCGATGTTCCCCAGAACATACGCGCAAAAAAAAATATTATTCATGTCACGATAACCTGAGAACGGAAAGAGATAGCGGCTTGAAATTTTCAGGTTAGGTTGTGCATCTGAATAAGACAATTGAATTTGTCTATAGGTATAATCGGCCAAACGGTTTCGCAGTTATACTCATCTGAAATTTGGTTGTTATTGCCTCAATAACTCGAAAAATACAAAACCGATATAATTCAAACATGGTTTGTAGTTGTAGAATGCCAACGCGAAAATTCTTGCGAAATTTCGTAAGGATCGTATCACTCGAAAAATTTAAAAAAATCCTATATATCAGAAACTATTCGTCCGAGAGGGGACTTTTGAAAGGTTATGTACCTATCATTTTTAATTTGTTCGTTTTCCTCCTCTTTTCTTTTCATTTTTGCGCGTATGTCCTGGGGAACATCGCGTTATCATTTTGCCTAAATGTCTGTAATTTCAAATTTTTCGCCGAAAATGGTCTCTAATGATTGGGTTCGACTCCCTGATGAAGAATTCGAGGTCAAATTTGATTCTGTCCGGCTGACCGTTGCCACGATATTATGAGAACGGAAAGGGATAGTGACTTGAAATTTTCAGGGTAGGTGGCGCATCCCAATATGACGGACAAGTTCGTTAACGGGCATAATCGGCCCAATGGTTTCCGAATAATAATTTTGTTTTCTACCAATACGAACTCGATCGAATTGAAACATGGTGATTAGTTGTAGAATACAAACCTAAGGACGTTTGTGAAATTTTGTGAGAATCGTATCACTAGAAAATTTTAAAAAAATTATTTAAAAAAAATTGGTTCAAGCACTGACGTGAAGCCAGAAGCTTTTGCGCGTATGTTCTATTGTCCATTCTCCTGTATTGGACACTCTTAAAAATAGAATTCATCATGGAGAATTCGATTGAGTCTCCAATACAGGAGAATGGACAATAGAACATACGCGCAAAAGCTTCTGACTTCACTTCAGTGCTTGAACCAATTTTTTTATTGTAAAGATATTCATCAGAGTTTGGGAGAGAAAACCCAGAAAGTAAAATAATCATTTAGTAATGAATTTATCTCCCAAAGTATCCTTTAATCTTAATGATTTCTTATAGTCATTGAAAAGTCATCAAATATCCAATCAACAAAATAAATAGGTTGAGCACCCATTTCTTCTATATGAGTCCCTATCGACAGGAAGTCTTGTAAACACCTCATACTCGACATGAACACCTAAGGGGTGATCGCAAAGGTGCAGGCCCCAATTTCAAACACGCAAGCTTTCCACTCTGTACTGCCTTTATTAACAAAACTGCAATATATTATGTTTAAGGTTCTGATTTAGTTCCATAAAACGGAGGCCTTTCATATCTCACCCTCTTCAATTTATCCCTTAATGAGCTGCGGGCTGGGCTGTCCGACGTGATCGATCCGATGTAGCCCCATTCATCAAATGAATTTTAGATGGTAAGAGTATTGAAGGTGCGTTTCTTCGGGGCTGGAACAGCGAAGCCTGTAATCAAAGGCCATTAAGTACTATATATTGGGGCTCTTAACATTTCACAACGTAGTTTACATCAGGCCTGCCGCTAGCTGTCCCCTCTCCCGCCCATTACAGATTATGCCGCCCTATGACTACTTACTCTGAATTTTGTCAAAAAATGTGGGAAAGCCCTGTGGACAGGAGCTTTGGCGCTCTATTTCAAACATTGACAAATCATATCTCCGAAAGTATTGGTTTCTCAAAGTTTTGAAAAATAATATCTTCCAAAGTATTACTTAGTTTGTTAGAGTTGAGAACGATATCAATGGATTCTTATGATGAAACTGCATCTTAAAAAAAAATTGAATAAGAAATTTGTAATGTAAACAAAATTTTTTTTTCGTTTGCCCAATAACCAACTTAGCCGAGATATTTATCTCCTAAACCTACTCTGTAAATTTCATCTATCTAGCTCATTCTGTTCGAGAATTATCGTGGTTACGTCCAGCCGGACGGACCGGACGCCCGGACAGAATCGATTTTGACCACAGATTCTTGATCAGTGGATCGAATCAAAACGTTTAACTAGGTGTAAAACTATATACTTGAATATTTATCTGCAAAAATTTAACCCTACTTGGCCTTCGAATTTGCGAAATCTTCTATCAACTTTCTTGTATCCAAACTGTTTAAAATTTCATGTTCAATTGAAACTATAGCTAAATAACTTAGTCTTTGCTGGAGCATTGTTGATCTTAATTAGTTCATTCTTTTTGTAATTTATGGCGATCTTGTTTCACGGACAGAGTGTTTATCAATTTGCCCAAATGTCCGTGATTTTCGAATTTTCGGATGAAAATGGCCTTAAACGATTCGGTTCGAGCACTGATCAAGAATCCGTGGTCAAAATCAATTCTGCTATTTTATCCAACGATAAGAGACATGTCACATTTATTTCTGGTTCTATTCAAATTTCGTTACTCATGGTATAAAATACTTCCTGTTCTAGAAAACAAAGTATGATTGAATGCAAAATGACCAATGAAATATTCTCAGCTATCGTAGAATTATGAGGATTATAGGATAATATAATTTTTGGGTGATAATATAATGCACTTGGATAATCCATATTATGTTGGAAATATATTACCTACTTTGGTAATTTGATCAAATTGGGTTCAGAATATCAGAACAAAACTGAAATATTGGCTATGTTTCTATTGATATAAAATAATTTTCAGAGTAGATTTGGGGAATAAATATCTCAGATAAGTTCATTATTGGGTACAATCGGTCTGGTGATTTCGGATTAATAATTTTTGGCACTCCTATTTTTTTTTTGCCCGTATGTTCTGGGGAACATCGCGTTATCATTTTGCCCAAATGTCTGTAACTTTCGATTTTTTTTTTACGAAAATGGTCTCAAACGATTTGGTTCGACTCCCCAATGAAGAATTCGAGGTCAAATTTGATTCTGTCCGGCCGGCCGTTCGGCCGTTGCCACGATAACTTGAGGACGGAGAGAGCTAGCGACTTGAAATTTTCAAGGTAGGTGGCGCATCTCAATACGACGGACAAGTTCCTTGATGGGCATAATCGGCCCAGTGGTTTCCGAGTAATAATTTTGTTTTTAACCAATATAGATCTGATCGAATTGAAACTTGGTGAATAGTTGTAGAATATAAACCTAAGCACGTTTGTGAAATTTTGTGAGAATCGTAGCGCTAGAAAATTATTAAAAAATATTTTTGTTGTCACGATAACCTGAGAACGGAAAGACATAGCGGCTTGAAAATTTCAGGTTAGGTTGTGCATCTGAATGCAACATTTGAGTTTGTTTATGAGCATAATCGGCCAAACGGTTTTAGAGTTATAGCCATCTGAAATTTCCTGAAATTTGGTGGTTTTTTGTTCCTCATTAACTCGAAAAATACTGAACCGATTGAATTCAAACATGGTTATTAGTTGTAGAACGCCAACGCGAAAATGTTTGCAAAATTTCGTGAGGATAGTATTTGTAGAAAATTTTTGATAAATCATTGAAAATAAAAAAAAAATTCTATATATCAGTAACTATTTGTTTGAAATTGCTGAAATTTTGCAAGAGCCTTCATAACCTAACTCTACTGCCAAGTTTCAAGTTTTAATACGATCGGTTAAATATTGTTGGAGATTCGAGCATTCTTGTGCGAGTTCAGTAGATGGGTGACCGTTGCCTCGATAACTTTCGAACGAAAGCAGATAGGGACTTGCAATTTTCAGGTTAGGTTGCGTATCCAAAAGGGAGAGTTGAGTTCGTTTTTGGGCATAATCGGTCTAACGGTTTCCGAGTTATACCCACCTGGAATATTATTTCCTTGATATCTCAAAAAATAATTATTCGATCGAATTGAAGCTTGGTAACTAGTAGTAGAAAATCAACATAAAGACGTGTTTAAAATTTTGTAAGAACATTACCCCTAGAAAATTTGAAAAAAATGACGAAAAAAAAATTTTAAGAACCGTACCCCTAGAAAATTTTAAAAAAATTACGAAAAAAAAAATTGGTTCAAGCACTGACGTGAAGTCAGAAGCTTTTGCGCGTGTTGTTGTCCATTATCCTGTATTGGACACTTAATTCGAATTTACCATGGTAAAAGCCAATACAGGAGAATGGACAACATTTACCATTTACCATTTACCATGGTAAATTCGATTAAGGGTGTCCAATACAGAAGAATGGACAATAGAACATACGCGCAAAAGCTTCTGACTTCACGTCAGTGCTTGAACCAATTTTTTTTCAAATTACACTTTTTTGAATTTAATTTATTTTATGATACAGTTCTATCATAAGAATTCATTAATATCATTGCCAATTCTAAGAAACCAATACTTTTGGAGATTTGTCAAAATTTGAAAAGAAAGCAACAAGAAAGCCAAAACCCCTGTCTATAGGGTTTTCGCATATTTTTATGTTGAAAAGGATCTTTCACCAAATGCAACTGAAGCCGGCAGTGTAAGTAATATACTTAGCGCTATTACTGCGTTCGGAAATGTTGAAATTAAGCCATTGATAAAAAGATATTGTAATAGGGTTTGTGGATCATTGGACTGGTTCTCTGCAAAATGCAACTTTAATATTAAATTAATTAAAACTTTAACATTAAATAAATCAATACCGCAATAACGAACTTGTTCTTCGCATTCGGACGCGCCACCTACCCTGATAATTTCAAGTCGCTAATGTCGCTATCTCTTTCCGTTCTCAAGTTATCGTGGCAACGGCCGGAAATAATCGAATTTGACCTCGAATTCTTCATCAGAGAGTCGAACCTAACCGTTTGAGCAGGCACGGGCCTAAGGAGGGTGATGAGGGAATGAACCCCCACTGGCACAGCCAGGGGGGGCAGGGGGCTTTGGGGCTGCAGTCCCCCTCCCAAAGATACCAATATTTTCTATTTTTTCTGAATTCATCGTCGAACGTCAAACATTAAACAAATATTCCTCATCTGGTTGTTCAGTTCAGGCCACCCCATAAATAAATTTCGCCCCCCCCCCATAATAAAATCCTGGCTGTGCCACTGATCCCCCCATTTCAATGGAGTTGGAATATTTCCGAAAAAATTGTAATAAAATGTGAAGGAATTTGACCGCCTGACCGGATCTTTTGAACCATGCTTTTGAACATATAGCAGTATTATTTTGAAAAACTCTTTTGGGTAATCTGAAGTCGAAACTCTGATTTTGTATATTGGGTGAAATAAGATGCCCCACATTCCTGAAGTCATGATGATGAGAAATTCAATTCATTCAATATGTATATTACCGCATTATTCGGAGTCACACACAAGTCCGTGTTTATTATTATGAAATGAAAATTCCAGATATTCATGAAATATTGATGCGAAGTGTGCCATTATTGCCAATAGCTTGTTTGAAAGAGTAATTATTTTAGATTCTGAGAAAAATTTGATATACAGGGTGTTTTGCAAGATGTGGAATGAAGAAAATAATTTTCTCAGTCCGGACCTGCACTATCAACAAGTCATCGTGAGCGAATATTAAGCGGAGGCCTATAGCCATTCAATGAAATTTTCATGAAGATCCATGCAGGCGTTCAAGAGTTATGCCGATTGAAAATTATTGATAAAATACAGAAAACATCCTGTATCTCTTAAACGAATATAGTTAGCGTTAGCCATAGAGAAATAGAAGGAAGAGAGAGTTCGATTGCCTACTAAACAGGGGCGGCAAGGAATCCAGCTGGGTTTGGTGTAATTTTTATTTATTTGTATACCGTGGTGGTATTGCGAAGGGCGCATGCGGGCATTTACCCGCGCTCTTTAAATTTATTAGTAGTGTGATACTGATTCAACTGATTTCATTTACATAAATCACTTCGTTCAGTACTGATTCAACTGATTTTAGTTACATAAATCACAAAGTGATTTATATAACTTCAGTTGAATCAGTACTGAACGAAGTGATTTATGTAAATGAAATTAGTTGAATCAATACGAAAGAAAATTGTTATTGAGCCTCTGAAAAAAAGGAAGGAGAAGAGGAAAAAAAAGTACTTTGATCAATTTGTTTATATTTGAACAATTGTTCGATAACATAATAAATAAAATATGAATCTTATATAAATTTTCACTGAGGTATAAAATAGTCAATGACTGAAATAATTTTGATGCATGACAGTATTAGAATTAAACAATCAATTCATTGAAATATATTGTGTAAATAAATTCACTTGGCAATGCTCCGAAGGACAGGGATGTTTCCATCATATCTGCAACAGTTTGACTTAAAGTTTTGGCAGCAATAGATACTTTCATTTCATATCCAGGATATTGTTTCAAATTGATAAATTCTTTACGTATTTTGGGTGCCAAATAAAATTTTCTTGTTTAATCTAAATCTAAATATTGTTAAACGTAACATGATTTTGCAATACATGGTTATCAAACTGAATATTATATTTGAGGAAAGTATTTCTTGTTGATTTTAGCAGATGAGGGGGATCGAATAAGCGAAAAAATTATCATTTAGGCTAAAGTTATAATCAGTTCTACCTGTTTGAGTATTACAAAGTTGTCTGATTGCTGCTCGATTAGTTGTCCCCTGATCGTAAACAGTCCCCATTACCTCCAACCTAATGCTTTGGACAATTTCAACTATTTCGAACAATAAATGCTTCAGATCTGCTGTCTGTGCCTCTGGTAAAATAAAAACCCAGAGGTTGGTTGGCCAAATCTTTCCTACGTCCCAGGGAACCCATATCAACCAATCCAACAATTTTATCAGTTACTCGATCCAGCACATCTTGCTTTAAGAAAGTTATTCCATCAAAATCAACTGTACAGCATTTGTTCTAAGCACCAAGTTTGATGTAAGTTTAACAAGGTTTATTAATATCTGTTTATTCAAACCCACATCAATAGGACTGCCTTGCAAAACTTTTTGTATAGTGTTAGATTGTTATATAGTTAGATTTTGACAGAAACAATGATTTTCTAAGTTTACCTCTAATTTTCTGATGGGATCTACACACATTATACAACTTACTTTTCCTAGGTGTAAGATTCTTCATCCTACTTTCACCTATATGCCCTAGAATGCCAGTCCTTCCTCTGACCTGAAAGTACCTCGTTTGAAGGACCAGCAAGACTTTCTTCTACACTTGCGGTTTCAGAAGTAGCAGCACATTCAGATTCATCAGTTTCAGATTCATCTTTTACGTTTACTGGCAGAGCAAATTTTGTCAGCCTACCTATTGTTGTAGAAGTAAAAGCAGATTCCTCGATGTGAAAGTATTGCCTCGCGTTGGTTTCTGATTAATTCATGATGGTAAACAACTGCTGTGTTCTTGGTGGGCATTTCTCAGGAAATTTAGTTTGATATTTCCTATTATTAATATTATAATATCAATCTTCACTAGTTTTGGCATTGATCTGAAAGAAACATTTAATCAACAAGCATATAAAATTGTTCTTCAGTGAAGTTATACTAATAACAGTATTAAACATACACTAGGGGGTCTATAAACAATTATAATATCACATAAGGTGTTAAATTATTATAAAACTATGCTTGATCTCATTTTTTGTACACAATTATTAAATTTGTAGCATAATTTTCGAAATATATTTTCATCATTGAACACTTCACAGGAATACGTGAAATTACTTACCACTCCAAAATGTAAAAACGGTGAATTCAGTTCTCTATCATTATATCAATCTTCACTAGTTTTAGCATATTATATCTGAAAAAAATGATTTAATCAACAACAATACAAAATTGATCTTCCTTTTACGGGGAAGTTATAGTATACTATATGTCAGTATAAAATTTAGAAAGGGAGTCTTTATGCATATCCAATGTATAATATAAACAAAAACGAGAACGTTTTTGAACAAACTTACCCAGAGTCTCAGAGATATCTTCTGTTCGAAAGCATAACCTGCATAACAAGAACCAAACACAAACGCCATTTTAAATAATACATTTCAAGTTCCCGTTCTATTGATTAACGGAGAAAGAGAGGAGATATTCTCCTCTCTGTTGGAAACCAGCTGGATTCTTCGCATTCCACAAACTTGCCGCCTGGAATGCGGGCTATCTGGCGGTCTCTCTATTCTATTGTCTCTGGCGTTAGCACATATTTCGAACACTGATCTAGACTCACCAAAATGTCCTGCATCTGCACTGAAAGCCTGTACAATCATTACAATCAATTATTATTAATAGAACCAGGTCGTGTGGCTTGGTTCAGCCCTTCAGAACTGCGACCGATATGATATCTTTTGCGCCCCCTTGAGATTCCTTTTCAGGCACTCTTTAAGCACAAATATAGACAGCTAGTGTTTTTGCCTGTAAGATAGTGGGCACATGTCCTTGGGGCACAATACCCCAATACCTGTAACCTTATCTGATTTTGATCCATATATCCATATACTAAATAAACTGCTCCACAAGAGTTAGGGATATCATATTAAGTTGTTCTGAGGGGCGTAAAATTTTGAAGACAATATCAAAAACATGATCAACTGCCAATAAAAACTCATTAATTCGATTTGAATGCATATTTTCACCATCTGGTCGTCTTTTTCTTGAGTTTTTCAGTTTTTCACATTATTCGTAAGATTTAGCATTTCAATATGCAGTTAATTTATTGTCAGTCTCTTAGCGATATCGAAGTCCAAATTTCACGAGCTTCTTAAGATGCCAAGACGTAAATTAACAAACGCCGAGGCTAATAGGCTATCGGTATGCTACAGGTGGCCTCACTCAAGTCGCTGTGGCAGAAACATTTCAAGTATCGCAAAGTGTAATATCGCGACTCTGGAATAGGTTCAATGAGACAGGTTCGGTGCAGAAAAGACATAGGGTTGGTGGACCAAGAAAAACAACACCCACACAAGACCGTTTTGTCACCATTTCGGCGAGGAGATATCCTCTTTCTTCATGTAGGAGCCTGAGAAATCTACTTTTAAATGCCAATGGTCCTGAAATTTCCATTGAAACCATCCGACGTCGTTTGGGGGAGATTAACCTGACTTCTAGACATCCAGGCAACTTCGGGCTGTAACCAACTTTAATGCACTCAGAACGGCATATTTTTCGTTGTTTCATTCGCATATCAGTTACGCTACTGTTCTTTGGGGTGGTTCGTCTGACTCTCTCTCGGTTTTTCGTTTACAGAAGAAAGCTGTCAGGATCTTATCCAGTGTAAGCTATCTGGAACACTGCCAACCTTTGTTTATTAAACACAGAGTGATGCCCTTGCCGTGTTTGTTTATTTTTCAAGTTCTGATGGAGATTCACAAAAACTCCTCGATGCTCACTAAGCAATCGGATATACACGGCTATGGTACTAGGCAGGCTGATAACCTGAGGTCAAAAAAGTTCCGCCTAACTAAATCTAAGAAGAATTCACTGAATTATTATCTCTACAATATACTTTCATCTGAATTAAAATCATTAAATATAAACTTATTCAAAATAAGGATAAAAAACTTACTTTTGACGCATTGCTTTTATTCCACAGAGGAATACATTGGACATTTCAGACTTTGCAGAGAATAAAACTCGTCTCGCCAAGTTTCCAATTTAATGCTACTTCTGTGTTTGTTTTTTTTTTGGGTCTATTTTCTATGTTTTAATGCTATTTTTGCACTATATGAGATGTATTGATAATGACATATATTTAACAATTCACTATTCTATAGTATTGTCGCTTTTTTATGACGTGCTACAAACATGCATTGTAATGTAGTCAAATAAAATTTCATTTCATTTCATTGAGGGGTGTTCCGTTAACACATGAGCATAAACACAAAGATTAGAATGGGCCAGGCCAGTGGCGTAACGTTCCTCAGCCTCTGGTTACATGTGTGATATATTGAGGATCTCCTCAATAGGAATATATCTTATTCTTGTTATACTTGCGATGACTTAAGGAGCTCGCAATAAGAATGTCTTATTCTGGTTATCTGTAGGATATCTTTAGGAGCTCGCAGCAGGAATATCTTATTCTGGTTATCTGTGTGATATCTTTATATAGGAGCTCGCAATAGTAATGTCTTATTCTGGTTACATATGTGATATCTTGAGAACCTCCACAATAGGAATATCTTATTCTTGTTATACTTGCGACGACTTAAGGAGCTCGCAATAGGAATGTCTTATTCTGGTTATCTGTGGGATATCTTTAGGAGCTCGCAATAGGAATGTCTTATTCTGGTTACATATGTGATATCTTGAGGATCTCACAACAGGAATGTCTTATTGTGATTTTCTGTGTGATATCTTTAGGAGCTCGCAATGGGAATGTCTTATTCTGGTTACATATGTGATATCTTGAGGATCTCGCAACAGGATGTCTTAGTCTGGTTATCTGTGGGATATCTTTAGGACCTCGCAATAGGAATATCTTATTCTGGTTATCTGTGTGATATCTTGATGATCTCACAGTGGGAGCTCGCATTTTCATCCACATTGTAACCTCTCAGAGACCTCTATGCGAGGTCTGGTTACCTGGGATGTACTTGTTGTAAAAGTTTTTAGACATCTTATTCACAAATCGAAATGATTTATTTTCCGACTGTAACCTAAAGCGTGAATACTCGATATTTCGTGATATTTCATGTATCGATACTTTCGAAGCTATACGATTCAAGTATATCGATACTACTCATTTCGATATATTACGATCCGGAGTATTTTCACTCGCCTATACTAAACATTTTAACCAGGAAATACAAATATTACATTAGCAGAAAATTAGTTTTTACTATCAATTGGTTCTCAACAAGATAAAGTAAAAATTGAATGAAAGGTTCAACTCCCGGGCCCCCAGACCCCGCGCAAAATAACTATCAATAAAATAATTCTAACGATTTTCATTAAGCGTCTGACGAAGGAGTCTGAAATAGACTCCGAAACGTTACGATATAGTCGTTTCATCGTTGATGTTGTTTCGTTGTTGTTTGTTAGGCAACATTGTTCAATTGATTGCTTCTGACAAATATCCTGTGTTTCTTACGCAGAAGCAAATTACAAAATAATTAATTTTTATTTTATAGATATTTTTCGGAGTTTGGGAGAGAAAACTCAGAAAAAAAACCTTTCAATAATAAGTATACCTCCCACAGTATCCTTTAATGATTACTTAAAGAAAAGGAAATTTAAAAAAAATAAACCATGCATACTAGAGCATGCGTCAAACTAATAAAAAACTATATTTGAAAGCATGTTCAAAATGTAATGCGTCTCTATCTTGGTTCCTTAGATAAGCACATGAAAAACAGTTTATAAATGTAGATTGAAAAAATGTAATAAGATACAGAATTATAATGAAAGAAAAGGAAATTAAAAAACTTTTAATCTTCGCATAAATATGTCAAACTAATAAAAACAATAAACTTGTTCTACTCATATTCAATATTTAAAAGCATGTTTAAATGTAATGTCTCTCTATCTTCTCGGTTCTTTAGATAAGTACATGAAAAACAGTTTATAAATGTAAATTGAAAAAATGTAATAAGATACAGAATTATTATGAAAGAAAAGGAAATAAAAAACTTCTAATTTACGCATACATGTGTCAAATTAATAAAAACAATAAAATTGTTCTACTCATATTCAATATTTAAAAGCATGTTTAAATGTAATGCCTCCCTATCTTCGAGCTTCTTTGGATACTTTATCATACACCTCTGGAAATGCCTCTTCACAATTATATTTTTTTCTGAGTTCTTCATACAGCCTATGATCAAACATCTCCCTAAATTCATCTCTAGTCATATATGTATCCGCATACAACATCTGGAATCCATTCCTCTCAGTTACAAACTTTTCAATCCTCCTTGTAATCTCCTTTGGCTTGAACTCTGCAACCTTTGGGACTCCATAAACACCTATATCTACATACATTTCAACGTTATGTTTGGCTGGCCGCAAAAACCCAGGATTATTTGGAAGTTTAAACGGACAAATCCATAAGGGATACACACTAACTTGTTCATTGAAGAAAATAATGCTTTCTTTCAGGCAAGTTAGAGGTAGTAACATATCTTGTATGATGTGATTATTCTCGTATAATTTTTTAGTAGTTTCACTTTGAGTTAACTTCATGAGGGACACTTTAGGAGGAAGCATCCACCCCAATAATAATCTGAACAAAATGTTATTTCCAAATGGAATGATGTCTTGCAATTCCCAAAAAATAGACCTTGAATGTCGATGGTAATAGTCTCTCAAAGGAATATACTCTGTTGCAACATTATTTTTCCTCAAGATATGGTCAACATGTTTGAAAAACCATGGTTTGTACCATTTTCCAATTGGATTTAAACCATTTTCAATTAATTCATTTGTTTGTTTCCCAGTCATTACCACTGATTCATTTTTATTAAAAATTAATACTTCAACAAATTCATTTTTCTTTTGGGTAACTGCTTGTCCGAGATATTCAGTCATAGCATCCAAGGATTTGAAAGGCACATAGGTTAATTCAACATATTTTTTTGCTGGTACGAGTTTCAATTCTACAGCAGTTAAAATTCCAAGAGTACCATGGGACCAAGGTATTCCATAAAATAAATCTTTATTCTCATCCTCCGAGCATGTTATAACTGAGCCATCTGCTAGAACTAATTCAAAGGACAGACAAATGTGTTGAAATAAACCGTGGATATGTGATGATGATTCTACACCAGTTCCCATCACCAAACCACCAACGGTAAGATCATCTAATTCCGGAAGAACAGGAATTGTCCAACCCAAAGGGTTCAAAGTAGCTGTTAATTGTCCCATGTTAACTAATGGTTCAACAGATATACATTTTTTCTCGGAGTCAATATGTAATATATCAACTAAATCAACTCTGATTTTCTGAAAGGAGTCTTTGTATATACCTTGTCTAAATGACATAGTTTGCCATCCTGGCCTTGCAGTGCACAGTTGTGGTTTTTCACCGTCCATCTTGTTCCAAGCAAGAATTTGTCTTTGCACATTCTTTACTTTAGCAGCATGCTGGGATGGGGCACTATTGAGCTTAAACACAATAAAGTTTCTACAGAATAGCCACACATCAAATAAACACGAAAGAGGTAGTAAAAATATGCATACAAATAACCATCGGTAGTGTACTAGAATATATTCGAACACATCCTGCGTTTTATGAGCCATTTTGTATCAGATACTGAATTAAGAAGTGCTTCTTACAATCTGAATTCTATTTCCCTATGATTACGACCCAGGCCAATCCAATAAATATTAATAAAGGACGAGAAATGCTAATATTGTCAGGTTATAATTTGCATTGGAGCTTGGAACCAATCAGTTTCACTTTTAGTAGAGAAATGCTGCTCTAAAAAATAATAAAACAATTTTATTATTTTCAATCAGCTCTGCTGATGTTAACTGTTATGTTAACTCTTGTGTAATACCAGTTTACTACATTGTCTCTGATTGTATTATATTAGTTAAGTTATCTGGAAATAGCAGAGTACAGAGTACAGTACAGTTACAGTAGCACACAGGTCACACAACACAAATAAATTCTATTTGTTATTGTTATATTGGACAATTCAAATTTCGCGCCTATTTTCAGTAATCACTGAATCCTAGTAAAATATTGTAGAATCTCAAGAATCTGTGGTAGAATATTGGTTGGGCATTATTCGTTATTGAAAATCGAAATGAAAATCAGTAATTCATCAGCACCTGATCTTGATTAATTCAACTGAATCAATTTAGTAAATTAGAATGTAAATCAGAAGTCAGTCAAAAGAAGAAGAAAAAGATTTCCAAAAAGAGATCGCATGCGTATGCCCAAATTGGCAGACGCCATCTTAGTTATATTTTGGCGTTTTATCATATACGAATATTGAGTTGATATTATTGTGAAACAATCCTAAATTTTTAATTGGGAATGGAAAATCTCTGCAATTTAACGTTTTCAATCCCTGTCACAACGTAATGCGTTCATAAGAACAGGTATTGCTTACAAATGAATATATGTATTACTTTACCGCCAACTGTTATATACAACTGTAAATGAGCTGATGTATACAAACTTATGAAGGAATGTATATTGTTTTTAGGTTCCTGTATTGGAAAAATTGAGAAACAACAACATACAAAATGTTTTATGCACACTTTATATTGGCCAAAAAGGGCCCTTTGGCCAGGATTTGGTTGGCTGCACACTGGGATAAAAAGTTGACAAGAGCCCATGTTTTTGAAACAAATATAGAAAAATCAGTTGATGGTATTTTACAACCTAAAGTGAAAATGGCACTAAGAACATCAGGACATTTGCTCTTAGGAGTAGTTAGAATATATTCTCGGAAAGCTAAATATTTACTTCAAGATTGTAATGAAGCATTTGTTAAAATTAAAATGGCATTTAGGCCGGGAATGGTTGACTTGCCTGAAGGGCACAGAGAAGCCGCAGTGAATGCTATAACACTGCCAGAAGTTTTTCACGATTTTGACACTACTATGCCAGAATTAAAGTAAGTATGAATGGTATCATCCAAAATGATGCAACCTTTGTGAACAGTGATTTTGCAGTAGTGAAATTCGAATGCATTTGAAGACATATGAAATTTTTAGCGATGTTGACATTGAAGCACAATTCAGTATGAACCAATCTAGGGCAGAAGAAATCACAATGCGTGAAGATTATGGAAATATTGCCCTAGTTACTAATGATGACGGTTTTGGTGATATGGGGTTCGATACAGATGCCCCCGATCTTATGAGACATAGCTCCGGTATGACTCCTTCCATGGAACAGGTATTTTTGCTTGAGTAAGTAATTTGTCAGATTTAATAGCATTTTCTTCCAGGGTAATTTATTGTTTAGCGACGGTCCTTTGGATGGTGTAGGATTAGAAAAGGAACAAGAACCTATACCGTCAACTTCTGGAACACAACATACACCAATGGAAATTGATACGTCAGTAAGAGATGATGGATTTGGTGGAAATCTAGATCAAAATATGATTGGTAAGATGGCCATTGGAAGTTGGAAAATTTTTATTGACATTAATTGGTTTTAGCTGGTGGATTATTTGAAGGGGGTCTTTTCGATGAACCACCAATGGGTGAAGTGCCTCCTGTAGAGCCACCTTTGCCTGAAACTTCCAATGCAATGCCATCGACCAGAGATAGCGATGATGATTTAGACAATTTTGGTGGTCCACCGTCTGTAGGAGGCCACAGGTAAATCAAAACACAAACATTTATAGATATCAAATACTACATTTGTTTTGTGGCTCTAATGAGTAATATTTTACAATTCGTCAGTTAGTCGTTGATATTATAAGTACAAATTTTTTTTTTTTTTTCAGTTCTGACGATTCGAGGCCTGCGTCGCCATTGGACCTGCCCCCAGTGCCTCCATCTCCAACGCCAACAGTAAGATCTATTAGGTCAATAAGGTCCATCCACCAAGAACCTCTACCTGTAGAACAGCTTGAACCAGAGAGAGTAAACACACCAGTAGATCAAAATAATCTTTTACAAAGTAGCAATAACGAGGAAGAAAGTTTTGCCTTAGCACCTGTAGATGCATCAGTTTTGAAAGGTAATGATGGCACCATATTTCTTGCAATGGGATATCATATTTTTCCCTATTTCAGGTTTTACAAAGACGAAAAGGAAAAGAAAGCTGATTGTGGACGAAGTAAAAAACATATCAGGAGAAGAGATGAAGAATCAATTATCAGATACGAGCGATATTGTCACAACGCTTGATCTGGCTCCCCCAACCAAAAGACTGATGCACTGGAAAGAGACCGGTGGTGTGGAAAAGTTATTTGCTCTTCCTGCAAGACCTATACCAGCAAGAGCGCTCTTTAAGGTAGGCAATAAATGCTAAAGCGACAAATCTAAGAGATGGTAATATGAACCGTTCTTCCAGAATTACCAGCGCCACCTCACATTGAAAACTATCAGTACCGACGAGTTTGGAGCTATTCCCAGTGATGAATCCTTGCCGTTGGACCAAGTGAGAGATGCCGAGGAACAGCCTTCGATAGAACCGCCCACACCTGTAAGGAGAGGACGCAAACGAAAAATTCAAGAAGATCACGTAAGTTAGCATTTGTTGTATTTGAAAGGTCAAATATAGATATATGACCGAAGCAGTCACTAAGACAGATGGAAGAAATCGGCTCCGTAGACTGGGAACACAGCCAGTAAATTCATAATTTTTTTCTTAAAAAAACGCACAGATTCTGTGCACTTTTCCCTGAAAAGGAAATACGAGGATAAAAAACAATAAAACTTTTAAAGAATACACTGGAATTTCTGGATACTGTCTTCAAGGTTACACATAATTCTGAGGTAAGCGCTATAAAGAATGCAAGAAAAAACTCAGTGAAAATTTTCATGTAGAAAAGGAACAATGAAAAAAATGTTTTATTCAAAGAACAAAACTAAACAAACCTGATCAATGATAAATGAAGAAATAAAACATGCAAATTAACGGAATAAATCTGAAATCAGTGCATATGTGTTTAATGAATATTTCTCGACAACATCCCCAACTAGGGCAAGCCATGAATATTTTAAGAAATCTTTTTATCTGACCACCGAATTTGAGATTATTAACATGGTATTGAATATTAAAAGCAAACATGTACACGGCATATATGGCATGCCAACCATATTTGTGAAGATATAATAGTCCCATTGATCGTCATAATTAATATATGTTTAGCGGCAGGAATACTCCCAGAAGAATTTTAAAAAAAAATGTTTATTGTCTAGACAGGAAGCACTCCCAATTACAAGACACATGTAATAAATGTTCAAAGTTGATGAAAAAACACAAAAAAAATACAGGTACCCAAGAAAAAAAAAAATTCAGGTATATAAATATAAACAATATTAGAGACTTCTAATGAGGGATCTGCTGATGATACAATGATTCTCTGAGCCTTAGTTTAAAAGTTCTAAGAGTATCCTCAAAGACGTCGAGGATCTCACAAATAAGATTGAATTGTCGACACATATTGTAAGATGGTGATCTAATCAATATGTTAGTCTCCCATGGTGAGATGTGAGATTTTATTCAACCCCCTCCCCCATCCCCCAATCTCACGTGAGTGTTTTCAAAATGTGGGTGTCTTACGTAAACGCGTTGGTTTGACAGTCAGTAGATGTATAACGTCAAAGTATGAATGAAATTATTTTCTTTCCAACGAATTAGTGAATGATCTTAATGCGATGTACGCTTAAGATTAAATCTTAAGCATGTATAATCTGGATTAAATGGACCGAAATAGTATAATTTTTTTTTGTTTCAATCAGAATAAAAATTGCGTGATATTTGCCAAGACCCCCCTCTCTCCAACGTAAGATTAGATGAGATTTGACTCGACCCCTTCCCCCCCTTAAACATCTCACGTAATTTATGGACGCCCCCTTACTTAGCTTTTAAATTTTATAATTTGTTACCAATAAATATCAGAAGTATAAAAAAATTCAATATATTTATCATACATTTCAAACGAATTACTGTAGTCTCGGTGTGCAATCTTAAGCATACAATTGTTGTAACACCTAGGTGCATCCAATAGAATATATGAGTATGTTAAAATTGTAAAAGTTATAAATTTGAAAAGAAGAATTGAAGAGTTTCTGATACCAAATTATACTTGTTTTCTTTTGACGTGACATGTAATTTATGTCGAATATACTTCATATCATTAGTATTGTGGAATGATATATAGATAAGTTGTTTCAAAGTTTTTTAAGAGACAACCAAATGCTCTATTACATCATTAATTTCTTACAGAGCCAAACCCCAGTTCATCAGTCTCATTCAGACATCATGACACCACACCATTCCATGATGCAGCCCGACGATATGCTTGCTTCGATGATACCTCCTACTCCTATGTCCGTACCTACCTTATGTCCACTCACACCTATGGCTCCTCCTACCCCCATAGCTCCACCCACACCTATGATCCCACAATCCCCCATGCCTATGGCACCACCTACACCTTTACCTCCATCCACGCCCATGATGCAGCCCCAGACCCCCCTGCCACCTCCTTCGCCGATGCATGTCCCTATGTCGTTACCATCGCCAATGATGGAACAAATGCCTGGTAAGTAAAGAGAAATTGAATCATATGTTTGAATGTTCATGAATCAAATATTTTGAGAGAGCTGCTTAGATTCGAATATTAGTGCTCGATTGGCTGTAAAGTGCTCTTTTGCACTGCGACCAAAATGATATTTCGGATGCTTCAATCAGTTTCCCACGAAGATTATCTTTTTGTCAAAGTTTATAATCTTCCTCTCTAAGCACATCGAGCTGATGGTTGTGATTCCTTGCCCCAGAATGAGGTCCAAGTAGAGCTGTGAACAGCGTTATTTCCATCTTCGATAACGATTAGGCAAGTTGCGCCCATTCGGACTGTCTCTGTCCTGGAGTGTATTTCCAGTAACATAGCAGAAACTTTCTGTCAAAATCTTTATTGGTCCACATAAAGTAACAAATAAGTAACCCAAAAATAGGGTATAGGACATCTCAAAGAAGCTACAATCTAATTTAAAGACTATAAAATATTATTGAACTATAAAGTCACATAAACTGAAAATTGAAATAAGACGCCAATTTATCTTACATATCGTCGCCTTAATAAGAAAATTGCCTAACTCCATTTTCGTCATGGACTTTTGAGGCGAGAAATATCTAACTCCAATAATATTTAGAGAAACTCGTCTAGTCCTTTTTTGCTACTCTGGATTTACAGAATAATGAATAATCAATACATGGTTGCGTAATCTATTATTCATTCAAAGATTTATCCAGTATATATTAATTTTTGCTCCTCCTGTGAAATTATTCAATACGGAGTTTGGCAGTTTTCTTATTAAGGCGACGATATACTCCATTCACCTTTATAAAGTCTCCCTGTTGGCCATGATTTAGGTCCATCACGTTTTTGTAACTAAAACTAAGGCAGGTTGGCACTCCTGAAACATCGTCAATGTCTAAACAATTCTCTGAGATGTTGCCAATTTCTACTATCTACAATCAACATAGACAAGATATCACAAATCGTTACCTTCGAATAATAAAGAACTCTTCGCTTTGAAATTGAAAATGTTGAAAGCAGTGTTGAAGAAGCACAGACAAAGTATCAGGAACCGCTATACAGAACTGAAATCTGCAATAGGAAAACTTCATTCTGTCTTAGGACATGTTGAACTCTCGAATGTAATTACTTAGTTTCCTATCCTATCACTATATTTTATTAAGGTTTAACAGTGACTCGGGTTTCGTAGTATTACTACATTTCAAAACTGGTGTATTTCAAGTTGTGCAACAAGGTTAAATGTCTTCTGTAGGGTTACTTCTTGAGAATTTCAAAAAGTGGGGAACTCCAGGTACGTCTGTTCGTTTAGAAGTTTTCCTGCTGGGTTATTCAGGTACTTTTATCCTGTTTTCAAATGAACTATCACAAAGTAACGGACCATCATTTTTCATTAAAATTACAAGAAAAGAGCATAACTGAATCTTTATATACATGAAATATTTCTATAGTAACAACAAAGGAAAAATTTTCTTCAACAGTCACCAGGTATTTGGAATTGTTGAGTTCACATAATATCTTCTCAAATTTATTATTTTTCCCAAGAAAATTCACCTAGTGAAAAATACGTAATTACTACGACTTATATGTAGAGAGGAAAACGTTGCGTAGTTATCTGACAGGAAAATGAACATAACCTAACATTTTCAAAATATACACGGTGAAATGTGTCAAAATTTCATGGCCAACCGGAAGACTAAATAAAAGTGAATGGAGTATATATGAACACACAGCCTACACACAATCCATTCAAAAGAATGAAAACTTACCATTTGACCCAACGGCACAAAGAGAGACCTATAATCCAGAAATCCTGAGACAATCGTCTAAATTCTTCATCGTATCCTGGTCTTCACCCCAACTTCCGATACTCTCCCGTGCATAGCGTTACCTACTCTTTTTATCCCCCTCGGCACTTCGTCTTTCCTTGCCGATCTCCTAGGGTAGTACGCCCAAAGTCGTGTGCAACGATTGGTGATATCTTGGTTGAAAATACCCCGCCTTAAACCAATGGGATTCCACGGGAACGATCCGACGGTTCAAGGCAATTCCAGGAATATAGCCGTTGTTAACGTTGCACCAAAATTTATAAGAACCCTGACGTTTTAACTTCGAGTATTATAAACTCCAGATACAGATATTGGGTTAACCCCGACCTACGTGGTCGGCAGACGGTCGAGGTTTAGATTGAATACTCCAATTCCTGTCGAGTGTTACATGTTCTTTGGGTATGTCTAAGATCACTACCCATATACTGATGGGTTTTGGGGCGCCCCAGAGTCCAGAGAACGTCTGATGTGTCGGTACTGCGTCGTTTGCACCCTACAAATCTAATCTCAATTGATTGTACAGCTTCCATTTCCAGTTAGAACGTTTACAATTTTTGTAAGAGTACTAACGCGTCTCCCGTCTGCCAATAATAAAAAATAATTGGTCTCAATATTCTGCGAAATAATATAAATTTTAAGTTCAGACTAATGTGAGTAAGGTTGTTATGTATCTTTAAAACCTACTATCAGCTCTTGTTCTAAAAGTCCTGTGATCGTTGAAAATAGTAGAATTTATCTTTGGCTGCAGGAACCCCTATGATGTCGCACATGCAACCTCAACAGATGTCGCCTCATCTCCACATGCCCAGTCACATGCAGATGCAAATGCCTCCTGGTACTCCGCATATGATGCACCATCAACCCGAGGATTTGCATATGGCGAGCACCTCCATGTACCATCCTCAAACGCCGGGTTACCACAACACCTCGGCGCCCCCCACCCCACTGCATCACATGGAAGAGATGCCACAACTCCACGCCGATCAGGTATGTTCATATTTTATTCCTACAGCTTCCATATTTTTAAATTTCAACTTCGTATTTTATTCAGGTTAAGTCAATTCTCCAAGAACAGGAACACATGGGTGGTATGGTTCCTTCCATGACGCCGCACGCCACCACAGAAGATTTACTGGCTCACGGTATAGGTGGTGCCACCCCACACCACAGCGGTATCGAACCCAGCCTACCTTTGGAGCAGCTGGAAAATCTACACCACCATCTGCCTTCCATGGAAAATATGGGCTATGACCAGAGTCAAATGGCGAATATGGGTTACGACGACCAAATGCCACAACACCCTGGTAATATGTCCGAAAGGGCGCATTCCCCTTGGCAGGGAGACTTCGATTTCCCTCATTCAGCTGGTCCTGTAAGTATACTAGTGAGATTAGGTTAGAGTAGTTCGGAAACCTTCCTGCAAATTTGCGTTACCATGCGACCAAATTTATTTATTCATTCAGTGAAGCAGATAGACAGAGATTAATCATCAAATGAAACGCTATTAATTTACCATTTTTCCAAATTCGGCTCAGGTAAACACTTTGATTAGGGAAGATCTGAAACCAAAACTTTGACAGTTTGGTGGATATCAAACGATATGGTGGACATGTATTTCTTGTTGTATCTGAGCGTTTACGGACTGTTGTTGTTATAAGACTGTGTTACACATAATGGTAGGATGTGCAGCTTACGGCTGTAAAAGCCACAGTTGGAGAAATGAGCCAGGTTCTGTGGTCATCTGGTGGACTTTTGGTTTCAATGTCAGGGAATATGTTATCCTTCCTCTCCCTTCTATAGTTCAAGGGTAAACAGATACAGGCTGGTGAAATTGCAAAAAACAAGTTGGAAAAGCTATGCGCTTTGGCGCGCTTGTTCAAATTTATAACCGGAGCGGTAACCCATTCAGGTACTGAACTCGCCCAAAGCTGCTTAGCTCCAGGAACAAATATAATATTCCCAATATTTCCAAGAATACAAATCAGAATGTAAAAACAAGAGTCCAAAAAAAACTGGTCCACTTTTAGGCTGAGAATGGTCTCAAACGATTCGTTTCGACTCAAACACATACATTCACTGTTAAGTCAAAAATAAACAGTCCTGTGTTTGTGGTTGTCTAAGGACCCATTCAAATGCATAGATTTACTGTGGGGTCGAAAATAAACAGTGCTTTGTTTGTGACGGCGTAAGGACACAAATCAGTTCAATCATACAATTGTGCCATGCGATAAAAAAACATCCGGAATTGATATTCGTAAAATAACTAAAAAAATAAAAAATGATTCACGTTTCACGTAATTTTATTGAAAGATCGACTTGAATTCAGTAGATATACTATTCATCAAAGTTATTATTTTGATAGAAATGAAAAAAACGAAAAAGGGCAATTTTGGCTACAGAAAACAATACCAGTAGCTTTTTGAAGCCATAGACATAAAGTTGGATTGGTGAATATTTAGTTTCTAATAATTTTTGTTGCAGGTTGAAGAACAACAGCAAGATGAAACAGATGAGCAATTCGAAGAGAGGGTATTAAACAAGAGAGCTTATCAGATGTTTACTGTAGTGAAAGGCAAATTAGAAAATACTGACAGGATAACATTGACTGAGATGTGTTACAGAAACAATAAGAAACAGGTTGGTATCAATCATCACAAATTTCTAATTTCAAGTATTCGTTGGTATTTTGTGTTATTTCGAAGTGAAATACAGTGTAACCTCTTTAATCCGGACACTTGATGGCAAGATAGTTGTCCGGATTATAGAAAAACAGAATTATTCTCATAGGTTGTTTATTGAATAAAATAATCTCTTCATAAAACGAAAAAACGAAAAAAAAAATACATTCTCAACAAGTTGGTATGTGGTTAGCAGTTTTTCGTCGCAGAATATATGGCCCAGTTTTCTTTCATGATTCCATTGATGGTGAAAGGTACAAAAGAATAATGCTGGAGGCATTCATAAACCAACTAGATGACAAAGAAATACAGTTGGATGGGGCAAATATTTCTGCAAATCTAAGCTATTTGCAGTGGTTCTATGACACCCGTATAATAAGTCTAGGACTCCAGCCTTTCTTTCCAACACACTCCAGACTTGACTCCCCTAGACTTTAGCATCTTTGCATATCTGAAAGATGAGGTATTCAAAAGACGCTACGATAATATTGAGGACCTCCAATCATCAATAACAATGTGCTGTCAAAATATTGGCAAACAAATGTTAAAAAATACATTAGACAACAGAGAAAAAGAATTTATAAATGACTCGAGAATAATGGAGCACATTTTGAACCTTTGATAGGAATTAATTTTCAGAATTCTCACAAATGGCCAAACTCCCAAACTGGGATTTATCTTACAGTTATTCATTGTAGAATATAGGTGGCTTCCTAGGGAGTTAGAATTTGAGTGTCCGTAAATTTTTCCTACAGGTCTGTGCTACTTTTAACTTGTAATCCTTTCCATAATAAATAAATAAAATATCCTCATCTTATAACTATAATTTCATTCACTGATCTGATTGTCTCTCTTAACGTGTTGTTGTTTGTCTATAGGCTGCCCAAAAATTCTACAGTTTACTGGTCCTCAAGAAATTCCACGTTTTGGAAATCGAACAAACGGACGCTTACGAAGAAATTTTTGTATCCAAAGGAAAAAAATTCACCGATCCCATGATGTAAATTTAAAAGTGGAAAAGAATGGGCTAATCAAATAATGTATGTATTTTTTATTGTACAATGCCTTCAAATGTTTAATATATTTTCAGAAACTTAAGGTAGATAGAGAGAGAAATATTGTACATACAATTTTTTTATCGACAAAATTATTAAGGGATCAATCATATTGGTTTTATGCACCAAAGCTTTTTTATTACTTATTTTAATTTTATCATTTATACTGAGAATGGATGCTTATTAAATAATATTGTATAGATCTTCATTGCTTTTGATGGAAAGACTATTTAAAAAATATTTTTGTTTTTTTCTACTATATTCTATTATACATCAAATTATAGTTTTATCAACAGGAAGTAGAACTGATCTTAATAAATAAACTACAAAAAATTAAATGCAAGGTTTCGATTTCTGATAAATCAAGTGCCCAGTCCACACTTCACTTGAATCAAAGTTCTGGAAGTAAGAATCCATACAATCAGAAATAGCCCATATAAATAATTATTGCGAGGAGTTCAAAGACTGACTGATAATATAGATGCCAAGTTTCTCATTATTCTTATATTCGGGAGCTACAAACAGAAATGGGTTTGAGGTTTCATTCAATTGTAGCGCTTGTATCCTTTGATGATGGTATGGATAAAGTTACTTTGTACTTGTTGGTAACTCCTGCTTATACAATTCAAACATTTCTTTCTCCAATTCCAGATTTTTCGTTTCTTACGGATTTACCACATTCCTCAGTATTTCTTCAAGCTTCGCGGCATAATATCACAGCAGATTCACACCAATTCGCAACATTATTCAATAAATTGACATAAAGCGCCATAAAAGACAAAACGTAAACAATGAATGTTTCGTTTTCTCAAGGTAACTGATTTCTTTGTTGTAGTCCAGATCCATATTTATTTGATTAATATCGAATGATTTATTTTGATGTATTCTACCTCCTGTTGAAAAATTACTGTGTATATTTCAATATTATTTACGATTTCTTTTTATCTTTATTTTGTCAAATATCTATATACGAAAACAAACCATGGACGATTTCAATATCGATAAATTGTGATATTTTCCGGCAGTATATTATGATATTGCTATAATACAAAAATAAATTATATTTTTCTATATTTCATAAAAAAAATTATATATCATTCGTTTTTAGACTGATGGAAGTATCAAGTTTAACAATTAATATTGGAGTTTTATCAGTCTTTATATTTTTTATCGGAATGTTTTTATACGCGATATTTCTTGATACACCAAAAATATTACAAAATAAAAAATTTATTCAAAAAAATTTAAAACTTTAATTTAACTTCAGATTATTGGGGTCATAGATTACAAAAAACCTTCAATAAGTTTATTATCAATATATTTTCCAATTTTTTTTAACATCACAATTTCCACCTGTAACTATTTCAAATTTATCGAAAGCTCGCTCAGAAGTTTACAATTGAGTTATAAGGTTTTTCGTGATGGCCTCTAAAATTACAACCTGTAGTTTGCTGGACAATCTGTTTGGACTGATAAAAAATGTTGTTTTTGTTTTTGTTCTTTTTCTGGAACTTCTTTTAGTTAGTCTGTATTGAATGAAAATGTCCATTTGGTTAATTTATTTTTTGTGAAATGAATCTAGACTCATTTAGAACTGGATTTTTATCATTGTTCATCAAAAATATGAAACGTGAAATGAATAGAAAATTGAAATACTCCTTTCTTTTTCAAAGGAGTTCTTTTCGAATCATTTCATTTCTATAGTTTAAAATTGTTTATCATATGGGTTTGTTGGGTTATCAGCTTTTTATGCTGAAATTGTTTTATATCTACAAGACTGTATATCCTTCTAGACCGATGGAATCTTTCATGGTTTGAATGCAATTGGTTGCTGGTATCAAAAGTAATGCTAGATTAATTTGTCAAATCGTACTCTGTGAAACTTTTGGAAGAATGAAAATGAGATTTTTGTAAATTACTGCTGTTGATTTCCTGAAAATAGGAAGAAAGTTTGTAAAGTAACATTTGGAAAAATAGGAAAATTGATCTTTGTAAATTATTTCAATTAGATTATAGGTTTCTAGGTAGTAAGGTGATCTATTGAAAATATATTTAATATTATTGTTATTATGTTATAGTAAATGTTTATAACAACAAATACACAACAATTTTTTGTTGTTTATTCTGTATTTGAAATCAATGGTTATTAATAAAGGTCAATTTTTAAATATTTTTTTTCCAGATTCATTATTTTCAATACATACTCAGATGCCGCAATAGAATAAAAGAAACCCCCCTGTTCGACCTTGGGTGGCCTAAGAATGTTATATTTAATACAATTATAAATATATACCAAATTCCCCCTAATATATTTTTACTAACGCTGATTTAATTTAAATCTGCGTTGTTTTCTTTTTATAAGAATAAAATTCATGAAAAGGAAAGTTTTCAAATGAACATACTTTTGTTAATTTTAAACTTATATTTTTTCTAATTCCGTACAAAATTTAGTTCAGTAAAAAATTTGTAACAATATCATTGAATTCCTTGGCATATCTCAAATGAATATTATGCTTCCCATCAGGAAATCGGTGCAACCTAGAAGTAAAAATTTGAGTTTATATTCCAAATTTAATATTTTTAATTATCTTACTTTGACCCGGCGATTTTGGATGTTAAATACTGGGGATGTTCAGGTCCAACTAAAGGGTCTTTATCACCATGTAAAATCAGTGTTGGACATTTAATATTTTCTAATAGGGAGCTACAGATATCACCTCCTTTCCGTTTTATTTCTTGCATAGCGTCACACCAGCTGTTCTGAATGTCTTGCAACATATCTAGTCCATATATCTCTTTTAGAGGAACCAAAGCCTTTTCAGACCATTTATTAATATTTCGTATTCCTAATAAAGACTCAATATTGGACAAAATATGTTTTTCTTGCTTAGGTCAACTTACTTTCATAAGATTCTATATTTTTTGAATTCAAATAAGAATTGGAGCCCCATATCACCAATTTCTGAATACTTTCGGGATACTTAGCTGCAAAAATCATACCTGAAATTCCACCGTCACTCCATCCTAGTAAAGAAAAAGGCTCAAACTTTAAGGCCTAGAATAAACCGCTGAATAACTCCAAAATGATTTAAAGTAAAGTCAGATACAAAATGGACCTATCGAAATATTTTAGATTGATTTACCTTAATGAAATTATTCAGAGTATCGGCATCTTCCTCATAAAATTTCGATGTTAATATCCGTTTTGAGGGCGTACTAAAACCATGGCCTGGGGGCTCCCAAACTAAAACTGTGAAATTTCTGCCATCCAAACCTTCAATTTGGGGTTTGAAGTCAGTCCAAATGGTGCCCAAGGACCCAGGAAAACATAAAACTTTATTGGGACCATTTCCAATTTTTAGATATCTTATCTTTTGGGTTTTAAGATGGAAAAAATCTTCCTGTAAATGTTTGAACAGAATAGCGTGTTGTAGTGAGGAAAATAGGTGTTTTAATCACCTTTGGTGTTGTGGAAAATGCAGTTTCTCGCGTATTTTTAATGGAAACAATTCTATTGTATGGTAACAACTTGCGAAAATGCTTCAGAATTGCCATATTAAATAGAATCAATCAAATCTCAGATCAAGTTTTAGATTTAAATCACAAAATAATGAAATAAAACTTGAATCAAATTATCAAATATATATTAGTCATAGACAACATATCTATGAATACGTTCCGTAAATCAACCAAAGTAACCAATTTTTTCAGGACCGGTAACTACTCTGGTGAGATTGTCATCTGTCAGTCTTTCTGTCAGTTGTTTAAGTTTAAAGGTTAATTTTTGTTGAATATTCGTGATATCAGTTAACTTGAAGTGGAACAAATAATATCTAATCTATCTCAATTAAAGAATCCATTATCCATTATAATAGCAACAAAAATTTCTAGTTTTTGAATATATTATCTAAAACCAGTTGAAACATAAGACCACAGAACACTTTTGACTTCCAAACAATAACCACAGATTAATCTGTGCAATAACAAACCGATGTTACCAAAGAAATTCGTCGGTTGTTCTGGTGCCTGAAAATCTACCGCTTTCTTAGGAACCAAGTTCCATAAATAACCTATATTTCAGGAACCAACCGAACATTTCATATTTACGGAACGGAAAAGTAGTAGTATTCCTTGTCTATGGTAGTAGCCACAACCACCAATCTGTGCCACAACCATAGAATATAAAATAATAAATAAATAAGTGGTTCTTTATTCTGAGGCCACAACAACCAAGGTGATTTACGGAACGTATACTATATTAGTCACAGAATACAAAGTGTTCTGTGGAAATAAGAAAATAATAAATAAATACCACAGATTAATCTGTGAAAATCTTTGAATAAAGATTCTTTATTCAAAGGTGTAAATACTCTATTCTATGTTAATCTGTGATTCTATCATAGAGCAAATAAATCTTCTTCTTCTTCTTCGTTTATATGTGCCTGGTATCTAAGACCATCTACACAGTGAGCAAATATATAAAATATTATTTACTCTATGACCATAGAGATGCCATTTGCGTCAGCGAGCCGTGCATAGCATATCATCACAGATTATCTGTGATATCATTGACTCCAACATTAAAGAGAAAAAGGGTATACTCCTATCACAGATTAATCTGTGATCCTATCCTATACCTCATGTGAAAATGAGATGGGGAGTAAATTATCACGTGACATAGGGCGAAAGGTTGAAATTAACTTTCGATCTATTGAGGGCCGGTTTCTCAATTGCGAGTTAACTCGAGGTTACGGGTAACCCAAGTGTTACGCGTTCATGAATATCGCTAAATACTCGCAACCTCGAGTTAACTCGCAATTGGGATACCGGCCCTAACTGGTTGTTATTAGGGCTTTTCGGAAAGTGTGATCGGGTTAACTCGATCAGTCCATTCTATGGAACGCGCTGATTGGTGAGTTAACCCAATCACACTTTCCGAAAAGCCCTTTAGTTAGATGTCGTTTGACAAAGGCAATCGATCGCGATAATCAGATGAAACACGTGTAGGAACCGAAGTCGAATGTATATCATATGTGATGTTCCACGCAGGAAACCAACTGAAATAGTTTGGATTTTCAAAAAAAATTTTTTTGAGGCTCCTAGTGAAAATCAGTGAAATTTTGCGCACCCCTAAGAGGTCATTATTGGTCAACGAAATGCCAAAATTGAACTCAATAATCCGATATTTGGTTTCTGAATTTCTGGAAAAATATTACGCAAATAGTTGAACAGATGTCAAATAGATGCAAATAGTTAGCAAGTGTTTGCAATCGAAAATTAGGCAATTTTGATATGAAGGATTGCGTTTGGAAACAACCGAACAGCACCGAAAATTCCTACGACACGAATAGGTTTCATACGGTTTTAATCAGGTCTGATATACCTACTGCACCTCCCGATAGTTGTAGGCCTGTGAGTCAGGCACTGGCTTGAGGAAGAAAGGGTGTAGGTCTGGCACTGCTCTTCAATCTCCTCCTGAGTGAACGAACAAGGTAGAAAAATAGTATGTCTGGTACTGCTCCTGCGAATATTATTATTATTATTATTATTATACTGATCCTCCTGGGTCTTCCACAAGGAGACCCCTCATAAGCTCTAAGAGCTTGCCCTGAGTTAGGAGAAATATAAATAATATATATAAATGATATATAAACACTGTACAACCCACCAGGTATTCTCTTCATCGTTCTCAATTATTGTAGAAATGTGAATGAACAAGTTGGTTGTTGTATCTTTGTCTGATCACGACAATAACACCACTTGAGGTTTTTCTAATAGTTATTTTCCCCCAGTTATACAAAATATACGTATCGGAACGCGCAACCTTGTTTGAATATTTAAACTTCCTGCCCATTTTCCTTAAATGTAACTTGGGTTGCCTATACAATATAAATAATAAGTAAGTAGTCCTACAAATTTACTAGAGGATCACAATACAGCCAAGGTTAAAGAATGGGTTCAAAGCCCTGTGGACAGGAGCTTTCTGGCGCTCTAGTTCAAACAGACAAATTTTATCTCGGAAAGTATTGGTTTCTCAGAGTTGGGAATTAAATCAATGTATTCTTATGAAAGAACTGCATCATAAGGGAAATTAAATTCATATAATAGTTTATTTATCAAGATTAAATGAGCTATTAGAGAATGAGAACTGCACCATGGAAGAAATCAAATTAAAATAGCTGAAATGAATTTGACTCTTTCTTATAGAACAGGATAATAAGCATATAATAAAGCTTGGATAGAATAATTATAGCATTCTGTGAAAACATAGAAGTACGTACGATTCATTATTGAAATTTAGAAAAATCATATCTCCGAAAGTATTAGCTTGTTGGAGTTGAAAATGATATCGATGGATTTTAATAGTGAAACTGCATCTTAAATAAAAATTACAGACATTTGGGCAAATTGATAAGCACTCAGTTCCGAGGAACTAGAGTGCCAAAAAGTGTAATTCCCTTTCCGGGATTTGAGCCCGCCTTCTCTCGTTCCGAAACCGAAAACCAAATGAAAAAACCGAAACCGAAAACCCGACGGCCTAGATCAACCGTCTATCGGGCTCCTCGTACGATCTTGTCGATCTCCGGTATTAAAATAAAACGTCGGTACTTACCTGGGATATATATTCTTAATTTTCACTTTTCGACATAAAATCGCCACATGGGGGTTTATTTGGCGGTTTTTTACCCTTGTCTCTCTAAGTCGATTTTGACGTTTCTCGAACCAACTATTAGCAAGGAATTAGACAATGTCATGTCCCAGGAAAATATGTTTACATTATGGCAATTCATACATAGAATAATTATATAATTCTGTGAAAACGTAGAAATACGATGTTTTATTGAAATTTGAAAAATCATATCTCCGAAAGTATTAGCTTCTTAGAGTTAAAAATTATATCATTGGATTCTTATGGTAAAACTGCTTATAGAAAAAAAATTTTTATGTAAGAAAAATTTTTTTTTTGTTACTCCGAAATCATCTGTCCGATTTTGCCCAATAACGAGCTTAGCCGAGATATTTATCTGCCAAACCTACTCTGAAAATTTCAACTCTCTAGCTCATTCCGTTAGAGAGTTATCGTGCCCACGGCCGGTCGGCCGGACAGAATGAATTTCGACCACGGATTCTTGATCAGTGAGTCGAACCAAATCGTTTAAGACCATTTTCATCGAAAAATTCGAAAATTACAGACATTTGGGCAAATTGACAAGCACTCAGTTCCGAGGAACTAGAGCGCCAAAAATTAGAGTCAGTATATTAATAGAAAATATATTCACTTTTTGACTACAGAGTTCATGAATAACTGGAAAAAATACCACTTTTCACGCCCCAAATGGTTTGTTTTTCATTCTAAGTAGGTGTATTCATTTTCATACACCGCCCATAAGAAATACATTGGATTAGGGTTTCTGCGGCCTGACACTATACATAGCAACCTGAAGTTTTGGCCTGGAGTAGCAAAATCTGTATTGTTTAGCGAGTGTATCATTTATGATACACAAAAAAAATTGGTTCAAGCACTGACGTGAAGTCAGAAGCTTTTGCGCGTATGTTCTATTGTCCATTCTTCTGCATTGGACCCCCTTAATCGAATTTACCATGGTAAATTATGTCGTCCATTCTCCTGTATTGGACACTCTTAATTCGAATTTACCATGGTAAATTCGAATTTAGGCTGGTTTTCCTGTCACGCTGACGGTCGGCGCTGATGGGTCAATATGTATGTAGCTATAGGTAGCGTTTTCGAGTCACGCAGCGCTGACGGCCGTCAGCGCTGAGCTATATACGCGCACGTACGCGCCGGCGCGTCGGCGCCGCTGACTAGCTGGCACCGACAAGCCTCCACATTCAGTGAGCCAGAGACAATAGCATCCTTCTATTTCTCTATGTGATCAGCGCGATACTAAAAGGATCCGAGCTGACCGATCAGCGCTGACCGTCAGCGCCGACCGTCAGCGTGATAGGAAAACCAGCCTAAGTGTCCAAATTTTTTTTTTCGTAATTTTTTTCAAATTTTCTAGGGGTATGGTCCTTACAAAATTTTAAACACGCACTTTATGATGATTTTCTACTACTAGTTACCAAGCTTCAATTCGATCGAATATTTATTTGTTGAGTTATCAAGGAAATAATATTCCAGGTGGGTATAACTCGGAAACCGTTTGACCGATTATGCCCAAAAACGAACTCAACTCTCCCTTTCGGATACGCAGCCTACCCTGAAAATTGCAAGTCCCTATCTCCTTTCGTTCGAAAGTTATCGAGGCAACGGTCACCCATCTATTGAACTCACACAAGAATGCTCGAATCTCCAACAATATTCAACCGATCGTGTTAAAACTTGAAACTTGGTAGTAGAGTAAGGTTACTGATATATAGCTTTTTTTTTTCAATTTTCAATGATTTTTTAAAAATTTTTTACAAATACTATCCTCACGAAATTTTGCAAGAATTCGCGTTGGCATTCTACAACTAATTACCATGTTTGAATTCCATCGGTTTAGTAGTTTTCGAGTTAATGGGGAACGAAAAACAACCAAATTTCAGATGGCTATAACTCTAAAACCGTTTGGCCGATTATGCTCATAAACAAACTGAAATGTCGCGATCTGGTGCACATCCTAACCTGAAAACTTCAAGCCGCTATCTCTTTCCGTTCTCAAGTTATCGTGACAACAATAATATTTTTTAATAATTTTTTTTAATTTTCTAGCCATACGATTCGCACAAAATTTCACAAACCTGCTTAGGTTCACATTCTACAACTACTCACCGAGATTCAATTCGATCGGATTTATATTGGGTGAAAACAAAATTATTACTCGGAAACCACTGGGCCGATTATGCCCATTAACGAACTTGTCCGTCGTATTGGGATGCGCCACCCAACCTGAAAAGTTCAAGTCGCTAGCTCTTTTCGTTCTCAAGTTATCGTGGCAACGGCCGGACGGCCGGCCGGACAGTTTCAAATTTGACCTCGAATTCTTCATTGGGGAGTCGAACTAAATCGTTTGAGACCATTTTCGTCAAAAAATTCGAAAGTTACAGTCATTTGGGCAAAACTATAACGCGGTGTTCCCCAGAACATACGCGCAAATATCAAAAAATAACAAAAACTATGGAGTATGTAGGTACACCAAATGTAGGAAATGCTTTCAAAATATGTCTTATTGGTGAAAATAATTATGGCCTGAGTAGTCAGATTTTAACATTTTGGCTTGGCAGCGAACGTGTTAAAGTTGGCCTTACAGATGGAGTGTTAATTATAAATTAAGAATATGAATTCAGAGAAACTTTCCGGCTGTTTAACGCCAGCCTATATCATAGACCACAACATCTCACGCTGCGTATTCACTTGCAACAGAATGGTCCGAACGAACCAAACGGAACCCTTAGACTATAGAATCTTTCTATAGTCTAAGACGGAACCGCGCTCGCTGTAACAAATTTGTCCAATGTCCAGTCAATACGACGCGCAGAACAGAACCGAACGCGCAAAACATTTTCCGAAGTTTGTCGGTAAATGCGATTTGATCAAAGGGATTTGGCGTTCGTTCGAGAGAAGCGAAGAAATTGGACTGGAGCAGGGAAAAATGCCTAGAATTGATAGATCAATTTGAACTGCATCCTATCTTATGGGATCCCACAAACGGGTATTATTTCAACAAAATTAAAAAGCATGATGCGTGGGCAGTAATTGGTAAAAACATGGGATTTGAAGTAAATGTAAAAAAAAATGGAATGTCTTCTATCTAGTTTAAGAAGGGAAAAAACCAAGGGGAAAAAATCTGTAGGAACAGGAAGAGATAAGATATTTCTAATTTGGCAATTATTATTGTAATTACAATACAATTACAACTCTGTAAATGAAATTATTTTATACTAAATATCCTGGTTTGATATTTTCTATAAACAATTTTGTCTGTTTTTTATAGGAAGAGAAGAAATATACTTGTATCAGAATGGCTTTAAAAAAAATAATAAAAAAAAAATTGGAAAAAAAAATTTAAAAATTAAAAGAAAATTGGTTCAAGCACTGGCGTGAAGTCAGGAGCTTTTGCGCGTATGTTCTATTGTCCATTCTCCTGTATTGGACACTCTTAGTCGAATTTACCATGGTGAATTCTATTGTCCGTTCTCCTGTATTGGACACTCTCTTAATCGAATTTACCATGGTAAATTCGATTATCATCTCAAGGTATCGTGAGATACATAATATTTTTTCGGAATTTTTTTTGCGCGTATGTTCTGGGGAACATCGCGTTATCATTTTGCCCAAATGTCTGTAACTTTCGAATTTTTTTTACGAAAATAACCTCAAACGATTTGGTTCGACTCCCCAATGAAGAATTCGAGGTCAAATTTGATTCTGTCCGGCCGGCCGTACGGCCGTCCGGCCGTTGCCACGATAACTTGAGAACGGAAAGAGCTAGCAAGTTGAAATTTTCAGTGTAGGTGGCGCATCTCAATACGACAGACAAGTTCGTTAATAGGCATAATCGGCCCAGTGGTTTCCGAGTAATAATTTTGTTTTCAACCAATATAAATCCGATCGAATTGAAACTTGATGAATAGTTGTAGAATATAAACCTCAGCACGTTTGTGAAATTTTGTGAGAATCGTATCGCTAAAAAATTATTAAAAAATTATTAAATAATATTTTTGTTGTCACGATAACCTGAGAACGGAAAGAGATAGCGGCTTGAAAATTTCAGGTTAGGTTGTGCATCTGAATGCGACATTTGAGTTTGTTTATGAGCATAATTGGCCAAATGGTTTTAGAGTTATAGCCATCTGAAATTTTCTGAAATTTGGTGGTTTTTTGTTCCTCATTAACTCGAAAAATACTAAACCGATTGAATTCAAACATTGTTATTAGTTGTAGAATGCCAACGCGAAAATGTTTGCAAAATTTGGTGAGAATAGCATTTGTAGAAAATTTTTAATAAATCATTGAAAAAAAAAATCTATATATCAGTAACTATTCGTTTGAAATTGCTGAAATTTTGCAAGAGCCTTCATAACCTAACTATACTGCCAAGTTTCAAGTTTTAATACGATCGGTTAAATATTGTTGGAGATTCGAGCGTTCTTGTGTGAGTTCGGTAGATGGGTGACCGTTGCCTCGATAACTTTCGAACGAAAGGAGATAGGGACTTGCAATTTTCAGGGTAGGTTGCGTATCCGAAATGGAGAGTTGAGTTTGTTTTTGGGCATAATCGGTCTAACGCTTTCCGAGTTATATCCACCTGGAATATTATTTCCTTGATAACTCAAAAAATAAATATTCGATCGAATTGAAGCTTGGTAACCAGTAGTAGAAAATCAACATAAAGACGTGTTTAAAATTTTGTCAGAACCGTACCCCTAGAAAATTTGTAAAAAATGACGAAAAATAACATTTTAAGAACAGTACCCCTAGAAAATTTAAATAAAATCACGAAAAAAAAAATTGGTTCAAGCACTGACGTGAAGTCAGAAGCTTTTGCGCGTATGTTCTATTGTCCATTCTTCAGTATTGGACACCCTTAATCGAATTTACCATGGTAAATTATGTTGTCCATTCTCCTGTATTGGACACTCTTAATTCGAATTTACCATGTTAAATTCGAATTAAGTGTCCAATACAGGAGAATGGACAACATAATTTACCATGGTAAATTCGATTAAGGGTGTCCAATACAGAAGAATGGACAATAGAACATACGCGCAAAAGCTTCTGACTTCACGTCAGTGCTTGAACCAATTTTTAAATTTGCTAGTGGTTCAGTCCTCACAAAATTTTACGCACGTCTTCATGTCGATATTCTAAAAGTAGTTAGCAAGATTCAATTCGATCGAGTCTATATTTTTTGAGTTATCGAGGAAATAATATTCTAGATGGGTATAACTCCGAAATCGTTGGGCCGATTATGGCCGACAGCGAACTTAACTCTCCCATTCAGACGCGCAACTTACCCTGAAAATTTCAAGTCCCTATGTCCTTTCGTTAAAGAGTTATCGTGGTAACGGTCACCCATCCAGCTACTGAATTCACACAAGGCTGCTCGGATCTCCAACAATATAGATCCGATCGTGTTCAAACTTGGATCTTAGTAGTGGAGGTAGGTTTTGAAGGCTCCCGCAACATTTCAGCCATGTCAGATGAATAGTTTCTGATATATAGATTTTTTTTCAATAATTTTCAATGACTATTTAAAAAATTTCTAGTGATACGGTCCTCACGAAATTTCGCACAAATTTTCGCACTGGCATTCTACAACTAATATCCGCATTTGAATTGGATCAATTTTGTATTTTCCGAGTTATTGAGGAAATAACAACAAAATTTCAGATGGGTGTAACTCCAAAACCGTTTGGCCGATTATACTCATAAATAACCTCAAATGTCACATTCAGATTGTCAACCTAACCTGAAAATTTCATGTCGCTATCTGTTTCCGTTCTCAGGTTATCGTGACATAAAAAATATTTTTTAATAATTTTTTTTTAATTTTCTATTGATACGGTTCTCACAAAATTTCACAAACGTACTCAAGTTTGTATTCTACAACTACTCACCAAGTTTCAACTCGATCGGACTAATATTGGTTGAAAACAAAATTATTACTCGGAAACCATTGGGCCGATTATAACCATTAACGAACTTGTCCGTCAAATTGGGATGCGCCACCTATCCTGAAAATTTCAAGTCGCTAGCTCTTTCCGTTCTCAAGTTATCGTGGCAAGGACAGAATCAAATTTGACCCCGAATTCTTCATCGGGGAGTCGAACCTAATCGTTTGATACCATTTTCAGCAAAAAATTCGAAAATTACAGACTTTTAGGCAAAATGATGAACGCGATGTTCCCCAGAACATACGCGCAAAAACTCTTTTTTTAGAGCTTGTTAGCGCATCTATAATCAAAAAATGGGTTCAAGCCCTGTGGACAGGAGCTTTCTGGCGCTCTAGTTCAAACAGACAAATTATATCTCCGAAAGTATTGGTTTCTCAGAGTTGAGAACTATATCAATGTATTGTTATGATAGAACTGCATCATAAAGGAAATTCAATTCAAATAATAGTTTATTTATCAAGATTAAATGAGCAATCTGAGAATGAGAACTGCACCATGGAAGAAACCAAAGTAAAATAGCTGAAATGAATTTGACTCTCTCTTATAGAACAGGATGAAATGTACGAGTATGAACACAGATCATATAATAAAGCTTAGATAGTATAATTATAGCATTCTGTGAAAACATAGAAGTACGATTCATTATTGAAATTTAGAACTTCATCTTAGCAGAAATTGAATTCAAACATCATAGAAGAATTTAAATTCAACAAGAGTGCCAAAAATTATCAATCCAAAACCAATAGACGAATTCTACCCAACAACGAACTCATCCAAGATATTCATTCCTCAATTCTATGATGAACGATAATATAATATATATTTCCTCAAATATACTCCAATACACCAATATTCCAGTTTTGTTTTTAGTGGAGATATTCTGAACTCAATATTATTAACCTACCATTACCATTCCCATCATCCCATAAACTTAATATGGTCATAAAGAAAACAAAGGCAAAATTCTTCAAGGACAAAATTGAAAAAAGTAAAAACAACCCAAAAAAACTATGGGAAACACTTAGAGAGTCCATAAACCAAAATGGTAAAAAAACCGAAATAAAGGAAATCCGTCTTCAAAATAACGAGATTTCAAGTGATCCTTATAAAATTGCGAATCACTTTGTTGAGAAATACACAAATCTTGGAGAACAACTAGCCCAGCAATTCAAGGAACCAAAAAATTTCAAAGAGAAAAGAAAGCACATATCGAACACCATATATTTGGAAGAATGCACTGAAATGGAGATAGAGCGGATAATCCACAAACTTAAGGGGAGGAAGGCGCCCGGACTAGACTCGATAAGCACGGATACATTGAAGGTTATATGTGACATTGTGTGCCTGCCGATATGTCACCTCTCGAATGTAGTTATGAGGAGCGGTACTTTTCCTCGCTTGTTCAAAAAAGCCAAAATCAAACCAATTTACAAGAAGGGTGACAAACTGGAATGCCTGAACTACAGGCCTATATCTTTGATTTCCAGCCTTGCGAAGATAACGGAGACAGTAATAAAAACACGCTTGTGTGGGTTTTTGGAAAGGTACGACATACTTTCCCCACTGCAGTATGGTTTTCGGGAGGCCAGCTCTACTCAGGATGCAATAGCAGCCCTAACCTCAAAAATTTATAAATCCCTTGATGAAGGAAAACCATCACTTTGTATCTTTGTGGATTTGGCAAAGGCTTTTGACTCCGTGAGTCATGAGAAACTGATTGAGACACTGAGCGATGTGGGAGTGAGAGGACCATGCCTGGAATTGTTGAGGAGTTATTTGTCGGAGAGAAGCCAATGCGTCGAAATTCAAGGAACTGTCGGCGAGTTCAAGACCGTCCAGTTCGGTGTGCCGCAGGGCACTGTTCTGGGGCCTTGCCTTTTTAATGTTTACCTGAATAATCTCTTCCTCCTTGATGTCGAAGGCCAAATAGTGAGCTTTGCGGATGATACTGCTGTTTTCTATGATGCAAATAACTGGACCGACCTACTTAATAAGGCTCAAGAGGATTTTTCAAGGATTAAAGAATGGTTTGACTCCAGGCTTCTGACCATCAACTTCGATAAGACGCATTACGTGCCCTTCAGCATACAGAGGGTGAACATCGATGACTTTCCTCCGATTTCTCGAGTGACCCCGGAGGTAGCCTTTTCCATGCTGCCCGCCACTTCAACTGTTTACCTGGGCTTGACTATTGACTGCAACTTGAGATGGGATCATCATGTGGCGAGGTTGTCTGGGAAACTACGGAGTCTGCTTTACTTGTTCAGGCATTTTAGAACGATGGTTAGTGTTGGCCAATTGAAGTCCATCTACTATGCCTTGGTGGAGTCCCAGCTTAGGTATGGTTTGGTTGCATGGGGCGGTGCATATGATCATCATCTTTCCCCAATCAAGGTGCTGCAGAAGTGGATTTTGAAAATCATTTATGGAAAGAAAAGGACATTTTCCACGCTGAAGCTCTTTGAACTTTCGAGAGTCCTTAATATCAGGGAACTTTATTTTCGGTGCATAATAAGTAAGGAAAAGTTCACAAGGAACAAAAAACTTACGAAGAACAAGTACTCTACAAGATATCAGCCGCTTGCCGTATATATTCCGAAGGTTAACAGAACCCTTACTTTGAGAAGCCATGTGTTCCTTGGTCCAAGATTGTATAATGAAACTCCCTCAGAAATCCGTGCAATAAATTCACCTGCAATGTTCAGGAGGAAAATCAAGGATTGGCTGCAGGCGAGTAGACCCTTCTCGCGGCTCCTCATGACCTAGAATGTTGTGCTGGTGAACCATGTTGTTTATGATGTTATTTTTTAATGAATTATACCGATGATTGTTTTTGTTTAACTTTATCTTTAGATAGTGATCATTTTGAGAGGGAATTTTAGTGCTGTTACTTTTGGGAGGGTTAATGCGTGATCGGGGCTTCAGATAGTATACGGTGTCATGATGAGATGGGTAGACCACACATTCAAGTATTTCTCAATACTTTCGTGGTGTTTGCCTTTTCTCTTGTGTGTGCCGGAACTTTTTCTTGAATGATTGTACATTGCTTTTGTCATTGGTGATCTGCAGAAAAAATTTATGCAACCCATGTCCACATACAAGTAGCACCAGCTGCTTCTGTGGATTTATTATATTCACAGCTTGTATTTTACTTATTTTACAGTGTTTTACTTATGGATTGTACTCTTTATGTGTGTGAATAAATTATTATTATTATTATTATTATCATATGGATTGACCATCGGCATGAAAATATCAACCAACAAAAAGTATGAATTTATTTTATAATTCTCATATTTATACGATTGCTGGAATGAATGACAATGAGACAACGTCATGTCTCAGGAAAATAAGTTGACATTATAATAATTCATAGAATACCCATTGAATAATTCTATCATTATGTGAAAACGTACAAATACGATTTACATTGAAATTTTGAAAAATCATATCTCCGAAAGTATTAGTTTGTTAGAGTTAAAAATGATATGAATGGATTCTTATGGTAAAACTGCTTATTGAGAAAAATTTAATTTGGAATTTGTTTTGTAAAAAAAATTTTTTTTTGTTACTCCGAAACCATCTGTCCGATTTTGCCCAATAACGAACTTAGCCGAGATATTTATCCCCCAAACCTACTCTGAAAATTTCAACTGTCTAGCTCATTCCGTTCGAGAGTTATCATGCCTACGGCCGGCCGGACAGAATGAATTTCGACCACGGATTCTTGATCAGTGAGTCGAACCAAATCGTTTAAGACCATTTTCATCGAAAAATTCGAAAATTACAGACATTTGGGCAAATTGATAAGCACTCAGTTCCGAGGAACTAGAGCGCCAAAAAGCACCAGCGGCTATCACATCGTCTGCCTCCATATTCCATGTCGAGGAACACGCAAACACTGATACGGGATACGGGTGGGAACGCAGCGAATACCGCAAACTCTCCAAACAGCCCGCACAATTGTTTGTTGCAGCGGGCGCGGTTTGTTTGGTTCGTTCGGGAGTGTTCTGTTGCAAGTGAATACGATACGCAACTCTAGATTCAAGTTAAATCAATCTCCAGTAAAATTCACAAAAACTTTTCTATTTAATTCCAAATGAAAATAAATTACAATGAAGTAGTGTCAGTATCTAAGAGAAATTTCGTGATAATTTCATTGAATTCACTGGCATAACGTAAATGTATGTTATGTTTACCTTCTGGAAATATGTGTAACCTAAAACAAAATCTTGAAAGTCCTTAATTAAAATATTACAATTCCTTACTTTGCTCCTTTAATGCTTGCATGAAGATATTGAGGATGTTCAAGATCAACAATTGGATCCTTTTCACCATGTAGTATTAGGGTAGGACATTTAATATGTTTAACTAGACCAGTTGAGATATCACCTCCTTCACTCACAATGTCTCTATTAGCTTCAAATATACTCTTTTGCATATCACGAAGTGTTTTTTCCCCATATAGTTCCAACAGTGGAACTTTGACATTATCTGACCAACTATCTATGTCTTGTATTTCTATAAAAAAAATGTGTCCAAACTTTAAAAATAGGGCTACGAGTACCTACCTGCTGTAGGTGGATACTGTTGCTCGAGTAAAAGATATTATTTTATCCAATATCAATAGGGCCACAATTACAAAATTCGAGCTTTGTTGCTTTTACAATTTTGGAAATACCGTGAGTAAAATATATTGAAAATTACTTTTATAGCGCTCGAAATCCTCAGATGTTATGTATGAATTGGAACCCCATACTACCAGTTCGTCGACAATCTCTGGATATTTCGCAGCTAAAATCAGCCCTGCAGTGCCACCATCACTCCAACCCAATAGTGAAAATGATTTCAGTCCAATCGCCTGCAAATTAAGAGTAAATAAAACGAAATATTAAAGATATTAAATTCTTACTTTGACGAATTTATAACCAATATCTGCATCCTCATGGAAAAACTTGGAGGTGTATATTCTTTCCGGGGGTCTACTTTGACCATGGCCCGGTTGTTCCCAGACAATAATTGTGAATTCTTCTTTATTCAAGTCTTCGATTTGAGGTTTAAAATCAGACCAAATGGTACCTAATGCACCGGGAAAGCATACAATGTTTTTAGGTCCTCTACCAATCTTCAAATAGTTAATTTTTTGGGAATCTACATAGATCAATTTCTCCTTAAAATGGTTTGAAAATTTCTAAAGACTCTATTCAAGGTGAAAAATTTATGTTTACCTTACTTTTCGTTGAAAATGAAATAATTTTACCAATATTTTTGTGCCACATTAACTTTTTTGTAGCGTTCCATAATAAGGACATTATAGAAATAAAATCCAAAAAACAGTTCACATAGGTTATCAGTTTGCAGATAAAATATTACATATACCGTCTTCTATTAGTAGTTATTACGTGACAACATATCCACACATCTTTTCAGTTCGAATTCGTTTTGAATTTATTATTATTATTAATTTAATGATTTCAGTCCAATCGCCTGCAAATTAAGAGTAAATAAAACGAAATATTAACGGCGGGTTTCACGAAGATACGCTTAATTCACGATTAACTAATTCCTATGTCAAATTTAACAAGTCGATTAACGGAATTCGGGTTTCACAAAGCTTTTCGATGGTATCTAAATCGTCGATTAGTTAATCGAGGAAAACAATCTGACAACCTCGCATTCACTCTAATTTAACACGGACAGCCACAGAAATGTAATTATTATTAGAATAATTTCATATTTCTATGTCACAGCGTCGGTTTGATTATTTCGAGATTTGAAAATTAGTTTGGTGTTTCGTGAATTTGAAGAGTTGTGAATTTGAAGAGTTGAGTGGTAAATTTTAGAATGGAGAGTCAGAAGAAAATTATCAGGGGAAAGAATTTTACTTCTGAGGACAGAAGTTTACTTTTGTCTCTAGTAGAGTCGTAAGTAGAATATATGATTGAATTACCGTTGTGATATACCTCAAGAATTTATCTTTTTTCAGAAAAAAAAATATCGTTGAATGTAAAACGACAAATAAGGTCAGCTCAGAGGCCAAGAAGGAGGCATGGTCTTACATAGCCACTATGTACAATGCCGGATCGACAGTACTGAGGACTGCCGATCAGTTGAAAACCCTATATGCGAATATTAAAAGGGAAACGAAAAAGGACGTGGCGAAGCAAAACGTTTGTGATAATAAAATGATTAAATTTTATTCTGTATGTATTTATTTGTAGAAGGACAGGTACCTCGACTCAATCCATTCTCGGCAATTGGACGATGAGCTGGTTGAATTAAGAGAAAGAGCAAGACAGGAAAAAGTAAGCCCATGTATTTACGTTTTGAGTTTTGGTGAATTCATTGTTCAGTGTACATGAAAACAAAGCCATAGCCAGAAGAGGAAATTGTGTTAAACATGCACACTATACTAAGATTGATTTAAGTCCACAATATAGTCGAATTGTAGCGAGTAACCAGTGCGGATAAGACCAATCTCTTGTTAATCATAACCGATTGGTTATAATAGCAAGGGATTGGTCTTAACCGCTCTGTTCTGGTTACTCGCTTAAATTCGACTTATGTTTATCATGCTCAGGTCTACAGATCACTCCAAATTTTTTTCTGGCTACAGTCTTGCATGGAAGTCACTAACTCATTTTATGATTCAAATTTATCTTGATGTTTATATTACAGAAAGAAATACATCAAACAGGAGGAGGAACTTTCAATAAATCACTGACGGAGAGTGATCACAGGATGCTATCACTTTTGGGTGATAATATAAGGCCCTGGGATAATCCTTATGATGATGCAACTATATACTTTGGTAAGTTACTGTATTTGAATTATCTACGGTACAAACAAATCTGGAATATTGGGTAAGTTTCAATTGAAATATCCTTACAACTTACTTACTCGTTCTATATATAATAGGCCCTTTCCTTGAAACTAAATGGATGTACATGTGTATGTCAGGATTGTGTGCATAGATAGATTAGACTTGCTCAGTGCCGGTATATCCACTGGGTGCTTGGGCCCGAGGCCTGGAGGTGCCTTTTTTGATGATTAGTAAGTGAATCCAAGAGATCTGTCAGTGCCATGGGGGCCTGTAAATCTTCTGCGCACAGGGCCTGAAAGCACCTTGAATCGGCTCTGGCATTGCTCATCTCACATACATAAGTCCGTCCATTTAGTTCCTTGGAAAGCACTTCACATCGATAAATTAATTGAATAGGTAATTTTCTCATTTGTAAGTTAGTCTATAGCTGGGTGTCACAAGATCTACTAGACTATAGATTTAATTCTTGCGTTGCGTTAAATATGAACCGAAATCCAACATAGAATCGTAATGAACATCAAAGTTTTGTGAAACCCACCATATAAATGAAGTAAATTATGCTTGTTATAGTATGAATATTGTATTTATACCTGTACCTATGATATTTTGGTCCAGTTCTGATGAAAGCCATATCAAATTCTCACTGTTAAGAAATATGGAAGGAAGATGTTTACGTTGGAGTACTATGCCCTGTTAATTCAAAAGGGCGAATTTGCAAACTAACTTATACTGTTCCAACCATGAACCATGAGCTCATTCAGATGTCTGTGAATTTTTGCGCGTATGTTCTGGGGAACATACGCGTTATAGTTTTGCCCAAATGTCTGTAACTTTCGAATTTTTTGAAAAAAATGGTCTCAAACGATTAAGTTCGACTCCCCAATGAAGAATTCGAGGTCAAATTTGATTCTGTCCGGCCGGCCGTCCGGCCGGCCGGCCGGCCGGCCGGCCGTTGCCACGATAACTTGAGAACGAAAAGAGCTAGCGACTTGAAATTTTCAGGGTAGGTGGCGCATCCCAATACGACGGACAAGTTCGTTAATGGGCATAATCGGCCCAGTGGTTTCCGAGTAATAATTTTGTTTTCAACCAATATGAATCCGATCAAATTGAAACTTGGTGGGTAGTTGTAGAATATGACCCTAAGCACGTTCGTGAAATTTAGTGCAAATCGTATGGCTAGAAAATTTTAAAAAAATTATTAAAAAATATTTTTGTTGTCACGATAACTTGAGAACGGAATGAGATAGCGGCTTGAAATTTTCAGGTTAGGATGTGCACCAGAACGCGACATTTCAGTTTGTTTATGAGCATAATCGGCCAAACGGTTTTAGAGTTATAGCCATCTGAAATTTTCTGAAATTTGGTGGTTTTTTGTTCCTCATTAACTCGAAAAACACTGAACCGATTGAATTCAAACATGGTTATTAGTTGTAGAATGCCAACGCAAAAATGTTTGCAAAGTTTGGTGAGGATAGCATTTGTAGAAAATTTTTAATAAATCATAGAAAATAAAAAAAAAAAATTCTATATATCAGTAACTATTCGTTCGAAATTGCTGAAATTTTGCAAGAGCCTACATAACGTAACTCTACTGCCAAGTTTCAAGTTTTAATACGATCGGTTAAATATTGTTGGAGATTCGAGCATTCTTGTGTGAGTTCAGTAGATGGGTGACCGTTGCCTCGATAACTTTCGAACAAAAGGAGATAGGGACTTGCAATTTTCAGGGTAGGTTGCGTATCCGAAAGGGAGAGTTGAGTTCGTTTTTGGGCATAATCGGTCTAACGGTTTCCGAGTTATACCCACCTGGAATATTATTTCCTTAATAACTCAAAACATAAATATTCGATCGAAATGGCGCTTTGTAACTAGTAGTAGAAAATCAACATAAAGACGTGTTTAAAATTTTGTAAGAACCGTACCCCTAGAAAATTCGAAAAAAATTACGAAAAAAAAATTTTAAGAATCGTACCCCTAGAAAATTTTAAAAAAATCACGAAAAAAAAAATTGGTTCAAGCACTGACGTGAAGTCAGAAGCTTTTGCGCGTATGTTCTATTGTCCATGCTTCTGTATTGGACACCCTTAATCGAATTTACCATGGTAAATTCGATTAAGGGTGTCCAATACAGAAGCATGGACAATAGAACATACGCGCAAAAGCTTCTGACTTCACGTCAGTGCTTGAACCAATTTTTTAAGATGCAGTTTCGTCATGAGAATCCATTTATATCATTCTCAACTCTAACAAACTAATACTTCCGGAGATATGATTTTTCAAAATTTCAATAATTTATCGTAATTTTTTGATTTCATAGAATGCTCGAATTATAATTTACCGATGTATGTAAATCCAATATTTGAGGCGAGCCAAATCTGAGAAACCAATACTTTCGGAGAAATGATTTGTCAATGTTTGAACAGGAGCGCCAAAGCTCCTATGATCTGTCATTTTTATAAACATATTGTTATCCACATTTCTATCTCATCAACCTCAAAATAGTACTTGCTAAGAGCTTAACAAGATTTGGAATATGGCTGAGAACCACTTTTTTCTTCCAAGAAAATAGGTAGGTACTTTGATAAATATAGGTATACATAATCGTATATACTTATTAAAGGTACTTTAAAATACTTGATTTCAAGGGAATTGCTTAGACTTAGGTCTGACAGTAACAATCCATTCTATTTGTAAACAGAAAAGTTCAATTTAACCTCAATAAGAGGCTGAGAGAATTTCATTCATATATTTATTAGTTCATGAGCAAACTAGGATAGATACTGTTTCTTTTAAGTTAGAGATATGCATTCGAAGACTGTACGACTGGATGAAATAAATTAAATAAACTATTAATTCGGCGTTAGTAAAAAGATGACTGCCTTTGATTTCATTGAAGAGACGAGGGTATTTTATTAATTTATTTATTTGTTCATGAGCAAACTATGAGAAATAATGCTTCTTTTAAGCTAGGTATGCATTCGAAGAAAAAATTAAAATTTAATATTTGTTTGGGTGTTTGCAAGTCTTCAATTTTTCGGTCATAGTAGCGGTTACCAATATTCGATGTGTTTCCAGAAAATTGATCAATAACTCCATCAAAAATAAAATAGTTCGTTTTTCGCTTTCGTGACATTTATATATTTGGTTAGGAATTACGATTTACGAATAACCACCGAAAAACGGACGAAATGTTTATCAATTAAGGTTAAATTCTTCTTCTAATTCACATAAAAGTCATGAAATACAGTGTTGTCAGCTCTAAAATCAATGAATTTTGACCTACTTGATAGCAATATTGCTGGGATAAAATTGATAACCAATATTGCTATAACAGTCGGAATACTCAATACCATAGCCATATTGTTAAAAATTAGGAGGATAGCAATATGACTTGAATAGCAATGTTTATAGCAAATAGCAATACGCAAACAGAATATATCTGATTGACAGTGCGTACCCTCTTGCAATGCCAATGCATAGACATAGACAGCGAACGCGAACATCATCCCAGTACCCAGTGTGTCAGTGCTGCAGTTGAAAAACGATTCCGCTTTCACCCTCACCCGCTTGCCCTTCGGAACAACCCCCAATTCCAGTTCTCCCTTGACCTTGGTCGTTCGGAAAATCGATATACAAGCCGTGTGCCGTTTCCGAAAACCTCGACCGTATCCTTGCCCTAATCTGCTTTGTGTTCCACCCTATTTTATTTGTTCGATGGAATGATTATCGGGTTGTGCAGATACGGAACAGGCTCAAATGCCTGCGGGAAATTTGTTGTGGAAAAAAGCCGTTTTCGCGAACTTTTAGATAGCAGAATAGGTATATTGTTTCCGAATGATGAGTCTTCTGGAATCGAGCAGCAAAAGAATCTACCTACTGAAGTTTTCCATATCGATTATACATTGTGTCCGAGGAAAGGATGCGATGGCTTTGGGATAAAAAAAAATGTTAAAAAATACGGGGTCGGTTATATTATAGAACAAGCACTGACGTGAAGTCAGGAAAGAGATTTTGCTTGAACCATCTTTTTTTCATATTTTTATTTTTAATTTTTTAGGGGTACGGTTCTCACAAAATTTTACACACGTCTTTATGTCGATATTCTTCATCTAGTTACCAAGCTTCAATTCAATCGAATCTATATTTTTTGAGTTATCGAGGAAATATTCCAGGTGGGTATAACTCCAAAACCGTTGGACCGATTATGCTCAGAAAAGAACTTAACCCTCTCATTCGGATGCAACCTACCCTGAAAATTGCGAGTCCTTATCTCCTTTCATTTGATTTTTACAATTTTTTTTTTAAATTTTCTAGGGGTACGGTTCTCACAAAATTTTACAAACGTCTCTATGTCGATATTCTACAACTAGTTACCAAGCTTCAATTCGATCGAATCTTGTTGAGTTATCGAGGAAATATTATTCCAGGTGGGTATAACTCCAAAACCGTTAGACCGATTATGCTCAGAAAAGAACTTAACCCTCTCATTCGGATGCAACCTACCCTGAAAGTCCCTATCTCCTTTCATTCGAAAGTTATTGAGGCAAAGGTTACCCATCCAGCTACTGATCTCACACAAGGCTGCTTGGATCTCCAACAATATAGATCCGATCGTGTTCAAACTTGGAACTTGGCAGTAGAGTTAGGTTTTGAAGGCTCTTGAAAATTTCAGCAATGTCGTACGAATAGTTTCTGATATATAGAATTGTTTTCAATAATTTTCAATGATTTTTTAAAAAATTTCTAGTGATACGATCCTCACGAAATTTGACAAGAATTTTCGCGTTGACATTCTACAACCTTCTAACCATGTTTGAATTGGATCGGTTCTGTATTTTTCGAGTTATTGAGGAAATAACAACAAAATTTCAGATGGGTATAACTCCAAAACCGTTTGGCCGAGTATGGCTATAAATAAACACAAATGTCGCATTCAGATGCACAACCTAACCTGAAAATTTCAAGTCGCTATCTCTGTCCGTTCTCAGGTTATCGTGACATAAATAATATTTTTTAATAATTTTTTTTGATTTTCTTGTTATACGATTCTCAAAAAATGTTACAAACGTCCTAAGGTATGTATTCTACAACTACTCACCAAGTTTCAATTCGATCGGATCTGTACTGGTTGAAGACAAAATCATTACTCGGAAACCATTTGGCCGATTATGCCCACTGACGAACTTGTCCGTCGTATTGTAACGCGCCACCTATCCTGAAATTTTCAAGTCGCTATCTTCCGTTTGCAAGTTATCGTGGCAACGGCCGGCCGGACAGAATCAAATTGGTCTCGAATTCTTCAGTAGTCGTTTGAGACTACTACGAAAATTGCAGACATTTGGGCAAAATTGCGTATTCCCATACCTAATAATATGCCCTTTAGAAAACTTTAAGATTCCTGTTTTTCACAATAATTCCTGAAATACAAAGTTGATCAAGCTTAAATCAGGTACTCGATGTAACATGGCGGCTTGAATGTTTGTGCAGAATTGCAGAGGAATAGTTTCTGAAATATAACATTTTTAAGATTTTTTTTGTGATACGATTCCCACAAAATTCCACTTAAATTTGCTCGACGGCATTCTACAAGTAATTACCAAGTTTCAATTTGATCGGATATGTATTTTAGATATTGAAGAAACAATATTTCAGATGGGTTTTACTCCGAAACCGTTGGGCTGATTATGCTTATTAACAAATTCTGCCTCTAACGCAGAAGAAATATACAAAATAATAATTTTTTGGCGCTCTAGTTCCTCGGAACTGAGTGCTTATCAATTTGCCCAAATGTCTGTAATTTTCGAATATTTCGATGAAAATGGTCTTAAACGATTTGGTTCGACTCACTGATCAAGAATCCGTGGTCGAAATTCATTCTGTCCGGCCGGTCCGGCCGGACGGCCGGCCGGCCGTAGGCACGATAACTCTCGAACGGAATGAGCTAGAGAGTTGAAATTTTCAGAGTAGGTTTGGGGGATAAATATCTCGGCTAAGTTCGTTATTGGGCGAAATCGGACAAATGGTTTCGGAGGAACAAAAAAAAAATTTTTTTTTACGAAACAAATTCCAAATTAAATTTTTTTTAATAAAAAGTTTTATCATGAGAATCCAATCATATCATTTTTAACTCTAACAAGCTAATACTTTCGGAGATATGATTTTTCAAAATTTCAATAATAAATCGTATTTCAACGTTGTCACAGAATAATATTATTCTATGTATGAATATGAATTGTCATAATGTCAAATGATGTTCCTGAGACTAATCAATCGAAGAATTGTGAGCGAAGTGAGAAAAATCTCAGATATGATTTTTCAAAATTTCAATAATAAATCGTATTTCAACGTTGTCACAATTTCAACGTTGTCACAGAATGATATTATTCTATGTATGAATATGAATTGTCATAATGTCAAATGATGTTCCTGAGACTCATCAATCGAAGAATTGTGAGCGAAGTGAGTTAAATCTCAGTTGTTTGCTCCGATATTAGTTTTTCTCAGAAAATTCTTACATTTCGGAACTGAACATGAAGTAAGAGATCTGAGAGTAGTGAGACTGCTTTTCATCCATAGACATAGATATAACTCTCGAACGGAATGAGGTAGGTAGTTGAAATTTTCAGAGTAGTTTAGGGAGATGAATATCTCGGTTAAGTTCGTTATTGGGCAAAATTGGCCAGATTTAATTTGATTTCTTCCATGGTGCTTTTCTCATTCTCATGATTGCTCATTTAATCTTGATAAATAAACTATTATTTGAATTGAATTTCCTTTAGGATGCAGTTCTATTATATGAATACATTGATATAATTCCCAACTCTGAGAAACCAATACTTTCGGAGATATAATTTGTCTGTTTGAACTAGAGCGCCAGAAAGCTCCTGTCCACAGGGCTTGAAACCATTTTTTTTATTTACTATTTTTTAAGAGTTTGGGAGAGAAAACCCACAAAGGGAGGGATCATTTGGTAATGAATATACATCTCGAGTTATTCTTCAATGGTTACTTGAGATTTACATCATCTGAAATTTGACAAACTTATTTTTACAATAATTCCTGAACAACTAAGCCGATCGAGCTGCAATCTGGTACTCGATTGTAAAAAGGCGGCTTGAAGGTTTGTGCGGAATTTCAGCGGAATCTGACACAAATATAGAATTTTTGAGGTAAAAAAATGTTTTTTGTCTAATGATACGATCCTCACGAAATTTTGCGGACATTTGCGTGTTGGCATTCTAGAATTAATTACCATGTTTCTATTCGATCGGATCTGTATTTTTTGTCAATTAACGAATTTAACCGTCGCATTTGGATGCGCAACCTATCCTGAATCGATTTTGACATCATTGAGTCGAACGTAATCGACCTGATTCGAAAATTACAGACGTTTGGACAAAATGATTACACGCTGTTCCCCAGAACATGCCCGCAAAAATACACTGCATTTATTTAGCTATATATACGTATATATTTTTACCTAAATATTTTTACAAATTTTTGAAATAATGCAGGTTTTATTGCGCCACCCTGTATTCACGATAGTTTTAAGGCTGTCACGCCAAGATATTTTTGAAGTGGCATGACAAAACCAGTAAAATTGATTAAGACATTTCTACGCCCTACCGTTGAAATTGCCTATTTAGTCTAGTCAACAAGTGCTTTTTAGGTCAAAATATTTGCATATTCTCCGAATATTATGATTGAGGTGTCATTCGATTCGGATTGGCATGTAGATAGTTTTTGAGAAAATGCTAAGGCTCGCGAAAATTGCAAAAGTTATAAACAATTAAGTGAATAAATAAAAAGGGGGTATGGTTTTTCGCAAATATCTCAAAAACTATCTGAGGTAATTCAAATTTGAAAAAAGATTCAAGACGAGGAGGAAATTTCCTAAAAAAAGTCTCAACTCCCGGAACTAGGACTAATATTTATAATTTTCCCAGAGGGTTGAAAATACTCTCGAAAACGGGCACTCCCGCTTGCGTGTGCCTCGCCTCCTCCGGACCTTTCATGAATAAATATTATTTAAACTTATTAAATATGAAAATAAAAAATTCAGGCGTCTGCATGATAGATCAATGATCAATAATCCGTGGTCCAAAAATGTTCATCGTGACGTTTCAATTAGTTATCCATTAGTGAATTAACCATTTTATGTAGCACGAACATTAATATTGCAAGTGCGATAATTGTTAAACTATTAATCTGAGAATTTTTTGCTTTCGTGGAGCTATTTTTCAAAGGTCCCGATGGAAAATTTTAACAATTGTTAATTTTCGATTTGTTATTAACAATCTACTTAAGTGAAAAATTATAAAGCTTTATTATGTTTTCAAAAGAAAATTTTAAATTATATATAATTTTTCACTAAAGTAAATTGTTCATAACGAAACGAAAACAACAATTTTTGAAATTTTCTAATAGCTATTGAAAAAAAAAATCCTTTGAAAAATAGCTCCACGAAACAAAAAAATTATCAGATTAATAGTTATCGTACTTGCAATGTTAATGTTTGTGCTACAAAAAATTGTTAATTAACTAATGGATAACTAATTGAAAAGTCGCGATAAACATTTTTGAACAACGGATTGTTGTTCATTGTTCTATCCTGCAGTTGCCTGAATTTTTAAAATTTTTTATTTTCATATTTAATAAGTTTAAATAATAATTGTTTATCAAAGGTACGAAAGGGGTGAGGCTTGTGCAAGTCGGGGTATCGGGCCTATTAACCACTCTAATGAATTTTATGAGTGTTGCGTATGTAGATGAAAACTCAATTCCTTCTAATCATTATTTTTGCGCCCGATACCGCACTTTCCTGAGATACTCAACAATATGAGTCACATCTATGTATCATTACGAAATTATGACAATGGATATATTCGAACTCAATTCACTACAATTATGTCGCAGATATTAAAGCGAAATAATCGCGTTATGATTCAATACCTTGACATTAAACGCTTTAATTTTCCTGGAAAATATTTATTTTTATTGAAGATAGGTCAAGTTTCCAAATATCTCGAATATTTTGAACGTTGGCCAAAATTGTTGGGCTGTACTTGGAAAACAGCTGATTTTCGATGTTATTGGAAGAGATCATGCTGTTTCCGCTCAATGAAAATAAATATGATAGTACAACAGAAAATTCGAAGAAAAAAGTAAATTCTTACAGAATACTTCGCGTAATATAAGTCTTTAATTGTTTTCGGTTAGGATAGAGTTTCTCTGCCTTAACTTGTAACTGTAGCATTGGGAGTTTAATGAATCAAGGTATCGATTTAATAATCAACATCATTTTGTCACACATAAGGGGGTTCCCATATATAGTCCGTATAGAAAGTATCCGGAATTAATTATTTTTCATAATTTGAATATATTTCTTATTTGTAACATTCTAAGACAAGATTAATGTATAAAATAGGTTGTGCAGATAGTCGGCTATAGCGAAAGTTGCGTGGCAACACTATTTGTCCAATATTGCTGTTTGTCAACAGGTATATAATTTATGAAATAATGTCGCAACTAGAAAAAAGAAAACAGGTAGAATATTTTTATAGAAAAGGTTTTCGAAACGTTAAAAAATTTGTGCAATTGACTGAACTCGGAAAAAGTGCAGTATGAGACAATAAAGAGGATAAAAATAATGGCATAGATACGAGGCATGGACCAGTTTCAGGAAGACCGCTTGAGATTAAAGAAATTTAAACGCTTTATGGGCCTAAGGACTACAAAATCCGCGCATAGGGTTTCGCAAATTGGCAAATTTGGTATTCCACGAAATATAAAAGTATGTCGAGAAACCGTCCGATTGTCACTGAAAAGACTAGGCTACATATCAAGGAAACCGAAAAGAATTTTGTCAACGTTTTCAAGAATATAATTTTAAAGATGTCTTTATATCTGATGAAAGTTGTTTTCAAGTTGGTGGAAATCACTTAAAACTCCTATCAAAACAACCTGTTACCATTCAAATTTCCCACCAAAATAATGGTTTGGGAAGCAATATCTCAGCGTGGTGCTACGCCTCTCTGTATAGTTGATGGTACCGTTAATAGTGAAAAGTATTATGGCAATTTAAACGATATTCTCCTTGAAACGGCGCATGCCTTATATCCAGAGGGGTGGCGTTTTCAGCAGGATAATGCAAGTTGCCATACTTCGGCCTATACTTAAGATTGGATGCAAGAACACCAAGTGATAACCATTCCATGGCCAGCTGATTCACCAGAACTTAGTCTCATTGAAAACATATGGAGACTAATGAAGATGGAAGTTGAACATTCCTGGACTACCATTTTACAATCCTGGACTACCATCACCGTAAATTATGGAGGTGATCTAGAGCACCTCGACTTTTAGTCAAGTGTTTACACTTAAATGGAGGTTGTATAGGTAAATAAGATGAATAATTTGTTGAAATTTATTAATTCAAGAATTAAAAATATCTATTAAATAATTACAATTGAGCTATGTATTTTTTTCCGGATACTTTCTAGACGGACTATACATATATTCCGGCAATGAAAACATACATTTTAAGAACACTGTTGAGGGAGCTTTAGCGCCCTTGTTAATTTAATGATGAGTATATTTAATTGATTTCTAAAACAGTACACTAATGAAATTTGAGATTCGCTATAACAAGAAAGCAAAAATCCAAAAGGGTTAACGAATATCCAAAGTACGATTGGGTTCAACTCACTGATGAATAATCCGATTCCAATTATGTCCGTACGTAAGCACGATAACTCTTGAACGAAATGGGCTAGATAATTGAAAGGGTAGGTTTGGAGCATAAATATCTCGGTTCAGTTCGTTAAAGGCCGAAATCCGCCTAGTGGTTTCGGGCTTATGGCCATTTTGAGCTTATGCTTTTTTCCGAGTATTTCTGAAACTACTCTTTTGATTTGTCTGAAATTTAGTACCAAATTGAAGAATTACGACCTTTATATGCATGCAAAGATTTGTATTGATCGGATGACTACGTACAGAAAAAAAATTGGTTCAAGCACTGACGTGAAGTCAGAAGCTTTTGCGCGTATGTTCTATTGTCCATTCTTCTGTATTGGACACCCTTAATCGAATTTACCATGGTAAATTATGTTGTCCATTCTCCTGTATTGGACACTCTCAATTCGAATTTACTATGGTAAATTCGAATTGAGTGTCCAATACAGGATAATGGACAACATAATTTACCATGGTAAATTCGATTAAGGGTGTCCAATACAGAAGAATGGACAATAGAACATACGCGCAAAAGCTTCTGACTTCACGTCAGTGCTTGAACCAATTTTTAAAGCTGTATCTACTACCAAAAAATTTTACATATGTGGACGTAACTGAAATTTGCACAGCTTGTTATGTAAAAAAAATGATAGTAACTAAGTTTCAATATAGATTTATCTCAAAATGAAGTATTCAGTGGATGAGACCTTTTGAATTAACATTGCATTTTTATGCTAATTACTAATATTAATTGCTTTTCAGCTAATCCTATTCCTTTCCCACAAGAGGCCAACCCTATTATCACCCAAGCAATGATACATCCTGCCTCTACCAGCATAATGACCCAAGAAATAGATCCTGCTCCTGTTAACAACGATACCTCCCCCCTTCCCATGAATGTGCAATTGCAAGAACCCCATTCTTCCTATGCACCTGCACCACAAGTGCATGAGAAAAAAAAGACCAGACGAAGACAGATTATTCGCAAAAAAAGAAATTTTCTGTCTCCTAAAGACAGGTATTATTTGGTAAAATTAGAGAATGCCAAAATAGAGCAAGAGATACTGAAAATAAGGCTCGAAAAGGAAAAAAAAGGATTGGCCAGTTAGGCACTTAAATTTTGTATTTTTTTCCAATAAAGTTTGGTTCCTTTTAGAAGTTTGTCTTTCATTTCCCAATTGCCTCATACATTTGAAAATTCAATAGGAAAACTACTTACATAACTTAAAATGTTTTCATTCAAAGTGTAAAATGAGTTTGCATAATACTATGACAATATAGAAGGATTGCTAACACAAATAACAATTACCTATTGAAGGCTTCTGAACTCAAAACTTTTCATGAATAACATGAGACAGATAGTAATTCTCATTGTAAATTATATTATTGGTACATAATGATTGCTATAAGAATTAGTAACTGTAATATACAAATTAGTAACTGTTGCATGCACATAACTATCTACACGTTTAATTCCATTTTCCATTAGAATTAAAAAAAAATTGTAGATTATTTCCTTAAATATAAGAGTATAACTGAGAATTTATCTCAGGTCTAATGTTAGATTGCAAATATTATTTTATGTATGAATGTAATGAATTCAACAAAAGTATAGTTTTGTACACAAAATTGAACTTCATAGAAAGAGGAATCTATTAATCGATTCCAGATTACAAATTCTCTTTATTTCGAAGGTTTGAATTACTGAACTCAAATATCAGAGACCTGTCTGAAATAAAAAAAATACTCATAAGAAACTTCAAGAGGATGGTGATTTTTTTCAATATCATCGAAAGATAAAACGGTAAGTATGAAATGGAATGGCGGATGTAGCTCACTCACTTCTAATATGTAGATCCAGTAGGTATAAAGTAATTACACAATATTATAGAAATTAATTTTTTATTTACACATTTATATTGGACTTTTATTCAAATTTGCAAGACATCAGTAGTATTTAATGAAGACAATAATCAATTACGGAGATACACGAATATCAGATATAGGAGTGATCCCTCCCTAAATTATGTTAGCGAATTTAAAAACTGCTTCAGATTTAACAAGAGTATAGTTAAGGAACTGATACATAAAATTGGATCAGAAATTGAACCACATACTAGAAGAAACAAATCAATAGTAGCAAGATTGTATATTTTAGTTGCCTTGCCGTTTAAAGCAAAGGTGGTTTCCAAATGACGACAGGAGATCATGTCAATATCACAAATCCATCTGTATGTAAAATAGTCAATAGGGTACAAGCTCACATTGCCAAGTTGAATCCCCAGTACATTTCTATGCCAAGAACCACTCACAGAAGGCTGGAAGTGACTGCAGGGTTTCACCATATCATTGGATTACGAAGGGTTTTAGGAACGATCGATTAAACCCATATTCACCTGGGTCAATAAATGCAGAGTTTTTCAAAAATCGCAAGGGCTACTTTTCAATCAATATGCAGGTAGTGTGTGACTCCACAGTAATCAAATGCAGCCATATCTAAAAGAAATCCACTGGAAGAACACAACGCTAATGGGGTACCCTCCTCGTTGCAATACGGACACTTTATCTGAAAGTATATTGATATAATTATTCAGTTGTCATCATATCTTACTGAAAACATACCTCTCAAAAATGTCTGATATCAAAGCATTTCGTACTGCTACATTATGACCAGGATGAGCAGGATCAATTTGAATATTTTCATCAACTTCGGTGGTGAATTCTTCCAATTCCTCCATATCATCAAATTGAGTCAGTGCATAATTATGGAGCACACTGCAGGCGACTATAATGCATAGCAATGTATCCATCTTGTTCCTCAGTCCGAGATGCAAGCACGGAAAACGCCTTTTTAATGCTCCAAAACACCTTTCAACTGGGTTTCGTGCTCTTATTTGGGCCCTGTTGTATCTTTTCTGAGCTTCACTTTGAGGATTGATAATTGGCGTTAAAAGAAATGGTTTACATGCATAACCACTGTCACCCAAAAGATATCCATTGCCATATATGCCCTGCTCCAATTCGACAATCAACGGGGAATCATTGAAGATGGTTGAGTCATGGACTGAACCTGGCCAACGAGCTATGATATGCATGATGCGTAAATTCGCATCACACACTACCTGCACATTGATCGAAAAGTAGCCCTTTCGATTTCTGAAAATCTCTGCATTTATACCCCCAGGTGAGGTGATTCGGATATGGGTGCAATCGATCGCTCCCAAAACTCTTGGTAATCCACTGATATGGTGAAAGCCTGCAGCTACTTCCAGCCTTTTTTGCGTGGTTCTTGGCATGAAAATGTATTGGGGTTTCAACTTAGCAATTTCAGCTGATACCCTGTTGACAATCCTACATACAGTTGGTTTTGTGATATTGACGTGATCTCCTATCGTCATTTGGAAACCTCCTGTTGCATAAAATCGCAACGCAACTAATATTTGCAATCTCGCATCGATTGATTTGCTTCTTCTAGTGCGTGGTTCAATTTTTGATCCAATTTTATGTACCAGTTCCATAACTGTACTCTTGTTAAATCTGAAGCGGTTTTTGAATTCACTTTCATTATATTTTAGGAAAGGGTCACTCCTATCTCTGATTGTTCTGTATCTCCGTATTCTCCGTAATTGAATATTATCTTCATTAAATTGAAATTCTTCTGATGAAGATGAACTGATGTCCGAAAACATTTCGAAATAATATAACTTTATATTGTTGTCGTGAACTATGTTAATTTGTTAATCGCCCAAATTCTTCCGATTAACTAGACAGCCAATCAGGTACCGTTGTTAAGTTAATCGCATGACAAAAATGTTTCGTGAAACCCATTTTGAGCTTAATCGGGAATTAAGATGCGTTAATTCTCGATTATTTAATCGAGTTGCTAAATCCTTAATCCGCGATCAAATTTGGTAGATGTCATGTTTGTGAGCATAGAATTTCATAGTTAATTTACGATTAAGCGCTTAATCGTGGATTTAGAGTTTCGTGAAACCCACCGTAAAGATATTAAATTCTTACTTTGACGAATTTATAACCAATATCTGCATCCTCATGGAAAAACTTGGAGGTGTAAATTCTTTCCGGGGGTCTACTTTGACCATGGCCCGGTTGTTCCCAGACAATAATTGTGAATTCTTCTTTATTCAAGTCTACGATTTGAGGTTTAAAATCAGACCAAGTGGTACCTAATGCACCGGGAAAGCATACAATGTTTTTAGGTCCTCTACCAATCTTCAAATAGTATATTTTTTGGGAATCTACATAGATCAATTTTTCCTTAAAATGGTTTGAAAATTTCTAAAGACTCCATTCAAGGTGAAAAATATATGTTAACCTTACTTTTCGTTGAAAATGAAATAATTTTACCAATATTCCTGTGCCACATTAACTTTTTTGTAGCGTTCCATAATTAGGACATTAGAGAAATAAAATCCAAAAAATGGGTTCAAGCCCTGTGGACAGGAGCTTTCTGGCGCTCTAGTTCAAACAGACAAATTATATCTCCGAAAGTATTGGTTTCTCTGAGTTGGGAATTATATCAATGCATTCTTATCAAAGAACTGCATCATAAAGGAAATTAAATTCAAATAATAGCTCATTTTTCAAGATTAAATGAGCAATCTGAGAATGAGAACTGCACCATGGAAGAAATCAAATTAAAATAGCTGAAATGAATTTGAGTCTTTCTTATAGAACAGGATGAAATATACGAGCATGAACACAGATCGTATAATAAAGCTTAGATAGAATAATTATAGCATTCGGTGAAAACTTAGAAGTACGTACGATTCATTATTGAAATTTAGAAAAATCATATCTCCGAAAGTATTAGCTTGTTGGAGTTGAAAATGATATCGATGGAATTTAATGGTGAAACTGCATCTTAAAAAAAATTGATAAGCACTCAGATCCGAGGAACTAGAGCGCCAAAATGTGTAATTCCCTTTCCTGGATTTGAGCCCGCCTTTTCTCGTTCCGAAACCCGACGGGTCAGACCAACCGTCTATCGGGTTCCTCAAACGATCTTATCGATCTCCGGTATTAGAATAAAACGTCGGTACTTACCTGGGATATATATTCTTAATTTTCATTTTTCGACATAAAATGGCCACATGAGGGTTTATTTGACGGTTTTTTACCCTTGTCTGTCTAAGTCGATTTTGACGTTTCTCGAACCAACTATAAGCAAGGGATTAGACAATGTCATGTCTCAGGAAAATAAGTTGACATTATGAAATTCATACATAGAATAATTATATAATTCTGTGAAAACGTAGAAATACGATTTTTTATTGAAATTTTGAAAAATCATATCACCGAAAGTATTAGCTTCTTAGAGTTAAAAATGATATCGTTGGATTCTTATGGTAAAACTGCTTACTGACAAAAATTTAATTTGGAATTTGTTATGTAAAAAAAAAAATTTTTTTTTTGTTACTCCGAAATCATCTGTCCGATTTTGCCCAATAACAGACTTAGCCGAGATATTTATCTGCCAAACCTACTCTGAAAATTTCAACTCTCTAGCTCATTCCGTTCGAGAGTTATCGTGCCTACTGCCGGCCGGATGGCCGGACCGGCCGGACAGAATGAATTTCGACCAAGGATTCTTGATCAGTGAGTCGAACCAAATCGTTTAAGACCATTTTCATCGAAAAAATCGAAAATTACAGACATTTGGGCAAATTGATAAGCACTCAGTTCCGAGGAACTAGAGCGCCAAAAAGTGTAATTCCCTTTCCAGGATTTGAGCCCGCCTTCTCTCGTTCCGAAACCGAAAACTCGACGGAGTAAACCCCCGGGCTATCGGGCTCCTCGTACGATCTTTTCGATCTCCGGTATTAGAATAAAATGTCGGTACTCACCTGGGATATATATTCTTAATTTTCACTTTTCGACATAAAATCGCCACATGGGGGTTTATTTGACGGTTTTTTACCCTTATCTTCGCTTTTCGTCAACTTTCAGGCCCGAAAACTGCCTAGAAAGGCCGTTTTTTGACCCAGTCTCTCTAAGTCGATTTTGACGTTTCTCGAACCAACTATTAGCAAGGAATTAGACAATGTCATGTCTCAGGAAAATAAGTTGACATTATGACAATTAATACATAGAATTATTATATAATTCTGTGAAAACGTAGAAATACGATTTATTATTGAAATTTTGAAAAATCATATCTCCGAAAGTATTAGCTTGTTAGAGTTACGAATGATATCATTGGATTCTTACGGTAAAACTAATTTGGAGTTTGTTCTGTAAAAAAAATTTTTTTTTTGTTACTCCGAAACCATCTGTCCGATTTTGCCCAATAACGAACTTAGCCGAGATATTTATCTCCCAAACCTACTCTGAAAATTTCAACTGCCCAGATCATTCCGTTCGAGAGTTATCGTGCCTACGGCCGGCCGGCCGGACCGGCCGGACAGAATGAATTTCGACCACGGATTCTTGATCAGTGAGTCGAACCAAATCGTTTAAGACCATTTTCATCGAAAAATTCGAAAATTACAGACATTTGGGCAAATTGATAAGCACTTATAGTTCCGAGGAACTAGAGCGCCAAAAATGAATGTCATAATGACATATTTTTGCGCGTATGTTCTTGGGAATATCGTGTTATTTCATCACAAATCTATGGGAGATGATAGCCCTACATTAGCGGTCAGACCTGGTTTTGAAAGAGATCCTCCTTAGGAGGAGGCAACTAAATATTGAAGGGATTTCTATGAACAAGAGTGAATATCTTTGAGAAATAGAGAACGCGATTCTTCTTCAAGAGATCCATGTGCCTTCAGAGGAGTATATTTGTGAGAGGGGACTTTTGAAAGGTTATGTATTATTTTTAATATGATATCGCTGAAATTTTGCTGAAGGCTTCAAAACTTAACTTTAAATTAACCACACTTTCTGATCTTGTAAGGTGAGAGGCTCATTTGTGGATATTAAATCTCGTGATGGGTAGAGAGGAATTTTAGGCCAGTTTTTCTATCACTAATGAGAATACATATATCTTTATGTTTCACCTCATCACCTTTAGAATTATCAATGGACATTTATTGGTTAAGAATAAGTAATTGAATATTACTGGAATTCAATTGAATTTCATTCAATATGTTAGTAACTAAACTTATAATTTTCTTTACTTTGATTATTTAAATATGACATTAATTCCAGTAATATTTTTCAAGAATAATTATGTATTCTTCTCCTAAAGAAGAATTGAAGGTAGACAATAATGTGCTAATTTTTTCATCATTGCTTTCTATCCTGACTTCACGAAAAAAAAATTGGTTCAAGCACTGACGTGAAGTCAGGAGCTTTTGCGCGTATGTTCTATTGTCCATTCTCCTGTATTGGACACTTTTAATCGAATATACCATGGTGAATTCTATTGTCTGTTCTCCTGTATTGGACACTGTTAATCGAATTTACCATCCCGTATAACAATTCGTTATCGGCCGAATATTTCGTTATCCGATCGTAACGACTGAATAACTTTCTTAATGTTAAAGCAAAACTCTATCGATTCTATATCCAAACTTTAAAGATAATCTGTATACATTATAGCGATCCCTAATATACAAATTCGACAAAGGCTAGGTAAAGATCTTACAAACAATCTCTGTATCGATAATCGATATCTGATCGCTACGCATTCAGTAAGAAAAACGCTAACGGTCATCTTTAATCCCTCTGTAAAGAATATATAACGATATTCGGAGATATTCCTATATCAAAAAACTTTATAGGTTCTATACTATCCCGTGATTAAATTCTTTATCGAAAATTCACGATGAATCGATAGAGAAAAGATACAGTTTTCAGAGAAAAATAATATACTTCTACTCTACTGTACTCTCTGCTTTCCTTTCAATAATGAAATGTAAATCTCACATGCCAAACGCATACAACGCGTTGAAATTCAATGATATTTCAATATTTAATACGCACTACACAGGAACAGATCATTGTTGAAATCGGGATTGTCCACTCCTACTGTTCATAGGTTTCCTATATATGTAGTGTAATTTTGGCACTCATTACAGTAAGTTCATTTTTAATTAAACAACAAGGACATATTTTGTTGTCTTTCCGTCCATTGGGTCGAAAATGGGCAGGCAAGTTTATTCGAATAAAGCTCATGATAATATAAATATAGATCACTAACAATTATAGGTATTGTATCATCAGTAATCAGCTAATCACATACAGGTAATGTGTGAACTCTTATGTGTCACAGCTTAGTACTGTCATCACTGGAGGGAAAGTTAAGGTAGAAACAGACTATGCCCACGTACGCCACGTACGCGACGCAACGTGGGAAAGCTAGCGTGCACACTTGACCCACGTACGCAACGCATACTGACATCAGTCGTTTTCATTTGTCAGTAGTACGATGTTTTCTGATTCAGATAGTGAATTTGAGGAAGATTCATTGAGTTTGTTGTTTGTACATGAATATGTCCGTGCCTCAAGAAAAAAAAAAGAATTAAGAAGAGAAGATGTTGGATACACAATATAAATAAAGACAGAGAGAAAAATGGAGAATATCATACATTGATGCGGAGACTAGAATCTGACGAAGACCGATTTTTTATGTACTTCCGCATGTCTAAAGTACAGTTTGAGGAGATTCATGGTATGATCGAATCCGATATACAAAAAGAAAATACACATCTTCGGAAGCCGATAAGTACCAGAGAAAGAGTAGCAGTTTGTCTAAGGTAAGTATAAATTATCATTTTGCGCGTATGTTCTGGGAACATCGCGTTATAGTTTTGCCCAAATGGTGTTAATATATCTGATGCGTACTAGGAGCTTGGTTATCACTTCGTGAATATTCAGAAATGGCTCACCCATTTGTAAAATTCTTAGGTTGGCCGTCTTTGGGCCTCCGCAAACTATATGTTCGGCAGTTTACTTTTTCGATCCACAGAGCCTGAATGTTTCGTCTGCTCATGAAATATATTATAAACAATAAATATTGAAATTGTTTAGGAAAATTTTATTCAAAATGTATATTTTCGTAATAAAGTTGAATATTTTTTACAAGATTAGTATCATCGGAAATTTGAGTCTTAGGCATTTCAACTAAATATGATGGGGAAGAATATGATGTGTAGGCTTGTGAAAAACTTCCAGAAGAAGAATTTATATTTTCTTGGTTTTGGCTGATTATCTGATCCTCAATAGTAACTGGTGCTCTCAATATATTTCGTTGCAACTCTGCTTGTTTGAGCTCTGCTTCACTTACAGCTTTAAGCAAATTCATTTTAATTGGAATTTGATCCTGCTTTGAGAGCTTCTTTACCGTTTTACTCATACTTAAGAAGAATGTGTCTAAATCATCCATTTCCTGTTTTTTACTTCTTCTTGCGTGCGAGTTTTTCATAATTTCCACCAGATCGGCCAAGTTATTGTCCCTACTAGAACTGGCCTTTCTTTTGCTTGATGGATTGGATGTGGGAGTGTTGGTGTGGGATGGAGTGCTATCAGAGGAAAATAAATGAATTTCTTCAAGGGGAACGCTCTCTGGAGAAGGAAGAGGGGAATTAGCATTAGATACAGCAGCTTCCAGGTTTCCGGTAGTGTGACGGCCTTCTAAATATGGCTTCAAAAACGACATCTGTTCCTCGTACCGCCAAGGCGCAATAATTTTCCCAGCTTGTTCACTTTTTTTCTTGCGTCGTTTCATAGCATTGTTGAAGCAATTTCGCAACTTAGCCCAATTTTCTCTACACATTTCAACTGCAACAATAATAATAAAAATTCTTAAAATGTCAGTAGCTTTTGCGCACATGTACCATTGTCTATTCGAGCCTCTTACAAAGTCGATAATGCTGAAATTATAGTGACTGTAGGCCTAAGTTTTGGTTCGTAGTAAGGACAGTAGGTACTATAGCCTCTCCCCTAATCGCAGATTAGATTAGAGGTGGTTGAGGTTCTACGGACCCTACTAGCTCACAGCAAAAACTAAAATATAGATGTTAAGTGGGCGCCAGACACTCCAACTTCAGAAAAACTCGAATTATATTTTACAAATTTATTCAATCAACAGTCTAAAGATTGGCCAATGTGAAACATGCAATATAAAATATAAATACTAAGTCAGACTGATCACAAATGAAATGCCTAAACTACTTATCTTGGAATCGTTTCAAATATAGTCCCTATGGGCAACTTCACAATGAGTCAGTCTAAGTGTCCTATCAGGTTCCCCAAATTAGCAACAGGAACTGGATATCATGGAACTCGAGACTGGTCTTCCTCGTTGATTGCTAGGTCCCTCTATCCAAACGAAATAACTCCAACCAGGTGGTTGTCCTGGGAAACAGCGTAGATATTCCTCCAACTAAATAACTCGAGGTACGTGCCTGACAGGTGGTTCTCAAAGCAGGTTTATGAAACTTCCTTTATATGGAAGCAATTCGAAGATAATCCAACAGCTACAGAATAAGGTACTAAAAAGGGTTCCTGCAAGATACATAATTCTTAGACTTTATCCTCGCAAATAACGTGCCCATTTCGAGTTCTAGTTCACAATTTAGATATAATGACAATGTGATTAATTCAAGTTACAAAGTGGTCATAAAATTATTCCAGTTAAAAACTACAAAACGACTGGAAAAACATCAATCCGGCTTTCCATTTTCACTAAATGATTCTGAAGGATGAATTAGTTCTTAAAAGAGAATAATGGATAATAATTGCCGGTAAAAACTAGAGCTCAAAATGGCCACGCGGTCAGATAACAGGGAAGCCAAAATATGATTACAATACAAGCAAAAATATTACTGAAAAGTTAAGCTGAAATAATAATGAATTAATTACTAAATATGCATCAGAACAGGTCGTCAATTGAAAGCAAATTGGATTAAAACCTACCAGATTCAGAACCCTTCACTCAAGGAAAATGGCCACAACTCAAGATAACTAAAACTCCACGGCTGCCTAACAAAAATGATTTCCAGATCGTCGTTCTCGCTTCGACTAACCAACTAACGCTGGAGGGGGGCTCCAGCGGACCGCGCTGACGTTCCATTGACATCGAACACAGAATCGATCTCGGAGTAGATCTAACGCACTTAACAAGTCAGGGGCGTCCCAACCAATACAACCGGGGGGACACAAAATGCAACCAAACTTTCAAATACAAACGGGATTCTCAAGAACCCGTTACAGTACCGAATGGGTTCCAAATAGTGGGACAAACGCAGCGTATGAAAGGTTTCACCCAGGTCCAATTACAATAAACGACTGTGTGACTACTTTGAACGGTTCTTGGACCGTCTCAATTGCAAACCAAAAGAAGCCCTATATTCCCATATGGAAATATTCACTGTGTTATTTACTATTCACACAGCATCATCTAGCCCTAAACATACCTAATTTTTAAAAGTTTGTATTATTTATTTTACAGATTCCTAGCTACGGGTAATTCATTTCGGAGCATTGGATTCAGTTATCGCGTGGGTTTTTCTACTATACGTATAATTGTGCAGGAGGTTTGTGAAGCGATTTGGAAACATCTTGGACCTATCGTGATGCCGCAACCCACAGCGGAAATGTGGAAACGAATAGCAAATGATTTTAACCGCTTTTGGAATTTTCCAAACTGCATAGGAGCTCTAGATGGTAAACACGTGAACATAAAGTGTCCAATTAAAGGCGGCTCAGATTATTGGAACTACAAAGGTCAAAATTCCATAGTTCTTCTTGCTTTGGTAGATGCCCATTACAAATTTGTAGTGATAGACGTGGGCTCCTACGGAAGAAATAGTGACGGGGGAATTTTCGAAAAATCAACACTGGGTAAACTATTGGATCAAAAGAAATTGAACATACCAGAAGATCGACCTCTAATGCCAGGATCAGAACCATTGCCGTATATTATAGTCGGCGATGAAGCATTTCCCCTTAAACAATATTTACTGAGACCTTACAGCAAAAATGCTTTGCTCAATAATGAATCGAATAAAATTTTCAATTATCGATTGTCTAGGGCCAGAAGAATCGTGGAAAACGCATTTGGGATATTGAGAGCAAGGTGGCGGGTATTTCAAGGGCCTGTTCAGGTACAACCAGAAATGGTGGACAAAATAGTTCTAGCAGCATGCTGCCTCCATAACTATTTGGGCACCACTTTTGAGCTGCAGGATGAAAGAGGAACAGAACCTACACCACAACAATCATTCCATACATTGGATGGTCTTAGAAGGAATCACACGAAATATGCATATAATATCAGAGAAAAATTCAAACATTATTTCATCTCAAGCGAGGGTTCAGTGCCATGGCAATTAAATATGGTGAGAAGAGGATTACAAAATCCACCCAACGAAAATGATTAGTTCATGGATTATTTCTACCTACTATAAAAATAAAATGTATTAATAAATAAATGAAATGTTTTTTTATTAACATTATGTGTATGACTTATGAAACATCAACTAGTACATAAGAAGCAAGTATGTACCTAATGACTTTAGAGAGACTACAACTCTGACTACAAATAAATACTCATGTCATTTCGATTAAAAGACAACAGGCTAAATTCGCATCATTTATTTTGGTGATTTGCTAAAAAAGTAATGAATGCATTTTGATAAACTTTTACCAATCGTTAATATCATAAATAAATAAGCAAACAAAAAAGGAATATGAAAATCCAATAGGTAATTGAGAAATACGTGCAAAAATATCATACACAAGTATAGGTACCACCTACCTACGTTATGAAAATGTAATACAATCATATTTATATAGAAGGACTATTAGATCTATATAAATATATACGGGTCGTATTTTTAACTCCTTTTTTTAAAGTGAATTATACAGAAATACCCCACATATTCATTTATTCAGTATTAAACGTACCTATACTGTGTATATATACTTACATAACCTACCCAATTCGAATTCATACAGTACGAATTTAGTAGCATGTATAGGTACTTGCTACAGAAATACCCACACATATTCAATTATTCAGTATAAAACGTGCCTATATTGTAGCCAATTCTTACAGTACAAATATGTTTTAGAAAATTATAGTATCAGGTAGGTACTTGCCAGGTTTGCCAATTTTCTGGGCTATTTCTTCCCATGCTGCATTTCTCAATGTAGCATCGCGATATTCCGCGGATTTAATATTGTAAATTACCTCGTAATTCTTAATTAAATCGATGAATTGTTCATCTGCCATCTTTTCAAAATCTAACTGACGTGTTTCGAATGTATATTTCTATAGAAACACACTAATCTACGCCACCTTGGCATCTACAATCCCCTACACCTTCCCCCGTCGATCTGGATCGGCGGATATCGCGTTGCGTGGGCCGCGTGGGATAGCGTTGCGTATGATAGCGTCGGTGTAGTGTGTTTCTTGACAAATAAATTCAAGGGTCCAGATATCGCGTGGCGTCGCGTACGTGGCGTACGTGGGCATAGTCTGTTCCTACCTTTATTGTTTATGTTTATGCCTTCAATAACTGTGGTAACAAATCAAAATAAATTATGATACGTAGTATTGATTATAGCGATTGAGTAAAAAATGTAGAATAAAGTGAAGTTCTTACACTGATATTCCGTCCACAGAATTCCTTCATCTTATCATTATTATGGTAATTTGCATTATTTATTATTTCTATTATTTGCATTTATTATTCTATTATGCGGAGCTTCCATTTTCTTTTTTTGCGCGTATGTTCTGGGGAACATCGCGTTATAGTTTTGCCCAAATGTCTGTAACTTTCGAATTTTTTGAAAAAAATGGTCTCAAACGATTAAGTTCGACTCCCCAATGAAGAATTCGAGGTCAAATTTGATTCTGTCCGGCCGGCCGTCCGGCCGTTGCCACGATAACTTGAGAACGAAAAGAGCTAGCGACTTGAAATTTTCAGGGTAGGTGGCGTATCCCAATCCGATCAAATTGAAACTTGGTGAGTAGTTGTAGAATATGAACCTAAGCACGTTTGTGAAATTTTGTGCGAATCATATGGCTAGAAAATTTTAAAAAAATTATTAAAAATATTTTTGTTGTCACGATATCTTGAGAACGGAATGAGATAGCGGCTTGAAATTTTCAGGTTAGGATGAGCACCAGAACGCGACATTTCAGTTTGTTTATGAGCATAATCGGCCAAACGGTTTTAGAGTTATAGCCATCTGAAATTTTCTGAAATTTCGTGGTTTTTGTTCCTCATTAACTCGAAAAGTACTGAACCGATTGAATTCAAACATGGTTATTAGTTGCAGAATGCCAACGCGGAAATGTTTGCAAAATTTGGTGAGGATAGCATTTGTAGAAAAATTTTATTAAATCATTGAAAATTAAAAAAAAAATTCTATATATCAGTAACTAATCGTTAGAAATTGATTAAATTTTGCAAGAGCCTTCATAAGCTAACTCTACCGCTAAGTTTCAAGTTTTAATACGATCGGTTTAATATTGTTGGAGATTGGAGCATTCTTGTGTGAATTCAGTAGATGGGTGACCGTTGCCTCGATAACTTTCGAACGAAAGGAGATAGGGACTTGCAATTTTCAGGGTAGGTTGCGTATCTGAAAGGGAGAGTTGAGTTCGTTTTTGGGCAAAATCGGTCTAACGGTTTCCGAGTTATACCCACCTGGAATATTATTTTCTTGATAACTGAAAAAATAAATATTCAATCGAACTGAAGCTTGGTAACTAGCAGTAGAAAATCAACATAAAGACGTGTTCAAAATTTTGTAAGAACCGTACCACTAGAAAATTCGAAAAAAATGACGAAAAAAAAAAATTTTAATAACCGTACCCCTAGAAAATTTCAAAAAAAATCACGAAAAAAAAAATTGGTTCAAGCACTGACGTGAAGTCAGAAGCTTTTGCGCGTATGTTTTATTGTCCATTCTTCTGTATTGGACACCCTTAATCGAATTTACCATGGTAAATTATGTTGTCCATTCTCCCGTATTGGACACTTAATCGAATTTACCATGGTAAATTATGTTGTCCATTCTCCCGTATTGGACACTCTTAATTCGAATTTACCATGGTAAATTCGAATTAAGTGTCCAATACGGGAGAATGGACAACATAATTTACCATGGTAAATTCGATTAAGGGTGTCCAATACAGAAGAATGGACAATAGAACATACGCGCAAAAGCTTCTGACTTCACGTCAGTGCTTGAACCAATTTTTTTTAAGATTTAATCGTGAATATTCAGTCTCCGATCGACAGTTATATCGCATTATTTTATTATGTGTACCTATCCATTGCAACAATCAGTCGTTAAAATGCACGCACTTGCGATATCCTACAACAAGGTTAGTGGATGGATGAATTGGTAAGGTGGTGGTCAGATCGAAAATTGGAGGTAAGGTATGCAGGTTCGAATCCAAATGAGGAACGAAAATGTAATTTAATACATTAACTCAATATAAAGGTAATAGGGGTAAAATGACAGGATGATTGCGTTTCCGAACGATTATGTTTTTCCACCGCAATTCTTATTAATTATTGCTCCCAAAATAGGTATCTGTTCGATAAAGAATTTCTGTATTAAAACTTTACCGTTTGGATGATAGTTTTTCGTTATTTGATCTGAATCAAAGGAGTAGAGGTTTTTGATAACGTTTTGTTGCTGGTTCAGATAACGATTTTTCGTTAGCGTACCGGACATTCCGATATTCTACCTGTAACGAATCGATAACGAATTGTTATACGGGATGGTGAATTCGATTGAGGCTGTCCAATACAGGAGAATAGACAATAGAATTCACCATGGTAAATTCGATTAAAAGTGTCCAATACAGGGGAATGGACAATAGAACATACGCGCAAAAGCTTCTGACTTCATGTCAGTGCTTGAACCAATTTTTTTATTGGGGCTTGATTTCACCCAGAGGGTAGGCAGTGCAAGAAATTATTTCACTTCGATTCGAAAGAGGACGTATAAAGGAATTAATAACACTTCAGTTCATCTTTACAGTTCATTAAAATTAAAAGTGAATAAGCTTTCGTGAAAAAGGCATCGCCCCGCCACTGGTGCTTCCTACTATACGCCATTCGGGTAGGTATCTTCGGAGGTTCGCGCCGCTAGATTGAGTTGGGTATGTTGGCTTACTCCAACTAATATATTCATTATAACACCCTGCTGTATATGAAAGATTAACGGGTAATTGCACAAAAGAAACAGAGAAAAATCATGCTGCTGCTCCTTTTGCGGAATTAATCCTTATTAAACAAGCATTCACAAATATAAAAGTGGGAAATTCCTATGGACAGGAGCTTTGGCGCTCTTGTTGAAACTTTGACAAATCTTATATCCGAAAGTATTGATTTCTCAGAGTTGGGAATGATATCAATGGATTCTTATGATAGAACTGCATCATAGAAGAAATTAAATTCAAATAACAGTTTATTTATCAAGATTAAATTAGCAATCTGCAATCATTTAACCTAGTGGAATGGGTTGTTGCAACTTACACTCGGTGCATAGTTTTCACAACTCGAAATACCTAAGGAAAGTATCATCGAAATGTCTAGAGCAAGGCAGGAGACAATCATAGCATTCATAGCATCAGATTGTGCATTTATTCCTGATATTTGAATATGTATAGGCTGACGAACAAATTTAATTATTTTAATATAGTTCATAATATATTAATAAAATACTATCGTCTTTTCATAATTTAATAGTTCATGTTCATACCACTAACACATTCATTCTGTATTATGAAACTCAACTCAAGAAAAAATATTTGATACACAAATTTAGAACAATATTTCAGCATTTTTTTGCTAGCAACATTATGAAAATACTGTATATAAGAACATGTCTCGCTACTTAAGGAAGGAAAAGGTAATATTAACCTCGGTAGTCAACGAACAGTAATTTCTTTTGATGATTCCATTATGTTGTTCTTTCCTATTGCCTTCATAAACATCAAAATGGTCCAATTATAAATCTTCTGAAACATCATCCCCAATATTTATATATACCTAAATTATTCAATGTGCAACAAGTCAATATTATTTTTGGTATCAAAACAGTCTTATATATATTCACAAAGTAAAGTTTCGGAACCTTGTTTTCCAAAACAAAATATTTTCAAAGTACGAATTATATAAACAAACTAGAACAGAAATAAATTTGACATGTCACTTATAGGTAGGTAGCTATATATCGAGCAGTATTTCAACACTCTGTTGATACTGGCATCAATCAATAGCACTTCTCTACTTCCTTTGGAAATTCAGGCAAGGCTTAGCCTACGTTATAACAGGCACGAATGATCCTCGAATATGCGGCGTTGCCAATTTTACATCGGAGGGCGACCGGCGATTTGGATTAACCTTCCATAAGTATTTTTTAGTAGTATTCATTAGATTTTTTATGGGATGGAAGTTCGAGGATTCCTCGGAACTGAGTGCTTATCAATTTGCCCAAATGTCTGTAATTTTCGAATTTTTCGATGAAAATGGTCTTAAACGATTTGGTTCGACTCAATGATCAAGAATCCGTGGTCGAAATTCATTCTGTCCGGCCGGTCCGGCAGGCCGGCCAGCCGTAGGCACGATAACTCTCGAACGGAATGAGCTAGACAGTTGAAATTTTCAGAGTAGGTTTGGGAGATGAATATCTCGGCTAAGTTCGTTATTGGGCAAAATCGGACAGATGGTTTCGGAGTAACAAAAAAAATTTTGTTTTACAGAACAAATTCCAAATTAAATTTTTTTCAACAAGCAGTTTTACCATAAGAATCCAATGATATCATTTTTAACTCTAACAAGCTAATACTTTCGGAGATATGATTTTTCAAAATTTCAATAATAAATCGTATTTCTACGTTTTCACAGAATTATATAATTAATCTATGTATGAATTGTCATAATGTCAACTTATTTTCCTGAGACATGACATTATCTAATCAATCGAAGAATTATGAGAATAAAGTGTATTCCGAAATGTGAGCGAAGTGAGATAAATCTCAGTTGTTTGCTCCGAAATTAGTTTTTCTCAGAAAAGTCTTACATTTCGGAACGGAACATGAAGTAAGAGATCTGAAAGTAGTGAGACTGCTTTTCATCCATAGACATAGAATGCTCAGTTCTCTCAATTTATGACGGGACTGACGGGAGGGAATATTATAACTTCAAAAATATTGGGGTTGAAATACTCGTATTTTAGCGATGTAACGGGGACCTCACCCAAAAATGTTTGAAAATATTACGTAAATATTGAAAGCATAATTCTGTAGTTCGAGAGAGGAGAAAATTTGGTGGTCGTAGATCAGGAAATTTTTGATCGATTACAAGGAAATTTTTCATTATTACTTCTCTTCTTTCATACATGTTTTATGGAATATCTACTATTTGTCGGTACTTTAAACCTGTTTTGGGCAATTGTCATACGAAACTTGTTTTTTTGGCGCTCTAGTTCCTCGGAACAGAGTGCTTATCAATTTGCCCAAATGTCTGTAATTTTGGAATTTTTGGCTGAAAATGGTCTCAAACGATTTGGATCGACTCACTGATCAAGAATCCGAGGTCGAAATCGATTCTGTCCGGCCGTAGGCACGATAACTCTCGAACGGAATGATCTGGGCAGTTGAAATTTTCAGAGTAGGTTAGGGAGATGAATATCTCGGTTAAGTTCATTATTGGGCAAAATTGGCCAGATTTAATTTGATTTCTTCCATGGTGCAGTTCTCATTCTCAGATTGCTCATTTAAACTTGATAAATAAACTATTATTTGAATTGAATTTCCTTTATGATGCAGTTCTATATTATGAATACTGATATAATTCCCAACTCTGAGAAACCAATACTTTCGGAGATATAATTTGTCTGTTTGAACTAGAACGCCAGAAAGCTCCTGTCCACAGGGCTTGAACCCATTTTTGGCGCTCTAGTTCCTCGGAACTGAGTGCTTATCAATTTGCCCAAATGTCAGTATTTTTCGAATTTTTCGATGAAAATGGTCTTAAACGATTTGGTTCGACCACAACCTACTATATCTACTGCCTGGAAGATGATAAAATGGCAACACAGCTCAGAGACGTACATCAGTCGAACGTTTGTTAGTTTGTTGTTGTTGTTGTTGTTGTTGTTGTTGTTTGTAAAAATGGACGATTACTTCTGATTCTGGAGTTAACCATTATTGTTTTTCGCGGGCATTTCGTGGTATTTTTTGTGTACAACGGTGTCAAATGTGAATTAATGCAATGCAGTGATAAATATGGTCGGATATTTATATGTTCTGTGATTAAACTGCAGTGTGTAAATAGTGAAATTTCCTTTGGATTATTTCTACTTATTGGAGATGAGTACATTTCAGTTCAGACTATCGACAAAAAGATGGACTAGAAATATGAGTGAAATAGAACTTTCATTTCTTCCGATTTTATAAAACATTTTGATGACCTTTCTAATAATTTTTCAACAAAAATTGATACATCTGGATAGGAGATCAAGAAGCTCAAATAATCTATTTATTTATATATATGTGGGTGATTCCGTTCTAACTGTGATATTCAATGTCCTGTATTGTTTGTTCTCATAGGTCATTAATTAAAAATCAATTTATGAAATTTTTGTGCTAATTGGAAAATTATGAACATATTTCAACATTATTTTCATATAATATAACTTGCCACTTACAGAAAACTTACAATATAAATCACTTAAATGTCAGTACCATGTCCATTTCTAGAATGTATTTATTAAATGTCAGTACCGTGTCATGTCCATTTCTAGAATTTATTTATAAATTGTTAGTTTTTTTGTCGTACTAAATGATTTAAACTAATTACCTCATAAATTCTAATGTTTATGATCAAACGGAACAAAATTGACACATTTTTTATTTAATGTATGTATTAAGTAAAGCTTTAAATACAAAAGTTATTGAACCGGAATTCAATGTTAACTTAATACATTAAACAAAAAATGTGTCAATTTTGTTCCGTTTGATCATAAACATTAGAATTTATGAGGTAATTAGTTTAAATCATTTATTACGACAAAAAAAACTAACAATTTATGAATAAATTCTAGAAATGGACATGACACGGTACTGACATTTAATAAATAAATTCTAGAAATGGACATGGTACTGACATTTAAGTGATAAATTGTAAGTTTTCTGTAAGTGGCAAGTTATATTCTATGAAAATAATGTTGAAATATGTTCATAATTTTACAATAAGCACAAAAATTTCATAAATATATTATTAATTAATGACCTATGAGAACAAACAATACAGGACATTGAATATCACAGTTAGAACGGAATCACCCATGTATTCAATTTCCAAAAGTCTGCATCTGTAGATGCTTCAGTTGAAATCAATAAGGACCTTATTATTCATCTTAAATTATGCATTAAAAATGTTCAGATTTTCTGCAGTGATTTGAAATGGATTCTTCCTTTCGATCATACCTTTACCCGAGCAGATGGTCTCAACCTCAGATCAATAAGTAAACATTTCCCGCTACAGAAATATAATTAATGGGGATTCAGATTCGGAATTAATCAATTTGTTTTATCAACATTTTTACACAGTTCAAATCAAAAAATAATTGTATGTGAATTTACTCTTTGTAGCATTGAATTGATATTCTGAATTCACATAGACTTGTAGCATCCCATAACTGTCCAATCGCCCTGAAAATTTACTCACTTGCTAATTTTGGGTTTTAGATAACGAATCTGAAGTCTGAAAATCCGTGCTCTCTTCTAGTTTTTTTTTTAAATCCCAAAGTGTCCAAATTACAACACTTCATATCGTAATTACATTGTTTTAAACTGTTTTATCGGTAGATATTCATCATAAATAAGATCTAATTGTAGTTCTCATCATTTTTCGACAGTAAATCATTTCAAAAATGATGAAATAGTCGAAATTTCATCAAAATCCAGCGCTACCGCATTGAAGGAGTATGCCTCTAAGAGACGATTAATTGCGGCGTTGTCAGACTGTGTTCCAGGCTATCTCTATAGTGGGCTGTGTTTCGACTCACTGATCAAGAATCCGTGGTCGAAATTCATTCTGTCCGGCCAGTCCGGCCGTCCGGCCGGTCCGACCGGCCGGCCGTAGGCACGATAACTCTCGAACGGAATGAGATAGAGAGTTGAAATTTTCAGAGTAGGTTTGGCAAATGAATATCTCAGCTAAGTTCGTTATTGGGCAAAATTGGACAGATGGTTTCGGAGTAACAAAAAAAATATTTTTTTTACAAAACAAATTCCAAATTAAATTTTTTTCAATAAGCAGTTTTATCATAAGAATCCGATGATATCATTTTTAACTCTAAGAAGCTAATACTTTCGGAGATATGATTTTTCAAAATTTCAATAAAAAATCGTATTTCTACGTGTTCACAGAATTATATAATTATTCTATGTATGAATTGTCATAATGTCAACTTATTTTCCTGAGACATGACATTGTCTAATTCTTTGCTAATAGTTGGTTCGAGAAACGTCAAAATACGCTTAGAGAGACAAGGGTAAAAAACCGTCAAATAAACCCCCATGTGGCGATTTTATGTCGAAAAGTGAAAATTAAGAATATATATCCCAGGTAAGTACCGACGTTTTATTCTAATACCGGAGATCCACAAGATCGTACGAGGAGCCCGATAGCCGTTTCGTCTAGTCAGTCCGTTTTCAGTTTCGGAACGAGAGAAGGCGGGCTCAAATCCCGGAAAGGGAATTACACTTTTTGGCGCTCTAGTTCCTCGGAACTGAGTGCTTATCAATTTGCCCAAATGTCTGTAATTTTTATTTAAGATGCAGTTTCACCATTAAAATCCATCGATATCATTTTCAACTCCAACAAGCTAATACTTTCGGAGATATAATGTTTCTAAATTTCAATAATGAATCGTACGTACTTCTATGTTTTCAAAGAATGCTATAATTATTCTATCTAAGCTTTATTATATGATCTGTGTTCATACTCGTACATTTCATCCTGTTTTATAAGAAAGAGTCAAATTCATTTCAGCTATTTTAATTTGATTTCTTGAATTGAATTTACTTCATGATGCAGTTCTATCATAAGAATACATTGATATAATTCCCAACTCTGAGAAACCAATACTTTCGGAGATATAATTTGTCTGTTTGAACTAGAGCGCCAGAAAGCTCCTGTCCACAGGGCTTGAACCCATTTTCAATTAACGCACTCATCATCGCGCATATCTGTTATATCTTGGAATGGTGGACTGACTGATGAGCGCTCTGTTTCTGATGTATTCTCAATCCCATATACTGCATTCTCAATCATATATTATTATATCCCAGACCGATATATATATTTTGTCAATCTGATTTAAATTATAAATTATCATATTGTAATCTATGACCTTATTGTAGGATTTTAATTCAAGAAAATTGTTTCCCTGCTATCATGTCAAATGTTGACATGATGATGATCGTATCATTTATTCATGTCTTATTTATTTTTAACTTTATTCATTTCATTCTTTGCTTTGATACATGGCACTATACGAATCAGAAAAGACTACGAATGTAATTGTTCGATTCCATCAGAAAATTGTGAGCCGTATTATGTACCGTTAAAGAAATGCAACTTTCTGATCAATCCGAAAGTAGTAATCAATATATACGAAGAACCTATGAAAAGTTACGTTAAGATGCATCCATTAGCTTCATCCTGTTTGAAATGTGCGACATGTTTAGCTGTAGCATCGGAGGTACGTATAGCCACAATATTGTTTCTTGATAAATTATCGTCATCACCAATTTTTTTAGATACATGCGATTTTTTCAGAATCAGTCGAGGGATGTAGCAAAAAAATTGAGGTCAATAATATAATAACGGACAAACTGGCTAATTTATGCCGTGAAGGATATCGTGAGTAAGTAGAATTGCAACTAATATATATACTAACCGACACAGAAATATGAAGAAATAATAGGATTTATACAATACGGATGTACAGAGGTAGACTTAGAAGTAAAGCGCATCCTGTTCTATTTTTAGTTATTCTGTGGTGGATGCTGGACACCCATTAGCAAGTTATCTTGGATTTTGATTTCTGAAATCATTTCAGAAATCCTTACGTATGGATTTTCCTAGATGGTGCAGCTCAGGTTTTTCCCTCCAGTAATTTCGCAACTAGAGCTCCTTCGTTTGTCATTCAGTGTGCTAAGTTATGCTGATGATTGGTAACTACCATGAAACCGGTACGTATCTACCCTGAATGACGCTTTCCTCTTTGGGTGAATACTGAGCGATCAGATGAGCAGCCCGGATCACGAGAGAGGATTTGTTGATTAGCAATTAACTACATTTCACTCTATTCTATGTTCAAACGAATTCATGGATAATTTAGATCCTCGCATTATAGTACCAGTAGCTTTGATTAGCTTAATTTGTCCAGTATAAGTTGATCGAATGATCGTAAAAAATAAGACACACCAAAAGATACACAAAGGAGGAGCATTAGCCAAGATATACTAAGGAGGGACTGAGGTAAAAAGTGGATTTCAAAACACGATGTCATTCGGGACTATTGTTGCCAGATTGTGCTGAAACCTAATCAAAAATGTTTATTTATTTCACAAGGATTCCAAAATGAAGAGCAGTTAATACAAATAAATGTTGATTGCAAGCGAATATGAATTGAGACATATCAATACGGATAGCTGGAGAAATAATATAATTCCGTTGAAATACTTTCCTTACTCTATTTATTCCATAGAAAGAACAAATTTAACTAATATTGATATTTCTCATTCTAAAGGTAGTGATATATAATATAAATGGTAAAGCTTAACGGGTAATTCCGAATGTTTCCTTTTTTTCTCTCTTTCCACATATACCTACACAAATAATGCTATCTATATACAATAATTATATACTATATACAGTGCGCCTCAAAATTATGGAACAAATTCATTTTCTCAGAAGAAAAATATTTGGCAACAAAATCCTGAAACAGGTCAATTTTTGTTTCACTTTTACCAAATTTTTATGCATTTTGTTGCACCCTATGCCATCCCCATCAACCCTCCAAATTTTTTGAATAGGGAAAGTGGGTCATGTGGTACTTTTTTGGCAAGGTCTTTGTATCTTCTTTACAGGCGTGCAGAAATTTTCAAGAAAACAGTTTTCTTTCTTGAAAAATAGTTAGTTCAAAGAGGTTTTCAGTATGTGCACTTTGTCATGACTCATTTACTTTGAGACGATGGTACCTGATGAAATTTGTCACCGAATGAAAGTCGACCATTACAGTTTTGTTCATGCACAACTTTCAACCCCTACGAACACTTTAATGGAGAAAAAAATGGGGGGGGGGCTTGAGGGGGTTGAAAGTTGTGCATGAACAAAACTGTAATGGTCAACTTTCATTCGGTGACAAATTTCATCAGGTACCATCGTCCTCAAAGTAAATGAGCCATGACAAAGTGCACATACTGAAAACCTCTTTGAACTAACTATTTTTCAAAAAAGAAAAATGTTTTCTTGAGAATGTCTGCACGCCTGTAAAGGAGATACAAAGACCTTGCCCTAAAAGTACCACAGGATCCACTTTCCCTATTCAAAAAATTTAAAGGGTTGATGGGGATGGCACAGGGTGCAACAAAAATCCTTCAAAAATGCATAAAAATTTGGTAAAAGTGGAACAAAAATTGACCTGTTTCAGGATTTTGGGTACAAATATTTTTCTTCTGAGAAAATGAATTTGTCTCTGGTGTTACCATTCACGAAATAAGCACTAGTTGAAAAAAAAACGTTAGATGGCGGACCCGTTATACATATTTCCACTAAATGAACAGAACAAAACTAAAATATACGAATGGTTAGAATGGAAATCGACTGTTTTAACACCCGTTCTGGCATTTCTTATTGGAAATTCATCGAAGGATACTGTACTAAAGAATAATAAGTTGGTGTCTTGTTTGGAAAAGCTGAATTCGAGATTAGAAAACCAACAATTCTTATTGGAAAATCTTTACAGCTTGTGATCTAAGTATTTGGTCAATACTTTTTCCTCTTTTTAAAGACGAAGATCTTTCCAAAGAGTACTTAGATAAATCATCTGCTCTATACAAATGGTTTGGTTACATAGAAGGGAATTCAGCTGTACAAGAAGCTTTGAAACTTTATACAGTTATCCCTGAACAAACTTCTTATCAAGCCTTATTGGCTAGTTCAAAATATATCAATGATTTTGGTAATGAAAATGGCGGCGCTACTTCACCTGATCATGTTACTGTTGAAGTCACTTTGGAGGAAGTCGATGCTGCCAAAGAATCTTGGACTAGAGGTGCCTAGCTCGATCGATTTAATAAAATGTGATAAACCTGTTCTATACCGAAGCCAATGAGGAAAATGTATTGATAACATCAGCCTTACCTTACGTTAACAATGTACCTCATTTGGGTAATATCATAGGCTGCGTATTATCCGCAGATGTTTTTGCAAGGTATTCACGTTTTCTGAACCACAATGTACTATTTGTTTGTGGTACTGATGAGTACGGTACGGCTACCGAAACAAAAGCTTTAGAAGAAGGTATTTCATGTCAACAGATTTGCGATTAGTACTTCAAGATCGATGACGCCATCTATAAATGGTTCAACATTAGTTTTGATTCTTTTGGAAAGACTTCTACCCCTCAACAGACAGAACTTTGCCAAGACATATGTCTCCAACTCAATGAAAACGGATTTATGTTTATTGAGGTTGTGGAACAGCTACATTGCGAGAAATGTGTTAGATTCCTCGCGGATAGGTTCGTGGAAGGAAGTTGTCCAAATGTGGGATGTACCTACGAAGATGCCAGGGGAGACCAGTGCGATGGGTGCTGAAAACTAGTCAATGCAATCGAGTTGCAGAATCGTCGGTGTAAAGTTTGTGGAAACACCCCAAGAGTGAAATCGTCCTCACAGTTGTTCATGGATCTGCCCAAATTGGAACCACTTTTATTACACTGGTTTAAAAAGTCTTCTCCAGGTTGGTCAACTAATGCCCAAACAATCTGTAAAACCTGGTTAAAGGAAGGGTTGAAACCCAGGTGCATAACAAGAGATTTAAAATGGGGGGTACCAGTCCCTTTGGGTGGGTACAGGAATAAGGTGTTTTACGTTTGGTTTGATGCACCTATTGGTTATATGTCAATAACTAAAAACTATACGGAACATTGGCAGAAATGGTGGATTCCTGAGCCTGATACTGATATAAGCCTGTACCACTTCATGGCCAAAGACAACGTGCCATTTCACTCGATCATGTTTCCGGCTACACTCTTGGGATGTAACAGAGGTTATGTGACTGTTAAACGCATAATGGCAATAGAATATCTTAATTATGAAGATGGAAAGTTCTAGAAGTCCAGAGGGGTTGGTGTCTTTGGTACAGATGATCAAAATACAAATATACCTAGCGACATTTGGAGATTCTATCTTCTATATGTTTAGACCAGAATCTCAAGACTCAGATTTCAACTGGAACGATTTGGCTACGAAAAATAACTCTGAACTGTTGAAAAATCTAGGAAATTTTATTAATAGGGCTCTGATGTTTGTCAAGAACAGTTTCAAGAAAACTATACCTAAAATGGTATTGAATGAAGATGATCTCACTCTTTTCGCCTTGTGCAACAGATTTTAAAGCTTATATCATTGCCTTAGATAAATCGGAATTAAGAGATGGTATTAGACATATTCTAGCTATTTCCAAGCACGGGAACCAGTATTTGCGGTCGAACCAACCTTGGGTCCTACTTAAAGGCACCGAAGAAGAAAAAGTACGTGCCGGCACCACTATTGGTGTATGCTCCAACATTGTCTGTTTTCTGTCAATCATGCTGTCCCCATACATGCCTGAAACAAGTGAATAGATCAGGAACCAACTGAACTCCAAGCAATTCAACTTAGCAGGCAAAACAGGAATCGCCAATTTGTTACCTGAGGGGCATATAATTGGGGAACCTGCACCACTATTTGGCAAAATTGAGGAAAGTCAAATCGAAGAACTCAAAAAACGATTTGGAGATAAACAAGAAATTGTAGACAACAATATACAAAATAAAAATATGGGCAACAAATTGTTGATACAAAAATTGGTGATGATTAAGCAGCAGCTGTGAGAAAGCTGGAGGAGCTGAGAAATATGTATCGCAACTAGAGGTCGAAATATTGTTGGCTTTGAAGAATAAGCTTGCTAGTATTACAGGTTTCCCACAACCTAAAGGAAAGAAGGTCAAAATATAATTTGAACCCTTTGGTTATTCATTCTGTTATTTATTACATTTATGAAGAAAATAGTATTCCTTTTCAAAATCTTTTGAATTTTTTATAATTAAATTTCAACCTGTTTCAGTGTTTAATCCATTGTTTAAGGGTCGCTCTTTTACCCGAACTTATGTGGATATTTATGACCGATTTTGATAATAGAGTTTATTTATTTTATTTTGTAGTTATGATTTGAGAAAGTTCGAGTCCTTGTATATTTTGACTGATAAACACAAGAAGACAACTCATGTTAACACAGAAATGAATGGGAAATGGCCTGGCAAGTGAGGTTCTTAGTATTTTTTACATATGTAACTTATTTGAGAATAAAAGTTGTGTACTGTGTATCAAGAAATATCACAACTAAAAAGATGAAACTTGCATTCCGTCTCGCAGATTAAAACTAATCTGAAAAAATCCTGAAAAGAAAATCTCCAACAATATAAAAAAAATATAAAGTTAGGTTTTGAAGACTCGCAAAACATCAGCAATATCGGACAGATAGTTTGTGAGATATAAAATTTTTTAGAGATACGAAATTCCGCAAAAATTTTCGCGTTGGCATTCTACAACTGATTACCATGTTTGAATTGGATCAGATTCGTATTTTTTGAGTTATTGCGAGGAAACAACACATTTTCATTATAACGAATTTAAATGTCCCATTCGGTTGTGCAATCTACCCTAAAAATTTCAAGTCGCTATCTCTTTCCGTTCTCAAGTTATCGTCAGACACTCAATATTTTTTTATAATTTTCTAGTGATACGATCATCACAAAATTTCACATACGTCTTTGTATCGGTATTCTACAACTATAACAAAGGTCCAAGTTTCAATTCGATCGTATCTGTATTGTTTGAAAACAAAACACCGTTGATACCATTGGTCTACTACCTAGTTGTTATACTAAATTCGGCTTGATATATCCTTTATGTATGAAATATTGGATCACTGAAAATCACGAAATTTTGAGTTAGGCACCTATAGTTCTTACATTCTGAGTTGATTGTTATTAATCTGGCTTATAATATTCACTTAAGTTCTCAAAGGATATCGAAATTTTGTGTTTATTGCAGATTGAGAGAGTTATCATGCATGTTTAAAGATCACATGGAGATTGGTGAAGTATACAAGAATTACCTTGACGGACCTTTCAACATAACCGATTATTTATGCAGGTGAATATTTTACCTAGAATTTATTGATTACATAGGGCTTTGAAGATGAGTATTCTTTTGACTAGGAGATAGAGCTCATCAAAATAAAACATTTCTCCAAAATATACAGAGGTTCAAAAATGCACCGATAACATGGATCTGAATATAACTCTACAACTTTCTTGACAAATACATTATTATATATCGTCGTTGCGCCTTCAAAGTGCGACATGTGAATTTTGATAAATTGTGCATTCATACACTTTGCGTGTTTGCAGGAGCATATTTTCGCTTTCGTACTTGTCGCTTTTCGATCAAATCCAACTGGAACCGAAACTAGTGTGATTATCACATGGCAGCTTTTAACGAAATATCCATCTTGCGCAGTTCTTAATCGAAATATACACTTAACGCATTTTGCACAATATATGCACATGTCGCGTTTTGAAGGCGCAACGACGATTCTACCACAACGAAGGATGAGTTCCTTGTTTTCTCTCATAGGTGGCAGTGGCGCGAGCATTGAACACATAACCCAAAGCTCGAGAGCTACCGAACATTAATAAAGGCTCGCTCTAGGCAAATCAATAAAATCTTCTGTATGTTAATTCGAATTGTGAAATTTATGCATATGTGTAGATTTAATGAACCAATAACACAAGACCCTATTGGCAGCACGCTCGGACTTGTTGATTTATAAATAATTATTGCTTCAATAACACATCCACGTATGTAGCAACACAAACATTACTAGTGTTTCAAACACTAAATTTGGAATAACATAGTCTGAATCAAATAATAAATAATAAAAAAAAATAATAACCCAAGGCTAGGTGGCCCCTCACCACAAGCATGTGCTGATGATTGCAGACTTACTTAGCTCATGGAAGTATCATGTAACCTTCTTTTATCTTCTTCTTTCCACCCTTTCCCATTTCAAGGGTTATCAAAAAATAATTTCCAAACTTAATTTTCTTTCTAGTAAATAATAATACTAATTACGGAATTTAATTTTCAAATTCTTTTAGAAATGGTGGTGTGTTTCGTCACTGCCTCAACATCAGCTTCAAAGAAGTAGTTCTTCTGAACGAGGAACAAGGAATACTTACTTATATCTTCAACTGCTTCTGACAAAGCAAGCAACATTTAATTCTTCAAAATTGAATTTATTATACATCTGTACAAATAAATATATAACGAAATAGAAATTCTTAAAAAAAATAAGTGGAAAAAAGTATATATTATATGTGGTGGCACAAAATAGCACATTATTAACAAAAACGAAAAGAGTATCCAATAATAGAATAGCTACGAATATTATAACAATCAATAAGGATAATAGAAAAAAATTAAAAACATGAATCTGAATACGAGAAATGCTTATCAAGCACCATGATGAAAAAGAGTTAGTTCATAAGTTTGTCAGTCATATTATATTAAAAGTCACTGTATATTTGATGCAAAAATTTAAATATAAACATAGTAACCACATTATGTCAATAATTAACAAGATTTACATTTGTTAGACAATTTGGAAAATTTTAAGTCGATGTTTTAAGTAGGCCTTTCTAGTTAACAGTCTAAAATATAAAACCTTACCGATTATTTTCTAGATTTGGTCAGCTATGAATCACATATATATTCGTTTAAGATCTCGCCAAGTTATCATTGATTTTCAAGAAAAATCTAGTTTTTCTGAGTGCATTTCTATGGAAACTTTTCTTTCATAATCATCTGAGAAACCTACAATTTATTGACGAATTTTTTTTTATAATAAAATCCCTAATGACAGGTATTCAGCAGAAAACTCAAAAAGTATTTCACTCTAGTCTGTCAACAACTGTTTGAAGTCTATAAATGCACCTATTAGTCAATACATAATTACTCAAGTGATATTCAGAAAGGAGAACGAAAATTAATTCCGGATAAACAGTCAGTCTCATTCTCATCTTTAACTAAACCCTTCAAACATTCGTAGGGGCCTCCATACTGCAAATAATTGCCTTCATTACACTAGCAGCAACAAGTGAAGCATATGGTTGCCACTCCTTCTGCCTGGTACCATCTTTGTAGTCTGAAATACCCCTTATGCAGACAAAACTGTCCTTACAGTTTCCTAGAATCGATTCTATGACTGCATCAAACTCGGAGTCGAAGGACAGAACCCCCATCTGCGCCGCGAATTTCTGTCTGAGTACATCTTCCTTGACTATCTGTCTTCCTGATGCTACACTACCCAGGTGTATTCTTGGACATCCCTCTTGTCTGTAATATTGAATTTCATAAAATAGAAAAATGGCTGATACCATTGTTGATACAACAAAATATGAGATCAGTCTGCTGATAGGAACTCGAATTAGGTTGGTAAACTTTACTTATACATAGAGTTCACAACTCGAAATAGCATACAGAAGATATCACTGAATTGTCGGAAGTAAGAACAGACAGGCGTTTTGGGTTTCTGGCCCTCGTCAGTGTTCTGTGGCTGTCACAGATAACCTGAGACTTTATCTACTTTCGCACGTTTGACGTTACGAATTTACGAAAAAGCTTCCGACAAAGCAATGGTACCTTTTGTATGTTGATTCAAGTAGTGAACTCTATGCATGTGTAAAGTTTACCAACCCAATACGAGTTCATAAGTTATTAGAAAATAATATCAGAATCAAATTTGTTTGTGTTTGAAGTGATAATGGACATGGTTGAATGTTGCAGAAAAATGCCTATTCGTGATAAATTTTAGAATTATTGTATTGACCTTGAAGGAAATTACAATGAAAAATTAAAGCAATTTTGAGCAAACAAATTTCTCTTCCTTGATGAAATTAAACCTCTTATACTAAAATACTCAATAAGCACTTAAAAAAATTCTAGAAATCCAATTGTGATACCAAGACTAAATTTCTTCGGAAATGCTAACTGTGCATTCAAAAATATTGTGCATCCTGTAAAATAAAAATATATTCATACTTCTTTCTACTTGGTGTGTATGTGAAATACTATGTATTTTAGCAGTGACAATAATTAGTAAGAATACACAATAAAAACATATTTGCTTATACTCTTACGCTGCTAGTGAAAAAAGGTGTTATATCTTTATCAAACCTAGAAAGGAAACGGTTAACATTTCTCAGTCTTGGAGAAACCTTCGGTTTTCTAACATAGCACGCTGGTGGTTTGCTGAAAGTCAATCTTCTATCAAATCCAAGCAGCAAGGGGAATTATAAAACCTTTAAGATACCGAAAATACTCATAAAAGAATTCATTATAACTATAACTTTCAATGTTATTGATTCATCAACCCCAGATAGAGGCTAGAGGCATTAGACCTTAGATAACGTAGGGCTCAGTGGTGGAGAAAGTGCCAGCAACTATTAAGTATGCCCTCAGATCTACTGCCTAAATCAACAAGAGTTTATGTAAGCAAACCATATTTCAGGTGGAACTATATGCCATTGAGTCATTGCTAATACTGGCTACTTAGGTAACGAAAAGGCAGATCATTTGGCACACTTCCTTTTGTGGGACCGGAATCATTTGATAGCATTCCACATGACTCCACCAAGGGGGTCGTAATGAACAGGATGAAGGTCAAATTAAATTCATTCTGACTGAGTCACCCTCCCTTGAAACATTTAATTACTTTCATTAAAATTGAAACCTAATACAATGATTGGACAAACCAAAGTTAATATCTCTTGTTGCCATTTTGACGGTCTGAATCATATGTTCAATGGCTGGCTAATCATGAGGAATACAGGCTTGGAGTACAGCAAAAAAGCCATGTGAATCACCTCAGAATGTCCAGCAGTGAACAGAATCAGCTTCAAGATCTTTGATAGATTAAAACAAACTAAAGGACCTATCTTTGATCAAGGTAATCAACTTTATCAATAAGCTGAATTTGCTCAAGGAATTACGATCATTGTATCATTGTGAACCACAATAATCATTCATTAAATTATAAAAAGAAGGAATTAAATAATGGAGTATTCACCTTTTCAGAGATTTATCTTGAGGCAAAGGATGTGCAACTTCTATTATATCCTTGTTTCCAATATGCATATATAATTTATCAGTATTGGAGCTAGGAGGCCTGAAATCGGGTTCTGGAGATGAGCCAAGAATGTTCAAAGCATCCTTTATGTAGTTAACCCAAGGAGGTGATACCCTGGTATCATTATCAGCTGATGATTTCAGGCTAACTGCTATGTCTTGTAGATTGAGGTTGTTTGGTCGGTAAGATTTGTACTCGAATCCACATTCCTTTTCGTTTTGGATTGCCTTTTCACAGTAAAAATAAATATTCCTAAAAACAACCATTCTCAGTATGTAGATTCTCTTAAGAAGTTATCATTACTCACTTATCTTTGGTTGGATACGAAACTACTACGTCTCCTAGCCTTACATGCTTATTGTAATCAGTGTAATGTGGTACACCACCACCAGCACCAACTAAGAAGACATAGTCTACCTTCTGGAATGTTCCCAAAAGTCTGGTTGTGGTATTACCGGCAGCCGTCATAGCTTCTCTGGTATGTCCAACAGATGGCAGTTTTGTACATACTATCCTATGTGCACCAATGTTTCCAAGGGTATAAACGTTGGACTCCCCTGAAAAAATCAGCGCTTGAAAATTGCTCTTGAAAGAATATTAATGATGATAAAGCAAAACAAGATGTCATACAACAGAAAATTAAATAAACACAATGACATAACAATGAAAGGCAGTTTGTGTCTATGAATGTGAGGATGATTATAATGATAGGAACGAATTTGATTGAAGTAATTGGGTTTTACTTCGTTATGGATATCTTTACGACACATCTCGAAAAATGATATATAGAAAATAAAGCCTCTTGAAAAATTCAACAGTATTTTTGTGGATATTTTAAGTGCTCATCATGCAGGTTCATACAGTTGAGAAATGTACATTCCTTGTAAGAAAGTGCAGGTTGTTCATCAAGACTGTTGCTGCAAACATTTTCTATTTGCCTAGAACTTGCATATATCTTTAGTAGAAAATTGCAAACTTGAATAGTCTCTCTAAATGGCAAGTTTAATAGCATATTTAAGCGTTGCATGAATAATGTGTGGATTATCGATATACCAAAGTAAATTAGATTAGATTAAAGGTCGTTTGAGACTGCCATGTTAAAAAATTTGAATATGGATTTCCTGCAAAGAGATGTATTCTAACCTAACTAATGAGGTCTATAGGGCAAGTTGTCCTGGAGTAAAATTTCTTGTAAGAATTTTGCTGTCTCTTCATGCATTTATCAAGTTCATTCCTCGACAGAGAAGTTGACATTCCAGATGAGGGCCCTGATCCGATGAACAGTGTATTAGCACCATTTTTTGTTTACGCTTATATCCAGGTCCCAAACCAGAACGAGATTATTCCTCCTTGCCAATTGTATGAGACATGTTTTGAGCACTAAACGGACCAGGCAATCAAAAGCCTTCAAGTACCTCCTATCTGAAACGATGCCAATTCTTGACCCTTTATACTTCCTGCAGGGGCAGATATTGGCACACATTCCCACCACCAGAATTCCGCTTGGATAGTTGTTTTAGGTTTCCCAGCAAGGCAATGGATGCCTATAGTTTTTGACAACTCCTTTCTAGGGGATCCATCTGTGTGACAGTACTTTCGGAGTTGAGCCAGCTTTTTATGCTTTTCTTGCGTAGGTAAAATTGAGTCCTAGTATAAGTACTAGAATACAACTAGTAGATCATTCTAGTTATCAGTTCAGAACTCCTACCGAAAACTTTGCGGCATTTAAAAAAAACACCTCTATGAACTTGCTCAGGTGCTAGTTCCAGGTTTTTGTATGCATTATAACACCCAGAACATTAACCTTTTCGGAAGACTATGTATAAAACTGACTAAGTAGAATAGAAGGCTGCAGAAACAAATTCTCAAAATTTTTTGGCCGCTATCGTCAAGAGCAGCTCTGCATAAACTTAGTAATGTATAGGGTCGACTGCGGGGCCCAGGTTATCACTAGGTTATAGTGACAGAAAATTGGATGCCGAACATTAATCGCCAACATTTATTAGATAATCGATAATATGGATTAATCTTATGCAAAATTGCAGATTTTGTGTTGCCTATGATAAATAATCTTACCAAAGTTAACCCCAAAGTTTTTCAATCCGATCAATATATACATGTCAGAGAACAGATGAAAATCAGGACAAATGTGTGAAACATAATATGGAGAAACATAAAAGTGTTGCTTTCACAAACAAGTGCACCTTTTCCTTTTTCATAACAAAGGATTGCCTTCTTACCAAATCTTGTGATTGGACCATCACCAGTTGGACTACTGCAACCTGTGTTTCACAATATAAACTTCATATTATACAATTGCAACTTGAAAAGATTAAAAACAAACTACAAGATAATATCCATCCTGAAAACAGAACCTACCTACTGTCGTGTAACGTACAAATGTTTCCTTATTTTCTATCATGGCATCGACAGCTAATTTTTCACAATATTGAGCTGTTATTATGGCAATTGTGGGCTGTTTGGAGCTTGCCATCGTTGGCATTTGTTTAACTATGGTGATCTGAACGTCGTGTGATTGTTGTCGGGTGAAAGCACCATGCTCCAAGTTTTTCACCAGATTGCGGGATTGCAGTTCTGCTAAGTGATGAGCAACCTCTTCCTCGTCCCATCCATTGTCTCTGAAAGAAGTTTTGATATTTATTTGTGAAAAAAAATTGTGAAGAAATCGGAATATTAGTACAGATATTTCTAGGCATTGGGCCTCTGTACAGAGTGGGCCACTTGGCTAGAGACCACTGCTCCATCGATCTAGAATATTTTCAGCGCTGCGGTGTTGCTGCTTATATCAAAAAGTACTAACAAATTTGATATTTCAATTGGAACACCCCATATATTATATTGCTTTTTTCGATCCGCCGTAGCCTCTTAAATAATTTAGTATCAACTTCATAATCCCTATCTCTAGCGGTTTGCGAGTAATTAATTGATTTACTTCCTTTTTCGTGCGAAACATAGATTCGATCCAACATTCACTTCCTTTTTTCTTGGAATCCTAGAAAGCCGAAATTTCGGTTATGGATTAATAATATCCCGTATATCATTCACGTATAATGACATACGTCCCTAATCATTCAGGGTAGTTCAAAATCCGAGGCTTTTCCGAGACATACTTAAACGAAAAAGAGTGCGTTTTTTCAAATGGAATGACCTGTATATCATAAGATGTATTGAAAGAGAATTTAATTTCCTTTCAAACGTATAACATGTTCCTATATCTAAATTGCATTGTTTTTCGAATTAAAAGCAAGTTTTAATGCCAATGAAAATTAATATATTGAGCTACAGTTTGTATTAGCTATCCATGAAATGTCATAGAACATGTAAATTATGATAATTTAACAATTGACATCGATTGTAAAGTGTTGATGAATTTATTAACGGAGATTTTATTGAAAAATCGTTCAAATGGAAGGCAATAATTATACAAATGAAGTTTTGATGAAATTGTTTATTCTTCACGGTCAATGCGATCAAGATCATGCAGAATGTTCTGGTTAGGCCTAAATCTTATTCTGCACTTCTGGTGAAAGGAGGATTTGCGTTAAAATAAGTTAATCTATTTAAAAGGTTATCTTCGCTTCGGCATTGTTCGTTTTAGTATTTCTCGGAAAAGCCTCGGATTTTGAACAACCCTGATTAGAGAATTATTTTATTAAACGTAAATGATACACGGGAATCCATACCCGAAATTCCAGCTCTCTAGGATTCTAAGTACCGAAGTAATGAAATGTTTAATTGAAACACAAATTGCCCAAAAAAAGTAGTTTATCAATCAATTACTCGAAAAATGCTAGAGATAGGGATGAGGAAGTTGATACATAAATAATCAGGGGGCTACGGCAAATCGAAAATAGCAATAATATACAGGGTGTTCCATTTGAAATATCAAAACTGTTAGTACTTTTTGATATAAGCGGCAACACTGCAGCGCTGAAAATATTCTAGATCGATGGAGCAAATTTTATATAAAATCGTACGTCCCGTTCTCCGTAAAACTCCAGGGTATCATCGACCGTGGTCCACCCTGTATATTAATGCGTAACGAAATACCTTGACTTTGAAGACAACAAAAATATTATGAACATAGTTCAACAAATTCGACTGATTTTTTTCTTTCGCTTTTTAGGCATGTAAAAAAAAGTTGTGTTTGATTTTTGAAAAAAAAATTTCACGGAAAATCTCAGAAAATCGAGTTCATTGAGAAGAAGAAATCGAATTCGGCCATCGAAAAAAAAATCGGGAACTTTTCAGGGTTCAGAAAGGTAGAATGTGACAAGAACCCGTTTTTCGAAAAGCCACCCACAACCGACTACACGCCACCGAATATTGCCCAAAATTTTATGAAACACCCTCTGTATCTCGCTTATGCTTCGAAAAGGGGTATAACGTCATAAGTACTACGTTTACATGCACCTTCTCGATCCGTATTGAACCAAGGCGCATTGTTTGATGCGAATTAGATGAAATATGGTTTGAGAGTTTACATGCCTTACCTGAAACTAGTTTTAGGTAATTCGGCTTTATTCTAAGCTCGGGTAGCCAACATAGGAAGATTGAGAAAAATTAAAAATATAAATTAACAAAAGAAAATTATTCTAAAAATCTTAAAAAATGATGAAGAACACCATAATTTCGCAAGGAATTAACCTATTCTGGGTGGTTACAACGATTGAAAGAGCAAATCGTGAAAAATTAATCCAGAAATTAGAAGAAAACGATTAAAGATAATAGAAAAAGTTACCTCAAACAATATATGATATCATTTTTATCTCAAGAGATTTATTTCGATCTTCCAGCTTAGGAATTACGATTAACGTAACCCCAAAGCAGGTTGGTTAGATTATCAGATTTGTCAAACTAATAAATTTGGTGTTGGTAATTCTGAAAATTGTTTCTCTTAAAACTACTCTCAATGCGTGTTTGGTGTATACATGCACATTAAATCGATTTGGAAAAACTCAATCCACCTTTTCAAATCGCATTTCCTAATTCGCATTTGAGTATTCAATTCGAATTGAAAAAATGTTTACATGCGTTTTCAATGCGCATTACGGAATACGCATTGGCTTAAAACGGTTCGAGAGGATGCATGTAAACGGTGTCGTCTACACGACCATATATATTTGTCCAGTTTATGATGAAATACTCTGTATATTTTTTTTTACCAAGCATATGGACAATGATTGTACTGAATGTCAGCGCCCAATCACGAAATAAAACAACAACAAAGACGAACTTACTTTGCAACGTCGTGTATCGTTAAAGGATTTGGATACGATGATTCTATCAACTCCAGAACCTTTTCAACTGTTAGCAATTTGATGTTGTCCAGAGGTTCTTCAGCAGATACTGAAAATAAATTTCATAATTAATTATTAATCACTTTCAAACTCATATTAAGTACAACAAAAATAAAAAACATTCGAAAACAATTAAAATCAACATGACAACTTGTACATTGGGAAAACCTAAGACTATTGTTAATGTACCATTCTATTGCTTTAAATGAGAAATGATTAATTAATTTATTTGCACTGAAAGGAAATATCCAACAATGGAAATGCATCCAATAATTCAGAAAAATTGTTATGTGTTTACGTGGGAATGAGAGCTAAAATGTTAATGAGGTTTTTGGCAGATAATTAGTCCAAAATACAACACAACCAATGGAAAGCAAACCTGTTTTAAATTGTGTCAAATCGAACCGAAGGATAATAGTTCCAGCTAGAAAAGTTTAAGATCATATACATTCACATGGACATTAGAAAATATTCTATTAATTCGAGGGAAATAATAGTGCAAATAGCAATCAAAATAAGTTATTTGAATGAACAATATTGGTTGATATGAATATCAACAAATACTAAGCTTCCGATAAACGCATAATAATTATCGCCTGTATATTGAATAAACGTCCAAACAGCACAGCCAGTTATAAATTTCACCCCCTCTTCAGGCTCTTCATACTGATAAGTTGTGTTACACCGAAACCAGTAAATATTCCAAAAAAATGATGGAGATATTCAGAAGCCTCCCTTGCATACATTCTGTACAGGGTGTCCCATTTTCGAAGGCTTTCTAAAGATAGAACGTTGTCTACATATATTTAATTCTTCAAATATCGATTCTATCCGGCCGACAGCCCGTCCTTTGCCAAGATAACTTTCGAAGAGATAGCGAATTAAAAGGCACCAAATGCTCACTATCGCTGTGCTCCTATCCGAGCATCTTTCAGGCAGAAGTACTTGCAATAGAAAGATATGCGTGGATATGAAGCTAGAAAGAAACTATCAGAGATGTGATATAGCAAACCAGTCTGACAGTCAAACTGCTATCGAAGCTCTGAGCTCCCATATTATCGAGTCTAAGCTAATATGGAAGTGCCGAAGAAAACTTAATGAAGTAGGCATGAACAACAGGGTCTCCTTGGTCTGGGTTCCTGGTCATGCGGGAATTAAAGGAAATGAGGAGGCCAACACACTTGCCAAGAAAGGAGCACAAACCCCCTTTATTGGCCCAGAGATCTCTAAATCACTCCAAAAAATTCCTCCGGAACTTTGATACTGTCAGATCCAAGAAATATATGGACGTCGGTAAGAACACGCTGCACCTCCTCACTGGTTTCCTCACAGGGCACTGCAGCCTTAGGAAGCATATGATGAGATTAGAGGGCTAGCAGAAACTGACGAGAGCATATTCTGTTGGGAGGAGGATGAAACTCCTGATCACCTGATAACGGAATGCCTCGCCATCTCTAACCAACGCAAAGAATGCGGCAAGAAACCTGCAGGAGCGAAGACGTAGCCTCTTTAAAGCCATCCCAGATACTGGAGTTCATCAGAACTCTGGAACTGGAAGGCGAGCTGTAGATGGTAATGACATCGACAGCTCTGACGGGGGGCACAAAAGACCTTAAGGTCGCATTGCAACGTTACCACCTACTACAATATATGTACAATATACAGAATACGCTGAAATTCCGCACATAACTTCGAGCCGCCATTTTACAATCGAGTACCGAGTATCTGCTCGATCGACTTCGTGAATAGACAACGGAACATGCGCGCAAAAGCTCCTGACTACACGTCAGTGCTTTTTAATAATTCCCCTAAAGTCGACGAAAATGGTGACAACCCTTACATTCCTCTCGGAGTACCTGACGTCGTATCAGTCATTTAATTTTTTGAAAGGAAATTAAATTATGAATATTTCAACTTACGTGGTCTAACAGGCACTGCCTCTCCCTCCAGTTGTTTCAGCTCAACCTCTATCATTTTTATTGTTTTGTAATTATGTTGCATAAGTTTCATGATTTTTTTTATGAAGCCAACGTAATCTAGAATAAGTAGACAATCAGTAATAGTTAGAATATCGTTTTTCGTCGACCTCTATGAAAAGTGACATTTTACGTACTAATTTGCGGCCGTAAAATCGACTATTATTGAAGGCAAGTACTTTGCGGACGAGAAAGTACTTTCTCGTCCGCTGTGGTCACTGTGAATACGGCATGATACGGTTCAATACAAACATAAGTGTCTGCAAGAATAACTGTCAGTGCTGTGGTCACCATGGATACGGTTCAATACAAACATATACTCCATTCACATTTATAAAATGTCCCGGTTGGCCATGAAATTTTGACACATTTCACATTGTATATTTTTAAAATGTTAGGTTATGCTCATTTTCATGTCAGATAACTACGCAGCGTTGTCCTTTCTACATAGAAGTCGTAGTTATTACGTATTTTTCAAAATGTGAATTTTCTTGGGGAAAATAATGAATTTGAAAAGATATATATACAATTCAACAATTACAAAGACCTGGCGACTGTTGAAGAAAATTTTTCATCTGTTGTTACTATTTAAATTATAAGGTAAATTTTTCCGACTCATTTTATCATTCTTACACAATACAAAGTAAAACATGCATCTATGGGAGATGATAGCCCTACATAAGGGCCCTGTACCGGTCTTCGAACATCTGAAGTTCTGAATAATCATCGCTTGGACTCGTCAGACCTGGTTTTGAAAGAGACCCTCCTGGCCTTACGAGCAACATTTTCCTTTTTGAATTCAAATATCGAAGGGATTTCTAAGAAAGCTTTGAGAACTAGCGGAGGCGATTCTTCTCCAAGAGATCCCATGCGCCTGCAGAGGAGTATATTTGCGAGAGGAGACCTTTGAAAGGTTATGTATTATTTTTGGTTTGTTCGTTCTTCTCCTCTTGTCTTTTCATTTTTCAGGTTGAGTTTCGGGTACCTTGGAGAAACCTCTCCGTTTATTTTTACGTAGGAGTCCATATTGATGAAATAAATGCCTATCAATATTTTTAAATTTGAGCAAATTTTGAGAACAATAGTTACAGATCACGACACTCACGGGGAGATTTCAGTTCTGTATAGTACTTCCTCATACTTTGTCTCTGCTTCTTCAAAACTGCTTTAGGTATTTTTACTTTCAAAGCGAAGAGTTCTTTATTATTCGAAGATAATGATCTGTAATAATATCTTGTCTGAGAAGGATCATCATGTTGCTTGTTTAGAGTATATATTGGCAACCTCTGCCTTTGTTTTAGTTACAAAAACGTGATAGACCTAAATCATGGCCAACCGGGAGACTTTATAAAAGTGAATGGAGTATAAGTGTATGTGTCATTTGCTATTGTGAAATTATTTAAGAGGTCCGAAATTCATAAAAATATATGGAGGTCGAAAAAATCTAATATGCACGTCGACGAAAAACTGTCTATTATTGTCTCGCCTGCTTGCAGACTCGACTATAACAGACAGTTTTTCTTTCTTGGTACATAAATAACTATTATCTCACTGTACCTCTTGGAAAGTCTTTTGGCGACACCAACTCTTTGAAAAACTCTTGAGCAACACCTGCTTGTTTGTCGGCGGATGGATGATCGGTAGTATCTGATGCTGGGCGAAACCAAAACCTCAATGTTCTCGATTCGTGAGTATGTTTACCTGTTTGAGCACTCACGAGAAATACCCTGAATTCCAGTGATATGTGTGCTACTTCTGTGGTTCCGTTTTCTGAAACCAACACATATGACATTAGGATGAAACCAAAATCACTCTCTAATTTACCTGTTGCAGCTTCTTTATTGATCACTATTCCTGTATGTTGCCCACCAGCGACATGCATCTTGTCATCAGTTTTCAGGATTTTCTTTCTTTCTATGATTAGGGTTGTCGAAGTGGCAGTTTTTCCTTTTGGCGTCATCACCACCTGTTCTTCATCCTTTATCTCCGTCATTTTGGTTATAATCTGGAATCACAAATACCCGATGAAAACATGGCATACTGGCAATATCAACTTCACAATATGGGTGGGGAAATTAGCAGTGGTCAAACAAGTCAGTCGATGTGTATGCAAGAAAATATACTGAGTGACATCAGACATTTTTTGTGGCAAGACTACGACAAGTCTTAGATCAAAGATGAAACGATATCATCTGCAAAAAATTTTAATTTTAATGTGTTTGGCGACCCTGTGGCTGAGTACACTCCTAGGGGGCCGGATACTTAGACTATAGTCTAAGGCCGGATATGGGATTCGCTTTCGGCGATACACTGTATCACTTTCAGTATTCACAGTTGAAGGATGCCAACGCGAAAGTTCTTGCGAAATTTCATGAGAATGGTATCATTAGAAAAGTTTTAAAAAATCATGGAAAAAAATTCTCTATATCAGAAACTATTCGTCCGATATCGCTGAAATTTTACGAGAGTCTTCAAAACCTAACTCTACTGTCAAGTTCCAAGTTTGAACACGATCGGATCTATACTGTTGGAGATCCGAGCAGTGTGTTATTCAGTAGCTGGATGGGTGACCGTCGTCTCGATTACTTTCGAACGAAAGGAGCAAGGGACTTGCAATTTTCAGGGTAGGTTGCACATCCCAATGGGAGAGTTATATTCGTTTTGGGCATAATCGGTCCATCGGTTTCGGAGTTCAAAAAGTATAGACTCGATCGAATTGAAGCTTGGTAACTAGTTGTAGAATATCGACATAAAGGCGTGTGTAAAATTTTGTGAGAACATTATCCCTAGAAAATTTCTAATATATTGTGGAAAACTGTAAAATTATAATAAAACAACGTTTTCTCTTCTAGATTTATTCCCCTTATACACGTGCTTTTCTACATCTCTCTATATCTTGCCGCCCCAATTAATGCAGGTTAGCTCTGCGAGCACAGAGAAACAGTAACTTCTTCTTACTTACATTAACAACAATGAGTAGCATCTCATAATAACTTAACACACTCCCCTTGCTACGAATTGCAGCATATAATAAAAAAATTAATTTGAAATACAAAAATTTCCAAAAGTAAACTAGTACAATTTAAGTTTTTAAATACTAAGACTACATAAGTAACGCAAATCAGAAATAATAGTACCACCCAATGGTTTAGTTAGGATGTCAGCCTTCTGTTGACGAGAAGGGATATGTTCGAGTGATACAATACGTTTTTCAATCAAATCTTTGACATGATGATATCTAATATCTATATGTTTAGTTCTTTTTGTATTTGATGAACCTGAACTGACAAAAATCGCACCAGAATTATCTTCATATAACACAAAAGATTTACATAAGTGTCCCAGATCATTTAATAAAAATTTCAGCCATAGTCCGTCACCAGCAGCTATGGACAATGCCACATATTCAGCATCTGAACTGGAGGTTGCTACAGACCGTTGTTTTCGTGTTACCCATACTACCGGACATCCAAACACCTCAAATATGAAACCAGAATTGGATTTTCGATCAAATGGATCTGATCCAAAATCAGCATCCACGTATCCACGCAGTAGTGGAAAGTTTTCCTTTTTCCTTGTATATATTAATTTAAGATCACGGGTTCCTTTCAAATACCTCAGAACTCGTTTCGCTAACTTCCAGCAAGATATGTTTGGACTGCTCACATATCTCGATAAAATATTAACCACATATGTTATATCTAATCTTGTTGACTGAGCCAAATACAGTAAAGATCCAATCAATTCACGATACGGTTTATTCAACAGTTTTCTTTTATCGTTTGAAATTTCAGCTAAGAAATTTTTCTCCATTGGTGTAATTACTGCATTACAATTTGTCATCCCATAGTTTTCCAAAATAGTATCAATATATTGCCCTTGGAATAACTCTAGTGAATTTCCATTACGAGTCACATTAATCCCAACAAATTTTTCTGGTTCACACAAATCTCTCATTTTAAACCGGTTCATTAGTGAGTTAATCACTCCATTCATATCAGTTTCTTCTTCTGTAAGAACCAATATATCATCCACATACAATAATACCACAATTAATTTTCCATTTTTCTTAGACGTATACAAACACCAATCCACTTTCGATTGATTGAAACCAAGAGATATTATATGAGAATGAAAACACAAATTCCATGATTTAGGGGAACTCTTTAACCCATACAGAGCTTTATTCAGTTTCAGTATTTTTCCAATTGGAATATCAATTCCTGGAGGGGGAGACATAAAAATGTCTGAACTTACATCACCATTCAAAAATGCTGTACATACATCAAGGTGTCTCATAAACATGTTCATCTGATTCCCTATAGCAAAGCATACACGAATTGTTGCTAGTTTTGCAACAGGTGCATAAAATTCTTCCTGTCGTAAACAATTTTTCTCCATATACCCCAATGCAGTTAACCTAGCCTTAAATTGCTCATTTGCCTTCCCTGGATTTTTTATAGTAAAGACCCACTTGGACCCTATAGGTTTTCCCACACATTCATCCGAATCTACCATGTTCCATACATTATTTTCCTGTAACGAACTTAACTCTTCAGAGATAGCAACTTGCCACTCCTGAGAATTATTGCTTGACATCGCTTCCTCATATGTTGTAGGTAGCGTAGATTCACTAAAATTGGTTACCTGGCATTCGTCACTCCCTACTTGTGCACTGAAAGCGCATAAAACATAATCACTGAATTTTCCTGGCAATCTGCCTTTATTTGCTCGCTCAGACTGTCGCTGTGTTTGGATCTCACTCCCCTCAATTTCAACGTCCCTTTGTTCCTGTTCTTCCGTACTTTGTGTATTTACCAACAATATGTTGTCATCTTTAAAAACAATACTTTCATCAAATATAACATTCCTAGCCTCAAACATTCTTTCACCTGAAGCATCCATCAGCACATAACCACCTACCCTTATGCCAATAAAATAAGACCTAGTTGATCTATCTTCCATTTTTCCTTTATCTTCCAATGGATATGCACGACAACCAAATACATGCATTTTTTCTGCTGTAGGTTTGTAGCCATAAGCAACTTCTGCTGGAGTACAATTTATACCTGTACCTTTGGTTTCAGACCTATTTAAGACATATGCAGCATAGCATACGGCATGTGGCCAAAACTTCTTAGGAATTCCACTGTCTGATAACATTGCACGTCCTTTCTCACAGATTGTCCTATTCAGCCTTTCAGCTACCCCATTCAGCTGACTCTCTCCTGGAATTGTGTACTGGATTTGAATCCCTTTTTCCTTACAGTAATTCACAAATTCACGACTTCTGTACTCACCACCTTTGTCACACCTAATAACAGCAATACGAAATTTACTCTGAAATAGTGTTGATGTAAAATTCTCAAACTCTTTAAATTTTTCAAATGCTTGAGATTTGTATTGTATTGGACAAACCCACTTGTATCCCGAAAAATCGTCAACGAAGGTAACAAAGTATTGACATCCATTATATGCTTTTTGATCTATCACACAAATATCACTATGAACTAATGCTAATGGTCTACTACTACGACTAAACGCTCTCTGCGAATATGGTTGATGCTTATTTTTGGCTAGTATACAGACTTCACATTTCTTGTATTCACTTAAATCAAGTTTAGGATTTATTTTCAAATTTTTTAAATTAATCAAATCATTTTTCAACATACTCTTCAGACTTCTATAATTAAGGTGACCAAATTTCCTGTGTAACAAAGACAATTCATCATTAGTAGAAAAAGGACAAGTAGCATTGAGAACTTCCAAATTATCAAATATTTGCCATTTCACAAAATAAAGGCCATTGACACATTTCCCTCTTCCATATACCACATTATTTTTCTGAATAAGCACATTATCATTACAGAATTCAATCTTAAACTTTTTTCTCTCTAATTTTGAAACAGACAACAAATTATGACGAAGAGTAGGTATATATAACACATTCTCTATATCAACTTGGCTACCGTGTTCAGCTATTATTTTAATTGTTCCATAACCTTCACCCCATAATAGACTGTTCTGTTCAGCACTCTTTACGCTTATTTTATTATCACAATTGAGAAAACTTATCAAATTCAACTTACAGTTTACCATATGATCAGTGGCTCCACTGTCCACAATAAATTCGATCTCACCTTTCTTCATATCAGAATTTGACAGGTTTGCCATTGACGTAGTAAACATGGATTCCTTCTCACTTTCCACGTAGTGACCTGACGTTGGCATACGACAGTTTGCCCTGATGTGGCCCAGCTTGTTACAGTTGAAGCATCTTCTTTCATTGTGAGGTCTGCTATTATTCTTGAAATTACCTCGGTTGTGGAAGTTGTGTTGCCTATAACCACTGTGATACCTGCCATGATTGTTAAAACCTCCACGATTTTTGAATTGTTTCTTGTTATCAGTTAAAAAGGATGATGGAGTTGTTTCTACATTCTTATCTTTAACTTCCAGGTTTCTACTCTTAACTTTTATGTAATAATCTAGTAGACTTCCAGTTATTTCTTCGTAACTTGTATATGTTCCTGTCTCTAAAGCTTCTACACGGGGACTGAACGAATCTGGCATAGCATTAAGTAGAGTAGCAATCTTGTCTTTCTCATGTATCATTTCTTCTGCTTCATTTAACCGATTAATAAGGATATTAAATTCTGATATGAATATCTTCAGATCAGTTTTTCCATCATACTTCATATTTCGCCATTCTCTGAGAAGGGTTACCTGATTTGTGATTGTATTCCTTTCATATTTCGTCAGCATTTTTGTCCATAATTCCTTGACTGTGTCATATCTGCAAAATTCCCTAAGTATCTCATTACTGATTGAACCAACGATGATTTGTTCAGCTTTATTTATTTTTTCTTGATCCGTAATAGTTTCTTCTTCAGATAACACTTTATCAACTTTTGTCGAACGAAGGGCCAGTTGTACCCGTAGCTTCCATAGATCAAAGTCTTTCCCATTAAAGATTGGAATTCCATATTTTTCGTTTGATCCACTCATAATTGATCTAATAACCACAAACCACTATCTGCTACCATGTAAAATTATAATAAAACAACGTTTTCTCTTCTAGATTTATTCCCCTTATACACGTGCTTTTCTACATCTCTCTATATCTTGCCGCCCCAATTAATGCAGGTTAGCTCTGCGAGCACAGAGAAACAGTAACTTCTTCTTACTTACATTAACAACAATGAGTAGCATCTCATAATAACTTAACAAAAACAAATTGGTTCCAGCACTGACGTGAACTCAGGAGCTTTTGCGCGTGTGTTCTATTGTCCATTCTCCTGTATTGGAAACTCTTATTAGAATTTACCATTCGAAAAATCATATCTCCGAAAGTAGCAGTTTGTTAGAGTTGAGAATGATATATCAATGGATTCTTCTGATGAAACTGCATCTTAAAAAAAAATTAAATTGATATTTGTAATGTTAAAAAAAAATTGCTTTCGTTATTCCGAAACCGCCAGGCCGATTTTGCCCAAAAACTGAACTGAACCGAGATATTTATCTCCCAAACCTACCCTAAAAATTGCAACTGTCTAGCTCATTCCGTTCGAGAGTTATCGTGGTTACGGTCGAACGGCCGGACAGAATCGATTTTGACCAAGGATTCTTGATCAGTGAGTCGAACCAAAACGTTTAAGACCATTTTCAGCCAAAAATTCGAAAATTACAGACATTTGGACAAATTGATAAGCACTATGTTCCCAGGAACAAGAGCGCCAAAAATCAATCTACTGGACTGTATAGATGGTCATAGATAACAGGCATATTGGCGATTCATCTCCGAGCCACCTAGTGGCGAATTCTAAAGCATCGAACGTAGGGGAATGGAGTTTATTTTGCTTTGAAATCATACATTTATTAACGCATTAACTGTTATTTGTGAGGATTGAATGATTAAAAGTTGTGATTCAGCATTTCTTCTATATATTTGACTAATTCCGAGGCTAGGAATGAAATTTTCTAGTCACGGTAATCGCCACCATTCACTGTTGGGTCAAAAATAAACAGTGCTGTGTCTAAGGTGTCGTAAGGACACAGTAACAAAGCCTACACAGAACACAACTGGTTATCCTTAATCGCTCAAGCACTTCGAGAGCTTATGAGGAGTCTCCTTGGGGAAGACCTAGGAGGATCAGTATAATAATATACAATATACAATTGAGATTAATGATAAATTCAAATATCGAAATCGAAAATGTTTTGTTGTGTTTATGGATGTAATAGTTGTGCCAATAGGGATAACGTGTTATTCCATTTTTTCCCAAATATAATAGTTTCAGAGTTGAAAAGCAACAAAAATGGTATTGTTGTTGTTGAAAATGTGGGTGTCGGAAAAATGAGCTATACTGTATTGTCATTACTCTTTGGGCACATGAGTTCCCAAAGTGTGATAGAATTTTTTTACGATTTGCTAACTAATCTAAAAATCATTAACCATTATCTTTCCCAAAAAAAAATTGCGAAACTACACAATTATCCTTGTGTTTACAATCACTAACCCTACGAGGGCGCAATCTACCCTTAAATCGCCAATAAAAAAAATCAATCTACTGCACTGTGTAGATGGTCATAGATACCAGGCACATATAAAGGAAGAAGAAATCTCTACCATAGAATAAAATGTTGTTACTGTTTACTCTACTTTATGTTCACTACACCATAACCTAAAAAAAAAGAAGTAGCCGGTAAATATGGTGATCGTTATTAGTAGCATATATATCTCTTGTCTATGATTAGTAGTAGTACTAGTAGTAGTAGTAAATGGTAGTACAGTAGTACACAAATGTTGTAATTCTTGGTTTCCCATACATGTCAGGAATTTTCTATTCAATTTCAATGTTCCTTTGAGATAATAATGGAGCAAATATTTGAAAACAAAAATGGATCCACATTTCGAGAAGATATGTTAGGAATGTCTCGAATGGGAAGGAAGTTTGAGGCAATGACTATCATCCAATCCAAAATAGACGTAATTTCATGCAGGGAAGTTATATCGAAAACTGCTCGTAAAAAAAGTAACAGATTACAGAATTTATTGCTCGAAATAAAAACTGGTGAAGCCTTAGAAATCCATTCAAGATCGAGCAATCACGTGTTTGATCGACCAATACAAACAGATAATGGTATTGGATCTGAAGTTAATCCAATCAACAATAATATTTCTGCAGTTCTTCCAAGTGCTGCTCCACCAATTAGTAATTTTTTGCTTTGCTTGAAGAGTTATTTAGATTTGGTGGAAAAAATAGGCAAAGAAGCAGTTTTGACCTTATTATCTCAGGAAATTCATAATATTAAAATGAATAAAGCAAATGGCTATCAACAAGAACTCAACCGTCATTATAGAATTATTAACATCATATCTAAGGAAGAACAGGCAGGACTTTCATTGAAAAAGAGAAAAAAGAATAAAGTACCTAAAACAAAACCTTCACGTAACACAAAACCTTGCACACGTTCAATGACTCGACAAAAAGAAGCGCAGAAAAGAAAACAGAGGATTGGCGAAATATCAAATGGAGAAGCAACCGTGGACTTACCAAACGTACCAAAAATTAAAAGTGAACCTACTAATTACATTGAAAATGCAGTACAGAATAAAATCAAGATTGAAAACAACAAGAAATGTCCTGATCAGATCTGCATCAAACAAGAAGTGATTGAGATAGATTAAGCTTCTACTTTCATATATTGTAAATGTACATGATTGATATAATGACCTGTCATTATAGAAATCAATAGTCGAATTTAAGCGAGTAACCGGAGCAGAGTGGTTAAGACCAATCTCTTGCTAAACATAACCGATCGGTTATCATAGCAAGGGATTGGTCTTAACCGCTCTGTTCTGGTTACTCGCTTAAATTCGACTAATCATATTATTGATTCAATCAACAAAATTTTGTATAATATGTTGTCAAATGTGAATATTAGCTGTAAGAGGAATATTGATAGTTTTAATTTTCACATACCAAGTGCTGTTTTTATAAGACTCTTAGAATATTTTTAATTTTTTGTTATTATTTATTATCACTATTAGTTTTATTTATGTTTAGAGACATAATTAATAAATTTTTGTTACTTTGGTTATATTCATTTTAGTTTATTTGTGATGAACATTTGCTGATATTGCTAGTTAATGTTTTGAGCTTCCGTATCATCTCAAGAACTAATGTAGCTATACAGTATGTTTTTGGCGCTCTTGTTCCTCGGAACAGAGTGCTTATCAATTTGCCAAATTTTCGAATTTTTTGATGAAAATGGACTAGAACGATTTGGTTCGACTCACTGATCAAGAATCCATGATCAAAATCGATTCTTTCCGGCCGGCCGTCCGTTACCACGATAACTCTCGAACGGAATAGGCAGTTGAAACTTTCACAGTAGGTTTAGGGGATAAATATCTCGGTTTAGTTCGTTATTTGGCAGAATCGGTCTTGGTTTCGGAGCAACGAAAAAAAATATTTTTTTACAATACAAATTTCAAAATATTTTTTTTTAATATGCAGTTTTATCATATGAATCCATCTATATCATTTTCAACTCTAACAAGCAAATACTTTCGGAGATATGATTTTTCAATAATACATCGTAGTTCTATGTGAACACAGAATCTGTCTGTGTTCACTGTTCATAAATGTCATCTTATCTAGCTATTAGAGACTGGTCAATTCGTAGTTTGAAAATATTTTCTGTTGGAAATCAAGTATCCGATTCTTGAATTTGTGAATATATACAAGACAAGGCAATCCGAAAATCATTATGACTGATTACATATTGAATAATTTATGTATAAATATTTAGAATTGGATCATTTTAATGATTTAGTTTATGAAGGCAATAGGAAAGAAGAACATAATGGAATCATCAAAAGAAATTACCGTTCGATGACCACTGAGGTCATTAAGTTGTAAGACATGTTCCTATTATATACAGTATTTTCATAATGTTGCTAGCAAAAAAATGCTGAAATATGGATCTACATTTTTGTATCAAACATTTTTTCTTGAGTGTTAAGGTCCATAATACAGATAAAAATGTGTAAGTGAATGTATGAACTATTAAATTTCAAATTATGAAAAGAGGATAGTATTTTATTAATATATTTTGAACTATTAAAATAATTTGTTCGTCAGCCTCTACCTACTCAAATCTCAGGAATAAATGGACAATCTGCTATGATTGTATCCAGCCTTGCTCTAGACATTTCAATGATATTTTCTTTAGTTATTTCGAGTTGTGAAAACTATGCACCGGTTGTAAGTTGAAACAACCCATTCCACGAGGTTGAATCATTGCAGATTGCTCATTTAATCTTGACAAATAAATTTAGTGAACATTTTTGAAGCATTGCAGATTGCTCTTTTTTTTTAAATGATAATTTTTGAAGCATTTTTTTGTAAACGACACTTTTTTCAAATTTAATTTCTTTCATGATGCAGTTCTATCATAAGAATCCACTGATATAATTCCCAACTCTGAGAAACCAATGCTTTCGGAGATATAATTTGTCTGTTTGAACAAGAGCGCCAAAAAGCTCCTTTACACAGGGCTTGAACCAATTTTTAAAACAAGAGGCTGAATTCATCAAAATATACCAGCTCTCTAAGAAAACGCCTATATATTTCATTATTCTGGGGGATTCTCAGAGTACATCAACCAAATTACATTGTTGAGAGATGAATTATATCAGGGTTGTAATGCTTGTATCCGGTTAGAATAACATTTCGGAAATTCTGCCCTTTAGGATCTTTGCCTTTCTTCTATTATCTGCTTATTTCACCACAAAAATTTGTCGTAATTTCCAATTAATTAACTGAAAACCAAATAAATGATATGTTAACTCCAATAAGCTACGATTGATAAGTTTCGTTTACCCATTCAATGAGGCGAACTGTGCCAATAACTAAGAAAGACACACGGTGAAATATTTATTGATTTAAACCATCAACAAATATTCCGCGTGTCCGTGCTAGTTCACCTCATCGCTCATAGAGCAAGAGCCCAAGACGGCCAGACCTTCGTTATTTTATAAAAGATGAAAATTTGTATGTGCATGTCCCCTATTTAGAATACATTCCGTAAATCAACCAAAGTAACCAATTTTTTCAGGACCGGTAACTACTCTGGTGAGATTGTCATCTGTCAGTCTTTCTGTCAGTTGTTTAAGTTTATAGGTTAATTTTTGTTGAATATTCGTGATATCAGTTAACTTGAAGTGGAACAAATAATATCTAATCTATCTCAATTAAAGAATCCATTATCCATTATAATAGCAACAAAAATTTGTAGTTTTTGAATATATTATCTAAAACCAGTTGAAACATAAGACCACAGATCACTTTTGACATCCAAACAATAACAAACCAAAAGAACCAAAGAAATTCGTCGGTTGTTCTGGTGCCTGAAAATCTACCGCTTTCTTAGGAACCAAGTTCCGTAAATAACCTATATTTCAGGAACCAACCGAACATTTCATATTTACGGAACGGAAAAGTAGTAGTATTCCTTGTCTATGGTAGTAACCGCAACAACCAAGGTGATTTACGGAACGTATACACAGGTAAGAACGGCCAGCGACTATAGAGTTTGGGTTGTGGTTACTTGGGCAGGCTGGTAGAAAGGTGTAAAAAATAGTATATTAGTGTTCTGTGATAGTACCTTACTTTCGTTAAAGTATAAAGCTCAATTTTTTCATATTTTCTTCGGGATAACGTTAGAAATCTCATCATCCACTGCCGGACACTTGTGACGGTTGCTACCCCCTGCCAGACAACCCTAAACTTTAATAAATTAATTATACATAATTATACTTTCGTCATAACTCTAGTATAAAAGCTGAATTTTATATATGTTACTTGGGAACCTATGAAAAAATTTTACCTTGATAGCCGGACAGTTTTAATGGTCTTGCCAGACATTGAAAGTCCGCTGTAGGTGCGAGCGGGAGTGCTTAGTCGATTGCGCTGGGACCACACTAGCGCTATTCCGCGAATATTCACATTTTCCAGACAAGTCTGTACCTACTTGGTCGAATTGCGATGTATTCTGGTGAAGACGGATATGCTTTGCCGGGCTGTCGGTAAACTGACACGCATCAAAGGGTTTTTTATGATACAATATTCGACTTCAGAGTTCAGTTCAGTAGCGCAAGTTTGATTTCGGAGGAATCTTACCTTACCACTTGTAGTAGATCATTTTTCACCGATATAGGTGATATAACGCCACTGCTCCTCCATTTCACTTCGCAAGAATGATCTTCACGTCACGTTGACTGCTAATGTAGACAAAAAATTCGCGATGAAAACATCGCGATGTTTTCAATACATCACTAACCGAAAGATGATGAGCAGTAAAAGATCGCAATCGACTAAGCGCCCTCTATCTCATGCACACCCGCTTGAAGTTTCAATGTATCTGGCAAGATGTAAAAACCATTAAAACTGTCCGGCTATTGAGGTAAAATTTTTTTATAGGTCCCCAAGTAACCTATATAAAATTCAGCTTTTATACTATGACGAAAGTATAATTATGTATAATTTATTAAAGTTTAGGGTTGTCTGGCAGGGGGTAGCAACCGTCACAAGTGTCCGGCAATGGATGATGAGATTTCTAACGTTATCCCGAAGAAAATATGAAAAAATTGAGCTTTATACTTTAACGAAAGTAAGGTACTATTTTTTACACCTTTACTACCTGTTACCTGCCAAAGTAACCACAACCCAAACTCTATAGTCGCTGGCCGTTCTTACCTGTATAGGGGGCATGCACATACAAATTTTCAGCTTTTATAAAATAACGAAAGTCTGGCCGTCGTGGGCTCTTAGGCTATCAGTGTTCCCGAAAGAGGGAAGCGTCATTCAAGGGCAGACACAAACCCGGGTTTGATGGTTGTTACCAATCATTAGTGTTACTTAGCCAACACTTATTTCCCTACCAGTTCACAACTGATGGAATTATGTTTCCTAGAACTCCTTCTGTTGTCATTCAGTGTTAGTTAAGTCACACTGAAGATTGGTAGCAACCATGAAACCTGGGTTTGAGTCTGCCCTTGAATAACGCTTTTCTCTGAACACTAAAATTTTTTGCCGAATTTTATTTTTTTAAATCGATAGCGATTTAATCACTCGATCTATCTGAAATTTAGCATCAAATGGTATAATCATGACCTTTATATGCATGCAAAGTTTTGTATTGATCGGAATGCTACAAACTGAAATTTCAAGCTTTTTTTTTGTTAGAATCCTGCTTTGCCGGACTGCAACCAACAATACAAAGTGCCATATTGGTTCACAGGCGGCCAGCCTGAATACCCCTAGAGAAGAAAACTAGTACTCTGTGATACGAACTTTATATAGTTCTATGAACATGTAAACTTCCGTATGACAAATATGGCATTCCTCCCTTTCTCTCTTCTGGTATATACTTGCTTATGCATTGTGTATATAAGTTGTTGTTGTCGTTTCTAGAGTCTATAGAGAATAAAGAGATTGTATTATAAATACCCGACTTATTTATCTTCGATATAACCAAAACTCCAACAGGTTATTGTGACCCAGTGCACGCTTCACTGCGTTAAGGTTATAAAGTTGAGTTTTGTGAGTATTTTAGACGTGAAGTTAAAGGTAAGCTTAAACTTAAATTTAAGATGTTTTAGAGAATTATTCGAAGTATATTCATACTTCAACTTAAGAGAATTTTAGAGACAATTATTCGAAGTATATTTGTACTTCAACTTAAGATGTTTATAGAGTACTGTTCGAAGTATATTTTTACTTCAAATTAAGATGTTTGTAGAGAACTAGTCGAAGTATATTGGTACTTCAATTTAAGAGGAGACTAGAGATATTAAAACTTGCAGTATGTAGTGAAATTTATGGAGTAGACTTCTGTACATATTATGCAAGACTTAAGAGTTTGAGCTTATACAATGTAGAGGTTGTATAAATTAAGAGTTTTAGCTCAAATAATTAAGAGGTTTTGTGCATTAAAACAATTAAGAGGTCGAGTTTAAACAATTTAGAGGTTTTAAGTATCAAAACAATTAAGAGTTATTCACTTTAGAGGTTATGTTGTTATGTAAATAATAACAAAAGAGATTAGATGTTTAGATGAAATCATTGAATCAGTTTAATACTGGAATATTTCTTTAACCAAACCTTTTGTTGATTTATACAAGTTTGTTGAAGATCTCTTGTTTCGGGGCTTTGTTCATACAATGCTTGCTGTGCAGTATTGTGTGTTCGTAAGCTAGGGAGATCAAAGGATTCCTGCAAGCATACCGTTCATGTGTTATTGGCCAAACCGAATTCAATAGGCTCATTACCGTTTGTGATAACACAAGTTGATAGTAGGTACACATTTACGTGGTTATGTTGCTTGAAAACTTGATATCCTGTTTCGAATTGCCAAAGATTGCTGTGCTTTCAAGGCAATTCAGAAGCACGAAACGAAATTTTATATCTAATACCTGGTAATTTAGATGATTTAGATTTGGACTGAGTGCCAATAATGCACGAAGTAACATTACAAATGATATAATTCTTTTTCGTTTCATAATCCCGAAATAGATGGCAGATTTTGGATTGGTAGGATACAAAAGTTCCTCTGAGTACTCTGACGAGGAAAGCTCAGGATTATCCCAATCCACAAACCAAGAGGTGAACCAGAGTGATCAGGAATCAGTAAAAGATAGTTATATGAATCAGGGTAAGAGATTTAATTTACTTGAGAATAACTGGAATGTTCAGTCATCCTTATGGTTCCTCTGGCTGCCAAGGAAGAATACTGTAAAACATTAAGAGTTTAGATGTTGTTTAGATGATGGAGGTTTAAGAATAATGAATTATTAAGAGATTAGATGTTGGAATATAATTCATTGAAATTAGATGTTAGATGTTTTTAGATGAAGGCCGAATTAGAGTTTAGATGTAAACCCAGGTTTAAGAGAGTATTGTTTTACAGTGCAAACAAATGTGAGTCGAGGCATCAATGTTATCAAAGATGTCCTCATTAAAGAATGTAAGGAAGACGCTAGAGATGTCAATCCCCAATGTAGAGAGGCTGCGAACGTTTTGAAACAAGTTGTGGAAAGTTTCAAAGCCATGGTGGAAACTTTGGCAGAAACATCCAGGAACAACCTGGAGGTAGAGAGGACCAGGCTGAGAATAATTATGGAGAAAAACCGGTCTGGTCAGTCCAACGAAAAAAAGAGGAAGTTGGACAATGAGGAGAATCTTCCTTCTTCAGAAATGAAGAAGGCAAAAACTATAGAGGTGGCAAATAAAGAGGGCTGGAAACAGCATGAGATGCCGACCATTCATCTCAACATAAAGAGAGACTACAGGCTGACTAAAGAGAGCAATTTCGACCTTTGGATGGATTGTTTAAGGTCGGAATTGATGAGCAATGACATCCTTGATGTCATTGAACCCAGCTCTACTGCTTCTACTAGATCAGAGGCTAGTACAACTAGAAGAAAGAATTGGGTTCGTGACATTATTATAAACAGGCTTGATGAGAATTATCATAAGAAAATTCTCAACATTAGAGAACCACTGGAAATAGTGAAAGTATTGAGGAGCTCTAGGAAGTGTGAGAGTAACGTGACACACACTTCGGTCAGAGCTAGGCTGTACTCGATAAAAATGGATAGAGGGGAGTCAGTCAGTGACTTTTGCGATAGATTCGATGCTATCGTAAACGAGTACCAAGCCTGTGAGGATGTTGTTGAGCTCACCAGTCAGGAGATGAGGTCCGCTTTTTATCAGGCAGTTTCTCCAGTTATACCAGAACTTAGAAATGCTGACCTGATCAAAAGACAGACCTCTAATAAAGAGATGACCATAGACGAAATTAAATCCTTCATCACTCAATTAGAGGCAGAGAAGAACTCTGAAGGTAGGGAAGTAGTTCCGAAGCTGCAGAGGACTGTCAAAGTACCTAAAGTTAGATGCTTTAGGTGCAATCAAGAGGGGCATTATTCTAATGAATGTTCTCTGCGGCGGAAGAACAAATACTTCTGCTACAGTTGCCAGGCCGTTAAAAGCCATAAGAGTGATGAGTGTCCTTCCGCTGGGGCAGTTGGAGGTAAGAGGTCCCCCCCCCAGAAAAATAGATGGAGGAAGTTTGGCCAAAAACAGGCAACAAAGAGGGAAGCAGAGCGAGCACAAACCAAAGCTCGCAAAGCTTCAGGCAAGTCAAAGAAATCCCCTGGTAAGTGCTGTTCCAATGATTTTATTAGTTTTATTGCAGACTCTGGTGCTACTGAGCATATAGTAAATGATCAGTTAGTCCTGAGTAATTTTAAGAGATTGAATAATAAAACGATTAAGAGTGCAAATATAAATCAATCAGCAGATATAGAGATAGATGGTAAAGGAGATCTTGTATTACATACAAGTAATAGTAAGAATGGGCATTTCAAATTATTCAATGTACTTGCAGCTAAAGATGTGTCTGAGAATCTATTGTCACTTCGAAAATTGGCAGATTCTGGATGTGAGATTTTCTTAGATGATAAAATCTTAAGAGTGTATAATAGAGAAACTAATGCTATTGTTTTAGAGGGAGATTATGAAAAACCAAATTGGATTATTAACTTTAACGTTAAAAAGCCAAATAGGTTAGATGATGAATTTGAGTATCAAAGGTACTGTTTCAGAGCAGTAATGATGAATGAGAATGAGATGCCAAAACAATCTCAGAATCCCAATAAAGAGGTTGAATTATTAGAGAGGGAGGGAGAACCTGAAAAGGAAGAAACCCATTCTGAGATTGGGAGGGAGGAAAACACACATCTCATTACTCCTATAGATGGAAACGTTCTGAAGACGACAGTTGATGAACTGGAGTCGAAGAACACTAAAGATGATATAGAGACCTGGGATAGAAGTTTAATAAGTAGGAATGTTGAGAAATTAGAAGATTTAGATGAAGCCAACTTAGAGAACCTATTAAACAACAATCCTTCAGAATGCAATACCTATCAATCTAAGAGTTTAAGCGAGGCCATGCTATGGCACTTGAGATTAGGTCATGCTTCTGTAAACTATCTAAAGAAGTTGCAAAAATTAGATGAGAGAATGGAAAAAGTCATATTTGACGATTCCATATTAGAGTGTGAGGTTTGCGTTATGTCGAAGATGCAAAAATTACCATTTAAAGAGACTCGTAAGAGAGCTGAAAGACCACTTCAGGTCATTCACACAGACATTATGGGTCCGATTAAACCAACATCGTACCCTGGACAAAAAAGGTTCATAAATGTCTATATAGATGATTATTCAAGATTAGCTAGAGCTTATTCTTTGAAAACTAAAGATGTTTCAGGTGATGCTTTAGAGAAATTCCTGATATCCACTCGAAATCTATTGGGACAAAATGAGAAGGTCTGTTATATCAGATCTGATCAAGGAACTGAATTTACTGGAAGAAAATTCTTAGAGATCCTGAAAAAGGAAAATATCGAAACAGAGTTCACTCCACCTTACACACCCGAACATAACGGTGTAGCCGAAAGGTTTAATGCAACAATACAGAGAAAGGTTAGAGCCTATATGTTTGATTCTGGACTACCCAAGAGTATGTGGGAGTTGGCTGTTGATGCTGCAATTCATGCCTATAACAGAACACCTCACAAATCAATAGAGTATGAAACTCCGTTGATAAAATTCGCATCAAATGCTAAATGTCATTTTGATCAAATAAAGAGGTTTGGATGTATAGCATACATCAAGATTCCCAAACCCAGTTTGAAATTTGGAGAACGTGCACTAAAGGCTGTCCTTGTGGGTTATACATCCACTGGGTACCTAATGTGGCACCCGAGCTCAAAGAAATTCTTTGAATCAAGACACGTAAAGTTTAACGAGAAACTTGTGTATAAAGATGTTTACAAAAGAGATTCATTAGAGGCAAAAGAAAATATAGAGGAAACAAACTGGGATTGGATGAAAGAGTTTAGAGAAGAAACTAAAGAGAATATAGATGTACAAAATACTCAATTAAGAAGGAGAGGTAGACCAAGAAAAGAATCAAAACAGTTGCTTAGAGATTTAGAGAAACCAGTCATCGAAAAACCACTTACGAGAAGTTCACTTAAGAGGCATTTAGTTGAGAACAAAAAGGTTGTAAATGATATTAGTTATGCTAAATATTTACATGTTTCAGATAACACTTTAGATGGAAAACCTAGAGACTTTGAAAGAGAAGATGAGTTGAGGCAATGCTTCTTGGCCACAATAAACAAAGAACCTATTCATTATAATGATGCTATAAGATCTAGAGAAGGTTCACTATGGAAGAGAGCGGTCCAAGAGGAAATTGACTCAATGATTCTAAATAAAGTGTGGACACTGGTCGATAGAAATAAAATTCAGGTGGATGGAAAACGAGCAAATATCATAGATTCGAGGTGGATTTTTAAGAGAAAATTAGAGGTTGATGGAACGACAAGGTACAAGGCAAGACTTGTTATTAGAGGATTCAAAGACAGAAATAATTATGACTTGAAAGAAACATATGCACCAGTTTCTAGACTTCCTGTCATAAGGACTGTATTTGCTATAATTAACAAGTATGACTTGTATTCATGTCAATTAGATGTTAAAACAGCGTTCCTCAATGGAACATTAGATGAAGAAATATACATGGAAATCCCAGACGGATTAGAGGTAGATCTCGAAACTAAAGAGTCAAGAGTGTGCAAATTAGAGAAGGCTTTATATGGTTTGAAGATCAGTCCAAAAAGGTGGAATCAGAGATTCACCGAAGAAACAAAGAGACTTGGATTAGAGAATGATCTACATGAACCATGCCTGTACACCTGGAGGAAAGATGGTAAAATGGCAGTACTAGTTATATATGTGGATGATATTCTAGTAGCCAGTAACAATAAAGAGAAACTCCAGGAAATAAAGAGTCATTTGAGTAACGCTTTCGAAATGAAAGATCTTGGAGAACCTAAGAGCTTTCTAGGTATAACAGTTGAAAGAAATAGAGTTGAGAAGTATACACTTTTGAGTCAGTCCACGTATACAACTAATATTCTAGAGAGATTCAACATGATTGAAAGCAACCCACAGAATACACCAATGGTGACTCGACAGGTTGAGAATCGAATAAAGAGAAATAATTCTGATAAATTATATGATAAAGAGGTGAGAGTGCCATATAGAGAGGCAATAGGATGCTTGATGTACTTGGCAAATGGAACACGGCCGGATATATCATTCGCTGTGAACTATTTAGCAAGAAAACAAATTTCACCCACTGAAGATGATTGGAAAGATGTAAAGAGAGTTTTCAGATACTTAAGAGGAACAGTTAATACAGGATTGAAGTATACAACTGAAACAGATAATCTGGAAGCATATGCTGATGCAAGCTTTAGAGATAATAGAGATTCAACTTCGACAGGGGGATACGTAATTAAACTGTTTGGTGATGTGATATCATGGAGAAGTCACAAACAATCGTATGTTACACTATCGACCTGTCAAGCTGAATACTTGGCTATGAGTGACGCATGCCAAGAAGTGATTTCTCTGGACAAAGCTCTCAGATTTGCATTGGGAAAAACCCTATTTCCCATAACAATCTGGTGCGACAACAAGTCCGCAGGAGATTGTACCAAGAAAGATGGTAGTCACAAACTAAAGATGTTTGATGATCCAGTAGATGCGATCAAAGAAAGTTTAATAGAGAGGGAAAGAGCTGGTACGAAGAGGCATATGGCCGATACACATGGAGATTTCATCAAACAGTGTGTTGATGAAAAGAGGGTCATTGTTCGATGGATCGCAACTAAAGAGAATGTTGCAGACATCATGACAAAACCTTTACCTTTAGAAGCTCATAAATACCTTAGAGATAAAATATTAGAGTGAGATTTTTAAGATGTTCTAATACCATTTTTATGTTTACAGATGCTTAAGAGACAAGTTGGTTTTACCAACACTTAAGAGGCTAGAGACAAACAAACACTTTAGAGGCTAGATGAAGGTGCAATTCCAGCAAAGGGAGGGAGTGTTAGAATCCTGCTTTGCCGGACTGCAACCAACAATACAAAGTGCCATATTGGTTCACAGGCGGCCAGCCTGAATACCCCTAGAGAAGAAAACTAGTACTCTGTGATACGAACTTTATATAGTTCTATGAACATGTAAACTTCCGTATGACAAATATGGCATTCCTCCCTTTCTCTCTTCTGGTATATACTTGCTTATGCATTGTGTATATAAGTTGTTGTTGTCGTTTCTAGAGTCTATAGAGAATAAAGAGATTGTATTATAAATACCCGACTTATTTATCTTCGATATAACCAAAACTCCAACATTTTTTGCTGGGTGATTGGCATTACTTTAACTCAGCCTGAAAGGATTTTTCGTATATACAAGGGCGATCGGATAAGTGTAAGTACAGGCACGATTGAACAAGTGGATGAACAGTGTGTGGAATTTAAAAAAAAATTCAAAATTTGTCTGAAAGATCTGGAAAGGCAAGTGTGACACAGCCATTAGAGAAGGAAAGGTCATAATACCATTTCATGGCAATTCTGTGTGTGTGCAAGTCAGTTTCGGGGAAATACCGAGGGAAATACCCTAGTTTCCGAGGTGGAATGTACATGCTGTTGCCCTAGTCAGGCTGTCAGGCATTTTTCATTTTGCGCATTCCCAATAACTCGAAGAATACTGATCTGACTCGGTAGTTTTAAAAAGCACTGACGTGAGGTAAGTTTGCGGGATTGTTCTTATTGACCAATCTGTGTTTGTGTGTGTATTTTTTACCAATTCTTGGTATAAAATACACCTACTGTTCTAGAAAACAAAGTATGATTGAATGTAAAATGACCAATGAAATAACCTCAGCTATCGTAGAATTATGAGGATGATATGATATCATACTCTTAAGGTGATAATATAATGCACGTGGATAATCCATATGATGATGGAAGAAATATATTATTTGGTAAGATACATAATCAAATTGGGTTCAGTATATCTCTAGTAAAAACAAAACTAGAATATTGGCTCTGTTAAATTGATCTAATGAAATTTTCTGAGTAGATTTGAGGAACGAATATCTCGGATAAGTTCGTTATTGGGGAGAATCGGTCTGTTTGAATTTAATTTCTTTCATGATGCAGTTCTATCGTCAGAATCCATTTATACAGGGTGAGTCTTTGACCACTGCATTAATTTTAACCCAAGATTCCTCTCATCAAATAAAACAGTTTTTTCATTCACCATTTTTGCAGATTCGGCTCAGGTAAAAAGTTACAAGCGTTTAAAGATTTCACAATGTGCTAATACACTCCTGCATATAAATTATCTATGACATTGTTGGCGGACGAGAAAAAGGCATGGTAACGTGGTTTACAGCTTGATTCGGGATTGCAACGCTCAGGGACGGATCCATAAAAGTAGTGAAATTTCTGGAATTTTCCATTTTAAAACATTCAATGAAGAATATCTCGAAAACGGTGCGTTTAAGGAGAAATGATGAAGAATAATATAATGTTCGAAAACGATGGAATATTCTTGAAATTACCCAAGAAAAACTTTATCTGCTTTCTTTATGCTAATTTCGTTTAGTTTTATGAATCCACGAGTCCATAATTAGAAAACCAGTAGAAGTAGAAAATAACTAATATTTGGAAAATATGTCTCATAGTTATAGGAAACTTTACACCAATATTCATTTTATTCGAAAAAAGGATGTCAAAGCTAGAAAATAAAAACTGATTTTTTTACGAAATTTCAACAGCCTGTATCTTTTTACCTGAGCCGAATCTGGAAAAATGGTGAATGAAAAAACTGTTTTATTTGATGAGAGGAATCTTTGGTTAAAATTAATGCAGTGGTCAAAGACTCACCCTGTATAATTCCCATGCAAAGACCAATAATTTCGGAGATATGATTTGTCAAAGTTTAAACAAGAGCGCCAAAGCTCCTGTCCACAGGGCTTGAACAATTTCTTTTAATGACACTTTTTGAATTTTCATATTTTGAAAACGACGTGTAGTAAACCTTATTCCTGATCCATAATCTGTAAGAAGTTAACTGAATAGGAAATGAGAAACCTAAATTACAGTGCAATTAATATTGAAATATCCATGGATATTACGCAATTATAAGGGTTTCGTTTTAACCGTTATTTTCGCCATTACCCGCGACTTCCTTCCAATAGGTACAGTTAATTCAAGTACACCCAATATCATTACAAATGAATAAATGATTATAATCCTGTGAGTTATGAACGCCAATGTGAATCAGAGTGAAAGATCCTTACTTCTTTTCTTAGAAGAGGAGAATGGTCGACCATATCAACCGTTTCTAGATCGTTCAAATGACAAAAATGAAAGGATGCCAGTAGGCAACGAATGTAGGAAACATGATACTTTCCATCCTTGAAAAACGATATTTTCCAACTATCCAAAGCAAATGATACATTCCATTTCACATTGCAGTTACAATGTTGTGGGAATATTCTCATTTTGCTGTATGTATATGTAGAAATTTAATACCACATTATAACACAATGGAGTTTCATATTGTTGAATTGGCAAAATGTATAATATAAAGCGTCAGTTGACTTTATCGATGACAGCGTCAGCGTTGACGAACCTACCGATTTTTCGGTAGATCTACCGATTTGGAGAGTGATCTCTACCGAAGATTCAAAAAATCTACCATTTTTGGCGCTCTAGTTCCTCGGAACTGAGTGCTTATCAATTTGCCAAAATGTCTGTAATTTTCGAATTTTTCGATGAAAATGGTCTTAAACGATTTGGTTCAACTAACTGATCAAGAATCCGTGGTCGAAATTAATTCTGTCCGGCCGGTCCGGCCGTAGGCAGGATAACTCTCGAACGGAATGAGCTAGACAGTTGAAATTTTCAGAGTAGGTTTGGGAGATAAATATCTCGGCTGAGTTCGTTATTGGGCAAAATCGGACAGATGGTTTCGGAGTAACAAAAAAAAAATTTTTTTTTTACAAAACAAATTCCAAATTAAATTTTTTTCAATAAGCAGTTTTACCATAAGAATCCAATGATGTCATTTTTAACTCTAACAAGCTAATACTTTCGGAGATATGATTTTTCAAAATTTCAATAATAAATCGTATTTCTACGTTGTCACAGAATGATATGTTATTCTATGTATGAATTGTCATAATGTCAACTTATTTTCCTGAGACATGACATTATCTGATCAATCGAAGAATTGTGAGCGAAGTGAGAAAAATCTCAGTTGTTTGATCCGAAATTAGTTTTTCTCAGAAAAGTCTTACATTTCGGAACGGAACATGAAGTAAGAGATCTGATATTAGTGAGGCTGCTTTTCATCCATAGACATAGAATGCTCAGTTCTCTCAATTTATGACGGGACTGACGGAAGGGAATTATAACTTCAAAAATATCGGGGTTGAAATACTCGTATTTTAGCGATGCAACGGGGACCTCACCCAAAAATGTTTGAAAATATTACGTAAATATTGAAAGCATAATTCTGTAGTTCTAGAGATGAGAAAATTTGGTGAACGTAGATCAGGAAATTTTTGATCGATTACAAGGTAATTTTTCATTATTACTTCTCTTCTTTCATACATGTTTTATGGAATATCTACTATTTGTAGGTACTTTAAACCTGTTTTGGGCAATTGTCATACGAAACTTGTTTTTTTGGCGCTCTAGTTCCTCGGAACAGAGTGCTTATCAATTTGCCCAAGTGTCTGTAATTTTGGAATTTTTGGCTGAAATGGTCTCAAACGATTTGGTTCGACTCACTGATCAAGCATCCGAGGTAGAAATCGTTTCTGTCCGGCCGGCCGGCCGTAGGCACGAGAACTCTCGAACGAAAGGAGTTAGCGAATTGAAATTTGCAAGGTGGGTTTGGAGCGTAAATATCTTGGACGAGCTCGTTAATGGGCGAAATCCATCAAGCGGTTCCGGAGTTATGGCCGATTTTAGTGAAAATAGTTTTCATGAATATTTCCGAAACCGATCACTCGATCTATCTGAAATTTAGCAACAAATTGTAGAATCATGACCTTTATACACATGTGAAGTTTTTGATTGACCAGATTACCGCAAAGTGTCAAAAAAAATTTCGAAAATTTAAAAAAAGTTTTTGTACAATAACTCTCGAACGGAATGAGCTAGGTAGTTGAAATTTTCAGAGTAGGTTAGGGAGATAAATATCTCGGTTAAGTTCGTTATTGGGCAAAATTGTCCAGATTTAATTTGATTTCTTCCATGGTGCAGTTCTCATTCTCATGATTGCTCATTTAATCTTGATAAATAAACTATTATTCGAATTGAATTTCCTTTATGATGCAGTTCTATCATATGAATACATTGATATAATTCTCAACTCTGAGAAACCAATACTTTCGGAGATATAATTTGTCTGTTTGAACTCGAGCGCCAGAAAGCTCCTGTCCACAGGGCTTGAACCCATTTTTTATAAATATTCCGCACTTCATCGATATTTTCCCAATATTAAACTCCTAAAAAAAAAGTGAGAAAGCCCTGTGGACAGGAGCTTTGGCGCTCTTGTTCAAACTTTGCCAAATCATATCTCCGAAAGTATTGGTTTCTCAGAATTGGGAATGATATCAATGGATTCTTGTGATATAGAACTTCATCATGAAATAAATTGAATTCAAACATCATGAAATAATTTAAAGTCAACAAGAGTGCCAAAAATGATTAATCCAAAATCAACAGACATATTATACCCAATAACGAACTTATCCGAGATATTTATTCCTCAAATCTACTATGAAAATTATATTATATCAATTGAAACTTAGTCAATATTCCAGTTTTGTTTTTACTGGAGATATTCTGAACCCAATTTGATTAACTTACCAAAGTAATCAAAGTATATATTTCCATCATCATCATCATCATCATATTATCCAAGAGATTATCTACTATATCTGAGGTTATTCCATTGGTCATTTTGCGTTCAATCATACTAGGTATCTTGTCAGTTTTTTTGGCGCTCTTGTTCCTCGGAACAGAGAGATGAGTGGAAGAGGCGAAGTCTAGCCTATAGCTACTCCACTTAACCCCTTCATAAAACAAAATAATAAAAAAAATAATACAAAATAATAAAAACCTAACAAAACTGACTACATCCTTAAAAACTCGAACACAAATAATTATGAACGGATATTACATTAAATCATAAGTTGAGACATTAAATGGAGATTTGCAATTCGAACAGTTGTTTCCTGAAAAGCTTCTTGAATGTTCCAATAGACCGTGGAAAGGATTGAGGAATAGAATTAAAAATTTTTACTGCATTGTATGTGAAGCATCTTCTGAACCCAGCCAAGCGGTGCCTTGGCAGATCTATCCTTCTGTCATATCTTAATTCACGACCACGTAAATTTTCACGGGCCACAAGTTTGCTTATCAAATAAGGAGGTGATGATTCCGAGACGATACGATATACCGAAGCACCGAGCAGGAATTTGAACCAACCATCAAATCTGAGCCAACCAAGATCATTTATACGTACAGAGGTTCTATCATAGTTTCGCAGGCCAAAAACAAACCTGCAACACATATTTTGTATTTTCTGTAATCTATGACAGGTTAGGGAGTTCAAACAAGGGTAAAACAGAATCAACCCATAACCAAGAATAGAGAACACCAGACTCTCACAAAGTTTCTTTCTCAAGGCTGTACTGAGAACATGCCTATTTCTATAAAGTTGTCTCATCACCAGATAAGACTTCTTGACAAGAAGGGATACGTGCTCCTCAAAACGAAGTCTACAGTCAAAAATAATTCCCAAACTCTTCACACACTTTTTTACACTCAATGAACTGCCCCCACTGTTACTCGAACTGGAGAAGCCTCCATCCCCATTCTGCCGCTGAATGACATTATACAGCATTTGTCCACGTTCAAAGTCAGATTATGAGCTCTTGAATAGTTATAGATGGATTGCAGATCTGAGCTTAGGTACTGGCTTGCGATATCCACATTGCGAGGTTCATACGATAATGTCAACTGAGCGTCATCAGCAAAAGAACGGATATTAGAATGATCGAGACATCGTCTTACATCTGAGACATATATGAGATTCAATAGGGGTCCCAAGACCGAACCTTGGGGAACTCCCGATGTGACAGCAGAAAATTTCGACATACGACCACCAGCACCCACACACTGCCACCGATCCTTTAGGTAATTATGAAAGAAGCTTACCGAGACAGAATCGAATCCAAAATACTCCAATCGGCCCATGGTTTCCGAGTAATAATTTTGTCATCAACCAATACAGATCCGATTGAATTGAAACTTGGACGCAAGTTGTAGAATACAAATACAAAGACATTTGTGAAATTTTGTGAGAATCGTCTCGCTAAAAAAATTTAAAACAATTTAAAAAAAATATTATTTGCCTCACGATAACCTGAGAACGGAAAGAGATAGCGACTTGCAATTTTTAGAGTAAGCAAAAAAAGAATAAATATTTTTCATGGTTTTCCGATCTGGATTTCTGTAAATTGATCTAAATTGTGATTTCGAACACAGCCCCCTATATCTAACTATATCTCTGTAGAGGGCTGTGTTTCAAACAAAATAAAAGTTCGAATTTTTTGAGATCGACGTTTTTGTTTAAACATGGCGCAAGTTGTAGAATACAAATACAAAGACATTTGTGAAATTTTGTGAGAATCGTCTCGCTAAAAAATTCTAAAACAATTTAAAAACAAAACTATAACGCGATGTTCCCCAGAACATACGCGCAAAAATATTATTTGCGTCCTTATAACCTGAGAACGGAAAGAGATAGCGACTTGCAATTTTTAGAGTAGGTTGTGCATCTGAATGCGACATTTGTGTTTGTTAATACGAATAATCGGCTAAACGGTTTTGGAGTTATACCCATCTGAAATTTGGTTTTTATTTCCTCAATAACTCGAAAAATTCAGAACTGATCCAATTCAAACTTAGTTACTATTCGTAAAATGTCGGCTCGAATATTCTTGCAAAATTTCGCGAGAATCGTATCACTGGAAATTAAAAAAAAAATTATTGATAATCATTGAAAAATTCAAAAACCATTCGCCCGACATCATTGAAATTTTGCAAAAGCCTTCTAAACCTAACTATACTGCCAAGTTCCAAGTTTGAACACGATCGGATGTATATTTTCGAAGATCCGAGCGGCCTTGAATAAGTTTAGTAGTTGGAAGGGTGACCGTTGCCTCGTTAATTTCGAACGAAAAGAAATAGGGCCAAACGGTTTTGGAGTTATACCTATCTGAAATTTGGTTATTTCCTCGATAACTCTAAAAATACAGAGCCGGTTCAAATAAAACATGTTTATTAGTTGTAGAATGCCAGCGCAAAAATCTCGTAACACTAGAAAATTTAAAAAAAAATCATTGAAAGAACCCACCGATTCGACTCGATCGAATTTAAGCTTGGTAACTCGAATTTACCATGGTAAAGGTAAATTCGATCAAGAGTGTCCAATAAAGGAGAATGGACAATATAGAACATATGCGCAAAAGTTCCTGAGTTCGGTTCAGTGCTTGAACCAATTTTTTACCTAGTTTTTGGGAAATATTGATGGGCCACTAAAATGTGAACATTCATTCAGTTAACAACAAAGCGAAATATTATCTTTACGATATTAGAGATAATCTATTTTCATATATTTATCAACAGATATGCTCCCTATTAGACCTCGAAACATTTTGTATTAATTAGAAAATTCACCTTCAAGCGGCATGTTTCCGTTTTAATATAGATAGTTCAATGCTAATCAAGCAAATTTCCATTTATCTAAAACCGCGGATGACGTAACGTGCATATGTAATTCTTTATTTGTTCGCATTGCGGTATCATGGAATCATCGTGATATTTCACGTCATATAGGTTTTGATGTGTTGACCATATAGCTCCTATTCACATGAAAAAAGTGCGAAATTTTTTCATTTTCAAGAACTTATGATTTTTTTCGCGAGAACAATAGAGGGGGTTGTAGGGGGCCAATTCTTGTCCTGCAAAATATGGGGTCATGTAGGTTTTGGAGTGCGGACTATGTAGCTCCTATTCACATAAAAAAAGTGCGAAATTTTATTATTTTCAAGAACTTGTGATTTTTTTCGCGAGAACAATAGAGGGGGTTATAGGGAGTCAAATCTTGCCCGGCAAAATATGTGGTCATATAGGTTTTGTAGTGTCGACTATGTAGCTCCTATTCACATGAAATAAGTGCGAAATTTTTTTATTTTGAAGAACTTGTGATTGTTTTCGCGAGAACAATAGAGGGGGTTGTAGGGGGTCAATTCTTGGCCGGCAAAATATAGGGTCTTATAGGTCTAGAAGAGTATTCTATGTAGCTCCTATTCACATGAAAAAGGTGCGATTTTTTTTTATTTTTAAGAACTTACGGTTTTTTTCGCGAGAACAATGGAGGGGTTTGTAGGGGGTTAATTCTTGCCCGGCAAAATATAAGCTCATATAGGTTTTGATGAGTAGACTAAATAGCTCCTATTCACATGAAAAAAGTGCGAAATTTTTCTCTTTTTAAGAACTTACGATTTTATTCGCGAGAACAAGAGAGGGGGTTGTAGGGGGTCAATTCTTGCCCGTCAAAATATGTGGTCATATATGATTTAAAGAGGAGACTATGTAGCTCCTATTGCCATGACATACTGCGATATATTTTTATCTTCAAGAATTTACGATTTTTTTCGCGACAAAATTAGGGGTTTTATAGAATTTCAAGAACAGTTTAAGCAGCATACGCTCTTGAAAAATTGAACTATTGGCATTTTCAGGAAGGAATTAACTCGAATAAGTATATAGAAAGGGTTGTGAAGCGGGCGTCCCGGTTCGACACTACAGCGTGCTACTAAGCGAGCCGTGGCCAGCCACGAGTTTCGATCCCTGTTAAACGACCCACGACGCCAGCCGGCAGTTAGGCGCACGACTTACAGTATCTGCAAATCCATAGCTGAAACGCATAGCTGTCTTCACGCCGGTGTGAAATATCCGTTATGTGAAATCATTCGAAAAATATTCTTCAAAGAATTGGTTCAAGCACTGACGTGAAGCCAGGAGCTTTTTCGACTAATGTCGAAAAACGAATTTCAAACTAAATTTTCTAGTTAAAACCATATTCATGCTGACACCAATATGGTTACCAAAACAATTCTTTTAGGAATTTAAAGGTTTCAAGCAAAAAAAGAATAAATATTTTTCATGGTTTTCCGATCTGGATTTCTGAAAATTGATCTAAATTGTGATTACAAACACAGCCCCCTATATCTAACTATATCTCTATAGAGTAGTATAGACGGCTGTGTTTCAAACAAGTGTACTTATAGAGCGTTTCATAATAAAAGTTCGAGTTTTCTGAGATCGGCGTCTTTGTTTAAACATGGTATTTTTCGCTCAAACGGAAAGTCACAGTTGGCCGAGTTTTGTATCATTTTTGCGCGTATGTTCTGGGGAACATCGCGTTATAGTTTTGCCCAAATGTCTGTAACTTTCGAATTTTTTGACGAAATTGGTCTCAAACGATTCAGTTCGACTCCCCAATGAAGAATTCGAGGTCAAATTTGATTATGTCCGGCCCTTAGACTATATAAGTAATACTTTAGACTATATAAATAATATATTATAATACGTCTATGGTCCGGCCGGCCGTCCGGCCGTCCGTTGCCACGATAATTTGAGAACGAAAAGAGCTAGCGACTTGAAATTTTCAGGGTGGATGGCGCATCGCAATACGACGGACAAGTTCGTTAATGGGCATAATCGACCCAGTGGTTTCCGAGTAATAATTTTGTTTTCAACCAATATAAATCCGATCGAATTGAAACTTGGTGAGTAGTTGTAGAATATGAACCTAAGCACGTTTGTGAAATTTTGGGCGAATCGTGAGGCTAGAAAATTTTAAAAAAATTATTAAAAAATATTTTTGTTGTCACGATAACCTGAGAACGGAAAGAGATAGTGGCTTGAAAATTTCAGGTTAGGTTGTGCATCTGAATGCGACATTTGAGTTTGTTTATGAGCATAATCGGCCAAACGGTTTTAGAGTTATAGCCATCTGAAATTTTCTGAAATTTGGTGGTTTTTTTTTCCTCATTAACTCGAATAATACTAAACCGATTGAATTCAAACTTGGTTATTAGTTGTAGAATGCCAACGCGAAAATGTTTGCAAAATTTGGTGAGGATAGCATTTGTAGAAAATTTTCAATAAATCATTGAAAATAAAAAAAAAAATTCTATATAACAGTAACTATCCGTTCGAAATTGCTTCTTTTGCAAGAGCGTTCATAACCTAATTCTACTGCCAAGTTTCAAGTTTTAACACAATCGGTTGATTATTGTTGGAGATTCGAGCATTCTTGTGTGAGTTCAGTAAATGGGTGACCGTTGCCTCGATAACTTTCGAACGAAAGAAGATGTAATTTTCAGGGTAGGTTGCGTATCCGAAAAGGAGAGTTGAGTTTGTTTTTGGGCATAATCGGTTTAACGGTTTCCGAGTTATATCCACCTGGAATATTATTTCCTTGATAACTAAAAAAATAAAGATTCGATTGAATTGAAGCTTGGTAACTAGTAGTAGAAAATCAGCATAAAGACGTGTTTAAAATTTTGTAAGAACCGTACCCCTAGAAAATTTGAAAAAAATGATGAAAAAAAAATATTTAAGAACCGCACCCCTAGAAAATAAATAAAAAATCACGAAAAAAAAATTGGTTCAAGCACTGACGTGAAGTCAGAAGCTTTTGCGCGTATGTTCTATTGTCCATTCTTCTGTATTGGACACCCTTAATCGAATTTACCATGGTTAATTATGTTGTCCATTCTCCTGTATTGGACACTTAATTCGAATTTACCATGGTAAATTCGAAATAAGAGTGTCCAATATAGGAGAATGGACAACATAATTAACCATGGTAAATTCGATTAAGGGTGTCCAATACAGAAGAATGGACAATAGAACATACGCGCAAAAGCTTCTGACTTCACGTCAGTGCTTGAACCAATTTTTATGCACCTACTTGTTGTGAAAAATAAAATTCGGAAATGTTAATAGAAAAGAAAAGTCCCTCATGGTGAGGTGTTGCTGGGAAGCACTGTATACAGTGCTTCATTGGATTAATACCTATGCGTAGGTCTTCACTGTGAGTATATAAAGATCTGATTTGATACCACGAGTGATCCTTTGTATTTAGGGTTCATGACTTTAAGCACAGAACTTCAAACTTTCAATTCAAAAAATTGGTTCAAGCCCTGTGGACAGGAGCTTTCTGGCGCTCTAGTTCAAACAGACAAATTATATCTCCGAAAGTATTGGTTTCTCAGAGTTGAAAATTATATCAATTTATTCTTATGATAGAACTGCATCATAAAGGAAATTCAATTCAAATAATAGTTTATTTATCAAGATTAAATGAGCAATCTGAGAATGAGAACTGCACCATGGAAGAAACCAAATTAAAATAGCTGAAATGAATTTGACTCTCTCTTATAGAACAGGATGAAATGTACGAGTATGAACACAGATAATATAATAAAGCTTAGATAGAATAATTATAGCATTCTGTGAAAACATAGAAGTACGATTCATTATTGAAATTTAGAACTTCATCATAGCAAAAATTGAATCATAGAAGAATTTAAATTCAACAAGAGTGGCAAAAATTATCAATCCAAAACCAATAGACGAATTCTACCCAACAAGGAACTCATCCGAGATATTCATTCCTCAATTCTATGATGAACGATAATATATATCTTTCCTCAAATCTACTCCAATACACCAATATTCCAGTTTTGTTTTTAGTGGAGATATTCTGAACTCAATATTATTAACTTACCATTACCATTCCCATCATCATATGGATTGACCATCGGCATGAAAATATCAACCAACAAAAAAAAAAGCACTGACGTGAAGTCAGTACTCTTTGGCGCGCGTGTTCACGGTGGCTAATTTGAATTGAATGATGAGTACTTCAAGCTCAGTGGATAGAGCGAGCCGAAGATCTACCCAAAGGATAGTGGACACCATTCACTGTCGGTTCAAAAATTAACAGTGCTGTATCTAAGCTGCCATCAGGATAGAGTAACAAAGTTGGAAAAGAACACAAGTGACTCTCCTTAGTCGCACAAGCTCCTAGAAGATTTGGGAGGGTCAGTATAATCCTAATCATGTTTATAGCACGCGCGCCAAAGCAGATTGACTTTTTACACTTTTTCTTTCATTGTTAAGTCAATCTGCTTTTGCGCGCGTGCTATAAACATGATTAGGATTATACTGACCCTCCCAAATCTTCTAGGAGCTTGTGCGACTAAGGAGAGTCACTTGTGTTCTTTTCCAACTTTGTTACTCTATCCTGATGGCAGCTTAGATACAGCACTGTTAATTTTTGAACCGACAGTGAATGGTGTCCACTATCCTTTGGGTAGATCTGCGGCTCGCTCTATCCACTGAGCTTGAAGTACTCATCATTCAATTCAAATTAGCCACCGTGAACACGCGCGCCAAAGAGTACTGACTTCACGTCAGTGCTTTTTTTTCAAGTTCCTTTAACAAATATAGCTATCAATACAGTTTGGCTGTTAGCTTTACCGTAGATCGGAAAAAAATGCGGTTGTGGGTCCTCCGTTAGGGACGCAATTGCGTCTTCTCCAAATCCGAACGTATTTCAATATAGATCTACCGAATATAGTTATTTATAAATTCGCCTCAGGGCCACCATACTGACATTTCAAATCGGAAACAACGCTATTTCCCCCAAACTGACTTGTGTCCGTGCACTGAATTGACATGAATATTCTTTTAAAACCTCACAATATCGGCTCATTACTCCCAACATAACCCAAACAATCCAAAACCATTCACTTCTCGTCTGCGCAAGCGCAGTATACTCGTGGCTGCAAGTCCTCCCAAAATTACACACCTCACAAAAAACTCCGATTCTCCAACACTAGTGGTTCAGGAGATATCGCTTCTTGAATCCACGCATGCGCAGACCCTCACCAGGGGATTCTATAGCGGAATAGCATCCGCCGCCCCAATCCTCTCTGACGAAAGCACCAGCAGTTAAATCACTGATGGTCTGCTCATGCTCATTTCGAAAAATGCCCGAAAGGGGTTACATCAATTTCGAAATTAGCCCCAGGGCCACGGTACGGACACTTTAACTCTGAAACAAAGCTACATCCCCCAAACTGACTTGTCCTTGCACTGAATTGCTATGAATATTCTTTCAAAACCTCATAATATCGACTCAGCACTCCCAACATAACCCATCCAACCCAAAAACAGTCACTTCTCTTCTGCGCATGCGCAATCTACTCGCGGCTAAAAGTCCTCTCAAAATAACACACCTCACAAAAAACTCCGATTCTCCAACACTAGTGGTTCAGGAGATATCACATCTTTAATCCACGCATGCGCAGACCCTCAACAGGGGATTCTATAGAGGAATAGCATCCGCCACCCCATAATCCTAATCCTCTCTGACGAAAACACCACCAGTTAAATCACTGATGGTCTGCTCATGCACATAACGAAAAATGCCGCTATGGGGTAACATCAATTTCAAAATTAGCCCCAGGGCCACGGTACAGACACTTTAACTCGGAAACAACGCTACATCCCCCAAACTGACTTGTCCTTGCACTGAATTGCTATGAATATTCTTTTAAAACCTCATAATATCGACTCAGCACTCCCAACATAACCCATCCAACCCAAAAACAGTCACTTCTCTTCTGCGCATGCGCAATCTACTGGCGGCTAAAAGTCCTCTCAAAATAACACACCTTACAAAAAACTCCGATTCTCCAACACTAGTGGTTCAGGAGATATCACATCTTTAATCCACGCATGCGCAGACCCTCAACAGGGGATTCTATGGAGGAATAGCATCCGCCACCCCAAAACCCTAATCCTCTCTGACGAAAACACCACCAGTTAAATCACTGATGGTCTGCTCATGCGCATAACGAAAAATGCCTGTAAGCGGTAACATAAATTTCAAAATTAGCCCCAGGGCCACGGTACGGACACTTTAACTCGGAAACAATGCTACATCCCCCAAACTGACTTGTCCTTGCACTGAATTGCTCTGAATATTCTTTTAAAACCTCATAATATCGACTCAGCACTCCCAACATAACCCATCCAACCCAAAAACAGTCACTTCTCTTCTGCGCATGCGCAATCTACTGGCGGCTAAAAGTCCTCTATAAATAACACACCTTACAAAAAACTCCGATTCTCCAACACTAGTGGTTCGGAAGATATCGCATCTTTAATCTACGCATGCGCAGACCCTCATCAGGGATCTGAATTCTATGGAGGAATAGCATCCGCCACCCCAAAACCCCAATCCTCTCTGACGAAAACTACAGCAGTTAAAGGACTTCTCATCTGCGCATGCGCAATACGGAAAATGCCCGGAAAGGGCAGCATGAACCTCAAAAACATATGTTTCGGCATTAAAAGCAAAGTATTCCGCAAAATAGTAGTAATTTTTTTATTTTTTTCATGTCACGTGATCTTCACGAAATTTTGCAAATGTGTTTGCTTTGGTCTTTTGCATCTAACTACTGAGTTTCAATTTAATCAGATCAGTATTTTTCGAGTTATCGTGAAAACTAAATTTTCAAATTTTCAACATTTTTTTTGCCACTTTAGGGCCGTCCGTTCAACACAAAACTTCGCAGGCATATAAAGGTCATGATTCTACAATCTGATGCCAAATTTCAAAAAGATCGAGTGATCGGTTCCGGAAATATTCATAAAAAACGTTTTTACTAAAAACGGCCTTAACTCCGAAAACGCTCGGCCGATTTCGCCCGTTAACGAACTTGTCCGAGATATTTACGCTACGAAACTACCCTGCAAATTTCAACACTCTAAGTCGTTCCGTTCGAGAGTTATCGTGCTAACGGCCGGACCGGCCGGCCGGCCGGACAGAATTGAATTTGACCTCGAATTCTTCATCAGGGAGTCGAACCCAATCGTTTGAGACCATTTTCGAAAAAAAATTCGAAAAATACAAACATTGTGACGAAATGATAGCACGCTGTTCCTTGCGGAACACGCGCGCAAAAAGTATGATGTTATATTATCATTCTCATATTTATACGATTGCTGGAATGAATGACAATGAGACAACGTCATGTCTCAGGAAAATAAGTTGACATTATAACAATTCATAGAATACCCACAGAATAATTCTATCATTCTGTGAGAACGTAGAAATACGATTTACATTGAAATTTTGAAAAATCCTATCTCCGAAAGTATTAGCTTGTTAGAGTTAAAAATGATATGAATGGATTCTCATGATAAAACTGCTTATTGAAAAAAATTTAATTTGGAATTTGTTTTTTAAAAAAAAATTTTTTTTTTGTTACTCCGAAACCATCTGTCCGATTTTGCCCAATAACGAACTTAGCCGAGATATTTATCCCCCAAACCTAATCTGAAAATTTCAACTGTCTAGCTCATTCCGTTCGAGAGTTATCGTGCCTACGGCCGGCCGGACGGCCGGACTGGCCGGACAGAATAAATTTCGACCACGGATTCTTGATTAGTTAGTCGAACCAAATCGTTTGAGACCATTTTCATCGAAAAATTCGAAAATTACAGACATTTGGGCAAATTGATAAGCACTCAGTTCCGAGGAACTAGAGCGCCAAAAAGAGCTCTAAGATTAAGGAAATAAAATGAAAACATTATATATTTTATATAAAGAAATGAATGCACTCAATTTAAAGTCATATCTTCAAAATATGACCATATGTATTCAAAATGAGAACATATATTCAAAGAAATTCGGAGTTTTAATTCAAGAGAACGATTTTTTGTGTGTATAAGACAAGATGCATAGAATAACATGTAGTATTCTATGCATCTATGTATAAGAGGATGTTTACAAAATCTAGCTTTTAATTTTTGATATATGAATCTGATTACAATTTTCTCACAAATCACTGAAAGTTTGGTAAAATTATAGTGCTCTGTAACAGCGCTAAAACATTCTCATTACTGCGCATTTCGATTTTTTTCGCCACCCCTGAAATTTTCGATATATGTTTTTGATAGTGTCCGACCGAAACTGGTTTTTCAGCCGAAACCGATACCGAAACCGAACTTTCGGCCAGGGTCTCAGTTTCGGCCGAAACCGAAACCGAAACTTTATATTTCATACTGAAATCTACTGTATTTTTTACAATTTTATTTGCATATACATAAAAACAGTTAAGCAGTGTTAAATAAAATAAAAATAAAACTTTTTTGATATCTTTGTTTATTATTTTGGTATTACCAAGTTGAAAACATAATCAGTCGAGGTATACAGGGTAATTCCAAATCAGACGTCAACCTTGGAGGAGGTGTTAGTATGGATAATTTGCTGTGGTTTTAGCCATTTTTATTGATGACGAAAAATCAACAGTTTCCGAGATATTAGAGTTCTGGTTCTGATGAAAAAGAATTAGTATGATTTGAAAGGGGATGTAAGAAGCAAATAGAGAAAAATAACGAATTCAATATTTTTTTGCTGCAAATGAGCTCAAAATTATTAATTCATTAGAAAATGTATTCATAAATTGTGTTCCACCATTCCATATAGGCAAGCACATGCCGTCTTTCTGATATTTTCAGTTGTTATTTTCGGCCTGAAATTTACTCACGCTGTCTTTTGATACACATTCACTATTTTATATACCGGACATTCAAAAGGTTGCTTATAAAAAATCTGCTGAAACGAAACTACTTATGCAATCTATCGAAATCTTTTATAGAATGAAGAAGGAATTTGGCAAGTTTTTAAAATAATTTTGGCATACAAAATTGTGAAATTCGAAAGTTGCAGACAATTTGATATTAGAAATTGATTTTTCATTTATTCATATACCACATTTCAAATCATAGTAATTCTTTTTTAACCTCCTATACAGCATAGTTTCCTACATATCATATCCTTTTCTGATGAAAATAAACCAAAATAATCTTCACATTTGCTCAACGTAATCTTTCAAAAATCACCCGAACTCCAAAAACTGTTGATTTTCGGTTATTAATAAATATGAATTAAACAACAGCTAATGAGACATACTAACTCCTCCTCCAAGTTTCACGTCTTATTTGGGATCGCCCTATGTAATCTAATTAATAATCATTAAAGTGAATTCTCATGAATTCTCAGTCTTAACAAAGATAGATTACAATAACTTGTACGACAATTATGTATACCTACTCTTAACTCCTGGCCAAACGACCAGGATAATTCACGAACAGTCAAGTTTCGGCCCGGCCGAAAGTTTCGGCCCTTTTGGGCCGAAACCGAAACTAAGGCCGAAACTAGATTTCTTGGCCGAAACTGGCCGAAACCGAAACCGAACTTTCGGTCGGTCACTAGTTTTTGATTTATGATGTACCTGCCATAGATGATATAGATGCATAGAATATGCATCTTGTTATTCATTGCATCTTGCATAGATGCCTAAACCTAAACTCCGAAACCACTGAAGAATTGAGGAATGAGATAATTCGTGTATTTTAATGAGGAAATAATCCCTTTAGTAAAATTTGCAGTGGTTCCGCATCAACTAAGCCCTGTGCAGACACCGATAATTATTTCTTGGAAGAATTGTATTGGCCAATACGAAATATGAAATTAAATTTAAATTGCCTTAAATTATTTCAATAATAACTAACGGAAATTTTGGCAAGCAAGAATCCTTGTACAAAATATCCTTTGAACTATGAACGACGGATGGAGGGAATTTTCTACTACTACCAGGAACTTTCGTAGACATAGACTACGTCTATGGGAACTTTCGATGAATTTCACAAAACTTCAATCAAATTCAATGGTTGGAAAATCCAACATAGAATCGAATTGATTCGAAGAGCAACAGAATCAAAATTTTGTGAAACCCTATCACCCAAAGTTCTTAAATTTCATTTAAAATCGAGATGAATACCATCTAAATCGTAGTGCAAGGAGACACTAGTGAATTGTAAACTAATCATATACTTGCCAAGCACAGATTAAAGTACGTAACTAATTACAGAAATATGTGAAATTACCAAATGAAATCTGAATTCAATTTCTACCATCTCTTTCGTCCGTACAGAAAGAACAAGTCACATAGAATTAAGAGCGAAATGACGAATTCAATAAAGTCGTTTTATCGACTAGGTTTTCGCTTTGGTCGCGTGTTAAAAACATGACATCCGATGGAAATCCATCTCCTGACTTTTGGAATTGTGCCAGGATACAAGATGGTACAGAACGGAAGTTATGGAAAGAGTGATGCCAGTTTTGCCGAAGTTTTATGACACAATGTTTACGTTCATCGCCATAATTTCTCATCAATTACCTACTGACATGGTTCGTGACTTGCATGTTGTATTTTATATCACAACCATTTGGTGTATGCTCTGAAATCAGAGGAGACTTTGATTTCGTTTCAACACTCATTAGAGGCAGGAAGTTTATATTTAGTCGAGAGGGCGTAGTACCTTAACCATTCCTTATTAGGTACACTCCTCTATTTATCATTGTTGATTTATTCTGTGGAGATGGGTTCAATTGGTCAGAATGAATCAATTGTTTGAATTATTTCCAATCTAGACGAGTATATCTTGGTGGTGTAGGTTATCTACCTCAAAGGAGTCAAAAGTCACAGTTCGCATAGATATAATATGTATACCCGTCCCAGTAAATATTTATATTATTTACATGACTCAACCACAGAGTGAACCTTTCAGCACTTGTTTTATAATCGAAATTCGCAACTTATTTATCTATGAGTGAATGTCTAAAAATTAACATAGCACACACTATACTCATACTGAATATAATGTACTTACCAAAAACAGTTCCTTCCAAGTCAAGTATTAAAAATACTTCTAGACTAGAGATCTAGTACATATATCACGTAATTCAGGGTATTTAAAATCAGTAAACAATCAGAGAAACAATATATAAGGAGCACCCATAGAGATACTAGCACCAGTTAGTTTAACCTCAACAAAGAAACACTTGAACCCTGTGCTTGAACATTCGTAGTTTTAGTATAAACATTAAACTTTGATTATCATTCGATACGCAGCCAATAGATAGATACGCACGCTACTTTCACAGCACTCTAGATGCAAAATGCAACTGTCAAGATTTTCCCATCCCAATCCCATATTCGTATTCGTCCTCGCGCAATTTTATTAATTTCATTGAATTTGGCAGCGTTGCCGATGTTAACCAGAGTGTTTTATTTTATATACGGTAGAGCGGTGTGGCTTTGTCAACGGAAGTGACTTTGCCGAACTGCCTAATATTTTAAGTTTCATTTTATTTTTGTAAACTAAACTAAATAGAACTTGAATAAACCATTTCGCCAAAAATCACCCATATGAAATATACAAAATGTTGTAGTTATTGAAAAATATTATCAATTAAATAGATCCCTATACGACCCTGGAACTGGATCGTGTGTTATTTCCATTACCAGAACGACACCTGAAATCGATACTACATCTTGAGAACATGTGCATTAATCCTATAAAAATCATATCCATATAGGATATCGATAATAAAGTATATGAAATCCAATTCGCATTTACTCAGAAAAACTTGAACAATCATTTTAGCGAGTATGTCCCGGGAAACAGCGTGCTATCATTTTAGTCACTTGTCTGTAGCTTTCGAATTTTTTACCGAAAATGGTCTCAAACGATTAGTTTCGACTCACTGATGAAGAATTCGAGGTCAAATTCGATTATGTCCGGCCGGTCATTCCCACGATAACTTTCGAACGGAAAGAGATAGCGAAATTTTCAGGGTAGATGGAGTGTCCAAATGCGATGGATAAGTTCGGTAATAGGCATAATCGGCCCAACGGTTTCCGAGTACTAACTTTGTTTTCAACCAATAGAGATCCGATCCAACTGAAACATTCAAACAATTGTTGGAGATCGGAGCAGCCTCAGGTGATTTTAGTAGCTGGATGGGTGACCGTTGCCACGATAACTTTTGAACGGAAACAGATAGCGCTTTATAATTTTCAGGTTAGGTTGCGAATCTGAATGGGGCAGCTGAGTTCGTTGTTGGGCATAATCGGCGAAACGGTTTCGGAGTTATACCCATCTGGAATATTGTTTTCTCGATTACTGAAAAAATTTTACATTTCACATTCGAGTACCGAATGTACTGCGTGAATAGACAAAGGTACAGTGTTTTTCTCAAATTTTTGTATTTGCCTAATAAAATTTGAGATTTGAATACCAGTGAATCTTGATTTGCTTGACCCGTCAACGGATAAAATATATGAACTATTATTTTCTGTTCTATAAAATATCCAATTACCAATTTATAATTTATTGCAATAATCATTCAACAGTTGATTGCGATATTATTATGGAAATCCAAATTATTTTGACTTTTTTAATCTAAAAGGGATGAATTTTCCCCTGAAAAATTACGAGCGTTGACAACGTCGCTTTACGATCAACCATGTGCTTGTCGCTCCCCGCTTTCGCACCAAGGTACAGCACTAGATCAACGATGACGTCATGAATGAATAAGAAATACCGAGACCGGAGACCCAGTGTGATTGAAGCGAAACGTGATGAGGAGGATGACTAACGGATATTAACGGAAAATGATGTTGCCAGCTGTTCCAATACTTCCAATAAGACAGATACCAATGGGTCGAAAGCTACATCCGATGGGCCGGAACAGGAAGTGGGCTAGTCCTATTCGGAAATGGAAATAGGGTAGTCTGAATGTGCGAATACAGGGCGTTTGGTGTTTGCTCCGGATATAGGACTCACTTACGCAGCGAAAAGTGCGGAAGCCTGTCCAATTGGATGATACCTATTATCTACCTACGGCGTCTCAGGATTTATATTCGCTCATCAAATTGCTATAATTTTCCCTTTCATTTAGCTATCTCTACCAACTTTTGGTGCTCTTGTTCCTCGGAACAGATTGCTTATCAATTTGCTCATATGTCTGTAATTTTCGAATTTTTGGCTGAAAATGGTCCTAAACGATTTGGTTCGACTCACTGATCAAGAATCAGTGGTCAAAATCGATTATGTCCGGCCGTTAACACGATAATTCTCGAACGGAATGAGCTAGACAATTGAAATTTCCAGAGTAGGTTGGAAGATAAATATCTCGGTTAAGTTTGTTATTGGGCAAAATAGAAAACGAGAAAATTTTTTACATTACAAATTTTAATTTAAATTTTTTTGAGATGCAGTTTCATCATAATAATCCATATTGATATCATTCCCAACTCTAACAAACTATAATACTTTCGGACATATGATTTTTCAATAATTATTTTTTATTCTATGATTTCATAGAATACTCTAAATATAATTTGCCGACGTTAGTAGGTATGTAAATCCAACATATGAGGTGAGTCATAGACCTACGCTTTGAATTTAATTTTTGGCGCTCTTATTTATGATGCAGTTCTTAGTTCTATCATGAGAATCCATTGATATATCATTCCCAACTCTGAGAAACCAATACTTTCGGAGATATGATTTGTCAAAGTTTGAATAGTTGCTAGCTAGTAGTTTGACAAGAGCTCCAAAGCCCAGTTTTTTTTAGTACACCTTCAAGTATCGTTTTTGCAATAAAAATGTGTTTATTAGGAGAAGACTTCATTTCAAAATTTCCACATGTTTTTCAAATTTAAAAAATTAATATCTGGAGAATCGTAGTGACGGACGGCCGGCCGCACATTATCAATTTTGACCTCGGATTCTCAATCATCAGTGAGACGAAAGTGATTGTTTGAGACCATTCTGGGCCAAATATTCCAAAAATACATACATTTGGACAGATTAATAGGCATTCTGTTCACCTGAACAGCGCTAAAAACTACATTTTTTCTGCTCCTTTAAGGAATTTCCCGACTAATCATTTATCACTATTAATATTATTTTTCGTCGACCTCTATGAAAAGTGACATTTTACGTAAAATCGACTATTATTGAAGGCAAGTACTTTGCGGACGTGAAAGTATTTTCTCGTCCGCAAAATTACTTTCTCGTCCACTGTGGTCACTATGCATACGGCATGATACGGTTCAATACAAACATAAGTGTCTGTAAGAATAACTGTACGTGCTGTGGTCACTATGGATACGGTTCAATACAAACAGAAGAGTATGTATGTGTCATTTGCTATTGTGAAATTATTTAACAGGTTCGAAATTCATAAAAATATGTGGAGGTTGACGAAAAAATGTAATATACAGCTCGGCGAAAAACTGTCTATTGTCTCGCCTGCTTGCTATCCTCGGCAGCGCCTTGGATAGCAATTTTTGCAGACTCGACTATAATAGACAGTTTTTCGTCCTTGGTACATAAATACGTAACTATTTTGACAGATTCACTAAACTGGATTAAAATTTATTAGATTTTCATCGAAATGTGGCGTTCTTAGAATGTTTAATGCATGTATCCTATAAAGCATACCAATTGTGATTTTTGCTTCGTGATAAGTAGATGAAAATATATATTTTTTTTATTTTTCCATTAAGATATAATTCATTCCATTAATTCAGATCGCAATTAATTCAGATCGCAAGAAGATCTTCCCCAATCCAAGTAGGTGTTCGAAATGAAGTCAATTCCGATTTTTTTAGAGCTGAAGAACTTTATAATCTTTATAAATTACGTATTCCAAGAAGATGCGATTGAAATTCAATTATGGGTGGATGCGCTTAGATTTTGTAGAGTGTATATTAATATACATATATAAAGAAATCACGATAATGGGAGAGAAGTATATTTAAATGGAAAATTTTATCGGGTAATTACGCAAAAGCAGCAGAGAAAACAGAGAATAGTATATTCTAATACAAGTTGCAGAATGATGGGCTCCTATTCAAACTCGAAAACGAGCGACGAAGGAGCGAGTTTTCGAACGAATGAGTATTGGAATTGCCTTCTGCAACGAGTATTAGACGATATTTTCTCTATTTCAGGCAAGTTTTGTGAAATACTGTTGAAATTTAATGAAAAATCCGGATTATACATCCTAGTGACTTTTGTATTGTATCTTGGCAGTTGGTGTGACTGTTACGAAAGTTGACAGATTACGGAATTTTAATATGAATCATTTTTTTTTCACAATCTGTATTAGGTTGTATTATGTATTATGTTGTATTATGTATTAACTAATGCTATTGTATATTAATATTGATTTGTGAAATTGTGTTTATCCCGTTAATAAATAAATAAATACGTAGGCAGTAGCGTAACGAATTTCGACCGGGCCCACAGCAAAAATAATTTTAGGGCCCCCTCTTAGACTTATTTATTATAAAAAATGTCTCCAACACTTCCCCTATACTCGACGAACCGAAGCGCTACGCGTCGGCATTTCGAAAATATTACAATAAGTGGAGTACAGTGAATATGATTTTCCTTAAAAAAAATTTACTGAAATGCATGCCTATTTATTTAAAGATTGATGGCCAACTTATGACCTACGCTACGGTAATAGCGTACAAATAAATGTTAATATGATTATATAAACAGAAATCCTAATACTAACATTATTTAGAATATGTGGTTTAAGTTTAACACCACCAAAATTACTATAAAGTATTATTTCTAGAGTACGAACAAAGGAAACTCTACAGTGCCGCTGCGGCGCGACAGGTACCTTCTCAAATTTATTCGAGGCTTGCCCGCCAGCCCGTTTCTCACGTTATGCTTGTATTTTTGGCGCTCTTGTTCCTCGGAACAGAGTGCTTATCAATTTGCCCAAATGTCTGTAATTTTCGAATTTTTCAATGAAAATGGTCTTAAACGATTTGGTTCGACTCACTGACCAAGAATCCGTGGTCGAAATTCATTATATCCGGCCGGTCTGGTTAGTCCGGCCGGCCGGCCGGCCGTAGGCACGATAACTCTCGAACGGAATGAGCTAGACAGTTGAAATTTTCAGAGTAGGTTTGGGAGATAAATATCTCGGCTAAGTTCGTTACTGGGCAAACTCGGACAGATGGTTTCAAAGTAACAAAAAAAAATATTTTTTTTACATAACTATAATTCCAAATTAAATTTTTTTCAATATGCAGTTTTATCATGAGAATCCATTGATATCATTTTCAATTCTAACAGGCTAATACTTTCGGAGATATGATTTTTCAATTTTCAATAATAAATCTTATTTCTATATGTATAAATTGAGATATGACATTGTCTAATTCATTTCAACAATCGTAGAATTATGAGAATTATAATATGATATCATACTTTTTGTTGGTTGATATTTTCATGCCGATGGTCAATCCATATGATGATGGGAATGGTAATGGTAAGTTAATAATATAATGCTCAGAATATCTCCAGTAAAAACAAAACGGGAATATTGGTGTATTGGAGTGGATTTGAGGAAAGAATATATATTATCGTTCATCATAGAATTGAGGAATGAATCCGTGGTCGAAATTCATTCTGTCCGGCCGGCCGTAGGCACGATAACTCACCAACGGAATGAGCTAGACAGTTGAAATTTTCAGAGTAGGTTTGGGGGATAAATATCTCGGCTAAGTTCGTTACTGGGTAAAATCGGACAGATGGTTTCGGAGTAACAAAAAAAATTTTTATTTTTACAGAACAAATTCCAAATTAAATTTTTTTCAGTAAGCAGTTTTACGATAAGAATCCATTGATATCATTTTTAACTCTTACAAGCTAATACTTTCGGAGATATGATTTTTCAAATTTTCAATGATAAATCTTATTTCATTATTCTATGTATGAATTGTCATAATGTCAACTCATTTTCCTGAGACATGTCATTATCTAATCAATCGAAGAATTGTGAGCGAAGTGAGAAAAATCTCAGTTGTTTGCTCCGAAATTAGTTTTTCTCAGAAAAGTCTTACACATTTCGGAACGTAACATGAAGTAAGAGATCTGAGAGTAGTGAGACTGCTTTTCATCCATAGACATAGAATGCAAATAGAATGTAAATATTGAGAGCATAATTCTGCAGTTCGAGAGAGGAGAAAATTTGGTGAACGTAGATCAGGAAATTTTTGATCGATTACAAGGTAATTTTTCATTATTACTCTTTTTTGATACATGTTTTATGAAAAATCTACTATTTGTAGGTACTTTAAACCTGTTTTGGGCAATTGTCATTCGAAACTTGTTGGCGCTCTAGATCCTCGGAACTGAGTGCTTATCAATTTGCCCAAATGTCTGTAATTTTCGAATTTTTCGATGAAAATGGTCTTGAACGATTTGGTTCGACTCACTGATCAAGAATCCGAGGTCGAAATCGATTCTGTCCGGCCGGCCGGCCGTAGGCACGATAACTCTCGAACGAAAGTAGTTGGCGGATTGAAATTTGCAAGGTGGGTTTGGAGCGTAAATATCTCGGACGAGCTCGTTAATGGGAGAAATCCATCAAGCGGTTTCGGAGTTATGGCCGATTTTAGTGAAAATATTTTTTATGAATATTTCCGAAACCGATCACTCGATCTATCTAAAATTTAGCATCAAATTGTAGAATCATGACCTTTATACGCATGTGAAGTTTTGTATTGACCAGATTACCGCAAAGTGTAAAAAAAAATTTTAAAAATTTAAAAAAAGTTTTTCTACAATAACTCTCGAACGGAATGTGCTAGGTAGTTGAAATTTTCAGAGTAGGTTGGGGAGATGAATATCTCGGTTAAGTTCGTTATTGGGCAAAATGGGCCAGATTTAATTCGATTTCTTCCATGGTGCAGTTCTCATTCTCAGATTGCTCATTTAATCTTGATAAATAAACTATTATTTGAATTGAATTTCCTTTATGATGCAGTTCTATCATAAGAATACATTGATATAATTCCCAACTCTGAGAAACCAATACTTTCGGAGATATAATTTGTCTGTTTGAACTAGAGCGCCAGAAAGCTCCTGTCCACAGGGCTTGAACCCACTTTTTGCGCGCGTGTTCCGCAAGGAACAGCGTGCTATCATTTCGTCACAATGTCTGTATTTTTCGAATTTTTTTTCGAAAATGGTCTCAAACGATTGGGTTCGACTCCCTGATGAAAAATTCGAGGTCAAATTCAATTCTGTCCGTCCGGTCCGGCCGTTAGCACGATAACTCTCGAACGGAACGACTTAGAGCGTTGAAATTTGCAGGGTAGTTTCGTAGCGTAAATATCTCGGACAAGTTCGTTAACGGGCGAAATCGACCGAGCGGTTTGGGAGTTAAGGCCGTTTTTAATAAAAACGTTTTTTATAAATATTTCCGGAACCGATCAGTCGATCTTTTTGAAATTTGGCATCAGATTGTAGAATCATGACCTTTATATGCCTGCGAAGTTTTGTGTTGAACGGACGGCCCTAAAGTGGCAAAAAAAATTTTTGAAAATTTGAAAATTTTGTTTTCACGATAACTCGAAAAATACTGATCTGATTAAATTGAAACTCAGTAGTTAGATGCAAAAGACCAAAGCAAACACTTTTGCAAAATTTCGTGAAGATCACGTGACATGAAAAAAATAAAAAAATTACTACTATTTTGCGGAATACTTTGCTTTTAATGCCGAAACATATGTTTTTGAGGTTCATGCTGCCCTTTCCGGGCATTTTCCGTATTGCGCATGCGCAGATGAGAAGTCCTTTAACTGCTGTAGTTTTCGTCAGAGAGGATTGGGGTTTTGGGGTGGCGGATGCTATTCCTCCATAGAATTCAGATCCCTGATGAGGGTCTGCGCATGCGTAGATTAAAGATGCGATATCTTCCGAACCACTAGTGTTGGAGAATCGGAGTTTTTTGTAAGGTGTGTTATTTTGAGAGGACTTTTAGCCGCCAGTAGATTGCGCATGCGCAGAAGAAAAGTGACTATTTTTGGGTTGGATGGGTTATGTTGGGAGTGCTGAGTCGATATTATGAGATTTTGAAAGAATATTCATAGCAATTCAGTGCAAGGACAAGTCAGTTTGGGGGATGTAGCGTTGTTTCCGAGTTAAAGTGTCCGTACCGTGGCCCTGGGGCTAATTTTGAAATTGATGTTACCGCTTACAGGCATTTTTCGTTATGCGCATGAGCAGATCATCAGTGATTTAACTGGTGGTGTTTTCGTCTGAGAGGATTAGGGTTTTGGGGTGGCGGATGCTATTCCTCCATAGAATCCCCTGTTGAGGGTCTGCGCATGCGTGGATTAAAGATGTGATATCTCCTGAACCACTAGTGTTGGAGAATCGGAGTTTTTTGTAAGGTGTGTTATTTTGAGAGGACTTTTAGCCGCGAGTAGATTGCGCATGCGCAGAAGAGAAGTGACTGTTTTTGAGTTGGATGAGTTATGTTGGGAGTGCTGAGTCGATATTATGAGGTTTTAAAAGAATATTCATAGCAATTCAGTGCAAGGACAAGTCAGTTTGGGGGCTGTAGCGTTGTTTCAGAGTTAAAGTGTCCGTACCGTGGCCCTGGGGCTAATTTCGAAATGGATGTAGCCCCTTACGGGCATATTTCGTTATGCGCATGAGCAGACCATCAGTGATTTAACTGGTGGTGCTTTCGTCAGAGAGGATTGGGGTTTTGGGGTGGCAGGTGCTTTTCCGCTATAGAATCCCCTGGTGAGGGTCTGCGCATGCGTGGATTCAAGAAGCGATATCTCCTGAACCACTAGTGTTGGAGAATCGGAGTTTTTTGTGAGGTGTGTAATTTTGGGAGGACTTGCAGCCACAAGTATACTGCGCTTGCGCAGACGAGAAGTGAATGGTTTTGGGTTGTTTGGGTTATGTTGGGAGTAATGAGCTGATATTGTGAGGTTTTAAAAGAATATTCATGTCAATTCAGTGCACGGGCACAAGTCAGTTTGGGGGAAATAGCGTTGTTTCCGATTTGAATGGTCAGTATGGTGGCCCTGAGGCGAATTTATAAATAACTATATTCGGTAGATCTATATTAAAATGCGTTCGGATTTGGAGAAGATGCAATTTCGTCCCTAACGGAGGACCCACAACCGAATTTTTTTCTGATCTACGGTAAAACTAACAGCCAAACTGTATTGATAGCTATATTTGTTAAAGGAACTTGAAAAAAAAAAAAAAAAGCACTGACGTGAAGTCAGTACTCTTTGGCGCGCGTGTTCACGGTGGCTAATTTGAATTGAATGATTCAAAAATTAACAGTGCTGTATCTAAGCTGCCATCAGGATAGAGTAACAAAGTTGGAAAAGAACACAAGTGACTCTCCTTAGTCGCACAAGCTCCTAGAAGATTTGGGAGGGTCAGTATAATCCTAATCATGTTTATAGCACGCGCGCCAAAGCAGATAGACTTTTTACACTTTTTCTTTCATTGTTAAGTCAATCTGCTTTTGCGCGCGTGCTATAAACATGATTAGGATTATACTGACCCTCCCAAATCTTCTAGGAGCTTGTGCGACTAAGGAGAGTCACTTGTGTTCTTTTCCAACTTTGTTACTCTATCCTGATGGCAGCTAAGATACAGCACTGTTAATTTTTGAATCATTCAATTCAAATTAGCCACCGTGAACACGCGCGCCAAAGAGTACTGACTTCACGTCAGTGCTTTTTTTTTATATCACCGTTCGATTGTTGTTGAGGTCGGTCACCGTTTACTCTTTTTTATTGGCGCTCTAGTTCCTCGGAACTGAGTGCTTATCAATTTGCCCAAATGTCTGTAATTTTCGAATTTTTCGATGAAAATGGTCTTAAACGATTTGGTTCAACTCACTGATCAAGAATCCGAGGTCGAAATCGATTCTGTCCGGCCCGCCGGCCGTAGGCACGATAACTCTCGAACGAAAGGAGTAAGCGGATTGAAATTTGCAAGGTGGGTTTGGAGCGTAAATATCTCGGACGAGCTCGTTAATGGGCGAAATCCATCAAGCGGTTTCGGAGTTATGGCCGATTTTGGTAAAAATATTTTTTATGAATATTTCCGAAACCGATCACTCGATCTATCTAAAATTTAGCATCAAATTGTAGAATCATGACCTTTATACGCATGTGAAGTTTTGTATTGACCAGATTACCAGAAAGTGTCAAAAAAAAATTTTAAAATTAAAAAAAAGTTTTTCTACAATAACTCTCGAACGGAATGAGCTAGGTAGTTGAAATTTTCAGAGTAGGTTGGGGAGATGAATAACTCGGTTAAGTTCGTTATTGGGCAAAATTGGACAGATTTAATTCGATTTCTTCCATGGTGCAGTTCTCATTCTCAGATTGCTCATTTAATTTTGATAAATAAACTATTATTTGAATTGAATTTCCTTTATGATGCAGTTCTATCATAAGAATACATTGATATAATTCCCAACTCTGCGAAAGCAATACTTTCGGAGATATAATTTGTCTGTTTGAACTAGAGCGCCAGAAAGCTCCTGTCCAAAGGGCTTGAACCCATTTTTTTTAACACGACGTTGAAAATATCAAAAGTAGCCCCGGATGTAAAAAAAATTATCGATTTTAATTAAAAATTCACTCGAATCCCGGGCCCCCCGCACCGGTGGGTCTGCGGGAGTGTACGTTACGCCACTGTACGTAGGGCATGGAGATCAGATTTAAAACAGTTTCCTATAGCATGAACTATTCAAAATTAGCGAGAAGGAAATCTCTAGAACCTTATTTTTCAATCAAAATAAATCTTTTCCCTCGACAATTATTTCACAATATCCAGATTATATTACATTGATAATTGACATTGACGTGTGTTGAAATTTGATAGGATCAAATGTCAGTGCTGACTACCACAAAACGAAAAATATAACTAGAAACAATGCTGGAATGAGTTCTTTCCAGCACTATTTTTAGTGCTGGAATGGACTCTTTACGATACTGAAATAGAGAAAAATCATTCTGCTGCTCCTTTTGCGGCTGGAATGATTTAATGTGTCAGAATCTTAAAATTTCATTTATTACCATCGAATGACTCCTATCAATTGAGGGAATATGTCATACAAATAGCCAGGTCCACTTTGTATGAAAACAACGAGACAACGACGAAAGTCATAGAAATTCAAACGTCACCATGACCCGTCAACTGTCACTACTGTCAGAGTATTCATGTCGATGACGTCATAAAAAATAAAGGTGAGAAAAATTGAAATGGTGGTTGTGAGTGTCGGGCGTAGTGTATTATAAAAATATCAATAGATATTACATGTACTATTAAGTCATAGTCAAAGTGCAATCCCAAAGTGATACTTCCACGTAAATAGTAAGTATCCGAGTATGGACTTCAACATCGGTGATTGTGCGCTACAAATCAATAATCTCCGAAACAATAAAAGGATACCGACCTCTTGTCTTCTTTTTACGGGTGTTGAAGTTCGATTGCTCGCAATTTACTGATCGGTGCAAGTGTTTTTGCTTGCTAATTAACTGTGAACTTTGTCGAGGTGATTCATAACGTCTTATGTTCCTTATTAGGACGAAAATGTCAGACAGGAGAGCAGAAATAGAGAGAAAAAAGGCTAAACTGCAAGCCTTGAGAGAAGAAAAAAGTAGGATTAGACGAGAAAAAGAGCTAAAGGACGTGGAAGATGCCACTACACGAACCCTTATTGGGGCTGGGGGTGACAGAAAGGAACTGGATGAAATGTTGAGTTCTCTAGGGGTTGCTCCGCTGTCAGATGTACTTTCTAGCATATCTAGTGCCAATTCTTTGACTCCTGAACAAAGCCGGAATCATACGCCTGATGCCTCACTCCAACCCAATAGTCTAACAAATAGGTAAGTGAGCTTTCCAGTATTATTACTCTAAGAAAATTGATCAATTAATAAGGGCGGGTTGTAACTCAGTTGGTTTACATCCAGTTGCGGATATCAGATTTCGGATAAATCAAAGATCAACTCGTCAAACGTTTGATGATATGTATAACCTATGAATATATTATGTGGACATAGGAAATATTTATGGACAACAAGCATGCCAAAAGAAAATTGTTGCCCAGAGTTGGTATCAAGAAATAAGAAGGTTAAAGTTTAAAAATTAATATCAAGAGAGAAAATCTGGGCGAAATGAACTTAACATACGATGAGGACTGTTTAGAACTGGTTGAATTAGAACTATTTTAAAGAGCTCAATGAAATTTCAGATTGGGAGGTGATCATTTTTTGTAATGGAATGACCAGAAATTCAGAGCTAGGTTTTGGTTATCTAAAGACACAGTAAAAGTAATAATTGAAGAGATAGGAGGAGCCATTTCATGCATTAAATAAGTGGCAACAGTCATACAAGACATCAATAATATAAATTTGGACGAAACCTACATTCCTCGGGTTAATATGAACAATGTAGTTAGACATTGTTTAGTTTTTCAATACTTTCAGGGACTCTTGTAACAATAAGATATTAAACTTATTTATGTCTTAAAATGAAAATCTGTAAGAAAAATAAAATTATTTTGCAACTCGATCTTTATTCCATTGAGATAATTTATTTAAAAATTTCTGCTTTTGTTCAATATATTTGACTCATGTTTGATATATTTGGCTCATGTTCCTCTTGGTTTTGTGTTAGATTCTGCTGGCATTCATGGGTTGCAGGCAAGATGCATAGAATAACATGTGTTATTTGCATCTATCCACAAGGTAACATCCAATACTGACTCTACTGATGGCGATTTCCATTGACACGCTCGGATCACTCGGAGCTGTCACACTGACATATTTGACAGATATTTTCGGTTCAATTGGACAGATGCATGACAGATGAGATCGATTTCGAGTGCTCCGAGTGTGTCAATGGAAATCGCCATGAAATTGTTACATTCCAACAATTGGATATTGTTGAGAAAACAATAATGTAAAACCACAAATTGGTGATTTACATAACTACTCCCTGATTTTCTATGTTACAATTTACAACAGATGGTGAGATGATGGATTTCATGAAGCTTCAATTAGCTTAATTGTTGATTTAATTTGATAGTTGCATCAAAAATTAACTGAGAATCGACATACAGCCGTATTCACAAAGCATTCAATCTACGTTAAGTCCTAACTCAGGTCCTCAGTAAGGATAAATTTGAATCACAACCTCAGTTAACGTGAAACAGGCCTGTTCCACCACCGCTAAATACGTTAACTGAGGTTGCGATTTAAATTTATCCTTAACTGAGAACCTCAGTTAGCACTTAACAGAGATTTAATGCTTTGTAAAATTCACCGAAAATGAGTTAAATTTCCTGAGAAGGTTATCTATTGGTCATATCACCAATTAGTTATCCAGCTGAGTTACAACCCGCAATTGGTTGTCTAACTCAATTTCTTACTGGGCTCCTTGATTGATTACCATTTAATTCCAGTGTTCCGAATGCTAAGAAAAAACCTGTACAACTCACTGTCGTGCCTGTACAAACTACAAACATTCCACCAAAAGAAGTAGTTTCTTATACGAAGCAAACGCAAACCAGTAACTCCAGTCATGAGAGAGATGGTAAGTTGAAGTTATTGAACCTTTTTTCATGCCATTAAATTAAAAGTTAATTTATTTTCTGTGGGAAAAAAATTGTTGTGAATGATAGTTGCAATTTGAAGAAATCCGAATCTTCCCTTTGTTTTTAAATTATAAGCTGGGTTGGTAGACTATTTACGGGTATAATATGTATGTGTATACTAATTGAAAAAAAAAATGAAAATTGGTTACAAGAATATTAATAACAAATTTTTTGTACTATTATTTTTGGTAAAATTTTGAGTTTTTTTTGTCAATTTTCATTTTATGTTTGGGTGTAGTGAATTTTTGAGAGTTGTCTTTTTCTCATCAAATCTGTGTTTGATGTGTATAATTTGTAGTATCTATTCAAGTTAGTACACTTTGAATTCATGTTCATCTTTTTATGGTGATTGAAAAATAGAGAAAAATCAAATATATTTTTGGTGAGAAAAAAATTCTTGAGATGTATTGTTCATTGGGAATGGTTTAAATGAATTAGTTGGAAATATTACAAAGCTGTAGTTGTATCCGTGACAAATATCTATTAATTTTTATAAGAATAATAATTTTCAAAAAGAAATACAATGAATGATTGACATGCTCACACAGGGAGTTTTGAAGGGAATGTATTTTTTTTCAAGAGGATTCATCAGAATTATCGAATATTTTTGCAATTCACAAAACATCGGTTATGTAGAAGTTGCAAGATATCGCTGTATTTTTAATTCAAAGTTGTCATTATGACAACAGTGAGTCTTTGAGTTTTACACTAATTTTAACCTTAGTCCTCTCAACAAATGAAACACTTTTCATTTACCATTTTTCCAGTTTCGGCTCGTTTAAAAAGTTATAAGCGTTTGGAGATTTCACAATGTTCTAATACATTCCTGCACTTTGTTTACCTGTTGAAACACAGAAACTTACTGAAATCTTTATTGTATATAATTATAGAATAGCTTTATCATCTGATGCTCGAAATTCATTGAAATTGTTTGAGAAAACGGATCTACTTATTCAATTCTTACTATATGGGGATATGGTTCTTAATGCAGCATTTGACAAAATGTTTTCTTCTATTCCTAAATATTAAAACCCAGAACTTGATTGAACACAATTTCATCATAGCCTTTTCTTACAAAATTCCTTAAATATTCTATTTCTCATCATATAAATAAATACAATGATATCGTATAATATCCAACCACAATTAAACTAAATGAGTCTACTGAATACTGAATTTTGATTGTGGATAACAAGTTCTCTTTTGCATGAATTTCCACACATAGTGCTACAAACTTGGTTCAACTAGTTGGAATAAAATAATTAGAAGTGAAGTTATAACTGCAGAAAGTTATTAATTGTATGATGTTTTACATGATGAAATGATGTTCCATATACGAGATCAATCCTTAGAATGATGATTGTGCAGAGTCAAAACGTTATGAAAATGAATGTTCGATATGGGTGACATAATTTAAAAGTTTTATTCACTATTGGGGGGTGAATAGAGAAAAATCATAGAATAATTCAGATCATGGAAAGCCTATTGACCTTTTTCCCAAAAGATCAATAACCTGCAATACAAGTTTTTTGACTTGCAGTTGAGGTGAATTTGCACAATTAACGAACAAGCTCAAATTTGAAATTAATCATTTATCACGAAATTAAAATTCTATTTCAAGGTAATGCTTAGTTACGCCATACTAAATTATCCCATTTTAAGATGAAAATATAACTTAAGATGGAAATATAATTTGGAGACAAGCTAGATTCAATTGCCCAAAAATAATATGTGAGATAAGGAGCCTTGATAAGGTTACTAGCTCTTTTTCTTTCAGTCTTTCTAGAACTGGTCTATTCTATGGACGTTCAAGAAGTGGCAAACTCTGAGATCATTACGCATTCTTTATGTCTATGCTTCCGTTTCTGTGTCAGTGTTGTGAGCATAAATCTATGAACGACAGTAAGGTGGTTGTCACCTGTATTCCACGATTCTAGCACAGATCTCCTGTGATTCTACTTCATGGCCAGATTCATAAAAGCAGTAAAATTCCTGGAATTTTTATCAGATTTTATATCATTCAAAGAAGAATATGTCCAAAAAGATTTGATTTAGGAGGAATGAAATAACTCATTATTCTTGAATGATTGAAGATTATCATAATGACTCAAGATAAACTGTATCTGCTTTCTTTATGCTAATTTCATTTAGTTTTATGAATCCGCGAGTCTATAACTAGGAAACCAGTGGAAGTAGGAAAAAACTGTTAATTGGAGATCATGTGTCATTGTTATAGAAATCTTCACACAAGTGTTTTATTTGAATAGAGGAATCCATGGTTAAAATTAAAGACTCGCGCTGTATATTTCGGCCAGATCACAGTTAGAAATTGATGAATACAGTTATGATTATCCCTGATACTTTGTAACTTTTATTTAAGCGAATTTAGGTGAAATTGTCTTTGGATGAGTACTATATGCCATCGAAAAATAGTGTCAGCTTTCAAAACACCCGGTACATTGTACCAGAAATCATCTGATCCTTGTGTTAAAATTAATATTTTATTTTCGTTGCTTATATTCCGAAAATTTCGGAAAATTAAAAACGTTATATCACCCAAATAAATTTGGTGCTATTTCGGTATAAAACTGTGAGAAGTCTTTATTTCTTGTGACATGTTATTATATGCGTTGCTAACAAGGATCTTCTTCATCTTCTACGCCACTTAAAGGCTACATTGAGGACTGGTGGAGGCCTAGAAAAGGTATGGTGCACGTCAAAAATAAGTATATAGATGTTTTTGTTCGAAAGTATATAGCACTACTGAATGTACATAAATTAGCACCCATGCCTGTCAAAATGCTTTGATAAATGACATTACTCTAATTTCTAACCTCAATTCGCTTTTAATTGTTTATATGTTTAGATCATAAGAAGATTCCGAAATTGTTTGTTATTTTCTAAGTTTATATTTGTATGAATGGGAGCATGAGAGATGAGATATAAACAGCCTAAATAGGTGGGGATCCAAAATAAATATTTACTAAATTCCAAGATTATTTAACAATGATGTATTCAAGCATATTGATTGTATTTTTAACATATAGGAAGAAAAGAAGCATGATTGAAGTCTTTATCGATTATATATTACATTACTACCAAATTATATGTTAAGTATATAAGTAATTTATTATGTGTATATAATAATTATTATTCTCATATTTGGTATTCTTTTTGAATATATTAGAGGTGTGCACATGAAGTACCATGATATTTTTTTACGGTGTCACCATATGAGGAATCTCCTGCTCAAAGGTGAAATTTGATATAATATATCCTGAAATAACAATATTTTTCTGATGTTTTACCGAAATCGACACATAAGAACTACTCCCATAAATGGATACAAATTAAAAAAAGAAAGGCGTTGTAAGGATTCAATATACTTTATTAATTTGGTTATCCATTGAAATGACAAGATTTTTGTATAAATATGTTAGCATAATAACCGTCCAATATTCCTTATAGACCAGGGCTGAAACCTTTGAAAATGGTAAAAATTGCAAAAAATAATAAAAGTTGGATGAAACCCATTGGACAAGGAAGATGATAATATAACAAAAATTAAAGTAAAAATAATTTACGGACGATCTGAGGTAGGGAAGTGGAAGGGGTAAAAAGCGGTTTATCTCGATATCCAGCAAAACTACAAGTCATGTGGAAAAAAAGGTAAAGGGCAATGTTGTAGTTAATGAAAAGATCTACAACTTTTGTATCTAAACTTTTTTCTCATAACCTTAAAATTTATGTGAAAAATTTAAATATCCAAGTAGTTGGTTTTATTTTTATCTTTACCAAAAAAAAAAATTTCTTTCACGAAATTTGGTGAAAACTTACCTTTTTATGTCTCAAACACACTGTAATTTTTTTTCTCTAAAATATTTATTATTTCGCCTTATTTTGATTTAATATCGAAAAAGCACCTTAATTTTCAATCGAAAATTCTTCCGTTAAAATATCTGCTTTTTTAAAAAAGTCGGTGGTGGGTTTTTTGTTCGTTGAAATATCTATTTTCTGAAGGTGTAAAAAAATATGATACATTTTCTCAGAAAATGCTACGAAATAACAGGTAGTAAGGCCCAGACCCTCCTAGCCATTTCCCCACTTCTCTATGAAATAACTTTTGATGGGCTAAAATTTTCCGTACGTCACTGAGGTATATAAGTTATCTTCAAATAGCAATGAATAGGCATCTCGCATATAATTCAAAGAAGATTCTACAACTCTTTCAAAATATTATAGATGTCTTATTAAATAATATTCACTTATTTGGTTGTTAATTTTAAGAGTATATTTCGATTTGCAATTTTTTTGTTTATCAATGTAACATGGAATCTTACGTTTTTCGAATAATCAAAGTGTAAATCTTAATAAATAGCTCAAAATTGTGCATAATGATTAAAAAAAAAAATTTGGACTTAAGCTTTTTTTGTTATTTGCATTTTCTGAGAAAATTTACCATAGTAATATATATTTTTTTACATCATCAGAAAGTAGAGATTTCAACGAACAAAAAGCCCACCGATTTTTAGGAAAAAGCAGATATTTTGACGGGAGGTTTTTTTTAATTGAAAATTAGGGTGCTTCTTCGATATTTAGTCAAAATAAGTTGAAAAAATAAATACATATTTTAAATCAAAAAAATTACAGTGTGGTTGGGACATAAAAAGTTAAGTTTTCACCAAAATACGTGAAAGAAATTTCTTTTTTATAAAAGATAAAAATAAAAAACCAAAAACTTGGTTATTTGAATTTTTCACATAAATTTTGAGGTGCAAACGCAAAAGTTGTAGATCTGTTTATTACCTACAATTTTTCCATTAGACTTGTAGTTCTGCCGGAAATCGAGATAAACCGTTTTTTACCGTTAAAAACTCACCCCTCTCCACTTCCCGACCTCAGATCGCCCGTAAATTATTTTTCCTTTTACTTTTGTTATATTATCTACCTTTTCCAATGTTTCATCCTACTATTATTTTTTTTTGTTTAAAAAATTATCAACCCTAGTCTATTAAGAGCAGTATATATTTTAAAAATCCACAGTTTTGAATTGAAAATAATTGAATATTCTTAAGAATTTAATAACATAACATCTTTTGTTTGGGATCGGAAATTTTTTTTCACATTATGAGAGATTCAAATTGGAAAAGTATGCATAATTACTGCTTGAGGTATGTGTAGATGAATTCGCTACAGAATAGTTCCTGAAATAATTCTTTATATCCTTTCTTCCCAGCTCATGCGACTGACTATTACGGTAAGTCTATGATTACATTTAAAATACTCCTAGGCTTTTAGCTGTTTCCTTTCAATTATCCATTTTCCATCATCAGAACGACACTGTCATTTATCGAGTAGTGGCAAAAAGTAGTATTTGCATTTTGTTTAGTTGGGGTAGACGCGCTGGACCAATAAAACCATTTCATTCCATGAAGCAAGCAAGTGATAGTTTGAATGTTCCAATACATCAATTTCAACATAAATATGTAGCAACACTGAGATAAGGTACGGGAATATTCTCCTATAATAGAAATCCTCAGGGTTCTATATTTGAGGAGCTATTTTATTTAATTTTATTAATTTGATTTGATATCATGAAATGCTAAATCTTACTTCAAAAACTTGGGACATTTATTATTTGAGATTTAGAAGTTGAAGGTATTGGAACAGAAATGTATTTGTTGCATTGCGAAATTGGGGAACATACTACAAGTGGAAAATCGAGATATGAATAAATGAATCAATGTAAATGTCTAGAATATGTCTGTAAGCTATCTGTACATAAACTTGGATCTCGGAAAGGTTTTGGAGTTCTTCGTTATGTGTATGTTTGGAGTTAAAAAAATTAACACAGTTATGCAAGCTTGTAAATAGATATACTGGGAAGAATTACATTGTTAATATCAGATTAATTTAAGATAATGGTTGTCAAAATATGTCGAAACTACAAATTATTAACTCGAATTAATATTGAGATAGTTCATGCTAACATAACAGAGAATATGACAATTGAGCTCAAAAACTTATTGAGGTTCAAGAATTTTGCGTTTTTATATCTAATCTGATAGGTTGGGGAATAAGCAATGGTCAGATAAACCAATCAGTGTACCGGAAAAGGAAATACCAGTACATCGTTCATTGAAATAGGTATGATTTAATTTTGCCTCGAGAGAAATACTACTAATTTCCTAATACAATACTGCAACTTCTTAACTCGCATAAGAAAATGAATATTTCAGTATCCCCTAGTCAGTGGACCCTAGCAATCGATTAGCGGGAAAAATTTGAATCTATATATATGAAAATTATAGAATTGACGAATCTTGCAAGAAATTCTTCTGTGCCCCACGTTGGGAGCGTTTGTCCTGAACTATTAGATATCAATTAATCCAAGTTTGCGCAAAGACTGAGAATCATTCTGGCTTATCCAGATTTCGGATTGTATATCTTAAGGGGAAAAAATGTGAACACAGTAAACAAGAAGTTCAACGAACAATTCATATAGAAAATGTATTAGTAGCATATCCTTCCCCGAACTGAATGGCTGGTTTGGTCGCTGTTAATTTCCCAAACTATAATATATTCATTATCGTGTCAATTTCTTCATAAATTTCATAATATTTCGACTTCTGTGAGTAAGGAGAAGGTAAAGCAATGTTTTCTCTTTCCGTATCGGCTTTAACAACAAATAAATACCCTAACACACTTTTAACCGCATGCACTTTCACATCTCGTAAAAAAATGTTTGTAGATTTGACGTTTGAAGAAAAACCAAACGACTTCTTTGTGCCGAACGATCCGTCTGATTGTTTTGAGAGTACAATCTTTGAAATTATCGAATTGAGCACAAACTGAATTTTGTTACCCTCGAAAATAATTAATTCTATTCCTACTGATACATGTTTCTTTCCTCTCAAGACGAGTACAATCTAAATCCGGGTTTAGAATGGGAGGACGAGTTCACAGGTAGGTGGCTTTTCCGATCCTCGTCCAAAAGAACTAATTGGCACCATTTTTTCACACCCGCTTTGTAGCCAAAGACCCGTCTTCTCCATGTCCCGCTTGCAGATGCCCATAACTGCTTTTGGTAACTGACCATCACGAATTTTATTGAAACAATTGCTTTATTAATTATAATTCAGACAGAGCAATGTATTCTATGTTTCGATTGTCTTTTTGGACACTTCAGATGTTATCAACAAAAATCGAAAAACAAATTTAGTTTAACCTCATCCAGAGATATCACCCAAGCTGAAATATTACATCCATGTGTTTTAACTCGTTTTGACTTGGTCGAATTACTTGGGCCTAGGTAAATTATCGCTCCTGACTGTTTTAGCGGATGTCAACAGATTTTATTTGAGGTAACCATTGGGAACTTTGACCTTGAGGGAAACCTTTGGACACTACTACTAATCAGTTCTTTCGAGCGTAGTGAAGTTCAACAATATCAACATGTATTTAGTTAGATACACCTCTTATTCTTGGTAATACTAGTTTGTGCATATGAAGTAGTTCGCACTTCATCATCAACTAGACTGAATTAACCCATACTATCAGATTAACTAGTAAGCCGAATTATTTTGGAATGTATTACTTTAACCTGGTTAATACCACCAGTTTGTCCATATGAAGAAGTTGACACTTCAAGGTCAAATGGTATTGCTTAGACCTTAGGCTATATTAACATATAATATCAGCTAGACTAGTTTCGTGAAGGTCACATTAGATAGACGAATTATGCTGGGATATACTAATTGAACTTGGTTTAACCAGTTCGTTATTTCTCACCTCAGATCAATAAATATTACTCAGGCTGAATCAGTGTATACTAACAACTTGACTGGTTTAGTATATCAATCCGTCCAAATGCCTATAATTAGTCGACGATAACATCAGGCTTACAGATATAGATTTCGTTGTCAAATTTAATTATATCCTTTCATGCAAGCACGTTATCCTTTGAAAGAAGTTGCTGGCTAGATTAAAAGCTCGAATTGGAAGTTTTAGTTCGTGAATGGGTCAAATCGGACAGATTTAACCCATTGGACAAATGGGTACGTAGAAAAAAAATTGAATGTTTTCTTAATATCTCAAAAACACAGATGTACCCAAATTCAAGTTTACAATTAGATGTTAAATGTTGATGCAGAATTTCGGGAGGGCCCATTTAGAATGTTCTAAGTAGATGATTTTTGCGAAACTTTACTTCATAATTTCACGTTCGAAACAGTATTTTATTGCTTGCCTTTTCAGGGTCTCTCATGGCGCAGCGAAAAATTAAACAAGTTACAATGGTGGATGCCGCGTGTCTCAAAGTGTTAAATTATTTTTTCATTTTTTACCACTCGTACCATAAATTAATTTTTTAGGTCTATGGTTAACATCGAAATGTCATGTTTGGAAATTAATAAAAGCTGTCGTAGATCTTGTATGATTTATATTTTCAAAGGTGTAATAAAAATGATTATTACAATCCTCAACTTTCAGAATCATCATTTGGAAAACACTTTGCAGAAAGTGCTGATGTTACGTGCAGCGAAATAAACCATTTCCAATGATAAAGCTATCTCGAGAATAATCCATTAGATTTATCTGGAGATATGTATATGTTACCGGCTAAACTAGTCTGTCCTAGGCCAAATCGGTTTATCCTAAGAGTGTCAGGATAAACTAGTTTGCACTAAATTCCATAGGGTTAAACTATTTGGACTAAGCTGAACTGATTTTGAATTCTTATAGAAGTAAATCATAGTTGAAATTGAAAGGCAATTAATAAGATTGGCAATAGTTATTCAGACATTAGCTTAGGTTAAGAAAGGTTTGGTAAACATTATTTTATTTATTTAATCTATACAGGGTCATTCCTTTAAAGGGACAATTAGCCAAATTAGCCTTATATGGGAAATTAGCTCATAAAAATTCACACACAGAGTTTCTGGGCCATGAACTACTTTTTTTTAATATTGACAGTTTTCTACCACTTCCGGTTATACCGGAAGTAGCTACCAACTTCCCTATTTAAAATGGCAACCCTCATTTTTTATTTAACATTTAGATTCCTCTTAAAATATTAAGATCTGTTTATTCAACAATATCTATGGCCATCTATGATCGTTTTGAAGATATTCGTATTTAAGTCAAATTTTGATAGCTAAGAGGAATATTTTGAGACCATGTATCTTAGTTACTGTTAGAAGTAAAACAATAAAACCTTGGGAGTACCTATAAAAAATGCTGTTTATTCAAGTAATCATAATCATTTTTTAGAACAATCCACAGAATCTTCACAAATAATGGATATAGTTTTCTTTTCGGTTTTTTTATTTCGGATAGTAATTATAGACTATATAACTTTCCTTTCGATTGACATGGCATTAACCCATACCTAAAATAGTTGATATTTATTGTTATCGATGAGAAGATTCAAAAGCAAAAGCATCAAAATATCGGAGAAAGCAAACACGGCAACTAACAACGCCATCTGAACCACAGAATTAATTGCACATAATAATGGAAAATTAAATTTTCTGTGTGTGAGTATGTGTTGGAGAGGGTCTCAGACTGGTTTAAATTAACAACTGGTCCGGGTAGGTGGCGCTGCAATCGGTTTATGGGAGAAACGGCTTGACCGACCTTGATGGAAATTTGTGTTCTTCTTTGAGTGGGTCTAATGCTGCTACAACTGTAGCCGGTAGGTGGCGCTTGATCTTGATGAAATTTTGTGTGGTTTTGAGTGGGTCTAAGGGTGGTTTAGATAAATATGAAACTTATACCAAATTATATGGTCTTCTTATATGGCAGTAAATAGTTTCAATCAAATTCTAATTAGGAAAAACCGGTTACTTACCCGCTAATAGAGATTGCTCATCATCTAATTTTATTGCGTTTCAATTTCAAGTTTAATTTACTTGAATAATAATTCAACATCAATGTTAGCTTAGGATAGGTGTTTATTTAATTTCAAATAAATATTGCTCATCCGATTTATTGCCTTTCAATTTCAAGTACCTATAATTTATTTGAATAATAATTCAAAATCAGTTGGGTCTAGGCGCATTTGAATTGTTTCTGTTTGTGATCGTGCAAAATGTAATCTCTGGTCATGTTACTAAAAGTTATTCCATATTCCCGCTTGTTGTAGCCGTAGTGTTCGCCTTCCATAAATGCATGTACTAATATAATCGTCTTCGTCACGTTAGGTTGACTGCTAAACAGGTTTTAACAATAATAAATATGGGGCATGGACATCGATATTTTTTAATTTTTAATGAAACTAGTTTTTCCTCTTCGTTTACCCTTTACTTTCTTCCTTCATATTGTCGTTTTGCTGTTCCTATTGTCTAGGTCGATTAAGTACCAGTGTGGTGACTGAAGCTGTATCATCATGCGAAATTTAATGAGACTCGCACCACCAGAAACGAAAAATTGAGAAAAGTCAATATCTGATTAAAAGTCAACGATAAACTTAGTTATCCAATAACGGCCGTCCCCAATATTCAATCTATCTACTGTTTTACCTAACTTTTTTTAATATAAACAACTTACTTACTAAAAAATAAAAATCCAGAGGATGTACCAACTAAAAATGTAATAGATGTTAAGAAGAAACATTTTTACAAAATATAATTCTATTGTGAACTAGAGGCAGAATTTGATTTATGTTGAATAGAAAGAATCGGTATATGTATTTGGAATAGGAAAAAACAAACATTCCTGTACAATTTGCACGCCTTTTCATTGTGAAGTCCCATCTTATTAATACCGCCATCTTATAACTACCGCCATATCGCACATAAAATGAACAAGTTTTCTTGAATTTTGGATCTGTTATTGCTTGGAGAAATATAATTTTACTCATGAAATCTGATCTTTTTGAGTATCATATTCATTCATCTTCTCTTAGATTTCAAAAGAACTTTACACGTCCCAGTAAAATCATATTTAGTTGTGTCGCGGTGTGGTATTTCAGTTGACATTATATTCCTAAATTCTCGCTCTGATGAGTTCAATCCAAATTCACATTGTTTGATAGTCTGAAATTAACAATCATTTCTAAAATTACCAACTGATTGTTATTCTTGCATAAATCGAAAACTGTCAAAACGGAGTATGAGATTGAATCGGCCCATAACCTAACCGTTGCTTGGTCGACCTAACCTCGAAATCTGCTCGATTAGTTGTACGGACATGTAGTCACGGTATAGTTAAGTACTTTAGAGTGAATGAGGTTGAGAGTGAGTGAGTGAATGAGTGAGAGCTAGAACGTACCCCTTATTCACCACAGTTTTGACCTATGACGATGGCCAAGGTGAAGACGAGGAGAGCAGCCTGCCGCACATGGGTGGTTTCGGCAGCAAGCTTCCTCCAGGGATACTACCTCATGGGCTGCCGCAGGTCAAGGAGGTTCAGCCTGCCATCACTGCCTTGGAGCAGGAGCAGGCCAAGCAGGAAGTCAAAGAAGGTAAGTGATCAATCTCAACAGGACGTTTTTAAATGTCTTGAACTTTTTACCGAAAATCGTTCAAACAAAAATTGCATCAGTAATATCTGTGATATTTTTCAACAATGTTGACATCAATTCGATAATGAAATTGATACGTGAAAAAGTAAAACTAATTTCGGAAGAGGTAAAAGCAATTTCGGAAAAAATAAATTTCGGACCAAGTATTCAGATTTACTTAGTAGAACTAGGTCTCACTTCTTCCGGAATTGAACTTGAAATGGTGTAGGAACAAGGGCCCAAGCCTTCACCTCATAACGACATTCTAATCGGGAAAACATATATTTTCAAAAAATGTCACAAATAATGAGAGTTCTTGATAAATAACTGTATGACTAATACAGTGTGGTCCAACGAAAACTTAACACCTCGATTTTCCTGCTTTAAAATGTGAATAATCGCTCGGATCTGTCAATTTCTGATTCGAGGGGGAACAACTTTTCCGCTCTTTGCATCCCCGTAACTGCAAACACCTACCGGGGGTGAGCACAACCCCTTGATTTTGAATAGGGATGAGGGGTGTTGCGATACCTCATTTTGGAAGATCTTATCGAGTACTATCTGATCCTAAAATTTCGCTTCATAATTTCCCTCGATAACGAAATGACAGGTAAAATAGTAGAGGAGTAATTACTTTTGTGATTAGTTTATTAAATGCTGGAAACGGGCACCATTCACTTCCATGCTGTAATATAAGTTTTGCTGAAAACGTTCACGTACATTACTCAAGATTTCCTAAGTAATTTGACGGCATTCATTAATGATCCGAGTTCGCAAACAATCCAGTGACTCTGGCTGGGTAGCGTAAATCTTGGATTTTAGGTGACCCCATAGAAAAATGTTCAGTGGAACATGATCAGATGATCTGGGTGGTCACTTAATATATCCCCTTCTTCCAATCCAGGCGTTAGGAAAATTTTCTTCTAAGAACTGACGCACCGGTCTGGCACTGAATTTGGTCAGTGAGATAACCGGTATAAAAAGGGCCGATTATGTGATTTCCATAAATACTCGCCCAAACATTTAATTTTTGGGGACGCTGAGTATGCACCTAATAATCTTGGATTTTCATCTGACATATTCCGACAGTTATGCCGGTTTACAATACCGTAAAGGTAAAATGAATACTCATCCGAAAAATAGATATCGTTTTGATTACCGTTAATCATTTTGCTGACCACTTCACAGAACTGGAGTCGGCGATCGGGATCATCCTCATTCAGTTCCTGAACCACTCGTATCTTATAAGGATGGAATTTATGTTGTTTCAGGATTCTCATGATTGTTGTACGTGAAACACCAGATACATCGGACAATTTCTTAGTACACAAGGTCGGATCCTTTGCTACATGACCTAAGACATTCACGTCCCTCGCTTCGTCTCTTTCATGCACCCTATTTTTGTTTCCGACTTAACCGGTAGCGTCAAATTTGGCAACCAGTTGCACAATGTAAGCAGCGGATACATTTTTTCCAGGATGTCGTTCGTTAAATAAAGCCGCAGTTGTTCGCGTAGAGGCTTTATTCCTAAAAAAATAATTTTATCATTTCCACCATCTTCTACCGAATACAATATTTTAATTCTACTACAAATTTACAATCGCTTTGATACACTTGTAACGTTCTTAAAAATTCACGATAGACTAAGGTCAATCAAAAACATGATCCGTCTACTTTTTTGGACAAAAAATTAACAACACTACATACCTTTGAAATGTGTCGGATACTAATAAATAATAATATGCTCGAGATAAATTCCGCATTGCCTCTTTCACTATTTTCACTGTTATTTCATTATCGATGGATATTTTGTAGCGAAATTTTAGGTTCAGATAGTACTCGTTAAGATCTTCAAATTAATTATCGAACCACCCCTCATCGCTATTCAAAATCAAGGGGTTGTGCTCACCCCCGTTAGGGGGTTTGCAGTTACGGAGATGCAAAGAGCGGAAAAGTTGTAACCCCTCGAATCAGAAATTGACGGGATTTTCCACATTTTCATTTTAAAGTCGGAATATCGAGGTGTTAAGTTCTCGTTGGATCACCCTGTATATTGAAGTACCTAGAATAGTGCCTCTGGACGATGGTTTTCTGTTATATTTGTATTGTATTTATTGTTGCTATTATTTATTTGTATCCGGAAACTTTTCAGTGAGGGAACTGAGCGAGGAAGAGAAGCAGATGATCATTCTGTCAGAAGAATTTCAGCATTTCATCGATAAGGCTGGTAGGGTTATGGAACGAGCGCTATGTGAATCTATCGATATCTACACAGATTATAGTGGAGGACTTGGAGAAGATGGATTGTGAGTTAATTATTTATTCTGCTTTTAGTGGTTAGAATTTCGATGCTTCCTTTTTGCACGCTCTTACCAGGGACCTGAAACACAAGGCTTACAAAACTAACAAGTAAATTTTTCAAACACAACTCATCTTGAAATTACCCGTGCGGCAAAGAATTTCTCATAGTGGGGAAACTCCTACCTGCTAACTGGGTAGGACATATGAGGTTACTGGACCTACTGGACTTAAACCTCTTGGCAAAGCCCTCAGATGTAATGCCAACCATATTCTGGTTTGCAATGGTCATAAGAAACCGCCCGAATCTGCACTCTATCTTAAAGCATATGCACTAGCATTCTACATTTGTGCTAGTGACCGACCGAAAATTCGGTTTCGATTTCGGCCAAGAAATCTAGTTTCGGCATTAGTTTCGGTTTCGGCCCAAAATGGCCGAAATTTTCGGCCGGGCCGAAAGTTGAATGTTCGTGAATTATCCTGGTCGTTTGGCCAGGAGTTATAAGTAGGTATACATAATTGTCGTACGAGTTATTGTGATCTATCTTTGCTATGACTGAGAATTCATGATATTCACTTTAATGATTATTAATTAGATTACATAGGGTGATTCCAAATAAGACGTGAAACTTGGAGTATGACTCATTAGCTGTTGTTTAATCCATATTTATTAATAACCGAAAATCAACGGTTTTTAAAGTTCGGGTGATTTTTAAAAGATTTCTGAACTTATAGTACATATTTCGTCAATTTTTTCTACGTTGACCAAATTTGGTGATAATTTTGGTTTAGTTTCATCAGATAAGAATATGATATGTTCGAAAAAAGCAAAACTATGCTGTATAAGAGGTTGAAAAAGAATTAGTATGATTTGAAATGTGGTATATGAATAAATGAAAAATCAATTTCTAATATCAATTTGTCTGCAACTTTCGAATTTCACAATTTTGTATGCCAAAATTATTTTAAAAACTTGCCAAATTCCTTCTTCATTCTCTAAAAGATTTCGTTAGATTGCTTAACTAGTTTCGTTTCAGCAAATTTTTTATAAGCAACCTTTTGAATGTCCGGCATTTAAAATAGTGAATGTGTATCAAAAGACAGCGTGAATAAATTTCAGGCGGAAAATAACAACTGAAAACATCAGAAACATAAGACAGGTGCTAGCCTATGGAATAGTGGAACATAATTTATGAATACATTTTCTAATGTAATTTCGAGCTTAGTTGCAACAAAAAAATATTGAATTCGTTATTTTCCTCTATTTGCTTCTTATATCGCCTTTCAAATCATACTAATTCTTTTTCAACAGAACCAGTACTCAAATATCTCGGAAACCGTTGATTTTTGGTCCTCAATAAAAATGGCTCAAACCACAGCAAATGATCCATACTAACACCTCCTCTAAGGTTCACGTCTGATTTGGAATCGCCCTGTATACTTCGACTGATTATTTTGATAACTTGGTAATACCAAGATAATAAATAAAGATCTCAAAAAAAAATTCTTTTTATTTTATTTAACACTCCTTAAATATTTTTATGTATATGCGAATAAAATTGTAAAAAATACAGTAGATTTCAGTATGAAATAATAAAGTTTCGGTTTCGGCCGAAACTGAGAACCTGGCCGAAAGTTCGGTTTCGGCTGAAATACCAGTTTCGGTCGGATACTAATTTGTGCTTAAGAGTGTCTGAAAAGGAACCTCAAGTAGGTGCACATCTATATTATAACGGACAGCCAGGCTACACCGAGAGACCTAGAATTACCCATCCAGGGTTCCCTACTGTCCTGGGAATGCTGGAACACCATAAAGCAACTGGCTAGAGGCAATAAGGTGACTCATTCTATTGCCAATAATTAAAGAAGACACACAGTGAAATATTCATTGATTTTAACCATCAACAAATATTTCACGTGAGCCGAGCTAGGTCACCTCATCGCTCAGTGTTCCTCCAGAGAGGAAAGCGTCATTCAAGGGCAGACACGCCCCGCGGTTTCATGGTTGTTACCAATCATCAGCGTGACTTAGCACCCTGAATGAACAACCAAAGCAGTTCTAGGAAACTTAATTCTATCAGTTGCGAACTGGTAGGGAGAGAATCCAACCAGCGGCACCTATGAAAATCCTTACGAACTCCGACCCTCTGCGATGAAGAAATCTCGGCTCACGCTTAATATTTGTTGATGGTTAAAAACAATGAATATTTCACCTTTTGTCTTCTTTATTGCATATTGTGCGTATTGACAAAATCATTAAGCCAAATAAAAGCTTCAACAATGATTTTTCGATGAAATTCGGGATTTCCCTCAAACTTTAGCTGATCCCTAAATATTCCGTATTGTGAAAAACGTGGAATCAACTGATTTCGTTCGGTTTTCGTGTATAAGCTTTATCATGAAAAAAATTTGTACCTTGACTTACGTTTTGGGGCTGACAGATCATGAAAAACATTCAAGGGTGCGTTTGTATTACAAAACCAAAGTGGTATATCCCTATTAAAAAACCCAATAATCATTCATAGTTTCATTTTAATTCAAACACTGATGTCTTTTCAGGGACGAAAAGTCTCACCAGTGCATCTCCCTGAACCGTACATTCTTCGACGAAAGGTGGACCAAGAACAGGGTGGTCACCGCCCTGGATTGGTGTCCCCAATATCCCGAACTCCTCTTAGCAGCTTACAATAACAACGAAGAGGCCCCAAACGATCCGGACGGAGTGGTGCTGATATGGAACACAAAGTTCAAGAAGAACACCCCAGAGTACATATTCCACTGTCAGAGTTCCGTATTGTCCACCACCTTCGCACGGTTCCATCCCAACCTCATATTGGGCGGTACTTATTCAGGCCAGATCGTTTTGTGGGATAACAGGGTGCAGAAGAGAACGCCGATACAGAGGACGCCACTGTCTACTACAGCACATACTGTAAGGATATTTCTTTATCAAGACCTCTTAAGAAACCATTGCCTAGATGCATATGCTAAGGTTTGGTTTATTATTTCCGAAAATGAACCTTAATCTCTGTTTTCAGCATCCAGTTTACTGCATGAGCGTAGTGGGCACAACTAACGCACATAACTTAATCAGCATCTCCACAGATGGAAGGCTTTGTTCGTGGTCCCTCGATATGCTGGGACAACCGCAAGAGATCCTGGACCTCCACAAGGTCCAATCGAAACCAGTGGCTGTGACGTGCCTAGACTTTCCCCACTCCGACGTGAACAACTTCGTGTTGGGCGGAGAGGAAGGCGTGGCCTATTCGGCCTGTAGACACGGTGCCAGGGCGGGCATAACGGAGCTGTACGAGGGTCATCAGGGCCCTATCACGGGGATCAGCGTAAACGCGGTACAGGGCGGTATAGATTTTTCTCACATGTTCTTGACGTCCTCCATAGATTGGACCATCAAGTTGTGGAGTCTTAAGGTGAGATATCAATTTTCGATCAAACATAATCTCAACATTCAGTTACGATATGGGGTTGAATACACCCGTCTCAACAATGGCATTATTAACTATGTCCAAACCAAAGGTCTAATGAGTATAATGTTAAAAGGTATGCACCAATAAAGGAACCCTGTGGAAACCCTGAAAGTGCAGTTACCTCATCTGAACAGAAATGTTCGATATTCACACATGGCTTCTGCCCACAAATGAGTGCGTAGCCAGACATCTAGCCAGTCTGGAAATTTCCAGGGCTTGAGTTTGGATAGTAACATTGAATGATTTACAGTTTACGTGATGAAAGTCTTAATAATTATAATAATCCATGTTTTCAACATAAGGAAATAAAATTTAGAAGATTATGGTACAGTGAGTGCATAACAGACAATCCGCCGTATTCACAAAGAATTCAATTTCCGTTAAGTCCTAACTGAGGTCCTCAGTTAAGGATAAATTTTAATCGCAACCTCAGTTAACGTATGTAACGGTGGTCAAAAAGGTCTGTTTCACGTTAACTGAGGTTGCGATTCTTATTTATCCTTAGCTGAGGTCCTCAGTTAGGACTTAACGGAGATTGAATGCTTTGTGAATACGGCGGTAAAGCTGTGCTGAACACACAGCTATTTAAGCCAATATGTCGTCATATTTAATTGAACACTGCAAAACAGAAAATTATTGATAGATAGATAGATAGAGGCTTTTCATTGTGTCTCTTTCAAAATTCTATTGCATAAGCTTACACACTACATATTTGACCATGGAATTGCAGCCTTTGTTGAGTATATCCAATCGATTGCAATATGTTAGCTATAGTGGGGGTTTTCTCTCCCAAACTCTGAAAAATATCTATAAAATAAAAATTAATTATTTTGTGATTTGCTTCTGCATAAGAAACACAGGATATTTGTCAGAAGCAATCAATTGAACAATGTTGCCTAACAAACAACAACGAAACAACATCAACAAAGAAACAACTATATCGTAACGTTTCGGAGTCTATATCAGACTCCTTCGTCAGACGCTTAATGAAACTCGTTAGAATTATTTTCTTGATAGTTATTTTGTGAAATTCAAGAATTGTCACATTGACAGTATTTAAAAAAAAAAACCTTTCAATAATGAGTATACCTCCCACAGTATCCTTTAATGATTACTTATAGTGGGGGTGTTTCATAGAAGCAAACCATCAAACACGGAGTTCCGCAGGGTTTCGTCCTGGGTCCCCTACTGTCTGATATAAGTCAATGACCTGCCATACTATGCTGGTGGCCAAAAACCTGTTCTGTATGCGGATAATACAACCAACCAATCAGTATCGTCCTTCCGAACCCTAGACTATCTGAAAATTTTGGTAATTGAAGATAAAATACTTATTGGTCGGTTGTTTTCAACGAACCAAAGAAGATGCAAAATGAAATTATTTATCTCAACTGGATTGTGTTATTTTGTTTGCTCTGTTGTTACCTTGTTCTATTTAAGATTCATATTGCAGGATACGAAACCGATATACTCGTTTGAAGATAACGGCGACTATGTGCTTGATGTAAAGTGGTCACCAACGAATCCAGCTCTCTTTGCCGCTGTTGATGGCAGCGGAAGGTTAGATCTGTGGAACCTGAATCAGGACACCGAAGTTCCAGCAGCCAGCGTCTTAGTAGAGGGTTGTCCTGCTTTGAATAAAGTATCTTGGACGCCATCAGGTACACATGTCACCGTTGGGGATAACCAAGGTAGAATATGGGTGTACGAAGTGGCTGAGGTGAGAATTTTTGTGTTTCTGTTTTTTGGCGCTCTAGTTCCTCGGAACTGAGTGCTTATCAATTTGCCCAAATGTCTGTAATTTTGGAATATTTCGATGAAAATGGTCTTAAACGATTTGGTTCGACTCACTGATCAAGAATCCGTGGTCGGAATTCATTCTGTCCGGCCGGTCCGGCCGGCCGGCCGGCCGTCCGTAAGCACGATAACTCTCGAACGGAATGAGCTAGAGAGTTGAAATTTTCAGAGTAGGTTTGGGGGATGAATATCTCGGCTAAGTTCGTTATTGGGCAAAATCGGACAGATGGTTTCGGAGTAACAAAAAAAAAATTTTTTTTACGAAACAAATTCCAAATCAAATTTTTTTTAATAAGCAGTTTTATCATAAGAATCCATTCATATCATTTTCAACTCTAACAAGCTAATACTTTCGGAGATATGATTTTTTAAAATTTCAATGTAAATCGTATTTCACAGATTGATATAATTATTATTCTATGTATGAATTCTCATAATGTCAACTTGACAGAAGGGAATATTGTAACTTCAAAAATATTGGGGTTGAAATACTCGTATTTTAGCGATGCAACGGGGACCTCACCCGAAAATGTTTGAAAATATTACGTAAATATTGAAAGCATAATTCTGTAGTTTGGTGAACGTAGATCAGGAAATTTTTGATCGATTACAAGGTAATTTATTATTACTTATCTAATAAACTATTATTTGAATTAAATTTCCTTTATGATGCAGTGATATCATATGAATACATTGATATAATTCCCAACTCTGAGAAACCAATACCAGATATAATATGTCTGTTTGAACTAGAGCGCCAGAAAGCTCCTGTCCACAGGGCTTGAACCCATTTTTTTTTATGATTTTATCGGATGCTAAATATTCTTTCTCATATAAATCATGATTTGATTTGATTTCATCCATTTATATTTCTGTGTGGTTTATTTATTTATCTTATTTACGAATAGGCAACTCAATTACAATAATAGTGTCGATATTTTAAACAATCATAAAATGAGAGGAATAAAAATAAGAAAAGCAGGGTTGGGAGACCACCCAAATCAAGGATGCCTTAACAGCTAGCTACAAAAAGAAGATCCGAGATATATGGAAATCACAGCTGTCCGGGAAAAATAAAGTATCTGCTACTAACATCTTGGCAGTTCCGATAATCACCTACTCATTCGGGATAGTTAACTGGACAGTGAATGAAATTCTCGATCTAGACAGAACCACTCGTGAAGTCATGAACATGAATCGTAGCCTGCATCCTAACTGCTCGATTCAAAGGATATACCTTCCACGAACGCAGGGAGGCAGAGGTTTGCAAAGTTTGGAATACCAACAACAACAACAAACGTTGGAAATGGCAATAAGGATACGGAGAAGCGAAGACTCGCTTCTGAAAATGGTGGCTAATCTTGAAATAAGGAACCAAGGAGCTTTCCTATTTAGGGCTGGTCAGAGAGCTTAAGAGAAGCTCAGTATAACTGGCATATCCATCGATCATGAGCTAGCAGGAACACCTATCACGCCAACAGACCAAAGAAGAGTTGGAAGAGAGATAAGACAGGCACAACTGAAGACTCTACTCGAAGATCACATGAGTAAACACCTGCACTCTATATTTTTCAGGAGTTTGAAAGATCAGGGCCTGTCGGAAGAATTATCTTTCGCCTTTTTGAGGTCCGCTGGGCTCAAGTCGGAAACGGAGAGATTCGTTATGGCTTGTCAAGATGGGGTGATAATTACAATATGGTATAAAAAGAACTTCATGAAAGTTGACACCCCAACAACGTACAGAGCATGCCACGGCCAGCAGGAAACTGTAATGCACATTCTGTCTGCTTGCAGAGTCCATGCTCCAACAGGATATGTGGAAAGACACAATACAGCACTTCGAATTCTCTACTTCCATCTGAGAGAGGTTTATGGTATAGACAACCAACCAGTACTACCATATGCTCTTATCTACTGGAACTATGCGATTCCAACAACTCGGCAGATCCACGCCATAAAACCGGATATACTCTTGCTCGATAAAGAACTGAAGGAATTTTTTGTCGTCGAATTTTCCTCCCACGCAGAAAATAATGTGGTGATGAAAGAAGAACAGAAGAGGGAAAAATACAAGGATTTAATGTTCGAACTGGGGATCCTGTATCCAGGGCATAGGGTTAGAATGGTCGTACTAGTCATAGGATGCCTAGGCGGAATGAGAGCGAACTACGTGACCGAATTGCAGATTATTCCGGCCTGCAAATCTCTGGCCGAAGATTTAGCTGACAGAATGCAGAAAGCGGTGTTGCTTGGATCACTTCGAGTCATCAGGTCCCATCAACTATGTAGGCCACTTGCAGCTCATCTCTTTTGTTAAGGGACGCTGTAAGGGCAGGACGAAGAACTACTCCAAGGAATGTGCGAGAGGTTTTTTAGTGAGTAACCAATCAACATCTGGAGTCTCACACTCCTGAGAGAAGCGGACCATCTCAGGGCGGGCCTATAAAAGGTTTTTCCTCTCGAGCGGAAAAAAAAAGCAGGTACCATAAAAGAATCTGGGCAAAATGATAGGCAATCTGTTAACCTGAACAGCATGCCAAAAATAGTATACATAGTTGAGGCACATTTTTCAAAGATTATAATATTAAATTGATACTTAATGACTTAATCCTGTATCTTTCCTATGAAGCCAACATTTGGAAAATGATATATCAGAATTTTATTTGAGATTAATCCATGAATATGAAAGATAATACAAATGGGATAAATAAATCTTGATCAGTTAAAAATTTGAATACCTTTTTTTCAGAGTTTTGCTCATCCAAGGCATGACGATTGGAACAAATTCCTCTACACCACGCAGGAACTCAGGAATAATCAAGTGGAAGAGGAGATAGAAAAATCACAAAACCTGTCAGTCGCCAACACCTCTCTACCGAACTTGAGTTCTATATCGTCATCACAGTCGCTTAGATAAATAAACTAATTTTATCATATGGAAATATACTAAATTAATTTTATTTATTATTGTCCGGCTTGAAGTGTCATACATAAATGAATATGTTTAGCCGATGATAGAAAGACAAGGTCATCAGTGGCAACTATTTTCTGGCCTATTGTAATCCAAACTAACTTGTCTTATACCTGTATTCATTTCGAAGAAAGGATGAGATCCAAATTGAATAAGTGCAATTTGAAGGTAGGAATTTTCCAAATGATGCAATCGTTACAGCATGTTTCCAATTTTAAAACGCTTGATTATGTCAATGATATCAAGGGAGTGCCTTTCAAAGGGAAAATTGGCCCTAGTACTAGAATGTTTGTGGAATTTCGAAATGAGTATTTTTGTAACTCCTGAAGAACTTTTGGATCGTACAATGGAGAATAGTTGATAAGTAGTTATCAAGACCAAAAAAAATGGACACGTTTGAGAAATTCCTACTTGATTTTGATTTAAACCAATTTGTTTGCTTCATTTTATAGTACTTTTACCAAACGAATCCAGTATTTAATTAATACGTTATGATGTACTGCATTCAGTTGCAAATCTCAAAAAGAGTGATAAGAAACTTGAAGCTTATGTATAAACTTAGTTTTTTGAGATGATTTCTGAATCCTCTCAAATGAGAAGCTTCAACCACTTAATTTTTTTATTTGAAAATTTCTGCTTGTATATAGCTAACTTATTATTGTTATTTTTATTGAACTTTTTTTATATTGTTATTCTATATTGCAGAGAAAAGTGTGAATAAATTTATGCTAGGTCAAGTACTAAATTTGTTGTAATTATTCTTTTGTATCCTGTGGATATAGCGGTGTAAAGAATCTGTCGGAATACTTAGATTAAAACTTGCTGTTTTCTTCTATTCTATCCACAGAGTGTTGTGATCGATATTTTTAGAATAGTTACCTCGGAATTTGGTGAGAAAGAAGGTATTTTCTTATGCTCCGTCTTGTTAGCAATTTTAATTTTCTTCCTAACCAATCTTCTACTCATTTTGTGTTCTCTATTGATCTTTATTGTGTCCTGTACTCTTTTCTAACTGCTTCTCCTCTGAACAAGAATGAGATTATGTATAAATAGTAAAAAATAAAAGTTAATAATTTATCAACAAGTTTTTCATTCCTTAAAATTGTACAACTACGGAAGTTATATATTTCGATATTTTGATTTAAAATCGATAGGACTTGGAACACCTGTATAAGTTACATATTCTGTGAAACAGATCCTAGATTATGAAAATTGCATTACTTAACTTACTAAGGGCGGATTGTAACTCAGTTGGTTAAACTCTGGTTTTCCTTAACCATCGGATACCGTTGGTTAACATGTTTGCATGAATACCGGACTCCAACCTTGAGATTTCATTAGCCCCTTACAGCTGTGTGTTAGGCAACACACAACATCAAAATCGGTCACTGGCCATGTGCGAAAGTTAAAACGCAAGGTAAAACTTTCGCACATGGCCAGTGACCGATTTTTATGTTGTGTGTTGCCTAACACACAGCTGTAAGGGGCTAATGAAATCTCAAGGTTGGAGTCCGGTATTCATGCAAACATGTTAACCAACGGTATCCGATGGTTAAGGAAAACCAGAGTTTAACCAACTGAGTTACAACCCGCCCTAAACATGTTATAGCCAGGTTTAATTTCATAAGTACAGAACAGTCCAATATTATTTAAAATTGATCACACCTTTTAGGAAATACAATATCTTAAAATCACACCGGAAAATATAGGTTTTTCAATAATAAATACTGAAAAATTTACAGTATTTACCGCAAATGATTTGAAAAACTAATTGTGATTTTCTGCAAATCTAAATATTGAATGGTTTCTTTATGGGTTTTCTCTCCCAAACTCTGAAAAATATCTATAAAATAAAAAATTAATTATTTTGTGATTTGCTTCTGCGTAGGAAACACAAAATAATTCTGAAGATTTTTTCGTTACGCGTCTGAAGGAGTCTGATATAGACTCCGAAACGTTACGATATAGTTTTTTCTTTGTTGATGTTGTTTCGTTGTTATTTGTTAGGCAACATTGTTAGATTGATTGCTTATGACAAATATCTTGTGTTTCTTACGCAGAAGCAAATCACAAAATAATTAATTTTTTATTTTATAGATATTTTTCAGAGTATGGGAGAGAAAACCCAGAAAGAAACCTTTCAATAATGAGTACACCACCCACAGTATCCTTTAATGATTACTTAAAACTACAATTCCACACAGATGTCTGCTTTTTTGGGATTTTTTGCCGAAATTGTTTTGAAACGATTGGGTTCGACTCACTGATGAATAATCCAGGGTGAAATCCAATTCTGCCTGTCCGTCCGGCAAATCACAAAATAATTAATTTCTATTTTATAGATATTTTTCAGAGTTTGGGAGAGAAAACCCAGAAAGAAACCATTCAATGATGAATATACCTCCCACAGCATCCTTTAATGATTACTTAAATCTAAATATGCCTTGTTCGAAAAAACCTTAAAATATCTAGATGTTCATAGCAATCAAGAACTGCTAGAGAGATTTCAATAGGCTTTCTGAGATTGAAGAGAGGCACCCATGTTCCAAATATCAGATCGATCGAGATTTCCAGTGTGTATACCGTTGTAAGGAGAAAAATCAGAAAATCATGGTTAAATATTTATTAACGTGCACTTTATAGTTGAGCTTTAAATTTAACACATTTATATTTTGATAAAGTGACATTACCAATTGAAAAATCTTATACATTTTGATACACCCTTCATTTATGTATAATTTGTTTGAAAGATCCATAAAATGTTACAGTATAAAATTATATTGCTATTAGAAAATATCGAAAATGCTTTTTAACCTATTAACTTCATTACGATAGCATTTTTCCACATAGACTTATTTACCAATATTCGAAAATTATCAAATGTCTAGCACATATATTTCAATTGGTTTAAAATATGATGGTAGACTGTAGATGGGTAATGAACTTGATTCCATATTTTCGTGGTCACTGTTTTAATCTGTAATCCTATTAGGTAGGAATATATCACAATCATATTAAAAACTTCCCTCCTTTCTATATGGCTCTAAGCAACTGGTGAATTTGTTGATGCATGGCCAGCTCCTTGATTTTTTAGCTGTTCTTTAGCTTCTTGGTGCTCAAACCATTCTTTTATCCAAAGACAAATATTTTGTACATTAAATTCTAGCTGTTCAGGGGTATTATTCATCAGCTCATGTACTATTTCGGACTTATATGATGTTTTGGCTTCTTCTAGAATCGTTTGAAATATTTCACAATCCATATTATCTTCCAGTTTCTTTCCTGCATATCCTCTACTCACTAATCTATCATACAATAGGGTGTTATCAGTTCTCAATACAAATACTATGTCAAACCACCTCTCAGGAAAAAATTCGCAACTATGATAATCAACAATGTTGCCCCCAATGGACATGGTTTCTTCCAAACCATCCATCAATTTGTCTTCGTCTAATACAGGGCACTGGTAAACCTCATCAAACTCCTCGACGCAATTGTATTCTTTAGCTATTTTTGATATTTCGATCCATTGAAGACCGGTCAATTCAGACATTTGATGGCACATTCTTGATTTCCCCACACCTGGTGTTCCTGTTATCATGATATTAGGAGCCTTCCTTGGAGGAAATGTTGGCACCTGATTTTGTGCCATAGTGTCGGCCAATATCAAGATAGTTAATACTTGAATTTGTTCCACAGAATCTCTGGAACTTGCTCGTATTTTTGAGATAATCGAAATTTAATAAATGTGTAGACTTGTAGAGTTTGAAAATTAGCCTAGATTCTAGAAAGAAACCATGAATAAAACATAGACAAGATATAAAACCAGCACAGACACAGAATCAGAAAGTAAAACACAAATATAACCTATTTTTGGGGATGATATATGATTTATATGAACTACAGCAAATAAGCCTTGTGTTCCGACATTGCTGGCTGGCACTACTGGCCGCAGTAAGTAATTTCGGAACAGTAAGCATCGCCAGTGATAGTGACACAGATTAATCTGTGTCGCCAGTGAATTTCAGTAATATCTGACGTTTCAATTTACTGTTCAGGAATATCGGAACACGGCAATTATATAATCTTTGAACTACAGTCCTTGGTCCTTCAAATAGTAAATTTGTTTCTGTGGTTCAATACATAGAATACCTATAAAAATGAAAATCGGAAACAGCAAACTACAACCTGCAATTTGACAACCAACAACCAACCATAACCTAAGTTTTCTTCCTGTTTAACAACAATTTGAAACGGAGATTCTTTCATATAATATCTGCAAAGATGATGGGAATGAGAATGAACACATTTAGTGAGAATGGATTAGGAGAACCAGAACAAGATGCTAATTCTGCACTAACGGAATTAGATAAAGGTACAGTAGAATAATAAATCTTAAATACGTTCTTAGGAAGTTAATTTCAGGATTACGTTCTGGGAAGGTTGGTGAACAGTGTGAAGCCATCGTAAGATTTCCGAAACTCTTCGAAAAATATCCTTTTCCTATACTTATCAATGCTTCCTTATTGAAACTGGCTGATGTCTTTCGAATGGGGTATGCGATTGGTGAAAGTACCATCATTCTTAGTAAGCTCGTCAATTATTTTCTAGGAACAATTTTCTACGCCTCTGCGTTCTTAGGGTGTGCCAACAGAGTGAAAAACATTTGGATAAAATTTCCAATGTAGACGAGTTTGTAAGAAGAGTGTACAGTGTAATGCACTCGAATGATCCTATAGGTAGAGCTATCACACTTAGAACATTTGGGGCAGTAGCTGCAATTATTCCAGAAAGACAACAAATTCACCATAGTATAAGAAGAAGTTTAGATTCCCATGATAATGTAGAAGTGGAAGCAGCAATATATGCTGCAATACAGTTTGCTGCCCAATCAAAGTAAGAACAAATTGAATGTTATTCAATTATAACTTATAATACAGGTTGAATCATGGCCGATTGTAGATTGGGCTTTCTAAATAGTCAATGAAATTTGATATTTTACTGATAGATACTAGGAAGATGGGGAGTTAATCTTTTTTGGCGCTCTAGTTCCTCGGAACTGAGTGCTTATCAATTTGCCCAAATGTCTGTAATTTTCGAATTTTTCGATGAAAATGGTCTTAAACGATTTGGTTCGACTCACTGATCAAGAATCTGTGGTCGAAATTCATTCTGTCCGGCTGTCCGGCCGTAGGCACGATAACTCTCGAACGGAATGAGCTAGACAGTTGAAATTTTCAGAGTAGGTTTGGCGGATAAATATCTCGGCTAAGTTCGTTATTGGGCAAAATCGGACAGATGGTTTCGGAGTAACAAAAAAAAATTTTTTTTTTTACAGAACAAATTCCAAATTAAATTTTTTTCAATAAGCAGTTTTACCATAAGAATCCATTCATATCATTTTTAACTCTAACAAACTAATACTTTAGGAGATATGATTTTTCAAAATTTCAATGATTATTATACTTTTTGTTGGTTGATATTTTCATGCCGATGGTCAATCCATATGATGATGGGAATGGTAATGGTAAGTTAATAATATTGAGTTCAGAATATCTCCACTAAAAACAAAACTGGAATATTGGTGTATTGGAGTAGATTTTAGGAAAGATATATATTATCGTTCATCATAGAATTGAGGAATGAATATCTCGGATGAGTTCGTTGTTGGGTAGAATTCGTCTATTGGTTTTGGATTGATAATTTTTGGCACTCTTGTTGAACTTAACTTCTTCTTATGCTATAATTATTCTATCTAAGCTTTATTATATGATCTGTGTTCATACTCGTACATGTCATCCTGTTCTATAAGAGAGAGTCAAATTCATTTAAGCTATTTTAATTTGGTTTCTTCCATGGTGCAGTACTCATTCTCAGATTGCTCATTTAATCTTGATAAATAAACTATTATTTGAATTGAATTTCCTTTATGATGCAGTTCTATCATAAGAATACATTGATATAATTCTCAACTCTGAGCAACCAATACTTTCGGAGATATAATTTGTCTGTTTGAACTAGAGCGCCAGAAAGCTCCTGTCCACAGGGCTTGAACCCATTTTTAAAGAAGTTCCTGTATATTATGGAATATCCTGAAGAAAAATTGTAGTTACTTAATTTCATATGAGGTATCATATTCCTATACTTTTGGTTTTCGAACTAAAAGAAAGTTGCAGATTGTTTGGCCCTATTCCACATTAGGAACGCCTTCATTAGCGAAAATTGTAAAGAATCAAAATGGAGGGCAATGGGACTCAAAATATTGCAGACTGAAAAAAACTACAAAAATTTTCAAAATATTCCAATGTCCCCTTAACGTCTAACCTATTGTTGGCCATGGCTGATCTTCTATATGTACTTGGCTCTCAATAACCTACAGTTTATATACTAATTATTTTCACCTAAAAAAATATCCTCCTAATAACTGATATTATGAATTTGGAAAAAGATTGTTTTTCCAAAAAATATCGTAGGTTTTAGGTGCAAAGAAGCTATCACGATCATCTCAAGTGTGAACCACAAATTTTCAACTAGGTACAATTTCAACAAAATGTATAAAAATACAAAATATTTCCAGAACATTTGCTGTCAGTATGTGTAACAAGGTATCTGATATGATTCAAGGGCAGACCATACCAGCAAATATGAAGTTACAACTGATTCCTATTTTGCAATATATGCACCACGACACAAATACGGCAGCAATGGTCAGAAACCTATGCATCAACCTATTACCGAGTTATCCATCGCAAGATTTTGTTCTTGTTACACTCAACACATTGACCCAACTTGCTGCAACAACTCTTGTCGATATACCAACACAGGTAAATCGTTGTTTGAATTTATGGTTTGTTAGTATGATTATGTATTATTGCATTTTGAATTATTTGCAAATTGACGGAGCTGTAAATCAGATTTAACATCTGTTCTGGGCTCATATTAAATAAATAAAATAAAAATAGAACAAACAACGCAATGCCTATATGTTCTAAATTGCCTTTGTGGTATTTGTGTTCTAGATTGATCTCCTAATTAAATATTTGAGAACTGATCCTCGATGGGAAGTAAAATCCAAGTGCTTAAATTTCTTGTATCAGCTAGCAAAACCTGGTTCTCACCTTTGGCCTCCTGGAGCAATCAACAAGATAATAGATATTGCTCAAAATACATCCAAAATGAAAATTTTAACTCTGACTTTAAGTAAGTAGGAACCCAACATATAAACTGCATGTTCTGCTCGGGTACTTTATATAAGGTTTAAGTACTCAGCTCAGTTTTTGGTTGGTGTAGAAATTTTAAATGTAGATCATGTAAGTAAAATTTTCGTCGCGTATGTTCTGAGGAACATCATTTTACCCAAATGTCTGTAATTTTCGAATTTTTCACCGAAAAATGGTATCAAACGATTGGGTTCAAACTTCAACTCCCTGATGAAGAATTCGAGGTCAAATTTGATTCTGCCCGTCCGGCCGTTGCCACGATAACTTGAGAACGGAAAGAGCTAGCGACTTGAAATTTTCATGGGAGGTGGCGCATCCCAATACGACGGCAAGTTCGTTAATGGGCATAATCGGCTCAATGGTTTCCGAGTAATAATTTTGTTTTCGACCAATATAAATCCGATCGAATTGAAACTTGGTGAATAGTTGTAGAATATAAACCTAAGCACTTTTGTGATATTTCGTGTGAATCGTATCAGTAGAAAATTTTAAAAAAATTATTAAAAAATATTTTTTATGTCACGATAACCTGAGATTGAAAAGAGGTAGGTTGAAATTTTCAGGTTAGGTTGTGCATCTGAATGCGACATCTGAGTTTGTTTATAAGCATAATCGGCCGAATGGTTTTGGAGTTATACCCATCTGAAATTTGGTTGTTATTTCCTCAATAACTCGAAAAATACAAAACCGATCCAATTTAAATATGGTTATTAGTTGAAGAATGCCAACACGAAAATTCTTGCAAAATTTTGTGAGGATCGTATCACTAGAAATATTTTTAAAAATTCATTGAAAATCATCCGACATGGCTGAAATTTTGCGAGAGCCTTCAGAACCTACTACTACTACCAATTTCCAAGTTTGAACAGGATCGGATCTATATTGTTGGAGATCACTCTTAATGGAATTTACCATGGGTAATTCGATGAAGAGAGTGTCCAATACAGGAGAACGGACAATTCACCATGGTAAATTCGATTAAGAGTGTCAAATACAGGAGAATGGTCAATCGAACATACGCGTGAAAGAACCTGCCTTCACGTCAGTGCTTGAACCAATTTTTTATTGATAATTTTTGCGCGTATGTTCTAGAGAGCAGCGTGCTATCGTTTTGACTAAATGTTTGTAATTTTCGAATTCCAGGTCAAATTGGTTAACTTTCGAACGGAAAGATATAGCGACTTGAAATTTTCAGGGTAGGTTGCGCATCCGAATGCGACGGTTAAGTTCGTTAATGCACTAGGAAAACAAAATTGAAATATTTCTTCAAAAATTTTATTTTTCAGAAATTATTTGTCAGATTCCGCTGAAATTCCGCACAATCCTTCAAGTCGAATGTTATTTTTCCAATATTTTCAAAAATACAAATCCTAACGAATTAATATCTAGTACTCAGTTGAAGAATGAAACGTTGACAAATCATAACTCCAAAAGTATTCTTTTCTCCGAGTTGGGCATGATATCAATGGATTCTTGTAATAGAACTGCATCATAAAAGAAACTAAATTAAAACTAAATAACGAAATTATCCGAGATATTCATTCCTCAAATCTAGTCTGAAAATTATATTATATCAATTGAAACTTAGTTTTTGTTTTCACTGGAGTCATTTTGCATTAAATCATACTTTGTTTTCTAGAACAGAAATGGATTTGACATGTCTCTTATAGGTAGATAAGATGACATGCATGAACATTGAACACATATTAAGCAGTTGGAATTTAATTTAATTTCGGTGGTTCACCCCACGGACAGGCCAAGCCTTTGTGGGAATCACTATTATTTGTAGACTATTTTACCTGTATAATATCTGCAAATAAATTATTATTATTATTCTTATTATTATTAGATAGAATTCGCATTCTGTGAAACATAGAAGTACGATGTATTATTGAAATTTTGAAAATTCATATCTCCGAAAGTATTAGCTTGTTAGAGTTGAAATTTATGTCAATCGATTCTTATGATAAAACAGCATATTAAACGAAATTGAATTTGAAATTTCTTGTTTAAAAAAATTTTTTTTTCGAGATCCAGTTATCTCCCAAACCTATTCTGAAAATTTCAACTATCTAGCTCATTCCGTTCGAGAGTTATCGTGGTTGCGGCCGCCCGGATAGAATGGATTTTGACCACGGATTCTTGATCAGTGGGTCGAACCAAAACGTATAAGACCATTTTCAGCCAAAAATTCGAAAATTACAGACATTTGGGCAAATTGATAAGCACTCTGTTCCGAGGAACAAGAGCGCCAAAAAGACGACTTAAAGGTTCATGCCGAAATTTCGTGAGGGTGCGTGAGACGTGAGTAGATAGAAGAACATGCGCAAAAAAGTTGCTCACTCTTCAAGAATTTTTCTGTATAGTTTTGTTAATGTTCCATATTTATTAAACAGTTTACTTGCAGGAGTTATTCAAGTATTGACTGAATCTCCGAGAATGTGTCACGATCATAGATCTCCCACATCGAATTTGAGATTACTGTGCAGTAAAAACAGCTATTCTCCCCAACCGTCTATTGCAGCCCAATCAGTTCAAATATTGACCCAAATTTTATGTTACTGGTAAGTTCATACCTTGAATATGTTAACACTGGTTTTCGTTGGAAAGTAATGGTATTATTCAGAAAAATCGAATATAATATTGATGCTTATTTGTACTGTCGCCCCTAGATGGCGGTCCAAATTATTCAAAATAATTTCCTCATATTCCTTTATGTGGTCTAAATACAATGCGTATAGTATTTTCTCAATAGATAATATATGTTACTATTTTAAAATACATACACGCAGTTCTGGTAATGCCATCTTCTGAATAGCGAAAACCTATTCAAGGTCTGTATACATTGAAACTCTTGACATATAAACTTTTAGTTACAAGGAAAATATTGTTGTTGAGGGGGCCGATCAAGTCATATCAGCTCTTGAGACATTGATTCTACTCTTGACGTTCACCAATGAAAAACTACCGACAGAATTGAAGTTCACTCTGAAATATGCGGTAAGACTTTGCGAATCAAAGCGAGAGTACTGTGAGACTTTTGTTGAACTGCTGGGTACTAGGTTGGATAATATCAACAGTAAGTTAATTTCTTGTCATAATTTCATCTAAGTGGACAAATGCATCTTCTGAATCTTTTTAAGGTGATTATACAATAATAATATGTGAAACACTTGGTGCAATTGGAGGATTGAAAGCTGATACTCTTCTACCACTGGTTAATGATATCCTTTCTCTCCTACATGCTTTAGCTGATATAAAAAATCCTACTTCACAGCAAATCCATACTAAAACCATGTTGTGTACATTGATTTTTCAAACGTTAAGCGGTTACACTTGGAATAAGCAGACTGAAGAAACAATAATGAAGGTAAAGAAGAAAAAAATTTCAACTCTTAATTGAGTATCTGGCTCCCGAGTAATATAATGCAAAATCAACAAGAATCAAGTAATTTCCATTTAATATTGTACTATTTCACAGGTAGTTGCAAATAATAATATGTGGGCAAACTACTGCATAGCTAGGGCAGCAGTGAGATATGGTCATCACAAAATTGCTATTAGCATATTTAGTGACTTGAAGGAACAAGTCAGTTCAGAACATTTTCATTTTTGGCTGGTGTGCCTGAAGGAAATGTCCAAGGCCGAGTCAGAACTTTATGGAGAAGATCCCAATACTATGGTTACTAGGTTGGATAGCGCCATCATTCATTATAATAAGGCTTTAGCAGCTCTCAAGGTAATGCATTAAGTCATATACAGAACTATTCACTGGAAGTTTAACATTTCATATGAATATTTTTGTGAATATGTAAGGCTGGGGTTATACTGGAAATAGGCACCAATATTGTTGTTTCAAATGGATTACCTGTGAATTTAATCATTTTTACAATCCTAATACATTTTTCATTTGAATTGGTTATGTATTTTGATTTTGATGTGATTATGTTTCTAAGTTTCCATAATAATAATAATTTATTTCGAGATCATAGTTACATACAATATGTATAGAACCTGAAGTGAAATATAGTCAAAAATTTATTATATTCATTTTATGGGTAACCCCCTCATATAATCGTCAACAGAGTAAGGTTCCAGATTTAGAAGGTGTAAAAAAATTCCTTTTTTAAATTTTTGCAGATTTGTTTCTTTACGTAGTTGGAGTGGAAGTTTGTGGAAGTAAGTGATGCAGCAGTATGGTACATTTTTCTCGGTTACTGTCAAATGGTGCGGTGAAAATTTCCATGCGTCTAGTGTTACACTGAGAATGGCTGTTATACGCAAAGTCACCTCGATTCTTATGTATATGCATTAGGCACTCTTGTATATGGACTGCTGGAGTTGTTAAAATGCGATTTTCACGGAATTTTCCTCTGCACGATGCCAGGGAGTTTAACTTAAGCATTGTTCTTAGTATGCGCTTCTGCAGTATGAAAATCTCATTTATCTTTTGGAACATCCATAAAATATGATTCCATATCGCACTCTCGATTCAAAGACCCCATAGTAAATGGTCTTCAAAGATGGAAAAGGCAGGTATTTCGCCAGTACCCTCATAGAGTAACATATTGGAGTCAACGTTTTGCATACTTTATTTATTTGAGTTTTCCAGCTTAGGGTGTCATCTATGTACAAGCCTAAGAACTTTGTGTATAGAGAGGTGTTCAATGCTACTGAGTTCAGTTTAATTGTCTGGGGTGTTATAAATCCAGCTTGTTGTGACTTGAATATTACAGTGTTCGTTTTATTAATATTAATGATGAGGCCATTAGATGTGAACCAAGTATGTGCCTGATCCAATACTGTTTCCATCATACCCACTGCTTCAGGGTAAGTATTTGCTTTGATGAGGATGTTCGTATCATCTGCATAGTTGGACATAACTGTATTATTTACTGGTTTTATGATATCACTCAAATCATTTGCAAAAATCACAAAAAGAATTGGTCCTAATACACTACCCTGTGGGACTCCACGGGTGAGGGGTATAGTTTCTGAAATTGCAGTTTGACCATCTTTTGTCACTGTGGTTTGTTGAACTCTATTTGAGAGGTATGATCTGAACCATTTCAACCCAGGTCCCCTTATACCGTAGTATTGAAGCTTCTCCAACATGTACTCATGGGTGAGAGAATCAAAAGCTTTTGATAGATCCAAAAATACACCAACAGCAATGTCCCCTGCCTCAAGTGCAGAAAGAACTTCTTGTACAAAGCATAGATTGCTGTTTTTGTTGACTTTCCTGGTATAAAACCATGCAGCTCAGGTGTAATAGTCTCCCTCAAAAACAGTGCAATTTTTTTCGATACAACTGCTTCAATGTCTTTCGAGAAAGAGGAGAGGAGAGAAATCGGTCTGTAGTTTTCCATTAATTCCTTATTACCATTTTTAAAAACTGGTTTAACCAAAGCCATTTTGAGAGCATCCGGAAATATGCCAAACTTAATGGAGTTGTTTATTATATAACATAGAGGTTTTATTATATCATTTAAGGTGAACTTGATTACAGTGATAGGAATTCCATCTTCCCCAGCACTAGTTTTATTTTTAAAAGAATCTATAAAGGTTCGAAGCTCTCTCTCCTTTATTGGGGATATGAGCACTGATTTGTTTACATAATCAATATTATGTGAGGAAGATTATGTAAAGCATTCCCTGCTGCAGTCGCAAAATAGATGTTAAAGTTATTGGCAGTGTCTTCTAGATTACCAGGTACTTTTATTGCATTATCGGTATATTGTCGTATATTGTCATATGATCCCTAACGCATACAGAACAATAGGTCCTACGTTTTTCGTTCTGTAAACCCTAGAGAAGATACTGGATTGCTATGTCAGGGGCAGTGTTTGTACACTGAATCCTCTAAGTTTACAACAGTATGCCTTCCAAAGTGGGAAATCAACGGAGCCTGGCCCTGAACAACTCGATTGGAAGGCTACGGGCCAGGGGAGTACTAGACCCCATTGTGGAATGGACAAGATCCATGTTGGATCCCTATGTGGCGATGTAGTGGGATTCATAGCCGGGAGGGGCTGCCAACAGAGAGCAGTACTTTCCCCTCTGCTATGGTATCTCTTGGTGGATCGCCTACTGGCCAAAATAGGCACGCAGGATGTTCAAGTAAACGCTGACGACATATTCATTTAGGCTCACTTTCGATTACAAACACTAGCTAACTGTTTGCGTCTGTTAGACACCAAACACTGGGTTTATCTGCCAAACAGTAGCAAACGACAACTAACGCTAACCACCAGAACGAAAGTTAGGCTGCTCTGGTCCGTGCCATGATGACAGAGTCGTGGTGGAGAGCAACAAGGCAACAGCAATACAAGGCTGGTGTTAGGAGGAACATTTAAATGTGAACCAGCATAAGACCTTGATCGAGAGGTTGTAAAATCGCTAATGCCCATCACCCTGGGCAGATTTGCAACTATCTTTCAAATTTTCACTATTCACCACTGCGCGAAGCCCATACTTGAGAAAGGTGGTTTTCACAGATCAATATATATCCTTTTGGACATCCAAGCCGCCCTGATGGTCTTGACTGTTTACAACTGGACTTCCCTGCTTGTGCAGGATAGCCGGACTACACCTTTGCTGAACTGGGAGAGCGCTGCAGGCTGCAGCTTATCTGGGTTCGGGGCAACTCGGACATATAAGGCAAAGAGGTGGCGGCGCGGGATTCATTGGACCTGAACCGGCCTGTGGCATCTCTGTCAAGGCAGCAAGGTGGGAGAACAACAGATGGTTGGGCCAACAGGTCCAACAACTCTGGGGCAGCATATCTGGTCTCGGACAAGCTCGCTCAACAATTATTGATCCAGACGATAGCTCAAACTCTCCAGGTCAGAACGGAGGGTTTTAACAGCTGCGACTGCCGACTGGACTATGTCGAGCCTCTTTAAACACCTAAGTAAGTCAGGGTTCGTTGAGGATTCTCGAGTGTAGGCTATGCCTGTGGCATGACGAATCTATCAAGCACATTACATATGATTTCCTCACCAGGGACAGCGTTAGATTTGACGAACTAGGCTGAGACTGAGGGAACTTGACAAATTTTAACCCACTAGGATCATCTCCCTAATTAGAAGGCGGGGTTCGTCCACCCGACACAACACATACCTTACATATTTTACGATCCCTAACATCCCCTTGCTAGATATATGGGTGTCATAGCTGAACTGGAATTCACACCTAGAAAGGGCGATCCACAAGACTAGGCACTCTCTCTAGGCCCACCAGCGGACTTGTGGAAAGAGGTGGGGACTGGCTCCGAAACAGCTTCACTGGCTGTACGTGATGGTGGTGAGAGTTGTACTGTAAAAAGGCAGTCTTAACTCAAGCTTGCGAAAATCCAGAGATCTGCGTGCTTGATGGTGACTGGAGATTTTCGTTCCACCCCCACCGTGTAATGCTTACTAGACCTCGCCCATCTTCACCCAGTGATCAGGATCGTGGACCGGGTTGCGATATACAGATTTACGCATATGGCTCGTAATTAGCCCGATACGATATAATACGCGACCGGTTTGGGGGCCAACGATATAATGAGCATGTGGTCTGGCATATCTATAACCTAAACCTACACAGAGTGGCCCTACCGTGTCGTCTTTCCCAGCAGAAACGATTGCGTTACCACCCAAGGGCTGGGAGCGGGAGTCATGTTGCAAAATTGCTGATGGTGGATCCATCAGCCTGGGTAGTTTTGCGACTGTCCTTCAAGCAGGGGTTCGTCGGCTCGACGCAACACATACATAATAATATAATATATCCCTAAACTCCCATAAACAGGTTATATTCCATTTGAAATAATAAGTTCTGGTGCAACTAATATACATCAGGTTGTCATCTACTAAAATATTCACTTAAATTTTCACAATTTTATATTGAAAATTTCACCCATTCTTGGTGCTTGAATATTGATACAAAGAGTTTATTTCTTCAAATTCTATTTCCAGGCTGCTAGTACACCTTCGCACACCCTACAGTTCCAAGCTGAATACATGAAAATTCGTACCGAGTTCTTGCAGTGCTTGGTGCAACTCATTTATACCTGTAATATTCTTTGCATTGTACCCCCTCCGGCAATAGCGGTAGCCATCGTTCAAAACACAAGAGACGAATTCCAAAGACACGGTTATATTACGAATCAGTTGAGAAAGTGTGCTGTGGAGTTCAAGAATTGTGCAGAGTCATACTGGAAGCTTTATCAGACTGCTTTCGATGCTGATCCAGCGACACTTGAAAATATGCAAATGTAAGGAGATTGTGATTTGGTTTTGTTCATTTGAATTCAAATTATTTTATTGTAACGATCGTAATTTACCATCAGAGTAAAATCATACTGAAGATCCTTAACAAGTGAAAAACTTGCAGTATACAGGTTGAGCAAAATCAAAACGGGATATGGATCACTCCGTGAAATCATTTGGACCACTGCTGAAATGATTGATTTATTTCTTCTCCTATGCCTCTATATGCGACTGTGACGCCGGCTATCGGAGCAGTGTTTTAGATAAACTCGTAAGGGAAATCAAATGCTTTCACTGTCACTTACACTGAACGATACATGTTCGATTAAGGAAGTGGAGGATCCAAATCCGGTGAATAGGCCACAGTAAAACATTAACGCCTGCTTCTTGAAGAAAGTCCATAGTTTGTCGAGCAATATGGAGACGTTCGTAGTCTTGCTGAAAACGGACGTGTGGACGGCAATCTATGTATCTAAGGCATTGAATTGGTTTGTAGGACATCATCAACATAACGTGCAGCTGTCATATTGCAATAGCCAGTCTTGTTTGGCATTTGGTACCTACCAGCTGGCGTAAGGTTAGGGTTGTGTACATCCCTAAAGTGAGCAAAGTCTGCTCACAACCTAACCTATACAGACCGATAAGTCTCTTTCGTTCTGAAAACCCTCGGGAAGATACTGGATCGCTGTTTCAGGGGCAGTGTTCTGTCACTGAATCTTCTGAGTGTGCACCAGTACGCCTTCCAGAGTGGTAATTCTGGATAGAAATCTGAACTGCAATTCACACCGAGAAAGGGTGATCCTAAAGGATAGGCACTCTCTCTAGTCTCTGGGCCTGCAGGCGGACTTGTAGAAAGAGGTGGGGACTGACTCCGAAAGAGCTCCACTGGCTGTACGTGATGGTGGTGAGACCACAAATCACTTACGGTAGCATTGTTTGGTGCACTTTACAGTGCACTCCTCTTCACCTAGTGATTAGCAGCGTGGCCGGATGTCGACATATTGTTTTGCGCATATGGCTGGCAATGAGCCTGATACGATCGGATACGTGCCCGGTTTTCTGCAGGCTGAATTGGAGGCCAACGAGATAATGAGCATGCGGTCTGACGTATCTATAACCAAAACCTACACAGAGTGGTCCTACTATGTCGTATTTCCCAACAGAGACGATTAGACCATCTCTGGGACCCCACTACTTGAGGGTCCCTGTTCACATATGACTCCGTTACCACCTATGCGGTGGGAGTGCGAGTCAGCGGTTGCAAAATTACTGATGGTGCATCCATCAGCCTGGGTAGTTTTGCGACTGTCTTTCAAGCAAAAATTTGCGTGAAGCTCATACTTGAGAAAGGATGGGTTAACAGGTCAATCAAGATCCTATCGGATAGCCAAGCCGCCTTGAAGGACTTTACTTCATACAACTGCTAGTCCCTGCTTGTACAGGGCTGTCGGACCACACTTGCTAAACTGGCTGAGCACTGCAGGCTACAGCTCATCTGGGTTCCACTCGGGCATAGAAGTTAATGAGGTGGTGGACGCATTGATGGCACGAGGGGCTTCCACAGGGCTCATTGGACCTGAAACGGCCTGTGGCTTCTCTCTCAAGGCAGTAGGTTGGGAGAAGAAAAGATGGACAGATGGTTGGAACAAAAGGTCAAGGAAATTTAGAGCCGCATACCTGTTCAGAGACATGCTGGATCAATAATTATTGGCCCATCAGCTGAAAGAGCCAGATAATGGCTCAAATTCTCCAGGTTCTGGTTCTGAGAATCTCAACAGATGTATACACGGGTCACTGTGGCCTCAGAAAACACCTGACTGAGGACTCTGAGTGCAGAATATGCCTGGAGAATTACGAGTCATCTAAACGTGTCCATAAACTGAGGCTGGGGGAACTGGACAAGTTCTCATCCCCCAGACTCATCTGCCTTCTCAAAATGCTAGAGTTTGGGGGGAAATATAGATTTAGGTGTGTCACAATAGACCAATTGGTCGGAGTGGTAGGACGAGGTTCGTCCGCCTGACACAACACACATATAATATAATAAAATTTCCTCCCAAGCCATTACTCCAACAGACCTGTCTACATAAACAGCACACGCATTGCCATGACGACGGCCAATTTCACGAAAGGCAAACCAACATCCCGATTGGCAACAATTCGACCCCTGCCAAAGTTGCAAAGAGGGTGATAATTTTTACAGTTTCTGACTCTTATCACTAGTAGGCGGAGGCTCAATAACAAAAAATATCTCTACTAGTCCGCACTCATAAACCGTTTCCTTCAGAAAACACTTGAAGATAAAATTTTGTTTTTACAAAAAACTGTAAAAGATAATACGTTGACATTGTTACCATAGCATGCTTAAAATATAGTCATTGTGTTTTCAAAAAAATCAATTTGACATTATTCCGTCTGAGTCTAAAGCCTGGTTCTCAGAGCTACAGAGCTGACCAGAGCTAACCCCAATCTACCACTTCTAGTTGTCAAAATCTTTCGCGACACGCTCCCTTTGAAGTAGATATTTTCCAACTTCGCGATGATCAGGTAAACAAATCTGACAGCCAGCGGCCAAAACAGACGTTTGTGGGTTTATTGGTGAGGAGTGGGAATTATCGCACACGTAGCTCTGAGAACTAGCCTTTACACGGTAAATCTGGTATCAGTCTGGTATCAATCTCACATCGAATCGATCATGGATTGATATCAGATTGACGGGAAACTGATGAATTGATGATCCGGATTGATGGAATATTAACGCATGCTAATGTGCTTCGTCAGTCTCATCGTGATCAAGGTCAAGGACTGAACTGATTCGAGATTGATTGCAGATCGTGTAACCTCCGCCTTACACGGTCAATCTGCCATCAATCTCGCATCAATTCAGTCCCTCATCTATGAGACTGATACGGATTGATGGACTGACGGAGCACATCAATATGCATTAATATTCCATCAATCCATCAGTTTCCCGTCAATCTGATATCAATCCATGATTAACGTGATGCGAGACACGGTTGACCGTGTAACCTCCGTCTTACACGGTCAATCTGGTATCAGTTCAGTACGTGACCTTGATCACGACAAAACTGATGCGGATTGATGGACTGAAGAAGCACATTAATATGCAATCAATCCATCAGCTTCCCGACAATCTGTTATCAATACATGATCAATCCATGATTGATGTGATGCGAGACCGATACCAGATTGACCGTGTAACCTCGCAGTAACTTTGTGCAGTAATCAAATTCCTCTGCAGATTGCAGCAACTATGTGCTCTGGTAGAGCAATGTGTGGGGAGCATATGTCACAGTGGCGTCAACATAATCAAGGAAGACCCTATCGATTTTGGATTGCAAAGTATGAGGCTGGAATCTCAGCAGCTGATTAAAGCCTGTCAGAATGCTGTCAAGATTTCTAACGCCATCATGGAAGACACTAGCGTCGCTACAATAACCCACAAGGTGAGTGGAACCTTAGTACTGGGATTATAAAACTTTATTTTATGCATACCTAAGTATATACTACGCGCACAAAACTGTTTTGATTACTTGGGGATACCGCAACAACCATTTTTGGACGCTTGTTCTAGGGAACAGCGTGCATCATTTTGCGCAAATGTCTGTAATTTTCGATATTTTTGCCGATAATGGTCTCGACCGATTAGGCTCGACTCGGTCAATTTCAATTATGCCCGGCCGGCCGTCCGTTGCTACCATGGAGGTAGAAGGAAGTGGAGGGGGCATAAAGATAGACACTTGTCACGTAAACAAACATATTGGTGTGTCCCATTATCTATGGGAATTCAAAATTCGAACCACAGACAACTCACCAATTCATGTTTATAACAAAGGATTTGCCCATACCAATATGGCGGATTTTATGTGACAGGTTGATTACAAGGGAAATATAGGATATGCTCCCTCCCCTTCCTTCACCTCCATGGTTGCTACAATAACTTTCGAACGAAAAGAGATAGCGACTTGAAATTTTCAGGGTAGGTTATGCGTCCGAATGTGACGGTTTAGTACGTTAATGGGCATAATCGGCCAAATGGTTTCGGGGTAATACTCATCTGAAATTTTGTTGTTATTTCCTCAATTACTCAAAAAAGACAGATCCGGTTGAATAGAAACTTGTTAATTAGATGTAGGATGCTAACGGGCAAATTTTTGCAAAACTTCGTGAGCATCACTAGAAATAAAGATATTTCTACAAAAAAAAAATAATTTTTCTTCAAACATTTCATATTTCAGAAACTATTTGTCAGATTCCGCTGAAATTCCAAACAAACCTTCAAGACGAATTCAATTTCTCCAATATATCCAGAAATACAGGTCCGATCTAATTGAAACCTAGTACTCGGTTGAAACAAGATGGCTTGAAGGTTCTTGAGGTATTTGGTAAGAGTGTGAATAGACAAAAGAACATGCGCGCAAAAGCTCCTGACTTCACATCAGTGCTTTTCAAGAATTTTTTATTACTCAGACCAAATCTCACCTAACCTTGATGTAAAAGACATCGAACTTTAAATAATTTTTATAAAACTATAAACCTGGCCTAAGTAATTATTAGGCAGATCGTATTTTTCTGAATGTTTCAATCTAACCTTTCTTAAGTACGAGGCATGCCAAACTTGTATTGATTCTAAGGCTCTATTTACTTTTGTTGTATCCTATATATATTTTTCGAGTCTTTGGCCTAAGTTCAATAGGTCGAATTTTTCTGAACACCTCTTGTCGTTTTTCAGCAAGTGGACCTCCTGAAGAAAGTTGTGGAGGTACTGGCAAACGCCTCTTTACCAATACCCAGATACTTCTTTCAAGTTCTTCAATACACTAGCGTAAAACTAGCCATTTCTCCGCAGCCGAGGGTGATGGGTGAATTCATAAGTGTCCAAGCAGGATCTCAGTTGGCCGTGAAAGTGGAGGGGGTTATTCAGCATGGCAGCAAGCCTGGACTCTTCAGGAAAATTAAGGAAGTTGTGGTGACTGTCACATCCCAATTTCAAAATAATCCAAAAGGAAAAGATACCGAAACAAAGGTGAGCTGCGATTTTTATGTTTGAAATCATGTTGTATCAACTTATTCATCTGTTTCATTCAAATAATTCTTTATATTATTTCATCAGAACTTGGAAACAAGCCTAGTGCTAACTCAAACTGTCAGTCCACACAAAGATTTTTTCACTGCGCAGTTTTTGCTTGCTTTTCCGAGGGGAGGTCAGTATGTTCTTGTTGTTGATGCTTCAGTGATAGACGAACAAAGTAACACATGGAAGACAGGCCCAAGATCTACCTTAACTGTGAAAATACCAGAAGAGCCCAAACCTGCCCCTATATCTATACCAGGAATGCAGAGCAATGCTAATGTGTAAGTTTCTTTAACTCCAAATGTACTTATACTTCATCAAAAAATATTGCAAAAATTTCCAATTAATATTTTTTTTAGGATTTTGATGCCAGAGGATAACCTTTTCATTCGTTCTCATCAGAAGAAAATGTGAATTTGGGAATCCCATAAATCAAATGGATTTCTTGAGGAATTTATGATACAAGATTAATATTCTACTATAAAGTCCGTTTTATTATAAGTTACCTTATTAATTTTTTAGGCGAAAGTATGTATAAATTTGTAAATAAACACATTCAAATATTTGAATTCGTTGTTATAAGTACAGGGTGTTTTCAAGGATGATTTATACTCTATTGATCAGGAAGTATACATTAAGCATTATTAGATTACACACATGGAAGTTGGGGTTGATTAAGGTTTTCTTGGGCGATCTTTCAATGAATTGCTGCTCTATTGTTGTGGTTTTTCATAAGGATCACCACGGTGAATTTTTTCATCATCACCGCGTATTTTGTGCAAAGTGTCTAGAAGTTTGAAGGATTAGGTACCGAGAACAACATGTCTGGACAAAATACCAGAAATTAAGGAAGAAATTTCGGACATGATTGAGGAGGAACCAATAGTTCCTTATTAATGAGTACAAACGTTAACGATATCTCTCTTGAATAGAATTTTGTCCTGTTTAACTTTGAATCATATCAATAAAGGCCTAAAAGATGTCAGATATTTTGTACCCGAAACTAGAGCGGCAACTACATTATGGTGGCAACATTGAATTGAAGTACTGGAATCCCCTATTGAGTGAATAGTTATGAACTATACAGTTTTCTGCTAATAACATCGGCCATCTGTAGTTGCTTTTATAAACTGTAAATTGTTGATAACTAAAAGAAGTAGAAAACCCTGCTATGGTTGAAATGTTTGTTTTCTGTGGTTTTACTGTCTTCAAGGTTAGATAGATGCATATTATTTTATTTCTTTTCTTTGTCTTCAGTAAAGTAAACAAACAATAAACATTTTAATTGTTTAAAGTCATATTGCAATGTCAGAATACGAAAAAGTAAGAATAGGAAAACTGAAATTAAAAGGTGAAAGTGATAAGTATGTGCTACCCCTTCTACATCCTTCAATATTTTTAATGAGAAACTACTATCAAAAGTGTTTTTCCAAACGTGTTGCTTTCTTTACTGTAAGATTAATAAAACCTTAGTAAAATTTCAAAGTACCTACCCTGACCCAATAAGACTTCCAATAAGTAAATTTTTGTTTTACTTCAAGGCCTAAAAAGAGGAAGAGGAAGGAGAAAAAAGTATCAAAGGGCCCAGTAGTCGATAAAGACGCTTTAAACCATGGGAATTGGTGGAAAACAACTAAAGTTGAGGAAATAACTGGAGCAGTAGCCATTGAATTTGGCTTAAGGACCTATGTTAAAGCTTTGGATAACGGCTTATTCACATTAGGAGCTCCTCATGATGAAGGAGATGGACCATCTCCTGAAGAAATCTTGACAGCTGTTGTAATAAGCGAGAGAAAAGTAGCTTTCAAATCTGGCTATAATAAGTATCTGAGAGTAGAGAAAGATGGTTCAGTTACTGGAAGATCAGATGCTATTGGTGCCATGGAACAGTGGGAGCCAGTTTTTCAGGTGAGTTAATACAAGTCTTTATAGTTAATCGATTTTTGCAAAATAAGGTATTAATTAATTTGCTACTTGATACAACCATATGTACAGATTGTCTTCAAGTAAGCCTGGAATTGTGGCGAATTTTCAAGAAAATCTAATATCTGAATACAGATAGCTATTTCAATGGGAAGGTAGATAGGTATATTTTAATTTAGATTACTATTGCAGGAGGGAAAATTGGCATTGCAAGGTTATAATGATAGTTTCCTTGGTGTTGACCCTGATGATGATACAATAATTGCTAGAACCAAAAAGGCAGGCAAAGAAGAAATGGTTACTATTAGATCACATTCTACAAAAGAAGTAAATCCTTTGAAGGATGTGCCTACAGAAGAACAAGGTGATATTCGGCAGATAGAAGTGAATTATGTGTGAGTTATATACGAAATACATACTTTAAATTTCATGTGAAATGTAAAAAAATTACATAACTGGAAATAATTCAACTGAATCTTAAAAAAGAATTTCTACCGATTTCAAAATACCCAGATTATATTTCAGTTGATATGTTATGAAATTCTGTTTTTGTATGCTTGTACCAGAGCGTTTCATGTTCAAATGTTATTGATGGAGAATTCCTGGTTAGTTTCAATTTTATCTGCCCATAAGCATGATTAATTTCAAAATTAATAACTTGAACATGTATACTCCATTTACTTTTATAAAGTCTCCTGGTTGGTCATGAAAATTTGACACATTTCACCATGTATATTTTGAAAATGTTAGGTTATAGTATAATTTTCCTGTCAGATAACTACGCAACGCTGTCCTTTCTACAAAGAAATCGTAGTAATTACATATTTTCACAATGTGAATTTACTTCGAAAAAGTAATGAATTTGAGAAGACATTATGTGGATTCAATAATTCCACAGTCCTGGCAACTGTAGAAGAAAATTTTTTCTCCGTTGTTACTAGAAATAATTCACGTATATAAACTGCTTGGGATATTCAATTATGCTATTTTCTTGTATGAAAATCAATAATCAAGTTTTGGAATTTGATTGAAAAATAATGGATAGAGTAGTCCGTTACGTTGTGATAGTTCATTTGGAAAAAGAATAAAAGTACCTAAATAACCCAACAGGAAAACTTCTAAACGAACAGACATACCTATGGAATTCCCCACTTTTCTCAAGAAGACATTTGAATACCTTGTTGCACAACTTGAAATACACCAGTTTCAAAATGTAGTAGTACTACTACGAAACCCGAGTCATTCTTATACCTCAATGAAATATAATGATAGGAAACTAAGTAATTTCATTTGAGAGTTCAACATGTCAGAATGAAGTTATCCTATTGCAGATTTCGGTTCTGTATAGAACTTCTGCTTCGTCAAAACTACTTTTGGTATTTTCAATTTCAAAGTGACGAGTTCTTTATTATTCGAAGATAATGGTCTGTGATAATATCTCGTCTAAAATATAAGATTATGTTATGATTGTGTTGAGAGTAGAAATTGGCAACGTCTCGGCAAATTGTTTTAAACTTGACGATATTTCAGTAGTGCCAACCTGCCTGTATTTTAGTTACAAAAACGTGATATACCTAAATCATGGCCAACTGGGAGACTTTATAAAAGTGAATGGAGTATATGTAGGGTAGACACCCACTTTGGCGCTCTTATAATTTTTTTGACTTCATTGGTGCAAGGTGGCCAAAAAAAAATATTTAACACGTTAAACGCCACAGCGGTCCCTAGGGACCGCCGAAAGACTTGCAAGCAGGGCCACAGCGGTCCGTAGGGACCGCTACCTCGGAATTCATTCACTCATCGATTGTGGCCATGGGACCGCTCATCCTATGGATTTTGTGACTTTAGAGGGACCGCTAGGCCCCTCAGAGTGCAACATGTATAATGGTTTGGATTTTGTTCCTAATACTAGGTTATATCGTCATTAACAAATTTGATTCCAGAAAAAGTCCAAAAATATGATTGTATATGAATATTTGTACAAAAAATTACACAGAAATAACCGTAATTCTTATAAAACAAATATAATTTTTAGACTGGAATCTCATTTGTGCCTTAAATTGAAACAGTGCATACAAAAATGGGGCTGATCCTCGCAATTTTCACAGAATGGATTGACTTTTTTGGCCTTGTCTTTGGAAGAATTTTCTGCCCTTTTCTTTGCATAGCATCCTCCGCATTACTTCCTGGCCTTTGGGCTGGTCCCTCTTTCTTCTTCTAAAGATGTTCTGACTTCCTTTTTGAAGTTCTTGACCTTGAGGTATTTGCTGCATTTTCACTATTTACCTCCTCCACAGTGAACAACATTTCTTCATAAACTTTCTCACGAAAATCAGTTATATAAAGGTCAGAATCATTGATTTTTCGATAGAGATGTGGGTATTGACCATAATAATAATAATATCCCAAATATTACTTCAACAGCCACTTTGCGGTACCACTTCCTCAGGAAGTTCTTCCCGTTCAGCAAGCTGCATAATCTTCTTTACTCGATCTGAAGACATTTTGATGAACACTTGTACTCGCAATCACGTTTCGACTAATACTCATTCAAATGAGAACATTGAGAACTATACAGCGGTAGAAAGAGACAGGACTCCACATGTTTTACGCGGACCGCTCGTGCTGGGCGATTTCATTTTCTCCACGGGCCACAGCGGTCCCATGGGACCGCTCAACACTACCTTCAAAATCGAGGGATATTGAACTTGTGGAACAAATCTGACAGGAGATATATCAAAAATGATGCATAACAAACTCAAAATAGTAAAGAAAAATGTTTGGCCCAAATAGAAAATATTTCGATATTCTGATGGCGTTTAACGTGTTAATTATACTACAGGAGATGTAAGTATGATTTACCAATCGAGGACGAGTTTGCACCCGAGCTTTAGCGAGGGCAAGCAAAAATGTTCAGGAATGGTTAATATCGTTACATCTCGTACAATATATTACATTTTAAAACATCAAACTGACACATAAAGCATTGTAATTCATAACTTCAAGTCCAACGAAGTTTTTAGGTGATTTTTACATCTCTAGTGATTTAAATAATTCATTTACATCTTGTCGTCATTAGCAACCGATATAATCGTCATAATTTTCACTCTTACATCATTCAAATCGACTACTTACTATGTGGGGAGTGGAAAAAATCTGTCTATCATTCAATGAACGAGTGCACTTAAATGCTGAATCTACGGCAGAGCTCTAATATTCGTTACAATTAATTTTTATGGCAACTTAAATCGATTCAGGCTTCATATTATTTTCAGGAAAAAATTCCAGAAATTTCAAGATAAACGTCTAAGGATTAGCAAGGATGATACTAAAGAGCTGGAAAAAGCTAAGCAGGATGGTGCATTTCACGAGGCTTTATTGGACAGGAGAAGTAAAATGAAAGCAGATAGATATTGTAAATAAGATAACTTATGTTTTAATCTAAGTGTAAAATGAATATACAAAAAACTGTACAAAATATTGATATTTGAATTTCATTGGGTTATTGATATTGTAATTTCATCTCAGACGAAGAGAAATAATAAAGATTTCAACAATATTCTTGATGCGAGTTTTAGTTCAGTTACTCAAATACATTTCTTTCATATTGTCGTTAATTTGGTGAACAAATTATTGAAACGAAAAAATGAGACTGTTTTTCGGATTCAATATAAAACAGAGCCATTCAACTTCCTGATCAATCAATGCCCATTAAACGCTAAAAATATGCAATCATAGTCTTATGAAAAAATTTGAAGTTGCAAATCAGATAGTGTTGAACCACACAATCGAAAAAATTACTGGAAATACTTAACAAAACCGCATTTTTTTCTTTCTGAAATGTATATGAAGCATGATGAAACATTTTTATCATACTTTGTATACTTCACAGGGTAAATGTTCACTTGCTTACAACTAACCCTATATAACAGCGAATGGAATCATAATGGAAAACTTGTACAATTCCATAAAACCACAGGAATTTTAATAGCAAAGTCATATCCACCATAGAATATTCATTATTCAATGGAATAACGAAATCGAAGATTTATTACAGCTGTTAAAAATTTGGTTAGTGAATGGTTGAAATTCCCAGAATGTTTATCAAAACTAAAAACAATTATGTTAGCCATTTTGAAGATTCTACTGAAGCCATTATTTCATTTCTTTTTGATCCTTTTATCACTCACTTCGTACAAAATATTCTAACTCTGATACTATAATAGATTGGTTATGAATTCAAACAATGTAGTTTACACATTAGAATACACTTCTATTTCACAAATCAAAGTTCCCAGAATATATTTATCACATTTAAAGAAATCTTTCTAGAACATATTTTGAAAAAAATTTATTATACACAATTTGAAGACCATTGAATAGTTATTTAAACGAAAATGTTACCCTATAGTTTATTAAAACAATATGTTTTAGTCATAGTGCTGAATTTCATAAAGTAAATCATTATGGAAATTCAGGAAAACAAATAAATAGGTTGCATTCAGTTCCGTAAATGTAGTTTCAGGAAATTGAATGTTATTCATATAAGATTCTGTACTCCTAGCTTAAATCCGAAATCACTTGATACTTGAAAGACCGACGAAGTGTGGATTCAAATTTAATGATGTAAACTAGTTTTTTTACCATAATCTTCTTAACCTCAACTTTTAGTCGTATTCGTTCTATATTCCCTTAACCATTCCACAAATTCGTCTAGCATTACTGGCCCTGGAAATGAAAAAGCTGTCAGCATTGTAAAAGTTGATGGCGAAGTGAGAAAGTAAGGTACTGATATGGTACAATGGTAATATATGTAAAATAAAAGTTAAATAGAATTATTGCAAACGGACATCATTCGAAAACAATCAGGTATTTACACTCAGTTCCAACAATAGTATCTAAATCTACCCGTACAAATTCAATGAATGCAAATATTAAAAAAAAACCAAGCCAAGCCTAATATCACTGTAGCACAATCAGGATATCATTAATTTAAATATTCAGCGCTTTATTGCACACAGAAAAGATATTATCAAGCACTCTGCTATATTGAATACGTCGGTCATCATCCTGAGTGAATCAAGAACAGCAGTCATGAGAAAGAGAGAAATCAACTTTATTGGTCTTGCAATCAAATGGTTATCAACCGTAGTCTTTCAGCCAGTTATTTACAGTTTTGTATAACAAAAATTGAAAATAAAACTTATTTAAAACTATTGAGTGTTGATAATTATTGTTATCCATATCCATATTGGATTCCAGGTGTTCGAAAAGTGGCAAAGTTGGTAAGTTTGTCTTTGGTGTAGATTCTCTATTGTATCAGTGTAGCAATGGTTCAATTATGTTGACATTATCATGGTTTCTGATGAATTTCTTGCTGAGTTTTTGCATTCTTTCCGTTATTGGTTCTATTTCTGTAATCTGGTATAAATGTTGATTGGATGGGTTGTGGAGTGGATTGTTGGGGTGTCTTGTTTTTGTAATTTTTCGTGAGCAAGTTCTTTCTGCTACTTTATTATATTCAGAGTTGTTTTTGGTGAATTTGTGAAAATTGTATGTCCATGGTCCAATAAAGGTCTGCATATCATTTTGTAGATTTTAGTTGCCGTTTTACCGCTGATTCCTAGATTTTTGTAAGTTAGGAAGCTAAAGTGATAGCTGCTTTTTTTTGGAATTTTAAGTGTGCTTTAAAGTTCATCTTCAGCAGTCATGTACAATTTTAAGATCGGCATAGGCAACTATAACGTTGATCAACGTGACAGCAAAGTTGAGGAACTGGTCAAGTATTGATATATGTTCGAGTAGGAGAGAATTATAGAGGTAAAGTTTATAAGTTGGGATGTTCAGGATAATCTCTGGTACTATTGATCAGACTGTTAGAAAGGTATATTATCCCTCATTGCTATAGACTACTTTTTATTTTGGTAAATATATATTTTCAATAATTAATCACAATAAATGTAATTGAAGTCGGCAAAAATTATATGTGGCTTACGTTGCATGAATGGTTTGAAATAAAGGAATAAAGTCATATTCATTACTTTTAGCTTTACATAAAATTCCGCCACACCATGTATATTGTAGTAGGAGGTAACGTTGCAATGCGACCTTAAAGTCTATTGTCCCTCCCATCAGAGCTGTCAATGTCATCACCATCTACCTACAGCTCGCCTTCGAGTTCCAGAGTTCAGATGAACTCCAGTATCTGGGATGGCTTCAAGGAGGCTACGTCTGCGCTCCTGCAGATTTCTTGCCTGATTACATATTGAATAATTTATGTATAAATATTGGGGATGATGTTTCAGAAGATTTAGAATTGGATCATTTCAATGATGTAGTTTATGGAGACAATAGGAAAGAAGAACATAATGGAATCATCAAAAGTTTGGCAGAATATGTGTTGCTGTGCAGATGTTTACATCGTTATCTCTTTGATTTATATTAGTAATTACTGGTTTTTCGGCGATTTAATTATTGAATTTCATATCAAAGTGTAGTTTAAGTGTTCTTGAGTGAAGTAGCCTGTTGAATCTTTTTGGTTGCTTCTTAGTAACGGTGATTTAATGTTGATTTTATAAATCGCATAATTGCCCGCTTCAAGTGCAAAAAAGTGAATAAACTTTTTATCTTATCGCATCCGGCGAGATCCTACACCTGTTCTGCCGTCGCTTGTATACTTTCCTAAAGGTTCACATACACATTGGGACTCATCTTTTACAGAAGGGAAATTTCCGTCTAAGTTGAAAACCTCCATAATTACTCCAATTTTGAAGAAAGGATGCCCAGAAAACATTGAAAACTATAGGCCACTATCAGTACCCTCTGTCTTATCGAAAATTATTGAATATGCTATGATTGACCAGCTCACGAACTTTTTAAACAAGTACCACATAATTAGTGATAATCAACATGGCTTTCGAGCGAAACACTCAACAATTTCCGCAATAACAGCGTTCTATGAAGAAATTGTTGAAGCCATTGAAAACGGCGAGAGCCCGACGGGAATCTTTTGTGACTTCAGTCGTGCTTTTGACTGTGTTCACCATGGCACACTACTAAATATGTTATACAGATATGGAATCAGAGGTAATATTTATGACTGGTTTAACTCGTACTTAAAAGATAGAGATCAACAAGTAAAAATCTCCGAATCCGGAAGGGCTGTTTTCTCAGCAAAGGACATTAATGCACTAGGGGTTCCACAAGGATCTATATTGGGCCCTGTATTGTTTATCTTGTATATAAATGACTTGCCCTCGATTTTGTCGGATGCTTTTACCACGTTATATGCAGATGACTCCACTTTACTAATTAAAGATAAAAATTTTGACTCATTACAAACAAAAATCACGAGCTCAGTCAACAAATTGTCTGCTTGGTCCTGTGGCAGATCGTTGTTACTAAACTCTGCAAAAACTAACTGCATAACATTTCATACTCATCAAAACTCGAACATACCGATACTAAACGTCAAATTAAATAATAATACCATTGATAAAATAACAGATGTTAAGTTTCTGGGAGTATTCTTTGATTCCACCCTGTCTTTTAGAACTCACTGTATTAAATTATGTAAAGTTCTGAATTCTAAATGTTATCAAATGAGAAACCTTAAAAGTGCATTAAGTTTGGACCATCTCCTAAAATTATACCACGCTGAAATTCACTCCAGAATCTCTTACGGAATTGTTATATGGGGAAACACTCCAGCTGCACATAGTGTCTTCCTATGTCAGAAACGTATCCTAAGATGTCTCGTGGGCTGTCCACCTGACCACTCATGTCGAAACATTTTTAAAGAACATAAAATATTAACAGTCAGTGGCATGTTAATTCTTGAACTCTTGACATATGTACATTGTAATCAAAATACCTTCAAAAGGAACTGTGACAAGCATACTCACGATACTAGGAAAAAAGAGAACTTTCAGGTACCCTTCAGGCACCTGGAACTATCCAAAAAATCACCAAATACTTTTGGTTTGTACTTGTACAATTTACTTCCACAGAAGTTGAAGAGTTTGTCAACACATATTTTTAAACGAAAACTAAAAAATGTTATTGTCGATCTGTGTCCTTATACAACACAAGAATTCACTAGCAATTTGGCTTTAATTTAGTTATACAACAATCAACAGGTTATTATATAGAGTTTTATTCGTATGTTTTTTTTGATTATCTATAATATTTGTAAGTGTAAGACTTTTTTACTACTGCTTTTATTGACTTTTCCTCTATCACATGTGATCTTACAGGATGAATAAACTATTCTAATCTATTCTATTCTATTCTAGTCTCGTTGAATACTTGTATACTTTCCTAAAGGTTCACATACACATTGGGACTTCTAGTCTCGTTGAATCATGTCTCTCAATTATTGCAAAACCTGCTCTGAAAAGCTTGGAAAGAAAGGGTTCAAGGTACAATGTCAGAAGTGCGAGTGCTGGTTCCACAAAAATTGTACATCTATTGTTGACACTCTTCTAGAAGCATTACGGGCTGGTACGACTGAATGGTCGTGTGATGGTTGTTCAGGTGTTTCAGTGGATTTGTTTATTCCCAAGTCTACAAAGAAGAAGGTTACCCTCGAGGATATCATGTCAATGCTCATCGATATGAAGCATCAGTATTCCAATTTAGACCAGAAATTTGATACTTTGGTTCAAGAAAACAATTCGTTGAAGAAGCAGCTTGACAGGTTGAACAAGGAGGTTGCTGAGCTCAAGGAAGGCACGGTTAGTTGTCAAGAGGAAGTTATTGCTGAGATTAACGATAGAATGTGGCGAGCTAATAATATTATGATTTTTAAACTGGAGGAATCTTCTAGCACGAGTCTTGAGGACAGAATTGCTTATGACTTGAATGTCGTCAACAACATTATTCGACCCTTAAATATACCAGCTGAAAAGATTGCTAAAGTTGTTCGTTTGGGTAAAAAGGGCACCAAGGCTAGACCCACCAAAATTATTTTTTCCGATTCACATTCTGCTGCCTCGGTCCGAAAGAGTTCAGCGACTCTTGCAAAAGCTTTTTTGCAGAATATTACAATCTCATCCGACCAAACCGACATGCAACGTCAACACATTTCCTCTGTCCGTGAAGAACTTAATAGACGGAAGGAATCTGGAGAGTCCAACATAACGATAAAGTTTGTTAAAGGCATACCCACTATTGTTACAATGGAATCAAAAAACTAAATTAGTACTACGGAGATCTATCAGGAATCACCAATTGTTCCGGCCCAGGCTGCATAGAATGAATTACGCCAAACAATTATTTCCTTCTCGTATTCTCGACTTCAGTAATGCGATTAATTATTTTGATTATTTTTCGATTTCTTTTCGCTTGTTTAAGTCTCAGACTCTCCGTAAGTTGAGAGAGATCTTCCGTGAGTTACCATCGTGACAATGTTGTTATTTTGATATGTCATTAAATTACTATTGTGTTTGATTGTTCATTTGCTCATTTAATGCTCAACTGTTTTGTTATTTTATGTTCCGGTTTATTTTCTATAATACTATTGTTATTTGAGGTAGCAGCAACCATATATTTTTTGTAAATGTTTTTAAGTTCTATTGGGGGTTTCCTGTTATACCTGCAATGCAGTGGAAATAAATAAATAAATAAATAAGTAAATAAAAAAGAAATTACTGTTCGTTGACCATTGAGGTTAATATTACCTTTTACTTCCTCAAGTAGTGAGACATGTTCCTATATACAGTTTTTTCATAATGTTGCTAGCAAAAAAAAACTGAAATATGGATCTACATTTGTGTATCAAACATTTTTTCTTGAGTTAAGGTTCATAACACAGAAAAGAATGTGTTAGTGGTATGAACTATTAATTTTCAAATTATGAAAAGAGAATAGTATTTTAAACAACTAAAATAATTTGTTCGTAATCCACTACCTACTAAAATATCAGGAATAAATGGACAATCTGCTATGATTGTCTCCAGCCTTGCTCTAGACATTTCGATGATACTTTCCTTAGGTATTTCGAGTTGTGAAAACTATGCACCGAGTGTAAGTTGCAACAACCCATTACACGAGCTTGAATCATTGCAGATTGCTCATTTAATCTTGATAAATTTTTGAATTTAATTTAATGACAATTTTTGAAGCATTAAAGCATTGGAGCATTGTAGATTGCTCTTTTTTTAAAAGATAATTATTGAAGCATTTTTTTTAAACGACACTTTTTTTTAAATTTAATTTCTTTCATGATGCCGTTCTATCATAGGAATCCATTGATATAATTCCCAACTCTGGGAAACCAATACTTTCAGAGATTTAATTTGTCTGTTTGAACAAGAGCGCCAAAAAGCTCCTGTCCACAGGACTTGAACCAATTTTTCTTATCTGTTATCTGTGTCAGCTTCATCTATATTCCTATATTTTCTTATTTATTAATATATTCTCTATTCCCGACTTATCTTCATCTTCTTCACCAGTCTTGGATATTTATTCCATTTGATGGAATGTTATAGTTATCAATTTAATACATGTTTATGATATTACCAACAAATTTATTACCTTTATTTTCAAATGAAATACTTTGCGTTTTCTGAAAAAAATTAATTTTGAAAATGTCCTATGGCATTTATATTGTGAATTGTACCGGAATTCATTCATAAATTCACTTGCTTATTTAGACCCCTATGTCCTTGAATTCATTTTTGAAATGATAAAACCATATCAGTACCTATGCCCACTAAAACTTCTCAATTATCCTTGTATGGAATGAAATACTTACATGCTCCATCCACGTCGTAATTCGATAAATCAATAGAGATGGTTTTCGAAAATTCAAGAATATTACACCACTGATCTTTATTGATTACTTTGTACTTGGATTGATCAAGGAACTGACTGAAGTGAACATACAAAGACCATGTCCGACCTAACAACAGTTGCAGCATTGCTTTTGCCGTATCCAAATCCATACTTCTTTGGTCTTTATCCTGAAATTTTAAATATGTTTATAGTCCTTTGCAAATAAGCACTTCTAAGCGGAACAGTCTATACAGCATTGAATATTCTAGTTTGAGTTAACCGTGGACACTAAACTAGTATCTACACTCTTGTGCACTACAAATTTTGTCGTTTGACATATGTTTCCATCCTCTGAGATGAAGCATTATTAAACCATGCTATCAATTACTACAAAAAAGTGTGGTTTGATATTATAACCTTAGCCATAAACCCATTAGTGACAATAATGAGTTATTAGTAGGAACACTTAAAGGTATCGAAATGAATAAGAGAAAAGATGTTTTACTCAATAATGATCTAACCCCTATTAACAACACATTGTTCTCACTAATCGGTTTATGAGTGAGGGTATAATGTCAACCCATACTTGAGTGTAGTAATTGAAACATGTCAGATGGCAAAATTTGTAGTGGACAAGAGTGTAGTTACTAGTGTATAGTGTAGAGCATTGAAACAAATTGTATGGTAGTATTTTTGTTACTTACCCTAGCAAAATCGTATGCATATCTGTAGATTGCTTTGAATGTGTTTGGATCGTTCAGCAACGATCTTAAGAAATCAAACTTTGACTGGAGTCTTTGTATTGAGTCACAATGAAGATCACTGAGACCTTTCAACCATTCTTCTTTGGAGAAAAAGCCCATGCGCCTGGCCTGCATTTTGTATGCGATTACTGAAATTGAAGGAAATGATTACAATTCTGAACGTAGCTTTGCATAATATATCGACTCACTTAACATCAGAACATTTTCTGGTTCTACGCCAATATCCTCGCAGAATTTTTCGATTCCATCGGGTCCAATGCAGTCGGGTTCATTTGCTGTAGTATACTCCCTAAACCATGCTAAAGACTTTTTACTATTAAAGCTCTGTGTTTCATCCACTTTGGCTGATCTGCGTGAACTGAAAAAGAGGAGGAATCTATCACATTGGACTATACTATTTTTTTTGAAGAATTTCAATTTACTTGGCTCATTTCATCACAGTCTTCAAGATTCAACAACCTTTGGGATCAAATATTGATATCTAATAATAGGATATTATGGGAGGGTATGACTTCCCTTCACCTTGGGTGTGCACCATCATAATTGTGAAACAGATCAGTCTTATTTAAGCTACATAATCAGGTGAATTTGGAACCTTGTATCAATTAAATTATTTCATGAAATCACAAAGATACTCTTCGATCATCATAAAACTCATTATGTAGTTCAAGTAAGCCTAAAACTAATTTCAGAAAATTGCATACAGGTTGGTCATTTTTATATAAGTACAAACCTTTACAAATTGTGAAAAAATCATTACATTCTGAACTATGCCAGATATATAAACGAGAGAAATTTGTGTCAGATTTCATGAATCATCCTGTATATTGGTAAGGAAGGATAGAAGACATTTCTAAGTACCCATTTCGTGATGTTGATGATAGACCCTATATATGGTAGGAGTATGTAAAATTTCTGGCGGGACAGCCTGTATAGTGAACCATCAACAACAGTTCGGTCAAGGCCATAAGGTCAAATGGAGTGAATCAAAATTGGAAATATCCACTCATAATACTCACATTCATCCTTAGGGATTCGAATCAATCTCACAAATAAAAAAGTACGCAAATAAAAGAATATTAGATAAGCACTCTAGATGGATTAGCTTCAACAAAAAATCATCTAAATTTAGTATCTCCATTTGTTTTTAAATATTTCGATAAATAACAGTGAAAGATGTAAATTACCTTACTGAAAATAATCAGTTATTTTATTGCAATAAAAACGTGAATAACATTAAAATTTTTCGATGAGACTACTAGACAAAATAATCTAATTATACATAAACTGGCTAACTGAACTAAAAATATCCCTTTGGACAGAGGTTGAAAAAAATTTTGGCGGCACATTTCACTTGATGACATTTCTCCAATTCTTGATTACAGGTCCGCACTCAGACAACCGTTACTGAAAAATTCGAGGTTTGAATGTGTAAAATAGCCTTTTGTTCAATTCCACCAACAGAAAGGTTGGCCGTCGCTGATAACTTCTAATGTAGCTTCTTGGGCATTGTTTCTATTTTGATGTTTTAGTTTGATAGGAAATTCTTAACTGTTTGGAAATGATTTTCAATTTGTGGATACTTTTGTTGGGCATATGCCTGTTTGTATTCCAATGTTTACTAAATAAATAAATAAATAAATAAATAAATAAATAAATGTGAAATCGTGAAATTATCCTTTGAGAGTTCTGCATATGCACAGGATGGTTTTGCAGAAATTTCACATTTCCGTCTTTTCCGGACTGTTTATTGTAAATACGGTGGCGCCTGAATAAGTGGCCGATCGATGTGTGGAATTTTAAATTTTTTTCCAAATTAGCATGAATTTTGAACATCTGGGGTGGTTGATTGGAAGGCCATGTAACCACCTCGTTTCAATGATGTGTGTGCGCAAGCCAGATTAGAGAAAATAGCGTAGTTTCCGAGGTGGAGTGTCCATAACGTGGCCGATTTTGAAATTAACCCTGCCTCTTTAATTTTTAGTTATGCGCAAGAGCAGACAAAAAGTGATTTAAGAGCTGGAGTTTTCGCCTGGGAGGGGTGGAGTTTCGAGGTGGAGGATGCTATTCCTCCATAGAATCTCCTTGAGTGGATTGAAGCCGCGATCTCCTAAGCCACCGGTGCTGAAGAATCGGAGTTTTCTGTGAGATGTGTGATTTTGAGAGGACAGCCACTAGTGGACTTCGCATGCACAGAGTAGAAATGGCTGTTTTTAGTTTGTATGGGTTAGATTGGGAGTGGTTTACGTCTAGCGATCATGGGTCTGGTGCAGATGCTATATTGTGAGGGTTTAAAAGAAAACTAATGGCAATTTTGCGCATGTGCAATTTCGGGGAAATACCATTGTTTCCGAGTTCGAGTGTCCGTACCGTGGCCCTATGGCCAATTTTGAAATTCACGCTTCCCCTTTCAATCACTTTTTGTTCTGCGCATGAGCAGGAGCTTTGTTAGTTGTTTTGGACGCAGGCAGCATTATAGAGAGAACTTTCAGAAACAAGTGAACTGCGCATGCGCATAAGTAAGCTGTCTGTTTATGGTGTTGCTTGTGCTAGAATACGAATGAATTCCGTTAAGTCATGGGGGCCTAGTGCTGAGCCAACTTGGGTCTTTAGTGCCCTATTTTTTTCGGACGCAATTTATAAACAACTATATTTGGAAGATCTATATTGTATATATTTGAATATTGTTGTAGGGGGTAACGTTGCACTGCGACCCTAAGGTCTATTTTGCCCCCCGTCAGAGCCATCGATGTCATTACCATCTACAGCTCGCCTTCCAGTTCCAGAGTTCTGATGAACCCCATCTGGGATGGCTTCAAGGAGGCTACGTATTCGCTCCTGCAGATTTCTTGCCCAAAGCATGATGTTCTGTTTCCATTTTTTATATATCTGTATATATTTTTCCTCTTCTTTAAATTAAATTATATTGATTTGTAGCAATGCAATTGTATGATACGTGGAATAGTTCTCCCCAATAGAGCCTGTATATTCTAACAATATCTCGCTGGCTCTGCGCATAGAGATCGATTATGCCAGACTAGAAGAAGAAGAAGTCGAAGGCCCCCCACCCCTACGGAACCACAGATCCCAAGGGGTGACGTACCTCTCTTGTACAACCTGACCAGTTCATTTCTTATCTCAGCGAAATAAGTCACTCGAAATACCACCACGAGTTCTACTGGTAAGTCTAATCATATCGATTCTCATGGTGTTTGTCAATAGTGATTTTATGATTGCTTGGACTTGTATTTCCCGGTTCATTATATCTCAATATTCATATTGTCTAAAATCGACTAAGCGAATCCGAAGAAATTACTGATGTTCATTTGGTTGAGAACAAACTACATTCCTTGCGTTGGTTTGAGATGGCGAGGCATTCCGTTATCAGGTGATCAGGAGTTTCATCTTTCTCCCAACAGAATCTGCACTCGTCAGTTTCTGCTAGACCTAATCTCATCGTATGCTTCCTAAGGCCGCAGTGCCCTGTGAGGAAACCAGTGAGGACGTGCAGCGTGTTCTTACTGAGGTCCAAGTATTTCTTGGATCTGACAGTTTCACAGTTCCGGGGTAATTTTTTGGAGCGATACATTCTGAGGAGAGAACTCCAGAACATATCTCTTTAAGCAGGGTTCCGGGCCAATAAAGGGGGTTTGTGCTCCTTTCTTGGCAAGTGTGTTGGCCTCCTCATTTCCTATGCCGTGACCGTCAGGAACCTAGACCAAGGAGACTCTGTTGTTCTGGCCTAGGTTCATATTAAATTACATTCGGGTTTGAAGAATAGGTGTAAGGAACTTAGTTTCTGACGGGGATCGCCTGACCGCAACCTTTTTTTTTATTTCGACCGACGGAAGAACTAATGACGTAGTCCAGACTACAGTTGGGTCTACGTAATTCCGTAATTAACGGAATTATTAATTATCTCGATATTTTTTGGAAGATACATGTAGGACAGGAAGGGAAGTAAACATTTATCAAAACTGGATAAAAAGGATATACATATACTCCATTCACTTTTATAAAGTCTCCCGGTTGGCCATGATTTAGGTCTATCACGTTTTTGTAACTAAGACAGAGGCAAGTTGGCACTGGCCAAAACAATTCGCCGAGACGTTGCCAATTTCTACTCTCAACATAATCATAACATAATCTTCAATCTTAGACAAGATATTATCACAGACCATTATCTTCGATTCTTCGAATATATAAAAAAGATCAACAAGTAAGAGCGTTCCTGCTTATCGGGTCCTTCATGAATGGCTTCGTATAATAAATATACTTATGCATATATTTCACAAATCAAATAGACCCCAGGGGGTTCATTGATCTGCCGAGGAAGCAAGAGCAGACGCGTTTCTGGCTTCTTGGCCTTCATCAGTACCCTGTAGCTTTCCCAACAAATTCAACTAAACACTAAACTGACCCGGGTTAAGCCTCTCAGAGCTGGCTTGGTCGATCATTATAATCGCCCACGCCACCTATGAGACGAAACACGGAAATCAGCCTCTCCCCACCAGTGAATATTTGAAGCGTGAAATCATATGCCACCATTCACTCGATATTTAATCAAGAACGAGGCCCGCAGAGCTCAGACAGCAGGGCTGCCAGACCTACTGATTTTTCAGTAGATCTACTGATTTCGAACTCTATCTACTGATCTGGGTAGTGAAACTACTGATTTCTTCGAAGTTCGAAAGTCTCATTCACAATTTATATTTTGTTCACCAAGGACTCAATATTCTGCGATTCTAATATTTCTAATACAGTTATAGAAATATTATATTATTATTCTGTGTCGATTTCGTTGTTTTCCTGAATTATCAATCGGAACCATAGAGATGTAATCATTGTTCTGTGATCTCTATGATCGAAACAGCTTCTGAAAACGAAATGTCTTAAGACAGGTTTTATAGGTTATTTTCTGCAAAATTTTATTTATCTTTGTTATAAAGGAAAATTACCAAACAAAGACCACTGTTGTCTCAGATGGTGCGGAATATTAGTTACAGCAGAGGTTCTTTTTCAAATAATTTAGAATAATAACAAGGATGTTGTGTTGGTAAATGTGAGTTTCTCGCTATGTTTCAGAAACGGAAAAACAGGAAGGGAAAACAAGAATGTAGAATTCACTCCCGAATAGTGTACTATAATATAGACATACATTTTGCTCCTTGTTATTGGTCATATTTTTAATTTTTTTGTTTGTTAGGAACGGATTAAGAATTAGGTGAGTAGAAATGATGCTATCGTTCATACTTCGCTCGATCATAATTCAAGAAAATGCAAATGGATTCAGATGGCAGCATTGAACTAAATAATATTCCCTAAAAACTTGCTATTTATGAAAAAGAAATACGTCAATACTAAATGAACTCTATGATACCACAGAATTAAATGTCTATATTAGACTGTGCGCCATCTATGAAGATTCTACTGAATTCTACTGAAATTTCATTCTTCGTCCTACTGAAATCCTAAAATTTGATCTGGCAGCCCTGTCAGACAGTATCTTCTCAATGGCCATGAACGCTGTTTAGCGTTTTCAAAAATAATAATGAAAAAAAAAAGCACTGACGTGAAGTCAGTACTCTTTGACGCGCGTGTTCACGGTGGCTAATTTGAATTGAATTATTCAAAATTTAACAGTGCTGTATCTAAGCTGCCATCAGGATAGAGTAACAAAGTTGGAAAAGAACACAAGTGACTCTCCTTAGTCGCACAAGCTCCTAGAAGATTTGGGAGGGTCAGTATAATCCTAATCATGTTATAGCACGCGCGCCAAAGCAGATTGACTTTTTACACTTTTTCTTTCATTGTTAAGTCAATCTGCTTTTGCGCGCGTGCTATAAACATGATTAGGATTATACTGACCCTCCCAAATCTTCTAGGAGCTTGTGCGACTAAGGAGAGTCACTTGTGTTCTTTTCCAACTTTGTTACTCTATCCTGATGGCAGCTTAGATACAGCACTGTTAAATTTTGAATAATTCAATTCAAATTAGCCACCGTGAACACGCGCGCCAAAGAGTACTGACTTCACGTCAGTGCTTTTTTTTTTTTTTTTTCAAGTTCCTTTAACAAATATAGCTATCAATACAGTTTGGCTGTTAGTTTTACCGTAGATCAGAAAAAAATTCGGTTGTGGGTCTTCCGTTACGGACGAAATTGCATCTTCTCCAAATCCGAACGCATTTTAATATAGATCTACCGAATATAGTTATTTATAAATTCGCCTCAGGGCCACCATACAGACATTTCAAATCGGAAACAACGCTATTTCCCCCAAACTGACTTGTGTCCGTGCACTGAATGGACATGAATATTCTTTTAAAACCTCACAATATCGGCTCATTACTCCCAACATAACCCAAACAACCCAAAACCATTCACTTCTCGTCTGCGCAAGCGCAGTATACTCGTGGCTGCAAGTCCTCCCAAAATTACACACCTCACAAATAACTCCGATTCTCCAACACTAGTGGTTCAGGAGATATCGCTTCTTGAATCCACGCATGCGCAGACCCTCACCAGGGGATTCTAGAGCGGAAAAGCATCCGCCACCCCAAAACCCCAATCCTCTCTGACGAAAGCACCACCAGTTAAATCACTGATGGTCTGCTCATGCGCATAACGAAAAATGCCCGTAAGGGGTTGCATCCATTTCGAAATTAGCCCCAGGGCCAAGGTAAGGACACTTTAACTCTGAAGCAACGCTACAGCCCCCAAACTGACTTGTCCTTGCACTGAATTGCTATGAATATTCTTTTAAAACCTCATAATATCGTCTCAGCACTCCCAACATAACCCATCCAACCCAAAAACAGTCACTTCTCTTCTGCGCATGCGCAATCTACTCGCGGCTAAAAGTCCTTCAAAATAACACACCTTACAAAAAACTCCGATTCTCCAACACTAGTGGTTCAGGAGATATCACTTCTTTAATCCACGCATGCGCAGACCCTCAACAGGGGATTCTATAGAGGAATAGCATCCGCCACCCCAAAACCCTAATCCTCTCTGACGAAAACACCACCAGTTAAATTACTGATGGTCTGCTCATGCGCATAACGGAAAATGCCTGTAAGGGGTAACATCAATTTCAAAATTAGCCCCAGGGCGACGGTACGGACACTTTAACTCGGAAACAACGCTACATCCCCCAAACTGACTTGTCCTTGCACTGAATTGCTATGAATATTCTATTAAAACCTCATAATATCGACTCAGCACTCCCAACATAACCCATCCAACCCAAAAACAGTCACTTCTCTTCTGCGCATGCGCAATCTACTGGCGGCTAAAAGTCCTCTCAAAATAACACACCTTACAAAAAACTCCGATTCTCCAACACTAGTGGTTCGGAAGATATCGCATCTTTAATCTACGCATGCGCAGACCCTCATCAGGGATCTGAATTCTATGGAGGAATAGCATCCGCCACCCCAAAACCCCAATCCTCTCTGACGAAAACTACAGCAGTTAAAGGACTTCTCATCTGCGCATGCGCAATACGGAAAATGCCCGGAAAGGGCAGCATGAACCTCAAAAACATATGTTTCGGCATTAAAAGCAAAGTATTCCGCAAAATAGTAGTAATTTTTTTATTTTTTTCATGTCACGTGATCTTCACGAAATTTTGCAAAAGTGTTTGCTTTGGTCTTTTGCATCTAACTACTGAGTTTCAATTTAATCAGATCAGTATTTTTCGAGTTATCGTGAAAACAAAATTTTCAAATTTTCAAAATTTTTTTTTGCCACTTTAGGGCCGTCCGTTCAACACAAAACTTCGCAGGCATATAAAGGTCATGATTCTACAATCTGATGCCAAATTTCAAAAAGATTGAGTGATCGGTTCCGGAAATATTCATAAAAAACGTTTTTATTAAAAACGGCCTTAACTCCGAAACCGCTCGGTCGATTTTGCCCGTTAACGAACTTGTCCGAGATATTTACGCTACGAAACTACCCTGCAAATTTCAACGCTCTAAGTCGTTCCGTTCGAGAGTTATCGTGCTAACGGCCGGACCGGCCGGCCGGCCGGACCGGACGGACAGAATTGAATTTGACCTCGAATTCTTCATCAGGGAGTCGAACCCAATCGTTTGAGACCATTTTCGAAAAAAAATTCGAAAAATACAGACATTGTGACGAAATGATAGCACGCTGTTCCTTGCGGAACTCGCGCGCATAAATGGCGATACCGACAACGGTATCGCCATTTTTCATCATTATTATATAAAAAAGAACCGAAAACTTCATTCTGACATCTTGAACTCTCGAATGAAATTACTTAGTATCATTATATTTTATTAAGGTACGAGGATGACACGGGTTTCGTAGTACTACTACATTTTGAAACTGGTGTATTTCAAGCCCTTCTGTCTTTCAAGGGTGGATTTTTATGGTGAAACTGCATCTTAAAAAAAATTGAATTTGAAATTTGTAAGTTAAAAAAAAATTTTTTTTTTCGTTTCTCCGAAACCATCTGGCCTATTTTGCCCAATAACGAACTTAACCGAGATATTTATCTCTCAAACCTGCTCTGAAAATTTCAACTGCCTAGCTCATTATGTTCGAGAGTTATTGTAGAAATTTTTTTTTTGTACACTTTACGGCAACCCGATCAATACAAAACTTCGCATGCGTACTATTATTCTACAATTTGGTGCTAAATTTCAGATAGATCGAGTGATCGATTTCGGAAATATTAATAAAAAATGTTTTCACTAAAAACGGCCGTAAATCCGAAACCGCTTGGTGGATTTCGCCCGTTAACGAACTCTTTCGAGATATTTACGCTCCAAACCTACCCTGCTAATATCAATCCTCTAGCTCCTTTCATTCGAGAGTTATCGTGTTAACGGGCGGACGGCCGGAAAGAATCGATTTCGAACACGGATTCTTGATCACTGAGTCGAACCAAAACGTTTAGGACCATTTTCAGCCAAAAATTACAGATATTTGGGCAAATTGATAAGCACTCTGAGCGCCAAAAAGACATGAGAATAGTGTGATAGCAGTAAATCTTAAGGTGACGAAAAAAACAAGTACTTTCCTTTTTGAGCAGCAAGGTAGCAAGTTTTGCAAAAAATTGAGCGTCGACATTCTACAATTAATTACCAAGTTTCAATTCGATTGGATATGTACGTTTTAGTTATTGAGGAATATTTCAGATAGGCAGATTATGCCCATTAACAAACTTAACTGCGGCATTCGGAAGTTATCGTGGCTATAACGGCTATAACGGCTCACTGCATCAGTGAGTCGAACCAAATCGAAATTGAGAACATGCGCGCAAATAACGTTGACTTTTAACAATAACATTAATATTATACTCCTCTACTATATAACCTGTTCTGCTCCGATATGTACGGGCAACATATACATACTTCAATGGCTCACAAAGGCGCAATGAAACAATGTGTAAAGGAACTACAAAAATTAGCAGATAGTAAGGTAGCATGGATGAGACGTTGGAGAATCCAACCAAACCCAACCAAATCAAAACTTATTATTTTCAACCACAAAATCAAGGCCATTTCCCCAAATAGTAGTAGTAGTAGGAGTAAAATAACTTCATTGATACTAAGATCAATTGGCTATCGACAGAAGTCTTCCTGCCAGTTACACTTATACATTTTTGTTAATCGACAAAAGGTTCTATAAAAAATTGGTTCAAGCACTGACGTGAAGTCAGAAGCTTTTGCGCGTATGTTCTATTGTCCATTCTCCTGAATTTACCATGGTAAATTCGAATTAAGAGTGTCCAATACAGGAGAATGGACAACATAATTTACCATGGTAAATTCGATTAAGGGTGTCCAATACAGAAGAATGGACAATAGAACATACGCTCAAAAGCACCTGACTTCGCGTCAGTGCTTGAACCAATTTTTCGTGATTTTCGTGATTTTTTTGAAATTTTCTAGGGGTGCGGTTCTTAAACATTTTTTTTTTCGTCATTTTTTTCAAATTTTCTAGGGGTACGGTTCTTACAAAATTTTAAACACGTCTTTATGATGATTTTCTACTACTAGTTACCAAGCTTCAATTCGATCGAATATTTATTTTTTGAGTTATCAAGGAAATAATATTCCAGGTGGGTATAACCGGAAACCGTTCGACCGATTATGCCCAAAAACGAACTCAACTCTCCCTTTCGGATACGCAACCTACCCTGAAAATTGCAAGTCTCTATCTCCTTTCGTTCGAAAGTTATCGAGGCAACGGTCACCCATCTACTGAACCCACACAAGAATGCTCGAATCTCCAACAATATTCAACCGATCGTGTTAAAACTTGAAACTTGGCAGTAGAGTTAGGTTATGAAGGCTCTTGCAAAATTTCAGCAACTTCAAACGAATAGTTACTGATATATAGAATTTTTTTTTTCAATTTTCAATGATTCTTTTAAAAATTTTTACGAATACTATCCTCACGAAATTTTGCAAGAATTTTCGCGTTGGCATTCTACAACTAATACCCACGTTTGAATTCAATCGGTTTAGTATTTTTCGAGTAAATGAGGAACAAAAAACAACCAAATTTCAGATATTACTCTAAAACCGTTTGGCCGATTATGCTCATAAACAAACTGAAATGTCGCGTTCCGATGCACATCCTAACCTGAAAATTTCAAGCCGCTATCTCTTTCCATTCTCGAATTATCGTGACAACAAAAATATTTTTTAATCATTTTCTAGCCATACGATTCGCACAAAATTTCACAAACGTGCTTAGGTTCATATTCTAGAACTACTCACCAAGTTTCAATTCGATCGGATTTATATTGGTTGAAAACAAAATTATTACTCGGAAACCACTGGGCCGATTATGCCCATTAACGAACTTGTCCGTCGTATTGGGATGCGCCACCCACCCTGAAAATTTCAAGTCGCTAGCTCTTTTCGTTCTCAAGTTATCGTGGCAACGGCCGGACGGAATCAAATTTGACCTCGAATTCTTCATTGGGGAGTCGAACTAAATCGTTTGAGATCATTTTCGTCAAAAAATTCGAAAGTTACAGACATTTGGGCAAAATGATAACGCGATGTTCCCCAGAACATACGCGCAAAAAGTTATTCTATAGATAATAAGTGTTTGTAAATTGGTAATGTTGGCAGTTTGGCCCGTGATGCATACTGTGTTTCATAATGATGAATTGATGGTTCCATTATGTCTTTGTTCGTCTGCTTCCCAATGAACTTCTGGCCCAGTCTCTCAATTCTCTTTAGTACTGGCCCAACTCCAGTTATTTCGTAAAGTAGTCGATTAGGCGGATTGTGCAAGGGATTATTAGGGTGTCTCACTTTCGTTATTTTCCTCATACAAGTTATTTCAGCTACTTCCAGATTCTTGAGTGTTGTTTTTCTTGGGTTTATGAAAATTGTATGTCCATATTCTATCATCTGTCTGCATATCATTTTATATATCACAGTTGCAGTCTTCGTATTGATACCCATCTTCTTAGATGAGTGATCTAAAATTACCCGCTCGTGTGATGACTGCTTGTTTCTGCATTCTTGAGTGTGACTTGAAGCTCAACTTATTGTCAATAAGTATACCCAAATATTTGAACGTTTTTGTGGGCCTAATAGTGTTCTTCTCAATTTTGATATTTGGAGAGGTGTTCTTGATTTTGTGGTTGAAAATAATGAGCTTCGAATTATCTGGATAGGGCTGCATTCTCCATCTTCTCATCCATGCTACAGTGACATCAGTTAATTTTTGTAACTGTAGAATACATTTTCTCTATTTCAGTATCGTAATGAGTCCATTCCAGCAGTGAAAACAGTGCTGGAATGAACTCATTCCCGCATTGTTTCTAGTTATATTTTTCGTTTTGTGGTAGTCAGCACTGACATTCGATCCTATCAAATTTCAACACACGTCAATTGACAATACAATATAATCTGGATATAGTGAAATAATTGTTGAGGAAAAGCTTTATTTTCATTAAAAAATATGATACTAGAGATTTCCTTCTTGTTAATTTTGAATCATTCATGCTATTAGGAAACTGTTTTAAATCTGATCTCCATGCCCTACGTACGTTTCAAATTCAAATTCCGTAATCTGTCAACTTTCGTAACAGTCACACCAACTACCAAGATACAAAACAAAAGTCACTAGGAAGTATAATCCGAATTTTTCCTTAAATTTCAACAGTATTTTACATAACTTGTCTGAAATAGAGAAAATATCGTCTAATACTCGTTGCAGAAGGCAATTCCAATACTCATGCGTTCGAGTCCATTCTGCAACTTATTTGGAATATACTATTCCCAATGTTGTATCATGAGTGACAAGTGTGGTATCGTCTGCAAACTGAAGTGTGTAGGCAGTTTTGTCTATTTCCTCTGCATCTTTGTCTCTGTTGTGGTTATGTATGTCATGGCAATACAGGTTAAATAGGGTTGGAGAAAGTGGAGAGCCCTGAGGAAAGCCTTGCTGAGGTGAAAAGGGATCTGAGACCTCATTTTGCACTCTGACTTGCGAAGTTCTTCCAGTTATAAATTGATGGGTGATCTTAATTAAATAATTGGGGCATCATAATTGTGCTAGGTTGAATATTATCCCGGTATGCCAGATACTGTCGAAAGCCTTCTCTGCTGAACATCTAAGAATAATGCTGCCGATTTTTTACCTCTTTTTTTGTTGTTCTGTATATTGGTAGTTAATATAGTTAATGGGTGTATTGTGGACGTTTTAGTTCTGAATCCAAACTGGTATACTGGAATGAACCTTCCCAGTTCACCATGTATCCTCTGAGTTATAATTTTTTCAAAATTTTTGCCTATTACTGTGAGTAATGTAATCGGACGGTAATTTTCTATTTTGCTGTGGTCTGTATCACCTTTTGGAATGTTGATAAGTATTCCTGTTTTCCATTCTTTGTGAAAGTGGGAGTATTTCAGCAATAGTTATAGATCTTCATTATGTGATTGTGGACTTCGGGATCAAGCTTTCTTAGTATATTCCTGGTGATATTATCATAACCTGGTGATGTGTTTTTGCCATGGTTTATTGCCTTGAAGTACACTGCTCAACAATTGATAGGGATCACTTACTTTTTCTAAATTTATTTATGAATTATTCGCTCCAAGATTATAAATTTAGTCAGATATCAGAGTATTTTCAGTTGATAATATGGTTCACTTGAGAAAAGAATGACAAAATGGAAAGTTGGAGAGATAAAAAGACTTTATTAGGAACACTCAAAATTCTGTGTTTGAATAACATAAAAATTTTATGATGACACCACAAGAAGGCTGAAGTTTCGGTTAAGCTAGTACCTAGTTGGCCCCCCACGAGCTCGTCTCAAGCATTCTACCCTACGAGGCATACTTTCAATCAAACGATTTATAAAATTTTGGGGCAAATTCGTCCAAATATCCCGTAAAGCGTTAGAAAGGTCCTCCAGGTTATTGATCGGTTGTTCTAAGGTTGACAATTGTCTAGACATCTCAGACCAGACATGTTCGATGCAATTCATGTCTGGAGAGCGAGCTGGCCAGTCCATCCTATCAATAGCATGAGTTTCTAGCGCTTCATTAACCAGACGACTACGGTGTGGACGGGCATTATCGTCAATTAAAATGAAATTCTCGCCCAAGGCAGCCGCAAACGGAACAATTATGGGTTCAATAATCATATCGTGATATCTCTGGCTGGTCATTGTGGTGTTCTGCAGAACAACCAACTCTGTGCGTTGGTTCAAACAAATGCCTCCCCATACACATATAGAACCTCCGCCAAAAGCTGTTGTGGGTACCATAAACTGTTCTGCATACCTTCGACCTCTTTCCCTCCAAGCAAGAATACGTCCATCGGAGTTGACCAAACGAAATCTAGACTCATCCGTAAATAAACATCGGCTCCAATCTTCAACTGTCCAATTGCGGTGCTCCTCAGCCCATTGCCGTCGATGAACCCGGTGTTCCCTATTCAAACGGGGATGTTGTACCCTCCTACGTGCTCTCAAACCACGAACATGTAGTCGTCGTCTTACAGTCTGGTTCGAAATTAGAACTCCTGTTGCAACTCTCAGTGATCTATTGAGCCGCGACGCCGGGTAAGTGGGATTTCTCCTAGCATTGAGGACCAAAAGACGATCTTGGGCAGCTGTTGTAATGCGCTGCCGACCTCCCCCATGAACATAAGCTACTGAGTCGTTTTGGATGAACCTATTCCAAGCCCGACTCACGACACTTTGCGAAACATTCAACCGCCGGGACACTTCTCGCTGGGACAAACCTTCCTGTATCCACCGTATGATTTGGTCCAGTTGCACAGGAGCCAAACGTCTTCTCGGCATGACTGATAAGCTAATATTGTTCTCATTTCTTCAATTATTGTCACCTCATGTGTTTGAACGAGAGAAAAAACAGATTTAATAACAAATACCACATTGCTTTTCACTCCACATGTAACAGCCTACAGATAATAATCGATTTTGTGAACAAGAGCCGATGAAGTGAGGAAAAATTTGATATAATCAACTCAAAACATCTTAATTTTTCCTTAGAGAACATATAATGTACAGATATTCACGAGATAACTTGAAAAAAATACAAATGAAGAGAAGTTCATAAGTGATCCCTAGCAATTGTTGATCAGTGTATTCATCCGCTGTGATTGGTTCGATGTCCTCTTCCCCTTCCATGCTCGGAAAATCATTCTGGTACCATTGGTCTATACTTTTTTTATGCTTTTTATCAAATTTTTCGTTAGCAGCTTCCTTGAATACAACATAATTGTAGAAATTTTAAATGAAACTAGAGGCTTCTGCCTCGCCGCGATCGACTGAACCTATAGACACGATCGACCAGTCGATCGCGATAGACTGGTTGGTCGCCCCTGCTCTATAATGTTCAGCAAAAGCATTTGTAATATCTTTATCATCAGTCAGAGTTTTTCCTTGTACCTGGATCGGCTCAGTCAGATTGTGATGTGTGTATTCCCCAAGTATTAAACATAGAAATAATACAATTGAAGGGCTTATTGTTAGAATATGATAAGCCACAATAACCAGCGAATTGAGTATTTCACAGTTCCTTGGTCAGTAATAGTATGACAAGCCACGCAAGAAAAATTTCGATTGTTCTCCAATAGATGGCTATACTATCCTTTATCATTCAATGCGACCATTTCAGAATTATGAAAACACACCGCAATATTTTATTGATTTAAATAAATATGGAATCATCGATTTCTAGAGATTATGTTTTTGTGGTTTATCACATTCTAACAAGAAGGCATTCAATTGTACCAATAAATATATGCAGATACTTGCATACAAATAGACAACAGGATGAATTTTAGAGCACACATAAAATCTCAAAAAAAGCAGGTCACTAGAGCCGGACATAACAACCTTGGAATCAACAGCAAAACAAGGAGCTCAATTTATAAGATGACATGCAGGCCCTTATTGGATTGTAGACACACAATATTTCTGAACACACCAAAAACAACCCTGAATATTATTGAAGTAACAGAAAGACCTTACCAAAGAAAAATCACAAAACTAAGACACCCCAACAACCCACTGCACAACCCTTCCAACCAAATTTTATATCAGGCAACAGCAACCAAAACAATGTAGATATTATGGATCCACAAATACATCACTACACTACTATACAGAAAGCACACAGGAAGACAAACTACCAGCGCTCCCATTTTTTCAACACATGATGTCCCTGAAAAACATCTTTTGCAAAATAATTTCGATTTTTGTAAAATTAAATTGTATACAACTGGCTGGAAGACTGATGTCGATAGCCATTTTATTTATCCAATCAGTAAAGTTAATTTCATTCTATCTCTCTCTATATTAATATTATACGTATCAATCACTTAACTTCAATAAAACTCATGCGCAGACAGACAGCAACAATGAGTCAAAGTTGTGACACGGTAGTTTACTTTTGTGGTGTCAAGATATGGAAAACTTATAGTATTCTTGTAAAAATTTTAATGTATTCTCATTGTTGAGATCATCGTTCATCAAGTTACTTATTGATGTTACTTACTATATTGATATGGGTTGTCTTGGGCAGATGAACAAAGCCCCGCCACCACGACAGATACTTACGGCATGTATATTATAAACAATATAAACTATTCAACATTACAATCCAAATGTATAATTTCTTCGAAAAATTCATTAATTCTTCATTTTGTTCATCAAACAAAGCTTTACATACCTGTTGGTATTTCTTCTTTTCGAATTATGCCTTTCTTCATCATTTGAATTATCTGAGGCTGCTCTGCGTTTTCCACGAGGCATTGTACTAAAAGCAAGTAAAGGGTATTCTAAGCACTACATTCGTTCTTAAATTATCAAATAACGATTATATTTATAATTTGGGAGATACTTGTTATAATTTTATTGGATGGTTTGGAACCACAACCACGCCCTATATCCACAATAATCAAAATGAGTTGTTATTAAGAATTATTCAAACTTCATTTCATTTGAAGTGTACGGTTATTCAATAGAAACATCAGATGTTGTAATCTACATCACATGGAACTATTAAATAACCCGGAATAAAAAGTGTGAGTATTTCAATTGATAATGAATATGAAAAGGAATAAATCTCCCCAATTCACGAAGGTTTTGTATGGTGAAATACTTTTCGATAGGTGACTTAAAAGACAGGACATTCCTTCAAATTTTTGGACAAGATCTTATGGGGCACCACTGTTAAAATGGAATCCGAATTGAAGTAAACCGATTTCAGAATGGCAAAATTAGGACACTGAGTATAAGGAAAGGCAAATAACACTACCTTTTCAAATACTGTTTAAAAAACCGAGTAGAATGCAACTATCCTGAGTATAGCCGTAACCAATTAAAACTATGGTACACTATAGAGCAAATCCTGTGGCAATAATTCACTACTGCCTGTTTGGGAACTTCAAATTTGTATACTTCCACTATAGATATATTAATCACAAATTATAATTAAATTTCCAATATATGCATCAGCTGGAGCATTTTTAACCTTGAAAATCAGTCATTTTGCAACTTAATTACAAAGTTCGAATATAGATGGCATGCCCGTTGTCGGTGCTAACTTCATTCCATTGCTTGGACAGTTGAATATTTATTGTCATTCTTGTTCAATATTTTACATTATTAATTTACATTATCTGTTTTCACTTGATTAAGTAGTGAAATTTCAATGCGTTGCACTCACAGCTGGTTTTTCAAATTTTTGGAGAGTCACATAAACGTCAGTCGTTTATGTTGACACATGCCTACTTTAATTAGTTATTATTATTATTATTATTAGACTAATGGCGTATTCGAAATATTAGTGTTCTGTGGCGTATTCCATTGGCAGTACCAGTGCTGCACTGAGCACGCACTGAGTGCAAAAAATGTTGCACTGGACGTCAAAATGTGTCAAAATGCTTGACTAAATTTCCCAATGGAATACGATTCATGCACTCAGTGCGCACGAGTTCTACCAATGGAATACGCTATAATTGTCGATTGATAACGAAGGCTACGGTTATTGCAAGTTTTCGTTAAAATACCTTCGATTTGTTCATTTGTTTCTCGTTGCTCAATGAGAGCGGGTTAGATATTTAAGAATGCCAGCAGGAATGTTGTCTGAATCTGAAAGTTCTTGAAAAATGCTTTCATGTTTGAATTATAGGATGTAAACTATCATACAAAGAAAACTACGTGGATGTAAACTACCAAGTTTTAATTCGACCCACAAGTTTTAAAGTAGAAACCTGTCTCTATTATCTGGGACTGGTGAATCGTCATCTGGCGTACAGTGACTGGAGTGACTCTAACAAGTTATTAGAGTCACTGTATTCTTCTTCTGCTCCTTACAACGTGTTTCAAGTGCAGCTGCAGATGACTAGATGGCGACACAGAACTCATAATATTATGTTTGTATTTTATTTATGGATGGATGGCGACTGGCGAGTGGCGACATCAAATATATTACCATAACACGTGATTTCGAATTATCAGTAAATTATCAGTTACATTATAATAACAGAGACTCTCTGATAATAACAATAACTTTGTTTTCATTAGTTTGGTTGTCAGACCGTAAGGTGTTAAAATTTGCTGAACAAGAAGCATGAACTGAATGGGAATATTATTTATTAACTGGAAGTTGAATTCGAATTAAATCAGTATTACCCTTTTTTGTAGAAAAGTGAAAGGTGTAAATCAAGCAGTGTGAATAGTTGTAAACAAATCTGCTAAATTCGTGTTTTCAGTTATTTGCAATCGTCCTTCAGAGCAGCTTTTCAGAGCTATTATATTTATATTCAATTCGCTGTTGAGATGTCTTATGAACTTGTGAAAAGGGAAAATTGTTTGAAAGAGTTGATGACCCGCTATAAAACTTTAGGCTCCAGTATTATATATCATGTTTCTGAACAGGAAAATTTTGATGGTGAGTAACGAATCGTCAATTTCAAATCAACTTGATGGACCTAACTGACAACTGTTAATCTTTCGATGAAGAAAATTATAAAATCTCTCATAATGAATCAATGCACTTGAAAAAACTCATCAAAGTATGACTATACAGGAGAAATACATTAGATGAGTTTTATCAGATTAGATTAGGTATTTATAGTCCAGGTAAGTTAGATAGTTGATTGCTGTATGATATGAATTATTTTTACGAATTTTTAGCTTTTGCCTGTTTACAATGAAATATATTTGTGTAGAATATGCAGTGAATAAATTATCAACTATTATATCTGGATATTAGAACTGTATATGGCCATTTTAATATTAATCATAAATATTTTTTTAATATTCAAAAGGATTATAAATATGAATCAATTTTGGGGATCGAAAGCTTCTATATTGATAATGCTTCAAGAATAAATATCATATTGGATGGACATATATACTGCGTTCCATAATCCATTCTCTTTTTCAGTACGTAAAGCCAACATGGCCCTCATGGAGCTTACAGGAAGTATAACAATAAAACGTGAATACAAGAAGACACCTAGAATAGAGAACGCAGATCAGTACATTTCCATAGCCCAAATAGAAGACTGTATTGACAGCGTTTTTACTGGGGCAAGAGTGTTAATCATCTTAAGGGGAATGTCAGGTAGCGGTAAGTCCTATCTGGCAAAATCCATACTGAGAGCTTGTTATTCTAATCCTAACTATAAGGATCATATACACAGTGCTGACAACTTCTTCATGCACAACGGAAGATACATGTTTGAGGCTAGACAGGTTGGAGATGCTCACCAATGGAACCAGAGAAACGTAGATTATAGGATGCAGGAAGGGTATAGTCCTTTGATTGTTGACAATACAAACTCCCAAATGTGGGAGATGAGGAACTATGCAACCATGGCTGTTACTAAGGGTTACAAAATCCACGTTCTGGAAGTGAACACCAGATGGGCATTCAACTGCAATGAGTTAACTAAGAGGAATCAGCACAACGTTCCTAGACAAACCATAAAAGCTATGTTGGAAAGGTACGAAATGGGTATCACTGCTGAGAGTCTCCTAAGGTCTTTCCATTTAACCCTCATGTACCAGGAAAATCCTGCACCAAGGAGGTGTCCCCCATTTAGTGCCGCCAATGGGCCAATATGTGACACTCAAAGTCGTGATGCTATAAACCCAGATTTATCTTTACCGATATGTAAAAAAAAAGATAAGAGTGATAATAGACCTATTAATGGCGTTTATTCTTCTTCCCACCTAGATGAAGAGATTCCAGTAGGCTCAATTACATTTAGAAATTTGCCCAAACCTGTTCAACATTATAAATTATCGTCATCTAGAGAAGAGGCAAGCACAGTGTCTCCTTTTAAGTTTTCTTGGGATACTGACATAGGTGAGGATATCAAAAATTGGGATCTACTAGGTGCTCTAAATTATAATGATGTGACTGTACATACCTCGGAAAAGAAACATACATGTGAGATTGGTGTTAACACTTCCATGACAGAGTTTCATCAGGACTCTGAAAATTCAAAGGTCATTTACGGAAAGAGCAGGGAGATCAGTGATATCCGTAAACAAATGGCAATAAACAAACCTGGAATGTTGGACAAGGGTTGCTCAACCCACGATGATATCTCTTCAGACAGAAACGAAGATCTGAAAAAGTTGATTGATATCTTCCAAAACATCCCTCCCTTATATATCAGAGATATGTATGACGACTGCAAGGGTGATTTTGACATGACTGTTGAGATTTTCCTAGAAGACAGCAAGGATTATTCGCATCTATTGTTCAATATAGATAACGTGGTCTGTAATACAAATGCGGTGCAGGCACAGAAAAAGGAATCAGAATTAACAAGAAACATATCTATGGAATTGCTCAACGAAGCCTCTGCTCTACCAGAAGAAAACATGAGGTTGCTGAATATACCCATGTCAGACAGTGGACCTCCTATTTCCACAGGGGCTATAAAGAAATATTTCAAGGAACCAACAGTCAAAATGAATGAATGCAAGACTCCAGACATTTTGTCAGATGATGAGAACACATGTGAGTCTCCCATTTCTGATATTGATCATGATATTGATGATCAATCGGTCTCCTCTAAATCAGAATTTGACACTATCGAACTCAATTTTGGTCAATTCTTGGTGAAACAGTTAGAACAACAATTCGGCGATCCGTCCTACAACTTCCCTGATGGCTTTCAACCTGTAGTACAAGTACCTAGAGCTTTAGCTCGACAGCTTTATGCTTTTTATGTTGAATCTGCATACCAGCAAATGGATGCCCAGCAGTCTATTCTGGATGAATTGGTTAAAGAGGATGAAGCTTTTGCTAGAAAATTGTATGAGGAAGAGATTGGAGTGGTCCACAAGCCTCCACCTGAGGGACTCCAAGAGATAATGAACGAACAGGCTGCATTGAATATTCACAAAAAACAGTTACCTGAGTTGAAAACACCAAACGACCTGGCAACTCAACTTACAAAGAAGAAGCTTTTCGAAAGTTTTCCGAGCGTGGACCAAGGTGTCATCCTGCAAATATACCACTCTAATGGTTTAGATTATAAGCAGACAGTTGAAGACCTTATCACTTCTGTTGGGGATGTTGGATTTCGGCAAGATACAAATATAAGAGAACCCCCTATAAGTCCGTCTACAATTCAAGAATTGGAAAGGGCACAACAGGACTCTAAGCCAGCTCAGGTATTTATATTATTTCAAAATGAAGTCAGCTTTGGGTAAACGTCATCCTTATCCAATCAATCCTTATATCACAAAATGATCTGGTACGATATTCACTCAATTTTATTTCCCGAACATAAATGTGAAGTTGATATTCTTCTTTCTAGGATAGTTTAAAAGAGGGCCCTCAAAGGTCGGAAAATGTTCCATCCCGTTTTTGCGCGCTTGTTGTGTGCTATCATTTTGCCCGGATCTCTGTAATTTTCGAATTTTTTGCCGGAAATGGTCTTGAAACGATTGAGTTCGACTCACTGATGAATAATCCGGGGTTAAATCCAATTCTCTCGGTTAAGTTAGTTCATTATGTCCATTTTTGCGCGTATGTTCTGGGGAACATCGCGTTATAGTTTTGCCCAAATGTCTGTAACTTTCGAATTTTTTGACGAAAATGGTCTCAAACGATTTAGTTCGACTCCCCAATGAAGAATTCGAGGTCAAATTTGATTCTCTCCGTCCGGCCGTCCGTCCGTCCGGCCGTCCGTCCGTCCGTCCGGCCGTTGCACGATAACTTGAGAACGAAAAGAGCTAGCGACTTGAAATTTTCAGGGTGGGTGGCGCATCCCAATACGACGGACAAGTTCGTTAATGGGCATAATCGGCCCAGTGGTTTCCGAGTAATAATTTTGTTTTCAACCAATATAAATCCGATTGAATTGAAACTTGGTGAGTAGTTGTAGAATATGAACATAAGCACGTTTGTGAAATTTTGTGCGAATCGTATGGCTAGAAAATTTTAAAAAAATTATTAAAAAATATTTAGTGTTAGATTCAATCCTATGCTCGGGCTTAAGCCCCCTATAGGTCCTAAAGTATGGTTTAAGTTTGTATATTATGGAATAATGCGACAAATATGTGAAAGCTGTGGAACTTAGGAGTGTTGAATAAATTATTATTATTATTTTTGTTGTCACGATAACTTGAGAACGGGAAGAGATAGCGGCTTGAAGTTTTCAGGTTAGGATGTGCACCAGAACGCGACATTTCAGTTCGTTTATGAGCATAATCGGCCAAACGGTTTTAGAGTTATAGCCATCTGAAATTTCGTTGTTTTTGTTCCTCATTAACTCGAAAAATACTAAACCGATTGAATTCAAACATGGTAATTAGTTGTAGAATGCCAACGCGAAAATTCTTGCAAAATTTCGTGAGGATAGTATTTGTAAAAAATTTTAAAAAAATCATAGAAAATTGAAAAAAAAAATCTATATATCAGTAACAATTCGTTTGAAATTGCAAAAGCCTTCATAACCTAACTCTACTGCCAAGTTTCAAGTTTTAACACGATCGGTTGAATATTGTTGGAGATTCGAGCATTCTTGTGTGAGTTCAGTTTCAGTAGATGGGTGACCGTTACCTCGATAACTTTCGAACGAAAGGAGATAAGGACTTGCAATTTCCAGGGTAGGTTGCGTATCCGAAAGGGAGAGTTGGGTTCGTTTTTGGGCATAATCGGTCAAACGGTTTCCGAGTTATACCCACCTGGAATATAATTTCCTTGATAACTCAAAAAATAAATATTCGATCGAATTGAAGCTTGGTAACTAGCAGTAGCAAATCATCATAAAGACGTGTTTAAAATTTTGTAAGAACCGTACCCCTAGAAAATTTGAAAAAAATGACGAAAAAAAAAATTTTAAGAACCGCACCCCTAGAAAATTTCCAAAAAATCACGAAAAAAAAATTGCTTCAAGCACTGACGTGAAGTCAGAAGCCTTTGCGCGTATGTTCTATTGTCCATTCTTCTATATTGCCCATAGTGTCCGACCGAAAGTGGTTTTTCAGCCGAAACCGAAACCGAACTTTCGGCCAGGGTCTCAGTTTCGGCCGAAACCGAAACCGAAACTTTATATTTCATACTGAAATCTACTGTATTTTTTACAATTTTATTTGCATATACATAAAAACAGTTAAGCAGTGTTAAATAAAATAAAAATACAACTTTTTTGATATCTTTATTTATTATTTTGGTATTACCAAGTTATAAAAATAATCTGTCGAAGTATACAGGGTAATTCCAAATCAGACGACAACCTTGGAGGAGGTGTTAGTATGGATAATTTGCTGTGGTTTGAGCCATTTTTATTGATGACCAAAAATCAACAATTTCCGAGATATTTGAGTTCTGGTTCTGATGAAAAAGAATTAGTATGATGTGAAAGGGGATGTAAGAAGCAAATAGAGAAAAATAACGAATTCAATATTTTTTTGTTGCAAATGAGCTCGAAATTTCATTAGAAAATGTATTCATAAATTATGTTCCACCATTCCATATAGGCAAGCACATGCCTGATTCTGATATCTTCAGTTGTTATTTTCGCCTGAAATTTACTCACGCTGTCTTTTGATACACATTCGCTATTTTATATGCCGGACATTCAAAAGGTTGCTTATAAAAAATCTGCTGAAACGAAACTAGTTATGCAATCTATCGAAATCTTTTATAGAATGAAGAAGGAATTTGGCAAGTTTTTAAAATAATTTTGGCATACAAAATTGTGAAATTCGAAAGTTGCAGACAAATTGATATTAGAAATTGATTTTTCATTTATTCATATACCACATTTCAAATCATTATAATTCTTTTTCAACCTCTTATATAGCATAGTTTCGATTTTTTCGTACATATCATATCCTTTTCTGATGAAAATAAACCAAAATTATCATCAAATTTGGTCAACGTAGAAAAAATTGACGAAATATGAACTAAGTTCAGAAATCTTTCAAAAATCACCCGAAGTCCAAAAACTGTTGATTTTCGGTTATTAATAAATATGAATTAAACAACAGCTAATGAGACATACTAACTCCTCCTCCAAGTTTCACGTCTTATTTGGAATCACCCTATGTAATCTAATTAATAATCATTAAAGGGAATTCTCATGAATTCTCAGTTTTAACAAAGATAGATTACAATAACTTGTACGACAATTCTGTATACCTACCTTTAACTCCTGGCCAAACGACCAGGATAATTCACGAACAGTCAAGTTTCGGCCCGGCCGAAAGTTTCGGCCATTTTGGGCCGAAACCGAAACTAAGGCCGAAACTAGATTTCTTGGCCGAAACTGGCCGAAACCGAAACCGAACTTTCGGTCGGTCACTAATTGCCCATGGTAAATTCGAATTAAGAGTGTCCAATACAGGAGAATGGACAACATAATTTAGCATGGTAAATTCGATTAAGGGTGTCCAATACAGAAGAATGGACAATAGAACATACGCGCAAAGGCTTCTGACTTCACGTCAGTGCTTGAACCAATTTTTTACATATACCTTGAATTGCTCTGTTTTTTAAGTTTTTTGAATAAATAAATATAATATGTAAAAATTGTTTCAAGCACTGACGTGAAGTCAGAAGCTTTTGCGCGTATGTTCTATTGTCCATTCTTCTGTATTGGACACCCTTAATCGAATTTACCATGGTTAATTATGTCGTCCGTTCTCCTGTATTGGACACTCTTAATTCAAATTAACCATGGTAAATTCGAATTAAGTGTCCAATACAGGAGAATGGACGACATAATTAACCATAGTAAATTCGATTAAGGGTGTCCAATACAGAAGAATGGACAATAGAACATACGCGCAAAAGCTTCTGACTTCACGTCAGTGCTTGAACCAATTTTTTTTTCGTGATTTTTTTTTAATTTTCTGGAGGCGCGGTTCTTAAAATTTTTTTTTTCGTCATTTTTTTCAAATTTTCTAGGAGTACGTTTCTTACAGAATTTTGAACACGTCTTTGTGTTGATTTTCTACTACTAGTTACCAAGCTTCAATTCAATCGAATATTTATTTTTTGAGTTATCAAGGAAACAATATTCCAGGTGGATATAACTCGGAAACCGTTAAACTGATTATGCCCAAAAACGAACTCAACTCTCCCTTTCGGATACGCAACCTACCCTGAAAATTGCAAGTCCCTATCTCCTTTGGTTCGAAAGTTATCGAGGCAACGGTCACCCATCTACTGAACTCACACAAGAATGCTCGAATCTCCAACAATATTCAACCGATCGTGTAAAAACTTGAAACTTGGCAGAAGAGTTAGGTAATGAACGCTCTTGCAAAATTTCAGCAATTTCAAACGTATAGTTACTGATATATAGAATTTTTTTTTTTTTTTTTCAATGATTTATTAAAAATTTTCTACAAATGCTATCCTCACCAAATTTCGCAAACGTTTTTGCGTTGGCATTCTACAACTAATTACCATGTTTGAATTCAATCGGTTCAGTATATTTCGAGTTAATGAGGAACAAAAAACCACCAAATTTCAGATGGCTATAACTCTGAAACCGTTTGGTCGATTATGCTCATAAACAAACTCAAATGTGGCATTCATATGCACAACATAACCTGAAATTTTCAAGCCGCTATCTCTTTCCGTTCTCAGGTTATCGTGACAAAAAAAATATTTTTTAATAATTTTTTTTAAATTTTCTAGCCATACGATTCGCCCAAAATTTCACAAACGTGCTTAGGTTCATGTTCTACAACTACTCACCAAGTTTCAATTCGATCTGATTTATATTGGTTGAAAACAAAATTATTACTCGGAAACCACTGGGCCGATTATGCCCATTAACGAACTTGTCCGTCGTATTGCGATGCGCCACCCACCCTGAAAATTTCAAGTCGCTAGCTCTTTTCGTTCTCAAATTATCGTGGCAACGGACGGCCGTACGGCTGGACGGCCGGACGGACAGAATCAAATTTGACCTCGAATTCTTCATCGGGGAGTCGAACTAAATCGTTTGAGACCAATTTCGTCAAAAAATTCGAAAGTTACAGACATTTGGGCAAAACTATAACGCGATGTTCCCCAGAACATACGCGCAATAAGACTTCCACTTACCTCAATGTAACGAATAGTCGTTCTTCGGCTGATATGCTTTTTCTAAGACCAGTATCCAAATGAGTTAATTTACCTTTAACTTTACTAAGAAGTAGATCAAGTGTTTATACAGAACATTACATTCCCCATGACTTGACCGTGACTTATTTCTATCATGAACCCAACATGATGGATAAGGCCGTGAAATTGTATATTTTAAAGATGAATTTTCTGTGAAGAACAATTTTAGAGCAATTTTTGAAAGAGACATCTCGTCAATATGCTGACAAGCAACTGACCAAGCCACCTAGCGACCCACCACGCAAACCACCTTCTGTGCGGCCATCGTGTATCCTAGCAAGTAGCCAGAAAACAAGGCTCTAGACTCTAGGCACTAAGCAAGCCACCTGTCTGTCCGGACGAGGCCTAAGGCGAATTCTCCGTGTGGACGGTACTACCAGCATTACATGTAACGCTCGTAGTACCGTCCACACGGAGAATTCGCCTTACGCTGTGTCCTACGTAAGTACGTGTAGTACGATGCGTCCGGTGCGTTATGTCCGTTGCGAGACACCTGTAAGATAAAGCAAGGCAAATCAATGGAACTGTCCAGCGTAAACGTGTGATACGACAAACTTGCACGTACCTAGGAGATCGCACGCAGAGTTTTAATTTTTACACGCAGCTGTATGCGATATTCTGGATGGAGCGTTTGATATTCGAAGTAGAATGAAGGAAAGTTCCGTGGAATAAAAAATGTCCACTATACAAAATTAGGGTAATTGTTGACAGGGAATATGACGACGTTGCTTTAAATATGGGCATTGCAAGTATATAAGCAGTGGTGGATTTACCAGCAGGCTGAGTAGGCTGGAGCCTAGGGCGGCAAATTTCAAGGGGCGGCAAATTGGCAAATTTAGTTCATACATTTTTTATTTCGACTTACCTACATTAGAATTTAGATTTAGAAACAGAATTAGTCCAGGAATGCGTACACTTTCAAAGCTACCTTTCTTCTGAAATAATTTCAATTAAACCAATTTCTGAGTGGATCATTAGAAAGTCTGTCTTCATTCCTGCGAGAACAGAATTTAGGAAATATTTATCCAAACTTGGATATAGCAATTCGTATGGTTCTTTGTACACCAGCGACAAATTGTTCCGGTGAAAACAGCTTCTCTTGCTTGAAGAGGGTAAAGAATTACCTACGTTCGACTTTAAGTCAAGAAAAGCTGTAATGCTTGCTTTCTGCAGTAGTATTTTTTTGTTTTTAAGAAGAAAAATAACTCTATATAAGTACCTATACAGTCCGTATTTTCAATTTGTACATCACGGTTTATTATTATTTTCATATATTGAAATTTCTCTTTACCAAAACTAATCGCAAAAAATTCTTTACTGCTTTATAAGTGTAGACTCCTCTGTAACCGCATAGATCTCTTTGAAGAAGAATCACCTCCGCTAATTTCAAAGAAATTCACTCTCAGAAATCCCTTCAATATTTGAATTTTAAAAGGATAGTTTCGTTGCTCATAAGCCAGGAGGGTATTTTTCAAAACCAGGTTTGATCAATTCAAGTGAAGATTATTCAGAACTTCAGATCTACGAAGACCGCTACAGGACCCTATAATCTAGGGCTATATCATCTCCCATACATATATGCATCACTTTACGAGTATATTGTATAAAAGATTGAAACAATTGGTTCAAGCACTGACGTGAAGTAAGGAGCTTTTGCGCGTATGTTCTGTTGTTCATTCTCCTGTATTGGACACTCTTAATCGAATTTACCATGGTAAATTATATTGTCCATTCTCCTGTATTGGACACTCTTAATCGAATTTACCATGGTAAATTATATTGTCCATTCTCCTGTATTGGACACTCTTAATTCGGATTTACCATGGTAAATTCGATTAAGAGTGCCAATACAGGAGAATGGACAATATAACATACGCGCAAAAGCTACTGACTTACCGTCAGTGCTTGAACAATTTTTTTATGAATATTTCCGAAACCGATCACTCGATCTATCTGAAATTTAGCATCACATTGTAGAATAATGACCATTATATGCATGCGAAGTTTTGTATTTATCGGATAAACTGGAAAAAAAAATTAAAAATTTAATAATTTTGTTTTCACAAAAACCCGAAAAAACTCATCTGATTGAATTGAAACTGAGTAGTTAGATGCAAAAAGCTGGAGCAAACACTTGTGCAGAATTTCGAGAGGATCACATGATTAGAAAAAATTTAAAAAATTTCTATCATTTTGAGGAATATTCTGCTTGAAATTCCGATATCAATTCTGAAATTCATGCTGCCCCTTTCGGGCATTTTTCGTTATGCGCATGCGCAGATTAGAATTGATTTAACTGCTGGACACTACAAAAGTAACTACACTCTTGTCCACTACAGTTTTTGTCGTCTGACATATGTTTCTGAAACAAAGACGCTTCGTCTTTGAAGACGGAAACTTTGTTTCCGAAACATGTCAGAGGACAAGGGTGTAGTTACTTTTGTAGTGTTCATAATAGTCGCTTTCTATTTGACGCTGTATCACTTCCAAACTGATGCGAAATCAGTTTGAACCAGAGAAATAGCCGGAATTTCCCTCTATTTCTCTGGTTTGAACTGATGCGCATCACTTCCAACTGATGTAATCAGTCAAATAGAAAGCTAGGTATAAGTCCACAGTGAACTCAAACTAGAATATTAACTGCTGGAGTTTGCATCTGCGAGAATTCGAGTTTTGAGGTGGAGGATGCTATTCCTCCATAGAATAATCTGGTGAGGGTCCGCTCAGGCGTGGATTTAAGATGCAATATCTCGGAGTTTTGTGTGAGGTGTGAGATTTTGAGAGAACTTTCATCACGGGTGGATCGCGCAGATAAGTGGCTTGTTTTGGGTTGTATGGCTTATGTTGGGAGTGATTTACGTCTAGCGGTCATGGATTTGGTGCTGAGCCGATATTGTGAGGTTTTAAAAGAAAATTCATGGCAATTCTGTGCAGGGACAAGTCAGTTTAGAGGATATTTCCTCGGAAACAACGCTATTGCGTTGTTTCCGAGTTGAAATGTCGGTACTGTGGCGCTGGGACCAATTTATAAATAACTATACTTGAAAGATCTATATTGAATAAAATTTTGGTTTGAAGAATAGGCGTAAGCAATTTCGTTTCTGACAGAGGTCCCCTAACCGCAAACTTTTTTTGCGCGTTATCATGTTGCCCAAATGTGAAATTTAATTCTGTGGTGCCGTCCGGTCGTTGCCACGATAACTTGAGACTAAGTAATAGTAATAATTTTGTTTTCAACCAAAATAAATCCGATCGAATTTAAACTTGGTGAATAGTTGTAGAATATAAACCTAAGCACGTTTGAGAAATTTTGTGAGAATCGTGTCACTAGAAAATTTTAAAAAAATTATTAAAAAATATTATTTATGACACGATAACCTGAGAACGGAAGGAGATAGCGGCTTGAAATTTTCAGGTTAGGTTGTGCATCTGAATGCGACATTTGAATTTGTCTATAGGTATAATCGGCCAAACGGTTTTGGAATTATACCCATCTGAAATTTGGTTGTTATTTCCTCAATAACTCGAAAATTACGAAACCGATATAATTCAAACATGGTTATTAGTTGTAGAATGCCAACGCGAAAATTCTTGCGGAATTTCGTGAGGATGGTATAGAAAATTAAAAAAAAAATATTGAAAATAATTGAAAAAAATTCTATATATCATAAACTATTCGTCCGGCATGGCTGAAATTTTGGAAGAGCCTTCAGAACCTAACTCTACCGAGTTCCAAGTTTGAACACGATCGAATCCATATTGTTGGAGAACCGAGTAGCCTTTTAAGAGTTCTGTAGCTGGATGCGAATCGTCGTATTTTTGCGAGAACCTTCAAAAGCATGAATGTCATGATGACATATTTTTGCGCGTATGTTCTTGGGAAAATCGTGTTATTTCATCACAAATCTATGGGAGATGATAGCCCTACATTAGCGGTCAGACCTGGTTTCGAAAGAGATCCTCCTTAGGAGGAGGCAACTAAATATTGAAGGGATTTCTATGAACAAGAGTGAATATCTTTGAGAAATTGAGAAGGCGATTCTTCTTCAAGAGATCCATGTGCCTTCAGAGGAGTATATTTGTGAGAGGGGACTTTTGAAAGGTTATGTATTATTTTTAATATGACATCGCTGAAATTTTGCTGAAGGCTTCAAAACTTAGCTTTAAATTAACCACACTTTCTGATCTTGTAAGGTGAGAGGCTCATTTCTCGATATTAAACCTCGTGATGGGCAGAGAGGAATTTTAGGCCAGTTTTTCTATCACTAATGAGAATATAGAATAGAATAGAATAGAATTAGAGTTTATTGAAGAATAATCTACATTAAATAAACTCTATGGCACTGTAGAGTTAATTTTATAAGTATTAACTGTGCACAGTATTGAACATACCAGGTTTCTTTATATCCGCTGAAAACTAATCCATTTTCTCATAATATGCACTCCAAAAAAAGAAAAAAAAAACATATGTTCCAAAGTAAAACATGCATGCAGGAACGGCACATCACAGTCGATATCACTCTCCTATGTCCAAATCCATCCTTCTTCATTGTCAAGTCCGGGTAGGTATGTGTCAAGTCCGGGTAGGTATGTGTCAAATCCATTTTATATATTTTTTAAAAAAAGGAATTTATTATTAACTTTGATTTATTAATTTTTGTATTTTAGTTCTATCAAGATTCATTATCCATTTTTTTAATTCTCTCTTGATTGGTCGTAATTTTTGTAATTTAGTCACTCCATCGGGCACTAGAGGCAACAGTCGTGGAGCTAAGTAGGTGCAGCATCTTTGGCCAATTCTTTTTATCGATCTTGGACGCTCATAGTTTTTTTCAGCAGCTCTGGTACGACACTGGTGGTCCTTCTTTTTTATTTGAATTTTCCGCTCAAAGATGTTCATGAGAATCTGCAGTGCAAATATCTGCCTCACATCGGGTTCATTGGCCAGTTCATAGAGTTGTTTGCTAGGGAAGGTTATTGTTTTGCCATGTATTATTTTGAGGAAATACTTTTGAAGAACGTCCAGCCTTCTTTTGTGGCTGTCCAGTACTCCGCCCCAACCAATTACACCATACGATAACAAGGGCTGGACGAGAGCATTGTACAAAATATTAAGGTGTTTAGAACTACTTATATTATTTCTGATGTATTTAAATTTGTACAGCATACCACGCAGTTTTCTGTCCAAAGGAATCATTTGCTGATCCCATCTAAAGTGTTGGTCGATTTCAATTCCCAAATACCTAACTGTTTCTGCTCTGGGAACTATCAGCTCTTCGCTGATCTGTATGTCCCCAAGATCCCTAGGTCCAGCCCTAGTCGACGAGAATGATAGGTATTTAGTTTTTTTGTGGTTTAAGGTGAGTTTATTCAACTGCAACCATTTTTTAATTGTGTGGAAATCCCTTGTCACTGTGTTTTTCAGTTCTGACCATGATTAACTCTCGTATAAAACCACAGTATCGTCAGCAAAGCCAATAAGTTGCCCTTCGCTGCTTATCTCTAACAGACTATTTATGTAGATGAGGAAGAGAAGTGGTCCAAGAACTGTGCCCTGAGGGATCCCATAACAAATATTTTTTTTCCTACTGAGTTTGTTATTCACCATTACAACTTGACTTCGGTTTGCAAGATAACACTCTATCAGTCTATATACTGACCCACGGAATCCATAAAAATATATCTTTTCCAACAGTTTTTTGTGACTCACTGTGTCAAATGCTTTCGCAAGATCAATAAATATAGCGAGAGTTGGTGTACTCGTATCTATATTCTGATAGAGCTTTGTTGTTAAGGCTTTTATTGCATCTTCCGTCGAAAGTCCCTGTCGAAAACCATTTTGTTTGTGAGATAATATTTTATTTTTTTCCAAATAGCTTACCAACCGTACTTTGAGTAATTTTTCAAGAATTTTTCCCACATTTGAAATCAAAGTAATTGGCCTATAATTAATCATCTGCGATTTATCGCCAGTTTTATGTATTGGTCTGACAATTCCAATCTTCAAAATATCAGGAAAACAACCCCTCCGAAAACACGTGTTCACCAGATAAGTCAATGGTTCAGCAATTTCATGTTTTATTTCTTTCAGCGTTTCTGCTCTTATCCCATCAAGACCAGTTGATTTCTTAGTTTTTAACTCCGATATGATCTGAATGATTTCTGTCGTTTCCACCGGAGCCAAAAAAAAATGAACTATCAACTTTAAAAATATTTTCAGTGAAGTTATCGGGGCGTTTTATTTCATTGAAAGACTCGGCGATCTCATAATCATCATAAATTTTTCCCTTATCTGATGTTTGTAGGTAATTTATTTTTGTTTCAGATTTATGTTCATTACAGATATCTCTGGCACAATCCCGTAACGCCTTCGACCCTGAACTCTTTCTGATGCGACTTTGAAAGTAGTTCAATTTAGCTTCCTATATTTCCTTTTGTACGTCAATTTTGCATCTTGAATATTCATCCTTCAAAGCAGAGTTTTCTCCTTCTTTTTTCAATCTACGATATAAATAATTTTTGTAATTAATTAATTTACAAATAGCCGGGGTGATCCACATCCTCCGTAATCTTTCAATTTTTTTCACGGCGACTCTAGTTGTACATGCTTTTATATGTTCAGTCATAAGACTAACCAAGCTATCAGTGATATTATTCACCTCATTTTGTTCATACACCCTTAGCCAGGTTTCGGTCTTTAAACTTTCTCTGAGCATACAATAATCAATATATTTCTTTTCTCTTCTGGAGTTATCTTTTTTTATTTTTATCCTCAGATCTAGTCCCAAAATATCTATCTATCTATATCTTTATGTTTCACCTCAACACCTTGAGATCTATCAATGGGCGTTTATTGGTTCAGAATAAGTAATTGAATATTACTGGAATTGAATTTCATTCAATATGTTAGTAGCTGAACTTATAATTTTCTTTACTTTGATTATTTGAATATGACATTAATTCCAGTAATATTTTTCTACAATAATTATGTATTCTTCTTCTAAAGAAGAATTGAAGGTAGACAATAATGTGTTAATTTTTTCATCATTGCTTTCTATCCTGACTTAACGAAAAAAAATGGTTCAAGCACTGACGTGAAGTCAGGAGCTTTTGCGCGTATGTTCTATTGTCCATTCTCCTGTATTGGACACATTTAATCGAATTTACCATGGTGAATTCTATTGTCTATTCTCCTGTATTGGACACTCTTAATCGAATTCACCATGGTAAATTCGATTAAGAGTGTCCAATACAGGAGAACAGACGATAGAATTCACCATGTGGTAAATTCGATTAAGACTGTTCAATACAGGAGAATGGACAATAGAACATACGCGCAAAAGCTCCCGACTTCACGAAAAAAATGGTTCAAGCACTGATGTGAAGTCAGGTGCTTTTGCGCGTATGTTCTATTGTCCAATCTCCTGTATTGAACACTCTTAATCGAATATACCATGGTGAATTCTATTGTCTGTTCTCCTGTATTGGACAATCTTAATCGAATTTACCATGGTGAATTCGATTAAGAGTGTCCAATACAGGAGAATAGACAATAGAATTCACCATGGTAAATTCGTTTAAAAGTGTCCAATACAGCATAATGGACAATAGAACATACGCGCAAAAGCTCCTGACTTCACGTCAGTGCTTGAACCAATTTTTTTATTTCGACCTACGGTGAAACTAATAGCCAGACTGTAATAATAGACAGAAATGACGAAGAAACTTGAAACGTGAAAAAAGCACTGACGTGAAGTCAGTACTCTTTGGCGCGCTTGTTCACGTTAGCTATTTTTTTCTAATTTTTCGATCCTCAAAAATTTTTTGACTCTTTGTGTCGGCATTCTACAACTTAGTTACTAAGGTTCAATTCGATCGGAACTGTATTGTTTGAAAACAAAGTATGCCCATTAACATCGCATTAGGATGCGCAACCTACCCTGAAAATTTCAAGTCGCCATCTCTTTCCGTTCGAAAGTTATCGTGGCAACGGCTAGCCGGACAGAATCGAATTTGACCTCGAATTTATCATCAGCGAGTCGAACCTAATCGTTTGAGACCATTTTCGGCAAAAAATTCGAGAATTACGCTTGGACACGTCGATTTGTATTTTTAACTGAGCATTTTTTTCAAAAAAAAAAAATTATATAGGGTGCGTCATGTGACAGTGGCCAATACCCACTTTCTTATTTTAAATGCAAGCCCCTGTATATTATTAATTTTTTGGATTCTTCAGAGAATTCTAGACATAAATCATGTACAATGTCCTATACCTATCTTCAACTGTTTCGGAAATATTAAGTGTTTTCAGACGTTCGCGGCGAGCATTTTGAACATTTACTACATTGACATTAATATTTTTTTGTTTTTTTTTTAATTATTAAGAAATAATCAGTATTAATTATTAGGTTGTTAGTGTAATGTAGCGAATTTGTGAAATAAAAAAATTTTTTAATTTTAATTTTTGTAATAAATCTGAAAACACTTAATATTTCCGAAACAGTTGAAGATAGGTATAGGACATTATTTATGTCTAGAATTCTCTGAAGAATCCAAAAAATTAATAATATACAGGGGCTTGCATTTAAAATAAGAAAGTGGGTATTGGCCACTGTCACATGACGCACCCTATATAATTTTTTTTTTTTTTTAAAATGCTCAGTTAAAAATACAAATCGACGTGTCCAAGCGTTTTTCCAAACACGCTCTCATTTATCCGTTATCGAATTTATTCCATTTGGCTGTTCCACACTGTATACATAATATAATATAGTAAGTATTTGGAATAATTGTGGAATTCTTAGATGATCATGACTTGTTTACTTTTTGCGCGCAGGTGCTTAGGAACAGCGTGCTACGTTGAAATGTTCAAAGTAGACAAAGAAAAAAATCGAGATTTTTAATTATAGATTTAACCCTCATGCTGCGTATTCACTTGCAACAGAATGCTCCGAACGAACCAAACGAACCGCGCGCGCTGTAACAAATTTGTCCAGTCAATACGTCGCGCAGAACAGAACCGAACGCGCAAAACATTTTCCGAGGTTTGTCGGTAAATGCGATTTCATCAAAGGGAATTATTCGCCGGTGTTCAGTGGATACGGGCGTTTTTTGTGTTTGGCGTTCGTTCGAGAGAAGCGAAGAAAATGGACTGGAGCAGGGAAAAATGCCTAGAATTGATCGATCCTTTCTTATGGGATCCCACAAACGGGTATTATTTCAACAAAATTAAAAACCATGATGCGTGGGCAGTAATTGGTAAAAATATGGGATTTGAAGTAAATGACGTCAAAAAAAATGGAAAGTCTTCTATCTAGTTCTAGAAGGGAAAAAACCAAGGGGAAAAAATCTGTAGGAACAGGAAGAGGTAAGATATTTCTAATTTGGCAATTATTATTGTAATTACAATACAATTACAAGTCTGTAAATTAAATTATTTTATACTAAATATCCTGGTTTGATATTTTCTATAAACAATTTTGTCTTTTTTTATAGGACGAGAAGAAATATACTTGTCAAAATGGTTTGCATTTACACGCATGGCTTTTCTTATAGACAAAGATAAACCAAAACCTACAATAGATTAAAAAAAAAATAATAAAAAAAATTAAAAAAAAAATTTTAAATTGAAAAAAAAACTCTTTTTTTAAGGCTTGTTAGCGCATCTATAATTAAAAAAGCACCAGCGGCTACTATCACATCGGGTGATACGGGTGGGAACGCAGCGAATACCGCAAACTCTCCAAACAGCCCGCACAATGTTTGTTGCAGCGAGCGCGGTTTGTTTGGTTCGTTCGGAGTGTTCTGTTGCAAGTGAATACGCACCTTTAGGTGAACACTTACCAAACCAATAATAACATTTGAAGTTAGCTTTTTGGTTACTTTATATTATGAGCGTAACTGATCTATTTCAGGATGACAAGAATGAAGATAAAACTCCTAAGCAATACCGAGAAGAGGCTGAGTATTACCTCAGAAAAAGAAATGAGCTCTACCAAAAAGCACGAGAACATTGCACTAGAGGCCAAAGAGAAGTGGCTCAATTCTATTCACAACTGGCCCAGCAACAAACCCAGTACTTTAACATAGCGAACAACAAAGCAGCCTCTGTCTTCCTAGATGAGAACTCCAGGAAGCTGCAGAATATGAACACTTTGGACCTTCATTATTTGTACGTAAAAGAAGCTATACCTGCATTAGATGTATTTATAGACATCAACATTGATCGTTTAAATGCTGGTGATGGCAAAGCATCTCAAGATCTTCTCATTATAACTGGAAGGGGCAACCGAAGCGAAAATGGGGTGCCCAAACTAAAACCAGCTATTAAGAGAAGGTTGGAAGCTAGAAAAATTAAGTGAGTACTACAATCATTCTTTTCAACTTGACTATTCTTCTGAATTATATAATTATACTCAATGACTTCAGGAGTGTGACACACAGTAAGAATTAGTCCTTCAACTCGAAATTTTAGCAATATAATGACTATTTGAAACAAGCTATGGTAACAATGTCAACGCTTCATCTTTGATAAATTTTTGCGTGAACAAAATTTTATCTCTAGTTTTTTTTTAAGAATCCTACTTGTCTAGTAGAAGCAGTAGTAGTAGCATAGAAAATTGTCTTGAGTTAGCGACTTTGACAGGGGTGTAATTACTGTAATTGTAATCTATTGAGATATTGTTTTGGTTTTGGAAGGGTAAGAGGAAGATGTGATATTGATTAAAGTAATATTTTGGGGGCCAATTGCCTATGGTAGCCAATCACCACTTAATTTGATTAGGGGCCGTTGACAGCTGCACAGTGTGTTGAGAACCTCCTACCAACCACTAAACTGCCACATCTAGATGACCGGCCATAGGTCCTATTGCTCTTCGAACTGTGGACTTTCTCCAAGAAGTAGACAACGCTGTGGAGTAACCACCCCATTTTCCACTTTAAAAACCTATCGAACATGTGTGGGATATAACGGAGAGCCGTCTATCCATTTTACATTATCCCAACTCTGACGCCAAAAAATCAAGTTGAATAAATTATTCCATATTTGGGTCGATTTGCGTATTATGATTGTAATCTTGTCAAATAATTATACAGTGTGGAAAGCCAAATGGAATAAATTCATTATCTTGGTTACTATACATATTTATGGAAAATCCCGAAACAAGTCAAATTCAAATTTTAAATTGTCATTCTTCTTCGTAAAAATGCGAATCCTACCTTCAACCCGCTGCGAAAGACAGGTGCAATTTTTCAAATAGGAAGTATGGGCTTGTGATATGTCGTTTAAAAGGTCGCGTCATTCCGTATTCAGAAATGTTATCAATTTCATGTTTATTACCAAACTCAAAATAGAAAAAATTAGAATCATGTGATTACCGAAATTCATTATAATATTCCCTCGAATATTCCCAAATCTTATTACAATAATAGTAAACTTATTTGCCTTCAAGATGTGATAGAAAGTAAATAAAAAAAGACATAACATTGTGTTTTTCAGATGGTACCATGAAAACACTTGCTGTGTAGCAATGTTAGTTTCTTTAGCAGCGCAAATTGTTTTGCGATGATAAGTTGTAGTTTATAAATTGTGTAATTTGTGTTTGAATTTCATTAACTTCAGTTTTGAGTAATCGTGCGATTAACGGACATGCATAAAATAAGTACCTATTTAACAAATGATTGGTTAGGGAGATAACACCCGAACACAAAAGAGGTAAGTCGCTTGTTTCATGAGAAATTTCCGAATTCGCCGCCTATAACCCAAGGGACAATAAGTAAAATAGACAAGCAGTTTCGCATGTAAGGCAGATTAAAAAAGCAGCTGCTAATAACCTGTGTGAGGATGTGAAATTAGATGTGATGCTCGACTTTGAATAAAATCCACATAAATCGAGTAGATATGCCTCCACAACATTCAATGGTCGCGTTCGGCAGAAAGATCGGTAGCATGAACCGCTCCGCAACCGATAGGTAGCGGTATCGTAATCTGCCGAACGGACAGCTCTAAATCACAGATGTTTGAAGTTCAGGTTAGCTGATTCGAATTTTCTTTGATTACCTGTCACAAAAATAAATATTCAATCATGAATCCAAATATCATTTCATTACTCTTCGAAGATGATAATATTACGGGCAACATAAGAAGTGAACTTATTAAATTATTAGCTCAACCTCTGCCTTCATTGGAAGATGAATACAGAGAAATTGTTCCCAGGAATCAGAATTTTTATGGAGAGACAATTCCTCAATATATGATTTATTCAAAGACTATTTTAGAATGTCCCGAAATGCAGGTAATTCTTTCCGTCGAAAATATATGTCCAGTATCCATTTTTTCGCTCCTTATTTTCAAAATAAATGTCACAACTTTCAAACTGACAACATGATACCGATACTGAGCGGAAAAAGTCTACGCTCCTCAAAATGACAACCGCTACTCAACATGTTCCAAAGTGAGCGTACCGTTGGGCAGAAAAATCATCGAAATGTGATAACTGTTCCGCAGCTGTTGGTTCTGCTTAACGCGACCAATGTCAGCCATACATCGATACTGAACATAAGGTGCATTTGTTAAATACATCTGAGCGCTCGGATCGCTCAATCGTGTTTGTTATTTACAAATCGAATACACTGAGTGATCAAAATGGTGTATGGTTATTACCTCAGCGATTGCTCGGACGTCACTCGAAAAGCTCCGAGCAAATCGGTGGAGCGGATCGAGCTATCAACTATTTTCAATGTCAATATAACCGTCAAAGGTTCAACGAAATAATTACCCAAAAAAAATTGAGAATGAACAACAGAAAACATTTCGGTAATTTTGCAGTTTACTGACCCTCGTAAATTTCGACTTTTTCGAGTTTTTCGAAGAAAATATGCATTGTACAGTGATTTTTGATCATTTTCAATAGTGGCAAATCAGTTATTTTGGAGCAATCTAACGGTATGGGGAGTGAATTGTGGTACTGGGTGGGGTAATAAATTCAATATGATAGCTTAGAATTTTCAAATTTTTGGCTAATAAAATGAGAAAAATGGTAAAATTTATGACGAAAATTGAAATTTGTAGTAAATTTTTGAAATAAAAAATCATCGTATTGAATATATTACCCCTCCCAGCACTCTCGTTCACTTCCCCTCCCGTTTAGATTCCAGCAAATGGACTATTTTGCCACTATTTAAAATCATCAAAATTCACCTCACGATACAATTTTTTTTCGAAGAATGAAAAGCGAAATGCATCTCTAAAGCCGGGCCTGGAAACAGTTAAAACTAACATGGCTGCCAGTTTGGGCTTACGTTTCTGAGTGTCTATCATAATACAGATGAATGGACAAAATCGGTTGCTACAAAAACACATTTGGATAGATTTAGCATGCATATATATATATTGAACCTAATATGATTCTAGTATCTTTAACTAACCTAATATTTTCCTTGAATCCACCTTCAATTTCTTTCTTGCGTTTTCTCTCTTATATCTCCCTTTAATCTAATGAAATCCTTGTATCCTCCTTCGATTTGTCTTAAAATCTTGTCCCTTTCAAAAAACTGAGATATCTCTATATAACTTGTTTCTTCTTGTATTGTTTTATCTGGAATAATATCCTCTTTAACTTGATACCAATTTCAACTCTATATTTCTTTAGGAGCCTTTAATATTCTTCTCTTGGGCACTTTGACTTCTTTCAAACTCGATAATTCCATTAATTTTTCCGTTACCTCGGTTTCTCTCCCATAAACTACTTCATAATTTTATATTTTCAATAAATCTATCAACATGACAATTATAATTTTGATATTTCTAAGCTGTTCCTAGATATTTTACAATTCTAATTTTCAATTTTCATTTTGAATTTTCTCGAAAAATACTCATTTGCCAGTGCTAAAATTGAAACTGTGGTATATCAACATCATGCAGATACTATATACAGAATATTTTGAAAATCGGTGAGGGGGCGTTAAACTGCAAATTAACCCACACACAAATCATTAATTGCTTCTCCATTGCGACTTGAGGATGGCCTCTCGGCACGAAATCTTCATGAACCTCATGCAATTTTATTAAAAAAAAGGCGACCGGAGTTATTCGAAAATGATGTGTAAATTGATTATCTGTAAATCTGATAGCGGTATCTTCGGCAAAATACCATATTTTTTCTTCATGGTTGATTTCCTCATCTTCTGAATCGGTATCGAGTATCTATCTCTTCCCTATATGTAATAGATTGTATAATTTATTATTCATATTTTTGAAATTTTAGGTTCTTTCGTCTGTTTCTTGATGTAGTGTAATCTACACTGCACTCTGAATCAGCTGATTTTCAGTGCAGTAACGCGAACGAATTACAAATACAGAAATAAGGTTTGTTTATCAAACGTCAAAAACATTGGTTATTATTTTTGTTTAGCCATCAATCTGATGGCTATAAACCCCATACTGTAGTTATCTCCCTTCCCTGACGGCTTTTTCAAAAAAATTAACAGTAAATTCATCGTCTCAAAAATCAATTGGGAAAAAAAATCAACCTAACAATTTCCAAATAGCATTACCGTTTCTCAACGGATTAATTATTTCTTCATCCGCCTGACCTTATTGCAAATTTTTAATTTGATAATACCCATTTCAAAGAAGAGATCAAAGCTCCTAGACAACAAATATTTTCATAACAAGTCAATTATTGGCGCCTTCTTTTTGCCGTAACATTAACCATAACCCTACATTCTGTTTTGAGTGCATTTCACACCTCCTTTCGACCAGGTGCAGATAAACTACACTTCGTGTACACTGGTGTAAATCCAATAAGCAAACGAATACTGATATCGAGTGTAAATTACACCGCGAGTAGGAAAGTGCTACACTTTCTATGCAAACGAAAGGACTTTTTAATATGACGGAAGCAGTATATTTAGGTTAGAATTTCAAACTCAGAATAAACAATCGCGTTTGGATATTCCTAGACGCTCGAAAGACTCGAAAATCACGTGATCATAAAATCCGCTCGATCTTATCGGCTCAGTGATGTTATTACCATATGCACCTATATTGAAACAAAATCAAATGCATCCCTATAAAATGATACCTACCCAGGAACTCTTGGTAGACGATTTCAATAGGAGAACTTGTTGTGAACAAATGATGGACATGGTGGATAACAATATTATCCAATTAGTAGAAGTTTTGTTTTCTGATGAGCACACTTTTTCTCTCAACGGCCATGCTAATCGTCAACATTGCCGCTACTGGTCTATCGAGAATTCCCACTGGAAGATAGAGGAACACAAGCAATTCCCTCAAAACGTTTTGGCAGGAAATGTTCGAAACCATATCATAGGCCCCTTTTTCATTGAGAGCAATTTTAATGGCAATAAATATTCCAACTTTGTAAATTTGCAAATTTATATCCTCATCAAGGAAATCCTCTAGTTCCACGGAATGCGCAAGGATCCAGGATGGCTCCAAAAGGATGGAGCACCACCAGATTACCAACGCAATGCCTGGCAGTACCTCGACGCAATATTTCGCAATATAGGAGGAATCCATCGGATTGAACGGCCAGCGCGATCCCATTAGATTTCTTTTTATGGGGATATGCGAAGAAAATTGTGTATAAAATTAAACCCCTTGATTTGAATGACCTAAAAGATCGAATAACGCTTGCGATTAGATCGAACACTCCTGGGTTCTGTTCGAAAATTAACTCCGTAGAGTAATATTTACTCCATTGCGTTCGAAAACTGAAAGGTTGAGTAAATTTTACTCTGTGACTGTCGTCCGAAAAGTCGGAGTATTCGATTCGGAGTTCATTTTACTCCTGTCAAAATTGACATAACTCATGGGAAGGAAAATCTAGTATCTTTGTCTAACTGTTTTATGAATGTTTTGTGATGTAATTTAATAGTTTTTATACTGCTCACAATATATATTTATGATTAGAGTTACATATATGTGAAGAAAACAATAATAATAGGATCTTTCTTAAACCAACATAACCTATTTTCCGATATTGGCACCTTCTGTCACTGTCAGTGTCAGTGTCAGAGTAACTCTAGAGTAAATCTGTCAAACCTTCTAAAACTCTACTCTACTCCGTGCAGTTAATTTTCGAACACAACTCTGAGATGTTGAATAATGTTGGAAGAAAATTTTTTTTGAGGTTAGGGTGTCGCCAAGGCGTTCGCGGTGAACACTTTGAACATCTACTTCTTTTGCTACATTTTGTATTACATTTGAGTATTTCATATTGTACCAAATTTCGCTAAGCACTTGATTTTATTTTTTTCTACTTTGATATTTGCAATAAACATGAAGGCAAGGGCGTAGCCAGGAATTAATTTCGGGGGGGGGTTTTGAAATAGGAATTAATTTCGGGGGGGGTTTTGGGGGTATAAGGGTCACTTTCTGCAGCAAAAATATTTTTTTTTAAGAGAAAAATAACATTTTGGGGGGGTTTGAACCCCCAAAACCCCCCCCCTGGCTACGCCCTTGCATGAAGGTGATAACATTTCTGAATAGAGAATGACGAGACCTTTCAAAAGATGTATTACAATCCCATACTTCCTGTTTGAAAAATTGGGGGTTGTACCAGTCTTTCGAAGGGGGTTGAAGTTAGGGTTCGCATTTTTACTTATAAGAATGACAATTTAAATTTGACGTATTTCGGGATTTCCATAAATATGTACAGTAACCAAGATAATGAATTTATTCCATTAGGCTGTTCCACACTGTATTTGTGCTTCTTTAAGCATTATATAAATTAAAATATCGTTTTTTCCAGATATCATCAAATGAATCCAGGAGTAGTAAAAATCAAAATTAAAGGAAATACACCTGTCACCAATGATCTCTAATGTATTTTGTTGCAGATTTGAATATTGTAAATTTTATTTTATGACTTAAACTTTGTACAGATGTTTATATTTTCAGGAGGAACAAGTAATATTAATTATGTCCATATATTGAACACAGCTCACTGTTAGGTTTTGTGGTGTTTGATCTCAGATGCAAAATACGCAATTAACTGTTTTTTTGTAGTAGATTTTTTTGACCTATGAATTATTTTATAACTGCTACTTATATACCTTTTAAGTATTATTCCAAAGGAATAATACATGAAATATTTTTATCGATCTAGGGTTTATCCGGTTCCTTTTATATAATTAGAATATAATGTATAACTTGCGAATGAGCTCTTTCCAAAAAGTTCATATTGATTAATGAATTTCTAATTTGTTAGGTATGAAATTGATTAGACATCTGATGATGAGACATATTAATTTTTTTAAGCTCTCAATATATTATCTGTTGATGTAATGGAAAACTGCAATATTGTTAGTATATATGTATACAAGGCGTAAATTAATAAATGCAAAATGATTCTTGGATTTCTTGTCAAAAAAGAAGATGGGTCTTCTATATTGAAAAAAAATCATTTTCGACCGCAGATAATCTGTGTTTAATTTTATATTCGTAACCTTCTTGGTATTGAAGGAAAAAAATACAAAGCTACTATTTCGAAATTTTTCCTTAGTTATTAATTTACACCCTGATTACATCCTCACACTCTTCATAATTCAGAAATATTTCAAATGTGTATTGATACAATCTGTTTGTTTTTGGAATTTTTAGTGGTATTTAATTGTTATTAAGTTAAGATTAAAAGAAATGTTTTAATAATTACAACTTGAGTACAAATATGTAATTGGAAAAACTTCATATGAACCTATTTTTGATATATAGTTATACTTATGAAAATCAGTCTATGTGATGTATGACCAAATTCAGATTGCCATGATCCTGTCTTGTTAGTTTTGTTCTGCGAAATGATTCATTCCATATCTGATTGAGGAAAAATGACAAGATTATTTACATAAAGTGCCTAGAATGCCTATCTGCTGGCTATGTATAGTCAGTCAATGTTGTTATCTACATGGTGCAATTTATTTTATGATATGAGTTTAATACACATGTTACCAATTGATATTTCATAAGATTCGTGATGTTTTTTATCTCTATTTTTTTTTAAATAAACTTTAAATAAACTTTTATCATGCATATGAATCCCTGAATTATATAAAAGTTCGATAATTCTTCCAGTCGAAAATAAATCCCAGAAATTCAAACTAGGATTCAGCATTATCAAAATAATATAGCTGAATGAATAAGTTTGTTCCATCAACCAGTTTGGAGCAGCTCGGAGCATCACACTCATGCGCATTGAGGACTTGGAGCCCGAAGTCGCGTTCCTACAAGATTTTGGAGTACACAACTTCGTGTTCCAACAACTGCGAGAGCTCGCTGGAGCATCTCTCTGGTTTGCTCCAAGCTTGTCCTTCTGAGGGCCGGTTTCTCAATTGCGAGTTAACCAGAGGTTGCGGGTAACCCGAGTGTTGCGCTTTCATGAATATCGCTAAATACATGCGTCAACTCGCAACCTCGAGTTAACTCGCAATTGAGAAACCGGCCCCAATGGGTTAGAGCACGATAGGGAGCACCAAACCTGCGCATGCGTACTTGCAATTTATGTATAACCTAAAATAACCTGCTTGAGGGTTCCAAAATGGTCGTTACGGCGGGATGTCTACTTTCCCCGCGTCCCAGTTTGGAGCTCCAAAATTAAATATAAATTGAAAAATATATATAAAGAACGACTAAGATTAATAAATGTGAAAAGTGTAATTATAATTTGTGAAAAGTTCGGAAAGATTGTCCGGATTTGTTGTGATTGTTGAAAAGTGAATGTACACGAGGTTGTTACATTCCTGGTGATCGGCTTTTCCGAGACTCCCGTTGGCCCCAGGGACACCAGGATATACTACTAAGATTTACTGAGATTGGGTACATAGCCACGCAGCTGAGCCCATGTTCAAACCTCCCCAAATAGGGGGTTTTGGGGCTCTGTTTGTTCGAGAATGAGAGAGAGAGAGAGAGAGATAACCTGCTTGAACTTCTTGTCATAACGAACAAACTAACCTTACTTCGCTACTTTTGAATTTTGATTTATCCGCAGATTCATATTTGTTTTGTCAGAGTGTGTTGATTTAGTTGTATTTGAAATGGATTCACAAGCGTTGATTGATGCATTCCTGAGCAATTCCGATGTGGAATCTTTTACCAAAAAGAATACTATTTACAGCCATTGCACACTAAAATCTGACAAACAGAGAATAGTAATCATACAGTAATCAACTTAGGTAGGTAGGTAAAACCTTAGAATATAGAACATTAATTGGGTAAAACCTTAGACTATAGTCTAAGGGTAAAACCATCTCAAAATAAAAAATTCTTAACTGAATAGTGAGGTTAGGTTACCAAGGTCACGCAAACGGCGACGCCCACTCGGCCCACTGCCTTGTCGATGTATTACCTACATAAGGTCCATTTTCCTAGCAAGTAGGATTAGGCCCTTGACTAGGTACCTCGCTCGGTTTCTGTCGCTCAGGAGGGTGTCATCGTACCAATAGTGAAGTCTCCATTGTGTGTGGGCTGGGCAGTTAAATATGACATGTGAGGCTCACCTACAGTTAATTTTTATACAGCCAGTAACAAACCAGCAGTCACAACTCTTGCGATATCCCTTCTGTGTATATAGAATGTCCCAACTAAAAGGGTGTATGCCAAATTACAACCAAATGGAAAGATTATAGAGAAATCACAAAATTTTGGTCTGAAAGGGAACTTATTTTGATGCAATTGACACATCTGAAAAGCATCCCTTACGAAGCTAGCCATAAGCCTTGGTGAATTCTAAATATAGAAGATAGGACATTCAAATATCGTTTGAAAGGGTTTTGAAATTCTCTATAGGTGAAAATATCAATCTATTTTCTCATTTTAGAAGGGTAATCCAGAATCTCAAAACAAGAAATTTTCACCATTGATTACCGAGCGCAGCTCATACTTGAGATAGGGTGGATCACAAGGACATCCGATGGATATCCATAGGACATCCTTCATGAATTGTACGGATGTCCAATGGACATCCAATAATATCCAAAAGATATCTTATGGACGTCCATAGGATATTCGAATGGAACAACCTGTACATCCATAGGATATCCTTGACGGATATCCATAGCATATCCCCCAAGGATGTCCATAAGACATCCTTCAAGGATATCCATAGAACATCGTTCAAGGATATCCATAGGACATGTTTGTAGGATGTCCAATGGACATCCAATAACATCCAATAGATATCTTATGGACGTCCATAGGATGTCCAAATGGAACAACCTGTACATCCATAAGATATCCGTCTAGGATATCCATAGGATATCCCTCAAGGATGTCCATAAGACATCCTTCAAGGATATCCATAGAACATCCTTCAAGGATATCCATAGGACATCCTTGAAGGATGTCCAATGGACATCCAATAATATCCAAAAGATATCTTATGGACGTCCATAGGATGTCCGAATGGAACAACCTGTACATCCATAGGATATCCGTCAAGGATATCCATAGAATATCCACCAAGGATGTCCATAAGACATCCTTCGAGGATATCCATAGAACATCCTTCAAGGATATCTATAGGACATCTTTGAAGGATATCCAAATGGAATCCATGAAGGATATCCATAAGACATCTTTAAAAGATATCTTTTGAGAATATCCATAAGACATATCCTTCAGGAATATCCATGGAATATGTTAAATAGATGTTCAAAAGAAATCCATAGAAGATGAAACTTACTGTTAGCAATCTGTAGGGAAATGAAATATCCGTATTTTGAAGAAGAATAATTTATTAACACAATCCTGAAAACAAAAAAATTGAGTTTATACTAAAATATAATATCATATAATATATTGTCTTGTTGATTTCTTTTTGGAGCTAGTCGCCACATATCACTTAGGTGAGCAGCATCTGAAATTATTTGAACACAGATCAGTATTTTAACGGGTATAATATTATTGATGTTGAAATTTATCAAAAAATTCTGAGGAACAAATCAGTATGGTTTCCTTCGAATTCTCATTATCATAATACAATCAATTCTTCATTTCGTCGTTTGTTCACGTTAAGTATAGGTATCCAATTTTTTTATTACTCACATCTGATTATATATATTATGATATATACAAAATATACAAGGAAGATGATTAATTATTATAAATCAATTTACCTCTTACTCCTTCCACGTACGAATGAATCTTAAACCTCAGCAAAATCCCACTAGCAAAGGACATTAACAAACAACTCAACTTAGTAACTCACAACACGTCACGACTCGTTCACGACGACCGTTAACGGTTAAATCATAGAACGTAATATTTCCCATCAAGCGGTAGAACCCAACAGTGTCAGCCCGTGAAACTGTCAATTGACGCGGAGACGGAACTACAGATCTTATACTTCTTCCCAGCATCATAACGCTTTTATTATTTCGTTCAACAGCTACAGGTTATCCAATCGCGGATCATGGCCTATAGGACGGAAGAACTACGTGATGATTTTCCGATATATTAGTTTCGAGCATTAGTTCCGAACTATATATAATTGATCCAGAGGATATCCATTTTTATTCTTTCGATGGATTCCGTTGAAGGATATCCGATTCAAATCCTCCGATGGACATCCATAAGATATCCATAAAAGGATCTGAAATGGATATCCTATTCAAATCGTCCAATGGACATCCATAAGATATCCATCGAAGGATGTGAAATGGATATCCTTCAGTGAATATCCTATGGATATCCATAAGATATCCGTTGAAGGATATCTAATTCAAATCCTCCGTTGGATATCCATAAGATATCCATCGAAGGATGTGAATTGGATATCCTTCAGTGAATATCCTATGGATATCCATAAGATATCTGTTCAAAAGGATGTCCGATTCAAATCCTCCGATGGACATCCATATGATATCCATCGAAGGATGTGAAATGGACATCCTTCAGTGATTATCCTATGGATATCCAGAAGATATCCGTTGAAGGATATCCGATTCGAATCCTCCGATGGACATCCATATGATATCCATCAAGGATGTGAAATGGAAATCCTTCAGTGATTATCCTATGGATATCCAGAAGATATCCGTTGAAGGATATCCGATTCAAATCCTCCGATGGACATCCATATGCTATCCATCGAAGGATTTGAAATTGATATCCTTCATTGAATATCCGATGGATATCCAGAAGATATCCGTTGAAGGATATTCTATTCAAATCCTCCGATGGACATCCATAAGATATCCATCGAAGGATGAGAAATGGATTTCCCTCAGTGAATATCCTATGGCTATCCATAAGATATCCGTTGAAGGATATCCAATTCATATCCTCCGATGGACATCCATAAGATATCCATCGAAGGATGTGAAATGGATATCCTTCAATGAATATCTTATGGATATTCATAAGACATCCGTTGAAGGATATCCAATTCAAATCCTCCGATGGACATCCATGAGATATCCATCGAAGGATTTGAAATGGATATCCTTCAGTGAATATCCTATGGATATCCATTGAAGGATATCCGATTCAAATCCTCCGATGGACATCCATGAGATATCCATAGAAGGATTTGAAATGGATATCCTTCAATGGATATCTTATGAATATCCATAGGATATTCACTTATCCATATCCATTTCAAATCCTTCGATGGATATCTCATGGATGTCCATTGGAGGATTTGAATCGGATATCCCTCAGTGGATATCCTATGGATATCCATAGGGTATTTACTGAAGGATATCCATTCCTAATCATTCGATGGATATCCAATGGATGTCCAATTCAAATCCACGGATATCCCGACTTGATTTGGACATGAAATGGACGTCCATAGGATATCCTGTGTTATCTGGGCAGCAGATCAGTTAAGATCCTATCCTGCATGTCCCTGCTCATTGGACCTGGACCAGTTATTGATTTATTTCTCAGGGCAGCAGGGTGGGAGAACAACAGATGGTTGGACCAAAAAGGTCCTGGTACTCTGGAGCAGCATATGCTGCTTCAGAGAACATATCTGAGCCCAGATATATATCTGGGCTCAGATATGTTCGCTCAACGGCCCGTCATCTGAAAGAGCCATTGGTTCAAATTCTTTAATTTAGACTTGAGAGTTTTAACTGTTGTGTACACGGGCGACTAGCCTCAGAAAACACCTATAAGTAAATTAGGGTTGGTTGAGGACTCCGAGTGCAGACTGGAGGACGACAATCACATCATATGTGACTGCTTTTGGGGGCAGGATTATATTTTTTGAGGAACTAGGAGTCCACAAACTGAGGGAACCGGAAGGTTCTCACCCACTAGACTCATCTCCCTAATCAAAAGGCTTGAGCATTGTGGGTGGATTATTATAGATTTAGGTGTGCCACAATAGACCGACTGGTCTCGACACATATATTTGAACAAATGTTCCAGAATATGCATCATCAGCTAAAGGAAAAAGAATTTCATTTTGAATACTTTATTTCACTAGAATTGAAGATGACTAATTTGGGACTACATTTTCCTCTTCACTTTATCCCAATTCTTGGATAATTTTTCATCCACCTGCGGCGATTTCTTCGAGGATTTTCTATGCGGTTGCACAAAAGACTTCGATTGGAAAGTTTTGTTTTCCGCGATTTCCTTCTGGGTCAACAATGGCGAGTGAGTAAAATGAGCCAGATTACTATATGGAAAAATGATATTGTGAGTTTGGGTAATATCTGCGGACATTTTATTATCGTACATTAAAATACATTTAGGACTTCATCTCAAGTGGGGTAAAATTTTACTTATTTCTTGCTCGAAGCTCAAATACAGGGTGTCCCAACAAAAAGAATGGATCCTATATTACGTGACAACTTTGAAATGTAGAAACTTTATCTAGGAATACTCCTATCTTAAATCATACATTCAACATAAAAACTGAACATCAGCTCATTAGAAAACTCAAATAAACCTATTCCTTCACTTACTTACTGCCATCCGGTAATATAAGTAAAAACTTAAAATCGTAGTGATAGTACCCATGAAATTGCAAAAATATCACCTCGCCGTAAAGATAATTTAATTATCAATGGTCGCATTCAGCCGACGAAACAGTTGCGCAACCGTTACCAAAACGTTCGGTGGCACATGCCCTACGAACTCAACACGTTGTGGAGCGGAGGCTATTTATGTATGTAGCGCATTTGTCAAAAGTTGAAACTCTTCCCTATGATGAATTTAGAGAGGGCGGCTACCCCTCTGGATTTATGGCTGTTTCAGGATGGCGTGTGTCGTGTGTCACCATTATGCTGCCCCCTATATGCGGGCCAAAGTTGACGTGTTTCAGCGATTTCCTTAAATCCCAATAGTTTTCACGTAATATATGAGATCCATCCTAATCGTTGGGACAGCCCTTTTGGTTTTCTGAATTTCCCCCCTTTTGAAAATTATTGAACTACTAGGTCGGTACAAAATATGCTGAACTTTTCTGTAATCAGTTTAGTACCTACACGTATAACGCGAACATTTTGTTGATCTGATCTGTTTCACGATTATGATGGTACACACCCTATGTGGAGGGAAAGGCTCAGAAGAGCTGCAGTCATCCCATCTATTACCCTACCTCCTTGTTCCTGAAATCAATCTGGAAAAACATTTTAGGGAGCAGCAGTGTGCACCACAAATGGTCCTCTGTATATCGGCAAATCTATACTGGATGCCCTTTATCTCATTGTTGAAGAGGTGGAGAGCACCCTCTTTTTAAGAAGATTTTACTTGCAATGTTTGGCAATATTGAGAATTCTGTTGATAACACCCTACACGTATTTCTTGCTAAAAACCCTCGAGAAGATACTGAATAGATGCATCAGAGGCAGTGTTCTTACACGGAATCAGTGTGCACCAGTATGCCTTCCAAAGTGGGAAATCAACCGACCTGGCCATCAACAATTTGGTTGGAATGCTTTAAGCGTTCTTTGGAGCACAAGGAAACCACTCTAGTTTCCTGGACATAGAGGGCACTTTGAATGCAGCCCCCACGAACTCGCTCTGTGGATCTGATCGGGCCAGGGGAGTACCAGACCTCATTGTGGAATGGGCGAGATCCATGTTGAATAACAGTAATATCTACAACTCTATGTACTCTCCCCTCTGTTATGGTCTCTCCTGGTGCACTATCTACTGGCCATGATAGGCACTCTGGATATTTATGTTCAAGCGTAGGCTGACGTCATAGCCATTGTGGCCACGGGCCATGATGATTCAATCGTGGTCGAGAGCCTATCAGAGGCTCTGACAGCAACATAAGGCCATTCACTAGGAAAGGAAAGCTTAATATGGATTCCCTCACTATGATTGGAGTTCACATCACTTTTGTGGATGAGGCTAGATATCTGGGTAGAGTCTATAGATAGAAAGCTGAATTGGAATTCGTACCCAGAAAGTGTGATTCACAAGGTTAGGTTAGGCCTACCAGCGGACTTGTATGGAAATAGGTGGGGACTGGCTCCGAAACAGCTTCACAGGCTATTTGTAGCTAATCGGAATCCTATCCTGTTCTCTGCAGTCCGAATTGAACGCTAACGAGATAGTGAGCATGGGATCTGACGTATTTATAACCAAAACCTACACAAGTGGCCCTACCATATCTCAGAAAAGAAGATTGGGCTATCTCTTGGATCCTACTGCTTGAGGGTCCCTATTGGTTCACAGATGGCTCCGTTACCCCCCAAGGGGTACAGTGACTATATTGCCATATGGGAATATAGTCACTGTACCAAGGGGTGACTAACAGAGTATACGAACACCAACTCGCAGTACGCAAAGCTGAATCTTCCTCAGCTCTCTTCAAACATCATGGAGGTACAGGTCACAAAATTGACTTTGCTGTAGCTGCAGAACCATCGCAATATTCGCGAAGTCCTTGCAATTGAAAGGCGTCCAAATTGCCTTAACAAACGCGACGATGGACAAAGATTACCTCATACATGGAAACCTTTGATTTCTCGCCTCCTTCCTCGCACGGTCACCTCAACCTCAATCGAGAAAACAAAACCGAAATCCAGCAGAAGAAATTATTGTAATTGCTCAAGTCCAAAACCCCACCCACATCTTCACCCAAACCTGTTACTCTAGTACACAATTTTTCTGATACTCCAAGAGACCAAACAGTCCACAATCTTTTGGCCAAAGGTTTTAACTATTCTAATACTTCTAGCAGAATAACAGGAATAACATCTGTGTCCATCATTTCTCAGGTAGAAAGTGCCATTTCACATCTCCCTGAAAACCAAGCCAAATAAATTTGGCAAGAGTTAAACCACGTTGAGAAAAGTTAAACTTCCTCCTCCAACATCACACGTGCCGGAAAAGCATACCTTAAAAATCTACACAATAATACTCATATTTTATTATACCGGCGGGTAAAGGTAATGCTACAGTTATATTAAATACGAGTCACCCGCAATGGGTCAAGCAGAAATTTTCGCCATTGATGAATGCGCGAAGTTCATAGTTAAATTGGTCTCAGTTCTAGAAGGCTCATCCTAAGCTAAGTGATCCCAATCTTAATAATGATGGTGGTGCTATGAACCAATTTTTTCCGCTTTCTTACCTGGTCGTTTTCCTGAACTTGTCGTTCGAAGGGTTTCCATACTTGGACTTGTCTCTCACGGGGATGAAAAGGGGTGGCTTTGAGCTCCATATCTTCGAGGCATTTGGTTTGGCAACGTCAACATCTTTCGACTGCGAACCCTTAGCCGTCAGCTTGGACGTTATGTCCAAGAGGGTCTTGGACGACTTCAGGGTGGAGGTTTTAGAATTGCCCGACTCTCTTGGTTTAATGAGCTCCTTCCTCTGCTGTTTGTTCTGCGTGAAGCTGTTCGGGAGGTGTTTGTCCTGTATCTGTAAGTTTGCAGGGATTCGTTACACCAGTTTTGGAAGTGCAGACCAGATGATATTTATCTAATTAATATTTTGTTATACATCTTACGCCAGGTTTATTCTTTAAATACTGCTTACTGCCTTCTTGAATCTTAGACGTCTGTTCAAGCTTCAGCTTGCTCAAATGAGGAAGGTGTTCCGATCGGTCTTCACAAAACCTGTTGAACAATTTTGCAGTTGAATTCTCGGTAGGGACATCTAAGCTTCTCCAAATCTAGCCCATTATAGAGAACCCTGCCCATACCGACCCTTATTCTTAGGATAACCATCAGTTACTGAATCCTCCAAGAATTAAATTCCGCCAAAGGAAATGAAAGCAAAAGGTTCTAATAAATGTACTATAAGCCCAATCAGTGTTGTCACCCACCTAATAGAATCAAAGTAGGCACTCTGCAACAGCCTACGGGCGTTTATCCTCTTGTCAGGATCGTATTCCAACATTAGCTTCATTAGACGTTTCGCGTGCTCGCTAAAGTCACCTAAGAGACACTGCAGTCCAGAACTCGTTATCTCAGGGAAGGAAGTGCAGTTCCTGGACCTACAAAGTGACAATTACTTCCATACGAAAAGGACGAAATTCACACACTTGTTTTTGAGCTTTTCCAGCAGTTTACCGTTGGGCGTACCAATGATGGCGTGGATTTTGTGCAGCTGGTCTAACTCGTTGGAACCGGGGAAGAGTGGTTTCAAGCTGTAAAATGGGATATGTTATATTTCATAGATTTTTCTGCTTTCTCCCTAGTCTGTAAGAGTTATGGGAAGCAGGAGTATTCTATTTAGCCTTTGTTGCTGTGTTTCACCTGCATCTAGAGCACAGCACTGTTCATTTCTGACCAACTTGACAGGGTTTGAAAGCAGCACGGTTACTTCCTAAGCTCAACGACACACCATTACTGGCGCTCATCCATGAGCCTCATAACAATTGATTCTTCTCCATTTCCAGTGGCTATAATTCACACAAATTGTGTTCTCAAAGAGGACTGAGATATATCCCAGGAAGATAACTTTTTTAGCTAATAGTTTCCGTATGCTGGAGACATATTCCACAGTTTCGAAGTCTTATACTGATATTTATCCTGTTGCTGGGTGATTTACAAACTAGAGGCGCGCTTTTGGGACTTAAATGTCCAGTAAAAATGACTGACATTAGGCAGATCATTGATGTATACCTCTGATTAAGTAGATTCTTATTCAATATATCAGTTCGGCTACCATATAAACAAGTTTTAACATGAACAGCCTTCGAAAACTGATGCTATCTTGGAATCGATGTCTATTAAGAATCAGCCAGAAAAACGACACTACAATTGTTGAAGTAATTGAGTAGAATTTTCTGGAACTATTGAAGACGCCAACGAGAGGAAAATTAGCTTTTACGGCATATATAAATGAAACTAAATGCTGACATTGGTAACGATACGGACGGAATAAGAAACATAAGGCTGGCCTCAAACAGCCGGGATGTCTTTCTGAATTCATATTATTAATTCATAATTAGATTATTAGTATTATAAGCATAGAGGGCGAGATTTAGGAACAAAGTAAGCATTATGAATACAGGCTGTAAAGGTCTTGAACAGCAATAAGAAGCCATATGAAGAACACAAGAGAAAGTCTGAAGATCGAGAGCAATTAAATAGCTTGGTATAATGGAAAGGAAATAAAAGTTCAGGTAGACAGTCGATTTCATAATGTTGATAAGGAATATACCATTTGTTTACAATTATTGAATTTCCATACGCTTACGTGAGCATTTCGTAAAACACGCATCCGGTGGCCCATACATCCATTTTGGGCCCATAGTTACCAACAGTCAGCAAGCATTCTGGAGAACGATACCAGCGCGTTGATATGTACTCTGTATATGGAGGTTCGCTATATATACCTCTTACCGATCCCAAGTCAGCCAATTTAATGAGTTCGCCCTGAAAATATATTACTCAAATACCCTACTATAATATATCAAAAAAGCATGTCTTAACCTCAGTAAAATTTCCAACATCAATCATTATCTTAACCTAAATCGCAAGAAAAATGGTTACCGAAGTTGTCATCTTCATCAAAATATTCTCGGGTTTTACGTCCCTGTGGAAAAGCCCATGGTTATGAAGATGAGTCAATCCTTTCAATATTTGGTAAAGGAAGAATTTAACTCTGATTTCTGGAATCCGTCTGTAAACAAAACATAGATCAGGCATGATTATAGCATTAGATATTCAGGAACTCCTCGATCTCCAAAGTGCCTATTGGAATGTACTGTCATTGCCTTATTTAATTACAGGCCAGAATATTAAGCGAATATGCGGCGTTGCCAATTTTACATCGGAGGACATCCGCAATCCTAATTAGGAATTTACAATCCTAACTAGGAGTTAACATCTCCTAATTAGGAGACGTTAAAATTGAGGAGGTCTTTAAATTCCGTCTGTTGGGTCTGTTGAATTCATAATGGTGTTCAATCATCTGAATAACGAAATATATGAGGACCAATACGGATCTTACCTCGAACGATTCTTCAACAAATCGTACATGCTCATGTCCATTAGTTCAAAAATAAAGATGGCGTTCCCCGTCAAATTTTCGCTGAAATGTTACGACACACTGATGACTATTTCGCTTGAGGAGTTTTCAATAGGACGTACTTACTAATGAAACTCTAACAAATTTAAGACATTCTGGTGATAGGGAATCTTCTGGGCAGCTATTATCTCGGCGCAGTTCAGAACGCCTTCGTTTCTGAAGAGAAATATTTCAGTTCAATGCTGATTTTTATTAAGCTAATTATTGTTACCTGTTGAAACATGAGAAATTCTGAGTTTTTCATTCGCTCAACTATACAGGAAGATTTCCGAAGGTCGAGCTGTTTTTTAACAGGAAGTATATAGATAGAATAGTCAAAATAAAACATTTTTTGTGTGCGATGCTTAATTTTGGAGTGAAAACAATGTACCAGGTTAAATGAATCATACCGTATATAATAGCGGACCCGAGAGTAGTATCCTGTCCGAACATTCGGAAAATTTATTTAAAATCAATTTTCTAGAATAAGTATTTCGCGTAATATTGAATAATACTTCCTTTTATTTTTGGTGTCCTATCGAGTATTTCAAAAAAAACTTACGATCTAAACGATTTCTTGAGTCTCTTCGCTGCAAAGCATTCACCTGTCTCTCGATTTTGACATTTCAGGACTTCCGAAAAAGACCCTTCCCCAATTTTTTGCTGTACTTTATATTCTGCAAGAAGTATAAATGATTAAATTACGTTGAAAGCAAAGTTTTTCTTTTCACTTAACTATCTTGAAAATTTGACATTTTTCCGAAATATTCCGAAATTTTCTATAATTTTGAACGGTGGAAGAAAATGTCAAACTTGAATGACTGAAAACGAATGATAGTGATTGATTATCAAATCTAGTTGTTTAGGAAACAGAAAAATACATTAATCTGTTCTGTGGAAAGATTCGAGAAAAGCACTGACGTCAGCAACTTTTGCGCACACATACGCTCACAACACATACGCTCACAATATACCTACTGAATGGGCCGCCTCTTTTCAAACGAGTACTAGATTATAATTCGATCGGATCTGTATTTTTGGAAATATCTAACATCGCTTATATCTTAGACAACGATGTGTTGTAACATTTCTAAGATTTAAAATTTCAAAAGAAGTATATACCAATTCGAAATTTTATTTTTACAATATTTCCAAAAATACAACTCTGATGGTCCAGAAATCCGGTATGAATAGTAAAATGGCGGTTTGAATGTTGGTCCGGAATCTGACGGATAGTTTCGGAAATATAAGATTTTTGAAGACAAATTTTTATTATTTTTATATTAATACGATCCTTACGAAATTTTTTGAGTTATTGAGGAAACAATATTTCAGATATGGGTATAACTCCGAAACGATTTGGCTGATTATGCTCATTAAAGAAATTAACCGTCGCATTCGGATGCTCATCCTACCCTGAAAATTTCAAGTCGCTATCTCTATCCGTTCGAAAGTTATGGTGGCCCAGAATTTAATTTGACCTCGAATTTTTCATCAGTGAGTCGAACCTAATATAATCGTTTGAGACCATTTTCGACAAAAAAATCGAAAATTACCACATTTCTATCAAAGTAATTTTTTATCTCTATTGATACTTCTTATAGATATGATAATAATGTGAATAGTAACTTAAATTGAAAGCAACGAATATATCGTTTACTTAGATACCATCATTCAGATATGCAGTAGTTGTTGTATGATTATGAGTTTCCAGAAAAAAAATTATTTCTTGGACAATTTATTTTATCGAAGGATTATCAGCTGTATCAACCTGTACAACTTGATTCCTATTACTCCGAATAAAATGGAAATATTAAATTATAATTTAGCCTGAAATAAATTTCAAAGAGAGGTATAAATTAGGTGCGTCATTAGATTCGAATTTCGCGCCATTAATTTCGATATTGATGGTGCGAAGATGGCTTCACAGATTTGCCCATGTGTGAACCTAGCTTAACGATGTTAAAATTGCTCATAGAAAAAACAGAAACACAACCAGAAGACCTGACGTATGTCAAAGTTGTTGATAGTTATCTGTGGTTGTCAAATTGTTCAAGTGTTGGTTTCCTGTGATTTGAATTAAATTAACGATTTCCTTCATTCATTTCCACAATTCCACCACACAAGACACAAGTAACGTAACGAACAACTTAGCACATAGCCGAATCCGACAGTGCCAAAAAAAAAACGTTACAAACATTTTAATTAAGAGTTTCTCTCTGTACCGCCAAGGCACCTCGTCGTTAGTTCTTTACTCCTATTTTTGTTGAAACTGCAAAAATCGGATATATTGAATGTTAGAGTGAATTTATCCTACTATATTCCCTTCAACATTGAGAGGAATCCTAACATTGAGTGATCCGCCTCTCAGATTTCGATTGAGCCAGAACCCTAAAAATGGGAGAGAATAACGCTGATACCACATCTGAGTGCGTAACCGAGTCCCAGACATCGAAAGGGAGCGATGGACCACAACAGATACAGAAGAGAAACTACCAATCTTTATACGGTAAGTGTAAACTAGGATTTATAACAATTAGCTGTAATAAAAGCTTTGGACATTGCAGCAAGGTGAGCTACTTCCGAAATTTCGTTATAATTACTTGCATTTGTATTATCATAAGCTTATCAGTGTTTTGACATCCTATGAGCTAACAAAAAACTGATGAAAAACACCCAGAATTTGAAGGTCTCTCGTGTAGTGATAAACAAAAAACTAATACCTAATGTGATTATATTCTAACAGATGAAGCGCTTATTTGACCTGAAATAATTTCTTTAATCTTGGAAACAATACCCAGTTTGACCAATTATAAATTATAAGGCGAATCCTAATGGAGTTCCTGAAATGAAATATTTTGGAAGAATTCTTTAATTATTGATGAATCTGGCAATGATTTATAAAGTTGTATACAATTTTAATGTCAATATTTTATTTTTTTTTCACATTTTCAGGATGTATCAATTGATGTAAACATGAATGAATGAAGCAATAATAATATGCAAGTCTTGAACAAATCATCAATTCCTTAGAATTCTGCCGATCAAATCATATGTAGTACATAAAATAATTCAAATTTTTTGGTGGTAGAAGGTATGCGTTTCTGGCCTAAAATGTTCAACTACTATTTATAGTATTGCTATTCTACAACCAGCTCCCTTGTGAAAATTCATTTCAACTCGTTTTATTGTTTCTTTCTGCATGTGTAGCTCCTGAAGGGGTCCAGGTGTAGATACCTGCGCAAAGTGCTGCTGATCAATTTCAAGTTGATTTTATCGGAAACACTTTATATATATGAACGATAGATTTTGGGAGATTAGTTTTCCTGCAAAATTTAAAGATAAGTGCTCATTAGAAGTTTACGGAAAAAGACATATTGGATCTGTTTGAAATTTTGTACAAATACAGTGCAAATCCTTTGAAAACAATCCTCTAACATTTTTAAAGGGTTTCTATAAACAATGTTTTATATGGTCCCCCAAATGAAGAAATCTAGAACAGACAAGCCTGGTGAATGTGGTGGCCATATAAAAAGTCCAATTCTTTGCAATTCACCAATATAGAATATTTTCATCATCTATAATAGGTTTTACCTTGCACGTATTGGTTTCTAAAATTCGTTTTAAAATTTTGTGTGATGGTTTTGGTTTCTCTGAAAATCTTTTACCAAATGTTTCGCATGTTCGCTAAATAATTTTGTTACATTCGCCATAAATATTAATAAATTTGGGTAATCTTCAGTCCTTTAATTCAAACTTTTGGACAACTGTCAACAAAAAAAACATAAAAAAATATTTTTAACTATGGTCATAGAGTTCCATATCTAAGGGTGAACGTTGGTCAAAATTGATACGTAATTTGTCCTCACGTAATCTTGATTTGAGAATATCTCAAGAATGGTACAATTTAGGTACCTACATGGAACTTTTAAAGGACTCCTATTTATTTGTCCTAAATTGAATTTTCTAGGATTTATTGTTCGCTAGATATAAAATTGTGGGCGGAAATGTGAAGAAATTAACGATTATAGATTATAGATCAGGAATAGAAGGAATTGGTGCATTTTGAAAGGAAAATAATGAACCTTTAAAGAGTTTTTTCAAGAATTCTGAGTCCCAACTTTATTATTATTATTATTATTATTATTATACTGATCCTCCTGGGTCTTCCACAAGGAGACCCCTCATAAGCTCTAAGAGCTTGCCCTGAGTTAGGAGAACCAGTTGTGTTCTGTGTAGGCTTTGTTACTGTGTCCTTACGCCACCTTAGGCACAGCACTGTTAATTTTTGACCCAACAGCGAATGGTGGCGATTACCGTGACTAGAAAATTTCTTTCCTAGCCTCGGAATTGAACTTGGGGCTTCCGCTCCCAAGTCAATTACTCTACCACTATAAATCATTGCCACACAAAATTTTAAAATAGTTTTATATACAGGGTGATTTCTGACCTTGACCAATCGCGTAGGGGGTAATAGAGGACCATATGAGGAGTCAGAAATGGGCACTCAAATATGCCTACTAGTTTCTGAGATACAGGGTGTTTCCTAAAAATCATATTATCATAGAAGTTCAAAACAGTTGAATCGAGTTTGATAATTTTTTGCAAGCTTATTGTCTTTGAGACACTGTCGAGAATTCGAAAGTGAAAATGAAAATAGAAACCAGACCGTACTGGAACATTATTTTTTTAGAAATATGGATCATGCGAAATTACCCGTTAAACCTTTCCGATTATTTTTTTATGTCTGGGTACTAAAACATCACTGATGATCAGTGATGCTTTGGTACCCAGACGTAAAAAATCAATTCTAGTACGGTCCTGTTTATTCTTTCACTCTTCTAAGTGTCTCACAGACAATAATAATAATAATATGTGTGTTTGTAAATTGACGAAAATATACGCTTCTTTCGAATCTTTCGATTAAAAATTCTTGCTTTGAACAATCCCACGTTTCTCCCTGCATGTGTTTGCTGTAGATTTGATCCGTTCCTTATAGTTTTCAACAAGAGTTGTAACTAAAGTATTGTAGAAATAATGAGGTTGATTTTTGCAACAAATTGAACTTGATTTTTGAAGGTTGAATATACCTGGTGTTGGTTCTTTTATAATTCTGTATTACAAAGAGCTTGGGATCAGAGGCTATTCAATTCTTTGTAGTGGGTAAAAGGTTAAAGCTCATGGCGCAGTAACTTTGGCATACACAGACGGTCATAGATCCATGTTCAAAGATTGCAGCCACATACCAAATCCAGAAGTTATATCTTCTGGCTTATGTTGGACAACTTTTTCAGAGGGACCCACAACAGAAACAGAGAAACCGGTCAAGAAACACAAGAAGGTGAAAGTGAGCGATCACACCATAAAGAACCCAGTCTCCATCTTGAACGAGATGTACAAAGGGCTCAAATACAATTTCATCCAACAGAAGGGTCCGTCTAACAATCCCATCTTTACTGTAGAAGTTGAACTCAACGGCAGTAAGCACCAGAGTACTGGTAGGTCAAAGTCCCTGGCTAAACATAGGGTAGCAAAGAAGATTTTGGAGATTTTAGATCCAGTGAAATTTTGTAAGGATGATAATGAAAGCGGCTTTGGATCGGAAGGAACTGGAAGTGTGGGAAGTGGTGAGTTGAGTGGTTTCAACCGATAATTCCTTTATTTTTGGGACTCTGGTATGTTTGTTCAACGATAATATGTCCTGAGTTTATGTATGATAGGTTGGAGATGTTACTAAAAACCAAATGGTTATGATAGTATTTGTATTGGACAGAAAATAAGAGGGAGTGTCGTACCTTGTGTCAATTTTCGGAAAACTTATTTATATTTTTCCAACTTTTCTACTTTTGAGTAAAGAAAATAATAGTAATACACACTTATGTTACGTAGTAAAACAACATGAACAATTATGCCTATCATAGCAAGAAACACTGTAAATTGAATTCTTCACATATGTGACAAGTGACCTGAGGTTGACCACTATGCAGATCTATTTTCTATAACCTCCCTGCAATTAGCTAATTTGTATAGTATAAAATATATTAAATTTCTATTGGTAAACACGATTCTAACATACACTTCGACATGATACAAAAGATTAGCTATCGTCCGCCATATGCAAGAACTACAACAGTATCCAAAATCTGCATATCATTTGATAGCGAATTCAACTCATCCAAGGTGCGACACTCCCTGATTAAGTAATCAAGATGGCAGTATAAGAGTTAACTTGACTAAAAAAATAAGGAGATATATAATATTGGAATATGAATAAATTGTGGCAATTGGATTTGTTTGTAGACTGGAGTTAAATCTATACTGAATCAAAAAAGATGATAATATCTTCCTTGGGACTGATTTAAAGGTCTGAAAATATTCTTCTGACTACCTACTGTTCTGCTGTGATGGATCGAGAGGAACATTTAGAAAATGACTGAGAATTGAGCAATACTTCTAAATGAAGATAAACTGAGATAATGGAAATAAGGATATAACATAATTGATCCATATATATATGAGAATATGTCACGATAAGAGGAACCTTCAGGAAACAATAAGAGTTGGAATTGAAAATAGTAAGATATGTAAAAAATATTGTTGATGCAAGGTATATAATTAGTGGGAGATAATGGTGATGTTCACTAGAACTTTTGGAAAATGAATAGTCAATACATTTCTTGGAGGACACGATCCTTCTATAATTTGAACTATTCAATTCTTTCAAAATTCAATGTTCATCTGTTGATCTCAAAGAATGCCTTAACATTAACACGCCACAATCAACAAAAGCAGCATGGAGTATTTTGCACTATGTATCAACTTTTGTGGGTGGATTTATTAGCTACTAACTGTTTCCTATTCTTTATTAATTACTAACTAATCCATCTGTTATCATTTCATCCCCCGTTGTGTTTGCTGTGTAATATTATGCTTGCTACTTATTATTTGCATGTTTGATGTATTTAATGTGCATACTGACTCGTCGAAGCCTTATTTGAAAGTTAAAACATAACGAATTTTATTATTATAATAAGCCAAATCAAATAATGTTGGGAGGATTCTAGCATTTGTAGAAAATTAGATTGTAGCAGGAAAAGTTTGTCTATTATGTTGTCGTTTGCATTGTCACTGAGATGGTGATAAAAGTTGTTTACTGACATTTTTATCTGAATTATCGGAATTATTTCAAACCACAAACTGATATTTTGCATTCTAATCTGGCATCTATGTTATCCAAAGAATACATCATCAACATTGGCGCATATAAATGTGGATTCATGCAGAATTAAGTAAAAAGTATCGAATATCAATTATCAATTAACAGTTTATTCATTAATAATGTTTGTTGAATATTTATCTGCAGTATTTATGAGACTGAGAAAAGGAATTAAAATATTTCTCCTTTTTGTGATGTAAAATTCTTTATTATTTGCGAAACGCAAATGATTAATTTCGTTATTTTTATTCATCTGCGATACCCAATAACGGCGCCTATGTTGGATCTAATTCAATGGTATCATAATTCAATTAAATCATTTATGAATAATACACGTGGATTTGCGGATGTGTGATATGAATTTTTGACTTGTTCGAATATTAGTTCTTGATACCTTCGAGATAAATGTATGTCTTTTTGGCGCTCTAGTTCCTCGGAACTGAGTGCTTATCAATTTGCCCAAAAGTCAGTAATTTTCGAATTTTTCGATGAAAATGGTCTTAAACGATTTGGTTCGACTCACTGATCAAGAATCCGTGGTCGAAATTCATTCTGTCTGGCCGGCCGGCCGGCCGTAGGCACGATTACTCTCAAACGGAATGAGCTAGACAGTTCAAAATTTCAGGGTAGGTTTGGGGGATAAATATCTCGGCTAAGTTCGTTATTGGGCGAAATCGGACAGATGGTTGCGGAGTAACGAAATTTTTTACATAACAAATTCCAAATTAAATTTTTTTCAATATGCAGTTTTACCATAAGAATCCATTGATATCATTTTTAACTCTTACAAGCTAATACTTTCGGAGATATGATTTTTCAAAATTTCAATATAAATCGTATTTCCATGTTTCCACAGAATGATATAATGATTATGTGGGTATTCTATGAATTGTTATAATGTCAACTTATTTTCCTGGGACATGACGTTGTCTAATTCATTCATTCCAGCAATCGTAGAAATATGAGAATTATAATATAATATCATACTTTTTGTTGGTTGATATTTTCATGCCGATGGTCAATCCATATGATGCTGGTAATGGTAATGGTAAGTTAATAATATTGAGTTCAGAATATCTCCACTGAAAACAAAACTGGAATATTGGTGTATTGGAGTGGATTTGAGGAAAGATATATATTATCGTTCATCATAGAATTGAGGAATGAATATATCGGATGAGTTCGTTGTTGGGTAGAATTCGTCTATTGGTTTTGGATTGATAATTTTTGGCACTCTTGTTGAATTTAAATTCTTCTATGATGTTTGAATTGTATTTCTGCTAAGATGAAGTTCTGTAATAATTATCCATTGATATAATTCCCAACTTTGAGAAACCAATACTGTCGGAGATATAATTTGTCTGTTTTGGCGCTCTAGTTCCTCGGAACTGAGTGCTTATTAATTTGCCCAAATGTCTGTAATTTTCGAATTTTTGGCTGAAAATGGTCTCAAACGATTTGGTTCGACTCACTGATCAAGATACGAGGTCGAAAACGATTCTGTCCGGCCGGCCGGCCGTAGGTACGATAACTCTCGAACGAAAGGAGTTAGAGGATTGAAATTTGCAAGGTGGGTTTGGAGCGTAAATATCTCGGACAAGTTCGTTAATGGGCGAAATCCATCAAGCGGTTTCGGAGTTTGGCCGATTTTAGTAAAACACAATTTTTATGAATATTACCGAAACCGATCACTCGATCTATCTGAAATTTAGCATCAAATTGTAGAATCATGACCTTTATACGCATGTGAAGTTTTGTATTGACCAGGTTACCGCAAAGTGTAAAAAAAAAAATTTCAAAATTCTAAAAAAAATTTTCTACAATAACTCTCGAACGGAATGAGCTAGACAGTTGAAATTTTCAGAGTAGGTTAGGAAGATAAATATCTCTGTTAAGTATGTTATTGGGCAAAATAGTCCAGATGGTTTCGGAGTAACGAAAAACAAATTTTTTTTAAGCAACAAATTTCAAATTCAATTTTTATTTAAGATGCAGTTTCACCATTAAAATTCATCGATATCATTTTCAACTCCAACAAGCTAATACTTTCGGAGATATGATTTTTCTAAATTTCAATAATGAATCGTACTTCTATGTTTTCACAGAATGATATAATTATTCTATCTAAGCTTTATTATATGATCTGTGTTCATACTCTTACATTTCAGCCTGTTCTATAAGATAGAGTCAAATTCATTTCAGCTATTTTAATTTGATTTCTTCCATGGTGCAGTTCTCATTCTCAGATTGCTCATTAAATCTTGATAAGTAAAGTATTATTTGAATTGAATTTCTTTTATGATGCAGTTCTATCATAAGAATACATTGATATAATTCCCAACTCTGAGAAACCAATACTTTCGGAGATATAATTTGTCTGTTTGAACTAGAGCGCCAGAAAGCTCCTGTCCACAGGGCTTGAACCCATTTTTAACTCCAACAAGCTTATACTTTCGGAGATATGATTTTTCGAAATTTCAATAATGAATCGTACTTCTGTGTTTTCACAGAATGCTATAATTATTCTATCTAAGCTTTATTATATGCTCTGTGTTCATACTCGTACATGTCATCCTGTTCTATAAGAGAGAGTCAGATTCATTTCAGCTATTTTAATTTGAATTCTTCCATGGTGCAGTTCTCATTCTCAGATTGCTCATTTAATCTTGATAAATAAACTATTATTTGAATTGAATTACCTTTATGATGCAGTTCTATCATAAGAATACATTGATATAATTCTGAACTCTGAGAAACCAATACTTTCGGAAATATAATTTGCCTGTTTGAACTAGAGCGCCAGAAAGCTCCTGTCCACAGGGCTTGAACCCATTTTTTTTTATTGAAGTCCCGAAGAGTTTCTAATTCTTCTGGCAGTTCGGATCACTACACAGGTGGTCCGAAGAAGAATATGTCAATAGATCCATTTAATTTAATGTCTGCTCTGAACTTTCTTTGACTGTTAGGTACCTCACTGGGCGGTCTTAATTTTATCTGAACACTTGTGTTCCAAAATGAATAGTTTTTAAAATGCTTCGCATTCCATGTTTTGTGTATATACTGCATTCAGTTTTATAAAGTCTCCCGGTTGGCCATGAAAATTTGACACATTTCACCATGTATATTTTGAAAATTTTAGGTTATAGTCATTTTCCTGTCAGATAACTACGCAACGTTGTCCTCTCTACATAGAAGTCCTAGTATAATTACGTATTTTCACAATGTGAATTTACTTCGGAAAAATAATGAATTTGAGAATATATCATGTGAATTCAATAATTCCACAGTCCTGGCGACTGTAGAAGAAAACTTTTCCTCTGTTGTTACTGGAAATATTTCACGTATATAAACTGGTTGGAAGATTCAATTATGCTATTTTCTTGTATGGAAATCAAGAATCAAGTGTTGGAATTGTATTGAAAAATAATGGATATAGTAGTCCGATACTTTGTGATAGTTCATTTGAAAAAATAATGAAAGTACCTGAATAACCCGGCAGGAAAACTTCTAAACGAACAGTTGTACCTATGGAATTCCCCACTTTTCGAAATTCTCAAGAAATAAGCCTACAGAAGACATTTAAATTCCTTGTTGCACAACTTGAAATACACCAGTTTCGAAATGTAGAAGTACTACAAAACCCGAGTCATTCTATATAATAAAATATAGTGATGTAATAGTCATTTCATTTGAGGGTTCAACATGTCAGAATGAAGTTTACCTATTGCAGATTGCAAGAGTTCTTTATTATATTCGAAGATAATGGTCTGAGATAATCCGCCGTATTCACAAAGCATTCAATCTCCGTTAAGTCCTAACTGAGGTTCTCAGTTAAGGATAAATTGGGGATAATAAGGGACAATAAGGGGTAAGGGAGGTAAAACAGGCCTGTTTCACCACCGTTAAATACGTTGACTGAGGTTGCGATTCATATTTATCCTTAACTGAGGACCTCAGTTAGGACTTAACGGAGATTCGAACACTTAACAATGCTTTGTGAATACTGCGGTATATCTTGTCTAAGATTGAAGATTAAGTTATGATTATGTTGAGAGTGGAAATTGGCAACATCGCGGCGGATTGTTTTGACCTTGATGATATTCCAGCAGTGCCAACCTGCCTGTGTTTTAGTAACAAAAACTTGATAGACCTAAATCATGGCCAACCGGGAGACTTTATAAAAGTGAATGCAGTATATGTATGTTCCACTCATGCAGTGTCAAAGGCATAAGACATTACACAATTAGCCAATTTCAACTTCACATGAATCCAGAAATTAAGTTGCATAAAGAAATTTCATGCTTTACGAGGAATATCGTGGAAATTTTTCACGCAGTTCAAATCCACATTATAATAGGTCTTTCATTAAGAGCGCCCCATTTTGTTTTGTAAATAAAACATATTATTTATTAGAAACTGATTGAAATTTTTATTTCATTATAAAGTACAATGGGTACCATTAGTCATAAAACATAGCATCATTTAAATGTCCACAACGGAAACGCTGGCAGGAATGAAGTCGTTGAACCCAATTTTCCATGACTGACACAAATCAGGTCTTACAATTACTCGCTCAATATTGATGTGTAAATCGTCTAAATTTGCTGGATGATTGCTGTAAACCAAATACTTAATATAACCCCAAAGAAAGAAGTCCAATGGAGTTAAATCGCAGGAACGAGGCGCATAATTTATTGGTCCATTTCTTGAAATAACCGAATCACCTAATTTTGTTTTCAATAAAGTCATTGTCATTGGCAGCGTCCTGTTGAAACCACATGCTCTTTAAATCAAGACAAACCAATTCAGGCCATAAAAAATCAGTAGTTCTTATGAACGACGAGAAATCGATCAACTTTGGTCTTCACGAACCCTTTCACGGCAGCAATATTCGCTTCACTTGTTGCATTTCTTTGTCTCACTGGCACTGTAAGTGTAAAATTTGTTTCAAACTTCTTCACTAAACGTTTAATTATTTATCCGCACGATTATAACGACCAAAAATTAAAGTTTAAGCACGTAAAGTTAGAGTAACAGATCGCAATTTTTCATAATAAATTTGGATTATTTTTAAACGTTGTTGAAGCGTGTACTTTCCATGATTAAATGGTTGAGATTGATAAATACAACTGTCAATGTCACAAATAAAAAAATGGCTGTCAAGTTGATTTGAAAATGTGGGCGTTCCCATTGAAGGACCCGTTACTTTTAACACAAAGTCAAACTAATTCATGTATTTTTGGCGCTCTAGTTCCTCGGAACTGAGTGCTTATCAATTTGCCCAAATGTCTGTAATTTTCGAATATTTCGATGAAAATGGTCTTAAACGATTTGGTTCGACTCACTGATCAAGAATCCGTGGTCGAAATTCATTCTGTCCGGCCGTCCGGCCGGTCCGGCCGTAGGCACGTTAACTCTCGAACGGAATGAGCTAGAGAGTTGAAATTTTCAGAGTAGGTTTGGGGGATGAATATCTCGGCTAAGTTCGTTACTGGGCAAAATCGGACAGAAGGTTTCGGAGTAATAAAAAAAAAATTTTTTTTTTTACAAAACAAATTCCAAATTAAATTTTTTTTAATAAGCAGTTTTATCATAAGAATCCATTCATATCATTTTGAACTCTATCAAGCTAATACTTTCGGAGATATGATTTTTCAAAATTTCAATGTAAATCGTATTTCACAGATTGATATAATTATTCTATGTATATTCTTTGTATGAATTGTCATAAAGTCAACTTGACAGAAGGGAATATTGTAACTTCAAGAATATTGGGGTTGAAATACTCGTATTTTAGCGATGCAACGGGGACCTCACCCGAAAATGTTTGAAAATATTATTTTTTAATGCTTGTGGCTTTTACTTGATGCAAATCCATATTAATTAAATTATATACGATTTACACTTATTTATTCAATATTGTGACGCGTTTCGTCGACACAGCGACTTCATCAGACTACATCATACTAAATTCTTAACAAGTTATTATCTCCCTATACCTAGATGACATGGACACAGAATCATTAAAAACTAATTACATGAGAAACTTATTTAAAACAAATTACATAATAGACTTATTTAAAACTAATTACATGAGATTTCACTGCTGGTTTCTTTGTACACATTAACAATAATTCATTCCTAATGCTTTTATTTATAAATTGATTCTCTATTTGAATAGATTGAGTAACGGTGAAAAATTTAGATCTAATTGTTCATTAACTAAATTACCCGTATGTTTTTCCCTATTTATTTCGACCATTTCCCAGTAATTTAGTTGCGCACCTTTATTCAAATTGTGTAGAATTTTGAAATCCGGGTTAAACTTATGTCCTTCTGCTAATAAATGATTCGAATAATTTGAATTAATTTTGTTGTTTTTGAAGCTGTGATGATGTTCCTTTATTCTTATGCCAAAATTTCTACCAGTTTTTCCTATATATGATTTGTCACAACTCCCGCAATTTAATTGATAAACACCGGATTTATCTTCTTTATTCCTTTTCGATTTATTGTTTTTTATGAATTTGGCAAGGTTATTATTTGTCCGGAATGAGATATTCACCTGTTGGTTTTGAAGAAACCTTTTAAGTTGTTGACTCGTTGTACCAAAATATGTTAAGCTATTGAATATTTTATTTTTATCCTTAATTTCTGGAAATACTAAACTAATTGTTTTTCTAAATTGTTTTTTCGTCAACATTTTTCTGATTATATATGTATATGTTCACCGCTATTTGTTCGATAATTTCTATTTCTGTACCATAATTTTCTTCGGATAAAGGTATATTAATTAGCCGGTGTAACATACTATGAAATGCCGCGACTTTATGTTCGAATGGATGACACGAGGATCGATGAATGATTGTATCCGTATGGGATGGTTTCCTAAATATTGAAAAATCATGTTGATTGTTTTTCCGCGTTATTGTCAAATCCAAAAAATTAATTGCACCATTATTTTCCATTTCAATTGTGAATTTGACATTTGGATGAATGCTATTAATAAAATCTACAAATATTTTCAGTTGCCGGTCTGTTCCTTTGAAACACGCGAGCACATCATCTACGTATCTAAACCAATATACGAATTTGGAAAAGATAGGATGTGTTTTAGCGATGGCTTCTAGGTTGTCCATTAATATTTCTGCCAAAAGGGGGCTGAGCGGATTCCCCATGATAAGTCCTTCATCGCTAGTATAAATCTTATCGTTGAAAATAAAGTAATTTTGATTCAAACACGTTTCTAAAAGAAATACTTCAGCTTTTAGAAACGTGTTTGAATCAAAATTACTTTAGTTTCAACGATAAGATTTATACTAGCGATGAAGGACTTATCATGGGGAATCCGCTCAGCCCCCTTTTGGCAGAAATATTCATGGACAACCTAGAAGCCATCGCTAAAACACATCCTATTTTTTCCAAATTCGTATATTGGTTTAGATACGTAGATGATGTGCTCGCGTGTTTCAAAGGAACAGACCGGCAACTGAAAATATTTGTAGATTTTATTAATAGCATTCATCCAAATGTCAAATTCACAATTGAAATGGAAAATAATGGTGCAATTAATTTTTTGGATTTGACAATAACGCGGAAAAACAATCAACATGATTTTTCAATATTTAGGAAACCATCCCATACGGATACAATCATTCATCGATCCTCGTGTCATCCATTCGAACATAAAGTCGCGGCATTTCATAGTATGTTACACCGGCTAATTAATATACCTTTATCCGAAGAAAATTATGGTACAGAATTAGAAATTATCGAACAAATAGCGGTGAACAACGGATATAACACAGAGTTAATCAGAAAAATGTTGACGAAAAAACAATTTAGAAAAACAATTAGTTTAGTATTTCCAGAAATTAAGGATAAAAATAAAATATTCAATAGCTTAACATATTTTGGTACAACGAGTCAACAACTTAAAAGGTTTCTTCAAAACCAACAGGTGAATATCTCATTCCGGACAAATAATAACCTTGCCAAATTCATAAAAAACAATAAATCGAAAAGGAATAAAGAAGATAAATCCGGTGTTTATCAATTAAATTGCGGGAGTTGTGACAAATCATATATAGGAAAAACTGGTAGAAATTTTGGCATAAGAATAAAGGAACATCATCACAGCTTCAAAAACAACAAAATTAATTCAAATTATTCGAATCATTTATTAGCAGAAGGACATAAGTTTAACCCGGATTTCAAAATTCTACACAATTTGAATAAAGGTGCGCAACTAAATTACTGGGAAATGGTCGAAATAAATAGGGAAAAACATACGGGTAATTTAGTTAATGAACAATTAGATCTAAATTTTTCACCGTTACTCAATCTATTCAAATAGAGAATCAATTTATAAATAAAAGCATTAGGAATGAATTATTGTTAATGTGTACAAAGAAACCAGCAGTGAAATCTCATGTAATTAGTTTTAAATAAGTCTATTATGTAATTTGTTTTAAATAAGTTTCTCATGTAATTAGTTTTTAATGATTCTGTGTCCATGTCATCTAGGTATAGGGAGATAATAACTTGTTAAGAATTTAGTATGATGTAGTCTGATGAAGTCGCTGTGTCGACGAAACGCGTCACAATATTGAATAAATAAGTGTAAATCGTATATAATTTTTCTTTGAGTTAATTCATGTATGATAGAAAATAATTTAATTTTTCCGACAAATGAAATGGAAAAAATTAAAAATAATTCTGGTTATTCTAGAGAAGCTGTTCGATATGTCGTCCATTTTTCCGGTGGCAAAGTCTTATCCTATCAATAAACGATCTACTCAATTTGTGTGACCTTGTGGATCTATGGTTTGAAAAGCGTTTGGGATTCGAGATTTCATATCTTCCATCGTTGTCGAAGGTACCTGAGACACTTCATCTTTGTCATATCTCCATCGAAAAAAATCTAGTTTTTTGGGATCTTGCAGGCCAGTTACCTCTGCCAATCCATCTTGCTGGAATCTGGTTATTAAGATATTGACGAACTGTAGTGAGGCGGTGCACCATTTAGCTGGAACCACATATTACATTTTGTCGTCCACTTCTACATACTCCAATGAATTTCGGACTTCTTATTTAATTTCACAATAGCAAATGACAGTTATTCTCACAGACACTTAGGCCCAGTTCCATAATCGAACTTAAAGTCTACTTTTTCGACAAAGTCTCCTTTTACTAAGTAAAATGAGAGTTAAAGGAGACTTTGTCGAAAAAGAAGACTTTAAGTTCGATTATGGAACTGGGTCTTATTGAACTGTATCATCCCGCATAGTATCCATAGTGAACACGTATTCTCCGAAAATTATGATTGAGGTGTCATTCGATTCGGAATATCATGTAGATAGTTTTTGAGAAAATGCTAAGGCCGCTCACAAAAATTGCAATAGTTATAAACAATTAAGTGAAAAAAAAAGAAGAGGTTTTGGGTTTTCGTCAATATCTCAAAAACTATCTGAAATAATACAAATTTGTAAAAAGATTCAAGAAGAGGAGGAAATTTCATAAAAAAAGTCCCAACTCCCGGAACTAGGACCAATATTTATAATTTTCCCAGAGGGTTGAAGATACTCCCGAAAACGGGTACTCCGGCTTGCGTAAGCCTCGCCTCCTTCGGACCGTTCATGAATAAATATTATTTAAACTTATCAAATATGAAAATAAAAAATTGAAAAAATTCAGGCGGATCAGCAGGATAGATCAATAAACAAAAATCCGTGGTCCAAAAATGTTCATCACGACTTTTCAATTAGTTATCCATTAGTTAATTAACAATTTTTTGTAGCACGAACATTAACATTGCAAGGTCGATAATGGTTAAACTATTAATCTGATAATGTTTTCCTTTAGTGGAGCTATTTTTCAAAGGTCTTGGAATAGATTGCCGTAGGAAAATTTGAAAAAAATTGTTGATTTTCGTTTTGTTATTATCAATTTACTTAAGTGAAAAATTGTATAACTTCAATTATGTTTCAAAAGAAAATTTTAAATTATCTCATAGACAACGCATTGGTTTCATAAATTTTTTAAACAATAGGAGATAATAATTATTAAAACTCCTTTTTGAGTTGTTTCTGAGCATAAGAAAACGGATCAATAGTAATATTATAAATTGAAATATTGAATTGAAATAATTTTTCACTCAAGTAAATTATTCATAACAAAACGAAAATTAAAAATTTTATAATTTTCCAATAGGAATTTGAAGACATTTGAAAATTAGTTCCACGGAAGGAAAAAATTCTCAGATTGATAGTTTAACAATTAGCGTACTTGCAATGTTGATGTTCGTGCTGCAAATAGTTATTTTTGTATCTAGTGCGCGAAATGCTACTTTGGTGATCGAGAACTGATTTTTTTAACGAGGCGCAGCTGAGTTAAAAAAATAGTCGAGATCACCAAAGTATTTCGCGCATGAGATGCAAACAAAATTTTTTCTACAAACGCCAAAAATATTTTTCTAAAATAAGTAACATCCATAGCTTAATATGAAAAATAGTATTGAACTGGCTTAAAATGTTTTTCCAAATCAAGTAAATACTGTAACTATGAAAATAAAATGGCATTTGTTTGTTTGATTGAGGAACATAAAGGTTAAAATATAAAAACTCCATATAGTTTACATGCAGTGTGCGAAGTAAGTACTTCGCACACTACTTCGCGCACGGAGTCATGGTAACGAAGGAAAATGAAAAAACGGGTCACTTCGCATATTGTTTTCAATGCGCGAACCTTGTCATTTTTTGACGTTTGTAGAAAAAAATTGTTAATTAACTAATGGATAACTAATTGAAAAATCGCGATAAACATATTTGGACCACGGATTATTGTTCATTGTTCTATCCTGCAGTCGTCTGAATTTTTTCAATTTTTTATTTTCATATTTAATAAGTTTAAATAATATTTATTCATCAAAGGTACGAAGGGGGCGAGGCCTGCGCCAACCTGAGTGTCCGTTTTCGGGCGTATTTTCAACAGTCTAGGAAAATTATAAATATTGGTGCTACAGTTCCGGCAGTTAGCCCTTTTTTTAGGAAATTTCACCGTCTTCTTGAATCTTTTTTCAAATTTGAATTATCTCAGATAGTTTTTGAGATATTGGCGAAAACATAAACCTCCTATACAGGGTGATTCACGAAGACCTTTCGTTAGAATATTTCAAAGAAAGACTCGAGATAAACACACGAAAATATATAGTTAAGCTTTTTTAGGAGAGATAAATTCTTAGAAGGAGTTTTGAGGTTTTTGTCATGACTGAGTTTGACATTGAAATAGACACCCTGTATGTCCAATTCAATTTTTAATTAACGAGAATAAGCATTGGTATGTCTTCTGATAGAAGCTAGAAAATTAGGAATTTTAATGCAAAAATCTACAAGTTATTACAAGGGCGTAGTCAGGGGGGGTTTTGGGGGTTCAGAAGAAATCCCGCATACCCCCCTGCACTCATAATGTCAATTGCCAAAATTTCGAAACCCCCCCCCGAAACTAATTCCTGGCTACGCCCTTGAGTTATTAACTTTGGAATGAAGCCCTATTTGAGAAAATTTAAAGGGTTTTTTCAGATTTCACTCGAATTTTCTGAGAATAATATGTAAGTGACACATTGAAACAATGTATAATTCAATGGGTTATCTGATTATCAATGAAAAAATGGGTTCAAGCCCTGTGGACAGGAGCTTTCTGGCGCTCTAGTTCAAACAGACAAACTATATCTCCGAAAGTATTGGTTTGTCAGAGTTGGGAATTATATCAATGTATTCTTATGATAGAAATGCATCATAAAGGAAATTCAATTCAAATAATAGTTTATTTATCAAGATTAAATGAGCAATCTGAGAATGAGAACTGCACCATGGCAGAAACCAAATTAAAATAGCTGAAATGAATTTGACTCTCTCTTATAGAACAGGATGAAAAGTACGAGTACGAACACAGATCATATAATAAAGCTTAGATAGAATAATTATAGCATTCTGTGAAAACATAGAAGTATGATTCATTATTGAAATTTAGATCTTCATCTTAGCAGAAATTGAATTCAAACATCATAGAAGAATTCAAATTCAACAAGAGTGCCAAAAATTATCAATCCAAAACCAATAGACGAATTCTACCCAACAACGAACTCATCCGAGATATTCAATCTTCAATTCTATGATGAACGATAATATATATCTTTCCTCAAATCTACTCCAATACACCAATATTCCAGTTTTGTTTTTAGTGGAGATATTCTGAACTCAATATTATTAACTTACCATTACCATTCCCATCATCATATGGATTGACCATCGGCATGAAAATATCAACCAACAAAAAGTATGATATTATATGAGGAGTAACTTTTCAAAACGCATTATGTCCAATTTGGGCGAAATTGAGTTTGAAGCGGATTCAGAAATGTTTTCTGTTGCTCTATAGCCCTATGTAAACAAAATCTTCCAAATGGCATTATGTCCCTCTGTAATTCAAATCCAAAGTATGTAAGCCGCATCGCAATGAATTATGTTTACGTTTGCATTTTTAAAAGAAATAAAATATAACCAAAAACATGTTTTATCGATTTGCTCATGTTAATTAGGTTACAGGCCAACACTTACTGTGCAGACTGTTTTCACTAAATGTATAAAAAATCGCAACAAACAGCATTATTTTCAATTTCAACCACATCAAAACGCATTATATACAATGAGATGAATCAAAACGCATTAAGTCCAAACGTTTTTTACATTTTCTGTGTATATCTGATCAATATTGATTTAAATGAGATTAGTTATTACCTATAGATGTGAATTTCTATCAAACAAACTCGACATACTCAAATTATAAGCCAGGGAGGAAGAAAAAATCGTTTTTCGTTGATTCCCAATAAAATGGTTTTTGGACTTAATGCGTTTTGATAAGTTGCTCCTCATATTATGATTCTCATATTGATACCATTACTGGAATGAATGACAATGAGACAACGTCAAAGTTGACATTATAACAATTCATAGAATAGCCACAGAATAATTCTATCATTGAAATTTTGAAGAATCATATCTCCGAAAGTATTAGCTTGTTAGAGTTTAAAATGATATGAATGGATTCTTATGGTAAAACAGCTTATTTAAAAAAATTTTAATTTGGAATTTGTTCTGTCAAAAAAAAATTTTTTTTTGTTACTCCAAAACCATGTGTCAGATTTTACCCAATAACGAACTTAGCCGAGATATTTATCCCCCAAACCTACTCTGAAAATTTCAACTGTCTAGCTCATTCCGTTCGAGAGTTATCGTGCCTACGGCCGGTGGACAGCCGGACCGGCCGGACGGCCGGCCGGACAGAATGAATTTTGACCACGAATTCTTGATCAGTGAGTCGAACCAAATCGTTTAAGACCATTTTCATCGAAAAATTCGAAAATTACAGACATTTGGGCAAATTGATAAGCACTCAGTTCCGAGGAACTAGAGCGCCAAAAATTGAAAAAATTCAGGCGGATCAGCAGGATAGATCAATAAACAAAAATCCGTGGTCCAAAAATGTTCATCACGACTTTTCAATTAGTTATCCATTAGTTAATTAACAATTTTTTGTAGCACGAACATTAACATTGCAAGGTCGATAATGGTTAAACTATTAATCTGATAATGTTTTCCTTTAGTGGAGCTATTTTTCAAAGGTCTTGGAATAGATTGCCGTAGGAAAATTTGAAAAAAATTGTTGATTTTCGTTTTGTTATTATCAATTTACTTAAGTGAAAAATTGTATAACTTCAATTATGTTTCAAAAGAAAATTTTAAATTATCTCATAGACAACGCATTGGTTTCATAAATTTTTTAAACAATAGGAGATAATAATTATTAAAACTCCTTTTTGAGTTGTTTCTGAGCATAAGAAAACGGATCAATAGTAATATTATAAATTGAAGGTTTATAATTTTTCGCTCAAGTAAATTATTCATAACAAAATTGATAGTTTAACAATTAGCGTACTTGCAATGTTGATGTTCGTGCTGCAAAAAATTGTTAATTAACTAATGGATAACTAATTGAAAAATCGCGATAAACATATTTGGACCACGGATTATTGTTCATTGTTCTATCCTGCAGTCGTCTGAATTTTTTCAATTTTTTATTTTCATATTTAATAAGTTTAAATAATATTTATTCATCAAAGGTACGAAGGGGGCGAGGCCTGCGCCAACCTGAGTGTCCGTTTTCGGGCGTATTTTCAACAGTCTAGGAAAATTATAAATATTGGTGCTACAGTTCCGGCAGTTGGGCCTTTTTTTAGGAAATTTCCCCGTCTTCTTGAATCTTTTTTCAAATTTGAATTATCTCAGATAGTTTTTGAGATATTGGCGAAAACATAAACCTCCTATACAGGGTGATTCACGAAGACCTTTCGTTAGAATATTTCAAAGAAAGACTCGAGATAAACACACGAAAATATATAGTTAAGCTTTTTTAGGAGAGATAAATTCTTAGAAGTAGTTTTGAGGTTTTTTTCATGACTGAGTTTGACATTGAAATAGACACCCTGTATGTCCAATTAAATTTTTAATTAACGAGAATAAGCATTGGTATGTCTTCTGATAGAAGCTAGAAAATTAGGATTTTTAATGCAAAAATCTACAAGTTATTACAAGGGCGTAGTCAGGGGGGTTTTGGGGGTTCAGAAGAAATCCCGCATACCCCCCTGCACTCATAATGTCAATTGCCAAAATTTCGAAACCCCCCCGAAACTAATTCCTGGCTACGCCCTTGAGAACTTTAGAATGAAGCCCTATTTGAGAAAATTTAAAGGGTTTCGTCAGATTTCACTCGAATTTTCTGAGAATAATATGTAAGTGACACATTGAAACAATGTATAATTCAATGGGTAATCTGATTATCAATGAAAAAACTGGGTATTACATTTGAAAAACTAAAGTTAGTATCAAGTATCAAGCCGAACGAATCTGAATTTTCCGAGAACTCATCTCTCCCATAACAGAGCATAACTATAAAATTTCAAGTGTTTATCTCGAATGGTCTTCGTGAATCACCATGTAGATCACTTGCATTGCACTTATTCACGAATACTTCACTGTCATTTCTCAAAAAATATAATTATTCAAGCGGTATTAATCTAAACAAACCGATCAACATGGCGGACTATCGTATAGTGTACTTCTCTAGACCATGTTGGCATTTAATAATCACGTTCCAGGCTTTCTATAAATATGGTTGTGGGCAAACATAGAACCTCATAAAATGTTACTTCTGACCCAAAAAGTGACATTTTACGATCTAGCATGTTGGTTAAAAAGAATCATTTTAGACCCTCTATTTTACAAATATCACTAGGATAACTTTCAAAGAAGTTTTTAAATTTTACTCGGATAGCTTTTTCATTACTTTGTTTTGCTTTATTTGTCGGTTTATAATGAATGTGTAATTTTTCTACAGAGGATTGTGGCGAACAAAATCCGGTATCCGTTTTGAACGAACTACGTTCCGGATTGAAATACGTGGTTATGGAACAGCATGGACCATCCCACGCTCCAACGTTCAAGATCTCTGTTGAAGTGGACGGACAATCACATTTCGGCGTAGGGAGATCGAAGAAACTGGCCAAATGTGCGGCAGCAGAGGAAGCTCTAAAGTCCTTCATACAATTCCAGAATAACAAGAGACTCAAAAGAGGCCCCGACAGCACCAATTGCGACTTCAGCCTGGACCAGTTTGAAACAAAGAAGAAACCAGCCAAGAAACTGACGCCAGATCAGAAAGGGCCAGTCATGCAGTTGAACGAGGCATTTCCGAATGCCGAGTACGAGTGTATCGATACTGAAAGGGATCTTCAGTTCAGATATGAGGTCACGGTTCAGATTAATGGCAGGAAATTCTCTGGTACAGGTGAGGATCCTCTAAAGCTGACACACCTTTCATTATTCTAGTTATATACTAACTGGCAAATAAACTGCAACACCCAGAAGGAGCTGTTAAATTTTTTTTTTTTTTTGTAAAACAGATGGTATAGCAAGTAGTAAATGATTAAAATTTGGAGAAAAAACTCGTGAATGTTTTTTCATGTAAACATTTTTTGTTACTTACATATTGTAGTCGTTTTTTGCAAATTTTTAAACCAGCTGTTCGAGGAGATCCAAAGTCGAGGTTTAGTTGTTGTTAAAATGCCTAGAGCTCGTGTACGCGGAATTTATCGCCAGCTAAGTGAATTTGAAAGAGATCGAATTATTGGTCTACGGGAGGCGGGGTTGTCATTTTGGAGAAATCGCTAACCGTACGAACAGAAATCCAACTACTGTTATGAGATGTCAAGCGTGGTTTGATAATGCCCAAAATCGAAGAAGAGTAGACACAGGACGTAAAAGGGGCACAAATGAAGTTCAATATCGACGTCTAAGGCTTATGGCTATTAGAGACCGATTTGCGACAACTCGATCTTTGGCTGATGAGTGGTTAGGAGAACAAGGCCATAATCTAACTGTCCGAACGGTTTTCCGCCGGATAAGGTCTTTTGGACTGCAGCATGATCGACCCCATCTTGTGCTACCTCTGACGGTTGAGCATCGCCGGCAACGATTACAGTGGTGCAGAGAACGTCAACATTGGAATGTGGAATTGCATCTGGTCGTCTTTTCTGATGAATCTCGATTCTCCTTGGTTGATATCCAGTTTGATATTGAGCGTCATGTACACCGGACAGCAGGCGTTATGGTATAGGGTGCTATTGCACATGCAAGTACGTCACCTTTAGTCTTTATTCGAGGTAACATGACAGCGCTGCGTTACCTTCAAGAAATAGTGGAGCCTCATGTTCTCCCTTACCTTAACCGGCTAGAGAATCCAATATTTCAGCAAGATAATGCTCGTCCTCATGTTGCCAGAGTTAGTTTAAACTTTTTTGAAGCGACCCATGTGAATCTTTTGCCATGGCCGCCCAGATCCCCCGATCTTTGCCCCATAGAGCATGTTTGGGACATCATGGGTAGAAGGCTTGGAAATTTACCCCAGCCCCTATGGACTTTGGCGGCTCTGATACATGAACTACAGGTAGCTTGGGATAGTATCCCTCAAGAAGAAATAGACCATCTTATTGCATCAATGCCAAGACGTGTTGGGGGGTGTATAGATAATTGCGGTGGACAAACACATTATTAACAAATTTATTAAAAAAAAATGTAAACCCTTCGTTTTTTTTCTTCAAATTTCAATCATTTACTTCTTACTATACTATCTATGTTTAACAAAAAAAAAAAAATTCAAATTCAAACAGCTCCTTCTGGTTGTTGCAGTTTCTTTGTCAGTCGATATGGATTACTGTGGACTGATTATGAAGACTTAATTAGTATACTATATTCACTTTTATAAAGTCTCCCGGTTGGCCGTGATTTAGATCTATCACGTTTTTGTAACTAAAACTGAGGCAGGTTGGCACTTCTGAGATATCGTCAATGTCAAAACAATTCTCCGAGACGTTGCAAATGCCAATTGCAATTTCTAGTCTATCAAGTCTCAACATAATCTTCCATCTTAGGCAAGATATTATCACAGACCATTATCTTCGAATAATAAAGAATACTTCGCTTTGAAATTGAAAATGGCCAAAGTAGTTTTGAAGAAACAGAGACAAAGTATCAGGAAATCGGCTTTGTCCGATCGTAACCCTGATGTTTTGGTATTTGAATGTCTTCTGCAGGCTTATTTCTTGAGAAGATCAGATCAGTCTTTTTCGGGTAATTGGAAAAAAATATATAACTCTGAAACCACTCGGCGGATTTGACCCATTAATGAACTTAATGGGGATTCATATCCCAAACCTCCCCTGCAAATTTCAACTCTCTAACTAATTTCGTTCGAGAGTTATCGTCTCAGTCTCCATTAATTTTATTGCTGATCAGTTACAGTATTTGTTTACAACCTGTTTCAGGCTCAAGCAAAAAATTCGCTAAAAAGGCTGCTGCGGCGACTGCCTTAATGGCACTCTTAGATATCCACACACCAGTTATAAACAATACATCCCCAGGCATAAGAAGGACAAATATATCTGCTCAAGAGCAAGAAAAGGCAGATCACATTGGAAGGTCAGTTTAAGGCGGAATGGTTCATATTAATATTTTTGGTTGGAATAAAATGAAAAAAATTAATATTTATGTCCACTTTCCTATCTGTAATAGATGGTTGGAATAATTAGATTTCAAGTAGACTCCAAAAAACTTAAATCTAGAGTCAACGTTTTGTTAATTTTTCATCCAAATTTATTTTAAATTATTTTAAAATTCAATGCTTGATTCTCTTAAATTCACCTTAGTTTTCAGTAAACATGATGTTTTGTTTGTTATGTGAAAGGGTGGTTATTGTGTTTGCTTTAGGTAGCTTGTTCACTTGAACATGTTAGCGTTCTTCATTTCTGAATAGGGTTAATCTGAAAAATTAAAAAGAAATATAAAGGGGGTCAAAGCCGTCTTCCCTTCATTTCAATTTCGTTTTGGAAACGTTTTGATGAGCAATACTAACCAGATAAATAAGAATTTGAAAATATTAAAATCTTAACTAGTGAAATAAAAAAAAACAAATAAAATAAATATTCAAAGGAATTAATGGTGATACGTTTTAACTGAAGGGAAGATGATTAGGACCTGTTTTATGCATCTGTTTAATTTTTAGATGGCTCATTCACTGAAGAAGATGATATTGGTAAGAGAAAATGTGGTTTCTATTTTTTTTACCATGGGATTGGAAAAGTAAGATTCAAAATTTCATACCTTGAGTCCGATTTTATTAGAGATTTTGAATCTTTCCCGAAGTTTCAATGTTTTTTTGATTTGTTGTGATTTGGTCATTGAGTTTGTTGTATTTACGAATTGTTATTGTTGTTCTATTCCATTGAATGAAGGCATTTTTCTGGAATTGTGATAGGGATTTCCACTTTCAATTAAATGAACTTCAAATTCAATTTAGGGATACGTAAATTTTTTATTTTCTTTTTGTTTTAATTTTTGATGTCTGGAATAATGTAGAGATAGCTTGGAATTCTATATGTGCAGGATGTCGGATTGCCACAAACCTGCGCAGTTATATACAGGGAGAGTATTTCAGTTGCACATTTATTTTAATCATGGATTCCTCACATCAAAATAAACACCTTTTTCATTTACAATTTTTCCAGATTCGGCTCAGCTGAAAAGTTATAAGTGTTTAAAGATTTTTCAATGTGCCAATCCACCCCTGCACTGTCTTCAACACAGAAACACTTACTGCATTCAATATCGCATAATTATATTAAAGCTGTATCATCTGATGCTCGAAATTCAATGAAATTGTCTGAGAAAACTCATTTACTCACTCAAGTCTTATGAAATGGTCTTTAATAATCTTTATGCTGCATTTTTGAAAAAAAAACTCTTCCTTAATATTTAATGTTGAAACATGATCAGCATTTTTATAAGAAATATGACCACTAATTCTAGTGGAAATATTTTGTGTCTTCTGCGTGGCGTAACAGTTGTTGCAATCTAAACATTTTATTTCATATATGCTCTATTTTAATTCTTCCAGAGATCGTTCAAAAGTGTTTCGTAACAGTTGTTTTGTTTTTGTGGTAGTTTGAAATCTTTATATTTATTTTCAATTTAAGGCCCATTTAGATGGAGAAAGTCTTTCTCCTCGAAGGATATGAAGATGTTTCTCCTTGTAAAATAATAATGAAATTGAATTAACTAAATTCTAACAACTAAAATCAAATAAACGTTCCAGATTGTCGCGTTTTGACTTCGGCAATAATCGCCTAGCCATTGAATATTGAACGTCACCGTCTGAATAAAATTTGAAAGCATAACATAATCAAAAATATTATCATCAATATTGTCAGCTGTATATAAACAGGTGTATGCACTGATACGATTTTGTTTTTCATTTTCTGGAACATAGACACTCTTTCATTTTCTTTCCTGTAGGTAGCGCTACATAGAAATTACAATGGATTCATTGTCATTCTGATTCGAATGCTGCCAACCATCTGCTCCTCTGACGATGACAGTATTACTTAACTTTTTAGGTTTGAATTCCGTATTAGCCAATAAAGTAATTATATCTGCCAACGCTCATCAACAAAGTACTCACCACAAGGGGTTAATTTTGCAGATTTTGTATTTATAACAAAACTTTCGCAGTATTCCACGCTGATCGACGAAAGAAAACGATGTGATTGACCTTGTGGCGCAGACATGAAACAGTATATGACGCCCAAATTAATCTAATTCTTATGTGTCAAAAAACGAACAGTGCATGCACCATTATTTTAGACATCTTAATCAAGAGCCCTCAGACTCACGTCATTTTATCAAAGCTAAAATTTTCAGCAATATGTGCGTAAGAGCATGTGGGTACTAGTTAGTTAAAATGCAGGGCCATTTAAAAGGTAGGAAGTTTTAAAGGTACATATAAGCCTTACTTATGTTCGTTAAAGTATGACAGCTATATTTTATATATACACTGCGCAAAAAAATTAACGCACATTCTGAAAATCTCAATTTTAATGAAAGTTTACTCTACATTGACTTTATAACTTATTTTTTATGTTCTCTCGGGAAGGTTATGAACGAAACAAGACACATTAAATGGAAGAAAAATTAAGGATTTCACCGAATCTTATGTGAAAGAAGAGAAATAAACAATTTTCAAAATACTGGAATGCTGATAAGTGATTTAATACTTGGTATTTCCACCCCTTGCGTTAATTACAGCTCGGCAACGACGGTTCATACTCAAAATGAGTGATCTTAAAATGTTCTGATCTAATCCTTCCCCAGATGTCTCTGAGTTGGATTCCTAAGTCATTAAGAGTAGCTGGATGATTTTCTGAACTTCTCAGCCTTCTATTGAGGTTGTCCCAAACCTGCTCAATCGGATTGAGATCTGGACTTCTTGCTGGCCATTCCATTCAAGAGACTTCAACCTCTTCAAGGTACTCCTGAACGATGCGCGCACGATGGGGTCTGGCATTATCGTCCATAAAAATGAAAGAATGTTCCTTATATACCTATCAGCATTCATAGCTCCATTATCAACGACCACTAGGTCTGTGCGAGCAGTCAAAGATATTCCACCCCATACCATAATCGATCCTCCCCCGAAACCAGTAGTATTCAGGAAATTGCACTGAGCATATCTTTCATGTGGACGTCTGTATACAAGGGAACGTCGATCACAATGGTAGAGGCAGAATCTAGACTCATCTGTGAAGAGAACTCTTTCCCAAACAGCCTCTTCCCAATGGATATGCTCTCTCGCAAAATCCAAAAACGCCATTTGATGGGCTGGGGTAAGAGCTGGGCCTCTTGCCGCGACACGAGGCCTTAAATCATATTCTCTGAGGCGATTTCTTATTGTCTGAGTGTTAATTTGCACACCATGATTTTGCTCAAGCTGATTTTGAAGAAGGCGAGCGGTTGCAAACCGTTGTCTCAACGAATAAACTCTCAAGTAACGTTCTTGAATGGCAGTTGTTACCCATGGTCTACCCTGTCCTGGTCTTCGGACATTCATACCTGTCTCCCTGAATCGCTGCAACATTCTGGACACGCTTGTATGGGAAACTTTAAACCTTTCTGCAATTCTTGTGTATGTCCACCCTTCTTCTCGCAAAACTACCGCTTGGGCACATTCCTCTTGGGTCAAATTGCGTGTTTCGCGTTGCATAGCGATCGAGTGTAGAAAATCAAACGAAAGAAAAACTATTGATCACTAGAATTGATCGAGAACAACTGATTTCAGAATGGAGCCAATACATTCAAAATCTGATAATATCATTTTTTTTTTATTCCTGCTGGTAAAAAACATCTGTATTGAAGAAAAACGTTGAAAGTGGATAACATATGCAAGCATAATTCTGATAAAAATAATTATCATTGAGAACACCTTCAGTTGTAGAATAAATTTGTGATTTCCATAATGTGCGTTAATTTTTTTGCGCAGTGTAGTTCACAGAATATTGTGCCAAATTCATCATTGCCCGACACTTCCTGCCAGACTCTTAAAAGCACCTAAAAAATTAGTTAACTTACGTCATAGTAGCAAACCTAGGTTATATTAGGTAAATAATACATATATATATAAAAAAAGTTAGGTTATGTAAGTTAAGATTAGGACAGGTTGAGTTAAGTAATTCATGATATGAAAGTTAGGTTAGCTTAGATTAGATTAGTTTTTAATGTATTCTTATATAAATCATGATTCGATAATCTTATGGCGATTATTGCTTGTAGTAAGTTTCGAACAAGTTTTCGACGAAAACCATGCGAGAAACTCTCCATCTGACTGGGTCCTTAGGTAGTCAACGGACACTAACACCGACCTATTCTTCCCTCAACCATAAAATTCTTGTGTTCAGGTTGGTTAACGAAAAATTTATGAACCTGATGGCTGACGATCTTATGCACGCGAAGCGGAAGGTTCTTGCAGGTGTTGTTCAGATGAGGGGCAAAGATCTATCTAGCGCAAAGGTCATAGCGATCACCACCGGTACGAAGTGCATCTCGGGCAGTTATATGAGCATGAACGGCACTGCACTGAACGATCTACATGCGGAGATCGCTGCTCGAAGATGCCTCATATCCTACCTTTACGATCAGCTGACACTGTTGCTGTCGCCAGGTGAGTTAGGTTTTGTCCCTAGTGGTGGTTCGTGAGGGGGCTCATGCTGGGCCAGTCAAGTGTACCGAGGTCGATCATTAAGTACTTGTGTGAGGAATACAGACAAGTTTTTTACATCTTTTTGGTTTATTAATTTCTCGACATATTTAGTATATGTATCGATTAAAAAATTCGTCTGTACGCCGTACGTTCGAGCTTTTGGAGGAAATTGCATTAAACTTTGTACAAGGTACGGCTATTAGCTAGAGACGATCTTCCGGACTTTTTATTCGGATCGATTCACTCCAAGGGTTGTAAATTAGGGGTTGAAATTAAAAAGAAGAAATTTATCAATATATGAATAGTTGGGTAAAAGGGGGTGATTCCTTGTCAAAAAAAAGGGTGGGTCTTTCATTTAAACTTTTCTTTTTTGAACCCCCATGCTTAGTTACAGCCTCCTAAAGATGGCCCCGAAAATCAGTTTTTAATTTTCTTCTTAAAAAAATGGGTTCAAGCCCTGTGGACAGGAGCTTTCTGGCGCTCGAGTTCAAACAGACAAATTATATCTCCGAAAGTATTGGTTTCTCAGAGTTGAGAATTATATCAATGTATTCTTATGATAGAACTGCATCATAAAGGAAATTCAATTCAAATAATAGTTTATTTATCAAGATTAAATGAGCAATCTGAGAATGAGAACTGCACCATGGAAGAAATCGAATTAAAATAGCTGAACTGAATTTGACTCCCTCTTATAGAACAGGATGAAATGTACGAGTATGAACACAGATCATATAATAAAGCTTAGATAGAATAATTATAGCATTCTGTGAAAACATAGAAGTACGATTCATTATTGAAATTTGGAAAAATCATATCTCCGAAAGTATCAGCTTGTTGGAGTTGAAAATGATATCGATGGATTTTAATGGTGAAACTGCATCTTGAATAAAAATTGAATTTGAAATTTGTTGCTTAAAAAAAAATTTTTTTTCGTTACTCCGAAACCATCTGGCCTATTTTGCCCAATAATGAACTTAACCGAGATATTCATCTTCCTAACCTACTCTGAAAATTTCAACTGCCTAGCTCATTCCGTTCGAGAGTTATTGTAGATAAAATTTTTGAAAATTTTGAAATTTTTTTTTGACACTTTGCGGTAACCTGGTCAATACAAAACTTCACATGCGTATAAAGGTCATGATTCTACAATTTGATGCTAAATTTCAGATAGATCGAGTGGACGGTTTCGAAAATATTAATAAAAAATGTGTTTTACTAAAATCGGCCATAACTCCGAAACCGCTTGATGGATTTTGCCCATTAACGAACTTGTCCGAGATATTTACGCTCCAAACCCACCTTGCAAATTTCAATCCTCTAACTCCTTTCGTTCGAGAGTTATCGTGCCTACGGCCGGAACGGCCGGACAGAATCGATTTCGGCCTCGGCTTCTTGATCAGTGAGTTGAACCAAATCGTTTGAGACCATTTTCAGCCAAAAATTCGAAAATTACAGACATTTGGGCAAATTGATAAGCACTCAGTTCCGAGGAACTAGAGCGCCAATAAAAAACTGACAAGAATGAAATCTAGCAAGAATTGGTGGTGTTCCTCTATGATTGAAAGGGGTAGAAAAAGCCACCCCAAAACCTTGTTTCGCAAGAAACTTTCTTCCATATTCATATTTTACAATAAAAAAAAAATTAATTTTGGTTAGCTTCATCCATTCTTAACAAATATGGTCCCTTGTAATTTCATGCTAAAATTCACGGTTTTTGAGAAAAAAAAAATGTATCATAATAGCGTGGGTCGTAGAGGCTGGAATTCTTTCCGAATTAGAATTTATCTAGTAAGCGGATGTCATTTTCTTCTGACAACTGACTAGTTTTGATTAACTTTGATTCTGTTACAATTATTTTTTGATTTGGCTCATCATTTGGAGATTTTTGTCACATACTCATAGAAATGACGGTGTAATCAAACGCAGAAATGATCGATATGCACTTTTTTACTGTCTTTCTGTTGGTGATTCTCTAAAAACTCCCAGAAGATATGCAGAAATGTTCTCTGAACGTGTGGCTCCACATCACACTCTACACTAATTCATCAACGACTATGAGTCGTACATGTGGTACATTTACAATAAATAAAAATGATTGTGGTCGCCAGCGCGAGATTAGAATTCCAGCAATGGAAGAAGCAGTACTAAATCTTCTCGGCGAGCAACCTGACATCAGTACTAGGAAAATTGCTCTGCAATTACAAATTCACCATATGACGGTGTTTGCGAACTTAAAGGAACAACTTTTATATCCATATCAAATTCAACGTGTACTCTTACCACGGGATTTTCCGAATCGTCCCCAATTCTCCACTTGGATGTTGGGAATGATTGAACAATAGCCTCAATTCTTGAAAGAGGTCCTACTCAAAGACGAGGCTAATTTTTCTAGAGATCCAATAACTAATTTTCATAATAACCACATATGGCCGAAGAGAACCCTCATGCTATCACTGTAGGTCACCACCAAGAACAATTTTCTCTGAATGTCTGGCGTGGATATGGAAATATATACGTTCAATTTCTACAAGAAGAACTTCCTGTACTTTTCAAAATATTCCTTTGGGTGCCCGAAGGATATTATGGTTTAAGCATGATATGGCCCCCAGCACATTTCAGTGTTGGAGCACGTCAGCATTGAAATCATACATATCCAAATCGATGGATAGGGCGAGGAGGACCTCAGTTCTGGCCTGCTCGATCACCAGATTAATATCCTCTGGAGTTTACTTTTTGGGGCCATAAAAACATTGGTTTACAAAACTCCTGTCCAAGATATGGAAGACTTAAGAAACCGCATTGTTCTTTCATGTAGGGTTATTCAAAATATTCCCGGATTTTTTGACCGGGTAACCCAATCTATGCGCCGACGTCTAGACTCTTGTGCAACGGCCGAAGGTGGTCGCTTTGAACATTGAGTATGATCTCAAATAGCAGGAAAGTAATCGATTAATTTGTTGGTTACAATCAATGAATATTTCTTTCTTGTTATTTGTGACGTATTGCATTTGGCCTTTCGGCGTGTACCTTCTACCTATTTAATATGATATTTAATTTGTGAACAGTTTAAAATTATTCGTTTTGTTATGTTTATTTAATATTTGTACCAGTTCTCAATAAAAATGTAGACTTGACATCCGCTAAATGGATAAATTTAAGGTCGAAAATAATTCCAGCCTCTACTACTCGTAGGCGTATAAGCTGTAGAAAAATCATTTATTTTTCTCCGAAACCGTGAACTTTAGCAAGAAAGAATGGAACAAGCTATCCAAAAAATGTCCCTACCCTGTCCTACCACATGTAAGTTCTTCAGATCAACATCTCACAGTTGTCATAGGTCATAGTTGATGAAATGACAGCATACAATTCTTTTTTGCGCGTATGTTCTGAAGAACATCGCGTTATCATTTTGCCCAAATGTCTGTAATTTTCGAATTTTTCGCCGAAAATGGTCTCAAACGATTGGGTTCCACTCCCTGATCAAGAATTCGAGGTCAAATTTGATTCTGTCCGGCCGGTCGTTGCCACGATAACTTGAGAACGGAAAAAGAAAATGACTTGAAATTTTCAGGGTAGGTGGCCTAATACGACGGACAAGTTCGTTAATGGGCATAATCGGCCCAATGGTTTCCGAGTAATAATTTTGTCTACAACGAATACTAATCGGATCAAATTTAAACTTGATGAGTAGTTGTAGAATATAAACCTAATGACTTTTGTGAAATTTTGTGAGAATCTTATAGCTAGAAAATTTTAAAAAATTTATTGAAAAATATTATTTACGTCACGATAACCTGAATGCGGCATTTGAGTTTGTTTATAGGCATAATCGGCAAAACGGTTTTGGAGTTATACCCATCTGAAAGTTAGTTCTTAGATTTTTTATCGAAAAATATGTACAATGCATTCCAACGCGTAGCCAATTAAAAATTATCCTATGAATCAGTCAGAAATGTATGTAAAGTCTTGTCTGATAGATTACGCTACACGAAGGTAATGGTCGCATTCAGCGGACGAAGCGCTCAGCCACTTTACGCTCCCGCTACCTAGCACAAATCAAATGTGCTCCATAAAATAGCCTCCGCTCCACAACGTGTTGAGTTCGTAGGGCATGTGCCACCGAACGTTTTGGTAACGGTTGCGCAACTGTTTCGTCCGCTGAATGCGACCAATGTCTATAGTGACTACAAGGTAGTGGCGACATATGCTCCGCCCATCCGCCATGCATAGAAATTAAAAGAAAATTTTATTGGTATATTAGTATTTAAGTTTAGAATAAATATTAAAATGTATATGTTTTATATTTAATTTATTTGAATGATTCGGTAAAAATCGGCCATAGCAATATAATTTTCGTTTCAATTTCGATGCAATATGGAGGGTGGGCGGTGCTTATGTCCGAATTTTCGCTAGTTTCTGTTATAGAGCCACTGTAGCTTAATCAAACACAGGTACTTATTGACCAATCCTCGTAGATATATTACCAAAGCCCTAGGCTGAGCACGGGGCGATGCTCGCTGATCGTATAATATATCTGAAGACTTTACTAGGAGTTTAGTTCTTCCACTTCCCTCCACGAACCGCCACCGGTTTCATTTAGGCCGATGATTTTGACTTTCTGCATACGTGAATTTGTGTATGGGTTTAATTTGTACATGCGTCTAGAGACAGGGAGATGCAGGTTGGAATCAGCCAATCAGAGAAAAAGCTGTATGGCGGCAAATTTGAATTTGAGAACGGAATGAATAGATCCTTTAGAAATTATATTTTAACCGTTTACATGTGTTACAATTCATATATGTATGTACTTGTAATCATCTCGATATTTATTTCATTGCTCTTATTGTTTGAGTCTTCTTGAATAGTCCTAATCCAGTGAAATGATGATTCAAGGAATAAATGCAATCGCTGCAATAACGGAGAACGTGCGCTATCGTTCCATCCTTCCGTCTGTATTAGCGCGAAAAGAATAGGAATAGATTATTTCTGCTTTTCGATTTCTTGGCGAGAAAATACTAATTCTTCAACATTTTCATAATATCTGAATCTGTGCAGAGTTTCGTCTGCTTTAAATGCAAATCAAAGTATAAAAGTCTAAAACGTTTTGAGGTAAGTAGGTAATTCTGAAAAATTCTAGAGAAGTACTGATGCGAGCCTGAAGCATTTTCAAGCTGGTTTCACATGGAAATTGAAAAAATGATTGGAACATTGAAACAACTTCACTATTTTTCAGGTTGCATGCTAAGAAAAATCCCTTCGAAGAAATGGAGTCAATTGCGCCATTAGACAAGAGGAAATTAAAATGTAAATTTTGTGATAAAACCTACAATAACACCAAATATATATTTACTCAAGCATAAAAAGGCTGCCCACAATGTGACTTATGTGAAAACAAGACAATGTTATTACAGCTGTCCAACATGTCCTTTCAAAAGTACAAAAAAAGATTTCTTATTCGAGCATTATGAGGAAATACATGGATTGAATATAGAGCAAACTACCGCTATTTTTCAATCATTTGAAGATTTCAAGTCGTGGAAAGAAGATATCGAGAAGAAAACACAAAGCAAATTCATTAAAGATAGTGGGACACACACAAGGGGGAACCAAATTATTCATTTTTGAAAAATATTTTTCAAAAAAGTATATTTTTTTCTTGAAAATTTCTGCACGCGTAAAGAAGATACAAAGACCTTGCCAAAAAAGTACCACATGACCCACTTTCCCTGTTCAAAAAATTTAGAGGGTTGATGGGGATGGCACAGTGTGCAACAAAAATGCATACAAATTTGGTTAAAGTGAAACAAAAATTGACCTGTTTCAGGATTTTGTTGCCAAATATTTTTCTCCTGAGAAAATGAATTTGTTTCATAATTTTGACGCGCACTGTATATATTTTCAAGGCAAAAAGTCAAAGAGACTAGACAAAATGTTATACAGGGTGAGTCTTTAAGCACTGCATTAATTTTAACCAACGATTCCTCTCATCAAATGAAACACTTTTTTCATTTAACATTTTTCCAAATTCGGCTCAGGTAAAAAGATAAAGGCTGTTGAAATTTTGAAAAAAAATCAGTTTTTATTTTGTAGCTTTGACATCCTTTTTTCGAATAAAATGAATGTTGGCGTAAAGTTTCCTATAACTATGATACATATTTTTCAAATATTAGTTATTTTCTACTTCTACTGGTTTTCTAGTTATGGACTCGTGGATTCAATAAACTAAACGAAATTAGCATAAAGAAAGCATATAAAGTTTTTCTTGAGTCATTTCAAGAATATTCCATCGTTTTAGAACATTATATTATTCTTCATCATTTCTCCCCAAACGCACCGTTTTCGAGATATTCTTCATTGAATGTTTTAAAATGGAAAACTCCAGAAATTTCACTGCTTTTATGGATCCGTCCCTGAGCGTTGGAATCCCGAATCAAGCTGTAAACCACGTTACCATGCCTTATTCTCGTCCGCCAACAATGTCATAGATAATTTATATGCGGGAGTGTATTAGCACATTGTGAAATCTTTAAACGCTTGTAACTTTTTACCTGAGCTTATCTGTAAAAATGGTGAATGAAAAAAGTGTTTCATTTGATGAGAGGAATCTTTGGTTAAAATTAATGCAGTGGTCAAAGACTCACCCTGTATATTTTAATGAAATTTGTTCGAGATCGACTTAATGACAGACTTATCGCTCTAAACAAAGGGAAAATTACGCATAAAATTGCAGATATTCGGTCTAGTCATAAAGCTGCAATCAGTTTAATAGAGGATACAGTTATAGAAAGGCATGAAGAAGGGTGGAATATCTGGAGAGGTGAAAATATGTATTCAATCCAGCAGCTGAGAAATGCAACTGCAATTTTACATGTTCTGAATGTCATGTCTGCATACACATGTACGCTTGTAATTGTAATGATTACACAATTGAATGGAATATGTGTTAGGATATACATTTAATAAACATAAAGACTGAAATTCCTGTTGAACTGGAAAAACAATCTAATGACGAAGAAATTACATTTTTGACTGCAGATTTATTTCAGAACAAGCAATCTGGTGGTTCTATTATTATCGGACCTGTCAATGTTGAAATACAGATATTAGAAGGGCAATTTATAGATGTATTTAAAAAAATTAAAGATAATGAGCAAATGAGAGCTGCAAAAAATATCTAAGCAATGGAAGCCACTATGAATGCATTGAAAAGTACTGAAGCACCTAAGGAATCAGGTGATTCAAATTGCAAATCGAATCAAGTCACTCCACACAACAAAAAAATAACACCTCAAAGAATATTATATTCCACTAAGAAAAAAAAATCCAAAACAAAAACAAGGTAGTCAAACCCTCTATTAAAGAACAAAATTAAATTTCCGAGCAATTTTTTTGTAATTGAATTTAAAAATACATATTGTAACGGAGAAAATGTTTTTTAACTGACAATCAGACCGTCGGTCCTTTCAGCTTTCATATAGACCACATTAGTTAGGTTAGAATATTTCTATTGGCGGGAGATCCATATTCAAATTTTTTAACAAGGAATTTCAACTTTGAGATGAAACCACCCTTTTCAAAAGAGAATGTTAGTACAGAGACATCAAGTATTGGGTACCTTCATCATTAGTGCATGTTTTCATGTTATTTCCACATTAAAATCTACTTCAATTTATTCTTAAATCAAAATTGAAACCAGTGTAGTTCGAAAGATTACCGTAAATCGTAGATGACTTCTGTTGTGCGTCATCACAAGGCCGATTTAGAGTTATGTTATTATTTTTGACTGATTTCGAGTAAGCTAAGACATACGTCAATCGAATTTGGTGAACACTTTTATATTTATTAATTATTTTGGAAATATACAATTTTGTTATGAAAACTTGATTCTAGATGGTTGAGAAAGGTTCATAGAATCTATTTCAACCGGAATAAACCTTAAGAAATTAGCCAAAGTATCAAAACAGGCGAGAAATTCGCGTAAATTTTAGGTCCATTAGAAATGCATGGGGAATTCAGTGCTCGGATCCACGGATGGATCGTAATTCAAATTTCCCGCCTAACCTAACCTAACCTAACTAATGTGGTCTATTGCTCTCACGAATATATAATTTACTGGATTTTATTATATTCCTCTTTTTCTGTTGATACCATGTTTGTGATTGATATAATGAATTCGTTTTTATACAGTTGTATCCCAAAAAAATAACAGCCTAGTCGATTAAGAATAAGAGCGCCAAAAAAGCAAAATATTGACAAATTAACTTGTCTATTAAAAAGAGCAATCTTAACTTACGCTATAAATGTGTAATATTGATTATAATTGGCACACCTTTTACATGAATAACAAATTTTTCTTCATAAATAAGGGAAGACAGTCGTTGGTTACAACAAAATTAATGAAAGTTAAGATAAAATACTGTATGGTACCACAGATCGATCAGTCTAGTTTACACATTCGTTTCGAAATTCAAATTTTACCGCCATACTGTGTTTTCTCTGATTGGCTGATTCCAACCTTCATGTCCCTGTCTCTAGTCGCATGTTTAATTTGCTCTATGTGAAGTGGTGAATACTATAGTCATGTTCGTAAAAGTTCCATGGTTCATGGAAATCGCTTCTTTTGGCCAATAATTTGGTTTTCAACAATTCTATAACTGTCGTTCATATAACGATTCGTATTTTATTTTGGAGTATTATTCTCAAGAATTAAACCATCGAGCAGCAATAATTCCATGTTATCTGTAGTATCCAAAGCAACAGGGTTCATTTCATCGAATTTAAATTAATCAAATCATTGGAATCTCCTATTAAATTAATGACATAGTTTACTCATGAAGCTTACTTAAAAATAATTTTCACCATGCATATTAGACTATGAGCTTTTTAACCCATGCTTAGTATTCGTACTCATGTCCACACTATTTATGAATTCAAAAACTGTAAATAAGTGAGCGGAAGGCAGTATATTAGAAGGTTTGTTCTAGTATCAGTATTAACCAGGTTGATGACAGATGCCCTTTGACATATATGAGGTTTCAAAAATTAATCCAAGAAGGCGGCGAATTGACATGTCCATCCATCTCCGAAACTGGTGCTTATGAAGGAAAATCGTCTATTGCAACTTTTTTTAATGCAACACTCTTCAACATGTTTCCATTGTAGATCATTAACAGTTTATTGAGAAAATACACTAAGTTCATCAACCTAGAATTTCGAAGCAATATATAAACATTGGTCCTCAACATGGATCTTTCTTTGTACACAGTTCTAAATGCAACATCAACTACAAATCTATCAATAACGAATTTACCATCTCTTTTTAGAAACTGCAGGTGAATCAATATTTACCGGTGACAATAAAGATTCCTACTATTTGAAGCCAGACGTTGAGTTTCATCTCTATATCAACACGGCTCCTTGTGGAGATGCTCGTATTTTCAGCCCACATGAAGATGCGATTGGGGGCGACAAACATCCAAACAGAATATCCAGAGGCCAGTTGAGGACGAAGATAGAGTCTGGAGAAGGAACCATACCAGTAAAATCTCATTCACCTGTTCAAACATGGGATGGAGTTTTACAGGTGAGAGATGACTTGATGACTCTTGATATATTATATTTATCCACGACTGTTTTATAATGTGCACATTATCTATGCGTATACTCAATTCATTTTTATAAAGTCTCCCGGTTGTCCATGATTTAGGTCTATCACGTTTTTGTAACTAAAACTAAGGCTGGTTGGCACTTCTGAAATATCGTCAATGTCAAAATAATTCTCTGAGACGTTGCCAATTTCTACTCTCAACAATCAACATAATGTTCCATCTTAGACAAGATATTATCACAGATCATTATCTTAGAATAATAAAGAACTCTTCGCTTTGAAATTGAAAATGCCGAAAACAATTTTTAAGAAACAGAGACAAAGTATCAGGAAGTGCTATACAGAACTGAAATCTGCAATAGGAAAACTTCATTCTGTCTTAGGACGTGTTGAACTCTCGAATGAAATTACTTTTTCCTATCCTATACCTATATTTTATTAAGGTTTAACAGTGACTGGGATTTCGTAGTATGTACTACTACATTTTGAAACTGGTGTATTTCAAATGAACTATCCCAAAGTAGCGGACTACTGTATCCATTATTTTTCATTAAAATTTCAACACTTGATTCTTGATTTTCATACAAGAAAATAGCATAACTGAATCTTCCAACCAGTTTATATACGTGAGATATTTCCATAGTAACAACAGATGAAAAATTTTCTTGAACAGTCTCCAGGTCTTTGAAATTGTTGAATTCACATAATATCTTCTCAAATTCATTATTTTTTCTAAGAAAATTCACATTGTGAAAAATACGTAATAACTACGACTTCTATTTAGAGAGGACAACGTCTGACAGGAAAATGAGCATAACCTAACATTTTCAAAATATACACGGTGAAATTTGTCAAAATTTCATGGCCAACCGGGAGACTTTATAGAAGTGAATGGAGTATATATTCAGGTATAATGGCATGCACAATACACCAATGAAAATTCATTATGTCGTAGCCCTTCAGCATGACCAACATATGAATTTATATCTGTGAAATATCACGTCAGGGTGCATTGGATTTCAGCAATTTCAACACGTAAACTTCACCCTCGTGAATAATGACAGTCATAATACACTCAGACTGGGGTTGATAATTTTTGAAACTAAAAAAAAATAATAGTAAGATGAAACCTATTGGAAAAGGAAGGGAATATAACAAAAATGAAAGGAAAATTAATTTACTGGCGATCCGAGGTCGGCAAGTGGAGTTTTTAAGGGTAAAAAACAGGTTTATCTCGATTTCCGGCAAAACTAAAAGTCCTGTGGAAAAAAGTTAAAATGGCAAATTTGTAGGTAATAAAAAGATCTAAAACTTTCGTATTTACACTATTTTCACATAGGTCATGTCAAAATTTTTGCGGAAATTTCAAATAACTAAGTTTTTGGTGTAAAATTACTTTTTTATGTCGCAAACACACTGTAATTTTTTTAATTTAAAAATATTATTTTTTCACCTTATTTTGACTCAATATCGAAAAAGCAGTCTAATTTTCAATCGAAATTATCTGATTTTTTAGAAAAGTCGGTGGGTTTTTTGTACGTTGAAATCACTACTGAGAAAATGCTAAGTTAATAAAGTTAATATTTAATAAGACATCTACAATATTTTGAGAAAGATGTAGAATCTTCTCTAAATTATATGCTTAGATGCATATTTATTGCTATTTTACGATAACTTATATACCTGAGTTACCTACGGAAAATTTTAGACAACAAAAGGTATTTCATAGAGAATTGGGGAAGGAGCTAGAAGGGTGTGGGCCTTACCTACAATTTATTTCGCGCATTTTCTGAGAAAATTTACCATAGTAATGTATAATTGTTTTAGACCATCAGAAATTAGAGATTCCAACAAACAAACAACCCACCGACATTTTTAAAAGCAGATATTTTGACGTGAAAATTTTCGATTGAAAATTAGGCTGCTTTTTCGACAGTAAGTCAAAATAAGGTGAAAAAATAAATATTTTAAATCAAAAAAATTATAGCGTGTTTGGGACATAAAAAGGTAAGTTTTCACCAAATTTCGTGAAATCATTTTTTTTTGTAAAAAATAAAAATAGAAAACCAAAAACAGGTTATTTGAATTTTTCACATAAATTTTGAGGTTATGTGAAAAAAGTGTGAACACAAAAGTTTCTTTGTATTACCTACAACTTTGCCATTTAATTTTTTTCCATAGGACTTGTAGTTCTTCCGAAAATCGAGATAAACCCTTTTTTACCCTTACGAACTCACCCCCTTCCACTTCCCTTTGTAAATTTAAAGATAATAAAAAAATTTGAATGAGAGTTTGAAAAAAAGCTCGAACCTGTCGATTTTTCATTTAATTTTCGTGTTTTTTCACGCAAGAAAAATATGCAATATTTTGGCGCACTTGTTTTCTAATGATACACTTTTTATTCCGGAATTAGAAAGGGTCCATCTTTGTATGTACTACGAGATAAATATGATTGAATTGGATGATGGTTACATAACGAAATTTTGAAAAGAATTACCATAACTTTCAAAGTGATAAAATTTCTATTTTAATCAAATGTTCGAATCAGCCACATCCATAAATAAATTTACAAATGACTTGCCAATCCTTTTTATCTGCACTAATTTTCAGCATGTCAGAAGTATTGACAATGTAAGAAAAAATATCAATTTTCATCACATACTGCTATAATTTAATTTCTTTCATTTCTATACAGGGAGAGAGATTACTTACAATGTCATGTTCAGATAAAATATGTAAGTGGAATGTCCTGGGAATTCAGGGATCATTGTTATCTAACCTCATCAAACCCATATATTTCAAGAGTGTCGTTTTGGGCAGCCTGCTACATGAAACCCATTTGTATAGGTATGTATCAACACTTCGAGACATCAGAATATCACATGTCTAAAGAGACAAATTATACAGGGTGTCCCAGAAGTCGACGTTAAGCCGCAAGCGGGTGATATTACAAGTCATGATTGTTATCAGAAAAATATAAAAAAAATTAGGTGATAATTTCAAAATTATAGGCATTTAAAGAAAATCTACAAAATCTATACTTTGTGATGGTTATTCAATTACCATTTCTACAAATCTTAATTGTTTGCCAATTTTATTTTTGTTATGTCATCCTGAATAATGCGTCTGTATATTATTGCCCAAAACTTCATGACTTTTGCCCCTGTTTGGAGCAAAATGTTACTTTTTGTACCACTAAATATTCAAAGCTCATATTTCGTCCAATTTCAACTACCTGTACTGAAACAAAAAATATACTACGCTAGTTCGGCAAGTAACAGTAAAAGTTGGCGCAGTTAACTCAAGGTTACGAGTTACGCATGTATTTAGCAATATTCATGAACGCGTAACACTCGGGTTACCTGCAACCTTGAGTTGACTCGCAATTGAGAAACCGGCCCTCAATGTGATAAGGGGTAACCTGTTTTTTCAATATTCTGTGTGCAGTACTTGTTGGTACCGTGGGCTTTTTTAACTCTCTTCATCTGTTTCAAATAAAGAACTCAAAATAACCACCTTCAGTGCACTAGAATAATTTAGAGTTAGTAGGAAAAATTGTTTCGTAAATGGATTTCTCAGCAGAAAAAATTCTAGTCGAAAAACTTGCAGAATTACTAGTAATTGTTATACCATTTTGAAATCCTCATTAAATGCGCCAACTTTTACTGTTACTTGCCGAACTAGCGTAGTATATTTTTTGTTTCAGTACAGGTAGTTTAAATTGGACGAAATATGAGCTTTGAATGTTTAGTGGGGCAAAAAGTAATATTTTGCTCCAAACGGGGGCAAAAGTCATGATGTTTTGGGCAATAAAATACAGACGCATTATTCAGGATGACATAACAAAAATAAAATTGGCAGAAAATTAAGATTTGTAGAAATGGGAAATGAATAACCATCACAAAGTATAGATTTTGTCGATTTTCTTTAAATGCCTATAACTTTGAAATTACATCACCTAATTTTTTTTTATATTTTTCTGATAATTATCATGACTTGTAATATGACTCGCTTCCGGCTTGACATCGACTTCTGGGACACCCTGTATATTGTATTCTTTAGAAGTATTATTAGGAATTTCGGCCTCTATTATTCATTAGTTAATCTCAAAGGTCTGGCCACTAATAAAAAGAGATTTTTCAGTGGAGTAGTTCGCTTTATACTGTTTCCCAGAAGAACCTGAATTTGGTAAATAATTTTTTGTTATCTACATACTCCTTTTAGATAAACATCATAAATGAATGGTCTTGCTGTTCAAAATACTCTGTAGTTACTATCTCTTCATTGTTGGCACCTCTTTCATCATAAAGTAATTTTTTCAATGTGAAATCTAAAAATAATCATAGATATCTAGATTTGAGAAAAGAGCTGGAGGGAGCACTTCAAAGCTAAATGTATCAATCTACAATAGGTATCATCAGTAGTTTGACTACCTGGGGAAAGATGTCACATAGTTGGTGCCCCGAACGTGAGCAGACTTGTAGATACCTAATGTGGGTTGCTTCAAGTTTTGAACTGTGCACCAAATGCAAGGTGTAATATTTCCTTATTTGAAAGTTTCCTACAGCTAGTGCTCTCTTTTAAATTGAATTTCGTCATCTATTTGCCAATTGCGATTCATTTTTTGTAGAGCGCATTTTGGCATAAAAGTATATGCCGTGAGCATGTGCTATTATTAATCGCAGAATTGGAAGCATGCTCTCATTGATTGAATTGCTCTATGGAATGAGTAGGGGTTCTTCAAATTGGAACTCACGATCTCTCCAGACACGGTGTAGGTAATGAAGGGATCAGTCCCAGTGCAACATCAAAATATTTAAAGGGTTCAATAAGATTGATTTTCACCTCAATCCAACAAATAGCTTAAACCTAACATATGTTATGCATGCAGCGAGTTTCTCGCCACAGCCAAAAAAATAGGTCCAAGCCAAAGCTACAAACAATGAAACCAGTGTTATGTATACAACTTTGCAAAATACAATATTTCTGGGAACAATCTGGGGATATAAATTATCAGTACACAAACTTTATTCATAGGAATTCATTTGCCCCTAGAAAAACCCCCTAGAAAATTTAAGAAACTCTTCCCTGATTCGTTCAGAACAACATCAATATCAAATTCACATATACCAGAAAAATTTGTAGAAATAGCTTGTAAAAATATATTAACTAATTTCAATCTGAAATCATCATGTAAGTTAATTTAACAACACCAATTTCAACATTACAAAAACATATTTTAATATAACTCACCGTCAAACTTGACGTATATCTCTACAAATAATCACACAAACTGTTGAGAGATATTCAGACCACCATCTATTTCATCTCAACTATTGAGAACAAAGGATTCTTACGAGAAGCGTTTGAAGAAGTGACTTGCTCCAGAGCTTCGAACGTAAATGAACGAATAAATCCCCGGAAGATTGCGATACCCATCCTCAATCGTAGGACCACAGAAAATTCTGGTCGCACAGAATTGAAACGGCAAATTCACGGTATTGAACAAAATTATACTGAAATGATATTTACGTTCAACGAATCACGAGTTGCATAACGACGTAAACAGTGTAACGGGGTTCTATGCCGTTACAAATCTGAATGTTTTCTTGTTACAGAGCAATTTATGGACGTATTGAAAACACACTTCAAGGTTTACCACCACCGTTCATGTTGAATAGGCCGCCAGCATACCTCATAACATCAACGGAAGTCCGATATCCGACAAAAGCGCCCAGCTTCGCGGTGATATGGGTGTACGGTGACGCCAAAGTGGAAATAGTAAACACGGAAAATGGAAAATTGGAAGGGGGAGGTATATCTAAGCTATGCAAGAACACGCTGATGATGAAGTACCACAATCTGGCCGAGAATCTGCCCCTTGAGTCCTCTTTACCTAACTATCAGTCAAAAGTATATTGTGAGGCTAAGCTGGCAAATGCAAGTTATTTGGTAAGTACTGTGACATCTTACTATCTCGATTACACTTCTGTCATTAATTCTGGACACTTTCAATGAATTTGATAAATGTTGCATTCCTTCATAAATTTCGATTTCGCGTCTTTGGTTTTCAAAACGTTGGTTCTGATAGGTATACTTTATTTATAATATTAAAAATGGATGAAAATCTAAGTACTGTGACATCTTACTATCTCGATTACACTTCTGTCATTAATTCTGGACACTTTCAATGAATTTGATAAATGTTGCATTCCTTCATAAATTTCGATTTCGCGTCTTTGGTTTTCAAAACGTTGGTTCTGATAGGTATACTTTATTTATAATATTAAAAATGGATGAAAATCTTAACAACTTCGATAGAATTTACTTTCGCAACTACTTAAGTTCGACAACTACCGCAATCTGACTTTGTCCGACTGCCCATACCCTCGTTGAGCCTAGCGGTATCTACTCTTTATCCCCTAGCTCGGCTTTTCCTCGATCTCGTAGGGTTGTACTCCCAGGGTGGTACCCAAGGTGGTAGGCAACGATTGGTTATTCCTTGGCTGAAAAAACTTCGCTTTAGGCTAATAGGGAAAAATCCGATGGTTTAAGGCAGTTCCATGAACTTGCACCTAAATTTGTGAGAGTCCTGATGTTTTATTTTCGACTATTACATAGTCCAGATACAGATATTCGGTTAACCCTGAAAGCATAATCTCCATCGAGATGCCAGAGGATTCATGGTTGCCCCCTGCTGGTACACGATGTGAAAATGTGACCGAATTCATGACATTTGAAACAATTCGGGCCTTTGCTTTTCCTCGGATATTCCCTTTGCCTGTGGCTTCTGCCACCACAGTTGAAGCATAATACTTCCTTTGCCCACTTATTGGTAATTTCAGTATTCCCGGTAGCTCTCCGACCCTCCTTCGCGTTCGTCTGCATTCTCCTGTTCGCTCCTACGTCTCTCCTCGGAGGAGCGAAACCTCGTTTTTTCTTTTCCGAAACCTTCTCGAATATTTTCACTTTCTTTTTAAATTTGACGAGTGTTCGCACCATATAGGTCAATTTTATTCGAGGTTCTGGAACTGGATTTCCTCCCGAATTCCTCTCAAATTCATTCGAAAAAAATGTATACCTAATTCGATCCCGGTTGGGTCTCCAACATATAGGATTTTTATATCAATCGTCTAGGGTTTGAGATACGCTCATAACATTTCGTCTTTCGCGTCTTTGATTTTCAGAACACTAGTTCTAATATGTACTCTATATTTTCAATATTAGAAATATATGAAAATCTTTGCAACTTCGATAGAATTCACTTTCAAATTCACTGAAGTCAGCAACTACCGCATTTTGATCTGACTTCGTCTTAGTGAGAGTTTCTTGTCTTCTTCAATCGTCTTATTATAAGGGATACAAATTCGTACCCACGCCAATAGTCTATTGCCGTCTTCAGAATTATACCGAACTGACTCTGTATAACCTCGTCTTACTCGTATAAAAATCAGAACTGGCCTTTACCTCGACTGCCCATAACCTCGTTGAGCCTGGCGGTACTCTCTTTATCCTTCACCCCAGCTTTTCCTTGATCTCATAGGGTTGTACTCCCAACGTGTTGTGCAACGATTGGTGATTCCCTGCCTTGTTTTTCTAGTCTTACATTAAGAATGAAACCATAATATTTGTGCAATTAGCCTTAACCACGTCGGCCGGCGTCTTACAATTTTACGGCCTTCGGGCATACCTTATAACATGTACCCTATGGATGTATGGTTGGCCAGCGATTCACGCGCTACAACTTGTCTCCCCTTAAGAGGGTAGATGGTGAAAGTCAATTCAGAATTAGGTATTTAATAATCAATTACGGGTACGGAGAACATTCCGACATGGAGTTCGAATTCCAACATTTTCAACTAACTCTCCACTAGCGTTCTTTCGGCATCGAACCGATTTGGCGCGTTGCTCCTAAACGCCCTCAGAAGGAAGCGTACTCAGCGATACTCAGGTCCTCCCTAGCAAGTGGCCGACTGAAAAAATTTAAAGGTTTCCACTTGAAACAAACCATTAAGGAAATACAATGATATAACAGTAAACGCAGTTCGAAAATTGAATTCAATGATCATTAGATCAATACTAAAAAAATTGTTTTCTATAAGAATTTTTTGGAATATTCTTTGTAAATATCATCTCATTATTTTCAGATTGCGAGAAAAACCCTCTACGAATCATTCCAGAAAGCGGGTCTTGGAAATTGGGTAACGAAACCTATCGAACAAGATATGTTTCAGCTACCGGAACCCAGTCCCGAAATGAAGGATGAGGGCATAGAGGCTGAGAGTGTCTTTCCATTCAATATGTAGGATTTTTAATATCTGTATATCCATTTCTTGTTTAGGTTAGATATCGCCCAGATTTTGTCATTTATTTTTTTTCTGACTTTAACAATTAACCTGTCTTAAGTGTTTCTGTGATTTATTAAACTATTGCATTTGTATAATTGTGTTTTATTTAAGAATGAAGATTGAATATTGATTATCAGGTTTTTGTGCCAGGACGTTATTATTTTCAGAATATTTATATACAATCATGCAAGGGCGTAGCCAGGAATTAATTACTGCGGGGGTTTTGAAATTTTGGCAATTGACTTTATAAGTTTGTAACATACAAACTTTATAACTTATATCCCCAGATTCGTACAGCGAAATAATGTAGTTTGTAAAGTAATATTTGTAACACTGCTCTCATTATCTTTAGTTTTTGGCTTGGGCTGAAGTTGAACCCTATCTATCTATCTATCCCTAGTTTTTGGCTGGGAGCGAAGCTGTTCCTATTTTTTGGCTGGGACTGAAGCTTACCTTACAAGTCAGAATTTGGCTTGGATTGGAGCTTTAACTTACCTATCTTGAGTTGAAGCTATTCCTTATACAGGGTGATCCAGATCTTAACTAAGAAATTTTAACCACGTATTCTACGTAAAAAATAAGCCCTAGTTTGTCATACAAACATATATCGAGAAATGCTTCCTCTCCGAGATACAGGGTGTTAAAATTACAGAAAAAAAAAATGTTTTTTATTAATAACTTTTACACTTTTTGAAATATTTCTAATAAATTTGGGACATAGGTTTTAAGGATCAAGGAGCACTGTTTGAATGGAATAATTTTGTGTTTATTCTACCAGTGGCGTCCGCACTGCATCGAGACTGAATATTTTCAGACAAAAAAATGATACGCCACTGGGTTTTCCAACATTAAAAATTACTCTTGAAATCCTTATTTAATATGGAGCAAATTAATTCTCTTGCGTTTTTGACATCCGAGGCACCGTTTCCGAGTAAAAAAAATTAAACACATTCTCATGCATGAGGAAATCGCTAAAATTTGATATGGTACATAATAATAATAAGACTATCTTTGTAAACGAACATATAATTACAAAAAATAAGCGTTAATAGCCACACTCAGTTATGAATTTTAAGAAGGTGTTCGAAGTAAAAGAAAGAAAAACATTTTTTTTCCAAAAAATTTTAACACCCTGTATCTCAAAGAGGAAGCATTTCCCGACATATGTTTATACGACTAACCAGAGCTTATTTTTGACGTAGAATACGTGGTTAAAATTTCTTGGTTAAGATCTGGACCACCCTGTATAATAGTACTTGGCTTGAAGAAAAATTGAACAATTCGACGTTTTGAACCGGGACTGATCCCTGCATTTTATATACGTTATCTGGATTTGAAAGAATTTCCTGTGCCTGGTATGTATAACTAGAAGAGTTCCTCAGTTTTCCCTGGACGAATTGCCCAGGGAAACTTAAAATTCAGCGCTAAGTGTTTTGTTTGTAATTAAAGGAATTTTGTAATAAACCTTTAAAAACCAGTTTAATCAGTTATTTTATTATCTTGTATCCCAGGAAGCATAAATAACGTGCGTTCAAAAAAATTCGTGGTCAAGTAGGCTATGGAATTTTAAAACTTGCAATGTATGAACTACGTTCAGACGCAGAATATTGACGTTCAAAATTCCATAGCCTACTTGACCACGAATTTTTTTGCACGCACGTTATATCCTTCACGTCAAAGCTAGTCAGGCAAACAATTTTTTTAAAGAGGGGTATCCATCTGAAATGTTTTTATTGTTTCCTCAGTAACTCGAAAAATACAAATCCGGTCCAATTTAAACTTGGTAATTACTCTTAAAATGCGTACAAATACCGCAAATTTTGTGAGGATCGTATCACTAGAAAAAAATAAAAGTTGTTTCTTCAAAAATTTTATACTACAGAAACTATCCGTATGAATTCGATGAAATTCCGCACAGACTTTCCAGCCGCCATTATACAATTGAGTGAAGAATAGGAACATGCACTTTTTTCGATTTTTTCAAAACGTTATATTTAAATGATGTGAATTTTGTATCGAACACCGGTTTCGAAATATATCTGAAATGTTGTTACCCTAATAACTGAAACTGAGGCGCGTATAACTAAAAATAAAAAAAAATATTTCAAAATCGTCATAACCATATTTTACAGCCAAGTTAGGACCTACAAACTCGATCGGATCTATATTGGTGGAAATGTTTGAAAAAGTACACCGACCTTAGTTAGTCTAAGGTTACAACTTTCGAGCGAAATATCCAGGTTTCAATCTCGCTTTTGTTTTGCTATCCCCCAATAGAATACCCTTAAAAGGGTCCGCGCTTGCGTAGCTTGATGCTGCGTTATCTCCTGAAATGCTCGTTCTTACTTCTTAAGCATTATCCTTTGGTGAGAGGTGTGTGATTCGGCAGGACTTTTGATCAAGAGTGCGTTGCGCATTCGCAGAGAAGTTGCTGTTTTTAATTGTATGGGTTTGGTTGGGTTAATTTGTTGTCAGGTGTATTCTTTTGAGAGGACTTTTTGTCAAGAGTGAGTTGCGATCAAGCAGAGAAGTGACTGTTTTTATGCGATTAAGCAGAGAAGTGACTGTTTTTAAGTTGTATTGGTTCGATTGCGAGTGGATTACGTCGAGCTGTCATGGGTCTGGTGCTGAGCCAATGTTATTTTGTGTGTGTGCGGTTCGCTCAGTGGGAGAGTTTTTGACTTGGGAGTGGAAGCCCCAAGTTCAATTCCGAGGCTAGGAAAGAAATTTTCTAGTTACGGTAATCGCTACCATTCACTGTTGGTTCAAAAATTAACAGTGCTGTGCCTAAGGTGGCGTGAGGACACAGTAACAAAGCCTACACAGAACACAAACTGGTTCTCCTTACTCGTTCAAGCTCTTCGAGAGCTTATGAGGGGTCTCCTTGGGGAAGACCTAGGAGGATCAGTATAATAATATACAATATACAAAGTCAGTTTCGGGGAAAAAACGTTGTTTCCGAGGTGGAGTGTCCATAACGTAGCCATAGGGACAACTTTAAAATTCACCACATGCATCTTTTCAGATATTTGTTCTGCTCGTGAGCAGACGAACAAAACTCTTGTATTTTTAGCCTGGGTTGGGTGGGATTTTGTATAAAGGGTTGCTGTCCTGCTCCAGAATCCTGTCGAGAGTGTTCGCGCATCCGTGGAGGGTCGATATATCCTGAACTGGTAGGGTTGCAAGATCGTGATTGCGGGTGGTAGGCTGCCAGATAGAGGGCACTTACGCTGACGAGTAGACTGAGCATGCGCGGAAGAGAAGTGGCTGTTTTAAGGTGTATGGGTTATATATTGGGAGTGGATTACGCCCAGCCGTCGTACGCTGGCCTAGAAAGCCTTATTACCTTCTCATGGCCATTCAGCGGGTTATTTTTTGTTCTAGGCTTGCGCAAATTCAAATCGTGATTTGTCGTCGATTCTTGGGTCGTAGAGCTCGTAGAAGGCTTTTTTGACGGAAGGTTTTTTGCGCTTGCATCAGGCGAAAATGAATATCGAACTGAATAAGATTCAATGCATGTTTGGGGTGATTGGAGGAGTGAATGTACAAGGGTATACCTAATTGATGTATACTCCATTCACATTTATAAATAAGTCTCCCGTTTGGCCATGAAAGTTTGACACATTTCACCGTATATATATAGGGAAAATGTTAGGTTATGCTCATTTTCCTGCCAGATAACTACGCAACGTTGTCTTCTCTACATAGAAGAAGTGGTAATTAAGTATTTTTTCACAATGTGAATTTTCTTGGGAAAAATAATGGAGATATATGTATAGTGATAGGATAGGAAAAAGTAATTTCATTCGAGAGTTCAACAGGTCCTAAGACTGAATGAAGTCTTCCTATCGCAGATTTCAGTTCTGTATAGCACCTTTTGGAACTTTATCTCTGCTCCTTCAAAACTGCTTTCAGCATTTTCAATTTCAAAGCGAAGAGTTCTTTGTAATGGTCTCAAACGATTAGGTTCGAATCGCCTATGAAGAATTCGAGTTTAAATTCAATTTTGTCTGGCTGGCGGACCTTTGCCACGATAACTTTCGAATTGAAAGAGTAAGCGACTTGCAATTTTCAGAGGTAGGTTGAGCAAAGTTCGTTTGAGAGCATAATGGGCCAAACAGTTCCGAAGTTATGTCCATATGAAATATTGTTTCCTCAATAAATACCAATCCGATCGAATTGAAACTTGGTAATTAGCTGTAGAATACCGAAATGCAAACACTTGCGAGGTTTGTATCGCTAGAAAAAAAAATCCGCAAAATTTTTATATTTCGGAAACTATCAGATTCCGCTGAAATTTCGCATAATCTTTCAAGCCGCCATTTAACAAACGAGCACCGGATTTCAGCTCGATTGGCTTCGCATTTTTGCAATTAATGTGAAAATAAAATTTCGAACCGGTATCTATCTTCTTGCCGAAATGTTAGCTTGTTCGCCTGCTGTGCAGGAAATCCGGGCTCGAATACCCGCTGAGTAAGTTCACTATTTTATTTAATTCAATTGATACCCTACTCATTGTTGGCGCCCTTTTTCCTCGGAACAGGGTGCTTATCAATTTGCCCAAATATCTGTAATTTTCGATTTTTTGGCTGAAAATGGTCTTAAACACTGATCAAGAATCCGTGGTCGAAATCGATTCTTACCGGCCGTCCGTTAACGCGCTAACTCTCGAACTGCATGAGCTAGACAGTTGAAATTTTCAGAGTAGGTTTGGTACAAATTTCGAATTCAACTTTTTTTAAAAGATGCATGCAGTTTCATAAGAATCCATTGATATCATTTTCAACTCTAACAAGCTGATACTTTCGGAGTTATGATTTTTCAAAATTTCAATAATACATCGTACTTCTATGCTTTCACAGAATGCGAAATCTATCTGTCTGTGTTCTATCTGTGTCCACTGTTCATACATGTAATCTTATCTACCTATGATAGACATGTCAAATGTATTTTTGTTCTAACAAAGTTGAATGCAAAATTACCAGGATATTATAATTACCTCTACCCTATATGCCATTGGATAATCCATATGAAGATGGAAAATGGAAATACTTATATAATTTGGTAAGTTTATCAAATTGGGTTCAGAATATCTTCAGGTAAAACAAAATTGGAATATTGGCTAAGTTTCAATTGATATAATATTATTTTTTCTCCTCCGGGATGAAAAGTTCACTTTTAGTCCCTGTCACACGGGACAAAAGTACCGGATTCTCTCCCGGTGAGATGGCAAATGTGCGCATGCGGGTACTTTACTTTAGGCGTATTTTGGCGCTGTAACCACAGGTAACTACAGCTCGTAGTTACATGGTTACTACGTTTTTGCGGAGTTAACCATGTAACTATGACGTATCAATGACGTCAAGCATACCATACCACGTTACCTTCCTCAGGAGCAAGGTTACTCGCGTGGTATGTATATCTATCTCATTTCGAATGAGTGAAATGGAATGAATTTAGGATCATAGAACGTGTTAACGGTTTTCACCGAATTTATCTGAATCTGAATAATTACCTGTTATATCAAAATGTAATGCAATACCGTATACAAAAAACAAATCAGAAACGAGACACGACTGGGGCTGGGCACAGGCAGAAGAGACAGTCTCTGGCACAGGGCGGCAAAACAATAAATGAGAGCACATATAACAGAAAACTCTCATAAAGGAGTAGAAGGTCTTCTTCTCCAATTGAAACAGTAGGAAGAAGTCATACTCAAGATATTTTGATATATAACTCACATTTATGATGGACGTAATCTATTAATGAACTCGTCCATTTCAATTCATTGGAAGATTTGTTTTTGTTTTGATTCGATCAGCTGTTTCGTGTCATCAGTAACTATAAGTAACTATGACGTCATAGTTACATGTAACTATGGTAAGCTGTGGTTACAGCGCCAAAATTCGCCTTTAATCTCCCGGTTACCTAGCAACCGCGTGTTTATATCTCAAGTTGATGACAGCTGAGTCAAAAAAAGGTTAATTATTTCAGTGAATACCGACAAATATACTAAAAAATGGATTTGATTAACTCTGATGAAAGTGAATTAGACGGAGAAGAAAAAAATTGTATACGCACCTAGGGAGAAAAGTAGGACATCCTCGCCCGCGATTGTCACCCTCGCCTTCGGCTCGGGTGACAATCATTCGCGGGCGTGAATGTCCTACTTTTCTCCCTCGGTGCGTAATATACTATTTTTCTCCTCTGGGATGAAAAGTTCACTTTTAGTCCCTGTCACACGGGACAAAAGTACCCGATTCTCTCCCGGTGAGATGGCAAATGTGCGCATGCGGGTACTTTACTTTATCTCCCGGTTACCTAGCAACCGCGTGTTTATATCTCAAGTTGATGACAGCTGAGTCAAAATGGGTTCAAGCCCTGTGGACAGGAACTTTCTGTCAATGTATTCATATGATAGAACTGCATTTATCAAGATTAAATGAGCAATCATGAGAATGAGAACTGCACCACATTTTCAATTTTTTTTTTGACACTTTACGGTAATCTGGTTAATACAAAACTTCACATGCGTATGAAGGTCATGATTCTACAATTTGATGCTAAATTTCAGATAGATCGAGTGATCGGTTTCGGAAATATTCATAAAAAATATTTTTACTAAAATCGGCCATAACTCCGAAACCCATGATGGATTTCGCCCATTAACGAACTTGTCCGAGATATTTACGCTCCAAAACCACCCTGCAATTTTCAATCCGCTAACTCCTTTCGTTCGAGAGTTATCGTGCCTACGGCCGGTCGGCCGGCCGGACAGGATCGATTTCGCACTCGGATTCTTGATCAGTGAGTCAAACCAAATCGTTTGAGACCATTTTCAGCCAAAAATTCCAAAATTACAGACACTTGGGCAAATTGATAAGCACTCTGTTCCGAGGAACTAGAGCGCCAAAAAAACAAGTTTCGTATGACAATTGCCCAAAACAGGTTTAAAGTACCTACAAATAGTAGGTATTCCATAAAACATGTATGAGAGAAGATAAGGAATAATAAAAAATTACCTTGTAATCGATCAAAAATTTCCTGATCATCGTTCACCAAATTTTCTCCTCTCTCGAACTACAGAATTATGCTTTCAATATTTACGTAATATTTTCGAACATTTTCGGGTGAGGTCCCCGTTGCATCGCTAAAATACGAGTATTTCAACCCCAATATTTTTGAAGTTACAATATTCCCTTCTGTCAAGTTAACATTATGTCAATTCATACATAGAATAATTATATCAATCTGTGAAATACGATTTACATTGAAATTTTGAAAAATCATATCTCCGAAATTATTAGCTTCTCAGAGTTGAAAATGATATGAATGAATTCTTATGATAAAACTGCTTATAAAAAAAAATATAATTTGGCAATTGTTTTGTAAAAAAAAAATTTTTTTTTTGTTACTCCGAAACCATCTGTCCGATTTTGCCCAGTAACGAACTTAGCCGAGATATTTATCCCCCAAACCTACTCTGAAAATTTCAACTTTCTAGCTCATTCCGTTCGAGAGTTATCGTGCCTACGGCCGGCCGGCCGGCCGGACAGAATGAATTTCGACCACGGATTCTTGATCAGTGAGTCGAACCAAATCGTTTAAGACCATTTTCATCGAAATATTCGAAAATTACAGACATTTGGGCAAATTGATAAGCACTCAGTTCCGAGGAACTAGAGCGCCAAAAAATAAAACAATAATTTCAAAAATGTTATTATTTATTTTCTAATTGAATAATAAAAACAGACAAATTATATCTGGTATTGGTTTCTCAGAGTTGGGAATTATATCAATGTATTCATATGATATCACTGCATCATAAAGGAAATTCAATTCAAATAATAGTTTATTAGATAAGTAATAATAAATTACCTTGTAATCGATCAAAAATTTCCTGATCTACGTTCATCAAATTTTCTCCTCTCTCGAACTACAGAAATATGCTTTCAATTTTCGGGTGAGGTCCCCGTTGCATCGCTAAAATACGAGTATTTCAACCCCAATATTCTTGAAGTTACAATATTCCCTTCTGTCAAGTTGACTTTATGACAATTCATACAAAGAATATACATAGAATAATTCTCGGAATAATTATATCAATCTGTGAAATACGATTTACATTGAAATTTTGAAAAATCATATCTCCGAAAGTATTAGCTTGTTAGAGTTAAAAATGATATGAATGGATTCTTATGATAAAACTGCTTATTAAAAAAAATTTAATTTGGAATTTGTTTTGTAAAAAAAAAATTTTTTTTTTATTACTCCGAAACCTTCTGTCCGATTTTGCCCAGTAACGAACTCAGCCGAGATATTCATCCCCAAAACCTACTCTGAAAATTTCAACTCTCTAGCTCATTCCGTTCGAGAGTTATCGTGCCTACGGCCGGACCGGCCGGACCGGCCGGACGGCCGGCCGGACTGAATGAATTTCGACCACGGATTCTTGATCAGTGAGTCGAACCAAATCGTTTAAGACCATTTTCATCGAAATATTCGAAAATTACAGACATTTGGGCAAATTGATAAGCACTCAGTTTCGAGGAACTAGAGCGCCAAAAAAGGTTAATTATTTCAGTGAATATCGACAAATATAATAAAAAATGGATTTGATTAACTCTGATGAAAGTGAATTAGACGGAGAAGAAAAAAATTGTATACGCACCTAGGGAGAAAAGTAGGACATCCTCGCCCGCGATTGTCACCCTCGCCTTCGGCTCGGGTGACAATCATTCGCGGGCGTGAATGTCCTACTTTTCTCCCTCGGTGCGTAATATACTATTTCAGGTAGATTTGAGGAATGAATATCTCGGAACACTTCGTTATTCAATTTTAATTTAGTTTCTTTTATGATATCATTCCCAACTCTGAGAAACCAATAATTTCGGAGATTGTCAAAGTTTGAAAAAGAGCGCCAAAGCTCCTGTCCACAGGGCTTTCCCACTTTTACCATTTTTCGTGTTAACGCTATAAAGAAGGCTTGAAGGTTCATGCAGTATTTCGTGAGGGTGTGTGACGCACGAATAGACAATAGAACATGCGCGCAAAAGTTCCTGACTTCACGTCAGTGGTTTTTTCGATTTTTTTCATAGTGAGGTCAATTTGCGTAGGCGCGCTTGCTAATGACATGATTATGATTATTAAATATGATAATAGGTACTGACAACCGCGGACTACCGTCTGACTAGAAAATTCCTTTCCTAGCCAAGGGATTGAACTCGAGCATTCTTTTTCCGAGTTAAACGCTCTATCAACTGAACTAGAAGCATCCATTATTCAATTCAAATTGATCAACGCGAACAGGCGCGTCAAAGTGTACTGACTTCACGTCACTACTTTATATTTCATAGTAGACGTCGATGGAAAACGAGATCTTCAAGCAAACGATGTATAGATAAGTAGGAATTTTGAGCACTCGCTTCATCATTTGATTGATGTGGAATCCAACATAGCTATTTTTGAGTTAATTACACGGACGAATGTGGCAGAAGCAAGGTACTGATTGGGATACGGAGATGCTTTTTATCTGCATCTGGTTTGATCCATTTAATCACGTATTGTCGATTCCAGGGTTACTAGACCACCCTGTTGGCTGAATTTCGTTCAAAGTCAAGAGGAAGAGGAATACGCCTTTTTCGATTATTGTGATTGGAAATGAAAAGCCAATTGTTAACAATAAACTTTCTAGAAAGCGTCACCTTTTGATGCAAACCTATAGGGCTTTTCGGAAAGTGTGATCGAGTTAACTCGATCAGTCCGTTCACTGATCTGCGCGTTCGGAAACAGAACCAGGTTAAGATATTTATGTTCGGAAATAACTGATCCTAAATCGGGTTTGGACCATATGTTGTGATCTGGTCGACCCTGCTTTTTCTAGGGTTGAGAGGGTAAATGCAATCAGCTGTTCGATGTCAGTTCTATTTTCGCGGTCTTGTTTGAATTGAGTTTGAAGTCTTGAATTATTCTGAACATTAAAAAGGCTTTAAGAAAGTTGAATGGATATTAGATAGTAAGGAAAATAAAATTATTTCTCTACAATATAAGTTTTGGAGTAATTACGATGTTTAAGTGTCCGCTGATGAGTATAATAAAATAATCACAAAATCTAATCAACATCCTCGAGTTGAGAATTTCATCATTTCAGAGAACAAATGGTACCTAATGCATAAAGGAAGGTTGGAGGTTCGAAGAAATTTTTGATTTTATTCAAAGTATAGGAAGGATCACAAATATGAATTGAATCTTTAGAACTTCCACATTTGTAGAGTTCGTTTGCAAGCAAGCAATGTATTTTTTCTTTGAAAGTTTAACACTGTTGTCTCCATTTTCATAATATAATACCTGCTCTTGCTCAGTTGAAAATTATAGTTAATTTATCAAGATCAAATACAATGATTCAACCTCGTAGAATGGGTTGTTGCAACTTAAACTCGTTCACAGTGTTCACAACTAAGGAAAGTTTCATCAACATGTCTAGAGAAAGGCTGGACACAATCATAGCAGATTGCCCATTTATTCCTGATATTTGAATAGGTATCGCATAGCCAACTCTATTTAGATAGAATATGCTATGGGTATCGCTAACGAACAAATTATTTTATTAGTTCATTTCATTTTGTTTGAAAGATTAAGTATGTGTTTTATATTCTTGTTTTTCTTTATTTGTAAACTCTCATTATAAGACAAATTATATTAATAAAATACAATAATCTTTTCATTATTTAATAGTTCATTCCACTAAGACTCAAGTGAAATAATATTTGATACACGTGTAGATCAATATTTTAGCATTTTTTTGCTGGCAAATTATAAAAATACTGTTTAGGAACATGTATTACTACTTGAGGCAGTAAAAGGTAATAGGTATAAACCTCGGTGATCCACGAACAGTAATTTCTTTTGATGATTCCATTATGTTGTTCTTGTCTTCTGCCTTCAGAAACTTTATCATCAAAATGATCCAATTCTAAATCTTTTGAAACATCAACCCCAATATTTATACATAAATTTTATTCAATATGCAACAAGTCAATATTATTTTTGGTATCAAAACAGTCTTGTTTATATTCAGGATTCGGGACAAAATATTTTCAAAGTACGAATTATAAACAAATAAAAAATAAGGTTATGTAAATTCTACCTCGGCGTTCGGAAACAGTGATCCAGAACGCGATTCTTTGCAAGAACCTACAAACAGCTGATGATGATCTACCCGATCCCGGGTTACACTTTCCGAAAAGCCCTTATATATTTCTAATCCAATTAAGTACCTATGTCAATCTGTCAAAGGAACATCATCTACGGACATTGTTCAAACCAATATAATATTTATTATTTATAGTGAATCAAATTCATAGCGCAGAATAAATATTTTGCATACATACCGTCATTGAAATATGCGGATTTTATAGAACCTGTATTTTTGTTATGATAAACAAATTATAGCTGATTTTTGGGACATCTTATCTTATTCATCTAACCCTACCATCAAGGGCGTAGCCAGGAATTAATTTCGGGGGGGGTTTTGAAATAAGAATTAATTTCGGGGGGGGTTTTGGGGGTGTAAGGGTCACTTTCTGCAGCAATTTTTTTTTTGAGAGAAAAATAATATTAATGGTATGTTGGTGTAGGAACATATTAGATCAAATTTAAGTTCAATAACGAAGAATTCTAGTTTTCACAACTATCCAACTAGATACTTGGATATGCTCAGTATTCGAGTTCACAAGACAAAAAAAAATGTTATACATACCAAGGAAAACTGCTGTAATAATCTTCCATCTGTCTATAGAAGCATGAATCAAGTATCCTTCAAAATCAAAATAAAAAATGGGTTCAAGTCCTGTGGACAGGAGCTTTCTGGCGCTCTAGTTCAAACAGAGAAATTATATCTCCGAAAGTATTGGTTTCTCAGAGTTGGGAATTATATCAATGTATTCTTATGATAGAACTGCATCATAAAGGAAATTCAATTCAAATAATAGTTTATTTATCAAGATTAAATGAGCAATCTGAGAATGAGAACTGCACCATGGAAGAAATCATCAAATTAAAATAGCTGAAATGAATTTGACTCTCTCTTATAGAACAGGATGATATGTACGAATATGAACACAGATCATATAATAAAGCTAAGATAGAATAATTATAACATTCTGTGAAAACATAGAAGTACGATTCATTATTGAAATTTCGGAAAATCATATCTCCGAAAGTATTAGCTTGTTGGAGTTGAAAATGATTTCAATGGATTTTGATGGTGAAACTGCATCTTAAATAAAAATTTAATTTGAAATTTGTTACTTAAAAAAATTTTTTTTTTTCGTTACTCCGAAACCATCTGGCCTATTTTGCCCAATAACAAACTTAACCGAGATATTCATCTCCCTATCCTACTCTGAAAATTTCAACTGCCTAGCTCATTCCGTTCGAGAGTTATTGTAGAAATTTTTTTTTTAATTTTCAAAATTTTTTTTTGACACTTTGCGGTAATCTGGTCAATACAAAACTTCACATGCGTATAAAGGTCATGATTCTACAATTTGATGCTAAATTTCAGATAGATCGAGTGATCGGTTTCGGAAATATTCATAAATAATGTTTTTACTAAAATTGGCTATAACTCCGAAACCGCTTTATGTATTTCGCCCATTAACGAACTTGTCCGAGATGTTTACGCTCCAAACCCACCTTGAAAATTTCAATCCTCTAACTCCTTTCGTTCGAGAGTTATCGTGCTTACGGCTGGCCGGACCGGCCAGACAGAATCGATTTCGACCTCGGATTCTTGATCAGTGAGTCGAACCAAATCGTTTGAGACCATTTTCAGCCGATAATTACAGACATTTGGGCAAATTGATAAGCACTCAGTTCCGAGGAACTAGAGCGCCAAAAATTGGTTGAAGCACTGACGTGAAGTCAGGAGCTTTTGCGCGTAGGTTCCATTGTCTTTTCACGCCTCATACAAAGTCAATCGAGCATAGCTTCCGAAATATAAAATTTTTCAAGATATCTGAAAATAATTGAAATTTAACCTTGAACCGCTAAAATTACTGTTGATATTATTTTATTCACCTCTATTGGATACTCTTATTCGAATTTACCATCGATATCGAGTGCTTTCTCTGCTTTTATAAGATATGAATACATTTCGTACCATTTTAATGACAGACTTGACTAATGATAGAAGTGTCTATGATTACAGAATTTTAAATTTTTACATATGTTTTCTATCTGAATTGGAAATCTTTAAATATCTAATGATATACGAAAAAACTTACTATTCAAGTAATTTCAGGATACGATATTCACGAAATTCGGAGAAAATTTGCGCGTAGGTATTTTACAAGTAAATTTGTAAATTATGAGTTATAGAGGAAATAAAAACAAAAATTCAAATGTGTATAACTCGCATTCGGATGCGCAACCTACCCTAAAAATTACAAGTCGCTATCTCTTTCCGTTCTCAAGTTATCGTGAGATATATAATATCTTTTCATACATTTTTTGAAATTTTCTAGTGATATATCGGTATTCCACAACTAGTTTCCGCCTCAATCCGGTCGGAACCGTATTTTTTGAGTTATCGAGAGAATAATATTCCAGTGGGTATAACTCCGAAACCATTGGGCCGATTATGACCCACAACGAACTTAACTGTTCCGTTAGGATGCGCAATGTACACTGAAAAGTGCAAGTCGCTATCTCCTTCCGTTCGAAAGTTTGTTCGAAAGGATTGTTTCGGAGTAACGAAAAAAAATTTTTATTTACATTACAATTTTTTTAAGATGTAGTTTCATCATAAGAATCCATTGATATCATTTTCAACTCTAATAAGCTAATATTTTCGGAGATATAATTTTTCAAAATTTTAATAATACATCATACTTCTTCTCACAGAATGCGAATTCTATCTGTCTGTGTTCTATATGTGTTCACTGCTCATACATGTAATCTTATCTACCTATAACAGACATGTCAAATGTATTTCTGTTCTAACAAACAAAGCATGATTGAATGCAAAATGTACCTATTATAATTACCCCTACACTATATGCCATTGGATAATCCATATGATGATGGAAACATATATATAATTTGGTAAGTTTATCAAATTGGGTTCAGAATATCTTCAGTGAAAACAAAACTGGAATATTGGCTAAGTTTCAATTGATATAATATAAATTTCAGAGTAGATTTGAGGAATGAATATCTCGGATGAGTTCGTTATTTAATTTAGTTTCTTTTATGATTCAATTCGATTATAAGAATCCATTGATATCATTCCCAACTCTGAGAAACCAAATATTTCGTAGATGAATTGTCAAAGTTTGAACAAGAGCGCCAAAGCTCCTGCTCACAGGGCTTTCCCACTTTTTGGCGCTCTAGTACCTCGGAACAGAGTGCTTATCAATTTGCCCAAATGTCTGCAATTTTCGAATTTTTGGCTGAAAATGGTCTCAAACGATTTGGTTCGACTCACTGATCAAGAATCCGAGGTCAAAATCAATTCTGTCCGGCCGGCCGGCCTGTCCGACCGTAGGCACGATAACTCTCGAACGAAAGGAGTTAGAGGATTGAAATTTGCAAGGTGGATTTGGAGCGTAAATATCTCGGACAAGTTCGTTAATGGGCAAAATCCATCAAGCGGTTTCGGAGTTATGGCCAATTTTAGTAAAAATATTTTTTATGAATATTTCTGAAACCGATCACTCGATCTATCTGGAATTCAGCATCAAATAGTAGAATCATGACCTTTATACGCAATTGAAGTTTTGTATTGACCAGGTTACCGCAAAGTGTCAAAAAAAATTTTGAAAATTAAAAAAAAAATTTTCTACAATAACTCTCGAACGGAATGAGCTAGGCAGTTGAAATTTTCAGAGTAGGTTAGGGAGATGAATATCTCGGTTAAGTTCGTTATTGGGCGAAATAGGCCAGTTGGTTTCGGAGTAACGAAAAAAAAAAAAAATTTTAAGTAACAAATTTCAAATTCAATTTTCATTTAAGATGCAGTTTCACTATAAAAATCCATTCATGTCATTTTTAACTCCAACAAGCTAATACTTTCGGAGATATGATTTTTCGAAGTTTCAATAATGAATCGTACTTCTATATGTTTTCACAGAATGTTATAATTATTCTATATAAGCTTTATTATATGCTCTGTGTTCTTACTCATACATGTCATCCTGTTCTAGAAGAGAGAGTCAAATTCATTTCAGCTATTTTAATTTGATTTCTTCCATGGTGCAGTTCTCATTCTCAGATTGCTAATTTAATCTTGATAAATAAACTATTATTTGAATCGAATTTCCTTTAGGATGCAGTTCTATCATAAGAATACATTGATATAATTCTCAACTCTGAGAAACCAATACTTTCGGAGATATAATTTGTCTGTTTGGACTAGAGCGCCAGAAAGCTCCTGTCCACAGGGCTTGTTGTTATACGATCCTCGCAAATTTTCGCAAAAATTTAAGCGTTGGCATTCTAGAACTAACCACCGTGTTTGAATTCGATCGGTTGCATATTTTTTGAGTTATTAAGTAAACAACAACAAATTTTCAGACCCACCCTGAAAATTTATTCAAGTCGCTATCTCTTTCCGTTCTCTAGTTATCGTGGCAACGGCCGGCTGGAATCTAATCGAATCCTTCATGAGTGAGCCGAATCTAATCGTTTGAGGCAAAAAGTTCGAGAGTTACAGACATTTGGGCAAAGTAATATAGCACGCTGTTCCCCAGAACATGCGCGCAAAAATTCCTATTGAATAGAGCTTATTAGAAAAATAGTGTTGGAGAATATCTCGGATAAACCTAATGTTTATTCATTTATTTATTTATTTATTATTAACCAAAATACTACATGAAGTTTCGAGGTGAACACTGGTCACCCGTACAATATTATAGATGTAATAATCCTACAGAAGTAAACTTAGTAACTCGTACATAGGCTGGCCAAACCTTAAACTAACTTAATTCTAATAAATCAAAATTACACAAGTCTCATAAACAAGACTTTTTTTTTGGCGCTCTAGTTCCTCGGAACTGAGTGCTTATCAATTTGCCCAAATGTCTGTAATTTTGGAATATTTCGATGAAAATGGTCTTAAACGATTTGGTTCGACTCACTGATCAAGAATCCGTGGTCGGAATTCATTCTGTCCGGCCGCACCGGCCGGTCCGGCCGGCCGGCCGTCCGTAAGCACGATAACTCTCGAACGGAATGAGCTAGAGAGTTGAAATTTTCAGAGTAGGTTTGGGGGATAAATATCTCGGCTAAGTTCGGCAAAATCGGACAGATGGTTTCGGAGTAACAAAAAAAAAAATTTGTTTTTACGAAACAAATTCCAAATCAAATTTTTTTTAATAAGCAGTTTTATCATAAGAATCCATTCATATCATTTTCAACTCTAACAAGCTAATACTTTCGGAGATATGATTTTTTAAAATTTCAATGTAAATCGTATTTCACAGATTGATATAATTATTATTCTATGTATGAATTCTCATAATGTCAACTTGACAGAAGGGAATATTGTAACTTCAAAAATATTGGGGTTGAAATACTCGTATTTTAGCGATGCAACGGGGACCTCACCCGAAAATGTTTGAAAATATTACGTAAATATTGAAAGCATAATTCTGTAGTTTGGTGAACGTAGATCAGGAAATTTTTGATCGATTACAAGGTAATTTATAATTACTTATCTAATAAACTATTATTTGAATTGAATTTCCTTTATGATGCAGTGATATCATATGAATACATTGATATAATTCCCAACTCTGAGAAACCAATACCAGATATAATGTGTCTGTTTGAACTAGAGCGCCAAAAAGCTCCTGTCCACAGGACTTGAATCCATTTTTTAAATAATAACGAGAATACCAACTAATATTTTTCTATTATGAAACATTTCAATTTCTTCTTTATTTTTGCTCTATCTGTCCTTAACAGTTTTAGACTATCTGTTAACGTGTTGAACACTTTTATAGCAACATAATAACTATTTTTCGTACCTCGTTCGTTTGTTTATTCTTGGTAACTGTAGGCTCTTATTCCTTGTATTGCTTCTAGAATTTTTGTACTTCTTTTAACCCAAGATAGTATAATGATACTGCTTCTGAATGGAAGAGTTGGCGTGGAGTTATTTTAGTGTTTTTTTTTGAGTAATAATAATAATCAGTTGCCATAAACTTTTTAATTTTGGCAAAGATAAAAATCAGGTATCTAGTTTTCTTAACAATATAATCACTATGTTTTTCCCATCTTATATTAAAATCGAAGTATAAACCCAAGTATTTGTGATAATGTACCTTTTTACCTCTATAAACATTAGATTTCAGGTACTAGGTACTAGGTACCTACCCTCAAATCGACCATTGTATGAATTGAACGGATTTGTGTCCTTACGCCACCACGAACAAAGCATTGTTTATTTTCGACCAAATCGTAAATGTATGTAAGCGAATGTGTCCTTACGCCACCATAGACACAGCACTGTTTATTTTTGACCCAACAGTGTATGTATGTATTTGAGTCGAAACTAATCGTTTGAGACCATTCATGGCAAAAATGTGGACCATTTTTTTTGGACTCTTGTTTTTACAGTCGGATTCATATTCTTCGAAATATTGAGAACATTATTTTTTTTTCTGAAGCTAAACAGCCTTGGGTGTTCAGTATCTGGATGGGTGACTGCTCTGGCTATAAATTTGAGCAGGTGCGCCAAAGCTACTGGTCACAGAGCTCTTTAAACTTTTTCCAGATCCAGCTTACATAAAAAGCTACAGCGTTTAAAGATTTCCCAATGTGTTCATACACTCCCGTATATTAATTATCTATGACTTTAATGGTGAGCGAGAAAAAAGTACGGCAACGTGTGTGAATATTCCATCATACCCTTTCTTTATGTCAATTTCATTCACTTTCATAAATCCTCGAGTATCAATAACTAGGAAACCAGTGGAAGCAGGAAAAAAATGATAATTGGAGATTATGTGTCATAGTTACAGAAAAATTCTCATCAACATTTATCCCATTCGGAATGTCCGTGGCAAAGTTACAAAATAAAAAAATTGGTTCAAGCACTGACGTTTCTGAGTGTCCAAACAAGAGAATGGGCAATATAATTTACCATGGTAACTTCGATTAAGAGTGTCCAATACAGGGGAATGGACAATAAAACATACGCGCAAAAGCTCCTGACTTCACGTCAGTACTTGAAAGATTTTTTTTTTCATTATTCTTTTAAAATTTTCTAGGGGTACGGTTCTTATAAAAATTTAAACACGTCTTTATCTCGATATTCTACAACTAGATACCAAGCTTCAATTCGATCGAGTCTATATTTTCGGGTTATCGAGGAAATAATATTCCAGGTGGGTATAACTCTGAAACCGTTTGACCGATTATGCCCATAATCAAACTTAACACTCCCATTCGGATACGCAACATACCCTGAAAATTGCAAGTCCCTATCTCCATTCGTTCGAATGTTATTGAGGCGACGGTGATCCATCCATCTACTAAACTCATACAGGGCTACTCGAATCTCCAACAATATACAGGGTGAGTCTTTGACCACTGCATTAATTTTAACCAAAGATTCCTCTCATCAAATGAAACACTTTTTTCATTTAACATTTTTCCAAATTCAGCTCAGGTAAAAAGATACAGGCTGTTGAAATTTTGAAAAAAAATCAGTTTTTATTTTGTTGCTTTGACATCCTTTTTTCGAATAAAATGAATGTTGGCGTAAAGTTTCCTATAACTATGATACATATTTTCCAAATATTACTTATTTTCCACTTCTACTGGTTTTCTAGTTATGAACTCGTGGATTCATAAAACTAAACGAAATTAGCATTAAGAAAGCATATAAAGTTTTTCTTGAGTCATTTCAAGAATATTCCATCGTTTTAGAACATTATATTATTCCTCATCATTTCTCCTTAAACGCACCGTTTTCGAGATATTCTTCATTGAATGTTCTAAAATGGAAAACTCCAGAAATTTCACTACTTTTATGGATCCGTCCCTGAGCGTTGGAATCCCGAATCAAGCTGTAAACCACGTTACCATGCCTTATTCTCGTCCGCCAACATTGTCATAGATAATTTATATGCGGGAGTGTATTAGCACATTGTTAAATCTTTAAACGCTTGTAAGTTTTTACCTGAGCCAAATCTGGAAAAATGGTAAATGAAAAAAGTGTTTCATTTGATGAGAGGAATCTTTGGTTAAAATTAATGCAGTGGTCAAAGACTCACCCTGTATATCTGATAATGTTCAAACTTGGAACTTGGCAGTAGAGTTAGGTTTTGCAGGCTCTCGCAAAATTTTAGCGATGTCGGACGAATAGTTACTGATATATAGATTTTTTTTCGATAATTTTCAATGATTTTTAAAAATTTTCTAGTAATACGATCCTCACGAAATTTTGCAAGAATTTTCACTTTGGCATTATACAACTAACAGCCATGTTTGAGTATAATCGGTTATGTATTTTTCGAGTTATTGAGGAAATAACAAACAAATTTCAGATGGTTATAACTCCAAAACCATTTGGCCAATTATACCTATAAACAAAGTCAAATGTTGCATTGAGATTCTCAACCTAACCTGAAAATTTCAAGTCGCTATCTATATCCGTTCTCAGGTTATCGTGACATAAAAAATATGTTTTAATAATTTTTTTTCAATTTTTTAACCATGCGATTCTCACAAAATTTCACAAACGCTCTGAAGTTCATATTCTACAACCATTGACCAAGTTTCAATTAGATTTATATCGGTTGCAAATATTATTATTACTCGGAAACCATTGGGCCGATTATGCCCATTAACGAACTTGCCTGTCGTATTGGGATGCGCCACCTACCCTAGAAATTTCAAGTCTCTATCTCATTCCGTTCTCAAGTTATCGGGCAACAAACGGCCGGCTGGCCGGACAGAATGAAATTTGTCCTCGAATTCTTCATCAGGTAGTCGAACTCAATCGTTTGAGACCATTTTTGGCAAACAATTCGAAAATTACCGACATTTGGGCAAAATGATAACGCGATGTTCCCCAGAACATACGCGCAAAAACGGACTTTTTTTGAAATTTCAACTGTATCAATCTGTAGGTATTATTTTACCTGAGCTGAAATTCGAAAAAAAGTGAATGAAAAATTGGTTCAAGTCCTATGGACAGGAGCTTTGGCCCTCTTGTTCAAACTTTGACACATTATATCTCCGAAAGTATTGGTTTCTCAGAGTTGTGAATGAAATCAATGTATTCTTATGATAGAACTGCATCATAAAGGAAATTCAATTCAAATAATAGTTTATTTATCGAGATTAAATGAGCAGTCTGAGAATGAGAACTGCACCATGGAGGAAATCAAATTAAAATAGCTGAAATGAAATTGACTGTCTCTTATAGAACAGGATGACATGTACGAGTATGAACACAGATCATATAATAATTCATAGATAGAATAATTATAGCATTCTGTGAAAACATAAAAGTACGATTCATTATTGAAATTTCGAAAAATCATATCTCCGAAAGTATTAGCTTGTTAGAGTTGAAAATTATATCAATAGATTTCATGGTGAAACTGCATCTTAAAAAAAATTGAATTTGAAATTTGTGAGTTAAATAAAATTTTTTTTTGTTACTCCGAAACCATCTGGCCTGTTTTGCCCAATAACTAACTTAACCGAGATATTTATCTCCCAAATCTACTCTGAAAATTTCAACTGCCTAGCTCATTCTGTTCGAGAGTTATTGTAGAAACAAAATTTGAAAATTAAAAAAAAATATTTTTGACACTTTACAGCAACCGGATCAATACAAAACTTCGCATGCGTATTAAGATCATTATTCTACAATTTGATGCTAACTTTCAGATAGATCGAGTGATCGGTTTCGGAAATATTCATAAAAATGGGTTCAAGCCCTGTGGACAGGAGCTTTCTGGCGCTCTAGTTCAAACAGACAAATTATATCTCCGAAAGTATTGGTTTCTCTGAGTTGGGAATTATATCAATGTATACATATGATAGAGCTGCATCATAAAGGAAATATAATTCAAATAATAGTTTATTTATCAAGATTAAATGAGCAATCATGAGAATGAGAACTGCACCATGGAAGAAATCGAATTAAATCTGGCCAATTTTGCCCAATAACGAACTTAACCGAGATATTCATCTCCCTAACCTACTCTGAAAATTTCAACTACCTAGCTCATTCCGTTCGAGAGTTATTGTGGAAAAACTTTTTTTAAATTTTCAAATTTTTTTTTTTACACTTTGCGGTAATCTGGTCAATACAAAACTTCACATGCGTTAAAGGTCATGATTCTACAATTTGATGCTAAATTTCAGATTGATCGAACGAACTTGTCCGAGATATTTACGCTCCAAAACCACAATGCAATTTTCAATCCGCTAACTCCTTTCGTTCGAGAGTTATCGTGCCTACGGCCGGTCGGCCGGCCGGACAGAATCGATTTCGCACTCGGATTCTTGATCAGTGAGTCGAACCAAATCGTTTGAGACCATTTTCAGCCAAAAATTCCAAAATTACAGACACTTGGGCAAATTGATAAGCACTCTGTTCCGAGGAACTAGAGCGCCAAAAAAACAAGTTTCGTATGACAATTGCCCAAAACAGGTTTAAAGTACCTACAAATAGTAGGTATTCCATAAAACATGAATGAAAGAAGATGAGTAATAATATGAAAGAAGATGAGTAATAAATAAAATACCTTGTTATCGATCAAAAATTTCCTGATCTACGTTCTCCAAATTTTCTCCTCTCTCGAACTACAGAATTATGCTTTCAATATTTACGTAATATTTTCAAACATTTTCGGGTGAGGTCCCCGTTGCATCGCTAAAATACGAGTATTTCAACCCCAATATTTTTGAAGCTACAATATTCCCTTCTGTCAAGTTGACATTATGACAATTCATACATAGAATAATTATATCAATGTGTGAAATACGATTTACATTGAAATTTTGAAGAATCATATCTCCGAAAGTATTAGCTTGTTAGAGTTAAAAATGATATGAATGGATTCTTATGATAAAACTTCTCATTAAAAATGGGTTCAAGCCCTGTGGACAGGAGCTTTCTGGCGCTCTAGTTCAAACAGACAAATTATATCTCCGAAAGTATTGGTTTCTCAGAGTTGGGAATTATATCAATGTATTCATATAATAGAACTGCATCCTAAAGGAAATTCAATTCAGATAATAGTTTATTTATCAAGATTAAATGAGCAATCATGAGAATGAGAAAAGCACCATGGAAGAAATCAAATTAAATCTGGCCAATTTTGCCCAATAACGAACATAACCGAGATATTCATCTCCCTAAACTACTCTGAAAATTTCAAGTACCTACCTCATTCCGTTCGAGAGTTATATCTATGTCTATGGATGAAAAGCAGTCTCACTACTCTCAGATCTCTTACTTCATGTTCAGTTCCGAAATGTAAGAATTTTCTGAGAAAAACTAATATCGGAGCAAACAACTGAGATTTAACTCACTTCGCTCACAATTCTTCGATTGATTACTTCAGGAACATCATTTGACATTATGACAATTCATATTCATACATAGAATAATATCATTCTGTGACAACCATAGATTAAAGGTCTTTAATCTATGGTGACAACGTTGAAATACGATTTATTATTGAAATTTTGAAAAATCATATCTGAGATTTTTCTCACTTCGCTCACAATTCTTCGATTGATTAGTCTCAGGAACATCATTTGACATTATGACAATTCATATTCATACATAGAATAATATTATTCTGTGACAACGTTGAAATACGATTTATTATTGAAATTTTGAAAAATCATATCTCCGAAAGTATTAGCTTGTTAGAGTTAAAAATGATATGATTGGATTCTCATGATAAAACTTCTTATTAAAAAAAATTTAATTTGGAAGTTGTTTCGTAAAAAAAAAATTTTTTTTTTGTTACTCCGAAACCGTTTGTCCGATTTTGCCCAATAACGAACTTAGCCGAGATATTTATCCCCCAAACCTACTCTGAAAATTTCAACTCTCTAGCTCATTCCGTTCGAGAGTTATCGTGCCTACGGCCGGCCGGACCGGCCGGCCGGCCGGCCGGACCGGCCGGACAGAATGAATTTCGACCACGTATTCTTGATCAGTGAGTCGAACCAAATCGTTTAAGACCATTTTCATCGAAATATTCGAAAATTACAGACATTTGGGCAAATTGATAAGCACTCAGTTCCGAGGAACTAGAGCGCCAAAAAGAATTTAATTTGGAATTTGTTTCGTGAAAAAAATTTTTTTTTTGTTACTCCGAAACCATCTGTCCGATTTTGCCCAATAACGAACTTAGCTGAGATATTTATCCCCCAAACCTACTCTGAAAATTTCAACTCTCTAGCTTATTCCGTTCGAGAGTTATCGTGCCTACGGCCGGACAGAATGAATTTCGACCACGGATTCTTGATCAGTGAGTCGAACCAAATCGTTTAAGACCATTTTCATCGAAATATTCGAAAATTACAGACATTTGGGCAAATTGATAAGCACTCAGTTCCGAGGAACTAGAGCGCCAAAAATGGATTTACTAAAAACGGCCATAACTCCGAAACCGCTTGGAGGATTTAGCCCGTTAACGAACTTGTCCGAGATATTTGATTTCCAAACCTACCCTGCAAATTTCAAACCTCTCCTCAACTCCTTTCCTTCGAGAGTTATCGTGTTAACGGACGGACGGCCGGACAGAATCGATTTCGACTACGGATTCTTGATCAGTGAGTCGAACCAAATCATTCGAGACCATTTTCATCAAATAATTCGAAAATTACAGACATTTGGGTAAATTGGTAAGCACTCTGTTCCGAAGAACAAGAGCGCCGAAAAGTGTTTGATGTGATAAGACGAATCTTAACGATTTGATAACGATAATAATTAATCTTTCCTTCTGGTCGTCTAGAACGATCCCAGACCAATTCACATTTCCCACAGATAGAGATTTATTATTCATAACATAACATTTCGATGGGGATCATTAAGAGCAATTGTAAAAGTTGCCGAAAGTACAGAAAAAGAGCAATAATTGAATCATCATCCAGCGGATACCGTCGCTGAGGGAGGGCAGGTATGTCGTCAGCGGACGTGAAGAGACGTACGTCGTGTGAGGCAGAGGAAGGTTTTCTTTACTTCATTGCCGCACAGGACGTAGTTCACATTCTGTCAGATCACGGTACCGTTTTTCCGAGCTTGGGTCGATTATTGAACTTCAAATCATATTTTCGATAATATGTCGGTTTTGGGTCAAGGCCTAAATACTGTCGTACAATAAGTTCAACTTCTGAATATTCTGAGCAATTCAGAAATTTCTTATTGGACAAATCGGTGATATAATATTCCACATTGCTTTGGACTCAGTGCCCCTGAAATTATTTCAATTTGTGTACCCCAAGGCACGGTTCTCGGAACAATAATTTTCTTATATGCCCTATCATTTTGCCCAAATGTCTGCCGAGAACAGGGACGCAGCTAAATTTATGGGGGGGAAAAGCATTCAAAATTTTCCAAAACTGTGCTTACATAAAAAACCGATACGACGACGTAAAATTCAAATTGTTTTGTGAAAATTTGCCAACTCCATTCAACATTGGGGTGATCACACCCTCCCTCCTCCCCTGAACTGGACAAACAAATGAGGAATGTTTGACGTTTGTCGATGAACTCTGAAAACATCGCTGCAGCACCAAGCTCCCCCCCCCCCTGGCTGCGCCAGTGTACTCACATATTTACGTTGCTAAATTCAATAAAAATAAAAGCTTTTTAAAATACCGCTCGACAGAAATAGCTCAAATTGGTACCAGATGGTTTGTTGGCGCTCTAGTTCCTCGGAACTGAGTGCTTATCAATTTGCCCAAATGTCTGTAATTTTCGAATTTTTCGATGAAAATAGTCTTAAAAGATTTGGTTCTACTCACTGATCAATAATCCGTGGTCGAAATTCATTCTGTCCGGCCGGTCCGGCCGTCCGGCCGTAGGCACGATAACTGTCGAACGGAATGAGCTAGACAGTTGAAATTTTCAGAGTAGGTTTGAGGGATAAATATCTCGGCTAAGTTCGTTATTGGACAAAATCAAACAGATGCTTTCGGAGTAACAAAAAAAAAATTTAAGTTAATAATATTGAGTTCAGAATATCTCCACTAAAAACATAACTGGAATATTGGTGTATTGGAGTAGATTTGAGGAAAGATATATATATTATCGTTCATCATAGAATTGAGGAATGAATATCTCGGATGAGTTCGTTGTTGGGTAGAATTCGTCGATTGGTTTTGGATTGATAATTTTTGGCACTCTTGTTGAATTTAAATTCTTCCATGATGTTTGAATTAAATTTCTGCTAAGATGAAGTTCTTAATTTCAATAATGAATCATACTTCTATGTTTTCACAGAATGCTATAATTATTCTATCTAAGCTTTATTATATGATCTGTGATCATACTCGTACATTTCATCCTGTTCTATAATGAGAGTCAAATTCATTTCAGCTATTTTAATTTGGTTTCTTTCATGGTGCAGTTCTCATTCTCAGATTGCTCATTTAATCTTGATAAATAAACTATTATTTGAATTGAATTTCCTTTATGATGCAGTTCTATCATAAGAATACATTGATATAATTCTCAACTCTGAGAAACCAATACTTTCGGAGATATAATTTATCTGTTTGAACTAGAGCGCCAGAAAGCTCCTGTCCACAGGGCTTGAACCCATTTTTTTTATGAAATACTTGCCGGCTACTCACATTGTTAAATGGCTTCTTTCTGGGTTTTCTCTCCCAAACTCAGAAAAAATATCTATAAAATAAAAAAATATTATTTTGTGATATTGCTAATTAAATTTTTATTTTATAGATATTTTTTCAGAGTTTGGGAGAGAAAACCCAGAAAGAAGCCATTTAATGAGGAATATACCTCCCACAGTATCCTTTAATGATGACTTTCACACATTGTGCCGAAAACTATTGAATAATGAATTTACGGCAACAGGAATGTGTACAAGGTGTTATTCCATGTTATCCTGTTCCTATTATCTCTCTGCTTTGCATTTATCCGGTCAGGCGGTCAAATTCCTTCATATTTTAAAACAATTTTTTCGGAAATATTCCAACTCCATTGAAATTTTTCCAACTGCTTCGAATGTTTTTCCAACTCCTTCGAAATTTTGTCCAACTCCTTCGAAATTTTGCCAACTCCTTCGAATTTTTCCAACTCCTTCGAAATTTAGTCCAACTCCTTCGAAATTTTGTCCAACTCCTTCGAAATTTTTCCAACTGCTTCGAAATTTTTTCCAATTCCTTCGAAATTTTGTCCAACTCCTTCGAAATTTTGCCAAATCCTTCGAAATTATGTCCAACTCCTTCGAAATTTTGTCCAACTCCTTCGAAATTTTGCCAACTCCTTCGAAATTTTGTCAACTCCTTCGAAATTTTGTCCAACTTCTTCGAAATTTTTCCAGCTCCTTCGAAATTTTGTCCAACTCCTTCGAAATTTTTCCAACTCCTTTGAAATTTTTGCCAACTCTTTCGAAAGTTTTCCAACTGTGTTGAAAATTTGCCAACTCCGTTCACGGCCCGTGCCTGGCCGAGAATGGTCTCAAACATTCCTGATTCAGAATTCGTAGGAAAGTTCGATTCTTTCCATCCGTAAACACGATAACTTTCGAAAGAAGACCCTAAAGATCCGATCGAGTTTTTATTCAGGTGTAGAACAGCGATTTCAAGGTTTACGCAGAATTTCATAAGAATCGTAGCTTATGATACATGTGTATACCTAAGTGCTTTTAAAGCACATGCAACGTTGAGCACTTGCAAGTTCGTACACTTGTATCATAATATACTGTTCTCAAATTTGTCCGAATTCCCCTTCATATACTATTCTATTCTATTCCATCTCTGCTTGTTTTATTAATTTCCCCTTGACCATTATTTCTTCCTTATTTTCCTTTATTTATTATTTGTTTATATAATGAGTATTTCTCATTACAAAACTCCTTTCTTCTCTTTTATACAATATTTTAATATTCACAATTATCGATATTGTCATGAAACTCTTCAACTCTTGCCTCGACTCTTGCTGATCATCATTTCAAATTTTTCCAGTGTTTGATTTTCATTTCAGCATCATCTATTCTTTTACTCCGCTAGTTTATATTCCCCTCCCAATTTTCCTCTAATGCTCTGAATTTTTCTTAGTTCGTCTAACTTCTCATTAATATTCTTGGTTTGATCTTTCCATTTTTTTACTAATTGTAGTATCAATTCATTTGTACTGATATCTACCCTTTTAATCCCCCTCTTTTCCTCTTCAGTTTCAATATCCACTTCGTAATTATTATGATTTGTTCTTAAGTCCATTGGATGGGTAGCCATTTCGATATTATGTTGAATTAATGTATGCTCTAATAATTTGTTGAGGTTTCCTGATTGAACAGAAAAATATTCATTGAATATAAACAAAACTTAATAATACTCTAACACTAACTTACATATTATTTTCTTCTGTCTACATTTTATATTTTTTTAGGATAATCTTTGCTTTATCTTCATGTGGAAATTCAATCCTATTTGATTTAGGAGCCCTGATATCATTTTTGTCTTTACTTCCTAGAAGTCTAATTTATCTCAAACAATAATTTTTCATTCTTTTCACTTCCCTTTTTCTCCCATAGTTCTCAATTCCATAAACTACCCCGTATTTAAAGGGATATTTCCTCGAGCTAACCACAACAGTGTTAGTAAGTTAACTTGATGACGTTTGTGGTATTGTGGTAACATTTGTGGTATGTGTGGTATGACGTATAACAGGCAAGGCACATACTGAGTTAATGGTATGGTAGTTTGGTTAACTTTGGCATTATAGTTCTAATCCCTCGGCTAAGACATTTGTGTAATTAACTTTGGATAGGTGTGGTAAGTTCGAAGGAATTTCCTTTTATATTTTTCAAATTATGCCTGTCTTTACGACAAATTCGATATTGACCTATCAAATATCTTCAGAATCTTATAATAATTTTTAACGTCTTAACTTCTAAACATGATATAATATACACACCTATCTACTAATTGGCGCTCTTATTCCTCGGAACAGAGTGCTTATCACTTTGCCCAAATGTCTATAATTTTCGAAGATGCAGTTTCACCATAAGAATCTATTGATATCATTCTCAAATCTAACAAACTCAAACTTTCGGAGATATGATTTTTCAAAATTCCAACAGAACGGCCGCAATACTAGCGCCTGCATAATACTCACTGCGTCGCTACGAATTTCTTTAAGTGCAGAACGGGAGTGTTACGTGGCATCAGTTATCGAATGTTTAGTTTATGATGCAGTTCTATCATAAGAATCCATTGATATCGTTCCCAACTCTGAGAAACCAATACTTCGGAGATATGATTTGTCAAAGTTTGAAATGTTTGAATAATTACTCCCTAGTAGTTTGACAAGAGCGCCAAAGCTCCTGTCCACAGGGTTTTCTCACATTTTTTTTAACATATTTTAATACAGGATTTCCACCCTTTGATCAAAATTTTGTATACTTACAGATAATATATCTATAGCTGCCATCAGTGTTCCTCAACTTTTATAAAAGGTGCAAATGATTTATTTTTTCTAATGAATGGTAGGAACAGAAAGCCGCAACAATACCTACTATTATTATTCTCCGTTTTATAAACTCTTCAATTTCTAATTTATTTATGAAGCCTCGAAATTGGTGAAATTATTAATATGGAAATCAATATGATTTTAACGTCTTTCATCGGGAGATTTTTTCGGAGGAACAGAAGGTATATGTATAGATAAATTTGGAAAAACTGATGGAACCGCATTTTCATTCAATTTTGGGTTCTTCACAATATTTTGGTGTAAATACATCATATCTGATGATTTCATTTTCTTGGACATCAAATCGAAAAACAACCGAATTTTGTGAACACACATTCCATTGCTTAATTAGAGCCTTTCGGAAATTTAAAAATTGACACATACGCATTTTGTGGGTTATAACGACTTCCATCCTGTTACAAAACATCGACGATGTTGTGATACCTAGGTATAATTATTCACCGAATCAATAAATATCATATACAGTGTGGAAAGGCCAAATGGAATGAATTAATTATCTTGGTTATTGTACATATTTATGGAAAATTCCGAAACACATCAACTTCAAATTTTAAATTGTCATTCTTCTTCGTAAAAATGCGAACCCTACCTTCAACCCCCTTTGAAAGACAGGGACAACCCCCAATTTTTCGAATAGGAATCAGGGACTAGTGATACATCGTTTGGAAGGTCGCGTCATTCTCTATTCAGAATTTTATCACTTTCATGTTTATTGCAAAACTTAAAATAGAAAAAAATAAAATCATCATCACGATTAATTATTGAAATTTTGAAAAATCATATCTCCGAAAGTATTAGTTTGTTAGAGCTGATAATTATCTGAATGGATTCTAATGATAAAACTGCATAGTAAAAAATTATATTAAAAAAAAATTAATTTGAAATTTGTAATGTGAAAAAACAATTTTTTTTTCGTTACTCCGAAACTACGGAGCCGATTTTGCTCAATAACGAACTGAACCGAGATATTTATCTCCCACACCTATTCTGAAAAGTTCAACTGTCTAGCTCGGGAGTTATCGTGTTAACGGCTGGACGGCAGGACGGCTAGACAGAATCGATTTTGACCACGGATTCTTGATCAGTGAGTCGAGCCAAAACATTTAAGACCATTTTCAACCAAAAATTCGAGAATTACAGACATTTGGGTAAATTGATAAGCACTCTGTTCCGAGGATTAAGACCGCCAAATAATAAGGGCTTGCAATTAAAAAAAAGTAATGATGATGTCAGTCATCGGTAACAGGAAATTTTTCGATATCCCTGAAAGTGGAGAAGATAAATCAATTATTCCATACTTTTGACGCTCACGAAATAGATAATCTCATGACAAAATTAGAAAATTACAGTCATTTGCGCAAAATGATAGCACAATGATACGAGCATGCAAAGAGGTGGAAAGATACAAGGAATGGGTACCCTGATGATGATATTACTGTAAAATCCGAAACAAAATCACCACATAACATTCAGTCGCTTATAAAAGAACGAGGGAAGATAAAATGTTTTGTATTTCCTGTCCAGAATATCGCAGTACGAACCTGTCCAACCAACAATCAATACCGGCTTTTCGTCCACCAATAGCCATATTTCTTCCGATATATGGATCTAATAAACGTCAATGACGTCGCAGCGTCGAAAAACACCTGCCGACGGCGTGGCGTATGATTTAAGTCATCTTTTACAACCTATTCGGTGACCGCGACCGCCAAAGCTCAAACGATATTGGCCTTTTCAAGGTAGACAATAACATAATTATGAGTTGGGGAAAGAAATTAAAGAGCACTCGAACGCGTCATGAAGAACACCAGATCAAACGAGCGTTTTTATTAGGTAGATAAGCGAGGAAAGGTAGAGAATGTTGAAGCTACGGGTATCTTATGGGTACGATAGTGATTTTATATGTCCTAATGTTGTTTGAAGGTTATTTTTTTTTTATTTATTTAAAAAACGGGTAGAACACCCTTTTTTCAAAAAATAAAATACATCCTTGTGTGAGGCAAATAAAAATCAACATGCATAAAATTACAAAATTCACATGAGAAAGTAAACATGTACCACCGATGACTGCACCCCCAAAATAACAATAAACTTTAATTCTAGCAAACTTGAATCACCGATCTTTATCCAACAATAGCAAGACATAAATCTCTTTTCTCAAAACAGGAAAATGATAGTTGAGAAAATCTAAACTGGCAGATGCTACAATATTACTACTGATTCTAGGAACAGGCGAGTTTCGGGAATAGTTAAATCTGTAATTTCTTATGTGTAGGAAATTACTGTTTCTAGTTCTCCTAGGCGGTACATAAAAATCGAATAGTTGAAGAAGTTCAGGACAAATTAACAGACCATTTATGAATTTACAGAATAGAATAACGTCACCCCGCCTTCTCCTGACAGATAACATTGGTAAATCTAGACTAGTTCGCATTTTAGTTGTCGAATAGTTTAGACGAGGAATTCCCAATCTATTGGATATATGCAAAAGTAATTTATTTTGAACCCTTTCAATCATGGTACAGTCAGAATACGAACAAGGTGACCGAACAATGGATGAAAAATCAAGTACTGGCCTCTCCTGTGACATGTAAAACGCTTTATTGTATCAAGATTGTTGAAATCTCGAGAATGCCTGATGATGAAACCTAATAACTTATGTGAAATCAAATTTCGGTCAAGGAACAACTTTAGAAAGGAAACTATTCTTTGAGCCTAATAACTTAGTGCTTTTATTACTAAAATGCGCAATATGAGCTTTGAAACTCATTTTATTATCATAAAACACTCCCAAGTCGCGAATGCATGTTACTCTTTCAAAGGATGGTTACCGATAGAGAAATTACATTCCAATCTATTGCCATGCCTGAAGACTGTCAAATGCTTACACATGAGAAAATTCAACTTAAGCCTATTATCTCACACCAATTCCATACATTATCCAGCTCATCCTGGAAAAAGCCAATATCCTCAACCGTATAGATCTCGGAAAAACTTTTCGAATAATCCGCGAATTGTAAGCATTTCGATTTGATGAAACAGTCGGTTATATCATCGATAAATATCAAAAAAGGCAAAGGTCCCAAATGGCTACCCAGTGGCATCCCGGCTGGGCGGCTGACACTTGAAATTCCGATGAAGTACTATCTCTAACTTTGACAAACTGAGTGTGAAGGGACAAATAAGAAACAAACCAATCAAGAAGTGAACCACATACACCGAAGCGATATAGTTTTCTTTTCAAAATTGAGTGGTCAACAGTCGAAAGCCTTTGAAAAATCTGTGTAGACAACTTCAACCTGCCTACCATTTTCGATGGTATCATAGTAGAGTATTGGACAAAAAGTAGCAGATTTGTTTCAATGCTTCGACCCCTGACAAATACGTGTTGTTTTTGTTAAATTTTATTGATCATTTGGTTGTATACTCTATCACAAATTAGGCGCTCAAACAATTTAGGTATCGCACTGAGAACACTTTTTGATCGGTAATTGACAACATCATCTCTTCTACCTGCTTTATAAATGGGTTTTACAAAGCACTTCTTCCACCTTGAACGAAGTTACCTGAAACGAGAGATTTGTTGAACAACAAAATAAGTGGCAATGCCAAAGAAGTACATTTTTTCAGCATTAATGTAGGGATTTGATCAGGACCAGGATTTAACCAGGACCCTTCCTTACATCAAGGGACGTCAATATATTGGTTACCTCCGATATGTCAAAACCAATGTTATCAATTTTATCAAAATGTGAACATGAAATGCAATCATCAACAGTATCTGCTCTACAAACAGGAAGAGGTACATAGGTAGACTTTAAATATTCAGCAAATCCGTTTACAATATCGTGGTCATCGTCAAGCACAGTAGAACCAAGTATCATTTTAGAAGGAATCTCATTATAATGTCGCTTAGAATTTACCAAATTCCAAAATGAATTTATATTGGTTCTGATATTATCTTAAATGTTTTGCACATACAATGTGTAACAAGTGTCTGACAAACTGTTACACTGGGATCTGAGGTTACTAAACAGAAGATAATCATCCCATGATTTGGTCTTTTTGTACCTTATATGACATTGTTTCTTCTCAACAACAAGCTTCTTCAGTTCACCGGAATACCATGCAGGATAATTAGTTCGCTTAAGATATAATTCAGGTACAAATTTCTCAATAGTATTATTTAAAATATCATAGAATGTATGTGTTAGGGATTCACTGGGGTTCATTTTATATTCGTGACTTTGTTTGGACCGAACAGACCAATGTTCGAAATTTGTTTTGCTTTTTTTTCTTTATTTTGCACCACAATTGGTATATCTGGCAACGTCGGTCAACTGTCCGGCCACCGGCGAGAATATTGGGACTAGTTGAAACAGATGAGAATTTAAAATGCTCGAGTTCGTTCCGAAATTGAAAATTTTGTGAAATTTCGATATCTAGAAGAGGATCGGCACTCCTGGAAGGTGTCCATTTTCCAATAAGGCAGAAAGGTGAGTCAGATATTCGTTCTGGTGCTCTTTTCAATTATTTCATTTGGATATACACTTATATTATTGTAAATTACAGTTCATTAAAAAATACCGAAGGGTCGCGTCTTAACATTGGTCCATTCGGCGCCAGATTTTGAGTTTAGTAGTAAATTGAGTTTTAAGTTTCGTTGGGTTTATTATTACAAGAATAATTGTTTTTTGTTGATATAATATATTTAGTCGCAAAGGTGTCATTTGGATATCCTAGCATATGTTCTTTCATTTCGCTTTGCGGTTGAAGATATCATTGTTTATCTTATAGCGGCATGTGTTAGCACATGGAGGGAAACAATTTTACGTTTATTATCATATTATTAAGTTGAATATCGAGAAAGTTATCGATACATACGCGATTTTGATACGAGCATTGTTGTCAGATTTATTCGAAATTAGGTATCGAGTTAATGTTGTGATTATTTTATTCCATTACAAAATCTATCAATATGCCATCAGACGCTCAGGCTAATTTAGCAATTCATACTGTTAACCGTACAACGGCCACTAATCGTATCAGGGAAATTCTCGAATTGGCTCATAGGGCTGAACATGATTCAAATCTCGTTTCGGAACTCATAATGAGAGTTGATAGATTGGAATCCATCTACAAACAATTTGAAACTTGTCACTATAAGATTATTAGTATAAGAGCCACTGAAGGTGTAGAAGCCTTAGAATTGCAGGAAGAAATTCGAAGTCTAGTAGATAAACATTATTTTGCAATTAAAGCCATTCATTATAATCTAGTGAAAAAGGTTAATAATAAAGACGTTCAAGAGGATGCTCGGCCTCCAACATCACATGTGAGATTACCTAAAATATCATTACCAACCTTTAGTGGTGTTTTGAAGGAATGGCCAAATTATAGAGATTTATTTGTTTCTCTAATCGACAAAAATAGTGCTCTGAGTAATATTGAGAAATTTCAATATCTTTTAAGCAGCACTTCTAAAGAAGCTTTAGAAATTGTTAAGGCCATTGCGCTATCTGGTGAAAATTACCCAATTGCATGGGGCAGTTTGTTTAAGCGATACAATAACAGACGGTTGCTAGCTGTTTCCTACTGGAATGACGTTTTTCATTTCCCAAAGTTGGAAAGGGAGAACGTCACTTCTCTGCGAAAACTTCTTTCTGCATTTTCGGAAAATTTGGCAGCTTTAGACAGCTTGGATTTCAATGTAGATGAGTGGGATTTTCCGCTTTTCAACATTCTTTTGGATAAGATTGATACAAAAACTAGAAGAAAATTTGAAATGGATTACAGTAAGGTCGATTTTCCTAAATATACGGATCTGATAGAATTTTTGGCACATCACTGCAATGCTTTGGAAGCAGTCGAATTTTCGGATGACAAAAATCATTTTAAGGTTCTAGGGAACCAATCATGCGGTGCTTCTAGGTTCGGATCTTCTCGATCAAAACCTACAAAATCTTCGTTGGTTGTGCATTCGACTGAAGCTACTGTGACTTGTTGCACGTTTTGCAAGTCACCTAATCACATTAATTCCAAATGTAGTATTTTTCAGAACCGTGCGCCTTATGATAGATTTTTGCTTGCTAAGAATCATCAATTATGTCTGAAATGTTTACAATCATCACATCGATGTCGTGATTGTGTCAGTAAATTGTCCTGTAGAGTTTGTGGTAGCAATGGACATCATACGTTCCTACATTTCGATCAAACCGGTAGTGGTCCTGAGCAAAATAATTGTTCAAACAGTAAGACCGCTAACCATTCTTTGGAAGTCAGAAAAGAACGCACTTCTGATTGTAACTCGTTGAATAAGGTTGAAAGGCCATGTGCCACGGGACCAACTGTTTCACTGCAAACATCAAGTCGATTAGATAAGATTTGTCAAGTTGATTCTATGAAATCTTTCGTTTTACTTTCAACGGCAGAGATTCTCGTGACTGATGTTCGTGGAAATAAGCAGAAAATTCGGGCGCTTGTAGACAACGCCAGTCAGGTTAGTTTTATTACAGCAAAGTGCTTAAATCGGTTGGGTCTAAAATACGCTCCAATATCAACAGCTATTCACGGTATAGGGAACGAATCTAGTGTTGTTCCTAAAGGTACTTTGACATGTTGTATCAGTTCATGCTACTCCAATGATCATGAATTTCAAGTCGAATTATTTGTTTTACCTCGAATTTGTTCGGACATGCCAAATTTCAGTTTTCCTTCTTATAGTTGGCCACATATTAAATGTTTGAAATTAGCCGATCCAAATTTTCATTCTTCGCGATCAGTTGACATGCTATTATCGGCTGAAGTTTTTGCGCGTATTTTGCTTCCGGGAAAAGTAGAGAGCAATATGAATGAACCGATAGCCATCAACACTTTGTTTGGTTGGATTTTGACTGGTCGGGTCGATTTGAATGCACCGACTTCACCAAATAAATTGTCTTCATTTTTGGTCTCTTGTTCGTCCGAAAATGAATCATTGGAAGATAGCTTAAGAAGGTTTTGGGAATTGGAAAGTATACCGGATCATAACTTCGTTTCAGAACGGGGTGATTATTGCGAGAAAATATTTAAAGAAACTACTAAAAGAGATATGCATGGTAGGTATATCGTAGAATTACCTTTTCTCTCGAAAATGAATCCGGTATTTGACGGTTCGCGAGAGATCGCACTTCGAAGATTTTTCAACCTTGAAAATCGTTTATATAAAAATGATGCTTTAAGAATTCAGTATGTAGAATTTATGCGCGATTATTTGGAATCGGGTCATATGTCGCTCGCACGTTTGGGGCACTGTAAAAAGGAAACATTTTATCTACCACATCATTGCGTAGTGAAACCAGATTCGTTGACGACAAAACTGAGAGTGGTTTTCGATGCCTCCCAGAAAAGCGCGTCGGGTTTTTCTTTGAATGATTCTCTGTTTGTTGGTCCTAAACTACAGAATGATTTAGTGAGCCTTTTAGTTCGATTTAGGACTCATTCGATTGCCTTCACCGCTGACATTAAACAAATGTTTAGGCAGATTTTAATTGCACCGAAACACAGAAATTATCAGCGTGTATTCTGGAGGTTTTCGAAGGACGAGCCGGTTAAAGAATACACTTTAAACACTGTATCATTTGGAGTGGCATCTTCGCCATTCCTAGCGAATAGGGTAGTGAAGCAGCTAGCAATCGATGAAGCGTATAAGTTCCCGTTCGTGGGCACTATTCTTAATAATGATATCTACATAGACGATGTCTTGAGCGGAAGTGACACTTTAGAGGGTGCTCGTGTAATTGTCAATCAATTGATAGGAGTATTCAGTAGCGCTGGCTTTCAGTTGAGGAAATGGGGTTCAAATTGTCATGAACTCTTAAACTTTATACCAGAAGAATCGAAGAAATTTGTGTTGGACTTTGATGACAATTCGGTCGTCAAGGTTTTGGGTTTAAGGTGGAACCCTTTCAAAGATAACTTTTCTTATAAAGTAAACATTTTGTCTAAGGAATGTACAAAACGTAGCATTTTATCGGAGTTGGCGCGAATATTTGATCCGTTAGGTTTTCTTGCTCCGTTGACATTTTTCGCTAAGCACTTGACACAGACCTTATGGAGTTTAGGCCTGGGTTGGGATGAAACCCCACCTGAAAAGTTAGTGTCGCTATGGAATGAGTATAAGATGGAATTGGAAGGTCTTGCTAATCTTGAAATTCCTAGATATTTAAATATTTCAAAGTCGGAACTGTGTGAATTACACGGATTCTGTGACGCAAGCGAGAAGGGTTACGCTGGCGTAGCGTACCTTCGTGTAAAAATCTCGGAAAATGAGTTTAAAACAGCATTGATTCTCTCTAAAACGAAGGTGGCGCCTTTAAAGAAAATATCTATTCCAAAATTAGAGTTGTGTGCGGCCGTATTACTCAGCTCCATTTTGGATTATGTTAATTCTGTATTATCACCTGTTTTGACCATCACGAAAACATTTGCTTGGTCAGACTCGAAGGTGGCTTTGTGTTGGATTAAGTCGTCCCCAAATAGATGGAAGACTTTTGTTGGAAATAGAGTCGCTATCATACAAGAGAAAATAGGTCCTAGTTGTTGGCACCATATAAAAGGTTGCGAAAACCCCTCGGATATAGCATCTAGGGGATGCTTGCCCTCTGAGTTATTAAAAAATAGGCTATGGTGGGCGGGACCTGACTTTCTGGGACATAATATTTCTATCTCTCCGAATAGCTCGATACTGACAGAGTCAGCTTATTCAGATAGCGAGGTTTCGTCAGAAGAAAAGCTTTGCGCCTATCATGTAACTACGGAAGATAATATAACTCTATCTTTGTTGGATAGATATTCGTCAATAGAAAAGATACAATCTATCGTTGCGTATGTATATCGTTTCATTAAGAGAATTCATATTTCGAATTCTGTAGCTCTAACTAGTAGAGAACTCAACTCGGCTCTGGAGGTAATTATCAAAAATGTTCAGGGTATAGTATTTGCTGAAGAGATTGATCATTTGGAACGGAATCTACCTTTGTCAAAGCCTTTTCGTAAACTAGCACCTTTCTTGTGTACCTCCGGTATACTCAGAGTTGGAGGTCGGATTATACATTCCAAAATTTCATACGATAGGAAATTTCCCATTCTCTTACCTAGACAACATAAGTTAACGCAATTAATAATCGAGTATTTTCATCGTAAATATCTGCATCCAGGTCTTCGTACATTGCAATTTTTGATAGCGCAACGATTTTGGATTTTATCGCCTAGAAGGGCTATTAAAAGTGTAATCTCTAGATGTATCAAGTGCTTCAGACTAAATCCGAAGAATTCGCAACCCTTGATGGGAAATTTACCGGCATTTCGCATTTCTCAGGCAAAGCCATTTTCGTGTGTTGCCGTTGACTTCGGGGGTCCCTTCACCATTAAGACAAATAGGTTGAAAGGTGCAAGGACTCAAAAGGCCTATCTTTGCTTGTTTGTATGCTGCATAACAAAGGCATTACATTTAGAACTGGCATCTGATCTAAGTACAGATTGCTTTTTGGCAGCATTTCGACGCTTTATGGGTAGACGAGGAAGAGTATCGTTCGTTCACACGGACGGTGGTACTAATTTTATTGGCGCTAGAAATTATTTGAGAGAAAAAATGAGAGACGTCGTTGAAACTGAAAAAATTCAATGGTCACTTAATCCTCCCGCTACACCGCATTTCGGTGGTCTTCATGAAAGCGGAATTAAGTCCGTAAAAACGCACATATATCGAGTAATTGGTGAGCAAGTACTTACTTATGAGGAATTTAATACTCTGTTGGTTCAGATCGAAGCTGTGTTGAATTCCAGACCACTAACTGAGCTTAGTTCAGATCCTAATGACTTATCCGCCTTAACACCGGGTCATTTTTTAACACTTGAACCTCTTTCTACATTGCCTGATCCCGACTTATCACATTTAAAATTAAATCGTCTCGATAGATGGCAATTATTGAATCGATTGCATCAAGATTTTTGGAAGAGGTGGCACATTGAATATCTTCATTCGTTAAGTCAAAGATTGAAATGGACAGACAATACTGCTCAGATCAGGGTCGGAACCTTGGTGTTGCTTAAGGATGAACGGTTGACCCCATTGAAATGGAAAATGGGTCGAATCGTAGAATTGTTTCCTGGCAAAGACGAAATAGTTAGGGTAGTTTCAGTCAAGACTATTGATGGGGTTTATAGGCGTGGTGTAACACGGCTGTGTCCACTTCCAAAGTGTGATTAAGATCTTGCGCTCTTAAATAATTATTATTAATTTCGTATTATTTTGATTTATTTTAGTTTTTTAGTTTTTGAAAATATTTGTATATTTTGGTGAGCGGAATGTTAGGGATTCACTGGGGTTCATTTTATATTCGTGACTTTGTTTGGACCGAACAGACCAATGTTCGAAATTTGTTTTGCTTTTTTTTCTTTATTTTGCACCACAATTGGTATATCTGGCAACGTCGGTCAACTGTCCGGCCACCGGCGAGAATATTGGGACTAGTTGAAACAGATGAGAATTTAAAATGCTCGAGTTCGTTCCGAAATTGAAAATTTTGTGAAATTTCGATATCTAGAAGAGGATCGGCACTCCTGGAAGGTGTCCATTTTCCAATAAGGCAGAAAGATGAGTCAGATATTCGTTCTGGTGCTCTTTTCAATTATTTCATTTGGATATACACTTATATTATTGTAAATTACAGTTCATTAAAAAATACCGAAGGGTCGCGTCTTAACAGTATGAACTAAAGAATCTATAGGAGAGTCATGCGGCAATAGGACTTCCCAATTTAAACCTTCAAAATAAGAATTCATCTCCTCAAAATTTCCTTCCTTAAAATTATATGTAACAATTTCATAATTAACATTAATAACATTATAGTCCCCTATACTGAAACAAATAGCCGGATGATGTTTATCAAACAATCGAAAATGGGATAAAACCGATAAAACAAGGAAGACGATTAATGTATTCGTATTAAAACGTATCAAATTTGACACCACGGTTTAATTAACTGCTCCTCAAAAGTTTAGGAGCATCTATTATATTCTAATCACAAATACAGGTTTCGATTTGAAGAAAATATATCTGAATTTTTTAAAACCAACTTAATGAGATTCCAATACAAAATTCTTAAAACGCATTGTCGTGAAGCTTTCGCACGCATTTTCTTCGGTTTTCACGCCTCACACACGCACTCAAAATACTGCATGAACCTTCAAGCCGTCTTTTTTCAACCGAAATCTAGATATCAAATCGATCGAATCTGTATTTTTTAAAATATTGGGATAATAATATTCACCTTGAAGGTTTTTGCGGAATCTGACAAATACAATACAAAGATTGAAACCTGATAATTAGTTGTGGAATGCTAACCCGTAAATATGTGCAAGATGTCATGAGGATCTGATAACTTAAAAAAAAAATAAAATTTTTCTTTAAAAATTTTATATAGTATAACTGTCTGTCAGATTCTGCTGAAATTCCGCATAAAACTTCACGCAGCCATTTTACCATAAATTACCAAAATGATCTCATTTTAATATTTGAATTCAGTTGATGTCCGATACATTTTTTCAATAGTTTACGCTTCCTTATTCATCCTCAACCTCATGCACTATTTCGTGATGGTGTGTGAGGCGTGAATAGACAATAGAACATGCCCGCAAAAGACTTCACATCGGTGCCTTTTAAGAATGTTTTTCATTCTTCTAGTTATAAGACTTTCCCGAATTTTGCAAGAACGATAAAGTCACCTCAATAACGATCGAATTCTGGCGATAAGTTTCCGAAATATAGATTTTTTTTCGATTTTAGTGATACGATTGTCATTAAATTTCGCATGAATCTTGAAGGCGTTATACACTATTATACTCTACATTTGAATACCGAATTTCAACTCGAACTCTCGCTTTGGAAATACTAGAAAAATAGACTTTTTCGTCGACCTCTATGAAAAGGGACATTTTACGTACTAATTTGCGACCATAAAATCGACTATTATTGAAGGCAAATTACTTCCAGTTCCGCTGTGGTCAGTAGGAATACCGAATGATACAAACATAAGTGTCTGTAAGAATAACTGTCAGTGCTGTGGTCACTATATACAGGGTCTTTCACGAGGAACCTCACCCATATTTATACGGGAAACTACTGAACGTATTTTCATGAAATTCAGCACTTTTAAGTATTTCACGATGCTGATGAAATCTAAAATATTTTCAAGGCATGAGCACCTCCGGTTTTTCCGGAAATTAATTCAACTTCCGTTTTTCAAATTAGAACACCATTTTTTCATTGCAGTAATAGATTCCTTAGAAAATTTCAAGTTATTTTGATGCAACATTTTTCAGTTTTGGTTGGAAAATTCTCTCTGAGCGGGAAAATTCGAAAAAAAAATCGAAAATAGAGCTCCGCTGAAACAAGAATAACATCGAGGTTTTTGGATGGAAAATTTTCATTTTTGGGATTTTTAAGATGTAAGATTGATGTATCCACTTTAAAAATCGAAATCGCGATTCATGATACAGAGGGTGAAAATATCGCTTTCAAAGTTAGGGATGACAAAATCGTGAAAAATCAATTTTTTCAAATTAGAACCCCATTTTTTTATGGCAGATATTGAATCTACGTTAAAAAATAATGTGAGTGTATGCATCACACCCTTGCCCTAAAATGGATATTTTCTGAGTTATTCACAAAAAACTGTTTTTCGTCTTGAATTTTCAGCTATTTCTTTTCCCTTCACGCCAAAAAGATGAAATTTTCAGGAACTGTTATTTGAACCATGCTGTAGATTTTTCACCCCCTCTTGAAACCGACTTCAAGTTACTATTAGGAGAACCAAGGCAAACTCTCGCAGTTATAACTAGAGAAGATGCTCAAAGTTTGGACCGTTAATTTCTAGACATTTATTTATACGTCTCAGGAATGCTTCGTGCGTTGCTCTTCTCATTTCATCGGGAGGAAGAGATCTGCAAAAGTGTTTAAAAACCAAATTGAGTTTCAAAACTATGAATCTAAAAATCTAAACAAACCTGAACGCATTTCTGACTCGTTCTATGCAGTCCTCTTTATCAGTCAGGGGAGTTGAGTAGACAATATTTTTTATCCTACCCCAAACATAATAGTCTAAAGGAGTTAAATCGGGAGAACGTGGTGGCCAAAGATGTGGACCATTGTTCGCCAACCATCGATCTTCAAATAGCCTGTAGAGGATATTTGACACATTGAGTGAATTGTGTGGAGGCGCGCCATCTTGTTGATACCATAAGTCATTATGGTTCTGTACTAGCGGCTCAATTATTTGAGTCAATATGTCAGAATATGTATCTCCTAAGGGAGAACATTCTTTAAATAATGCAAACATGTGTAGTGTTCTATCTTACCAGTTAAAGTCCCATCATAAATGTGAACATCGAGAATTGCATTATTTTTGATGGCGCAAAAAACATTGAAACTCCAGGTCTCTTGAAAGTTCCATTGTCTGAAGTGGTGGTTGTTCTCTTCATCCCAATAATGACTATTATGCCTATTGAAAGAACCATTCTTTGTGAATTTAGATTCATCTGTCCAAATTATACAGTCCAAAAAGTTTTCATTATCTTGAAATTGAATCATCATAGCTTCGCAAAACTCTGTTCTCCTGACGAAATCAGTTTCCTTCAAATGCTGTACCCTATTGAATTTATATGGGTGCATTTTATGTTTTTTTAATATTCTCCAAACACTCGATTGAGATAATCCCAGATCAATCTCGGCATCTTTGAGAGAATTTTGAGGATTCACACGAAAATATGCAAGAACTGTAATTTCGTTGTTCTCATCTTCTACTACACTTTTTTCTCTGTGTATAGTTTTCTTAACGAAAGATCCGACATTTCTCAAGTTTGTCATGGTTCTGTTAATGGTATCTCTCGTTGGTCTGGGTCGGTCAGGAAACCTCTCAATGAACAGTCGAATCGTTCTATCTACAACTATATTACATTCTCCATGAAGTAGAATGAGATTTAAATAATCTTCATTGGTAAAATTAGGCATAGTGATCGATTTTATAACTTAATACGAATTATCACCAAATTAATAGTAAACACAAAATGCTACTGAATAAAGAGGAATTTGGCAGATGTAATTAATGATATCTATCATTAAAAAAAAAGAATGTAAAACATGGTAAGTTTTTGCATATGGTTCATAAGGAATTATTTATTTATCACTAGAAAGAAAACCGATGGCCGATTAGTTGAAATAAAGAGGTTTCCGATACAAATTCGAATCAAAATTCGCCATCTATTTAGGAACAACCTGTAACTTTTTTCTCCTGCATATTAGGGTAGTGAAATCTAAAACATGGTTTAAGTAACAGTTCCTGAAAATTTCATCTTTTTGGCGTGAAGGGAAAAGAAATAGCTGAAAATTCAAGACGAAAAACAGTTTTTTGTGAATAACTCAGAAAATATCCACTTTAGGGCAAGGGTGTGATGCATACACTCACATTATTTTTTAACGTAGATTCAATATCTGCCATAAAAAAATGGGGTTCTAATTTGAAAAAATTGATTTTTCATGATTTTGTCATCCCTAACTTTGAAAGCGATTTTTTCACCCCCTGTATCATGAATCGCGATTTCGATTTTTAAAGTGGATACTTCAATCTTACATCTTGAAAAATCCCAAAAATGAAAATTTTCCATCCAAAAACCTCGAAGTTATTCTTGTTTCAGCGGAGCTCTATTTTCGATTTTTTTTTCGAATTTTCCTGCTCAGAGAGAATTTTCCAACCAAAACTGAAAAATGTTGCATCAAAATAACTTGAAATTTTCTAAGGAATCTATTACTGCAATGAAAAAATGGTGTTCTAATTTGAAAAACGGAAGTTGAATTAATTTCCGGAAAAACCGGAGGTGCTCATGCCTTGAAAATATTTTAGAATTCATCAGCATCGTGAAGTACTTATAAGTGCTGAATTTCATGAAAATACGTTCAGTAGTTTCCCGTATAAATATGGGTGAGGTTCCTCGTGAAAGACCCTGTATACGGTTCAGTACAAACATAAGTGTATGTGTCAGTTGCTATTGTGAAATTATTTAAGAGGTCAGAAATTCTTAAAAATAAGTGGAGGTTGACGAAAAAATTTAATATACACCTCGACAAAAAACTGTCTATTGTCCCGCCTGCTTGCTATCCTCGGCTCCGCCTCGGATATAATTTTGCAGACTCGACTATAATAGACAGTTTTTCGTCCTTGGTACATTCACGTTCAACTGTAGGTACGCTGCAAATTTCAAGCCTTGAAGTTAATTCCTTCGAAAGTTAATTTTACGGCCTCAAGGAATTGAATTTGTTGTTTACAAAAAGTAATCGTGTGAGACCATTTTAAGCTTTAAATTGTAAAATTACAGACACTCTGACAAAATGATAGATCCTCGGTACAAGCACGCAGAAAGGAGTAGAAGTCAGTTCTCAATAAAGTTCATTTATAAGTAGCACACAAAGCCATGACTTGACAGATAGTTGGCCGATATACAGCCGCTAATAACGAACAATATGTGGAAATAACTCTAACGAAACCTGGTTAAGTTGCTTTCAATCCGTGACAATCTATATCCATCAATTTTCAATAGCTTCTCTTGACTTTCAGGAGAATTTCTAGGAATTCTGTCGGTTGGTAGAGCTATCATACGAAGTGGTTTTATAGTATACGGCCTTATGGCTCGTTTATACAGGTGCTCCATAAACATTGACCTATTTGAAAGAACCCATACAACAGAAAAAAATGATTTAATCATTTCTCCATTTTCAATTACGACAAGATTTAATACACCTCTACGTAGACAGTCCAAACATGGAAAGGTATCTCACCATATCAGTGAGATCGTACGGGAAATTGAAGCCGCTACGATTGAGCGAAATAAATGAAACTGTTTAATTGAATTCTTTTCATGAAAATATCGCAAAATGTATGAATATCTATCAGCAAAAAATAATTCTGAATATTTTCGTTGGGTGTCTGATGAAGGAGTCTGATCTAGTCTCCGAAACGTTATGAAATAGTTGTTATATCGATTATGTTGTTTCGTTATTGTTTGTTAGGCAACATCGTTCTATACATTGCTTCTAACAAATATATTGTGTTTAGAACGCAGAAGCATCTCACAAAATAATACATTCTTTTTTTATATATTTTTTTCAGGAACAGGTAATGACAGTGTTGAAACCCAGAGTGCCTGGTCCTCTGTTACCAGATACATTTCATCAGCCAATCTTCCTATAGTGACGAAATGATTAAGAAAGTAAGCATCGGAAAGAACTTCACTTCGATGTTATAGGTTGGAAGAAAGACTGAGATAGGGAATCCACCAACCAAGATAAAAAAAATGCCATTACATGGTAAACACATGGTTCAAAAACCAATATAGAAGCTGGCGCTGGAGTATATAGGGCAGGCACCAAATGAAATGCTCACTATAGCTAGGCCCCTATTCGAGCATCTTTCAGGCAGAAATACTTGCAATCTAAAGATGCGTGGGAATGAACTTAGAAAGAAACTATCAGAGGTGTGATTTCATTCTGACAGTAAAGCGGCTATTAAAAAAAAGGGTTCAAGCCCTGTGGACAGGAGCTTTCTAGCGCTCTAGTTCAAACAGACAAATTATATCTCCGAAAGTATTGGTTTCTCTGAGTTGGGAATTATATCAATGTATACATATGATAGAGCTGCATCATAAAGGAAATTCAATTCAAATAATAGTTTATTTATCAAGATTAAATGAGCAATCATGAGAATGAGAACTGCACCATGGAAGAAAACGAATTAAATCTGGCCAATTTTGCCCAATAACGAACTTAAGCGAGATATTCATCTCCCTAACCTACTCTGAAAATTTCAACTACCTAGCTCATTCCGTTCGAGAGTTATTGTGGAAAAACTTTTTTTAAATTTTCAAAATTTTTTTTTTACACTTTGCGGTAATCTGGTCAATACAAAACTTCACATGCGTATAAAGGTCATGATTCTACAATTTGATGCTAAATTTCAGATAGATCGAACGAACTTGTCCGAGATATTTACGCTCCAAAACCACCTTGCAATTTTCAATCCGCTAACTCCTTTCGTTCGAGAGTTATCGTGCCTACGGCCGGTCGGCCAGAATCGATTTCGCACTCGGATTCTTGATCAGTGAGTCGAACCAAATCGTTTGAGACCATTTTCAGCCAAAAATTCCAAAATTACAGACACTTGGGCAAATTGATAAGCACTCTGTTCCGAGGAACTAGAGCGCCAAAAAAACAAGTTTCGTATGACGATTGCCCAAAACAGGTTTAAAGTACCTACAAATAGTAGGTATTCCATAAAACATGTATGAAAGAAGATGAGTAATAATATGAAAGAAGATGAGTAATAAATAAAAAATTACCTTGTAATCGATCAAAAATTTCCTGATCTACGTTCACCAAATTTTCTCCTCTCTCGAACTACAGAATTATACTTTCAATATTTACGTAATATTTTCAAACATTTTCGGGTGAGGTCCCCGTTCCATCGCTAAAATACGAGTATTTCAACCCCAATATTTTTGAAGTTACAATATTCTCTTCTGTCAAGTTGACATTATGACAATTCATACATAGAATAATTATATCAATGTGTGAAATTCGATTTACATTGAAATTTTGAAGAATCATATCTCCGAAAGTATTGGCTTGTTAGAGTTAAAAATGATATGAATGGATTCTTATGATAAAACTTCTTATTAAAAAAAATTTAATTTGGAACTTGTTTCGTAAAAAAAAATTTTTTTTTTGTTACTCCGAAACCATCTGTCCGATTTTGCCCAATAACGAACTTAGCCGAGATATTTATCCCCCAAACCTACTCTGAAAATTTCAACTCTCTAGCTCATTCCGTTCGAGAGTTATCGTGCCTACGGCCGGCCGGACCGGCCGGACAGAATGAATTTCGACCACGGATTCTTGATCAGTGAGTCGAACCAAATCGTTTAAGACCATTTTCATCGAAATATTCGAAAATTACAGACATTTGGGCAAATTGATAAGCACTCAGTTCCGAGGAACTAGAGCGCCAAAAATGCCATTACATGGTAAACACATGGTTCAAAAACCAATATAGAAGCTGGCGCTGGAGTATATAGGGCAGGCACCAAATGAAATGCTCACTATAGCTAGGCCCCTATTCGAGCATCTTTCAGGCAGAAATACTTGCAATCTAAAGATGCGTGAAAATGAACTTAGAAAGAAACTATCAGAGGTGTGATTTCATTCTGACAGTAAAGCGGCTATTAAAAAAATGGGTTCAAGCCCTGTGGACAAGAGCTTTCTGGCGCTCAAGTCAAACAGACAAATTATATCTCCGAAAGTATTGGTTTCTCTGAGTTGGGAATTATATCAATGTATACATATGATAGAGCTGCATCATAAAGGAAATTCAATTCAAATAATAGTTTATTTATCAAGATTAAATGAGCAATCATGAGAATGAGAACTGCACCATGGAAGAAAACGAATTAAATCTGGCCAATTTTGCCCAATAACGAACTTAACCGAGATATTCATCTCCCTAACCTACTCTGAAAATTTCAACTACCTAGCTCATTCCGTTCGAGAGTTATTGTGGAAAAACTTTTTTTAAATTTTCAAAATTTTTTTTTTACACTTTGCGGTAATCTGGTCAATACAAAACTTCACATGCGTATAAAGGTCATGATTCTACAATTTGATGCTAAATTTCAGATAGATCGAACGAACTTGTCCGAGATATTTACGCTCCAAAACCACCTTGCAATTTTCAATCCGCTAACTCCTTTCGTTCGAGAGTTATCTTGCCTACGGCCGGTCGGCCGGCCGGACAGAATCGATTTCGCACTCGGATTCTTGATCAGTGAGTCGAACCAAATCGTTTGAGACCATTTTCAGCCAAAAATTCCAAAATTACAGACACTTGGGCAAATTGATAAGCACTCTGTTCCGAGGAACTAGAGCGCCAAAAAAACAAGTTTCGTATGACGATTGCCCAAAACAGGTTTAAAGTACCTACAAATAGTAGGTATTCCATAAAACATGTATGAAAGAAGATGAGTAATAATATGAAAGAAGATGAGTAATAAATAAAAAATTACCTTGTAATCGATCAAAAATTTCCTGATCTACGTTCACCAAATTTTCTCCTCTCTCGAACTACAGAATTATGCTTTCAATATTTACGTAATATTTTCAAACATTTTCGGGTGAGGTCCCCGTTCCATCGCTAAAATACGAGTATTTCAACCCCAATATTTTTGAAGTTACAATATTCTCTTCTGTCAAGTTGACATTATGACAATTCATACATAGAATAATTATATCAATGTGTGAAATTCGATTTACATTGAAATTTTGAAGAATCATATCTCCGAAAGTATTAGCTTGTTAGAGTTAAAAATGATATGAATGGATTCTTATGATAAAACTTCTTATTAAAAAAAATTTAATTTGGAATTTGTTTCGTAAAAAAAAATTTTTTTTTTGTTACTCCGAAACCATCTGTCCGATTTTGCCCAATAACGAACTCAGCCGAGATATTTATCCCCCAAACCTACTCTGAAAATTTCAACTCTCTAGCTCATTCCGTTCGAGAGTTATCGTGCCTACGGCCGGCCGGACCGGCCGGACAGAATGAATTTCGACCACGGATTCTTGATCAGTGAGTCGAACCAAATCGTTTAAGACCATTTTCATCGAAATATTCGAAAATTACAGACATTTGGGCAAATTGATAAGCACTCAGTTCCAAGGAACTAGAGCGCCAAAAATGCCATTACATGGTAAACACATGGTTCAAAAACCAATATAGAAGCTGGCGCTGGAGTATATAGGGCAGGCACCAAATGAAATGCTCACTATAGCTAGGCCCCTATTCGAGCATCTTTCAGGCAGAAATACTTGCAATCTAAAGATGCGTGGAAATGAACTTAGAAAGAAACTATCAGAGGTGTGATTTCATTCTGACAGTAAAGCGGCTATTAAAAAATTGGTTCAAGCCCTGTGGACAGGAGCTTTGGCGCTCTTGTTCAAACTTTGACACATCATATCTCCGAAAGTATTGGTTTCACTGAGTTGGGATTGTTGGGAATGATATCAATGTATTCTTATGATAGAACTGCATTCTAAAGGAAATAATAGTGTATTTATCAAGATTAAATGAGCAATCAGAGAATGAGAACTGCACCATGGAAGAAATCAAATTAAAATAGCTGAAATGAATTTGACTCTCTTATAGAACGGGATGACATTTACGAGTGTGAACACAGATCATATAATAATTCATTGATAGAATAATTACAGCATTCTGTGAAAACATAGAAGTACGATTCATTATTGAAATTTTGAAAATTCATATCTCTGAAAGTATTAGCTTGTTAAAGTTGATATGGATATCAATGGATTTTTATGGTCAAACTGCATCTTAAAAAAAAAAATTGGTTCAAGCACTGACGTGAAGTCAGAAGCTTTTGCGCGTATGTTCTATTGTTCATTCTTCTGTATTGGACACCCTTAATCGAATTTAACATGGTAAATTATGTTGTCCATTCTCCTGTATTGGACACTCTTAATTCGAATTTACCATGGTAAATTCGAATTAAGTGTCCAATACAGGAGAATGGACAACATAATTTACCATGGTAAATTCGATTAAGGGTGTCCAATACATAAGAATGAACAATAGAACATACGCGCAAAAGCTTCTGACTTCATGTCAGTGCTTGAACCAATTTTTTTTTTCGTGATTTTTTTGAAATTTTCTAGGGGTACGGTTCTTAAAATTTTTTTTTTCGTCATTTTTTTCAAAATTTCTAGGGGTACGGTTCTTACAAAATTTTAAACACGTCTTTATGTTGATTTTCTACTACTAGTTACCTAGCTTCAAATCGATCGAACATTTATTTTTCGAGTTATCAAGGAAATAATATTCCAGGTGGGTATAACTCGGAAACCGTTAGACCGATTATGCCCAAAATCGAACTCAACTCTCCCTTTCCGATACGCAACCTACCCTGAAAATTGCAAGTCCCTATCTCCTTTCGTTCGAAAGTTATCGAGGCAACGGTCACCCATCTACTGAACTCACACAAGAATGCTCGAATCTCCAACAATATTTAACCAATTGTATTAAAACTTGAAAGTTGGCAGTAGAGTTAGGTTATGAAGACTCTTGCAAAATTTCAGCAATTTCAAACGATCAGTTACTGATATATAGAATTTTCTTTTTTTATTTTCAATGATTTATTAAAAATTTTCTACAAATGCTATCCTCACTAAATTTTGCAAGCATTTCCGCGTTGGCATTCTACAACTAATAACCATGTTTGAATTCAATCGGTTCAGTATTTTTCGAGTTAATGAGGAACAAAAAACCACCAAATTTCAGAAAATTTCAGATGGCTATAACTCTAAAACCGTTTGGCCCATTATGCTCATAATCAAACTGAAATGTCACGTTCTAGTGCACATCCTAACCTGAAAACTTGAAGCCGCTATCTCTTTCCGTTCTCAAGTTATCGTGACAACAAAAATATTTTTTAATAATTTTTTTAAAATTTTCTAGCCATACGATTCGCACAAAATTTCACAAACGTGCTAAGGTTCATATTCTACAACTACTCACCAAGTTTCAATTCGATCGGATTTATATTGGTTGAAAACAAAATTATTACTCGGAAACCACTGGGCCGATTATGCCCATTAACGAACTTGTCCGTCGTATTGGGATGCGCCACCTACCCTGAAAATTTCAAGTCGCTAGCTCTTTTCGTTCTCAAGTTATCGTGGCAACGGACGGCCGGCCGGACAGAATCAAATTTGACCTCGAATTCTTCATTGGGGAGTCGAACTTAATCGTAATCCTGTGGACAGGAGCTTTCTGGCGCTCTAGTTCAAACAGACAAATTATATCTCCAAAAGTATTGGTTGCTCAGAGTTGGGAATTAAATCAATGTATTCTTATGAAAGAACTGCATCATAAAGGAAATTAAATTCAAATAATAGTTTATTTATCAAGATTAAATGAGCAATCTGAGAATGAGAACTGCACCATGGAAGAAATCAAATTAAAATAGCTGAAATAAATTTGACTCTTTCTTATAGAACAGGATGAAATGTACGAGTATGAACACAGATTATATAATAAAGCTCAGATAGAATAATTATAGCATTCTGTGAAAACATAGAAGTACGTACGATTCATTATTGAAATTTAGAAAAATCATATCTCCGAAAGTATTAGCTCGTTGGAGTTGAAAATGATATCGATGGATTTTAATGGTGAAACTGCATCTTAAATAAAAATTAAAGACATTTGGGCAAATTGATAAGCACTCAGTTCCGAGGAACTAGAGCGCCAAAAAGTGTAATTCCCTTTCCGGGATTTGAGCTCGTTCCGAAACCGAAAACCCGACGGCCTAGACCAACCGGCTATCGGGCTCCTCGTACGATCTAGTCGATCTCCGGTATTAGAATAAAACGTCGGTACTTACCTGGGATATATATTCTTAATTTTCACTTTTCGACATAAAATCGCCACATGGGGGTTTATTTGACGGTTTTTTACCCTTGTCTCTCTAAGTCGATTTTGACGTTTCTCGAACCAACTATTAGCAAGGAATTAGACAATGTCATGTCTCAGGAAAATAAGTTGACATTATGACAATTCATACATAGAATAATTATATAATTCTGTGAAAACGTAGAAATACGATTTATTATTGAAATTTTGAAAAATCATATCTCCGAAAGTATTAGCTTGTTAGAGTTAAAAATGATATCATTGGATTCTTATGATAAAACTGCTTATTGAAAAAAATTTAATTTAGAATTTTAAAAAAAAAATTTTTTTTTGTTACTCCGAAACCATCTGTCGGATTTTGCCCAATAACGAACTTAGCCGAGATATTTATCTCCCAAACCTACTCTGAAAATTTCAACTGTCTAGCTCATTCCGTTCGAGAGTTATCGTGCCTACGGCCGGACGGCCGGACAGAATGAATTTCGACCACGGATTCTTGATCAGTCGAACCAAATCGTTTTCATCGAAAAATTTGAAAATTACAGACATTTGGGCAAATTGATAAGCACTCAGTTCCGAGGAACTAGAGCGCCATAAAGCTCTGAGCTCCAATGTTATCGAGTCTAAGCCATTGGCATGAACAACAGGGTCTCCTTAGCCTGGGTTCCTGGTCACTCGGAAATTAATGGAAATGAGGAGGCCAATATACTTGCCAAGAAAGGAGCTCAAACCCCTTTTATTGGCTTGGAACACTACTGTGGGATAGCTAAATACAATCATTAAAGGATACTGTGGGAGGTATATTCCTTATTAAATGGTTTCTTTCTGGATTTTTCTCCAAACTCTGAAAAATATCTATTAAATATAAATTTATTATTTTGTGAATTGCTTCTGCGTAAGAAACACAAATATTTGCCAGAAGCAGTTAATCGAACAATGTTGCCTAACAAACAATAACGAAACAACATCAACGATGAAACAACTAAATTTCGTAATATAACGTTTCGAAGTCTAAATCAGACTCCTATATATATAATATATACAGGGGCTATATTAATACAGGGTGGGCCACGGTAGATGGTACCCTGGACTTACGGAGAACGGGATGTACGGTTTTATTGAAAATTTGTTTCCTTGGCTAGGAACCACCGGTCCATCGATCTAGAATATTTTCAGCGCTGCGGTGTTGCCGCTTATATCAAAAAGTACTAAAAACTTTGATATTTCAAATGGAGCAACATACATATTATTGGTTTTTTCGATCTGCTGTAGCCTCCTGATTAATTCAGTATCAACTTCATCATTCCTATCTACAGCGGTTTTTGAGTAATTCATTGATTTACTTCCTTTTTTGTGCAAAACATAGCTTCAATTCAACATTCATTACTTGCTTACTTGGAATCCTAGAAAGCCAAAATTTCGGGTATGGATTAACAATATCCCGTGTATCATTTAGCTATAATGACATACGTCCTGATTCTACAGGGTTGTTCAAAATCCGAGGCTTTTCCAAGACATATTTAATCGATAAGAAGTTTTTTCAAATGGAATGACCTGTATATCATGAGATGTATTGAAAGAAAAGTAAATTTCCTCTCAAACGAAATAACAAGTTCCTATACCTAACTAAATTGTAACGTTTTCGAATTAAAAGCAAGTTTTCATGCCAATGGGAATATTGAGCAACATTTTGTATTAAAACAAGACACTGGAATATTTATTGATTTTAACCATCAGCAAATATTCTGCGTGGCCGGACTAGACACCTTATCGCTCAGTGTTCCCCAAAGAGGAAAGTATCATTCAAGAGCAGACACAGACCCCAGTGTTTCATGGTTCTTACCAATGATCAGTGTGACTGAAACCGAATGAAAACAGACGGGGTTCTAGGAAACTTATTTCCACCGGTTGAGAACCGGTGGGAGAAAGAACCCCACCAGCGCCACCTATGGAGAATCCTTACGAACTCCGACCCTCTGCGATGAGGAAACCTTGAGCGATGTTCCGCGACGTTCATTCTTTTGCCGTAAGAGAGTCAAGAAATGGCAACGCCATCTATCATATACCGACCTTTACGGACTGAAAACGCCCAGTCAGTTTGGTTAGACAAACCAAAAACCAGTGAACATTAAATTGAGGTGTACTGTGGCTAATTAACTAAACAAATAAAAAAAAACAAAAAATATTCCGCGTAGTCCGGCCACGCGGAATATTTGTTGATGGTTAAAATCAATAAATATTTCACCGTGTGTCTTGTTTTAGTTATTTGGCAATCAGCCACAGTACAACTCATTTTAATTTTGTATTAGCTGTCCATGAAATGTCATAGAACATGTAAAATGTGTTTATGTAACAATAGGTATCGATTGTAAAGTATAGTTATAGTTATTTATGTATCAAGGGAGTTACGAGGATGTTAATTACAGAGGGCAACAGATTGCGATCCTCTCCAGGGATTGTTAAGTTGCCCGAGGTTGTTAACATCCAATAACTCACGCGATAGATAATTAATTTTATTTCATACTGAATGAAAAAAAAATTGACAATTGAAAATTTGATAGTTTGACAATAATTGTTGGTTTGCTTTTGTAAATACATTAGAGGGAGTTATATTATTTAACGACCGGTAATGTAAGTCATATCTTACGCAGATGAAGTTTGCAGCGCGAGCCGCAGGCGAGTGCTGTAATTCATCAAGTGAGTTATGTATGACCATTACCGCAAGTTGAATACTATACTTTATCTACGACTATAACAATAAATACTAAGATACAAGTACAGAGAAAGAACTTTATTGAAAAATCTTAATAGTTACATATTACAATGTTATGAAAATTTTAGTTGTATTTACTCATTTTGTTTATTAATAAAATTAACTGCGAAGTTTGAACAACCAGTAAACTGAATATGTGGTACTGAATTATGGAAGTTTATTGTTTCTTTTTGTTTTTGTTGCATATATGTTGTTGATGTACTAACTGGATGAGATATTATTGAACTGTATATTTTATTTGCAGTATCTGTCTTATTCTTTTCGGAATCATCAATGTACCCCTCAGCCACAGTAGTTGATCGCCAACCGCTATGGCGTTTCAGTGCCGTTATATCCTCTCCAGCATCTACTAATAAAGTTGCCGACGAGCGACGAAAACAATGCCCTGTATATAATTTACAATCTGGTAATTTAAAAAATGTAGCAATGTCTTTCCCCATTGTTCCAAATTTATTAATGCCAATTGCCTTTGTGAGTGATATTTTCCATTTTGAAATTTAAGGAATAATATCGTTTGCGTTATATCAGTAGGACGAAGACTCAAATATTTTTTAACTATGGTTTGGACTAGATAAAGATCTGTTTATAGTTATGGTAACTAAGGGTTTATTTATTCATTATGTATCAGTATGAAATAAAATTTATTAATGGACATTTTATTGAAAAATTATTCAAATGGAAGGTAATAATTGTACAAAGGAAGTTTTGTTGAAATTGTTTAATCTTAACGGTCAATGCAATGCGATCAAATTGTAGCAAGATCATGGCAAATGTTCATGTTATATCATTTGGTTGATTCTCTTTCAATACATCTTTCTGATACACAGGTTATTCCATTTGAAAAGACGCACTTTTTATTGTTTTAGTACCTATTTCTCGGAAAGGCCTCAGATTTTGAACAACACTGTATGATTAGAGACGTATTCAATTAAACGTAAATAATACACGGGATATTGTTAATCTTTACCCGAAATATCAGCTCTCTAGGTTCGCAAATACCGAATTAATGAATATTTAATTGGAACTATATTTTGCACAAAAAAAGAAGTAAATCCTGCAATGGTTTCTAGCCAAGAAACCAAATTTTCAATAAAATCGTACGTCCCGTTCTCCGTAAAAGTCCAGGGGACCATCGATCGTGACCCACACTGTATATACAACGCAGAAGCAATTCAAAAAAATAATAATTTTTTAATTTTTTAGATATTTTTCAGAGGGTGGGAGAGAAAACCCACGAAGGAACCATTTAATAATTAATGTACCCCCAAAGTATCCTCAATGATTACTTATGAACAATTAAGTTGAAGAAATCTGGAAAGCAGTACTGAAAAATAACTCTTATATTATATTTACAATGTAGTCAATGACATACAAAATGGCCATTCGACCACTCGTCTGTGCTCCTCCAAATTTTTTATCTTAGTATATCTAGGATTTCGGGTGTTACGTCTCATGACGTCACATTTCAAGAAACGTAGATTTGTTTTTCTCAACAAAGGGGCTCGCTTGTAAAACGTGAATATTTGTCTATTGATTTAACTGAGTTTTAGTTTAACATGTATGGTCTCACCCTTGAAAATAATACTTTTACTGAAAAGATAACTGCGAGTAGAAATTCTTGTTAAGGTTCGACCTTTGTAGGGCGATTTATGGCCTATTTCCTGTAAAATAATGCTCAAATGCTTTTAACAACTTTACTGAAGTGGTAAGATCAAGTATAGTCAGTTCAGATGAGTGGGAGAAATTCCAGATTTCGAATAAAAAGAAGATTAAACACCTAAAAGCGCATTCATTGGCGCTTGCATCCGAAATCTAGGATGTATTCCTACTCTAATTCATAAACGACAAATGAGAGTATTGTTGTAACATATCAGGGCGGTTTTAAGACCAAAACCCCAATCATTGTTAATATTTTCCTTGATTTTCCCAGATGAAGGAACCTCCTATTTTGCTTCTATCTGGTCTTTTTTATACATTTGAGACTGAAATAATTCACTACTACTACTACTACCTCTCTTAGTGCAAGAGACATTACTTATATTTTGATCGGTCGCGAAACTAATACCTTTTTGGCGCTCTTAGTTCCTCGGAACTGAGTGCTTATCAATTTGCCCAAATGTCTGTCATTTTCGAATTTTTCAATGAAAATGGTCTTAAGCGATCTGGTTCGACTCACTGATCAAGAATCCGTGGTCGAAATTCATTCTGTCCGGCCGGTCCGGCCGGCTGGCCGGCCTTAGGCACGATAACTCTTGAACGGAATGAGCTAGTCGGTTGAAATTTTCAGATTAGGTTTGGGAGATAAAAATCCCGGCTAAGTTTGTTATTGGGCGAAATCGGACGGATGGTTTCGGAGTAACAAAAAAAAATTTTTTTTTACATATTCACATATTCACAAATTCCAAATTAATTTTTTTTCAATATGCAATCTTACCATAAGAATACATTGATATCATTTTTAACTCTAACAAGCTAATACTTTCGGAGATATGATTTTTCAAAATTTCAATATAAATCGTATTTCTATGTTTACACAGAATGATATAATTATTCTGTGGGTATTCTGTGAATTGTTATAATGTCAACTTATTTTCCTGAGACATGACGTTGTCTAATTCATTCCAGCAATCGTAGAAATATGAGAATTATAATATTATTATTATTATTATTATTATACTGATCCTCCTGGGTCTTCCACAAGGAGACCCCTCATAAGCTCTAAGAGCTTGCCCTGAGTTAGGAGAACCAGTTGTGTTCTGTGTAGGCTTTGTTACTGTGTCCTTACGCCACCTAAGGCACAGCACTGTTAATTTTTGTCCCAACAGCGAATGGTGGCGATTACCGTGACTAGAAAATTTCTTTCCTAGCCTCGGAATTGAACTTGGGGCTTCCGCTCCCAAGTCAATTACTCTACCACTGAGCCAATCGCACTGTAATATCATACTTTTTGTTGGTTGATATTTTCATGCCGATGGTCAATCAATGATGATGGGAATGGTAATGGTAAGTTAATAATATTGTGTTCAGAATATATCCACTAAAAACAAAACTGGAATACTGGTGTATTGGAGTATTGGAGTGGATTTCAGGAAAGATATATATTATCGTTCATCATATAATTGAGGAATGAATATCTCGGATGAGTTCGTTGTTGGGTAGAATTCGTCTATTGGTTTTGGATAATTTTTGGCACTCTTGTTGAATTTAAATTCTTCTATGATGTTTGAATTCAATTTCTGCTAAGATGAAGTTCTTTCAAAGAATCCATTGATATAATTCCCAACTCTGAGAAACCAATACTGTCGGAGATATAATTTGTCTGTTTGAACAAGAGCGCCAGAAAGCTACTGTCCACAGGGCTTAAACCCATTTTTAGTTCTCCTTCCCACTATGTAGTCACTTCTTCCTTGATATACATTTTTATATAGAAGGAAGATTTCAAATTGTATTAATATTGCATTGTACAATTACTTCGTGTTTGTTACTAAAGGATCGGCAACAAGAAAATACATTTTGTTGTTTGCTTGAAGTGCGTTCGAATCTTTCACCACTTCATATCCTCGTAATCACGAGATTGCTGCTGGTTGCTTAAAATTAAGTATACCCCTCTACTCATCCCCACTGTTAACATCAAAGCATCTGATCACGTGAGGTTTTTGGGCATTTTAATTGATAAACAATTGAATTGGCAGAAACAAGCAAATTCAGTCTGTAAAAAACTAAGCAGCTCATTTTATGCTCTAAAAAAACTGAAAAATGTTCTACCTAGAGAATCACTGTTAGTGGTTTATTATTCGCTGGCATATTCTCATATGACCTATAATACAGTTTTATGGGGAAGTTCATCATTAGCGGAAGATGTTTTCATTGCCCAGAAGAAACTGATACGCCTTATATTCGATATGGACCCCCAGGAGTCCTGTAGACCCTTATATTCTTATCCTCTTATTCTTATTCATCCCCCTGATAAACCATTCAAGGTGTAAAAAACTGGTCCTTCGAATTAAAATTATCCCTATAAAAGAATCAGGACTCAACATTTGATAATTCGAATTATAATATCCTGATAAATCAATCAGGATCCAATATCGGGGAAAATTTCGAATAGTTGGATTGTGGAATAGAGATTTTCTTCGATCGTGGGAAGAGTGACACTATTTTGACCTGTTTCTATGCGCAAAGCTCAACATTCCAGAAAAGTGGGCAGTTGCTAAGCAATTAGAAAATAACAGTGCGGTAATATTCTTACCGCACTGCTGTAGCGTGCGGTAATGTTACAAATGGATTATTACAATAAAATGAAACACTACTTTTGCCATAACGAAGTAATTTCCATGGGTACCACTTTTATATTTTAATATGAACATAGAGAAACCTACTCAAACTTACTTGATTACATCTTGAATGAAATATTTCTTAATTAATTTTTTTAATGTAATTCAACGATCGAAGAAAAAATAGTATGTATAATTCGTGGGAAAAGCATATTCCCAAACTCACAGTCATTTGGGAATATTATGCTTTTCCCACTAATTATACAATATACTATACTCTATTTCAGTATCGTAATGAGTTCATTACAGCACTGTACAGAACAGTGCTGTAAGCTGTAATGAACTCATTCCCGCATTGTTTCCAGTTATATTTTTCGTTTTGTGGTAGTCAGCACTGACATTCGGTCCTTTCCAATTTCAACACACGTCAATTGTCAATATAATATAATCTGTATATAGTGAAATAATTGTTGAGAGGAAAAGTTTTATTTTCATTGTAAAATAAGGTACCTATCAGAGATTTCTTTCTTGATAATTGTTAATCATTCATGATATAAGGAAACTGTTTTAAATCTGATCTCCATGCTCTACGTACGATTCAAATTCAAATTCCGTAATATGTCAAATTTGCCTGAAATATAGAAAATATCGTCTAATACTGTTGCAGAAGGTAATTCCAACACTCATACGTTCGAAAAGTCGCTCCTTCGTGGCCCGTTTTCGAATTAGGTATTCGTATTTGAATAGGAGCTCATTCTGCAACTTGTTTTAGAATATACTATTCCATTGAGTACGCCCCTGATGTCCGAGGATAAAAAGCCGACCCATTATCGTCCAGATAGGAGAAATTAAGGCCAGATTGATCTCGACAAAGTCGGAAAATGTTATTTTCGACATTTTTATTATTTTTAAATCGCCGGCCATTCAACAACTCTCCATACCTCCAATTATCTAATTTATTGTTTCAACGACGTCCTCAGTACGATCCCAGTTTCGCGTTTTTATTTCAGACCTCCAATAGAACAACGTTATTTTTCTAGAAATAATTAGCGACATTTCACTGCCGCTCACAATTAGACATAATTAAATTCTTTTAATCCCCTTTTTTCAGCGAGATGCTTAATGGCTAAATGCAGCATTGAATGCCCGTTGCAATTCTTCTGGTTCTTTTCAAACGGCGTACATGCCTTCTTTTCCGATTTATTTTAGACCGATTCTGTAAGTCACGCGGCATGAAAAAGTGCCATCGCTTCTTTTTACTATCGTTTGGTATCGTCCTTCGACAAAGATGAGGATACCGATTTATTCAGTGTAGGATGTGTTGATTTTTCCTACATTTATTTCAAAACATATACATGCTTTCTTTCTTAACTAATTTTGAATAATAAAACTTAGAAATCGTACAACGAAAACATATTTTTTCCGAAACGACTTTATAAGAGTTGAAGTTAGATATCACAGGCGAAATTTAAAAAAATTGGTTCAAACTTCAAGCCCTGTGGACTGGAGCTTTTTGGCGCTCTTTTTGAACAAGAGCGCCAAAAAGCACCAGACAAATTATATCTCCGAAAGTATTGGTTTCTCAGAGTTGGGAATTATTTCAATTGATTCCTATGATAGAACTGCATCATGAAAGAAATAAAATTTAAAAAAAGTGTCGTTTAAAAAAAATGCTTCAAAAATTATCTTTTAAAAAAAAGAGCAATCTACAGTGCCTTAATGCTTCAAAAATTGTCATTACATTTATTTATCAAGATTAAATGAGCAATCTGCAATGATTCAACCTCGTGGAATGGGTTATTGCAATTTACACTCGGTGCATAGTTTTCACAACTAGAAATACCTAAGGAAAGTATCATCGAAATGTCTAGAGCAAGGCTGGAGACAATCATAGCAGATTGTCCATTTATTCCTGATATTTGAGTAGGAAGTAGATTAGGAACAAATTATTTTAATAGTTCAAAATATATTAATAAAATACTATCCTCTTTTCATAAATTAAAATTTAATAGTTCATACACTAACACATTCTTTTCTGTATTATGAACCTTTAACTCAAGAAAAAATGTTTGATACACAAATGTAGATCCATATTTCAGTATTTTTTGCTAGCAACATTATGAAAATACTTTATATAGGAACATGTCTCACTACTTAAGGAAGTAAAAGGTAATATTAACCTCAGTGGTCAACGACCAGTAATTTCTTTTGATGATTCCATTATGTTCTTCTTTCCTATTGCCTCCATAAACTACATCAAAACAGTCTTGTATATATTCACAAATTCAAGAATCGAATTGACAATCTCCAATAGCTAGAAAAGATGACATTTATGAATAGTGAATACAGTCAGATTCTGTGTTCACATTCTGTGAATACATAAAACTTACGATGTATTATTGAAACTTTGAAACATCATATCTCCGAAAGTATTAGCTTGTTAGAGTTGAAAATGATAACAATGGATTCTTATGATGAAACTGCATCTTAAAAAAATTTGAATTCAAAAGCTGTAATGTAAAAAAAAATATGTTTTTTCGTTACTCCGAAACTATTAGACCGATTTTGCCCAATAACGAACTCATCCGAGATATTTATCCCTCAAACCTACTCTGAAAATTTCAACTGACTAGCTCATTCCGTTCGTGAGTTATCGTGTTAACGGCCGGACGGAGGGACAGAATCGATTTTGACCATGGATTCTTGATCAGTGAGTCGAACCGAATCGTTTAAGACCATTTTCAGCCAAAAATTCGAAAATTACAGACATTTGGGCAAATTGATAAGCATTCTGTTCCGAGGAACAAGAGCGCCAAAAATGGAATAAACTGCTTCTCTATTTTACTTATTGTTCTTGGGTTATGGGCGGAAAATTCGGAAATTTCTCATGAAACAAGCGATTTACTTCTTTTTGTGTTCTGGTGTCATCTCCATTACCAATCAAAATTTTTATTTTATGCATTTCTGTTAATCGAACCCTTATTCAAAATTGAAGTTAATGAAATTCAAACACAAATTGGACAATTTATAAACTACAACTTATCAGTACAAAACAGAGTCGTTCTAAAGAAACTAACATTGCCATAGAAAGTGTTTTACATAGTTTTCATTGTACTATCTGGAAAACACAATGTTATGTATTTTTTCATTTTCTTTCTATCACATCTTGAAGGCAAATAAGTTTAGTATTATTGTAATAAGATATGGGAATATTCGAGCTAATAGTATAATGAGTTTCGGTAATCTCATGATTTAATATTTTTATATTTCGAATTTTGAATTGAATTCATGAATAATCATGAAAGTGATAACATTTCTGAATACAGAATGACGTGATCTTTCAAATGATGTATCACAAGCCCATACTTCCTATTTGAGATATTTGGGGTTGTACCTGTCTTTCAAAGGGGGTTGAAGGTAGGGTTCGCATTTTTAAGAAGAAGAATGACAATTTAGAATTTAAATTAGACGTGTTTCGGGATTTTCCATAAATATGTAGAGTAACCAAGATTAATGAATTTATTTCATTTTACTTTTCCACACTGTATAGCGAAGACAAAACAATATATTAAAGAAAGAATTAAACAGCACCGGAAATTAAGTAACAAAGATAAAACGACCCTGACATATCACACGTGACATGTTGGGTTAATCTCGTTTTAGCTTTTTTCGGACGTTACCCAATATATTGCTTCTTTAAAAACGAAGTGAGTTTAAAATATTCACTCAAATCTGAGTTCTCTTCACTTTAAGTAGCTACACTTTTCAACATGGAATATTAGCCCCTGAAATTTCTTCTTCAAATGTAAAAAGTATGCTAAAAATACATCCTCCTCGAGGCTTGTTGTACCTTTACTGTGAGACCAGTTTTCAAAATTCTGATATTCTGCTTCATATTTGACATTAGATTCTGCAGGTAATAAAATCAAACTCGCTTCATTAGCCGCCTGCAATATTGAATGTGGAAGATCAATACAAGAACTGTTCGTTTCAACAGTGTTCACAACGTTTGGGTGACAGAAAAGCTTGAGGTATTCATAGACATAGAATAACATGGACTGGCCCTCACGTAACTTTATCACACAGTTCGTTGCGGAATACATTAGAGAGAGAGATGATATGAAGGATAAAAACAATGGTGTTTTTATACCATGGGTAAATACACAAATTGGAAATTGGGGTATAATGGAAAATCCCGATTTTTTTAAGAGAAATTTGATTATTTTGAATGAGTATCGAAAAAGCTGAATGAATTACAGTAAGGAAATTTATGAGAATATTTATGAGAAATATTTTCAGATTATAAGGACAGTAATCGGTGTTATAAGTATCAGCATATTCAGAAACGAGTCTCGGATTTAAATGAAAATGTTTTGCCTTTAACTATTCCGTCTAAAAATCACCAAAACACATACAGAATACACGAAACCAAACAATACACTATACAAGAAAGGTCAAAGGATAAGGGACACCAATCGCCAAATTATAAGAATATTTTCATATACCGTGATTTGCCTTTAACTATTCTGTATTTTGTCAATGCTGATTTCAATGGTCTCTTTCTCACAACCAGTCCATGTTATTTTATGTCTATGGAGTTATTAAACAATCTGAGAAACATTCTGACATAATAATGTGTCAAAATCTACAAGTCTTGTTGCTTGATAACATTGTTCCTGAGAATGTATCATGAATATCTATTTGTTCAAGCTGCAATACAAATATCGGGAATAATAATTGAAAAGTGGAGTATTAGAAACTTGCAAGAGTCTCACATTGCATTAAATAATCACCCGTTTCTGAAATATACATGAAAATTTTGATCAGTTTGACATTTCCGTGCCGCAAAATATTTTTTTTCTACAAACGTCAAAAAATGACAAGGTTCGCGCATTGAACACAATATGCGAAGTGACCCTTTTTTTCATTTTCCTTCGTTACCATGACACCGTGCGCGAAGTAGTGTGCGAAGTACTTACTTCGCACACTGCATGTAAACTATATGGAGTTTTTATATTTTAACCTTTATGTTCCTCAATCAAACAAACAAATGCCATTTTATTTTCATAGTTACAGTATTTACTTGATTTGGAAAAACATTTTAAGCCAGTTCAATACTATTTTTCATATTAAGCTATGCATGTTACTTATTTTAGAACAATATTTTTGGCGTTTGTAGAAAAAATTTTGTTTGCATCTCATGCGCGAAATACTTTGGTGATCTCGACTATTTTTTTAACTCGGCTGCGCCTCGTTAAAAAAATCAGTTCTCGATCACCAAAGTAGCATTTCGCGCACTAGATACAAAAATAACTATTCCGCACGATGCGGAAAAATGTTACTTTGGCAACCCAAATGAAAAGTACTACTTTGTGCACGCTTTTAGGCAAAATTTATTATTTCGTGAATTGGTTCTGCGTTGGAAAGACAAGATATTTGTCAGAAGCAATGTATTGAACAATGTTGCCTAACAAACAATAACGAAACAACATCAACGATAAAACAACTATTTCGTTCTATATTATTGAAATGGCAAATTATTGCTCCTAATCGATTCAATTGTTAATCAGACCACGTCACCGATATTTTAAAATTTATCAATTAACCGGAGTATATGTTTGAACGTTGAGATCACCATTAGTATTAATTGTGTTTTTGATCCCTCGTATTGCAGCTCTTCACGCTGCGGAACAAAATAAGACGCTTCATGCCGTTGGTGCACGAATGGATATTGTGTAAAAGCAACGTGCCTATATATAATAATTTTTGGTTTATACGTATCTTAGAATATAGTTAGTTCTTCTTTATCCATTGATACGTATACTACATTCACATTTATAAAGTCCCCCGGTTGGCCATGAAATTTTTACACATTTCACCGTCCATATTTTGAAAATGTAATAGCGAATGGTAGAACTCGTGCGCACTGAGTGCATGAATCGTATTCCATTCGAGAATTTCGTCTAGCATTTTGACACATTTTGACGTCCAGTGCAACATTTTTTGCACTCAGTGCAGCACCAGTGCAACACTGGTGCTGCCAATAGAATACGCCATTAGGTTATGCTCATTTTCCTGTCAGATAACTACGCAACGTTGTCCTCTCTACATAGAAGTCGTATAGTAATTACGTATTTTTCAGAATGTGAATTTTCTTGGGAAAAATAATGAATTTGAGAAGATATTATGTATGTGAATTCAACAATTCCAAAGACCTGGCGACTGTTGAAGAAAATTTGTTCTCGGTTGTTACTGGGAATATTTCACGTATCTATATAAACTGCTTGATATATTCAGTTATGATATTTTCTTGTACGGAAATCAAGAAATAAGTGTTGAAATTTCAATGAGAAATAATGAATAGAGTAGTCCGTTGCTTTGTGATAGTTCATTTGAAGAAAGAATAAAAGTACCTGAATAACCCGACAGGAATACTTCTAAAATATCGGACGTACCTACGGAGTTCCCCACTTTTCGAAATTCTCAAGAAATAAGCCTATAGAAGACATTTAAATACTTTGTCGCTCAACTTGAAATACACCAGTTTCAAAATGTAGTAGTACTACGAAACCCGAGTCACTGTTACACCTTCATAAAATATAGTGATAGGATAGGAAACTAAGTAATTTTATTCGGGAGATCAACATGTCCTTAGACAGAATGAAGTTTTCCTATTGCAGATTTCAGTTCTGTACAGCACTTCCTGATAGTTTGTCTCTGCTCCTTCAAAACTGTTTTCGTCATGTTCAATTTCAAAGCGAATATTTCTTTTTTATTCGAAGATAATTATATGTGATAATATCTTGTCCAAGATGGAAAATTATGTTGATTGTTGAGAGTAGAAATTGGCAACGTCTCAGAGAATTATTTTGACATTGACGGTATTTCAGAAGTGCCAACTTGCCTTCATTTCAGTTACAAAAACGTGATAGACCTAAATCATGGCCTACCCGGAGATTTTATAAAAGTGAATGGAGTATATTATGTAGTATTCGAAACCGAAAATGTCAAAATTTCATGACAGATATTTGTAATTTCGGAGAAATCAACATATACACACATCTACCGGTAAGGATTAGAACTCTTCCTCTTCCATAGCTAGCGCAAGATGGCCGCTCCGACTACCGTGCAAAATTTCATATTCAATTTTCGCCACTTATGGGCGTTTATGGTGCACAATGGTCCCCATATCAACCCAATAAAACGCCTCTCTTTGATCTTAAGCCACCGGTACGATGATGCACCGTCATGGTCTAGCGGCAAAAGGAAGAAATGAGGATCGGTAAGAGCTACTGCTCGCGATTCCTGGAAAACTGACCAGCGGATTGTCGCTGACACTTTAACTAGTACCGATCATCCACGACTGATTGGACGCATTGTTAAATTGTTTTTTCCGTTCTCTTTTCAATTTTCGTATGGGCCAGCGTTCCATATATCGATTCAGGTGGGTTTTTGGTATGACTGAGTGTCAGTAATGGTTTGGTGCTGTGAAAAGCAGTAAGTATTTGAGTCTGACAATTTTTTAATTCATACCTTATTTTAAGATTATCTTGGTTCAATATCGATATTTCAAAAGTACAAGAAAATTTCATTCACAATGCACACGACGGAGTATTCTGTTTGGATATATACTCCATTCACTTTTATAAAGTCTCCCGGTTGGCCATGATTTAAGTCTCTCACGTTTTTGTAACTAAAGAAGAGGCAGGTTGGCACTGCTGAAATATCGCCAAGGTCATAAAAATTCGCCGAGACGTTGCCAATTTCTACTTTCAACATAATCTTACACCGAAATCTGCAATAGGAAAACTTCACTCTGACATGTGAACTCTCGAATGAAATTACTTAGTTTCCTATCATTTTATTTTATCAAGGTTTAAGAATTACTCTGGTTTCGTAGTACTACTACATTTTGAAACTGGTGTATTTCAAGTTGTGCAACAAGGTATTTCAATATCTTCTTGAGAAAAGTGGGGTATTCCATAGGTACGTCTGTTCGTTTAGAAGTTGTCCTACCGGGTTATTCAGGTACTATTATTCTTTTTTCAAATGAACTATCACAAAGTAACGGAATACTCTATCCATTATTTTTCAATAAAATTTCAACACTTGATTCTTGATTTCCATACAAGAAAATAGCCTAATTTAATCTTCCAACCAGTTTATACAGGGTGAGTCTGCATTAATATTAACCAAAGATTCCTCTCATCAAATGAAACACTTTTTTCATTTAACATTTTTCCAAATTCAGCTCAGGTGAAAAGATACACCGCCGTATTCACAAAGCATCCAATCTCCGTTAAGTCCTAACTGAGGTCCTCAGTTAAGGATAAATAAGAATCGCAACCTCAGTTTAAGTGAAAATTAACGTGAAACAGACCTGTTTCAGCACCGTTACATACGTTAACTGAGGTTGCGATTCTTATTTAACCTTAACTGAGGACCTCAGTTAGGACTTAACGGAGATTGAATGCTTTGTGAATACGGCGGACAGGCTGTTGAAATTATTGAAAAAATTATTTTGTAGCTTTGACATCCTTTTTTCGAATAAAATGAATGTTGGCGTAAAGTTTCCTATAACTATGATACATATTTTCCGAATATTAGTTATTTTCTACTTCTACTGGTTTTCTACTTATGGACTCCTCGATTCATAAAACTAAACGAAATTAGCATAAAGAAAGCATATAAATTTTTCTTGAGTCATTTCAAGAATATTCCATTGTTTCGGAACATTATATTATTCTTCATCATGTCTCCTTAAACGCACCGTTTTCGAGATATTCTTCATTGAATGTTTTAAAATGGAAAACTCCAGAAATTTCACTACTTTTATGGATCCGTCCCTGAGCGTTGGAATCCCGAATCAAGGTGTAAACCACGTTACCATGCCTTATTCTCGTCCGCCAACAATGTCATAGATAATTTATATGCGGGAGTGTATTAGCACAATGTGAAATCTTTAAACGCTTGTAACTTTTTACCTGAGCCGAATCTGAAAAAATGGTAAATGAAAAAAGTATTTCATTTGATGAGAGGAATATTTGGTTAAAATTAATGCAGTGGTCAAAGACTCACCCTGTATACGTGAAATATTTCCAGTAACAACAGAGGAAAAATGTTCTTCTACAGTCGCCAGAACTGTGGAATTATTGAAGTCATATAATATCTTCTTAAATTCAATATTTTTCCGAAGTAAATTCACATTGTGAAGAATACGTAATTACTACGACCTCTATGTAGAGAGGACAACGTTGCGTAGTTATCGGACAGGAAAATGACTATAACCTAAAATTTTCAAAATATACGTGGTGAAATGTGTCAAATTTTCATGGCCAACCGGTATACTTCATTAAAGTGTATGGAGTATGTACCTCATCATTCACATTTTGGTTTTTTGTATTTACAAAATAAATGATAAAACTAATTAATTAATTGTGGCGTAAGCACAGTAACAAAGCCTACACATAACACAACTGGTTCTCCTTACTCGCTCAAGCTCTTCGAGAGCTTCTGAGGGGTCTCCTTCGGTAAGACCTAGGAGGATCAGTATAATAATATACAATAATAATAATATATAATAATATCGAACACATTCTTATAGCTGCCTAGAAATATTTACGATTTACGTTTTGAATATTTGAATACAAAATTCCATGCAGTACGATGTCCAGGAGTATTCTCTGGAACCTTTGTCGGGAACTTCATGAGACATCAATTCAAATACAGTTCATTCCAGCGTAATACTCTATATCCCGAGTGCTTGCCAAATTCTGGAAATTTTTCCCGACTGCTCGAAGTGCAGGAGGGAAAATATTCGATAATTTGGGAAGCACAAGGGGTATATGAAAGACTATTTCTCGAAAAAATTTCACTCAATTATTATTGTTTAAATTCTAACTGTAATTTAAATAAATGAAATCTTTTTGACAATCATCCTAATGTTTTTCATGGTTAAAAACGTCACAAAAATATTCACTTTAAGCACACTTGCAAATACACGGATATTTTCACGCATTGATATTCAAAAATATTGGTTCGTTGCTATGTAATTTGTATCATATTGATTGGTTGAAATTTTTTTAGGGAAATAGACTGTAATATAATTGTCGGAAGATATATTCAAATAGTGCTAAAATTTGAAAAAAATATCATTCTATCATCAACCGTTTTGGAAAAAAAACATAGTTTTATATAAAATTAGGTAGGTACCGACTTTATAAAAGTGAATGGAGTATATTATGTAGTATTCGAAACCGAAAATGTCAAAATTTCATGACAGATATTTGCAATTTCGGAGAAATCAACATATACACACATCTACCGGATAGGTAAGGATTAGAACTCTTCCTCTTCCATAGCTAGCGCAAGATGGCCGCTCCGACTACAGTGCAAAATTTCATATTCAATTTTCGCCACTTATGGGCGTTTATGGTGCACAATGGTCCCCATATCAACATATTCAAAAATATTGGTTCGTTGCTATGTGATTTGTATCATATGCGTTAATATGATTTGTTGAAATTTTTTGAGGGAAATAGACTGTAATATAATTTTCGGAAGATATATTCAAATAGTGCTGAAATTGGAAAAAAAACATAGTTTTATATGAAATTAGGTAGGTACCTGATTTATTCGGTTCACTAAGGTTAGTTGGCTATGCAGCTCCGTGTCCATTGTAACTAATTACTAAGGTAAATATCGTTTAACTACATTATCATATATTTTTGGCGCTCTTGTTCCTCGGAACAGAGTGCTTTTCGAATTTTTTGTTGAAAATGGTCTTGAACGATTTGGTTTGACTCACTGATCAAGAATCCGTGGTCAAAATCGATTCTGTCCGGCCGGCCCTCCGTTAACACGATAACTCTCGAATGGATTGAGATAGGCAGTTGAAATTTTCAGAGTAGGTTTAAGAGATTAATATCTCGGTTGAGTTCGTTATTGGGTAGAATCAGCATGATAGTTTCTGAGTAAGGAAAAAAAATATTTTTTTTACATTACAAGTTAAATTTTTTTTTAAGATGCACTTTTAACATGAAAACCCATCGATATCATTTTCAACTCCAACATGCTAATACTTTCGGAGATATGATTTTTCAAAATTTCAAACATGAATCGTACTTCTATGTTTTCACAGAATGCTGTACTCATAGAAATCTATACTATGTTAGTATAGAGTTCATTGGCTGTACTTAATTATTATATCTATGAATTATTATATAATCTGTGTTCATTTATTTCATCTTATATTGCTTTAAGTGACATTTCAAAGATATTTCTGGTTCTTTATTCTTGATATAAAATACCCCTCCTGTTAGAGAACAAAGTATGATTGAATGCAAAATGACCAATGAAATCATGATTTGTCAAAGTTTGAACAAGAGCGCCAAAGCTCCTGTCCACAGGGCTTTCCCACATTTTTTTATATATAATTATTACACTTCATCGGAGACATCATTCCTCCTCCTTCAGGACTAAAAAACATAAGGAATGAAACATCAGAAATCATGAACAAAGAAAGAAATACTATACTCAGTGGTTTACTAAGCATTTACACAAGTATGCACTGGTTGTAACAAGAGTTATACAGTGTGGAAAAGCCAAATGAAATAAATTCATTATAATTATCATTATGGTTACTGTACATATTTATGGCAAATCCCGAAACACATCAAATTTAAATTTTAAATTGTCATTCTTCTTCGTGAAAATGTGAACCCTACCATGATCCCCCATCCAAAGACAGGTTCAACCTCCAATTTTTCAAATAGAAAGTATGGACTGATACATCATTTGAAAGGTCTCCTCATTCTCTATTCAGAAATGTTATCACTTTCATATTTATTGCAAAACTCAAAACCCTCGAATATTCCAAAAATCTTATTACAATAATACTATTTGCCCAAGATGTGATGGAAAGAAAATGAAAAAAAACCTTAACATTGTGTTTTCCATATGGTACCTACCATGAAAATTACGTAAAACACTTTCTGTGCCAATGTTAGTTTCTTTAGAACGCCTTCGCAAATTGTCTGCTGATAAGTTGTAGTCTACTTTGTGTTTGAATTTTATTAACTTCATTTGAATAATGGTTCGATTAACGGAAAAGCAGAAAATAAAAAAATTACAAATTATTGGTTACGGATATAACACTCGCTTGTTTCATGAGAAATTTCCGAATTTGCCGCCAATAACCCAAGGGACAATAAGTAAAATAGAGAAGCAGTTTCGCGAGTTTGGGCATGTGAGGCAGATTAAAAAAGCAGCTGCTAATACACTGTGAGAGGATGTGAAATTAGATGTGATGCTTGACTTGCAAAAAATCTACATCAATCGCGTATAGATGTCTCCACAACATTCAATGACAGCCATACATCGATTTAAACAAACAAAATAAAATGCATCCCTTTAAAATGGTACCTACCCAGGAGCTGTTGAAAGACGATTTCGATAGGAGAACTCATTTTTGTGAACAAATGATGGATATGCTGGATAACAATATCATCCAACTAGTAGACGTTTTGGTTTCTTATGAGTGCACTTTTTCTCTCAACGGCCATACTAATCGTCAAAATTGCCGCTACTGGTCTACTGAAAATCCTCACTGGATGAGAGAGGAAACACGCAATTCCCTCAAAAGGTTAATGTTTGGACAGGAAATGTTCGAAACCAAATCATAGGCCCCTTTTTCATTGAGGAAAAATTTGAATAGCGATAATTATTTAGCACTACTTCAAAATGATGTCATTCCAACCATGGCAAATTTATAACCTAATCAAGGAATCACTCAAGCTCCAGGGAATACGATATGGTTCCAACAAGATGGACCACCACCATATTACTAACGCAATGTTGACAAAGAACACAACTGACTTTCCTTAGTACCACAAGCACCCATGAGCTTCTGAGGTATGATTTTGGGGAAGACTTGGGAAGGTCAGTATAATTATAATTATGTTTATAGCACGTGCACCAAAGCAGAATGACCCCACGTCAATGCTTTTTTAGCCTTTCTCTTTCATTATGAAATCAATCTGCAATTGGCGCGCGTGCTATAAGCATGATTATGATTATACTGACCCTCCCAAGTCTTCCCCAAGAAGATACCTCAGAAGCTCATGGGAGCTTGTGCGACTAAGGCAAATCAGTTGTGTTCTTTGTTACTCTATCTTTATGCCATCTTATACACAGCACTCTTAATTTATGACCCGACAGTGAATGGTGTCCACTACCCTCTGGCCTCTGGGTAGATCTCCGGCTCGGTCTATCCACTGAGCTTGAAACCCTCATCATTCAATTCGAATTAGCCTACGTGAACAAGCGCCAAAGAGTACTGACTTCACGTCAGTGCTTTTTTATATTTTTAGTGAAAGTTCGTAACCTTGGTGAAAATAACGCTGATAACAAATGTGCAAAATTAGCAATTTGATAGCGGTGGGAAAAGATAGGTTGTCCCATTTAAAATCATAAAGTTAATGGACATAGTGGAATTTATATGACTATTTTACTTATATCAAAATCTGACCAACCACAAGCCAAAGACAACTCTTATTATCGCGAAAACACCAACTGTCTTTGAACTATGATTGGTCTTACCTTTGGTGTTTTCAACGACTCAACCATGGATACGGACTGTTTGACAAATGATAGATATAAATTACAGACGTCAACATGAGTCATTTCGTTCGTTTCTAATGAAATATCACTCGTGACTGAATTTATCTCATAAGTCTGTCTTTTATTGCTTAACTAAACTGAGTTGCTTAGAGAAAACACCACTCGTCCTTCGGACTCGTGGTGTTTTCAAGCAACTCAGTTTCATTATGAAATGAGTCGACATACTTATCGCGAAAATTTAATCACTTGTGATATTACTTCTGGAAATTGTCTACAATGATAGTTTGTATCGAATAACGGCCATGTTCTATTTCTTCTATAAGCCGAGAAACGTCTTATTTATTTATATTATTTATTTATCGATGGTGATAGTAGACATTGAATGCTCATTGAAGAGTTTCAAACTGCACCCTATTTTTGCGCGTATGTTCTGGGGAACATCGCGTTATAGTTTTGCCCAAATGTCTGTAACTTTCGATTTTTTGAAAAAAATGGTCTCAAACGATTAAGTTCGACTCCCCAATGAAGAATTCGAGGTCAAATTTGATTCTGTCCGGCCGGCCGGCCGGCCGACCGTCCGTCCGGCCGTTGCCACGATAACTTGAGAACGAAAAGAGCTAGCGACTTGAAATTTTCAGGGTAGGTGGAGCATCCCAATACGACGGACAAGTTCGTTAATGGGCATAATCGGCCCAGCGGTTTCCGAGTAATAATTTTGTTTTCAACCAATATAAATCCGATCGAATTGAAACTTGGTGAGTAGTTGTAGAATATGAACCTAAGCACGCTTGTGAAATTTTGTGCGAATCGTATGTCTAGAAAATTATTAAAAAATTATTAAAAAATATTTTTGTTGTCACGATAACTTGAGAACGGAAAGAGATAGCGGCTTCAAGTTTTCAGGTTAGGATGTGCACCAGAACGCGACATTTCAGTTTGATTATGAGCATAATCGGCCAAACGGTTTTAGAGTTATAGCCATCTAAAATTTTCTGAAATTTTGTGGATTTTTGTTCCTCATTAACTCGAAAAATACTGAACCGATTGAATTCAAACATGGTTATTAGTTGTGGAATGCCAACGCGGAAATGTTTGCAAAATTTGGTGAGGATAGCATTTGTAGAAAATTTTGAATATATCATTGAAAATAAAAAAAATAATTCTATATATCAGTAACTGATCGTTTGAAATTGCTGAAATTTTGCAAGAGCCTTCATAACCTAACTCTACTACCAATTTTGAAGTTTAAATACGATCGGTTAAATATTGTTGGAGATTCGAGCATTCTTGTGTGAGTTCAGTAGATGGGTGACCGTTGCCTCGATAACTTTCGAACGAAAGGAGATAGGGACTTGCAATTTTCAGGGTAGGTTGCGTATCCGAAAGGGAGAGTTGGGTTCGATTTTGGGCATAATCGGTCTAATGGTTTCCGAGTTATACCCACCTGGAATATTATTTCCTTGATAACTCAAAAAATGAATATTCGATCGAATTGAAGTTTGGTAACTAGTAGTAGAAAATCAACATAAAGACGTGTTTAAAATTTTGTAAGAACCGTACCCCTAGAAAATTTGAAAAAAATGACGAAAAAAAAAATTTTAAGAACCGTACCCCTAGAAAAATTCAAAAAATCACGAAAAAAAAATTGGTTCAAGCACTGACGTGAAGTCAGAAGCTTTTGCGCGTATGTTCTATTGTCCATTCTTCTGTATTGGACACCCTTAATCGAATTTACCATGGTAAATTATGGACAACATAATTTACCATGGTAAATTCGATTAAGGGTGTCCAATACAGAAGAATGGACAATAGAACATACGCGCAAAAGCTTCTGACTTCACGTCAGTGCTTGAACCAATTTTTTTCTTTTAAATGGAATTGAAAAAAACACATTTGAAATAATATATTCAAGAGTATATTTAAAATTTATAATTATAGCCTGAAAATAAAAAAAATACATGGAAATATTAAATTCAAACATATGTAAAAGATATTTATTGACTCTACACCATGTTCGATTTACTCAAACATAAATAATCATTAAAGGATATGGTGGGAGGTATACTCATTATTGAAAGGTTTTTTCTGGGTATTCCTCCCAAACTCTGAAAAATATCTATTAAATAAAAATTAATTATTTTGTGATTTGCTTCTGCGTAAGAAACACAAGATATTTGTCAGAAGCAATCAATTGAACGATGTTGCCTAACAAACAACAACGAAACAACATCAACGAAGAAACAACTATTTCGTAACGTTTCGGAGTCTATATCAGACTCCTTCGTCAGACGCTTAATGAAAATCTTTAGAATTATTTTGTTGATAGTTATTTTGTGAAATTCAAGAATTGTCGGAGTCTGATATATACTCCGAAACGTTACGATATAGTTGTTTCTTCGTTGATGTTGTTTCGTTGTTGTTTGTTAGGCAACATTGTTCAATTGATTGCTTCTGACAAATATCTTGTGTTTCTTACGCAGAAGCAAATCACAAAATAATTAATTTTTATTTTATAGATATTTTTCAGAGTTTGGGAGAGAAAACCCAGAAAAAAACCTTTCAATTACTCAAACATCAATACCCGCGGGTTAATGGGTATTAAAGTGGTCCTGAAATACATGGAAAGATGACTGTTGAACCCTTCGAAATACGTCATCTGAGTTATCGAAAGATATTACTTGAAATATCGTATAAGACAATTCTATTCAGCATCGAAATTCTAGCCAGACTTCAATTTTCGTGTTCACACATGTATAAAATTACACGCGTTAAATATTTAATGACTGCTCTACCTCATAGTGAAGTTGTAAATAAAATGTTAAATACTGAAATTTATATGGTATTTTCTCACGTTATGGATGTCGAGTAGGATGTGGAATAGTAAGATTTTTGTAGTGGTTCTAAATTTAGAATAATACATGGTTGAATGTCCTGCCACACGATACCGTATAAAATCAACATAATTTTTTAAATCAATAAGGAATCTGAACGTTGGGAGTTGGGACGATCCACTACACCTTCGCAGTTCATTCGAAATCTACATAATGCTATTTAAGGCGCCATTCCATGTTTAGGCTATGAAAAACCAGTGATTCCGAAACAGAGGTCCTCTATATGTATACCCATATTTTCATATTTTTCTCTCATTCCATTAACCATTCACTCTATTCAGTCTTGTCGCTATTTTAGAATTTTATTTTTCGAATAAGACATATGCATGTAATTTACGGGTGTCTCAGTATACATGTTCCAATGTATTATCTCAGCCATTTCAAAAGATAAAAATTGAAATTGAAATTTTATGATTTTCAATTCGTTCAAGGAACCATCAACTGAAAAAAACCAAAATTGAAAGTCACTTTCGGTTTGACCTAAAGTGACTCTGACTTTTTCATCTCAAATAGCACCCTATATATTTTTGGCAGTTTTTTAATTCTACACAAAATTACCTTTCCAACGATGTATCACACTTTGTATTCTACATTTGATTTGAGGGAGAAAAAAAAATTAAATTTCAAATTGAAAGAATTGCAGTAGGTTACGATATTTTGCCTAATCTTGATTTGGCTTATAATTCGCGTATGCCGATCCATCTATCTTTTAATGGACTGATAAGATGGCCTGCAAATCTCCAGATGTAACACCGCTAGATTTCTTCCTTTGGGGATATTTGAAAGGTCTCGTGTACCAGACTGCTCCTATTGATTTGGAAGATCTAAAAAATAAAAAAATTGGTTCAAGCCCTGTGGACAGGAGCTTTCTGGCGCTCTTATTCAAACCGACAAATTATATCTCCGAAAGTATTGGTTTCTCAGAATTGAGAATTATATCAATGTATTCTTATGATAGAACTGCATCATAAAAGAAATTCAATTCGAATAATAGTTTATTTATAAAGATTAAGTTAGCAATCTGAGAATGAGAACTGCACCATGGAATAAATCAAATTAAAATAGCTAAAATGAATTTGATTATTTCTTATAGAACAGGCTGACATGTTAGAGTATGAACACAGATCATATAATAAATCATAGATAGAATAATTATAGCATTCTGTGAAAACAGAAGTACGATTCATTATTGAAATTTCGAAAAATCATATCTCCGGAAGTATTAGCTTGTTGGAGTTGAAAAGGATATCAATGGATCTTTATGGTGAAACTGCATCTTGAAAAAAAATTTATTTTGAAATTTGTTAGTAAAATAACCGCATCATAAAGGAAATTCAATTCAAATAATAGTTTATTTATCAAGATTAAATGAGCAATCATGAGAATGAGAACTGCACCATGGAAGAAATCAAATGAAATCTGGCCAATTTTGCCGAATAACGAACTTAACCGAGATATTCATCTCCCTAATCTACTCTGAAAAATTCAACTACCTACCTCATTCCGTTCGAGAGTTATATCTATGTCTAGGATGAAAAGCATTCTCACTACTCTCAGATCTCTTACTAACTTCATGTTCCGTTCCGAAATGTAAGACTTTTCTGAGAAAAACTAATTTCGGAGCAAACAACTGAGATTTTTCTCACTTCGCTCACAATTCTTCGATTGATTAGATAATGTCATGTCACAGGAACATAAGTTGACATTAGGACAATTCATACATAGAATTATATCATTCTGTGACAACGTTGAAATACGATTTATTATTGAAATTTTGAAAAATCATATCTCCGAAAGTATTAGCTTGTTAGAGTTAAAAATGATATGAATGGATTCTTATGATAAAACTGCTTATTAAAAAAAATTTAATTTGGAATTTGTTTTGTAAAAAAAAAATTTTTTTTTGTTACTCCGGTTTTGCCCAATAACGAACTTAGCCGAGATATTTATCCCCCAAACCTACTCTGAAAATTTCAATTCTCTAGCTCATTCCGTTCGAGAATTATCGTGCCTACGGCCGGCCGGACAGAATGAATTTCGACCACGGATTCTTGATCCGTGAGTCGAACCAAATCGTTTAAGACCATTTTCATCGAAAAATTCGAAAATTACAGACATTTGGGCAAATTGATAAGCACTCAGTTCCGAGGAACTAGAGCGCCAAAAATGGCATATGGAGAATATAATGCTGAGGTGTTGAGAAGTGTTACTTCGCGTGAACTAAGTAGTCCACCGAGGTGAAAGATGTGTAGAAGCAGATGGTTAACATTTCGAACATATGCTTCAGTTGTTATAGGTATTTTTTGCCCCCTTTTTTGAAATTTTTGTTTCTTTTACTATTCATTCTTTGTTCAACGTTTGGTAAAATACATAGAGGATTTCAACTTGAGGAAGGTTTTTTTTCTTGATCTTGATTATTGAAGTCAAAATCAATATTACACAAAATATCGTAACCTATTGTAATTCTTTCAATTTGAAATATCATCTGACGTTTCTCCATCAAATCAAATGTGTAATACAAAGTGAGATACATCGATGGAAAGGTAATTTTGGGTAGAATTAAAAAATTGCAAAAAATATATAGGTAAAGTAAGAGTCACTTCCGGTCAAACCGAAAGTGACTTTCAATTTTTGTTTTTCTTAGTTCTTTGAACGAATTGAAAATCATAAAATTTTCAAATTTTTATCTTTTGAAATGGCTGAGATTAGAACATGTATACTGGGACACCCGTTATATAAAATTTCCTCTCATTTTTTTTCATATGTTTTTTTTTTATTAGAATGATATAATATGACCTAATACATTAACCATTTACTCTGTTCATTCTTGTCAAAATTTTAGGTTTCGAATAAGCCATATGCCTGTAGCATAAATAAAACTTCCTTTCATTTTTTCATATGTCTTTTTGACCACAATGATATAACATGACCTTATCGCTCATTAATTCAAAATATTCCATTTAATAAACGCTGAAAAATGTCATCAGATGTTTATTATTCTATTATATAAACACACATTCGGATTTTCAAATAAATCCGTTTTTTGTAGATTGGTTCAATTACACATTACACCCCCAAATTTATCGCAACCCTTAGTTTCAATCCCATAACCATAACCATTACCTTCTGGGTATAACTCGTTATTTGAGGGGAGGTTACACAGATACATTAAGAAAGTAATAAGCAAAAATCCAATGAAAATGAACCATTAGATAGAAATTTAAAAAAAATTGTATATTGATCTCAGATATAATTTCATCCGGATTTATTCTTTAAAATGGAAAAATATTGATATTTTCACATTTTTGCAATGACTTTTCTATCACTCTCTAGAAAAACTACCAGATTAAAGCCATGACGGATAATATCAGGGATATACTTAAAATTTCAAGCGGGGTTAAAAAAATGTTTTCAGAATTCAAATATTTATTGAGGAATTAATTAACAAGAATTGAATTATACATTTAAATAATTCCATCTGAATTTGATAACTCTGGAAAATTGGGGGTTTGAATAACAAAATAATAATACTTAATTCAAACATTTCCACAACCCCTATTATACAGGGTGTTCTACAATCTCTATGGCAAACTTTGGCAGATGATAGCTGTGCTAATTCTAGAATTTTTTCCTATGAACATGGGTACGATTCGTTTTCGTTCAGAAGATCCAAGCATTTGAAAAAATTATTTTCCTGTTCAAAGTAGAAGTACGCTGACAAACGAAAACAGCGCTTGGTGTAGCATCTTGTGTAATTTTAATTGTTCATTTGATACTGGCCGTACGTTCTGACTAAACAATGCATTCTTTCTACGACTGTGCCATTTTGTATAGCAGTAATTTTCATATCTAATTATATATTTGGAAAATACTGAAGTTTCGCGTAATTTTGAGAAAAAAGTCGAACCAAATTCGTTCAATAACCTGAGGGTTGTTTTGATATAAATGTAAATAACCTTGACCAGAAGTGGTACTACTAGTACTGTCTTATCAGCTGGATATGGGACAGTTTGGGTGAAAATCTCAGAAACTCGTAGATATTTAACATAATATTTTCAAAATAGGCTCAGAATATTATGATACTAGCTGCCCGTCCCGGCTTCGCACGGTTGAAATGCTGATACTAAATATACTACAGAATTTCTTTATATACAACGTTCACAGCATTTTTGTCGTTAGACAATACAAATATGTTTTCTTCAGAGGTTACTCTTGAAAGAGCGACATATAATTGGCCATGTTAAAAACACTCAATGCTAAAATATAAGCCTGTTGCGTTGAAAGTTGGCCCCTGCGATTTATTAATGGTCATTGGAAAATATATCATTAGCGGAAATTGTAGAAGTTTAAATTGGATCAGTAAATCCGATTGTTTTAGAGGAATTCGGGGAATCAATACATATATTCTGGCTGAGGCGAGCCTCACGCTCTACAGATGATTTTCTGGCTCTCTGTATTCGATTTATATCCCTATCCTGGCTGTGCCGGCCCGCCACAACCGCTATGTCCCAGCATTTTAAATCAGCAATACCTTCGAAAATATTCATTTGAATTACATGCTGTAAAGGGCCATATTGATCAATATTAAATGCACAATGCATTTAAGGTACTTAATTGGATAAGGATCAATGCTGTATTGATTAAAATAGCTTCGTAATCAAGCCATTATTTCTCGTAGAATGTAAAGGATAAAAAATGGTTATTCTGGGTTATCCTTAAGAGATATATACCATCGCGGACTTCTTTGTAGACCTTTTTAAGGTGTACCATACTGTACTACATTATTTTTATCTATCTCATAGGGTTCAGCCAGCGTTTGCAATGTAAGCGCAAAAAATGTGTTTATTTACGACATCAAATTAGAAATCTCTGAAATTATCAGTGTTTCTGTCTCATATATTATGCATGTATTGTACATATAAACCTTCCTATTGAATCGCTCTATCTATCAAAATCCTTCACGTAGTTTTAAAGATCTAAGCATACATAGGAACAGACAGACAGCGGGAAGCGACTTCGCTTTATACTATGTAAGGATGACACAGTCAATATTGACGTTGACTGTGACACAGAATAAAGCTATGTTAAATGGCAGGGCACCAATCGGTGAACTTCCCCTGGGGTTTTCCGCTTCGTTGTGATATTGATTTTTTTTTAAATTTTAGTCCTTAAATGTACTTGAATGTGGAAATAAAGGCATTACTATCATTATTATTATTACATGTGCATGAAGCTATCTAATGCTTTGCCGTTCTCCGTAAAAGTCTAGGGTACCATCTACCGTGGTCCACCCTGTATATTGTATATTGTTGTAGAGGGTAATGTTGCACTGCGACCTTAAGGTCTATTGTGCCCCCATCAGAGATATCGATGTCATCACCATCTACAGCTTGCCTCCCAGTTCCAGAGGTCTGATGAACTCCACTATCTGGAATGTCTTCAAGGAGGCTACGTCTTCGCTCCTGCAGATTTCTTGCCCAAAACATTTCTTGCGTTGGTTTGAGATGGCAAGGCATTCCGTAATCAGGTGATCAGGAGTTTCATCCTCCTCCCCACAGAATCTGCACTCGTCAGTTTCTGCTAGTCCTAAGCATCATAGAAGAAAGAATAAGTTACACCTGGTCACTGGCTTCCTCACAGGACACTGTCGCCTCAGAAAGCATTTGATGAGAATAGGTTTATCAGATACTGACGAGTGCAGATTCTGTGGGGAGGAGGAAGAAACTCCTCTTCGCCTTGTTACAGAATGCCTCGCCATTGCAAGTCAGCGAAAGGAATGCTTTGGACAGGAAACTTGTAGGAGTGAAGACGTAATATCCTTGAAGCCTTCCCAGATATTGAGGTTCATTTATACTCTGGAACTGGAGGGCGAGCTGTAGATGGCGTAATGGTGAGAACAGCTCTGATGGGGGCACAATAGATCTCAAGGTCGCGGTGCAACGTAACCCCTTATCACTAATAATAATAATAATAATAATAAGCATCATATGCTTCCTAAGAAAGCAGTGCTCTGTAAGGAAAGCAGTGAGGAGGAACAGCGTGTTTTTACTGAGATCCATATATTTCTTGGATATGACATAGTGCCAAAGTTCCGGAGGAATTTTTCGGAGTGATACAATCCTGGGAGATATCTCCAGAGTATAACCCTTCAATTTTCTTCTTTCATCCGAAATTCTGCACTTTTGTTGGTGTATCTACCCCAAAGTAGGCTTCTGGGCCAATAAACGGGGTCCACGCTCCTTTCTTGGCAAGAGTGTTGACCACCTCCTTCAATTCCCGAGTGACCAGGAACCCAGACCAAGGAGAAACTGTTATTCTTGCCTACTTCATTAAATTGTCTTTGGAACTCCCATATTAGCTCAGACTTGATAACATGGGACCTCAGAGCTTTAATAGCAGTTTGACTGCCAGAATTGATTGCTATATCACACCTCTGATAGTTTCTTTCTAGGTTCATTTAAAAGCATCTTTCAATTTCGAATATTTCTGTCGGAAAAATGCTAGGAAAGGAGCCTAACGGTAGTGAGCATTTAGTGCCTGCCCCATATACTTCAACGCCAGCTCCTATAATGGACTTTGAACCATCTGTGTACCAATAAATGGCATTTTTTTAAAGAACGTGGTAAATTCCCTGTCCCAGTCTTTCTTCCTACATCGTAGTGAATTTCTTTTCGATGCTTACTTTCTATTCTAAATATGGAAAAGCTCACAAAATTTATAAGAGGACCATATGAAATAATGAACTGGGAATCGGAATAACGCTGATTTGACAATTAAGAGCTGTCAAAGATTTATGAAACCCTGTGGGATGGTATCTATATATGTAAATATATGTTATATATTTGTCAGAAAGCATCCTAAATTCATTGTAGAATACTTAAATGTCAATAATACAATACATAAGGTGTCTCACATGTAACATGTAACGCGTACTGCGTTAGAAATAGATATAGAATCAATTTTGACCTCGGATTCTTGATCAGTGAGTCGACACTAATCGTTTAAGGCCATTCTCGGCCAAATATTCTAAAATTATAGACATTCGGACGAATTGTTCATACAACAGCGTGCCAAAATGTATCGATAATTCGTGGTACCTATCGATACTTGGGAAGCTAGTTTCAAGTAGTATCGATATCCTATGGTTGAGTTTCGAATGAGTATTACGGTATCGGTACTTTCGGGTACCGTTGCAACCCTTGATCGAGCAGTAGTGATGAAGTGATATAGGAAGATTTTCTAGGTAATGGGGATTTTGAAAGGGGTGTGTTTAGGGTGGAAAGAAAATGGCCAAAAAAATTTTGTAATACTGCGGAAATGTTGCTTTTCGAGATCATCTAATACACTCTAAAAAAATTTACAACACCGACCAACACCCGCTAACACCTTCTTGATTTCCTTAGAGGTCCTGATCTTTTCAGTGTTATTTCGCACCATCCGAAATAACACCGACTTTCAGGTGTATTTTCTGCCATAATAAGTAATCAGCTTTCACACCAGAGCGATTGAGATTTATCATTCGGATGAGTGTGAGGTAGCACTAGATCAATGTGCTTTAGCACTAGTTTGGTGTGAATTTGCACAAGTACCGTAATGCATTTAGCACGGGTTTAGTGTGATTTAACTTTAGTTCAGTGTGAATTTGCACTGACCTAGTGCGTGTGCAATATCTTGTCCAGTGATATTTAACACCGAATCAGAACCCTCGGGGTGTAGGTATTATTAAGTTGAAATTTACACCATTTTCGGTGTTTTATATGAGATTGTTCGATTTATAATTTGAAACTCAATATCATATAAATCAACGAAATGCTATGAAAATGGTATAGTTAGTGAAAATAAAACTTTTTAGTACATATGAATTAATTCCTTTAAAGATTACCTAATAGACAGTTTAATTTTTTATATATATTTTATATAATTTGTGAAAATACAATAAACAATAATTTTTTATAGAAACGTTTAGTGATTACTGAAGCTTAAAGAGATAATCAAAACTGTCGACAAACCAATCGAATTTTTGAGGCAGCACTTTCTGGTCTAACACGACACAAAATTTTTCCAGATCAGGTGTCAATGATGTAGCGTTGGCAGTTTTTTTCAATTTTGCCAATTGTTTCTTCTGATGGTGAGGGTTACTGAAATGAAAACATTTATATATTAATCATATATAATCATACAATTTGAATTGGTGCCTATAAAATAATGTGAGGCTGGCAGGTCTTCATATAATTGAAAGTTGTAACTTTTCAACGTGCTAAGGACCGATAATTGACTATCAACGCTGGTTTTATTCGATATAGATATCAAGAATTCACTCTTATCTGAAATAAAATATCCTGGAGAATAGGTTTTTGCGACAGTTTGATATACAATTAAGATACGCAATATTCTGAAAAAAATATGTTCCCTTAGATTACCTACTACAAAAAAACACTCACCGGCAAGTGCTTCTTAATAAATCCTATTGATAGTTCACAAAAGGTTAGATGAATAAGCCTCATTTGTTTGAAGGACATCACGAAAATAAATTTCAATAAAGAAACTGTAATAACATTAATAATAAATATGAAATTTCATATAATTCAGATAATTGATCAAAACCTTTTCAAATAAAGAAAATTGAATTAAATATTTTTCACTGACAAATGTAAAATTTCAGTCGGTGATGGACAAATTTGTAAATCCAATCGACCAACCAACACAAATATCCCATCAAAATTTTCGGGAAAAATTGATGAAATGAGGGTACCCAATTGCGTAGGCACCCAAAAAAATTAAATTGAACATTCATATGTACTCACTTGCAAACAGTATTATTTCCAAACTTCCTTCGTCGGCCAAAACAAATTTGTCATTATTCTCATAAGTCATAACGAATCTTCTTGATGCACTTCGTTTTTCCAGATTCTCACTTCATAATGCATCATGAACCAACTCATCGTCTCCAAGGCACAAAATAATAAAATCAAACCCGATACAACACACAACATTGTAGTCTCCCATGAAATGTACGTGTTGTGTTAGAACTAATCAGAAGTATTGCGACATAACCAATCCCTTCACATTGTTGCCGGATATAATTATATTCTGACATTTTTAAAAACAATCCTTTGGTTTCGCAAATATCCATTTTCCAATATTGGATGTTTCCAATTTTGTTTACTTGAGACGATTTTTTTATGGAATGGTGCAATGAGTAGCGATATGTCCAAACCTGCAATGTAAAATTATATCATACTTTGAAGTCATTTTCTATCAGACTATTCATGATATACTTTCCACAACAATCCATAGGTTTATTTTTCGTGACTAAATATATCTCTTGATTGATATAGGTAGATAACTACAAATATTCAACTATTGTTGTACTACGAAATTATTAAATAGCGAAAAATAAATTTGTGAATCATTGAGAGCGTGGAGGAATTGATTTTCACAGTCAAGAATGGGGTACATTGATATTTCCAATATTGATTCCAGTGTTCCGAAATAACATCAATTTTGTTTGTGAGAATTCCCCATGGAAGGGCCCGATTCTTCCTGTCATCTTATAATTATTAATTCTTCACAACTATCGGCGATTTATCTATATTTAAAAGACTCATCAGTGATATCTGTCTTTCGAGAAAGAATGCTTGGCAACTATGTAATAATGAATAAGTTGACGAAATTTCTGCTGCGAATTTGGATAGTTTTTTGGTCGAAAAGCACTAGTAGGTACTTTCGTTGATTTCACATGTTTCGAACATATGTATACAGATACACATGTATACTTGTATATACATAAAGTTGATAACTGAGAGTAAAGTTTGGTAATCAGATTAAATCTCTGAAATCGTTCTTTCACATTTCACCATGCAGTGCTCATTTTCACCCAAGATATCACCTTTCTGATTTATCGAACGTTTTGTATGAAGAATTGACATTAAAACTTGATGGAAACTGTGAAATTTCAAATAAATTATATTAATTCTTGATATAGGATCTGTTTGTGATATTTTCTGTCATAAATTACACTACCGAACACAATAAGATCATAATAACGAAAATATTGATAGGAATGTGACATTCTATTGGTAAATTGCATCGGCAATATTCTTGATAGTATGAAATCAACATTCAAACCAAAATTTTTTTTAGAGTGTATAGACTAAAGAATGGACGATATAAAACAATATTACCTCTGCCTGAAATTTGAAAATATAATTGGATAGTCTACGTAATGCAACTGTTCGCATATTATGTTAATAACAAAAAAACTGTTTCAAAATACAATATCCCAGATCTCATCGCGAGGAGGTATTTGCATGTCTTTGGCAGTATAATGAGACTTGGTATTACATTTTGGCATAATCTTTTGACGTGCTAGTCGGGTGCAAATCAATCCGTCTCTCGTATCGTGTCCACAAACTGCGGATGACATTTCTGTAACTAGCTTAACGCATCTCTCACCAGCCCGTATGTGAAACGGAAACTTTTTAAATTCCATAATACTTCTATCTTCTTTCACACATCCAGAAATTACCATACTTTTCAGTGCATAAGTTGAGTATTGTAAAGTTACAGGAGGCTCCGTTAAATTACAGTCTTGCCAAGATATTATGTCAAAGTAGTTATTGGATTCACAATTTAATTTTGGTATTTGAAATTGTCTGATCGTTCTAGGTTGTTTTGTCCTAGTCTTTAAAATCCCCTCCGAAGGAAGATCTCTTATATGTTTTCACTCATCACATAACATCGTTAGAAGAATATTTTTGGGACGGGCAAAGTTTTTCTGCATCACATGATCTATCACAAGTTTGAGGGCTGGCCTTAGATACCGAGACCGTTTTATCTGCTAAAACAGGTTCCCCGAGTCATTCTTGCATGATAGATTGTACTTAACTTCAAACCAAACTGGAGTGTAAACATTTCCAACATCCTCTATCAGTATTTTGAGGTCTATTACATTTGTGGTATCTTTTCGTGATGCGATGCCAACATCTTCGAGTACAGAATTTGCACCTCTGTCGGAAACGCCTGTTCGTAATGATACTCTCATTTGTGTCGCTGTTTTCCCTTGAGAAGTAGAGTCTTCGACTTTGTCATGTAACATTTCAATATTACTGTTGACGTTAGGGCTTTTCACAAGAAAATTTTCTTGAATGAACGTCTCGACTGTCACAATGCAGCAGCGCAAGCGTTCTAGTAGGTACACTGTTTACAATTATTGATGAAGTCGAAGGCGGTGGCGGAGCATATACAATAACCTTAAAATAGCGGAAAATCACTAATTTTCGAGGGGTTTGGGGCAGTGGAAAATAATCTCATATATCCTTGTTGGATCCAGATTGTTTTATCAGGATGTTACGTTTCGAAGGATCAAATGTTGAGTCTGATTCTTTTATCAGGATATAATGTTATTTCGAAGGACCAGAATTAAACACCCTGATTGTTTTATCAAGGAGATGAGTAAAGGGGTATACTTAACTTTAAGCACCCAGTAGAATCTCGTTGATTACGGCGTGAGTTGTTACTTGCAATAAGATAACAATTATGAGGATAGGAAGTGGTGAAAGATTCGAACGCACTTTAAATAAAACAACAAACTGTATTTTCTTGTTACCGATAATGAGATAACAAGCACAAAGTTATTGTACAATGCAATATTATTACAATATAAAATCTTCCTTCTATATGAAAATGTATAGCAAGGAAGAAGTGTCTACATTATTGGAAGGAGAACTAGAAGAGTATTAGTTTCGCGACCGAACAAAATATAAGTAATGTCTCTTGCACTAAGAGATCTAGCAGTACTTGTTGTAGTATTTGTAGTAGTGCATTATTTCAGTGTAAAATGTATATGAAAGACCAGATAGAAGAAAAATAGAAGGGAAAAATTAACAATGATTGGGGTTTTGATTTTAAAACCGCCCCTGATATGTTACATCAATACTCTCATTTGTCGTTTACGAAAAAGAGAGGGAATGCATACTAAATTTCCGAGGCCAGCATCAATGAGTGAACTTCTAGGGTGTTTAATCTTACGAATTCGAAATCCAGAATTTCTCCCACTATCGGCACTAACTTTACTTGCTTTCTGCATATAATCTATCAACAACAGCTGATAAATATCCTTTACAGATTAGGGCCTAGACAAAAAGAATACCAGCATTGGGCAATGTGTTAGAAACCTGATAAGTTTCTTAGGACTTCAGTTGTTGAATGCATTTTAGCATTCTTTTACAGGAAATAGGTAATAAATCGCTTTAGAAAGGTCGAAGCTTAACAAGAAATTCTACTCGCAGTTATTTTTTCGGAAAAGTATTATTTTCAAGGGTGAGACCACACATGGTAAACTAAAACCCAGTTAAGTCAATAGACACATATTCACGCAAGCTTCTTTGTTTAGAAAAACAAATCTACGTTTCCCAAAATGTGACGTCATGAGACGTAACAATCCTCTTGCTTTCAAAAGATTCATATATGACCCAAATAGCAACTTTTGTGCACTATTACAATAAAATGAAATGAATTACAATAAAATGATAAATATATATATCATTTTATCAATCTTTTTTTGCGCGTATGTTCTGGGGAACATCGCGTTATAGTTTTGCCCAAATGTCTGTAACTTTCGAATTTTTTGACGAAATTGGTCTCAAACGATTCAGTTCGACTCCCCAATGAAGAATTCGAGGTCAAATTTGATTCTGTCCGGCCGGCCGTCCGTTGCCACGATAATTTGAGAACGAAAAGAGCTAGCGACTTGAAATTTTCAGGGTGGGTTGCGCATCGCAATACGACGGACAAGTTCGTTAATGGGCATAATCGGCCCAGTGGTTTCCGAGTAATAATTTTGTTTTCAACCAATATAAATCCGATCGAACTGAAACTTGGTGTATAGATGTAGAATATGAACCTTAGCACGTTTGTGAAATTTTGTGCGAATCGTATGGCTAGAAAATTTTAAAAAAATTATTAAAAAATAGCGGCTTGAAAATTTCAGGTTAGGTTGTGCATCTGAATGCTACATTTGAGTTTGCTTATGAGCATAATCGGTCAAACAGTTTTAGAGTTATAGCGATCTGAAATTTTCTGAAATTTTGTGGTTTTTTGTTCCTCATTAACTCGAAAAATACTGAACCGATTGAATTCAAGCATGGTTATTAGTTGTAGAATGCCAACGCGAAAATGTTTGCAAAATTTGGTGAGGATAGCATTCATAGAAAATTTTTAATAAATCATTGAAAATAAAAAAAAAAATTCTATATATCAGTAACTGTTCGTTTGAAATTGCTGAAATTTTGCAAGAGCCTTCATAACTTAACTCTACTGCCAAGTTTCAAGTTTTAATACGATCGGTTAAATATTGTTGGAGATTCGAGCATTCTTGTGTGAGTTCAGTAGATGGGTGACCGTTGCCTCGATAACTTTCGAACGAAAGGAGATAGGGACTTGCAATTTTCAGGGTAGGTTGCGTATCCGAAAGGGAGAGTTGAGTTCGTTTTTGGGCATAATCGGTCTAACGGTTTCCGAGTTATATCCACCTGGAATATTATTTCCTTGATAACTCAAAAAATAAATATTCGATTGAATTGAAGCTTGGTAGCTAGTAGTAGAAAATCAACATAAAGACGTGTTTAAAATTTTGTAAGAACCGTACCACTAGAAAATTTGAAAAAATGACGAAAAAAAAATTTTTAAGAACCGCACCCCTAGAAAATTTAAAAATAATCACGAAAAAAAAATTGGTTCAAGCACTGACGTGAAGTCAGAAGCTTTTGCGCGTATGTTCTATTGTCCATTCTTCTGTATTGGACACCCTTAATCGAATTTAACATGGTTAATTATGTTGTCCATTCTCCTGTATTGGACACTTAATTCGAATTTACCATGGTAAATTCAAATTAAGAGTGTCCAATACAGGAGAATGGACAACATAATTAACCATGTTAAATTCGATTAAGGGTGTCCAATACAGAAGAATGGACAATAGAACATACGCGCAAAAGCTTCTGACTTCACGTCAGTGCTTGAACCAATTTTTATTCTATATATATTTAAATATCTTTGGGGCAGTGGACAGAGTTATCCAAAGTTACTCAAATTTTGAGGTTTTCTTTTGTATTCCAAAAGGCCACTTTTAGAAGCTCTTACATGTCGAACTTCGAAACTAAGAATTTTCGTTCTACCCTAGTGTGTATGGGACCACAACGAGAACAGGACGTTGAACTTGACTCGTCCACCAAATTTTCCGCTCTAATCTAGCCTGTTGGGAAACTCTGGCACGCCGACAGCTCTACAAGGTCTAGCAATAGCACGCCGACTCCCACGCGGTGTTCCAATAATATTACATAATATTCCGAGAACGCTGAAACCTGAAACAGTCTACGTTCGAAGGCATCCACGCGTGCAGCCCGAACCGCATAAGTTTGCCGCGTGCGGAAAATTGTCGGAAAAGCCGGTGAGATCGACCCGGAAATTACCATACGTCAACCCGAACGTAAACACTTTACTACAACCCAACCGAACCAGATTTAATTTCGGAGCTTCGCGTGTTGTATATCTCGCTGATCGGCACACTGACCGAAGGATACGGAGACCGCGTCGCGTTTCTGGTCAGTTTGTGAACGTCTTCGGGTTGTACGTGGCGACCGACAAGTTTCTACCCCGCTGGACAGTCTTCAGTAGCTATTTTCACGGTAAGTTCGCATATGTTTTCCCCTGGGGAATTTCAAACGAATCGGGTATCGTTTGTTTGGGAGATATTTCGTTTCGTAGATCGATGCGGTAATTCAATTATTTGAGCGAGCACGTGATGTAGCGTTGGGATCGTGAGACTCTGGACCTTGAAAACAAGATTTGCCGGCTCTTGTTTGATGGATGTCGCCTGTACGGTTCATCACCTTACGCTTAGCTGTAGATTTATTAGTCTCTGGTAGGAAAGTGACGTAAATCGGGTCTTACTGTACGTAGTTATGTAAAGAACGGTTGGTTTTAATCGTTTTTCATTGATTCCCTAGAAAGAAACACGAAAATTGGTTCAAGCACTGACCTGAAGTCAGGAGCTTTTGCGCGCATGTTCTATTGTCTACTCATCTCTACTGGACACTCTTAATCGAATTTAGCATCGATATAAACCGTGTTCTCAGCATTTATTTTATATGAATTCATTTCATAACATTGTAATGACAGACTTCAGTAACGACAGAATCGTCTATGATCACAAAATTTTCAATTCATAAATGTATTCTATTGGAATTGATATACCAAAAAACTTGAGAAAAAACGTTCGCATCAAGTAACTCAAAAACTCAACTTAAAAATAAGATGCGATATTCACGAAATTCCGCGAAAATTAGTGGGTCGGCATTCTAAAAGGAATCAACGAGTTTTAATTGGATCAGATTTGTATACTTTGAGTTATAGAGAAAATAGCAATAAAATTTCAGATAGTATAACTCCAACACTATTTGACCAATTATGCTAATTAATGAACTTGAATGTCGCAACCTACCCCGAAAATTGCAAGTTACTTTCTCGTTCCGATCTAAAGTTATGGTGAGATACATAATATTTTTTTAAAAGTGGAAAGGTTTAACGGGTAATTCCGCAAAAGGAGCAGATTAAAAATAATTCTGCTGGTACCTGCCGACACGTGTTTCTGCTAGTTGGCTTCTTCAGGAAAGGGCAACCAAAAAACCAAGGAAAAGATGGAAATATAAGTGAAATCTATGTTTCATATCTTCGGGTTGAGGTCGCATCGCACAGGTTGTTTATGCTTCCTCCGTGCCGATGCCATAGTTTACCTCCGAAATGGAGGTCCTAGAGCTGAAGGCACAATTGGTTGTTCGCTCCTGGTGTGGTTTCACCTATTTTCACTATTCACATTTCCAAACTACGGACGACGACGATCGATATAGGAGATTTCACGTTCGGCGAATCAGGAGTAAGTGGGCGTGATTTTCGATGGCGTAAACCTTCGATGCAGTGAACTTTCGATATGAAGCTGCGGCTCTTTAGTTCCATACGCAAATATATTTATTCTAATGAATAAATAGATCAGTTTTTTTTATCAAAAAACTTTATTTATGAAAGTACTATTTATTATTGGCAAGAATAATTATTTTGGCTCTTTAAAAACTTTGAAATTTCGTAAATTGCAATTTTTTACTCTTCTGACTCAAAAGGTTGCCAACTCCTGGTCTAACCTAAAATTTGAAATAATTGAAGGATGAATGTGTTCGACAATTTTCAATTGGTGTATACCATTATGGAAAATCTTTGTACCTATGCGTTGTAAGTATAGTTTTGTAACAAGCAGAAATTTGTCAAGAAGAAAACGTTCTCCAGTGATGCTATGAAAATATGAATATATAATATTTACTCGAGTATCATATCCTGATTCGAAATGATATTGAAATCTAAATAATATGCTGTATTATATAACACTTTCAATCTGAGGACAGATACATATCATTTTAGTAAATCTATCGAAGCAAGTTGAAATGTTCATCAATGAAAAGGGTAGGACATTTTGTTACACTCTAGAACTTTATTTATGTTTAATCTGTTTCTGTATTACTTCTCATTCGTAATAAAGAAATTTGTTTAAAGATATAACATTATATACTGAGTTAGATATATATTATGAAAACGATGGCAGGATGCCCGGAATGAAGGAAAAAGATAGGTATATTAATATATTTTTGATTCAAATTCAATTCTTTTCAAAAAAATTCTGGAATATAAGTATAAATTAATTTAAAAGTTCTCAATTCCTGTTCAATGTTTCCACTTTGGCAAGGAGAAAATTCCTAACGTGCACAATGAAAAGGATATTTCAATTCTTAAATCAATAATGTTGTTTTTATTTGTTCTCAAAGTCAATAGCTAAAATTCGAAGAAAATTGGAGTTGAACGGATTTCGCACCGAGCCAATTTATCTCGATGCTGTTTTCTCTTTGGCAAATTTCATATTTTGAATTCAATTTTATTTCCAATTAGGATATGATACTCGAGTAAAATAGACTCTTACATAATATAAGTTCTATAGGTAATGGATAATATTGTGTGAATCAATGAAATAGTTTTCTTCAGTTCCAAGTCCTGCAGTAATTTTCCTCTGGAAGATGGACATACTGTGTTACGATATGAATTTCAACATGTTAACGTTTTCAATTCAATCTTAAATTATATTCTTAACCACAATATTTAAATTCAATAATAGTTAATGATCGGCAACATTTAGTCCGCCCTGTGCAGTGCATTAGTCGATTATCTTCATTTGTTAATTAAATTTCCAATCTTACATTTTCATTTTCCATAAATAACTATGCTAAATTCCTTATTTTAAATTCATTTTCATAGTCAATTGGTCGATCAAATATGATTTGATTATATATATTTTTTCAATATTTAATTTTATTCGTATAACCATTTCTGTCTACATTTCCGCTGAAGAGGATAAATCACGTATATAAGTCTGTTCCACTCGTTCATCGATATATCCTTTTCTGTTCTTTTCATCCGTTATAGTTTTCAAATTTCAAGGAATTGTCATGATAATATTGAAATGCGCAGATATCGTTTTTCTTGTTGTTCATATGGAGACATCATCATTCATCTTTGCTTTGGCTGTTGAGTAAGATAGATAACGTTGTTCAAGTGAAGAGCCGGCCTTTTTAGTTGTTTTTGAAGCCGAATAATTTGAACAATTTGGCGAATATTCTTTATACGGTATTATACCGGATTTTGCCCTGTTGTTTTGACTGCTAAGCAGAACGAGCTAATTTTGGACTGAGGGTAAGAAATCCTTTTACAATTTAGACGAACATGTTGGGACGACCATTTTGTTTTATAGATTTATCATTTTGTTTCTTCATCGACTAAATTTTGGAATGCTGTAAATTTTGAACCCCACCGGACTTGTATTAGATCTTTATTTGACGAGCAATTGAAATTGTCACCTGGTTGGAGTTTCCTTCGAGTGTCTGGAATTCGTCGTATCATCCATCACCCCAAGCAGAAGCACAATCACCCCAGAAGCTAAGTGACCATTAATTTTTTTTCTTTTATTTTACAGTTTAAATCTTGCTATTTTTAATATTGATTCGTTAAGTTATTCATTTTGACATCTATGAACTTAACTTATGTAATAGCATATAATTGAATACCTGTTTCTAAATTTTAATACAGAGAGCCCTACCTGAGATAATTCTGAGTTCTTTTATTGTAAAACTCTATTTCAAATTGTTGAATAGAAGTGCAATATTGATTAATTGCCCTAGAAAATTTAGTAGAAAACTGCTTAGAGATCAGTGAAATTGTAATTATTGTTGCCACAATTGATTGTACATTGTGAATTTATTTTCATCCAATATACTGTCACTGGATTCAGATGGTAATAGTTTGATTTCTAGTAGGTACCTAACCGCAGAATACACTGAAGTTTGATAGTGACGTTCAAGCCAGAGCAACGACGTCACATATTAATTGGCGCCCAACGCAAAATAAATTTTCAACAAACTTCAGAAAGCTGTAACCAACTGAGGATCCAGTATATGTGAATAGCTTGTGAAGAAATAGCAAGAGGGTTTCAACGTCGGTCTATGCAGGGATGCTGAGTTGCTTATCTTGTGGAGTTGAGTAAGAACCAACTTTTTTCTGTTCTGTTTGGACCAGCAATCTTTCTTTTGCTCTTCATTTGTTTTCCAGTTTTAGTTTTTCTATATTATAATTTATAACATACATAATCGTTGACACTAAATTTTTCGTTGAACACTCAAATAGTTATTCCATTTATTGATTTTTCAACAATAACTGATAGTACACATTCCTTGAAACTATTTAAATTACAGTACAATATGACAACTACTTTGAAAATAGATCCTGATAGGTTACTTAAGGAGGAGCCTGAATTTGAGATTTCTTTAAGGGGAGTTATTCCAATTGGAAATGTGGTGGAACTTAGGTCAATTTTTGGTAATCTACTCAAATTGGAAAGTGAAGGTAAAACTTTTGCTAGTATTTATAATCGCGATCCTGACAGCGAAATAGCTTTATGTCAGCAGAAACTCGAGGACATTAAAGGGTTGTTTACTGAACCATTTTCGATTACTTGGCAGCGTAAGGTAAGGTCTAAGTTGGGACACTTACTTAATCGTATTGAACATATACAACCGGTAATTCAGAAGAATATAGATAGTAAGGCTGAACTTTTAACTTCGATATTGAAGATAATTACGCAATTTACAGATAAAGTACGAAAATCTATCTCTACGCAGATAGAAAGCGAAGATATACCAGTGGACTTAGCGTTTGAACAACAATTATTAGGTGATAGTGTGTCTTCAACACCAACATCAAAACAATCTGGTTCTTTCAGTAAAATTTCCACTAAACAAGATCCTACTACAAAAGCATCAATTTCTACTGCACAGATGGAAAATATATTTGAAAATTTAAGTCTGTTCGATTCAAAACTTAATGTGAAGAATTTCGGAAACAAATTTACAGGGAAAGATGATTCTGTGAGTCTCAATTCTTTCTTCGAAAAAATTCGAGAAATTGCTGAAGCTAGGGGTGTTACTCAAGAATATTTATTCCGTCATGCCTCAGAATTATTTGAGGGTGAAGCATTAATCTATTATAAGGCCATTAAGGACGAAGCTCAAACATGGGATGATCTTATGAAACTATTTCGCGAAGAATATTTTAGAGATGGTGATCGTAAGATTTTCGAACAAATTAAGGCCAGAACTCAAGGCGATGACGAGTCTATTGCAATTTATGTTGCTAAAATGCTCCGTTTATTTGGTTTTCTATCATTCTCAGTAGATGAGAAAATGAAGTTAGAAATGATTAAAACTCGAATTCGACCGGAGTATCAAATCAGCTTCGGACTTATAGAAGACATTGATTCTATTACTGAGTTGATTGCTTTGGGTAGAAAATTTGAGGACACGAAACGTTCAGTTAGCAATTTTGTCGCTCCTCACGTTAACAGAGATGCGGTTGAGCTTGATTTAGAATATCACGGTGCTAAGAAAAAGTTAGATAATATTGAGTTAGATAAGCAAGTAAAATTTTCAAATAAATCCTCAGTCACTTCAGGAAAAAAAGTTACTTTAGATCCCAGTACTAGTTCTTGTCTGAATAATTCTAGAAAATCACGATCTATATCAAGGTCAAATTCTGGAAATAGACAAAGTGGTAGAAGTTTATCTAGGTCAAGAGACCGATTGTCCCATAATTTTTGCAATACTGTTGATAGTAACCGAAATTACGATAATAAAGATTATCAACGGCCTAATCAATTTGAAAACAATAATTGGAGTAGAAGTGATTATAACAGACGATCCTATAGAGATAGAAATTCTAGTTTACATCGTGATTATAGAGACCATTCTTTCGGTAGAGATCGAGATATACCTAATTCACATCATAGTCATTATCACGCTAAACAAGCAAGTCAAATTCCGAATATATATGCATCTCCAGGAGATTATTTGTCTAATTCAAGTAGACGAAGTAATCAAACTTTTACTTCACGAAACTCATTGAACCCAAATGCGAATAGCTTTAAAAATATAGAAAATAGAGCAAATTCAGATTGGAATGCTCAAAAAGTTAATCCAATAGGAGTGCCTGCTAACAATACAAATGTAGTTTGTTTTAAATGTAATGGCTTTAATCATTACGCTCGAAATTGTACATCAACCATCGTTAAGTGCTTCGGTTGTGGTTTGCTTGGTTTTACTAAGAGAACTTGTCCGAAATGTTTTTTAAACTAGATAGGAAGTTTAGTGCTGACCGAACTACAACTTCCAATAAGTCTGCGGTCAAATCAAATACGGAACCTTCATTCGAACATATGTTAGAAACTACCTCAAATGAAACTTGTAAAAATTCACCAGTTCAGAATAATCAACTTTCATTTCAATGCTCTACGTCAGAAATCGAGGATTATATGCAAAAACATAAACCTGTATTAGATTTTCTTTTAGAAAAATCTTCTGGTAATGACTGTCCCTATCTTGCTGTTGATATTTATGGCAAAACTTTTAAAGGCTTGTTGGATTCTGGTGCAAACCAAGTTTTCATTAGTGAGCAAACTTTGCAATTTCTTCAAAATTTAGGTGTAAAATTAACGCCAGATAATACTATTTCATGTACTTTTGCTAATAATCAAGAATCTCCATGTATTGGTTATGTTACCATTCCGATAAAATTACAAAATAAAGTTCATATTTTCGATTGTTACGTTTTATCAGGTTTACGTCATAAAATGGTGCTTGGCACAATTTTTTGGGTAAGAATGGGTTTAATTCCCGATTTACGCAGAGGATGTTGGTATTTTGAGAATGATATTCGTGCTGATACTTTGGATATACAGATGAATTCAATTCAAACGTCTGACGATTTAACAGAGGAACAGCGTGAACAAATCAACCAAATAGTTGACGAGTACTTCGAAGCGGTTAAGGACTTCAAACTAGGGTGTACCAGATTAATTGAACATGAAATTAAGACTGTTAGTCCTCCGATTAAGCAACGATATTACCCAGTGAGTCCATTTATGCAGCAAAGAATAGACAAGGAAATTGATAAAATGTTAGAACTTGATGTTATTGAACCATCAACCAGCGGTTGGAGTTCACCGATTTTAATGGTTCCTAAGAAAGATAGTACATACCGATTCGTAGTCGACTTCCGCAGATTAAATGCAGTGACAGAGAAATGCGCTTATCCATTGCCTTATATTTCGTCGGTACTTGATAGTTTGGGAAGTGCAAAATATTTGAGTTCATTAGACATTGCTAGTGCTTATTGGCATGTCAAGATGGCAGAATCTAGTAAACCATATACGGCTTTTACGATTCCTGGCCGTGGCTTATTTCATTTTAAGAGGATGGCTTTTGGTTTATGTAATGCTCCAGCTACCTTTCAAAAACTGGTAGATACATTGTTCGGCCTAGAATTTTCTAAAAATATATTCCGCTACCTAGATGATATCATTCTGGTATCGTCTGATTTTGTAACGCATTTAAAATTGTTGAAATACATTTTTCAAAAACTTTTGGTAGCAAATTTGGTTCTCAATAAGGAAAAATGTTGTTTCTTCCGTTCAGAGCTAAAATATTTAGGGTTTATAGTAAATCGGAATGGCCTTTCAGTTGATCCGGAAAAAGTTAGAGCTATTGTGGATTTACCTCGTCCCGAAAAGCCTAAAGATATAAAACGCATTATTGGTATGATCACTTGGTACCGTAAATTTATTCCTAATTTATCAACTATAGTCGAACCACTAACTAATTTGACTCGTAAAAATATCAAATTCAGTTGGACACCCGAATGTGAACAAGCTTTTAAAAAAATTAAAGACTGTTTAGTAAGTGCACCAATTTTGAGTTGCCCAAACTTCAATTATGAGTTTGTTTTGCAATGTGATGCTAGTAGTTACGGTTTAGGCTGTGTTTTGTCACAATTTTACGATGGCAGAGAACACGTAATATGTTACCTGTCGAGAAGCATAACTAGATCAGAACGTAATTTTACAGCGACCGAACTTGAATGTCTGAGCGTTATTTGGGCGGTAGATCGCCTGAGGTGCTACATCGAAGGTGCTCCTCATTTTTTTATCATAACTGATCATCACAGTTTAGTTTGGTTAGACAATTTAAAATGTCCCCAAGGAAGACTGGGGAGATGGGCATTAAAATTACAACAGTACAATTACACCATCAGACATCGTCCTGGTAAAAATCATCTCGTACCAGATTGCTTAAGTAGAGCAATTCCAGAAAACTACGAACTCTCTGAAATTCATTTTGATACAGTTCAAGATGCTTGGTACAATAACCTTGCCTCTAAGGTACGCAAAAATCCTTTAAATTTTCCAAATTTTCGTGTATCAGATAATGGTAATTTGTATAAAAATATTGGCAACAACTTATCTAACGCTAGTTGCTGGAAACTAGTAGTTCCAAAACAAGAGCGAAAGAACATTTTAGTGAAATTCCATAATGAACCTACAACTGGCGGTCATTTAGGTATTTATAAAACGTATTATAGAATTCTTCAGAATTACTTTTGGCCCGGTATGAAATGCGATATAACTAAATATGTTAACCAGTGTAAAGTATGCGCAGCACACAAACCTGAGCAAACTCGTAAAGCTGGGGAAATGGGAACAAAGCCAAATATCGATAAATGTTGGCAATATATCGCTTGTGATTTGATTGGACCGTTTCCGAAATCATCAAAAGGATATCAGTATGTATTTGTGGTTTGCGACTATTTCAGTAAATTCACGTTACTTGTTCCTCTTAGAACTCCAACTGCAACAAGTATAGTTAGAGTTCTCGAAGAACAGGTATTTTTGTTGTTTGCTGTTCCGCAAATTCTCAAGTGTGACAATGGAAGCCAATTTAAAAGCAAAGAATTTACTAAATTGCTAAAGGACTATGGTGTCACTCCTTATTTTAATCCTTTATATCATCCAGAACCAAATTTCACCGAACGTTCTAATAGAGTTATAAAGACTATGATTTCCAGTTATATTGAATCTAATCATAAAACCTGGGATAAACATCTCGCACAGTTAGGTTGTGCTTACCGTACTGCAAGACATGAAGTTATTCAAAATTCACCATATTTCGTTAACTTTGGTTCCGAGATGAAGGTCAATGGTGGAGATTACAAGTTGGATAGAGACCGTCAATCCATCATAGATCAGTCGGTTAACAATCGCATTCCTAGCAGTGTACCGTCTACTCGACTTGAAAAACTGACAGAATTAAGATCATTCGTCAAACAAAAGTTGTCGCAAGCTCATGAGAAAACAAAGCATGCATATAATTTGAGACATCGACCTCAACAATACGCGGTAAATGATTATGTATGGGTAAGATCACATCAACTTTCATCCAATATTAAGAATTTTAGTGCTAAGTTGGGTGAGAAATATGTTGGTCCATATAGGATTGGGAAGAAGTTGGGTATAAATACTTATGAACTGGAAGATGAGACAGGAATTTCTAAAGGAAATTGGCATGTCTCTCAACTCAAACCAGATAAGACAACTGACAGATCTTAACTTCAAATTTTTTTTCTTTCAGTAAGTGCGTCTTGCTTGTGATGATGGTATGAGCACGACAGGGGTTCCGGAGGCTACTTCATGCCAATCTAGCTACAATTCTTTTTTTTGCGTGAATTTCTTTTCTAATTTCTGCTTGAAAAAAATCTTCTATTTTTTTTTCTAGGAGGGGGGAGTATGTTACGATATGAATTTCAACATGTTAACGTTTTCAATTCAATCTTAAATTATATTCTTAACCACAATATTTAAATTCAATAATAGTTAATGATCGGCAACATTTAGTCCGCCCTGTGCAGTGCATTAGTCGATTATCTTCATTTGTTAATTAAATTTCCAATCTTACATTTTCATTTTCCATAAATAACTATGCTAAATTCCTTATTTTAAATTCATTTTCATAGTCAATTGGTCGATCAAATATGATTTGATTATATATATTTTTTCAATATTTAATTTTATTCGTATAACCATTTCTGTCTACATTTCCGCTGAAGAGGATAAATCACGTATATAAGTCTGTTCCACTCGTTCATCGATATATCCTTTTCTGTTCTTTTCATCCGTTATAGTTTTCAAATTTCAAGGAATTGTCATGATAATATTGAAATGCGCAGATATCGTTTTTCTTGTTGTTCATATGGAGACATCATCATTCATCTTTGCTTTGGCTGTTGAGTAAGATAGATAACGTTGTTCAAGTGAAGAGCCGGCCTTTTTAGTTGTTTTTGAAGCCGAATAATTTGAACAATTTGGCGAATATTCTTTATACGGTATTATACCGGATTTTGCCCTGTTGTTTTGACTGCTAAGCAGAACGAGCTAATTTTGGACTGAGGGTAAGAAATCCTTTTACAATTTAGACGAACATGTTGGGACGACCATTTTGTTTTATAGATTTATCATTTTGTTTCTTCATCGACTAAATTTTGGAATGCTGTAAATTTTGAACCCCACCGGACTTGTATTAGATCTTTATTTGACGAGCAATTGAAATTGTCACCTGGTTGGAGTTTCCTTCGAGTGTCTGGAATTCGTCGTATCATCCATCACCCCAAGCAGAAGCACAATCACCCCAGAAGCTAAGTGACCATTAATTTTTTTTCTTTTATTTTACAGTTTAAATCTTGCTATTTTTAATATTGATTCGTTAAGTTATTCATTTTGACATCTATGAACTTAACTTATGTAATAGCATATAATTGAATACCTGTTTCTAAATTTTAATACAGAGAGCCCTACCTGAGATAATTCTGAGTTCTTTTATTGTAAAACTCTATTTCAAATTGTTGAATAGAAGTGCAATATTGATTAATTGCCCTAGAAAATTTAGTAGAAAACTGCTTAGAGATCAGTGAAATTGTAATTATTGTTGCCACAATTGATTGTACATTGTGAATTTATTTTCATCCAATATACTGTCACTGGATTCAGATGGTAATAGTTTGATTTCTAGTAGGTACCTAACCGCAGAATACACTGAAGTTTGATAGTGACGTTCAAGCCAGAGCAACGACGTCACATATTAACTGTATCAACTGCCTCTGATGTTAACAGAAAATGCAAGTCAGTGGAATAAAAAACCATGAACAATAGCTGTTCAGTAAATATTTTAAATAAGATGTTACTCTTTTCCCAATGTTATACCTTGTTATCAGCATTCCAATTCAGCGAAAATGCCATAGTCCTGCTTGATTATCAAGTATTGATCGTGATATTTTCATTAGCAATATCACTGGTGGATGTTTTCTTGTTCGCAAATTTTTGCACGTAACAAAACTGAACTTATAACGCATAGGTACCAAGATTTTTTATAATGGTTCACTAATTGAAAATTGTCGAACACATTCATCCTTCAATTCTTTTAAATTTCAGGTTAGACCAGGAGTCGGCAACCTATTGAGTCAGAAGGGTAAAACATTACAATTTACAAAATCAAAGTTTTTAAAGAGCAAGAATAATTATTCTAGCTAACAATAAATAGTACATTCATAAATAAAGTTTTTTGATGAAAAACTTATCGATTTATTCATTAGAATTAATATTATTTGCGCTTGGAACTAAAGAGCCGCAGCTTCATAACCAAACAGCCACCTACCACTCACCACTGGGTTAGACAGAGTCCGCTTTGTAGACGTACTGACGTACACTCAATGAAACAACTTATCTCTCATCCAGCCAAACTACGGACGACGACGATCGATATAGGAGATTTCACGGAGTAAGTGGGCGTCATTTTAGATGGCGTAAACCTTCGATTCAGTGAACTTTCGATGCAATGAGTCTTCGATGGAGTGAGGCGCACCGCTAGAGCTGAAGGCACAATTGGTTGCTCGCTCCTGGTGTGGTGTCACCTATTTTCACTTTTATTTCCATATTTTCCTTGGTTTCTTGGTTGCCCTGTCCTGAAGAAGCCAACTAGCAGAAACACGTGTCGGCAGGTACCAGCAGAATTATTTTTAATCTGCTCCTTTTGCGGAATTACCCGTTAAACCATTCCACTTATATATATTACTCCGCATGATCCATATTTCTATATTTTTTTTTGAATTTCTTACTGGTACGGTCCTCACAATATTTCACACGAGTCTTTATGTCGATATTCTACAACCAGTTACCAAGTTTCAATTCGATCGGGGCTGTATTTTTTGAGTTGTCGAGAAAATAATATTTTAGATGGGTATAACTGTTTTGGGTTATTAAAGAAATAACAACAAAATTTCAGATAGGTATAACTCCAAAACCGTTTGGGCGTATTTTTTGAGTTGTCAAGAAAATAATATTCCAGATGGGTATAACTCTGAAACCGTTGGGCCGATTATGACCAACAACGAACTCTACCATTCAGATGCGTAACCTACCCTGAAAATTGCAAGTCCCTATCTTTCTGCGTTCAAAAGTTATCAAGGCAACGGTCTCCCATCCAGCTACTGAACTCACTCAAGTCTGCTCGGATATCCAACAAAATAGATCCGATCCTGTTCAAAATTAGAAATTGGCAGTAGAGCAAATTACCATGTTTGAATGGGATTGGATTAAAATTTTTCGAGTTATTGAGGAAGTAACAAACAAATTTCAGATGAGTATAACTCCCAAACCGTCTGGCCGATTATGCCTATTAATAATCTCAAATGTAGCATTCAGATGCACAACCTACCCTAAAAATTGCAAGTCACTTTTTCCCGTTCTCAGGTTATCGTGACATAAATAATATTTTTTAATAATTTTTCTTAAATTTTCTAGTGCTACGATTCTCACAAAATTTCACAAACGTCTTTGTGTCAGTATTCTACAACTAGCCACCAAGTTTCAGTTCGATCGGATCTGTATTAGTTTATGACAAAATTATTACTTGGAAACCTTTCGGCCGATTATGCCCATTAACGAACTTGTCCATCGTATTTGGAGGCGCCGCCTACCCTAAAAATTTCAAGTCGCTATATCTTTCCGTTCTCAAGTTATCGTGGCAACGGATGGCAGGCCGGACAAAATAAAATTTAACCTCGAATTTATCATCAGTGAGTCGAACCTAATCACCATTTTCGGCATAAGCCGGCTCAGGTGGTGCAGTTGGTATAAAGACCTGCTGTGGTGCCGGGGTCGCGGGTTCGAATCCCGCTCAGGGCATGGATGTTTATTGTGATTGTCCGGTATGAATGTGACTACACTTTATTTCTGCTGGTTAATGACGAAAGTCAAGACCATATTTAAGGACTAGGTCCACCATGATTTAAAAAAAAAAAAAAAAAAATTTTCGGCAAAAAAATTGAAAGTTAAGACATTTGGGCAAAATGATAACGCGATATTCCCCAACATGTCCGTGCAAAAACTGTGTAGGACTCTTAAATTTCAACATGACTGATAATTTGTGTAAAATCTGAATAAATTATATAAGTTTACATGTATCAAGAAAGCTAGCCTTTATGTTCTTTGAACCTTTGAGATATTTTTCGGCTGGACTAACCTACATACAGGGTGAGTCTTTGACCACTGCATTAATTTTAACCAAAGATTCCTCTAATCAAATGAAACACTTTTTTCATTTACCATTTATCCAGATTCGGCTCAGGTAAAAAGTTACAAGCGTTTAAAGATTTCACAATGTGCCAATACACTCCCGCATATAAATTATCTATGACATTGTTGGCGGACGAGAATAAGGCATGGTAACGTGGTTTACAGCTTGATTCAGGATTCCAACGCTCAGGGACGGATCCATAAAAGTAGTGAAATTTCTGGAGTGTTCCATTTTAAAACATTCAATGAAGAATATCTCGAAAACGGTGCGTTTAAGGAGAAATGATGAAGAATAATATAATGTTCTAAAATGATGGAATATTCTTGAAATGACTCAAGAAAAACTTTATATGCTTTCTTTATGCTATGTTCGTTTAGTTTTATGAATCCACGAGTCCATAACTAGAAAACCAGTAGAAGTAGAAAATAACTAATAGTTGGAAAATATGTATCATAGTTATAGGAAACTTTACGCCAACATTCATTTTATTCGAAAAAAGGATGTCAAAGCTACAAAATAAAAACTGATTTTTTTTTCAAAATTTTAACAGCCTGTATCTTTTTACCTGAGCTGAATTTGGAAAAATGTTAAAGGAAAAAAGTGTTTCATTTGATGAGAGGAATCTTTGGTTAAAATTAATGCAGTGGTCAAAGACTCACCCTGTATATGTATAGCTGAATATTCTGGGCATTTGAGCTCATAAACACCGGCTATAGAACACATTTTTGGACCTCTTATTAATCAGAGAAAGGAATAGGATATACAATTTGAAATATGAAGCCCTCTAGGGCTTTATTGGACTCTTGATTTTTAAATTTACACATATCCGGAGACTTTACAGTAGGAGGGAGATGATTAAACATTTTTATACTCTGATATAAGGGAGATTTCCCAAATTTATGAGTCCTATGCTTAGCAACCAATAGAATTTGGGAATTTCTAGTTTCATAGTTACGACTGCTAGACAATTTCGTCCACTCGGACTCATTTTATTTGGCGTAAAGCAAAAACTTAACAATATACATACAAGGCAGAGATAAGATTTCATAATCTATGAATACTGGCCGACAAGATGTGCGCGGGTCCAGATTGAAAATTACGCGAATAATCCTCTTCTCTGGAAGAAAAACCCTAAAAACGTCCACAGAGCTATCCCACAGCAGTACATTATAATTCAACGGTTTTTTTGGGTTTTCTCTCCCAAACTCTGAAAAATATCTATAAAATAAAAATTAGGTACTTATTTTGTGATTTGCTTCTGCGTAAGAAACACAGGATATTTGTCAGAAGCAATCAATTGAACAATGTTGCCTAACAAACAACAACGAAACAACATCAACAACATCTCCGAAACGTTTTGATACGATACAGTTGTTTCTTCGTTGACGTTGTTTCGTTGTTGTTTGTTAGGCAACATTGTTCAATTGATTGCTTCTGACAAATATCCTGTGTTTCTTACGCAGAAGCAAATCACAAAATAATTAATTTTTATTTTATAGATATTTTTCAGAGTTTGGGAGAGAAAACCCAAAAAAACCGTTGAATAATGAGTATACCTCCCACAGTATCCTTTAATGATTACTTAGTACATTAAGGCTGGTTTTCCTGTCACGCTGACGGTCGGCGCTGATGAGTCAATATGTATGTAGCTATAGGTAGCGTTTTCGAGTCACGCGGCGCTGACGGCCGTCAGCGCTGATCTACATACGCGCACGTACGCGCCGGCGCGTCGGCGCCGCTGACTAGCTGGCGCCGACAAGCCTCCACATTCAGTGAGCCAGAGACAATAGCATCCTTCTATTTCTTTTTGTGATCAGCGCGATACTAAAAGGATCCGAGCTGACCGATCAGCGCTGACCGTCAGCGCCGACCGTCAGCGTGACAGGAAAACCAGCCTATAAGCCAGGAGATTGTACACCAGACTATTAATATATTTATGTCGATCAATGAAACAAGATGCAGTGAGTATTTTACTCTAATGATTGCTTAAAATGAACTGTTTAGTCTCCTACGTACATCATCGATATGTGTGGTGTAAAGTTCTATCCAGATAAATTCCAAGAAATTTGCTATATTCTTATATACTTATAATGTTATCCAGATAATGGACATTCAGAGTAGCCTTCTCATAGTTTTTCTGGCAAAAGTAAAGGCATACTGTTTTGCTTACATAAACCATCAGTGCATTCATTCGTCACCAAGTCACAAATTCTTCAACAAGAAATTCGCAAGCATTCTGGAGCTCCACAAAGCTCCTAGCAGTGGCCAAGGCCGAAGTGTCATCAGCAAATATCGTTAATATTAAGCGGGCTAAATGAGTATATGAACAATAATATCAATGCTCCTAGCACGGAGCCCTGGGAAACTCCACGATCAACTCCGTGACTATCTGAGTGACATTCTACAACTTTTTCTGATATGGTTCTATAGCTAACATGTTTATGGCAATTAATACAATATGTAACGTAACCACCCAAAACCCAATAGTCATTTGAAATTACCAGAACCAAAATGTTACACAGGCCATGCTTTTAGAAGATGGTGGTCTCGATTTACAACAAATACAATGAATATTTTACACAGATTTTGGATTTTTCTTTTTCATTAACCGGTTTTTACTTATATTAAAACAATAAATATATAGGCTATTCTCGACCTCGCACCAACCTGTCTAATTTGTCAATTTTCTTACGTTCAAGAAATATATTTTATTTCACCGTAAATTTGTACGATCAGTTATTCACGAGTAATAAAATCTAGGAATTTACAGTATTTCCTGTATATAGTTAATGAACCATTACTACGAAAATAATACATCTTCAATCCATGAATACACACTTAACGGCCACCGCACAGACTTGACAATAAATGGAGTACGCCGATTACTCGATGTTGAAACAAACCAGCTTAAAATATTTTGTCTGGATGAAAATAGATCGATGACCACGTTTCTGAATTTTAAAATCATAGGAAACATCGGCTGAATCGAAAATAGCGAATATTCTTAAAATATATCCAATATATTGGATATATATTGCAGGTATATATAAACTATGAACGATATCATAAAACATATTAATGAGGCGCTAGAAATATAAAAAATGGGTTCAAGCCCTGTGGACAGGAGCTTTCTGGCGCTCTAGTTCAAACAGACAAATTATATCTCCGAAAGTATTGGTTTCTCAGAGTTGGGAATTAAATCAATGTATTCTTGTGAAAGAACTGCATCATAAAGGAAATTAAATTCAAATAATAGTTTATTTATCAAGATTAAATGAGCAATCTGAGAATGAGAACTGCACCATGGAAGAAATCAAATTAAAATAGCTGAAATGAATTTGACTCTTTCTTATAGAACAGGATGAAATGTACGAGTATCAACACAGATCATATAATAAAGCTTAGATAGAATAATTATAGCATTCTGTGAAAACATAGAAGTACGTACGATTCATTATTGAAATTGTTGCTTGTTGGAGTTGAAAATGATATCGATGGATTTTAATGGTGAAACTGCATCTTAAATAAAAATTACAGACATTTGGGCAAATTGATAAGCACTTAGTTCCGAGGAACTAGAGCGCCAAAAAGTGTAATTCCCTTTCCGGGATTTGAGCCCGCCTACGATCTTGTCGATCTCCGGTATTAGAATAAAACGTCGGTACTTACCTGGGATATATATTCTTAATTTTCACTTTTCGACATAAAATCGCCACATGGGGGTTTATTTGAAGGTTTTTTACCCTTGTCTCTCTAAGTCGATTTTGACGTTTCTCGAACCAACTATTAGCAAGGAACTAGACAATGTCATGTCTCAGATAAATAAGTTGACATTATGACAATTCATACATAGAATAATTATATAATTCTGTGAAAACGTATAAGAATACGATTTATTATTGAAATTTTGAAAAATCATATCTCCGAAAGTATTAGCTTGTAAGAGTTGAAAATGATATCATTGGATTCTTATGATAAAACTGCTTATTGAAAAAAAATTAATATGGTATTTGTTTTGTAAAAAAAAATTTTTTTTTTGTTACTCCGAAACCATCTGTCCGATTTTGCCCAATAACGAACTTATCCGAGATATTTATCTCCCAAACCTACTCCGAAAAATTCAACTGTCTAGCTCATTCCGTTCGAGAGTTATCGTGCCTACGGCCGGACGGCCGGACCGGCCGGACAGAATGAATTTCGACCACGGATTCTTGATCAGTGAGTGGAACCAAATCGTTTAAGACCATTTTCATCGAAAACCACTACTATTCAGGTGTTTTTGGCGCTCTAGTTCCTCGGAACAGAGTGCTTATCAATTTGTCCAAATGTCTGTAATTTTCGAATTTTAGGCTGAAAATGTTCTCAAACGATTTGGTTCGACTCACTGATCAAGAATCCGAGGTCGAAATCGATTCTGTCCGGCCGGCCGGCCTTAGGCACGATAACTCTCGAACGAAAGGAGTTAGAGGATTGAAATTTGCAAGGTGAGTTTGGAGCGTAAATATCTCAGACATGTTCGTTAATGGGTGAAATTCATAAAGCGGTTTCGGAGTTTTAGTAAAAATATTCTTTATGAATATTTCCGAAACCGATCACTCGATCTATCTGAAATTTTGCATCAAATTGTAGAATCATGACCTTTATACGCATGTGAAGTTTTGTATTGACCAGGTTACCGCAAAGTGTCAAAAAAAATTTTGAAAATTAAAAATTTTTTTTTCTACAATAACTCTCGAACGGAATGGGCTAGGCAGTTGAAATTTTCAGAGTAGGTTAGGAATATGAATATCTCAGTTAAGTTCGTTATTGGGCAAAATAGGCCAGATGGTTTCGGAGTAACGAAAAAAATTTTTTTTTTAAGTAACAAATTTCAAATTCAATTTTTATTTAAGATACAGTTTCACCATAAAAATCCATTGATATAATTTTCAACTCCAACAAGCTAATAATTTCGGTGATATGATTTTTCGAAATTTCAATAATGAATCGAACTTCTATGTTTTCACAGAACGTTAAAATTATTCTATCTAAGCTTTATTATATGATCTGTGTTCATACTCGTACATGTCATCCTGTTCTATAAGAGAGAGTCAAATTCATTTCAGCTATTTTAATTTGATTTCTTCCATGGTGCAGTTCTCATTCTCAGATTGCTCATTTAATCTTGATAAAGAAACTATTATTTGAATTGAATTTCCTTTATGATGATCATAAGAATACATTGATATAATTCCCAACTCTGAGAAACCAATACTTTCCGAGATATAATTTGTCTGTTTGAACTAGAGCGCCAGAAAGCTCCTGTCCACAGGGCTTGAACTAATTTTTTTTATCTCATGTCACAATTGTATGATTAAACTGATTTGTGTTCTTACGCTGCCACAAACAGCACTGTTTATTTTCGAACCAACAGTGAATGTACGTACTCGAATGGGAACTTACGCCACCGTGGACACAGCACTGTTCGATTTCGAACTAACAGTGAATATATGTAGGTACATATAATTTGAGTCGAAAATAGTTTGCGACCATTCTCGGTCAAAAAGTGGACTAGTGTTTTTTGGATGCTTGTTTTTACAGTCAGAGGTATATTCTTGCAAATATTGGAAATATTTTTTTTCCTGGAGCTAAGCAGCTTTATGCGAGTTCAGTACCTGGATGGGTGACGGCTCTGGCTATAAATTTGAACAAGTCAAAGCTCCTGGCCACAGTACTTCTCCAACTTTTAAATCCATGGGATTCATCGTTTCAATTAGTTTTTTATGTTTTATAATCATTCTTTAATGTATTTATATGTGTTTATACATATATCATATGTATTGTATATTGTATATTGTAGTGCGGTTGGCTCAGTGGTAGAGTAATTGACTTGGGAGCGGAAGCCCCAAGTTCAATTCCGAGGCTAGGAAAGAAATTTTCTAGTCACGGTAATCGCCACCATTCGCTGTTGGGTCAAAAAATTAACAGTGCTGTGCCTAAGGTGGCGTAAGGACACAGTAACAAAGTCTACACAGAACACAACTGGTTCTCCTAACTCGGTCAAGCTCTTAAGCCTTGTTCACATTGGGCTAGTAATTTAGTCGAGTAGCGAGTAATTTAGTAACTAAACGTGTGTGAACACCATAAATTTAGGAGAGTAGATTAGTCAGTAATTTAGTCGAGTCAATCCATTTTATTCTATTTTCATCGGGCGAGTCGAGTACCCCACCACGCGTCACTAAACACTGGCTCACCGACTAAACGTGTGCGAACCTGAAGTTTTAGTCGAGCTCATTAGTCCATTTGTTGATTGCTGCAAGAATGTCGTTTCCGTGGAGTGAAGATACAACTATAAAATTCGTTTCAAAGTATATAGAACATGAATGCTTGAGGAACATAAAGTCTTCACATTATAAAAAAAGCAGATGAAATAGGCTACATATTTGGATTTGGTCTAAATATATGTGTGAGTGTCCTTGAACTGCATCCAGTAGCAAGAAAGTAGAGAACTGCTTGTAATTTTGTAATTGCCGGGATCGCATCCCTTAATTGTGTATCTTTACGCTGAATCTGAGACTGTATTTTCATTAACAGAAAATTTACACAACTTTGAGACATTCTCAAACTATCAAAGTATTCTTTGGGATCTTCTATTGCTAATTCTTTCAGTAGACAATTGTTAGCTCCTAGTTTACTCCTTCTATTTATCCATTTTCGCACCCATAACCTCTGATTATTTAGCACAAAAATATCTTCCCCAACCTCTTCTAGAGTAGCACCCACGATAAGCTTAATAAGCTTATTTACTTTACTGCGGCTGATCATTTCGTGAACTTTACTCGCCCCTCGACTCGACCAAGTGTGAACGATTTTTGGAGAGTAGCGAGTATTTTATCTACTAAATTGCCCGCTACTCGACTAAACTACTAGCCCAATGTGAACAAGGCTTTAGAGCTTATGAGGGGTCTCCTTGTGGAAGACCCAGGAGGATCAGTATAATAATAATAATAATAATTTTCTATATGAAAAAATAAATAAAATGTTGCTTTTGTGGTGAATGAGCGCGCTAAAGTTCCCGATGTTAAATCAGCGTTATAAAAATATTTGCACACCCTGTGAATTTTAAATTTAATTAGTCTCTGGACCAATTCAGCTATAATTCAATTCCATTGAATGTTATTGTTATCATTCAATTCAATCTGTATTTTAATGAGTTTACTTGATAAGAGACTGATGTAAGTCATTTTTGGCGCGCTTGTTAAGTATTTCCCCACACATTAAACTGCGGTTTATCAGTTTGAACATATACTGCTCCACAAAAGTTCAGGAAGTTCAGAAATTTTGTGACCGTTGTAAAGTTGCCGATTCTTGTCCATCCAAATGTTCATTTATGAGGAATCAAATTTTTACTCTCTTATATCTGAAAGGTTTTTTGCTCCTCGTTTTATAGTTTTTATTTTCAGTTTCAGGCAAGAATTTTGGATCAGTTATTGTTTTACGTTCTTATAATCAACTCTGATTCAAACTTTGAAAATTTGTTTTGCAATAATGCCTACACGTAAACTGCGGATGAAGCCAATACGGCTATTGATATGATCGAGGCGGGACGTAATCAGAGAGATGTTGCGCATTTCTTTAAAGTTAGTGAAAGCCTAGTTTCCCGGCTCGTCTATCGATATCGAGACATTGGAAACGTGACCGAAAGACCGAGAAGTGGACGTTCTACCACTCCTGCATAAGATCGGTTTCTGACTGTGTATACTCGTAGATAGCCCTTGAGTACTTGTCGAATCATGCAATAGCGCCGTTTGAACGCTACTGGTATTTTGTTTTCCATTGAAACAGTTTTTTGAAGACTTCGAGACGTTAATCTGCATTCTCGACGACTTTTGTCCCAGATAGCACAGGTTCGTCCTATAGATGTCCGATGGATATCCGTAGTTGATATTCCGGACATCCATAGGATATCCAAATCGGACATCCATAGGATATCCGTTACCGACGTCCATATGATATCTGTTACAGACATCCATAAGACATCTGTTATGGATATCCATGAGATGTCCGTAACCGATATTTATGTTCATGAGTTATCCTTTGTAAATTAAACTAGATTCGATATTCTTCAACGGATAAGATTCAAACATTTTTATCGAAAGAAACGCCAAAAATGACTTTCCTTTTGATAACAATATTTGAAACTTAACAGTTGAAGAATATCAAATCTAGTTTAATCATTAAAGTGACAAGATTTTTTTACTTTAATCGTTACTATAATATTCAAATTGAAAGTGCAATGAAAACCATTTGAAATGAAAAAATATACTTTCTTTTGATTACAAGATCTAAATCTTGAAAATGGAACATAAACAAATTCAGTTTAATTCACAGAAGAATTCCTTGAATATCATTACTCGGAAAGAAAACAGAGTGTACTGTAAAATAATTTATAACTGAAAAATAACATTCTAACCAATGAACACAACACAAAAAAGTATACTTATTTGAAAATTTCAGAGAATCCACTTCAGAGTTCTGCGTTCTTTTCGCTGTACAAGCTCCTCTCCTTAGCCCTTCTGCGCCAATCATATGTTGATACTTCAGTTGCCTTCTTTTCCGAAGATGGGTGGTTTTTATCTGCGGTCACTAGAGAATACAAAAAAATCAGGAAACTTTAAAACCTTTTTGAGTAAAATTTGTGAAAAATAATTACTAGAAATGTCAGAAGAATAGAGCCTTTAGCATTCTTTTGTGTAATGCACTGGCATAAATTATATACTGCACATCTATTATATAGTAACATTAATGTATCATGCAGATTCTAAAAACAATGAGATTTTTCTATCTAATTGTTCCCGAAACATATTTGAAAGGTTCCTTCATGTAGTCAGGTACCTACATGTGAATAATGTAATGTAGGAATTTTGAATACACAATAGTTGAATTTAAGCGAGTAACCGGAGCAGAGAGGTTAAGACCAATCTCTTGCTAAACATAACCGATCGGTTATAATAGCAAGGGATTGGTCTTAACCGCTCTGTTCCGGTTACTCGTTTAAATTCGACAAATGATTTAATGCTTACAAATGACTTTCACTGATATGAATATACAAAACCACAACACATATTATTTCACTATACAAACTCATCAAGATTTTAAACACATATATAAATGGTGTAGGGTTTTTGTGCTAGGTACCTACCTTAACGAATTGTATGTTGAAAAACTCACCCATCAATAGTTCAGCCAGTTTTGTCGAAACCAAACATTTTTTTCTTCTTGGCTCCAAACCAGCTATAATAACTTTTTTAAGAAGTCATATAAGAAACTCCTTCCCATCTTACAAAATTCCTTAACCTAAAATATTCATGTTTCAGTTTGGCGAATAAGTGACTACATATTATACTTACAATAGAAAATTTGTTTGTCATTCAATAGTGTTTCGAACTCCTTCATTTGTTTATCGGGAAATTATCAACTAATAGAAAGATTGAAATAATTTATTATTCGTCCTTATTTGAGACAGGCTTCATATTACTTTCTTTCATTTCCTCCAAAACATCAGTGAATATATTCCACAGAACCATAATCTGAAATAAACAAATATAATAGCGAGCTTCAAAAAGTTGCTATTTATGAATTTTATCTCAACTTTTCAGTACTTACCAAAAAAAAAATGGGTTCAAGCCCTGTGGACAGGAGCTTTCTGGCGCTCTAGTTCAAACAGACAAATTATATCTCCGAAAGTATTGGTTTCTCAGAGTTGGGAATTATATAAATGTATTCTTATGATAGAACTGCATCATAAAGGAAATCCAATTCAAATAATAATTTATTTATCAAGATTAAATGAGCAATCTGAGAATGAGAATTGCACCATGGAAGAAATCAAATTAAAATAGCTGAAATGAATTTGACTCTTTCTTATAAAACAGGATGAAATGTACGAGTATGAACACAGATCATATAATAAAGCTTAGATAGAATAATTATAACATTCTATCAAAACATAGAAGTACGATTCATTATTGAAATTTCGAAAAATCATATCTCCGAAAGTATTAGCTTGTTGGAGTTGAAAATGATATCAATGGATTTTTATGGTGAAACTGCATCTTGAATAAAAATTGAATTTGGAATTTGTTACTTAAAAAAATTTTTTTTTTCGTTTCTCCGAAACCATCTGGCCTATTTTGCCCAATAACGAACTTAACCGAGATATTCATCTCCCGAAACTACTCTGAAAATTTCAACTGCCTAGCTCATTCCGGACGAGAGTTATTGTAGAAAAAAATTTTCGAAATTTTTTTCGACACTTTGCGGCAACCTGGTCAATACAAAACTTCACATGCGTATAAGTCATGATTCTACAATTTGATGCTGAATTTCATGAAATATGTTTTTACTAAAATCGGCCATAACTCCGAAACCGCTCTATGGATTTCGCCCATAAACGAACTTGTTCGAGATATTTACGCTCCAAACCCACCTTGCAAATTTCAGTCCCCTAACTCCTTTCGTTCGAGAGTTATTGTGCCTACGGCCGGCCGGATCGGCCGGACAGAATCGATTTCGACCTCGGATTATTGATCAGTGAGTCGAACCAAATCGTTTGAGAACATTTTCAGCCAAAAATTCGAAAATTACAGACATTTGGGCAAATTGATAAGCACTCTGTTCCGAGGAAATAGAGCGCCAAAAATGGAAACTTTTGAAACAGTCTCAAAATTTCTGAACTTCCTTAACTTTTGTAGAGCAGTATATTTACTTCTATCTTATCAATGGGAACATGTTTCCTTCATTCGAAGCATTAAAGTAGGTACACCTGTTATGAAATAGTTGATAGCGGTTTCCCCGAAAGAATTAGGTGAATCAAATTGGAGATAACAGTATCCGAATAGTAATTAATTGAATAATAAACTGACGTATTGTAAAGATATTTGATTTAATGTACATATCTAGGATATTACAAATGATAATATTTCACTTTCAGTGAAAACTTTTCCAGCTATCAGTGCTGTTGCTTCATGGAATATATTTGAGTATAGCAGATATGGAGCAAACTGCTGCAGAATCTGAGCAAATGTTAATTGTTTTGTTCTTTTCTTTTCCATCAAGAACCTGCATTTCTCTTCCCAAAACTTACAATTCTCTTTTGTTTCTTATCCATCTAATAATTCTATTTAATTTAATTTTAGTACACTCTTTGATATAATTTTAGTACACTGCAAATTGATATTGATAGTAAATCATATTCATAGCAACGAACAAGGACGTAGCCAGGGGGGGGGGGTTTGGGGGTTCAACCCCCCCGAAATGTTATTTTTCTCTTAAAAAAATTTTGCTGCAGAAAGTGACCCTTACACCCCCAAAACCTCCCCCCGAAATTAATTCCTATTTCAAAACCCCCCCCCCGAAATTAATTCCTATTTCAACCCCCCCCCCGAAATAAAATCCTGGCTACGCCCTTGGCAACGAATAAATCGATTTCTCAGAGTTCCTCATTGGCTTATGTATTTTTCCAGAAATTTAACATTTCTGTTGTGATAAAAAGTGATAGCATATTTTTTGGATTTATTGTTGTCTTTTACGTACATCCAAAACTTCAGCAATTTTTGGTGATGGTCAGGCCGGCCGTTGTCACGATAACTTTCGATCAGGGAAGAGATAGCGACTTTTCAGGGTAGGTTGTGCATCTAAATACCGACACGAAGACTTACGCGGAATTTCGTGAGGATCTTATCACTTAAAAATTGAAAAATAATTATTTGTTCTGTATCACAGAAACGTCTCCGTCTGTTATCACTAAAATTTTGCGATAGCCTTCAAAACCGAATTCTACGGCAAAGTTCCAAATTTAAACACGATCTATAGTGTCTGAGACATTGAAAAATTGGAACCATGCAACGTTGGACGAGTTCAGTATCTGCATGGGTGACCGTCACCACGATAACTTTAGAACGGAAAGAGATACCGACTTGCAATTTTCAAGGTAGGTTGCGCATCCAAGTGCGACGGTTGGTTTCGTTAATAGGCATAATCGGCCAAACATCTGAATGCGGCATTCATCGGCCCAATAGTTTTGGAGTTATACTCATCTGAAATTTTGTTGTTATTTCCTCAATAACTCGAAAAATACAGATCTGATCCAATTTAAACTTGGTAATTAGTTGTAAAATCTCGACGCACAAATTTTTGGATTCATATCACTAGAAATTAAAAAAAATTGGTTCAGGCACTGACGTGAAGTCAGAAGCTTTTGCGCGTATGTTCTATTGTCCATTCTTCTGTATTGGACACCCTTAGTCGAATTTACCATGGTAAATTACGAGGGGTTAATTTCCTGGGAAATATGTGTACACTGATGTGGGAAGTCATTGGGAATTCATGGGAAATCACGGGAATTCATGGGAATTCATTGGGAATTCATGGGAAATCATGGGAAGTCATGGGAATTCATGGGAAGTCATGGGAATTCATGGGAAGTCATGGGAATTCATAGGAAATCACCAGAAATAGTTGTGAAATTATGTAAATTCCAACTGAGAAAACATGTTTTTGGCGCTCTTGTTCCTCGGAGAGTGCTTGTCAATTTGCCCAAATGTCCCAAATTCGCTGAAAATGGTCTTAAACGATTTGGTTCGACTCACTGATCAACAGTTTATGGTCAAAATTGATTATGTCCGGCCGGCCGTCCGGTCGTCCATCCGGCCGTTAACACGATAACTCTCGAAACGAATGAGCTAGACAGTTGAAATTTTCAGAGTAGGTTAAGGAGATAAATATCTCGGTTGAGTTCGTTATTGGGCAAAATCGGCCAGGTGGTTTCGGAGTAACAAAAAAATACTTTTTTTTTTACATTACAAATTTTGAATTCAACTTATTCAAGATGCAGTTATACCATCAGAATCCATTGATGTCATTCTCAATTCTAACAAACTAATACTTTCGGAGATCTGGTTGTTCAAAATGTCAATAATTATTCTCAATTCTATATGATTTCATAGAGTACTCTAATTATAATTTCCTAATGTATATAAATCCAACATGAGATGAGTCATAGACCTTCGTTTTGAATTTAATTACGAAAATTCTTGAGAATTGACGAACAGAAGCCAAATTGAAAAAGTGGGAAAGTCCTGTGGACTTTGGCAAATTTGGTTCAAACTTTGATAAATTATAAATCCGGAAGTTTTGGTTTCTCCGAGTTGGGAATGATATCAATGGATTCTTATTTGATTTATTTTATTTCATGAAGCAGTCCTATCATAAGATTCCATTCATATCATTCCCAACTCTAAGAAACCAATACTTTCGGAGATATAATTTGTCAAAGTTTGAACAAGAGCGCAAAAGCTCCTGTCCACAGGGCTTTCCCACATTTTTGATATTCACACTCAACCTATTCTCTCCTTCTGGCCGTAACCACGATAGCTCTCGAACGCAATGAGCAAGACAGTTGAAATTTTCAGAGTAGGTTTGGGAGATAATTATCTCGGATGAGTTCCTTATTGGGCAAAATCGGCCCCCGGTGGTTTCGGAATAACGAAAACAATTTTTTTTACATACGATATACGAGATATGATTTTTCAAAATTTCAATAATTTATCGTAATTTTATGATTTTTTCAATTTATCTTCTTTGAGAAATATGATTTTTCAAAATTTCAATTTAGTCGAAATTTTGTGATTTTTTGAATTTATTTTCTTTTATGATGCTGTGCTATCATAAGAATCCATTGATATCATTTCCAACTCTGAGAAACCAATACTTTCGGAGATATGATTTCTCAAAGTTTGAACAAGAGCGCCAAAGCTCCTGTCCACAGGGCTTTCCCAAATTTTTTTATAAGTGAGAAAGACAAAAATATTATCAACAAAAAAAAAAAAAGCACTGACGTGAAGTCAGTACTCTTTGGCGCGCGTGTTCACGGTGGCTAATTTGAATTGAATGATTCAAAAATTAACAGTGCTGTATCTAAGCTGCCATCAGGATAGAGTAACAAAGTTGGAAAAGAACACAAGTGACTCTCCTTAGTCGCACGAGCTCCTAGAAGATTTGGGAGGGTCAGTATAATCCTAATCATATTTATAGCACGCGCGCCAAAGCAGATTGACTTTTTACACTTTTTCTTTCATTGTTAAGTCAATCTGCTTTTGCGCGCGTGCTATAAATATGATTAGGATTATACTGACCCTCCCAAATCTTCTAGGAGCTCGTGCGACTAAGGAGAGTCACTTGTGTTCTTTTCCAACTTTGTTACTCTATCCTGATGGCAGCTTAGATACAGCACTGTTAATTTTTGAATCATTCAATTCAAATTAGCCACCGTGAACACGCGCGCCAAAGAGTACTGACTTCACGTCAGTGCTTTTTTTTTTTTTTTTCAAGTTCCTTTAACAAATATAGCTATCAATACAGTTTGGCTGTTAGTTTTACCGTAGATCAGAAAAAAATTCGGTTGTGGGTCCTCCGTTAGGGACGAAATTGCATCTTCTCCAAATCCGAACGCATTTCAATATAGATCTACCGAATATAGTTATTTATAAATTCGCCTCAGGGCCACCATACAGACATTTCAAATCGGAAACAACGCTATTTCCCCCAAACTGACTTGTGTCCGTGCACTGAATTGACATGAATATTCTTTTAAAACCTCACAATATCGGCTCATTACTCCCAACATAACCCAAACAACCCACAACCATTCACTTCTCGTCTGCGCAAGCGCAGTATACTCGTGGCTGCAAGTCCTCCCAAAATTACACACCTCACAAAAGACTCCGATTCTCCAACACTAGTGGTTCAGGAGATATCGCTTCTTGAATCCACGCATGCGCAGATCCTCACCAGGGGATTCTATAGCGGAAAAGCATCCGCCACCCCAAAACCCCAATCCTCTCTGACGAAAGCACCACCAGTTAAATCACTGATGGTCTGCTCATGCGCATAACGAAAAATGCCTGTAAGGGGTTACATCCATTTCGAAATTAGCCCCAGGGCCACGGTACGGACACTTTAACTCTGAAACAACGCTACATCCCCCAAACTGACTTGTCCTTGCACTGAATTGCTATGAATATTCTTTTAAAACCTCATAATATCGACTCAGCACTCCCAACATAATCCATCCAACCCAAAAACAGTCACTTCTCTTCTGCGCATGCGCAATCTACTGGCGGCTAAAAGTCCTCTCAAAATAACACACCTTACAAAAAACTCCGATTCTCCAACACTAGTGGTTCGGAAGATATCGCATCTTGAATCTACGCATGCGCAGACCCTCATCAGGGATCTGAATTCTATGGAGGAATAGCATCCGCCACCCCAAAACCCCAATCCTCTCTGACGAAAACTACAGCAGTTAAAGGACTTCTCATCTGCGCATGCGCAATACGGAAAATGCCCGGAAAGGGCAGCATGAACCTCAAAAACATATGTTTCGGCATTAAAAGCAAAATATTCCGCAAAATAGTAGTAATTTTTGCGCGCGTGTTCCGCAAGGAACAGCGTGCTATCATTTCGTCACAATGTCTGTATTTTTCGAATTTTTTTTCGAAAATGGTCTCAAACGATTAGGTTCGACTCCCTGATGAAGAATTCGAGGTCAAATTCAATTCTGTCTGTCCGGTCCGGCCGGCCGGCCGGCCGGTCCGGCCGTTAGCACGATAACTCTCGAACGGAACGACTTAGAGCGTTGAAATTTGCAGGGTAGTTTCGTAGCGTAAATATCTCGGACAAGTTCGTTAACGGGCGAAATCGACCGAGCGGTTTCGGAGTTAAGGCCGTTTTTGATAAAAACGTTTTTTATGAATATTTCCGGAACCGATCACTCGATCTTTTTGAAATTTGGTATCAGATTGTAGAATCATGACCTTTATAAGCCTGCGAAGTTTTGTGTTGAACGGACGGCCCTAAAGTGGCAAAAAAAAAATTTTGAAAATTTGAAAATTTTGTTTTCACGATAACTCGAAAAATACTGATCTGATTAAATTGAAACTCAGTAGTTAGATGCAAAAAACCAAAGCAAACACTTTTGCAAAATTTCGTGAAGATCACGTGACATGAAAAAAATAAAAAAATTACTACTATTTTGCGGAATATTTTGCTTTTAATGCCGAAACATATGTTTTTGAGGTTCATGCTGCCCTTTCCGGGCATTTTCCGTATTGCGCATGCGCAGATGAGAAGTCCTTTAACTGCTGTAGTTTTCGTCAGAGAGGATTGGGGTTTTGGGGTGGCGGATGCTATTCCTCCATAGAATTCAGATCCCTGATGAGGGTCTGCGCATGCGTAGATTCAAGATGCGATATCTTCCGAACCACTAGTGTTGGAGAATCGGAGTTTTTTGTAAGGTGTGTTATTTTGAGAGGACTTTTAGCCGCCAGTAGATTGCGCATGCGCAGAAGAGAAGTGACTGTTTTTGGGTTGGATGGATTATGTTGGGAGTGCTGAGTCGATATTATGAGGTTTTAAAAGAATATTCATAGCAATTCAGTGCAAGGACAAGTCAGTTTGGGGGATGTAGCGTTGTTTCCGAGTTAAAGTGTCTGTACCGTGGCCCTGGGGCTAATTTTGAAATTGATGTTACCCCTTACTGGCATTTTTCGTTATGCGCATGAGCAGACCATCAGTGATTTAACTGGTGGTGTTTTCGTCAGAGAGGATTAGGGTTTTGTAGTGGCGGATGCTATTCCTCTATAGAATCCCTTGTTGAGGGTCTACGCATGCGTGGATTAAAGATGTGATATCTCCTGAACCACTAGTGTTGGAGAATCGGAGTTTTTTGTAAGGTGTGTTATTTTGAGAGGACTTTTAGCCGCGAGTAGATTGCGCATGCGCAGAAGAGAAGTGACTGTTTTTGGGTTGGATGGGTTATCTTGGGAGTGCTGAGTCGATATTATGAGGTTTTAAAAGAATATTCATAGCAATTCAGTGCAAGGACAAGTCAGTTTGGGGGATGTAGCGTTGTTTCCGAGTTAAAGTGTCCGTACCGTGGCCCTGGGGCTAATTTTGAAATTGATGTTACCGCTTACAGGCATTTTTCGTTATGCGCATGAGCAGATCATCAGTGATTTAACTGGTGGTGTTTTCGTCAGAGAGGAATAGGGTTTTGGGGTGGCGGATGCTATTCCTCCATAGAATCCCCTGTTGAGGGTCTGCGGATGCGTGGATTAAAGATGTGATATCTCCTGAACCACTAGTGTTGGAGAATCGGAGTTTTTTGTAAGGTGTGTTATTTTGAGAGGACTTTTAGCCGCGAGTAGATTGCGCATGCGCAGAAGAGAAGTGACTGTTTTTGGGTTGGATGGGTTATGTTGGGAGTGCTGAGTCGATATTATGAGGTTTTAAAAGAATATTCATAGCAATTCAGTGCAAGGACAAGTCAGTTTGGGGGATGTAGCGTTGTTTCAGAGTTAAAGTGTCCGTACCGTGGCCCTGGGGCTAATTTCGAAATGGATGTAACCCCTTACAGGCATTTTTCGTTATGCGCATGAGCAGACCATCAGTGATTTAACTGGTGGTGCTTTCGTCAGAGAGGATTGGGGTTTTGGGGTGGCGGATGCTTTTCCGCTATAGAATCCCCTGGTGAGGATCTGCGCATGCGTGGATTCAAGAAGCGATATCTCCTGAACCACTAGTGTTGGAGAATCGGAGTCTTTTGTGAGGTGTGTAATTTTGGGAGGACTTGCAGCCACGAGTATACTGCGCTTGCGCAGACGAGAAGTGAATGGTTGTGGGTTGTTTGGGTTATGTTGGGAGTAATGAGCCGATATTGTGAGGTTTTAAAAGAATATTCATGTCAATTCAGTGCACGGACACAAGTCAGTTTGGGGGAAATAGCGTTGTTTCCGATTTGAAATGTCTGTATGGTGGCCCTGAGGCGAATTTATAAATAACTATATTCGGTAGATCTATATTGAAATGCGTTCGGATTTGGAGAAGATGCAATTTCGTCCCTAACGGAGGACCCACAACCGAATTTTTTTCTGATCTACGGTAAAACTAACAGCCAAACTGTATTGATAGCTATATTTGTTAAAGGAACTTGAAAAAAAAAAAAAAAGCACTGACGTGAAGTCAGTACTCTTTGGCGCGCGTGTTCACGGTGGCTAATTTGAATTGAATGATTCAAAAATTAACAGTGCTGTATCTAAGCTGCCATCAGGATAGAGTAACAAAGTTGGAAAAGAACACAAGTGACTCTCCTTAGTCGCACGAGCTCCTAGAAGATTTGGGAGGGTCAGTATAATCCTAATCATATTTATAGCACGCGCGCAAAAGCAGATTGACTTAACAATGAAAGAAAAAGTGTAAAAAGTCAATCTGCTTTGGCGCGCGTGCTATAAATATGATTAGGATTATACTGACCCTCCCAAATCTTCTAGGAGCTCGTGCGACTAAGGAGAGTCACTTGTGTTCTTTTCCAACTTTGTTACTCTATCCTGATGGCAGCTTAGATACAGCACTGTTAATTTTTGAATCATTCAATTCAAATTAGCCACCGTGAACACGCGCGCCAAAGAGTACTGACTTCACGTCAGTGCTTTTTTTTTTTTTTTTTTTTTTTCATGTCACGTGATCTTCACGAAATTTTGCAAAAGTGTTTGCTTTGGTTTTTTGCATTTAACTACTGAGTTTCAATTTAATCAGATCAGTATTTTTCCAGTTATCGTGAAAACAAAATTTTCAAATTTTCAAAATTTTTTTTTGCCACTTTAGGGCCGTCCGTTCAACACAAAACTTCGCAGGCTTATAAAGGTCATGATTCTACAATCTGATACCAAATTTCAAAAAGATCGAGTGATCGGTTCCGGAAATATTCATAAAAAACGTTTTTATCAAAAACGGCCTTAACTCCGAAACCGCTCGGTCGATTTCGCCCGTTAACGAAGTTGTCCGAGATATTTACGCTACGAAACTACCCTGCAAATTTCAACGCTCTAAGTCGTTCCGTTCGAGAGTTATCGTGCTAACGGCCGGACCGGCCGGCCGGACCGGACGGACAGAATTGAATTTGACCTCGAATTCTTCATCAGGGAGTCGAACCTAATCGTTTGAGACCATTTTCGAAAAAAAATTCGAAAAATACAGACATTGTGACGAAATGATAGCACGCTGTTCCTTGCGGAACACGCGCGCAAAAAAGTACAAACTACTTAAGAAACAGGAAACTTTGTGATATATTTTTGAGTATTTTTACGATAACATTTTATAATAATATAATATTGGCAATATTGGCCCTTAAGATGGTCTACAATTTGTTGAATAACAGGATTGACTGCCCAGCATTGTTGGAGAGGTTACCAATTTTGCTCCGCGGCTAGAAAGTAGGAATAATTATTTATTTTACTTGAACTTTGGTAGGACTAATTTGAACCTACAATCACCGATTAATTTTATGTGTAGTATTTATAACACTGTAGCTGATAAATGTGATTTAACTGTAGATTCTATAGGCAAAGTGGTTCAATTATATGTTAGTTCTATTGAATAGATGTATCAATTGGTTGACTTATTTTGGCTGATATTGGCTTTTTTTTTTGTTTACTATTTTTCATTCACCATTTTTCCAGATTCGGTAAGGTAAAAAGATACAGGCTGTTGAAATTTCGAAAAAAAATCAGTTTTTATTTTGTAGCTTTGACATCCTTTTTTCGAATAAAATGAATATTGGTGTAAAGTTTCCTATAACTATGAGACATATTTTCCAAATATTAGTTATTTTCTACTTCTACTGGTTTTCTAATTATGGACTCGTGGATTCATAAAACTAAACGAAATTAGCATAAAGAATGCAGATGAAGTTTTTCTTGGGTAATTTCAAGAATATTCCATCGTTTAGAACATTATATTATTCTTCATCATTTCTCCTTAAACGCACCGTTTTCGAGATATTCTTCATTGAATGTTTTAAAATGGAAAACTCCAGAAATTTCACTACTTTTATGGATCCGTCCCTGAGCGTTGGAATCCCGAATCAAGCTGTAAACCACGTTACCATGCCTTTTTCTCGTCCGCCAACAATGTCATAGATAATAATTTATATGCAGGAGTGTATAAGCACATTGTGAAATCTTTAAACGCTTGTAACTTTTTACCTGGGCCGAATCTGGAAAAATTGTGAATGAAAAAACTGTTTTATTTGATGAGAGGAATCTTTGGTTAAAATTAATGCAGTGGTCAAAGACTCACCCTGTATAACGACTCACAACAGACGTTGTCATTCCCAAACATTTGCATTTTGGCTATTAAGGGGGTTCCGAGGTCCAGCACAGGCATTTTCATTATTATAATGTAATTAAACCCACATATGAGTGAAATAAATTGACCCAAGTCTTATATTTCAATCTTAATGCCTTTTAATTGTGCGATATGCTGTTGCTCAAATCAGATCAAAATTAGTCAAATTTCTCGTTATCTAGTGCCGTTCATTTCTCGTGTAATCGTCAAACCATATTCTGTTATAATATGCGGAATAGTTTGGAATGAGTCGAGGTATAAGTCATAAAGGAACCCTATCAGGACAATCTTCACCACCTGGAGAGACACTAAAACACACACACGCACACACAAAATTTCATAAAAATTGGTCAGGACGTTTTTCAGTTTTTACATAGTGATTGGAGTGCCACCTACTGGGACAAATTGTGAATGAACCACCTTGAGACCTACTCCAACGAACAAAATTTCAATAAGATCTGTTGAGCCGAGTTCCTCTAATCCGATTGCAGCGCCACCTACCTGGTCCAATTGTGAATTGGAACCATTCTGAGACTCACATACACAAAATTTCATCAAAATAGATCAATCCGTTTTCGAGTTCCTATAAACTAATCGCAGCGCCACCTACCTTGCCGAATTGTGAATCTGAACCATCCTGATAACGAGGGGTTAATTTCCTGGGAACTATGTGTATTGTGTACACTGTTGTGGGGGAAGTCATGGAAAATCGCGGGAAGTCATGGGAAGTCATTGGGAATTCCCGGGAATTCATGGGAATTCATGGGAATTCATTGGGAATTCATGGGAATTCATGGGAATTCATGGGAATTCATTGGGAATTCATGGGAATTCCCGGGAATTCATTGGGAAATCATAGGAAATTTCGAAATGGGAAGTCATGTGTACACTTTGTTTCCTTGAAATTAACCCCTCGGTAAATTATGTTGTCCATTCTCCTGTATTGGACACTCTTAATTCGAATTTACCATGGTAAATTCGATTAAGGGTGTCCAATACAGAAGAATACAAAAGCTTCTGACTTCACGTCAGTGCTTGAACCAATTTTTTTTTTCGTGATTTTTTTGAAATTTTGTAGGGGTACGGTTCTTAAAATTTTTTTTTTCGTCATTTTTTTCTAATTTTCTAGGGGTACGGTTCTTACAAAAATTTAAACACGTCTTTATGTTGATTTTCTACTACTAGTTACCAAGCTTCAATTCCATCGAATATTTATTTTTTCAGTTATCAAGGAAATAATATTCCAGGTGGGTATAACTCGGAAACCGTTAGACCGATTATGCCCAAAAACGAACTCAACTCTCCCTTTCGGATACGCAACCTACCCTGAAAATTGCAAGTCCCTATCTCCTTTCGTTCGAAAGTTATCGAGGTAACGGTCAACCATCTACTGAACTCACACAAGAATGCTCGAATCTCCAACAATATTTAACCGATCGTATTAAAACTTGAAACTTGGCAGTAGAGTTACGTTAAGAAGGCTCTTGTAAAATTTCAGCAATTTCAAACGATTAGTTACTGATATATAGAATTTTTTTTTTTCAATGATTTATTAAAAATTTTCTACAAATGCTATCCTCACCAAATTTTGCAAAAATTTCCGTGTTGGCATTCTACAACTAATAACCATGTTTGAATTCAATCGGTTCAGTATTTTTCGAGGTAACGAGGAACAAAAAACCACCAAACTTCCGAAAATTTCAGAAGGCTATAACTTTAAAACCGTTTGGCCGATTATGCCCATAAACAAACTGAAATGTCGCGTTCTGGTGCACATCCTAACCTGAAAACTTGAAGCTGCTATCTCTTTCCGTTCTAAAGTTATCGTGACAACAAAAATATTTTTTAATAATTTTTTAATAATTTTCTAGCCATACGATTCGCACAAAATTTCACAAACGTGCTTAGGTTCATATTCTACAACTACTCACCAAGTTTCAATTCGATCGGATTTATATTGGTTGGAAACAAAATTATTACTCGGAAACCACTGGGCCGATTATGTCCATTAACGAACTTGTCCGTCGTATTGGGATGCGCCACCCACCCTGAAAATTTCAAGTCGCTAGCTCTTTTCGTTCTCAAGTTATCGTGGCAACGGCCGTCCGGACGGCCGGCCGGACAGAATCAAATTTGACCTCGAATTCTTCATTGGGGAGTCGAACTAAATCGTTTGAGACCATTTTCGTCAAAAAATTCGAAAGTTACAGACATTTGGGCATAATGATAACGCGATGTTCCCCAGAACATACGCGCAAAAATCCTAATTGTGAAGCGAAGTGTCAAAATTAAACACGATCGGATCTATCTTGTAGGAGTCATTGAAGAAATACTGGAAACCGAGCAGCGTTGGGAGAGTTCAGTATCTTGATGGGTACCCACTACTAAGATAACTTGCGAACGGAGAGATATAGCGACTTGAAATTCTCAGGTTAGAATGCGAAATTTATGTTCGTTAATAGGCATAATGGGCCAAACGGTCTAGGAGTTATATCCATTTGAAATTATTTCCTGAATTGCTCCTTAAAATACAGATCGGGTTCAATTCAAACATGGTATTTAGTTGTAGAATGCCGACGCGCAAATTTCGTGAGGGTCACTAAAAATTTTTATTAAAAATTCTGTACCTCAGAAACTATTCGTCCTATATCAATGAATTTTGCGAGAGCCTTCAAAACCTAAATATACAGCCAAGATCCAAGTTTGAACACGATCGGATCTATATTGTTGGAGATAGAAGCACCCTTGGGTGAGCTCAGTTGCTGGATGGGTGACCATTGCCATGATAACTTTCGAATGAAAAGAAATAGCGACTTGCAATTTACAGAGAAGGTTGCTCATCCCAATGGTACAGATAAGGTCTTGAATGGGCTTAATCGGCCGAACGGTTTTGGAGTCATACCTATCTTAAATTTTGTTGTTATTTCCTCGATAACTCAAAATATTCAAATCCGATCCAATTGAAACTTGGCTACTAGTTGTAGAGTACCGACATAAAGATCTATGAGAAATTTTGTGAGGATCGTATGACCAAAAAGTTGTAAAGAAATCATAGAAAATCGCTTGAGAACTGGAAGAGATAGCGACTTGCAATTTTTAGAGTGGGTTGCGCATCTGAATGCGACATTAATCGGCCCAATAGTTTTGGAGTTATACACATCTGAAATTTTGTTGTTATTTCCTTTATAACTCAAAATATACAAATCCGAACCAATTAAAACTCGGTAATTACTTGTAGAATGCCGTCGAGCTAATTTTCACGGAATTTTGTGAATATTGTATCCTGAAATTACTTCATACGTGAGTTTTTCCCTTTGTTTTTGGGCACAATAGGGACTTGCCCCTCTGCCCTTACTATTATATAATAATAATAATAATATTTAATTAATTTTCAATTCCTATAGAATACATATGTCAGAATTAAATTGATCTCAGACGATTCTCTCATTACTCAGTCATTAAAATGATGCGAAATGTATTCATATCTTATAAAAGTTGAGCAAACGGTCCATATCGATGGTAAATTCGATTAAGGGTGTCCGATATATATAGAGGTGAATAGACAAAGGAACATGCGCGCAAAAGCTCCCAACTTTACGTCAGTGACTCAATGAAAACTTATATACGATTTACACTTATTTATTCAATATTGTGACGCGTTTCGTCGACACGGCGACTTCATCAGACTACATCATACTAAAAACAAGTTATTATCTCCCTATACCTAGATGACATGGACACAGAATCATTTAAAACTAATTACATGAGAAACTTATTTAAAACAAATTACATAATAGACTTATTTAAAACTAATTACATGAGATTTCACTGCTGGATTCTTTTTACACATTAACAATAATTCATTCCTAATGCTTTTATAAATTGATTCTCTATTTGAATAGATTGAGTAAGGGTGAAAAATTTAGATCTAGTTGTTCATTAACTAAATTACCCGTATGTTTTTCCCTATTTATTTCGACCATTTCCCAGTAATTGAGTTGCGCACCTTTATTCAAATTGTGTAGAATTTTGAAATCCGGGTTAAACTTATGTCCTTCTGCTAATAAATGATTCGAATAATTTGAATTGATTTTGTTGTTTTTGTAGCTGTGATGATGTTCCTTTATTCTTATGGCAAAATTTCTACCAGTTTTTCCTATATATGATTTGTCACAACTGCCGCCATTTAATTGATAAACACCGGATTTATCTTCTTTATTCCTTTTCGATTTATTGTTCTTTATAAGTTTGGCAAGGTTATTATTTGTCCGGAATGAGATATTCACCTGTTCGTTTTGAAGAAACCTTTTTAGATGTTGACTCGGTGTACCAAAATATGTTAAGCTATTGAATATTTTATTTTTATCCTTAATTTCTGGAAATACTAAACTAATTGTTTTTCTAAATTGTTTTTTCGTCAACATTTTTCTGATTAACTCTGTGTTATATCCATTGTTCACCGCTATTTGTTCGATAATTTCTAATTCTGTACCATAATTTTCTTCGGATAAAGGTATATTAATTAGCCGGTGTAACATACTATGAAATGCCGCGACTTTATGTTCGAATGGATGACACGAGGATCGATGAATGATTGTATCCGTATGAGATGGTTTCCTAAATATTGAAAAATCATGTTGATTGTTTTTCCGCGTTATTGTTGAATTCAAAAAATTAATTGCACCATTATTTTCCATTTCTATTGTGAATTTGACATTTGGATGAATGCTATTAATATAATCTACAAATATTTTCAGTTGCCGGTCTGTTCCTTTAAAACACGCGAGCACATCATCTACGTATCTAAACCAATATACGAATTTGGAAAAAATAGGATGTGTTTTAGCGATGGCTTCTAGGTTGTCCATGAATATTACTGCCAAAAGGGGGCTGAGCGGATTCCTCATGATAAGTCCTTCATCGCTAGTATAAATCTTATCGTTGAAACTAAAGTAATTTTGATTCAAACACGTTTCTAAAAGCTGGAGTATTTCGGACTGAATCACTATATTGACTTTGTTTTTCTCTAATAAATCCCTAACTATTTTCAATGTATCCTGGGGTGGAATACTAGGGAAAAGGTTAACAACATCGAAAGACACTAATTTTGCATTGGCCGGTAGGGAAATATTTTAAATTTTTTCTACTAGATCAAGCGAGTTCTTGATCGAAAAAGTTGGTACGAAGTTACAATAATTTTTAATCGGGTTTATTAGAAAACGTGAAGTTTTAACTGTTGGTGCTGAAATGTAACTACTGGTCTAATATTTCTATCCGGTTTATGAAGTTTGATAAACGAGTACAATCGCGGGACTTGCGGATTACTCAGAATTAGTTAAAATTTTGAATTTTCATCTATTAAATAATGTATATCTTTCAAATTGTTCTTTAATTCTCGTTGAAATTTTGTAGTCGGATCCCTATTAAGTATTTTATAATTTTGAGTTGCAATGAAATTTTCCGTTTTGTTAATGTAATCGTCCTTGTTTATTGCGATAACAGTATGTGAACAGTGTGTCGACGAAAGGCGTCACAATATTGAATAAATAAGTGTAAATCGTATATAATTTTTCATTGAGTTAATATGGATTTGCATCAAGTAAAAGCCACAAGCATTAAATATTAAATTTTTCACGTCAGTGCTTGAATCAATTTCTAAACTTTTATAAACGCTTAAAAAACACATTACTAATAATAACAGAGTCAGACGAAAACAGAAGTGCAGAAACAGAAGTCCCCCGTAATAGTCTATGGACAAAACTTAGAGTTGTTCGAAAATTATGATTGACGTATCATTCGCATGTAGATTTCGCTGCTCGCAGACATTGCAAAAGTTAGAAACAATTGAGTGAAAAAAGAGGGTTTGGTTTGTTGCATATATCTCAAAAACCATTTCCCGGAACTGTAGGACCAATATTTATAATTTTCCCAGAGGGTTCAAAATACGCCTAAAAACGGGTACTACGGCTTGCGCAAGCCACGTCCACTTCGGACCTTTAATGAATAAATATTATTCAACTTATTAACTATGAAAATTGAAAAAATTCAGGCTCCTACAGGATAGATCATTGAATAATAATCCGTGATCCAAAATTTTTCATCGCGATTTTTCAATCAGTTATCCATTAGTTAATTAACAATTTTTTGCAGCACGAACGAATTATATTGAAAGTGCGATACTTCTTAAACTATTAATCTCAGAATTTTCGTTTTCGTCGACCTATTTTTCAAAGGCCTTAGAATAGATTCCCGTTTGAAAAAAATTGAAAAATTGCTAATTTTCGCTTTGTTATTAACAATTTATTTACGTTAAAAATTATAAAGCTTAATTAAACGTTGAAAAAAAATTTTTTTTTATGATATTACTATTGATCCGTTTTCTCATGATGAGGAGCTACTTAAAAATGATTTTTAGTAATTTCTATCTCTTATTGTTTAAAAAAGTGTTATGAACAAATGCGTTGTTTACAAGATAATAAATTTTTTTTTGCATACATACTATTTGATAAAAATTATGATTTAAAAAATAAACCGTTTCAATTTTTTCTATCACTGGTAATTAATATTGAGGAATAATTTTTTTTAAATCATAATTTATCTTGGTCATTGATATTTTCATTTGTTATAAAGAAATGAATTGTCTCTCTGTAGGCGCCTGGGTTGCGACTTTTTGTTAGTAAACTTCCTCCCCTTTTTGAATCTTTGTTCAAATTTGAAAAATCTCAAATAGTTTCTGAGATATGCAAAAAAATCAAACCCCCTTTTTTATTCACTTAATTGTTTATAACTTTGGCAATTTTTGGGGCCCGAAAAGCCCTTATGTAGACCCGCCCTTGCAGAACGCTCTGAACCTATTGAAATTTAGTAAGTACAACATTTGCATGAATCTGATTAAAGGCCTATGTAATACTCACCACATTTTCGCTGAACCATTTTCAGCGATGAACTTTGGCAAGAATTGTAATCTTCCATAACAACGAGCACTTGGAAGTGATCACCAATAAAACGAGGCGCTGTATTTATGGTTGCCTGATTCCGAGTTGAGGCGCTCACATTGACGGCGCTTATATTGTCGGCGCATTCTTCCGGCAACGCCAACTACTCCCACGCCGATGTTACCGGCACCGGAAGTATGCTTTTTCTCGGATCGACGAGTTTGACGTAATAAATTAGCGCCGCGATCGGGTAACGGCCGGTTTACGTATGATTCACGCCGTTTTCGGGTTCCGGGAATCGCCGGGACTCGGAACGGCAGAATCGGACTGGTTTTGTTTTTTTTGCGCTCTTGTTCCTCGGAACAGAGTGCTTATCAATTTGTCCAAATGTCTGTAATTTTCGATGAAAATGGTCTTAAACGATTTGCTTCGACTCACTGATCAAGAATCCGTGGTTAAAATCGATTCTGTCCGGACGGCCGGCCCGCAGTTAACACGATGACTCTCGAACGGAATGAGCTAGACAGCTGAAATTTTCAGAGTAGGTTTGGGAGATGAATATCTCGGTTAAGTTCGTTATTAGGCAAAATTGATGGTTTCGGAGTAACGAAAAAACAATTTTTTTTTACATTGCAAATTTAAAACTCAGTTTTTTTGAGACGCAGTTTAATCATAAAATTTCATTGATATCATTTTCAATCCTAATACTTTCGGAAATTTGATTTTCAAAATTTCAATATTAAATCATAATTCTATGTTTTTACAGAATGCTATCATTATTCTATTTATGAATGACATGATCTGATGATCAATTAATTATAAATATCAGAAACCATTCGTCCGACATCACTGAAATTGTGCCAGAGCCTTCAAAACCTAACTCTACTGCCAAGTTCCAAGTTTGTACACGATCGGATTCATATTGTTGTAGAATTGAGCAGCCTGTTGAAAGTTGAGTAGCTGATTGGGTGACCGTTGCCTCGATAACTTTCGATCGAAAGGAGATAGGGACTTGCAATTTTCAGGGTAGGTTGCGCATGCGAATAAGTTCGTCTTTGGGCATAATCGGTCCAACGGTTTCGGAGTTATACTCACCTAGAATATTATTTCCTCGATAACTCAAAAAATATCACTCGATCTAATTGAAGCTCGGTAACTAGTTGTAGAATATGGACATAAAGACGTGTGTAAAATTGTGTGCAAACTGTACGCCTAGCAAATTTAAAAAAAAATAGGAAAAAAAAATTGGTTCAAGCACTGAAGATTATGGAACTTTTAAAATATCCGACGAAAATGGAGAAGGGAATATCCTAAGAAGTTTTGTGCATTTATTCAAACTGCTGTAAATCAGATAAGTATGGTCAGATTGTGTGTAAATCTGATAGAAATGGTCAGATTGGGTTGAAATTGAGGAAAGATGATGAGATGGTATTCTTCTTCCGATGTGCAACTGCTGTAAACAGAGCCGGATTAACCTTTAAGTAGACTAGGCGACTGCCTAGGGGCCCCGCAAGAGCTAGGGGCCCCGTGCGCGCACTTGAAAAATATAATTAAAGTTGAAATGGGGGCTCCGAAAATTACATTGCCTATAGACCACATTAGTTAGGTTAGGCGGGAAATTTGAATTACGATCCATCCGTGGATCCGAGCAATGAATTCCCCATGCATTTCTTATATGGACCTAAAATTTACGCGAATTTCTCGCCTGTTTTTAGATACTTTGGCTAATTTCTTAAGGTTTATTTCGGTTGAAATAGATTTTGTGAACCTTTCTCAACCATCTAGAATCAAGTTTTCATAACAAAATTGTATATTTCCAATATAATTAATAAATATAAAAGTGTTCGCCAAATTCGATTGACGTATGTCTTAGCTCACTCGAAATCAGTCAAAAATAATAACATAACCCTAAATCGGCCTTGTAATGACGCACAACAGAAGTCATCTACGACATACGGAAATCTTTCGAACTACACTGGTTTCAATTTTGATTTAAGAATAAATAGAAGTAGATTTTAAAGTGGAACTAGCATGAAAACATGCACTAATGATGAAGGTACCCAATACATGTTGTCTCTGTACTAACATTCTCTTTTAAATAGGGTGGTTTCGTCTCAAAGTTGAAATTCCTTGTTAAAAAATTTGAATATGGATCTCCCGCCAAGCGAATGATTCTAACCTAACTAATGTGGTCTATGGGCAATAAACGGGATTATATGAAGCATCCGGATAATCTCCTTACTCCTACCCTGTTTCGTCCAGTCCAATTTATAATGGAGAATTAGGTCTTAAATTTCTGGAGACGTTAGGCGCCGTCTGGACTAGGACGGCCGGTGACGATTAGTGTACGCTACTTTAATTACGGCCCAATTCGAGATTATGTCATTCTCTGGAAAATTACTTTACTAACGTTTTGACTCATTCGGTGTGTGACGGTAATATAGGTCTGTCGAAATTGACGTGTGGAAGAATTTTTCAGTTTTCCCAATTGGGGATATAGCGCTACTCTTATTTCGTAATGAATCATTGCCGCAAATAGTTCCGGGAAAACGGATGATTTGCTTGATGGTAAATTAATCTTTATGGATGGGTAAGAGTCATGATAGTTTCAGTTACAGGGTGCGACATGATAAGTTTTCCATATTATCGTGGATCATAGAAATACCACTGGAAGGGTCGAAATGTTTCGGGAGACGGGGGATTTTGGTTTATCATTTTATATTTACACATTTCTCATCACAATTTACGTCTTGAAGAATATACATAAAAAAGAATCCGTGCTTCCTTGGATAATATCATCCTTTATTTCTGGGAGGAGACATTAATGATCCTCGATACGAAGAATTGATCATCATGCTCAATTCAAATTGAGGGGTAAAGATTCAAAACTAAAAATCATAAAGCAAAAAAATATGTAGCAGTTTAGTCACTGCGAATGCTTTGGGCAAGAAATCTGCAGGAGCGAAGATGTAGCCTTCCGTATCCTAGATACCGTAGTCTATAGTCAACAAGTGCTTTTTAGGTCAAAATTTTTGCGTATCCTCCGAAAATTATGATTGAGGAGTCATTCGATTCGGAATGGCATGTAGATGGTCTTTGAGAAAAAGCTTAGGCCTCTCGCAAAAATTGCAATAGTTATAAATAATTGAGTGAAAAAAAGGGGGTTTGGTTTTTCGCCGATATCTCAAAAACTATTTGTGATAATTCAAATTTGAAAAAAAGATCCAAGAGGTGGAAATTTCTTAAAAAAAGTCCCAACTCCCGGATAATATTGTAGAACCATTATTTATTATTTCCCCAGAGGGTTGAAAATAAGCCCAAAAACGGGTACTCCACCTTGCGCAAGCCTCGCCATCTTCGGATCTTCAATTAATAAATATTATTTAAACTTATTAAATAAAAAATTGAAAAAATTCAGGCGCCTGCAGGATATATCAATGAACAATAATTCGTCATCTAAAAATTTTTATTGCGATTTTTCAATTTGTTATCCATTAGTTAATTAACAATTTTTTGTAGCATGAATATTAACATTGTAAGTGCGATAATTGGAGAATTTTTTTTTTCGTGAGATTTTTAAATTATCTCATAAACTACGTACTTGTTTATAACAATTGTTTTAAAACAATAGGAGATACAAATTATTCAAAATCATTTTCAAGTATATTCTGATCATAAGAAAAAGGATCAATAGTAATTTTGTCAAAAAAAGATTTTTCAATGTTTAATGAAGCTTTATAATTTTTCACTTAAGTAAATTGTTAATAACAAAATGAAAATTAACAAGTTTTAAATTTTTCCAACGGGAATCTATTCTAAGATCTTTGAAAAATAGCTCCACGAATGTCAAAAATTGTCAGATTAATAGTTTAACAATTATCGCACTTGCAATGTTACTGTTCGTGCTACAAAAAATTGTTAATTAACTAATGGATAACTAAATGAAAAATCGCTATAAAGATTTTTGGAAGACGGATTATTGTGCATTGATCTATCATGCAGGCGCCTGAATTTTTAAAATTTTTTATTTTTATATTTAATAAGTTTAATTAATATTTATTCATTAGAGTCCCGAAGGGGGCGAGGCTTGGACAAGCGAGAGTACCCGTTATCGGGCGTATTTTTCAACCCTCTAGGAAATTATAAATATTAGTCCTACAGTTCCGGGAGTTGAGACAAGATTTTTGCCATATTATCTATAGAGAGAACAAAGCAATTTCTGTTTAGCCGACCATAGTTTTTTCACGTATTGTGAATAGGAAATATGCAGTTAAGCTTGGGCAAAAAAATGCACTTATTTTCTATTGTACGTAATTCAACAGGAAGGTAACCAATGAAAATTCAGGGAGTGGGATTATATTCAATTAAACGATTCCGAAGGTATATTTATATTATTCGAGAGAATAACCAATCAAAATTTGCTAATTTGTTGAGCTTCTCCCGTACAGTGCAATAGTTGATTCATGATTTCGTTACGAGAGGTCGCCACCAGAAAGAAATGAATGAATATGGAGGTAGCTGCCAACACTCACGTATATATAAGGTGTTTACGATAATTTATGGATCGAATGAATAATTGATTTCCCACGTTTTTGATTTCGTGTTGGATAATTTCATATTTATTATATCAGGATACTAACTGGCTGGCAAAATGCTTGAACTGAATTTTGATTATTGAAATTTTTGTTTGCCATGTTGAATCCAAATCATTTCATAACGATTTATTACGATTAGTTGTTCCGTAAATATGAACAGATGTGAAGAAATTGATTCAAGTACTGACGTGAAGTCAGCAGCTTTTGCGCGCATGTCCCACTGTCTATTCACGCCTCATATTGGTCACTCTTATTCGAATTTACCATCGATATAGATTGTTTGCTCAGCTTTTATAAGATATGAATACATTTCGTAGCATTTCGACAGACTTGAGTAATGGGAGAATCATCTTTGATCACAGAATTTTTAATTCTTACATATGTATTCTAGAAGAATTGAAATTCTTTAAATGTCTAATGATATACGAAAAATCCTACTTCTCAATTAATATCAGGATACAATATTCACGAAATTCGGAGAAAATTTGCGCGTCGGCATTTTACAAGTAATTACCGAGTTCTAATTGGATCGGATTTGTATATTTTGAGTTATCGAGGAAATAACAACAAAAATTCAGATGTGTCTAACTCCGAAACCATTTGGCCGTTTATACCAATTAACGAAATCAAAAATTGTAAGTCACTATCTCTTTCCGTTCTCAAGTTATCGTGATATAAATAATATGTTTTCATTTGACTCGTCCTTATGTCGATATTCTACAACTAGTTACCAAGCTTCAATTCGATCAGATCTGTATTTTTTGAGATATCGAGAAAATAATATTCCAGTAGGTATAACTCCGAAACCATTGGGTCGATTATGCCCAACAACGATATTAACTATCCTATGCGGATGCACAATCTACCCTGAAAATTTCAAGCCGTTATCTATTTCCGTTAGAAAGTTATCGTGGCAACGGTCACCCATCCAGCTACTGATCTCACCCAAGGCTGCTCGGATCTCCAACAAGATAGATCTTATCGTGTTCAAATTTGGAACTTGGCTGTAAAGTTAGGTTTCGAAGGCTCTCGCAAAATTTCAACGATATCAAACGAACAGTTTCTAATATACAACAGGGTGTTTGGTAATAGGACGTGATCCTTCAAAGGAAATATACTAGACTTTATTTGCAACGAATTGAGTCGAGTGCACTGTTACGTTAATTTTTAAGTTGCGGCAACACCATGGTCCGAAAATCTATGGTTACGAAGATATGGGATTTCTCAACTTTTTGGAAACTTTCTGCTTTGTTATCGAAAATAATAATTTTTTTAAAAACTACTTGACTCTAAATATTCAATGAATATATTTTTTTGAAGCTGAAGAGATGGTTATCATCTCATTAAAAAAAAGCTTTTACTAATAAATTAGACCTGAGATATAAGGGGTCATATATGGCATTAACTGATTTCCTCATGAATTCTTGATCAAACAATTGAGAATTACTCGAAAAAAATAGTATGAACTTGGTGTACAAATTCAGAAAAAAACTTCCTCGTTTCATTAGCTTTTCAGAAAGGTAAAAGGTCAATAATTCCTTCACGAAAGCGGGAAATATGACCGGAAAACAGCTCCGATGAGGCGTATTTTATTCCAGGGATAACCTATAACACATTGAAATATCGACATTTTTCCTTTTTGAAACTAATTATCTTCAAATTGAAATCCTCTCAGTTAATTGAGTTACTCTCAATTCATTGAGGATTATTTCAATTTTCATTAGAGAAATACTGTGAAATTTTTAAAATTCTTAATAGTCCTACTCGTGGCAAGCAACTAATACATAATTACATTAGTCACAATTAAAGGAGAATATAAGGGGGATAACTATGTATCAAAAGAGTCTGTTACTTGCTCGAATTTCCGACTAGATTTTTTGATCACGTGATAAAATTTATTACATATGTAGGTACCTTTTTGGAAAGTTCATCAACCAAGGAATATTATTTTTTCGATAACTCAATAAATGCAGACATGGTCGAATTGAAACTTGATAACTAGTGGTAGAATATCGACATAAAGACGCGTGTGAGGATGGTACCACTAGAAAAAAAAAAATTACGAAAAAATATTATGTGTAACGATAATTTGAGAACGGAATGAGATCGTGGCTTGCAATTTTCAGGGTAGGTTGCGCATAGGAATGCCAGATTGTTTTTGTTGTTATTTCAAATTAGGGTTGCCAACTCTGAGCTATTGGAATAAAGGACATCAACGACTTCGGTCCTGGGGGGGGGGTCTGTAACATTCGAATTTTTTGACGAAAATGGTCTCAAACGATTTGGTTCGACTCCCCAATGAAGAATTCGAGGTCAAATTTGATTCTGTCCGGCCATCCGGCCGTTGCCACGATAACTTGAGAACGGATGAGCTAGCGACTTGAAATTTTCAGGGTATAGGTGGCGCATCCCAATACGACGGACAAGTTCGTTAATGGGAATAATCGGCCCAACGGTTTCCGAGTAATAATTTTGTTTTCAACCAATATAAATCCGATCGAATTGAAACTTGGTGAGAAGTTGGTCAATATGAACCTAAGCATGTTTGTGAAATGTTGAGTGAATCGTACGGCTAGAAAATTATTAAAAAATATTTTTGTTACGATAACTTGAGAACGGAAAGAGATAGCGGCTTGAAGTTTTCAGGCTAGGATGTGCATGTGAACAAGACATTCGAGTTTGTTTATAAGCATAATCGGCCAAATGGTTTTAGAGTTATAGCCATCTGAAATTTGGTTGTTTTTTTCTCCTCATTAACTCAAAAAATACTAATAAATCAGGAGAATGGACAACATAATTTACCATGGTAAATTCGAATTAAGAGCGTCCAATACAGGAGAATGGACAACATAATTTACCATGGTAAATTCGATTAAGGGTGTCCAATACAGGAGAATGGACAATAGAACATACGCGCAAAAGCTCCTGACTTCACATCAGTGCTTGAACCAATTTTTCACAATTTATTAACATTTAGCGTGAAAATAGAGTATTTATGTTTTGGATGGCGTATCATGGTGTGTGAAACTTTTTGAAATTATTTTGTAAATATTTTTATTTAGATTTTCGGGTGATTTCAAAGGACATTTGCAGTCCTTTGACACCTTTCAAAAGGACAAAGGACATAGTTTAAAAATAAAGGACTGTCCTTTGAAATAAAGGACGGTTGGCAACCCTATTTCAAATGTGATCCAATTAAAACTCGTTGATTACGTATAGAATGCCGACTAAATTTCGCGGAATTTCGTGAATATCATATCCTGGAATTACTTGAAGCGTAAGTTTTTATGTATTCTAATTCCAATAGAATACATATATGTCAGAAGTAAAAATTCTGTGATCATAGATGATTCTCTACTGAAGTATGTCATTAAAATGGTACGAAATGTATTCGTATCTTATAAAAGCTGAGAAAACGGTCTATATCGATGGTAAATTCGATTAAGAGAGTCCAATAGAGGTGAATGGATAATAAAACATGAGTGCAACAGCTGAATCTTTTAGTGTATCTATTTAGAAGCCAAGTCATTATTACCATTCAGTGGTTAAGGTACATTATAGTACTCTCAAACTGCTACTAGATGGCACCTCAAGCTCATTTGGAGGGCAAAAGGACTGAAGTCGTTTTTCCCCAGGACCCTTCGCATATGAATGATGATAGCATTTATTGCGCAGTGAAACCACCGTTTTTTCCAGATCTAAAGAAAAAGAAATAATTTTATATCGATTTTGGTCTCCAATTCGAACCATTTGTCAGTAAAATAGTGAAAACATCTCTAAACGAAGATAAAATGAATTCTGCCTGGAAAAGGTTAAGAATAATATGAAGAAACATGGCTTGCGTCAAGAACATTGATAAACATTTGAATTATATCAAGATTAACCGCGCTTTTCTCCAATTATTCATCTATTCCATTGTCGTTGAAATCTAGTTCACAATTGGATCATGGTCAAGAAATGGAAAATCACCGCAATAACAAAAACACCTGTCCATAACCCACCCAAAACCAATAAGTTAGATAACCTAATAAAGGCCACAACGTAGGTACCTCACTTGCCTCATCGCGATACATTTCCCCATGTATCTATCAATTAAGACGTAAACCTCCGTTATCGGAGGTTTACGTCTGCTCTACGTGCTTCTGGTCATTTTCTCCAATCACTCTCTCTTTTTTTGGAAATTTTACCGGGATCTCCGCCGGTATCTAGATCAGAATTCGAGGTAGCTCTTGCGTGACTGCTCCATTCGAGCTTGGTGACGTCAGTGCATATGACGTATACGCGCGTATGAACACGGCAAACATTGAGAATATCGGGTTCGTGTACCCAATACATGAATACATTACTTGCTGCTGATTCATGGTTCATTCCTCGGGGCTATGAAGTTCTAAGACGTTAACCACGTTTATGAGCAGGCGTTCGGTGTATCCTTCTTGTGCTGTATGTTGACAGTTGTATGTTATTTTTTCGAGTGTTTTGAGCCGACCACGGTCTCGCATTTACTGATGGAGAATTATCCATTCTTTTGTACGATATCATCTAACATATAAAATTTCCATGTCACAATGTTAGTTACCGTACTCCTCCGAAACGGCTTTGCCGATTTTTACCAAATTTTATATGCGTATTCAGTAGGTCTGAGAATCGGCTATTATCTATTTTTCATACCCCTAAGTGATGAGAGTTGTTCACCCTTAAAATTTTTTTTTAATTTTCGGACGAAATTTTTTGTTTTATTTTTTTATAATGTGGCATTACAAAATACATACAACCCTAAATTTTTACCCTTCTATCACCAACCCCTATTTTTTAATAGTCATTTTAGTAATTAATCATTTTTCATCCCGCTCGATAACGAATCAATTTTCACTAGGTAAGTTATTCCAGAGAAAGAGCTAATTAAAACCAAGTCACCGTATTTTTTGTTAATGTTTTTCACTCTCTTCGATTAAAATTTCCCTGAGCTTATGGCAAAGCTAAAATTTTTGTACAAAAAAAAAATTTATTTTTATTAAAGTATCAAGGCAGTTTATTCCTGCTATACTTAGTGCTAGATTTTTTAAAATGTCCGCATATTTCTGCATCAACACTCATTTGCCAGACTATACCGGTGTCACGTCCCAGTAAACAGCACGGAGTAGGGATGAGAACGAAGCCGGTCTCCTGTCTTTCTCACCTTTTCTCACTTTTCTTAACCAGATACGTTTGAGTGGGTAGTTCGTATTCGCAATTGAACCCGGTAGGTGGCGCCGCAATCGGGTTCTAGGTATTTTTTAGAATTACGTGTTTGAGTGGGTCCCTGGATAACTTGGAAATTCAATTGTCCCGGTAGGAGGCGCTGCAATCGAGTTCTAGGTTTGTTTTAAGCATTTGGAAATAAAATTGCAACCGCAATAACCGATTTGGCGCAGGCGAAGTTGCGTGGGTCAGCTAGTGTTAATATATTTGGCACAAGAAGATCTCATTAGAAAAATCGATGTACTATTCTATGTATGTGACACGCCTCTTTGCAGTATAGGTCTCATTTGTCGTGACGCTAAATATTTGCTCGGTGGTTTCAACTGCCGATAACATGAGATACAAATGTTGCTGTATTCGTTGTCGATCTGATGTTGGTTATATCCTCTGTGCTATGGTCCGAGATCAGCTCAATAAGCAGGCTGTTTTCATTTTCTGATATTGGTATGCTGAGTTACGTCCTTAAGTATTTATCCTCCTGGAAATAAACTATGTGATATAGCAATCCATTCTGACAATTTAGCTGGTATTAAAACTCTGAGCACACATTTTATCGAGTCTAAGCTAATATCGGAGTGCCGAAGAAAACTTAATGAAGTAGGCAAGAACAACAGGATCTCCTTGGTCTGGGTTCCTAGTCACTCAGGAATTAAAGAAAATGAGGAGGCCAACACACAGGACAATAAAGGAGCACGAACCTCTTTTATTGGAACCCTACTGTGGGGTAGATAGATACACCTACAAAAAAAGAATTTGGGAAGAAAGAAGAAACTGAAAGGGCTATACTCTGGAGATCTCTCCCAGGGATGTATCACTCCAAAAAGTTCCCGCAGAACTATGACACTATCAGATCCAAGAGGTATATGGATCCCAGTAAAAACACTGGTTGCCTCACAGGGAACTGCTGTCTTAGGAAGCGTATGATGAGATTAGGGCTAGCAGAAACTGTCGTTTGCAGATTCTGTGGGGAGTGAAACTACTGATCACCTGATTACGGAATGCCTCGCCATCTCAAACCAACGCGAGGAATGATTTGGGCAAGAAATCTGCAGAAGCAAAGACGTAGCCTCCTTGAAGTCATTCTAGATACTGGAGTTCATTAAAACTCCGTAGCTGGAAGACAAGCTGTAGATGGTGGTGACATCGACAGCTCTGATGGAGGGACACAATAGACCTTGAGGTCGCAGTACAACGTTACCCGCTACAACAATATACATTATATTCATCCCATTATTTTTCACCCATTCATCAATTCAGCAAAAATAACATCCCACACTTATGCCCTGTTCCAGTAAACGTCTTGTGGGCAAGAGATATCGTATTTCGTTTTCCTAAATAATTACCTTGTGATCACTTTTTACAACTACAAATTTTGTCGTCTAACATATCTTTCGTGAACGATGTTTCCATCTTATGACACCAAGTGTTCGCCTCAGCACTCCATCTCAGAGAACTGGATTATAGTGTCATATAATATTCAATGTCAAACGAATCATATGTCAGACTACCAAATTTGTAATGGACAAGATTGTAGTTACTTGTCATATACTTTTAAAGCTCCAGGCGGTATTTGATTGAAGTTGACAGTCTTCAGGTGTCTCAATGGCTTTCTGAAAACTTTTAACCCTTTTTAAAACCTATATAAACATCAGTAAACTTTTGCACTTTAGAATGTCAATTTGAATCATTGAAATAGATTTACCGATAGGAGTTTATCCACCCTTTGTCATATATGTCTACCCTCCTCCCTACCCTCTGAGGTTTCCATCTGTATAGTAGATAAGACAGTTTTCACGCAGTTGTGACAATTCTAATATGCTTTCCTGGCGTCCGTTATGACCACCATATAGGATTGTCTCGAGCATTAGCCTCCGCCTATAGCAGTGTGGTCGTCACCCTAATTTACGAGAACCGCATTGGCTAATGTGAGGCATCACATTCGTGGATTGGCATATTTTTATGAGCTATCAAATCACGTAGATATTGTATGGCCACGTAGATATTGCATGGTAACAGCAATCTATGGAAAAGATGTTTAAAATTATGGTGTATGCACTGATTTTGTTTTGCCATTTTCTGGAATATGATGCAACCTTCAGCACTAGATAGCGTTCTTTAGAATTTACAAGGGTTTTATTGTCATTATGAATAGACTTCTATCAAAAGTCTTCCTCAAGAGATGACAATTTACTAGAGTTTGTAGCTTGGCAGGCAAGTCGTCCCTATTTTCTCGTTATAGCGGACATGAAGTATCTGCCAGATAGACGAGATGACGCCTTCAAGCTCAATCCAACAGGATAGGAATCGTTATAGGGGACATAAAAATATAGCCATTGTAATAATTGCAAATCACTGACAAGGCGTCCATTTTTAAATCAGAATGAAATCACCAGTTCACTACACCAATAAGACCCCATTAAGTGTATAATTAACTGGAACTAAAACTAAAAACTTCATTACCTGCAGAACAATCCTGTTAATTCTCTTCTCTGACTGGGATAATTTGTTCGGATCCGTCAAGAAGACGGTACATAATTTGCCCAAAAATGTCCTCCGGAAATGGTGACTATCGAGTTTTAGAATCGTCAAGTATCAGAAATTATACGCTGGACCTGCCGTCAGCTGAGGGGTGCGCATAAAATGATAGAGAACGATATGAGAAAACATTATCGATCTCCGATGGATATGCTTCTCCCAAGAGGTCGCCCTAGGTATGAAATACATCAAAATGACTAGGGATTCTACTATTTTACAACATATTCGCCCTTTACACAGGTGTGGGCCCCAGGAATGGATGGAACCACACCAGTTTAAAGGGCAAACTGCCTGTGAATTATCTTTGACGTTACCCCTTGTTAAGCCTGGAAAGCCATCCCAAATTCAATTTCAATTCCTATCCCAATCAAAGCTAATGTGTATCACCAGATATCATCACAAGGTCACATTTTACTTGCAAGGTTCTTCCAAATCCGATAAGCTGCCCCATAAACGTGGCCATCTGAGCGGATCAACTTCCATGCGGAATTTGAAATCGTTATGTAAATATTGCGTCCAGTTGAGTAACTGATTCTCACTCTCGAGGATTCCCCGGGTTGCATATGCACGTCGAACGAAGAACGTCGTTTCTCAAGAATTCAAGACCCATTTCCGTTTAATCGTATTCGGGTTTCGATAAGTCGCTCGCCGCACCACCACCGGGTTCCGATAGGTGTTCGTAGCGGATACGACCGCCGAGGAGATGATGAAATTACGCCGAGAAAGAGTGAAATTAATTTGGTTACGTATCGAAAGTCTGTTGGCAGGATTGTTAAGTATTGCATTCAGGATCATGATGAATATATGCGTCCTTGGGGTTCTGCAGGTGTGGACGTTTTTCTGTGAAATTCAGTAGAAATTGGAAGTTTGAACCTGGGATCAGAGAAATCTTCCACTGGAAACAAACGTATAATATGCCAGAAGCCAGAATAGTGGCTAAGGCAAGGTGAAACGTGCTTAGCGAATATCGAAAATGCTTCATTATTCCTGTGGGTTTTCGACTCCTGGTCTGCCTATGGGTATTGACCTATTGTCTGTTATTTAAATTAGCACTTCACGTTTCGTTCTAGCTTCTGCTTTTTCAAGACTACTAGATCTACTAGAAGTGACGTAGGGAGAGATACGACGCCAGTTATGATCGATGCGGTCGATGCTGTCAGTAGGTGTGTAGAAGATAGCGCCATCTTCCAGCGGGAATGAGATGCGTGGATGAAGTAGATCCCTACAGTCGAAAAAGGGCGTACTGCTTTTATTATTGTTATAGAAATTCTTGAAGGTGCAGTAAGGAAGCTATGAACAATTTAGTTCAGGGATGGGGGCAGGTATCACATGTTACGTCCCTTTTAATCAAAGGTGTCTTAGCAGGACCTTGCATTTCAAGAATTTTAGAAAATATATTGATTTAATGTTTTATTTAATTTAATTTCGCAAAATATGCACTGTGGTATCGAAAATGTGAGTCCACGACTGCTGCATAATGTGTTCATTATACGCCTGTTTCCTCAAGTACAAGGGCATTCATTAATCGCCAATGAAAAATCATTCTGTGGGGGGCCATCACCATGGTAACAATCCATATGAGATGATATCTATGTGAAATGATATGTTGAAGTGTGGGGATCTACTTCACCCTAGCCACTTGTTCCTCTCAGTAGATGGCGCATGTTTGTCAGCGCTGCACCATTAAGGGCGACCGCATCGGTCATAAACGGCGTCGAATCTTTCAGTATCACACTTCACATCGAAGGAAGTCCGGCGCAATACACGTCTACAGCAGGCTCCTTTACCAAGCTGTATTATCAATAGGTTACGTGGTACCTAAAGGTCACTAGTCGAAAATCCACATGATTTAACAAGTCTTCCTTTTCCGACGCAAATTCCTGCTAGTAATGATGTGCTCTTCAAACGTCTCACTCATTTCGGGATGGAAGGCTGTCATTTTCAAGTGCAGAGACGCAAACACCTCTCTATGGTAAGGTGTCCCCAAGCCGCGCAACACGTCTCACTCACGAGATCCAGGGCTCCCTCTGACGACTCACCGGTATAATCAGAAAATTTTTGTTTTACTCAGTTTTTGAAGATCAAGTCAGGCAGGTAACGTCCCCCATTATCCATACACTGAGCAAACCGATTTCTGTCGTTTGTCATGACTGTTGTCAGCATATCAGGCATTATGTTGACAATTTCATCCTGCATGTTGGCCTTCAAATCTAGTAGGGTTCTTGGACGAGTGGGCTGTAACTCCAAATCGCCCTCTTCCTGAATGTTGGCCTTCAAATCTAGTAGGGTTCTTGGACGAGTGGTCTGTAACTCAACATCGCCCTCAATTGAATTGAGATGCTCTGAAAGTGTTACCTCAAAACAACTAAATATTCAACTCATTAAGCCGTGGGGAAAAAAGACACGATTGCCTGCAGAACGCCGCAGCAATGAAGCTCTCACTGCCTCAATGTTCTCAGGTGATCAGATAGACCGAGGGATTCCAGTTCTTCGTCATGTCGTGCTTGGAGTTTCTCTGAATGTAGTGACCTACGTACACAATTGATTTCCAGTCCGGGACAGGGGCCAACGGGGTTAAATTAAAGCTAATTCAAAAGGTGCACTGGGTTGCAATCACAGAACATCCGCTTGAAAAACTAGGCTTCAACGGCAAACTACGCTCCTCACTGACCCAACGCTTGATGGCGACTGATCTGTGTCGAGACAAAACTTAATAGTCCCACCTTCTCAAACAAGAACACTACCGCTCCGCTAGGACAACAAGCGACTGAATGACGCCCATTTTAAAACAAGGAAGTTTATATATCTCCCAGAATCGTGACATGGTACTGATTTTTAGTGATTTTAGCTACAGGGTAATTTATAACTCTTGTGCACTATTTTGGGTTCTGAAACAAAAATTAATTTTAAACAAAGAATAAGAATAAAATTTTTCCGTTTCTTGTATATCTTATTTGTAAAACTGTCAAATTTCAAGAGAATACAGAAATTCTTTAATTTTACAGTAGTTTTTTTAGAGGAATAAAATGAAAACACATAAAAGAAAGAAGCATTAAAGGCTGAATGCACCTCCCAAAGTATACCTATTCCTTAATGATTACTATATCTTCTAAACTTCTTGCCCTTTTTGTGTACCGCATGCATAGTGAAAGCTGTAGAGCATTAAATTTCCTTCAAATTTGACGGGTAAGAATTATTTCTTGACCACATAGTTGATAAGAAACATGACTTTGAAAATGCCTGAATTTCTCAAGATTGGAAAGAATAGCCGATGGCCGGACTAAGTGATTTTACATTTATTTCGAAACTTAGAATGAAAGAAAGGATTCAATATATTATTTCCAGAACTATAAAAATCGTTGAAATTATATTGCAAAGGACAGGGATAGGTACTTTGGCGTTGATGCCGTCTCATTTATATGACTTGTTGAATGAAGATCATACAATATGGATATGATAAAAGGACATAACAGAACTGTTGAAATTGTTCATCCGAATAATGAATATCAATAATTGTTTGCTTCATTGTATTTGATTTGTGACCGCTCAATTGTCTCTTCCTCAGTTATTTCCCAAATAATAGAAATGAAGCAAATTATGGCTTGGTATACGATCTACATGTTCAACCTCTATGGACAAAACAAGAAGGTTCAAGAAACTTGAAACCTACCCAGGTAGCACACCGATATTGGTCCAATATTGGGCCAATATGGTACATTTATTGGTCCGATATTGTTTCTCTACATTGGGCCAATAACAACATGTTGACATTTTACTATGAAGTACCAATATTGGATATCAATATTGGCCCAATATAGTTTCTATATATTGGCCAGATATAGTTTATCTATATTAGGCCCATAACAAAATGTTGATATTTTACACTGAAACGCCAATATTGTATATCAATATCAGCCCAATATAGTTTTTATGTATTGGTCCAATATAGTTTACATGTATTGGCCCAATATAGTTCCTCTACATTGGACCAATGACAAAATGTTGCTGATATTGATATCCAATATTGGCACTTCATTGTAAAATGTCAACATTTCGTTATTGGCCCAATATAGCGAAACTATATTGGGTCAATATATAGAAACTATATTGGGCCAATATAGATATACAATATTGGTGCTTCATTGTAAAATGTCAACATGTTGTTATTGGCCCAATGTAGAGAAACTATATTGGGCCGATATTGATAATCAATATTGGTGCTTCATTGTAAAATGTCAACATGTTGTTATTGGGCCAATGTAGAAAAACTAAATTGGGCCAATACATAGAAACTATATTGGGTCGATATTGATAATCAATATTGGTGCTTCATTGTAAAATGTCAACATGTTGTTATTGGGCCAATGTAGAAAAACTAAATTGGGCCAATACATAGAAACTATATTGGTCCGATATTGATATCCAATATTGGTACTTCATTGTAAAATGTCAACATGTTGTTATTGGCCCAATGTAGAGAAACTATATTGGGCCGATATTGATAATCAATATTGGTGCTTCATTGTAAAATGTCAACATGTTGTTATTGAGCCAATGTAGAAAAACTATATTGAGCCAATACATAGAAACTATATTGGGCCGATATTGATATCCAATATTGGTACGTCATTGTAAAATGTCAACATGTTGTTATTGGCCCAATGTAGAGAAACTATATTGGGCCGATATTGATAATCAATATTGGTGCTTCATTGTAAAATGTCAACATGTTGTTATTGGCCCAATGTAGAGAAACTATATTGGGCCGATATTGATAATCAATATTGGTGCTTCATTGTAAAATGTCAACATGTTGTTATTGGGCCAATGTAGAAAAACTAAATTGGGCCAATACATAGAAACTATATTGGGCCGATATTGATATCCAATATTGGTACTTCATTGTAAAATGACTACATATTGTTATTGGCCCAATGTAGAGAAACTATATTGGGCCGATATTGATAATCAATATTGGTGCTTCATTGTAAAATGTCAACATGTTGTTATTGGGCCAATGTAGAAAAACTATATTGGGCCAATACATAGAAACTATATTGGGCCGATATTGATATTCAATATTGGCGTTTCATTGTAAAATGTCAACATGTTGTTATTGGCCCAATGTAGAGAAACTATATTGGGCCGATATTGATAAACAATATTGGCGCTTCATTGTAAAATGTCAACATGTTGTTATTGGCCCAATGAAGAGAAACTATATTGGGCCGATATTGATAAACAATATTGGCGCATCATTGTAAAATGTCAACATGTTGTTATTGGCCCAATGTAGAGAAACTATATTGGGCCAATATATAGAAAATATATTGGGCTAATATTGATATCCAATATTGGTACTTCATTGTAAAATGTCAACATGTTGTGATTGGCCCAATGTAGAGAAACTATATTGGGCCGATATTGATATTCAATATTGGCGATTCATTGTAAAATGTCAACATTTTGTTACTGGCCCAATGTAGAGAAACTATGTTGGGCCAATATTGATATCCAATATTGGTGCTTCATTGTAAAATGTCAACATGTTGTTATTGGCCCAATGTAGAGAAACTATATTGGGCCGATATTGATAATCAATATTGGCGCTTCATTGTAAAATGTCAACATGTTGTTATTGGCCCAATGTAGATAAACTATATTGGGCCAATATATAGAAACTATAGTGGGCCAGTATTGATATCCAATATTGGTGGTTCATTGTAAAATGTCAACATGTTGTTATTGTCCCAATGTAAACTATATTGGGCCGATATAGATAAACAATATTGGCGCTTCATTGTAAAATGTCAATATGTTTTTATTGCCCCAATGTAGAAAAACTATATTGGGCCAATATTTATATCCAATATTGGTACTTCATTGAATCTTGTCAACACTTTGTTATTGGCCCAATGTAGAGAATCTATATTGGGCCAATACATAGAAACTATATTGGGTTAATATTGATAACCAATATTGGGCCAATAACAAAATGTTGACATTATAGAATAAAGCACCAATATTGGAAATGAATATCAACCCAATATCGTTATTATATATTGGCCCAGTATAGTTTTTCTACATTGGACCAATAACAAAATGTTAACATCTTACAATGAAGCGCCAATATAGGTTATCAATATCGGCCTAATATAGTTTCTATATATTGGCATAATATAGTTTCTATGTATTCGCCCAATATAGTATCTACATATTAGCCCAATATCAAAATGTTGACATTTTGCAATACAAGATATTAATATCGGCTCAATATAGTTCATACATATTCGCCAAATATAATTTCCATATAATAGCCAAGTATAATTTCTATATACTGGCCCAATAATAAAAGGTTGAACACTCACACATTATTTGAAGAGATGTGTTTCTCTCGTATAAACTATACTCGCTGCAATTATTCCAGTGGAGATATCGACATAGTGATTGAACAATTAAGAAGAAGTATCCAAAAAACATATATATTTCATTCGGCCATACATTTATTTTACAAAATATTTCTTTTATTCGTTTTTGATTTCCTCGACTGGTACCTGCAAAGTAGATTATGTTAGAGTAAGGAAAGAAAAACAAAAGAAGCAATAAACTTACTTGGTCTACATTAGCCTCCCACCATCCCTATCTCCAGCAGTCGCTAAGGGAAATCCAATAATTTGCATTATTTCAAGGTCGGTTGTGTCATGAATATTCCTTCTCACAGATTCTATAATCGAAATGTGAATTATCTTTATGAGCTAATAATATTAGAATTAGTATTTCAGCATAATGTTGTAATTTTCACTCATTACAAAATATACTGTATCAATTCACATTGGACAATGTAGGTACATCACAATCCAAAAGTTTAGTAGGTATACCTACACCTTTTTTTCGATGAACCTATACCTATTATCGAAATATTTGTAATTAATCCACACCTCAGTAGAAATATAGGCAAAATGTATAATTTCAAATAATGGTCTCAATACAATAATTAATAAGTCATTCAATAACTTCACTTACTCCTCGAACTTGCCAAAGGTAGATTGGTTTATTCTCCGATCTTTTTTTTCCTATCTGGCCATTCCACGGAGATTTAATTCCTAATAATATAAGCTGTTCGACATTCTTTTTCTTGAAACGCTTATGATTAGGGCTAGATCACATACATTTTCTGAAAAAAAGTGGACATGTAACAAATTATGATATTAAATAACATCATCAATGATTAAATTCAAGGCAAATATACAAAGAGTTTGAATTATAGGTACATATATGCATTGAAAAAGTAATGAATAAAGGAATGAACTAACCTGCAGTGTAACGATTCACTGAACAAATATCCTCTGAAACACTTCGACCGGACGCCACAAATGAAATGACTAAAACTAAAACTAAAACCGCCAGAATCTCGCCTCTGCTCTGGGCTCTGGGGCACATTCTCTTTCCTTTTTCTACAGTTATGCTTTAAAAATCGATAAAAACTATTCAAAATGGATATATTCCTTCAACCCTCTGTAGAATGAATAGCAACAAAACAACAGATGTTTTCTAAGATACTCGCTGGTTTTATTGCAAACATCTGTTTGAAGCAATTTGAATCCTACCAGTCAACCAGTCTCACTATATTTCCGAGGATGTAAATAAACAGGCCGAAGTGGCTGAACTGAAAATTAAACTCTTTTGATTTTTAGAATATACGTTTCAATTTAACATTGATAGAATGAAAACGAAATAATACTATTATTATATGCAATATTATTAAATTTAAAAAATCTCTTTATAATCTATTTTTGGAGATTACAGTTCGCCCAGTTATCATCATAACAAGCAAATCAAATTCATTAAATGATTTAGAATGTACTTCGTAGTTTCGAACTGTCAAAGCAAAACGAATTATACTTGACCTGAGATGTGACTTATTTTTATTGCATTTTTTTGTTGATTAGCATTTTAAGCACTCACTCACTGAAATCTATTTCTTCATTGGAGTGGAATTCTGATTAAATTGGACCATGTCACGGTAGATGAAAATAAAAAATTGGTTCAAGCCCTGAGGACCGGAGCTTTCTGGCGCTCTTGTTCAAACAGACAAATTATATCTCCGAAAGTATTGCTTTCTCAGAGTTGGGAATGATATCAATGGATTCTTATGATATAAATGCATCATAAAGGAATTTCAATTCAAATAATAGTTTATTTATCAAAATTAAATGAGCAATCTGAGAATGAGAACTGCACCATGGAAGAAATCCAATTAAAATAGCTGAAATTGACACTCTCTTATAAAACAGGATGACATGTACGAGTATGAACATAGATCATATAATAATTCACAGATAGAATAATTATAGCATACTGTGAAAACATTCATTATTGAAATTTCGAAAAAATCATATCTCCGGAAGTATTAGCATGTTAGAGTTGAAAGTTATATCAATGGATTTTTATGGTGAAACTGCACCTTGAAAAAAAATTGAATTTGAAATATGTAAGTTAAAAAAATTCTTTTTTTCGTTACTCCAAAATCATCTGGCATATTTTACCCACTAACTCAATCGAGATATTTATCTCTCAAATCTACTATGAAAATTTCAACTGCGTAGCTCATTATGTTCGAGAGTTATTGTAGAACCAAAATTTAAAAATTTCAGAAATTTTTTTTTGACACTTTACGGCCGCCGTTCAATACAAAACTTCGAATGCGTATAAAGGTAATTATTCTACAATTTGATGCTAAATTTCAGATAGATCGAGTTATCGGTTTCGGAAATATTCATAAAAAATGTTTTTACTAAAAACGGCCATAACTCCGAAACCGCTTGGTGGATTTCGCCCGTTAACGAACTCGTCTGAGATATTTACGCTCCTAACCTACCCTGAAAATTTCAATCCTCTTACTCCTTTCGTTCGAAAGTTATCGTGTTAACGGACGGCCGGACATAATCGATTTCTACCACGGATTCTTGATCAGTGAGTCGAAGCAAATCATTTGAGAACATTTTCAGCCAAAAATTCGAAAATTACAGACATTTGGGCAATTAAATTGATAAGCACTCTGTTCCGACGAACAAGAACGCCAAAAACGCACCCCAATATTAGATATTATATCATCATGTTGAATTGTATATGGTTATTGAGGTTTAATTGAAATTTCAAGGATTGTGTCAGTTCCTTTTGGAGGTATTGCTTTTATGAGGTCATCCACGATTTTTTTTAGAGGGTTAACTTAAATGGTAATTTTGATATGCATGTTTCTAACTGAGAATCCATTACATAAAGTGATAGTATTGGACTTAGTTTTGATCCCATTTGCAGCCGAATAGTTGAATGTAGTATTTCCCCTCAAATACGAAGTTTTCTGACTACAGTAGGAATAAGAAGAACTAACTTCATAGTTAAGTTCAAATTTGTTAATAGCTCTTATTGCGATTTCAAAAGTATCATTGACATAGTACTCATTGTTAGCATCATAAGCATTTGTTAAAATTTCTGTTATAAATGACGCCAAATTTGTTGTTCGTCGTTTCCCTAATTTGGAAAATCAAGTAAGTAGTATATGATATAGTAATCCCAAGATTGGACATTGGATGCAGTGCTACTTCGCAATATAAAATTCTCAATATTGGGCCATTATTGGAAGCAGTACTGATTTACAATATTGTCCCGATAAAGTTAGAAAATTCTCAGATTTGAAATTTCAATATTGGCCTAACATCGATTGCAGTACTAATTCACAATATTAGCCCAATATATAAATCCCAATATTTAGCCACTATTTGATGCAGCTCAAATCCGCAAAATTCACCGGCTATTGAAATCATCCGATATTGGAGGCAGTACTCATATACATTAAATGTAGGCCGATTTAGTTTTGTCCATATGGATCCAATATTGGCGGCCTCAAACAGGCACATTATTGGCTAGATCTTGAAATTTCAATATTGGTCTAATACTACAGGACGTACTAGTTCAAAATAGGGGCCCAATATAGAAATCCCAATATATTAGGCCAATATTGGATGCAGCACTAATTCATAATATTGGCCGGATATAGATATCCCAATATTTGGCCAATATTGGAGGAGGTACTTATATACAATATAGTTTTGTCAATTCGGAGCCAATATAAACTTGGATTGAATTCATAATATTATTACAAACGGTTTTCCTAACAACATCGTGCCAACCCAATATATTATCGGAAACAACAAGTCACAATTCAAAGAGGTGAACTGTGGCTTACTGCCAATAACTAAAGAAGACACGGTGAAATATTCATTGATTTTGAACATCAACGAATATTCTAGCTCGACCAAGCGGAATATTTGTTGATGGTTAAAATCAATCAATATTTCACCATGTGGCTTCTTTAACAAGTCACCATATTGGCAAGATCTTGAAACACTAATATTGAGGCAATATTGGAGGAAATAATAATTCACGATATTGGCCCAATATGAAAATCTCAATATTTGACAGATATTGGATGCAGAATTAATTCATAATATTGGCCGTATATAGAAATCCCAATATTGGGAAAACATTGGAAGTAGTACTCATATTCAATATTGGCCAATATTGCTTTGCCAATTCGGGGCCAATATTGGCGGTAGCAAGAAGTCACAATATTGGCTAGATCTCGAAACTCTAATATTGGGCCAATATTGGAGGCAATACTAATTCACAATATTGGCCCAATATGGAAATCGCAATATTCGACCAATATTAGATGCACCATTAATTCATAATATTGGCCGGATATAGAAATACCAATATTGGGGTAATATTGGAGGTAGTACTCATATTCAATATTGGCCAATATGGTTTTGCCAATTCGGTCCCAATGTTGGCGGTAACAACAAGTTACAATATTGGCTAGATCATGAAACTGTAATATTGGGCCAATGTTGGAGGCAATACTAATTCACAATATTGGCCCAATATGGAAATGTCAATATTCGACCAATATTGAATGCAGCATTAATACATAATATTGGTCGGATATAGAAATCCCAATATTGGAGTAATATTGGAGGCAGTACCCACATTCAATATTGGCCAATATGGATTTGCCAATTCGGTGCCAATATTGGCGGTAACAAAAAGTTACAATGTTGGCTAGATCATGAAACTGTAATATTGGGCCAATGTTGGAAGCAATACTTATTCACATTATTGGCCCAATATAGAAATCTCAATATTCGACCAATATTGGATGCAGCATTAATTCATAATATTGGCCGGATATGGAAAAACCAATATTGGGGTAATATTGGAGGTAGTACTCATATTCAATATTGGCCAATATGGTTTTGCCAATTCGGTGCCAATGTTGGCTGTAACAACAAGTTACAATATTGGGTAGATGATGAAACTGTAATATCGGGCCAATGTTGGAGGCAATACTAATTCACAATATCGGCCCAATATGGAAATCTCAATATTCGACCAATATTGGATGCAGCATTAATTCATAATAATGGCTGGATATAGAAATCCCAATATTGGGGTAATATTGGGGGCAGTACTCATATTCAATATTGGCCAATATAGTTTTGCCAATTTGGGGCCAATATTGGCGGTAAGAAGAAGTCACAATGTTGGCTAGATCTTGAAAATGTAATATTGGGCCAATGTTGGAGGCAATACTAATTCACAATATTGACCCAATATGGAAATCTCAATATTCGACCAATATTGGATGCAGCATTAATTCATTATATTGCCCGGATATAGAAACCCCAATATTGGGGAAGTACTTATATTCAATATTGGCCAATATAGTTTTGCCAATTTGGGGCCAATATTGGCGGTAGGAAGAAGTCACAATGTTGGCTAGATCTTGAAAATGTAATATTGGGCCAATGTTGGAGGCAATACTAATTCACAATATTGGCCCAATATCTAAATCACAATATTTGACGCATATTGGATGCAGCACTAATTCACAATATTGGCTAGATCTTGAAACTGTAATATTGGGCCAATATTGGAGGCACTACTAATTCCCAATATTGGTCCAATATAGAAATACCAATATTTGACCAATACTGGAAGCAGCCCTAATTCATAATATTGGCCAGATATAGAAATCCCATGTTGGGGTAATATTGGAGGCAGTACTCATATTCAATATTGACCAATATGGTTTTCCCAATTCGGTGCCAATGTTGGCGGTAACAACGAGTTACAATATGGTCTAGATCATGAAACTGTAATATCGGGCCAATGTTGGAGGCAATACTAATTCACAATATTGGCCCAATATAGAAATCTCAATATTCGACCAATATTGGATGCAGCATTAATTCATAATATTGGCTGGATATAGAAATCCCAATATTGGGGTAATATTGGAGGCAGTACCCGCATTCAATATTGGCCAATATAGTTTAGCCAATTCGGTGCCAATATTGGCGGTAACAACAAGTTACAATATTGGCTAGATCATGAAACTGTAATATTGGGCCAATGTTGGAGGCAATACTAATTCACAATATCGGCCCAATATGGAAATCTCAATATTCGACCAATATTGGATGCAGCATTAATTCATAATAATGGCTGGATATAGAAATCCCAATATTGGGGTAATATTGGGGGCAGTACTCATATTCATTATTGGCCAATATAGTTTTGCCAATTTGGGGCCAATATTGCCGGTAGGAAGAAGTCACAATTTTGGCTAGATCTTGAAAATGTAATATTGGGCCAATGTTGGAGGCAATACTAATTCACAATATTGGCCCAATATGGAAATCTCAATATTCGACCAATATTGGATGCAGCATTAATTCATAATAATGGCTGGATATAGAAATCCCAATATTGGGGGCAGTACTCATATTCAATATTGGCCAATATAGTTTTGCCAATTTGAGGCCAATATTGGCGGTAGGAAGAAGTCACAATGTTGGCTAGATCTTGAAAATGTAATGTTGGGCCAATGTTCGAGGCAATACTAATTCACAATATTGACCCAATATCTAAATCACAATATTTGACCCATATTGGATGCAGTACTAATTCACAATATTGGCTAGATCTTGAAACTGTAATATTGGGCCAATATTGGAGGCACTACTAATTCCCAACATTGGTCCAATATAGAAATACCAATATTTGACCAATACTAGAAGCAGTCCTAATTCATAATATTGGCCAGATATAGAAATCACAATATTGGCGTAATATTGGAGGTAGTACTCATATTCAATATTGGCCAATATGATTTTGCCAATTCGGTGCCAAAGTTGGCGGTAACAACAAGTTACAATATTGGCTAGATCATGAAACTGTAATATCGGGCCAATGTTGGAGGTAATACTAATTCACAATATTGGCCCAATATGGAAATCTCAATATTCGACCAATATTGGATGCAGCATTAATTCATAATAATGGCTGGATATAGAAATCCCAATATTGGGGTAATATTGGGGGCAGTACTCATATTCAATATTGGCCAATATAGTTTTGCCAATTTGGGGGCAATATTGCCGGTAGGAAGAAGTCACAATGTTGGCTAGATCTTGAAAATGTAATATTGGGCCAATGTTGGAGGCAATACTAATTCACAATATTGGCCCAATATGGAAATCTCAATATTTGACCAATATTGGATGCAGCATTAATTCATTATATTGCCCGAATATAGAAACCCCAATATTGGGGTAATATTGGGGGCAGTACTCATATTTAATATGGGCCAATATAGTTTTGCCAATTTGAGGCCAATATTGGCGGTAAGAAGAAGTCACAATGTTGGCTATATCTTGAAAATGTAATGTTGGGCCAATGTTCGAGGCAATACTAATTCAAAATATTGGCCCAATATCTAAATCACAATATTTGACCCATATTGGATGCAGCACTAATTCACAATATTGGCTAGATCTTGAAACTGTAATATTGGGCCAATATTGGAGGCACTACTAATTCCCAATATTGGTCCAATATAGAAATACCAATATTTGACCAATACTAGAAGCAGCCCTAATTCATAATATTGGCCAGATATAGAAATCACAATATTGGGGTGATATATATATATATATATATTCTTTTGACTGAGAGCTGTATATATGTGTTAGCAGAGGTTGGTGTAACGGGGTACCATACAATTCGACGTATGATACAAGCTTAGGGAAAAACCTCAGCAAAAAAACCCTGTCTCCCCGTGAGTGTCGTGATTTGTAACTATTGTTCACAAAATTTACTGCAATTTAAAAATATTGATAGGCATTTATTTCTTCAATATGGACTCCTTCGTCAAAAAACGGAGAGGATTCTCCAAGGTACCCGAAACTCCTGAAAAATGAAAAGACAAGAGGAGAAGAACGAACAAATTATAAATACTACATAACCTTTCAAAAGTCTCCTATCACAAATATAATTCTCTGTAGGCGCATGGGTTCTCTTGGAGAAGAATCACCTCCGCTAGTTTTCAAAAATATTCCTTCTTGTTCTTAGAAATCCCTTCAATATTTGAATTCGAAAAGGAAAATGTTGCTCGTAAGGCCAGGAGGGTCTCTTTCAAAACCAGGGGTGATATGGGAGGTAGTACTCATATTCAATATTGGCCAATATGATTTTGCCAATTCGGTGCCAATGTTGGCGGTAACAACAAGTTACAATATTGGCTAGATCATGAAACTGTAATATCGGGCCAATGTTGGAGGTAATACTAATTCACAATATTGGCCCAATATGGAAATATCAATATTCGACCAATATTGGATGCAGTATAAATTCATAATATTGGTTGGATATAGAAATCCCAATATTGAGGTAATATTGGAGGCAGTACCCACATTCAATATTGGCCAATATAGTTTTGCCAATTCGGTGCCAATAATGGCGGTAACAACAAGTTAAAATGTTGGCTAGATCATGAAACTGTAATATTGGGACATTGTTGGAGGCAATACTAATTCACATTATTTGCCCAATATAGAAATCTCAACATTCGACCAATATTGAATGCAGCATTAATTCATAATATTGGTCGGATATAGAAATCCCAATATTGGGGTAATATTGGAGGCAGTACCCACATTCAATATTGGCCAATATGGTTTTGCCAATTCGGTGCCAATATTGGCGGTAACAAAAAGTTACAATGTTGGCTAGATCATGAAACTGTAATATCGGGCCAATGTTGGAGGCGATACTAATTCACAATATTGGCCCAATATGGAAATCTCAATATTCGACCAATATTGGATGCAGCATTAATTCATTATATTGGCTGGATATAGAAATCCCAATATTGAGGTAATATTGGAGGCAGTACCCGCATTCAATATTGGCCAATATAGTTTAGGCAATTCGGTGCCAATATTGGCGGTAATAACAAGTTACAATATTGGCTAGATCATGAAACTGTAATATTGGGCCAATGTTGGAGGCAATACTAATTCACAATATTGGCCCAATATGGAAATCTCAATATTCGACCAATATTGGATGCAGCTTTAATTCATAATATTGCCCGGATATAGAAATCCCAATATTGGGGTAATATTGGGGGCAGTACTCATATTCAATATTCGCCAATATAGTTTTGCCAATTTGGGGCCAATATTGGCGGTAGGAAGAAGTCACAATGTTGGCTAGATCCTGAAAATGTAATATTGGGCCAATGTTCGAGGCAATACTAATTCACAATATTGGCCCAAAAGCTAAATCACAATATTTGACCCATATTGGATGCAGCACTAATTCACAATATTGGCTAGATCTTGAAACTGTAATATTGGGCTAATATTGGAGGCACTACTAATTCTCAATATTGGTCCAATATAGAAATACCAATAGTTGACCAATATTGGAAGCAGCCCTTATTCATAATATTGGCCAGATATAGAAATCCCAATATTGGGTTAATATTGGAGGTAGTACTCATATTCAATATTGGCCAATATGGTTTTGCCAATTCGGTGCCAATGTTGGCGGTAACTACAAGTAACAATATTGGCTAGATCATGAAACTGTAATATTGGGCCAATGTTGGAGGCAATACTAATTCACAATATTGGCCCAATATGGAAATCTTAAAATTCGACCAATATTGGATGCAGCATTAATTCATAATATTGGCTGGATATAGAAATCCCAATATTGGGGTAATATTGGAGGCAGTACCCCACATTCAATATTGGCCAATATAGTTTAGCCAATTCGGTGCCAATATTGGCGGTAACAACAAGTTACAATATTGGCTAGATCATGAAACTGTAATATTGGGCCAATGTTGGAGGCACTACTGATTCACAATATTGGCCCAATATGAAAATCTCAATATTCGACCAATATTGGATGCAGCATTAATTCATAATATTGCCCGGATATAGAAATCCCAATATTGGTGTAATATTGGGGGCAGTACTCATATTCAATATTGGCCAATATAGTTTTGCCAATTTGGGGCCAATATTGGCGGTAGGAAGAAGTCACAATGTTGGCTAGATCCTGAAAATGTAATATTGGGCCATTGTTCGAGTCAATACTAATTCACAATATTGGCCCAATATCTAAATCACAATATTTGACCAATATTGGATGCAGCACTAATTCCCAATATTGGCTAGATCTTGAAACTGTAATATTGGGCCAATATTGGAGGCAGTACTAATTCTCAATATTGGTCCAATATAGAAATACCAATATTTGACCAATATTGGAAGCAGCCCAAATTCATAATATTGGCCAGATATAGAAATCCCAATATTTGGCCAATATTGGAGGTCGTCCTCATTTACAATATTGACAAATTTTTTATCGCCAATATAGGGCCAATATTGGCGGTAGCAACAAGTCACAATATTGGATATATATTGAAATTCCAATATAGGGCCAATATTGGGGATATATAGATTTACTATGAATCTATGTATCTATATTGGGCCAATATAAAATCGATACTCCGCCAATATAGTGTGCTACCTGGGTACGCATACTTGCCGGTATATTACAACCTGACATTTATACCAGGTGTACATGAAAATATTCTTGAATCATTCTTACATGGAACCAGTAATTTCGAGAAATAAAATTTAATTTGAAGAAAAGTTATTGGGGAATAAAGAGCAGTTGCGCAAACCAAGTTTATTATAAAAATAAAATCTTTATATTATAGAAATTTTTGCGTCAGCATTCTAGTTCTAATTACCTACCATGTTAGAATTGAATCAGCATCGTATTTTTTGAGTTATTGTGGCCAATAACCAAATTTCAGATTGATGCAACTCCAAACTGGTTGGCCGATTATACCTTTTAACGAACTGAAATAGAGATAATTAATATTTTTTAATAATTCTTTTTTAATTTTCAAGTGATACGATCCTCAAACAAATTTCAGAAACTTCTTTGCGTCAATATTCTACAACTATATACAAAATTTCAATTTGATCGGATCTATATTTTTTGAGTCATCGAGAAAACAATATTCCAGATGGGTATAACTTTGAAACCGTACGGCCGATTATACCCAACAATGAATATAACTGTCGGATATCATTCGAATGCATAACCTACCCTGAAAATTACAAGTCGCTATCTGTTTCCTTTCGAAAGTTATCGTGACAATGGTCAACTATCCAGCTAATGAACTCACTCAATGCTGCTCAGATCTCCAACAATATAGACCCGATCGTGTTCAAATTTGGAACTTAGCTGTAAAGTTAGGTTTCGAAGCCTTTCGCAAAATTTCAACGCTATCAGACTGATAGTTTCTGCGATATATAATGTTTTCAATGATTTTTTCAAAATTTTCTGGTGACACGATCCTCATAAAAGTTCTTAAAAATTTTCGCGTCGGCATTCTACAAACCAATTACCATTTTTGAATTGAATGGGTTCCACATTTTTTGAGTTAAGGAGGAAATGAAAACAAAATTTCAGTTAGGTATAACTCCAGAACTGTTTCGCCGATTATGCCTATTAACGAACTCAAATGTTGCATTCAGATGCTTAACCTACGTTGAAAATTAGAAGTCACTATATCTTTCCGTTCTCATGTTATCGTGAGATGAATAAAAAATTTGTATAATTTTTATCCAATTTTCTGTTGATACGATTCTTACAAAATTGCACATATGTCTTCAAGTTTGTAGTCTACAACAACTCACCAAGATTCAATTCAATCGGATATGTATTGGTTGAAAACAAAATTATTACTCCGAAACCATAGGGCCGATTATGCCCATCAACGAACTTGTCCCACCCCTTTCAATCATAGAGAAACACCACCAAAAATTTTTGAATGCCTTCTCGCCGGCATAAAATATCGGCTTCATTTCATTCTTGTCAGTTTTTTTATTTTTTAGAAAAAAATTCTGCTTTTCGGGCTTTAGGGGGCTGTAACCATAGACCTAATAAACTTTATTTATATTTATTTATTAGGTCTATGGCTGTAACTAAGCAGAGGGGGCTCAAAAAAGAAAGGTTAAACGAAAGACTCACACTATTTTTTGACAAGGAATCAACCCATACATATTTTCACAACTATTCATACACACCCTGTATATCTCGGAATACAGATATGTAGTTCATTTCCTGTCATTTTCAAGAGAATACATAATTGAATTTTTCTCGAGGATATAAATTCAATTTTTTGTTTTGTTGTGAGATATGGCAAGTCCATGTTAACCATCCGAAATATCAGATTTCAATGAAGAATATCCTTTTTTACGACCCCCGTATTTTTCATTCCTTAGTGTGCCCATATTTTATTATCCCCATATAGTCACATGTTGATTTCAATCATGGTCAACACATGAACCAGAAGAGCCGTTGAACTCGATGGTATGCAGATTTGTGTGTGAATGGCTTGTCGTTGAAATTTGAAGTACTGCCCGCCTAGGCTACTAGTGTAGTGTGCCAATGATTTTCCATGGAAGGACTATAGTTTTACGGAATGAATATACCCAGAAATTCAACAGAAAGTAAATTGATACTTGTATATCAAAAGTGAGACAGGAGCTTTGGCGCTCTTGTTCAAAGTTTGACAAATCATATATCCGAAAGTATTGGTTTCTCAGAGTTGGGAATGATATCCATGGATTCTTATGATAGAACTACATCATAAAAGAAATTAAATTCAACAAGAGTGCCAAAAATTACTAATTCGAAACCACCAGACTGATTCTACCCAATAGCGAACTCATACGAGATATTCATTCCTCAAATCTACTATGAAATTTATATTATATCAATTGAGGGGCCTGGAAGTGAAAGGGTTCAAGTACACTTAAAAAAAATGGGTCAAGCACTGACGTGAAGTCGGGAGCTTTTGCGCGTATGTTCTATTGTCTATTCTCCTGTATTGGACACTTAATTCGAATTTACCATGGTAAATTATATTGTCCATTCTCCTGTATTGGTTTATAATTCGAATTTAGCATGGTAAATTATATTGTCTATTCTCCTGTATTGGACACTTAATTCGAATTTACCATGGTAAATTCGAATTAAGAGTGTCCAATACGGGAGAATGGACATTAAGAGTGTCCAATACAGGAGAATGGACAATATAATTTACCATGGTAAATTCGATTAAGAGTGTCCAATACAGGAGAATAGAACCTACGCGCAAAAGCTCCTGACATCACGTCAGTGCTTGACCCAATTTTTTTTCAATAATTTTCAATGATTTTTTTTAAATTTTCTAGTAATACGATCTTCACGAAATTTTGTAGGAATTTTTGCGTTGGCATTATACAACTAATAACCATGTTTAAGTTTAATCGGTCTTGTATTTTTCGAGTTATTGAGGAAATAACAACCAAATTTCAGATGGTTATGACTCCAAAACCGTTCGGCCGATTATGCCTATAAACAAACTCAAAAATTGCAGTCAGATGCACAACCTATCCTGAGAATTCCAAGTCGCTATCTATTTTGGTTCACAGGTTATTGTGACATAAAAAATATTTATTAATAATTTTTTTTTAATTTTCTTGTGATGCGATTCTCATGAAATTTCACAAACGTGCTTATTTTAATATTTTACAACTATACACCAAGTTTCAATTTGATCGGATCTATATTGGTTGAAAATAAAATTATTACTCGGAAACCATTGGGCTGATTATCCCCATTAACGAATTCTTCGTCAGGTAGTCGAACTCAATCGTTTGAGACCATTTTCTGCAAAAAATTCGAAAATTACAGACATTTGGGCAAAATGATAACGCGATGTTCCCCTGGACATACGCGCAAAAAAAGATCTAAGTGTATAATATTACATCTAAAGGATAAAATTACCGATAATATTATTTTATTCACCTATATTGGACACTAACTCTAAAATATTAACACAATTTTCTAAAATAATTCCAGGAATTTTGAAATTCAGGTTAACTTTGAAGCCATTCATCTCACAAAATTTTGCATATTTCTTCGTGTCGGTATTTTTCAACTAACTACCGCGCTTTAATTCGATCAGATCAGTATTTTTCGTGTTATTGGGAGAACAAATTTTCAGATGGCTATAACTCGGAAACCACTCGGTGGATTTTGACCATTAATTAACTCTCCAAACCCACTCTCTAACTCATTGCGTTCGAGTGTAATCGTGCTGACGGCCGGACAGAATCTATTTTGACCTCGGATTCTTCATCAGTGAGTCGAAATCTAATCGTTTGAGACCATTCTCAGCCAAATATTCGAAAAATACAGACATTTGGACGAATTGATAGGCACAGTTACTTTTACCTGAAACATCTTATACCGGGTGTCCCAGTATACATGTTTCAATGCATTAACTCGGCCATTATAACAGATACAAATTTGAAAATTTGATCATTTTCGATTCGTTCAAGGAACCTTCAACTGAGGAAAATAAAAATTGAAAGTCACTTTCGGTTTGCCCGGAAGTGACTCTGGCTTTTTATCTCAAATAGCACGCACCGTATATATTTTTTGAATGTTTTTATTTCTACTCAAAATTACCTTTCCAACGATGTATCACACTTTGTATTTTACATTTTATTTGATGGAGAAAACGTCAATTGAAATTTCAAATTGGAAGAATTACAGTACGCTATGATATTTTGTGTAATCTTGATTTTGACAACAATAGTAATAGTCATCAATAAACCTTACTCAACTTGAAATCAACTATGTATTTTACCGAACGTTAAACAAAGAATGAATAGTAAAAGAAACAAAAAATTACAAAAAAAGGGGGCAAAAAGTACCTATAATTACTACATATGTCCATCGGTGTTATATCTGGAGATCTTGCAGGCCATCTTATTGGTCCGTGTTTGCCGATTTATCTATCTTTAAATAGACCGATAAAATGGCCTGCAAGATCTCTAGATTTAACACCGATGGATTTCTTCCTTTGGGGACATTTGAAAGATCGTGTGTACCAGATTCCTATTTTTTTGGAAGATCTAAAAAACAAAATGAGAAATGCATATGGAGCTCTTAATGCTGAGGTGCTGAGAAGTATTACTTCGCGTGAACTAGTCCACCGAGCTGAAAGATGTGTAGAAGCAGATGGTCAACATTTCGAACATATGCTTTTGTTATTATTGGTATTTTTTTGCCTTTTTTTTGTAATTTTTTGTTTCTTTTAATATTCATTCTTTGTTTAACGTTTGGTAAAATACATTGGTGATTTCAACTTGAGCAAGGTTCTTTTAATTCATCTCGATTATTGATGTCAAAATCAAGATTACACAAAATATCGAAGCCTACTGCAATTCTTTCAATTTGAAATATCAATTGACGTTTTCTCCATCAAATCAAATGTAAAATACGAAGTGTGAAACATCGATGGAAAGGTATAATTTTGAGTAGTAATAAAAAATTGCAAAAAATATATAGTCAGAGTCACTTCCGGTCAAACTGAATTTTCGTTTTTCTCAGTCGAAGGCTCCTTGGACGAATTGAAAATCATAAAATTTTCTTCTTTTTATCCTTTCAAATGGCTGAGATAATCCATTGGAACATGTATACTGGGACACCCGGTATACATACTGTTAGAGTATGGATAACTAATAAAAAACTAACTTTGACAAATCATATCTGCATCACAAAAAAAATTAAATTCAAATAATAGCTTATTCATCAAGATTAAATGAGCAATCTGCAATTATTTAACCTCGTGGAATGGGTTGTTGCAACTTACACTTGATGCAGAGTTTTCACAATTCGAAATACCTAAGGAAAGTATCATAGAAATGTCTAGAGCAAGGCTGGAGACAATTATAGCAGATTGTCCATTCATTCGTGATATTTCAATAGGTAAGTATAGGCTGACGAACGAATTATTCTAATGGTTCAACATATATTAATAGAATACAATCCACTTTTCATATTTTAATAGTTCATTTAATACATTCATCATTCATTCTGTATTATGAACCTTAACTCAAGAAAAAATATTTGATACACAAATGTAGATCAATATTTCAGCATATTTTTTGTTAGCAACATTATGAAAATACTGTATATGGGAACATGTCTCACTACTTAAGGAAGTAAAAGGTAATATTAACCTCGGTGGTCAACGAACAGTAATTTCTTTTGATGATTCCATTATGTTCTTTCCTATTGCCGTAATAAACTAAATCATTGGAATGATCAATTTCTAAATCTTCTGAAACATCATCCCCAATATTTGCATTTGGTATCAAAACAGTCTTGTATATATTCACAAATTCAAGATTCAGAACCGAACACAAAATATTGTCAAAGTACGAATTATATAAACAAACTAGAACAGAAATAAATTTGACATGTCACTTATAGGTAGATAAGATGACATGAATCAACAGTGAACACAGATAGAACACAGACAGATAGAATTCGCATTCTGTGAAAACATAGAAATACGATTTATTATTGAAATTTTGAAAAATCATATCTCTGAAAGTATTAGCTCGTTAGAGTTGAAAACGCTTTGATAGAACTGCATCTCAAAAAAAATTGAATTTGAAGTTTGTAATGTAAAAAAATTTTTTTTTCGTTACTCTGAAACCATCGGCCGATTTAGCCCAATAACGAACTTAACCGAGATATTCATCTCACAAACCTATTCTGAAAATTTCTATTGTCTAGCTCATTCCGTTCTTGTCTACGGCCGGCCGGCCAGAAAGAATCGATTTCGACCACGAATTCTTGATCGGTGAGTCAAACCAAATCGTTTAAGATCATTTTCATCCAAAAATCATTATCAGAGTTTCTTTCAAAAGAATTTAAATTAAATTTTAAGAAGTCCAAATTTAATTGGGACTGTATATGTAAATCGAAATGAATTTGAAATTTTTAACAAAGTGAGTTAGAGGGTTGAAATTTGCAGGGTAGTTTCGGGTCATAAATATCTCGGAAAAGTTTATTAATGCGCAAAATCCGTCAAGTGGCTCCGGAGTTATTGCCATCTGCAATTTTGTTTTCAATACTGAGTTGATCTCGTAGACTGATGCATAAATCCGTGAGGATTGCAACTATGAAAACTCATCAAAAGATATTTTAAAAAAATGTCTATCTCGGGAACTGTCCGTCAGATATCGCTGAAATTTTGAAAGAGCCTTCAAAGCCGTATTTTACAGCCATTTAGTTCTAGATTTGAACTCGATTGGATCTATATTGTTGGAAATACATATTGGAAAAATATATTTTTTTTTCCTTAAAGCCAAAACGTCTTGGGCGAGTGCAGTACCTGGATGGGTGACCACTCTAGCTATGAATTTGAACAGAGCAGACTGACCTAACGTCAAAGCTTCTCCAATTTTATTTCGATTGTATGACGTTTGAACAATTGTTTGTTCTTCTGACTCTCTTCTAGTCATGTTTTGGTTTAAATAATCATTCAAGGATACTGTGTTACTGTAGGTACATTCATTATTAAATGATTTCTTTCTAGGTTTTCTCTCCAAAACTCTGAAAAAAATATCTGTTAAAAAAACTTCAACGATGAAACAATAAAATTTCGTAACGTTTCGGAGTCTAAATCAGACTCCTTTGAGTAATCATTAAAGGATACTGTGGGAGGTATACTCATTATTGAAAGGTTTTTTCTGGGTTTTCTCTCCGAAACTCTGAAAAATATCTATAAAATAAAAATTAATTATTTTGTGATTTGCTTCTGCGTAAGAAACACAAGATATTCGTCAGAAGCAATCAATTGAACAATGTTGCCTAACAAACAACAACGAAACAACATCAACGAAGAAACAACTATATAGTAACGTTTCGGAGTCTATATCAGACTCCTTCGTCAGACGCTTAATAAAAATCTTTAGAATTATTTTGTTGATAGTTATTTTTGTAGATATTTTTCAGAGTTTGGGAGAGAAAACCCAGAAAAAACCTTTCAATAACGCTTAATGAAAATCTTTAGAATTATTTTGTTGATAGTTATTTTTATAGATATTTTTCAGAGTTTGGGAGAGAAAACCCAGAAAAAACCTTTCAATAACAGACTCCTTTGCTTCGTCAGACACTAAACGAAAATTATATTTTGTTGATATAGCTATTCTGCAATTCGAGAATTAGACTCCGTAACGTTATTAAACAGTTTCTTTTCAGGGTTTGGGAGAGAAAACCCAGAAAGAAACCATTTAATAATGTTTGGGTGTACGGAACCCCTTCTGTCATAACCGTACTGACGTTTAGTCGACTTATATCGACATTAATACTTACAAGTAATACTTTTTGAAGATATGACTCACAAGATTGCATAAGCATCTTCGATACTCAGAAGAGGAGAAACTCCAGAGATGCACATCGTTCATATTCACCGTATACACTCCGTTTCTCAGAACCCTTCGCTCTAACCCCAATTTTTTCTATTGCACATGCACCGTTCATCGACGTGTCTGTTTTATTTAGCAGAATCTGCAATTCTGCGGTTTTGACTGCTTAGTTATGTAGCGAAGGCACCCGATTTCAATTTGAGAAAGCTTCTTTCCCAGGAGACACCCATCCGGCGATTCCGCGATGTATTTTCTGGTCTTTATCGCGGTGATCTGTTGATTTGGCTTCAGGTCGTGCATTGGGACAACCTGATTGTCTTCAAGTCGGCCTTTCGAACAAAATTTCCTCAGATATGATTTTATTGGTTTTGTTGAAATGTTATCCAGTTGCTAAATTACGGAATTTTCTAAAATCGAAAGACTTGTGTATGGAGGGTAGATAGAATGACAACCTGCAATGCATTTAGGCCGGAAAAGCGTCCGGTAAATGCTTGAAATAAGATAGGTGGCACTGGAATCTTATGAGGACTAAACGATAGAGCAATATGAACGAATGTCATTACTTATTTTCGCTAGGTTATAGGTATGTTTTTATCCCTAACTCATATCTTTTTTTGCTATGTTTCCCGTTCAAAAACAGTCTGAATCGGCATATTTAGCGATCTACGTAAACACGTCATGATTTTTTAAATTCTCTGCAGGCACGGCAAAAATTGTTGAAAACTTTGTTTGCCTTATTTGTCGAGTGCAGAAAAATGGTCCAGTCACTGAAATATTTCAATATTTCAGCCACATCTTCACCAATATAGATCCAATCGAGTATCTATATCTAACACTTTACTGTAAAATCAGGTTTTGAAGGCTCTCGCAGAATTTCAACGATATCTGACGGATAGTTTCTGAGATATTTTCAATATATTTTTTTTATTTTTCGGTCATGTGATCCTCACAAAATTTTGCATAGGTGCTCATGTCGGTATTTCTCAACTAACTACCGCGCCTTACTTCGATCAGATCAGTATATTTCGAGTTATTGAGAAAACACAATTTCAGATGGCTATCAGTCTGAAACCACTCCGTGGATTTTGCCCATTAACGAACTTAGCCGGTGCATTTGGACTCTAAGCCTACTCTGAAAATTTCAACTCTTTAGCTCATTAGGTTTGAGCGTAATCGTGCTGCCGGCCGGCCGAACAGAATCAAGTTTGAACTGGGATTCCTCATCAGTGAGTCGAAACTAATTGTTCGAGACCATTCTCGAAAATTCGAAAATTACAGACATTTGGACGAATTTATAGGTACTTTTTCACCTGAGCAGCGCACCAAAAATGTTATTAAAAACTTAAAATATTATTGCTTTGTTGTCAGAAAATTTGTTTTAACGAGAGTGATATTAGGCCAATGAATACCGAATGTTATCCTTAACAGGGATTTTTCTAGGGGACGTGTCTTGAGCGTGTTAACACAAAGTCTTCTCATCTTCAGTTAAAAAAAAATATTGTATTTTTCCTAACCCCATCGATAATCACAAGACATATACTCAGATCTGATACAGGTTTCTGCTGTTCGATGAAAACGTATCTGAAAGTCTCGAAGTTCAGTTTGCCGTTCACAACGCACAAGGGAACCGAAATTTTACGAGCGTTTCTGGGGCATTTCTCCGATCCGATGGGTGATGACGCATGGAGGTTACCTCAGAACCAACAATTCAGGCACTATGTCTTTATCTATATGATAAAAGTGATGTCTTGCTATATGATGAATATAACGCGCTAAATAAGCATGTTAGGTCAGTATCTAACCATTTACTTCTTAAATAGGAAGTGAGGTGGATATACAGAGAATATTTGAAGTCCGATAGAAAGGCAGGTTCGTATTTTACTTTTTTATTGTTGTATTGTGAAGCTGAATTATGCTATAAATGCGTATACAATTATGGATGCAAATGGTGAAAAAAATATTAAATTATGATTGAAGAAGTGATGAGGAAAAGGAATCATATAAATAATGAAATATTCGACTGAAACGTGTGAATTTTCGAAATTATTGGTTGGGGCACTGCCTCATCTGCCTCATAGGACAAGTCGCCACTGCGGCAAACTCCACCAAATTGATATTCATATGATTATACTGACACTACTTTGTCTTCCGCGGCGACGCCCCATAATTCCTCATTGTGCGAGGATGATCATCTGTCCTCTGTGTAGTTTTTATTACTGTATCCTCATGCAAACTTAAGGCTGGTTTATGCTGGCTGGTAACTTTAACTTATTCCCTAACTTAAAAATTGAAACATAGATTTCTAACGCTATGGTTGATGCTGAGACGGGATAATCCGTTTTCTTATTATTAATAATAATAATTAATAAGTTGACGGATTATTGAGTCTGATTATAAAGCGTAACACTAAAAATAAATGTCTATATATATTATATATATATGATTAAGTTAAAGTTACCAGCCAGCATAAACCAGCCTTTAGGCAAAGAACTGATAGGTTTTTTATCCAACTCTACCAACAGCTAATAAGTTGGATACGCCTACTTTTCTAGGTCAGGAACTTCAAACGTCCTGCAGGGGGTTAAGTTGGAACATCAACGATGAATTTCTCCTTCAATGTTCAATAGATCCAATAGATGTAAATCGGTCAACTAATAATATCTTTTACTAGGACACCATCCCAAAAGGGTCGCTGAAATATCTCATATCAATAGGAAATTCTACACAGTACAACACGTGGAATATCAAAACAAACAAAAATTCCAGAATCCTTCCAAGTACTTCGACTTGACATTGGGAGTTCCGCTGGGGCCAGTGCTTGGTCCTGCGCTGTTTATAATTTCTATATATTTATAAACGACCTGCCGGATTATCTGAGGGCATTTTATGACTTTATCGTTTGCCGATGATACCACCCACTATCTCATTTTCTGACCAAGATCTGGTTGGTGGACAGATACAGGTCGAGGAGGTACGTTTGAGGGCTTTATCTTATTCAGTCGTAATGCTCTCAGCCTAAATGAGACAAAACTAAGGATGTTCATCTCGATTTTTGATGTTCATCTCGATTCAAAGCTAACTTGGGCGGCACATGTTAGCAATCTCACCTCAGATATGGAATTTTGCTGTGGGGGGGTTCCTCTGGCGTAGAAAGAATATTTCGTCTACAGCGTAGAGCTGTAAGAATTCTCGATAACCTTGGATACAGAGATGACTGTACAAATTCCTTCCCTAGGCTGGGCATCTTCACTGTTCCCGGACTGTTTGTTATTGAATGTCTTTTGCACGTGCCTAGTAATGTAGACAGTTGGGACTCACATGACGGTAGACATGACTATAATACAAGGAATAGGGGTAATCTTGTTGCATCTTCTTTTAGATTGAGCAAATCACTTGCAGGGCTAAATCACTTAGCCCTTAAATTCTTCGACAGATTGTCAATAGCCTGGAGGTCATTTCCACCTAATGTTTTCATGGCCAACATATCAGATTTCTTTACCAAGAACATTTCCTATAACTACAATTGGTTACACCATTTAAATTTTAGTTGAGTTTTCTCTTGTGTCCTGAAATATAATTTTTTTTTATATTATGTGTACCTACATGTATGTATTTTATACAATTTTTGTCGTTTTTTCGTCATTGTGGACATCAGGACCTTTACTGATGTGTGTATATACCAGGGGTGGCCAACTTGATGAGACCCAAGATCTACTATCACTGACAAAACTCTGCGCGATCTCCCAATATAGATATATAGTTCTAAATTTTGGAATCTTGAACCATTTATAGTGTAAATTTCATGTGGTTTCTTGGGTATTGGTTCCTTTTAAAGACAATATCAAAAACAGTGTACAGTTAAACCTATTAATTTCTACGTTTCGCTCGAAGTCCTCCGAGCTTCTTCAGGCTACAACAAAAATATACATTTACAAAACATCTATCTCATATTAAGTTCAAACAAATCCTACCTTACTTAGTTATCCTGGGAAAAATGACTGGATTAACTAAGATTTCCAGAAATAATCTCAAAAAAGGCAGAAATTAAATGACATATACATAGCAGCGACATATGTCATTTAATTTCTGCCTTTTTTGAGATTATTTCTGGAAATCTTAGTTAATCCAGTCATTTTTCCCAGGATAACTAAGTAAGGTAGGATTTGTTTGAACTTAATATGAGATAGATGTTATGTAAATGTATATTTTTGTTGTAGCCTGAAGAAGCTCGGAGGACTTCGAGCGAAACGTAGAAATAAATAGGTTTAACTGTAAACTGTTTTTGATATTGTCTTTAAAAGGAACCAATACCCAAGAAACCACATGAAATTTTGATATATAGTTCTATAATTGTAGAAATTTTAAATGAAATTCGATGCTGTCTGCCTCGCCGCGATCGACTGGACCTATAGCTACGATCGACCAGTCGATCGCGATCGACCTGTTGGCCACCCCTGGTATATACAGTATGTAATATGTATTCTTGCACAAATAAAGGTGATTGATTGACACTACTACCCAAGATTCTCTAAGCAATGGAAGAATATGATCTCAGATTTTTCCACCGCCTCAACATTGACAGAACAGAATGGAATGACCCAAGATGTCATAATAGTACGAGAGCTAGCAACGTTGGGAAAACAAGAATTTCAGGTTGGCCAGTTTTTAGATATGCTATTCCTCTCACTCTCCCGGACGTTATACGGGCAATCTGGCTGGCGGTAGTGCTTGCGTTCATTAGTGCGCAGCGTACCTGTACAGGTAAAATATCGATTTTTCAAAGAATTTTAGGAAGGTTTTTAGTTTTTTAATTGTTTTTATTGAATGTTTTCACACATGAATATATTATTGCCAGATATTTTTATTGTTGTTTTAACTGTGCCAGACGCCAATTTTGTATTGAAAAAAAATTTTTTTTTTTCAAATTATTTTAGTACTGCTGAAATTTTGATATGATGTCATTTAATTATCTACAGACCCAAAATTGAATTGCCAAACAATAATTCAATTGTTAAACCTTCAGCCAGACCGTTCTAAAAGTAAAAAGTTGTGGGGTATCATTTTGCTTGGTCTAGAAATAGTTGTAAAATAAATTTGAAAGAAAGGATTGAAAACCATTGAATTGAGTGGTGAATTAATACGGTATCAAAATAATTATTTATTGTTATAAGAAATTAAAATAAATATCAATCTATAGTATTAAAATAGACAAAAGTTCGGATGGTTACATAAAAATTATGGTTAGAGTTTTTAATCCATAATCGTATCATAAAAAACAGAGGCATTTCGGTAATCATCATCATCTTCATCACTGTATTTTGAAGTACATATTATCATTTTGTAATATGGTAGTATCTGTAATGGAATGGAAAATTTAATGTATAATCTTTCGGCAAAGAAATTTATTAGTATTTTATTCATAATTTTAACCTTCAATAATAATATCGTCAACTAATGATGGTAATTTATTTCCAATGAACCACACAAAATCATATTTATCGTCTTTTATGGTCCAGTCGGAAGCTTGAGTTGACAGAGATGTTGGGTGTTTTAATTGAGCACTTCTCCAAAACTTTTCAACGTAACGAACTCGTAGTAAATATTGATACAATTCAGCTTTGCATAGTGGTAAGCTTGATGGGTCAAAATTACGGAATCTTTTCTCAAAGTTATCGTCTGATTTTTTAGACCGGTAAGTGTTTGAAAAAATTGGTTCAAGCCCTGTGGACAGGAGCTATTGGGCGCATGTTCATCTTCCTTGTGGCCCGTACTGACCAGTAAAGAAAAAAAGCAGTATCATGTTGAATACCTTAATATTATTCTGGAACACAAATTTTCCATTACAATAATCTTCATCTAGCTTCTATTTAGTATCAATTCCTGTAGAACGTGATCATAATAAGTGTTTTCCATATAATAAAATGTGTTTGAACTTGGTATGTAGGAAATCTGATATCAATTATTGGAATTAATTGATTTGACAAACAGCCGTCAAATGAGGTAAATAGATTTTTGTGACGATTTTCTGTGACCATAGAACGTCAAAACACGCTGGAATGTGAATTTTAAGCAATATCTTCTGGAATTGAGATCGTATCGAACTGAAATTTTGCACACTCGTGTAGAATGCTTGATTTAACGTCGGTACAAATTTTTTTATTAAAAAATTTTCCAACTGCCCCATCCCAACAATACTTAGATAATATTATATCCATAAATTAAGCATTTCATTATTGCATTTCTTGAAATAGGTACCTTTTCAAGTCGATCAACATCGTCCTTCTTTCGACGTCTAAACTATGACTTGATTCTTTATGTTTATGTCTTTGAATTTGTTTTCGGTGGAATTCAAAGAGTTCATAGAATAATCGATGAAAATACTGAGAGAGACCCAGGAAATTTGACACTTTTTGTCTTATATCTCCAGAAATTGAAATCGTATAGAGCCAAAATTTTGCACAATGTTGCAAAATACTACAATTGACGTAAGTACAAGTTTTTGTTGCAATCTGATGAATAGTTCACGAAAAAAAAATTTTAACAGTTTAAAAGGTCGAAGTTTACCTTTCCGTAAAAAAGCTGGTGTATAGTCGAATCCTGTGAGTGCGTGAAAGAACGGTCGAGCTTTCGATAAAGAACTCCCTAGAATTTCGTATACTTGATTTACGCTTATAAATCACTCATTATTCCACACACCCAGATTTATCCAGAGTTTTAGTGATGCATTCAAATGATCCATGTTACCAAGAAGTATTACTAAAATGTCTGTGTCTGAGCATCGTACCATAACTTCGGCATCGACATTTATTAGGCATATGTGACATATTATTCGAGAATCGGCTTCTTAGTGTTCTTCAAAAGATAATGAATCTTCAACAGTTCTGATAACTTTATTACTTTCAACCCGGTATGAGTAGCACTTCTTGAAGTTCAGATAAATAATTTTGTAAGTGAACTTAAAAATATATATTTCAAAGAAGCCCTTGTTAATATATTTATTGACCATTGGGCTGGTGATGAAATGGCTCCCTTCGTTGGTAATAAAATTATTTATCCGAACTTCAACAAGTGCTACTCATACCGGGTTGAAAGTAATAAAGTTATTAGAACTGTTGAAGATTCGTTATCTTTTGAAGAACACGAAGTAGTGTTTTTTATGATACGATTATGGATTAAAAACTCTAACCATAATTTTTATGTAACCATCCGAACTTTTGTCTATTTTAATACTATAGATTGACAATTATTTTAATTTTTTATAACAATAAATAATTATTTTGATACCGTATTAATTCACCACTCAATTCAATGGTTTTCAATCCTTTCTTTCAAATTTATTTTACAACTATTTCTAGACCAAGCAAATGATACCCCACAACTTTTTACTTTTAGAACGGTCTGGCTGAAGGTTTAACAATTGAATTATTGTTTGGCAATTTAATTTTGGGTCTGTAGATGATTAAATGACATCATATCAAAATTTCAGCAGTACTAAAATAATTTGAAAAAAAAAAAAATTTTTTGCAGTACAAAGTTGGCGTCTGGCACAGTTAAAACAACAATAAAAATATCTGGCAATAATATATTCATGTGTCAAAAAATTCAATAAAAACAATTAAAAAACTAAAAACCTTCCTAAAATTCTTCGAATAATCGATATTTTACCTGTACAGGTACGCTGCGCACTGATGAACGCAAGCACTTCCGCCAGCCAGATTGCCCGTATAACGTCCGGGAGAGTGAGAGGAATAGCATATCTAAAAACTGGCCTACCTGAAATTATCTCTCGAAAACGTTGCTAGCTCTTAGACTATCCGCCGTATCCACAAAGCATTGTTAAGTGTTTGAATCTCCGTTAAGTCCTAACTGAGGTCCTCAGTTAAGGATAAATTGGAATCGCAACCTCAGTTAACGTATTTATCGGTGGTGAAACAGGCCTGTTTTACCACCTTTATTCCTTATTGTCCCTTATTATCCCCAATTTATCCTTAACTGAGGACCTCAGTTAGGACTTAACGGAGATCGAATGCTTTGTGAATACGGCGGTATAACTAGAACATACATATAATATGGATAACCAAAATGAGAGAATGCATGATAGTCTAGTCACAAGTCTAGTCAAAATTTCTGCGTATTCTCCGAAAATTATGATTGAGGTTTCATTCGATTCGGAATGGCATGTAGATACTTTTTGAGAAAATGCTAAGGCCGCTCGCAAAAATTGCAATAGTTATAAACAATTAAGTGAAAAAAAAGAAGGAGGGTTAGGTTTTCGCCTCGGTTTTCGCCAATATATCAAAAACTATTCGAGATAATTCAAATTTGAATTAGATTCAAATAGAGGAGAAAATTTCCTAAAAAATGGGTTCAAGCCCTGTGGACAGGAGCTTTCTGGCGCTCTAGAACAAACAGACAAATTATATCTCCGAAAGTATTGGTTTCTCAGAGTTGGGAATTAAATCAAAGTATTCTTATGATAGAACTGCATCATGAAGGAAATTCAATTCAAATAACAGTTTATTTATCAAGATTAAATGAGCAATCTGAGAATGAGAACTGCACCATGGAAGAAATCAAATTAAAATAGCTGAAATGAATTTGAGTCTTTCTTATAGAACTGGATGAAATATACGAGTATGAACACAGATCATATAATAAAGCTTAGATAGAATAATTATAGCATTCTGTGAAAACTAAGAAGTAAGTACGATTCATTATTGAAATTTAGAAAAATCATATCTCCGAAAGTATTAGCTTGTTGGAGTTGAAAATGATATCGATGGAATACAATGGTGAAACTGCATCTTAAATAAAAATTCATATGCACTCACATCCAAGGAACTAGAGCGCCACAAAGTGTAATTCCCTTTCCGGGATTTGAGCCAGCCTTCTCTCGTTCCAAAACCCGACGGGTCAGACCGACCGGCTATCGGACTCCTCGAACGATTTCATCGATCTCCGGTATTGGAATAAAACGTCGGTACTTACCTGGGATATATATTCTTAATTTTCACTTTTCGACACAGATCGCCACATGGGGGTTTATTTGACTGTTTTTTAACCTTATATTCGCTTTTCGTCCACTTTCAGGCCAGAAAACTGTCATGTCTCAGGAAAATAAGTTAACATTATGACAATTCATGCATAGAATAATTATATTATTCTGTGAAAACGTACAAATACGATTTATTATTGAAATTTTGAAAAATCATATCTCCGAAAGTGTTAGCTCGTTAGAGTTAAAAATGATATCATTGGATTCTTATGATAAAACTGCTTATTGAAAAAAATTTAATTTGGAATTTGTTTTGTAAAAAAAAATTTTTTTTTTGTTACTCCGAAACCATCGGTCCGATTTTGCCCAGTAACGAACTTAGCCGAGATATTTATCCCTCAAACCTACTCTGAAAATTTCAACTCTCTAGCTCGTTCCGTTCGAGAGTTATCGTGCCTACGGCCGGCCGTAGGCACGATAACTCTCGAACGGAATGAGCTAGAGAGTTGAAATTTTCAGAGTAGGTTTGGGGGATAAATATCTCGGCTAAGTTCGTTATTGGGCAAAATCGGACAGATGGTTTCGGAGTAACAAATTCCAAATTAAATTTTTTTTAATAAGAAGTTTTATCATAAGAATCCATTCATATCATTTTTAACTCTAACAAGCTAATACTTTCGGAGATATGATTCTTCAAAATTTCAATGTAAATCGAATTTCACACATTGATATAATTATTCTATGTATGAATTGTCATAATGTCAACTTGACAGAAGGGAATATTGTAACTTCAAAAATATTGGGTATTGGTATTGGCGTATTTTAGCGATGCAACGGGGACCTCACCCGAAAATGTTTGAAAATATTACGTAAATGTTGAAAGCATAATTCTGTAGTTCGAGAGAGGAGAAAATTTGGTGAACGTAGATCAGGAAATTTTTGATCGATTACAAGGTATTTATTTATTACTCATCTTCTTTCATATTATTACTCATCTTCTTTCATACATGTTTTATGGAATACCTACTATTTGTAGGTACTTTAAACCTGTTTTGGACAATTGTCATACGAAACTTGTTTTTTTGGCGCTCTAGTTCCTCGGAACAGAGTGCTTATCAATTTGCCCAAGTGTCTGTAATTTTGGAATTTTTGGCTGAAAATGGTCTCAAACGATTTGGTTCGACTCACTGATCAAGAATCCGAGTGCGAAATCGATTCTGTCCGGCCGGCCGATTTGCCGTAGGCACGATAACTCTCGAACGAAAGGAGTTAGCGGATTGAAAATTTCAAGGTGGTTTTGGAGCGTAAATATCTCGGACAAGTTCGTTCGATCTATCTGAAATTTAGCATCAAATTGTAGAATCATGACCTTTATACGCATGTGAAGTTTTGTATTGACCAGATTACCGCAAAATTGGCCAGATTTAATTCGATTTCTTCCATGGTGCAGTTCTCATTCTCATGATTGCTCATTTAATCTTGATAAATAAACTATTATTTGAATTGAATTTCCTTTATGATGCAGCTCTATCATATGTATACATTGATATAATTCCCAACTCAGAGAAACCAATACTTTCGGAGATATAATTTGTCTGTTTGAACTAGAGCGCCAGAAAGCTCCTGCCCACAGGGCTTGAACCCATTTTTTGAAATTTGAATTATCGCAGATAGTTTTTGATATATTGGCGAAAAACCAAAACCCCCTCTTTTTTTCACTTAATTGTTTATAACTATTGCAATTTTTGCGAGCGACCTTAGCATTTTCTCAAAAACCATCTGCATGCCATTCCGAATCGAATGACACCTCAATCATAATTTTCGGAGAATACGCAAAAACACTTGTTGACTAGACTATGAATCCCGATTCCCGATCGATCGAAAATACAGGGACGAGACAGATTCAAGTTCGGTACCTCGCCCCCAGATGTCGTGAGAAACCACCTATGAGATTTAAAACTCAAAAGACACTCAGCAGACCATAGAAAAATGCGTTATATTCCTGTTGTTGTATATCACGATAAATCAATCTAAAAATGACGTATCGACCTGAAGATCTGGAGGGCGGCTACAATTAAATAAATCATTCATAGTTCCTGATCTCGACCCAGAAACGCGTGACTCACGTCCCATCCTTTTTGGACCACAACGATTTTCGAATCACGGGATTAATCTTTGATAGCTCTCGCTTTTTCATGCACCGCCAATTGCGGCATGAATCACAGATTCGTTTTGCGCGGTTGTCGTTGTCGGATATTCCGAATAATCGAATAGTTGTCCTATTACGCATACAGGAATAAAGAAATTACTGTTTAGACAATAGGCTCATTACGTTCGTGGAAATGGTCCGAAATAACCCAGCAGGTTAGCCATCACTTGACCTATACAATGAATTAATTATTTGACTATATTATGAGACTCTATAAGGATATTTCATCGAATGTAGATGACTTTCGGTTTGATTTATCTGAAATTCTTAAAGAGGGGACCTGTGGCAGGAGCTTGAGAGTTGGGAATGATATAAATGGATTCTTATGGTAGAACTGCATCATGAAAGAAATTAAATTCAAACAAGAGCGTCAAAAACCATGAACTTACCCGAGATATTCATTCCTCAAATCCACTCTGAAAATTTATTATATCAATTGAAACTTAGCCAATATTTGAGTTTTGTTTTTACTGGAGCTATTCTGAACTCATTCTGATAAACTTACCAAAGTATATATTTCCATCGTCATATGGATTATCCACGGGCATTAAAATATCACCAAAGGTATAATATCATATTATAATCCTCATAATTCTACGATAGCTGAAATGATTTTGACTATCTTTTATAGGAAAACTAAATGACATGTACGAGTATGAACCAAGATTATATAATAATTCATAGATAGAATAATTATAGCATTCTGCGAAAACAGAAGTACGATTTATTATTGAAATTTTGAAAAATCATATCTCCGAAAGTATTCGCTTATTAGAGTTGAAAATGATACCAATGGATTTTAATGGTCAACTGCCTCCTAAAAAAATTGAATTTGAAATTTGTAATGTGAAAAAACATTTTGTTTCGTTACTCCGTCATGCCGATTTTGCCCAATAACGAAATCAAGCGAGATATTTATCTTCCAAACCTACTCTGAAAATTTCAACTGTCTAGCTCATTATGTTCGAGAGTTATTGTGGAAACAAAATTAAAAAATTTTTGAAATTTTTTTTTACACTTTGCGGCAATCCGCACGTATATGGAGATCATAATTCTACAATTTGATGCAAAATTTCAGATAGATCGAGTGATCGGTTCCGGAAATATTCATAAAAAATCTGAAACCGCTTGGTGGATTTCGCCCGTTAACGAACTCATCCGAGATATCTACGCTCTCTGTATCCTGCGAATTACAATCCTCTAACTCCTTTCGTTCGAGAGTTATCGTGCCTACGGCCGGCCGGACCAGCCGGACATAATTGATTTCGACCACGGATTATCGATTACTGAGTCGAACCAAATCGTGACATTTTCTTCCAGAAATTCTAAAATTCCAGACATTTGGGCAAATTGATAAGCACTCAGTTCCGAGGAACTAGAGCGCCAAAAAGTGTATTTCCCTTTCAAGGATTTGAGCCCGCCTTCTCTCGTTCCGAAACCGAAAACCCGACTGACTAGATGAACTGGGCTCCTCGTACGATCTTGTCGATCTCCGGTATTAGAATAAAACGTCGGTACTTAATTTTCACTTTTCGTCATAAAATCGCCACATGGGGTTTATTTGACGGTTTTTTACCCTTGTCTCTCTAAGTAGATTTTGACGTTTCTCGAACCAACTATTAGCAAGGAATTAGACAATGTCATGTCTCAGGAAAATAAGTTGACATTATGACAATTCATACATAGAATAATTATATAATTCAGTGAAAACGTTGAAATACGATTTATTATTGAAATTTTGAAAAATCATATCTGCGAAAGTATTAGCTTCTTAGAGTTAAAAATGATATCATTGGATTCTTATGGTAAAACAGCTTGTTGAAAAAAATTTAATTTGGAATTTGTTAGGTGAAAAAAAAATTTATTTTGTTACTCCGAAACCATTTGTCCGATTTTGCCCAATAACGAACTTAGCCGAGATATTTATCTGCCAAACCTACTCTGAAAATTTCAACTCTCTAGCTCATTCCGTTCGAGAGTTCTCGTGCCTACGGCTGGCCAGACGGCCGGACCGGCCGGCCGGCCGGACAGAATGAATTTCGACCACGGATTCTTGATCAGTGAGTCAAACCAAATCGTTTAAGACCATTTTCATCGAAAAATTCGAAAATTACAGACATTTGGACAAATTGATAAGCACTCAGTTCCGAGGAACTAGAGCGCCAAAAATGGCTGCTTGAAAGTGTTAGCGCAAATTCAGCGGAATCTGACAGATGGTTTCTGAAATGTAAATTTTCTGGGAATATTAAAGTGTTTGTTTATAGAAAAAAATCTTCTTTTTGGCGCTCTTGTTCCTCAGAACAGAGCGCTTAATAATTTGATCACCACTGATCAAGAATCCGTGGTGGAAATTCATTCTGTTCGGCAGTAGGAACGATAACTCTCGAACGTTATGAGCTAGATAAATTGAATTTTTTCAATATGCAGTTTCACCATAAAATCCATTGAGATCATTTTTAACTCTAACAAGCTAATACTTTTGGAGATATGATTTTTCAAAATTTCAATAATAAATCGTACCTATTTCTATGTTTTCACAGAATGTTATAATTATTCTATCTATGAATTGTTGTAATATGATCTGTGTTGATACATGTCAACTTATTTTCCTGAAACATGACATTGTCTAATTCATTTCAGCAATCGTAGAACTATGAGCATTATAATATGATATCATACTCTTTGTTGGATGATATTTTCATGCTGATGGTTAATCCATATGATGATGGGAATGGTAATGGTAAGTAAATAATATTGAGTTCGGAATATCTCCAGTAAAAACAAATCTGGAATATTGGCGTATTGGAGTATTGGATTTGAGGAAATAATATATTATATTATCGTTCATCATAGAATTGAGGAATGAATATCTCGGATGAGGTCGTTGTTGGGTAGAATTCGTCTATTGGTTTTGGATTAATAATTTTTGGCACTCTTGCTGAATTTAAATTCTTTTATGATGTTGAATTTGATTTCTGCTAAGATGAAGTTCTATCATAAGAATCCATTGATATAAATCCCAACTCTTACCAATACCTGCGAGGATATGATTTGTCAAAGTTTCAACGAAGGTGCCCAAGCTCCTGTCCACAGGGCTCGAACCAATTTTTTAGTTATCAGATCTTCGCGACATTCTGCACAAATGATGATATGATGATGGGAATGGTAATGGTAAGTAAAGAATATTGAGTTCAGAATATCTCCAGTAAAAACAAAACTGGAATATTGGCGTATTGGAGTATTGGATTTGAGGAAATAATATATATTATCGTTCATCATAGAATTGAGGAATGAATATCTCGGATGAGGTCGTTGTTGGGTAGAATTCGTCTATTGGTTTTGGATTAATAATTTTTGGCACTCTTGTTGAATTTAAATTCCTTTATGATGCTTGAATTTAATTTCTGCTAAGATGAAGTTCTATCATAAGAATCCATTGATATAATTCCCAACTCTTACTAATACCTTCGAATATATGATTTGTCAAAGTTTGAACAAAGGTGCCAAAGCTCCTGTCCACAGGTCTTGAACCAATTTTTTAGTTATCAGATCTTTGCGACATTCTGCACAAATTTGCGTTCAGGCATTCTACAACTAATTCCCAAGTTTCAATTTGATCAGATATGTATTTTTTGAGTTATTGAGGAAATACAACAAAATTACAGTTGGGTATAACTCTTAAACCGTTTAGCCGATTATTCCCATAAGGAATTGGTGATTCTTAATGAGAATATAATAAGCATATGTATGAAATATGTTTCGATTTTAACAGTCACATTAAACTTGTCACTTGTGAAGGGGAAGGCTACTAAATGGCATTTGTTCTATTCGCTTTCGTCATTGCTTCACTGTCTGCTTTACTATACCTTTACTCGTTCATCTTATCAATGAATGAATTCCACGACATCCTCGAAAACGTAAATCATTTGCATATTGCCATAAAATTTGACTACGTGCTAGCACCCAAACTGACAAGGAAACATCGTCTACATGCGGTCAATCATCTTATTTACGGTGAAGTTACGTATGTGCGTTGATAGTACCAATTTTATTTGCTAATTAAAACTGTCTGGTTGTTTCAATTTGTACGTGTATGAAAACATGTAGTGGGTATTTATTCGAATGATTGTACGAGAATATTATATAGATTTTAGAGTAACGCTGTCAATCTCGAGAGAAGGTGCATTATTTCCTATTTAAAATTTTTAATTTCTCTCTATTTTCGATTACACTTTTTTTTGTATTTCTGTTTTTCGTAAGTGGGTTTTGTCTTAGTTAATAAATAGCTAAGATCATTTTGTATCTTGAAAACGCGTCTCATATTGAACTTAGAACGGATTCTGGCGATTTTTTTTCTGAAAGGCCACGAACATAATTGATCACATTCAATAGATTGGGTTATTGTTCTTGTTGGTTATTCTGTTGTAAATTAGGTGTTATTTGATTAGAAAATCTTCTATCTAAATTCATGATAGATGTATTTATGAATTGCCTCGGATATCCATTATCTTCAAGAAAATTTTTGATGAAATCAATTTCAATATTTCGAATTTCAAGAGTAGAACAAATTAGATTTGCGTTTTAAAAACACCGTTTTTCACACTAAGTTGATGGTTCGAATAGAAATTCAATTATCTATTTGTATGTGTCTGCTTCTTGAGGACACTTGTTTCAAAATGGTTCGGATACTAAATTATTGAAACATCTAGAAACCCGAAATCGAAGAACTTGCCAAACTATCCTATACCACGTGCCAAATTACAAATATACCGTCAACATATCACCACCAAGCTTAAGGTTTCAACAGATATGTATCCACAAATTTTCCTTTGAAATTTTCCATGAAAATATTACTCTTGACAGGTGATAAAGGAGAAGCCATTGCCATTACAGAATTTTGTCGATAAAAAATATTATCTACTGGAAGCTGTTTTCAGCGTATCCTTGGGCATGCAGGCTCCGTTAGCGACAGCCACCCAATGGTAGCGTTGCCTAAAAAATTCTACCTCCAAGCATGGATCCTATCCAGGTTCCAATGCTAATAGGTATGTTTTTATCGAGGACTACTGTATTGATATACTGGAATGTAGATGATTGGATTAACTGGCACCACAAACGTATCTATTTTACTAATCTGCTAGTAAAATATCGGAATATTTTAAACCCAAACAGTTCTTTTACATTATTGTAGCATTTCAATAAGGATTGCAATTCAATTTGTATATAGTTAGAATTAAGATTATATTTAAAGGGTGCAAGCGACCCATTATCGTCATATCAGACGTTCTCTGGACCCTCTGGCACCCCAAACCCATTAGTATACCGTTAGCGATCTTAGTGATCCCAAAGATCATGTACCACCCGACAGGAGATGAAGTATTTAATACCGAACCCCGACTCACTGGCGTCTTCAAGGAGGTCAGGGTTAATGGGATATCTGTATCTGGAGTTTATAATACTCGAACAGATCTCGTAAATTGTGGTACAACGTAAACAACAACTATATTGCTGGGAATGCCTTAAAACCGCGGGACCGTTCCCGTGGAATATTGGTTTAAGGCGGGGTATTTTCAGCCAATCGTTGCACATCACTTTGGGTGTTCTACCTAGTTCGGATCGAGGGGAAGCCGAAGTGCGGGAGGGTAGACAGAGTAGTTACCTAGGGTATGAAGAATCGGGGAAAGGGGCGGTAAGTTCTGAACAGGGATACCACGAAGATGGTATAACCGAGACGGTTATCGAATACGGGTTTTTATCCCTGAGATTTAGACGATTTGATTGAACATTGAATTCTGACTGATGAATTTAGAGTATTATGCGGTAGTTGGCGAACTTCAGAAATTGCATAAGTAAATACTGTCAAAGATTTAAATGTTTCTTCGAGTTGTATTGTATATAAAGTGTGAGATATCAGAACCAGTGTTTTGAAAATCAAAAGCGTGAACGACGAAATGTTAGGAGCGAAGCTCAGTCAACCCCTAGGCGATTGATATAAAAATCCTATATTTTGGTGGCCCAACCGGGATGAAGTTAGTTATATACTCGTCCGGTATGAATTTGATAGACTTCAGATCTGAATAAGATATATAACGACGAGACGTTGGAGACAAGAGACGAATTTTATTCGAAAAAATTGTAGATCTTACGGGAGGAAGGATGAAGTGCTGCAGCTGAGCGCGATGATCCACGATATTTCATATTATGTAATTGATTACGACGGTGAAGTTTAAGTTTGTAGATTTATGTAGATAAACCTGTATATATTAGCATACAGTGTTCTATTTAATTCAAAAGTATAAATGTAGAATGTAAATTTATTTATCAAGATTAAATGAGGAATCTGCAATGATTCAACCTCCTGGAATGGGTTGTTGCAACTTACACTCGGTGCATAGATTTCACAACACGAAATACCTAAGGAAAGTATCATCAAATGTCTAGAGCAAGGCTGGAGACATCCAGGCAAATTGTCCATTTATTCCTGATATTCCTTAACTCAAGTAAAAATGTTTGATACACAAATGTAGATCCATATTTCAGTATTTTTTTGCTAGCAACATTATGAAAATACTTTATAGAGGAACATGAATCACTACTGAAGGAAGTAAAAGGTAATATTAGCCTTAGTGGTCAACGAACAGTAACTTCTTTTGATGATTCCATTATCTTCTTCTTTCCTATTGCCTCCATAAACTACATCAAAACAGTCTTGAATATATTCACAAATTCATGAATCGAATACTTGCTTTCCAAGAGAAAATATTTTCAAACTACAAATTGACAACCTCTAATAGCTAGAAAAGATGACATTTATGAATAGTGAACACATACAGATTTTGTGTTTACATTCTGTGTTCACATTCTGTGAATACATAGAACTTACGATGTATTATTGAAACTTTGAAACATTATAACTCCGAAAGTATTTGCTTGTTAGAGTAGAAAATGACAACAATGTATTCTTATGATGAAACATTAAAAAAATTTTAATTCAAAAGTTGTAATGTAAAAAAAATATTTTTTTCGTTACTCCGAAATTTTTCGACCGATTTTGCCAAATGAAGATCTTAACCGAGATATTCATCCCTCAAACCTACTCTGAAAATTTCAACTGTCTAGCTCATTCCGTTCGAGAGTTATCGTGTGAACGCCCGGCCGGCCGGAGAGAATCGATTTCGAACACGGATTCTTGATCAGTGATTCAAACCAAATTGTGCAAGACCATTTTCAGCCAAAAATTCGAAAATTACAGACATTTGGGCAAATTGATAAGCACTCTGTTCCGAGGAACAAGAGCGCCAAAACGGTGCTTCTCAAATTAATATAATGTTTGAATATACTTTTTGGTATTCTTGTTCCTCGGAAAAGAGTGCTTATTAATTTGCCCAAAGGTCTGTAATTTTAGAATTTTTGGCTGAAAATAGTCTCAAACGATTCGGTTCGACTCACTGATCAAGAATCCATGGTCAAAATCGACTCTGTCCAGCCGTCCGTCCGTTAACACGATAACTCTCGAACGGAATGAGATAGACTGTTGAAATTTTCCGAGTAGGTTCAGGGGATAAATATCTCGGTTGAGTTCGTTATTGGCCAAAATGGTCCGACTAAGAAAAAAAATTTTTTTCACATTACGAATTTTAAATTCAATTTATTTTCAGATGCAGTTTTATCATAAACATCCATTGATATCATTCTCAACTGTAACAAACTAATACTTTCGGAGATATGATTTTTCAAAATTTCAAGATTTATTCTCAATAATTCTATATGATTTCATAGAAGACTGGAAGACTCTAATTATAATTTGCTGATGTATGTAAATCCAATATGAGATGATTCATAGACCTACGTTTCGAATTTAATTACGAAAATTCTTGACGCACAGAAACCAAATTGAAAAAGTGGGAAATCCCTGTGGACCGGAGCATTGGCGATCTTGTTCATACTTTGACAAATCATAACTCGGAAAGTATTAGTTTTTCAGAGTTGGGAATTATATCAATGGATTCTTATTTAATTTATTTTATTTTATGATGCAGTTCTATCATAGGAATCCATTGATATAATTCCCAACTCTGAGAAACCACTTTTGGAGATATGATTTGTCAAAGTTTGAATAAGAGCGCCAAAGCTCCTGTCCACAGGGCTTTCCCATATTTTTGGTGCTCTTGTTCCTCGGAACAGAGTGCTTATAAATTTGCCCAAATGTCTGTAATTTTCGAATTTTTGGCTGAAAATGGTCTTAAACGATTTGGTTCGACTCACCGATCAAGAATCCGTGGTCGAAATCAATTCTGTCCGGCCGGTCCGGCTGACCGGCCGGCCGTAGGCACGATAACTATCGAACGAAAGGAGTTAGAGGATTGAAATTTGCAGAGTAGGTTTGCAGCGTAAATATCTCGGACGAATTCGTTAACGGGCAAAATCTACGAAGCGGTTTCGGTGTTATGGCCCTTTTTAGTAAAAACATTTTTTATGAATATTTCCGAAACCGATCACTCGATCTATCTGAAATTTAGCATGAAATTGTAGAATAATGACTTCTATATGCATGTGAAGTTTTGTTTTGACCGGGTTGCAATAAGGTATCAAAAAAAATTTTTTTTAAACTTTAAATTTCATTGCTACAATAACTCTCGAACAGAATTAGCTAGGCAGTTGAAATTTTCAGAGTAGGTTTGAGAGATAATTGTCTCGGTTGAGTTCCATACTGGGCAAAATTAGCCTGATGGTTTCGAAGAAACGAAAAAACAATTTTTTTTTTACAACACAAATTTCAAATTTAATTCCTTTTGAGATGCAGTTTCACCATAAAAATCTAGTGATATCATTTTCAACTCTAACAAGCTAATACTTTCGGAGATATGATTTTTCGAAATTTCAATAATGAATCGCACTTCTGTACTTCTTATGTTTCCATAGGATGCTGTACTTAATTATTGTATATATGAATTATTATATGATCTGTGTTCTTACATGTCATCTTATTTTCCTATGAGAGATAAATGTCAAAATTATTTCTGGTACACCTCTTGTTCTAGTTTTTTATAAGATAATTTTTGAAGCATTTTTTTAAACGACACTCTTTTTAAATTTAATTTCTTTCATGATGCATTTCTTTCATAAGAATCCATTGATATAATTCCCATCTATGAGAAACCAATACTTTCGTAGATATAAGTTGTCTGTTTGAACAAGAGCGCCAAAAAGCTCCTGCCCACAGGGCTTTCCCACATTTTCGGCGCTCTTGTTCCTCGGAACAGAGTGCTTATTAATTTGCCCAAATGTCTTAATTTTCGAATTTTTGGCTGAAAATGGTCTTAAACGATTTGGTTCAACTCACTGATCAAGAACCCTTGGTCGGAATCGATTCTGTCCGGCCGGCCGTCCGTCCGACCGGCCGGCCGTTAACACGATAACTCTCGAACGGAATGAGCTAGACAGTTGAAAATTTCAGAGTAGGTTTGAGGGATAAATATCCCGGTTAAGTTCGTTACTGGGCAAAATCGGTCTGATAATTGCGGAGTAACGATAAAAAATATTTTTATTCACAATACAACTTCTGAATTCAAATTTTTTTAAGATGCAGTTTCATCATAAGAATCCATTGTTATCATTTTCAACTCTAACAAGCTAATACTTTCGGAGATATGATGTTTCAAAGTTTCAATATTACATCGTAAGTTCTATGTATTCACAGAATGTGAACACAGAATCTGTCTGTGTGACTACTCATAAATATCATCTTTTCTAGCTATTAGAGATTGTCAATTCGTATATTTTCTATTGGAAAGCAAGTTTTCGATTCTTGAATGTGTGAATATATACGAAATAGTGTTTTGATGTAGTTTATGAAGGCAATAGGAAAGAAGAACATAATGGATTCATCAAAAGGAATTACTGTTCATTGACCACTGATGTTAATATTACCTTTTACTTCCTTAAGTAGTGGTAGTGGGACATGTTCCTATATACAGTATTTTCATAATGTTGCTTGCAAAAAAATACTGGAATATGGATCTACATTTGTGTATCAATCATTTTTTCGTGAGTTAAGGTTCATAATACAGAAAAGAATGTGTTAGTGGTATGAACTATTAAATTTCAAATTATGAAAAGAGGATAGTATTTTATTAATACATTTTGAACTATTTAAATAATTTGTTTGTAATCCACTACCTACTCAAATATCAGGAATAAATGGACAATCTGCTATGATTGTCTCCAGCCTTGCTCTAGATAATTTTTGAAGCATTTTTCTTAAACGACACTTTTTTTAAATTTAATTTCTTTCATGATGCAGTTCTATCACAGGAATCCATTGATATAATGCCCAACTCTGAGAAACCAATACTTTCGGAGATATAATTTGTCTCTTTGAACAAGTGCGCCAAAAAGCTCCTGTCCACATGGCTTAAACCAATATTATATTTTATATTTGTAAATACGTACGTACATTTCAATTTTTCCTAGGCAGAGGGGCTGTTATTATCGACTTTTGCCAGACTACGTCATAAGGTATCAATGGAGATATTGCCAACTAAGAAAAATAACTCAATTGAAGTGGGCAATTGTTCATTTGCAGATGAAACAAAGTTAACGACTGAAACGGCTCTTTTTAAAATGTGAGGATATATCGAATTGCTGTTCATATGGAATTCCCACTTCAGTAGATCCATCGCTGTGATTTTTACGTCCCAGATATGATATGAATTACACCCGACTGGACATCTTAATTGGACCTAGTTACTGTTTAAGATTATAACAGCTTGTTTCAGCTGAAATTCGTAGGTAGGTATATATATATAGATACTGGAATGAAACACTAGATATCGAGGTATATATAGATTTTACGAGTTCCTATATAAAAAAATGGTTCAAGCACTGACGTGAAGTCAGGAGCTTTTGCGCGTATGTTCTATTGTCCATTCTTCTGTAATGGACAGTCTCAATCGAATTAACTATGGTGAATTCTATTGTCCGTACTCCTGTATTGGACACTCTTAATCGAATTTACAATGGTAAATTCGAGACTGTCTAATACAGAAGAATGGACAATAGAACATACGCGCAAAAGCTCCTGACTTCACGTCAGTGCTTGAACCATTTTTTTATATAGGAACTCGTCTCGAATTTACCATTGTAAATTCGATTAAGAGTGTCCAATACAGGAGTACGGACAATAGAATTCACCATAGTTAATTCGATTGAGACTGTCCATTACAGGAGAATGGACAATAGAACATACGCGCAAAAGCTCCTGACTTAACGTCAGTGCTTGAACCAATTTTCTCTTTCGTAATTTTTTTAAAATTCTCTATCGGTACGGTTCTCACAAAATTTTACACACGTCTTTATGTCGATATTCTACAACTATTTAGCAAGCTTCAATTCGATCTAGTCTATATTTTTTGAGTTATCGAGGAATTAATATTCCAGATGGATGTAACTCCGAAACTGTTGGGCCGATTATGGCCAACAGTGAACTTAACTCTCCCATTCAGATGCGCAATCTATCCTGAAAATTACAAGTCACTATATCCTTTCGTTCGAAAGTTATCGAGGCATTATCGAGCTAACACAAGGCTGCTCGGATCTCCAACAATATAGATCCGATCGTGTTCAAACTTGGAACTTGGTAGTGGAATTAGGTTTTGAAGGCTGTTGCAAAATTTCAGCCATGTTGGATGGATAGTTTCTGATATATAGAATTTTTTTCAATGATTTTTTAAAAATTTTCCAGAAATACGATCATCTCGAAATTTCGCAAGAACTTTTGTGTTATCATTCTACAATGCCACGCTTGATACATGAGTGTTCCGCTTCCCTCTCCTTGCCGGTTTTTCTGATCTTTAGGAAATCTCTTTCTACTTCATCGCTTCCGACCGAGTGGTTATCGGCCTCTGTCACCCCCGTATTTAAGAAAGGAGATAAGCTTTCTCCGCGCAATTATAGGCCAATAAGTCTTCTCTCAACCTTGTCGAAGGTCCTTGAGAGGCTCATCTGCAACCAAATTTTGGATTTCTGTCTGTCTCCCAGTTATCTCCCAAAAGAACAGCATGGATTCATCCCTCATCGTTCCACACTCACCAATCTCATACTTTGCATCAATGACTGGACTAAAGCTTTAGACGCCAGCTTGCCTGTGGATGTGGTATACCTCGACTTCGCGAGAGCCTTCGACAGGGTTCCTCATCAACGCCTTCTCGTGAAGCTCAAGCATCAGGGTATCAGGGGCAGACTTCTTGCTTGGATCAGTTCCTTTTTATCCGGCAGATTCTTCCGTGTTAGGGTGGGAGAGTTATTCTCTTCACGTGAGGTCCACGTCAGTAGTGGTGTTCCTCAGGGATCTACCATTGGGCCAATATTATTCCTGCTTTATACTTCCGATCTTCCTTCCTGCTTCGCTTCCACATGCTCTATGTATGCTGACGACACAAAACTTTACAATCTACCACTAATTAATGCCGAAGTGCTTCAGCTAGATCTGGATAGACTGTCTCAGTGGTGTGAGCAATGGCTCTTGCCCCTCAATTTGGATAAGTGTCGCGTTCTACACATCGGAAAGAGCAATCCAAAACTCTCCTATTTCATAAATGGTCTTCGCATCACCCCTACCTCTAGTCAGTGCGATCTGGGGTTGGTCGTTTCTGATGACCTCACTTGGACCTCTCACATTTCAGCTATGACGAGCAAGGCCCGCCAGATGACCTACTTATTGCAGAAAATTTCAGCAAATCCGATCCGACTACATGTAAACTTCTATACGAGACCTACATCCGTCCAATCATGGAGTATGCGGGTCCAGCTTGGTGGACAGCCCTTAGAGGAGAGATTGATGCTCTCGAGTCAATTCAGAGGTGGAACACTAGGATCCCTTACGGTACAGTTCGTCCTGATTATCCCACACGCTTACGTCTGCTGAATCTATCCTCCTTCGACTGCAGACGGGCCAGAGGCGACATGATCTTCACTTATAAGGCCTTGCATGGAATGTTTGGTCCTCAGCTTGAAGCCATCTTTACAAGAAACACGAATCATCTCCGTGGACATAATTACAAGTTGAGGAAGGAAAATTTCAGGACTCAGTCGAGACAGTGCTTTCTTAGTAACAGAGTTTTCTGCACCTGGAACAGCCTGCCCTCTGACGTGGTCGGGAGCAGCTCTACGAATAGTTTTAAAAATGGGTTCGATGGATGGAGCAGCTCTCATTAATCATACGCATGCACTTTATTTAATTCTCTTTTCTCGTTTTCCTTATGTTGCGGTTTTTTTCATATGTGATGGTTTTGTACACATATCATTTTTTTTGAGTTTATAGGTGTAAATACCTCTACTCTTGTTAATTAATATAATAATAATATAATAATAACTAATAATATATAATAGACTATGTCTGCTTTTTCAAAATTGTTGAAAATTTTCAATTTGATTGAATTTGGGAAATCTATGTTCAGATGCTAGAATATTATTAAAGATACATAAGGATAAGTCTTTGGAAATCATGGATGGAACGATGGAAAGCTTACTGAATCTAGGAGACCTTCTGAAAACCAACAAAAATGTTGCTGCTCAATTAGTAAGTGAACCGAAAAGTACCTATGAACTACAGTGTATCCCTGGTCCTTCTCAATTCCATTACTCTGTTATCAATTTTTTATAGAAATAATAGATCTCGAGTTCTTCAGAAATGACTTGAAGTTTTAAATCTCAATGTTCATCTCCACTGGAAATTGTATTCTACTATTCACGTCCAAAGGGTTTTTTCAATGCAGACATTAAGTCAAAAAAATTAATAATAATATGGATTTTTACACATGTCTATTATTCTATATGAATAAACTGTTACTCAGATTACAAAAATTTGATATGGATGTGCGTCCAACCGATAATCCAAGGTGAGCTTACCCAGCATTGTTCCTGGACTGGAAAATATACCTAATTTCAAAATACCAGATTTGGAAATGATGAAAATACTCAAACGTAAGTACTTCTCAGTGATTGTTTTCCTCAACCTTTAGGATCTGGATGCATAAAGTACTCTGTTAACTCAAGTTTTAACAGTGCTAACTAATGTGCTAAAAGCTATGCCTTATCATAGTAATAAAAAAATTAAATATTTAGTTCTTCGTTTAATTTTTTATGCAACCAGCCCTATCTTGTGTAGTAGGTATCTAATATTAGTTTCTTTTCGCTTTACCTTTCGTTAACATGAATTATAAGTGATCTTATTTCCAACAGTCATACTACACATATTTTTGCCAATATATCATCAAGATTAATTTGAGTTTTCAGTGGTGACTTTATTTTCAGAATCTGATAAGGAGTTTCAACTCATTGTTGTGGAGTGGATGATATTCGCTTAACAGAGGCTGACAAGGAAAAAGTAGTAACTAAGGTTTAAGTGGAACGATACTGAAGACTGCAACAGATACCAAAGATATTGAGATATTTAGTGATGAATTTGTTTATATTGTTTTATAGAGTATTTATTATTTTCTAAGACTTTATGATATATTTTTTTATGGAAAATTGGTCTATTTTTTAAGTTGTATTATATATTTTATGCAGATGGAAGTTTTGATTAAATATGATTCTCCCACTAAACTCAACTTTTGTTCATCCATCATTCAATTTGCTTGATAATTTTTTTCGTTACCCTTTTATAGTCGAATTTAAGCGAGTAACCAAAACAGAGTGTCAAGACCAATTCTTTTCAATCATAACCAATTGGTTATGATAGGAAGGGATTGGTCTTGACACTCTGTTTTGGTTACTTGCTTAAATTTGACTATAAAAGGGTAAGGAACATTATATAAATGTTCTGAGTAACATTAAATATATGTAACAAAGTTACATTATAGTTATGTAAAATTAGATACATCATAATAATGTTGCATAAATATTTCAAGCAACATTAAATATATGTAACGATGTTACGTTTATGTAATATTTATCATTAAACGTTGCATTGTAATATTAAAAAGAGGCACAACCTGCTATGTGTACTACGTATCTGTTACACCAAGCATCTCTATCTCTATCTCTATACAACATCACAAGGTCACAATGTGACATTACATTTACGTTTAAGTTATGTTTTTATGTTTAGTGGGATGTTCCCCAGATCATACAAGCGAAAACACTGGTTGCTGCATGCTTTTTATCTGCTTACCGGTAGTGGATAGAAGGCCGGGTATATCCGCTTAGAAGAGAGTATTTGATTAGCTTCTCATTTTTATACTCAAATCCTTCACTGTTAAGTTAGGTGATAAATGATATAATTATTACAGCATTCTGTGCAAACATACGATTTGATATTGAAATTTTCAAAAATCATATCCCCGGAAATATTAGCTTGTTAGATTGAAAATGATATCAATGGATTCTTATGGTGAAACTGCATCTTAAAAAAAATTGGATTCGAAATTTGTAATGTGAAAAAAAATTGTTTTTTCATTATTCTCCATTCAACGCACTGTCGATCATCACTAAAGCTGTTCGTGCCGGCGTGCCCCCAAATAAATTCCACCCCAGACCCTTACTGAACCTCTACCAAAAGAGACAGTGGGATTGAAGTTGAATTACTAGCTATGTTCTCCTCTTCCATTTACCACGCACAGTCATATATAAATGGCTCTGTGGAATGCTTGTAGTTTATGGTTAAATAAACTGATTATTATTATATTATCAAATGAATTAACGCAAAATTGACTATCATCTGCGAACTGAACGTTTGCCAATCGGCATTATTCCAGTTTAGTGCTGGGACATGGACCCAAAACATCGGTGTTCACCATCGATGTTAACATCGATGTCGTGAAAACATCGATTGTGAAACATCCAAACATCGATGGTTGGGAAGCATCGATGTTTGGGAAGCATCGATGTTTGGAAAGCATCGATGTTTGGGAAGCATCGATGTTTGGGAAGCATCGATGTTTGGGAAGCATCGATGTTTGGGAAGCATCGATGTTTGGGAAGCATCGATATTTGGGAAGCATCGATGTTTGGGAAGCATCGATGTTTGGGAAGCATCGATGTTTGGGAAGCATCGATGTTTTACAATTGAAATTAAAATGTTTGTATTTATTATAAAAATTGGTTCAAGCCCTGTGGACAGGAGCTTTGGCGCCCTTGTTCGAACTTTGACAAATCATCTCCAAAAGTGGTTTTTTAGAGTTGGGAATTATATCAATGGATTATTATGATAGAACTGCATCATATTATGAAATAAATTAAATAAGAATCCATTGATATCATTCTCAACTGTGAAAACCCAATACTTTCGGAGTTATGATTTGTCAAAGTTTGAACAACAGCGCCAAAGCTCCTGTCCACAGGGCTTCCGCACTTTTTCAATTTGGCTTCTGTGCGTCATTTTTCAAGAATTTTTGTAGTTAAATTCAAAACGTAAGTATATGACTCATCTCATGCTGGATTTATATACATTAGGAGATTATTATTAGAGTATTCTATGAAATCATATACAATTGAGAATAATTATTGAAATTTTGAAAAATCATATCACCGGAAGTATTAGTTTGTTAGAGTTCAGAATGACATCAATGGTTTCTTATGATAAAACTGCATCTTAGAAAAAATTGAATTTAAAATTTGTAATGTAAAAAAATATTTTTTTTTGTTACTCCGAAACCACCTGGCCGATTTTGCCCACTAACGAAATTAACCGAGATATTCATCTCCTAAACCTACTCTGAAAATTTCAACTTTCTAGCTCATTCCGTTCGAGAGTTATCGTGTTAATGGCAGTACGGACGGACGGCTGGCCGGACAGAATCAATTTTGACCATGGATTCTTGATCAGTGAGCCGAACCAAATCGTTTAAGACCATTTTCAGCCAAAAATTAAAATATTACCGACATTCGGGCAAATTGATAAGCATTCTGTTCCGAGAGACAAGAGCGCCAAAAATATAAATTCTCGACGAACAAAAAATAGAAATATAAATGTACCAAGGTTAGGCTTTTAGATTATGAAGCTAAGTTGAAAAAAAATTGGTTCAAGCCCTGTGGACAGGAGCTTTTTGGCGCTCTTGTTCAAACACACAAATTATATCTCCGAAAGTAGTGGTTTCTCAGAAATGGGAATTATATCAATGGATTCCTATGATAGAACTGCATCATGAACGAAATTTAAAAAAAGTGCCGTTCACAAAAAAATGCTTCAAAAATTATATTTAAGAAAAAGAGCAATCTACAATGCTTTAATGCTTCAAAAATTGTCATTAAATTTATTTATCAAGATTAAATGAGCAATCTGCAATAAGTCAACCTCGTGGAATGGGTTTTTGCAACTTACACTCGGTGCATAATATTCACAATTCGAAATACCTAAAAGTATCATCGAAATGTCTAGAGCAAGGCTGGAGACAATCATAGCAGATTGTCCATTTATTCCTGATATTTAAGTAGGTAGTGGATTACGAACAAATTATTTTAATAGTTCATAATATATTAATAAAATACTATCCTCCTTTCATAATTTAAAATTTAATTGTTCATACCACTAACACATTCTTTTCTGTATTATGAACCTTAACTCAAGAAAAAATGTTTGATACACAAATGTAGATCCATATTTCAGTATTTTTTTGCTAGCACTATTATGAAAATACTGTATATAGGAACATGTCTTACTACTTAAGGAAGTAAAAGGTAATATTAACCTCAGTGGTCAACGAACAGTAATTTCATGTTATGATTCCATTATGTTCTTCTTTCCTATTGCCTCCATAAACTACATCAAAACAGTCGTGTATATATTCACACATTCAAGAATCGAATACTTGTTTTTCAAGAGAAAATATTTTCAAACTACGAATTGACAATCTCTAATAACTAGAAAATATGATATTCATGTATAGTGAACACAGACAGATTCTGTGATCACATTCTGTGAATACATAGAACTTACGATGTATTATTGAAACTTTGAAACATCATATCCCCGAAAGTATTAGCTTGTTAGAGTTGAAAATGATCACAATGGATTCTTATGATAAAACTGCATCTTAAAAAAAATTGAATTCAAAAGTTGTAATGTAAAAAAAACTAAACGAAACTATTAGACCAATTTTGCCCAATAACGAATTCAACCGATATATTTATCCCTCACCCCTACTCTGAAAATTTCAACTGTCTAGCTCATTCCGTTCGAGAGTTATCGTGTTAACGGTCGGCCGGACAGAATCGATTTCGACCACGGATTCTTGATCAGTGAGTCAAACCAAATCGTTCAAGACCATTTTCAGCCAAAAATTCGAAAATTACAGACATTTGGGCAAATTGATAAGCACTCTGTTCCGAGGAACAAGAGCGCCAAAAGAGGAAATGTTCAGAAAGGATGAGGCAACATCTTTCAACGATTTTCCACAGGGTGTTCACCCCTGTATACAACAAAACACGAACGAGGAATGATACTAATAAATTAATCAATGAATCAATTAAAAAAAATTGCAAAAATCGGCCGAAGGGTTCAAGAGAAAATGAACTACAAACTTCGTTGAGATTTATTCCGTTCCTCTAATTTTGCCGGTGTGTATATTAAATCACTACTCCAGATTTACGTAAGTTGCATAATTAATTGTTCGTTAGCTATTCAAGGTCAATGGACATGGGGTTGGAAAATACGAGCACAGGAACAAATGACCACCTTCAATCGCTTCACTATGCGGCAAGATGGTGCAGGGAAAAAGGGGGGAACACAGAGATAAAAATTCGTGAACTTTTACATCATTTCACATGAAGACAAGCTGCGTCAGTTGGAATTTTTCTGCGGTGTAAAGACGTGCGTGCAGCGGGGAAAAATGTAATTATTGTGTTCGTCCAAAGTTACCTAATAACGGAATTGTTCAATGTAACAGTTGGAGACTATTTTTAAATAGTGACTGACAGCAATGATTCACTAGATTTGTTCCTGGAAGATTCACGTAGTTCAAAATCGACGAAGATCAAGTATATTTCGATTCGTACATGCCATAGGTATGGCAATATATACAGGGGGGCTATTAAATAACACTACAGGGTATTGCGATAGACAATTATGTTTCGGTGTGAAATTTCTATGAAAAAATTGCACGCCACTGATTTTTCCGAAAACAAAAACTATTTTTGAAATTTCCTTTCAATTTGGTGCAAATTTGATAGGAAGATATCCTTCTATACGATGAACGGTTTTCGCGTAAAAAAAATGGAATACGAACAGGATCAAGTTTATGGAAATGATTGTTATTTTAATTTTCGTGAAAACCGTGCTCTGAACGAAAAGAAGTCTGCCAACCGAATTTGCTCCAAATTGAATGGGAATTTCAAAAATAATTTTCGTTTTCTGTAAATTCAGTGGCGTGCAATTTTTTTCATGGATCTTTCACACACCATGTTTTTTGAAAACTATGCAATTTCAGGAGTATGTTTTTATGAACTTTTTATTTTAAAATCACGAGAACAGTCGTCCATATCAGTTTGTTACACCTACTCTGGAATAACCTGCTTAGTATTACTTACAATACTTACACATTTTTTCGATAACTACACTTTTAGATTTAAGAATAAATTGGAAGGATTCTGAGCAACATGAGGAAACTAGCGAGACCCAACTGTTACTGGATTCTTGGATAAAATGTCAGTAGCAGTAACAAATAAAACAAAATTTGAGAAAAGCACTGCCGTGAAGTCAGGAGCTTTTAGGCGCATGTTCCATTGTCTATTCATGCCTCATACGAAGTCGATCGAGCTGAAATTCAGTACTCGATATCGAAATGGTGGCTCAAAGTTATGCGCGGAATCTCAGCTGATTATACTCATAGTTTGTGACATGTAAAACTCTTGAAGCAAACATGGTTTTTATTTTTTTCTAGTGATATACACGAAATTTCGTTAAAATTAGCGCGTCCGCATTCAACAACTAATTACCGAGTTCTAATTGGATCAGATTTGTATATTTTGAATTATAGAGGAAATAACGACAAAAAATTTAGATGTGTATAACTCCAAAACTGTTAGGTTGATTATGCCTGTAAATAAACCCAAATGTTGCATTTAGAAGCGCAACCTACCCTGAAAATTGCAAGTCGCTATCTCTCACCGTTCTCGAATAATCGTGAGATGCATAATAATTTTTCATGATTTTTTAAAAATTTTCTTGTGATATGATCCTGACAAAATTTTACTGATGTCTTTGTGTCAGTATTCTACAATTAGTTACCAAGTTTCGATTCTATCGGATCTATATTTTTTGAGTTATCGAGATAGTAATATTCCAGATGGGTATAAATCAGGAACCGTTTGGCCGATTGTGTCCAACAACGAACGTAAATGTCTCATTCGGATGCGCAATCTACGCTGAAAATTGAAAGTCGTTGTCTCTTAAGGTTCGTAAGTTATCTTGTTAACGGTCACCCATCCAGCTACTGAACTCACCCAAAGCTGCTCGGATCTCCAACAATATAGGTCCGATCGTGTTCAAGTTTGAAACTTTGCTGTATAGTTGGGTTTCAAAGGCTCTCGCTAAATTTCAGCGATATTGGACTGATAGTTTCTGAGATATAGAATTTTTTTCAATTATTTTCGTTGAATATTCTAGTGATACAATTGGCAAACATTTGTGCGTCAGCATTCTACAACTAATTACCAGGTTTGAATTAGATGGGATTCGCATTTTTTAGTTACAGACAGCAAAATTTCAGATGGGTATAACTCCGAAACCGTTCAGCTGATTAGGACTATTATCAAACTCAATTGTCGCATTCTGATAAGCAACCTACCCTAAAAACTGCTAGTCGTTATCTTTTTTCGTTCTTAAGATATCGTGAGATAAATAATATTTTTTTCAGATTTTCTAATGATACAATCCTCACAAAATTTCAGATACGTATTTGTGCCGGTATTCTACTACTAGTTACCAAGTTTCAATTCGATCAGAGCTGTAGTGGTTGCAAACACAATTAGTTCTCAGAAACCGATGGGCCGATTATGCTAACTTGTTCGTTGCATTTGGAAATTCAAATAATAGTTTATTTATCAAGATTAAATAGAGCAATCATGAGAATGAGAACTGCACCATGGAAGAAATCAAATTAAATCTGGCCAATTTTGCCCAATAACGAACTTAACCGAGATATTCATCTCCCTTACCTACTCTGAAAATTTCAACTACCTAGCTCATTCCGTTCGAGAGTTATTGTAGAAAAACTTTTTTCAAATTTTTTTTTAATACTTTGAGGTAATCTGGTCAATACAAAACTTCACATGCGTATAAAAGTCGTGATTCTACAATTTGATGCTAAATTTCAGATAGATCGAGTGATCGGTTTCGGAAATATTCATAAAAAATATTTTTGCTAAAATCGGACATAACTCCGAAACCGCTTCATGGATTTCGCCCATTAACGAGCTCGTCCGAGATATTTACGCTCCAAACCCACCCTGCACTCCTTTCGTTCGAGAGTTATCGTGCCTACGGCCGGCCGGCCAGACAGAATCGATTTCGACCTCGGATTCTTGATCAGTGAGTCGAACCAAATCGTTTGAGACCATTTTCAGCCAAAAATTCCAAAATTACAGACACTTGAACAAATTGATAAGCTTTCTGTTCTGATGAACTAGAGCGCCAAAAAATTAGGTTCGTATGAGAATTGCCCAAAACAGGGTTAAAGTACCTACAAATAGTAGATATTCCATAAAACATGTATGAAAGAAGAGAAGTAATAATGAAAAATGACCTTGTAATCGATCAAAAATTTCCGGATTTACGTTCACCAAATTTTCTCCTCTCTCGAACTACAGAATTATGCTTTCAATATTTACGTAATATTTTCAAACATTTTTGGGTGAGGTCTCCGTTGCATCGCTAAAATACGAGTATTTCAACCCCAATATTTTTGAAGTTATAATATTCCCTTCCGTCAGTCCCGTCATAAATTGAGAGAACTGAGCATTCTATGTCTATGGATGAAAAGCAGTCTCACTACTCTCAGATCTTACTTCATGTTCCTTTCCGAAATGTAAGACTTTTCTGAGAAAAACTAATTTCGGAGCAAACAACTGAGATTTTTCTCACTTCGCCCACAATTCTTCGATTGATCAGATAATGTCATGTCTCAGGAAAATAAGTTGACATTATGACAATTCATAAATAGAATAATTATATAATTCTGTGAAAACGTAGAAATACGATTTATTATTGAAATTTAAAAAAATCATATCTCCGAAAGTATTAGCTTGTTGGAGTTAAAAATGATATCTTTGGATTCTTATGGTAAAATTGCCCTTTGGATAAAATATAATTTGGAATTTGTTTTGTAAAAAAAAAAATTTTTTTTGTTACTCCGAAACCATCTGTCCGATTTTACCCAATAACGAACTCAGCCGAGATATTTATCTCCCAAACCTACTCTGAAAATTTCAACTGTCTAGCTCATTCCGTTCTAGAGTTATCGTGCCTACGGCCAGCCGGCCGGCCGGACTGGCCGGACAGAATGAATTTCGACCACGGATTCTTGATCAGTGAGTCGAACCAAATCGTTTAAGACCATTTTCATCGAAAAATTCGAAAATTACAGACATTTGGGCAAATTGATAAGACCTCAGTTCCGAGGAACTAGAGCGCCAAAAAGTATCAGGAATACTTCCATTTCATTTCACGTAGAATGGCTATAAGTCTGATAATTCAAATTGGTGCCATTTCCTTTATGTAGGAATATACACAATTTCAGCAAGGGAATTCTGGAGATGAATTTCCGAGATATTTTTGGAAAGCTCTTTCTCCATTTACAATTTCCGAAGCAACGATGCTGTATCACAACAGATTCGATCAATGAGGAGAGATGCATCTGGTATCCCTATTAATCAATTCAGGCGGTTTTCGTTGACAGAAAAACAATTCTGAATGATGAATATTCGTACGTAGGATGATTCCGTGGGAAATTTTTCCACAGTAGCGAGTTCTGACGCGAATGCGTGGGTTCTGATGTGCAACCTGTTTCCTGAAGCAAAATACTATAGATTTCACTTACCCCCCTGAGTTACATTTAAGTCCGAAATATATACAGAGTACGAATAAGTTTTAAGTAATCATTAAAGGATACTGTGGGAATAAAGATTAAAAATTTAATGCTAATGATATTATGGAAATGCTTGATGTATGTTTGAATACCACCTATTTCCAACTAGGAGATGTTTTTTATCGACAAAATTTTGGAATGGCAATGGGTTTGCCTTTATCACCTGTCATGAGTAATATATTCATGGAAAATTTTGAAGATAAATTTGTGGATACATATTTGTTGAAACCAAAAGCTTGGTGGCGATATGTTGACGATATATGTGTAATTTGGCAACATGGTAGAGAAGAGTTAGGCTAATTTTTCGATTTCATAAATTCAAAGGAACCTACAATAAAATTACTTTGGAAATAGAGAAAAATAATCAGCTTTCTTTTCTGGATGTTTCGATAATTAAGTATCCGAACCATTTCGAAACGAGCGTCTTCAGGAAACAGACACATACAAATAGATATTTAAGTTTCTATTCAAACCATCAACTTAGTGTGAAAAGAGGTGTTATTAAAACACTTTCCGCCCTATTCACAAAGCATTCAATCTCCGTTAAGTCTTAACTGAGGTCCTCAGTTAAGAATAAATAAGAATCGCAATCTCACTTAACGTGAAAATTAACGTGAAACAGGCCTGTTTCACCACCGTTACATACGTTAACTGAGGTTGCGATTCTTATTTATCCTTAACCGAGGACCTCAGTTAGGACTTAACGGAGATTGAATGCTTTGTGAATAGGGCGGATAATGATAGAGCAAACATAACTTATTCTACTCTTGAAATTAGAAATAATGAAATTGATTTCATCAGAAAATTTCTGTCATGAAGTCAGAAGCTTTTGCGCGTATGTTCTCTTGTCCATTCTCCTGTGTTGGACACTCTTAATCGGATTTACCATGGTGAATTCTCCTGATAATTGACAATAGAATTCACCATGGTAAATTCGATTAAGAGTGTCCAATACAGGAGAATGGACAAGAGAACATACGCGCAAAAACTTCTGACTTCACGTCAGTGCTTGAAACAATTTATTTTTTCAATGATTTTTCAAAAATGTTCTAGTACTACGATCCTCACGAATTTCTGCAAGAATTTTCGTGTTGGCATTCTACAAATTAATAACCATGATTGAATTGGATCAGATTTGTATGTTTAGAGTTATTGAAGAAATAATCATTAAAGGATACTGTGGGAGGTATACTCATTATTCAACGGTTTTTTTCTGGGTTTTCTCTCCCAAACTCTGAAAAATATCTATAAAATAAAAATTAATTATTTTGTGATTTGCTTCTGCGTAAGAAACACAGGATATTTGTCAGAAGCAATCAAAATACTGTCAATGTGTCAATTCTTGAATTTCACCAAATAACTATCAACAAAATATATCTCTCGATTTTCATTGAGCGTCTGAAGAAGGAGTCTGATATAGACTCCGAAACGTTACGATATAGTTGTTTCTTCGTTGATGTTGTTTCGTTGTTGTTTGTTAGGCAACATTGTTCGATTGATTGCTTCTGACAAATATCCTGTGTTTCTTACGCAGAAGCAAATCACAAAACTATTAATTTTTATTTTATAGATATTTTTCAGAGTTTGGGAGAGAAAACCCAGAAAAAAACCGTTGAATATTGAAGAAATAACAACCAAACTTCAGATTGATATAACTCCAAAACTATTTGGCCAATTATGCTAGTTAACGAACTCATATGTTGCATTCAGATGCGCAATCTACCCTGAAAACTGCAAGTCGCTATTTCTTTCTGTTTTCAAGGAATCATGAGATACATAAAATTTTTTCATTATTTTTTAAAAATTTTCTAGTGGTACGGTTCTCACAAAATTTTACACACGTCTTCATGTCGATATTCTACAACTAGTAACCAAGCTTCAATTCGATAGAGTCTATATTTTTTGAGTTATCGGGGAAATAATAATCCAGATGGGTATAACCCCGAAACCGTTGGGCCGATTATGGCCAACAGCTAACTTAACTCACCCACTCATATGTGCAACCTATCCTGAAAATTACAAGTCCCTATCTCTTTTCGTTCGAGAGTTGTCGAGGCAACGGTCATCCATCCAGCAACTGAACTCATACAAGGCTGCTCAGATCTCCAACAATATAAATCTGATCACGTTCAAATTCGAAACTTGGTAGTAGAGTTAGGTTCTGAAGGCTCTCGCAAAATTTCAACGATGTCGGAGGAATAGTTTCTGATATATAGAATTTTTTTCAATAATTTTTTAAGAAATTTCTTGTTATACGATCCTCACGAAATTTCGCAAGAATTTTTGCGTCGCCATTCTGCAACTAATAACCATGTTTTAATTGGATCGGTTTTGTACTTTTTGAGTTATTGAGGAAATAGAAACCAAATTTCATATGGTTATAACTCCTAAACCGTTTTGCCGATTATGCCTATAAACAATCTCAAATGACGCATTTAGATTCTCAACCTAACCTGAAAATTTCAAGTCACTATCTCTTTTAATTATACTATACTATACTATACTACTACTATAATATTTTTTAATAACTTTTTAAAGATTTTCTAGCGATGCGATTCTCACAAAATTTCACAAACGTTCTTATGTTTATATTCTACAACTACTCACCAAGTTTCAATTCGATCAGATTAGTATTGGTTGTAGACAAAATTATTACTCGAAAACCATTGGGCCGATTATGCCCATTGTCCGTCGTATTGGGATGCGCCACCTACCCTCAAAATTTCAAGTCGCTATCTGCCGGACAGAATCAAATTTGAGCTCGAATTCTTGATCAGAGAGTCGAACCCAATCGTTTGAGACCATTTTCAGCGAAAAATTCGAAAATTACAGACATTTGTCTTTAATTCTGTATTCTACAACTACTCACCAAGTTTCAATTTGATCGGATCTGTATTGCTTGAAAACAAAATAATTAGGTAATCGGAAACCGTTGGGCCGATTATGGCAATTTACGAATTTGTCCGTCGTATTGGGACGCGCCATTTCAAGTCGCTATCGCTTACCATTATCCAGTTATCGTGAGATACATAATATTTTTTCGTATTTTTGGCGCTCTTGTTCCTCGAAACAGAGTGCTTATCAATTTGGCCAAATGTCTGTAATTTTCGAATTTTTGGCTGAAAATGGTCTTGAACGATTTGGTTTGACTCACTGATCAAGGATCCGTGGTCGAAATCGATTCTGTCCGGCCGGCCGTTAACACGATAACTCTTGAACGGAATGAGCTAGACAGTTGAAATTTTCAGAGTAGGTTTGAGGGATAAATATCTCGGTTAAGTTCGTTATTGGGTAAAATCGGTCTGATAGTTTCGGAGTAACGAAAAAAAATATTTTTTTTTACATTACAACTTTTGAATTCAAAATTTTTTAAGATGTAGTTTCATCATAACAATCCACTGTTATCATTTTCAACTCTAACAACCTAATACTTTCGGAGATATGATGTTTCAAAGTTTCAATAATACATCTTGAGTTCTATGTATTCACAGAATGTGAACACGGAATCTGTTGAATTGAGATTGTCAATTCATAGTTGTTATTTACTCTTGGAAAGTATTCGATTCTTGAATTTGTGAATATATGCAAGACTGTTTTGATGTAGTTTATGGAGGCAATAGGAAAGAAGAACATAATGGAATCATCAAAAGAAATCACTGTTCGTTGACCACTGAGGTTAATATTACCTTTTACTTCCTTAAGTAGTGAGACATGTTCCTGTATACAATATTTTCATAATGTTGCTAGCAAAAAAAATACTGAAATATGGATCTACATTTGTGTATCATTCATTTTTTCTTGAGTTAAGGTTCATAATACAGAAAAGAATGTGTTAGTGGTACGGACTATTAAATTTTAAATTATGAAAAGAGGATAGTATTTTATTAATATATTTTGAACTATTAAAATAATTTTTTCGTAATTCAGTACCTACTCAATATCAGGAATAAATGGACAATCTGCTATGATTGTCTCCAGCTTTGCTCTAGACATTTCGATGATACTTTCCTTAGGTATTTCGAGTTGTGAAAACTATGCACCGAGTCTAAGTTGCAACAACCCATTCCACGAGGTTGAATCATTGCAGATTGCTCATTTAATCTTGATAAATAAATTTAATGACAATTTTTGAAGCATTAAGGCATTTAAGCATTGTAGATTGCTCTTTTTTATTTAAGATAATTTTTGAAGCATTTGTCTTCACGAAACTTTTTTTTTAATTTAATTTCTTTCATGATGCATTTCTATCATAGGAATCCATTGATATAATTCCCAACTCTGAGAAACCAATACTTTCGGAGATATAATTTGCCTGTTTGAACAAGTGCACCAAAAAGCTCCTGTCCACAGGGCTTGAACCAATTTTTTTTAAATTTTCTAGTGGTACGGTCCTCACAAAATTCCACACACATATTTATATCGATATTGTACAACTAGTTACCAAGCTTTAATTCTATCGGGTCTGTATTTTGTGAGTTATCGAGGAAATAATAGTCCAGATGGGTAAAATTCCGAGACCGTTGGACCGATTATGCCCAACAACGAACTTAACTCTCCCATTCGGATGCGCAACCTACCCCGAAAATTGCAACTCCTTATCTCGTCTCGTTTGAAAGTTATTGAGCCAACGGTCACCCATCCAGCTACTGAACTCACCCAAGGCTGCTCGGATCTCTAACAATATAGATCCGATCGTGTTCAAACTTGAAACTTCGTAGTAGAGTTTGGTTTTGTAGGCCCTCGCAAAATTTCAGCAATTTTTAGGGTGGGTTGCGCATCCGAATGCGACATTAAGTTCGTTAGTTGGCATAATGGGCCAAACTGATTTGGAGTTATACTCATCTGAAATTTTGTCTTTATTTCCTCTACAGGTAACTCAAAATATACAAATCTGATCCAATCAAAACTTGTGATTACTTGTAGAATGCCGATCCACTAATTTTCGCGGAATTTCGTGAATATCGTATCATGGAGTTCCCACTTGAGGCATACTTTTTTCTTATTTCAATCCCAATAGAATATCTATGTCACAATCAAAAATTCTGTGATAATAGACGATTTTCTACTGAAGTCTGTCATTCAAATGATATGAAATGTTTTCATATATTACAACAGCTGAGAAAACTGTATATATCGATGCTAAATTCGTAGTGGATGTGTCCAATAGAGGTGAGTAGATAATAGAACATGCGCGCAAAAGGTTCTGACTTCACGTCAGTCCTTTAACCAATTTTTACTATATGTACTTCGTTGCAATTCCCACATTCAAGGGATTCATCTTTTATTATTGAGTTTCGACATATAATTTTCAATGAATTTGTTTAATCGATATTATATGTTGGAAATATTGGAAAAACGAGGGGAAGTTCTGGTTCAAGAAGAACACAATATTGCGTCATTCATATTCATCGTATAAGGATGGTCTTAACCGAAGCACAATTTCAGAGGATCAATAATTGAAAAAATTAAAAATCAAAAATTTTATAGCTACATCATCCAATTTTAACTGTTGATACTCAAAATAATAAAATTAGCGTCATTGATTGGAATGTTTCATGTTTAGTACAGGTACATAAATACAGGGTCCTTCACGAGGAACCTCACCCGTATTTATACGGGAAACTACTGAACGTATTTTCATGAAATTCAGCACTTATAAGTATTTCACGATGCTGATGAAATCAAAAATATTTTCAAGGCATGAGCACCTCCGGTTTTTCCGGAAATGACGTCAACTTCCGTTTTTCAAATTAGAACACCATTTTTTTATTGCAGAAATAGATTCCTTAGAACATTTCAAGTTATTTTGATGTAACATTTTTCAGTTTTGGTTGGAAAATTCTCTCTGAGCGGGAAAATTCGAAGAAAAAATCGAAAATAGAGCTCCGCTGAAACAAGGTTAACTTCGAGGTTTTTGGATGGAAAATTTTCATTTTTGGGATTTTTCAAGATGTAAGATTGATGTATCCACTTTAAAAATTGAAATCGCGATTCATGATACAGGGGGTGAAAAAATCGCTTTCAAATTTAGGGATGACAAAATCGTGAAAAATTAATTTTTTCAAATTAGAACCCCATTTTTTTATGGCAGATATTGTATCTACGTTAAAAATAATGTGAGTGTATGCATCACACCCTTGCCCTAAAATGGATATTTTCTGAGTTATTCACAAAAAACTGTTTTTCGTCTTGAATTTTCAGCTATTTCTTTTCCCTTCACGCCAAAAAGATGAAATTTTCAGGAACTGTTATTTGAACCATGCTGTAGATTTTTCATCCCTTCTTGAAACCGACTTCAAGTTACTATTAGGAGAACCATGGCAAACTCTCGCAGTTATAACTAGAGAAGATGCTCAAAGTTTTGACCGTTAATTTCTAGACATTTATTTATACGTCTCAGGAATGCTTCGTGCATTGCTCTTCTTATTTCATCGGGAGGAAGAGATCTGCAAAAGTGTTTAAAAACCAAATTGAGTTTCAAAACTATGAATCTAAAAATCTAAACAAACCTGAACGCATTTCTGACTCGTTCTATGCAGTCCTCTTTATCAGTCAGGGGAGTTGAGTAGACAATATTTTTTATCCTACCCCAAACATAATAGTCTAAAGGAGTTAAATCGGGAGAACGTGGTGGCCAAAGATATGGACCATTGTTCGCCAACCATCGATCTTCAAATAGCCTGTAGAGGATATTTGACACATTGAGTGAATTGTGTGGAGGCGCGCCATCTTGTTGATACCATAAGTCATTATGGTTCTGTACTAGCGGCTCAATTATTTGAGTCAATATGTCAGAATATCTATCTCCTAAGGGAGAACATTCTTTAAATAATGCAAACATGTGTAGTGTTCTATCTTAGCAGTTAAAGTCCCATCATAAATGTGAACATCGAGAATTGCATTATTTTTGATGGCCTAAAAAACATTGAAACTCCAGGTCTCTTGAAAGTTCCATTGTCTGAAGTGGTGGTTGTTCTCTTCATCCCAATAATCACTGTTATGCCTATTGAAAGAACCATTCTTTGTGAATTCAGATTCATCTGTCCAAATTATACAGTCCAAAAAGTTTTCATTCTCTTGAAATCGAATCATCATAGCTTCGCAAAACTCTGTTCTCCTGACGAAATCAGTTTCCTTCAAATGCTGTACCCTATTGAATTTATATGGGTGCATTTTATGTTTTTTTAATATTCTCCAAACACTCGATTGAAATAATCCCAGATCAATCTCGGCATCTTTGAGAGAATTTTGAGGATTCACACGAAAATATGCAAGAACTGTAATTTCGTTGTTCTCATCTTCTACTACACTTTTTTTCTCTGTGTATAGTTTTCTTAACGAAAGATCCGACATTTCTCAAGTTTGTCATGGTTCTGTTAATGGTATCTCTCGTTGGTCTGGGTCGGTCAGGAAACATCTCAATGAACAGTCGAATCGTTCTATCTACAACTTTATTACATTCTCCATGAAGTAGAATGGGATCTAAATAATCTTCATTGGTAAAATTAGGCATAGTGATCGATTTTATAACTTAATACGAATTATCACCAAATTAATAGTAAACACAAAATGCTACTGAATAAAGAGGAATTTGGCAGATGTAATTAATGATATCTATCATTAAAAAAAAAGAATGTAAAACATGGTAAGTTTTTGCATATGGTTCATAAGGAATTATTTATTTATCACTGGAGAGAAAACCGATGGCCGATTAGTTGAAATAAAGAGGTTTCCGATACAAATTCGAATCAAAATTCGCCATCTATTTACGAACAACCTGTAACTTTTTTCTCTTGCATATTAGGGTAGTAAAATCTAAAACATGGTTTAAGTATCAGTTCCTGAAAATTTCATCTTTTTGGCGTGAAGGGAAAAGAAATAGCTGAAAATTCAAGACGAAAAACAGTTTTTTGTGAATAACTCAGAAAATATCCACTTTAGGGCAAGGGTGTGATGCATACACTCACATTATTTTTTAACGTAGATTCAATATCTGCCACAAAAAAATGGGGTTCTAATTTGAAAAAATTGATTTTTCACGATTTTGTCATCCCTAACTTTGAAAGCGATTTTTTCACCCCCTGTATCATGAATCGCGATTTCGATTTTTAAAGTGGATTCATCAATCTTACATCTTGAAAAATCTCAAAAATGAAAATTTTCCATCCAAAAACCTAGAAGTTATTATTGTTTCAGCGGAGCTCTATTTTCGATTTTTTTTTCGAATTTTCCCGCTCAGAGAGAATTTTCCAACCAAAACTGAAAAATGTTACATCAAAATAACTTGAAATTTTCTAAGGAATCTATTTCTGCAATAAAAAAATGGTGTTCTAATTTGAAAAACGGAAGTTGACGTCATTTCCGGAAAAACCGGGGGTGCTCATGCCTTGAAAATATTTTAGATTTCATCAGCATCGTGAAGTCCTTATAAGTGCTGAATTTCATGAAAATACGTTCAGTAGTTTCCCGTATAAATATGGGTGAGGTTCCTCGTGAAAGACCCTGTATAATCAATGTGTTAATAGCAGATGATTCGATAAGAGATTTATAGCTGCATTCTTCACGATCAATGATTAATATATAATATATTAGATATAAATGTAAATTGAGAATTAACTGGTTTGGTTGGAAAATACGAAAAGGTATTGGGGTTGTTCATCATCCACATTTATGTCATATGTGGTTGAGAAAAAGTCCTTAATTTCTTTGATATTCAGATTCAGAAATAGCTCGCTATCAATGATCAAGATATGGAGAAGGAGGAGGAATAAATTGAACTATCCATGTCATAAAGAATATATAAATATAATTATCATTATTTATTTATTTATTCAAAAGAATTCTTACGTTTTGATAAAAAATTTTTATTATGCAGTTCCATCATACGAATCCATTGATATGATTCCTAATTCTGGGAAACCAATACTTTTGGAGATATGATTTGTCAAAGTTTGAGTAATTAGTCGCTAGTAGTCTGACAAGAGATCCAAAGCACCTGTCCACTGAGTTTTCTCACATTTTCATTCGACAGATCTATTAATCATATTGTTGGGGAGATTCATCCTTTGTATTTTAGTGAAATACTCTCTATTTTGTAGATTTAATTACTCCTGTGAAATAATATAATAATTATTATAAGTAGGTATTAATATAATTAATTGCGAACAATGCAATATCGGCAAATAGAATCGATTGAACTAAACCAATATTACCATAAATTCCGTAAAGTAAAGACAGGAACAGTCAAACATCAAAAAATAAATTCACAAAGAAATATTTTAAAATCGATTTTAATTTTTGCGCGCGTGTTCCGTAAGGAACAGCGTGCTATCATTTCGTCACAATGTCTGTATTTTTCAAATTTTTTTTCGATAATGGTCTCAAACGATTGGGTTCGACTCCTTGATGAAGAATTCGAGGTCAAATTCATTTCTGTCCGTCCGGACCGCACGATGACTCTCGAACGGAGCGAGTTAGAGCGTTGAAATTTGCAGGGCATGTTTGGAACGTAAATATCTCGGACGAGTTCTCTAATGGGCAAAATCCATCGAGCCGTTTCGCAGTTACGGCCATTTTTAGTTAAATCGTTTTTCGAGAATATTTCCGAAACCGATCACTCGGTCTATCTGAAATTCAGCATCAAATTGTATAATCATGACCTTTATATGCCTGCAAAATTTCATATTGATCAGATGGCTTTAAACAAAAAAAAAAAATGTTAAATATTTGAAAATGAAATTTTGTTTTCACAATAACTCGAAAAACACTGATCCGATTGAGTTGAAGCTCGGTAGTTATATGCGAAGTACCAACGAAAACACTTGTGCAAAATTTCGTGGGGGCAGCATGAGTAGAAAAAATTTTAAAATTTTTTAACTATTAGCAGAATATTTTGCTGCAAATTCCGAAACCAAATATCGGATTGAGTTCAGTTTTGGCACTTCGGTGAACAATAATGACCTCTTGGGGTGTGCAAAATTTCACTGCGGACAGACCACTAGGAGCCTCAAAAAAAAATTTAAATTTTGAACTTCCAAACTGGACAAATTATATTTCATTTCGAATTCCTACATGGAATATCTCCAACATCTGGTGATTTCGTTCCGACGTATTTTTTGCGCGTTCATCTGAAGGAATGCGATATGTACGAGGGCAACTGATTAAAATATGGACTACTCACTAGCATGGCAATTGAATTCATTGAGTTCATAAAGTGGCAAAAAAAATTTTCAAAAATTTTAAAATTTTGTGTCCACGATAACTCGTAAAATACTGATCTGATCGAATAGAAACTCAGTAGTTAGATGCCAAAGACCAAAGCGAACACTTTAACAAAATTTCGTGAACATCACGTGACATGAAAAAATTACTCTATTTTGCTTGAAATTCCGAAACCTATTTATTTGAAATTCATGCTTCCTCTTCCAGGCATTTTTCGTTATGCTTATGCGCAGATGAGAAGTCATTTAAATGCTGTAGTTTTCGTCAGAGAAGATTGGGGTTTTGGGGTGGCGGATGCTATTACTCTATAGAATCCCCTGGAGAGGGTCTGCGCATGCTTGGATAAGGGATGCAATATCTCCTGAACCACTAGTGTTGGAGAATCGGAGTTTTTTGTAAGGTGTGTGATTTTGAGAGGACTTTCAGCTGCGAGTAGATTGCGCATGCGCAGAAGTGAAGTGACTGTTTTTGGGTTGTGTGGGTTATGTTGGGGGGTGCTGAGCGATATTGTGAGGTTTAAAAAAAATATTTATGGCAATTCAGTGCGAGTACAAGTCAGTTTGGGGGATGTAAGCGTTGTTTCCGAGTTGAAGTGTCCGTACCGTGGCCCAGGGGCTAATTTTGAAATTGATGTTACCCCTTACGGGCATTTTTCGTTATGCACATGAGCAGAACATCAGTGATTTAACTGCTGGTGTTTTCGTCAGAGAGGATTGAGGTTTTGGGTTGGCGAATGCTTTTCCTCCATAGAATCCCCTGGTGAGGGTCTGCGCATGCGTGGATTAAAGATGCGATATCTCCTGAACCACTAGTGTTGGATAATCGGAGTTTTTTGTAAGGTGTGTGATTTTGGGATTACTTTCAGCCGCGAGTAGATTGCGCATGCGCAGAAGAGAAGTGACTGTTTTTGGGTTGTACGGGTTATGTCGGGAGTGATGAGCCAATATTGTGAGGTTTTAAAAGGATATTCATGGCAATTTAGTGTAAGGATAAGTCAGTTTGGGGGTTGTAGCGTTGTTTCCGAGTTAAAGTGTCCATACCGTGGCCCTGGTGCTAATTTGGAAATTGATGTTACCCCTTACGGGCATTTTTCATTATGCGCATGAGCAGAACATCAGTGATTTAACTGCTAGTGTTTTCGTCAGAGAGGATTGAGGTTTTGGGTTGGCGGATGCTTTTCCTCCATAGAATCCCCTGGTGAGGGTCTGCGCATGCGTGGATTAAAGATGCGATATCTCCTGAACCACTAGTGTTGGATAATCGGAGTTTTTTGTAAGGTGTGTGATTTTGTGATTACTTTCAGCCGCGAGTAGATTGCGCATGCGCAGAAGAGAAGTGACTGTTTTTGGGCTGTACGGGTTATGTCGGGAGTGATGAGCCAATATTGTGAGGTTTTAAAAGGATATTCATGGCAATTTAGTGTAAGGATAAGTCAGTTTGGGGGTTGTAGCGTTGTTTCCAAGTTAAAGTGTCCATACTGTGGCCCTGGGGCTTATTTTGAAATCGATGTTACCCCTTACGGCCATTTTTCGACATGCGCATGTGCAGACCATCAGTGATTTAACTGCTGGTGTTTTCGTCGAAGAGCATTGGGGTTTTGGGGTGGCGGATGCTATTTCTCCATAGAATCCCCTGGTGAGGGTCTGCGCATGCTTGGATTAAGGATGCGATATCTCCTGAACCACTAGTGTTGGATAATCGGAGCTTTTTTGTGAGGTGTGTAATTTTGGGAGGACTTGCAGCCACGAGTATATTGCGCATGCTCAGACGAGAAGTGAATGGTTTTGGGTTGTATGGGTTATGTTGGGAGTAATGAGCCGATATTGTGAGGTTTTAAAAGAATATTCATCTCAATTCAGTGCACGGACACAAGTCAGTTTGGGGGAAATAGCGTTGTTTCCGAGTTGAAATGTTTGTATGGTGGCCCTGAGTCGAATTTATAAATAACTATATTCGGTAGATCTATATTAAAATACGTTCGGATTTGGAGAAGAGGTAATTGCGTTCCTAAAGGAAGTCCCATAACCGCATTTTTTTCGATCTACGCTAAAGCTAACAGCCAAACTGTATCGATAGCTATATTTGTTAAAGGAACTTGAAAAAATAAAGCACTGACGTGAAGTCAGTACTCTTTGGCGTGCGTGTCCACGGTGGCTAATTTGAATTGAATGATGAGCACTTCAAGCTCAATGGATAGAGCGAGCCGAAGATCTACCCAAAAGTACTAAATTCAAATTAGCCACCGTGAACACGCGCGCCAAAGCGTACTGACTTAACGTCAGTGCTTTTTTTTTTAATTGAACAAACAAATAAAGGGAAGGAAAACAAAGTGATAACATATTTATGGAAACTACTGGTGAGGCGTATTTTTCATATTCCCATTATTAATCCCATAACCACTTTCTGTCGAATTATATAGTTTTCTACTTTCTAATAATCTAATGGCCAAGATGAATACAAGAACAAACCGGGAAGAATGTCGATATCAAAAGCTGAAATACCTCAAGTTTTATAGCGAAACTTCGTGATAATCCTTCCAAAAAAACCGTTGCAGTTTTCCAGGAAATTCTGAACAATGGAGTTTTCTCACGTTCCTGCTTTGTTCTAGGGAAGTTTTCTGTGGCCAATAAATGATCAATAGGCGGCATAATTAGCTGTCAGGTGGAATTTCCACGAAAGAATTTTCCCAGGAAAATTCAACAATAAGATTTTGGCCTGCATTGAAAATGCGATGTTTCTTTTATCGTATTTGGGAGTAAATTGCTGTGAACCAGATCCAGTTGAAAGCAAATCAACAATTCCGGCATATTGTCTTCTGTTAACTGAAGAGGAGGTGAAGGATTATGAGCCGAAAATCTAAATTTTACTCAGAACTGAAAGAATCTGAAGATCTGAATTCATTTCTCTGCTTGCTCGCAAAACTTCCTCGAAGGCTTCTACACATTTAATTTCTGCGCACTTGTTCCGCCGGGAACAAAGTCTGTATTTTTGGAAATGTTGGCCTAAAATGGTCTCAATCCATTGGGTTCGACTCACTGGAGAATAATCTTGGGTCAAATCTGGCCGGCTGTTATCACGATAACTCTCAAAATAAATGATTTAGAGACCTGAAATTGGTTGGTTTGGGGTATAAATATCTCGGTTAGGTTTGTTTTCTCGCCAAATACGCCAAGTGGTTTGGGAGTTATGGTCATTTTTAGCTGTAGCTTTTTTCTGAATATTTCCGAAAATACTCCTTACGACATTTGCTTGTATGAGAAGTTTTTTATCCATAGGGTGTTTGTTTGTTTGTGTTAGACGTATACCGTTTTAGCGAGTAGCCCGTGCTGCAGGCTAGTTCAGGCTTATTGCACCTCGGACGATCTCCTAGTAGCTAACAAGGTCTCATGGTTGATCCCCCTCAGCTCGGGATGCTAGCCTGCATAGGGTCTTTAAGGGCCGGTTTCTGAGGAATATAGCATGTGGTTCATCTTCCGTTTATCTGTCCAATTCAATATAATTCAGTAGATATACTGAAGATAAAGTCCATTAAAATCCGTTAGAAACCAGCCCTCAGTCGATCCCCTGCAGCTCAGGTTTTCTTAACCGAGCTAAGTCCTCTGCACCGTTGACATTATATGGGTTTCATGTTACATCCTCACTGCCTTGTCGGTGTATTACCTACATAAGTTCGATTTTCCTGGTAAGTAGTATTAGGCCCTTGACTAGGTTCCTCGCACGGTTTCTGGCACTAAGTCCCCATTGTGTGTGGGCTGGACAGTAAAATATTGCATGTGAGGCAGTTTCGTCTGCCTCCCAACATTTTCTACAAACAGGGTTTTCTCGGACAATCCCCATGTTGCTCAGGTGCTTTCTCAGGGTACAGTTTCCGGTTAGAGGCCAATTACTGCTCTGAGCAGTCCCACTCAGTAGTAAGACCTTAAGTTAGCAAGGGGTGGGGCTGCCCCATCATTAACTTACTATGACGCTGACTCGAAGCATTGTTCCAGTACTGAGTGTGCTGTGCAAGGATCCATTTTTCAATTACGCCTTTCACAGCTGATTTGGTCACCTCTGCTCCCGGCACTAGCCCGAAGAGGGAGACAGCTGAGACCTCTCTAGCGAGTGCATCAGCTCTTCCATTCTGTTCAACCCCTGTATGCCCCAGCTCCCACCCGAGCTCAACTCGGTTTCTGGCAGCTAAGGTTTACAGGTGCTGTTGGCATTCCATCACTATAGAGTGACTACGTGTGGAAAAAAAAATGAAAAAATAAAAAAATTCTCCTGTCCATGTAATTTGAAAAATACTGAAACCGAAACTAGTTGCATGTATGGTATGAGAGTGGTTTACGTCTAGCAGTAATCGTTCTGGTGCTGAGCTGATATTGTGAGGTTTTAAAAATAAATCATGACAATTCTGTGCGCCTGCAAGAAAGTTTCGGGGGTGTTGTTTCCCAGTTGGAGTGTCTGAATCGTAATTTTGAAATTCACGCTGCCCCTTTCGGGCAGCCGAAGCCAATTTTTTTAAGAGGAAAAGCATCGAAAATTTTCCAATTCTGCATTGACGGAATATACATATAACTGAAGGGTCGTGGCGAGGAGGACGGGAGGGGGGGGGGACAGCCAGTTCAGTTCCGGAGAAAAATGAGTGTATTACTTATACCTAATATCAGGTACAATATTTGTTTTGGTATTTATGCTTTGAAGTGTTTCCAACTGCTTCGATAACTTTCTAACTATACATTGACAGATTAGACAATTACAAAAGTAATTACCGGCCGGTTAGCCTGATTACATCTTTTGCGAAGATCTTCGAAACGGTTTTGACGGATAGGCTAGTGAAGTTTCTTGAAAAGTTCAGGATATTGACACTCTGCCAACACGGCTTTGTCAGGGACCGAAGTACTCAGACCGCTGTTTTCGAATTAACCGGGCCGATAGCCAATACTTTGGAGTCAGGTGAGATACCGGTTGCTTTGTTTGCAGATTTGTCAAAGGCTTTCGATTGCGTAGACCACACGAAACTTCTCTACAAACTCGAACAGCACGGAATAAGGAATGAGCAGTTAAAACTCTTTGAGAGTTATGTAAGAGATAGGAAACAGAGGATTTCTTTGGCACAAAACAACACTGTCTTCTTATCATCTAAAAAAATAATTAAAATGGGAATTCCACAAGGAAGTATCCTGGGTCCCATACTTTTTGTTGGATATATTAATGACTTGCCTTCGGTTTTTGAGGTTTCAGCCATGCAACCTATCATCTATGCGGACGATACAACTATTCTTGTGAAGGTACCACATACTCGGACACTCAGTAGGGATGTGATACAGGCACTGTCAGTGTTGGAACTCTGGTGTCTTGAAAATCAACTAGTGCTGAATGCTGCAAAGACTGAATGTGTGGTGTTCTCTACTGATAGAGCTGGTCGGGTGTATCCTGGAGAAATATGTTACGGGAATGATAGTCTTCAGATGAAACCCTTTACCAGGACACTTGGAATTTACCTGGACCAACACTTGAAATGGCGAGAGCATATAGATCAGCTGGGGCCTAAATTGAACTCAGTTGTCTACTCTTTCAATGTCCTAAAACACCAGGTGAAGTACGAAATACTGAAGCTGGTTTACTTTGCCAATTTTCAATCACGGTTGGACTATGGTGTGATTTTCTGAGGGAGTAGCTCTCTTATGGAAAGGATATTTCTAATACAAAAGCGAGATATAAGGGTTATGCAGAGGATGAAATTTAGACAGTCCTGTAGAGGCATTTTCAAGATGTGTGGTCTGCTTACCGTGCCAGGACTATATATATACAGGGTATTTCACGAGGAACCTAACCCATATTTATACGGGAAACTACTGAACGTATTTTCATGAAATTCAGCACTTATAAGTACTTCACAATTCTGATGAAATCTAAAATATTTTCAAGGCATGAGCACCTCCGGTTTTTCCGGAAATGACGTCAACTTCCGTTTTTCAAATTAGAACACCATTTTTTCATTGCAGAAATAGATTCCTTAGAAAATTTCAAGTTATTTTGATGTAACATTTTTCAGTTTTGGTTGGAAAATTCTCTCTGAGCGGGAAAATTCGAAAAAAAATCGAAAATAGAGCTCCGCTGAAACAAGAATAACTTCGAGGTTTTTGGATGGAAAATTTTCATTTTTGGGATTTTTCAAGATGTAAGATTGATGTATCCACTTTAAATATCGAAATCGCGATTCGTGATACAGGGGGTGAAAAAATCGCTTTCAAAGTTAGGGATGATAAAATCGTGAAAAATAAATTTTTTTCAAATTAGAACCCCAATTTTTTTGGAATCTACGTTAAAAAATAATGTGAGTGTATGCATCACACCCTTGCCCTAAAGAGGATATTTTCTGAGTTATTCACAAAAAACTGTTTTTCGTCTTGAATTTTCAGCTATTTCTTTTCCCTTCACGCCAAAAAGATGATATTTTCAGGAACTGTTACTTAAACCATGTTTTAGATTTTTCTACCCTAATATGCAAGAGAAAAAAGTTACAGGTTGTTCCTAAATAGATGGCGAATTTTGATTCGAATTTGTATCGGAAACCTCTTTATTTCAACTAATCGGCCATCGGTTTTCTCTCCAGTGATAAATAAATAATTCCTTATGAACCATATGCAAAAACTTACCATGTTTTACATTATATTTTTTCAATGATAGATATCATTAATTACATCTGCCAAATTCCTTTTTATTCAGTAGCATTTTGTGTTTACTATTAATTTGGTGATAATTCGTATTAAGTTATAAAATCGATCACTATGCCTAATTTTACCAATGAAGATTATTTAAATCTCATTCTACTTCATGGAGAATGTAATAAAGTTGTAGATAGAACGATTCGACTGTTCATTGAGAGGTTTCCTGACCGACCCAGACCAACGAGAGATGCCATTAACAGAACCATGACAAACTTGAGAAATGTCGGATCTTTCGTTAAGAAAACTATACACAGAGAAAAAAGTGTAGTAGAAGATGACAACAACGAAATTACAGATCTTGCATATTTTCGTGTGAATCCTCAAAATTCTCTCAAAGATGCCGAGATTGATCTGGGATTATCTCAATCGAGTGTTTGGAGAATATTAAAAAAACATAAAATGCACCCATATGAATTCAATAGGGTACAGCATTTGAAGGAAACTGATTTCGTCAGGAGAACAGAGTTTTGCGAAGCTATGATGATTCGATTTCAAGAGAATAAAAACTTTTTGGACTGTATAATTTGGACAGATGAATCTAAATTCGCAAAGAATGGTTCTTTCAATAGGCATAACAGTCATTATTGGGATGAAGAGAACAACCACCACTTCAGACAATGGAACTTTCAAGAGACCTGGAGTTTCAATGTTTTTTGCGCCATCAAAAATAATGCAATTCTCGATGTTCACATTTATGATGGGACTTTAACTGGTAAGGTAGAACACTACACATGTTTGCATTATTTAAAGAATGTTCTCCCTTAGGAGATATTCTGACATATTGACTCAAATAATTGAGCCGCTAGTACAGAACCATAATGACTTATGGTATCAACAATTCACTCAATGTGTCAAATATCCTCTACAGGCTATTTGAAGATCGATGGTTGGCGAACAATGGTCCACATCTTTGGCCACCACGTTCTCCCGATTTAACTCCTTTAGACTATTATGTTTGGGGTAGGATAAAAAATATTGTCTTCTCAACTCCCCTGACTGATAAAGAGGACTGCATAGAACGAGTCAGAAATGCGTTCAGGTTTGTTTAGATTTTTAGATTCATAGTTTTGAAACTCAATTTGGTTTTTAAACACTTTTGCAGATCTCTTCCTCCCGATGAAATAAGAAGAGCAACGCACGAAGCATTCCTGAGACGTATAAATAAATGTCTAGAAATTAACGGTCAAAACTTTGAGCATCTTCTCTAGTTATAACTGCGAGAGTTTGCCATGGTTCTCCTAATGGTAACTTGAAGTCGGTTTCAAGAAGGGGTGAAAAATCTACAGCATGGTTCAAATAACAGTTCCTGAAAATTTCATCTTTTTGGCGTGAAGGGAAAAGAAATAGCTGAAAATTCAAGACGAAAAACAGTTTTTTGTGAATAACTCAGAAAATATCCATTTTAGGGCAAGGGTGTGATGCATACACTCACATTATTTTTTAACGTAGATTCAATATCTGCCATAAAAAAATGGGGTTCTAATTTGAAAAAATGGATTTTTCACGATTTTGTCATCCCTAACTTTGAAAGCGATTTTTTCACCCCCTGTATCATGAATCGCGATTTCGATATTTAAAGTGGATACATCAATCTTACATCTTGAAAAATCCCAAAAATGGAAATTTTCCATCCAAAAACCTCGAAGTTATTCTTGTTTCAGCGGAGCTCTATTTTCGATTTTTTTTTTCGAATTTTCCCGTTCAGAGAGAATTTTCCAACCAAAACTGAAATATGTTACATCAAAATAACTTGAAATTTTCTAAGGAATCTATTTCTGCAATAATGGTGTTCTAATTTGAAAAACGGAAGTTGACGTCATTTCCGGAAAAACCGGAGGTGCTCATGCCTTGAAAATATTTTAGATTTCATCAGCATCGTGAAATACTTATAAGTAAGTGCTGAATTTCATGAAAATACGTTCAGTAGTTTCCCGTATAAATATGGGTGAGGTTCCTCGTGAAAGACCCTGTATATATAAAACTTTGTTATTTTTTCATAAGTATCAGACTATGTGTAGTATGGAAAAAAATGTCAATAGCACAAGGCGAACATTTCCGTTTTTTTTATCCGCGTCATAGACTTGTCCTAACTGAGAAGTTACCATTCTACTCTGGCTTAAAATTGTTGAATACGCCCCGCTGAATGTCAGGAGGGAAAATAGTTTTCAGGCTTTCAGGAGAAAGATCTTTGCATTTATCATGGAAATTGAGCCCTACTCAATTGGGGAATATTATGAGTCATGTAAGCGTTTTAGTTCCTGATGTGTGGCCAAATTTTTTTTTGTAATTTATGTAATTAGGTATATACCAGTATATTAATCCTTTTTGTTGACTTGTTTTCTACTTTCAACTTACTGTACAGTGGTGATGAGGAAATAAAGAGATATTATTATTATTATTATTAGATAACCGAAGGTGGAGGGGGGGTCTAATCAGTTCTATTCCGAAGAAAATTGAATGAATTATCCAATGATGTTCATAACTTATAATATAAGGTATAATATTTGTTTTGGTTTTCCGACTGCTTCGAAATTTTTCCGATTGCTTTGAAAATATCCTCCCTTAGGCCCGTCCCTGAACGAGTGCACTACGCTAGTCTATTAGTTTCATAATTCTCCTATAAAATTTCATGTTTTCCTCTCTTTATTCTAAAATTAGATTCTTCATGTTTTAATTTCCCGAAATAATACCATGAACGTCATCGGTCTGATGCTAAGGTTAATGTTTATTCAATATTCATTCTTGTCCTCACTTCATCAATTAATCTGAACTTTGCCCGAGGCATCTTCTGGTTTATGAATGGATATTAATTCCGAATAAACTTCATGTTCCATCAGATATTTATCGTTCAGTAGCAGGTGACTTCAAAGAAAACGTGACTGTGGAATTGGAAATTTGTTGGAATATAGAATGACAATAATAATTTAACATGGATTAATTCGTACATTATCATTTCTCGAGAGACTGATTTATTCCATCCAATGTATGGGACACCGTTCTGGTATTATTTTTTCCCGCATGTTCTAGGGCTAAGATTTTGCCCGAATTTCTGTAATTTTCGAGTTTTTTGCCGAAAATGGTCTTAAACGATTAGGTTCGACACACCAATGAAGAATTTGAGGTCGAAATCGATTCTGTCCGGCCGTCCGTTGCCACGATAACTTTCGAACGGAAAGGGATAGCGACTTGAAGTTTTCAGGGTAGATTGCGCCTCCAACTGATATTATCGAGTCTGTTAATGGGCCAAACGGTTTCGGAGAATTCCTATGTGTAGTTTTGTTGTTATTTCCCGAATAACTCAAAAAATATAAAACTGATCTAATTGAAACTTGTAAGTTAGTTGTAGAATGTGAACCCGTAAACTTGAAATCAATTGATGTCCAATGCATGTTTGAATTTGTTAATGCTCTCTTTATTCATACTGAGTTCCATGCAGTATTTCGTGGAGGTGTGAATAGACGATAGAACATGAGCACAAAAACACCTAACGTGAGTGCTTTTCAAGAAATTTTCCAGAATTGAATGTTACTGTTCAAAATTGATTTTTTACTCAATCAAGTTTGAGGACCATTTTCGGATGACAAAATGTATGGAATTTTTTTGCTGTTTAAATATATATTGAGTGATCATTAACGGATACATTCATTATTTGATGATTCCTTTATCTATCTATCAATTTTCGAATTTTAGATTAACTGTCAACAAAAAATAATTCTGAAAATTTTCTCTTGGTGTGTCACGAAGGAGTCTAATATATTCTCCGAAACGTTACGAAATAGTTGTTTTATCGTTGATGCTTTTTCATCACTCTCCACAACTGTAAAATATTTTGATTACTATTTGCTCTTTATAGAAGCAAATATTCTTCAACCTCAGCTTTCCAATATTTCGAAACTTTTGTTGATGTTTTATATGGGCTATCGATGTCGATACATTTTTTAATAGAATTAAACAATTTGGTATAGTTTTCAAAGAATACCTTGCCAGTGGATAGATCATTGAGGGTATTCTTGGCGTATTCCTCATAACACTTTTCGAAACATTGAATAGCTTCATTCCTTTACCAGTTTTATTATACGTAGTTCCACAGATGTATACAATAATTGTTCACATCTCTACAAGGAGCACAAGAGAATAAATTTCTCCAGATGTTCAGATAGAAACGAAATTTTCAAAGAATTGGGATTTAGGGGCAATAAAAGTTGACAAATAATCTAAATTATCGCAATGCCATAACGAATAAATAATCTTCTAAAAATTGTGTATTTCTAGAACGATCGATGTATAATAGAGACAAAATATATTGGTAATTATAGTGGAAACTCTTCATATTCTCTTCAAATTGTTTTCTGTGGGTGTCGAAAAAGGGTGAGTCGTATATAAAACTCGTTGAAAAAATTTAACGAGACTCTCGTGTTGCGCTGTATGTGGTCTCGGTATCGCCTATAATATTTTGAAAACGTCTCGTCTCGTCTCGTCTCGCTTTTTCTCGAGACCAGAAAAATCTGGCGTGAAGCCCTAATTGGATCATTAGCAAATCAGTTAAAATTCGAACTTTGGCTTAACTGCTATAGTTTTTACTTTACAGGATATGAGATTACATATTTAAATTCAGTTATTGTTTCTTTTCAGGATTCTAAGGCGAATTCAGTCTCCTCACAAAAGGTAAGAAAGATTGTAAGGATGTTGATTATTGTTGAAATTATTTTTCTGACACAAATGTTAATTTCTGTATTGCAGACATGATTTGTCTGTCCGGGAATCCGTAATTGTTGCACTTAATATAAATAATCCATTATTATTTTGCTGATTTCAATGCATGAGCGTTCAATCGATTTGAATAGCATGAATAATAAATCGCGAAAGGACAATCGAGGATTAGCAAAATGAAGATTATCCACAAAATATGCAGTAATTCTTCTTCACACTCTGATTTTATTCTTGGCGGTGATTTTTAATTCACTAATGGATATCTACAAAAACATTAAGATGATGTTCATCATTACTGTAGTTTATTTTCAATTATAGTAGTATCTTAATGAACTAACGGTTCGGAGTAATATTGAGCACTGAACTGAACAATCCCAAAAACCAAATGGCGGTGTTTCTCAGAAATTGAGATTCATCCGTTATATAATTTTGTGGAAATGAAGAGGAAATGTTGAAGCCAAATAAATGTTTCGGAGCGGACCAAGGAAAATATTCCTTACCGCACTTACCGTGCAATCATTTTGCCAAGATGTCTGTATTTTCGGAATATTTGTCAGAAAATTGTCTCAAACGATTGTGGGTCAAATCCTATTATGTCCGCCCGGTTGAGATTTGCGGGGTACTTGGGACATAAATATCTTTGTAAAGCTCATCAACGGGCAAAACCAACCTGGTGGTTTCATAATTATGGCCGTTTTGAGCTAAAGCTTTTTGTCCGATTATTTCCGTAACTACTTTCTCGATCTGACCGAAATTAGGCAATAAATTGTGGAATTAAACCTTCATGTGTATACAAAGTTTTGTATTGATCGGATAACTACGTATACAAAAAAAAAATCAATATTTTAAAATTTTTATTTCCCAATAACACGAAAAATACTAATCTGATCGAATTGAAAAAAAAATTCAACTATTTCCTACCGATCGAACATTTATCAATTACAGCCAAGCCAATATCTTGCAGAAAAAAAAGTCAGCTGTTCATAGAGTGATATAATACGTGTGCCTAGCTGAATTTTTTCTTCAATATTAGCTTGGCTATAATATGATAAATTTTTGAAAGAAATAGTTGAAAATTATTTTTTTCCTATGTGCGTGGGAGGCTACCGCTCCTTGACGCTCCTGCAATAATGAGTTTTCTAATTTTTGATATCTTCAGATCAGAGATCCTGAAGTAAATTTTTTCGTTCTCTACTGATTGAAGGTTACATTTATGAAATTAATTTGATATCGATATATAAACGTAATACTGTCTCTTAATGCGTATAATAGGGTATATCGGATGTATTCTAATGAATAAAAAACTGAAATTAGGAATTTGAAAAAACGGTATCCTCTGATGGTTATAGTCATAGGAAGGCACTGGGATCTAGACCCGGAGCCGAAGTTTCTCTTTTTAGTATTTTTTTTATTTCTATCAAAATAATAAATCGGAACGGGAACTGTAATCGAACGAATTCAGTTTGATTTCTTCTTAAAAGTACGTGAAACGTGAGTATTTTCGTATATTATTAGATATTAAAATTACTGCTATATACAGAAGGTTTTTTGTGAATTGTCAACTCATAGTTTCACTGGCACAACCATGTGATTGAATTGATTTGTTTAATAGAAATTACTCTCGGAATACACTATTGAAAATAAATCACTGCTATACAGGGTATTTTTTTATCTCATGGCACAATTGTATGATTGAACTGATTTATGTCCTTACGGCACCACAAACAAAGCACTGTTTATTTTCGACACAACACTTAATGTATGTATTCGAATGGGTCCTTACGCCACCACACATATAGCACTGTTTATTTTCGACCAAACAGTGAATTATGTATTTGTTTCGGCTAAAAGTGGACCAGTTATTTTGGACGCTTGTTTTTACAGTCGGATTTATATTCTTGGATATTTTGGGAATATTATTTTCTTCTGGAGTGAGTTCAGTATCTGGATGGGTGACTGCTCTGGCTATAAATATTAACAAACGCGCGAAAGCTCCTGGCCACTGTGCCTTTTCAACTTGTTCAATATACAGCTTAATTTGTTGTGGATTTTCACTTCAATTATATGATATGACTCATGCCCCATCATTTGACCAACTTTTCCCCACCCGCCTATACCTTCCCCTGGCCCAAATTCCTAAGACACGCATCACACCCAGATCCCCCAACTCATTCATACATTTTGCCGAAAGAGGCGCCCTGGGCGCCAAAATTCCAGGGTGCTATAGAACAAACCTGATACCAAGAATCTTCTTATCGAGTCCATTCAAGAAGGATCGAGACCAAACCCGCGTGTGGTGCATCATATTTCTGAGAATTTCGGTTTCACCTCTTCGGCATATTTATAGAGCGCCAGAGAAATGGACCTTAACCTTCAACCGTGCTGGTATGCGATGTTTTATGTGGATATAAAATATGTAAATCGCACGTAAGAATCCGGACAGGAAGTACCTGAACATTGACGAAGAGAAGAAGGAATGCGCTGGGTTGGATAGAGATTAGGGTTTAGCGAAGATGGAGATGAGTAATTGAGATGTTAGAAATATGGCGGACTGAAGAATTTCTTCCTAGCAAATCACTTGCTTAAAGAATTTGTGAAATAATTGAAGTAAAGAAAACAACTTGGGTTAAGTTTCGCAATAATAATATTGTGACATATATTATATTTCGGGTTTTGTCCCATGTTCAAAACTGAGTTGAATAAGCTTAACAATATTATAAATTACATTGTTGTTGTGAAAATTGTCTGTGGCTTACAATATTTTTTTTAATGTTCGATCCTTATAGCTTATCATTCGCACACATGGAGGTTTAATTGATTTGCTGAGAACTAGAACTGTTAATTGACTAAAATTGCTTCAAATTTTATATCATTTTCAAAATTGAGTAGCATAAACTCAACAATGCAATTTATAAATATTCAAGTTCCTTCTAATCAGCTTTGAAAAATTCTACTGAAACATTCGCAGTGTAAGTTTTGAAGTAGGCATCAACTATCTTTCGAAAGAAAATTGCAAAAGCACTGGCATGGGGTCAGTCCGATTTGGTGAGCTTGTTCAAATTCATATCCAGAATAGTCTGCCATCCAGGTACTGAACTCACCCAAGGCTGCTTGGATTCAGAAAAAAAATCCCAGAATTTACAACCATTTGTATAAATCTAAAAATTGGCTGTGAAATAACGTTTTGAAGGCTATTGCGAAATTTTAGCGATACTTGACGGATACAGTTTTTTTTTAAATTTGGATAGAATACGATGGGAAATTAAATTATTCTATAATAAATTCATTGACTTGGTTACTGTACATATTTATTGAAAATCCCGTAATGCGTCAAATTTTAATTTTAAATTGTCATTCTCCTTCGTAAAAATGCGAACTCTACCTTCAACCCCCTTCGAAAGACAGGTACAACCACCAATTTTTCAAATAGGAAGCATGGGCATTCTCTATTCAGAAATGTTATCAATTCCATGTTTATTACAAAAATCACACTAGAAAAAAAATAAAATCAAGTGATCAGCGAAATTTGGTACAACAGCAAAAATTTTAATGTAGCAAAAAAATTATGAATGTTAATGAAGTAGATGTTCACAGTGTTCACTTCGAAAGAAAATTCCTTCCAACATTATTCAACATCTCATCAGGAGTGATCACATTTTGAGGCCAAATAAGTTTAGTATTATTGTAATAAGATTTGGGAATATTCGAGGGAATATTATAATGAATTTCGGTAATCACATGATTTCATTTTTTTCTAATTTGATTTTTGCAATAAACATGAAAGTGAACCGAATTTAGAATGACAAGACCTTTCAAACGATATATCACAAGTAGTGATGGGACCTCTCGAATGAAAATAATCGAACATTTCGATTATTGAAACATCTCGAGATGTTCTGAAAAATGTGAGTGAATTCATTCGAATGATTTTCTGTCGTCTATCATATTCTCATCCAGATGAGATATCACTCGGCTCGAGTAAGAATTGAATGAACTGAGATGAGATACGAGATATTTCGTACTCGTAATTCGTTCGTATACGTTCTGAATCTTTTGATATTTCGAAGTTCCTTTGGCAGCATATAAGTATGAGATATGAAAGGTTTCTTGAACAATCAATAGAGTTTATGAATGTCATCTGGATTCTGGTCGGGTGCTGCCGAAATAGTAGCCAGTGAATTATTTTATTATTTATTCCATTGCAAATTGACGTATTAATTATTATTCTTATCTTATTCAGTAGCTGTTCGTTCAAAATATTTAGCTATATTCCGTTTGTTATTAATTAAGAACTCGGACCCGGAGGTTCGTTCAACAAGTATTTTATCGTTATTTTTTTAAATATTTGTATAAGTGGCATTTGATGCTTGTAGATAGCTTCAATTGGTATTATGCATGCATCTATTGAGTTGAATCGAATTTTATTTTCAATAATTACTTAAACTTAATTAACTAATTAATTGGAGGAATGAAAAAGGTCATAGAAAATTCAATCTGGACGTGTAATATATGATTAAAAATATGTTTTTGCGAAAAACAGAATGAAATAAAGTAAAAAGTACAAATTTCATTGATATTACATTTCGCCATTCAGATAAATTATTTGGTTTACATTTTTTTGGTGCCCCTCTATTACGGCGGATGTTGGATAATTGTCCACATGTCGAAAATACCCTTTCCGACTGAACTGATGTTGCCGGTATTATTGTATTTAGTGATTATAAATAGGTATATAATTGTGCATTCTAGGGAATTTCAGGTTCATAATAATTCATTTCATAGCTCCATTCCCTTTCGAACAGCTGGAAAGAAATGTTCAAATATTGGACCAAAACCAAATAGCATAATAATAAATTATCAAAGGACCAACGGCAATGTAATAAAATGAAACATAAAATGTGAAACTTAATACTGTAGGGAGCCGACGAAATTATATTGAAGATAAGGGATAACCTAAGCCGTTCACGCGATGAGAACTGAGTGGGATACCGAATGATCAATATCTCGAATGATCATTCGATTATTGAAATTTTGAAGGGGGTTGAAGGTAGGGTTCGCATTTTTACGAAGAAGAATGACAATTTAAAATTAAAATTTGACGTGTTTTGGGATTTTCCATTAATATGTACAGTAACCAAGATAATTAATTTATTCCATATCGCCAAAAAAATTTCAAGACTAACGCTCTTAGAATCTCTCGAAATCAATTTATAGAGATAATTCCAGGAAAATTATGTTAAAAGAACAAAGAAATGTTGACCGATCATCCTTACTGAACATCTTCTAGTATAGTTTGGGAATACCAGAGGCAAACCCCAACTCCTGTTTGTTACCTCAGTACGTCTTGTTTTCTTCAATCTTCTAAGATCTTGTGTGAGAACTACTCGTATGAACAAAGGACTTTGTAGAAATTTAAAATTGAAAAAAAAATATTAATTAATTATTCAAGGGTTGGGAATATAATAAACGAAATCATGTCCCACTATTTAAACCGTCAGTCACATCGGATTTTGGAATCTATTTTCAAAACAAGGTTATAACGAATATTACAAAAGTGAACTTTTTTCTTGGTTTATTCAATTATGGTATGGTGCATTTAACAATCAGCTTCAAATCTTGCCAAGGCCTAACTTGGTAGTCATTATCGTTTCAAACAAACGGCGAGTGTCATTTTCAGAGACATCCTTGCACTTTATCTGTAAACAAAATAAAACAATCAGATAAAGGTTATCGTCCATCACTCTGGTGCATTGAAACCGAAATGAATTATTCCAAACGACATCTCCAATAACTATTTTCTTCCATCCATAAAAGTATCTAGTGATATATTAAGTTGGCTTTATAATGCACTTAGTGTGCGCTACAGAAATAACTAGGTAGTCGGAGCATTAAACAATTAGAAAGACATAAATGTCAACGTTTATGAATTTCTGCAGCTTTTAAAAGCCCAATTGATAATAATGGGATAGGTATACTGTGTTTTCATTATTATTGTATTCTTGTAACTGGGGAATTCCTTCAGAACAATTTACTGTGTATGTGTTAGGTGTATTTCGTATTAAAAATTGACGATTTTTGTGATGTTTGTTTTGGTACCTGGGTATCGCTAGCTTTGTTTTTTGTCATGATATCCTCAACGGACTATTATATTTTTCAGTCTAAACGATGACAGATCATTCTTTTGTGATGTCTATTTGATCATCGTTGAAATACCTTTCTGATCTGAGCTATTCTCGATGTCCCGTACTTCTTGCAGATCAAAATGCGGCTAATTTTTCACGAAGATAATATTTTCTATTCGAAATATACTTATTGTTTTTATTTGTTTTATTCTTCAACATTTTGGCCCATAACTAGTGTATCTCTGAACGCAGAATACTCAATTCATTTTTCCGTTGTCCATTTTAATAGTATGTGCATATTATATAATATATAATGAGATTTCGGCGGTAATTATTTAATTGTATTTGTAAGGACGGGTGTGCAAATTCTTTTCAAAGAGTAAACAGACACTGAGATAATCAATATTAAGTGGTTTGTAACTATTTTGAATTTAAACTAATTCATCAATCCGAAATTATGAAGTTTTTAGAGCCTTCAAAAATGTTGGTTTTTGCAGTTACTTGGTTTTGCGGTGTCGCCGACGATATTTAGATTTCCATATAATTATCTTTTTTCAATCCCTCATTTTCAACCCTTAGAGTGAATTGGTTTGGATGAAATATTCGAGGGGTTGTCCTAGTAGGATAAGACGCCATCAGTTGCTTTTGTTGAAAACATATTTTTCGGTGAGCTGAGAATTTTTTTCTTAGTGCCTCGAAGCTTTATATTTATCGTTTAGCTAAAAATCACCGTAATGAGCAATTTATCGATTCTTATTTATTTTTCCGATGAAAAATTCTCATTTTTGCAGTAGTACTAAATTATTCAAAAAAAATCTATTATTGAAAAACATTTTCGAAAACAATTGAAACTTTTTGCTCAAAAATAATTTTTCTAGAAATTTTTATTTCGATTAGGTTTTTTTTCGGTGTCTTGATGATTCCTCGAATCATGTCCGTCGACAGTTACCTATTTCCCAATTAAAAAAAAAATTTGAAATTTTTTTTTCCTGATTTTTTCAATAATTAATCTTTTCGATGGGAAAACTGAGGGTTGCAAAAAAATTGTTTTTTGTAAAAATGAATAAGAATCGAAAAAAAAAAAATCGATGATTTTTGTCGAAAACCATAAATATATAAACACTTTAAGGTTGAAAAATTATTAACGATATCCTCTTTCATTCATTATATCCAATAGAAAAAGAATGACGCTTTAGGAAAGCTAACCATTAGTATAATTCAACGATGATACCGCGGTATATATAGATATAGCTATTCAACTTTGATGAAATCACACTATGTGGATTGCTGTGAAGTCTCTGCTAGTCCTTTCATCGTTGAATTATATCCAATGTTATACCAGGCTATCCAAATATCCTCAAATATGCCAATTTTTATCTTTTTGGCGCGCTGTTCCCTGAACAGATTGCATATCAATTCATCCAAATGTGTGTAATTTTAGGAATTTTGGCCAAGAATGGTCTCAAACGATTAGTTTCGACTCACTGATGAAGAATCCGTGTTCAAACTTGATTCTCTCCGGCCGTCAGCAGGATTACACTTGAACGCAATGGGTTACAGCGTTGAAATTTTCAGAGTAGGTTGGGAGTCCAAATCTGCCGGCTAAATACGTTACTGGATAAAATTTTTCGAGTAGTTTTGAAATTAAAGCCGAGGCAATTTATAAATACATTAATCATGCATTTATATAGAAGAGATTCTAATAAAATAACAATTAATCAAGTACAACTGTATAATCAAGAACAACAACCCAATCTGCTGAATCTGCCCTTATGTTCGAGGCCTTTGGGAAAAGATCAGGTGAATCAGTTTTATGTTCAATATAAGATCCGTTTTCAACACACAAAATGATCTTAGGTCTTTATTAACAAAGACAAAACCTATTAATGAAAAACAAAAATCAAAAAACTGTGTGCATCATATTCTTTGTATTTGCGGTCAAAAATAGCAGAACATGTATGTACAATCCATGGAGATCACATGATGGATTGGAGTAAAACAAAGATTCTGATGTCAGAGTCTGATTACTTTGAAAGGAAACTTAAGGAGTTGACTTGTATTTTGTTGAACAAAGAATGCAATTTTGCAAATTGCTCAATTGGAATTGACCATATTCGGTTGAATTTGTTGAAAAAGGTGTTGGAACTTGGACATTTCTATGCACAATGAAACTATGCTATTTTGATCTTCAAAGACAGTTTTCGGATTTCAGAAAAGCTATTATCAAAAAATTATTCTGAAGATTTTCCTTTAGGGTCTGACGAAGTTGTCTGATATAGTCTCCGAAACGTTACAAAATAATTATTTTATCGTTGATGTTGTTTCGTCATTGCTTGTTAGGAAACATTGTTCGATACATTGCTTCTGACAAATATTTCGTGTTTCTATGGCAGAAGCAATAGAAAGACAGAATAATAATTCTTTTACTTTGTAGATATTTTTCAGGTTTTGGGAGAAAAAACACAGAAAGGAACCATTTAATAACTTATTCCTAGTGTCATTTGTTCAGTACATTTACTATTTTTAAGAAGTAGTTGAAAATTTGAATACTTACTTCGAGGAGATTATATTATAACATATTATACATAAGTATGGAATGTCTTAAATATCGCAGAAATCAAACAAATCAGATAATAATTCTTAATAATTTAACGATTCAACCGAATTATGGATAAATTAGTGGAATTGTTCAGCCAAAAGAATAGATCCTTAGGAAACGCCTCACTGATCCCTACCGATTTGTTCAAGAGACAATGTATATCCGGATACGAAAAAAGTCTACCTCAGTCACGTCGTTGAAGAATGACCAATCTTATTGGGAAACACCAAAGATGACCCACCTAATTTGTTCTAATGTTAATCATTGTTATTCTCGACAATATCCTCGTAGATTTGGCGTGTACAGAAAGTTACGGTTAGTTTGTAGTTTGTGGGGGGGTATTGACTAAAAATTTTTGATAGCGGATACAGATTTCAGTCAAGGTCGTTACTGCTACACAATTCATTGCAATGTTGTATCACCGCATGAAAGAAAGACGTAGGAATTTCACCGTAACCCAGGGTCCAAAGATCAGGCGGAGGTATGCATATAGATTGAGGTGATACTGATGTAACCATGTATGAAATTGGGAGAAATGCAGAGAGTTTCCAATAAAATTACGAAATTTGTTGTGATGACGATGATAAATAATTGGAACGGTTTCTAGACTTAACGGTTCAAAATTTTATACCGAGACTTTTAGTTAGACATCAAATCTATTGAGTAATCACCCAAGGATACTTTGGGAGGTATATTCATTACTGGAAGGTTCCTTTCTGGGTTTTCTTGCTCAAACTCTGAAAAATATCTATAAAAAAAATTATTATTATTCTGTAAATTGCTTCTGCGTTAGAAACATAAGATATTTGTCAGAAGCAATGTATAGAAAAAATACAATATACAATATTGCCTAACAAACAATAAGGAAACAATATTGAAAGGTTTTTTTTGGGTTTTCTCTCCCAAACTCTGAAAAATATCTATAAAATAAAAATTAATTATTTTGTGATTTGCTTCTGCGTAAGAAACACAAGATATTTGTCTGAAGCAATCAATTGAACAATGTTGCCTAACAAAACACAAAGAAACAACATCAACGAAGAAAATACTATATCGAAACGTTTCTATGCGAAGTAAAACTATGTTTGCTATGATTTTTAAGTATTGTCAACGTGACAATTCTTGAATTTCACAAAATAACTATCAACGAAATAATTCTAAATATTTTCATAACCGTCTGACGAAGGAGTCTGATATAGACTCCGAAACGTTACGATATAGTTGTTTCTTCGTTGATGTTGTTTCGTTGCGTTTTGTTAGGCAACATTGTTCAATTGATTGCTTCTGACAAATATCTTGTGTTTCTTACGCAGAAGCAAATCACAAAATAATTAATTTTTATTTTATAGATATTTTTCAGAGTTTGAGAGTGAAAACCCAAAAAAACCTTTCAATAATGAGTATACCTCCCACAGTATCCTTTAATGATTAATAAGGAAACAACATCAACGATAAAACAACTATTTTCTCTAAAGTTTTGGAGACTCCTTCGTCAGACACAAAGTGAATATCTTTTTGCGCATATGTTCTGGGGAACATCGCGTTATCATTTTGCCCAGATGCTTGTAATTTTCGAATTTTTTACCGAAAATGATCTCAAACGATTGGGTTCGACTCCCTGATGAAGAATTCGAGGCCATATTTGATTCTGTCGAACCGTCGAACGATAACTGTCGGGCGATAACTTGAAAACGGAAAGAGATAGCGACTTGAAATTTGCAGGGTGCATCCCAATACAATTGACAAATTCGTTAATGAGCATAACAGGCCCAATTCGGAGTAATAATTTTGTTTTCAACCAATACTAATCCGATCAAATTGAAACTTGGTGAGTGGTAGTGGAATACAAACCTAAGGATGTTTGTGAAATTTTGTGTGAATCGTATCATTAGAAAATTTAAAAAAATATATTAAAAAATGATATTTATGTCACGATACCCTGAGAAAGGAAAGAGATAGCGACTTAAAATTTTCAGGTTAGGTTGTGCATCTGAATGCGACATTTGAGTTTGTGTATCGGCATAATCGGCCAAACGGTTTTGGAGTTATACCCATCTGAAATAGAAATAATCCTGATTTTTTCCGAAAGGCCACGAACATAAGGGACCACATTCAATAGATTGGGTTGCTGTTTTTGTCAGCTATTCTGTTGTAGTTGATTCATTGTTATTTGATTAAAACCTTTTCTACCTAATTTCAGGGTAGATATACATATTTATGAATTGCCTCGGATATTAATTATCTTCCAGAAATTTTTTGATGAAATCAATTTCATTATTTCGAATTTCAAGAGTAGAACAAATTAGATTAGCATTAATGAAAAACAAAAATCCAAAAACTGTATGTATAATATTCCTTCTATTTGAGGTGAATAGTATACAGGAGAACATCGGGACCAGTAGAAGTAAGAAAGTGGGATCATAAGAACAACTTGCTGCGTTTTCACTTGCAATAGAATGCTCCGAACGAACCAAACGCGCCGCGCACGCTGTAACAAATTTGTCTAGTCAATACGACGCGCAGAACAGAACCGAACGCGCCAAACATTTTCCGAGATTTGTCGGTAAATGCGATTAGCACTGGGAACTCAGCGAATACCGCAAACTAGTGTCTGACCGAAACTGGTATTTCAGCCGAAACCGAAACCGAACTTTCGGCCAGGGTCTCAGTTTCGGCCGAAACCGAAACTTTATTATCATACTGAAATCTACTGTATTTTTTACAATTTTATTCGCATACACATAAAAATAGTTAAGGAGTGTTAAATAAAATACTAAGACATTTTTTTTGAGATCTTGTTATTTTGGTATTACCAAGTTATCAAAATATTCAGTCGAAGTATACAGGGTGATTCCAAATCAGACGTGAACCTTAGAGGAGGTGTTAGTATGGATCATTTGCTGTGGTTTGAGCCATTTTTATTGAGGACCAAAAATCAACGGTTTCTGAGATATTTGAGTATTTGATTTGAAAGGGGATATAAGAAGCAAAAAGAGTAAAATAACGAATTCAATATTTTTTTGTTGCAACTAAGCTCGAAATTACATTAGAAAATGTATTCATAAATTATGTTCCACCATTCCATAGGCTAGCACGTGTCACCTTTCTGATATCTTCAGTTCTTATTTTCCGCCTGAAATTTACTCACGCTGTCTTTTGATACACATTCCCTATTTTAAATGCCGGACATTCAAAAGGTTGCTTATAAAAAATCTGCTGAAACGAAACTAGTTTAGCAATCTAACGAAATCTTTTAGAGAATGAAGAAGGAATTTGGCAAGTTTTTAAAATAATTTTGGCATACAAAATTGTGAAATTTGAAAGTTGTAGACAAATTGATATTAGAAATTGGTTTTTCCTTTATTCATCTACCACATTTCAAATCATACAAATTTTTTTTCAACCTCTTATACAGCATAGTTTTGCTTTTTTCGTACATATCATATTCTTTTCTGAGGAAATATACCGAAAATATCACCAAATTTGGTCAACGTAGAAAAAGTTGACGAAATATGTACTAAAAAGTTCAAAAATCTTTTAAAAATCACCAGAACTCCAAAAACCGTTGATTTTCGGTTAATAATAAATATGGATTAAACAACAGCTAATGAGTCATACTCCAAGTTTCACATCTTATTTGGAATCAACCTATGTAATCTAATTAATAATCATTAAAGTGAATTCTCAGTCTTAACAAAGATAGATCACAATAACTCGTACGACAATTTATGTATACCTACTTATAACTCCTGGCCAAACGACCAGGATAATTCACGAACATTCAAGTTTCGGCCCTGCCGAAAGTTTCGGCCATTTTGGGCCGAAACCGAAACTAAGGCCGAAACTAGATTTCTTGGCCGAAACTGGCCGAAACCGAAACCGAACTTTCGGTCGGTCAATACCGCAAACTGTCCAAACTGCACAATGTTTGTTGCAGCGCGCTCTGTGTGTTTGGTTCGTTCGAAGTGTTCTGTTGCAAGTGAATACGCACCTGGAATAGAGACATACAGAAATAAGAAATAGCAGCACACGTATGTACCATCCATGGAGATCACATGATGGATTTGAGTATAACAAAGATTCTGATGAAAGAGTCTGATTACATTAAAAGGAAAATTAGGGGATCGACTTTGTATTTTGTTGAACAGGAGGTTTGTTGAAGAAGGAGTGCAATTTCTATGCAAAGTGAAACTGTGTTGCTATGATCTTCAAAGAATACCAATGTGAAAATTTTCGATTTTCGGAATAACTGTTAACAAAAATTTATTCTGAAGACTTTCGCTTGGTGACTGACGAAGGAGTCTGATCTAGTCTCTGAAACGTTACGAAATTGTTGTTTTATCGTTGATTTTGTTTCGTTATTGTTTGTTAGGAAACATGTTTCTATGCATTGCTGCTGACAAATGTCTTGCGTTTCTAACGCAGAAGTAGTTTACAAAATAATGATTTTCTTATTTTATAGATATTTTTCAGGGTTTGAGAGAGAAAACCCAGAAAGGAACCTTTTAGTTATCAACTCTATTAGTTTATGGTTTGCTTTTTTGGAAATAACAATGAAAAATATCTTCCGAAGAAAAGCATCTTTAATGTTTTTTACATAGAGTTGATATTTATCTGCATATACTCCATACACTGCTTTTTAATTACTTTTCTGTTTAGTTTTTCTTAACATATTTCTTTCATATAAAATGAAATATCTTCAAAAAAGATAGGTCGATTTTGTAGATATTCTTGAGAATGGGGGTAATTGATTTATACAATGTATAGTATCGGTACCATAATAGAACCTCGATTAAATATGACTTCAAATGTTTCTCTGAGCCCATATTGTAGTTTGTTCAACGATAAAATTTTGGACTTGATGGTAATATAATTTTATAATAATGGAAAATAGCGATACCGTTGTTAATAAATCAACAAGTCCAAAGCTTTCCTGTCAATAGGGTCTTCATAATGGCTTCGTATAATTAATATATTTATGCATATATTTCACATAGAGTACTGATGAAGGCCAAGAAGCCAGAAACGCGTCTGCTCTTGCTTCTCGACAAATCAATGAAATCTTGAGAAATATATTCATAAGTATATTAATTATACGAAGCCACTAACAAGACCCTATTGGCAGGCACTCTCTGGACTTGTTGAATATAATGTTAGCTACATTTCCTCCTCCCCTCTCGTTTTCCGAAAATGAGTATCAGCTTGGCAGTTTTCAGTAGATTTGGAAATATTCCGGCGTTGGAGCATTTACTCGACATAATTTTGATGGGAGTGGTCAGCAAGATTTAGGATCATAGGCGATATATAGTAAAAAATCGAGCTTTGACTTGCATTCCCATTTATGGGAGTTGGAGAGTGAAAAATACAGATTTCTCGATTTTTCTATTAATTGTGGGCTAATTTAGCTTTCTAGGACTTCTGAAAGTACCCTAGAGATTCAGATAATGAGTCGGTTTTTATTTAAAAAAAAAAATATTTTCTAGCAATCAGATCATAACGAAATTTCGCAAAAAATTGCGGGTCAGCATTCTTTAACTTACTATCAAGTTTCAATTGTATCGGATATGTATTTTTTGAATTATTGAGGAAATAACAACAAAGTAGAGGTGCATATAACTCCGAAACTATTTGGCCGATTATGCCCATTAACGAACTTGACCACCTCGTTTGGAAACACAGTCCGCCCTGAAAATTGCAAGTTGCTATCTCTTTCCATCCAAAAGTTATCGTGGAAACCCGGCTGGACAGAATAGAATTTGACCTCAAATTCTTCATCACTGAGTCGAATGGTTTGATACCATTTTCGGCAAAAATTCGAAAGTTACAGACATTTGGGCATAATTATAACATGCTGTTCCCTAGAACAGGCGCTCAAAAATGAATACAGTCATTTAAAATTGATGTTAATTAAAGACCGAGAAGTCTTGAGGACCAGTCAAAAATTTTATGAGTTCATTATGTTATTCAGTATTTTATCTGATTCCTTAAACGGCTAATGACGAACGTAGTATCATTAACACAGTGAAAACATCTTGTTTTCCCATTACTGGTGTATATGGGTATCGATCAAATACAAAGTGTAAGCTATACAAATAATGTGATAATCGACGATTGTCGTAAAATATCCGCATATCACTATGATTAACACATCTGAATCACCTCCAAGTGAACCACAGCGACCAATTGATAACTCACTATGCGATTATTAGGCAATTTTTACCGACTAGATCCTAGATGATATTAATGATTCATCTATCGTCATCTTTGGATTATTTGGAGTTTAATCAATCTAACATTCGCGAAAGTAATCATTAAAGGATACTGTGGGAGGTATACTCATTATTAAAAGGTTTCTTTCTGGGTTTTCTCTCCCAAACTCTGAAAAATATCTATAAAATAATAGTATATTATTCAACGACCGGTAATGTAAGTCATAACTCACGCAGATGAAGTTTGCAGCGCGAGCCGCAGGCGAGTGCTGTAATTCATCAAGTGAGTTATGGCCATTACCGCAAGTTGAATACTACACTTTATCTACGACTATAACAATGAATACTAAAATACAAGTACAGAGAAAGAACTTTATTGAATAATCTTAATAGTTACATATTACAATGTTATGAAAAATTTAGTTGTATTTACTCATTTTGTTTATTAATAAAATTAACTGTGAAGTTTGAAAAACCAGTAAACTGAATATGTGGTACTGAATTATGCAAGTTTATTGTTTTTTGTTTTGGTGTCTGTTGCATATATGTTGTTGATGTACTAACTGGATGAGGTATTATTGAACTGTATATTTTATTTGCAGTATCTGTCTTATTCTTTTCGGAATCATCAATGTACCCCTCAGCCCCGATCGCCAACCGCCATGGCGTTTCAGTGCCGTTATATCCTCTCCAGCATCTACTAATAAAGTTGCCGACGAGCGACGAAATCAATGCCCTGTATATAATTTACATCTGGTAAATTAAAAAATGTACCAATGTCTTTCCCCATTGCTCCAAATTTATTAATGCCAATTCTTTGTGAGTGATATTTTCCATTTTGAAATTTAAGGAATAATATTGTTTGCGATATATCAGTAGGACGAAGACTCAAATATTTTTTAACTATGGTATAAAAATTTCCCGTAACAGTGAATTTTCTCGCAATTTTTGTTTTTGTATTTTATACACTGTTTATTGTGCTTCTTGTAGTGAAGATGTGAGCAATAATTATTGTATACATCTGTGGAAGTACGTATAATAAAACTGGTAAATAAATGAAAAATTTAGCTATTCAATGTTTCGAGAAGTATTATGAGGAATACGCCATGAGCACCATCAATGATCTACCCACTGGAAAGGTGTTCATTGAAAACGATACCAATTTATCCAATTCTACTAAAAAATATATCGAAATCGATAGCCTCTTTAAAACATCAACAAAACCTTCGGAACATTGGAAATCTTAGTTCGAAGAACATTTGCTGTCAGAAAGAGCAAATAGGTATCAAAATTGTATTTTAGAGTGGTGGAAAATGCATGAAAAAGTTCCTAGACTTTCTAAGATGGCCGATGATTTATTAATTGCTACATCCGATTATTTTGCACAGCAGGTATGATCCTGGCTAGGACTTCACACGAGATGGAAGTAGGCGAGAATATAAAAAAAATATTCATTGTTATCTACCATTTCGTTTATATATTACTAGCTGCCCACCCCGGCTTCACACGGTTGCAATGCTGATACTAAATATACTACAGAATTACTACAACTTTATCAATATAAAAATTAAACCCATACTTTGTTTCATTTTATTGAAATAATCCATTTGCAACATTACCGCACGCTACAGCCCTGCGGTAAGAATATTACCTCACTGTTATTTTCTAATTGCTTAGCAACTGCCCACTATTCTGGAATGTTGAGCTTTGCGCATAGAAAACAAGTCAAAATAGTGTCACTTTTCCCACGATCGAAGAAAAACATGTTTTCCTTAGAGGTTACTCTTGAAAAGCGACATATAATTGGCCATGTGAAAAACACTCATCGCTCAAATATAAGCCTGTAGTGTTGAAAGTTGGACCCTGCAGTTTATTAATGGTCATTGCAAAATATATCTTTACCGGAAATTTTAGGCGTTTAAATTGGATCAGTAAATCCGATGGTATCACAGGAATTCGGGGAATCAATACATCTATCCTGGCTGAGGCGAGCCTCACGCTCTACAGATGATTCTCTGGCTCTCTATATTCGATTTCTATCCCTATCCAGGCGGTGCCGGCCCCCCGGTCGGTACCACCGCAACCGCTATGTCCCTGCATTTTAAATCTACAATATCTTCGAAAATATTCATTTAAATTACATGCTGTAAAGGGCCATATTGATCAATTTTAAATGCACAATGCATTCAAGGTACTTAATTGGATAAGGAGCAATGCTGTATTGCTTAAAAATAGCTTCGTAATCAAGCCATTATTTCTCGTAGAATGTAAAGGATAAAAAATGGTTATTGTGGGTTATCCTTGAGATAGACATATACCATCGTGGACTTTTTTGTAGACCTCTTTAAGGTGTATCACATTATTTTGATCTATCTTGTAGGGTTCAGCCAGCGTTTGCAATGTAAGCGCAAAAAATGTGTTTATTTACGACATCACATTAGAAACCTCTAAAATTATCAGTGTTTCTCTAATATATTATGCATGTATTATACATATAAACATTCCTATTGAATCATTCTATCTACTAAAAAAACTGCATCAAAATCCTTCACGTAGTTTTAAAGATCTAAGCATACATAGGAACAGACAGACAGCGGGAAGCGACTTTGTTTTATACTATGTAAGGATAATATTTATCCTTATTCTGAATTAAGCGAGACGAGACAACTAATTACGAAACGGGACCGAGACTTAAACCAGACTTAATTTTTTGGGAATTGGCGAGACTACGACGAGATTTTTTATATTCTCGCCTATACTCTCGCCTCGTGTGAAGCCCTAACACAAGCATACTATCACTACAGCGCAAACTGCGTGCGTTAGAGCTATTGAGCTAGGTGATCTCTTATGCGTTGTACCAGCAAACAATTCGGTTGGAGATATCCGCTTCAAACATTTAGTCAATTATACAAATCCTTCGTTATTGACTAAATTATTCCCAATGTCCATCATTGCCATCTTCTTGAACAAACAATACAGAAAGAGGTTTATTTGCCATTCGTCATCGGGAAACACGAACCAAGTTATCATTGAAATCTTCATATGAGCGAGCCAGTGCATAACGTTCTTCGCTATCTCCATCATCTCTCTTCGTCCGTCCAGGATAAACCGAATCTTGACACCGCAAGCCTTTGTCGGTGTCTTCGGCTAGCACAAAGTCTGCATACTAAATGTGGCGTTTAAATCTACATACTCTGGTCCTTCCGAATATTTGTTGGTGAATAATGATTCGGTAAACAACGCCGACTGAAAGGCGATTCCTGCTTACGATCACATACCGCTTATGAGTTGATTGATGGGTCATACAAGGTCAATCCTCCGATGATGGCACGAGTTTCAAACCCGATAAATAAAAATCTTCCAGCTATCATTTTTAAAACCGCAGAGAGAACTCGAAGAGCATATTTAGTGAATTTGCAAAACGTCAACATTATGCCCTTGAATTTTTATTTTGCCCAAATGACTATAATTTTCGAATTCAAGGCCAAGAATGGTCTTAAACTTTCAAGTCAAACTTAGTTATGTCTGGCTCACCGTCCGTGAACACTCGCACGAAAATCTGAAATTTGCAGGCTAGGTTCGGGGCGCTTCACAGTCTGACAATTTTTTTTAAGAATTTTCAAAATTCCTCACACCGTACGTCCACTTATCCAATCGCAACTTTATTTATACTCATCCGATCACTCCTCTGTACACGCAAAATCCTTTCAGTCCAAGTAAAACACACCAGAATTACCCCCAACTCGATAGTTAGTTGCAAATCGACGCAAAGACTTATGCAAAATTGACTAGGAAATAAAAAAAAAATGATTAAAATAAATTCAGTGCCTCAGACATTCAGTTTTAACGGATATTTTTGCAAGATCCTTCAAAACTTGATTTTACAGCCAAGTTCTAGATTTAAACTCGATCAGATCTACATAGCCGGAAATATTGGGAAAATTGTATGGCCTCCTAGAATTCAACCACAGCCAGACAATGCCTTCGCATTACTTACCCGAACACGCCGACTATCCAAAAACCGTCCATATCTTGACTCATCTGTGAACAATACAGACCTCCATTGATCGTTCCAATTCACGTTCTCATTGACCCATTCCAATCGAAGTCGCATATGATTTCAAGTTAGTGGAATCCTCAAAATTGAGAATGTAGTCTTCGACGAACTGTTTTGATCGAAATACCAGTGGCGTTCAAAAGACATTGTTGCGTTATTCGAAAAGTACTCAATGGCTCTCTACGGGTAGACACAGTCATAAACCGATCTTGTGCAGGAGTGGTAGATCTTGGGCGTCCACTTTTCGGTCTTTTGGTCATGCTTCCTGTTTCTATATTTCGATGGACGAGCGGGGAAACTACGCTTTCACTAACTTGAACATCTCTTTGATTACGTCCCGCCTCGATCATACTAATAGCCAGCCCTATTGGCTTAATACGCACTAAGTTTATGTCTAGGCAATATTGCAAAACAAATTTTCAGATTTTGAATCAAAGTTGATTTCTAGAATGTAAAACAATAACTGATCGAAAATTATCAGAAACAGTGGTAGTTTTTATTAGATTGAAACACCCTATACATTACAATTCGAAAATTTATTGTAATACTAGTGTATGTTTTTACGAATTATTTTTTTTTTAATATGTTTATTACAAAAAAATATTGTGCGTCGTGTTGTTTTTTTCATGAATTCAATTTTATTAGTAAGAAAAAGTTCGTTTACGATTTTTTTTGTAGATTTAGGATCTACGATCAACGTAAAAAAAGACTTATTCCTGTCCTGATATTAATTCATTCTTCAGTTTTTTTGGGTTATGGGAGTATTTTATAAAAATTTACAGCAAACTTATTGAAGAGAATAACAATACATATTTATGTCTTTGCTTCGTGAATATTCATTATATTAACTCATTTTTGATAGTATGTACTTTATCCAACTTTTTTTTAACAAATTCCTGTAAGATTTCAGATAATTTTTATACAGGGTGAGTTATTCTTACAAGAACTTAACATGGAAGGAAAATGATATTCCGGCCCTGATATTGGTTTCGTGCAAAGGGCTTGTTAAGACCTTTTAGTTTAATTCATGTATCAAATTTAAACCAGTTCGCCTAATATACATCGTGCTTCTTATACATGACTAGAATAGGATCAAAGAAAGTTTTCTTTCGATTTTGTGGTAACACACCAAGCTTAAAAGAAGCATTAAACAGAGAAGTCAGAGGTGAAGCTAGGTAATAAACACAGTTGATCAAAAAGTATGAAGGAACTTCATCAGAATCAAAAGGAAAAGTACCTTCAATACCAAAAGAACACTGCAAAGCATTCAGGACGATAACTTCCAGGGTGTCAAAATTGGTAGGATCAATGTCTTCACCTTTGAAGACTTCATTGATGCTTTGACTTTGTTTTTCGGTGCCTTCTTGAATTGCTTGAGAGAATGAACATACTTCCAGAAATAAAGAGGATTACATGCAATTCTGGTCTGTATACTATACCATAAGTAAAGCCACTTGTTCAGATCTTGGCACTGGTCCCTTAAATCTCTGGAAATTAGGTAGTAATCCATAGCTCAATGAAAAAATTATCAATCAACAAGTCCAGAGCGTTCCTGTCCTGCCCATAGAATCTTCATAATGGCTTCGTATAATTAATATACTTATGCATATATTTCACAAGTCAAATAAACCCCAGGGGATTCATTGATTTGTCGAGCAGCAAGAGCAGACGCGTTTCTGGCAAAAAACAAATTCAACTAAACTGAACCCGGTTAAGCCTCTCAGAGGCGGCTTGGTCGATCATACCTAATCGCCCACGCCACCTATGAGACAAAACACGGAATTCAGCCTTTCCCCACCAGGGAAAATTTGAAGCGTGAAATCATATGCCACCATGCAGGAACGCTCTGGACTTGTTGAAAAAATTATGTACGATTTACACTAATTTATTTAATATTGTGACGCGTTTCGTCGACACAGTGACTTCATCAGACTATATCATACTGTATGATGTAGTCTGATGAAGTCGCTGTGTTGACGAAACGCGTCACGATATTAAATACATTAGTGTAAATCGTATATAATATTTTCAATGAGTTAATATAGATTAGCATCAAGTAAAAGCCACCAGTATTATATTAAAAAAAAAATCCATAGCAGAGAGTGATGATTCGATCATGCATGTGGTCGCTCATATTATGCATGCTCTATTATCGAAAACTTAATTGTATGTTATATCAGAGGGATAATCATATGATGTACTTATATCTTCACAATTATTACAATATTGAATCATCTGAATTATACATTCCATAACTGCTCAGTTGATACGTAATATAACCGTACAAACTTATCCTCCTATTATGTTCTGTGAACGAAGATTTTTTTTTCCAATTGATCATTCTTCTCCGAAATGAAGAAGATCTATCGGACTAAATCAGAAATATTTTCATGTGGTTTATTCAATGACCAATATATTATCCGGATTTGTTCAATTGACGACAAACTATTCAAAATCTGAATTGTAGGTAGGTAGGGATTACTTTGATTATTCATCTCCACAGAATCCACATCCGTATATAATATATGCAATGACTAATGTTGAGTCTTGTGGTGAATTATTTGCCTTTCAAATAAACCCTAATTTCTTCCTATATCATATATGGACGATTTTTGTTTGTGATTTCCCATGCTCAAGGAATTCTTTCACTGGGACTACCAAATGGCCAAATTTTAATTTTTGTTTGAATTGTAGTTTCTCATTTCCCTGTTTATTGCACTATTTTTGTTTCGTTAGTTTTCTTGTATATACGGGATCAATAAAATTATTTTTCTTATTATTATAGCAAGGATTTTCTAGACAAATTTTCCCTTACAATTCCCATGGTACTAACTTTCATATCTCCACCGAATTTATGGCGATCTCGGAAGCTTTGCTTTGGCGTGGATAATTCGTATTATTCAAAAGATCATTTAATTTGTGTTACACTCGATTGTGGGGACGACTTTTTTTTGCACGAATGTTCTGGGGAACATAATAGTCTCAAACGATTGGGTTCTACTCACTGATGAAGAATTCGGGGTCAAATTTGACTCTGTCTGGCTATTGTCACGATAACTTTATAACGGAAAGAGATAGCGACTTACAGTCCTCAGAGAAGGTTGAGCATCCGAATGCAACGTTTGAGTTCGTTAATAGGCATAATCGGCCAAACAGTTCTGGAGTTATAACTATCTGAAATTTTGATTTAATTTCCCCCTCAACTCAAAAAATATGAAACCAATTCGATTCAAATATGGTTTTAATAGTTTTAGAATGCCGACGCGCAAGCGCAATTTTTTACGAAATTTCGTTAGGATCATAAGAAAACTTTTACAACATCTATCTGCCTGATATCACTGAAAATCTGAGAATTTCCGGAAGCCTTCAAAACCTAACTTTACTGCCAAGTTCCAAGTGTAAACATGATCGGATCTATATTGTCGGAGATCCGAGCAGCATTGAGAGAGTTCAGTAGCTGGATGGGTGACTTTCGAACGGAAACAGATAGCGACTTGCAATTTTCAGGGTAGAGTGCGCATCCGAATGCGTCAGTTAAGTTCGGTAATGGGCAAGCTCCAAATTTGAATCTATATTGTATTGTTCAGTATCTGTATGGGTGACCGATACCACGATAAGTTGCGAACGGAAAGAGATAGCGACTTACGATTTTCAGGGTAGGTTCCCTATCCGAATGCAACGGTTAACTTGGTTAATAGACATAATCAGTCCCATAGCGCTGTAATTTTGCAAGAGACTTCAGAACCAAACTTCAAAATTCTAAATTTGAACACGATCGGATCTATATATTATTGGAGATCCGAGCATCCTTGGTTAAGTTCAGTAGCTGGATGGGTGACCGTTGTCACGATAACTTTCAAGAGATAGCTATTTGAATGGAACAGTTAAGTTCGTTGATGGGGATGATCGGCCAAATGGTTTTGGAATTATCTGAAATTTTGTTGTTATTTCCTCATTAACTCGAAAAATACAGATCCGAACCTATTTCAACTTGGTAATTGGTTGTAGAATGCCGACGCATGAATTTCAGCGAAATTTCGTTAGGATCGTATAGGTACCTAACTGAAAAAATTTTTAAAAATCATTGAAAACAATTCTGTATTTCAGAAACTATCCGTGCTATATTGATATCCGAAAGAATTGAAACTTGGTAACAAGTGGAAGAATGCCTACACAAAAACGAATGCGAAATTTCGTTATTTCGCTATTTTAAAAAACTTATTAAATCATATTCTGTATCTCAGAAACTATCCGTCCGATATCGCTGAGAATTTTGTGAGAGCCTTCAAAATCTAATTCTACTGCTAAGTTCTAAGTTTTAAAACGATCGGATTTATACTATTTAGATGAAGAAAAAATATTGGAAGGCAAGTAGCTTTGGGAGAGTTCAATAGCTGGATGGATGACCATTGACAGGAACTTTTAATTTTTTTTTCGTTACTCCGAAGCCAATAACGAACTTAACCGAGATATTTATCTCCCACATCTACTCTGAAAATTTTAACTATCTAGCTCTTTCCGTTCGAGAGTTATCGTGTTAACGGACGGCTGGACAGAATCGATTTCGACCACGGCTTCCTGATCAGTGAGTCGAACCAAATCATTTAAGACCATTTTCAGCCAAAAATTAGAAAACTACATTTGGGCAAATTGATAAGCACTCTGTTCCGTGGAACAAGAGCGCCAAAAAGATATATTTCTTAAAAAATTTTATATTTCAGGATTTATTTATCAGATTCCGCTGAAATTCCGCACAAACCTTCAAGCTGAATTTTATTTTCCCAATATTTTCAAAAATACAAATACGATCGATTTGAAATCTTGCGCTCGGTTGAAAAATCACTGCTTGAAAGTTCATATAGTGTTTCGCGAGGTTGTGCGAGGCGTGAATAGACAAAATAAAATTCACACAAAAGCTCCTGACTTCTCTTCAGTGTTCTTCAAGAATTTTTGGAACAATATTTTGCAACCATAATCGCACATGTAAATTTTCATGACTGAATTTTGATTGCCAAGGAAAAAGATTGAACCAATCAAATTGGATGGATTTGAATTTCGCACGCGAAACATTCGTGCCAGCTGTAAGCCTATAGACCACATTTTTTAGGTTAGGCGGGAAATTCGAATTACGATCCATCCGTGGATCCGAGCACTGAATATATTCTGTGAACTTTTCTCAACAATCTAGAATCAAGTTTTCATAACAAAATTTTATATTTCCAAAATAATTAATAAAAGTGTTCACCAAATTCGATTGACGTATGTCTTAGCTCACTCGAAATCAGTCAAAAATAATAAAATTACCCTACATCGGCCTTGTAATGACGCACAACATCAGAAGTCATCTACACATACGGAAATCTTTCGAACTACACTGGTTTCAATTTTGATTTAAGGATAAATAGAAGTAGATTTTAATGTGGAAAGAACATGAAAACTTTCACTAATGATGAAGGTACCCAATACTTGATGTCTCTACTAACATTCTCTTTTAAATAGGGTGGTTTCATCTCAAAGTTGAAATTCCATGTTAAAAAATTTGAATATGGATCTCCCGCCAAGAGAATGATTCTAACCTAACTAATGTGGTCTATTTCGTAAACAACGTACCTATTCATTGGAAAATTGGCTCATTAACACATAATCTTTCGAACGAATCATCTGTTTATCGCCCGAATAACCTATCGCGTTCTTGGCAGCAGCAAATCTTCCAATTCTCGTTCAGATTCGCTCCGCCAAAAATTAGTGCCAGCAATTTATTATTTACTCCTGTTATGTTGGAAAAGGAAATTCAATGAACGTGGGTTAGGTGCCCGCTGAAAAATTTATGTGTCACGCTCTTCGATCGGTTTTTCCCGGAAAATATTGGGACCTGATAAATATTTTGGCACGGGTTTGGACCTTGAATTATCCAATCGTAAAAGTGAATGACCCACGATTTTGACACGTGTTTGGCACCGAGATGAATCGATGGAATTCCTTATTTTTATTTTGGAGGAATCCGGAATAAAAATATTTTTTTTTAAAGATGAAAAGAAATTGGGCTCGACCGCGATAAATTCACCAATTCCGTCGAAAATTTTAATCACCTCCTAGAGAATATTTTTTTGATGTTGGCAAAATGTATGTTCAGTGAATCATCGAAATTTTGGTTTATTATTTCTGAATAATATACCATAGGGAAAGGACGTATATTTTTTTCTTTATCTTCTCATTACCGTCTACATACAGTGTGGAAAAGCCAAATGGTAATATTTTTTTTATTATTTATTTTGCCTATTATTTTTTTTTATTAATTATTTTGCCTATAAACCAGTTACCTCTCTTCCGTGGAAGTTTCTCCCACGACCTAGGTCGTTTTTGTGTTCAATGTTCTCCCTTCACCATGTTAGATGAAGAGGTATCTTCTATCCTTTTGGTTTATTTTAAAATTAAGTTTCCTAACTTAATTTCGTTCTTCAAGTAGTTGATCTCTGGGCCTTTTTTAGTAGGGCTTTATATTTCTGGTATCTTCTATTGGGTCGTAGTTTACAAGTCTTCTCAGTTCCTCATTGGTATGTAGGTTGGCTTTTTCAAATATCTTCACGGCTTTTTTCTTCATGAAAGTTGTGATCGGCTCCCATTCTAAGTCTCTGTGGATTTGTCTATTTCTCACAAACCATGGTACGTCCATTGCTCTTCTTATTAGTATGTCTTCTGCCGACTGTACCTTCTTGATGTGGCTTTTAGCTGCAAAGCCCCACGCTGTCGAACCATAGGTGAGTTGCAGTCTCGCTATAGTTTTAATCATCGTCAGTTTTCTGTTTTTGGCGCTCTAGTTCCTCCGTACTGAGTGCTTATCAATTTGCCCAAATGTCTGTAATTTTCGAATTTTTCGATGAAAATGGTCTTAAATGATTTGGTTCGACTCACTGATCAAGAATCCGTGGTCGAAATTCATTCTGTCCGGCCGGCCGGTCCGGCCGTCTGGCCGTAGGCACGATAACTCTCGAACGGAATGAGCTAGACAGTTGAAATTTTCAGAGTAGGTTTGAGGGATAAATATCTCGGCTAAGTTCGTTATTGGGCAAAATCGGACAGATGATTTCGGAGTATAAAAAAAAAAAATTTTTTTTTACAAAACAAATTCCAAATAAATTTTTTTTTTAATAAGCAGTTTTATCATAACAAACCATTCATATCATTTTCAACTCTATCAAGCTAATACTTTCGGAGATATGATTTTTCAAAATTTCAATGTAAATCGTATTTCACAGATTGATATAATTATTCTATGTATGAATTGTCATAATGTCAACTTATGACATGACATGACATTATCTAATCGATCGAAGAATTATGAGAATAAAGTGTATTCCGAAATGTGAGCGAAGTGAGAAAAATCTCAGTTGTTTGCTCCGAAATTAGGTTTTCTCAGAAAAGTCTTACATTTCGGAACGTAGAAGTAAGAGATCTGAGAGTAGTGAGACTGCTTTTCATCCATAGACGAATGCTCAGTTCTCTCAATTTATGACGGGACTGACAGAAGGGAATATTGTAACTTCAAAAATATTGGGGTTGAAATACTGGTATTTTAGCGATGCAACGGGGACCTCACCCGAAAATGTTTGAAAATATTACGTAAATATTGAAAGCATAATTCTGTAGTTCGAGAGAGGAGAAAATTTGGTGAACGTAGATCAGGAAATTTTTGATCGATTACAAGGTAATTTATTATTACTTATCTTCTTTTATACATGTTTTATGGAATACCTACTATTTGTAGGTACTTTAAACCTGTTTTGAGCAATTGTCATACTTCCATCGCATTGTCATTAACCATTTTTTCGTTGTCTTCGTCTTTATCCTCGCAGTCCTTTGGTTCGCAAATGCATGTACCATCACCATCTGCTTTGGCTTCCTCATCGTCTTCCTCTACTTCTTCATCTTCTTCCTCCTTATCCTTCTCTTCAGGTTCTTCCGGCAATTCTATCAGGCACACACTGCTACCTCCTATGGTACCCACACTTCCTACAGGTTTTTTTTCTTTCGAAATTGAGAAAACCTGGGAATTGAATGAAAAACTAAAGGTGAAGCACTTAACGACTAGAAGAAACACATTTGATATTATTACCTATACATGGCAATATATTTATTTATGTACCCAAGGACATTGAGTAGTTTTTTATGCCTCGAGGGTATCAAAATGTTATATGAGACGTACTATCGTTGCTATGGAAAAACTTTCAAACTTCAAGTATAAACATGGAATAATAAATGAAGACAATTGAAAAACTCTTGAAAAAATTTCCGAAGAAGCAAAAAAGCAGTAGAAAGCCAAAAAGGCCACGAAATCATATGATAAGCAGTACCAAAATTTGGTGGAATACAATTATGCTGCTCAGGTACTTTACCCATCTATGTTCAAGGAACTTTGATTGTAAAATAAGAATATTAACATCAGTAATAACCATCAGTTAGTCGAATATTTGAAGCAGGGATCGATAAAAAATATCATTAATTTATCCAATTTTTTGCCAATAATAGTCTCAAACTATTAGGCTCGACTTACTGATGAAGAATTCAAGGTCGAATTTGATTCTGTCTGGCCGGCCAGCCTTTGTTACGTTAACTTTTCAGGGTAGGTGGTGCGTCCAAATTCGAAGGACAAATTCGTTGATAGGCATAATCGACCAAACGGTTTTGGAGTTATACCCATCTTAAATTTAGTTGTTATTTCCTCAATAACTTGAAACATAGGAATTCAAGTATGGTAATTAGTTACAGAAATTTCATGAGCATCGTATCGAAAATTAAAAAAAAAATAATTGAAATTTAATGCGTATTAACGAACTCAACTGTTGCATTTGGATGCGCAACCTACCCTGAGAATTGTCCCTATCCCCGTATTCACCGAATGTGAACACAGAATCTGTCTGTGATCACTATTCATAAATGTCATCTTTTCTAGCTATTAGAGATTGTCAATTCATAGTTGTTATTTTCTCTTGAAAAGTATTCGATTCTTGAATATGTGAATATATGCAAGACTGTTTTGATGTAGTTTATGGAGGCAATAAGAAAGAAGAACATAATGGAACCATTAAAAGAAATTACTGTTCGTTGACCACTGAGGTTAATATTACCATTTACTTCCTTAAGTAGTGGTAGTGAGACATGTTCCTATATACAGTATTTTCATAATGTTGCTAGCAAAAAAATACTGAAATATGGATCTACATTTGCGTATCAATCATTTTTTCTTGAGTTAAGGTTCATAATACAGAAAAGAATGTGTTAGTGGTATATGGACTATTAAATTTCAAATTATGAAAAGAATAATGAAATAATTTGTTCATAATCCACTACCTACTCAAATATCAGGAATAAATGGACAATTTGCTATGATTGTCTCCAGCCTTGTTCTAGACATTTCGATGATAATTTCCTTAGGTATTTCGAGTTGTGAAAACTATGCACCGAGTCTAAGTTGCAACAACCCATTCCACGAGGTTGAATCATTGCAGATTGCTCATTTAATCTTGATAAATGAATTTAAGGACAATTTTTGAAGCATTAAGGCATTTAAGTAGATTGTTCTTTTTTTGATAAGATAATTTTTGAAGCATTTTTCTTAAACTTTTTGGCGATCTAGTTCCTCGGAACTGAGTGCTTATCAATTTGCCCAAATGTCTGTAATTTTCTAATTTTTCGATGAAAATGGTCTTGAACGATTTGGTTCGACTCACTGATCAAGAATCCGTGGTCGAAATTCATTCTGTCCGGCCATACGGCCGGCCAGTCCGGCCGGCTGGCCGGCCGTAGGCACGATAACTCTCGAACGGAATGAGCTAGACAGTTGAAATTTTCAGAGTAGGTTTGGGGGATAAATATCTCGGCTAAGTTCGTTATTGGGCAAAATCGGACCGATGGTTTCGGAGTAACAAAAAAAAAAATTTTTTTTACATAACAAATTCCAAATTAAATTTTCTTTAATAAGCAGTTTTATCATAAGAATCCATTCATATCATTTTTAACTCTAACAAGCTAATACTTTCGGAGATATGATTTTTCAAAATTTCAATGTAAATCGTATTTCACAGATTGATATAATTATTCTATGTATGAATTGTCATAAGGTCAACTTATGACATGACATGACATTATCTAATCAATCGAAGAATTATGAGAATAAAGTGTATTCCGAAATGTGAGCGAAGTGAGAAAAATCTCAGTTGTTTGCTCCGAAATTAGTTTTTCTCAGAAAAGTCTTACATTTCGGAACGGAACATGAAGTAAGAGATCTGAGAGTAGTGAGACTGCTTTTCATCCATAGACGAATGCTCAGTTCTCTCAATATGACGGGACTGACAGAAGGGAATATTGTATTTTCAAAAATATTGGGGTTGAAATACTCGTATTTTAGCGATGCAACGGGGACCTCACCCGAAAATGTTTGAAAATATTACGTAAATATTGAAAGCATAATTCTGTAGTTCGAGAGAGGAGAAAATTTGGTTAACGTAGATCAGGAAATGTTTGATCGATTACAAGTTAATTTTTTATTATTACTTATCTTCTTTCATACATGTTTTATGGAACACCTACTATTTGTAGGTACTTTAACCTGTTTTGGGCAATTATCATACGAAACTTGTTTTTTTGGCGCTCTAGTTCCTCGGAACAGAGTGCTTATTTTCGAACGCCTTCGCAAATTGTTTTGTGCTGATGAATTGTAGTTTAGAAACTCTCTAATTTTTGTTTGAATTTCATTAACTTCAATTTTGAATGATGCTTCGATTAAAGGAAATGCACAAAAAAAACAATTTTACAAATGACTGGTTACGGAGATAACACCCGAACACAAACAGAAGTAAGTCACTTGTTTCATCAGAAATTTCCGAATTTGTCGCCTATAACCCTAGAGGAAATAAGCAAAATAGAGAAGCAGTTTCGCGAGTTTGGGCATGTGAGGTAGTTTAAAAAAGCAGCTGCTAATACAATGTGTGAGCATGTGAAATTACATGTGATGTTTGTCTTTGAAGAAAATCCACATAAATCGAGTAGAGATGCCTCCACAACATTCAGGGCCGATATATTCACCTATCTGTAAACTTTCAAGTAGCCTTACCGAAAGGAAAGTATTCTATAATTGGTTATTCATCTCTCTGTTATACGAAGTGATCTGTAAATATGTGAAACATCTGTGAAACATGAATAGATTTTATTACTTTAAAGGGTGTCGGTAAATTTAAGGAGCACGTAGTTTAGTTTACGAATACTTTACGGAGAGGTTGAATAAATCGGCCCTTAATGTCAGCCATACATCGATTCTAAAGGTGGGTTTTCACGAAGCTTTGACAGCTCTCAATTGCCGAATTAGTGCGATTGTCGATTTTCAGTTCATTTTTGATACAACCATCGAATTAAATCCACAATTAAGCTAATCGAAGCTTCGTATAACCCAATGTTAACATATTAAAACAAAATAAAATGCATCCCTATAAAATCATACCTACCCAGGAGCTCTTGGAAGACGATTTTGATTGGAGAACTTATTTTTGTGAACAAATGATGGACATGTTAGATAATTAATTAATCGTGTTATCGTGTTGACGGACGGCCGGACAGAATCGATTTCGACCACGGATTCTTGATCGGTGAGTCAAACCAAATCGTGTAAGACCATTTTCAGCCAAAAATTCGAAGACATTTGGGCAAATTGATAAGCACTCTGTTCCGAGGAACAAAAGCTCCAAAATGGAGAATCATTTTTCATTGAGGTTGCTCTGAGAGCAGTTTTTGACAGATCTCGGTCGGAGCCGGTAAACTCTCTTCGAATGCTCCGAGAGTGTCAATGGAAATCACTATAAGAAAATGCGACTTAATTTATGAGAACTGTATAATGTGTTGCTGACATTTGGGTCCATCAGTCTTTTAATCCAAAATGTGTCTTGGTGATGCTGAAAGTTTTTATGTTTTTCAATCGACTACATTTATGTAAATATACCTACCAAATAAAATCGAACATAGATAAAAATTCGATTGCAATTTTACTAAACCAAGAAATTTAGGTTTTCTTATCAAAACGCACGTGTATGTTATGAGATCTCATTACTTGCATATTATTGTAAAACGTCAATTGCAAGGAATATCGACAGTTTCGAAAGGTTTTTTTTTTTTGGAACCATCCAATAAATTGTATCTCTCTCTCTCTCTCTCTCTCTCTCTCTCGACAGTGTGATTTTTGACGATAACTGACATGGGCGTAGAAAAAAGTATTGAATGATTATCGAAAGGATCTACTCATTCATACTAAAATGAAACTTATTTAGAAAGTTGCGAAGTCCACATATTGAATCAAGTCCACATATATAAAGGCAATTATCCTGGCTCAACTGACATCGTAAAATTGTTGATATTTCGAATTATTTGCACATTACGCATCCGAAAATATTTACGGCGGAGGCGTTAACCAGGTGACTATGAAAACTAGGCGCCACACTTTTCTCAGAACTTTCCAAGGACCCGAATTGTGCCACCGTTATCTCATTTTGGACGCCACTGCATTCCAGGGAAAATTCCTTCTATTTCTGTCATCGGAAAGGAAATACAACGCACTTGGAGTTGAATTATCGAAATAGAATTTGCCTGACATAATTCATCGAAATAATTCTATCTCACGTTAATTTATAGTCTTTCGATAGGAAAACTTTGATTTTTTGTTTTTGCGCGTATGTTCTGGGGAACATCGCGTTATCATTTTGCCCAAATGTCTGTAACTTTCGAATTTTTTGAGACGAAAATGGTCTCAAACGATTTGGTTCGACTCCCAGATGAAGAATTCGAGGTCAAATTTGATTTTATCAGGGTAGGTGGCGCATCCTAATAATCGGCCCCGATGGTTTCCGAGTAATAATTTTGTTTTCAACCAATATGAATTCGATCAAATTGAAACTTGGTGAATAGTTGTAGAATATTAACCTTAGCACGTTTGGGAAATTTTGTGACAATCGTATCGCCAGAAATTAAAAAAAAAATTATTAAAAAAGATTTTTTATGTCACGATAACTTGAGAACGGAGAGAGATAGCGATTTGAAATTTTCAGTTTAGGTTGTACATATAAATTCCACGTTTGATTTCGTTTATAAGCGTAATCGGCCAAACGGTTTTGGAGTTATACCCATCTGAAATTTGGTTGTTATTTCCTCAGTAACTCGGAAAATATAAAACTGATCCAATTCAAGCATGGTTATTAGTTGTAAATTACCAACGCAAAAGTTCTTGCAAAATTTCGTGAGGATCGTATCTTTAGAAAATTTTTAAAGAATCATTGAAAATAATTGAAAAAAATTCTATATATCAGAAACTATTCATCTAACATGGCTAAAATTTTGCGCGAGCATTCAGAACGTAACTCTACTTGAAAGTTCCAAGTTTGAACACGATCGGATCTATACTGTTGAAGATCCGAGCAGCTTTGTGTGAGTTCAGTAGCTGGATAGGCGACCGTTGCCTAGAAAACTCTCAAACGAAAGGAGATAGGAACTTGCAATTTTCAGGGTAGGTTTCGCATCTGAATGGGAGAGTTAGGTTCGCTGTTGGCCATGACCAGCCCAACGGTTTCCGAGTAATATCCATCTGGAATATCCATCTGGAATATCCATCTGGAATATCCTCGATAACTCAAAAAATATAGACTCGATCGAAATAAAGACGTGTGTAAAATTTTCTGAGAACCTTACCGCTAGAAAATTTAAAAAAATTTCGAAAAAAAATTGCTTCCAGCACTGACGTGAAGTCATGAGCTTTTGCGCGTATGTTCTATTGTCCATTCTCGTGTATTGGACACTCTCAATCGAATTTACCATGGTCCAAGTACTGACGTGAAGTCAGGAGCTTTTTGACCAAGGTAAATTCGATAATGGGTGTCAAATACAGGAGAATGGACAATAGAACATACGCGCAAAAGCTCCTGACTTCACGTCAGTGCTTGAACCAATTTTTATTTTATTCTCGGAAAATATGACCGCGATCGCCTCCAAAATTGTTACTGTGACTAAACGATATATACAAAAATCGAATGTATGTATTCGATCTATTTCTTCTTGTATAATCATTTTTCGATTTTATCTCGATGGGCATTGATAACAGTAAATTTTTGGCGAGCTGTTCTGTTAACAGAGTACCTATCAATTCGTCCAGATGTCTGTAATTTTCGAATATTTGGCCGAGAATGGTCTTAAACTATTAGTTTCTACTCACTGATCAAGAATCCAAGGTCAAAATTGATTCTGTTCGTCCACCTGGCCGTCAGCATGATTACGCTCGAACGCAATGGGTTAGAGAGTTGAAATTTCCAGGGTAGGTTTGGAATCCAAATGCGCCGGCTAGGTTAGTTAATGGGCAAAATCCACCGAGTGGTTTCAAAGTTACAGCCATTTGAAATTTTGCTCTTCCCAATAACTCGAAGAATACTAATCTGATCCAATGAAAGCACGGTAATTAGTTGAAAAATACTGACACGAAACTTATCAGAAATTTTGTGAAGATCGCGTGACCGGAAAATATATATATTTTTTTTTAAATTCTGTATCTCAGAAACTATCCGTCAAATATGGTTGAAATTCTACGAGAGCCTTCAAAGCCTCATTTTACTGTGAAGTTCTAGATTTGAACTCGATTGGACCTATATTGATGACGATATTGCCGAAATATTCAAATATTCCAACGATCGCAACCTCAGTTAACGTGAAAATTAACGTGAAACAGGCCTGTTTCTCCACCATAAAATACGTTAACTGAGATTGCGATTAATATTTATCCTTAACTGAGGACCTCAGTTGGGACTTAACGAGATTAGGGTTTTTTCAAAACCAGTTGAACCAACCGATGATTATTCAGAACTTCAGGGTTGCGTTCGGAATCAACGTCGGACGTTGTCCGGCGCGCACCCGACCCGTTCGGAATCGACGTTGGGTAAATATCAACCCCGTTCGGAAACTGACAGGACGCACGTCGGGGTGTGCAACTTTGCAACCGTGAAAATACATGTGTAATAATCACTCGTCCTGCGCAGATATTGGTATTAGTTTTGAACGTATGTATTTGAATATACGGGGTCTTCATAAATGATTGTAACATCACAGTTCGGTTTGAATAATTATTTGCCGCTCTTCGATAAGGATACTGACTATTTTACAGGACATTGAAAGTGTCAGCCTTGATAATTGTAGCGTCAGAAATTAAATTATGTGGATGGAATCGCAAATGTGAACAGTTTATATATGAAACGGCAAAACAATAATATTTCAAAGCCAACTGCGATGTTACAATTAATTGTGAAGACCCTGTAGAAGGTTCCTTCGTTTTAATCGTTTTATTACCCTTTGTCGTTTTGTAAAGAACACGAAGAAGATGTTTAGTTTACGGTGAAGTTATTTGCTACTTATAGACGAAAAACAAAATGAGTTTGATTTCTAATTGAACACAGCATGTTATTGAAGGCAATCAGGACAGAATTATCATTTATGATATCCTCCAATTTTTGTGAGAAGAATATCAAATAATGATCTAGTTAATGTGATACTTCCTCCGGAATTGTTCGTCCGTAATATTTGGTATAATGAAATTAATATAACCCTGCACTCGCAACGGCATTTCTTGAGAATTCTCTAGTAATGCCAATCTTCCAACAATTTGTTCCTCCTCCCTCATCGCTACTCAATTCGTAATCCAGAATCTGGTTTGAATGATTATTATTACATAAAAACACTATTGATCCTAAAATAACAATATTTTCTTCGTTCGATCTCGATCCAATCTCCCATTTCAATATTTCAAAAACCTTTAACAGACTTCAACGATACAAACACAATAGATTAACCTCAAAACATCCAAAATAAACATAAGAAATTAGAAAGAGAGGCAAGAATGCACCCTGCGTCGTTCTAAAACGTACGACAACATTTCAAACAACCGGGCGCACTCTACGTCGGACGCACTCGTTGCATCCGACGTTGATTCCGAACGCAACCCAGATGTTCGAAGAGCGCTAGAGGACCCTAATGTAGGGCTATCATCTCCCATAGTTATATTATGCTTTTCTCGGAGTTATTATTTCAATAGAAATGAAAATAACATTGATTGGAACTGGTACTCCGCCGTATTCACAATGCATTCATTCTCCGTTAAGTGCTAACAGTTATAGTCCGGTCTATTTACACATTCAAGGTTACATAAATTTCCAACAAGCTGAAAATTGGCATAGTTGTTCTAAATATCATTATAAAGAAAACCTCACAAGTACTCATCGTTCCGAGGTGTGCTAAAAATTTGGCACGGGGTCAAATGTCAAAAAAATGAGTTTTTTGCGATTTTTAGCGAAACGGTTAGTTCTTTCACAAAATTATCTTAGTACAAAATTGTAGATCACGAAAATCTCTATAAAAAATGTACCAATAATTTTTCCCAAAAGCCACCATTTTGGAGATATAACGCTTTGAAAGGTTGGATCAGTCGTAATCCCCTTATTTTGCGCACATTTCCACGCCACCTGTGAGGTAGTGTATACTTAGCGCGTTTTTTTTAACCTGGTTTCTCCAGTTGGCCTATTCCACGGGTCTGCTGAGATTTTGTATGTTTTAAAACTATTGGAAAATAATATTGTACATATATTTCACCCCGAATTCTGGTTGTCAGAATGGATACAGGAGTCCGGAAATTGAATGTACTCTCAGTCTATGCTCCAGAAGAAAATAAAGCGAAAGCAGAGAGAGAATACTTTTACGATCAACTCCAGGATACAATTGACTCAATACCCCCGGATCAACAAATAATTATCCTAGGAGACTTCAATGCCCGAATTGGTGACCATGTGATTCCTGGAATCAAGCAAAAGTTCAACGAGAACATACTGAATAGCAATGGGGAACTAATGGTCAATTTGTGTACATCCAATGAGCTACGAATAAACAACACCTTCTTCGATCACAAAGATCAGTACAAGTATACATTCGCAAACACAAGAGGCCATCAATTCATGATTGATTATATAGTAACCAACAGAACTTTCCAGCCGAATCAGATCTTTGACGTCCGAACTCTAAATTCTGCGAACGTAGGTGGTGATCACAGTTTGGTTCTTGGGAAAATAAAAATAAAAATAAGTCCACACAAAAAAACAAAACCCAAATCCTCAACTCAAAAAATTAATATCGAACTACTCTGGGACTCAACAATAAGGGAACTCTATCAGAAAAGACTCAAAGAAAAAATCGAATCGAAGGGGATCATCGCCGGAGAAAACATCAACAAAAGCTGGGAAAAAATAAAGAAAAATATTAAAGAGGCTGCAACTGAAGCTCTTGGCACCCGAACCTCACATTGTGATCCGTGTAAGTCGAACAAAACACCATGGTTTCGCAAAGAAGTCAGAGAGAAATGTGAAGAGAAGAAAAAGGCCTACCTCAACTATAGAACACTTCGAACACCCGAATCATATGAACACTACCGGAATATTAGAAACGAAACATCAACTTTGGTGAGACAAATAAAAATGGAGCATTGAGAAAGGTTTTCCAGACGAATCGAAGATGACTTTTATGGCTGTCAAAAACAGATATGGTGGTTCATCAGAACACAGAGAAAAGAGATCAGCGAGATAATAGTCAACAGTCACATACCAAACACAACTTGGGTAAAGTACCTAACTGATCTATTCAGGGAAGACGAAACGCAAACCATCTTGAACACACCTGAAATAATAACCAACGAAGATATTGAAATCGAAATCTCTGATGTGAAGCTAGCTCTTAAGAAACTGAAGAACAGGAAAAGCGCTGGACAAGATGAAATTCCAAACGAGTTGTTGAAATATGGTGGAGAAAGTCTTTTGCAACAACTAACAAGTCTAATTCAGGAGATTTTAAACAACCCCAAGATACCAGATGAATGGCGCACCAGCACCACAATTCTGATGTTCAAAAAAGGAGACAAAAAAGTCCCAGCAAATTATAGAGGAATAAATCTGTTGAGCACCACATTAAAACTCGCCACTAAAGTCATTACTCACAAGATAAACAGTTCAACAAACCTGAGGGACGAACAACAAGGATTCAGGTCCGGAAGATCCTGTACCGATGCAGTGTTTGTAATAAGGCAAATAACAGAAAAATCGATAGAGTACAAGAAACCAGCTTATTTGTGCTTCGTAGACTTGGAGAAAGCGTTCGATAGAGTGCAACTGCGGGACGTTGTCCATCTTCTGTATAAACGGCAAATTCCACACAAAGTAATTAAAACCATAGAGAACATATACACATGCAACCAAATCCAAGCAAAAGTGGAAGGAGAACTCACCGAACCAATACCAGTGGGTAGCGGAATTCGGCAGGGAGACTCCTTGAGCCCTCTTCTATTCAACATACTTATGGATGAGATTATACAGAAGATGCGTGGAATGAGGGGCTACAAAATGGGAGAAGAAGAAATAAGTATACTGTGTTATGCAGATGACGCAGTATTAATTGCCGAGAGCGAAAAAGACCTGCAGAGACTCCTACATCAGTTCACTAGAACGGCGACAACATTCAACATGAAAATATCTGTAGCCAAGACCAAATGCATGACGACATCAAAAACGCCCATCAGATGCAAACTCGAAGTCGAAGGAAATATTATCCAGCAGGAAATGAGATTTAGATGGCATAGAACTTTCGGGATATGGCGATGTGGAGGAGGAGGTGAGGGAGCAAACAACTAAGGCAGCAAGGGTAGCAGGATGTTTAAACGACGCAATATGGCGAAACAAAAACATAAGAACTGAAACGAAAACTAGAATCTACAAAACGACGATTAGACCCATTATGACATACTGTGCAGAAACACGACCTGAAACGGCAAAGACGAGACGGTTGCTGGAGACAACGGAAATGAGGGTGCTCAGAAGAATTGCCGGAAAAACACTCCTAGACAGAGAAACAAGCGAAAACATACGAAGAACCAGTAAAACGGATAACATCAACGAATGGGTACTGAGGAGAAAGAGCGAATGGAACTCGCATATAAACAGAATGAGCGGAGCAAGAATAGTCAGAATAGCACGGGACAAATCCCCACTGGGCCACAGAGATCCGGGTCGGCCTAGAAAAAGATGGAGCGATAACCTGACAGCTCAATAGGCAGGGAGACGAAGAATGAACAGGCGAACTCGCCTAATATGAAGAAGGAAGAAGAAGAAGATAATAGTTGGTAAAAATAACGGCGGTGTAATAAAAAATAAAATAGTTAAAATAAAAAGCTACTCGTCTGATTCATAATTTTCTAAGATTACTGTTTCTTCTTCTTCTTGATCTTCTTCTCGTTCTTCCTCCTGTTCGTCCTCTTGTTCTTCTTCTTCTTCTTCCATTTCACACGTAAACTGTCCCGATAGCGATTCCTGATCGGTATATCAAATGAATCTTCGAGAGTTGGTGCATGACTCAACATTCGAGCATGATCGGCCTTGACAGTGTGTGCATGCCAGGGAACAAAACAGTCCAACTTTTTTGCAACCACATTTTGCACTACATCCTTTTTTGCAGTTGCAAAATATTGTGTTGAGAAGTTTCTCAGGTGCTGGTGGAAGTAAAGTTTGAACTGGCTCTACTGTATTGTCGACCAATTCCAACCCCAGCCTTTAGAGTCCAGCTGATTACCAAGCCACACTTGAACTTGATAATATACCCTAAACAGATGTTGGTGAGCAGCTACTGAGGTTGGAGGAAGAGAAGCTAAGTTGACTTGTTTTTAGTTACGCTTATTTTTAACGAAAGTTGCGTGTATCGCAACTTATCTAAACAAGTCGTTTTTTTAGGAGCTCCGTACATAGCAAGAAGAAATTGAACTCCATTGGTGAATACGTGTTGTTGAGTTGAATTACAATTTTTAAAAACTTCAGCACATTGTAGTAAATCTTTTTTTTCAAACATTTTGAAAACCGTAGTTTTTCCTCTCCTGTAAAAAGCAGATGTCGTATCGCAGCCAGTTATTGCGTGTAGAAATAATATATGATCCTGACATTTAGGAAAAGTATATAAACTTTTTGATGAGTATATTTCCGAATGATTTTGGGCTTTTCCGGGTTTAAAAAAATAAATAATTTTTTCAGTTGGAGTTCGAGCAGTAAGTAAGACGAGTAAATCAACATCCTCACCAACAACAACAGTGGCGTACGTGTGCAAAATAAGGGGATTACGACTGATCCAACTTTTCAAAGCGTTATATCTCCAAAATGGTGGCTTTTGGGAAAAAATTATTGATATATTTTTGGTAGAGAATTTCCTGATTTTTACCGTTTCGCTAAAAATCGCAAAAAACTATTTTTTTTGACCTTTGACCCCGTGCACCTCGGAACGATGAGGACTTTTGAGGTTTTCTTTATAATTATATTTAGAACAACTATGCCAATTTTCAGCTTGTTGGCAATTTATGTAACCTTCCTCCTTATTTTAGGCTTAAATTGACCGGACTATTAAGGATAAATATGAATCGTAATCTCAGTTAACGCATTTGACGGTGGAGAAAAAGGCTTGTTTAACGTTAACTGAGGTTGTGATTCAAATTTATCCTTAACTGAGGACCTCAGTTAGGACTTAACGTAGATTGAATGCATTGTGAATACGGCGGAGTACCAGTTCCAATCAATGTTATTTTCATTTCTATTGAAATAATAACTCCGAGAAAAGCATCATATAACTTGGGGGATGATAGCCCTACATTATGGTCCTGTAGCGGTCTTCGAACATCTGAAGTTCTGAATAATCATCGCTTGGTTCACCTGGTTTTGAATAAACCCCTACTGGCCTTATGCGCAACCACATTTCCCTTATTTAATTAAAATATTGAAGGGATTTCTGAGAGTGAATGAATTCGAAAATTGGCGGAGGTTTTTCTTCTTCGAATGATCCATGCGGGCTACAGAGGAGTATATTTGTGAGAGGGGACATTTGAAATGTTATGTATTATTTTTATATGTTCGTTTGTCCCCTCTTGTCTTTTCGTTTTTCAAATGAATTTGGGGTACTTTGGAGAAACCTTTCTGGTTTTTGATGAAGGAATACATATTCAAGAAAGAAATGCTCATCGATATTTTGAATTTCCACAGACACGGTGCTGTTTATTTTCGAACCAACAGTGAATGTATGTATTTGGGTCGAATCCATTCATTCTCGGCCAAAAAGACGATCAGATTTTTTGGACGTTTGTTTTTAGAGACGGATTTATATTCTTGGAAATATTGGGAAAATTAATTGTTTACTGAAGCTAAACAGCTTTAGGCGAGTTCAGCACCTGGAAGGTTGAAGGCTCCTGCTGTAAATTTGGACAGCAGCATTCAATTGATAGTGGTATTGTTCCTTTGATCTATACAGTCATAATTTTGTGATGGATGGTGTATCATGTAGGGCCACCTTTCAACAATATTATTGAATTATTGGACTGTAGGTTTCAAGAGCAAGTGAACAAATAACGAGCAATGTCACTTTAAAGAAGCAGAATCGGTTGGTATAGAAATAAAGATTGGAGATGAACGGCTAACTATCACAATGCCTATGGTACACCAAAGGGTCACTTCGAATCAGCCCTTTTGAAATGAGCCATCTTGGAGTAGATTAGATTATTAGTATCAAGGTGTCTTACAGTTTTGCGAACTATATAAATTTTTGTGCGAACCATACCGCTTGGTGACTGAATTGTACCACAAAGCACTGCAAGCCTTGAAAGGGCAAGGTCTTTGCACTGACACAGCATGTGTTCGGTAGTTTCTGCTGATGCTGATTCACATAACATTCAAGTTTGCAAAACCTTCCTTCCCGATCTTATGCAGTTGATACCTTAGGAATTTGACGCCAAAGATATTTAGAGTACGAGTTTCAGGCCTGTAAATGAAACAATTCATTCGGATAATTCTTCGAATCAAATAATCGTTTTCATCCTGGAGGTTTGGGTTCTGATATACTAGTCAAATTTAAGCGAATAACCGGAACAGTGCGGTTAAGACCAATCCCTTGCTATTATAACCGATCGGTTATGTTTAGCAAGGGATTGGTCTTAACCGCTCTGCTCCGGTTATTCGCTTAAATTCGACTACTGTTTCAGCATCGTGAAGGACCACTACAGATGTCAACTGACAATTGCTGTCATAAAATGGAATCAAAATTTATTTTGTTTCTTTGATATAAATTATTTTTTTCTCTGAAATTATACACTGTCATTGTATGTTAATCTCCAAATGTCATCATTTGGTAACTTATCCAACTTAAGAGTATTCCGGGTAGTGAAATCGTTCGATCCACATTGATACGAGTGTTCAGTGATGAATAATTGATTCAGAATCGTTTTAAGATGATTAATGATTTACCCCTATCTGAGTGAATTTGGTGAGTAATACAAATAGTTTGTTCTTCATATTACTGCTTCCCACGCATCTATAGTGAATGATATACATTCTAGTGGTCAAGAATATTAATTTTTCTCAACCACAGGAAAATTAATAATTACTCGATTGAGTATACATATTTGATTGCGATGGGACAAGTTTATTTTTTTTTGTTTGCGTCAGAAAACTTTGAACCATCACTGTATAAAAGCAGTTGAACCAATAAAAATTCTCCCACTTGTTTGATGTATCTCAATTGTTTTACGCGAGATGATGAACTCTTCCTCAATAGCAAGAAGTAAGCCTGGGCGTTTGTTCAGGAATGCAGTAGAATGGGGTAAATATTTCTCAACAATTCCTGCAGCAGTTTCACTTTCTACTGGGCAATTCTTTTGAAGGGACAAATCGTCTTATTTGGGAAAGTAAAAGTAATAGGCTTATTCAAATTCTCATACAAAGGTACTCAACCATGAGTTACTTTTGTGTGTCAAATATTTTTTCTTGAGTTAAGGTTCATAATACAGAATGAATGTGTTAGTGGTACGTTGACCACTGAGGTTAATATTACGTTTTACCTCCGCAAGTTATAAGCCATGTTCCTATATACAGTATTTTCATAATGTTGCTAGCAAAAAAATGCTGAAATATGGATCTAAATTTGTGTATAAAACATTTTTTCTTGAGTTCTGTTCCATAATACAGAAAATAATGTGTAAGTGGTATGACCTATTAAATTTTATATTATGAAAAGAGGATAGTATTTTATTAATATATTTTGAACTATTAAAATAATTTGCTCGACAGCCTCTGCCTACTCAAATATCAGGAATAAATGGACAATCTGCTATGATTGTCTCCAGCTTTGCTCTAGACAATTATACTTTCCTTATTATTTTTAATGATTGAAGTATTAAAGCATTGAAGATTGCTCATTAAATCATAAAATATTATTTGAAAGGAATATCCTTTATGATGCAGTTCTATCATAAGAATCCATTGATATCATTCCCAACTCTGAGAAAGCAATAATTCGGAGATATGATTTGTCAAAGTTTGAACAAGAACGCCAATGCTCCTGTCCACAGGGCTTGAACCAATTTTTTAAGAAAAATTTTGACAGCTAAAAGGGGTACTTTGACGCCTTATGTCTCAATGCTGCTCATTAAAGAAATCAAATTAATTTGTCTCAATGGTCCAAAGGTCTTCTAATAAATTATAAATATAGTTCTTTTTGCAGTTTTTTCAAAAGAATTCGTTTTTTCAAATGGAATGGCTCTTTTTTCATTTGAGATAGTAACTCTGTATAAAATTTCCTTTCGATTGACATGATATTTCCATATACTTAAAATTGATAGTTGGATGAAAGTCGGATGAAAGTATGGTACAAATTTTGACTCTTATCGTAGTTTGTGATTCCGATGACTGTTATTTATTTCAACATACTGGACCATATTGTAGTAGGGGGTAACGTTGCACTGCGACCTTAAGATCTATTGTGCCCCCCCGTCAGAGCAGTCGATGTCAACACCATCTACAGCTCGCCATCCAGTTCCAGAGTTCTGATGAACTGCAGTATCTGGGATTGTCTGAAGTCGGAAGAACTGTGATATAATTCACCGTACGTATTCCTCCTTTGATTTATGTTTCTGACACAGCATGTTTTATTGGCAACTTCTTCTTCTTCCATACTAGTAATTAAACCAAAAACAAACAGATCGTCTTCAGAGGAAGAGCTGTTCATCTTGACCGCACGATATGCAATATTCAAAATATACTGAAAAAATTCAAGGGATTCTCCATTCCTTCCGATACGCGACCTGACTAGGGCTTCACACGAGACGAAAGTAGGCGAGAGTATAAAAAATCTCGTTTCGCTCTAGCCAATTCCCAAAAAATTGAGTCTCGTTCAAGTTAATTCTGAATAACGATAATAAATATTATAATATATAAACGAAATGGTATACAACAATGAATAATTTTGTAAAGTTATATTTATTACGCGAATACAAAAATATTTGTACATTTACGTATTATTTTGAATGTTAAACACTGATAATTTAAACTTTTAAATTACTCGATGACGAAAAATTCAAACATAACCACGCTTGCATTATATCATTTTTCAATGATGTTTTTGCCATGATCATACTTGCTGTGGAAAATATTCTTTCAGCAGGTATGGATGTAGCCATTAATAAATCATCGGCCATCTTGGAAAGTGTAGGAAGAACTTTTTCATGACTCTCCACCACTGTAAAATATTTTGATTCCTATTTGCTCTTTCTAACAGCAAGTATTCTTCAAACTCAGCTTTCCAATATTTCGAAAGTTTTTTTCATGTTTTAAATAGGCTATCGATGTCTATAGATTTTTTAATAGAATTGAACAATTTGGTATTGTTTTCAAAGAATACCTTTCCAGTGGGTAGATCATTGAGGGTGTTCTTGGCGTATTCCTCATAACACTTTTCGAAACATTGAATAGCTTCATTTCTTTACCAGTTTTATTATACGTAGTTCCACAGATGTATACAATAATTGATCACATATATTATTTACTGCAAGGAGCACAAGAGAATACATTTCTCCAGATGTTCAGATACAGTCGAAATTTTCAGAGCATTTGGGATTTAGGGGCAATAAAAGTTGTCCGTTAAGTATTGAATTCATAATGGCATCCGTATTTATGGTTGTGAATTCTAGTATTTCTTGAAAAATAATCTCAAATTATCACAAGGTCATAATGTCATCTTCTAAAAAATCGTGTATTTCTAGAACGATCGATGCATAATATAGACAAAATATATTGGTTATTATAGTGGAAACTCTTCATATTCAATTGTTTTCTGTGGGTGTTGAAAAAAGTCGAGTCGTATATCGCGTGAAGCCCTAGACCTGACCTTTTGTCCCAATGCGCGGTCCTCGGCGAAATGACTCTTCTCCTAGCCGCGCTTCCGTTCGCGATGCTTCGCCCAAGTGAGGGACTACCTTTAAACTGTGAAAGCATCGGCAACCAATTTTACATGAAATGTTTTTGGTGGACTGAAGCTTGAATACAGGGTGTCGTATTTAAGCTTCAGTCTTGATTCTATTGATTGATTCTATTAATTGCGAAATTATTTGGTGATTTCGATCAGTTTCATGAAACCAACCCATTTTTGGCTTCTGCCACGTGATTGTGGTCTGTTCAGTGGTTGTTGGGCTTTTACTGGAATCATTTACGTCCGAAAGAGCATACACTAATTGCCGTTTAATTACCGCTGTATTCGTAACGACCGCCTCCCACGCACGCTCGGCAGAAGTTTCAATTTAACGAGCCGTCACCGTCGTTGCTTCCATCGTCCCACAGAGCCGGTGGCGCGAAATCACTGCCTTCTGGAAACGATTTCGAACGTCCGATGAGTTATGTGCAATGCCGTTGTTTTTATCGAGGGGGGGGCACGTCCCTGGTAACTCGGGACACCGTGAATTATGGGTATTCGTAGGACGTCCAATATCCCATCGGGGATCGTTTTGCGGCAAATTAATAACCTTTACGGGTCGGAAATTAATTGCCGCTACTTAGAAGCCGTCTTGGACGTTGAAAAATCGGATGGAAAAATGACGATACAAAAATTGGCGGCGATTATGAAGATGTTGGAAAGAGATGTTGCTATATTAATCTAAAGAGTAGTAAAAAAAGTGTGGGAAAGTCCTGTGTACAGGAGCCTTAGCGCTCTTGTTCAAACTTTGACAAATCAAATCTCCGAAATTATTGGTCTCTGGGAATGATATAAATGGATTCTTACGATAGAACTGCACGGAAAAAATATATTGCTTCTAATATATGAATTTCATATACTGACTAACTGAATTTCATATACTCGGCGTGACAGAAGAACTTACATCTAATCTTATCTGACTGCAGCACCTATTCATAACACGCATTCGGATCTTGAAACTAATCTACTTTCATATTATTAGTAACAGTCAGGTCTGAAGGATCTGATGATTTCGACATATGGAACTAGAACCATCGTATACCAATGTAGGTTCCCGAGCATATAAAGATGAGAATCTAATCAGATTAACAGTATACCAACGATTTTGAGTACTAGTTAGTCCCGCTTTCGAACCTAGCATTATTGTCATACATTGGTTATATTCCAGTCATATTAGACTTATGATTCAGTTATATGAATTTAGTAATCTCATCATATAAACCTCTGTAATCTTGAATCTTGTAATATAAAACTAGTAACCTCATCATATGAGTCTTCATTTCTCGTTTATCTGGCAGATGATGATCTATTATTATATTTATACGTATGAGCCCGGAGAACAGAAAAAAAATTATTCGAAAAAGAAGTTTTTTCGAATCATTTTGATCATTTCTTCAAGCACATCTATATGTATCAGATGAGATCAATATCAGCCAGATGAACATGAAATCAAACATCATCAGAATAGATAGAAATATTATAAAAAAACTCAAGACAAACAAAAACGATTTTACCCTGGGAAAATTTATTGATCTCTTCACATAATGAAAATAAACATCTATTATTCTAACATAGAAAATATTCAATAAAAATTAATAACAATTCTTGTGCCAGTCTGTCACATATACATAACACTATAAAATATTATAAATAACATGAAAAATGACTAGCTTTAATACTACAAAAGGTATATATACATTAATTCGGTAATACTGAAGTCAAATAAGGGTTCGTGTTCTAATGAATTTCATTCAAGATGGACTCAAATTCTGATTCCTCAAAAAAGAGTTACTTTCGCCGTCAGTGTCTGTAGATTCGAATATTGGAGTTTGTCCAATACTGGGAGATTCGTACTGAAAAAAAAAAAAATTATTAACAGAATGAAAAGAACCATTTGGAGAAAAAATGATGCAATTTGATGATTCTAATATTAGCATATTTTTGATAGCCTTGAATAAAATTTCATCGGAAAATTCTGGAGTGGTTGAAAAATGTAATCAGTTATACAAATTTGAATCATAATAGGTACTACATAATACTCACACTGGCACTTCATTTCTTACATGAAGAGACCGTGCCGTTTGAAATTTAAGGCGAGGACCAATCTTCGGGATCAATATTTTCAACGTGTCTTGGCTAAGCATTTTAACGGACCCTTGATCAATTCCCTCATCTGCAAGAAAAATGTACAATAGATAAGCAAATAAATCAGGGGCTGATTTTTTTCAAAATGGTTTTATTCCGTCATTATTCTTATGGATGTATGAATCATAATCATCAAGAATCGCATCTAAACGTATCCAAAGTATTTTTGAATTCCCCCATCCCAATGTAAATATGTAATTTGATGTTCGATGTAACATCTCAAATTTAAAAGCTGTTTGAGTTATAATCATCTTCACTTCATAGATTGGAGATGTGAACTGAGATTTTAATTGGATGTGTAATTTCGATTTTTTGGCAATGTTAATGAAGGCAAATTTTAAAACGATCACTGATGATTTTCATTCATAACAAAAACATTTTTCAATACTAGAATTATTTTCTTCATTTTACATTATTTAAAATGATAAAAAATGTATTTTTGACGTTGTTTTTTATAGCTAATCTAAACTAACCTAACCTAACTTGCCCAAATATGTAAAATATATTGAGAACTGGTGAGGGGCGATAAACTGCAAATTAACCTCATATTTTTTATAAATTGAACCTCTACAAACAATGTGAATAAGTCCCTGTATTCTACGCAAAAATGCCTGTATAATGTTATTGTTTCGGAGAAAGTGGTTATGATTCGTTTTCAATTTAGCCATTATTCCGATTTTCGTTTATGAATCAAACCAAAAGAAGATAGGAAAAAACACGGATAGCATCATTTCATCAGTTTCTCTAAAAATAAACCAAGGATATGATATTAGATTTCCGCTATCTCATAGTTTGAAAGTTGTAACAATGAAACATCAAAAACGTCCCCCTGAACAAAAACAATTTATTCTCAGAGTTGGGTATTAGTGACGTATATACATACTTAAAAAAATTAACGATTCTGATGTATACGGACATGAATTCATACCCAAAGATTTAAAGAAAATAATTTACAAGTATCATACACTATCAATCAATAAGCGAATGGCGTGTAGGTACTTACCTATAGAAATCTTAAAATATATTCCAAATTTAAATCCTTCAGGAAGGCTTCCATTCTTGAAATCGCTCACTTAAGTAGGTACCTATAAGTATACATTGTTCTTCGCACAAATATAAAAATAATAAAATATTACTGAATCGCTTCACAAATGGAAATGCCCTACACAACACAACTTCCGCAACCTGCTGCAAGTTTGTGAAGATTTAGGCGGTCATTGGGTCATCCTCTTCTCTTCTTGAACAACGGATGTTCATTTCGAACAGACGGGATAATTCCATTTATACGACGGGAATACTAGAACCGTGCGAAATTTTATAGTATGGTTGAGAATATAACGCGTATATAATGCTGTATTCGATCGATAAGCTAGAAATCTGTCATTGGACCACGATTTCTAGAAAGATTGATTTTTTGATTCGTATCGGAAAGGGTTTCTAAATCATTGAAACATTATATCGTTAATATAGGAAATTCATGTTACTGGTATATGCTACATGTTCGTACGACGTCGTTCTGGATCATTTTTTTCCGTGTGCATCATGAGAGAAATTGAATTCAAACAGACCGACTCTCCCCAATAACGAACTTATCCGAGATATTCATTTCTCAAATCTATTCTGAAAATTATATTATATAAATTAAATCTTGGACAATATTGCAGTTTTGTTTTTACTGGAGATATTCTGAACCTAATTTGATTATGTATCTTACCTTAGAATATATTTCCATCATTATATGGATTATCCACGGGCATTATATTATTACCTTAAAAGTATTAAATTATATCATCCCCATAATTTTACGAACCAGAAATCATTTTGACATTTATCTCTCATAGGAAAATAAGATGACATGTAAGAATACAGATCGTATCATAATTCATAAATAGAATAATTAAGTAGGAACAGCATTCTGTGAAAACATAGAAGTACGATTCATTATTGAAATTTCGAAAAATCATATCTCCGAAAGTATTAGCTTGTTATAGTTTAAAATGTTATCAATGGATTTCTATGGTGGAACTGCATCTTAAAAAAAATTGAATTTGAAATTTGTAATGTAAACAAATTTTTACATGACCATTTTCAGCCAAATATTCGAAAATTACAGACATTTGGCAAATTGATAAGCACTCTGTTACGAGGAACAAGAGCGCCAAAAATGTGGGAAAACCCTGTGCACAGGAGCTTTGGCGCTCTTGTTCAAACTTTGACAAATCATCTCCGAAATTGTTGGTTTCTTACACCCAGTTTCTCAAAGGCTGGTCAAAGTGTTGATCAACTAACAGAACTGTTAGTGTCAAATCAGTCCGAGTTTTTGCGCTTTGGGCAACTCAAATGATGGTTAACAAGAGATTGATGTCTGATTAGTTAACATTTGTGTTGACCAGTCTTTCAGAAACCGGGGGACAGAATTGGGAATGATATCCATGGATTCTTATAACAGAACTGCATCATAAAAGGAACTAAATTAAAATTAAATAACGAAATTATCCCAGAATTTTATTCCTCAAATCTTCTCTGCAATTTATATTATTTCAATTGAAACTCAGCCAATATTCCAATTTTGTTTTTACTGGAGATATTCTGAACCCAATTTGATTAACTCACCAAAGTATATATTTCCATTATCATATGGATTATCCACGGGCATTATATTATGACCCGAAAAGTATTATATCATATAATTCCCATTATAAGGGGTATTTTATATCATGAGTAACGAACCAGAAATAAATTTGACATGTCTCTCATAGAAAAATAAGAGGATATGTATGAACACCGGTCATATAATAAATCATAGATAGAATAATTACAGCATCCTGTGAAAACATAGAGGTACGATTTATTATTGAAATTTTGAAAAATCATATCTCCGAAAGTTTGCTAGAGTTGAAAATAATATCAATGGATTCTTATGGTGAAATTGCACCTTGGAAAAAATTGAATTTGAAATTTGTAATATAAAATAAAATTTATTTTTCGTTACTCCTAAACCATCCGGCCGATTTTGCCAATAACGCACTTAACCGAGAAATTTATCTCCCAAACCTATTCTGAAAATTTCAACTGTCTAGCTCATTCCGTTCGAGAGTTATCGTGTTAACAGCCGGCCATCCCGACCAGCCGGACAGCGTGGACAAAATCGATTTTGACCACGGATTCTTGATCAGTGAGTCGAATCAAATCGTTTCAGACCATTTTCATCCAAAAATTCCAAAATTACAGACAATAGGGGGCAATTTGATGAGCACTCTGTCCCGAGGAACCAGAGCGCCAAAAAAGGTGGGGCTGGCTATTTCGACATAATCGTAAAAAATGGGTTCAAGCCTTGTGGACAGGAGCTTTCTGGCGCTCTAGTTCAAACAGATAAATTATATCTCCGAAAGTATTGTTTTCTCAGAGTTGAGAATTATATCAATTTATTCTTATGATAGAACTGCGTCATAAAGGAAATTCAATTCAAATAATAGTTTATTTATCAAGATTAAATGAGCAATCTGAGAACGAGAACTGCACCATGGAAGAAAGCAAATTGAAATAGCTGAAATGAATTTGACTCTGTCTTATAGAAGAGGATGCAATGTACGAGTATGAACACAGATCATATAATAAAGCTTAGATAGAATAATTATAGCATTCTGTGAAAACATAGAAGTACGATTCATTATTGAAATTTAGAACTTCATCTTAGCAGAAATTGAATTCAAACATCATAGAAGAATTTAAATTCAACATCAGTGCCAAAAATGATCAATCCAAAACCAATAGACGAATTCTACCCAACAACGAACTCATCCGAGATATTCATTCCTCAATTCTATGATGAACGATAATATATATTCTTTACTCAAATCCACTCCAATACTCCAATACACCAATATTCCAGTTTTGTTTTTACTGGAGATATTCTGAACTCAATATTATTAACTCACCATTACCATTCCCATCATCATATGGATTGACCATCGGCATGAAAATATCAACCAACAAAAAGTATGAGATTATATTATCATTCTCATATTTATACGGTTGTTGGAATGAATGACAATGAGACAACGTCATGTCTCAGGAAAATAAGTTGACATTATAACAATTCATAGAATACCCACAAAATAATTCTATCACTCTGTGAAAACGTAGAAATACGATTTACATTGAAATTTTGAAAAATCATATCTCCGAAAGTATTAGCTTGTTAGAGTTAAAAATGATATGAATGGATTCTTATGATGAAACTGCTTACTGAAAAAAATTTAATTTGGAATTTGTTTTGTAAAAAAAAAACATGTTTTGTTACTCCGTCCCATCTGTCAGATTCTGCCCAATAACAAACTTAGCCGAGATATTTATCCCCCAAACCTACTCTGAAAATTTCAACTGTCTAGCTCATTCCGTTCGAGAGTTATCGTGCCTACGGCCGGCCGGACGGCCGGACGGCCGGACAGAATGAATTTCGACCACGGATTCTTGATCAGTGAGTCAAACCAAATCGTTTGAGACCATTTTCATCGAAAAATTCGAAAATTACAGATATTTGGGCAAATTGATAAGCACTCAGTTCCGAGGAACTAGAGCGCCAAAAATGTGTATGGAAGGCTTTTAAAACAACCTATATCTTGAATACGGATGCCGTAACGAAATTTAATTACAATGCACCCTGCATACAATTTTCTGAATATTTTGCTTGAATTCCTGATCGATTCAACTTCAGTTTCAAGTTTTAGAAATCTGTGAAATTGATTGAAATGTAAGAATTCACTATTAGTCTAGTCAACAAGTGCTTTTTGGCGCTCTAGTTCCTCGGAACTGAGTGCTTATCAATTTGCGCAAATGTCTGTAATTTTCGAATTTTTGGATGAAAATGGTCTCAAACGATTTGGTTCGACTCACTGATCAAGAATCCGTGGTCGAAATTCATTCTGTCCGGCCGTCCGGCCAATCCGGTCGTCCGGCCGGCCGTAGGCACGATAACTCTTGAACGGAATGAGCTAGACAGTTGAAGTTTTCAGAGTAGGTTTGGGGGATAAATATCTCAGCTAAGTTCGTTATTGGGCAAAATCGGACAGATGTTTTCGGAGTAACAAAAAAAAAATTTTTTTTTACAAAACAAATTCCAAATTAAATTTTTTTCAATAAGTAGTTTTATCAAAAAAATCCATTCATATCATTTTTAACTCTAACAAGCTAATACTTTCGGAGATATGATTTTTCAAAATTTCAATGTAAATCGTATTTCTACGTTTTCACAGAATGATAGAATTATTCTGTGGGTATTCTATGAATTGTTATAATGTCAACTTATTTTCCTGAGACATGACGTTGTCTCATTGTCATTCATTCCAGCAACCGTATAAATATGAGAATGATAATATAATATCATACTTTTTGTTGGTTGATATTTTCATGCCGATGGTCAATCCATATGATGATGGGAATGGTAATGGTAAGTTAATAATATTGAGTTCAGAATATCTCCAATAAAAACAAAACTGGAATATTGGTGTATTGGAGTAGATTTGAGGAAAGATATATATTATAGTTCATCATAGAATTGAGGAATGAATATCTCGGATGAGTTCGTTGTTGGTTCTTCTATGATGTTTGAATTCAATTTCTGCTAAGATAAAGTTCTAAATTTCAATAATGTATCGTACTTCTATGTTTTCACAGAAAGCTATAATTATTCTACCTAAGCTTTATTATATGATCTGTGTTCATACTCGTACATTTCATCCTCTTTTATAAGACAGAGTCAAATTCATTTCAGCTATTTTAATTTGGTTTCTTCTATGGTGCAGTTCTCATTCTCAGATTGCTCATTTAATCTTGATAAATAAACTATTATTTGAATTTAATTTCCTTTATGATGCAGTTCTATCATAAGAATAAATTGATATAATTCTCAACTCTGAGAAACCAATACTTTCGGAGATATAATTTGTCTGTTTGAACTAGAGCGCCAGAAAGCTCCTGTCCACAGGGCTTGAACCCATTTCTTGGTCAAGATTTTTGCGTATTCTCCGAAAATTATGATTAAGGTGTCATTCTATTCGGGATGGTATGTAGATAGTTTTTGAGAAAATGCTAAGGCCGCTCGCAAAAAGTGCAATAGTTATAAACAATTAAGTGAAAAAAAAGAAGGGACTTTGGTTTTTCACCAATGTCTCAAAAACTTTCTGAGATAATTCAAATTTGAAGATTCGAGAAGAGGAGGAAATTTCCTAAAAAAAAGTCTGGACTCCCGGAACTAGAACCAATATTTGTAATTTTCCGAGAGGGTTGAAAATACTCCCGAAAACTGGTACTCCGGCTTGCGTAAGCCTCGCCCCCTTCGGACCTTTCATGAATAAGTATTATTTAAAATTATTAAATATGAAAATAAAAAATTTAAAAAATTCAGGCGCCTGCAGGATAGATCAATGAACAATTCGTGGTCCAAAAATATTTATCGCGAATTTTCAATTAGTTATCCATTATTAAATTAACAATTTTTTGTAGCATGAACATTGACATTGCAAGTGCGATAATTGTTAAACTATTAATCTCAGAATTTCTTCTTTTCGTGGAGCTATTATTCAAAGTTCTTGGAATATATTCCCGTTGAAAATTTGAAATATTGTTAATTTTCGATTTGTTATTAAGAATTTACTTAAGTGAAAAATTATAAAGCTTCAATTATGTTTCAAAAGAAAATTTTAAATTATCTCATAAACAACGCATTGGTTTATAACAATTTTTCAAACAATAGGAGATAATGATTATTAAAAATAATTTTTGAGTAGTTTCTGATCATAAGAAAACGGATCAATAGTCATATTATAAATTGAAGCGTTATAATCTTTCACTTAAGTAAATTGTTCATAACAAAACGAAAATTAACAATTTTTGAAATTTTCCAATAGTCATCTATTTTGAGAGCTTTGAAAAATAGCCTCAAGGAAAAAAAAATCAGATTGATAGTTTAACAATTAGCGTACTTGCAATGTTAACGTTCGTGCTACAATAAATTGTTAATTAACTAATGGATAACTAATTGAAAAATCGTGATAAACATTTCTGGACCACGGATTGTTCCTTGATCTATCCTGCAGGCACCTGAATTTTTTCAATTTCTTATTTTCATATTTAATAAGTTTAAATAATATGCTTTCATGAAAGGTCCGAAGGGGGCGAGGCTTACGCAAGCCGGAGTACCCGTTTTCGGGAGTATTTTCAACCCTCTCGGAAAATTAAAAAGATTGGTCCTAGTTCCGGGAGTTGGGACTTTTTTTTAGGGATTTTCCTCTTCTTCGCGAATCTCTTTTCAAATTTGAATTATCTCGGATAGTTTTTGAGGCATTGGCGGAAAACCAAAGCCTTTTCATTTTTTTTCACTTAATTGTTTATAACTATTGCAATTTTTGCGAGCGGCCTTAGCATTTTCTCAAATATTATCTATATACCATTCCGAATCGAACAACACCTCAATCATAATTTTCGGGGAATACGCAAAATTTTGACCTAAAAAGCACGTGTTGACTAGACTATATATAGCTCTTAAGGCCAAGTTAGGTTTATCTATAGGTTCAATAAACTATTCTATGAAAATAGATAATGAGATAGTGTATTATGTACTTCTACGAGGTCACCCTTATCGCCCAATGTCTTCTTCTGGCATTTCCATACCTTTGATTTGTATTTCCAGGTATGGGTATTCGGATACTTCTATTATCAGGTTTGTGTATTTATTGATAATGACTGGACCAAAGACATTCATAATCTTTGTCAATTATTATATTCGTATGTTGTACAGGTGCTTAACGAATTATGTTGGATACTTTTCTGTTAACATTGCTGTCTACGTCTTGTTGGGAACTTCATGGAAATTGGTAGTTAAATGGTACTTAAAAAGACTTGGATTTAGATCCAACCTCCTCTGTATTTTTGGGTACTTAATTTCCTTAGCAACCGAATGTACTAATTCCTCTCGAATAAATCAGTCAATGCATTTTCTCAATACTTTCATTGTGTAAGCTAAATATGATTCCCAATATATTTCCCATGAAGCTCAAGAATACAAACGACATCAAAAATGATCTTTGGATAAGTACGAATCATGAAGAAATTGCCCCGGAAAAACCCGAAAAATTTCAAAGCACTGCGATTCCATATTCTTACCCCCAGTTTCTGAAAGGCTGATCTACACAAATGTTAACTAATCAGACATAAATCTCTTGTTAACCATCATTTCAGTTGCGCAAAGCGCAAAAACTCGGACAGATTTGACATTAACAGTTTTGTTAGTTGATCAACACTTTGAACAGCCTTTCAGAAACTGGGTGTTAGTGCCTGAAGCTCAAAATTCGCTAAAAATCACCGTAATGAGCAATTTTTCGTTTCCTTTTCATTTTTTCAATTAAAATTTTTTTAAATCAAGAGCAACTAACAGTGTTTTATAGGGAATGTTTTGCAATATTCAAAGCCCTACTTCGATTTCCTGTACGATAATTGGTCGACTTATTGATTATCAAAGTCAAAGAGTTCTGATGAACCCCAGTATCTGGGATAGCTTCAAGGAGGCTACGTCTTCGCTTCTGCAGGAAGGTACATTCATTATTAAATGGTTCCTTTCTGGGTTATCACTCCCAAATTCTGAAAAATATGTATAAAATAAAAAATTTATTATGTTGTGAATTGCTTCTACAAGACACAAAATGATCTTAGGTCTTTATTAACAAAAACAAAATCCATTACTGAAAAACTGTGTTTATAATATTCCTTGTATTTGTGGTAAATCGTATACAGGAGAAAAGTCGAGACCAATAGAAGTAAGGAAGTGGGAACATAAGAACAACTTAAAATAGCAAAACATGTATGTACAATCCATGGAGATCACATGATGGATTCGAGTAAAACAAACATTCTGATGTCTGATTACATTAAAAGTAAACTTAAGGAGTCGGCTTGTATTTTATTGAACCGAGAATCCAATTTTGCAAATTGCTCAATTGGAATCGACCATATTTGGTTGAATTTGTTGAAGAAGGAGTTGGAACTCGGAAATTTGTATGCAAAGTGAAACTATGTTACTATGACCTTCAAAGACTGTCAATGTGAAAATTTTTGAATTTCAGAATAGCTATCAACAAAAAAGTGGGAAAGCCCTGTGAACAGAAGCTTTGGCACTCTTGTTCAAACTTTGACAAATCATATCTCCGAGAATATTGGTTTCTCAGAGTTGATATCAATGGATGATTAAGTTAGAACTGCATCATGAAAGAAATTCCCTTTGCATCTTATCTTTGTATGACGGTCCAATTTTGGCTATAAGTGTTTCAAAACTATCAGGAGTCATTCTGAAAAATTGAGTTAATGAAATAGCTAGTTTTATTTTTTAAACAAATCTAATGTTATCACTCCAGAGAGAACTGAAACCAGAATACTTATGTAGGAAATCTTAAATAGTGTTACTAAGGAATAACTACCTGTACATTAGTTAGAAATCCCGTTCTAAATCTTCCATGATTAGAGAATTACTCATAAGTTATGCTCCTTGGCTTCCTTGTATTATCGACTCACTAACCGAATATTTTCAAAGTGCGAATTATATAAACGAAGTAGAACATAAATAAATATGACGTCTCTTATAGCTAGATAAGTTGACATGAATGAGCAGTGAACACAGATAGAACACAGACAGATAGAATTCGCATTCTGTGAAAACATGGAAGTACGATGTATTATCAAAATTTTGAAAAATCATATCTCCGAAAGTATCAGCTTGTTAGAGTTGAAAATATCATCAATGGATTCTTGTGATGAAACTGTATTTAAAAAAAATGAATTTATAAACCAAAAAAAATTTTTTTTTCTTTACTTCGAAACCATCAGGCCGATTTTGCCCAATAACGAACTCAACCGAGATATATATATATATATATATAAAACCTACTCTGAAAATTTCAACTGTCTCGCTCATTCCGTTCGAGAGTTATCATGCCTACGGCCGGCCGGCCGGACAGAATCGATTTCGACCACGTATTTTAAGACCATTTTCATCCAAAAATTCGAAAATTAGGGACATTTTGCAAATTGATAAGCACTCTGTTCCGAGGGACAAGGGTGCCAAAAATAATTCTGATGATTTTCGTTTAGTGTCTGACGAAGGAGTCTGATATAGACTCCGAAACGTTACGATATAGTTGTTATATCGCTGACGTTGTTTCATTATTGTTTGTTAGGTTAGGTTAGGTAATTTTTTGGCGCTCTTATTCCTCGGGACAGAGTGCTTATCAATTTGCAAAATGTCTGTAATTTTCGAATTTTTGGATGAAAATGATCTCAAAAGATTTGGTTTGACTCACTGATCACTCTTCTTAATTTACCATGGTAAATTCTATTAAGAGTGTCCAATGCAGGAGAATAGACAATAGAACATACGCGCAAAAGTTTCTGACTTCTCGTCAGACTTGAAACCCCAGATGGGAACCATGTAATAATGAAAGAACAAATGGAAGGATTTACCAAAGAGGAAAAAATGTAATTTTACTTGTCACGTTCACAAAGACAGATGGGAAACCATATGGGAAAAGATGACCTTCCTCAGAAAACACCCCAGAAGAAAAAGATTATATGAGATGAGAATAGTAATTTACGTAACAAGTCCGGAAAATAGGGTTTTTTTGGACGAATAGACAAAATTCTAGGACGAGCGTAAGCGAGTCCTAGAAGTCTATGAGTCCAAAAAAACCTTTTTCGGGCGTGTTGCGTACAATATTTTTTCGGCAACCGTGTAGAATAACAAATCAATGAGACGACACATTTCTTTTTCATATATTTTGATTCTTATTCAAATTAAACAGAACAGAAAATATAACATGTTAACTAATTTTATATGAACTGTCAGCCGTTTCCTCAGTGCTATGGTAACTTCATTTATCAAAAATATATACCTACCAAGATTTTCATATTTACAATGACCAAAACGACGTGATTCTTCCGGCCTAGTCCGGGAAGTACGTACTTCCCGGACTAGGCCGGGAAATGCTTCTTTCTCAAAGAAAAAGCGTCCGGGAAGTGGGCACTTCCCGGACGGTTGCCGAAAAAATAAATTTCGAACTTCTCTAAAGGAAAATAATAGTTTTTGCCTAAAATTGCCCATCCAAATTGGAATTGTACACAATTTATAACCCACTGTCAAAATTCCGTAACGCCTATCTTAAGGTCCTAAAATGTTTGGACTTTCTTATTGTCACCATCCAGTCTTCACTTAGCACTCAAAAATTTGACAATTTCGCGTCCTATTGAAGGTGAAAATGTTTATTTTGCAATAGGGGATGGCGTAAAACGCAAAATTACGACCCACCGACAGGCGTGAAATTAAAAATCGATACTAACGCAACGCACCACGTCTAATTGAATCGTTCCTCTTCGATGATGGTCCTCCTAGGTGGGATTCCCAGCCTATTTTGACGTTGTCGGCAACTTTTTGTGTACCGAGACGTGATTTATGACGCTGCAATAGAAGATCTCACAATAGTCAGCCAGTGTTTAACCTAACAGGGCTAGGTGTTTATTTTATACGCAAACAGGTCGACCTGTTGGGGGCTGCAAGTTGGTACATGCCAGCGAAGGCGCTTATTATTACTTATTATTTAGTGCCGGGTTTTTGTCGTTCTCACTTTTGTCGGCGTTTCGCCTTTGCGATTCGATATTGACAGTGATTTACAAGGGGCGAGCTTTATCTGGCTGTCAAAGCATGTTGGTATTTATTGGGTAGCTGATTCAGTAGGAAAGAAAGCGGGATGATGTCTTCATCCGGTCGGGGAGAATAAACAGGGGAGGATTGATCGTTACGGATAAGAATTGGCCAAGTGTTATTGTATGATTTATTTACCTTGTCAGTGTTAGGAATGTTTTCCAAAGACCAATAGTGATGTCTTTGGGACCTAGAGAACTTCTGGTTAGGTTTTGATTGGTTCCCTTTGTTATTTGAAGGATCGTAGCCACCTATATCGTGTTGTATGAGACGGAAGTATTGTCGCACCAAATTTCCGATATGCTGGGATTAATGACTTAATGATTTTATAACTAACGAACTATCATCGATTTTAACACAAATATTAAAGCACCGATGTGGTATTATAAGCTTTAGCGAGCTCTGTCAAGAAATGATAAATTTCTTTCACTAATATTGACTACCAATAACAATCAAGGGCGTAGCCAGGGGGGGTTTTGGGGGTTCAAAACCCCCCGAAATGTTATTTTTCTCTTAAAAAAAAATTTTTTGATGCAGAAAGTGACCCATACCTCCCCAAAACCCCCCCCCGAACTTAATTCCTATTTCAAAACCCCCCCCGAAATTAATTCCTGGCTACGCCCTTGATAACAATAGTAGAAATCTTTATATTTTTAATCCAATTTTGCAGCTATATATTTGATTTATTCATTTGATATACACCCAAACAGAAAAAATAGATCGTGAAAACCACATTTTACCGAACAAACAATATCTACTATGTATATATAGTTTTGAAATGTGCAAAATCTCTTGTCGAGATGTCTATATAATTTTCGTTATTATATCAGATTTACCTTTAGTAAATATTGTTATTGTTGTTTTACTTTTAGAACTCCATATACAGGGTGGTTTATAACAGGTTTGCACTATTTTCAATTCTGATGCAAAATTAAATTTCAAACAAAAAATGTGGGAAAGCCCTGTGGACAGGAGCTTTGGTGCTCTTGTTCAAACTTTGACAATTCATCTCCAAAATTATTGGTATCTCAGGGTTGGGAATGATCAATATACAGTGCGAGTCAAAATTATGGAACAAATTCATTTTCTCAGAAGAAAAATATTTGGCAACAAAATTCTGAAACAGGTCAATTTTTGTTTCACTTTTACCAAATTTTTATGCATTTTTGAAGAATTTTTGTTGCACCCTGTGCCATCACCATCAACGCTCTAAATTTTTTGAATAGGGAAAGTGGGTCCTGTGGTACTTTTTTGGTAAGGTCTTTGTATCTTCTTTACAGGCATGCAGACATTTTCAAGAAAACATTTTTCTTTTTTGAAAAATAGTTAGTTCAAAGAGGTTTTCAGTATGTGCTCTTTGACATGGCTCATTTACCTTAAGACGATGGTACCTGATGAAATCTGTTACCGAATGAAAGTCGACCATTACAGTTTTATTCATGCACATCTTTCAACCCCCTCACGCCCCACCCCATTTTTTTCTCCATTAAAGGGTTGTTAAGGTTTAATTGAAAGTTGTGCATGAACAGAACTGTAATCGTCGACTTTCATTCGGTGACAAATTTCATCAGGTACCATCGTCTAAAAGTAAATGAGCCATGACAAAGTGCACATACTGAAAACCTCTTTGAACTAACTCTTTTTCAAAAATGAAAATTTTTTTCTTGAAAATCTCTGCACGACGGTAAAGAAGATACAAAGACCTTGCCAAAAAAGTACCACATTACTCACTTTCCCTATTCAAAAAATTTAGAGGGTTGATGGGGATGGCACAGGGTGCAACAAAAATCCTTCAAAAATGCATACAAATTTGGTAAAAGTGAAACAAAAATTGACCTGTTTCAGGATTTTGTTGCCAAATATTTTTCTTCTGAGGAAAAAAAAATTAGGTAATCTTGATTCATCACCAAGCTTTCGCATTACTTCAATGCTACTTCAGGATCTTGAATAATATGAGGTTTTTTACAAACATCGTACATAAACCAAAGCTACAATTCAAAACTTGTTTCCTCATGGAATTGTCAAAGAAACGCAAATATAAAACAACAAAATAAAAAATAAATTTGCTGCGTCATATGACGCAACAAATGTATTTCCAAGAAGTTTTAAAATTCGAATACTATTTATTGAAAGGTTTTTTTTATGAGTTTTTTCTCATAAACTCTGAAAAATATCTATAAAATAAAAATTAATTATTTTGTGATTTGCTTCTGCGTAAGAAACACAAGATATTTGTCAGAAGCAATCAATTGAACAATGTTGCCTAACAAACAACAACGAAACAACATCAACGAAGAAACAACTATATAGTAACGTTTCGGAGTCTATATCAGACTCCTTCGTCAGACGCTTAATGAAATTCTTTAGAATTATTTTGTTGATAGTTATTTTGTGAAATTCAAGAATTGTCACATTGACAGTATTCAAAAATCATAGCTAACATCGATTTACTTCGCATAGAAATTTCCAAGTTCCAACTCCTTTTTCAATAAATTTAGCCAATTTACTCCAATCCATCATGATGGATTGGAGTAATACAAAGATTCTAATGACAGAACCTGATTATATTAGAAGGAAACTTAAGGAGTCAACTTGTATTTTATTGAACAGAGAATGTAATTTTGCAAGTTGCTCAATTGATTTTGACCATATTTGGCTAAATTTATTGAAAAAGGAGTTGGTACTTGGAAATTTCTAAGCGAAGTAAAACTATTCTTGAACCAAATCGTTAAAGACCATTTGTATCCAAAAATTCCAAAATTACAGACATTTGGGCAAATTGATAAGCACTCTGTTCCGAGGAACAAGAGCGCCAAAAAGGGGAATAAAGTTTTCGCCTTTGCTAACGAGTTATACAAAGTTTAAAACCTAAACTTTTTAGCACAAACGCTTTATAGTTAATAGTAATTAGGCTTTAGGAAAAAATTGGTTCAAGCACTGACGTGAAGTCAGAGGCTTTTGCGCTTATGTTCTATTGTCCATCCTTCTGTATTGGACACCCTTAATCGAATTTACCATGGTAAATTATGTTGTCCATTCTCCTGTATTGGACACATGGTAAATTCGAATTAAGTGTCCAATACAGGAGAATGGACAACATAATTTACCATGGTAAATTCAATTAAGGGTGTCCAATACAGAAGGATGGACAATAGAACATACGCGCAAAAGCTTCTGACTTCACGTCAGTGCTTGAACCATTTATTTTGAAATTTTCTAAGGGTGCGGTTCTTAAAATTTTTTTTTCGTCATTTTTTTAAAATTTTCTAGGGGTACGGTTCTTACAATATTTTAAACAAGTCTTTATGATGCTTTTCTACTACTAGTTACCAAGCTTCAATTCGATCGAATATTTATTTTTTGAGTTATCAAGGAAATAATATTCCAGGTGGGTATAACTCGGAAACCGTTCGACCGATTATGCCCAAAAACGAACTCAACTCTCCCTTTCGGATACGCAACCTGCCCTGAAAATTGCAAGTCCCTATCTCCTTTCTTTCGAAAGTTATCGAGGCAACGGTCACCCATCTACTGAACTCACACAAGAATGGTCGAATCTCCAACAATATTCAACCGATCGTGTTAAAACTTGAAACTTGGCAATACAGTCAGGTTATGAAGGCTCTTGCATTGACAGTATTCAAAAATCATAGCTAACATCGATTTACTTCGCATAGAAATTTCCAAGTTCCAACTCCTTTTTCAATAAATTTAGCCAATTTACTCCAATCCATCATGATGGATTGGAGTAATACAAAGATTCTAATGACAGAACCTGATTATATTAGAAGGAAACTTAAGGAGTCAACTTGTATTTTATTGAACAGAGAATGTAATTTTGCAAGTTGCTCAATTGATTTTGACCATATTTGGCTAAATTGATTGAAAAAGGAGTTGGTACTTGGAAATTTCTAAGCGAAGTAAAACTATTCTTGAACCAAATCGTTAAAGACCATTTGTATCCAAAAATTCCAAAATTACAGACATTTGGGCAAATTGATAAGCACTCTGTTCCGAGGAACAAGAGCGCCAAAAAGGGGAATAAAGTTTTCGCCTTTGCTAACGAGTTATACAAAGTTTAAAACCTAAACTTTTTAGCACAAACGCTTTATAGTTAATAGTAATTAGGCTTTAGGAAAAAATTGGTTCAAGCACTGACGTGAAGTCAGAGGCTTTTGCGCTTATGTTCTATTGTCCATCCTTCTGTATTGGACACCCTTAATCGAATTTACCATGGTAAATTATGTTGTCCATTCTCCTGTATTGGACACATGGTAAATTCGAATTAAGTGTCCAATACAGGAGAATGGACAACATAATTTACCATGGTAAATTCAATTAAGGGTGTCCAATACAGAAGGATGGACAATAGAACATACGCGCAAAAGCTTCTGACTTCACGTCAGTGCTTGAACCATTTATTTTGAAATTTTCTAAGGGTGCGGTTCTTAAAATTTTTTTTTCGTCATTTTTTTAAAATTTTCTAGGGGTACGGTTCTTACAATATTTTAAACAAGTCTTTATGATGCTTTTCTACTACTAGTTACCAAGCTTCAATTCGATCGAATATTTATTTTTTGAGTTATCAAGGAAATAATATTCCAGGTGGGTATAACTCGGAAACCGTTCGACCGATTATGCCCAAAAACGAACTCAACTCTCCCTTTCGGATACGCAACCTGCCCTGAAAATTGCAAGTCCCTATCTCCTTTCTTTCGAAAGTTATCGAGGCAACGGTCACCCATCTACTGAACTCACACAAGAATGGTCGAATCTCCAACAATATTCAACCGATCGTGTTAAAACTTGAAACTTGGCAATACAGTCAGGTTATGAAGGCTCTTGCAAAATTTCAGCAATTTCAAACGAATGGTTACTGATATATAGAATTTTTTTTTCAATTTTCAATGATTTTTTTAAAATTTTTTACAAACAGTAGCCTCACGAAATTTTGCAAGAATTTTCGCTTTGACATTCTACAACGAATTACCATGTTTGAATTCAATCGGTTCAGTATTTTTCGAGTTAATGAGGAACAAAAAACAAGCAAATTTCAGATGGTTATAACTCTAAAACTGTTTGGATGAGTATGTTCATAAACAAACTGAAATGTCGCGTTCTGATGCACATCCTAACCTGAAAATTTCAAGCCGCTATCTCTTTCCGTTCTCAAGTTATCCTGACAACAAAAATATTTTTTTATAATTTTTTTAAAATTTTCTAGCCATATGATTCGCACAAAATTTCACAAACGTGCAAAGGTTCACATTCTACAACTACTCACCAAGTTTCAATTCGATCCGATTTATATTGGTGGAAAACAAAATTATTACTCGGAAACCACTGGGCCGATTATGCCCATTGACGAACTTGTCCGTCGTATTGGGATGCGCCATCCACCCTGTCGCTAGCTCTTTTCGTTCTCAAGTTATCGTGGCAACGGCCGGCCGGACAGAATCAAATTTGACCTCGAATTCTTCATTGGGAGTCGAACTAAATCGTTTGAGACCATTTTCGTCGAAAAATTCGAAAGTTACAGACATATGGGCAAAACCATAACGCGATGTTCCCCAGAACATACGCGCAAAAAGTGGGAAAGCCCTGTGGACAGGAGCTTTGGCGCTCTAGTTCAAACTTTGACAAATCATATCTCCAAAAGTATTGGTTTCTCAGAGTTGGGAATTATATCAATGGATTATTATGATAGAACTTCTTCATAAAATTTAACGATCATAAAAGAAAATTGTAGAACAATTTTAGGTACCTACCTATCCCACGATAAATAGAGAAAGGAAAGATATAGCGACTTGTAATTTTCAGGATAAGTTAAGCATTCGAATGCGACATTACAGTTCATTAATAGTCATAATCGGACAAATGGTTTTGGAGTAATACAAATCTGAAATTTTGTTGTTATTTCCTCTATAAATCAAAATATACGAATACGATTCAATTAAACTTCTTCAATTACTTTCGCGGAATTTTGTGAATATGTGCTTTTTTATGCCTCTAAGGCGGAACCGAGGGCGGAACTGAGTTCGCCGGGTCAGCTGGTATTTTATAAAACTGACAAATCGGTCTATATCGATGGTAAATTTTAATAAGAGTGTCCAATAGAGGTGAATAGACAATATAACATGCGCGCAATAGCTCCTGACTTTATGTGAGTGCCCCAACCATTTTTGGCGCTCTAGTTCCTCGGAACTGAGTGCTTATCAATTTGCCCAAATGTCTGTAATTTTCGAATTTTTCGATGAAAATGGTCTTAAACGATTTGGTTCGACTCACTGATCAAGAATCCGTGGTCGAAATTCATTCTTTCCGGCCGGTCCGGCCAGCCGGCCGTAGGCACGATAACTCTCGAACGGAATGAGCTAGAGAGTTGAAATTTTCAGAGTAGGTTTGGCAGATAAATATCTCGGCTAAGTTCGTTATTGGGCAAAATCGGAGAGACGGTTTCGGAGTAACAAAAAAAAAATTTTTTTTTACATAACAAATTCCAAATTAAATTTTTTTCAATAAGCAGTTTTACCATAAGAATCCAATGGTATCATTTTTAACTCTAAGAAGCTAATACTTTCGGAGATATGATTTTTCAAAATTTCAATAAAAAATCGTATTTCTACGTTTTCACAGAATTATATAATTATTCTATGTATGAATTGTCATAATGTCAACTTATTTTCCTGAGACATGACATTGTCTAATTCCTTGCTAATAGTTGGTTCGAGAAACGTCAAAATCGACTTAGAGAGACAAGGGTAAAAAACCGTCAAATAAACCCCCATGTGGCGATTTTATGTCGAAAAGTGAAAATTAAGAATATATATCCCAGGTAAGTACCGACGTTTTATTCTAATACCGGAGATCGACAAAATCGTACGAGGAGCCTGATAGCCGGTTGGTCTAGGCCGTCGGGTTTTCGGTTTCGGTTTTTTGATTTGGTTTTCGATTTCGGTACGAGAGAAGGCGGGCTCAAATCCCGGAAAGGGAATTACACTTTTTGGCGCTCTAGTTCCTCGGAACTGAGTGCTTATCAATTTGCCCAAATGTCTGTAATTTTTATTCAAGATGCAGTTTCACCATTGAAATCCATCGATATCATTTTCAACTTCAACAAGCTAATACTTTCGGAGATATGATTTTTCAAAATTTCAATAATGAACCGTACGTACTTCTATGTTTTCAAAGAATGCTATAATTATTCTACCTAAGCTTTATTATATGATCTGTGTTCATACTCGTACATTTCATCCTGTTTTATAAGAAAGAGTCAAATTCATTTCAGCTATTTTAATTTGATTTCTTCTATGGGGCAGTTCTCATTCTCAGATTGCTCATTTAATCTTGATAAATGAACTATTATTTGAATATAATTTCCTTTATGATGCAGTTCTTTCATAAGAATATATTGATTTAATTCCCAACTCTGAGAAACCAATACTTTCGGAGATATAATTTTTCTGTTTCAACTAGAGCGCCAGAAAGCTCCTGTCCACAGGGCTTGAACCCATTTTTTAGTAGATACCAAGGATTATTCAGAATGTCGAATTAGAGGATCACCGCCGTATTGGAATATTGTCTTTGCTGCTCGATGCAGAGGTTTTAAATGAGGCACTCAGAGCAATAGTGGCCTAAGTCCAAAATATACATCATAGAGAAAATAGAAAAATAAAATTTTGCACATTTTTGAAGCTTGATCACGTAATTATTAGAGGCGATTTTATAAGTTTTTTTATTTATTTGGTTTCACGTGACTCTTAGCCTATTGTTGGTACAATGCAGAAGTGGGCCGAGCCAGTCTTGCTTCAGCAAATTTGAACCGACTATGTGTGCAAAAGTGGATATATGTGCGACATCTTGTGCTTAATGGTCTAAATAGGCTTGGGTCGGTATTGAATCAGAAAATTTGATTCATTTGTGGGTCGTTATTGCTATTTACTCAATTTCAGAAAAAAATGTGGCTTAGGCCACTTTTGCTCTCAACGCTTCAAATGTGATTTGATATCAAAATACGTAAAATCCGAGAATAGATACATTTTGACAAGAAAATAATAAAATGTCGCGTAAACCTCGTGGTGTATTTTATTTGATTTATAGTACGTATCTCAAATCATATATTGTTAAAATTACTTTCAAGTTTAGAATTGTTTCGCTGTTACAATTCCTCGAATTGTGCAACCTGTCGAAAACGCGAAAAGTGTGCCGCGACCAAAACGTAATCCGCGCTTAACGGGAAGCACGCGACTCCGACAATCGAAGCGATATCGTTTCGGTTAAGTGGAAGCAAGCCGTTTCAAGGCCTAGCGCGATATAATGTGGATTGGATGGAAGATCCCGACGAAAATGCGTTGCCTTAGGTCGCGGTCAAGGTTGATTGCAAGCCGGGGAAGAGTGAGAGCTTAAATCACGCGGAATCGATAACGAAAGTAGTTTTGCCTGAATCCACCGTCGTTCGCCGATGTATTTTGTCGGATAGCTCCCAAACTCCTCAGACATTGGCAATACAAAATTCGTACGAATTAGTTGAAAAATTTCAAAATCAATGATAAAGAACGCTTCATTTCGTGGGACGTAGTTTCTAAATTTCCAAACACCCCGGTTAAAATCGCAATAGAAAATTTGAAAATTTGAATATTTTGTCGGATAGCTTCCAAACTCCTCATACATTGGCAATAAAAAATTCGTACCAATTAGTTGAAAAATTTCGAAATCAACGATAAAGAACGCTTCATTTCGTTGGACGTAGTTTCTTTGTTTCCAAACACCCCGGTTTAAGACTGGCTTTCTAGTTTAGATATTCCTCAAATAGGAATCAATGAGTACTTGATGTTAACCTCACTTTGCATGGGGCAAAAAATCTTTTCTTTCAACAATAAATACCATGAACAAACTTTTGGTACGGTCATGGGTAACCCGCTTTCCCCGTTTCCCCCTTTTTAGCTAATTTGTTTCTCTGCAAATTAGAACATGAAATTAAAAAATTGGTTCAAGCACTGACGTGAAGTCAGAAGCTTTTGCGCGTATGTTCTATAGTTCATTCTTCTGTATTGGACACCCTTAATCGAATTTACCATGGTAAATTATGTTGTCCATTCTCCAGTATTGGACACTCTCAATTCGAATTTACCATGGTAAATTCGAATTAAGTGTCCAATACAGGAGAATGGACAACATAATTTACCATGGTAAATTCGATTAAGGGTGTCCAATACAGAACAATGAACAATAGAACATACGCGCAAAAGCTTCTGACTTCACGTCAGTGCTTGAACCAATTTTTTAATTTCATGTTCTAATTTGCAGAGAAACAAATTAGCTAAAAAGGGGGAAACGGGGAAAGCGGGTTACCCATGACCGTACCAAAAGTTTGTTCATGGTATTTATTGTTGAAAGAAAAGATTTTTTGCCCCATGCAAAGTGAGGTTAACATCAAGTACTCATTGATTCCTATTTGAGGAATATCTAAACTAGAAAGCCAGTCTTAAACCGGGGTGTTTGGAAACACATTTACCATGGTAAATTCGAATTAAGTGTCCAATACAGGAGAATGGACAACATAATTTACCATGGTAAATTCGATTAAGGGTGTCCAATACAGAACAATGAACAATAGAACATACGCGCAAAAGCTTCTGACTTCACGTCAGTGCTTGAACCAATTTTTTTTTCGTGATTTTTTTGAAATTTTCTAGGGGTACGGTTCTTAAAATTTTTTTTTTCGTCATTTTTTTCAAAATTTCTAGGGGTACGGTTCTTACAAAATTTTAAACACGTCTTTATGTTGATTTTCTACTACTAGTTACCTAGCTTCAATTCGATCGAATATTTATTTTTCGAGTTATCAAGGAAATAATATTCCAGGTGGGTATAACTCGGAAACCGTTAGAGCGATTATGCCCAAAATCGAACTCAACTCTCCCTTTCGGATACGCATCCTACCCTGAAAATTGCAAGTCCCTATCTCCTTTCGTTCGAAAGTTATCGAGGCAACGGTCACCCATCTACTGAACTCGCACAAGAATGCTCGAATCTCCAACAATATTTAACCGATCGTATTAAAACTTGAAACTTGGCAGTAGAGTTAGGTTATGAAGGCTCTTGCAAAATTTCAGCAATTTCAAACGATCAGTTACTGATATGTAGAATTTTCTTTTTTTATTTTCAATGATTTATTAAAAATTTTCTACAAATGCTATCCTCACTAAATTTTGCAAACATTTCCGCGTTGGCATTCTACAACTGATAACCATGTTTGAATTCAATCGGTTCAGTATTTTTCGAGTTAATGAGGAACAAAAAACCACCAAATTTCAGAAAATTTCAGATGGCTATAACTTTAAAACCGTTTGGCCGATTATGCTCATAATCAAACTGAAATGTCGCGTTCTAGTGCACATCCTAACCTGAAAACTTGAAGCCGCTATCTCTTTCCGTTCTCAAGTTATCGTGACAACAAAAATATTTTTTAATAATTTTCTAGCCATACGATTCGCACAAAATTTCACAAACGTGCTAAGGTTCATATTCTACAACTACTCACCAAGTTTCAATTCGATCGGATTTATATTGGTTGAAAATAAAATTATTACTCGGAAACCGTTGGGCCGATTATGCCCATTAACGAACTTGTCCGTCGTATTGGGATGCGCCACCTACCCTGAAAATTTCAAGTCGCTAGCTCTTTTCCTTCTCAAGTTATCGTTAACGGCCGGACGGCCGGACGGCCGGCCGAACAGAATCAAATTTGACCTCGAATTCTTCATTGGGGAGTCGAACTTAATCGTTTGAGACCATTTTTTTCAAAAAATTCGAAAGTTACAGACATTTGGGCAAAACTATAACGTGATGTTCCCCAGAACATACGCGCAAAAAAGAACACAAATATTTTCCAAAATTTTGAGCTAGATACGTAGATAACATATTTGCAATTGTTGAAAATTTTGATATTAACGAATTTACCATGGTCTTAAACAGTAAATACCCATCTATTAAGTCCCTACCTTCGAAATGGAAAAGGACGGCTACTTACCATTCTTAGATTTAAAAGTATCCAGAGATAACTTAAATTTAATTAGTTTTGACATTTTCAGAAGACCTACTGATTCTGATATTTACATTTCGTCTGATTCGGTAGCTCCCTGGTCACATAAAACAGCCAGCATAAATTTCCTCGCTTTCCTCGGTTATTTAATATTCCACTAAGCAATGTAAATTTCAAAAAAAAAAGGAAAATAATTTTCCAAATTGTCGAAAGAAACGGGTATAGTCATCAATTAGTTCAGAAAATTATCAACAAACATAAAGATAAAAATCTCTTCAGTAACATAACCCCTTTCGTTAGGGTTATGTATATATATATATATATAATATATATATAATATATAAACGGTTAAAGGTTTCCACGCGTTCACGTTCCATCCGAAAACAAACAGCAAACTCCATAATATTTTTAAGAGGGTTAATATAAAATTAGCTTTCAAAACTTCCACGTAAAATTAAACAACTTCTAGGAAATACATTCGATAAAACTCTGGACATGTTAAGATCGGGTATATATGAAATTGAATGTTTAGATTGCAACAAGTGTTACGTCGGGCAAACAACCAAAAACATTCTCACACGGTATGAAGAGCCTACGGGACACAATTGGAACAACAACATCGATAAATCCACGGTTGCAAATCACGTTTTAACAACTGGCCACTCAATTTCAGAAAATTCCGTCAAATTGTTGAAAAATTCCAATAAAGCGTACTTAGGAACACAAGGTATCGAAATGTATAAGAGAAAGGATATTTTACAGTATTCAAGTGAGGAAACAAGTTCGGTGATATGATTCTATAGAAAAAAAACAACGTTTAATTAAATTTTGACTCACATTTTTCTCTTTGTTTGATTTCGTCGTCAGGGATTTGAATTTTGGAAATGTCAACAACTACTTCCATGGGATACTGTCAAAAGACTGAGTTGGAAAATTCCATGGGTTAGGATTGCGCGGATCACAACAGTGGCGGCACATATTGGGGACACAGAAAAACTCCTATCTATCTTTGATCTTTTCAATTAAATAATAGTATGCAGTATTCAGATTTTCAATGTCTGTTCTCTTATTTATTGAATGTTTGTTCTGTTTCATGGATATCATCTCATGTAATAGACGCTTTTTAAAATTTTTTTTTTGCTTAATATTTCCACTGAGCCTGGATCGAAATTAAAGGAGTGAAGGGAATTTTTTACATGTTCAGCTAAAGCGCTGTTATTTTCTTTCTTGTTTTTAAGTGGATCAAGTATATTCAGGGAGTCTCTTTAATGTTCAGAAATCCTGTCCTTCAAATAGCGTCCAGTTTGTCCAATGTAAGTTGATTGGCAATCATTGCAACATATTTTATACACAATATTACTGATAAATTCTTTAGGACTGGTACTTTTAGTTTTTGTGAAAAGTTTTTTTACTGCATTATCGGATTTGAATGCGATGTTTATATTTAGTTTGTTGAATTTACTCTTGATTTGATCTGCCAAATTTTCTACGTAAGTTACTTTGGAATATTTTTTGTTCTCCTTTTCTTCTTGTGGTTCTTCATAGTACGCAGGTTCTTTTTTGTTGAGAATTTTCTTTATGAATTTGGTGGGATAGTCATTATTCTCTAGGATTGACTGAATTTTCACGATGTTTTTATTGTTAAATTCGTTGTCAGAGAGTTTTAGTGCTCTATGTTTCAAGTTATTAATGATGTTGATTTTTTGTGACATAATATATGTGGTTTGAGTTAAAATTCAGTATTCTCCCAGAAAATGTTGGATTTTGATACCAATATGTTATTATTTTGTTATTTCTCCTGATTAGTAATGTATCTAGAAAAAGTAGTGTGTTATCTTGTGTTTCTAATTCTATGGTAAATTTCAAGCGGGGGTGAATGCTGTTGAATGTTGTTAGGATTTCATCTTTTTATCGAAAGGAATAGATGTGACAATGTCATCAACGTATCTCTTAAAAAAATGGGTTCGGGCCCTGTGGACAGGAGCTTTCTGGCGCTCTAGTTCAAACAGACAAATTATATCTCCGAAAGTATTGGTTTCTCAGAGTTGGATATGATAGAACTGCATCATAAAGGAAATTCAATTCAAATAATAGTTTATTTATCAAGATTAAATGAGCAATCATGAGAATGAGAACTGCACCATGGAAGAAATCAAATTAAATCTGGCCAATTTTGCCCAATAACGAACTTAACCGAGATATTCATCTCCCTAACCTACACTGAAATTTTCACTACCTAGCTCATTCCGTTCGAGAGTTATATCTATGTCTATGGATGAAAAGCAGTCTCACTACTCTCAGATCTCTTACTTCATGTTCCGTTCCGAAATGTAAGACTTTTCTGAGAAAAACTAATTTCGGAGCAAACAACTGAGATTTTTCTCACTTCGCTCACAATTCTTCGATTGATTAGATAATGTCATGTCTCAGGAAAATAAGACATTATGGCAATTCATACATAGAATAATTATATCATTCTGTGACAACGTTGAAATACGATTTATTATTGAAATTTTGAAAAATCGTATCTCCGAAAGTATTAGCTTGTTAGAGTTAAAAATGATATCATTGGATTCTTATGGTAAAACTCCTTATTGAAAAAAATTCAATTTGGAATTTGTTTTGTAAAAAATAAATTTTTTTTTTGTTACTCCGAAACCATCTGTCCGATTTTGCCCAATAACGAACTTAGCCGAGATATTTATCTCCTAAACCTACTCTGAAAATTTCCACTGTCTAGCTCATTCCGTTCGAGAGTTATCGTGCCTACGGCCGGCCGGCCGGACGGCCGGACAGAATGAATTTCGACCACGGATTCTTGATCAGTGAGTCGAACCAAATCGCTTAAGACCATTTTCATCGAAAAATTCGAAAATTACAGACATTTGGCACTCAGTTCTGAGGAACACTAGAGCGCCAAAAATGGTATCTCAAAAGTCAATTTCTCAATCGCCAAATTCTGCACCTCCACCATTACTATGTCAGATGTTACCGGTGCTAAATTATTCCCTATACCTAGTCCAAAAATAAGTTTGAAAATTGTATCACCACATATGAAATAACTATTTTCGACGCAGAATCTGAACAGTTGTATAGGAAATCATGAACTGACAAAGCTGTGTGAGGCTCAATTTTTTCCCACTTTTTTTCAATTATTGTTATTGCCAGGTCAAGTGGAACATTAGTGTAAAGAGATGTAACATCTTATGAAATCAGTATGTAGTTGTCTGGAATGGTGACAGTTTTGAAATGCTCGACAAGCTCGAAGGAGTTATTTGTATGGTATCTATTATTATCTTTCTCGAAAGCATGATTTAAAAGTTTATCCAAAAATTTACTGAGATTCAATAAGGGGCTTCCAATGTATGAGACTATTGGGCTTAATGGGTTATTTTCTTTATGAATTTTTGGCAAGAAATAGATCTTGGGACATAAACCATTATTGCACTTTAAGTTTCTGTAAGTGATTTCTCCAATTTTTTCGTCTTTGTATAATTTTGATATAATTTTATTGCGTTTAGCCTGAACAGTTCTGGTTGGATCTTCGTTAATTTTGCAATAAGTTGTGATATCACTCAAAATATCCGAAGCTTTTTTTATCATTTTCTTGCCTAAAAATGTCCACTGTTGTTTTACTTTTATCAGCTTTTGTTATAATTATATTGTTGTGAGTTTTAAGAAATTGTTTTGTCTCCCCGATCCATTTTATCAAGACGTTGTTTAATTTGTTTGTTTTGTGGTCTTTTGATCTAATAAAGTTAGTGATGACATTTATCATTGAATTACGAACTAAGTTTGTTACCACTTTATGTTCATTGCAACACTCAAATTAAAAAAAAAATTAACTCAAGTGATTAGCGAAATTTGGTACAATATCCAAAATTAAAATGTAGCAAAAAAATTATGAATGTTAATGAAGTAGATGTTGAACGCCTTGGCAACATCCTATCCTCAAATAAAAATTTCTCCCAACATTATTGAACATCTCAGGAGTGATCGACCTAATCACAAGCGTTATTCGATCTTTAAGGTCAATAAAATCAAGGAGTTTAGTTTTGTACAAAATGCTCTTCATATATATGGGTTAAGATCAGGGGATCGCGCTGGCCATTCGACCGTTCCTCGCCTACCTATCCACCGATTTGGAAATATTGCGTCGAGGTACTGCCGGACATCGCGTTGGTAATATGGTGGTGCTCCATCCTGTTGGAACCATATCGTATTCTGTGGAAGTTGAGGATTTCCTTGATCAGGATATACATTTGCCAAAGTTGGATCGACATCATTTTGAAGTAGTGCTAAATAATTATCGCCATTCAAATTGCCCTCAATGAATAAAAGGGCCTATGTTATGGTTTCGAACATTTCCTGTCCAAACATTAACCTTTTGAGGAAATTGGGTATGTACCTCTCTCATCCAGTGAGGATTTTCGGTAGACCACTAGCAGCAATTTTGATGGTTAGCATGACCGTTGAGAGAAAAAGTGCACTCATCAGAAAACTACTAATTGGATAATATTGTTATCCAACATGTCCATCATTTGGTCACAAAAATTGGTTCTCCTATCAAAATCGTCTTCCAAGAGCTCCTGAGTAGGTATCACTTTATAGAGATGCATTTTATTTTGTCTTAATATGTTTAGAATCGATGTATGGCTGACATTGAATGTTGTGTGGGCATCTCTATTCGATTTATGTGGATTTGCTTCAAAGTCAAGCATCACATCTAATTTCACATCCTCACACATGATATTAGCAGCTGCTTTTTGGCGCTCTAGTTCCTCGGAACTGAGTGCTTATCAATTTGCCCAAATGTCTGTAATTTTCGAATATTTCGATGAAAATGGTCTTAAACGATTTGGTTCGACTCACTGATCAAGAATCCGTGGTCGAAAGGCCCGATAACTCTCGAACGGAATGAGCGAGACAGTTGAAATTTTCAGTAAAAAAAATTTTTTTTTTTTACAGAACAAATTCCAAATTAAATTTATTTCAATAAGCAGTTTTACCATAAGAGTCCAATGATATCATTTTTAACTCTAACAAGCTAATACTTTCGGAGATATGATTTTTCAAAATTTCAATGATAAATCGTATTTCACAGAGTGATATAATTATTCTATGTATGAATTGTCATAATGTCAACTTATTTTCATGAGACATGACATTATCTAATCAATCGAAGAATTATGAGAATAAAGTGTATTCCGAAATGTGAGCGAAGTAAGAAAAATCTCAGTCGTTTGCTCCGAAATTAGTTTTTCTCAGAAAAGTCTTACATTTCGGAACGGAACATGAAGTAAGAGATCTGAGAGTAGTGAGACTGCTTTTCATCCATAGACATAGAATGCAAATAGAATGTAAATATTGAAAGCATAATTCTGCAGTTCGAGAGAGGAGAAAATTTGGTGAACGTAGATCAGGAAATTTTTGATCGATTACAAGGTAATTTTTCATTATTACTCTTCTTTGATACATGTTTTATGAAAATACTTCAAACCTGTTTTGGGCAATTGTCATATGAAACTTGTTGTTTTGCGCTCTAGTTCCTCGGAACTGAGTGCTTATCAATTTGCCCAAATGTCTGTAATTTTCGAATTTTTCGATGAAAATGGTCTTAAACGATTTGGTTCGACTCACTGATCAAGAATCCGAGGTCGAAATCGATTCTGTCCGGCCGGCCGGCCGGCCGTAGAAACGATAACTCTCGAACGAAAGGAGTTAGTGGATTGAAATTTGCAAGGTGGTTTTGGAGCGTAAATATCTCGGACGAGCTCGTTAATGGGAGAAATCCATCAAGCGGTTTCGGAGTTATGGCCAATTTTAGTAAAAATATTTTTATGAATATTTCCGAAACCGATCACTCGATCTATCTAAAATTTAGCATCAAATTGTAGAATCATGACCTTTATACGCATGTGAAGTTTTGTATTGACCAGATTACCGCAAAGTGTCAAAAAAAATTTTGAAAATTTAAAGAAAGTTTTTCTACAATAACTCTCGAACGGAATGAGCTAGGTAGTTGAAATTTTCAGAGTAGGTTGGGGAGATGCATATCTCGGTTAAGTTCGTTATTGGGCAAAATTGGCCTGATTTAATTCGATTTCTTCCATGGTGCAGTTGTCATTCTCAGATTGCTCATTTAATCTTGATAAATAAACTATTATTTGAATTAAAGTTCCTTTATGATGCAGTTCTATCATAAGAATACATTGATATAATTCCCAACTCTGAGAAACCAATACTTTCGGAGATATAATTTGTCTGTTTGAACTAGAGCGCCATAAAGCTCCTGTCCACAGGGCATCTGCCGTACATGTCCAAACTCGCAAAACTGCTTCTCTATTTTACTTATTGTTCCTTGGCATATAGGCGGCAAATTCGGAAATTTTAATGGAACAAACTACCTACTTTCTTTTTGTGTTTTGGTATTATCTCTGTAACCAATTATTTGTAAAATTGTTATTTTGTGCATTTACGTTGAACGAACCATTATTCATAATAACAACTTATCAGCATAAAACAATTTGCGAAGGCGTTCTAAAGAAACTAACCTTTCCACAGAAAGTTTATTAAGTAGTTTTCGTGGTAACGTCTGTAAAACAAAATGTTATGGTTTTTTTAATTTTCTTTCTTTCACATCTTGAAGGCAAATGAGTTTAGTATTATTGTAATAAGATTTGGGAGTATTAGAGGTAATATTATTATGAATTTCGGGAATCACATGATTTCATTGTTTTCTTTTCTGAGTTTTGCAATAAACATTGAAGTGATAACATTTTTGAACAGAAAATGACGTGATATTTCAAACGATGTATCATAAGCCCATACTTCCTATTGGAAAAATCTACAGATATAGTTTCAAGTTTCTTCAAAAATGCCCTTGGATAATCCATTATGATGATGGAAATATATACTTTGGTAAGTTAATCGAATTGGTTTCAAAATATCTGTCAACAAATAATTCTGAAGATTTTTGCTGGGTGTCTGACGAAGGAGTATGATCTAGTCTACTTTTTGGCGCTCTTGTTCGTCGGAACAGAGTGCTTATCAATTTGCCCAAATGTCTACAATTTTCGAATTTTTGGCTGAAAATGAGTATTAGAGGGAATATTATTATGAATATCGGTAATCACATGATTTCATTGTTTTTGCGCGTATGTTCTGGGGAACATCGCGTTTTAGTTTTGCCCAAATGTGAAATTTTATTCTGTGGTGCCGTCCGTTGCCACGATAACTTGAGAACGGAAAGAGCTAGCGACTTGAAATTTTCAGGGTAGGTGGCGCATCCCAATACGACGGACAAGTTCGTTAATGGGTATAATCGGCCCAATGGTTTCCGAGTAATAATTTTGTTTTCGACCAAAATGAATCCGATCGAATTTAAACTTGGTGAATAGTTGTAGAATATAGACCTGAGCACGTTTGTGAAATTTTGTGAGAATCGTATCGCTAGAAAATTATTAAAAAATTATTAAAAAATACTTTTGTTGTCACGATAACCTGAGAATGGAAAGAGATAGCGGCTTGAAAATTTCAGGTTAGGTTGTGCACCTGAATGCGACATTTGAGTTTGTTTATGAGCATAATCGTCCAAACGGTTTCAGAGTTATAACCATCTGAAATTTTCTGAAATTTGGTTGTTTTTTGTTCCTCATTAACTCGAAGAATACAAAACCGATTGAATTCAAACATGGTTATTAGTTGTAGAATGCCAACGCAAAAATTCTTGCAGAATTTCGTGAGGATGGTATAACTAGAAAATAAAAAAAAAATAATTAAAAATTATTGAAAAAAAATCTATATATCATAAACTATTCGTCCGGCATGGCTGAAATTTTGGAAGAGCCTTCAGAACCTGACTCTACTGCAGAATTCCAAGTTTGAACACGATCGGATCTATATTGTTGGAGAACCGCGCAGCCTTTTGTGAGTTCGGTAGCGAAGCGGTAGCGCCGGTAGCGGATGCGAATCGTCGTATGATATGTTGTCTATGGTCGTATTTTTGCGAGAACCTTCAAAAATGAAAATATGAATGTCATGATGACATATCTTTTACGCGTATGTTATGGGAAAATCGTGTTATTTCATCACAAATCTATGGGAGATGATAGCCCTACATTAGTGGTCAGACCTGGTTTTGAAAGAGATCCTCCTTAGGAGGAGGCAACTAAATATTGAAGGGATTTCTATGAACAAGAGTGAATATCTTTGAGAAATAGAGAAGACGATTCTTCTTCAAGAGATCCATGTGCCTTCAGAGGAGTATATTTGTGAGAGGGGACTTTTGAAAGGTTATGTATTATTTTTAATATAATATCGCTGAAATTTTGTTGAAGGCTTCTGATTTTATAAGGTGAGAGGCTCATTTGTGGATATTAAATCTCGTGATGGGTAGAGAGGAATTTTAGGCCAGTTTTTCTATCACTAATGAGAATATATCTTTATGTTTCACCTCATCACCTTTAGATCTATCAATGGACATTTATTGGTTAAGAATAAGTAATTGAATATTACTTTGAATTGAATTTCATTCAATATGTTAGTAACTAAACTTATAATTTTCTTTACATTGATTATTTAAATATGACATTAATTCCAGTAATATTTTTCAAGAATAATTATGTATTCTTCTCCTGAAGAAGAATTGAAGGTAGACAATAATGTGTTAATTTTTTCATCATTGCTTTCTATCCTGACTTCTCGAAAAAAAATTGGTTCAAGCACTGACGTGAAGTCAGGAGCTTTTGTGCGTATGTTCTATTGTCCATTCTCCTGTATTGGACACTCTTAATCGAATTTACCATGGTAAATTCGATTAAGAGTGTTCAATACAGGAGAATGGACAATTCAACATACGTGCAAAAGCTCCTGAATTCACGAAAAAAAATTGGTTCAAGCACTGACGTGAAGTCAGGAGCTTTTGCGCGTATATTCAATTGTCCATTCTCCTGTATTGAACACTCTTAATCGAATTTACCATGGTGAATTCGATTAAGAGTGTCCAATACAGGAGAATGGACAATAGAACATACGCGCAAAAGCTCCTGACTTCACGTCAGTGCTTGAACAAATTTTTTTTCTGAGTTTTGGAATAAACATTGAAGTGATAACATTTTTGAACAGAAAATGACGTGACCTTTCAAACGATGTATCACAAGCCCATACTTCCTATGGGAAAAATCTACAGATATAGTTTCAAGTTTATTCAAAAATGCCCTTGGATAATCCATTATGATGATGGAAATGTTTACTTTGGTAAGCTAATCGAATTAGTTTCAGAATATCTGCAGTAAAAACAAAACTGGAATATTGGCTAAGTTTCAATTGTTATAATATAATCTTCATAGTAAATTTGAGGAATGAATATCTTGATAAGTCCCTTATTGGGTAGAATTGGTCTGTTGCTTTTGGATTAATAATTTTTGGCACTCTTGTTGAATGTAAATTTTTTTATGATATTTGAATTTAATTTCTTTTAGGATGAAGCTCTATCATAAGAATCCATTGAAATAATTCCCAACTCTGAGAAACCAATACTTTCGAAGATATGATTTGTCAAAGTTTCAACAAGAGCACCAAGGCTCCTGTCCACAGGGCTTTCCCACTTTTGTTCGACTTCCGACCGATTCTGGTGATTTTTGCGCGTATGTTCTGGGGAAAATCGCGTTATAGTTTTGCCCAAATGTCTGGAACTTTCGAACTTTTTGACGAAAATGGTCTCAAACGATTTAGTTCGACTCACCAATGAAGAATTCGAGGTCAAATTTGATTATGTCCGTCCGGGCGTCCGGCCGTCCGTCCGGCCGTTGCCACGTTAACTTGAGAACGAAATGAGCTAGCGACTTGAAATTTTCAGGGTGGGTGGCGCATCCCAATACGACGGACAAGTTTGTTAATGGGCATAATCGGCCCAGTGGTTTCCGAGTAATAATATTGTTTTCAACCAATATAAATCCGATCGAATTGAAACTTGGTGAGTAGTTGTAGAATATGAACCTAAGTACGTTTGTGAAATTTTGTGCGAATCGTATGGCTAAAAAATTATTAAAAGATATTTTTGTTGTCACGATAACTTGAGAACGGAAAGAGATAGCGGCTTGAAGTTTTCAGGCTAGGATGTGCACCAGAATGCTACATTTTAGTTTGTTTATAAGCATAATCGGCGAATCTGAAATTTGGTTGTTTTTTGTTCCTCATTAACTCGAAAAATACTAAACCGATTGAATTCAAACATGGTAATTAGTTGTAGAATGCCAACGCAAAAATTCTTGCAAAATTTCGTGCGGATAGTATTTGTAAAAAATTTTTAAAAAATTATTGAAAATTGAAAAAAAAAATTCTATATATCAGTAACTATTCGTTTGAAATTGCTGAAATTTTGCAAGAGCCTTCATAACCTAACTCTACTGCCAAGTTTCAAGTATTAACACGATCGGTTGAATATTGTTGGAGATTCGAGCATCTTGTGTGAGTTCAGTAGATGGGTGACCGTTGCCTTGATAACTTTCGAACGAAAGGAGATAGGGACTTGCAATTTTCAGGGTAGGTTGCGTATCCGAAAGGGAGAGTGGAGTTCGTTTTTGGGCATAATCGGTCAAACGGTTTCCGAGTTATACCCACCTGGAATATTATTTCCTTGATAACTCAAAAAATAAATATTCGATCGAATTGAAGCTTGGTAACTAGTAGTAGAAAATCATCATAAGGACGTGTTTAAAATTTTGTAAGAACCGTACCCCTAGAAAATTTGAAAAAAATGACGAAAAAAAAAATTTTAAGAACCGCACCCCTAGAAAATTTCGAAAAAATCACGAAAAAAAAATTGGTTCAAGCACTGACGTGAAGTCAGAAGCTTTTGCGCGTATGTTCTATTGTCCATTCTCCTGTATTGGACACCCTAAATCGAATTTACCATAGTAAATTATGTTGTCCATTCTCCTGTATTGGACACTTAATTCGAATTTACCATGGTAAAATCGAACCAATTTGTAATGATTTGTTTCCAACACCTTCCCCATAAGTCTTCAAGAACATCTGGGAAGGACTGACCCTAGTACTTAATGGTCAGAAACTGTTTTTTGGTCGAAGATATCAGTGAAATTCCACTATTTATGTATATCATCAGTAATTCTGCAAAAAAAAAGGAAAACGGTGCACCGATTTTGAGTTACAAACATTTTTATGATTGAATAATATCCTTAGTTCGGAGGATACTAATTTTTATACCCATTTAGATGAGTTCTTATCATTAGTTTTGGAGTACTTAGGAACCTTAATATTCAATCAGTTTTGATTGTCGATGACTACATGTCTAACATTGTTATATGATGGTAGTAATGCCTAGACATAAATTGCGATCTGCTAATGCCAACAGGACCATTGGAATTGTAATAGAGTGGTCTAAGGTTTATGTTGCGAAATATTTAAACAATTGCAATTCATTTTTCATTCAATAAGCTCCGTTTGCAATTGAATTGAATTGAAGGATACTTTGGGAGGTATATTCATTACTAAATGGTACCTTTCGGGGTTTTCAGTATCAAACTTAGAAAAATATCTACAAATCAAAAATGTATTATTTTGTAAACTGATTCTGAGTTAGAAACACAAGATATTTGTTATAGTAAATGTATAGATCAATGTTGCCTAACAAACAATAACGAAACAACATCAACGATAAAACAACTATTTCGTAAAGTTCCGGAGACTACAGGGTGTTTGGTAATTCGATGTGATCCTTCAAAGGGAATATACTAGTTGTCATTTGTAACTAATTGAGTCTAGTGAACCATGGTCCGAAAATCTATGCTTACGAAGATATCGCGATTTTTACACTTAATTGGAAATTTGCTGCTTTGTTATTGAAAATAATTAATTTTGTAAAAACTACTTGACTCTAAATATTCAATGAATATTTTTTTATAGTTGAAGAGGTGAATCATTTCATGCAAAAAAGTATTTACTAAAAAATTATAGTTCCTTCACGAAATCGAAATATATGGCCGGAAAACCGCTCCAATAAGGCGTATTTTATTCCAGAGACACAACCCATTACACAATGAAATATCAGCATTTTTTCTTTTCGAAACTAATTATCCTCAAATTGAAATTCTTTAAAGTTACTTTCAGTTAATTGAGGATTATTTCAATTCTCATTCGTGAAATACTGTGAATTTGTTTGAATTCGTACTAGTCCTACTCGTAAAAAGCAAACTACATTAATCAGAAGTAAAGGAGAAGATAAGGGGAGAACACCAAGTATCGAAACTCTGATATTTGCTCGGATGTCCGGCTATATTTTTTGATCTCGTGGGAAAATTTCTAACATATGTACCTTCTTGGAAAGTTCATCAAGCAAGGAAATTTTCCCACTTACTTGTACGCAAAGTTAATTATGATTTTTTCGAGAAATACGCAATTGTTTCATGAAAATTTAATGAGAAAAATAGTTGATGCCACTTCAGACTCTTTATTTTTCAGGTTATTCGAATTTTTGGTGAAGAATTTCTGGATATAATCCTCATCCCATCAGCTTTCAAAAAAACCTTACTTCCATATTATCAGTGTTGAGCAGTTTCCACAAAATTATTTGTTTTCGATGATAAGTAAAAACTTTCAAAAAGTCGAAATATAAATATGTATATATCAGCAATCATAAACTTTTGAATCATGATTCACTGGAGTGAAATCGTTGCAAATGATGTCTACTACAATCCTGTAAAAGGATCTTCAAGAATTACTGTCAACAAATAATTCTGAAGACTTTTGCTGGGTGTCTGACGAAGGAGTCTGATCTAGTCTACTTTTTGGCGAACTTATTTTCGGAACAGAGTGCTTATCAATTTGCCAAATGTCTGTAATTTTCGAATTTAAGGCTGAAAGTGGTCTTAAACGATTTGGTTCGACTCACTTATCAATAATACGTGGTCGAAATCGATTCTGTCCGGCTGGCCGGTCTGGACGGCCGTTAACACGGTAACTCTCGAACGGAATGAGCTAGATAGTTGACATTTTCAGAATAGGTTTGGGACATAAATATCTCAGCTAAGTTCGTTATTGAGCAAAATCGGTCAAATGGTTTCGGAGTAACAAAAAAAAATATTTCTTACATTACAAATTTCGAAATAAGTTTTTCTCATCCATTGATGTAATTTTTAACTCTAACAAGCTAATACTTTGGGAGATATGATTTTTCAAAATTTCAATATTAAATTGTACTTCTGTGTATTCACAGAATGCGATAATTATTCTATCTATGAATTATTATAATATGACAACATGTCAACTCATTTTCCTGAGACATGACATGTCAAATTTTGATATTTAATGCCCATGGTTAATCCATATGATGATGGGAATGCTAATGATAAGTTAATAATATTGAGTTCAGAATATCTCCAGTAAAAACATAATATTGGCTGAAGTTTCAATTGATATAATATAATTTTCAGAGTGGATTTGAGGAAAAAATATATCGTTCATCATAGAATTGAGGAACGAATATCTCGGATGAGTTCGTTGTTGGTTAGAATTGGTCTATTGGTTTTGGATTAATAATTTTTGGCACTCTTGTTGAATTTGAATTATTTTATGATGTTTGAATTTAAATTCTGCTATTATGAAGTTCTATCATAAGAATCCATTGATAATTCCCAACTCTTACCAATACTTTCGAAGATATGATTTGTCAAAGTTTGAACAAGAGCGCCAAAGCTCCTGTCCTCAGGGCTTGAACCAATTTTTTTTTACAGTTATTCTGAAAGTCTGATCTAGTCTCCGAAATGTTACGAAATAATTGTTTTATCGATAACGATATTTATCTATAGTAAAAATTAGAATAACAATAATGCGAAATCTTAACCATATCAAATTAAGTCTTGTAATTTCTGTTTGAACAAGTGGAATGTTTATTACTTATGATGAATTATTGAGATAGATCTCTGACGACAGAACACACATTCTGAATAGGCAATTAGGAATTCCATTGAAACGTAATGCATTTTGTGATTGCAATTAATTGCAATTGTTTACAAAGCGCGAAAAATCCATGATTCACAGCTAGAAATCGTTAATTAGTTTCTGCTTCAGCCTGAATCCTACAGACTAGCAATAATCCTTGAACCATACACGGTGTCGTCCATGTAATTTTCCGATATTAACTTACGCAACTACTTTACCGTTTTTCCTGGGCATTTTCATGGGCGTGTGCAAAATATGGGAAAATACCAAACCTCGGTAATCCCCTCGATTTTATTGTCTTTACAGAAATTTCACGAATTATATAAAGGTAACGCGACATACGTCATGCTGACTGTCGGCCGTATCGAATGGAATTACGATCGACACAGTTCAGCGAAAATTCAATGGATTCAACGGATCACTGGATGCACTTGGTATTTACACGAATTCTGCTAAAAAAGCCCTAAAAGATCTAGCAATTTCTAGTTATTAATCTAAATTCACAAAAAAATTAAGAGCTCTCACATTACGTCAGGACTTAGCACTCTGCTTCATTTGATTTCAATCTATTTCACTGGTTTGTTGTCTACACTCAAAAAAATATTAGCGTGTATTTGACGAAATTTCACATTGTACCAATGCATTTTTCCGTTAATTCTGCGCCAAAGATGGGGTTCGTTAATCAAACGAACCTGGTTTCATGAAACTATCAGAGCTTTCGTTAAAGCAAGAAAAATTCGTCGGACCAACGAATAAATACTATGTAAAATATACTTTATCATTATGACAATAACCCATTAGCGAAAAGTAATCTTTTGTTGTTTCAACGAGAATGGATCATTGATTTAACGGAAAAAAATTGATGGTCTCATGAAAAGAATTAAACGATTCAGCGAATTACTTACGGTGCTTCAACGAAATGAATGTATTGTCCCAACGAATTACTTATATTGCACTCACGAATGAAAATCGTTGCTTCAACGAGAAATATTCATTACTACAATAACAGAATTTCGTTGTCACCGAAATAATTTCGTTGGATTAAAGAACGAAATTGGTTGCTATGATGAATGAAATTCGTTTTTTTAACGAATACTTTTCGTTGCTCCAGCGTGCTTGATTCCATGCTCAATGAAATAATTACACTGCTCACCGAGAAAGGTTATTGTTTCAAAAGAAGATTTCGTTGTTTGAGAATGGAATCTCAATAATTATAAACAGATGAATTTCTAGTCCAAGAAATCTATTATCTAGTTTAATTGTGTGAAAATGAGATTTCAGTAAGTAATTAAAAATAAATAAATTTATAACTATTAAAAATTTATTTATAGATAAATGTTGAAATTTCATTTTAAAACAATATAATGAGATTAGCAATGTATCTGTTTATAAAAGAGATTCCATTCTCAAAACGCTGAATTCTTCCTTTGAAAAGAAATCTTTCTGAAAGATTCACTGAAATTATTACTCTGTAATTAGATATTCATTTATTGATAAATATTCTTGAATTCCAGATTTCACTATGCTGTTTCATTTCAATTGAAATACTGCAGATGCAGATATCATAAATTCGTTTTCCCTTTCGTCCTTATAAAGTCGGTATACTCACAAAGTTGTGGACAGGGATTTTTCCAGGTTCACTTCATTTGATGGAAAAAAAATAACCAGAATTGAGTTTCAGGTATATATAAATATTTGACCTTGACATACTGGGTAATAAAAAATTTGTTATTATTTAAAAAAAATATTTTATTAATAAAGTTTAAGAAACAAATTAATACTGGAATACAAAGTAACAACGAGTATATTAGATGCTCATGAAATAAGATCAAACTAAGTCAACATTCTTAAACCTCAACACTGAATAAATGTAGGAACAAAAATTAGTTAATTTTCCCAATCGCACAAATTAAACACTGATGAAGTTCAAGTAACAAGGAAATCAAAATAAAAAGGAGTGCATGAAAGCTTAGACTAGAAAACAAAATAAGAACGGGTCCATAAACGCTTGAATTCATAAACAAAATTAAATGATTCTATGAAACGCTTAGAAAATACGAAAAAATGAGAAGTTCTTTCCTCAACTTCATCGAATGATCTTACTATAAATAAAAAGTGTCCTGTGAGTCCTTGGTGGCTTTTCACATGGTTTGTTTTTGAATGATGTTTTTTCAATCGAATCTTGATAACCATGCAGACTTGATAACGAAAATTGCATCTCGCGCACCTGAAATAAAATATCAGCACTTATTAACAGATACCTTGATAGGCGTTTAATAGAGAATAAATTGCAATAAAGGCAGTTGGACAGCAAAGTTGGGCGTTAATCCCAAGAGCCAACATAGTGTAGAAAATTATTAGCACTTTTTGATTGCAAATAAATTTAAGGGCAGGTATTCCAATAGTAATTCGTAATTCTTGACACCATTTATTTTAATTGCAATGAATTGTGGATGCCATTAATTCATTTGCACTGAAATGAGGTACAATTGATTTAAATTACAATTAATTGTAGTCGATGTTCATTGAACTGCAAATATTTTCAATTACTGCAACAAAATGTTATTAATAAATTCAAAATCGAAATTGATATTTTTCATATAAATGCAAATATATTGTATGTCAATCGGAGTTGAGTTCAATTCAGGTATATACATGTTTATTTCAAATATTTTCAATTGCAATATTAATTGTAATTAATTTTAAATTCAATAAGATCGGATTACAATCAATTCAAATTGGAAACAATTGTAATTTCAATCAATTGTATTGGTTAGTTAATTTATTCTAATTCAAAAGTAACAACTAATTAATTAGTGTTGTAATTTAATTCTATCAAACTCTGTTAAACAGGCACACATACTTACTGGTAGTATTATTTTCATTAATGCAATATTTTTCCTATCCTTTTTTTCTCTAGATTGGCGTCAGAAAAAGTTCAGTTCAGGTCAGTTCATTCAGGGTCGGCGCAACGGAAGTCAGCAGTACATCTGTGTCTGGTCCGGTGCTGCTGTATAGAGATGGGACCTCTCGAGTGAAAATAATCGAACCTTTCGATTATTGAAACCTCTCGAGATATTCTGAAAAACGCGAGCGAACTCATTCGAATGATTTTCGGTCGTCTATTATACTGACTGGCAAAGAAACAGCAACACCCAGAAGGAGATGTTTAAATTTTATTTTTTTTTGGTAAAACATAGATAGTTTAGCAAGGAGTAAATGATTGAAATTTGAAGAAAAAAATGGAGGGTTTACAATTTCTTTTAATAAATTTGTTAATAATGTGTTTGTCCACCGCGATTTTTTATACACTCCCCAACACGTCTTGGCATTGATGCAATAAGATGGTATATTTCTTCTTGAGGGATACTATCGCATGCTACTTGTGGTTCATGTATCAGAGCCGCCAAATACCGTGGGGGCTGGGGTAAATTTCCAAGCCTTCCACCCATGATGTCCCTAACAAGCTCTATCGGCGAAAGATCGGGAGATCTGGGCGGCCATGGCAGAAGATTCACATGGGTAGCATCAAAAAAGTTTAAACTAACTCTGGCAACATGAGGTCGAGCATTATCTTGCTGAAATATTGGATTCTCAAGCCGGTTAAGGTAAGGGAGAACATATGGCTCCACTATTTCTTGAACGTAACCCTGCGCTGTCATGTTACCCCGAATAAAGACTAATGTGACCTACTTGCAGGTGCAATAGTACCCCATACCATAACGCCTACTGTCCGGTGTACATGACGCTCAATATCAAACTGAGGTTCACGTCTTTCTCCCCGACGTCGTCTAACCCTTCTTCGGCCATCATGTGCACCCAAGGAGAATCGAGATTCATCAGAAAAGACAACCTGATGCCATTCCACATTCGAATGTTGACGTTCTCTGCACCTCTGTAATTGTTGCCCGTGATGCTCAACCGTCAGAGGTAACACAAGATGGGGTCGATAATGCAGCAGTCCAAAAGACCTTATCCGGCGGAAAACCGTTCGGACAGTTACAGGATGGCCTTGTTCTCCTAAACACTCATCAGCCAGATCCCAGATCAGACAGATCGAGTTGTCGCAAATCGGTCTCTAATCGCCATAAGTCTTAGACGTCGATCTTGAACTTTATTTGTGCCCCTTCGACGTCCGTTGCCTACTCTTCTTCGATTTTGGGCATTATCAAACCACGCTTGACAACATCTCATAACAGTAGTTGGATTTCTGTTCTTACGGTTAGCGATTTCTCGAAATGACAACCCCGCCTCACGTAGACCAATAATTCGACCTGTTTCAAATTCACTTAGCTGGCGATAAATTCCGCGTAAACGTAATCTAGGCATTTTAACAACAACTAAACATCGACTTTGGATCTCCTCGAACAGCTGGTTTGTTGTAAAATTTTAAAAAATTGCAAAAAATGACTACAATATGTAAGTAACAAAAAATGTTTACATGAAAAAAACTTCACGATTTTTTTCTCCAAATTTTAATAATTTACTCCTTGCTATACTATCTATGTTTTACCGAAAAAAAATTAAAATTTAAAAAGCTCCATCTGGTTGTTGCAGTTTATTTGTCAGTCAGTATATTAATCTAAATTCACAAAAAAATTAAGAAGAGCTCTCACATTACGTCAGGAGCTTCATTTGATTTCAATTTATTTCACTGGTTTGCAATCTTTTGTACCGTGTAGTGTGTATGTACGTATAGTGAAACCTATCTTGGCGTATAGACGAGGTGCGATAATTTTTGAAGCAAAAAAAATAATAGTAGGATGAAACCTATTGAAAAATGAAAGGAATAATAATTTACTGGTATTCTGAGGTCGGGGAGTGGAAGGGGGTGAATTTTTAAGGGTGAAAAACGGTTTATCTCGAAACTACAAGTCCTATGGAAAAAAATGGGTTCAAGCCCTGTGGACAGGAGCTTTATGGCGCTCTAGTTCAAACAGACAAATTATATCTCCGAAAGTATTGGTTTCTCTGAGTTGGGAATTATATCAATGTATACATATGATAGAGCTGCATCATAAAGGAAATTCAATTCAAATAATAGTTTATTTATCAAGATTAAATGAGCAATCATGAGAATGAGAACTGCACCATGGAAGAAATCGAATTAAATCTGGCCAATTTTGCCCAATAACGAGCTTAACCGAGATATTCATCTCCCTAACCTACTCTGAAAATTTCAACTACCTAGCTCATTCCGTTCGAGAGTTATTGTGGAAAAACTTTTTTTAAATTTTCAAATTTTTTTTTTATACTTTGCGGTAATCTGGTCAATACAAAACTTCACATGCGTATAAAGGTCATGATTCTACAATTTGATGCTAAATTTCAGATAGATCGAACGAACTTGTCCGAGATATTTACGCTCCAAAACCACCTTGCAATTTTCAATCCGCTAACTCCTTTCGTTCGAGAGTTATCGTGCCTACGGCCGGTCGGCCGGCCGGACAGAATCGATTTCGCACTCGGATTCTTGATCAGTGAGTCGAACCAAATCGTTTGAGACCATTTTCAGCCAAAAATTTCAAAATTACAGACACTTGGGCAAATTGATAAGCACACTGTTCCGAGGAACTAGAGCGCCAAAAAAACAAGTTTCGTATGACAATTGCCCAAAACAGGTTTAAAGTACCTACAAATAGTAGGTATTCCATAAAACAAATATGAAAGAAGATAAGTAATAATTTAAAATTACCTTGTAATCGATCAAAAATTTCCTGATCTACGTTCACCAAACTACAGAATTATGCTTTCAATATTTACGTAATATTTTCAAACATTTTCGGGTGAGGTCCCCGTTGCATCGCTAAAATACGAGTATTTCAACCCCAATATTTTTGAAGTTACAATATTCCCTTCTGTCAAGTTTAAATTATGAGAATTCATACATAGAATAATAATTATATCAATCTGTGAAATACGATTCACATTGAAATTTAAAAAAATCATATCTCCGAAAGTATTAGCTTGTTAGAGTTGAAAATGATATGAATGGATTCTTATGATAATAATAATAATAATTTATTCCTTTCATCAAACAATGATACAATTAAAATGCAATGCATACTCTGTAAACTGCTTATTAAAAAAAACTGCTTATTAAAAAAAATTAGATTTGGAATTTGTTTCGTAAAAAAAAATTTTTTTTTTGTTACTCCGAAACCATCTGTCCGATTTTGCCCAATAACGAACTTAGCCGAGATATTCATCCCCCAAACCTACTCTGAAAATTTCAACTCTCTAGCTCATTCCGTTCGAGAAATATCGTGCTTACGGCCGGCCGGACAGAATGAATTTCGATCACGGATTCTTGATCAGTGAGTCGAACCAAATCGTTTAAGACCATTTTCATCGAAATATTCCAAAATTACAGACATTTGGGCAAATTGATAAGCACTCAGTTCCGAGGAACAAGAGCCAAAAGGTTAATGGCAAAGTTGTAGGTAATAATAGGGTCTATAACTTCATACTTTTTTCACCCTTTTTCATTGAGGGGAATTTGAATGGACATAAATATTTAGCACTACTTCAAAATTATGTCGTTCCAACTTTGTGAAAGTTATATCCTGATGAAGAAAAACCTCGAGTTCCACGCTGCACGTAGCACAACCACATTACCAACGCAGTGCCTGGCAGTACCTCGACGCAATATTTTCAAATCGGTGGATAGGAAGGCGAGGAACGATCGAATGGCCACCGCGATCTCCTGATCTTAACCAACTAGATTTATTTTTATGGGGATATGTGAAGAGCATTGTGTAGAAAACTAAACCCCTTAATTTGAATGACCTGAAAGATCGAATATCGCTTGCAATTAGATCGATCACTCCTGAGATGTTGAATAATGTTGGAAGAATTTTTTATTTGAAGTTAGGATGTTGTCAAGGCATTCGCAGTGAACACTTTGAAGATCTACTTTATCAAGATTCATAATTTTTTTGCTACATTTTGTTTTAGATATTGTACAAAATTTTGCTAATAACTTAATTTTATTTTTTTCTAATTTGATATCTGCAATAATCATGAAAGTGATAACATTTCTGAATAGAGAACAAGCACAAGCCCATACTTCCTATTTGAAAAAATGGGGGTTGTACCAGTCTTTCGAAGGGGGTTGAAGGTAGGGTTCACATTTTTACGAAGAATAATGACAATTTGAATTTGACGTGTTTTGGGATTTTCCATAAATATGTGCAGTAACCAAGATAATGAATTTAGCTCAGGGGTAGAGCGTTTGACTTGGGAGCGGAAGCCCCATGTTCAATCCCGAGGCTAGGAAAGAAATTTTCTAGTCACGGTAATCGCCACCATTCACTGTTGGGTCAAAAATTAACAGTGCTGTGCCTAAGGTGGCGTACGGACACAGTAACAAAGCCTACACATGAACACAAATGGTTCTCCTTACTCGCTCAAGCTCATCGAGAGCTTATGAGGGGGCTCCTTGGGGAAGACCTAGGAGGATCAGTATAATAATATACAATATACAATATACAATATTCCATTTGGCTTTCCCATACTAATGTATCTAATACTTATGTTGTATTCTGTTTAAGATTTCTAATCGAAATGTTCTTCTCTTCTCGAAAATGTTTTCGAATGAGTTCATATGTTTCAATGAGTATTAAAATAGGAATATTCTGGCAATTGTTCGAAATATACATTAAAACTAGGTATATTACGAAAAAATCAAGATATTTGATCCACTGGATCTCTTCTAAACAACGTCTTCTGGTTCAGTGACCTTAAATAAAATTAATACGAAATCGAAAACAAAGCATCGTTGACTTGAATACGTTATTGAGTTATTTTGTTTTTAGAAATATCTGACAATTTCTGTTATGATAAGAAAGCTGACTTTTCGGATAACTCATTTTATCGTCGTCCTTAAGATACGTACAGAATTTCATCAGAATCAATTGATAAGTTTCCAAGATCTCGAATTTTTCTTAGTAATAGTGATTGTAGCTCCTATCGATTCTCACGAAACTTGAAATATTGATATTCTACACCTGAATACCAAATTAAACTTCATGGACTGTGGTTTTCGTCAAATTTTTCCAACACCATCGGCATATTGAGATGTCAAACCTACCCTAAAAATGTCTGGTCTATGATGAGTCCTTCTTTCGAAAGGTATTATATTTATGGACGGATATAATTGCATTTGAACTCATATTCTTCATCAGTTATTCAAATAGAATCGCTTAAGATCGTTTTTGGCTAATAATTTGAAATTTGCAAACATTTTGAAAAAAAAAATTGGTTCAAGCACTGACGTGAAGTCAGGAGTCAGGACTTTGCGCGTATGTTCTATTGTCCATTCTTCTGTATTGGATACCTTTAATCGAATTTACCATGGTGAATTATTTTGTCCATTCTCCTGTATTGGACACTCTTAATTCGAATTTACCATGGTAAATTCAAATCATATCTCCGAAAGTACTAGCTTGTTAGAGCTGAAAATAATATCAATGGATTTTTATGGAGATACTGCATCTTAAAAAAAATTGCATTTGAAATATGTAAGTTGCAAAAAAAATTTTCTTTCGTTACTCCGAAACCATTTGGCCTATTTTGCCCAATAAGAAACTTTAGCCGAGATATTTATCTCTCAAACCTACTCTGAAAATTTCAACTGCCTAGCTCATTCTGTTCGAGAGTTATTGAAGAAATAATATTTTAAAATAAAAAAAAATGTTTTGGCACTTCACTGCAATCCGATCAATACAAAACTTCGCATGCGAATGAAGGTCATTATTCTACAATCTGATGCTAAATTTCAGATAGATGGAGTGATTGGTTTCGGAAATATTCATAAAAAATGCCATAACTCAGAAACCGCTTAGTGGATTTCGCCCGTTAACGAACTCGTCCGAGATATTTACGCTCCAAACCTACCCTGCACATTTCAATCCTCTAACTTCTTTCGTTCGAGAGTTATCGTGTTAATGGACGGCCGGACATAATCGATTTCGACCACGGATTCTTGATCAGTGAGTCGAACCAAATCGTTTGAGACCATTTTCAGCCAAAAATTCGAAAATTACAGACATTTGGGCAAATTGATAAGCACTCCGTTCCGAGGAACAAGAGCGCCAAAAAGTGTTTTATTTGATGTGAGGAATATATAGTTGAAATTGAGGTACAACTCAAGAACTCGCTATATTTACTGAAATACGTAAATACCAGTTCCAACGACTACAGGAGAATTTCCTAGGGACAGGATGGGATCCATTGGGCACACCTCCTAACAAATCCAAATTGTAACCATCAACTTTCTTGTCATTCTCTGCAACTGGGAACAAAGCTAAGAACAATGTCACACGCTGGAATTTCCCCCTGACTCGTCTATTGTCCTACTCCGTTGGGTATAGCACATTTTCCTACATGTAACAGCCAGGTGCGCTATCGTTTTGTCCCAGGCTAATCGAGAGTTCGGCCTTGGAGCGATGCACACCAACTCTTTACCAAGTTGTCGGATGTTTACGATCCAAAACTGCTTCGACTTCGGTGTGTTTTCGATACGATTATGCAAATTGGAATTCTTTAATTGCGCCTGGTGGTGATTGAGTTGTTAACATCTGATGGGCCAATATAATAGTTCTGGTTCGTTGATTTCCAATAATACACCTTCGGAATTGAAAAGCGAATAAAACAGATAGAAAAATTTGAAATTACTCACGCTAGGTCGTCGTTTTCCGATGTCACTGTGAAATGACACCATTAAGAGAAATCGTCACAGGCATTAGATCAATTCGTCCAAATGTCTGTAATTTTCGATTTTTTGGCCATTTTTTTGGTTTCAGACGATCAGTTTCGATTCAGTGATGAGGAATCCGTGGTCTAGCTTGATTCTGTCGCGCCTCCAGCACGATTACGCTAGAACACAATGAGTTAGAGAGTTGAAATTAGTATAAGCCTGAAAAGCATCTTCCATTTTCATCCAACATCAGATGAAGAATTTGTATGTTATAGTTAGTAGAATATAGAGTAAGTACCTAAATAGACATATATGACGAGAGATCTAGCAAATTTAAAATTAGATATCCAAAACATCAACAAAATTTAAAGTCAAAGTAAATTCAAAGCCAAACATACATACGATAGCTGACTTTTGATGGAGCATCGAGCGAGAATGTTTATAGAATAAAAACAGAAGAAAATGCTGTAGGTAGGTAAGCGAAAATTTTTACCTGAATATCTATTGAGGTAACTTGTAGTAACTATGTAGCCTTTGTATGAATAGGAAGATTAAAAGGTTTTTTTTCTGGGTTTTCTCTCCCAAACTCTGAAGAATATCTATAAAATAAAAATTAATTATTTTGTGATTTGCCTCTGCGTAAGAAACATAAGATATTTGTCAGAAGCCATCACTTGAACAATGTTGCCTAACAAATAACAACGAAACAACATCAATGAAGAAACAACTATATCGTAACACGTAACGTTTCGGAGTCTATATCAGACTCCTTCGTCAGACGCTTAATGAAAATCTTTAGAATTATTTTGTTGATAGTTATTGTGAAATTCAAGAATTGTCACATTGATAGTAGTTGAAAATCATAGCTAACATAGTTTTACTTTGCATATAAATTTCCAAGTTCCAACTCCTTTTTCAATAAATTTAGCCAAATATGGTCAATACCAATTGAGCAATTTGCAAAATTGCATTCTCTGTTCAATGAAATACAAGTTGACTCCTTAAGTTTCCTTTTAATATAATCAGGTTCTGTCATTAGAATCTTTGTATTACTCCAATTCATCATGTGATCTCCTTGGATTGTAGGTACATACATGTTCCGCTATTTTTGATTTCTGTATGTCTCTATTTCTCAAGTTATTCTTATGCTCTGACTTTCTTACTTTTAGTGGTCTTGATGTTTCTCCTGTGTATGATTGACCACAAATACAAGGAATATTATATACACAGTTTTTTTATTTTTGTTTTTCATTTATGGGTTTTGTTTTCGTTAATAAAGACCTAAGATCATTTTGTGTTTTGAAGACGGTTCTTATATTGAACTTAGAACCGATTCTTCATTTTTTTCCAGAAAGGCCACAAACATAAGGGATCATATTCAACAGATTGGGTTGCTGTTCTTGTTAGGCAAAATTTTCGATTTCATAAATTCAAAGGAACCTACAATATAATTCACTTTGAAAATAGAGAAAAATATTCAGCTTTCTATACAGAAAAAAAACCTTTTTTTAATGAGTATACCTCCCACAGTATCCTTTAATGATTATTCGATAGGAAGATTCCTTGCATGTGAACAGAATATTTGGTTCGTTTTCCCTTTATTTTCTTTATTATATGCATAATTTCTTATGACATTTAAGAAAAAGAGAATGTATCATGTAGCTTCAAATGTTGACATGATAGACAAAAACTGCAGTTATTTTTGGATTCAGAGGCCAAAATTTAATCAAATATAAACCGTAAATTCAAGACCACAAAATAGCTGCGTTACTAAATGGCGAATGCGCCACAAGACGAATTCTTGCCGTCATCGTCGTCATCCGATATCGAGGGTATTTCCAATGAGATTCGATCTTTACTGTGTTCGGTCATTGCGTACGATGATTATAGACCGTAAATAATCGATTTTTAGCGTGAATCGCGAGCCGGACTTCCCTAAATCCAGTTCGCTGTATTCCGGCATTGAAATGACGTGACGCCTGTTGAATAAGAATCGCTCTTCGGTACACATGCCAGCCGGCACATGGTCCAAGATAGGCTTGTTGCATACCAAATAGGTGGATGGACTGGCAGGCTAAGTCACGGGTACACAGAAAAAAAAAGTACACTGTGAGCAAGACTAGTAGTCTTGATTGAAAGCTATGGTAGACTCATATATCCGCAATGATAACTTGACTCAATGTAATATGCACATTATTCTTATACCTATCAGTTCAGCTTACTTCCGATAAAGAAAAACAAACTTGAAAATAGTATAGTAACACTAACAAATAGCATAACTTCAACTAAGAATAAGCCTACTTGAAATGAATATAGAACTGTCTTTTAGCAAAAGTTCCTGAGTTTCCGAATAATTATAGTTATTTTCTGAACAACTATCTCCTTAATGCAGTGTGATAAGTAATAAACTTGAAATGCGAATATTTCTAATCATATCCATGGGCACAATAGATCTCAAGGTCGCGGTGCAACGTAACCCCTTATCAATCATATCCATATTATTCTTAAAATTGTTTGAAAATCATCTATACTATTCCTCCGACTATAGTGAAACTCATATCAATTTGGAAGTGTTCTTCAATTTAATTCCCTTTGAAATAAGAGACACTCAAATAATATGGAGTGTCAAGAGGTACATCATAGAAAATAATTCTTTTTGTTGTCCTTCCAACTACCTGAATTTTTTTTTTGACGACGTGATGCTTGACCTCCCATATTTGAAAATTTGAAGTTAATTTTCTCTCCAGCGTCATCTACTTAGTATCAAAATGTTATTTATTTCAAAAAATAGTGTTTGGTATTTATTCAATAGTCCCATATCTGAGCGTCGCAATATTGAAACAATGATAGCTTAGTATTTAAAGCTATCATTGTTGGAACCTTCGCCTAAGGTTGCGATGCACATATATGGGACTAATTTGAATAAATACCCAATATTAATTTTTGAAATAAATATCATTATGATGACGCTGGAGTGAAAATTAACTTCAAATTTTCAAATATGAGAGGTCAAATATCACGTTGTTAAAAAAAATCCAGATAGTTGGAAGGACAAAATACCACTTGACACTCCATACCATTTGAATGTCATTCATTCCGAAAAATAGAATCGGTACAAAAGTAAGTAGGGAATGCACAAAACAACATCACTATTTTTCACTTTGCAGAATTTGTAAAGGGATATGTCATTTATTCATTTGAACAATATTTCGCTCAGTTTGGTCCAATCAGGTTCCTGAAAATGAAATTATGGGTTCCAATGAAATTATACAAAGCTAAACATTCGACGTATTTTATTTTTTCAACAGGAGTACACGAAAATATGTGCTGAAAAATAAACTAGAATAACTTAAGGATAAAGTGGATGTTACTTAACATTAAGATAGGTACTAAATGAGTATTATGAATGGAATGATCTATTGTGGGAATGACATACCTAATGTCATTTAAAAATGAGTTCTTCAGAAAATTTAAATATATTTTCTGGTGATATTTCATGCTCTAGAAAAACAAATCGTATGTACAAATGTCATAATTATATCAAATCATTAATGGAAAAGTATTCCTGGCCAATCATTATCAATTCAATCTGATACAAACCTAATTTACGAACTGGAAGTGCATAATAGAGTTGTCACAATGCCTAGCTGTTTGAAAAGGACAGTGTTAATCATCACTGTAAATATAATTAGGTACTTACTGTGCCAATTCCCATTCGTTTAAAATTTTCTCCATATTCATTATTACATTTATTGCGCGTGTATGTTCTGGGGAACATCGCGTTATAGTTTTGCCCAAATGTCTGTAACTTTCGAATTTTTTGACGAAAATGGTCTCAAACGATTAAGTTCGACTCCCCAATGAAGAATTCGAGGTCAAATTTGATTCTGTCCGTCCGGCCGTCCGTTGCCACGATAACTTGAGAACGAAAAGAGCTAGCGACTTGAAATTTTCAGGGTAGGGCGCATCCCAATTCGACGGACAAGTTCGTTAATGGGCATAATCGGCCCAGTGGTTTCCGAGTAATAATTTTGTTTTCAACCAATATAAATCCGATCGAATTGAAACTTAGTGGGTAGTTGTAGAATATGAACCTAAGCACGTTTGTGAAATTTTGTTTGAATCGTATGGCTAGAAAATTCTAAAAAAATTATTAAAAAATATTTTTGTTGTCACGATAACTTGAGAACGGAAAGAGATAGCGGCTTGAAATTTTCAGGTTAGGATGTGCACCAGAACGCGACATTTCAGTTTGTTTATGAGCCTAATCGGCCAAACGGTTTTAGAGTCTTAGCCATCTGAAATTTTCTGAAATTTGGTGGTTTTTTGTTCCTCATTAACTCGAAAAATACTGAACCGATTGAATTCAAACATGGTTATTAGTTGTAGAATGCCAACGCAAAAATGTTTGCAGAATTTGGTGAGGATAGCATTTGTAGAAAATTTTTAATAAATCATTGAAAATTAAAAAAAAAAATTCTATATATCAGTAACCATTCGTTTGAAATTGCTGAAATTTTGCAAGAGCCTTCATAACCCAACTCTACTGCTAAGTTTCAAGTTTTAATACGATGGGTTAAATATTGTTGGAGATTCGAGCATTCTTGTGCGAGTTCAGTAGATGGGTCACCGTTGCCTCGATAACTTTCGAACGAAAGGAGATTGGGACTTGCAATTTTCAGGGTAAGTTGCGTATCCGAAAGGGAGAGTTGGGTTCGTTTTTGGGCATAATTGGTCTAACGGTTTCCGAGTTATACCCACCTGGAATATTATTTCCTTGATAACTCAAAAAATAAATAGACGATCGAATTGGTGCTTGGTAACTAGTAGTAGAAAATCAACATAAAGACGTGTTTAAAATTTTGTGTGAACCGTACCCCTAGAAAAATTGAAAAAAATAATTTTAAGAATCGTACCCCTAGAAAATTTTAAAAAAATCACGAAAAAAAAAATTGGTTCAAGCACTAACGTGAAGTCAGAAGCTTTTGCGCGTATGTTCTATTGTCCATTCTTCTGTATTGGACACCCCTAATCGAATTTACCATAGTAAATTATGTTGTCCATTCTCCTGTATTGGACACTTAATTCGAAATTACCATGGTAAATTCGAATTAAGAGTGTCCAATACAGGAGAATGGACAACATAATTTACCATGGTAAATTCGATTAGGGGTGTCCAATACAGAAGAATGGACAATAGAACATACGCGCAAAAGCTTCTGACTTCACGTCAGTGCTTGAACCAATTTATAAACTTATAAAATCACTAGTTGTTGCCAATCGTGATCATGCTCTCTTTGGATCCACGTCCAAAATGTCTGCCGCCAACCTTTCCACCCGGTGCAGATATGTGGATTCGCTCAATCGATACTCGATAGTTGAGTGTATTGAGACTTGACTGCGCATAGAATATTATTTCGAATAAGAATAGCCCGTTCTTGGGTGAAGTTGTAGCTGAATTCATATGAGATCTCTTAGATTTCAACCATGAGAGCTATTCTCAATATAATTATTGAATCACTTTCATCAGTAGAATATTTCCTACAATTAAGAATTAATATTCTAGCTATAAAATAGTGTTCCTTATAATTCAATGTCAAAATTAGGCTACGATCAACTTCAAATAATTTTGGCTGAAGTATTGCATTTTTGCGCGTATGTTCTGGGTAACGTTATCATTTTGCCCAAATGTCTGTAACTTTCGAATTTTTTGACGAATGTGGTCTAAAACGATTTAGTTCGACTCCCCAATGAAGAATTCGAGGTCAAATTTGATTCTGTCCGGCCGGCCGTCCGGCAGTTGCCACGATAACTTGAGAACGAAAAGAGCTAGCGACTTGATATTTTCAGGGTGGGTGGCGCATCCCAATACGCCGGACAAGTTCATTAATGGGCATAATCGGCCCAGTGGTTTCCGAGTAATTATTTTGTTTTCAACCAATATAAATCCGATCGAATTGAAACTTGGTGAGTAGTTGTAGAATATGAACCTAAGCAAGTTTGTGAAATTTTGTGCGAATCGTACCGCTAGAAAATGATTAAAGAATATTTTTGTTGTCACGATAACTTCAAAACTGAAAGAGATAGCGGCTTGAAGTTTTCAGGTTAGGATGTGCATCAGAACGCGACATTTTAGTTTGTTTATGAGTATAATCGGCCAAACGGTTTTAGAGTTATAGCCATCTGAAATTTGGTGCTTTTTTGTTCCTCATTAACTCATTAACTCAAAAAATACTAAACCGATTGAATTCAAACATGGTTATTAGTTGTAGAATGCCAACGCGTAAATTCTTGCAAAATTTCGTGAGGATAGTATTCGTAGAAAATGTTTAAAAAATCATTGAAAATTGAAAAAAAAATTCTATACATATGTATACATATACATATATGTATACATATGTATATCAGTAACTATTCGTTTGAAATTACTGAAATTTTGCAAGAGCCTTAAAAACCTAACTCTACTGCCAAATTTCAAGTTTTAACACGATCGGTTAAATATTGTTGGAGATTCGAGCAGCCTTGTGTGAGTTCAGTAGATGGGTGACCGTTGTCTCGATAACTTTCGAACGAAAGGAGATAGGGACTTGCAATTTTCAAGATAGGTTGCGTATCCGAAAGGGAGAGTTGAGTTCGTTTTTGGGCATAATCGGTCTAACGGTTTCCGAGTTATACCCACCTGGAATATTATTTCCTTTATAACTCAAAAAATAAATATTCGATCGAATTGAAGCTTGGTAACTAGTAGTAGAAAATCAACATAAAGACGTGTTTAAAATTTTGTATGAACCGTACCCCTAGAAAATTTGAAAAAAATGACGAAAAAAAAAATTTTAAGAACCGTACCCCTAGAAAATTTCAAAAAAATCACGAAAAAAAAAATTGGTTCAAGCACTGACGTGAAGTCAAAAGCTTTTGCGCGTATGTTCTATTGTCCATTCTTCTGCGTATTGGACACCCTTAATCGAATTTACCATGGTAAATTATGTTGTCCATTCTCCTGTATTGGACACTTAATTCGAATTTACCATGGTAAATTCGAATTAAGAGTGTCCAATAAGGGAGAATTACTTAATTCGAATTTACCATTGTAAATTCGAATTAAGAGTGTCCAATACAGGAGAATGGACAACATAATTTACCATGGTAAATTCGATTAAGGGTGTCCAATACAGAAGAATGGACAATAGAACATAGACGCAAAAGCTTCTGACCTCACGTCAGTGCTTGAACCAATTTTTGTTTAGAGAATACTAAATGATTTTCAATAGAACTCAATAGCGGTTCTTGCTTTCATTGGAGTGATCTTGTTGTATTGAGAATATAACATGTTCAATAAAATGTATCGTAATCTTGGTGAATAAGTATATGTGTCTTCTCAAAATACAAGCAGTATTTTCTACTTTCAAGAAACTCAAGTATGAAAAAACTTGCTTTTAGAACATTTCATCAAGACTATGTGTATACTCGAATGTGAATTATGATTTTTTTTTCCGTGTATGCCCAGTTTGGGAATGAGATCGGATTTCTTCACTTGACTGTATATAATTCCATCCCTTTTGATTAATATTTTTCACCATTAAAAACCTTTGGAATCGGGGGTCGTTTGGCTAATATGCCACCTCTCAGAAATACCACTATTTTGATATTTTCTTCTACTATCCTACTCAGAAAAAAAGGATTAAAATGTTGAAATATAACAATAATTTCTTTGATTGCAAGAATCAAAATAATTCTCCCGGCGATTCATACACAATTGCCATTCAGATGTTCAAATATTCCCAGCGCTACTAAGTGGATTCTACTTATGATGACATATAAGTTAAAAATCCGTTTTTTTCTTGCAATATATATTCATATACAGGGTGTATCTGAATAACACCGAAAAAATGTAAGGGGTGATTCTGTGATGAAAATTAAGGTGGGTATTTGGTATACAATTTTTTCAAAAACCTCCTGCCGGAAAAGTTACATATCCTTCCGAAGATTAACAAAAACAAGCCCTGTGGACAGGAGCTTTCTGGCGCTCTTGTTATTCAAACAGACAAATTATATCGCCGAAAGTATTGGTTTCTCAGAGTTGACAATTATATCAATGTATTCTTATGATAGAACTCCATCATAAAGAAAATTCAATTCAAATAATAGTTTATTTACCAAGATTAAATGAGCAATCTGAGAATGAGAACTGCACCATGAAAGAAATCCAATTAAAATGGATAAAATGAATTTGACTCTCTCTTATAGAACAGGATAACATGTACGAGTATGAACACAGATCATATATTAAATCATAGATAGAATAATTATAGCCTTCTGTGAAAACATAGAAGTACGATTCTTTATTGAAATATCGAAAAATCATATCTCCGAAAGCATTGGCTTGTTTGAGTTGAAAATAATATCAATGGATTTTTATGGTGAAACTGCATCTAAAAAAAAATTATTTTGAAATTGGTAAGTAAAAAAAAAATTTTTTTTCGTTACTCCAAAACCATCTGGCCTATTTTGCCCAATAGCGAACTCAACCCTAATATTTATCTCCCTAACCTACTCTGAAAATTTCAACTGCCTGGCTCATTCCGTTCGAGAGTTATTGTAGAAACAAAATTCAAAAATTAAAAAAAAATTTTTCTGACATTTTACGGTAACCCGATAAATACAAAACTTCACATGCGTCTAAAGGTCATGATTCTACAATTTGATGCTAAATTTCAGATAGATCGAGCGATCGGTTTCGGAAATATTCATAAGAAATGTTTTCACTAAAAACGGCCATAACCCCGAAACTGCTAGATTGATTTTGCTGGTTAACGAACACGTCCGAGATATTTACGCTCCAAACCGACCCTGCAAATTTCAATCGTCTAACTCTTTTGGTTCGAGAGTTATCGTGTTAACGGACGGACGGCCGGCCGGACGGCCGGCAGAATCGATTTCGACCACGGATTCTTGATCAGTGAGTCGAACCAAATCGTTTTATACCATTTTCAGCCAAAAATTCGAAAATTACAGACATTTGGGCAAATTTATAAGCACTCTGTTCCGAGGAACAAGAGCGCCAAAAATTGTTCCTCTTTTTTATTTTTCCGGTATATTAAGCCGAAGACATGAAACTTGGTAAATATTATTTGTCAATAAAACTACACATTTTGGGATTTTTTCAACCCTGCTTAGAAAGGGTTGAAATAGTCAACCCCAAGTTATTTTTTCTTACAACTATTGGACAAAAATTTTGCTTTTAAAAAAACATGGCTGAGAAGCCCAATTCAATTAATAACTTTGTTATCTCTATAAGTTTTTTTCAGAAAATTAACCATTCATGAGAAAAACATAAATGTAATGCAAGCTCACGTTAGAAGCATTTAATTGAACAGCCAACCAATTCATTTCTCTACTAGGCTAAGACTTTTAGAACTAAAACAATAGTGAACAAACAATGAACAAAAACCTGTCGAATATCTACAATACAATTATAAAAAGTGGGAAAGCCTTGTGGACAGGAGCTTTGGCGCTACTGAACTCCTCCAAAGCTGCTTAGCTCTAGGAAAAAAATAATATTTCCAAGAATTTAAATTCGACAGTAAAAACAAGCGTCCAAAAAAACTGGTCACTTTTTGGCCGAGAATAGTATCAAACGATTATTTTCAACTACATACATACATTCACTGTTGATTCGAAAATGAACGGTGCTTGCGGCGGTGGCATAAGGTCCCATTCAAATACATTCATCCACTATTGGTTCAAAAACGAACAGTGCTGTGTGGCGTATGGTGTCTATTGAAATACATAATTTATCTCTTGGGTCAAAAACAAACTGTGCTGCGTTTGTGGTAGCATAAGGACCCATTCAAGTACATTCATTACATGACTCAGTCAATATTGACGTTGACTGTGACACACAATAATGCTATGTATAATATGTGCATGAACCTAATGAAGCATTGCATTGATTACTACATAGGAGAATTAATTCTTTCGTAGTAAAATGTGAGCCTTATAACTCATAACGTACAAGAATATTTTGAATTTTTAAAGCTGAAAGAACTTTCTTCCTTTAATGTAACTATTGTTGACATTTTTTCCTGTACCGATCTCTGTACGCACGCACGTTATACAGTAGTTTTGGTGGAAGCGTATTATGAGATTTGAATGTAAAATGGACCAAATTAGGATATTTTGAAATAGTAGTCCCCTTTTCAAAGTAGTCATTTCATTCATATCAGTATAACAAGTTTTCAGGTCATGATACTTTTTAATGATAAAGGTGACATCTGAGGATATCTATTTGGAATACTAATGAGAAGCGCATTGTTCTCAATTGTTTCAATTTGGAATACTTGAGGAACGTTCTGTCTGGGTATTTTAATAAAAGCTTTTGATAATGACTCAACACAATTCATATCAACCTAAGATTGCTATATGTTTATTCAAGGGCTCAGTTGAAAAATTTCATTTCCAACTGAATATTGTATACGTACCTGTTTTTTTTAACCGTAGATATATATTTCCTAGAATTAAATGAAATTTGCAGTTTTGACGAATTTTGATATCGTATAAAATCTATAAGTGAATGAATGGTAAGAAGACAGAAAAATCATGATTTCGTATCATCGTCAGGGCAAAACTATGAAAATCGAAGATATAAAACAAACCAATTAGCAGAAACGATTAAATACAGATAAAAAAAGGGGGAAAGCCCTGTAAAAGGAGATTTGGCGCTCAGAATTGGGAATGATATCAATAGATTCTTGTGATAGAACTGCATCATTAAAGAAATTTAATTCAAAAACTTAGACAAGAAATCTCCGAAAGGATTGGTTTCTCAGAGTTGGGAATGATATCAATGGATTCTTATGATAGAACTGCGTCATAAAATAGAATAAATTGAATATGAATCCATTGATATTATTCCCAACTCGGAGAAACCTATACTTTCGGAATTATGATTTGTCAAAGTTTGAACAAGATCGCCAAAGCTCCGGTCCACATGCCTTTCCCACTTTTTCAATTTGGCTTCTGCGCGTCAATTCTCAAAAATTTTCGTAATTAAATTCGAAACGTAGGTCTATGACTCATCTTATGTTGGATTTTCATACATCAGGAAATTATAATTAGAATATTCTATGAAATCATATAGAATTGAGAATAATAATTATTGAAATTTTGAAAAATAGTATCTGCGAAAGTATTAGTTTGTTAGAGTTGAGAATGATATCAATGGATTCTTATGATGAAACTGCATCTTGAAAAAATTGAATTTAAAATTTTTAATTTAAAAAATTTTTTTTTTGTTTCTCCGAAACCACCTGACCGATTTTGCCCAATAACAAACTTAACCGAGATATTTATCTCCCAAACCTACTCTGAAAATTTCAACTGTCTAGCTAATTCCGTTCGATTTTGACCATGTATTCTTAATCAGTGAGTCGAACCAAATCGTTTGAGACCATTTTCAGCCAAAAATTTGAAAATTACAGACATTTGGGCAAATTGATAAGAACTCTTTTCCGAGGAACAAGAGCGCAAAAAAAGGCAACAGATCAGGTTTTTGAAGGCATCCAGAGTGCTACTAACTTGAGATGTTCAAAGTTAAGAATTTTATGTAAATTAGCATATTGAACGGATACAAGGAGGATTATTTAGACTTTTCTTAAAAATATTATAAAGTCCTTGATTGAGATTGGCTATGTCCGTTCTGGCATTTACTGATTTTTAAGTCTTCTTGATCTTAAGCATTTCGTGAAATATTATTTGCTACTATTATAACTCAAAGAAATGTCGATGTGCAAATTGTAAACGTTCGTGAAAACCTTATGAGGGTACCCTCAGAGTCATCAGGAATAGCCAACAAAATATCATCAACAAATTGTTCATACGTGATGATGCCGAGGCATTGATTTGTATTCTAAACACAGCATTGTTTGCAAAAATAGAAGATAAACAATGTCCCATACCGAAATTACTAAAAACAGTGCTGGAATGAACTCAGTCCCGCATTGTTTCTAGTTATATTTTTCGTTTTGTGGTAGTCAGCACTGACATTCGATCCTATCAAATTTTATTACACGTCAATTGACAATACAGGATATAGTGAAATAATTGTTGTTGAATAGTATATTCTAAAACAAGTTGCAGAATGGGCTCCTATTAAAACACGAATGCGAAATTCGATAACGAGCGACGAAGGAGCGAGTTTTCGAACGCATGAGTGTTGGAATTGCCTTCTGCAACGAGTATAGACTATATTTTCTCTATTTCAGGCAAGTTTTGCAAAATACTGTTGAAATTTAATGAAAAAAATTTGGATTATACTCCTAGTGACTTTGTATTGTATCTTGGTAGGTGGTGTGACTGTTACGAAAGTTGACAGATAACGAATTTGAATTTGAAACGTACGTAGGGCATGGAGATCAGAGATAAAACAGTTTCCTGATAGCAGGAATGATTCAAAATTAGCAAGAAGGAAATCTCTACTACCATATTTTTTAATGAAAATAAAGCTTTTCCTCAGCAATTATTTCACTATATCCAGATTATATTGTATTGTCAATTGACGTGTGTTGAAATTTGATAGGATCGAATGTCAGTGCTGACTACCACAAAACGAAAAATATAACTAGAAACAATGCGGGAATGAGTTCATTCCAGCACTGTTTTCAGTGCTGGAATTGACTCATTACGATACTGAAATAGAGAAAAGTTTTATTTTCATTAAAGAATATGGCACTACAGATTTCCTTCTTGCTAATTTTGAATCATTAATGCTATTAGGAAACTGTTTTAAATCTGATCTCCATGCCCTACGTACGTTTCAAATTCAAATTCCGTAATCTGTCAACTTTCGTAACAGTCACACCAACTACCAAGATACAATACAAAAGTCACTAGGATGTATAATTCGAATTTTTCATTAAATTTCAACAGTATTCTACAAAACTTGCCTGAAATAGAGAAAATGTCGTCTAATACTCCTTGCAGAAGGCAATTTCAACACTCATGCGTTCGAAAACTCGCTCCTCCGTCGCTTGTTTTCGAATTTCACATTCGTGTTTTAATAGGAGCCCATTCTGCAACTTGTATTAGAATATACTATTCCAAATCTGACCTTCAAGCATGGAAAAAAATGTTTTCAGTTCAAAATTCGCATATAACCTTAAAAAAACAGAAAACCATATATTGGATATGCAACCCTGTCATCCCAATCGGCTTGAATAATACGCAAACAAATGTCTGTGGGTGTATTTATGTAAAGAGAAATGATATGCAGTGTAAAATTTGGGAAATTGAAAATCATCAATAGAATTTAACATCTCAAAAGAATTTGTGACATACTTTTCATCTTTACAAAATAACTGTTGCAGAAAATCACTAAAACTGAAGTTTTATAAAAGAGATCCTATAAAACTAACCGCTGAACTTGTCACCCTTACAGAGAACACATTATCTGATATATGTTGGTTTAAGAACAAGTTTACAACCCATTTGACGATTGATGATGACTTAAAATAAGCATTATAACCTGAACGAACTATATATCAGCGCTATGTTTCATGATTTTCATAGTGGATTTCCAATATTCATATATCCATACGCATCTGAAAACTTCCTAGTTATCATCTGTCAAGTATTATGTCACTGTAAGTTTTATAACTCACAGTAAGAACTTACGTAAATGACGACAAATTTATATCGAAACCTCTTACTGAAACACCTGCCATTGTGTCAAATTTACAACATTTCAGGTTGTTAGTACTGATTTCTATACCTATAGAATACCGTCAGAATTTGTTTTCAAACTATTTAAGCTCAGCTATTGATACTAAAGTACCTGCATTTACCTTCATATTCACTGCTTCCTGTATATGACAGTTTTTAGGCTCATAATTTTTATTGACTAGAATTTTGCATAAGGGTGTGTAATGAGGTGTAAGAAGCTTTCGAAATGTTTTTAAGCTTGCTAATTGGTTTGTAATCTTGTTTTAATAGTAGTTTCGAGAGCGGTAATGTTGTCTCATTTATATTTTGTTGAATGATCCTTTCAGATAGGTAGGTAAGTATTTTGGGAATATAGTCACTCTAGAAGAAATGCAATCTCTAGGGTATTATTTCTAGTCATCTACATATACCGGGTGTCTCAGTATACATGTTCCAATGGATTATCTCTGCCAATGCAAAAGATAAAAATTTGAAAATGTTATGATTTTCAATTCGTTCAAGGAACCTTCAACTGAGAAAAGCAAAAATTGAAAGTCACTTTCGGTTTGACTGGAAGTGACTCTGACTTTTTTATCTCAAATGGCACTCTATATATTTTTTGCAATTTTTTAACTCTACTGAAAATCACCTTTCCACACTTTGTATTTTACATTTGATTTGATGGAGAAAACGTCAATTCATATTTCAAATTGAAATAATTGCAGTAGGCTACGATTCTATGTAATCTTGATTTTGACTCCAATAATCGAGATCAATGAAAAAACCTTCCTCGAGTTGAAATCAACTATGTTTTTTTCCGAAAGTTAAACAAAGAGCGAATAGTAAAAGTAACAAAAAATTACAAAAAAGGGGGCAAAATATATCTATAATAACTAAAGCATATGTTCGAAATGTTGACCATCTGCTTCTACATATCCTTCAGCTCGATGGACTAGTTCACGCGGAGTAATTCTTCTCAATACCTCAGCATTAAGGGCTCCATATGCATTCCTTATTTTGTTTTTTAGATCTTCCAAATCAATAGGGGGAGTCTGGTACACACGATCTTTCAAATATCCCCAAAGCATGAAATCTAGCGGTGTTAAATCTGGAGATCTTGCAGACCATCTTATTGGTCCATTTGAAAATAGATGGATCGGCACACACGGATTATAAGTCAAAATCCAGACTACACAAAATACCGTAGCCTACTGCAATTCTTTCAATTTGAAATTTCAATTGACGCTTTCTCCCTCAAACCAAATATAAAATACAAATCAGATCAGAATAAAATACAAAGTGTGATACATCGTTAGAAAGGAAATTTTGAGTAGAATTGAAAAATTGCCAAAAATATATAGGGTGCTATTTGAGGTAAAAAAGTCAGAGTCACTTCCGGTCAAACCGAAAGTGACTTTCAATTTTTGTTTTCCTCAGTTGAAGGTTCTTTAAACGCATTGAAAATCATAAGATTTTCAAATTTCTATCTTTTGAAATGGCTGAGATAATCCACTGGAAAATGTATACTGGGACACCCGGTACACTACCAATATATTCTTTTCGCAATCAAGTTTATGCTTTCATTTAACGTGAATATTGTTGCCGCATCGCAAAAATACTGCATATTCATCATTCTGCTGTACATTTTTATTTTTGCGCGCATGTTCTGAGGAGCAGCGTTCTATGATTCTGCTTAAATGTCTGTAATTTTCCTAGTTTTTTTCCGAAAATGGTCTCAAACGAATATGTTCACATCACTGATGAAGAATTCAGGGTCAAATTCGAAACTCATTGGAGTTATAGCCATCTGAAATATATATATTGTTTCCTCAGTAACTCAAAAAATACAGATTTGATCGAATTGAAACTTGGTAATTAGATGTAGAATGCCGAAGCTCGAATTTTTACGGAACTTGGTGAGGATCCTATCACTAAAAATTGGTTCACGCCCTGTGGACAGGAGCTTTGGCGCTGTTGTTAAAACTTTGACAATCTCCGAAATTATTGGTCTCTGGGAATGATATAAATGGATTCTTACGATAGAACTGCATCATGAAAGAACTTAAATTCAAACAGACCGATTCTCCCCAATAACGAAGTAATCCGAGATATTGATTCCTCAAATCTACTCTGAAAATTATATTATAATTAAAACTTAGACAATATTGCAGTTTTGTTTTTACTGGAGATATTCTGAATCCAATTTGATTATGTACCTTACCAAAGAATATATTTCCATCATCATATGGATTATCCAGGGGCATTATATTATCTTACCTTAAAAGTATATCATATCATCCTCATAATTCTACGATAGTTGGAGGTGTATTTTACATCGAGAATAACCATAGACATAGAATAACATGGACTGGCCCTCACGTAACTTTATCACACAGTTCGTTGCGGAATACATTAGAGAGAGAGATGTTATGAAGGATAGAATACTTAAAGGCAAATAATGGTATGAAAATAATGATGTTTTTTTTATAAGTATCAGAATATTCAGAAACGAGGGTCGGATTTAAATGAAAATGTTTTGCCTTTAAATATTCTGTCTACAAATCACCAAAACACATACACAATACACGAAACCAAACAATACAGTAACAAGAAAGGTCAGAGAATAAAGGAAACCAATGTTTTGTATTCTGTGGTTTTGCCAAACGCTAAATTATAAGAAAATATTCATATACCGTGGTTTGCCTTTAACTATTCTGTCTTTTTGGCGCTCTAGTTCCTCGGAACTGAGTGCTTATCAATTTGCCCAAATGTCTGTAATTTTCGAATTTTTCGATGAAAATGGTCTTAAACGATTTGGTTCGACTCACTGATCAAGAATCCGGTCCGGCCGAAGGCACGATAACTCTCGAACGGAATGAGCTAGACAGTTGAAATTTTCAGAGTAGGTTTGGGGGATAAATATCTCGGCTGAGTTCGTTATTGGGCAAAATCGGACAGATGGTTTCGGAGTAACAAAAAAAACTTTTTTTTTACAGAAAAATTCCAAATTAAATTTTTTTTCAATAAGGAATTTTACCATAAGAATCCATTCATATCATTTTTAACTCTAACAAACTAATACTTTCGGAGATATGATTATTCAAAATTTCAATGATAGAATTATTCTGTGGCTATTCTATGAATTGTTATAACGTCAACTTTGACGTTGTCTCATTGTCATTCATTCCAGTAATGGTATCAATTTGAGAATTATAATATTATCATACTTCTTGTTGGTTGATATTTTCATGCCGATGGTCAATCCATATGATGATGGGAATGGTAATGGTAAGTTAATAACATTGTCATTCATTCCAGCAATCGTATAAATATGAGAATTATAATATAATATCATAGTTTTTGTTGGTTGATATTTTCATGCCGATGGTCAATCCATATGATGATGGGAATGGTAATGGTAAGTTAATAATATTGAGTTCAGAATATCTCCACTAAAAACAAAACTGGAATTGAGGAATGAATATCTCGGATGAGTTCGTTGTTGGGTAGAATTCGTCTCTTGGTTTTGGATTGATAATTGTTGGCACTCTTGTTGAATTTAAATTCTTCTATGATGTTTGAATTCAATTTCTGCTTAGAAGAAGTTCTAAATTTCAATAATGAATCGTACTTCTATGTTTTCACAGAATGCTATAATTATTCTATCTAAGCTTTATTATATGATCTGTGTTCATACTCGTACATTTCATCCTGTTCTATAAGAGAGAGTCAAATTCATTTCAGCTATTTTAATTTGGTTTCTTCCATGGTGCAGTTCTCATTCTCAGATTGCTCATTAAATCTTGATAAATAAACTATTATTTGAATTGAATTTCCTGTATGATGCAGTTCTATCATAAGAATACATTGATATAATTCTCAACTCTGAGAAACCAATACTTTCGGAGATATAATTTGTCTGTTTGAACTAGAGCGCCAGAAAGCTCCTGTCCACAGGGCTTGAACCCATTTTTTCAATGCTGATTTCAATGGTCTCTTTCTCACAACCAGTCCATGCTATTTTATGTCTATGAGAATAACGAACCAGAACTAATTTTGACATTTATCTCTCATAGGAAAATAAGATGACATTTAAGAACACAGATCATATCATAATTCATAGATGGAATACTTAAGTACAGCATTATGTGAAAACATAGAATTAAATGAGCAATCTGAGAATGAGAACTGCACCATGGAAGAAATCAAATTAAAATACCTGAAATGAATTAGACTCTCTCTTATAGAACAGGATGACATATTCGAGTATGAACACAGATCCTATAATAAATCATAGATAAAATAATTATAGCCTTCTGTGAAAACATAGAAGTACGATTCATTATTGAAATTTCGAAAAATCATATCTCCGAAAGTATTAGCTTATTAGAGTTGAAAATGATATCAATGGATTTTTATGGTGGAAATGCATTTAAAAAAAACTTCTTATGCATATAAATGTCATGATTCTACAATTTGGTGCTAAATTTCAGATAGATCGAGTGATCGGTTTCGGAAATATTCATAAAAAATGTTTTTACTAAAAACGGCCAAAATTCCGAAACCGCTTAGTGGATTTTGCCCGTTAACGAACTAGTTTAACTAATTTAAGCGTTAAACCTACCCTACAAACTTCAATCGTCTAGCTCCTTTCCTTCGAGAATTATCGTGTTAACGGACGGCCGGACAGAATCGATTTCGACCAAGGATTCTTGGTCAGTCAGTCGAACCAAATCGTTTGAGTCCATTTTCAGCCAAAAATTCGAAAATTACAGACATTTGGGCAAATCGAAAAGCACTCTGTTGCGAGGAACAAGAGCGCCAAAAAAAGATCATAAGTATTTCAGAAACTATCTGTCAGATTTCGCTGAAATTCCGCACAAATCTCCAAGTCGCCATTTTAAGATCGGCTGCCGGATTTCATACCGATTGTCTTTGTATTTCAGTAATATTGCTGGAAGTATAGTGACAATATTCATTTTATTTCGGAAGCCGAGCTGGATTGGGCGAGTTTAGTAACTGGATTGGTGTGTGCTCTGGCTATTCATTCGAAAAAGCGCGCCAAAGCTCATGATCTCAGTGCGTTTTCAACCAGTTTTTAAAAGAGCATGCTTTAAAAATACTTATTTTTGCACATAAATTAAATAAATCCTTCTCAATATCGAGATATTGATATCGTAAGACACAGATCTTTATTGCTTATCAATTTGGCCAAATGTCTGTAATTATCGAATTTTTGGCTGAAAATGGTATCAAACGATTTGGTTCGACTCACTGATCAAGATTCCGCGGTCGAAATCGATTCGGTCCGGCCGTCCAGCCAGCCGTCCGTTAACACGAAAACTCTCGAACGAAAGAAGTTAGAGGATTGAAATTTGCAGGGTAGGTTTGGAGCGTAAATATCTCGGATGAGTTCGTTAACGGGCGAAATCCATCAAGTGGTTTCGGAGTTATGGCCGTTTTTACTAAAAACGCTTTTTATGAATATTTCCGAAACCGATCACTCGATCTATCTGAAATTTAGCAACAAATTGTAGAATCGTGACCTTCAGATGCATGTGAAGTTTTGTATTGATCGGGTTACCGTAAAGTGTCAAAAAATTTTTTTAATTTTGTTTCTACAATAACTCTCGAACGGAATGAGCTAGGCAGTTCAAATTTTCAGAGTAGTTTAGGCAGATAAATATCTCGGTTAAGTTTGCTATTGGCCAAAATAGGCCAGATGGTTTCGGAGTAACGAAAAAAAAATTTTTTTTTTTATGATGATGTACACCATAAAAATCTATTGATATAATTTTCAACTCCAACAAGATAATACTTTCGGAGATATGATTTTTCGAAATTTCAATAAAGAATCGTACTTCTATGTTCTCACAGAAGGCTATAATTATTCTATCTATGATTTATTATATGATCTGTGTTCATACTCGTATATGTCATCCTGTTCTATAAGAGAGAGTTAAATTCATTTCAGGTATTTTAATTTGATTTCTTCCATGGTGCAGTTCTCATTCTCAGATTGCTCATTTAATCTTGATAAATAAACTATTATTTGAATTGAATTTCCTTTATGGTTCAGTTCTATTATAAGAATACATTGATTGATAAAGTAGCCATATGGATAGACGTTCTTCCGAATTCTCCTCAAGAGTTGTTGGATTAAGTGAATTTAGAAAGTTTAAAATCTGGTGAAAACTAAATGAAAAGATATCTAAGTGAGGGAGTTTGGTATCGTGAATCATATTGACCGGAAATATTTCCTTCATTTGTTTCCACGATTAATTCAAAGGAATCAAGTAATATATTAATTACTGTGCGTAAAAACATCCTGAGAATCACAACAACATCTGCTCGCTCTACAAGTCCAGAGTGTAAAGCGTAACATACACGTCAAGATATCGTCACGGAGAAAGGATGACCGCTAGTGAGGAAATATCGAAGCTTCTAAAGAGTGAATTCGCTGACCAAACGGTTACACTTAAAGAAGAACTTAGGAAAGTGAGAGAAGAAATAAGATCACTGGGAGAGTCTACGAAAATTCGGCTGGAAACTTGTGAGGAACGAATTTCCAAAGTCGAATACGATATATTGGAGATAAAGAGAAGATCCTTAAAAAATAACGTTGTAATTTTTGGACTCAAGCTTGACTCTTCTTATTTGTTGGATACCGTAATTGCCCAACTAAACACCCTTTTGGGAATCAGCTTGCGAGAATTAGAAATAAACAATATTTATACTATCGATAAAAGTAAATCAATCATTAAGATAGAATTTTTATCCTTCCCATCGAAATATAAAGTAACTAGCAATAGCTATAAATTGAAAGGTTCTCGCATTTATATTAACGACGATCTTTGTGAGGAGGATCGTAACGACTCTAAACTCTTGAGACAAAAGCTATATGCAGCAAGAGCAAGTGGCGAAAAAGCGTACATCCGAAAGAAGTTCTTGATTGTGAATGGTGAGAAATTTTCCATAGAACAACTAAAACATCAAGTGGATACAAACCCATTCCCAGCAACTACTGAGCGAAAAACTGAATCGCCGAATTACCAGATATCAGTCAATCCTGAAGTAGTAACAAGTGCACCGAACAGCCCTGCCCCTATAGCCCGGTACAAACAATTGTTAACTGAGCATGATCATATGCTGGAGGTGGAGGATTCAAAACTCAATAAGGAAATCTCATCAATAAATCAAGTGCTGGAAAAAACCAAGGACTGGGAGGAGCTGAGTAGGACTAGGTCACAATCCTCAGGAAGTGTCAGGAGGGAACAGAGGACCGGTAACAGTGGAAGCAGATCAAAGAGGGGCGGCTAACCAGTCAAGTAAATTTTCTCCTCTTTTTATACTTGTAGAATAGTAATTTCAATTGCATTTTTTTTTTTTGTTATATTAGAGTAAATTTTTCTTTTTTGCATGGATCAATATTTAAGGGATTTTGATGTAGAATTATACAGAGCAGAATACCTGGAACAAGTGAGAGATTTAAATGTTTTCAATGTCGAGACAAAATTTAAGGTGATACATAATAATATTAGGAGTATCGAGAAGAATTTCGACGAATTCAGGTTATTATTAAGAACATACTCAGAAAAATTTCATATAATCGTGTTAACGGAAACATTTACGCTAGCGGACTTAGACCTATATAAAATTGACGGATATAATTGTATGTATAATGAAGGAGCATATAATAGAAATGATGGGGTAGTAATATATGTTAGAAATGATTTAGAATACAGTAGAAGAATAATTCCCATCGGGGATAATAAAGCTCTCGAATTGGATATGACCGTGGAAGATAAGAGGGTGAAAATAACAGGGATTTACCGATCGCCACAAGGATGTCCGAAAAAATTTAACAGAAATTTGGCGGACTATATTGAGAAAACAACAATATGGGATTATCATATTATTGTAGGGGATATAAACATAGATCTGTTATCAACCAATGAGATTGTTGACGAATACACAAATATTTTCGGCTCTTTCGGGTACACTTCATACACGGAAAGAAATCTATTCTCGAACTAAGTGAATAATATTCGATTGAAGTAAACGATAGAGTCATATATGAGCAAGAATATGATGTAGTTGATTCAAATATACTTTATTCTCAGAATTCAAATAAACTAATTGTTTCGTCTGAGTAGATCATATACTTGAATTTAATAAATTACGTTTTATTGATTCAAGAATATTTAAATATTCCGTGAAAGTATAGTAAAATTGTTGAAATGAGTATTTAGAATATTTCGTACAAGTGAAATATTGTTTCAAAATGAATTATTTTACATCTTAATATCAGTGGATTCTTCGTTTGAAGGAAAGATACCAAAAACTTGAATGAACGTAATAAATTTACTTAATCCAACATTACGAAAATGTTGAAATGAGCATATCATATTTTCAAATCGAAACTTATTTAATACTCGTCTTTAGAAAACAATTTTTGTGAAGTAAATCATAACTTCAGATTTTGTTTTCGGTCCATTTGCAAGAAATAAATACCAGTTTCATTCAAACCACTTATATTCTCACTCTGAACCAATGAGAATTCTGAATATTCAGTTTGAATTTAGTATGTTCTCAAGAGGAAAAATTGGATTTCTTCATATTAGTTTTTACTCTACTCTGTAAAAATCAATCTTATACTTAATTCGAAGACTAATTATTCTCTTACCGAAGAATGAATGTATGTTGAAATAAGTAATTTATAGTATCAATTGAAAATCTATTTTATGCTTGTTCTGAGGACATAGAGATATTCGTTAGAATTAAGTTTGAGGTTTTACTATGAGAGTCAGTTCAATCTTTTGAATTATTTGAAGACTGCCCATTGCTATGATTTTAGAATAAGGATTATATTTATGAAACGAGGTTTACATTATTCGAAAACACATTTATTATACTTCTAAAAGAAACATGAACAAAACAAAAATATAAAGAAGACAAATCAATGAGAACAAATATAAAAAAAATGCTACTGAGTTATTCAACAAATAAAACAACCTGACTAGGTACAAAGAATCACAATAATATTAATCAATAATTAATAATAATAATAATACAATTATTATAATTGAGCTGGGAAAAAAAGTAAAGAAAATGAACATTCCATTCCATGCACAAAAATCATAATCCTATAAAAGAATAGGTATATTATCACATATTTGATCACATAAAGATTCGTTAATATTCTGGACTATCAACATAAAAAGTAACATCAGAAGAGCCACAAATAACAAATTTTTCTAATACTACCAAAGAATGAGTCAGGCGAATTATGTTTTAGTAGTGAGCTACTGACATTTATTTACTATCTACAAAGGATGGAAAATGTGACGGACGATTCGTATATGAATTCGCGATCCCGAATATGTCAAGACTAACTAGAGTAACTAGAACGAAGAAAGGGTTCAATATATGTATGATGGAAATATGCCATTCAGCAGAGTGGCCAGAGTGGGGATGTCCCTGTTCTTTTAGCATTTGGTTGTTTTGGGAACTCCTGGATCTGAACGTATAACTCCTCCCTTCCCAGAAGTTGCGTCACGGGTTGAAGACGGTTTTGCTGGTTTGTTGGACGGCCGCTTCCGGTTCCGGTCCTGCAGAAAATATTAATGATGAAAAAAACAATATTTACAAAATTCCAATAAGTTCTCCATGAAATGACTTTTTGGTTGTGATTCTTCCATGATGGGCCGAATTTCTAAATTTCAAAATATTGAACTAAATTTTATTTAAACAGTTGGAAAAAATTAAAAATAATTTTGATAATAATTATGTTTTCAATATTTTCATATCATATCAGTAAATTTTCAAAATGATGGATGGACTTCGATACATTTATCAATTTTTGGCGCTCTTGTTTCTCAGAACAGAGTGCTTATCAAGTTGCCCAAATGTCTGTAATTTTCGAATTTTTGGCTGAAAATGGTCTTAAACGATTTGGTTGGACTCACTGATCAAGAATCCATGGTAACAAAATCGATTCTGTCCGGCAGGCCTTCCGTTAACACGATAACTCTCGAACGGAATGAGCCAGACAGTTGAAATTTTCAGAGTAGGTTTAGGAGATACACATCTGGGTTGAGTTCGTTATTGGTAAAAATCCATTGATGTCATTCCAAACTTTAACAACCTAATACTTTCGGAAATATGTTTTTTCAAAATTTCAATAATTATTCTAAATTCTATATGATTTCACAGAATACTCTAATTATAATTTCCTGATGTATATAAATCCAATATGAGATGAGTCATAGACCTATGTTTTGAATTCAATTACGAAAATTCTTGAGAAGTGACACAAAGAAGCCAAAATGAAAAAGTGGGAAAGCCCTTTGGACAGAAGCTTTGGGAATGATATCAATGGATTCTTATTTAATTGATTTTATTTTTTGATACAGCTCTATCATGAGATTCCATTGATATCATTCCCAACTGAGAAATCAATACTATCGGAGATATAATTTGTCAAAGTTTGAATAAGAGCGCCAAAGCTGCTGTCCACAGGGGTTTCCCACATTTTTAATAAATGACTCATTATATCGCATCTATATCCCTGCAGGCATTTCTCATGTGAATTTGAAATCCGATGAAATAAGTTTCAAACAAAAGTTACTCCTTCTATATGAATTATGAGAATCTGCTCTTAAGAATATGCCTTTCTATTTAAAAAAATCAAGTTGATCTTGTAATAACCTTGCAGTCAAGTTTAAATAAAATGTCAATTTTTTTTCCTTTATACCTAACAACTTTCACTTGAAATATTTTAGTTAAAGTACAAAGTTTCTGAGATAATTTACCGTCTCAAGTTGAAAGCCGCACCCTGTATATCTCAAAAGCATCGAAGAAAATTGATGAAGGTTAAAACAAATGTGGGAAAGCCCTGTAGACAGGAGCGTTGGCGCTCTTGTTAAAACTTTGACAATTCATATCTCCGAAATTATTGGTCTCTGGGAATGATATAAATGATTCTTACGATAGAACTGCATCATGAGAGGAATTAAAATCAAACAGACCTTCTTATAGAAAAATATGATGACATGTAAGAACACAGATCATATAATAATTCATAGATAGAATAATTAAGTACATCATTCTGTGAAAAACATAGAAGTACAATTCATTATTGAAATTTCGAAAAATCATATCTAAGAAAGTATTAGTTTATTAGACTATAAGATCAATAAATTTTCATGGTGAAATTGCATCTTAAAAAAAAACGAATTTGAAATTTGTAATGTAAAAAAAAATATTTTTTCGTTACTCCAAAACCATCGGGCCACTTTTGCCTAAAAACGAACTCAACCGATATATTTATCTCCTAAACCTACTCTGAAAATTTCAACTGCCTAGCTCATTCTGTTTTGAGAGTTATTGTAGAAACAAAATTTTGAAACTTAAAAAATTTTTTTTTACACTCTACGGCAACCCGATCAATACAAAACTTCGCAAGCATATAACGGTTATTATTCTACAGTTCGATGCTAAATTTCAGACAGATCGACATATCAGTTTCGGAAATATTCATAAAAAATCTTTTCACTAAAAACGGCTATAACTCCGAAACCTCTTGGTGGATTTTACCCTATGATGAACTGAACAGAGATATTTATGCTCCAAACCTACCCTGCAAATTTCAATCCTCTTGCTCCTTTCGTTCGAGAGTTATCGTGTTAAAGGCCAGCCGGCCGGACAGAATCGATTTCGACCACGGATTATTGATCAGTGAGACGAACCAAATCGTTTAAAACTATTTTCAGCCAAAAATTCGCAAATTACAGACATTTGACCAAATTGATAAGCACTCTGTTCCGAGGAACAAGAGCGCCAAAAATCGTGTTCTGAAAAAGTGGTATTCTCAATGAAGGAGGATAAGAATTTTTGGTAACGAATCATGTCGGAAATTTAAAAGATGAGCACCAAGACTACTAATGGTGGGTTTCACGAAGCTTCGATTAGCTTAATCGTGGATTTAATTCGATGGTTCTATCAAAAATGAACTGAAAATCGACATAGAATCGCACTAATTTGGGAATTAAGAGCTGTCAAAGCTTCGTGAAACCCGTTTTAAGAGTATTATTTGAAGACTCAAGAGAAAATAGATTTGTGGTTTGAAACGTATAAGATTATACCAGAATTCATCTTTTTCTTCTGAATCACAATATAAATTTGAATAAATACTGGACTTACCTTGAAATATCCTTATAACACTGTCCGAGCATCCCCATTCTCTCATTAAGTTTCACATATTTAACCAAACAATATTAAAACCTTTTCTGAAACACTAAGCAAATTAACTCCTTAAAAGACGCGTTACGAACAACTCGAATCAAGTCAAGAGTGATATACCCTTTCGCGAACCGCATAGATCTCGTAGAGGGCGCTTTTCAGTATATTGCTGAATAATTTACTTGAATCTAGTGGATGCAGGAATTCATATACTTGGAATACGATAAAAATGATCGCAGGTGGATTAGGGAGTTTTCATTGGCTAACTAGTATAGTATATTGCTAAATATTACACTTGAATCAAGTGAATGAAAATTTCATTGAGATAACTAATGGTTTCACTCAAATTTGATAATCAACGAATTGTTCAACAACTTTCCTCTCTCTCTTTCAATATTACGGAATTCCTAAATAACAGGAATATTTTCCAGAATGTAACAGATTTGATGATCTTTGTTGAGTCACTTCGTGTGATGATTTTTTCTCTCTAATAGTTTTACTTCACTGGGGCGTAATATTGTATTATAAATCGATTTGGAAAAAGATATATATACGAACTGGGGACCCAGTTCGAGTCTTCTCTGATATGATATTCATTTTAGAATATCTTTCCATTCGAATCATTGCATTCGTCGAATTAGTTTTTGAAATATCGAAATAAAAATGAAAAAAAAATTTGGAACTGCGTTGTCGGTATTATCTTCGTTATTCCTACACTCAATATCTTAAGTATAAAACGTTTTCACGTCTTCGAAGTAGAAAAATGTGTGAATAGTGAATTTTGAAAAACTCGTCACAGGGTGTTCCAAATACTGTGTCAAAAATTAATTAACATTAAACTACGTCCTGCAAAAGTTTCAAATTATAAGATTAGATACACCTGTCAATCATAAATTACTAGAATATTTGATTTTCTATGGTCACAGATTATTGTTAGGGCGATGCATTCATAGGAATCAATGTGCATTGAATGAAATTGACTCTACGCATAACGCGAAGTACAAAATCGCGAATAACTTTCAAAATATTGATTTTGAAGGCATTATCTCTTCATGGAACTATCGGTATTCTTCATTGTTGAATCCAAAAGTTATGGCAAATTCTCATCACCATTTCTGACACAATATGTGAAACACCCTGTGACGAGTTTTTTGAATTTCATATGATGCATAATATATCCACATTCTTCTTCTTCTAAAACGTAAGATATTGAGCAGAGGAATAAGGAACATAATAGTAGCAATGCATATGTACATTTTTTTTCAGTTTTTTTTTCGATATTTTAGAAACAATTCGAATAGAAAGATATTCAGAATTGAACAATGGTCGATTAGATCTGTTTTGGCTGAATATGCTGGATAAATAAAATAATGAATAAAAAATACCTCATACATAAAAGTGATAATTCCAAAATTCAATTCATAACTTCATGTTATGTTTTAGTAGAAGTTATTATTTCAAGAAAACCAACTCCTTGGATATATAATATGGAATAAGGATGCTGCAATTCTCGAACTAAGAGTATTATATTTTCGAATTTAAGATATCATATAGTTACCTGAAATATAGAAGAACTCTCGAATTGATTGAACTGAATGGTTTGAAATGAATTGATCATTTACTTGGATAGAGAAGTTCATTCTTCAATTAAGTATAAGTTTTTGAAGTAAAATAAATTCATTCCAAGTATACAAATTTTCCCTTTATACTTGTTCCAATCCAATATATACTCGAAACAACTCGAATATTCCAAGAATATCTTGATTCTTGGTTTGATAATAGATTTCTTTCCGTGTATGTCAATGATGTAACGAGACCACTAAGTGGTACCTGCTTGGATCATTTCTTCCTTGGTTGTCGGCATCCGGTGGTGGATCAAATTAGGTCATTTATTGTACGTACCGATGTAACTGATCACTTCACGATAGTATTGTGTCTTGATTTAGAAAAATTGCCCAAACTGAACAAGACTGAACATAAAAATTATATAGAATACGCCCATTTGAAAAATGATCTAGGGAAGATAAATTGGGATTATCTAATAAGGGACAAAAACGTTGATTCCTTTGCAGAATTATTTATTGATGTATTGAATTATTATACACGAAAAAACACCACAAAAATCAAATTGACCTATAGAAAATTCGGTAAAAAAGACTGGATCACTCCTGGATTGCTGAAATCTATAAATAAAAAAAACTTTTTATACAAGGAAATGATGAAAAACCAGTTTGATGAAAACTTGAAACGTCAATATGCAAAGTATAGGAACATTCTCCAAAAGCTGATAAAAGATGCTAAAAAGAACTACATGAACAGCTTCATCAATGAACATAATTCTAAGACACAATCTCTCTGGTCATATGTAGATAATCTTTGTGGAAAGACCGAGCCTCGAAGTGACATAAACTTAATACTTAGTTCTGGAGGGCAAGAACTAGCAAAACAAGAGCAAATTGTTGAAGAGTTCAGTAAATATTATGGTGAAGTAGGAAAAAAACTAGCAGAGAATATACCTAAGGTTCCTACAGAAGAACAGAACACACATTTTTGTGATGAAACTCTTTTCATTTTTCCAACGTGTATGAACGAGGTGAAGGACACAATACTGACGTTGAAAGATGGTGGTACCTCTGGAGATGATGGAATCAGAACTGAACTATTGAAGAACATCAGGGAAGAAATAGCAAGACCACTTATGCTATTGACCAACTTATGTTTTGAGACTGCTAAATTCCCAAAAATTCTAAAAATAGGCATTATCAAGCCAATTTACAAGTCAGGAGATAAAAACATGACATCAAATTACAGACCGATTTGCCTCACATCTAATATTGCCAAGATCATAGAAAAAATAATGAAAACCCGCATAGTAAAATTCTTAGAAAAGAATAAAATTTTATCTGAAAACCAGTACGGTTTCAGGGAAGGAAAATCAGCAGAAGATGCGATAAGAGAATTAACAGAAAAGGTATATGGGTGGTTGGATGGAGGCAAAGTTGGTTTATGTGTCTTTATAGATCTTGAAAAAGCATTCGACACAGTTTCTCATGACATTCTCCTCCACAAACTCCATCATTACGGTTTTCGGGGTAATGCATATGAATTAATCAGAGAATACTTAGCTGATAGAGTGCAATCTGTGAAGATAAATGATCATATTAGTGGAAAAAGATCAGTTGAATATGGGATACCTCAAGGAACAGTATTAGGACCAATTCTGTTTATTATATACATAAATAGTCTACTATATATGAATATGAGAGGCAAAGTCATCAGCTTCGCAGACGATACTGCAATATTATATGAGGATAGTTCTTGGGAAAACCTAAAATCCATAGCTGAAAAAGATCTTCACAATGTAATGCAGTGGTTTAGGATGAATAAATTAACAATGAATTTGAAAAAAACAAAATACCTACCATTTGCATCTTATGAAACGGGACTTCCGAATATGGGAAATTTGGAAATCGACAGCAACACATCAGTCCCTGAAGCTGAGTATGTGAAATATCTGGGTATAACAATTGACAGAAATTTGAAATGGGACAAACATATAGACGTTTTGGTGGGGAAACTAAGGCGCCTTCTTTCGAAGTTCAGATACCTCAAACAATACCTGGATGTAAAACAATTGATTATAATATATACCTCCCTCTGTCAATCTCATATAAATTATGGAATACTAGCCTGGGGTGGAGCATATCACTGTTACATGAGAAGAGTCGAGGTAATCCAGAAATGGTTGCTTCGAGTTATCCACGGAAAACCACTCTTGTTTCCATCAGATGAAATGTATGCAGTCTCAAAAATAATGAATCCTCATCAGTTATTTGTCTTCCAGATGCTTATTGCAATCGGCTCCAAAAAAATTAAACTCCAAGTGAATGAATGTCATTATAGAACGAGAACAAGGGGTACTCACGTCAGAGTTCCAAAGACGAAAAAGACGATAGGTCAGAGATGTTACATTTACCTCGCCCCACGAATCTATAACATAATGCCCAAAGAAATAAAAGAAATAAAGAATGCCAAGAAACGGAAAAATGAAGTTAAAATCTGGGTGAAGGAGAGGGGAAGGCGGTATTTCCATATGTTAATCACTCCCCAGTAAAAAATGAAACATACCTAATTCGATGTATTCCTAATTATACTTGCTCATACGGGTTGGATGGAGAAAGCACAAGTCTTTTGTAAATTATAAGATACTGATCTCATTATTCGAAAAAAAGTTTTTTTTTTTTTTTTTCCTCTGTGTGGGTATACTGAACAAATTTTTGATTTAGTTATTGTATGTTCATAGAAACAGTTAATTTAACATATTGGCTACTGTAATATTATAATTGTAAATTGTTTATCGCGTACAGGCACGAGCCTCTGCGATTAATGTTTATGCCACAAATAAACTATATTATTATTATATAATTCTCAACTCTGAGAAACCAATACTTTCAGAGATATAATTTGTCTGTTTGAACAAGAGCGCCAGAAAGCTCCTGTTTTTATCCAATAAAGCAAGCAGAACTAATAATGGATATTAGGAAGTAAACAAATCCAGTTTGGTACAATTTAAAATGAGTAAAACTAGTTCTGCTCATTTTGTAACGTTCAATGTCCGTATACAAGTTAATTTTCGGGTTTTGGAAATACACTGCTCAACAATTGATAGGGATCACTTACTTTTTCTAAATTTATTTCTGAATTATTCGCTCCAAGATTATAAATTTAGTCAGATATCAGAGTACTTTCAGTTGATAATATGGTTCACTTGAGAAAAGAATGAAAAAATGGAAAGTTGGAGAGAAAAAAAGACTTTATTAGGAACACTCAAAATTCTGTGTTTGAATAACATAAAAATTTTATGATGACACCACAAGAAGGCTGAAGTTTCGGTTAAGCTAGTACCTAGTTGGCCCCCCACGAGCTCGTCTCAAGCATTCTACCCTACGAGGCATACTTTCAATCAAACGATTTATAAAATTTTGGGGCAAATTCGTCCAAATATCCCGTAAAGCGTTAGAAAGGTCCTCCAGGTTATTGATCGGTTGTTCTAAGGTTGACAATTGTCTAGACATCTCAAACCAGACATGTTCGATGCAATTCATGTCTGGAGAGCGAGCTGGCCAGTCCATCCTATCAATAGCATGAGTTTCTAGCGCTTCATTAACCAGACGACTACGGTGTGGACGGGCATTATCGTCAATTAAAATGAAATTCTCGCCCAAGGCAGCCGCAAACGGAACAATTATGGGTTCAATAATCATATCGTGATATCTCTGGCTGGTCATTGTGGTGTTCTGCAGAACAACCAACTCTGTGCGTTGGTTCAAACAAATGCCTCCCCATACACATATAGAACCCCCGCCAAAAGCTGTTGTGGGTACCATAAACTGTTCTGCATACCTTCGACCTCTTTCCCTCCAAGCAAGAATACGTCCATCGGAGTTGACCAAACGAAATCTAGACTCATCCGTAAATAAACATCGGCTCCAATCTTCAACTGTCCAATTGCGGTGCTCCTCAGCCCATTGCCGTCGATGAACCCGGTGTTCCCTATTCAAACGGGGATGTTGTACCCTCCTACGTGCTCTCAAACCACGAACATGTAGTCGTCGTCTTACAGTCTGGTTCGAAATTAGAACTCCTGTTGCAACTCTCAGTGATCTATTGAGCCGCGACGCCGGGTAAGTGGGATTTCTCCTAGCATTGAGGACCAAAAGACGATCTTGGGCAGCTGTTGTACTGCGCTGCCGACCTCCCCCATGAACATAAGCTACTGAGTCGTTTTGGATGAACCTATTCCAAGCCCGACTCACGACACTTTGCGAAACATTCAACCGCCGGGACACTTCTCGCTGGGACAAACCTTCCTGTATCCACCGTATGATTTGGTCCAGTTGCACAGGAGCCAAACGTCTTCTCGGCATGACTGATAAGCTAATATTGTTCTCATGTCTTCAATTATTGTCACCTTATGTGTTTGAACGAGAGAAAAAAACAGATTTAATAACAAATACCACATTGCTTTTCACTCCACATGTAACAGCCTACAGATAATAATCGATTTTGTGAACAAGAGCCGATGAAGTGAGGAAAAATTTGATATAATCAACTCAAAACATCTTAATTTTTCCTTAGAGAACATACAATGTACAGATATTCACGAGATAACTTGAAAAAAATACAAATGAAGAGAAGTTCATAAGTGATCCCTAGCAATTGTTGATCAGTGTATACATACTTCTCCACAAAAGTTAAAGAAGTTCAGAAATTTAGAGATTCCAATTTTTTTTCACCAATTTTTTTAATATGAGAAATCTAAATGTTTACTCACTTACCTAATTTATTCATTTGCTCATTTCTTTAAAAGTTTCACAGTTGGAAGTCAAAATTTATTTTTAGTATTTGTAGTTCAAAATCAGTTGATTCAAAAATTGGAAAAATAATGTTCAGTTAAGAATGTGACATCATCGAATACCATAACCACAGCCTGACAACGCCTTTGCATACTTTCGATCAGTTTGTTGAAGTAGCCTATATCAATTTCTCTCCAGAGTTGCGGTAAAATCTGGTAAGAAACACAAGATATTTGTCAGAAGGAATCAATTGAACAATGTTGCCTAACAAACAAAAACGAAACAATATCAACGAAGAAACAACTATATCGTAACGTTTCGGAGTCTATATCAGACTCCTTCGTCAGACGCTTAATGAAAATCTTTAGAATTATTTTGTGACAATTCTTGAATTTCACAGAATAACTATCAACAAAATAATTCTGAAGATTTTCATTAAGCGTCTGACGAAGGAGTCTGATATAGACTCCGAAACGTTACGATATAGTTGTTTCTTCGTTGATATTGTTTCGTTGTTGTTTGTTAGGCAACATTGTTCAATTGATTGCTTCTGACAAATATCTTGTGTTTCTTACGCAGAAGCAAATCACAAAATAATAAATTTTTATTTTATAGATATTTTTCAGAGTTTGGGAGAGAAAACCCAGATAAAAACCTTTCAATAATGAGAATACCTCCCACAGTATCCTTTAATGATTAGTATATTCTTTGTTCAAATCTAGTTGGGTGCGTATTTTTCGGTATTCCCCGACTTCGGGGAACATTCGCATATATCGTACTTAACAGTCATATTGTAACTTTGCACTAAGCACAGTGTCGATTATCAGCTCAACCACGGAAATTTTTTTCGTAGTAATCTCGAGAGGAATTGATGAATATCGATTCTTTCACTGGAAGGAGGGTGAAACTCATTAAATTTGTATGGTAACTTTCCGCCGTGATTGAACAGGGCGGTGGAATTCAGTAACTATGGTCTGATTCACCCCATTTTCTCGGAACCCACTGCAGACGGGATCACTTGTCGGGCGCATGCAGTTAATCAATTCTAAATGGGTCATCGGGCCACGGCTGGGAAATATAGTACATTCTTTTTGGGGGGCCTTCTCTAAGGACTCACGACCAGTGCCGCCGATTTTCGTAGAAATTGTGGGGGAGCCCAAGGGCCCGGAGAATTTCGGGTGTTCCGTCGATTGTCTCAAGTTTTCCGAAAAAATTCGCGCCGATTTTCTGGGAACGATTTTTTTCTAAAATGAGAACTTGTTGAGTTAGATAGATGATTCTAGCCCGAGGAGAAAATGAAAGCTACAAGCTGAATACTTGAGCAACGATAATACTCATTAAATAATCACTTGCACTACTAGACCAGGGTAGATAATTTTTGAAACGAAAAAAAATATATATGAGGATGAAACCCATTGGAAAAGGAAAATAATATAACAAAAATGAAAATAGGTTTATCTCGATTTTCGGCAAAACTATAAGTTCTATGGAAAAACATTTAATGGTAAAGTTCAAGGTAATAAAAATATCTACAATTGTTGTATTTACACTTTTTTCTCATGACCTCAAAATTTATGTGAAAAATTTATACAACCAAGCTTTGAGCCTTTACAAAAAATAAAGTTTTTTTCTCGAAATTTGGTGAAAACTTTCCTTTATATGTCCCAAATACACCTTATTTTGTAATGCATATTGTACTTTGAGTCAATATCGAAAATGTCTGCTCTTTTAAAAAAAGTCGGTGGGCTTTTTGGCGCTCTAGTTCCTCGGAACTGAGTGCTTATCAATTTGCCCAAATGTCTGTAATTTTCGAATATTTCGATGAAAATGGTCTTAAACGATTTGGTTCGACTCACTGATCAAGAATTCGTGGTCGAAATTCATTCTGTCCGGCCGGTCCGGCCGGTCCGGCCGGCCGTAGGCACGATAACTCTCGAACGGAATGAGCTAGAGAGTTGAAATTTTCAGAGTAGGTTTGGGGGATAAATATCTCGGCTAAGTTCGTTATTGGGCAAAATCGGACAGATGGTTTCGGAGTAACAAAAAAAAATTTTTTTTTTTACGGAACAAATTCCAAATTAAATTTTTTTTAATGAGAGGATTTATCATAAGAATCCATTCATATCATTTTTAACTCTAACAAGCTAATACTTTCGGAGATATGATTTTTCAAAATTTCAATAATAAATCGTATTTCAACGTTGTCACAGAATGATATTATTCTATGTATGAATATGAATTGTCATAATGTCAAATGATGTTCCTGACAGATTATCTAATCAATCGAAGAATTGTGAGCGAAGTGAGAAAAATCTCAGTTGTTTGCTCCGAAATTAGTTTTTCTCAGAAAATTCTTACATTTCGGAACTGAACATGAAGTAAGAGATCTGAGAGTAGTGAGACTGCTTTTCATCCATAGACATAGATATAACTCTCGAACGGAATGAGGTAGGTAGTTGAAATTTTCAGAGTAGTTTAGGGAGATGAATATCTCGGTTAAGTTCGTTATTGGGCAAAATTGGCCAGATTTAATTTGATTTCTTCCATGGTGCTTTTCTCATTCTCATGATTGCTCATTTAATCTTGATAAATAAACTATTATTTGAATTGAATTTCCTTTAGGATGCAGTTCTATCATATGAATACATTGATATAATTCCCAACTCTGAGAAACCGATACTTTCGGAGATATAATTTGTCTGTTTGAACTAGAGCGCCAGAAAGCTCCTGTCCACAGGGCTTGAACCCATTTTTGTTCGTTCAAATCTATACTTTCTGATGGTGCAGAAAAAATATACATTACTACGGTAAATTTTCTCAGAAAATGCTGAGTTAATAAAGTTTACGTTTAATAAGACATCCACAATTATTTGAGAAAATTGTAGAATCTTCTCTAAATATATGCGCAGATGCCTATTTATTGCTATTTTAAGATAACTTATGTACCTGAGTGACCTACGGAAAATTTTAATCCATCAAAAGGTATTTTATAGAGAAGTGGGGAAGGGGATAGGAGGATCTGGGCCTTACAACCTGTTAATTCATAGCATTTTCTGAGAAAATTTACCATAGTACACCATCATGTACAGATTTCAGCGAAAAAAAACCTACACTTTTGAGAAAAAGCAGATATTTACGTGAGATTAATCGACTGAAAATTAGGGCACCTTTTCGATATGAAGTCTAAGGCTGGTTTTCCTGTCACGCTGACGGTCGGCGCTGACGGTCAGCGCTGATCGGTCAGCTCGGATCCTTTTAGCATCACGCTGATCACATTGAGAAATAGAAGGATGCTATTGTCTCTGGCTCACTGAATGTGGAGGCTTGTCGGCGCCAGCTAGTCAGCGGCGCCGACGCGCCGGCGCGTACGTGCGCGTATATAGCTCAGCGCTGACGGCCGTCAGCGCTGCGTGACTCGAAAACGCTACCTATAGCTACATACATATTGACCCATCAGCGCCGACCGTCAGCGTGACAGGAAAACCAGCCAAAATAAGGTGAAAGAATGAATATTTCAAATCAAATTCGTGAAAAAAAAAACTTTTTTGTAAAGGATAAAAATAAAAAACCAAAAACTTGGTTATTTGAATTTTTCAAATAAATTTTGAGGTTATTTATTACCTACAACTTTGCCATTCAATTTTTTTCCATAGGACTTGTAGTTTTGCCGGAAATCGAGATAAACCGTTTTTTACCTTCAAAAACTCACCCTTTAATATTTGTTATATTCTCTTCCTTTTCCAATGGGTATTAGTCTATATTTTTTTTTCACTTTTTACCCTTTTCAAAGGCTTCAGCACTAGTCTTCACTGAAAAACTTTGATGTTAATCGTGATTTGGCGATTACATACATGGGTGCTGTTCTAACTGTTATTTTTTTAGTAAAACATTGTTTATTTATATTACCAAACTTTTTACTTTTTTCATACATGGTATTATTCTATTTTATTGTGAAAATGAAAGTACGAAAGGATTTTGCTACAACTACAAAATATCAAAAATGAAAATAAAATATGTTTGTTTTTAAGTTTTCGTCAATTCAAGAAATTTTGACGTATGTCGGAGGTTCAAAGTGTTTTAATGGGTGGAAAATATCGAGAACTATCCGGTGAAATTAACTTTAAGTCTAAGTTTAGTTTTTTGTGCTCTCTTTAACTATGCAAACGGATTTTCAAAATTTCGATATACAGGGTGTTGTTTCAAGGATATCTATCGTTTCATAATTTTCGGTTAACCCGGACCTGGATTTTCTATGTGGTTTGTAAGTGATTCATTTGAGCTTTCAATAAATAAGCTTTAAATCTGCCAAATTTCAAAATAATATACAGCGTGGTTCACTTGTTATCAACCCAGGAATAAATGAGCAAAATTCATAAAACACCCTGTAGCTCGGTTAAAAAGACAGTCAGAGCCAATAAATAAAGATAAAGATATACCACATCTTTATCCACCTCGGTGCACTCTATTCGTCGTATGTCCGTTTTCCAATGAAACACCCTTGATTTCGATTTCAGGGCAGTCGTATATCCTTATATACAGTGTGAAAAAGCCAAATGGAATGAATTCGTTATCTTGGTTACTATACATATTTATGGAAAATCTTGAAACACTTCAAATTCAAGTTTTAAATTGTCATTCTTCTTCGTGAAAATGTGAACCCAACCTTCAACCCCCTTCGAAAGACAGCTACAACCCCAATTTTTCAAAAAGGAATGATGGGCTTGTGATACATCGTTTGAAAGGCCGCGACATTCTGTATTCAGAAATGGTATCACTTTCATGTTTATTGCAAAACTCAAAATAGAAAAATATAAAATCATGTGATTACCGAAATTCATTATAATATTCTCTCAAATATTCCCAAATCTTATTACAATAATACTAAACTTATTTGACTTCACGTTGTAGTTTATAAATTGTCTAATTTGTGTTTGAATTGTATATTGTATATTATTATACTGATCTTTCGTCCCCAAGGAGACCCCTCATAAGCCGCCGAAGAGCTTGAGCGAGTAAGGAGAACCAGTTGTGTTCTGTGTAGGCTTTGTTACTGTGTTCTTACGCCACCTTAGGGCACCGCACTGTTAATTTTTGACCCAACAATGAATGGTGGCGATTACCGTGACTGGAAAATGTCTTTCCTAGCCTCGGAATTGGACTTACATTAACTTCGATTTTGAATAATGGTTCGATGAACGAAAATGCACAAAATAGCAATTTCACAAATGATTGGTTACGGAGATAACACCCGAACACAAGAAGCAGTCTCTTGTTTCACGAGAAATTTCCGAATTTGCCGCCTATAATCCAAGGGACAATAAGTAAAATAGAGAAGCAGCTGCTAATACACCGTTTGAGAATTTGAAATTAGAGGAGATGCTTGACTTTGAAGAAAATCCATATAAATCGAGTACAGATGTAGAGAGTCAATGTAAGCCATACCTCGATTCTGACAAAATAAAATACATCCCTATAAAATGATACCTACCCAGGAGCTCTTGTAAGACGATTTTGATAGAACTTCTTTTTGTGAACAAATGATGGACATATTGGATAACAATATTATCCAATTAGTAAATGTTTTGTTTTCTGATGTGTGCGCTTTTTCTCTCAACGGCCATGCTAATCGACAAAATTGCCGCTACTGGTCTACCGAAAATCCTCACTGGATGAGAGAGGAACACACGAAATTCCCTCAAAAGGTTATTGTTTGGGCAGGAAATGTTCGAAACCATATCATAGGCCTCTTTTTCATTGAGGGCAATTTGATCAACGATAAATATTTAGCACTACTTCAAAATGATGCCGTTCCAACTTTTGCAAATTTATATCCCGATCAAGAAAATCCTCAAGTTCCACGGAATACGATATGGTTCCAACAGGATGGATTAGCACCACATTGCCAACGCAATGTCCGGCAGTACCCCGACGTAGTATTTTCAAATCGATCGAATGGCCACCGCGATCCCCTCATCTTAACCCATTAGATTTCTTTTTATGGGGATATGTGGAGAGAATTTCTGCAAAACTAAACCCCTTTATTTGAATGACCTAAAAGATCGAATAACGCTTGCCATTAGGTCGATTACGTTCTACTTCATTAACATTCGTAATTTTTTTGCTACATTTTGTATAACATTTTAGTTTTCGATATTGTACCAAATTCCGATAATCACTTGATTTCATTTTTTCTATTTTTGTTGTACTTGCCTTTCGAAGGAGGTTGAAGGTATGGTTCGCATTTTCACGAAGAAGAATGACAATTTAAAATTTAAATTTGACATGTTCCGGGATTTTCCATAAAAATGTACAGTAACCAAGATAATGAATTTATTCCATTTGGTTTTTCCACATTATATATATTCTTATGCCACGTATTTGTGGAATTTTACAATATTGGATGACATGTTTGAAAAGACTTTGGAAAAATATTCGGATATATCCTGAAGATTTTTGCATATCGAGCACAGTTTCGGATTAGACTGGTCAAATGTCACAAACTTTCTTATAAATTTGAAAAGATTAGATTCTAAAATGTTCATCCCCAGTATAGTAACCATGAGTACACGTGGCATATTTGATCATGAATGAGTCAGATTTAAAAAAAAATCTAATTGATTGAGTACATAGCATTGTTTGTGGCAAATTAGCCAGAAAACAAGAAAATCTTCTTTTTCGTTGTTTTTCCACATCGTGTTGTTGTGAGGTATCAATCAATCAATCGATTGAGAAAATGGAAACGATGAATTTTCATGATCTATCGGTGCTTAGCTAGGAGAACTTGAGGGATCGTTTACAAACATGACTACGGACTGAGAGCTGTATATAAAATTTAAATTTATTCCTGCTGGTGTAATCGATGAGACGTAGATTCAAGATTTATGAGCGAACTACGTGGGGGTTTTGGTACATCAAAACGATGTTATCGTAAAAAATAATCACTTCGTCAATTCTTATGATCTACGGTGGATGAATCAGGAAAACTTGAGGGATCATGAGAGCTATATGTGTTATGTATATTCGAATACTTCTTTCGTGAACGATTATTGTGTTTCGTGATTGATCGGATGCAAAAATACAGGTACATTAAAAATAATATTTAAATGTACAAATATTTTTGTATAAGAGCGTAATAAATATAGCTTTACAAAATTATTCATTATTGTATACCATTTCGTTTATATATTATAATATTTATTATCGTTATTCAGAATTAGGCGAGACGAGACGAGACAACTGATAACGAGACGAGAACGAGACTTAATTTTTTGGGAATTGGCGAGACCGAGACGAGATTTTTTGTACTCTCGCCTACTCTCGTCTCGTGTGAAGCCCTAATATATTCTGTCACGAGTGGTATTTCATTAGCCTATTTCATGAACAAAGTGAAATGTCAAAACCTTATATTCCAGAAAAGCAGTGGAAGACTTTTAATAATAATAAATTTCTTCTTCGAAGTTATCCCAGATCTGTTTGTTCAGGTTAGATAAGACTAAACTGGGAATAATTTGTAACAATTATTATTTGCTACCTATAACAATAAAGAATTTTTCATGAACATATAATTATTATAAATTGTGCAATTGTAAAAATTTGGAATAGTACTGTTAAATTTTGTTGCATATATTTCGGGACACCCTGTAGTTTGATGATATTCGGTACTAAGATGTATGTACGAACTGACTGACTGCAGTGGGACGATTAGAGTAATTTGTTATTTTCACTTTTTTAGTGTCTAATCCTATCTTTTCTGCAGACAGTCTCATCTATTTTGTTATTGTATTAATGCCAATCGGACAATTATTGTACCAGTTACTATTATTATATTTTTATTCCACTTGCCATTGACAGTTAGAAAAAGTTTGTCATTAGTAAGAAAAGCCCTTTTCGACGCGGGACACATTTCAGGATTTTTCAAATTTTGAGTGAGCCATTAATTATCTGCACAGTTTTTATCCCCATCTTGGCGGGTTTTTGAGAATATCGGGTTATATGCAATTGTATTCGTTAAAAAGCCTTTGTTGTCAAATTCTTCCGTGAAAAAGGGGGAAAGCCCTGTGGCAGGAGCTTTTGCGCTCTTCTTCAATCTTTGACAAATCATAACCCCGAAAGTATTGGTTTCTCAGAGTTGGGAATGATATCAATGGATTCTTAAGATAGAACTTCATCCTAAAATAAATTAAATTCAAACATAATGAAAGAATTTACATTCAACAAGAGTGCCAAAAATTATTAATTCAAAACCAACGGACCAATTCTACCCAATAAGGAATTGAAACTTTGTCAGTTATCCAGTTTTGTTTTCACTGGAGATATTCTGAACCTAATTTGATTAACTTGCAAAGTATATAGGTATTTCCATCATCATCATCATCATATGGATTATCCAAGAGCTTCAATCATACTTTGTTTGACCTTTCTCTTATCTGTAGATGAAGTGACAATAATGAAATGTATGAACGCAGATGAAATTCATAGATACATACGTTAATTTTCGATACAGCATTCGGTAAAATCATACAGTTACGACTTAATATTGAAATTTTGAAGAATCATATCTCCGAAGATATTAATTTGTTAGAGTTGAACATGATTTCAATGTATTCTTATGATGGATCTGCATCTAAGAAAAATTCGATTCGATATTTGTCATGTAAAATAGTATATTCTAAAATAAGTTTCAGAATGGGATCCTATTCAAACATGACGACGAAGGAGCGATTATATAGGAACGTTGGAATTGCCTTCTGCAACGAGTATTAGAATTTGAATTTGAATCGTACGTAGGGCACGGAGATCAGATTTAAAACAGTTTCCTAATTGCATGAATTATTCAAAATCAGCAAGAATGAAATCTCTAGTACCTTATTTTTTAATGAAAATAAAACTTTTCCTCTCAACAATTATTTCACTATTACCAGATTATATTATATTGAAAATTGACATGTGTTGAAATTTGTAGGATCGAATGTCAGTGCTGACTACCACAAAACGAAAAATATAACTAGAAACAATGCGGGAATGAGTTCATTATAGCTTTATTTTTAGTGCTGTAATGAACTCATTACGTTACTGAAATAGAGAAAGAATTTTTTATCGTTATTCCGAAACCATCCAGCCGATTTTGCCCAGTAACGAACTTAACCGAGATAATTATTTCCCAAAACTCTGAAAATTTCAACTGTCTAGCTCATTCCGTTCGAGAGTTATCATGTCTACGGCCAGCCGGACAGAATTGATTTTGACCACGGATTCTTGATCAGTGAGTCAAACCAAATCTATTTTCATCCAAAAAGTCGAAAATAACATACATTTGGGCAAATTGATAAGCACTCTGTTCCGAGGAACAAGAGCGCCAAAATGACGACTTTTAGGTTCACACAGTATATCATTATGTTGTGTGAGGCGTGAATATACATAAGAACATGCGCGCAAAAGCTCCTGACTTCAGGTTAGCGGATTTAAAGAATTCATAAAATTATAGTTTGTTTCCTTGGGTTATATGATAAATAAACACCATTACTCACAACAAAATTTCATAAAGTTAATAATATCCCCTCAGGAAATATTCCATCACACCATAGATCGATCCTTGTGGAATACCTCAATAAAGACAATTTATGTAAATTTCCATAAATCTCTCCGAAAGCTTTCGGAAGATTTTCAGTTCCCACGAAATCTGTCTGCGTCCAAAACGAAATAGAAATTTGAATCTTCGTTAGTCATTTTGCTTTTCTAAGAACCAACATCTAGTCCAGCCCATCTCGATACGTAACACAGCGACGTCGACAATTTACGTCGGATGATCTTGAATCGTCCGCATCTTCGAAGTGTTCCGTTGACCTCTGGGTCCAAACTTCCGAATTCCTGCTTCTTTCGCGGAATCGGTATCCATTCAACAGGTACTCTATCGAGGAACGCCCATGTTTATCGTTTGTATGGTACCGTCTATTGCCGAAAATTACACGGAATTACGGCTAGACTGGTCAAGATGAATATTTCATCATCGAACGAGATCAGAAGGCGGTAATTTGGTGTCAGGGGGGTCCTCGAGATGTGCGTCTCTTGATGATGCCCACGGTACCGTAGGCAGGGCCGGCTTTTCGGGGATATAAATAAAAATTATAAAAGTATATTGACGTGGATTAAGGAGTTTCAGCGCGCTTGTTCATTTAATTATTGATTTAATATTCTGATTTATAAGACTTTAAAAGTAACAATTAGTATAGATATTTGCATTTTACGAAAAGTTTTGACACCGAAGAGTGGTACTTTGACGCTAGGGCTTCACACGAGACGAGAGTAGGCGAGAGTATAAAAAATCTCGTCTCGGTCTCGTCAATTTCCAAAAAAATAAGTCTCGTTCTCGTCTCGTTATCAGTGGTCTCGTTTCGTCTCGCTTAATTCTGAATAACGATAATAAATATTATAATATATAAACGAAATGGTATACAATAATGAATAATTTTGTAAAGCTATATTTATTACGCTCTTAAACAAAAATTTTTGTACATGTACATATTATTTTTAATTTTAAACACTGATAATTTCAACTTTTAAATTACTCGATGACCAAGAATTCAAACATAATCACGCTTGTATCACATCATCTTTCAATGATGTACGTGTTTTTGCCATGATCATAGCTGCTGTGGAAAATAATCTTTCAAAAGGTGCGGATGTAGCCATTAATAAATCATCGGCCATCTTGGAAAGTGTAGGAAGAACTTTTTCATCACTCTCCACCACTGTAAAATATTTTGATTTCTATTTGCTCTTCCTAACAGCAAATATTCTTTAAACTCAGCTTTCTAATATTTCGAAAGTTTTGTTGATGTTTTAAAAAGGCTATCGATGTCGATACATTTTTTAATAGAATTGAACAATTTGGTATAGTTTCCAAAGAAAACCTTTCCAGTGGGTGGTATATCATTGTGGGGGTTCTTGGCGTATTCCTCTTAACACTTTTCGAAACATTGAATAGCTTCATATCTTTACCAGTTGTATTATACGTATTTCCACAGATGTATACAATAACTTTTACATCTTCACTACAAGGAGCACAAGAAAATACATTTCTCCAGATGTTCAGATAGAGACGTAATTTTCAAAGCATTGGGATTTAGGGGTAATAAAAGTTGTCCGTTAAGTGTTGAATTCATAAAGGCATCCGTTTTTATAGTTGTGAATTATATTTTTTTCTTGAAAAATAATCTCAATTATCGCAAGGTCATCACGAATTAATAATCCTGTAATAAATCGTGTATTTCCAGAACGATCGATGTATAATATACACAAAATATATTGGTAAATATAGTAGAAACTCTTCATATTCAATTGTTTTCTGTGGGTGTTGAAAAAAGTCGAGTCGTATATAAAACTTCATACAAAAAATTTAACGAGACCTAAAACGAGACTCTCGTGTTGTGCTGTATGTGGTCTTGGTATCGCCTATAATATTTTTGAAAACGTCTCGTCTCGTCTCGACTCGCATTTCCAAGACGAGAACGAGAAGAGACGAGAAAAATTTCGCTCTCGCGTGATGCCCTATTTGCCGCCTTGCATCTCAGTATCGTAAAACGTAATATTCAAGCTTATTCGAGTAATCATAATCATTTTTTACAACAGTACACAGGTTCTTCACAAATCATGAATTTAGGTTTTTTAAGATTTTTCTAAAAACTCGATTTTTTATATTGGAATGTGCCTTTTGGCGTTCTTGTTCCTCTGAACATAGTGCTTATGAATTTGTCCCAAATATCTGTAATTTTTGAATTTTTGGCTGAAAATGGTCTCAAACGTTTTGGCTCGATTCACTGATCGAGAATCCGTGGTCGAATTCGATTCTGTCCGGCCGGCCGTCAACACAATAGCTCTTGAACGGAATGAGCTAGACAGTTGAAATTTTCAGAGTAGGTTTGGGAGCTAAGTTAAGTCTGTTATTGGGCAAAATCGGCTTGGTGGTTTCGGAGTGACGAAGAAAAATTTTTTTACATTACAAATTTCAAATTCATTTCAATTTTTTTTTTTATGATGCTGATATCATTCTCAACTCTACAAAACTAATATTTTCAGAGATATGAATTTTAAAAATTTCAATAATTTCTTGTAATTTTATGATTTCATAGAATGCTCTTATTATCATTGTCTGATATTTGTAAATCCAACATATGAGGTGAGTCATAGACCTACGTTTTGAATTTAATTTTTATGATACAGTTCTGTCATAAGAATCCATTGATATCATTCCCATCTCTGAGAAACCAATACTTTCGGAGATATGATTTGTCAATTTTGAATAATTACTCGCTAGTAGATTGACAAGATTGCCAAAGCCCCTGTCCGCAGAGCTTTCGCACATTTTTTTTAATTTCAGATAGTACTTCTAGACATTTTTTACATAGTTCATTGACATGCCAATCGAAGGAAACTATGTCTAGAATTAATATCTGAAATAAAAGAAGGAATATTCCATTCGAAAAAACCGAGTTTTGTGGAAAAACTGAAAACACAACTAAATTAATTATTTGTGAAGAACCCGGGATTGTTGTGAAAAATGATTGTGATTACTTGAATAAACATCATTTTTATAGGTACTCCCAATGTTCTATTGTTTTACATCAAACAGTAATCGAGATACAAGTCATCAAAGCACCCCTCTTCTAGCTGTCAATTTTTTTCTTAAAATGCAGATGTCTCCTAAACCATCATAGATGGCCATAGATATTGTTGAATAAAATGACCTTAATTTTTGGAGAGGAGTCTAAATGTTAAATAAAAATGTGGGAAAGCTCTGTCGACAGGGGTTTTGGCGCTCTTGTCAAACCACTAGCGAGTAATTATTCAAACTTTGACAAATCATATCTCCGTTATCTCCAGTTGGGGATGATATCAATGGATTCTCATGATAGAACCGCATAATAAAGAATTAAATTCAATACATAGGTCTATAACAACCTCATATGTTGGATTTACATACATCAGCAAATTATAATTAGAGTATTCTATGAAATTATAAAATTACGATTAATTAATGAAATTTTGAAAAATCATATCTCTGAAAGTATTTTGTTGTTAGAGTAGAGACTGATATCAATGGATTCTTATGATGAAACTGCATCTTAAAAACATTGAATTTGAAATTTGTAATGTTATATATTTTTTTTTTCGTTACTCCGAAACCATCCGATTTGCTGATTTTCACCAATAATGAACGAGATATTTATCTCCCTAACCTACTCTGAAAATTTCAACTGTCTAGCTCATTCCATTCGAGAGTTATCATGTTAACGGCCGTCCAAACAGAATCGATTTTGACCACGGATTCAGTGAGTCGAACCAAATCGTTAAAACCATTTTCATCCAGAAATTCGAAAATTACAGAAATTTGGCAAATTGATAAGGGGGCGTCCATAAATTACGTGAGGTGTTTTTTTAAATTTTCCCGCCCCCCCTGGTGAGATGTCGTGAGATTTTATTTAACCTCCTCCCTCATCCCCCAATCTCACGTGAGATTTTTCAAAATGTGGGTTTCTTACGTAAACGCGTTGGATTGTTATCGTAAAAAGAAAAAAAAAATTACTTCGTACTTTTATTTACGACTAGTAATCAATATTGCTGAGAGTTATAAGTGTAATAAAATTTAACAATAGAATACTTAAATCGTGACTACTGTGATTAAAAAATGGAACAAAATTGTATAATTTTTGTTTGTTTCGATCAGAAAAAAATTGCGTGATATTTGCCGAGACCCCCCCCCTCTCTCCAACGTAAGATTAGATGAGATTTGACTCGACCCCCTCTCCCCCTTAAACATCTCACGTAATTTATGGACGCCCCCTAAGTACTCTGTTCCCAGGAACAAGAGCGCCAAAAATAAAATAATGATCGAGAAACAATCAGCGTGTTGACATAGGTATAATTGAGAAAAAATGTCAAAGTTTTACGATCACTAGCTAAGAAATTCTGAACAGTGGTGGTGGAAATATTATTATTTATTTATTATTTTTGTTTGTCCAACATTAACAATAACATACAAATATGGATCATGCGGAGTAATATCTATAAGTCAGAATTACCCGTTTCACCTTCCCACTTATTAACAATATCAACAATCAAAAAAAAATTTACAGAATCAAAATAACACTCTGCTATTGATCCCCTCCCGTATAATCCCAATTTTAAGCTTGCAGATGGACTGAATAAGGAAAATAATCACAAGTAACTTTAATAATATAATATCCATGAAAAACAAAATTCAACACATACTATATACATATTGATACAAAATATAGGAAAAAACTATTCCGGATAATAAAAAGAAGCTCATCGATAAATTGAAGAATGTAATTCACATAGAGGATATGGATATACTGATAGATGTGGATGAAAAATGTATGTATGAAATTGATGAATTTTGATGAGAAAATAAATTATACAGGTACCTATATTATATTAATCAATTCTGTTGAGGTATACACTGGTAGAGGTAAAGATTCGAGAGCCAGATATATTCGTAAAAATATCTGACATATATTTGAAATAATTTCGAAATATACCTTATATAATAAAAGTTGAACCATCATTTCAAGATGGTAGACATTTTTCCAATCAATTTTCCATGAAAAATTCTTCTTGGTTTAAGAATGATTTTTATTATCTGTATATGGACATTGGGGATATCCATACAATGAACAACATGGGTATTGCAAAAGTATATTGGAAAATTAGACCGCGGTCTAACACAAATGCGCGCATTTGTGTTCGAGAGATTACGAAACTATATCTGATATTCTTGAGTAAATTTTCCAACCTATATTTCACTTATTTAATCATAACTGTATCTTGATTTCTCATGCATGAATTTATGGGCAGATGAAAATTTTGCAAATATTTTATTTCATTTTACGAAAAATATCGATGAATATTATGTTCATGTTTATAATTACCGTTATATATTCGGAACTAGCGATATAAAGGAATAAGCAATTTAGAAATTATATACCCATATGAAAAAAATTTTGAAAACAGTCACGTGACATCAAGTGCTTAAGCGCACTCATTCAGTAATCAATATATTTCGCTGCTTTGTAATAGAGTACACTACTGAAATTTATGGTTATTAGAAATTTTTTATATCAAGTAGGGGAATTTTTATTTGGGAATTTTCTGGAAATTGTTTAAATAATGCATTAAAAAATATCTATCAGTGTAAAGTCGTCTATAGATATTTTTCAATGACCCACTTATTAGTACAGGTGGCCAAATCTATAGCAAAACGAGTAAATCGTTTACTCATCAGATACAATTATTTAATAATGTAGTTTCCAGGAAAATCTTATAGGTAGCTATATAGCTAATTCTCCGGATTAAATACTAAATTTCAGGGAATTCGATCAATAAGCTATTGATATGAGATACTAATTTTTCGTATAAAATTGTCATTTGGCTCAAATATCTTAAATTGCCAAATTATGAGCCGTTCAATTAAACGATTACATTTAACTTATTGTTGATCCTTAGTGAAATTAAATAATTCTTCTTTCGTCCATAAATATGATATCTCTCGAAAGAAGGAACATAGGAAATCAAAGTGTCAACAATTTGGGTAAGAGAATATAGAAAGAATTTGGCAAATTTTTTAAATAATTTTGCCATTCATAAATTATGGAATTCGAAAGTTACAGGAAAATTGAATATTAGAAATTGATTTTTCTGTTATTCATATACCGCATTAAAAATCATACTAATTCTTTTTCAACATCTTATACCTACAGCATAGTTTTGCCTTCTTCATTCATGAATAGAAATAACCCAAAATTATAATCAAATTTGGTCAACGTAGAAAAAATTGACGAAGTATTAACTAAAGGTGAAAATCTTTCAAAAATCATCAGAACTCAAATATCTCGGACTCTGTTGATTTTAGGTTATCAATAAATATGGCTCAAACGACGATCCATATTAACCCCTCCTCCAAGGTTCACGTTTAATTTGGAATCACCCTGTGGATTAATTAATAAATATTCCAAGTTTTCAGTAATACATCCAGATAGCTTAGTTGATTATTTTTTTTTTCAACCAGAAATCAATTACTTAATTGTCGAACGACCAAAACGTATTATCGTGAAAGAAAAAAAAAGTGTTGCGTCCTTAGTTTTTTTATATGGTGTGCTCGGCTAACTTAATATTAAGTAGATATATATGAGATGAGGAATGAATTTTTTGCGTTTTTTTCAGGTCAGATGGACTTCCACAAATACTCGATAATTATTTATAACCATTATGAAATTTATTTATGGGTGGCTCTGCTAACTCAATATTGAGTTAGAAGGGCCACCCCATATATAAAACTAAGTGCGCGACAATTTTATTTCTTTCACGACAAATCTCGACAATTAAAGCAATAGGTTTCATTGAAATTCTTGCAAGTGGTCTGCTAAGTTCTGGAGATTATTAATGTACCTCCCAAAGTATCCTTTAATGATTACCTTGAGGAAATTCACGAAAAAAGGTCCAAGAGAATATTTTCATAATTATTCATGCAAACATTTCCTGAAAATTATCACGAAGTAGTCAGAAGAAGATTACCACATTAATCTCCTTGACACCGTAGCCTCCTTTCAATTGAAATAGGAAGAACCCCAGTTTTATGAATGAACCAGTCCACTACACCGATTGTGCAAGAGATACCAGGAAGACTGAAGCGGCGGCCGTCTCCCAGTACGGATCTGCCCCCCACCGCTCGCGACACCTCCACGGACCTTGGACCCCGGGCTCCTCCGGCAGAAAATTCGTGGTAAGCAGAAGACGTTATTGGGAGATGGGAGATTCCTCCCGTGTTCGGCTGAAATCAGTGTGTTGTACCGTCGTCATACTGACTACGGGTCAGTTACGGGTGGTGGGGCACATCCTAGTAAGGTATGAATGAAACGAGGAGGGGCCTACGACGATGGTCACACCCCTCCTGGATAAATACATTGCCACTTTACGTTCTCTGATCATAACACAAGCCGAGCACGAGGTGTGCGTGACGAGCAGTCTCTCCTCGCATTCTTTGACAGATTTACACGAGACGCGGTGCTTACTTATCGCCATACCGCCGAGATCAAACGACGACGCGTTCTGTGTTCAGTGAGGTGTCAGTGACAGCGACCACAGAAAATCATGGAATTAGGGTGTCACGTCGCGGGGATGTTGGATCGGGACCAGAGGACCGCTAAATTCTGTGTTCGCGACAGTCGTTCATCCACCTCTTCGTCACAGAAGTCCACTTCTTGCTCTTGCGGCGACAGCTACAGATCAATCGGCACGCAAAGTCGACGGTTACGTAATCAGGATTCCGGCGTTAGTCATACGATTCCTGGAAGGACGAGTCCATCCACCTTTAGGATTAGGGAGAAAGAGCACAGGCATTTCTGGGTCACCACCTTGTCGAGTAAGTACAGCAACGTGGGAAGGCGGGGCGAACGCGGGGAGCAACAGGTGGCCAATCGGGCGCACGCACGTTTGGTACCCGCGGGTATGCATCCCCTTTTGTTCGCGGGCGATTTTGGCGGTTTCGCGAGAATGCACCTGGCCCAGTTGACCTTGACGTCGGGGTGGGATGCGCCCAATTGGTGGGTCGTCTCCGTGCAATTCGCGGTCAAGTCGATAATTCGTGTTAAATCGGGAATCGAGTCCCGAAATCGATAGAAAATTTTCTAGAAGATAAATTCATACCTAGAAGCTCGTTTCCATGTATTTTAAGGGGTGTCAATTGTGTCAAATCAGCTGATAAAACTACATCAATATAATTTAATTGTATCGGTATTATTTTCTGATCATTCAATTTTCTAAACTATCTCTCCGAATATTTTTCTATAGTTATTACGATATGTCCCCAATTTTGCAGGCCAGCTTTTGGCCTACCTGAAATTCGCAACAGGAAATGACAAAACTTTGTGACGTATTTACAATAGGTATTTAGTCCTATAGGTACCTAACAGATTAACTTACTGCCATCATTTTCGATACGTTGTAAATTTTAAATTCAACCGAACCTGAAAGGGATTAATACTTTCTAATAGGTATGAGTCACCTGCCAAAATTTACGAGTTTTAGACCTGCAAATGATGTCTGAAGTAACCGACATCTTAGAATGTATACTTACTAAATATCCGAAATTATTATCTCGCAAGATCGTCGGTTCAAGGTCAAATCGTAAACCTGTTGCTTCTTGTAGATCTAGATGCTTCTTGTTGCCTCATTTCTTTGAAATGCTGGATCTGATTGTTGAATATCTCTGACGAAATACTGTTTATTGTCTCACTTCAAAAGTGATTCAGAAGGATTACAGAGGCATATACCTAGATTGGTTTGATATTTATTACTGGTTGACAAACGAAAATAATGCTTCATTATATAAAAAAATAAATGGTAGGTAGGTATTCAAAAAATAATGTTTACAATTCTGATTTCGATAATACTGATATGGATCCTTCTAGATAATGGAGAGAAGGATGGGGATCAGGAAATTGAACTGGAAAATTGTACATATATCTAGTAAAATCGAATCAATGATGGGAGTGATAAATGAAGCAATGAGGTTAGGTTAAGGAGGGTTAGGTTAGGTTAGGTAAAGGAGGGTTAGGTTAGGTTAGCATATTCCTTTCGTCATTATATTGAATTTTGATTTTGCAGATCATTGAAAATTACATCTTGATAATTGTCATTCGTGCAAACGTCACTGAAAAAGAGAAATCACAAAATTTCGTGCGCAATTTTCCCAGTTGGAAAATTTGATCTCAACCAAATTCGATTTTTTTTGTACCGATTCCGCGCCGTATACTGGTCGGCCTTGATAAACATCGTTATGAAATCGTATAAATTGATACGGTACGGCGTTGAATCTCGATCAAATGACCGCCGTCTCCGACCTTCCTCTACGTAACCCCCGTTGTGGCGTTCGCGTGGACAGAGGATGCGTGGGCGATTCGCGGTATCCACCGTCAGGTCCCGTTCGCGGTAAATAGGCCGTAATACCGCGAAATCTGCGGTATTTCGACGATTCCCCACGTCGGGATCTCCAAGAGCGCGGGCGTCCGTCGTCGTAGAGCCGGTGGCGGGCGCGAGCTGGGGCGCGATGAATCACTTTTGGGCGGGCGTCGTGAATAAATGATGCGTTGGAAAGTTGGTCGTGAGTCAACGCGAGATGGACGCGCTTCGAATTCCTGTACAGATCTTTGCGTATCGATTTCGACGGGAAATTTTATTGAGTTTCCTGAAAGTTCTTTTATTGCAATGTTTTCGGATTCATTGAGAAAATGTTAATGAGTGTGTTACGAAACGTTACATGCGGTTTTGGTGCATTATTATTCCGAATTATAAACCTTAGATAACGTAAATAAAAATTTTAGCTCTCTGAAACACTCTTAGTATTCAATTTGTATGCAGATTTTCATAATCGAATAAAATAACTGGTCGCCCTTCGTACGTGATCAAGAGCTGATTTACGAAACTACAGGAGGTAAATTGATTAAACTTGGTGGAATAATCGGATATTATCAGCATTGATCCTCTGAAATTTCATGTGGATCGATTCTCTATAAGGGTTGGAATTAAAAAAAAATTCTCAAATTCTCGAAGTATTAACATGAAATTTTGAATATGTATTTTATATCGATGTATTTTTGACGCTCTTGTTCCTCGGAACAGATCGCTCATCAATTTACCCAAATGTCTGTAATTTTCGAATTTTTGGCTGAAAATGGTCTGAAACGTTTTGATTCGACTCACTGATCAAGAATCTGTGGTCAAAAGCGATTCTGTCCGGGCGTCCATCAACACTATAACTCTCGAACGGAATGAGCTAGATAGTTGAAATTTTCAGAGTAGGTTTGGGAGATTAATATATCGATTAAGTTCGTTATTGGGCAAAATCGGCCGGGTGGTTTCGGAGTAACGAAAAGAAAAATAAAATTTACATTACAAATTTCACCCTTTAGTTTAGTGAAGTATAATAAAGAAGTGAACAGATTGCTGTCAACAATGGTTGCCAACCCAACCTTATTGATATAATCATTCACAAGTTCAAGCTAAGAAGGAACAAGTCTAGCCTTTACATCTTCTCTGGGCATCAGATCTCCTACAACTAAATTTGTTTCAATTCCTTTACTCAACCACAGCTTCTGCAAAGATATTTCCAAATTTATACAGGTTTCCTTTCCAGACATACAAATTTTCTACAAGTCTTGCAATAATTTAAGCGAAAATTTAGTTAATTCGAATTAATAAACTAAATCGGAGTGGCGTTTACAGGTTGCAGTGCTATGATTCTTCCTCATCTTATAAAGGTCGCATAGACCTCTTCCACTAGTATTAATGAACACCTGAAAAAAAAACCTGATAAATCAGCCTTTGGTTTCCACTTGAAATTTAACAATCACAAATTTTGTCCCGACAAAAATTCAAAAATTTACACAATATAGATAGCAAAAATTCTTGGGATTAGATTTGTTTCAGGAGTTACAAATTTCAAAGGAACTTTCAAACAATATTTATTGGCAATCATTAAAGGATACTGTGCGAGGTATACTCAATTGATTGCTTCTGACAAATATCTTGTGTTTCTTACGCAGAAGCAAATCACAAAATAATTAATTTTTATTTTATAGATATTTTTCAGAGTTATGGAAAAAACCCAGAAAAAAACCTTTCAATAATATTTATTGGCCTTAATACTCAGATTAATTTATACAGAGATTTTTTCCCGCTCTATAAAAGGATCAATTTCTAGTTCGTTGGTGTTACTTTTTCCAACTATTTACATTGACGGTTGGTACTCGGGAAATCAGACTGCCACTTGTTTTCGTTCATTTGGACATATCCACATGGTCTGCTATAATAATTTTTCGATGATGAAAACATCTATAGTCTTTGATTATTTTCCAACAATTGTTTATTCTTCACGGTCAATGCGATAAAATTTTAGCAAGATCATGCAGAATGTTCTGGATAGACCTAAATCTAATTCTGCACTTCTGGTGACAGCATGAGGATTTGCGTAAAAATAAGTTAATCCATTTAAAATGTTATTTTCGCTTCGGCATTGTTCGTTTTAGTAATTCTCAGAAAAGCCAAGGATTTTGAACAACCCTGTGATCAGAGACGTATTTCATTAAACGTAAATGATACGCGGGATATTTGAAATCCATGCCCGAAATTTCAGCTCTCTGGGATTCCAAGAACCGAAGTAATAAATGTTTAATTGAAACTATATTTTGCACCAAAAAAATAAGTAAATCAACCAATTTCTCTGAAACTGCTAGAGATAAGGACGAGGAAATTGATAAAGAAATAATCAAGGGGCTACGGCGAATCGAAAAAGCAATAAAACACAAGGTGTTCCATTTGAAATATCAAAGTTGTTAGTACTTTTTGATATAAGCGGCAACACCGCAGCGCTGAAAATATTCTAGATCGATGGAGAAGTGGTTCCTAGCCAAGGAACCAAATTTTCAATAAAATCGTACGTCCCGTTCTCCGCGAAATTCCAGGGTATCATCGACCGTGGCCCCCTCCGCATAAAGATTTTTTCCTTAGAATGAACCGAAAATTCGCCGTAAAGAACACCCTGTATTTGAATTGTAGTGTGATATATTGGCAACGTTTTATTTTCATTTCAGGACCATACGCGCTTATTCAGAAACGTAATCCGAAATGTTGAATATTTATTCCCATAGAATAAATTCCTTTCGAGAGCTTATCCGACGCGCATGTACGCCTTAACTACCCGTGGCAAGTTCATCAATCTTGATCCGTGTCGCAACCGTACATAAACTACGCGACGTTTTTTATCGAGGAAGCTGTCGAACGTGGACGGCCAGGTCACCCAGGTGCGAGCGATCAGCTGGTGACTAAACTGAAATAATAGTAAGTAACTCCGTCGCCGACTCTATTTATCGTAGTCATTGTCATCGTCGTTGAATCTCGAGGAATGGGCCGCTAGATCTTCCAGCGGCTCCGATAATAGCCGCTAATTGCCGGGACATTCGCTACTGATGTGACGTTTAACCACATTTTTGAGGAATTATTCGATCCGGAATGACCGCGCGGGTTACTGAAATTGCCGTAAAAAATGTAAACGTCCGCAACGGTAGCGCAGATGCCCGATAGATTTATTTTATGCCCCCGTGTGTGTGTTCGGCGAAAAAATTTAATTGGACACATACGCGGCCTGATTTAAAGGATCGGACGGACCGTTAGGTCGCGATTCGCTTTAAGAAAACGCCTCGGCACTCGAAATTCGACGCCGGATGGCAGCACCATCTTCAGGAAAGTTAAGAGCCCGCTCTCGTCATCCCATATATACTCCATTCACTTTTATAAAGTCTTCCTTGGTCTGGCCTTGATTTAGGTCAAGACAGCTGTCTCCCCGTTAGTGTTTTGATTTGTAAAAATTGAAATTGTTAATAGAACAACCTGAAATATTAAATGTTGAAAGGCATCTATTTCTTCAAAATTCATTATTTTTCAAAAAGCTGAGAGGTTTCTCCAAGGTACCAGAAACTCAAACCTCAAAAAAGGATTAATACAAGAAGAAAACGATTAAACTAAAAATTGGTTCAAGCCCTGTGGACAGGAGCTTTCTGGCGCTCTAGTTCAAACTGACAAATTATATCTCCGAAAGTATTGCTTTCTCAGAGGTGGGAATTATATCAATGTATTCTTATGATAGAACTGCATCATAAAGGAAAGTCAATTCAAATAATAGTTTATTTATCAAGATTAAATGAGCAATCTGAGAATGAGAACTGCACCATGGAAGAAATCAAATTGAAATAGCTGAACTGAATTTGACTCTCTCTTAAAGAACAGGATGAAATGTACGAGTATGAACACAGATCATATAATAAAGCTTAGATAGAATAATTATAGCATTCTGTGAAAACATAAAAGTACGATTCAAAATTAAAATTTCGAAAAATCATATCTCCGAAAGTATTAGCTTGTTGGAGTTGAAAATGATATTAATGGATTTTTATGGTGCAACTGCATCTTAAATAAAAATTTTTTTTTCGTTACTCCGAAACTATTTGGCCTATTTTGCCCAATAACGAACTCAACCGAGATATTCATCTCCCTAACCTACTCTGAAAATTTCAACTGCCTAACTCATTCCGTTCGAGAGTTATTGTAGAAATTTTTTTTTTAAATTTTCAAAATTTTGTTTTGACACTTTGCGGTAACCTGGTCAATACAAAACTTCACATGCGTATAAAGGTCATGATTCTACAATGTGATGCTGAATTTCAGATAGATCGAGTGATCAGTTTCGGAAATATTCATAAAAAATGTTTTTACTAAAATCGGCCATAACTCCGAAACAGCTCGATGGATTTCGCCCATTAACGAACTTGTCCGAGATATTTACGCTCCAAACCCACCTTGTAAATTTCAATCCTCTAACTCCTTTCGTTCGAGAGTTATCGTACCTACGGCCGGCCGGCCGGCTGGACATAATCGACCTCGGATTCTTAATCAGTGAGTCGAACCAAATCGTTTGAAACCATTTTCAGCCAAAAATTCGAAAATTACAGACATTTGGGCAAATTGATAAGCACTCAGTTCCGAGGAACTAGTGCGCCAAAAATGGAATATGCCATGGTTTATCAAATACATTTAAAATTTGCTATCCATTCTAAAAAAGCATTCCGAAACTTTGGACCATAAAAGTTTACGAGACTTGAATCTGGGCTTCTCATTATCTGAAATGAATTTGGAAAATATTGAAATTTATTCAAGAAATTCAAAGCAATTCATGCGAATATGCGGCGGGGCAACGTTTGAAAGAACTGGAATAACCCATGAATAGGTGTAGATTTAATAGCTCCAGAGATGATCATCATAGATGAATTCAGCTGTGCATCAATTTTTTTTTTGGTTGAACACTCTTGAACCAAACGGGTCAACAACATTCAGGTGCAGAAAAATACTAAGGCTACAGCTGCCGTACAAAAAGTAGCTGCATCAGCAGTGATATTTCAGAATTACTAAATCTACTGATGGATTATTTTCTATACTTGGAAAATCAAAATGACGAAATACAAGGCAATGTCATCAGAGTATATGAATTTATCAGAGGAAGTAGCAGCAACATCAGACAGATATAAATTGAAAAGTAGAGGTGCTAAAACTGATCCTTGTGGAAGACCATCATTAAAAATTTTGCAACTAATACTATAATTATCAACAAAAACAAGAAAACTTTTATCTGACAGCATATTCTCGAGTAATCGAAACATGTTTCCACACTTCAAATGAATAGGTATACAGTTTGAAAATCAATCTATCTTTCTATACTGATGTGTCATATGCTGTCGACGAATCCAGAAATTTTTCTGTTTGAAACTTGATGCGATAAAAGTATTGAGACCAAGAACCTGATCACAACAATGCATCCCACATTGATCACATCAAACAAATTGAGTTATCATGAGTTTTAAGTGACTGTAACTATTATTATTAGGTAGTAATTCCATATTTGTATGCAAATGTTGAAGTAGTTAACTATTCCAATGAGGAATCAAGCATAATTCATTTAATTTCACCGTAGCCTGTAGGGTAGATCTCCTGTTTGGCCCGGTTGAGTATAGCGGTTAGGATGCTGAAGGTTTAAGCCCTGGTCAGCCATAGATGTTGCGCGTGTCCAAAGGATTAAAAATGTATACCTACCTCCTTTAATTAAATATTATTTGGAATTTAAAAACAAGATAATTTAACCCGACTAGGCATGTTTATTCGTTTTCAATCTACGTTTACGAAGTGCGCTATTATGGAGTAATCTTTATGCCAGTAATTCATCAAAATGTATAATTTTTACTATGGTAGATACTGCATTTTCACTCGTAAAACTGATAATAGCTCTTTGGGAATTGTTGCAAATATACATAAACGGAACGGGGAATCACCTTCTCACACATGAATGATAATACAAAGGAAATAAGTTGTACCCATCGAAAAGCAAATAATTGTTTATTGAATATTGATATGAGCTTCATCGCTATATTATGTGTGTTTCGCACCTTGAACCTCTGGGAGGACATCAATTCAACTGAATATTTTGATGATCTGTAATGAATTGGAATGTTTTCATGTATCGATAGTTCAATCAATATTTATTAACTATTACGTTTTGGCTTTGTTGATACTATAATGATCTTTGATGCGAATCTTAATAGTATACGTAAACTTAGAAATTCGTCGTACCAATTAATCGAATTCTATAGCATCAGTTCTTTCTATTATCGGCGATATGAATATGATCAACACCAACTTGGAAATTTCTTGTACAATTCAATGAAATATTTGTATAATTTATGAGCTATGAAAACTGATTCTGCTTTTCTTCTTGAATTCCTTCTCAGTCATCTTTAAAGTCTTTGTTTCACTTGTAAACATTTATTTGCAATGAAGTCTAACCGATAACTACATCTTCAACATTTCTGCCGCTGAATTTTCATCAAGCAAACAAAATTCAAGCCAAATTCATTGCTTAACAAAATAAAACCTAGTAAGAATAAGGAATTTTCGTATGACTTAGAAATAATCGTGGAACTGTGCAGTATATCAATATTGATACTGACACTCCAAGGGCTTCCGAGGAGACCCCTCTTAAGCTTCTGAGAATCTTGTGAGATAAAATTGTTAAAAAATGAAATCGTGAAAATTATATACACCAAGATGAGTTTGAAAAGCTATGTAAGGATCAAAGATTTTCGAGATAATGCCAGCATCTGTGATCGTGTGGGGTCCGCTTTAGATTAAGTGCATGCTCAATGAATGATCCAATGCCATGATATTCGATTCATCAAAACATCCTTATCGGAACTCCAGCTGTTCTACGAGATGGTGTTGACTTCAGACGATCTAGAAATATAATGACGAGATAAACGGTTTAATCGTTGTTTTGTAGTGAAATTTCCGCCGGAATGTCAAGGATTTGATCCCGTTTACTTCCTATGTTATTCGATTTCACCTCTGGCAACTCTTCACGCAAAAATATGGAAGAACAAAATCAAAACGATTAGCCAGAGATGAATTATTCATCTGCAAGTTTGGGTGGAAACCGTGGTCAATCAACTGAATGTTTGTTTTTTATGAACAAGGTAACAAATTTGATTTCATTATACATTATGTCAGTGTCAGTGTCAGTGTCAGGTGCTCTTCGTATACCTACCTTCATTCTTCTGAATCTAAATACGCGTATTTTAGTGGATAGCTTCATATTCAGCGAAATATCTTGTGTTTATTAGGTACTGTTAGTTGCGATCCCTGATGCGAATACCAGTGAGAAATCGGCTTCAGGCATGAAAGAGCTACGAAAGCAATCGCAGTGGATACTGTATGTCTGATTTGTTGAGACAAAAAATAATTTAGCATATAAAACAACAGCTAACGAAAAGTAGTATGCAAAAATCATTTGGTGCTCAGATTAGTAAATCTTACCTGGATTCCGTAGAACTTTTGAATCCTTCGTCAAATTTAATATTTATTCTGTGTATTTCTATTTCAAATCTGAACTAGTTATAATGATAATTTGCGGTAGTGCAAATGATGCATTTTTTAGGCAACATGCTGTCATGTTGAATTATTCGAATTTGATGTGATTGTGCAATAATTACTCCCGACCCACTAGCAAATTACTAATCTCTGTCATGTTGACATTTAATCAATAATATTCAAATCGCGTAATATTCAGTAGATATAAAAAAGTGGGAAAGCTTCTTGGACAGGAGCTTTGGCGATATCTTCGAACTACTAGCGAATAATTATTCACACTTTGACAAATCGTATTTCTGAAAGTATTGGTTTATCACGGTAGGTTTCACGAAGCTTCGATCAGCTTAATTGTGGATTTAATTCGGTGGCTGCATGAAAAATGAACTGGAAATTGACATAAAGTAACACTGATTTGGCAATTAAGAGCTGTCAAAGCTTTGTGAAAGAGTTGGGATTCTTATGATAGAACTGCAACATGAAAAATTAAATTCAAAACGTAGGTCTAAGACGAGGTCTATGACTCATCTCATGTTAGATTTACATACATCAGCAAATCATTATTAGAGTATTCTATGAAATCATAAAATTACGATAAATTTTTGAAATTTTTTAAAATCATATTTCCGAAAGTACATATTAGTTTGTTAGAGTTGCGAATGATATCAATGGATTATCATGATAGAACTGCATCATAAAAAATTAAATTTAAAACGTACGTCTATAACTCTCCTCATATGTTGGATTTACATTAATTAGCAAATTATAATTAGAGTATTCTATGAAATCATAAAATTGTGATTATTTATTGAAAAATCATATCTCCGAAAGTATTACTTTGTTAGAGTTGAGAATGATATCAATGGATTCTTATGAAGACACTGTATCCAGAAAAAAATTTGTATTGTAAAAAAAATTTTCTTTCGTTACTCCGAAACAACCTGGCCGATTTTGCCCAATAACGAACTTAACCGAGATATTTATCTTCCAAACCTACTCTTAAAACTGTCTAGCTCATTTCTTTCTAGAGATATCGTGTAAACGGACGGACAGCCGGCCGGACATAATCGATTTTGACCACGGATTCTTGATCAGTGAGTCAAACCAAAACGTTTAAGACCATTTTCAGCCAAAAATTCGAAACATTTGGGCAAATTGATAAGTACTGTGTTCCGAGGAACAAGAGCGCCAAAAATGTGCAGAAACAGATTAGATCAATATTTGAATAGTCGTAACAAAAAGTTGTTGGAATTATTAAAAGAATAACTGGAATATTGTGGTCTCGATGTTCCAGTATTTTTATTTACAATGCAGTTGTTAAAATTATTAAAAGGATAACTAGAATTTTGCGGTCGTGATGTTTCAGTATGTGTATAGGCTTTTTTTCTTTCAATATCAAGGCTCATTTCTTGTAGCAATTAACAATTTGCTAATGAGTTGTTACCCTATTATGTAAGTCTAATGTAGAAGGAATATCACTATATATTTTTCAGTTTGACTTGAATTCGTTCATATTTTCCATACATTATCGATAATTTACAATGCACCCGTTTACTATGAAAATATGAACTCATAGCAATTAATAGGTTGCACTCCAGTATTCAGTTCCTTATCCAATATGGATTACGTCGATTTTAAATCGCAGAAAAACGAAGAAATCTTCACGTTATTCCTCGTAGTAGCGGATAAGAAGCAGAACAATCCCGGATTGTAATTAAACTCGATGCGATATACAGACCGACTGTATTGAAGACTGAGATAGAGTGGTGCCAAGGTTCAATTTTCCGATATAGCTCTTTATCCATGATATAGGGTTGAGCAGCAAGCAGTGCAAAGTCCGCGTATTAGTTGAAGTCAGGTGCGATAGATATAGCGTTGTCTAATTGGAGAATAATGGAATAATTCTTCGATTATTTCGAGCATTTAGATGCCGCCGTATAACTTCGATATTGAGTAACACATGGCTCTCCTTTGTGTTCGGATATACGCGCAGAACGCGAGGAATTTCATCTGAAATTCTTAAAGAATGCATAATTTTAACACGGGAAATAAAGGATCTCAGTGGTAAGCGGATTCGATCTCAATATAGGTAGTAATATGTAAATTTTATATAGGTATATCATTTTATTTTTTACTAAATTGAAATTTTTAAATCTGCGAAATTTTTGAAGAAAAATTTCTATTTTTGATTCCGCAGAAATTCCGCACAAACCTTAGGCAGCCATTTTACGATAGATTGCCGGATTTCAGCTCGATTGGCTTCATATTTTTGGAATTATTTTATTTTATTTGAATTTCAGTTGGTGCCCAATGCATTTTTTCACGAGATTATGAGTGGTATACGAACTGTGGAACAGCTAAAAGTCTTTAATAACATTAAAGAACAAAAAGCCAGGAAATCTCTGTCAGAAAATAATGTAAATTCAAATACAATCAACAAAGAAACAATTATTATTTACTGCTCTTCACTATCACACACTTGAAATGCCGATAATGTTATATGATTGTCTCACTGAAATGGCAATTTAATGGGGGTCTAATGGAGTTAAGCTGGCTCATTTAATTCCAATTGGCGAAGTGCCAAAATAACCCCCCATTTAAAGCAAAATTTATTTCTTCCAACAAGAAATGTCAATAATGGAGAGATAAGGGTAAACATTAAATGAAGTGAAAACTAAGATTTCCGTTATATGACTACCTGCAACGGAAGTATAAATTTAATGATGTCATGGGCCTTCTTGCTACTGAATAAAAGTCTGCTTTCATAAACCGACCACTTCACGAAAAACCTTCCGAAAAATACCAGCTTTGCTTACGTCGATTTCGAATATAAAAGTTTCGAAAAGGAAAATCCCACATATTTTATTAAGCAGATCGATCTTTCGACATAAACTCGCGATTAAATCCTACGTTGGGGCGTGTATCCATATCACTCTACTTTTCGACTACCTATCGATTTCACGGACGTGAAAAACATCTCTTTCGTAAATCCTACGAAAATGGTAATAGATATTGAAATTTCGTCTTCAGCTTTCGCTTCTTACCGTCTGAAGGTTTCGGTCGCGTGCTTTGACCACCCTCGAAATGACCCTCAAATTTTAAAATAAATTCCCAAAATTCCCGAAAAATACGTCACTTTCGGAATTTTTTTTAAATTATATGGAATTTTTCCAAGGATCGCCACTATAGATTTATCGGCAATTTCAACCATCCCCTTTCCCCCCGTAACCTTAGAATCCCGTCTTTGTCCACCTTTTTTCCTCGAGACGTACGTCCCCTCATTTACACAAATTTTCCCTAAGTAAAATTCTAAACGTCCTTTGTCAGAAACTGAATTAGCGGTTTCCAGTATTTATTCTATAACTCCTACAATATAGATTAGATCGTGTTCAAATTTGAAACTTGGCGCAAATATTTGTCGAAGATAAAACCTTGACATTTTATTGATGCCATAGCATGTTTCATTCTACCAAAAAATCTTGAGTGAATTATTCCCTCCGAGAAACTTGTAAAATCATCGCGTATAATATTATTCAATGCCTTTGTTTCAAGAATGCACTCATATCAGTATCCCACATATTTCATAGGTAAAGTACAGACGGAATTGCTGGAAAACCATTCCGAATTCCTGAAATAACTGGCGTTCGGCTCGTGAGACCCCAGAACTGTCAGTCATCGTCATAAAACTGGCTGATAGTCAGGTCGTCCCGGTCGACAAGTCTCGTATCGCCCGCTAAAGAGGAGAACAAACAGGACACAGCCCGTGTAAAGACGTTTGTCGGCGAAACAAACGACGTGCGTTATGCACACACAAGTTTGTGGACACACGACAGTCCTTAGAGGCGCCCCACACAGAAAAAAAAGTACACTGCGAGCAAGACTAGTAGTCTTGATTGGAAGCTATGGTAGACTCATATATCCGCAATGATAACTTGACTCAATGCAATATGCACATTATTCTTATACATATCAGTTCAGCTTACTTCCGATAAAGAATAACAAACTTGAAAATAGTATAGTAACACTAATTTTAACGTATAGCATAACTTCAACTAAGAATATGCCTACTTGAAATGAATCTAGAACTGTCTTTTAGCAAAACTTTCTCAGTTTCCGAATAAGTATAGTTATTTTCTGAGCAACTATTTTCTTAATGCAGAGTAACAAGTAATAAACTTGAAATGAGAATATTTCTAATCATATCAATATTATTCTTAAAATTGTTTGAAAATCATCTATACTATCCCTCCGAGTATAGTGAAACTCATATCAATTTTGAAGTGTTCTTAATTTAATTCCCTTTGAAATGAGAGACAGTCAAATAATATGGAGTGTCAAGTGGTACATCATAGAAAATAATTCTTTTTGTTGTCCTTCCAACTATCTGAATTTTTTGACGACGTGATGCTTGACCTCCCATATTTGAAAATTTGAAGTTAATTTTCTCTCCAGCGTCATCTACTTAGTATCAAAATGTTATTTATTTCAAAAAATACCATTGGGTATTTATTCAAACTAGTCCCATATCTAAGCGTCGCAATACATTGAATCAATGATAGCTATCATTGTTGGAACCTTTGGCTAAGTTTGCGACGCACATATATGGGACTAGTTTGAATAAATACCCACTACTAATGTTTGAAAAAAATATTATTATGATACTAAGTTGATGACGCTGGAGTGAAAATTAACTTCAAATTTTCAAATATAGGAGAACAAATATCACGTTGTCAAAAAAAATTCAGATAGTTGGAAGGACATTAACAAAAAGAATTATAATCAATGATGTACCTACCACTTGACAATCCATATCATTTGAATGTCATTCATTCCGAAAAATAGAATCGGTACAAAAGTAAGTAAGGAATGCACAAAATAACTATTTTTCACTTTGCAGAATGTGTAAGGGGATATGTCATTTATTCATTTGCACAATATTTTGCTCAGCATTTTGGTGAAACGGATTGTTATTTTTCTTGCTGCGATGTGCCAAGTTCCAAGTAAAAAGTTGCATAACAGTTTGGTGCAATCAGGTTCCTGAAAATGAAATTATGGGTTCCAATGAAATTATATAAAGTATATTATAAGTACTCACTGTTAAATACTCAAATTAACTCGGCCAATTCCCATTCGTTTAAAATGTTCTTCATATTCATTACTACATATATGAACTTATAAAATCACTAGTTGTTGCCGATCGTGATCATGCTCTCTTTGGATCCGCGTCCAAAATGTCCGCCGCCAACCTTTCCACCCGGTGCAGATATGTGGATTTGCTCAATCGATACTCGATAGTTGAGTGTATTGAGACTTGACTGCGCATATAATATTATTTCGAATAAGAATAGCCTGTTCTTGGGTGAAGTTGTACCTGAATTCATATGAGATCTCTTAGATTTCAACCATGAGAGCAATTCTCAATATAATTATTGAAACACTTCCATCAGTAGAATATTTCCTACAATTAAGAATTAATATTCTAGCTATAAAATAGTGTTGCTTTTTATTCAATGTCAGAATTAGGCTACGATCAACTTTAAATAATTTTGGCTCAAGTCTTGCATTTTCTTTAGAGAATACTAAATGATTTTCAATAGAACTCAATAGCGGTTCTTGCTTTCATTGTAGTGATCTTGTTGTATTGAGAATATAACATGTTCAATAAAATGTATCGTAATCTTGGTGAATAAGTATATGTGTCTTCTCAGAACAAAAACAGTATTTTCTACTTTCAAGATAAATAGTTTCAACTCAGGTATGAAACAACTTGCTTTTAGAATATTTCATCAAGACTATGTGTATACTTGAATGTAAATTATGATTTTTTTCCGTGCATCTAGTCTGTGAGCGTGAGAAAAGCGCGACTCGGGTGACCCCTGACTGGTTGGACAAATAAGGTGGCCAAGACCAAGCGGACTGTGGTCAGTAGTTTGTCGTTCAGGCATTAAAATTTTTATCGCGTTATTATGGGTCTGGTCTGTTAGATGGCTGGCAAGATAAGGGGTACATTTTTCTAGTTTCAAATGATGTTTTGAGGTATTAAGATCTTGGTTTGGTCGTTTGGCGAATTTGGTATAGTTTATTCGTTGATGTTTCACCGGTGTCAAACTGCCGTCAAATGATAAGCATATATTAACTATACTCTAGACCAGGGTCGATAATTTTTGATGCAAAAAAAATTAAGAGTAGGATGAAACCTATTGGAAAGGGAAGAGAATATAACAAATATAACATATCCGAAACAAACTGTAATTTCTTTGATTTAAAATATTTATTTTTTCACCTCATTTTGACTTAGTATCGAAAAACCACCCTTATTCTCAATCGATAATTCTCACTCAAAATATCTCCTTTTTTGAAAATGGTTTAAAAAATTATAGATTACTATGATAAATTTTCTCAGGAAAACCTTAGTTAATAAAGTTAATATTTAATAAGACATCTACAATATTTTGAGAAAGTTGTCGAATCTTCTCTAAATCATATGCGTAGATGCATATTTATTGCTATTTTAAGATAACTTATATGCCTGAGTGACCCACGGAAAATTTTAGCCCATCAAAAATTATTCCATAGAGAAGTGGTGAAGGGGCTATGAGGTCAGGGCCTTACTACTTGTTATTAGATAGCATTTTCTGAGGAAATTTACCATAGTAGTGTATATTTTTCTTTCACCATCAGAAAGTAGCGATTTCAACGAACAGCAAGGCTTTTTCAAAAAAGCAGATATTTTTACGAGAATTAACGATTGAAAATAAGGGCGCTTTTTAGATATTAAGACAAAATAAGGTGAAAAATAGATATTTAAAATCAAAAGAATTAACGTGCACATAAAAAGGTAAGTTTTTGCCAAATTTTGCGAAAAAAAATTTTTTTTAGACATTTTTCGTGAATTCAGTCTATAACTATCGCTATATACCTCATTGGCTTTTGATAAGAACTCAAAGGATAATTGTGACTAAAATGTCTGTGGAGGGGGCAAAATATCCAAGAAATTTTGTGACGCGAATTATGAATGACCTGTAAACACATTTTGTTGTAAATAGTCATTTGTTGTTCAGACGGTCCGAGTGTTTTATCAAAATTTCGAGAGCAAACATGCCAGGTCCCAAGTTTAATCCACAGCGAAGTAAATACAGATATTTTGTATTTTCATTCCGATGTTGAAAAAATTGCTTCTCAAAACAATTGCTAAATTATTTAATTTTCAATTTTTTGGTTAAATTAAAAAAAAAACAATAATCTTGAGAATCTATCTCGGTTTTCCGGGACTAATAACATCATCTTTCAAGTTTGTAATAATGCTTTTTTTTACGTTTCAGGACTTCATCGAACTGTTCTTCTGTGCTTCTACCTCAGTTTATTCGCATTTCCAAAGACGTCATCAGCACCGGTAAATATGGAGAAGTGGATGATTCCGTGTGGAAAATCAGAAGCGAGGTCATCTTCCAACCAGATCGAGCTCCTTCAAGCCATCATCGAACAGAGCAAGAGGTCTCTTGTCAAAATGGAGAACGTCAGGGATAAATTTGTGAGTAAATCCCAAGTATATATCAGTCCCTTACTTATGGCAGGGAAGCTAACTTATTGTTATCAAAATTGGAAGTCGAAGTAATGCAGGTTTCATCATATTGAGCTTACAACGAAAATAAATATAAAAGTACTGTTGTGGCATTGGAAGCTTAAGCGCTCTCTATAATTGAGTGTTAAATAAATTACAATCGTTGAAATATACGGCTCCAAACAGGTTGAGGAAGTTCAGAAATTTCGAGACAGTTTCAAAAGGTTTGTTCACCATTTTTATAATTATGAGAAATCTAAATGTTTATTCACTTATCTAACTCAATATTTTTTTTTTCTTAAGAAGTTTCACAGTTTCAGATGAAAATTGATTTTTATTATTTGTAGTGAAATCATTTCACTCAAAAAATTGAAAAAATTAAGTTCACTAATAATTATGTGATAATAATTAATCCTTTGTGTACTTGTCGAATCATGCAACAGCGCATTCTGAACGTTACTAGTGTTTTGGTTTCTATTGAAGCAGTTCGTCGAGGACTTCGAAACGTTAATCTACATTCTTGACGACTATTTAGAAAGATTCCACTGACCCAAAATCATATGCGACTTCGATTGGAATCGACCAATGAGCACGTAGATTGAAACCATCAATGGAGGTCTGTATTATTCACAGATGAGTCGAGATATGGACGGTTTTCGGATAGTTGGGGTGTTCGGCTTTGGACCCATCTTCTGGTGCCCAAAAACCGCAGGTCGGTTCAGGAAGCTCATCAGTTCAAAGGTGGTACAGTTATTGTTTAGGGAGGCCTTTGACATTATTATTCCTCGGTTTCATGCAGCTTTTGGGCCAAATTTCTTATTTTTGGACGATAATGCGCCACCTCATCGTGCGAGAATTTTCGATGAAGCTATGGAAATCCATGCTATTCCACATTTGGCCTTACCACCTCGGTCGCCAGACCTCAATCCCATTGAACACGCTTGGAATCAGCTACAAAGAGCTTCGGATTCTCATCAACCACCTCCACATACACTTCAATATAAACTCAGACGGCTTTTACCGCAACTGTGGAGAGAAATTGATCGAGGCTACTTCAACAATATGATCGAAAGTATGCGAAGGCGTTGTCAGGCTGTAGTTGATGTTGGATGAGCGCATACTCTTTACTGAAATTTTGAGTGAACTGATTTTGCACCACAAATACTAAAAATAAATTTTCACCTGCAACTGCAGTGAAACTCATTACGAAACATCTAGATTTCTCATATTTAAAAAATTGGTGAAAAAATGGAGTCTTTTGAAACCGCCTCTAAATTTCTCAACTTCCTTAACTTCTGTGGAGCAGTATATTCAGATGTTTGCATTTTCATTCAAAATCTGCAGAGATGAGTAGCTACTCTTTGCTCTTGAACATCCTTTGATAGATTTCCACTGAGTAACACACGATATACCATTGTTTGGACATGAGAGTCTATTATACGGTATTGTACGCTATGACTAACTTATTTGAACCCAAGGCTAAACCGGGAATTAATTGAAATAAGCGAATTCTAAGAACATACGGTAAAACGGTGCAAAATAATTGACGATCTATAGAGATAGATAGCTGGATAGGTGGAAACCCTTATCAATGGAGCGCATCTTCCAGTTCACTAGAACTGGAACGAGAAAAAATTCTTTGTTGAAAAACTAGGATATTTCGTTTGATGCGTCCACTATTTAGGTGATATTAGATAATATTGTGGTACCATATTGCCTATTGATTTTCATAGAGAATACGGTTTGATAGGAGCCTGCTGTGGACGTATGTAATGCCGGTCTTCGTTAGTTAGATCCATAGATCGACGCGAAGTAGCGTAATGACTATTGACTATACCAGGATATATGATACCATTTATGATCGAAGCTGTCGGCCTCAAGGGTGGCGTGCAGACAAGGGCTCCATCTACCAGGGGAAACAAGAAGTGGCTACGGATGAAGTAGATCCCGTATAGGTTGACAGAGATAATATATAAAAACTGTATAAGTATATATCATAGTTCCATCTGAGTAATTTTATAAATCAACTAAGAAAAAAACATAAACAATAGCATCAAAAACTTACTGCGTTCGGAAGCCGGAAGATTTTTTATTTGATTTCCGTTCATAACTCACTTTACGAATAAAATTATAAAAATATTTTTCAGAACTCCCTGGAAATATTGGTAAGGAAATAATTTTTATTTTTGTAGCAGAACAACAAACATACAATTAGCAAGTTATTAGTTAGGTTGCGAATTTATATCTGACGAATAGTTTCTGAGATACATAATTTATTTACATAATTTATTAAAATAATTTTTTTTCAAAATTCCTGTCAAGTCAACCCCATGAAATTTCGCTCACTACGGTGTTTCAATTCAATCAAATCAGTATTTTTCGAGTTATTGGGAGATCAGATTGATACAAATCGGAAAGAATTCGGTGAATTTTGCAAATTATCGAATACAACCGAGATATTTATAGCCCAAATCTACTCTACAAATTTCAACTCTCAATTTAATTTCGTTCGAGAGATATCGTGACGAACAGAATTAAGTTTGAACTAGGATTCTTCATCAGTGATCGCTGAGTCGAAACTAGACGTATATAAGACCTTATCCAATCAAAAATTGGTCCAAGCCCTGTGGACAGCAGCTTTGGCGCTCTTGTTCCAAGCTTGACACATCATATCTCCGAAAGTATTGGTTTCTCAGAGTTGGGAATGAAATCAATGGATTCTCATGATAGAACTGCATCATGAAGGAAATTCAATTCAAATAATAGTTTATTTATCAAGATTAAATGAGTAATCTAAGAATGAGAACTGCACCATGGAAGAAATCAAATTAAAATAGCTTAAATGAATTTGACTCTCTCTTATAGAACATGTGACATTTACGAGTATGAACAGAGATCATAGAATAATTATAGCATTATGTGAAAACATAGTACGATTCATTATTGAAATTTCGAAGAATCATATCTCCGAAAGTGTTAGCTTGTTAGAGTTGAAAATGATATCAATGGATTTTTATGGTGAAATTGAATTTGAAATTTGTAAGTTGAAAACAATTTTTTTTTCGTTACTCTGAAACCATCTGGCCTATTTTGCCCAATAACGAACTTAACCGAGATATTTATCTCCCAATCTTACTCCGAAAATTTCAACTATTCGGTTCGAGAGTTATTGTAGAAACAAAATTTAAAAATTTTCAATTTTTCTGACACTTTACGGCGACCCGATCAATACAAAACTTCGCATGCCTATAAAGGTCATAATTTTACAATTTGATGCTAAATTTCAGATAGATCGAGTGAACGGATTCGGAAATATTCATAAAAAATGTTTTTACTAAAAATGGCCATAACTCCAAAACCGTTCGATGGATTTCGCCGGTTAACTAACTCGTCTAAGATATTTACGCTCCAAAGCTACTCTGCTCCTTTCATTCGAGAGTTATCGTGTTAACGGACGGACGGCCGCTCGGCCGCTCGGCTGGACATAATCGATTTCGACCACGGATTCTTGATCAGTGAGTCGAACCAAATCGTTTGATACCATTTTCAGCCAAAAATTCGAAAATTACAGACATTCGGGAAAATTGATAAGCACTCTGTTCCGGGGAACAAGAGCGCCAAAACTAAGATAATTACAGACATTTGGGCAAAACGATAGGAAAAATTGGAGCACATAGGCCTGACCGCGTACAGGGGCCGCCCGACACGTGCTCTCCTCGCAGAAATTCCGTTCCCAGACGAGAAGACATAAAAATATTCCTACAATTCACGATTTCCTGCCCGTTTTATAGTTCTTCCGTTTGTCCTCCGTTCATTCATTAACGCCGATCCCGTCTCCCTCCCGCAACGCTCGGACCTCTCCGTCCCACCCCATTAACATAGAGAGAAGAAAGTGATTAGTATTCCCGATCGATACCCGATGATTATACACACTATCATATTTTTCTTCTCTGTCGCACTTTCGCCAACGCCGCCACCTTGCGTCCCGTTTTATCGGATATCAGTCGTAGTTGGCAGTGCCTGTCTATTCTTCGTCACATCCGGGAATTCTCGAAACGAGCGTCTGAGCACGCCGGATCGCGATGGCTGCGATAAGGACGCCCGTCTGTGTCGATTCCCCAGCCTACCGAGACGTGGACGAACCCGATCTTCATCTCTCCGGCCGGGCACGTTTCGCGCCCGGAGATCAGCCGAGGCGCCTACAGGTTATGGGCCTGCCGAATACGCAAAATCTGGAAAATATTTCATGTTCGTGTTTGGAAGACATTAGCATGTTGCGACGTTTTCCACTCAGATGTACAAGTATATTCAGCAGCCAACCTCATCGTTTTACTAGTCCATTAAACAGTGGTCAACTCGAGTTTCATCTAACGCGTCAGGTACGAAACGATCCATGAAGTTAGTGGTCAAGAGGTGACGGAACCAACGGATTCTCCAAATTTGAACAAATCTTCTGTTTTAAAACGGCCCTTTCAGACTGCTGAAGCGAAAATCAACTCCAAACATCTTTCAATGGAATTGCACCTACCAGCATCATCGTCGTCGTAATCATTTGTCGGAGAAATTCATATTCGCTAGCATTGAACAGTGTTGGTTCACGTCGTAAAACATAATTCATGCTGTGTCCGTAAGAATCACATGTAGCGCAACAAGTGGGTATGTCAGATCCATACTCGTACCTGTAGCAAACATAATTAAGCTCAGAGATATTGGCATATTGGCCTGATTTGTTGCGTAACTGTATCCTAAGTAATTACGCGCTGCAGAATATACAGCTCAGCTTTATGGTAGAAGCAGGTACTAACAATTTGTAGCCGTGGTATTGTAAGGCTAACGCCACACTCCAGCGAGCCTCCCTTATTTCTAAGAGCCAACAGCTTATCTACTCGCTTAGTGACCGATCCTAGCGAACAGACGTATATTACATACTACAGTACCTGGCCCGTAGTAGCCTAGTTAGCTACAAGGCGAGTCGCGTAGCGAACAGACCTGTTGATTAAATTTGGTTAGTCACACATTGGGTATTATTATAAGGCGTTCTTCCGGTGTTATAGAATATCTGGATGCCGCGTCTTTCTTTTGCAATTTGGTTTTGAGCTTACGAACTATATTCTGAATAATTTCGAATCCGAGCAATGAATTTTAATCAACACTGATTGATTTAATTAGCTTTGGTACTTGCACATTCGTTTTGTTCTCATCAACAGACAACACGCAATCGTATTATGTGTCACCAAGCTAGATGTCTCGTATTTGGCCATACTATACCTCTTGTACACAAGCATAACTCCTAGCTTGTCTCTAAGCTTGGAACGCATATGTCTTAAGTACGCCGTAAACGGTTAATCATTTTGATCAAAAGATGGATTCCCAAAAGTTTTAGTCGCTACTGTTCGATTACAAGATCATGCAAAAATCAATATCTTTGGTTCTAGTTTTTATCGTCCCACAGCGGTTTCCACTGCATGGTCATTCCACTCCTCATTTAGTCCTATAGGAAAGTACAGGGTTACACGCTTCAAGCTACAGGGAATCTTCTGGACGGCTTTGTTCAAACCGGACAGGGTGATCCATGGGTTAGGGCTTAAACGAAGGGTTGGGTGACAAAGGATTGTTTTTCCTTCTAGATTTGTAAATATTTATGTATATTATTCACTTCCCGATTTTTTTTTTGTTACTATTTATTTAGTCTTAATTATAATTATGTCTTAAGTACGTAATGGTACTATTGGCACTATTGTTGTAGGGGGTAACGTTGCACTGCGACCTTAAGTTCTATTGTGCCCTCCCCTCAGAGCTGGTGGATGTCATCAACATCTGCTCGCCTTCCAGTTCCAGAGTTCTGATGAACTCCAGTATCTGGGGTGGCTTCAAGGAGGTTACGTCTTCACTCCTGCAGTTTTCTTGCCCGAAGCATTCCTTGCGTCGGTTTGGGATGGCGAGGCATTCCGTAATCCTCTCCACAGAATCTGCACTCGTCAGTTTCTGCTAGCCCTAATATCATCATATGCTTCCTAAGGCAGCAGTGCCCTGTGGAGGTGCAGCGTGTTTTTACTGAGATCCATATACTTCTTTGGATCTGACAGTGTCAAAGTTCCGGAGGAACTTTTTGGAGTGTTACATTCCTCGGAGAGATCTCCAGGGTATCTTTCAGTTTCTTCTTTCATCCGAAGTCACTTTTGTAGGTGTATCTACCTACCCCACAGTAGGTTTCCGAGCCAATACGAGTGGGACTTACAAGGGGGTCTTATTATTGTTCTCTTCAGTTGGTTTCGAAGGAATTGGTGTTCTTCACAGTTTAATAAATGTTCAACCGTCAGAGTGTTATTGAAGAACACTCAATCTTTGAATGAACGACTGAAAAATTGCTGCATCATGAATCGGAATACCATAAGTGTCAGGTGAAGTCTTAACCTAAAATACTTGTCGCAGCAGCTGCCTATTCCAGATAGGCCGCAATCGTCCCGAACCGCATCAACGACCAACTCAGCACTCTTGGTCCGTCGAGTCGGATTTCATTTCTCGAAACAACGGGCGGAAATTCGTCACACCACCACCTTATCCGGTGGCGTTCCTGAGAATTTTCCGCCGTGCTCTCAAGAACTGCGACCCCGTAGCATCAGCGGGACGGCCAGCTCCCGCGATCCCGACGACCTCTCACGTGACTGTCCGGATATCGGGAGCACAGCGCGCCCGCGCCCGTACACAAGTGTCGCGTGTGGAGCGCGCGAGTTTCGTAACAGCCAGCAGCGCGATCCTGGATGATGTGATGAACTTTGTCGACCTTCGTGGAGTCGGAACAGACTGCTTGTCGCCCGCGGGTCGCTATCATCCTCGCGGTTAGAGCGCACTTATCGGACGGAATCGTACGGATGACGATCAAATCAGTTTTATGTAAAGATGGAAGGAGTCGGCCAACTGGGCAAGGTGCGGTCTGTTCCGCTGCTTTTGGTTTTTTGGCGACTATTCCACTCGTTCGATATTTATTAAGGAAATTCCCCTAGCAACGCTTTGTTTCTTCTTCTTCTTCAGCCTGAGTTCATCAAATGTCGGAAATTAGCCTCCTCCATGTCTTGCCAAGCCTTTCGATCCCTGGCTGCTCTCATCCATTTTCTTCCGGCAACCTCTATTCTATCGTCGATCCATCTTTTCTGAGGACGTCCGACACTTCTTCTTGTCTCTCTGGGTCTCCAGAATGTGATTATGTGTGTCCATCTTTCGGAATCCTGTCTTGACACATGGCCGTTCCAACGCCATTTCAAACTCGTCACTCGTTTCATAACATCTGTTATTCTGGTTTTGTCTCGTAGTTGGCTGTTGGATGCCCAATATTACTCTTTCTTTGGCTCGTTGTACACCTCTTAGTTGTTCTGCGGCTTTTCTTGTTTAACAGTGATAAAATATACTCCCAGGCAAAAACAACAACATGGTTTATGTTCTGGAGAACAGCTTGCTATCATCTTGTCCAAATGTCTGAAATTTAGAATGTTTTGTCGAAAATGGTCTCAAACACTTAGGTCCGACTCACTGATGGGGAATTTGAGGTGAAATTTGATTCTGCCCGGCTGTCCGTTGCCACGATTACTTTCGAACGGAAAGATTTAGCGATTCGATATTTTCAGGTCAGGTGGCGTATCCAAATGCAAAGGTTGAGTTCGTTAATGAACATAATCGGCCTAACGATTTCCGAGTACTCATTTTGTTTTCAAACAATACAGATCCGATCGAATTGAAACTTGGTGACTAGTTGTAGAATACCGGCACAATGACATCCGTAAAAGTTCGTGAGGATCGTATTACTAAAAAATTTTGAACAAAATAATAGTAAAAAATATTATGTATCTCACGATAACTTGGCAACGGAAAGATATAGTGATATCAATTTTTAGAGTAAAGTTGACATCCGAATGCGACATATAAGTTCGTTACTAGGCATAATCGTCCAAACAGTTTTGGAGTTATATCCATCTGAAATTTTTTTGTTATTTCCTCAATAACTCAAAAATTATGTATCAGATCTGATTCAAACATACTAATTAGTTGTAGAATACCGACTCGCAATTTTTTTCCAATTTACGTGAAGATCTCTCAGAAACTATCCGTCCGATATCGCTGAAATTCTGCGAGAACCTTGATACCTACCTTCACAGCTAAGTTTCAAATTTGAACACGATCAGATCTGTATTATTGGAGATCCGAGCAGCCCTGGATGAGTTCAGTAGCTGGATGGGTGGCCGATGCCACGATAACTTGCGAACGGAAAGATATAGTGACAAGCAATGTTCAGGGTAGATTTTGCATCCAAAAAGAAGAGTTAAGTTCGTTGTTGGACATAATCCGCCGAACGTTTTCGGAGCTATACCTACCCATTTTAAATTTTGTTGTTATCCTCTAGGTAGAGAAGACAACGCTGGGTAGTTATCTGACCGGAAAAGGACTGTAACCTAACATTTTCAGAATATACACGGTGAAATGTGTCAAAATTTCATGGGCAACCGGGAGACTTCATAAAAGTGAATGGAGTATAGGATTATAGGTAAACAGTGTCTAATTACGAGTTCTTATGTGAAAAGGGCCCAGAGGTTCCGATTTTTTTAAAGAGGCGCAGGGGGCTTGAAATTATTGAAAATTTCAAAATGATCGAATACACATTGTCAAGACGTGACTATTCGAGAGAAAATATCACATGGTGAACTTCGCCGATAAGAATTAACGCGTTGCCCAGTTGACCACCGACGGGCTTCTCCAGACCATCCGTCGAGATTGTATCCTCGATATAGACAACAATCAATGGAAGGAAGTGGCATACCAGGGCCTTCGGATATTCGATTATAGCATTTCCTGAGCATGCTGTACGATGAGTCTTGTCGAGTCGTTTGGTACCATCGGTTTCTTGCCTTCTTGGTCGGCCACTTAACGTGACTGATTTGATTTCGTTGCTCTTTTATACCTGCGACTTTTACGGAATTTAACTCGATTTAACTGCGTAGTTATGATCTTGTAGATGAATATTGTTTTATCGTGGGATGGTTGAGATCTTCCTTGCGTAAATTAACAGATTGAATTTCATTTTTATTATTTTGAAATTTAGAGTAATTAGAAATTTAAAAACAGAATATTTAGTACCTATAAATCTCCACAATAATATCTTTCTGATATATGAATATTTGAATATGCTTGATTTTGTCGCTATTCTATATACTATTAGATATCGAGTTTCGAAGTTATCATAAATTAAAATTAAACTTAATCCTTCGGTTTTTGTCGCAGATGAACTTCTCGATCACCTTTTCGTTGATGTCAGGAATGTTTTTAACTAAATTTTGATCGATAGACAACATTGCGAGCGCCGTCAGTCTGTCTTCCGACATTGTAATGTAGAAACGTCATGATCAAATTTAAAGTAGAGAAACATCTTTCAGTTTCTGCTTTTGTCATTGGCATCGATATTGAAATAACCAAAACTTTACATGTTTCACAAAACGTTCAATTCAAACTATACGACACTATATTAAATTTAAAGTACGTAAGCAACCGGTCACCTTCTCGTTTTCTTGTGTCATTAATCGAGTCTTCCGACTCATTATGACCACGTGGTGCAAGATTGCATTTGCCACACAACTTCAGACTATCGATAATTTTTGACAGGACGTTACGGTTTTTTGATACCATTTCGTTGTCTTTACGAATATTTTCAACATATAAACTACTTAAACCGGAAGCGATATTAGTTGTGGCCAATAGCTTGAAGTTTATAATCTTGTTCATATGTTTAGCCTATTTTTCGTGTTTTTTAATCTTTTCACACTGATGTTTCAAATCACGTACACCTTCTTTTGTCCAGTTATCGTCTCCACGAAACAGTTAGTAAACAAAACGAAAATACGCATTTCACATCCGCACTACCATACAACCAAGTCTTGCAGAAAGGACTAGAATATCCCAAGACATAAATTCACCATGAAATTCTGTCTCTTGACGTAGGTATTTTGCAGATAGTACATCATAACTTTGTGAACTTTCTCGTCTCTTGTGCTCGGCACGGTCGTTATATGATTTACTTGGTTTTGCGTTCCCAAAATGGCATAAACGTGCTTTCTCTTTGGTGGAAATAAAAGGGTTGTAACGCCACAATTGAACGCGTACTGCTCATTTTCAATATTTCCGCACGACCTCATTCCCTCTAGGTACAATTGAACCTCCGTATATTTCCGCTAGCGAGATATAAAAGCGGGATATAACTTCCTGATGGTAAATAGGAGCGGATTAACATTAAGAGTTATATCGCGGCCCATAACCTATAACCCACCCTGGGACGTGGGTATAGGTTCCGTCTAGGTTACGATGGTCGTAGCTACAACGACATTAAAATGATTTGTTGGCTTGCGAGTTCCACGAACCTTGTGCCGGCCCGGGCATCGTCCGCGAGCAACAGACGTTCGCGGGCAGTCCCACGCGGGTTCCGCGAACCGAAAAGTGACTCAAACGTCATCGAATTGGCCGCTGCAATTAAGAAGTTCGGTTAATTTGTCGCGAGCGAGATGGTTTCGTCGAAACGGAGGACCGGAGGGAATTGAAATGTTTACTCGGACGTGCTTTTGACATTCGTCAATGTGAAATCAGTTAGAGGATGTCTGAGAGAAGGATAAGGAAAAAAAAATATTAAAAAGCACTGACGTGAAGTCAGGAGCGTTTGCGCGCAGGTTCTTCTGTATATTCACGCCTCACACTCACGAATTACTGCACGTGATCACGAGATCACGACATTTCGAACAATTTCTATATTCTTAAGACTTGTTATTTCCATACACCATAATTTATATACACTTCATTTTTTGAGATAGTTGATGCAATATAACTTAAACAGTATATTTTTCCAAATGCTTATATACATCTTCTATACGAAAACGAATTGGACCTATGTTCATAGGAAAACCAGAAATCCTGGTCCTCTCTTAGCAGGTGCATTTCATCAGCCAATCTTCCTAGTAACGAAATGATCAAGAAAGTAAGCAGCGAAAAGAACTTCACTACGATGCTCAGTAGGAAAAAAGACTGGGACAGGGAATTCACTTACCCAAGTTCTTAAAAGAAATGCCATTAAATGGTACACAGACGGTTCAAAAACCACTACAGGAGCTGGCGCTGGAGTGTATGGGCCAGGCTCCAAATGCTCACTATCGCTAGGCTCCTATCCGAGCATCTTTCATGCAGAAGTACTTGCAATAGAAAGATGCGTGGAAATGAACCTAGAAAGAAACTATCAGAGATGTGATCTAGCAATCTACTGTGACAGTCAAATTGCTATTAAAGCTCTGAGCTCCCATGTTATAGAGTCTAAGCTAATATGGGAGTGCCGAAGCAAACTTAATGAAGTAGGCATGAACAACATGGTCTCCTTGGTCTGGGTTCCTGATCACGTGGGAATTAAAGGAAATGAGGAGGCCAACACACTTGCCCCTTCTCCCTTTATTGGCCCGGAACTCTACTGTGGGGTTGGTAGATACACCTACAAAAGTGAATTTCGGATGAAAGAAGAAACTGAAAGAGGTATTTTCACCTCCTCACTGGTTTCCTCACAGGGCTCTGTGGCCTTAGGAAGCATTAGATGAGATTAGGGCTAGCAGAAACTGACGAGTGCAGATTCTGTTGTGAGGAGGATGAAACTCCTGATCACGAAATGCCTCGCCATCTCAAACCAACGCAAGGAATGCTTTGTGCAAGAAATCTGCAGGAGCGAAGACGTAGCCTCCTTGAAGCCATCCCAGATACTTGAGTTCATCAGAACTCTGGAACTGGAAGGCGAGCTGTAGATGGTAATGACATCGACAGCTCTGACGGGGGCACAATAGACCTCAAGGTCGCTGTGCAACGTCACCCCCTACAACAATATACAATATAATATATATGTTCATAGAAAAAATATGTTTAGAATAAGGACAGCTATCATCTGCCAAATTTCGTCATAGAGCTTATAGAACACCCTGAATATTCATTATACGGTCTCTCAGACTATTTGATGGAGTTGAAATTATTATTGAAACATCTAACCCAATGGTGAATACTTCCTTCCGAAACCTGTATAATTGCGCCACTTCCATTTTGATTTATCTTCAAATGATCTTTCTAAACCTAGTATCAAAATTTATAATCGATTTTCATCGCTTATTCAATATCGTTTTCTTTGTTACAGGCCATGAACGTATTCGGTAGCAACTGGAGTGAAGTTCAAGGATTCGGTTTGGGATCTTTGAACTGGTTTCCCAAGATAGAGAAGGAGCTTGGAAAACCTCTAACTCCAGATGAATTAGATAAAATAGAGGTGAGAATCCTTATTTGTGATTGATGGATTGAAATAATGAAATCTTGAAATCTAATAATGAAGTACTCGATAATGTTTTAAATCAAAAGCTTTCATTCGGTTAATTCTTCAAATTATGATGAAATTATGTTTCCGATAACAACGATTATCTTTGTTACAGCTGAAACCCCTTCTGAAGGATACCTACCAGTATTTGCAAATAATCGCGGTGGCTGTTGACCAGATGATAATCGACGAAGAACAGAGTAAAGGTCCCTTGCTCAAGGACTACAAAGAACAGATGGAATCGTACGTTTTGAGTGTCTTGTGCGAAATTCAAACGGCGACAAACACCTTGAATGTACCCAGACACAAGGATGTAGAACGCACAATCGTTGATGAAACAGATAAAAACGGAGATTCTACAGCAATGATGACCCGTCACTACATGATCATCAGGGACTACCTCAGACTCCTGGAGTACATTATTGAATGCTACGAACACGTAAAATCCACACTGTAAGACTTTATCAACGTCGTAAAACGATCAAACAAAGAAGTATTATGAAAAAATGTCTACTTAATTTATGTAAATATTTATATCTAATTTATTACTATTTTTATTGTAATCTTAATTATTTATATTTAATTTTAAGATTGTATATGTACATATATATATATTTTAGCCAATTGTAGCACGACGTTACGAGTTCACGCAATTTTGATTGTTGACTTACTCGAATAAATCGATGACGATTCTGCTTTATTTGTTTGGAGAATTGACGAAATTAGTTGAAAATGTCGTTGGAATGGCAGCATGAGTGAACTGAGATTCCTGATGTACTTATATGAAGAAATAAATGTAATTAAATGTTGAATTTGTACTATTTATAAATATTGTTGACTTTGTAAAAATTCTTTTGTGACTGTAATGAAATCTGAACAGTTGTTTGTCTGAAAACTATAATTGACATGTTGAAATTGTATATTGATGTTGAAAACCATTGAATGCAGTAAAAGCGAGTTGTTTGTTGTACATTGTCGAAGAAAATTGTTTATGGTTGATGTTTATCAATTTTACTCGTCGCATTTATGGATCAGTTACTGCTACCAGTGTTTTTCAGAGAAAAAATTATGACAATTGACCATTTTTATTGAAATTGGAATACTGTGATAACTCTATTCATAATTTAAGGAAATAAACGATACAGGTCGGTCCAAAGATGGGAGGTCGTTCTTGCCTACGGCCTATATTTGTTCCAGAATTATTACAACTACCTAACCCAGACTGTATAATAATCGAAACTATGGCCTCTCAGATTTGGACCGTACATGTTTTTATTATTTTATATGATGTTTCTCTTTCTTTACCTCTCACCCTTTACTTAGTTCAGTGAAAATTCAAATATCTTTAGCCACATTCACCACCCATTACCACACAGGACAACCTACGAATATTGCCAATACCCGGATGGTCTCCATCTTGCCGAATGGAAGGTGAGGTGAACCTTGTTAATAAATGCTTGTTTAAAGCCTTTCTCATTTTTGTGAACAGCAAACTTATCAAACGAATTTCATGGTACACTTAAATTGAAAGAATAAGAAATTTTATGTCTGTGGTCATGTAATTGGCGCTCTTCTTCCTCGGAACAGAGTGCTTACCAATTTGCCCAAATGTCTGTAATTTTCGAATTTTTGACTGAAAATGGTCTCAAACGATTTGGTTCGACTCAATGATGAAGAATCCGAGGTCGAAATCGATTATATCCGGCCGGCCGGCCATCCGTCCGGCCGTTAACACGATAACTCTCGAACGAAAGTAGTAAGAGGATTGAAATTTGCAAGGTGGATTCGGAGTGTAAAACTCTCAGACGAGTTCGTTAATGGGCGGAATCCATCAAGCAGTTTTGGAGTTATGGCCGTTTTTAGTTAAAACATTTTTTATGAATATTTCCGAAACCGATCACTTGATCTATCTCAAATTGTAGAATCATGACCTTTATACGGATGTGAAGTTTTGTTTTGAACAGGTTACCGTAAAGTGTCAAAAAATTTTTTTGAAAATTAAAAAAAAATTTCTACAATAACTCTGGAACGGAATGAGCTAGGCAATTGAAATTTTCAGAGTAAGTTAGGGTTAAGTTTAATTTTTTTTAATAACAAATTTCAAATTCAATTTTTTTTAAGATGCAGTTTCACCATAAAAATCTATTGATATCCTTTTCAACTCCAACAAGCTAATAATTTCGGAGATACGATTCTTCGAAATTTCAATAATGAATCGTACTTCTATGTTTTCACATAATGCTATAATTATTCTATCTATGATTTATTATATGATATGTGTTCATACTCGTACATGTCATCCTGTTCTATAAGAGAGAGTCAAATTCATTTCAGCTATTTTAATTTGATTTCTTCCATGGTGCAGTTCTCATTCTCAGATTGCTCATTTAATCTTGATAAATAAACTATTATCTGAATTGAATTTCCTTTATGATGCAGTTCTATCATAAGAATACATTGATATAATTTCCAACTCTGAGAAACCAATACTTTCGGAGATATAATTTATCTGTTTGAACAAGAGCGCCAGAAAGCTCCTGTCCACAGGGCTTGAACCAATTTTTTTATAAGGGAATTGCAATTTATTTTAAGGATAATTTCAAATCGATATTTAATAACTATCGCGGGTCGAGACGAGTAAAATATGGTACTTATGGGCCTATTTTAAGGAATAAGGACCCATATATTTAGGTTAGATTGATAGTTCAACGATATTTTTATTCAGATATATTAGGGTAGGTACCCAAGATTTCGAGGATTGTCGAAATCGGGAATATTCTATATAATATAAAGCAACAAACAATGAAAAAGCGCAAGTAACTTATAATCTATAAGAATGATCCAGAATATCACAAGTTTTCACTGATTCACTACGAAAATTATTTTGAAAATTCTCAAATGTCAGTTTCAGAAAAGGTTGGTAAGCAGTTATTTAGATGCATTCAGGCTGGTTTTCCTGTCACGCTGACGGTCGGCGCTGACGGTCAGCGCTGATCAGTCAGCTCGGATCCTTTTAGTATCGCGCTGATCAGAAAAAGAAATAGAAGGATGCTATTGTCTCTGGCTCACTGAATGTGGAGGCTTGTCGGCGCCAGCTAGTCAGCGGCGCCGACGCGCCGGCGCGTACGTGCGCGTATATAGCTCAGCGCTGACGGCCGTCAGCGCTGCGTGACTCGAAAACGCTACCTATAGCTACATACATATTGACTCATCAGCGCCGACCGTCAGCGTGACAGGAAAACCAGCCTTATATCGATATTTGAAACCATTCGTTGGTCAAAGAGAATCAAATATAGTATATTGGATGTGTTTTGATGAATTAAAACAGATATTTTCAGATCGGCGTTGCTGAAATAGATTTTTGCGCGCATGTTCTGGAGAACATCGCGTTGTCATTTTGTCCAAATGTCTGTAATTTTCAAATCATTTGCCGAAAATGGTCTCAAACGATTGAGTTCGACTCCCTGATGAAGAATTCGAGGGCAAGTTTGATTTTGTCCGGCCGGTCGGCCGTCCGTTGCCATGACAACTTGAGAACAGAAGGAGATAGCGACCTGAAACTTTCAGGGTAGGTGGCGCGTCCCAATATGACGGACAAGTTCCTTAATGGTCATAATCGCCCCATAGGTTTCCGAGTAATAATTTTATTTTCAACCAATACAAATCCGATCGAATTCAAACTTGGTGAACAGTTGTAGAATACATCCTTAAAGACGTTTGTGAAATTTTGAGAGATTCGTATCACTAGAAAAGTTCAAAAAAATTATTAAAATATATTATTTGTGTCACGATAACCTGAGAATGGAGAGAGATAGTGACTTGCCATTTTTAGGTTAGGTTGTGCATCTGAATGCGACATTTGAGTTTGTTAGTACGCATAATCGGCCAAACGGTTTTGGGGTTATACTCATCTGAAAGTCGGTTGTTATTTCCTCAATAACTCAAAAAATACGAAACCGATCAAATTCAAACATGATTATTAGTTGTAAAATGCCGACCCAAAATTTCTTGCTAAATTTCGTCAGGATCGTATCACTAAAAAAATTTAAAAAAAATAATTGAAAATTTTTGAAAAAAAAATCTATATATCAAAAACTATTCATCCGACATCGCTGAAATTTTGCGAGAGCCTTTCTGGGTTTTCTTTCCCAAACTCTGAAAAATATCTATAAAATATAAAAATTTTTATTTTGTGATTTGCCTCTGCGTAGTAAAACGCAAATTTGTCAGGAGCAATCAATTGAACAATGTTGCCTAACAAACATTAACGAAACAACATCAACAATATTGGAGAATTTCAGAATAGCAATCAACAAAAAATAATTCTGAATATTTTCGTTAAGTGTCTGACGAAGGAGTCTGATATACACTCCGAAACGTTACAACGATATAATTGTTTCATCGTTTACATTGTTTCGTTATTGTTTGTTAGGCAATATTGTTTGATTGATTGCTTCTGATAAATCTGTGTTTTTTACGCAGAAGCAAATCACAAAATAATAATTTTTTTATTTTATAGATATTTTTCAGAGTTCGGGAGAGAAAACCCAGAAGGAAACCATTTAATAATGAATATACCTCCCACAGTATCCTTTAATGATTACTTAAATACATATAAGTCATAATTTTCAAGAACAACCTTTTTGGATTAAACAAATCCAACTTATCACATCACTTAATTTTGATCAAAACCTGATCATCGCAGTTAAAAATGTAAACCGGTAAATTGATACAACCAAGATAACATATTTGTATACCTAATTGAATGATATTTTTGATTATGGAAGTATCACAAAACTGGAAATCAATTAAATGCTGATTTTGAAACTGGTTAAATTAGGAATTGGTATATTAAACATATAAAATATAGGGACCTCCTAAAATAAAATAAACTTATAATGAGAAATACGGATTTGTACAGAAATAATTATAGAGAATTACTATAAACTACGATGACAATTCTGATTTTCGATCTGATGTGCAGTTCTTTGTATGAAACAATTTACATGAAGTACTCACATTTCAAGGTCTAGTAGAGGGAAGCACTTTGGTGGCAGAAAAAAAATTACATGAAAACAAGAATTTTGATATTTCCAAATCAACAAACAATGGAATAAGTGGCAGATCCAATGTACTGGTTGGGGGAGGCGATAATTCAATGGAGAATTGTCGTTCTTGGAAATCGGTTATAGTGACTCTGAATAAGTTTGGGGGAGGGGGATTACCTGTAACCTCTGCCTGTTCCAAGATCGTACATTGTAATCTAAATGAAAAATAAATAGCTATATAGCCGTAAAAGTTGCAGAGGTTTTCTATGAAATTACTGAAAGGAAATCCTTCTAGCGTAGTAGTAAAATTTAATATCATCCATCTTTGATTTTATGAAAATTTTGTAACTATTGATACCCAGAAAGAGTAGGTAGTAGTGCCATAAAATTGAATCCATCCATAATTTTATAGCCAGCCGTGAAAAAGTTCCAGACTCTATACGTTGGTATTTTTGAAATTTCTCAATATTTTAGTTTGTAAATGCACGCATGTTTTGATTTGGACCAAACACAATTTTTTGCGCGCATGTTCTAGAAAACAGCGTGCTATCATTTTGCCCAAATGTCACGATAACTTTTGAATGGAAAGAGATAGAAATTTAAAATTTTCAAGGTAAGTGGCGCATCCAAATGTGACGGAACATCGATAATGGGTATAATCGTCCCAACGGTTTCCCACTACTAATTTCGTTTTCAACCAATACAAATCTAATCGAATTGAAACTTGGTAACTAGTTGTAGATTATCAACCTAAAGACTTATGTAAAATTTTGTGAGAATCGTATTACTAGAAATTAAAAAAAACTTATTAAAAAATATCATTTATCTCACGATAACTTGAGAATGGAAAGAGATACCGACTTGCAATTTTTGGAATAGGTTGCGCATCTGAATGCGACATTTGAGTTTATTAATAGTCATAATCGGTCAAACGGTTTTGCAGTTATACCTATCTGAAATTTTGTTGTTATTTCCTCAATAACTGGAAAAATACGAAACCGATCCAATTCAAACATGGTAATTATGTAGCTGTAGAATACTGTAGAGGAACTTTTGGTGAAATTTAATGAGGATCGTATTACAAGGAAAATTGAAAAAAATCAAAAATAATTTAATAAAATTCTATATATCAGAAACTATTCTTGACCTACAAGCCTACAAAACCTAACCAAATTTGAACAAGATTGGATCTATATTGTCGAAGATCCGAGCAGCCAAGGGGGGGTTCAGTAGTTGGATGGATGGCCGTTGGCAATATAATTCTGGAACGGAAAGAGACAACAACTTGCAATTTTTAGGGTAGGTTGCGCATCCAAATGGGATCGTTTAGTTCCTTATTGGGCATTATCAACCAAACGGTTTCGGAGTTATACTCATCTGGAATATCTTTTTCACGATAATGCCGATGCGCTTATTCTCGCGGAATTTCGTGAATATCGTATCCTGATATTACTTGAGACTTGATTACAATTCCGATAGAATGTATGTCAAAATTAAAAATTCTGTGATCTAATACGATTCACTCATTACTAAAGTCATTAAAATGCTACGAAATGTATTAATAGCCTATAAAAGCTGATAAAACGGTCTATATCGATGGAACATTGGATAAGGAGTGTTCAATAGAGGTGAATAGACAATAGCACATGCGCACAAAAGCTTCTGTCCTCACGTCAGTACTTGAATCAATTTTGATAGCTTCAATACAGATCCACAGATATTGTAAGCTTCAAAAATTGCTTCAAAAATTGGTTCAAGCCCTGTGGAAAGGAGCTTTCTGGCGCTCTAGTTCAAACAGACAAATTATATCTCCGAAAGTATTGGTTTCTCAGAGTGGGGAATTAAATCAATGTATTCTTATGAAAGAACTGCATCATTAAGGAAATTAAATTCAAATAATAGTTCTACGGCCAGCCGTAGGCACGATAACTCTCGAACAAAAAGAGTTAGAGGATTGAAATTTGCCAGGTGGGTTTGGAGCGTAAATATCTCGGTTAAGTTCGTTAATGGGCGAAATCCATCAAGCGGTTTCGGAGTTATGGCCGATTTTAGTAAAACACATTTTTTATGAATATTTCCGAAACTGATCACTCGATTTATCTGAAATTTAGCATCAAATTGTGGAATCATGACCTTCATACGCATGTGAAGTTTTGTATTGACCAGGTTACCGCAAAGTGTCAAAAAAAAATTTCAAAATAAAAAAAAAATTTCTACAATAACTCTCGAACGGAATGAGCTAGGCAGTTGAAATTTTCAGAGTAGGTTAGGGAGATGAATATCTCGGTTAAGTTTGTTATTGAGCAAATTAGGCCATATGGTTTCGGAGTAACGAAAAAAAAATTTTTTTTCAACCAACAAATTTCAAATTAAATTTTTATTTAAGATGCAGTTTCACCATTAAAATCCATCGATATCATTTTCAACTCCAACAAGCTAATGCTTTCGGAGATATGATTTTTCTAAATTTCAATAATGAATCGTACTTCTATGTTTTCACAGAATGCTATAATTATTCTATCTATGCTTTAATATATGATCTGTGTTCATACTCGTACATTTCATCCTGTTCTATAAGAGAGAGTCAAATTCATTTCAGCTATTTTAATTTGATTTCTTCCATGGTGCAGTTCTCATTCTCAGATTGCTCATTTAATCTTGATAAATAAACTATTATTTGAATTGAATTTCCCTTATGATGCAGTTCTATCATAAGAATACATTGATATAATTCCCAACTCTGAGAAACCAATACTTTCGGAGATATAATTTGTCTGTTTGAACTAGAGCGCCAGATAGCTCCTGTCCACAGGGCTTGAACCCATTTTTAATACACATGCTTTATTGTTAGTTTGTTAGTTTTCTCAGCTTTTATGAGAAAGAAATACATTTCGTACTATTTTAATGACAAACTTGAGTAATGAGAGAATCATCTAAGATCATAGAATTTTAAGTTCTGACATCTGTATTCTATCCAATGATATACGAAAAATCTTAGGTCTCAAGTAAATTTACGGAATAATTATCCATGAAATTTTTCGAAAATTTGCACGTCGGCATTCTACAAGTAATTACCGAGTTTTAATTGGATCGGATTTGAATATTTTGAGTAACAGGGAAAATAACAACAAAATTTCAGATGAGTAAAACTCCAAAATCATTCGGCCGATTATACCAATTAACAGGCTCAAATGTCGAATTCGGATGCGCAAACTACCTTGAAAATTGCAAGTCGCTATCTCTGCAAGAATAATCGGATAATTTGGAACAATATCCACAGTTTTGGTCAATATGTTAAATGAACAGATTATCTGCAACTCTTTCAATGGCGACTTGTATATCTGTAGATTCGGCTGTTAATCTCAGTACAAGTAACGTCCATAAGGACCTGCTGCGGTCTCTACATCCGAATAAATCCTCGACACCAAAGGTTAAATTCCAAATCGCCACCTATCCATATATTTAAAACGGGCGACACAAATACTGATGAGAGATTACGGGTTCCGAAACGGCCTCAATGGTCGTTATCAAGACATCACCTCAAACATAACGATCCGAACCAACGGGGCGATCTTCTACCAGACAATACTCTTCGGCCGGTTGGGGCCTTCGCTGGATTTCAGGTAAGAATCCAAGAATCCTAGCTGGTCTCCGAAAGAATCTCTGCTTTCACGGAATAAGCTCGGCGTTCGTGGGAACGGGGCTTCGTTCGCGGAAAGGTGGACCTCTTTGTGTATCTGTCCTTGTCTGGCTCATCTTGGGGCAATGACAGATCACCTTGGCCCTGACAAGATTTTCGGTGTTGCCGATTTCGTGGGTGGCACCCGACATTAGGATTTTTTGTAACGGAGGCAATTTTCGGAATTCTTAATGAGACTGTGTTTAGTAGATTCTGTAGTTTAGGTGCGCTATGACTTTTCATAGAGGTGTCCCTTTTTTTCTACAATCGATATCTAAAGTAGACATTTGCGCTCGTTTCTGACAACGCTAACCTCATCTTTTTCGACGAATGTCACTTTGTCGCTTATGAGCGACCAAATAAAAAAAAAATGTTTCAAGCACTGATGTGCAGTCAGGAGCTTTTGCCTGTATGTTCTATTGTCCATTCTCCTGCATTGGACACTCTCAGGATAATGGACAATAGAACATAAGCGCAAAAGCTCCTGACTTCACGTCAGTGCTTGAATCAATTTTTTTACGGGGGTTACTATGGTTCTCACAAAATTTAACACACGTCTCTATGTCGACATTCTACAACTACACTGCGCAAAAAAATTAACGCACATTCTGAAAATCTCAATTTTAATGAAAGTTAACTCTACATTGACTTTATAACTTATTTTTTATGTTCTCTCGGGAAGGTGTTGAACGAAACAAGACACATTAAATGGAAGAAAAATTCAGGATTTCACCGAATCTTATGTGAAAGAAGAGAAATAAACAATTTTCAAAATACTGGAATGCTGATAAGTGATTTAATACTTGGTATTTCCACCCCTCGCGTTAATTACAGCTCGGCAACGACGGTTCATACTCACAATGAGTGATCTTAAAATGTTCTGATCTAATCCTTTCCAGATTTCTCTGAGTTGGATTCCTAAGTCATTAAGAGTAGCTGGATGATTTTCTGAACTTCTCAGTCTTCTATTGAGGTTGTCCCAAACCTGCTCAATCGGATTGAGATCTGGACTTCTTGCTGGCCATTCCATTCGAGAGACTTCAAACTCTTCAAGGTACTCCTGAACGATGCTCGCACGATGGGGTCTGGCATTATCGTCCATAAAAATGAAATTTTCACCAACGTATGGGGAAAATGGCACTACATGCTCTTCAAGAATGTTCCTTATATACCTATCAGCATTCATAGCTCCATTATCAACGACCACTAGGTCTGTGCGAGCAGGCAAAGATATTCCACCCCATACCATAACCGATCCTCCCCCGAAACCAGTTGTATTCAGGAAATTGCACTGGGCATATCTTTCATGTGGACGTCTGTATACAAGGCAACGTCGATCACAATGGTAGAGGCAGAATCTGGACTCATCTGTGAAGAGAACTCTTTCCCAATCAGCCTCTTCCCAATGGATATGCTCTCTCGCAAAATCCAAACGCGCCCTTTGATGGGCTGGGGTAAGAGCTGGGCCTCTTGCCGCGACACGAGGCCTTAAATCATATTCTCTGAGGCGATTTCTTATTGTCTGAGTGCTTATTTGCACCCCATGAGTTTGCTCAAGCTGATTTTGAAGGAGGCAAGCGGTTGCAAACCGTTGTCTCAACGAAGAAACTCTCAAGTAACGTTCTTGAATGGCAGTTGTTACCCGTGGTCTACCCTGTCCTGGTCTTCGAACATTAATACCTGTCTCCCTGAATCGCTGCAACATTCTGGACACACTTGTATGGGAAACTCCAAACCTTTCTGCAATTCTTGTGTATGTCCACCCTTCTTCTCGCAAAACTACCGCTTGGGCACATTCCTCTTGGGTCAAATTGCGTGTTTCGCGTTGCATAGCGATCGAGTGTAGAAAATCAAACGAAAGAAAAACTATTGATCACTAGAATTGATCGAGAACAACTGATTTCAGAATGGAGCCAATACCTTCAAAATCTGATAATCTCATCTTTTTTTATTCCTGCTGGGAAAAAAACATCTGTATTGAAGAAAAACGTTGAAAGTGGATAACATGTGCATGCATAATTCTGATAAAAATAATTATCATTGAGAACAGCTTCAGTTGTAGAATAAATTTGAGATTTCCATAATGTGCGTTAATATTTTTGCGCAGTGTAGTTACCAAGCTTCAATTCGATCAAGACTATATGTTTTGAGTTGTCGAGGAAATAATATTCCAGGTGGGTATAACTCCGAAACCGTTAGACCAATTATGCTCAAAAACGAACTTAACCCTCCCATTATTCGGATATGCAGCTTACCTTTAAAATTATTGCCCTATCTCCTTTCGTTCGAAAGTTATCAAGGCAACGATCCCCCATCCAGCTACTGAACTCACTGAAGGCGGATCGGATCTCCAAATATAGATCCGATCGTGTTCAAACTTGGAACTTGGCAGTATAGTTAGGTTCTGAAGGCTCAGCAAAATTTTAGCGGGTCGGACGAATAGTTTCTGATATATAGAATTTTTTTCAATGATTTTCAAGTAGTGATACGATCCTCATGAAATTTCGCAAGAATTTTCGCGTTGGCATTCTATAACTAATAACCATGTTTGGGTTGCTTAGGTTTTGTATTTTTCGAGTTACTTAGGCAATAACGACCTAATTTCATATGGGTATAAGTCCAAAACCGTTTGGCCGATTATGCCTATACACGAACACAAATGTCGCATTCAGATGCACAACCTAACCTGATAATTTCAAGTCCTATCCGTTCCCACTAACGAACTCATTCGTCGTATTTGGACGTGCCACCAACCCGAAAATTTCAAGTTGCTTTCCGTCCTCAAGAATCGTGGCAACGGCCGGCCGGACAGAATCGAATTTGCCCTCGAATTCTTCATCAGTGAGTTAAACCTAATCGTTTGAGACCATTTTCAGCGAAAAAATCGAAAATTACAGACATTTGGGCAAAATCATAACGCGATGTTCCCCAGAACACACGCGCAAAAACGTCTGCTCCCCAAATTATTAAATATAAATCAAATATGCATTGCTCAGAGTATCCAATGACAACGAGTAAATTAAATCTTTCATTTGAGTGAAAAATTTCGTAAATAATAATCGTATGTGAGCGTGAAGCAGCAAAATTGGAAGAAGAAGAAATGATTGTAGTTATTTTCCATGTATACCACCAGAAATTTCAAGCGCCGCTAAAGTCTCGACATTAAACCTATTGCCAGAAAAGTCGGGGGGAAGTATGAAAAGAAGGACTAACTCTTCATCACATGGTGATGTGTAATTCAAGGAAAGTTAGAAGGTACACTGAAAAGGTAATGATGGCTTACTTTAGTGAAAAAGCTAAAACTATGAACTCTGTTACACTTAGGTCGGTGTACTCAATGCTACGATCTGTGTTATCTGTAAGAAACAATATTGACATCAGCCAATATACGAAGTTAAACGCATACCTTAAAAGCCAATCTGTAGGATACAAATTAAATACATTTTTGGAAATATGTGAACTGCTCGATTGTAGAAAAAATCTTGAGTGTAATAATTGTGTGCAAGAGATTGCGGCGCTTCTTCGTCGAACGGAAACTATCTCTTTCAATCGACAATACAGGGTGTTCCTTAAAGACATGCTAATATTTAGGGAGGTGATTCTTTGACTAATTTTAAGAAAAAAACTTCCAATGAACGTATGTACTAAAAATTTTTTGAGATACAGGGTGTTAAAATTTTTATACTGCGATATGAAATAATTTTTTGCGCTCTAGTTCCTCGGAACTGAGTGCTTATCAATTTGCCCAAATGTCTGTAATTTTCGAATATTTCGATGAAAATGGTCTTAAACGATTTGGTTCGACTCACTGATCAAGAATCCGTGGTCGAAATTAATTCTGTCCGGCCGGTCCAGCCGGCCAGCCGTAGGCACGATAACTCTTGAATGGAATGAGCTAGAGAGTTGAAATTTTTAGAGTAGGTTTGGGGGATAAATATCTCGGATAAGTTCGTTATTGGGCAAAATCGGACAGATGGTTTCGGAGTAACAAAAATAAAATTTTTTTTTTACGAAACAAATTCCAAATTAAATTTTTTTTAATAAGAAGTTTTATCATAAGAATCCATTCATATCATTTTTAACTCTAACAAGCTAATACTTTCGGAGATATGATTCTTCAAAATTTCAATGTAAATCGTATTTCACACATTGATATAATTATTCTATGTATGAATTGTCATAATGTCAACTTGACAGAAGGGAATATTGTAGCTTCAAAAATATTGGGGTTGAAATACTCGTATTTTAGCGATGCAACGGGGACCTCACCCGAAAATGTTTGAAAATATTACGTATATATTGAAAGCATAATTCTGTAGTTCGAGAGAGTAGAAAATTTGGTGAACGTAGATCAGGAAATTTTTGATCGATTACAAGGTAATTTTTTATTTATTACTCATCTTCTTTCATATTATTACTCATCTTCTTTCATACATGTTTTATGGAATACCTACTATTTGTAGGTACTTCAAACCTGTTTTGGGCAATTGTCATACGAAACTTGTTTTTTTGGCGCTCTAGTTCCTCGGAACAGAGTGCTTATCAATTTGCCCAAGTGTCTGTAATTTAGGAATTTTTGGCTGAAAATGGTCTCAAACGATTTGGTTCGACTCACTGATCAAGAATCCGAGTGCGAAATCGATTCTGTCCAGCCGGCCGACCGGCCGTAGGCACGATAACTCTCGAACGAAAGGAGTTAGCGGATTGAAAATTGCAAGGTGGTTTTGGAGCGTAAATATCGTTCGATCTATCTGAAATTTAGCATCAAATTGTAGAATAATGACCTTTATACGCATGTGAAGTTTTGATTGACCAGATTAACGCAAAGTGTAAAAAAAAAATTTTGAAAATTTAAAAAAAGTTTTTCCAGAATAACTGTCGAACGGAATGAGCTAGGTAGTTGAAATTTTCAGAGTAGGTTAGGGAGATGAATATCTCGGCTAAGTTTGTTATTGGGCAAAATTGGCCAGATTTAATTCGATTTCTTCCATGGTGCAGTTCTCATTCTCATGATTGCTCATTTAATCTTGATAAATAAACTATTATTTGAATTGAATTTCCTTTATGATGCAGCTCTATCATATGTATACATTGATATAATTCCCAACTCAGAGAAACCAATACTTTCAGAGATATAATTTGTCTGTTTGAACTAGAGCGCCAGAAAGCTCCTGTCCACAGGGCTTGAACCATTTTTTTTATTTAAATGTTTTAATCAAGAACAGAGCATTTGACAAGAAAACAATTTTTTTGGATTTACATTCAATTTGAAACAAATCTGATCTCTTAATTCGCTTTCAGTCGGTGCACAAACATTTCCACACCTCATCAGATTTTTGAGGAATGGTTCCTGAACTAAAAAGATTTTTATTTTTCAAGCGGAAACCGTGCGTCGGTCAAAGAAAATCCATGAGACCAAATTTGCTCCAAATTGAATTAGGATCTCAAGAGTATTTTTTATTTCAAAAGAAAGCAATGGCGTAGTATTCTCTGGAAGAGAAAATGAACATTGATATACATCACAAAATGCACCTTGATACATTTAAGACATGTACCGAATTTTATAAAGATGTCTTCAATATATTATGTAATCATTAAAGGATACTGTGGGAGGTATACTCATTATTGAAAGGTATTTTTCTGGGTTTTCTCTCCCAAACTCTGAAAAATATCTATAAAATAAAAATTAATTATTTTGTGATTTGCTTCTGCGTAAGAAACAAAATAATTGATTTTTATTTTATAGATATTTTTCAGAGTTTGGGAGAGAAAACCCAGAAAAATACCTTTCAATTACAATATATTATCTCAGTTATTATTAAATAATTGATTTCTTTTTTCAAAATTTTATCGCCCCGTATCTCAAAAGTTGAGACTTTTAGGACCTACGTTGATAGGAAGTTTTTTCTTAAAATAAGTTAAAGAATCACCCCTCTACATATTAGCATGTCTTTAAGGAAGACCCTGTATATAATTTTGCGCTCTTGATACACAAATAGCTATAGTGATATGATCCTCACGAAAGTTCTAGTTTTGGCGACTGCATTCTACAACTAGTTACCAAGTGTGAGGTTTGAGGATCCACAACCTCTCGGCCGTCCAGCGTTTCGTTTCAGCTCTCACTGGTGAACTTATTAATACGGCTTTGTTCAGTGAGAGCCTGCCGTAAACACTTTGACTTCAGTACGAATGTGCCAAAGTGATGTCTCTAGTGCGGCGCTCCGGTGTTAAGGCGTCACGCACCGTGGTGACAGGTGTACGTCAAGACGAGGCGACATCTACTGGCGAGAACGGCGAAGAGGCAGAAGGATTGGAGGGAAGGATGTAGTTCCCTACAATAGGATTGGAGGGGAGGATGTAGTTCTCTACAATAGGATTGGAGGGAAGGATGTAGTTCCCTACAATTTTCTTTTATTTTCTTGTGATATGATCCTAACGAAATTTTGCAAAAATTTGCGCACTGGAATTCTTCAGCTAATTGCCAAGTTTTAAATGGATCTGATAGGTATTTTCATTTTGTGACTTACTGAAGAAATAACAACACAATTTTGATGGGTTGTTAACGAACTCAACTGTTCAATTCAGAGGCGCAACCTACCTTGGAAATTGCAAGTTGTCATCTCTTTCCGTTCGAAAGTTGTCGCGGTAATTTCAGCGATATATATATATATATATATACATATATATATTCTTTTGAACTTGAGCATTACAATTTGTTTTTTATCTAACAATAAAGCATGTGTATGAAAAAAGTGTTAGCAGAGGTTAGTGTAATGGGGTACCAAATTTGATATATGATACTAGAGCTTAGGGAAAAAACCTCAGCAAAAAAAAACCCTATCTCCCCGTTAGTGTTGTGATTTATGAAAATTGAAATTGCTAACAAAATATGCTGAAATATTAAATATTGAAGGGCATCTTTTTCTTTATTATCGCTTCTTCCTTCAACAAGCAGAGAAGATTCTCCAAGGTACCCGAAACCCAATCTGGAAAAGTTAAAGACTAAGGGAGAAAACGAACAAATTAAAAATGGAATATTCTATATTTCATCAAATAGATTTGAAACTCGCTACCCATTCTAAAAAAGATTCAGAAACATTATGAATAGCCCTATAACCATATTTGAATCTATTTATGCGACAATTATTAACTAAATGATCTATGGTTTCCTCTGCTTCCCCGCATTCACAACTAGGACTGAATTCCACCTGAAAAGCATGCTGTTGCAACGACCATGACCGGTTCTTAGACGATTCAGAATAGACCATATTCTCCTTGGAAGATCAAACCCCGGAACTCTATTTGAAGGATCAGAAATTAAATCTTTGTTGAATAAATTGCAAGAAATCCATTCAGACCGCCAAACTTCCATGTCACTTTTATTCGAATTAAGAAAACAGTTGGACCATAAAGGGCTTAGTGACTTCAATCTGGGAATCTTATTGCCTGGAATGTAGGAGATAATCGGAAATGAATTCGGAAAAGAATGAAATTTATTCCAAGATTTTGAAACAGCAGTCTGCCTGCGAATGTAGGCCGGGACAATGTTTGAAAGAACTGGCAACCAATGAATAGGTGTAGATCTAATAGTTACAGTGATGATTCGCATAGATGAATTCAACTGTGCATCAATTTTTTGAGTATGAGAACTATTAAACCAGACAGGGCAACAATATTCAGCGGCAGAAAAAACCAAGGCTAAGGCTGCCGTTCGAAGAGTAGCTGCATCAGCACCCCATGAAGTACCAGCTAATTTCTGCAGAATATTATTTCTCGTTTTCAACTTCAGACGCAAGTCATCCAAATGAGCATTGAAATTCAAAGATGAATCTAGTTTCACTCCTAGATATTTAGGATAAAAATTATGTCTCAAGAAAGAATCACCGAAAGTTACACTCAATGTTCTATATTTTTGGAGATTGTTCAAATGAAAGCACGAAACCTCAGTTTTATTCGGATTCGGACACAAACGCCACTGAAATAGGTACTTTTTCAGAATATCTAAATCTGCAGATAGATTATTTTCTATACTTTCGAAATCAGAATGAAGAAATGCAAGGGCAATGTCAACAGCGTATATGAATTTCTCAGACGAATTAGCAGGAATATCACACAGATATAAATTGAAAAGAAGAGGTGCTAAAACTGAACCTTGTGGGAGACCATTATTCAAATTCTTGAATTTACTACTATTATTATCAATAAAAACATGAAACCTTCTATCCGAGAGCATATTTTCGAGTAATCGAACCATTTTGCCACACTTTAAATGAGTATAAAGTTTAAAAATCAAACCATCTTTCCATTCCGTGTTATATGCTGCCGACAAATCCATAAATGCTGTTCCTGTTTTCATTTTACTATTGAAACCTGTTTCGATATAAGTAGTTAGACTAAGAACCTGATCACAACAATTTATATTTTTCCTGAAGCCCCCCTGGCAATTCTGTAGAACGTCTTCTACAGACGATTCAATCCTAAAAAGAATCATTCTTTCTAAAATTTTAAAAGGAACACTCAACAGACTAATGTGATACAGAATATATTTTTTTATTTTCTGGTGATATGATCTTCACTAAATTTTGCTCATGTCCTCGTGTTGGTATTCTACAACTAGTTACCAAGTTTCAGTTCGCGTTCAGATCTGTATTATTTGAAAACAAAATTTTAACTCCGAAACCGTTTGGCCGATTACGCCCATTAACGAACTTAACAAATCGAAAGATATCTTGGCAACGGCCGACCGGACAGAATTGAAATTGACCTAGAATTCTTCATCAGTGAGTCGAACCTAATCATTTGAGACCATGCTCGGCAAAAAAATTCGGTAATTACAGTTTTTCGGCAAAATGATAGCAAGCTGTTCCCTCTAAAATATGCGCGGCACAAAAACAAATGAAACACACTAATTATAAATATATCGAATAAATTCGTTCACAGAATGGAAACAATTCGTTGTTACACATACGTAGTTTAAGCTTTCCTCTGAAAGCTAAAGAGTCAAGTTCTAGCGAAGGTTTTTTATTTCTAAATTCATTGTAGCTAGCGAAGTAAAAATATCTGTATTACTTAAAAATACATTTGCGCCTCCAAAAAGCAGTGGGGTAGCCAGACATCCGCTCTGGGCTACTTCTACACAACAAAACTTAGTCGCCTAGGTCGAAATAGGCAACACAACGTAAATGTTTGAACCATGGATCATCTTCGGGAGGATATATCCCCTTAATCCCCCGGCCACTACGCCTCTGCAACAAATAGTTCAAGTACCCAGAAATGTCAAGATTTTCCTATAAGACAAAGTTTCAATAGCGAAAAGGATTCAACCCAATATCACTTCATGAATGATCAATGGAAATATCCAAATTTCAAAACTGTCTCGATCAAAAGATATCTTACAGCAATATTGTCATAAAGACCGGAGAACCAAACCAACATTGGCAACAACGCCTCCCAATATGTCATCATCTTTTATTTGATTCACACTTATCTCCAGCAGATAATTTGAAGATATATGGTGGTTACTCCAATATAAACTACGGTGTGGTGTGTTCGTTAAGTTGCCATATAATTTTCAGAGCCGGTCTTTTTGGTCCTATACGCGCCGGATGATGAACAAGCCTGCTTCCAGGATTCACTTTCGACCGGAGCACGATCCACTGAATCGATAATGGACGAGAATTTTTTTTTTCATTCACGATTCTTTCGGTATATTGTTGTGCCTATCGAATAAAATAGGGAAATTCAATGCTGCTTGTAGATGAACATCTCCTCTGTGAGTCTTGTATTCGAAAATGGAGGAGTTATTCAAATGGTAAACAACAAAATGCAATGTATTTCCATAATTTAATATCGTATGGTCTTGAGGTGCCTTTTTGAATGGATCTTAGTTTTTAATTCTCACTCTATACACGGTGTAAGAGATGTCTGTGTTTTTCACCCGAAATTTGTAGATGCTCTATTTCCTCCAAAAATGTTTTGAATTTATTCAGATTCGAGCAATTTATGGACTCAAACGATTTGGTTCGACTCTCTAATGAAGAATAACACGATAACTTGAGAACGGAAAGAGATAGCGACTCGATATTTTCAGTGTAGGTGGCGCGTCTCAATAATACGTCCAAGTTCGTTAATGGACATAATCGGCCCAATGGTTACCGAGTTATAATTCTGTGTTCACCCAATACTACTCCATACTCCAATCAAGTTGAAACTTGGTGAATAGTTGTAGAATACAAACTTAAGGACGTTTGTGAAATTTTGTGAGAATCGTATGACTAAAAAATTTTTAAAAAATTATTAAAAAATATTATTTATGTCACGATAACCTGAGAACGGAAAGATATAGCGACTTGAAATTTTCAGGTTAGATTGTGCATCTGAATGCGACATTTGAGCTTGTTTATAGGCATAATCGGCCTAACGGATTTGGAGTTTACCCATCTGAAATTTGGTTGTTATTTCCTCAATAACTCGAAAAATACAAAACTTATCCAATTCAAACATGGTTATTAATTGTGGAATACCAACGCGAAAATTCTTGCTAAATTTCGTGAGGATCGTATTACAAGAACATTTTTGAAAGATCATTGAAAAAAATTCTGTATATAAGAAACTATTTTTTGCGAGGGCCTTCAGAACCTAACTTTACCGCCAAGTTCCAAGTTTGAACACGATCGGATCTATATTGTTGGATATCAGCCTTGTGTGAGTTCAGTTGCTGGATGGATAATGCGGACAAGTATATTTAAGTGGGAAGGTTAAACGGGTAATTACGCAAAAGGAGCAGAGAAAAATCATTCTGCTGATCCTGACGACACGTGTTTCTGCTAGTTGACTTCTTCATGACGGGGAAACCAAGAAACCAAGGAACAGATGGAAATAAAACTGAAAAAAGTTGACACCACAACAGGAGCGAGCCACCAATAGGTGTCTTGCATACAACATGAAATACCATATGTTCATGTTTTTCTGAATTTACTTCAATACCAGATCATCATGTATGCCCTCATTCACTATGATCATTTATAAAATTTGAATACTTGCGGGTATTGAAAATCGGTAAATCAAGAAGCAAATTCAAATGAGGTGAAACGCTTCTGAATCGTTGCTATGACGGCTGACGTATTCAAAATGTACCATCTGCTTTTATAGGATGCTGTGTTATACTGGAGTAAAGAGTGAAACGGACACGATAAGAGAGTGAGAGTAGATATGACGGGTTACGTCACGCGGGGGCGCCAAGTTTCGATCGTTTGAACAGGCATTATGTGCAACCAAATTTGAATGATCGTTTTCTCGTTGAAAATTGAAATTTTTGAAGGTGGTTGAACTTTTTCAGTATTCTTATGGATATAATAATCGATTCCAATTATGAAAAAATAAATCATGCAAGACCTTCAGCTCTGGGACCTCCAATTCGGCAGGCAAACTATAGCATTGGCACGGATGCCTGTGCGATGTGACCTCAACCCGATGATTCGAAATATAGCTACACGAAGAGTTTTTCATTTATTATAGAAAAAATAAATGTTCAGTACATGCAGACAGTAAGAATTAACACATTTTCTAAATGTCCCTCAATTACTGCAAAATTCCTCAAATTAGAGGAAGCAGGTCTTAACACCGGTCATTGCTTTCTGCGATCTTCTGCGTCTACTCTTTCTGACAGTGTATCAGTTTTTTCAGCCATCATACGACTCGGTAGTTGAGAATCCACTTCAGTCTCTGAGGTTCAAATTGAAAACTCATTGAAAAATAAAGTAGAAACTGCTGAAAAAATGTTGTGTGATAATCGTTCTAAAGTAAAACGCTCCAACGCTCCACACATTCCTCAGCAGATATTGTAGGCAACGATATCAATGTGAATTATTCAGAATGTCACATGTCTAACATTCCGTCTTTGAATTTTTCCAATTGTCCCATCAGCAGCATAAATAAAAATATATCGAAATGAACATGGAAATTTTTCATTCTGTCAAATTTGCCTATTATGGAACATTTTTTCAATCCAGAATTCTGCTAATTTGAAACGAGGTCGACGGAAAAATCTTTAATGAACTCGTTGGTTAATTTAGGGATTAATATGAATGAAACGTTAAACATTGGTTCAAGCCCTGCGGACAGGAGCTTTGGCGCTCTTGTTCAAACTTTGACAAATCATATCTCCGCAATTATTGGTCTCTGGGAATGATATGAATGGTTTCTTGCGATAGAACTGCATGATGAAAGAAATTGAATTCAAACAGACCGATTCTCCCCAATAACGAACTTATCCGAGATATTCATTCCTCAAATCTACTCTGAAAATTATATTATATCAATTAAAACTTAGACAATATTGCAGTTTTATTTTTACTGGAGATATTCTGAATCCAATTTGATTATGTATCTTACCAAAGAAAATATTTCCATCATCATATTATCCACGGGCATTATATTATCACCTAAAAAGTATAATATCATATCATCCACATAATTCTAAGATAGCTTAGATTATTGAATTGGTCATTTTGCATTCAACCATAATTTGTTTTCTAGAACGGAAGGTGTATTTTATATCAAGAATAACGAACCAGAAATAATTTTCACATTTATATCTCATAGGAAAATAAGATGACATGTAAGAACACAGATAATATAATAATTCATTCAGAATTCTGTGAAAACATAGAAGTACGATTCACTATTGAAATTTCGAAAAATCATATCTCCGAGAGTATTAGCTTGCTAGACTTGAAAATGATATGAATGGATTTTTATGGTGAAACTGCATCTTGAAAAAAATTAAATTTGAAATTTGTGATGTAAAAAAAATGTCGTTTCCGTTACTCTGAAACTATAGAACTGATTTCATCCAATAACGTACTCAACACAGATATTTATCTTCCAAACCTACTCTGAAAATTTCAATTGCCTAGCTCATTCTGTTCGAAAGTTATTGTAGAGAAAAAATTTTAAAATTTTGATTTTTTTTTTTACACTTTACGGCAACTCGATCAGTACAAAACTTCACATGCATATAGAGGTCATTACTCTACAGTTTGATGCTAAATTTCAGATAGATCGAGTGATCGGTTTCGGAAATATTCATAAAAAATATTTTTACTAAAAACGGCCAAAACTCCGAAGCCGCTTGATGGATTTAGCCCGTTAACGAACTCGTCCGAGATATTTATGCTCCAAACCTATCCTGCAAATTTCAATCCTCTAACTCCTTTCGTTCGAGAGTTATCGTTTTAACGGCTGGACAGAAACGATTTCGGCCACGGATTCTTGATCATTGAGTCGAACCAAATCGTTTAAGCCAATTTTCAGCCAAAAATTCGAAAATTACAGACATTTGGGCAAATTGATAAGTACTCTGTTCCGAGGAACAAGAGCGTCAAAAAGAGTCGATCGTTAATAGCTGTCATTATCAAGATGTTGATTAAATTACTATTAACACCCCTTGAAATTTCCAGTATTACCATGAGGTGTCCCTCAAGTTCTAGGTTGGGCCTATTTTTCTTTAATATTTGGGCTTCAAGACCGTTATACCACTGAATAAATAAATCCATTCACATCAAACTTGCTTAATATCCTCAAGGATATCAGTGAATTACGTCGGACGCTCATCATAAAGCTATAATTAGCCTTTAGCACCAACACAAATCAGTATATAATAACGAGTTATTTCAACAATAACACTCGAAATTTGTCAAGTCATTCCCAGTTAATGATAAAGACTCACGATTTCTGAGAATTACGACTGATTTCCCTGAATTCATGCTCTGTTCCGTTGCTATTGTTTAAATAAATCGGGAATACCTGAGCTATTTTTGTTAATTACAATACCTCCTGTACACATGATCTCATTGAACTAATAGGGTGATGAGTGGCATGAGTGATGGATGAATCATAAATCTCAATCAAGGAATCAAGGCCTTCAATTCTGAAGACTTGAGGAGGTATATTAACTATTGTTGTGGAATATTTAACAGCAAAAAACGATTAGCAATTTTGTTAACCACAATTCTTGGCCAACTATACAGTGTGGAAAAGCCAAGTGGAATAAATTCATTATTTTGATTACTGCACATATTTAAATGTACAATTCAAATTTTAAATTGTCATTCTTCTTCGTGAAAATGCGAACCCTACCTTCACCCCCTTCGAAGGACACGTACAAACCCAATTTTTTCAAATAGGAAGTACCTATGGGCTTGTGATACATCGTTCGAATGGTCTGGTCATTCTCTATTCAGAAATGTTATCACTTACAAGTTCATTGCAAAAATAAAATTAGAAGAAAATAAAATCAAGTGATCAGCGAAATTTGGTACAATGTCAACAAAAACTAAAATGTAATAAAAATTGTAGCAAAAATATTATGAATGTTAATGAAGTAGATGTTCAAAGTGTTCACTGTGAACGCCTTGGCAACATCCTAACCTCAAATACAAATTTATTCCAACATTATTATTCAACATCTCAGTGAGTGATCGATCTAATCGCAAGCGTTATTCGATCTTTTAGGTCATTCAAATCAAGGGGTTTAGTTTTATACACAATACCTTGACATATTCCCAAAAAAAGAAGTATAATGGGTTAAGATCAGGGGATAACGCTGGCCATTCGATCTTTCGTCGCCTTCCTATACACCGATTTGGAAATATTGCGTTGAGGTACTGCTGGACATTGCGTTGGTAATATGGTGGCGTTCCATGATGTTGAAACCATATACCGTATTCGGTGGAACTTGAGGATTTCCTGCCCAAACTTCAACCTTTTGAGGTAATTGCGTGTGTTCCTCTCTCATCCAGTCAGGATTTTCGATAGACCAGTAGCGGCAATTTTGACGATTAGCATGGCCGCTGAGATAAAAAGTGCACTCATCAGAAAACAAAACGTCTGCTAATTAAATTATATTGTCATCCAACATGTTCATCAATTGTTTACAAAAATAAGGTCTCCATCGAAATTTTCTTCCAAGAGCTCCTGGGTAGGTATCATTTTATAGGGATGCATTTTATTTTGTTTTAATATGTGTAGAATCGATATATGGCTGACACTGAATATTGTGGAGGCATCTCTACTTGATGTATGTGGATTTTCTTCAAAGTCAATCATCACTTCTAAGTGCACATCCTCACACAGTGTATAAGCAGCTGCTTTTTTAATCTGCCTTACATGCCCAATCTCGCGAAAATACTTCTATTTTATTTTTACTTATTGTCCTTTGGGTTATAGGCAGCGAATTCTGAAATTACTAATGAAACAAGCGACTTACTTCTCTTTGTGTTTGGGTGTTAACCAATATTTTGTCAAATTGTTATTTTGTGCATTTCCTTTAATGGAACCTTAATGAAATTCAAATACAAATTGGATAATTCATAAATTACAACTTATTAGCACTAAACAATCTGCGAAGGCGTTGTAAAGAAACTAACATTGCCAAAGAAAGTGTTTTACATAGTTTTCATGGTACAATCTGGAAAACACAATGTTATTGTTTTTTTTGCGCGTATGTTCTGGGGAACATCGCGTTATCATTTTGCCCAAATGTGAAATTTATTTCTGTGGTGCCGTCCGGCCGTCCGGACGGTATAATCGGCCCAATGGTTTCCGAGTAATAATTTTGTTTTCGAACAAAATAAATCCGATCGGATTTAAACTTGCTGAATAGTTTTGTGAGAATCGTGTCACTAGAAATTTTTAAAAAAATTATTAAAAAATATTATTTATGACACGATAACCTGAGAACGGAAAGAGATAGCGGCCTGAAATTTTCAGGTTAGGTTGTGCATCTGAATGCAACATTTGAGTTCGTTTATAAGCATAATCGGCCAAACGGTTTTAGAGTTATAGCCATCTGAAATTTGTTTGTTCTTTCTTCCTCATTAACTCGAAAAATACAAAACCGATTGAATTCAAACATGGTTATTAGTTGTAGAATGCCAACGCGAAAATTCTTGCAGAATTTCGTGAGGATGGTATAGCTAGAAAATTTCAAAAAAATTATTGAAAATAATTGAAAAAAAATTCTATATATCATAAACTATTCGTCCGGCATGGCTGAAATTTTGGAAGAGCCTTCAGAACCTAACTCTACAGCAGAGTCCAAGTTTGAACACGATCGGATCCATATTGTTGGAGAAGCGAGCAGCCTTTTGTGAGTTCGGTAGCTGGATGCGAATCGTCGTATGATATGTTGTCTATGGTCGTATTTTTGCGAGAACCTTCAAAAATATGAATGTCATGATGACATATTTTAGCGCGTATGTTCTTGGAAAAATCGTGTTATTTCCTCACAAATCTATGGGAGATGATAGCCCTACATTAGCGATCAGACCTGGTTTTGAAAGAGATCCTCCTTAGGAGGAGGCAACTAAATATTGAAGGGATTTCTATGAACAAGAGTGAATATCTTTGAGAAATAGAGAAGGCAATTCTTCTTCAAGAGATCAATGTGCCCTCCGAGGAGTATATTTGTGAGAGGGGACTTTTGAAAGGTTATGTATTATTTTTAAAATGATATCGCTGAAATTTTGCTGAAGGCTTCAAAACTTAACTTTAAATTAACCACACTTTCTGATCTTGTAAGATGAGAGGCTCATTTGTGGATATTAAATCTCGTGATGGATAGAGAGGAATTTTAGGCCAGTTTTTCTATCACTAATGAGAATATATCCTGACTTCACGAAAAAAAATTGGTTCAAGCACTGACGTGAAGTCTTTTGCGCGTATGTTCTATTGTCCATTCTCCTGTATTGAACACTCTTAATCGAATTTACCATGGTGAATTATATTGTCGGTTCTCCTGTATTGGACACTCTTAATCGAATTTACCATGGTTAATTCTATTAAGGCTGTCCAATACAGGAGAATAGACAATAGAATTCACCAAGGTAAATTCGATTAAAAGTGTCCAATACAGGAGAATGGACAATAGAACATACGCGCAAAAGCTCCTGACTTCACGTCAGTGCTTGAACCAATTTTTTCATTTTCATTCAATCACATCTTGAAGGCAAATAAGTTAAGTATTATTGCAATGAGATTTGGGAGTATTCAAGGGAATATTATAATTAAGTTCGGTAATCATACGATTTAATTTTTTTCTATCTTGAGTTTTCAAATAAACATGAAAGTGTGAACATTTTTGAATGGGGCATGATGCAACCTTTCAAACGATATATGACAAGCCCATAGTTCCCATTTGAAAAATTTGGGGTTGTACCCGTCTTTCGAAGGGGGGGGGGGGGGGGGAGCATTTTTATGAAGAAGAATGACAATTTAAAATTTGACGAGTTTCGGGTTTATCCATAAATATGTACAGTAACCAAGATGATGAATTCATTCCATTTGGCTATTCCACATTCGTTTGATAATTTGAATCAATATAGCAATGTATAGGAAATTTCTATTTATAAATACATAAATTAATCTTACAATATCAAAATATGATGAGAATGAGATGTAGGGATCAACTTCATCCCTAACCGCTTCTCGTCCATCCCCCATCTGTATCTGGATGGGTGACCATACCACGATAATTTGTGAAAGGAACGAGATAGCGACTTGCAATTTTGAGAGTAGGTTGCTTATCCAATTGCGATATTCAAGTTCGTTAATAGGCCTATTCTAAATTTTGTTCTTATCTCCTCAATAACTCAAAATATACAATTCCGATCCACTTAAAACTATTAAGTAAGTATAGTAAAAAAATAAAAAAAATTATTATTCAGAAACAATCTGTCAGAATTCGCTCCAATTCCGCACAGATCTTCTAGCCATCAGTTTACAAACCAGTACAAAAATCCAGCTTTATCGACTTTGTATGTGGTGTGAATAGACGATGGAACATGCGCGCAAAAGCTCCTGAATGTTTTAAAGAATTTTCCTAGTTTTGTATTCGAATTTTTAGTTTAGTTCTTGTTTAGTAGTGTTGATGAAATTTCAGTGTTTTATTCAAAGAAATTAATTTTCCTGGGACACAATATACATCGAGAAGTTATGTTTGTTATTGTTATTGTAATATTATGAAATTTTTTCTTACTTAATTGATAAATCTAGTTACTATGGAAAATTCTTCATCAAGTGAGACTTATTTGAATTTTAATAAACCATTGTGAATAATTTTCCAGGAATGGTACATTTCCTATCTTCTCATGGGTGACTCATTTACCTATGAAAAGAAAATTAATATTACCGTTTTACAATACCTCGTTAATTCAGTCTTAAACTACTCAGATATACCATATGTATTAGTGAATAGGGACATAATTACCAGCCAAATCCGAGATGCAGGGAAAAATCTGTCAGCAGCATAGCATATATCTCGTTCTCAAGATTAACTGAATAATCTGTGGTCTTGTTCTTGTACCTACACGAGGGAATCTTGTTTATATGCTAACAAGTGCCTCTTTGGTCACGATAGGTACCATTATTGATACTGGGTCTTTGTCAATTGGGCCACTGGTATGTCCTCTCTATCAACATTTGGCTTTCTTCAGTATCCCTTCGGTAACAACTAACAATATTGTATAATCAGTAAGTAGAGCTATCTGCTAGAGGATGGAAACATTTTTTTCCTCTTAATTATTATTCCAATTTCAACCCTTAATATAAATCAATACGAACTGAAAGGTTGAGAGGTTATTTCATTATATTACCTACTCATAATTTTTGTGGCGTTATTAGTTATTTTTGTATCTAGTGCGCGAAATGCTACTTTGGTGATCGAGAACTGATTTCTTCAACGAGGCGCAGCCGAGTTAAAAAAATAGTCGAGATCACCAAAATATTTCGCGCATGAGATGCAAACAAAATTTTTTCTACAAACGCCAAAAATATTGTTCTAAAATAAGTAACATGCATAGCTTAATATGAAAAATAGTATTGAACTGGCTTAAAATGTTTTTCCAAATCAAGTAAATACTGTAACTATGAAAATAAAATGGCATTTGTTTGTTTGATTGAGGAACATAAAGGTTAAAATATAAAAACTCCATATAGTTTACATGCAGTGTGCGAAGTAAGTACTTCGCACACTACTTCGCGCACGGTGTCATGGTAACGAAGGAAAATGAAAAAAAGGGTCACTTCGCATATTGTTTTCAATGCGCGAACCTTTTCATTTTTTGACGTTTGTAGAAAAAAAGTTTTTGCGATTACATGGATCCAGTAAATATTTGAGGAAATACTATAACAAAATTGAATTGTGATAGATATCGCGAACCATTGACTAGAGAATATCTTAATTCAGCATTAAAAGAGTTAGGTCTACACAGAAAAATATGAAAATCGTATCCTTGATGATGATTTTTTCGTGAGTCTTGCCCGAAATGTGTGTGGATATCAGGGTTACACCTTTCACTAGATTCTCGTTTGTGCACGATATTTGCATCTAAAACGTTTGGTGGTTTTAGTTGCCGAATTGCCTAGAAAAAGTAGAACCCTCATTACCGACCCTATAAAGGTGTGGTATCTTACAGTCTAATGTCTAGTGATAATCCCAGTAAGCAGTCTCAGTTTATTCTTTGACAATGATAGGGAGAGCTGCACCTTTACTTTTGGAGGCACAATTTCCTTTTTGATACGCTTTATCTTCAAGTATTAATCCCGTTTATATTTTCCAGTTTCTTCTCACATTTCTTCACCTCGGACCTTATCAGTAAAGGTGAGATCTCACACGAGGGTCTCAGTCCAAGGAGTAATGTGCAATATTACAATGGAGAGATACTCAAGCAAGAACTGGTTAATTTTATTCACCATTTGAACAAGTGATTACTTAGACTTACTTACGACAAATAGCCTAAGGGTGCCTCAAAGTCATCTAGTTTTATGTGGCAATGAAAATTCTCATCCTCTTATTTATACTGCCTAGAGACATAGTCCTGAGTGCACCTTTCCATCACCAGAATTTGGAGCGTTCCCATTAGTTTGCCCAAGATGTTGATTACCTATAATCAAGTATATGCTTGTGTTTGCTCGCTTATCCGTCCCTAAGGTAACCATTGATATACTAGATGAAATTTTTCGCAATTGAGCCAGATTATTCTCCCTTTCCTAACATTATCTTCTAAAAATGTCCAAAATCTTCATCTGTCTACTCCTTGGCCTCTGTATTCCAGCTCTCCTGTGGGCTAGTGTTTACGTAGATTTTGGTGACCAAAGTAAAGAGGTCTAGGTAACAATAGGTGAGAACACTGTGGTATGCCAAAAGTTCATACTTTATTTAAGAACTCAGCAAGTTTTGAACTTATAACTGTTAGATACATGTAATTAGAAGAGAATACGACCACTATGATATCTTCTCGTAGTGGTCCAAGGGAAACACATTAATATCTTTACGGAGTTAATGCAGTCCGCCTTCAAATTCTCCCAACTATGGTGCCAGCGGGGGACCCATCGGGTAAATCCCCAAAACTGTAGTTGGACTATTTGTTTAACTATTTGTGAATGAAATTCAGATGGCTTGGGAAGTAAAGAATCTGGGCTTAACCCTGGATGCTAAATTGAACTCAAATTCCCATCTGGACTCTCTCGGTAAAACTTGGGGTTTGAAACTTTAGGAAAATCTCTGGATTAACACAGCTGTCGCATTAACTTACAAGGCAGCAACGTAGTGGCAAGAAGTTTGACAAACGACTGCAAGAAACAAACTTGCTAGTCTGCAACTTCAACCTATGCTTAGCGTGACGGGAGTAATGTCAATAACTTCCACAGCTATACTCGATGTAATCGTCAACCATTGTTCCTATTTATAATGGTAGCAGCAAGGCTATAGGCATCAAGACTACAGGCAGTGGTGCAGTGGAGTATGTCTCAACTTTGACATTCTTGAATAACAGAGGTTATAGAAGGCAAATACCTCTTTTGACAAATCATTCCATACCTCCATCGAGGGCAGGGAGAAGACTGTCAAAGGGAATCCGAGTATGAGTGAGGGCCTAGTCTAGTTTGCAGATGGCTCTGTGTCAGCCGCGGGTATCAGTGCTGGAATATATTGGGCGGGACCTAGGTATTTCAGGTAGAAATTATAGATATCTTGGCATGTGCAAGGGAGAATATTATGAGGGGCACCTCTTATATGGCAATCTATACTCTGTCAGATAGCCAGGCCACCATGAGAGCTTTACAATCCTATAAAATTTGCTCTAAACTTATTTTGGACTATTATAACGTACTCAATGAGCTTAGACAAAGCAATTAGGTCAAAGTAATGAAGATGCCAGCTCACGAGGGAATACGCGGCAATGAGGAGGCAGTTAGGTTTGCCAAAGTTGGAGTGGCATCACATCTAATAGGCCCTGTGAATTCTGCTTCAGAAAAGTCGGGCAAGATATAGAAGGATAGGTTCAGAGCCATCATCTCTCAACCTGTAATTATGCTTCAAGCAATGTTCATGACAAGAAGATGGTGGCTGGACTATCTAAACTGCTCTTGACAAGCTCGCTGCGCTTGAGCAGAGCTTCACTCAAAAATATGGTAATCTGGGGAAGCACTTGAAGGAGACGAGGAGACATCTGCACTCCTCCCAATGCAGATTTTGTGACATGGAGGACGAAACAGCCAGTCATGTCCTCTATAAATCCGAGACTTTGTCTGGCATTTCGGATTTGTTGAAGAAGATGATTTATTTCCACAATTTAAATTTGATTAACAGCATCGTGGCATTCATGGAAAAACCCAAGCTGTTCTCAAACTAATCCTGGATTAGGGGCAATGAACTTCCTTCGGTGATCAATAGCAGAGTGCATATTATTTATTTTTGGGTATAAACTGGCAGACACGAAATGAGAATCTGATAAAGACTGAATGTATTCAAGTGGAATGAATAATAAACCTCTGATTCTTCAGCTATATGCCCAGTTGACCATTCTCGACCCCCGTGATGTTCAGAAGTGATAACACAATCCCGAACGGGCTCAAACGTAACACACCACATACTGAATAACATTTCGTTTTTCTTCAGCCTCGCTCCTTTCGGACGGGCCGACTCACCAGGTAGAAGAGCTATTGGTAATTTTTTGCCGTTTGGATTCCCATGTTAAAAAGCAATAAAAAATATGGATCAGGGCGCCGACGACTCTAGATTCGCCATCGTTTTACATGTGTTACCTTTTTGGCGCGGTTTCGCGCCGTCCTGTTGGCAGCAGTGGCGCCGAATATATTTCGAAAATCTGTCGTGTCCGATTACTGTTAACGTCGTGAGTTGGTTTAGAATGCTCCATCGGGGCGCATCTGAATACTTATAGCTTCTCCGTTCGTTTGATGTCACCTGAGCGGGCTTCTCTTTTTATACTTTTCGTTAGAGCTCTGCAAAAATCCTGTAAAATTAATTTATTCAGATCGGAGTTGAGACGAAAATGATATGCGCCTTCATCTCGGTTTCGGAATTCGAGAGGTTGTTGGAATTTCAGTGTCAATCTGAAACATTCCGTTATTACGTGGATATTACGAAAATCTAACAGGCGTTGGACTGTTTAATATTCGGTAACAGGAAGTTATATTAGGTAATATGGGATATAGTACCAGAACAAAAGTAGTGAAGATAGTCCACCGAACAATTTTAAAAGTCGTATCTCAGTTTGTGGACTCAATCTGAACTTGTCCACAGTGGAGTAGTCACACACGATGTATTCGATAGGCTCATAATCCTCCAAGAATAGTCTGCACTCAGAGTCCTCAGTCAACCCCAGAGTACTTAGGTGTCTCCTGAGGCCACAGTGACCCGTGTATGCAGCTGTTAAGATTCTCAGGTTTAACCTAGAGAATTTGAGCCAATGTCTGGCTCTTTAAGCTGATGGGTCAATCATTGTTGAGCGAGCATTTATGTGTCCAGGTATGCTGTTCCAGATTTCCTGGACCTTTTGATTCCATCATCTGTTCTTCTCTCACCATGCTGTCTTGAGGGATTGCCGCAGGAAGTTCAGGTGAGCTCCATGGAAGGCCCTCGTGCCGCCAATAAGTCAACCACCTCATTACCCTTTATGCTGAAGTGACCCGGTACCCATATGAGCTGTAGTTTCCAGCGCTCTGCCAGTTTAGCAAGGGTGGTCCGACAGTCCTGCACAAGCAGGGACAGTTGTATCATTTAAAGGGCTTCAAGGTGGATTGGCTATCCGATAGGATCTTGATTGATCTGCTGACCCATCCTTTCTCAAGTATGATCTTCGTGCAGTCATCAATGCTGAAAATTTCAGCTTGAAAGACAGTCACAAAATTACCCAGGCTAATATGGGTTAACCATCAACAATTTTGTAACCGCTACCTTCCGTTCCCACCCCTTGAATCAACAGGACATGCCTACGTTGATTTGCATCTCATTTGGTGATGGTACGTAAATTCAGGGATATAAATTTTTTAAAATTTTTTGGGTGATATTCAACAGGCTGTAACAAGGAGGGAAATGGTCGAACAGCAGCAAAAAACAAACTTGTGGTATTAGATCTGGATATATTTTAGATATTTAAGATCTGCGAATACTTTCCTTAGTGACCTGAAGCCTCAAATATTATTTTGTTTTCGCCAAAAATTACCTTTATGAGCATTTATTCGATTCTTACCAAATTTTTCGATAACATAGTTTATTTGTGAACATATTCCTTATTTTTTCTGATCTAATAGACTAATAATTGATAGAATTGGGAGAAAAAAGGGGGAAGCCCCTGTGGCAGTAGCTTTGGCGCTCTTATTCAATTTTTGACAAACCATATCTCCGAAAGTATTGATTTCCCAGAGTTGGAAATTATATCAGTGGATTCTTATAAAAGAACTGCACCATAAAAGAAATCATATTCAAATAATAGTTTATTTATCAAGATTAAATGAGAAATCTGCAATGATTTAACCATGTGGAATGAGTTGTTGCAACTTACACTCGGTGAATAGTTTTCGCAACTCGAAATACCTAAGCAAAATATCATCGAAATGTCATCATAGCAGATTGCCCATTTATTCTTCATATTTGAATAGGTATAGGCTGACGAACAAATTATTTTAATAGTTCAAAATATATTAATAAAATACAATCCTCTTTTCATAATTTGATAGTTCTTACCACTAACTCATTCATTCTGTATTATGAACCTTAACTCAAGAAAGAATATTTGATACACAAATGTAGATCAATATTTCAGAATTTTTTTGCTAGCAACATTATGGAAATACTATATCAAAGAACATGTCTCACTACTTAAGGAAGTAAAAGGTAATATTAACCTCGGTGGTCAACGAACAGTAATTTCTTTTGATGATTCCATTATGTTGTTCTTCACTATTGCCTTCATAAGCTACACCATTAAAATGATCCAATTCTAAATCTTCTGAAACATCATCCCCAATATTTGCACAAAAATTATTCAATATGCAGCAAGTCAATATTATTTTTGGTACCAAAATAGTCTTGTATATATTCACAAATTCATGTCGCGGAACCTTGTTTTTCAACACAAAATTATACGAATTATATAAATAAACTAGAGCACAAAGGCATATGACGTCTATTATAGGCAGATGAGATGACATGAATGAATAGTGAACACTGACATATAAAATTCCATTCTGCGAAAACATAGAAGTACGATGTGTTATTAAAATTTTGAAAAATCATATTTTTGAAAGTATTAGCTTGTTGGAGTTGAAAATGACATCATTGGATTCTTATGATGGAATTGCATCTTGAAAAAAATAAAATTGAATTTGAAATTTGAAATTTGAAGAATTTTTGATTTTTTTTGCCACTTTACGGTAATCCGGTCAATACAAAACTCCGCATGCATATAAAGGTTATGATTCTATAATTTGATGCTAAATTGCATATAGATCGAGTGATCGGTTCCGGAAATATCTATAGCTCCGAAACCGCTAGGTGGATTTTGCCTGTTAACGAATTCGTCCAAGCCATTTACACTCCAAACCTACCCTGCAAATTTCAATATTTTAACTCCTTTCTTTCGAGAGTTATAGTGCCTACGGCCGGCCGGACAGAATTTATGTCGACCACGGATTCTTAATCGGTGAATCGAACCAAATAGTTTACCATTTTCATCCAAAAATTCGTAAACTACAGACATTTGGGCAAATTGATGAGCACTCTATTTCGAGGAACAAGAGCACCAAAAATGGGTCCTAAAAAAAATATTTTATTTCTTTTCAGCCTCTTCACAATGCTTCATTGTTTTAAAAAAATTACTTGATATTTATTTACCACTGCAATTGCCTTATTCATCCCCCTACTTTTCTTCACAAAAAACTTGTAATTTCTTGTATTCTTTTTTGACATGATTTTTTCGACATGACCCATCGACACTTATCTGTCACAGATGTGGAAGCATTGTGAATACACTTAAAAAAAAAAAATCCTTCATTAATAAAATGATTAAGAATCTTTTCAAGACAAGCAATTTTTTTTTGTTTTTTAGATGAATTCGGAACCCTGTATAATAAAAAAAAAGTAAGAGTAAATCTAAAAACTAAACAAATTTTAAAATTTCTTGTACTTATCCATGAATGTGGCTAGTTTATATAGTTATCATCGTTATTGCATACGTACGATCAGACAAACGAACGGATTAAACTTAAACAAGAACTCTTGATCAGTAGGTCTAATATAATCGTCTGAAACCAATTTAGACATAGATATATATAAAACCCAAAAGTACAGACCTCTGAACGAAACGAAATGGGCTCGCAAAAACAAGATCTGGAAAAATTAGGTTTAGTGATCCAAAATCACTAAATTAGTCTCCATTAACTTTCGCATAACAACCTCGAATTCAGCACAACTTAAAAAAAAATTATAATTCGAACTACTTCCAAAACACCATAATAAATTCCAAATTACCATAAATCGAATTCCAATTCAACCATTCCTAAACGATCGACATTCAAATGTTCCTTATCTAATTCACAAGCATCTCAACATACAAAATCCGCCGAAAAGGCATCAACGGCATAATTCGGTGATCTCCGGACCTGAATGGACGACCACGGCACTGTCCGAGACCGCCGTTTTGACTCATTTTCGAGATCTAACATCTCAAGAATGTTCCTTCATGTACCCGTATCTGTTTCACCAAATGCCACATCGCCAGTCGACACATTTTTATCTTGTGAACTCCTCGGATATCCACATACCATCTTGTCTCTCATGCAGTATCTGCCGAATTTTAAAATCCGGCAAAAAAGGTAGCGCCACCGAAAAAAGGGGCCAAACTAACGAGGACCGGAGGATGTCTTTGGTCGCGTATCGGAAACGTGTTCGGAATCCGCGTCTGCCGGATAATAGTCCGATTGTTTTTTTTTTCTAGATGTTCGGATCGAGAAATGAAGCGATGGTATTTGGAGGGACGTGTCGTAATGCGCTTGTTCTAACGTGTTCTGTACATCCCCAGTCCAAAATTGAAAAGACTGGAGTGTGGATATTGCTTGTAGTTTTAATCGTCCGGTGGCTTGATATAATGAATATGAAAATATTTAGAACGAATCATACTTTTTTTTTTTTTTTTCGATAATCTGTTTTTTCTCGCTCTTCAAGCAGTCCTGTGCGACATGTTTTTTTTTGGATTTTTGTATTTTTTCAGGGAGTTTATAGGCCTAGCCTCAACTCTAATCACTGTTTTAATAATAATAATAATAATATAATATGTCATGATGACACATTGAGTTAGAACGTTAATTTTTCCATCTCATTTTTGGCGCTCTAGTTCCTCGGGACTGAGTGCTTATAAATTTGCCCAAATGTCTGTAATTTTCGAATTTATCGATGAAAACGGTCTTAAACGATTTGGTTCGACTCACTGATCAAGTATCCGTGGTCGAAATTCATTCTGTCCGACCGGTCCGGCCGTCCGGCCGGCCAGCCGTACGCACGATAACTCTCGAACAGAATGAGCTAGACAGTTGAAATTTTCAGAGTAGGTTTGGGAGATAAATATCTCGGCTAAGTTCGTTACTGGGCAAAATCGGACTGATGGTTTCAGAGTAACTTAAAAAATTTTTTTTTTACAAAACAAATTCCAAATTACATTTTTTTCAATAAGCAATTTTACCATAAGAATCCAATGATATCATTTTCAACTCTAACAAGCTAATACTTTCGGAGATATGATTTTTCAAAATTTCGATAATAAATCGTATTTCTACCTTTTCACAGAATTATATAATTATTCTATGTATGAGTTGTCATAATGTCAACTTATTTTTCTGAGACATGACATTGTCTAATTCCTTGCTAATAGTTGGTTCGAGAAACGTCAAAATCGACTTAGAGAGACAAGGGTAAAAAACCGTCAAATAAATCCCCATGTGGCGATTTTATGTCGAAAAGTGAAAATTAAGAATATATATCCCAAGTAAGTACCGACGTTTTATGCTAATACCGGAGATCGACAAGATCGTACGAGGAGCCCGATAGCCGGATGGTCTAGGCCGTCGGGTTTTCGGTTTCGGAACGAGAGAAGGCGGGCTCAAATCCCGGAAAGGGAATTACACTTTTTGGCGCTCAAGTTCCTCGGAACTGATGAGTGCTTATCAATTCGCCCAGATGTCTGTAATTTTTACTTAAGATGCAGTTTCACCATCAAAATTCATCGATATCATTTTCAACTCCAACAAGCTAATACTTTCGGAGATATGATTTTTCTAAATTTCAATAATGAATCGTACGTACTTCTATGTTTTCACAGAATGCTATGATTATTCTGTCTAAGCTTTATTATATGATCTGTGTTCATACTCGTACATTTCATCTTGTTCTATAAGAAAGAGTCAAATTCATTTCAGCTATTTTAATTTGATTTTTCCATGGTATAGTTCTCATTCTCAGATTGCTCATTTAATCTTGATAAATAAACTATTATTTGAATTTAATTTCCTTTATGATGCAGTTCTTCCATAAGAATACATTGATTCAATTCCCAACTCTGAGAAACCAATACTTTCGGAGATAATTTGTCTGTTTGAACTAGAGCACCAGAAAGCTCCTGTCCACAGGGCTTGTTTAGATATTTTATACAACAGAAGTGAAGCATATATCTATGGGACATGATAGCCCTACATTAGAGTCCTGTGTAGCGGTCTTCGAACATCTTTAGTTCTCAATAATCATCGCTCGGATTGTTCAAACCTGATTCTGAAAAAAACCCTCCTGGCCTTACCGTAATGACATTGTCCTCTTGAAATACAAATATTGAAGGGATTTCTGAGTTGGAAATTAGCGAAGGTGATTCTTCTTAAGAGATCCATGCGGATACAGAGAAATATAATTGTGAGAGGAAACTTTTGAAAGGATATGTGTTAGTTTCAATTTGTTCGTTTTTTGGCGCTCTAGTTCCTCGGAACTGAGTGCTTATCAATTTGCCCAAATGTCTGTAATTTTCGAATATTTCGATGAAAATGGTCTTAAACGATTTGGGTCGACTCACTGATCTAGAATCCGTGGTCGAAATTCATTCTGTCCGGCCGGCCTTGCGATAATTGAGATTGTTTCTTAAGAAAAAATACACAACCAATCTGATCCCATTATGTATTGAATACTTAACGGACAACTTTTATTGCCCCTAAATCCCAATGCTTTCAAATACATATGTAACGTACTATAATAAAACTGGTGAAGAAATGAAAAATGAAGCTATTCAATTTTTCGAAAAGTGTTATGAGGAACACGCCAAGGACACTCTAATTATCTACCCAATGGGAAGGTATTATTTGAAAACGATAATAATTTATCAAATTTTATTCAAAAATGTATCGACATCGATAGACTGTTTAAAACATCAACAAAACCTTCGAAACATTGGAAAGCTGAGTTTGAAGAACATTTGCTGTTAGAAAAAGCAAATAAAGGAATCAAAATTGTATTTTAGAGTGGTGGAGAGTGCATGAAACAATTCCTACACTTTCCAAGATAGCCGATGATTTATTAATGGCTATATCCGTACCTGTTGAAAGATTTTATTCCACAGCAGGTATGATCATGGCAAAAACACGTACATCATTGAAAGATGATGTGATGCAAGCGTGATTATGTATGAATTGTTGATCGAGTAATTTAAAAGATGAAATTAACAGTGTTTAAAATTAAAAAAATTACGTACATGTACAAATTTTTTTGTATAAGAGCGTAATAAATATAGCTTTAAGACCGTGACGAAATTTTGTATATTTTCGCCTACTTGTGTGAAACCCTACTTTTGTAATTTTTCAGGTGAGTTTTGGGTACTTTGGAGAAGCCTCTCCGTTTTTGGCGCTCTTGTTCCTCGGAACAGAGTGCTAATCAATTTGCCCAAACGTCTGTACTTTTCGAATTTTTGGCTGAAAATGGTTTTAAACGAATTGGTTTGACTCACTGATCAAGAATCCGTGGTCAAAATCGATTCTGTCCGGCCGCCTGTTAACACAATAACTCTCGAACGGAATGAGCTAGACAGTTGAAATTTTCAGAGTAGGTTTGGGAGATAAATATCTCGGTCAATTTCGTTATTAGGCAAAATCAGCCGGATTAACGAAAACAAAATTTTTTTACATTACAAATTTCGAATTCAATTCTTTTTAAAATGCAATGTCATCATAACAATCCATTGATATCATTTTCAACTCTAATAAGCTAATACTTTCGGAGATATGATTCTTCAAAATTTCAATAATACATCGTAATTCTATGTTTTCACAGAATGTGAATTCTACCTGTCTGTGTTCCCTGTTCATACATGTAATCTTATCTACCTATAACAGATGTGTCAAATGTATTTCTGTTATAACAAACAAAGTATGATTGATTGCAAAGTGAACAATTATAGGATATTATAATTACACCTACATGCCCTTGGATAATCCATATGATGATGAAAATATATAATTTGGTAGGTTTATCAAATTGGGCTCAGAATATCATCAGTGAAAACAAAACTGGTGTTGGGATTAATTTATTATTATGTTGTTTTTATTATTATATTCTTTTTAAAACTCTCAAATGTTTATACTATATAGGTACGTATAAATGTATATATATTTGTGTATGTGACTATACACTGTTATTTCTTTTTCTCTATTATATCGGCGAGTGCAAACAATGTCTATCTAATAATTGTAAAGCATGAATAAAAATTACTGATTTATTGGCTAAGATTCAATTGATATAATATAATTTTCAGAGTATATTAGAGGAATGAATATCTCGGATGAGTTCATTATTTAATTTTAATTTAGTTCCTTTTATGATGCAGTTCTATTATAAGAATCCATTGATATCATTCCCTACTCTGAGGAACCAATAATTTCGGAGATGAATAGTCAAAGTTTGAACAACAGCCCCAAAGCTCCTGTCCCAGGGTTTTCCCACTTTTTTTATTTATTCTTCATAGTTTTTGATACATACCACTAGGTTATCATAAAAAAATATATAAAAACAGCATACATTTTGCGATTTAAACACACATGACAATATTTCATAATATTCACACACAAATAGAAAAAACAAAAATTGAGCGAAAATTTCTAATTTAATTCTGGAAACATTGTAGTTTCAAAGGCTTATGTAACTGAAAGAAACTTATAGAACCTTCATACAACTATGCTATTGTGGGTGCCTGCAGTGGAATAATTGAGATACACTTTTGCAACCCTACCAAATAAATATTCGTAACCTTTCGGAGTCTAAATCAGACTCCTTCTTGAGACATAAACGAAAATCTTCAGAATTACTTTTTGGTCAATTCTCAAATTTCAGAATAGCTATATTAACAAAAAATAATTCAGAAGATTTTCGTTAGTGTCTGAAGAAGGAGTCTGATTAAGACTCTGAAACGTTACGAAATTTTGTTGTTCCATCGTTGATGTTGTTTTGTTATTGTTTGTTAGGCAACATTGTTCGATTAATTTCTTCTGACAAATATATTGTGTTTCTTACGCGGAATCAATTCACATAATAATAAATTTTTATTTAATAGATATTTTTCAGAGTTTGGGAGAGAATACCCAAAAAGAAACCATTTAATAATGAATATACCTCCCACAGTATTCTTCAATGATTATATAGTTATTCAATGTTCAAAAGAGTTATAAGCAAAAAAAGAAAAAAAATATTTTTCTTGGATTTTCGACCTGATTTGTTGCACATTGATCCAAATTGTAATTTCAAACAAGTTTTACTAATAGTGTTTTATACAAAAATTCGAATTTTTCGAGATAATCGACATTTATATTTAAAAATAGCGATTCCCGCTCAAACCGGAAGTCGTAGTTGGCCGAGTTTTATATAATTTTTGATGGATCAATTGATGGAGTACAGTATATATTTCCAATCTATTGCCACTAATGGTTCAAATTCGTAGCGATTTAATCTTTTAAACAGCCACTTTTCAATATCTCGGGGACCGCTAATGGTAGAACTCAAAACTCAAAAGTAAGAAGGAACCAGAATACCAACATAATTAAATAAATATTACCTACTCAGATAGCAGCATAAAGTACTGATTTAAACATCTCCGATAGGGGCCATGAAAGTTCTTTACAAGCCAACACCCATTGCCAATGCCACACTTCCATTCAAAACAAACGATTCTCTTGATCCTCACAAATACGGTCCTGGGGAGGTATAGGACCTCCAACGGTGGGGACAGAAAGTTTTAACTACTCAAGGTAATATAAATGATAGCTCGATTTGCCTTTAAAATTTTGGGTAAACCATTTTTCGGACTTTATGACTTCACTAAAGCAATTTTATTTCAATAAAGATTTACAACCTGCACAGAGTTAATTCCCTTGATTTAGGGTTATTCAAATTTCAGTGCGTAAAACTGTTTATTGCCGCACAAAAGGCTAGTGATATTACGGTTTGACGTATATGGTCGTAGCGGCTGACAGCTTTCTTCGATGCCAAATTGGTCCTTTTTTAAATCGTGCTTTTATGGAATTAAAATCGGAGCGTTATACCTTCTGAGTGCCTGAGGGTATCTTAGCTCCGTTTGCACCTCATCACGAACATTTATAAATGAGATTCCCAGTGGCGACTCGTTTTTCAGTGCCTCGTGCCACTGGAGTTACCAACCGATTAAACTGCTTTATTCTTTACTGATAATAAAATTGGAAATCGAAAATAGAAACTTTCCACCACTTACTCACATATATGCATTTCAATAATCTAATCAAGAATCACTCCGTTTGATGTCTACACCTCTTCGTCACAATTGATCATCACAAAGAACAAGAAACAAATTCGCCATTCTACAAGAAATTACCGAGTTTTGAATGGATCAGATTTGTATAGTTTGAATTATAGAGGAAATAACAAAATTTCAAATGAGTATAACTCCAAAACCGCTACCGATTATGCCTATTAATGAACGGATTTGCAACCACCCTGAAAATTACAAGTCACTATCTTTTTCCGTTCTCAAGTTATCTTGAGATACATAATATTTTTTCGTGATTTTTTTGAAATTTTTTAGTGATACGTTCCTCACAAAAGTTATATACAGGGTGAGTCTTTGACCACTGCATTAATTTTAACCAAAGATTCCTCTTATCAAATGAAACACTTTTTTCATTTAACATTTTTCCAAATTCAGCTCAGGGAAGAAGATACAGGCTGTTGAAATTTTGAAAAAAAATCAGTTTTTATTTTGTAGATTTGACATCCTTTTTTCGAATAAAATGAATGTTGGCGTAAAGTTTCCTATAACTATGATACATATTTTCCAAATATTAGTTATTTCCTACTTCTACTGGTTTTCTAGTAATGGACTCGTGGATTCATAAATCTAAACGAAATTAGCATAAAGAAAGCATATAAAGTTTTTCTTGAGTCATTTCAAGAATATTCCATCGTTTTAGAACATTATATTATTCTTCATCGTTTCTCCTTAAACGCACCGTTTTCGAGATATTCTTCATTGAATGTTTTAAAATGGAAAACTCCAGAAATTTCACTACTTTTATGGATCCGTCCCCGAGCGTTGGAATCCCGAATCAAGATGTAAACCACGTTACCATGCCTTATCCTCGTCCGCCAACAATGTCATAGATAATTTATATGCGGGAGTGTATTAGCAAATTGTGAAATCTTTAAACGCTTGTAACTTTTTACCTGAGCCGAATCTGGAAAAATGGTAAATGAAAAAAGTGTGTCATTTGATGAGAGGAATCTTTGGTTAAAATTAATGCAGTGGTCAAAGACTCACCCTGTATATACTGGGTGTCCCAGTATAGATGTTCCAATGGATTATCTCAGCTATTCCAAAAGATGAAAATTTGAGAATTTTATGATTTTCAATTCATCCAAAGAACTGAGAAAAACAAAAATTGAAAGTCGCTTTCGGTTTAACCGGAAGTGACTCTGGCTTTTTCATCTCAAACAGCACCCCATATATTTTTTGCGATTTTCTATTTCTACTGAAAATTACCTTTCCAACGATGTATCACACTTTGTATTTTACATTTGATTTGATGGAGAAAATGTCAATTGAAATTTCAAATTGAAAGAATTGCGGTAGGCTACGATTTTATGTGTAATCTGGATTTCGTCTTCAATAATCGTCATCAATAAAAAAAATATTATTCAAGTAGATATCAACTATGAATTTTACGTTAAACAAAAAATTAATAGTAAAAGAAACAAAAAATTACAAAAAAGGGGACAAAAAAATACCTATAATAACTAAAGCACATGTTCGAAATGTTGACCATCTGCTTCTAAATATTTTTCATCTCAGTGGACTTGTTCACGCAAAGTAACACTTCTCAACAAATATATATATTCCAAATCAATAGGAGGAGTCTGGTACACCCGATCTTTCAAATATCCCCAAAGGAAGAAATCCAGCGGTGTTAAATCTGGAGATCTTGCTGGCCATCTTATCGGTCCGTGTGTGCCAATCCATCTTTCTTCAAATGGATCGATAAGATGGCCTGCAAGGTCTCCAGATTCAACACCGCGAAATTAAGATTACACAGAATGTCGTAGCCTTCTGCAATTCTATCAATTTAAAATTTCAATTGACGTTTTCTCCTATATTGGACACTCTTAATTAGATTTCACCATGGTAAATTCGAATTAAGTGTCCAATATAGGAGAATGGACAACATAATTTACCATGGTAAATTCGATTAAGGGTGTCCAATACAGAAGGATGGACAATAGAACATACGCGCAAAAGCTTCTGACTTCACGTCAGTGCTTTAACCAATTTTTTTTTATTTATAATATCATTTAAATTAATATTGTAGGACGTTACTTTGAAAGTTAAGCTATACTGATTTACAGCAAAAATATTATAAAGAAAAGAAGCAATCGGATAGTCAAACTATCGTTTTAATAAAATGATGCATTTTTATTGTTCAAATAAAGATATTTTGTCAACTTACAAGAATTTCTTCATTCAATGGTATTTCAAAGAACTAATTACAGTTTTAAATATTTAATAAAAAAATGGAATAAATTTCATATACATATATAGATCTTATCGTATTCAAACTTGGAACTTGGTAGTAGAATTATGTTCTGAAGGCTCTCGCAAAAGGTCAGCCATGTCGGATGAATAGTTTCTGATATCTATAATTTTTTTTCAATGATTTATAAAAATTTTCTAGGTATACGATCCTCACAAAATTTTGCAAGAACTTTCGCGTTGGCATTCTACAACTAATAACTGAGTTTGAATTGGATTGGTTCTATATTTTTCGAGTTATTGAGAAAATAACAATAAAATTTCAGATGAATATAACTCCAAATCCGTTTGACCGATTATGCTCATGAACAAACTCAAATGTCGCATTCAGATGCACAACCCTACCTGAAAATTTCAAATCGCTATCTCTTTCCTTTCTCAGGTTATCGTGACATACAAAATATTTTTTTTAATTTTCTAGCGATACGGCTCACACAAAATTCTACCCACGTCTTCAAGTCGATATTCTACAACTAATTGGCAAGCTTCAATTCGATCGAGTCTATATTTTTTAAGTTATCGAGGAAATAATATTCCAGGTGGGTATAACTCGGAAACCGTTTGATCGATTCTGCCCAAAAACGAACTCAACTCTCCCTTTCGGATACGCAACCTACCCTGAAAATTGCAAGTCCCTATCTCCTTTCGTTCGAAAGTTATCGAGGCAACGGTCACCCATCTACTGAACTCACACAAGAATGCTCGAATCTCCAACAATATTCAACCGATCATGTTAAAACTTGAAACTTGGCAGTAGAGTTAGGTTATGAAGGCTCTTGCAAAATTTCAGCAATTTCGAACGAATAGTTACTGATATATAGAATTTTTTTTCAATTTTCAATGATTTTTTTTAATATTTATTACAAATACAATCCTCACAAAATTTTGCAGGAAGTTTTGCGTTGGCATTCTACAACTAATTACCATGTTTGAATTCAATCGGTTCAGTATTTTTCGAGTTAATGAGGAACAAAAAACAACCAAATTTCAGATGGCTATAACTCTAAAACCGTACGGCCGATTATGCTCATAAACAAACTGAAATGTCGCATTCTGGTGCACATCTCAACCTGAAAACTTCAAGCAGCTATCTCTTTCCGTTCTCAAGTTATCGTGACAACAAACATATTTTTTAATAATTTTTTTTAAATTTTCTAGCAATACGATTCGCACAAAATTTCACAAACGTGCTTAGGTTTATATTCTACAACTACTCACCAAGTTTCAATTCGATCGGATTTATATTATTCGAAAACAAAATTATTACTCGGAAACCACTTGTCCGATTATGCCCATTAACGAACTTGTCCGTCGTATTGGGATGCGCCACCCACCCTGAAAATTTCAAGTCGCTAGCTCTTTTCGTTCTCAAGTTATCGTAACAACGGCCGGACGGCCGGACGGACAGAATCAAATTTGACCTCGAATTCTTCATTGGGGAGTCGAACTAAATCGTTTGAGACCATTTTCGTCAAAAAATTCGAAAGTTACAGACATTTGGGCAAAACTATAACGCGATGTTCCCCAGAACATACGCGCAAAAAGCAAATAAAACACCACAAGAAAACACATATAAACAATACCCAAAACCAAATTGTTTTTACTCCGTTCTGCCCTTTTTCAGTACTGATAGCATAATGGTTCTCACAACCAGTCCATTTTATTCTATCTGCATGGTTGATACATACTGTCTGAAGACCTATAAATATATCAGACTGCTATATTTTCGAATAACTTCTGAAATCTTTTCAACTGGATTCCAATATGTCGAATCAATTTATTCGCCTCTTATCATGTTTTCATTTCTGCGTTTCATATTTTGTTGTTATTTGATTATTGAATGAGTTTATTCAAGTTGTTTTTCTGTCTAGATGAATGTCTGAAACAACACAGTACCTACCTAAGATTATCTTGGTCATTTTTGCGCGTATGTTCTGGGGAACATCGCGTTATCATTTTGCCCAAATGTCTGTAACTTTCGAATTTTTTGACGAAAATGGTCTCAATCGATTTAGTTCGGCTCCCCAATGAAGAACTTAAGGTCAAATTTGTTTCTGTCCGGCCGGCCGTCCGGTCAGTCCGTCCGTCCGGCCGTTGCCACGATAACTTGAGAACGGAAAGAGCTAGCGACTTGAAATTTTCAGGGTAGTTGGCGCATCCCAATACGACGGTGAAGTTCGTTAATGGGCATAAATGGTTTCCGAGTAATAATTTTGTTTTCAACCAATATAAATCCGATCGAATTGAAACTTGGTGAGTAGTTGTAGAATATGAACCTAAGCACGTTCGTGACATTTTGTGCGAATCGTATAGCTAGAAAATGATTAAAAAATATTTTGGTTGTCACGATAACTTGAGAACGGAAAGAGATAGCGGCTTGAGGTTTTCAGGTTAGGATGTGCATCAGAACGCGACATTTGAGTTTGTTTATAAGCATAATCGGCCAAACAGTTTTAGAGTTATAGCCATCTGAAATTTGTTTGTTTTTTTCTCCTCATTAACTCGAAAAATACTAAACCGATTGAATTCAAACATGGTAATTAGTTGTAGAATGCCAACGCAAAATTCTTGCAAAATTTCGTGAGGATAGTATTTGTAGAAAATTTTTAAGGAATCATTGAAAACTAAAAAAAAAGTTCTATATATCAGTAACTATTCGTCTGAAATTGCTGAAATTTTGCAGGAGCCTTTAGAACCCAATTTTACCGCCAAGTTTTAAGTTTTAACACAATCGGTTAAATATTGTTGGAGATTCGAGCAGCCATGTGTGAGTTCAGTAGATGGGTGACCGTTGCCTCGATAACTTTCGAACAAAAGGAGATAGGGACTTGCAATTTTCAAGGGAGGTTGCGTATCCGAATGGGAGAGTTAAGTCCATTTTTGGGCATAATCGGTTTAACGGTTTCCGAGTTATACATATATATTATTTCCTCGATAACTCGAAAAATGAAGATTCGATCAAATTGAAGCTTGGTAACTTTAAGTAGAAAATCAACATAAAGACGTGTTTAAAAGTTTTCAAGAACCGTACCCCTAGAAAATTTGAAAAAAATAACGAAAAAAATTTTTTGTAAGAACCGTACCTACCCCTAGAAAATTTCAAAAAAATTACGAAAACAAAAATTAGTCCAACCACTGACGTGAAGTCAGGAGCTTTTGCGCGTATGTTCTATTGTCCATTCTCCTGTATTGGATACCCCTAATCGAATTTACCATGGTAAATTATGTTGTCCATTCTCCTGTATTGGACATTTATTCTCAATCCGAATTAAGAGTGTCCAATACAGGAGAATGGACAACATAATTTACCATGGTAAATTCGACTAAGGGTGTCCAATACAGGAGAATGGACAATAGAACATACGCGCAAAAGCTCCTGAACCAATTTTCAAGTTAGTCATGATGATTTTCAAGCCACATTCTTATTCATGCACGAGATATAATAAATATAATAAATTCAATTTTTCGTGCTCTGTCCAAATACGAACATTCATAAAACAAGAATTGTGGGTATAACAAGTTTAAATAGTACCACGTAATGCAGGTGCATTCATGCACTTTTAGAGAAGTAAAACAAAAATTTGAAATTCGACATACAAGGTGATATTTTCACCCTGATGAGCAAGATAATTGAGGATTAATGAGTACGGACCTGGAATATTAAAACAATTAATATCGCGTTATGATGCTAAAAGAATTTCCATCAATTTGAAAAATCACCCTCTAGATTTTTGGATAAAGCCAAAAATTTATTTTTCACTCTCAATCCGTACTCACCAAGTCCTACTCTACATCTGGCAAGAGTATGTACAGTTACTCCGGGGGCATCTTGTACATCACAATTATATTACATATAGGTATCTAAATAAATAATTTATTCGTAACTATGAATTATATTCTCTATTAATATTCATTTGTGTATCTGAACAAATAAGGAGCTCACTTGCATAATTGTATACCTATATCCATCTTTTTTGGGTGGTTCTGTGTTTCTGATAGTATCTATCGGTAAATACATTCATTCGAAACCAAAACGAAGTGTATCCGAGTCAATCGCCAATCAAAGTTCCGAATTTAGAACAACACCATTTATATCCAAACTTCGGACATATCCATTTCAACAAGTCTGTGCTAGAAGGCTGCATATTAGGTCGTTAGAAGATTTGTTGTATAACCATTCGTTTTGACCTTGATGGTTTTTGCTGCACTGAAAAGTTTGTGTGAGTTATAGGTTACACAAATCCAACTTTTTATGCATGGAGAAAAGTCTACAAAAAGGTTACAAGAGGTACCTACCATTCATATCGGTTCAGCTTTGTAGCACAGTCAATGTTTAAACTGCAAATGAGTGAAACATGTCAGTATTGTTTTATTAATTTTTTTTTCTAGTGTTACCGTATCGATGAAATTTCGCAGAAATTAGTGCGTCAGCATTCTGATAGTAGTTACCAAGTTTTAATTGGATCGAAGATCGAAGTTGTAATTATCGAATTATTGAGGAAATACCAACTAAAATTCATATGGATATAACTCCGAAACCGTTTAACCGATTAGTCCCATTAACGATCTATACTTTCGCATTCAGATGCGCAACCTAATCTGGAAATTGCGAATCACTATCTCTTTTCGTTCGACAGTTATCGTAGAAATCGTCACCCATCCAACTACTGAACTCACCCAAGGCTGTTCAGCTTCCAATCTTTTTTCAATATCTCCAGCAATACCTATAGATCCGATCGTGTTCAAATTGAAATTTGTCTGGAAAATCAGGTTTTGAAGGGTCTCGCAATATTTCAGCGATATCGGACGGACAGTTTCTCGGAGGATCAAAATTTTTTTGAATGATTTTCCCAAAATGTTCTAGTAATAGCATCCTCAGGAAATATCGCGAAAATTTGCGCGTATGCATCCTACACATGATTACTAAGTTTCAATTGGAATATTTTTTGAGTTATTGTGGAAATAACAACAACCTTTCAGATGGTTATATCTCCAAAACCGTTCGGCCGATTATGCCTATTAACAAAGTTAACTGTCGTATTCGGATGCCCAGCCTACACTGAAATTTGCAAGTCACTATCTCTTTTCGTTTGACAGTTACCGTGGTAACGTTCACCCATCCAGATACTGAAGTCAGCCAAGACTGCAAGGTTTCCAATATTCTTTCAATAGCTCCAACACTATAGACCCGATCGTGTTCAGATTTGGAACTTGGCTGTAAAATTAGTTTCTGAGAATATTTTTCAATAATTTTTTCAGAATTTTTTAGAGGATATGATCCTCAGGAAATTTCGCACAAGTCTGTGTGTTGGCATTATGCAACTAGTAACCAAGTTTTAATTCAATTGAATCTGTATTGTTTGAATTATTGGGAGAACTTATTCCGAAAATCGTTTGGCCGATTATGCCCATTGAAGAACTTAACCGTCGCATTCAGATGCGTAACCTACCCAAGTCGCTATATTTTTCCATTCGAAAGATATCGTGGCAACCGATGGAGAATTGAATTTGAATTCTTCATCAGTGATTCGAACCTGATCGTTTGAGACCATTTTCAACAAACAATTCGAAAATTACAGACATTTGGGCAAAATTATAGCATGCTGTTTCCTGGAACATACGCGCAAAAGGTGATGCTAATTTAGGATTGCAAAAAGCTCATTCATGAATAAAAATTTTAATTCTATTAAAATAAATAACTTTGAACATTATTGGGTCACTTGTAGTATCGCAACTTTGAAATCGCTTATTAAGAGAGGGAAATCCGAGAGGGAATATTGGTACAGCTGAATAGAATACCATTAAATAATTCTAAAATACAATAACAGTTTTAGCCATTAGATGAAGGAGTATTGTGGATAAGAGTGACAAAATATTGAGGCCCTTTTGTGGTACAGAATTTTTTTTATCAGTATCGGAGACAGAAATGAATTAAACGCAAGAACATGAAATCCAGTAATTTGATAAGTTGTACGAAAAACTGCGGAACATATTATTATGTGATTCGTTTTGTATATTTCGTTTTAAAAGAAGTGATAGGATTCAATTTGAAATGGCATTTTTGTGGCAAATATCGCCAAATTGTTGATTTCCTGAAATATTTCAGTTTGAAAATCCTCAATTCTCAAAAACACACTTAGTGTAAGTTTCATTGAAACTGATCATCTTCCAATGGGTGTTTTTTTGGCGCTCTTGTTCCTCGGAACAGAGTGTTTATCAATTTGCCCAAATGTATGTACTTTTTTGATGAAAATGGTCTTAAATTATTTGGTTCGACTAACTGATCAAGAATCCGTGGTCAGAATTTATTCTGTCCGGCCGGTCCGGCCGTAGACACGATATCTCTCTGAGGAACCAATACTTTCGGAGATGGTTTGTCAAAAACTGAACAAGACTGCCAAAGCTCCTGCCACAGGGCTTGCCCCTTTTTTTAAAGCGTCCTTTCTACATTAAGTTTTCCATTTAATTTTATGTGAGGGCCCCAATAGAACGAGCAAAAAACCAATATAGTACTGAGAAAATATAAATTAGAGTATTTTGTGTCATGCGTTTTGACACTTGCGGACTTCATCGAGGTTCTTGTTCGATTCAGCACAAGTACATCAATATCCAAAATCATTTCAACACTCTTCAGTAAAATGCATGCGTCACAAAGCAGGAAGGTCCTTGGCTTTTCTCATATATACTTGTTTTTTCAAGAGACTAATCTTACCGCGAACAAAATTATCTCAAAACACTACAATCCAATTCGATCCCTATCTGTTTGAAGTGTCCGAAAAACGTTTTCAGGTAGGTATTCGATCCCGAAGAAAAAAATTTCAAGATCAATTTTACAGTTAAGAAGAGGCTACCGACCAATACGTTCATTTATATTCAGGAATTGATTGACTTGGTGTACCACAACACCCTCATCATCGGTTGAATGCTAAATGAATAATATTTCATTTTGTCGGCACCTTTATTGAGATATTCGTGTACATTAAGGGGACCAAGGATTTACGATAACCCACTGAATAACTTATAGGATACACTTAAAATTATGAGGAGATTACATAGGTCTTTTAGCATCTGTAGAAATCAAACTGGCTTGCATGGACCCAGGATCGTATTTTATTATCTCCATGTGAAATAATAGATATTGTTTAGCCAAAATAGGTGCTAATCTGAATTAATATAGAGGATATCGATTCTAGAGGGAGCCACCGTGGGAGCATATTCGTTGGTCGGGAAAGAGACTATGATAACTCAGAAAATGATATTTTTCAGGACAGCGGATTGAAGTTTTGATAAGGTGTTATTTAATTACCCTTTAAAATGGGTAGCTATCTGCTATGAAATAACCAACAGGACATCATGAAACTATGTATGCTATGATCACTTCACACTATCGCCTTGGTAACCCCCTTTTTTAACCCCATTTCTGAGCCTTTGTACCCCCAATTTTGAGATGTGATAATATTCACCGAAACCTTTCATTAATTTCTCGAGATATGATCCGTTTGGAACCGGAGGTTTATTGAATAATGTTGAGTTTTGATGAATTTTAAATAAACAAATTTTCCAAAAACGCGAATCTCTCACCAACTACTAACGAGATTTGTTTTTGTCAATGGGCTTTGAATCACTTGGGAATTGATTGCCACACTTGGGAATTGTTTGATCCTTTTTGGTTTTTGGAGGGAAACTTTGACTTGTAATAGTCTTGAACCAGATAAACAATAATCTTCTAGTGACAGATTAACGATAACTGAAATGTGATAGTCTTCATGGCGACAGTGAAAAGAGTCGGGGAGTTGTAATACAATACAATACAACAAAATTTTATTAATCCTTTTAGACATTACAATGATGCATAGGACATGTCAATAATACACAACAAATGAAAATGACTGGCTATTTCACTGAGCTAAGCAGAAATTCACCAGTATTATAAAAACATTTCTCAATAAACAACTTCTTGATTTCTCTTTTGAAGTGACTATCATTTAATAACTTGAAACTATTGGGCAGATGGTTATAAAATGTTATACCTGTCAGTCTCGGTGACGATTCATATTTTGAAGTTTTATGTAGAGGAACACATATGGTATTTTGGTGTCTGGTTTCATATTTATCAAAATCGGAGCACGTCATCAAACTGTTCAAGTTACATCTAACAAACAACAAGCACTTCAGCATATAGATGCAAGGAAATGTAAGCAACTTGTACTTTTTGAACACTCCTCTGCACGATTCTCTTGGCCTAAGGTTGAACATGAGGCGAACTATCTTCTTCTGTGTGATGAAAAAATAGTTTGCAATTATGGGCTTTGGGGGCTGGAACAAATCGAGTTCATTTCTTATTGAAAATGTTTCTAAACACGATTTTGAGTTGGTACGCCATTAAATCTAAAAAATGGCATTTTTTGAGTTGTAATAGTCTTTTTCCCGACCAGCGATATATTGGTAGTATTCCTTCAACAATTTTCATATACTCTACGTTGGTTCCAAAATGGGGGTTGTGACGGCATGACTACTCATCCCCTCGTTCCAGTTTAGAACTCATTATTCAGTATGAATTGAAAAATATATAAATCCAACGACTAAGATTAAGAATTCTTAAAAAACACCGACGTGAAGTCAGGATAATAAGATTTGGCTTGAAGGTTCCGCGGAATTCCGGCGTAATCTGACAAATCTTTTCTGAAATATAAAATTTTTAATATTTTTTCTTATTAAATATTTTATTTTTTTTTCTAGTGATGCGATCCCCATGAAATTGCGCAAAAAATAGTGCGTCAGTATTCTGCAAGTAATTGCCTAGTATAAATTGGATCGGATCCGTATATTTTGAGATATAGAGGAAATAATAGCAAAATTTCAGATGTGTATAACTCCAAAACCATTTGGTCTATTATGCCTTATTAACGAACTCAAATTTGGCATACGGATGTGCAACCTACCCTGGAAACTGCAAGTCACTATCTTTTTGGCGCTCTAGTTGCTCGGAACTGAGTGCTTATCAATTTGCCCAAATGTCTGTAATTTTCAAATTTTTCGATGAAAATGGTCTTAAACGATTTGGTTCAACTCACTGATCAAGAATCCGTGGTCGAAATTCATTCCGTCCGGCCGTAGGCACGATAACTCTAATGAGCTAGACAGTTGAAATTTTCAGAGTAGGTTTGGGGGATAAATATCTCGTTCGTTATTGGGCAAAATCGGACAGATGGTTTCGGAGTAACAAAAAAAAAATTTTTTTTTTTGCAGAACAAATTCCAAATCAATTTTTTTTCAATAAGCAGTTTTACGATAAGAATCCATTCATATCATTTTCAACTCTAACAAACTAATACTTTCGGAGATATGATTTTTCAAAATTTCAATGATAGATTTATTCTGTGGCTATTCTATGAATTGTTATAATGTCAACTTTGACGTTGTCCCATTGTCATTCATTCCAGTAATGGTATCAATATGAGAATTATAATATGATATCATACTTTTTGTTGGTTGATATTTTCATGCCGATGGTCAATCCATATGATGATGGGAATGGTAATGGTAAGTTAATAATATTGAGTTCAGAATATCTCCACTAAAAGCAAAACTGGAATATTGGTGTATTGGAGTAGATTTGAGGAAAGATATATATTATCGTTCATCATAGAATTGAGGAATGAATATCTCGGATGAGTTCGTTGTTGGGTAGAATTCGTCTATTGGTTTTGGATTGATCATTTTTGGCACTCTTGTTGAATTTAAATTCTTCTATGATGTTTGAATTCAATTTCTGCTAAGATGAAGTTCTAAATTTCAATAATGAATCGTACTTCTATGTTTTCACAGAATGCTATAATTATTCTATCTAAGCTTTATTATATGATCTGTGTTCATACTCGTACATTTCATCCTGTTCTATAAGTCAAATTCATTTCAGCTATTTTAATTTGGTTTCTTCCATGGTGCAGTTCTCATTCTCAGATTGATCATTTAATCTTGATAAATAAACTATTATTTGAATTGAATTTCCTTTATGATGCAGTTCAATCATAAGAATACATTGATATAATTCTCAACTCTGAGAAACCAATACTTTCGGAGATATAATTTGTCTGTATGAACTAGAGCGCCAGAAAGCTCCTGTCCACAGGGCTTGAACCCATTTTTTTCGTTCTCAAGTTATCGTGAGATACATAATATTTTTGAAATTTTCTAGTGATATGATCGGCACGAAATTTCGCGAAAGTCTTTGTGTCGGCAAGAGTGTCCAATACAGGAGATTGCACAAGAGAACATACGTGCAAAAGCTTCTGACTACCTACCAAGTTTCAATCCGATCGGATCTGTATTGTTTGAAAACAAATTTTTAACTCTGTCTCGCTTTGGCCGATTAATGTCCATTAAGAAACAATTCCGTCGCATTCGGATGCGCAATCTATCCTTAAAATGTTAAGTCGCAATCTTTTTCCGTTCAAAAGTTATCGTGGCAACAGATGGCCTGCCAGACAGAAATTTGACCTCAATTTATTCATCAGTCAAACCTAATTGTTAGATACCATTCACGGCAAACCATTAAAAATTGCAGAGATTTGGGTAAAATGACAGCGCACGATGTTCTCTAGAAACAGACACTTTTCTTCAAGAATTCTATCCTTTGCCAACTGTCAATAATGTGCAAATATGTACTTCCATTTCAAATGAAAATGAAATGAATATCTAGGGAAATATTATGTACCATTGGTATATAAGACACCTGGTAAATATAAATAATAAAACATAGTATTCGGTATTATAAGATAAGAGCTTTGCACTACAAAATAAATATTATCATAAGAAGCAATTCATTTATTTTTCTAATGCAATTAATATACCTACATAACAAAATATATTTGTTGATAAACAAAGGAAAAGTATAAATCAATAAATTGCAATGTAATTTTTGATTTATCAGTTATTAGGTGAAAATTAATTGATTCAAATCAAGTAATAAATTAATAGAATCCTGCAAATATCGATATAAGCATCGTGTAATATCAAGATAAAAACTACAGATATCATACAATGATTATTGTCTTGCGGTAAAATAAGCTTTCCTTTCATGAGATATAGATACTATAACATACTATTTGGAACAATATCTGAGACTGTATAAGAGTTATTCTTCAGAAAGGTTGAATGCACTGAAATATAGAAAGAATTTGAGATGACCTATACATGGAGGATAGGAACTCTGGATTCAACGCCAGAGGTTGTTCGAGTCTTGTTAGGATATAGGGGTAGTTGTGTATCTGAATAAATTTCTGTATTTTGAAGAGTTATACATTAGGGATACCTAATATAGATAGCTACATTCGTAATCTAATTTAATCACTAAAATTCTCATTGCTTGTATATCCCAATTCTACAATAAACATAGACGAAGTGAGATATTATGCTATCAATGAGTGTCTTTGGTTTTTCGGCCGAAATATGAACTTCAGTTGTTTGATGTTGTACATATGCTTGGTTTTTTATCGCATTCTCCTGATTGAAGGTCGTGCAGGTTCTGGGGAACATCGCGTTATCATTTTGCCTAAATGTCTGTAATTTTCGAATTTTTTGCCGAAAATGATCTGAAACCATGGGGTTCAACTCCCTGATGAAGAATTTGTGCTCAAATTTGATTCTATCCGGCCGGCCGTCCGGCCGTTGCCATGATAACTTGATAACAGAAAGAGATAGCGACTTGAAAATTTCAGGGTAGGTGGCGCATCCCAATACGACGGACAATTTCGTGAATGGGCATAATCGGCCCAACGGTTTCTGTGTAATAATTTGGTTTTCAACCAACACAGATCCGATCTTATTGGAACCTGGTGAGTAGTTGTAGAATATAAACTTAAAGACGTATGTGCAATTTTGTGAGAATCGTATCGTAGAAAATTAAAAAAAAATTAAAAATATTATTCATCTCACGATAACTTCAGAACGGAAAGATATAGAGACTTGCAATTTTCAGGGTAGGTTGAGCATTCGAATTCAATATTTGAATTCGTTAATAGGCATAATCGGCCAGACGGTTCTGGAGTTTTCTAAAATTAAACCAATCCAATTGAAAGGTGGTAATGAGTTGAAATATGCCGACGCGCAAATTTTCACGCAAATTCGTGAGGATCATATCACTAGAAAATTAAAAAAAATCATTGAATATCTTTAAAAACAATTCTATATCTCAAAAACTATCCGTCTGATATCGCTGAAATTTTGCGGAAGGCTTCAAAACCTAAGTTTATAGTCATTTCTAAATTCGAAGATGATAGGATCTATATTGCTGGACATCTGAGCAGCATTGAGTGAGTTCAGTAGCTAGACGGGTTACCGTTGCCACAATAACTTTGGATCGGAAAGAAAAAGCGACTTGCAATTTTCAGAGTAGGTTACGCGTCCAAATGGGACAGTTATATTCATTATTGGGTATACTGGGCAAACGGTTTTAGGGTTATACCAATCTGGAATATTCTTTTCTCGATAACTCGAAAAATATAGATCCGATCGAATTGAATCTTGGTAAGTAGTTGTAGAATACATACGCGAAGAAGTTTGTAGAATTTTGTTGAGGTCGTACCATTTAAAAGTTTTAAAAAATAATTAAATAATATTATTTATCTCCCGATTACTTGAGAATGGAAAGAAATTGCAACTTGCAATTTTTAGAGTTCGTTAAAAATCATAATCGGACAAATGGTTTTGAAGTTACATCAATCTGAAATTTGGTTGTTATTTCCTCAATTACTCAAAAAATACGATGCCTATTCAATCCAAACATGGTAATTAATTCAAGACTGCCAACACCAAAATTTTTGTAGAATTTCGTGGAGATCGCATCACTAGAAAATTTAAAAAAATCATTGAAAATCATTGAAAAAATCAGAAACTATTCATCCGAAATCGCTGCAATTTTGCGAGAACCTTCAAAACCTAACTCTACAACCAAGTTGCAAGTTTGAACACGATCGAATCTCTATTGTTGGGGATCTGAGTAGACTTGGGTGAGTTCCGATATTTTAAAAGGAATTTAAATCTAATTCTCGAAAAAAAGCCCCTATGAAGTCGTATATTCTTTCGTCTTTCCGTTGCTACTCCAATTTTATGTAGATGTCAGTTTCTTGGGCCAAAACTGTAGGAAAGGACCGCCCTTCCACTCTGCAATGGTACCTTCGTTGTTCTTTCATTTTCAAGAATATAAACGGGAAAAATCTTCAAAAAAAGACCTTTTTCGAAAAAAGTTTCCTTGATCTGCTTCGGTGGTGGGTTACCATGTTAAGATTCCTTTTAGTATCATTAATGTTTCTTTGTAGTATTATGAACTATAAAAATTTCATTTTCTGATTTTTTTTTTCTATTTATAATGATCTGATCCAAACAAATCTTTGCGTACATATTCAAGTCATCATTATACAACTTGGTGCTAAATTTCAGTTAGATCGAAAGAGTAGTTTTGAAAATATTAGGGAAAAAGGGGGGACCGCCCTGTGGCAGGAGATTTGGTGCTCTTGTTCAATTTTTGACAAACCATATCTCCGAAAGTATTGGGTTCTCAGAGTTGGGGATGATATCAATGGATTCTTATGATAGAACTGCATCGTAAAATAAATGAAATTCAAATAATATTTCTATCAAGATTAAATGAGCAATCAGCAATGATTCAACCTCGTGGAATGGGTTGTTGCAACTTACACTCTGTGCATAGTTTACACAACTCGAAATATCTAAGGAAAGTATCAGCGAAATGTCTAGAGCAAGGCTGGAGACAATCAAAGCAGATTGTGCATTTATTCCTGATATTTGAGTAGATAGAGGACGACGAACAAATTATTTTAATAGTCCAAAATATATTAATAAAATACTATCCTCTTTTCATAATTTAAAATTTAATAATTCATACCACTAACAGATTAATTCTGTATTATGAACTTTAACTCAAGAAAAATGTTTGATACACAAATGTAGATCCATATTTCAGCATTTTTTTCGCTAGCAACATTATGAAAATACTGTATATAGGAACATGTCTCACTACTCAAGGAAGTAAAAGATTATATTAACCTCAGTGGTCAACGGACAGTAATTTCTTTTGATGATTCCATTATGTTCTTCTTTCCTATTGCCTTCATAAGCTACATCATTATTATGATCCAATTCTAAATCTTCTGAAACATCATCCCCGATATTTATACATAAATTATTCAATATACAACCAGTCAATATTATTTTCGGTTTCAAAACAGTCTTGTATATATTCACAAATTCAAGAATCGGATACTTGATTTCCAACAGAAAATATTTCCAAACTACGAATTGACATATCTTTAATAGCTAGATAAGATGACATTTATGAACAGTGAGCACAGACATATTCTGTGTTCACATTCTGTGAATACATAGAACTATGTATTATTGAAAATTTGAAAAATCATATCTCCGAAAGTATTATCTTGTTAGAGTTGACAATGATAAAAATGGATTCTTATGATGAAACTGCATCCTCAAAAAAAATTGAATACAAAAGTTGTAGTGTAAAAAAAAATTTTTTTTCGTTACTCTGAAACTATCTGGCCGATTTTGCCCAATAACGAACTTAGCCGAGATACTTATCGCTCAAACCTACTCTGAAAATTTCAACTCTCAAGCTCATTTTGTTCGAGAGTTATCGTGTCTACGGCCGGACCTGCCGGAGAGAATCGATTCTGACCACGGATTCTTGATCAGTGATTCGAACCAAATCGTTTAAGACCATTTTCATCGAAAAATTACAGACATTCGGGCAAATTGATAACCACTCTGTTCCGAGGAACAAGAGCGCCAAAAAGCATAAGGATAGCCGTTAATGCACTTTGTCTCTGTACCAACTCTGTCAGACGGATAGAATAGAGTTGGATTTCTAGTGAAATCCTCAGGGTTTCTCCATAATACCATTCGTACATGCAAAACTAATGAATTTCGAAAGTTTTCTTAGAATCTGAAAATAACTAAAATTATTCAGCAAATCATCCATCTCCTCCTAGTCATACCAACAAGCATCTTAAGATCAATCCTAACGGCATTGCCTCACATGAAGCGTAAAAACACCAGCTTATCTCTACCAAAACATAGATTTAACGATGCTAATAGCCGTCTACCATTGTTGTTCCATCCTCATGAATGGCCAAGTTGTAAAACATGCCAAGGAGAGATCTCGAATTGTTGTCATTGAAGACAACACATCCTAGAGTGCCCATCCCAAATCCGTGCTAAGTGTGAAATCCCAATTTACACGCATCCCAAGCCGGAACGGAAGTGACGACCAATGGCTTAGGTGCTCGCCAAAAGCAACAAAAGGGGCCGCAAGAGCTGAATGGGAGATTTCACGGGCACAATAAAACCAAACAACGGCCGAATCTTTTCGTTAAATGCCTTCCTTTTTGTTGTATTGTTGGTGCTGGGACGGTGGCGTCTACCCGATGGCACCACCTTTTGCGATAATAATAATAATGAAGAGGATCGTATCAACTTTGGAGGTGAAATATTTACGGGGTGCTTTTGTTGCCGCGTATTTCCTGACGTCTCAATTCGCTGCCAGGGGAAAGAGGAGGAAGGGGGTTGGTCCTTCTTTTCATTGAGTGGGTGTCAAAGTGGCGCTGCCGCTCTCGGCCCATTCAAGCCGACGGACCACCGCGACTTGCCCAATTTTCGCGACAGTGGCGTACCTTTTACTCATCTATCCTATCCCAATTTTGTTTGTGTTCGAGTTTTAAAGGATGTCAGTTTTGTTAGGTTTTTATTATTTTGTTATTTTTTATTATTTAGTTATTTTTTATTATTTTGTTTTATGAAGGGGTTAAGTGGAGTAGCTATAGGCTATATAGACTTCGCCTCTTCCACTCATCTCTATTACAGTGATACAATAAAGACAATTTATTATTATTATTATTATTATTTGAGAAGTAACGCATGGGTCAAAAAGTTCACGGACTAAGTAAGTTCTTAAAAGGCAGAGACGTGAAGTCAGGAGCATTTGCGCGCAATTTATATTGGCTATTCATGCCACACACACCCTCAAGAAATACTGCATAAATCTGACTGATAGTTTCTGAATATAAAATTTTTGAAGGAAAATTTTGGCTTTTTTGTGCGTATGATGGGGAACAACGCGTTATGATTTTGCCCGAATGTCTGTTATTTCCGATTTTTTTGCCGAAAATGGTCTCAAACGATTGGGTTCGACTCCTCGATGAAGAATTCGAGGTCAAATTTGATTCTGTCCGGCCGGCCGTCCGTTGGGAACGGAAAGAGCTAGCGACTTGAAATTTACATGGTAGGTGGCGCATCTCAATATGACGGACGAGTTCATTAATGGGCATAATCGGCCCAACGGTTTCCGAGTAATAATTCTGTTTTCAACCATTACTGATCTGACCAAATTGAAACTTAGTGAGTAGTTGTAGAATGCAAACCTAAGGACTTTTGTGAAATTTTGTGAGAATCGTATGTATAGCTAGAAAATTAAAAAAAAATTATTGAAGAATTTTTTTTATGTCACGATAACCTGAGAACGGAAAGTGATGGTGACTTGAAATTTTCACGTTAGATTTTGCATCTGAAAGCGACATTCGAATTCGTTTATAGGCATAATCGGCTGAACGCTTTTGGAGTTATGCCTATCTGAAATTTGGTTGTTATTTCCTCAATAACTCGAAAAATACAGGACAGATTAAATTCAAACATGGTTATTAGTTGCAGAATGCCAACGTTAAAATTCTTGCAAAATTTCGAGAGGATCGTATCACATGAAAATTTAAAAAAAAATCACTGAAAATTATTGAAAAAAAATTCTATATATCAGTAACAAATCCTCCGACATCGCTGAAATTTGCGAGAGCCTTCAAAACCTTACTCCACTGCAAAGTTCTAAGTTTGAACACGACCGGATATATATTGTTGGAGATTCCAGAAGCCTTGTTTGAGTTCAGTAGATGGATGGGTGACCATTGACCCGATAATTTTCGAACGAAAGGAGATAGTGACTTGCAATTTTCAGGGTATGTTGCGTATCCAAATGGAAGAGTTAAGTTCGTTTACGGGCATAATCGGTCCAACCATTCCGGAGTTATACCCACCTGGAATATTAATTCCTCGATAACTCAAATAATATAGACTCGATCAAATTGGAGCTTGGTAACTAGTTGTTGAATATCGATATAAAGGCGTGTTTGAAATTGTGTAAGAACCGTACCCCTAGAAAATTTCAAAAAAATCACGAAAAAAAAATTGCTTCAAGCACTGACGTGAAGTCAGGAGCTTTTGCGCGTATGTTCTATTGTCCATTCTCCCGTATTGGACATTCTTAATCGAATTTACCTTGGTGGACGATAGAATTCACCATGGTAATTTCGATTAAGAGTCTCCAATACAGGAAAACGGACAATAGAACATACGCGCAAAAGCTCCTGACTTCTCGTCAGTGCTTTTTTTATTTTTTGTTTAGTTACGGCATTCTACAACTAATTACCAAGTTTAAATTTGATCGGTGCTGATTTTTTTGAATTATTAAGGAAATAACAGGAAAATTACAGATGGGTATAACTCTGAAACTGTTTAGCCGATTATGTCCACTAATGAACTTAACCGTCGCTTTTGGAGGTGCAACCTACCCCGAAAATTTCAATTCACCTTATCTTCTCCATCAGTGAGTAGAACCTAATCGTTTGAGACCATTTTCGGCAAAAATTCGAAAATTACAGAGATTCGGTCAAAATGATTGATTGCACTTTCAAATTCAGTATGATATAAAAACAAGAGAAGCAAATTCGTTCAAGCACTGACGTGAAGTCAGGAACTTTTGCGCGCATGTTCTATTGTCTATTCACCTCTATTGGACATTTTAATCGAATTTACCCTAAATATAGACCGTTTTGTCAGCTCATTAGTTATGAATATACATTTCGTACCAATTCAAAGACAGGCTTGAGTAGAGAATCGTCTAAAATCACAGAATTTTGAATTCCGACGTATGTGTTCTATCGCAATTGAAATTCCTTAAATATCCAATAATATACGAAAAAACTTACGTCTAAAGTAATCTCAGGATACGATACTCACGAAATTCCGCGAAATTAGCCAGGCGGCATTCTACAAGTTACGATCGAGCTATAATTTTGTCGGATTTGTATATTTTGAGTTGTAGTGGAAATGACAGGAAGATTTCAGACGAGTATAACTTCCAAACCATTTGGCCGATTATGCCTATTAGCAAACTCAAATGAGGCATTTGGATGCGCAACCTACACTGAAAATTTGTCGCTATCTCTATCCGTTCTCAAGTTATCGTGAGATAAATTTTATTTTTTCATCATTTTTTATTGATACGATCCTCACAAAAATCATACTTCTTCAAGTTGGTATTCCATAACTAGTTACCAAGTTTCAATTCGATCGTATCTGCATATTTGAGTTATCCAGAAAATAATATTCCAGATAGGTATAACTCTAAAACCCTTGGGCCGATTATGCCCAACAACGAACTCAACTGTCCCATTCAAATACGGAACCTACTCAGAAAATTGCAATTCGCTATCTCATTCCGTTCGAAAGTTATCTTGGAAAAGGGCACCCATCCAGCTTCTTAACTCACCGAAGGCTGCGCGGATCTCAAACAATGTAGATCCGATCATATTCAAATTTGAAACTCAGGTTATGAAGGCTTTCGCATAATTTCAGAGAATAGTTTTTTATTTTTCTAGTGATATGATCCTCAAAAGAATATTTGCGCTTCGGCATTCTACAACTAATTACCATGTTTGAATTGGAACAAAATTTCAGATAGGTATAACTCCAAAACCGTTTGGCCGATTATGCCTAATAACAAACTCAAATTTCGCATTCGGATGCACAACCTACCCTAAAAATTGCAAGTTGCTATCTCTTTATGCTCTCAAGTTATCGTGAGACAAATAATATTTTTCAATCATATTTTTTTTTATTTCTGGTAATATGATCTTTATTAACTTCACATACTTCTTTATATCAGTAATTTACAATTAGTTACCAAGTTTCAATTTGATCGGATCTATATTGGTTAAAACAAAATTTGTACTCGGAAACCGTTGGGCTGATTATGCCCATTAATGAACTTTTCCGTCGCATTTGCCTGAAAATTTCAAGTGGCTATCTCTTTCTGTTCTCAAGTTATCGTAGCAATGGCTGGCCGGCCGGACAGAATCAAATTTGACCTCGAATTCTCCATCTGTGAGTTGAACCTAATCCCAAGTTACATTTGGACAAAATGATAGGACTCTGTTCCCCGGAATATGCGCGCAATATGAAAAATCTGATAAATCCTTAAAGATTGTGAACAGTTACAAAAGTAACAGAGAATCATCTGATGAATTTCTAATAGCGAGTGAATATTGAAGAACTGGAAGAAATTGTAAGATGGTAAGTAGAACAAAACAAAACATATGCCACTCCAAATGAGTCCAGAGAAAATACAGTTCTGGTTTTTCAAAAGGCAAATCCCAAATGAAGAAGCAATATCCCATAATACGAACAAATGAAACTTGACTTTTGAAACTAGTTATGTGGCCATTTGGATGGATACCCAGCAAAAGCGTGAATCAAATGGTGAGTGCTAGCAGGATTTGTTGATCCATATCAAATTGTGCTCAATTTGAATATATAGAGTGTTTTGAATTAACTGAAAATGGCTTACATAGAAGTAAATAAAAAAGATCTGGATGTTGTAAGATTGCAATTGTTGTATGCCCTGTGACAATGACGCTAGTACCGTTTGAAAATGGTAGTATAGTGAAGTATAAAAAAATAAAATTTCCCTAAAATTTTTGTTTGGTTCTGCTTGACAATTTCTGAAATTGCTACCCCAATTGCAGTCATCGTGGCTCTCACAGGCTATTTCGCTGCTCTTTCTTTGTATTAATCCAAGCCAGATGAGGCTGGTAGAACTTCTAAAATGAGAATCGAGGAGAACACTGTATTACACAAAAATTTAAATAGTGATCTGCAGTGCAGAAGATCACTTGATCGACCAAGGTCAAAGTGGCACCAAGACGTGTGGCTGATGACAATCGCGGAGAAAGATGCCGGTGACAGAGTAAGATGGTGTCCGGAAATGTTGACAGAGGTGCGTGTGACTGTGTTCTTACAAAGATTAACGAAGACCATAGAGACACTACAGACTATATAGAGCAAAGCGATGTTTCAATCTAAGCGCGCTGATCGTGCCAATCGATCAACAGTTTTTATTTGCTTTCGTCACTCTGATCTACTATTCTTGTATCCACCTGCTCACCGTTCCACTGTGTCAATTAAATGAACTTAAGGATGAACATTTTACCTTCAAAATAATTTTCCTGTTGCATGCGCCGCCGCTGTCGTTCCGGCAGTAGCGCGATGATTGTTCCAACATCTCACCTTCGTCGGTACTCGACCATATTGTCCGAGAACACTTGTACATAAATCTGCTTGTCAAAGGTATCCCTAATCCGATGGGAGCTGAAAAGAACCAAGCCCTTGACACAATAGACGAAATTGCCTTTGAGTAAATATTTGCCGAAACGGCAATTTACACCACGCAGTGTGTCCGCTGTGATCCCTGATTTAGTGCCTCTAATCTCGGGACCGGATCAGTTTTTTTTCGTTCGAATTAAAGAGTCTAGATTGCGGTAAGAGGAGGTGGAGGAGGTACGAAACGTCTTTCAAGACTTGGAGGTATTTTTTGTACCTATTCCGTAGGGTGGACTACACGTTTTCGTTTTAAGATCAAACAAATATGGGAATATTTAACACGATTTCACATATCAAATCATATACATCTATTCATATAAAAAAAAATAAACACTGTAAAAATTGAAATACTCACATTACCTTCACAATCTTATTGTTTTTCCGGTATTTCGTTGAGATATTTCCATTTTTCTAATTGAAACAAAAATATCGGAAGTTGAACGTATTAATTCACATACTTTCAGGAATGCTCAGCTTCTTGCTTTATTAGTTTGTCAAAATAAAAAAAAAATTAATCATGCACCTGAACCAATAGAAACAAAAAGAGATTACTGTAGTAAGCAAAAACATGTGTAACAATATGCCCATGTGAATTTTTTTTCCTTAATATAACGGATCTCTAATAACAATAAATTCGGGTAGTGTACGGTGAAATGATACAGCGTTCCAAAAATGTAACGTAACTCGTCAATAATTCTTGTACGAACAATTATTAAAGAAAATCCTCGCACCGGTCGATTTTGAATTTCAAAAACAATTTATCGTATGCTTTTGTGAATTTGAGATCCCCTACGCCCCGCATCCCTCTACTTTATTTTTTCAAATGGGAATATACAGGGTGAGTCTTTGACCACTGCATTAATTTTAACCAAAGATTCCTCTCATCAAATGAAACACTTTTTTCATTTACCATTTTTCCAGATTCGGCTCAGGTAAAAAGTTACAAGTGTTTAAAGATTTCACAATGTGCTAATACACTCCCGCATATAAATTATCTATGACATTGTTGGCGGACGAGAATAAGGCATGGTAACGTGGTTTACAGCTTGATTCGGGATTCCAACGCTCAGGGACGGATCCATAAAAGTAGTGAAATTTCTGGAGTTTTCCATTTTAAAACATTAAATGAAGAATATCTCGAAAACGGTGCGTTTAAGGAGAAATGATGAAGAATAATATAATGTTCTTAAACGATGGAATATTCTTGAAATGACTCAAGAAAAACGTTATATGCTTTCTTTATGCTAATTTCGTTTAGTTTTATGAGTCCACGAGTCCATAACTAGAAAACCAGTAGAAGTAGAAAATAACTAATATTTGGAAAATATGTATCATAGTTATAGGAAACTTTACGCCAACATTCATTTTATTCGAAAAAAGGATGTCAAAGCTACAAAATAAAAACTGATTTTTTTTCAAAATTTCAACCGCCTGTATCTTTTTACCTAAGCTGAATTAGGAAAAATGTTAAATGAAAAAAGTGTTTCATTTGATGAGAGGAATCTTTGGTTGAAATTAATGCAGTGGTCAAAGACTCACCCTGTATAGATTGTGATACATCAAATGAAAGGTAATCTGATTACCTACTCAACGTTGTGAATGAAAGGAAAATATGTTGTGCCGTTTTTTTTATTAAAACATTAGAATATAATCAATTGGGTATTGTTACTCACTTTTTGAAATCGACGAGTTTCCTATTCAAGGATGGAAAATAATTTTAATGTATTAATTGTTCGAATTGAGCACCGTTGACTGCTTGACATTGTGCAATGTCAAGTTCTTTCGACTTCTCTCTGAATTTTAAATCGCAGGTCTTTCAAATTATCTGGCCGATTTTGGTAAATAGTACTCTTCAAATGGCCCACAGAAAATAGTCGAGAGGGTTCAAATCTGGAGATCGGGGTGGCCATTCAACTGATTATCTCCTACCAATCCATTTCTCAGGAAATGTGCCATCAAGATACCTCCAATTCCATAATGCGGAGGCGCACCATCTTCTTGGAACCAAATATTGTCAGCTACTTGTCGACCATTCATACTGGGAAAGAGATCAATGATTGCAGGTAATATTTGATTCCTCAGTAACTTTAGATAAGCGTCACTAGTCAAATTTCCTTCTAAAAAAAAGGTAAAAAGGCCAATAATATGATGGCCAATTGTGCCGAACCACACATTTATTTTTTAGGGATGTTGGGTGTGAACTGTCTGCACCCAATGAGGATTTGCTGTGGACCAGAAGCGACAATTATGTTTATTGGCAGACCCATTCAAGTAAAACGTAGCTTCATCCGTAAAAAGAATTGTCGATGAAAATGTATCATCCTCATTGCATCTGTCCTGCATTACTTCACAAAACTGCGCTCGTCGGTCGTAATCGTGATTATATCTATAATTCTTGTGTGCTTTGAATCCTGTATGGGTGAAACTTAGTTTTTCTAAGAAGATTACCAATTGACTGCTTACTCACATCCAATTTATCGGCCAGTTTTCGTGTAGATTAATAATTGTTTCGGATTCTCTTCTATGGAAAATAATATATCGAGGGCCTTATCGCCACATGTCGTAGTTGAAGGTCTACCAGATTTTGGAGAGATTTAAACATTTCCAGTTTGTTCGAAATGTTCAACCACCCAACAAACAGTAGATTTACTTATAGGAATTCTGTCTTGATAACGCTCATTAATAATTTCGCAGACTTATTCATAGGTCCTCTTGCGATCCCCTTGTCCCTGAAACATCATGATATCTTTTCGCTGTCTTTCACTCAATTGATTCATATCGAATGGAAAATTCTCGGGAAATATGATATTATTCGCCATAGAGAGATCAGTTAGCAACTAAAACGATACCATACATTTTGTCATCTTTAGTTGATCTGCTAGATTGACGAAATAATATTTTTTCAACAAAAACTAAAGTTTTTCTTGACCTCCTCTCTCTGTTTCAAGAACACCTTCCTGTGTGTGGAAGCGACACCACCATCCTTATCTGTTTCTTGTTTTATTTGCGATCTAATATATTAATTCGCAGCTTTCACAGTTTTCAACTTGTGTTTAAATTTTTCTTTTCATCGTAACATTTTTATTGCAAGAATTTAAGGGTAACATTTCATTTTCGTTCACATAACTGAATTGGTGGTCGAATGGACCTTTGATGCGATATATCACAAGCAATATTTTTCCAATAGAAGAAAATTGTTGAGGGTCAAGGGTATAAACCCCCAACTTCAAAACTATTTCTTGAACTTCGAAAATAGAAATCGGACGGTAGGAGGATATTTCTCAATATTTATTATTTCAAGAATAACAACTTGACACCAATCAAAAATCGTTAATTTTTTAATAAAAAAATAGCTTAACTAATTCTTTTTACAGTCACACCGCTCAATGTGCAATGGAATGTCCTTTCATTTGATATATCACAATCCATATATTCCTATATTTGAAAACAAGAGTGTGGAGCGTAAAGGATGAGAAATTTCAAATATAGCATAGCATATGGGAGGCCTGCTTTCGAAATTACAAATCCATGGATTCCTGGCTTTCCCTCGAAAATAATTCGTAAAAGAATAATAGTCTGAGTGCAGTACTCTCCAATCACAAATTGTAAATTATTTCCTAATTTTTTAATAAAAAAAAAAATGCGTTCAAGCCCTGTGGACAGGAGCTTTCTGGCGCTCTAGTTCAAACAGACAAATTATATCTCCGAAAGTATTGGTTTCTCAGAGTTGGGAATTAAATCAATGTATACTTATGATAGAACTGCATCATAAAGGAAATTCAATTCAAATAATAGTTCATTTATCAAGATTAAATGAGCAATCTGAGAATGAAAACTGCACCATGGAAGAAATCAAATTAAAATAGCTGAAATGAATTTCACTCTTTCTTATAGAACAGGATGAAATGTACGAGTATGAACACAGATCATATAAGAAAGCTTAGATAGAATAATTATAGCATTCTGTGAAAACATAGAAGTACGTACGATTCATTATTGAAATTTAGAAAAATCATATCTCCGAAAGTATTAGCTTGTTGGAGTTGAAAATGATATCGATGGATTTTAATGGTGAAACTGCATCTTAAATAAAAATTACAGACATTTGGGCAAATTGATAATCACTCAGCTCCGAGGAACTAGAGCGCCAAAAAGTGTAATTCCCTTTCCGGGATTTGAACCCGCCTTCTCTCGTTCCGAAACCGATAACCAAATCAAAAAACTGAAACCGAAAACCCGACGGCCTAGACCAACCGGCTATCGGGCTCCTCGTACGATCTTGGCGATCTCCGGTATTAGAATAAAACGTCGATACTTACCTGGGATATATATTCTTAATTTTCACTTTTCGACATAAAATCGCCACATGGGGGTTTATTTGACGGTTTTTTACCTTGTTTATCTAAGTCGATTTTGATGTTTCTCGAACCAACCATTAGCAAGGAACTAGACAATCCGCCGTATTCACAAAGCATTCAATCTCCGTTAAGTCCTAACTGAGATCCTCAGTTAAGGATAAATAAGAATCGCAACCTCAGTTAACATATGCAAAGGTGGTGAAACAGGCCTGTTTGACGTTAATTTTTTTCACGTTAACTGAGGTTGTGATTCTTATTTATCCTTAACTGAGGACCTCAGTTAGGACTTAACGGAGATTGAATGCTTTGTGAATACGGTGGTATGTCATGTCTCAGGAAGAAAATAAGTTGACATTATGACAATTCATACATAGAATAATTATATAGTTCTGTGAAAACGTAAAAATACGATTTATTATTGAAATTTTGAAAAATCATATCTCTGAAAGTATTAGCTTGTTAGAGTTAAAAATGATATCATTGGATTCCTATAATAATACTGCTTATTGAAAAAAAATTAATTTGGAATTTGTTTTGTAAAAAAAAAATTTTTTTTGTCACTCCGAAACCATCGGTCCGATTTTGCCCAATAACGAACTTAGCCGAGATATTTATCTCCCAAACCTACTCTGAAAATTTCAACTATCTAGCTCATCCCGTTCGAGAGTTATCGTGCCTACGGCCGGCCGGCCGGACGGCCGGACAGAATGAATTTTGACCACGGATTCTTGATCAGTGAGTCGAACGAAATCGTTTAAGACCATTTTCATCGAAAAATTCGAAAATTACAGACATTTGGGCAAATTGATTTAAGCACTCAGTTCCGAGGAACTAGAGCGCCAAAAACGGCACAACCAATAATTCTACTTTTAGCCGCATTGCTGAATAGGTAATCGAATTACCTTTCATTCGATATCGATCATTTGATCACAATCCATGTATTCCCATTTGAAAAAATAAAGTAGTGGGGTGTGGGGCGTAGGTGGTGAGAAATAGCACAGGATAAATTGCTTTTGAAATTAAAAATCATCGGGTGCGAGGATTTTCCTTTATAATTCTTCGTACAAGAATTATTGACGAGCTACGTTACTTTTTTGTAACGCTGTATATTGAGTAATGAATTGACGAGCGCGCTAAAGGTCTGGACGATACGGGAAAGCTCTTAAAACCATTATTATTAACGAAAGTTTCACTCAGTCAGCAACTCAAATTTTGTTTGTTCGTTGCTCTTGGATAGCCATATTAATATAATATATTCTTTTGATTGAGAGCTTTAGATGTGTTAGCAGAGGTTAGTGTAACGGGGTACCATACAATTCGACGTATGATACAAGAGCTTAGGGAAAAAACTCAGCAAAAAACCCGTGAGTGTTGTGAATTGTAAGAATTGAATTTGTTTACAGAAGAAGCTGAAATTTAAAATATTGATGGGCATTTCGTTCTTCAATATGGAATCCTGGGTCCAAAAAAGGAGAGGTTCCTCTAAGGTACCTAAAACTCAGCCTGAAAAATAAATAGACAAGATGAGAAGAACGAACAAATCAAAAATAATGCATAACCTTTCAAAAGTTCCCTCTCACAAATTACTCCTCTGTAGCCGCATGAATATCTTGAAGAAGAATGGCCTCGCTAATTTTCGAAGATATTTACTCTTTTTCTTAAAAATCCCTTCAATATTTGAATTCAAAAAGGAAAATGTCGTTGCTCATAAGGACAGGAGGGTCTCTTTCAAAACCAGGTCTGGTCAATCCAAGCGATGATTATTCAGAACTTTAGATGTTCGAAGACCGCTACAGGACCCTTATGTAGGGCTCTCATCTCCCAAAGACACATGCTTTACTTTCTATTGTATTAAAGAATGAAAAATGAGCCGGAAAATTGATAATTTGATGTGTCATTTTGACAATATGTTGGAGAAAACCTTCCCTGGAAAACTTATGCAATCTGGCAATCTTTCATTTTTCCGTCATAATATGAGCGATATTATCGCTTGGTGTTCAAATATTTCCTAATTGGTTTTCTTGTCGCACCATATTGCATGATCTCATTACGTCGTAACCAGAAGTCGTCCAAGAATTCCAACGATCCCTGGTCTTTCGAAGAACTGCAAGTATCACGCCCCATCCGACAATACCTCTGATACCCACAAATTGAGACACGCCGATCTCAACCATACTTTTCCTTATCTCCCCATTATGCGATCCTTCTCACCACTAAAAGTCAAATAGCTCCGGAACCTTGTTCACAAATTATCCACGGTCCGCCCAGCAGAATACCAACGACAACAACTAAGATAAAACTTTTAGAAAAGGGGCTGATTTCACGTGCAAACTACGGCATGCTTTAAGTAGTCCAAATTGAATTGTCACCTTTAGAGAGCCGCAGATGGCCCATAACCTATAAATAACTCGGGGGACCGGAGTGCTAGATTGTTTAGCAACATGTCGGGACGGACCTCCCATCGTCCACGGCTGGGGTCGGATGGACGCTAAGCAGCCTAAGACCAAAGGTTCCTCGCCGACGTCAGCCGCATTGTTATACCCGGTGATTCAGCAAATGAAACCGAGGTGGGATGGAATTTAATCTTCTTCAGGATTTTTATTGAAAGGAAGCGTTAATGTCGAAGGAAATGTCTATTGTTCGGTGTTTAGGGGGCCTGTTTTTGAGGGCACTGTTAAATTGATGGTTTTCGAGATGTTTTTTTCCATTATTCACGCTGAAATTGGGTGGAAAATTATTGTTTATACGTTGGGGATGTCGGTATTTTCGAGTGACGGTGTCATGGGATCGTTAGTTGAGATGTGAGTGGATAATGACAGATTGTAATGTGCTTTCAGTTCGTGAATGGTTCATCGTTGCCTCGAATAATATTTCTTCGGAATCGTACTTCGGAAATATCGTTTTAACACTCTCAGAACATTAAACAGGATATGTTGTTGAGTGTTAATCATGTAAAATTCATGAATGGAATATAAAAACAAACCCCCTTGTGAAATGTACAGCAATTTTTTGGGCGTACTCTTCAGGTGAACAGAGTGCCTATGATTTCGTTCAAATGTCAATATTTTTCATTTTTGGCCAAGAATGGTCTCAAACGATTGGTTTCGACTCACTGATGAAGAATACGAGGTCAAGCTTGATTCTTTCCGGCCGGCCGTCAGCACGATTACGCTCGAACGTTATGAGCTAGATAAAGGGTTTTCCAATAAGAGGTGTTATTTTGATATTCAAAGAAAAATGCCATTTTTCAATAGAAATGATCGGATGTTTATTTCATTATAAAGAAGAAGCTATGCCGTTAATAGTGGAAAATAATATCAGGCAAGTGACCACCACGACCACGCTTACAGGACCATATCCTTTTAATGAAATTTTCCATAACCAAATCGCAAAGTGGCTGCCCTATGTCCTCGATAGCCTCACGAATTCCATCTTTGAGGTCTTGAATCGACGCCGGGCTATTGGCGTAGACCTTATCTTTCACGTGACCCCAGAGGAAGAAGTCGCAAGGTGTCAAATCACAAGATCTCGGGGGCCAATTGTGATCACCCCTTCGAGAGGTAACACGGTCCGGAAACTTTTCCCGCAAAAGATCAATGGTTTCGTTGCTTGTGTGGCACGTAGCGCCGTCTTGTTGAAAGTAAACGTTGTCCAGATCAATACCATCCTATTCCGGCCATAAAAAATCATTAATCATCTCTCGATAGCGAAATCCATTCACCGTAACTGTTGCTTCAGCCTCATTTTCGAAAAAGTAAGGTCCAATGACTCCACCGGATCATAAACCGCACCAAACAGTCACACGTTGAGGATAGAGAGGCTTTTCAACAATAACTCTTGGGTTTTCCGAGCCCCAGATAAGACAATTTTGCTTGTTGACGAAGCCACCGAGGTGGAAATGGGCCTCATCACTCAAGATGATTTTTCGATGGAATTCCGGATCAATTTCATGCATTTCAACGACCCAATCAGCAAAGACACGACGTTGTTGATGATCGGCCGGCTTGAGTTCTTGTGTTAACTGAACTTTATAAGCCTTAAGACCCAAATCTTTATGCAAAATACGGTGTGATGACGTTTGTGGAATGCCTAACTCTAAAGAACGACAAGGAATGGACAAACCTGGGTTTTCTTCAACACTTTCGGCTACAGCAGCAATATTCTCGGGTGTTCTTGAGCGACGTGCACGGGGTTTATTCTTCACACAACTAACTTGTCCCAACAGCTCGAATTTTTCCACCAATTTCCTTATCGCGGTCCGACAAGGTGCTTCACGACAACCCAAAAATGTTCGAGTTTTATGAACCATCTCACCATTTTTACTGTGAATTTTAATAATTTCAATGCGTTCTTGATGCGGTTATCGCCATTTTTATTAATGGCGTAGTTTCTACTTGTCAAATGTCAAAAAATGACAGATTCAAAATAATACCTCTTATTGGAAAACCCTTTAGTTGAAATTTTCAGAGTAGGTTCGGAGTCCAAATGCGCCGACTTTGTTTGTAAATGGTCCAAATCCGTTGACATGTTTGGGAATTATAGCCATTGGAAATTTTGTTAATCCAATAACTCAAAAAATACTGATCTGATCGAATTTAAGCACCGAAGTTAGTTGAAAAATACTGACACGAAGATTTATTAAGTTCTAGATTTGAATAATCATTAAAGGATACTGTGTGAGGTATATTCATCATTGAATGGTTGTTTTCTGGGTTTTCTCTCCGAAACACTGAAAAATATCAATATAAAATAACTAATTAATTATTTTGTGATTTGCTTCTGCGTAAGAAACACAAGATATTTGTCAGAAGCAATTAATCGAACAATGTTGCCTAACAAATAACAACGAAACAACATCAACGAAGAAACAACTATATCGTGACGTTTCGGAGTCTATATCAGACCACTTCGTCAGACGCTTAACGAAAAAATCTTCAGAATTATTTTGTTGATTGTTATTCTGAGATTCAAGAATTGCCATATTGACAGTATTTTATAGATAGAGTTTGGGAGAGAAAACCCAGAAAGAAACCATTCATTCTAGATTTGAACTCAGTCACATCTATATTGATGAAGATTTTGAGGAAAAACAGAAAAATAACAAGAACTGAAAGAAGAAATTTGAAAACAAGGTTCCAATGGTCAGTAATAGAATTCCTTCATAATCTACCTTTCACCGTAAATTCGTACAGACCGAACATAGCCCTGATATAGTTGAAGCATCGGGCTCATAGAAGTCATAGACAGAAGGTACCGAGATCGAATCCTAGAGCCGAAACTGCTATTTTTGTTTTTTTTCATTTCTATTGGAATAATAACTCGGAGCAAACAGTTATCGAACGAATCTAGGTGGATTTTTCTTAAACTTACGTAAAACATGTGTACTTATTGCCTGAATTCGCTGAAATTTTGTACTCAATTAAAGAGTAACGATAAAATGAGAAAATCAGCAATTTGGTTTCTCCATCAAAATAAAAAATATATAATTCCTGTATTACTTTACAAATCATCGCGCTAGAGCTTCTGACATCACAGGAGTAATGCTAAATTTTTTTTTGATATACTATCTGTATAAGATTTTGCAGTGTTGTGCATAACAGGATTATGGAAGTCATTGGATCAGTGTGGAATCAGGTCTATGAACAAACAGGAAGAAGCAAAGAAGTACAAGGGTGCAAGAACAACTTGCTTATAGACAAGAGCATTTGTCAAGATGCAAGATACTACAAGCTCAACGAATAAACATCGTGGTTGGATTACGCGAAAGCTATTGAACTAGTGAATGTCATTGCCTAATATACCTCAGCAATAGGAATGCCATCCTGTATATAAGTAAAAGATAAACTGAAGAAGCAGGAGATGACATCGAACTAGAAATGGGAAATATCATTTGGCATCTTCAGAAAGAAGAAACATACAACTTCTTTGGAATGAAACAAAGAGGCGTACTAGAGACTTCCTAAACCAAGGATGTCTTAACAGCCAGATACAAAAAGAAGCTACAAACAGCTTGGCAGTCCATATAGTCACCTCTTTCAGGGTAGTTAACTGGATGGTGAATGAAATTCTCGAGCTCGACAGATCCACTCGCAAAGTGATGAACATGAATCGTAGCCTGCATCCTAACTGCTCGATACAAAAATATATCTTCCATGCAGGGGTTTACAAAGTTTGGAATACCAACACAATCAACAAACGTTGGAAATGGCTATGATGAGAAGTGAAGATCCGCTTCTGAAAATGGTAGCTCATCATGAAATCAGGAATCAAGGAGTCTTATATCCAGGGCTGGACGGAAAGCCTTGGAGAAGCTCAGTATAACTGATGACATATTCGTCGATAATGAGCTAGCAGTAACACCTATAGCGCCAACAGACCAAAGAAGAGTAGGCAGACAGTCGCCACAACTTCAATTTGATATATAACCAGTGTGATGTTTTTTCATGTTCATTGAAAGCCTTGGTGGGGTATGCTCATGAATTTCTGTAATTTTCAATGTTTTGCCGAAAATAATCTCGAGCGATTAGGTTCGACTCACCTATGAAGAATTCGTGGTCAAATTCAATTCAGTCCGGCCGGCCGTCCAACGCCATGATAACTTTCGAACGAAAAGGGATAGCAACTTGTAATTTGCAGAGAAGGTTTCTCATAAAAATGCGACGGTTGAGTTTACCAGTGGGCATAATCGGCCACACGGTTTCGGAGTTATGCCCATCTGAAATTATGTTTCTATTGCCCCAATAACTAAAAAGAAACAGATCCGATTGAATTTAAACTTGGTTATTGATAAATGTAGAATACCGACGCGCCTCATTTCGTGAGGATCGTTTAGATTCCGCTGAAATTCCTCACAAACCTAAAACTGAATTATATTATCCCAATATTTCCAAAAATACAGATACGTAGTTGTACCCACTATGTTGAAAATATTTTTTTTGGGCATCTAATACCCACGAATATAGACAGTTGGTGAGCTCCATGGACTTTGGCGCTCTTGTTCAAACATTGACTCATCATATCTCCGAAAGTGGTGGGTTCTCAGAGTTGGGAATGATATCAATGGATTCTTATGATAGAACTGCATCATAATAGAAATTAAATTAAAAAAAGTGTAATTCAAAACAATCAAGAGTGCCAAAAATTATTAATCCGAAACCACCAGACCAATTCTACTCAATAACGAACTTCCGATTTGTTCATTCCTCAAATCTATGATATATATATATATATATATATATTCTTTTGACTGAGAGTTTTATATGTGTTAGCAGAGGTTGGTGTAACGGGGTACCATACAATTCTGCGTATGATACAAGAGCTTAGGGAAAAACCTCAGCAAAAAACCCTGTCTCCCCGTGAGTGTTGTGATTTGTAACTATTGTTCACAAAATTTGCAGAAATTTAGAAATATTGCACTTATTTCTTCAATATGGACTCCTTCGTCAAAAAACGGAGAGGTTTCTCCAAGGTACCCAAAACTCAACCTGAAAAATGAAAAGACAAGAGAAGAACGAACAAACTAAAAATAATACATAACCTTTCAAAAGTCTCCTCTCACAAATATACTCTTCTGTTGGCGCATGGGATCTCTTGGAGAAGAATCGCCTCCGCTAGTTCTCAAAGATATTGATCTTAGAAATCCCTTCATAATTGAATTAAAAAAGGAAATTGTTGCTCGTAAGGCCAGGAGGGTCTCTTTCAAAACCAGATCTGGCCAGTCCAAGTGATGATTATTCAGAACTTCTGATGTTCGAAGACCGCTACAGGACCCATATGTAGGGCTGTCATCTCCCATAGATGCATGTTTTTACATTCTTGTTGTGTAACAGTTAATCATGTTTCGTATATTGTGAGCTCATCGGTTCGCATTTTGATGGTAAATGTCAATATTTCAGTTGTGAATCAAATTCAACTATGATACAACTGCATTATGAAAGAAATTAAATTCAACCAAGAGCACTAAAAACCACGAACTTACCCCAGATATTCATTCCTCAAATCCACTCTGAAAATTATATTATATCAATTGAAACTTAGCCAATATTCCAGTTTTGTTTTTACTGGAAATATTCTGAACCCAATTTGATTAACTTACTTTATTTCCATCATGATATGGATTATCCAAGGGCATTATATTATCAACCAAAAATTATAATATCCTAATCCTCATAATTCTACGATAGTTGAGGTTCTTTCATTGAACATTTTGCATTAAATCAAACCTTGTTTTCTAGAACAGGAGGCATTTTATATCATGAGTAACGAATTTCGAATAGAACCAGAAAAAAATATGACATGTCTTTCATCGGTAGATAAGATGACGTGTATGAATGAACACAGATCATGAAATTTAGAGATACAAATATAGAGGTTAATGTTCGATTGCAGCATTCTGTGATCACATAGAATAACGATTTATTATTGAAATTTTGAAAATCATATCTCCGAAAGTATTAGCTTGTTAGAGTTGAAAATGATTTCAATGGATTCTTACGTGAAACCGCATCTCAAAAAAAAAATTGAATTTGAAGTTTGTTATGTAAAAAAAAAAATTGTTTTCGTTAGTCCGAAACCATCAAACCTACTGTCTAGCTCATTCCGTTCGAAAGTTATCGTCTTGAAGGCCGGCCGGATAGAATCAATTTTGCATGACCACGGATTCTTGAAATTCAGATATTTGGCAAAATTGATACGCACGAGGAACAAGAGCGCCAAAAATTTTCATAAAACTTCCTGATATTCTTCATTCTTGAATGTATCCAATTATTAGATGTATCCGAAAACATATTAAAAATCAAATCAAATCAAATCATCTTTATTTGTGCAAGGATACATACAGTATATCATACACACGTCAGAAAAGTTAATGATATATCTACAATGACAAACAAACACACATAAAATGGCGCAAACAATGCAAAAAAAAAATTTTCATATATAATTCATATGACCCAGGAGAAAAACTAAACTGAAATTTAAATGGTGGAATTCATTGTAGTTGTAAAAAGTATCTGATTTCAAAATCAATATCAGAGAATTCAGAAAATTTGCATCCAGTGGAAATTACAACATATCTAATTCAGTATATTTCTAGCAAAATGTTCTTCTTGCATAGAATTTTTTTTAATGCTGGAAGGTAGATTCCAAGATAATGAGAAGACCATGAGAAATAAATATAGAAAACATATTTGTACTTTTTGCACGTGAATATAAGGTCGACCTTGTGATAGATCAATATTATGTATCAGTATAGAATATTGAGTACAGCCATTCATAAAAAAATCATACATCTATTAATAAAATCTACGTGAGTGAGACTGAAAAATGAAAGGTTACTTATTCAAAATGGACACATTTTTCGTTCCGTATCATTTTTATCTACCTACATCGAAATTGCCATCAGGAGATAATTTGAACAAAAAACTGTTCGAGTTAGTGAGCGACGTCTCCAAAGGGTGCCCCACGTCCTGGTGCAGCATACGAAGATGCTTCCCAAAAAAATTGAAAATCCTCCAGCGATTCGTCATCACCTCAATCGTACCAACTGTTGAATAACATTCGTATTATAGTAAAAGTAAATACTTAATATTAAACCGTAAAATGTAAATTCGGATGACGTGGAGCTCCTTGCCGTCGCGCTGACCTAGATGCGGCCAACGGCAGAGGTGAAGTCGACCGCTCCGGAAATGCCATTTATGATTTTCTGTGTGGGAGCGTCTCAACTTGCACGACATGTGTTTGGTGCTCTACGGGACTATTGCGATTTCGAATTGGTACCTGTTTTTCATGTCGGTGATTTGTGTGAATACGAGCACGTTGTACTGATGGATTATTCATTTCATTTCGTTTATAACGTCTGTGCATTGATTTGTTAAGACGTCTATAGTTAACGCAATGTTCGAACAAATAGGAAACTACTGATTTATGGAGGATTTTCAACATTATCAATAGTGGATTTTAGTCTAGCGCGAAACCAGGGTTGTCACATTTGTTTGGGATAAATTAGTTATTATTATACAAGGAAAAAAAGATTAGATTTTTTTTGATCCAATATTTTTCCCGTGTATAATAGACCGTTTTTTTCTGTGACGAGAAAAACCACGATTCAATATTGAAAAATTGGTTCAAGCACTGACGTGAAGTCAGAAGCTGAGGCCCGTATGATCTATTGTCCATTCTTCTGTATTGGACACCCTTAATCGAATTTACCATGGTAAATTATGTTGTCCATTCTCCTGTATTGGACACTCTTAATTCGAATTTACCATGGTAAATTCTTAATTCTTAATCCTTAATTCGAATTTACCATGGTAAATTCGAATTAAGTGTCCAATACAGGAGAATGGTCAACATAATTTACCATGGTAAATTCTATTAAGGGTGTCCAATACAGAAGAATGGACAATAGAACATACGCGCAAAAGCTTCTGACTTCACGTCAGTGCTTGAACCAATGTTTTTTTCGTGATTTTTTGAAATTTTCTAGGGGCTTCCGTAAACAGTGAAAAAAAAATAAAAATTTTTAAAATTTGTTCCTACAATAACTCTCGAACAGAATCAGTTAGGCAGTTGAAGTTTTCAGAGTAGGTTTGGGATAAATATCTTCGTTATGTTCATTAGTGGTCGAAATTGGCCTGATGGTTTTAGAGTAACGAAAAAATCAATTTTTTTTTTCATTAAAAATTTCAAATTCAATTCAATTTTTTTTAAGATGCAGTTTTGCCATACAAATCCATTGATATCATTTTCAACCCTAACAAGCTAATACTTTCGGAGATATGATTTTTTGAAATTTCAATATTGGATCTTACTTCTGTGTTTTCACAGAATGCTGTATTTAATTATTATATGATCTGTGTTCTTACATGTCATCTTATTTTCCTATGACAGATAAATGTCAAAATTATTTCTGGTTCGTTATTCTTCATATAAAATAAACTTCCTGTTCTATTTTCAGAGTAGATTTGGGGAATGAATATCTCGGATAAGTTCGTTATTGGGGAGAATCGGTCTGTCTGAATTCAATTTCTTTCATGATGCAGTTCTATCGTAAGAATCCATTTATATCATTCCCAGAGACCAATTATTTCCGAGATATGATTTGTCAAAGTTTGAACAAGAGCGCCAAAGCTCCTGTCCACAGGGCTTGAACCAATTTTTCTACAGTGAAACCTGTCTCTTCTATTGATTCTTTATCAAGTTCGATTTGGTGCAATCCGGACGCTAAGTCAAGTTTTTTGGCGCTCTTGTTCCTCGGAACAGAGTGCTTATCAATTTGCCCCAATGTCTGTAATTTTCGATTTTTTGGCTGAAAAGGGTCTTAAACGATTTGGTTGGACTCACTGATCGAAAATCCGTGGTGGAAATCGATTCTGTCCGGCCGTCTGGCCAGGCGGCCGTCCGTCAGATAACACGATAACTCTCGAACGAAAGGAGTTAGAGGATTGAAATTTGCAGGGAAGGTTTGGAGGTTTGGAATATTTCCGAAACCAATCACTCGATCTATCTGAAATTTAGCATCAAATTGTAGAATAATGACCTTTATATGCATGCGAAGTTTTGAATTGATCGGGTTGCCGTAAAGTGTGAACAAATATATTTTTTTATTTTGTTTCTACAATAACTCTCGAACCGAGTGAGCTAGGCAGTTGAAATTTTCAGAGTAGGTTTGGGAGAAAAATATCTCGGATAAGTGCGTTATTGGGCAAAATAGGCCAGATGGTTTCAGAGTAACGAAAAAAAGGTTTCAGAGTAATGAAAAAAATTTTCAACTTACAAATTTCAAATTCAATTTTTTCTAAGATGGAGTTTCACCATAAAAATCCATTGATATCATTTTCAACTCTAACAAGCTGATACTTTCGGTGATATGATTTTTCGAAATTTCAATAATGAATCGTATTTCTTCTATGTTTTCACAGAATGCTATAATTATTCTATCTATGAATTATTATATAATCTGTGTTCATACTCTTACGTGTCATCCTGTTCCATAAGAAAGAGTCAAATTCATTTCAGCTATTTTAATTTGATTTCTTCCATGGTGCAGTTCTCATTCTCAGATTGCTCATTTAATCTTGATAAATAAACTATAATTTGGATTTAATTTCCTTTATGATGCAGTTCTATCATAAGAATACATTGATATCAATCCCAACTCTGAGAAACCAATACTTTCGGAGATATGATGTATCATAGTTTGAACAAGAGCTCCTGTCCACAGGGCTTGAACCAATTTTTTTTTGTTAATACGACAAACAAGTGCGCTTGATTGGATATTTTTCTATAATATATATATAAATGTCTATAATTATATATAAATGTCCTCCTGTCAAACTCGTTTTCATAAAAAAGGTATCTTCTCCATATTGCTCTATGGTCCCCAGAAAGAATACACGATAATTCTCTTGTCACCAAGTACACAGGCCCTAATTCACCACTTATGAATAATTCAGACAAAGTAAGAAGTTAGTGACGGTACGCCCCATAAAACAAAATCCAATGAGGCATAAATTTGCCCAGAGGTCGTCCCAGAGAGACGAGGAAGGGAAAAATCGTCCCACACAAGTAGCAGCAATATATAATAGCGCTGCAGCAAACACTTCTTCCCACAAAGAAACCATAATTCACGGTTTATTGGTACTGTCACCCATCGGAATCCAGGCGGCTTGGCGATTGAGCCGTCAACCATTTATACCGTGATGGTGTCCAGCGGCAGGGTGCCTAGGTAACGAGGTGAGGAGTCACTACCACGGTGCCGCCGGCCAAGGCTAGATAGACCACCCGACCGAAGAGGTCAGACGGGGGGGCCTGACAGGGGTTGGCAGATAATGAAGTGACGATGATGTCCGTTCCCATCGGTGTTAGCTTTCAGGGATTCTGTTTTGTCAGGAAGATACGCAGGCGAATTTTTTATTTATGAACCGATAATCCCAGTCATAACTCAGCGGTGATGCGATATCTATGAGAAGGAGACGTGTGAAACGGCTTGAGGAATTCTGGTGGCGTCTCCAGACTAAATTTCGTCATACCTAACTGTCATCTTTCTGGTGGATTTATAAGCTGAGGATGCGTCAGTTTCCCCGCTGACGGCAGTTGGATGAATGGGAAATTTTCGGGTGTAAGAAAAGTAGCAGGTACTTTAATGCGTGCTTATCGTCATTACAGGATCTTTCGTGGTGAAATTTATAGGTAGAAAATTTTTTTTGTAACTCCCAGTGGCTTTGATATTACTCGCGTGTGTTCCAGGGTACTCTAACTTCCTTCGAAATACATAGTTGTAATATAATATAAAACGGTTTTGAACAGTTTCATTAGACTCATTGATGAAAAGGAGGAGAGCCCTGTGGCAGGAGCTTTGACGCTCTTGTTCAATTTTTGACAACCATATCTCCGAAAGTATTGGTTCCTCAGATTTGTAAATTATATCAATGGATTCTTATAATAGAACTGCATCATAAAAGAAATTTAATTTAAATTATAGTTTATTTATCAAGATTAAATGAGCAATCTACAATGATTTATCTTCGGTGAATTAGTTGTTGCAACTTACACTCGGTGCATAGTTTTCACAACTCGAAATACCTAAGGAAAGTATCATCGAAATGTCTAGAGCAAGACTGGAGACAAGCATAGCAGATTGTCCATTTATTCCTGATATTTGAATAGGTATAGGCTGATGAACGAATTATTTAATAGTTCAAAATATATTAATAAAATACAATCCTCTTTTCATAATTTGATAGCTCTTACCGCAAACACATTCATTCTGTATTATGAAGCTTAAGTCAAGAAAGAATATTTGAAACACAAATGTAGATCCATATTTCAGTATTTTTTTGCTAGCAACATTATGAAAATACTGTATATAGGAACATGTCTCACTACTTAAGGAAGTAAAAGGCAATATTAAACTCAGTGGTCCACGGACAGTAATTTCTTTTGATGATTCCATTATGTTATTCTTTCCTATTCCCTTCATAAACTACATCATTAAAATGATCCAATTCTAAATCTTCTCAAACAATCAAAACAGTCTTCTATATTTTCACAAATTCAAAATGCGGAACTTTGTTTTCCAACACAAAATATTTCCAAGGTACGAATTATATAAACAAACTAGAACAGAAATAAATGTGACGTATCTTATAGGTAGATAAGATGACAGTGAACACAGATAGAACACAGACAGATAGAATTCGCATTCTGTGAAGTACGATGTACTATTGAAATTTTGAAAACTCATATCTCCGAAAGTATTACCTTGTAGGAGTTGAAAATTACATCAATAGATTCTTATGATGGAACTGCAAAAATTCAAAAAATCCAAAAGTTGTAATGTAAAAAAAAATTCTTTTTTCGTTACTCCGAAACCATTGGGCCTATTTTACCCAATAAAGAACTCAACCAAAATATTTATCTCCCAAACCCACTCTGAAAATTTCAACTGTCTAGCTCATTCCGTTCGGGAGTTATCGTGTCTAAGGCCGGACAGAATAAGAATCCATTGATATCATTCCCAACTCTGAGAAACCAATACTTTCGGAGATATGATTCGCCAAAGTATGAACAAGAGCGCCTAAGGGCTTTCCGATATTTTCTTTAACTAAATGAGCTATGTACCTCTTATATTGAGTTTGAAAATCATGTGCATTACCCAGCTTGAAAAATCTCAATTTCGTATTCTCGATTTTATCGAGAAACGAGTCCCGCAGAGCTCAGACAGTATCTTACTACGGAGCTATTATGAAGACCCTATTGGCAGGAACGCTCTGGACTTGTTGATTTATCAAAAACGATATCTCCATTTTTCATTATTATTTTTGAAAACGCTAAACAGCGTTCATGGCCATGGGAAGATACTGTCTGAGCTCCGCAGGACTCGTATCTCGATTAAAATCGAGTGAATGGTGGCACATGATTTCACGCTTCAAATTTCACCGGTGGGGAAAGGCTGAATTCCTTGTTTTGTCTCATAGGGGGCGTGGGCATTTATGTATAACTGCTCATGCCGGCTGTAAGAGGCTTAACATGGTTCAGTTTAGTTGAATTTGTTGGGAAGCTACAGAGTACTGATGAAGGCCAAGAAGCCAGAAACGCGTCTGCTTTTGCTTCTCGGCAAATCGATGAAACTCCTGGGGTTTATTTGACTTGTGAAATATTGCATAAGTATATCAATTATACGAAGCCATTATGTGACCCTATTGGCACGAACTGGACTTGTTGATTTACAAAACGGATCGCTAATAACCTTAAATTTTATTAGTGTAATTGTTCTTCATTTGAATATGATGATCATCAAATGAAGGGTCGTGCTGAAGCCCCTGAAGTCACGTGATTGCTTTTAACATTTTCTCATTGACACTCGAATCATTATGAGAATAATATCTCTAAATCGATGTGCAATGGGGCAGAGACTATTTGTAATTTACATTTTTTATGACTACTTAACCAAGACCGACCGCATTGTTTGTGTTCTGTATACCTAATAAAGTGACAGCAACCTCAATGTTTACTGCATTAGTTGACTGCCGTTGCCGCAGCCATCACCCTTAATTCACACACCTCGGACGCTCTTTTAATGATCGCAACAAGTCGCAGGATCTTCTCATCTTTCGCACCACAAACTTTCTCGCCTCTGAGCGAATCTATTACCCTCCAAATCGCCCACACCCGTTGACAAGTATGAAACCGCAATATGCAATATTTCATCTCGAAGTCTCATTTCAGTCTTCGGCAACAGCAATATCGATTAGTTTTCGTTGTTCTATCTCCGTACGTTCAGATCGCGGCAGCCTTCTTATACCTCTTCGCAGACCAGTCAACACCTGAACGTGACCATGAATCGGTCAGCCTTATAACAATAAATCGCGCATAGATCCGCATACATGCGTGCTGGCCGACACGACCTTTAGTCACAGGCCATATGCGAGTGAGAAAAAGATCGGACATCTCGCCAGATTGTTTGTTTACTTGTCCCAAGGTTCGGACCACAGGTATCGAAATTGACCCGTTTGAATATTATAAAATATTGTTGAGTGACTGAAGAATTGTGGCTGTAACTGTTTTGTAAGGGGCCCCCACAAGACCGGGGAATTTGACTCTAGCGCCATCTTAGCTAGTTAAAAATTATTGAAATTACTGAAAACGACCAGTCTCTATGATTAGATACTTCTCTGGTAAATTGGTGATGGCTAGGCTTGTCCAATTTCTGTTTATTATTTTCGACTAATAACCTTTAGATCAAAAATTGAATGCTTGTGGCTTTTACCATATGCAAATCTATATTATCATTTCGGCAACACAGTGACTTCTTTAGACTGCATAATACCAAATTCTTAACCATTAATGGTTTCCTTGTACAGTATGCAATATACAGCACGAGTCTCTCACTCATCTCCGACTCCGGATGTAAATTTGCAGGCACGACAATAATATACAGTTTTTCGTCTTTCGTACATAAATAACTATTTCGATTGTTGTCAACTATAGTTTTTAACATTCGTGGGCCAATATTTTGGCAGCACATTGTTATTGATGATTGGAGGTCCTAAATATTATGGTAGTGCTTTGAAAACCTCATCTTTCAGATATGCAAAGATGCTAAACCTCAGGTGAGTCAAGTCTGGAGGGTGTGTTGGAAAGGAAGGTTGGAGTCCTGGACTTATTATAAGGTTGTCATAGAACTCCTTCAAATAGCTTAGATTTGCTGAAGTAGTGTGGGAAGTTGTCCCATATTTTTGAAAATATCCCAACTGTATTTCTTCGTCATCTATAGTTGTTTTATGAATGGCTCCAGCATGATTCTTTTGTACTTTTCACCATTAACGGTTTCATGAAAGAAAACTGGCCATATATTCTACGACGAGAAACTGCCAACCACATTCTAACTTTTCGCTAGGGCTTCACACTAGACGAGAGTAGGCGAGAATATAAAAAATCTCGTCTCGGTCTCATCAATTCCCAAAAAATTAAGTCTCGTTTAACTCTCGGGGTCGTCTCGTGATCAGTTGTCCCGTCTCGTCTCGCTTAGTTCGTAATAAAGATTATAATTATTATAATATACAGTGCGCGTCAAAATTATGGAACAAAACTCATTTTCTCAGAAGAAAAATATTTGGCAACAAAATACTGAAACAGGTCAATTTTTGTTTCACTTTTAACAAATTTCTATGCATTTCTGAAGGATTTTTGTTGCACCCTGTGCCATCCCCATCAACCCTCCAAATTTTTTGAATAGGGAAAGTGGTACTTTTTTGCCGAAGTCTTTGTATCTTCTTTACAGGCGTGCAGAAATTTTCAAGAAAAAATTTTTCTTTTTTGAAAAATAGTTAGATCAAAGAGGTTTTCAGTAGGTGCACTTTGTCATGGCTCATTTACTTTGAGACGATGATACCTGATGAAATTTGTCACAGAATGAAAGTCTACCATTACAGTTTTGTTCATGCACAACTTTCCACCCCTACGAATCCTTTAGTGGAGAAAAAAATGTGAGGGGGTTGAAAGGGGTTAAAAGTTGTGCATGAACAAAACTGTAATGGTCGACTTTCATTCGGTGACAAATTTCATCAGGTACCATCGTCTCAAAGTAAATAAGCCATGACAAGATGCACATACTGAAAACCCCTTTGAACTAACTATCTTTCAAAAAAGAAAAATTTTTCCTTGAAAATTTCTGCACGCCTGTAAAGAAAATACAAAGACCTTGCCAAAAAACTACCACATGACCCAGTTTCCCTATTCAAAAAATTCAGAGGGTTGATAGGGATGCCGCAGGTTGCAACAAAAATCCTTCAAAAATGCACAAAAAATTGGTAAAAGTGAAACAAAAAATGACCTGTTTCAGGATTTTGTTGCCAAGTATTTTTCTTCTGAGAAAATTAATTTGTTCCATAATTTTGTCGCGCACTGTATAAACGAAATGGTAGATAACAATGAGTACTTTTGTAAGGCTATATTTATTACGGTCTTGTACAAAAATATTTGTACATGTGCAAATTTTTTTTTATTGTAAACATTGTTAATTTCATCTTTTAAATTACTCGATGACCAAGAATTTCGCTACATTTTTCAATAGAATTGGACAAATTGGTGTCGTTTTCAAGAGTACCTTTTCAGTAGGTTGATCATTGAGGGCGTTCTTGGCGTATTCCTCATAACACTTTTCGAAACATTGAATAGCTTCATTTTTCATTTCTTTACCAGTTTTATTTTGAACTTCCACAGATGTATATAATAATTGTTCACATCTTCAACACAATAAAAAACAATAAATTTCTCCAGATATTTAAAAAGAGACGTAATTTTAAACGCATTGGGATTTAGGACCAACAAAAGTTGTCCGTTAAGTATTGAATTATAATGGGATCAGGTTTTATAGTTGTGAATTCTATTTTATCTTGAAAAATAAACTCAATTACCGCAAGGTCTTTAAAAAATCGTGTATTTCTTTAACAATCGATGTATAATATAGACAAAATATATTGGTAGTTATAGTGGAAACTGTTCATATTCAATTGTTTTCTGTGGGTATTGAAAAAGGTAGAGTCGTATGTAAGAAAAGTTTACTGTATGTATCTGTAGTAAACAAGACCATCTCCCAGGTAGAAACTTTCGAGCCAAAGAAACCCTTGCAATAGTATACGCGTTTATTACACCGTAGTTTGTACACATATACTCAAACGAGAGTAAAAAATCCATCTTGAAAAAAACACATTCAAAAATTCAAAATCTGCAAAGAAAGATATTTATGATAAGAGATACGTTACTATAAGAAGTTATAAGAACAGTTAACATGTTGGAATAAAAATGTGTAAAAATTATTTTAATTTACATTTAAATATTTCACAGATTGTCACAAGAGTTGATAGTTTGTAAAATATATTGATCTCTATGCAGACCTCTTCTAATAAAAACTGCATAAAAAAATTTAACGAGACCAAAAACGATACTCTCGGGTAGCGCTGTATGTGATCTCGGTATCGCCTATAATATTCGCCTCGCTTTTCCGAGACGAGAAAAATCTCGCTCTCGTGTGAAGCCCTACTTTTCGCGAATGTAATGGCTTCTCAATGAAATTGTGGGGATTCCCAGATCTCGAAAATCTGTAGTCTTGAGAATTCCCATAACCCGACAAGTGAAATCAAGCCTCATCTCCAAAAAAAGTTAAGTCCAATAATCTGTCGATGTTAACATTATTTAGAAACCAATGTCAGTACTCTAGGCGACGTGGAATATCTATTGGTATAGGAGTTGCTGTAGCACCGTTATTTTTTAAGGGTACAAATTCAGTTTTTTTTCAATACTTTATGGCAAGTACTCAAGGGGACATCAGACTGTGAAGATAATTTATTCCGGGACCTTTGAGGGTTTGTATCAACTCGTGTTTTCAGTTCTTCTTGAGAAACTTGAGGTCTTCCTGCTGATTTTCCCTTGTTAACGTTTCCACTCTGCACGAATCTGCTTATAACACCTCTGTACCTCTGATGTGGGCTTTCAGAGAAGATTCTAGAATCTGAACATAAGAATATTTCGCCTACATATATTCCCTTTTACAGGCCTCTAAAGAGTAAATCCATTTTCCATTGATTAATGTAGCATTGCGTTAATATGACATCACAATAAATGTGTTTTGTTCTAAGTCATAAGTCATTGCAGATTCAAATAATTTGGAAACTGAATTCTCAACAATTTTCAAAAGATTATTAAGAATTGGCAATATTGGCTGTCAGTTTAAAAATTCAAAATTTTCCTTGATCCCTACGAAGAAGAAACAAGCCTTCCCCATACCTATACCATCCAGAGGAGGGAAGTTTGTTTACAGTGAGAAAAAATTATGCCCAAATTCTATCTTGATGGTTCAAGCACAGGTTTCATATATAATGCAGTGCCGATATATAATTTCATTTGTACCCACAAAATGAGACAAATCTTTTAAAAGTTAGGTAAATCAAATTGAAATTGTTGGCTTCACATGCAGGCTGTTGGCTTAATGGATAGTTGAGTGATAATTTCTGTCCATCACTGCAAATAAATATTTATCTCCTGTCTTATTTCATTCAACCCAATGTTGGACTAAACTGTTTCTTTTTGTGTGTTAGGTAGACAAACAATTTTTTTTTACTGTTGATGAATTGTAATTTTGTTTCTCTTTCTATTTTTTAATTTTAACTCATAGAGTGTGAATAATTCAGTTGAGGTTAGGTATGAGTATCGAAAGCTCAGCATCGCCTCATCATCTACATTAAAATTATTTTATTATTAACTCTAAAGTTGAGATAGGTATACAAAAATGTAAGCTGTCTAAATTATACGAGATTAGTTTATTCAAAAATTTAAATCACGAATATTATCTATCCATCGAAAGAGGGGTACGTATAATTGAAGCCATATTTTTCGTTTCAAAGCAAGAAGATTTCAATAATCGAATAACGAAAATCATCCCTCTACCGTACACTATCGGTTTTTTCCGATTTGTATGTTTATTCTGTATTCCTTTCAGCATAATTCACTTAGATAAAATTCATGAAAAATTATTAATAACACAATTATCTTATTCGGTGTAAAATTATATCTCGAATGTATCAAGGAACACAGAGAGATTCTATACCACCGTGCGCTATCATAAACTAATGATCGTAGAGCACCACGGTGCCTTATAAACCATTCAACTTTGTTGGAAGTCGGTTTATTATTTGCCGTAGTTTATTACTCGTGCAGCAAAACCCCTTAACTGCTCCATAAAAGATTAAAATCCTCCTGAGGTAAACGTTACTATCACGACCGCCCGTTGATATCTCTAATGATTTGGTATATTTACAGAATTTGATGTCCTGTGTCCAGGATAACGAAATGAACACTATGCTCTTTTAAATTTCGTATTCAAAACACATCGATTCTCTGCATTTGTGTCCATTTGAACCGAATGTTTTCTATTTCCCTTCGGAATTCTTGAGCTCTATATACAGATAGTAGAATAATGCAGAAAAAAAAATTCTATTGAGTATTAGGGTCGTAATACGATTTACCTAAATATAACTCTGGTCATGAGTTTTTTGGAAATATATTCGTTAAATTTCAACTACCAATATTCAACCCTTAGAGTGAGTCGACCTGGGGGAGAAACCCGAATATTATATCAGGGAAAACTCGATATTGTATCGAATAAATGGACAGCTAACGGTCGAGGCAGATTTTTGACTTATTATTTTTCGAAACTTATTATTGAATTTTACATAGGTATTTAGAAACGTAAAATGGAGGAGTTTCAAGGAGTTGGAAATTGTATCTGGTTGATTTTGAGGCTTTATCAATCTGGAGGATAATAGAGAAAAAATATATCTTTCTTTCTTCACAAAATGGTTTCGAATATTCCTTTTAGAAAATTTTCGATATTCACCTCAATGGAATCGAAATTACCCGATAACCATTTCATAGAGATGTCGGATAAATCTCTTTGTGCGGATGTCAGCAGATATGTAACATCTTTTAAATAGTAGTGTTTGAAATGCAAAATACAAAATACATATTTCCATTTTGTCTATTTCATTCGAGCCTGCGAATTGCAAGCAGGCGAGGCAATTGACAGTTTTTAGCCGAGGTGCATATTACATTTTTCGTCGACCTCTACACTTTTATGAATTTTGGACGCCTTAAATAATTTCACAACACCAAATGACAGTTATTCTTACCTGCACTTATGTTGGTATAAGGGCTTCACGCGAGAACGAGATTTTTCTCATCTCGTCTCGTTCTCGTCTCGGAAAAGCTAACGAGACGAGACGAGACGTTTTCAAAAATATTGTAGGCGATACCAGTGTAACCCGAGAGTCTGGTTTTCATCTGGTAAATTTTTTTTATGAAGTTTTTATTTGAAAAATTAGAAAAGGTCTACATAGAGATCAATATATTTCACACAATATCAACTCTTGTGACTATCTGTGAAATATTTTATTTTTTCACATTTTTATTTCAACTTGTTAACTATTCTTATAATTTCTTATAGTAACATATCTCTTATCATAAATATCTATCCTTGCAGATTTTTATATTTTAGGTTTGAATGTGTTTTTTTCAAGATCGATTCTTTACTCTCAGTTGAGTATATGTGTTTATAAACTTCTGTGTCATAAACGTGTAAACTATTGAAAGGGTTCCTTTGGCTCGAAAATTTCCATCTGGAAGATCTTCTTATTTACACCAGATACATACAGAAAGCTTTTCCTCGACCTTTTTGAACACCCAGAGAAAATAATTGTTTATGAAGAGTTTCCAATTTAATTACCAATATATTTTGTCTATATTTTACATCGATTGTTCTAAAAATATACTATTTTTTAAATACCTTTAAATAATTGGGATTATTTTTCAAGAAAAAATAGAATTCACAACCATAAAAACTCATCCCATTATGAATTCAATACTTAACGAACAACTTTTATTGCCCCTAAATTCCAATGCTTTTAAAATGTTGTCTCTATGTGGAACATCTGGAGAAATTTATTGTTTTTTATTGTACTTCGTCCAGTGAAGATGTGAACAATTATTGTATACATCTGTGGAAGTACATCTAATAAAACTGGTAATGAAATAATATAGCTATTCAATGTTTCAAAAATGTTATGAGGAATACGCCAAGAACACCCTCAATCTACCCACTGGAAAGGTATTCATTGAAAACGATACCAATTTGTCCAATTCTATTAAAAAATGTATCCACATCGATAGTCTCTTTACAACATCAACAAAACCTTCGAAACATTGGAAAGCTGAGTTTGAAGAACATTTGCTGTTAGCAAGAGCAAATAGGAATCAAAATTGTATTTTTGAGTGGTGGGAAGTGCATGAAAAAGTTCCTACACTTTCCAAGATGGCCGATGAGTTATTAATGGCTACTTCCATACCTGTTGAGAGATAATTTTCCACCCCAGGTATATTCATGGCAAAAACACGAACATCATTGATGATGTGATGAAATCGTGATTATGTTCGAATTCTTGGTCATCGAGTAATTTAAAAGATTAAATTAACAGTGTTTAAAATTTAAAAAATTATGTAGGTACATGTACAAATATTTTTGCATAAGAGCGTAATAAATATAGCTTTACAAAAGTATTCATTGTTATCTACCATTTCGTATCATGCCGTATCCCTAATGAACACAGCGGACAAAAAGTGTTTGCGGACGAAAAAGTAATTTTGCGGCTACGTAAAATGTAACTTTTCATAGAGTTCGACGAAAATACGAATTTTGGAATAACAATTTGTATTTTATTTGAAATATCTGTTAGGACATATATCTTGTATTTGCAAAATGCAAAATACTTTTTGATAAACACGGTATCATATTATAGCCATGCATTCAAGATCATGTTAGCAGTAATAACGTGTGATAACAATCTTTAGTTACAAATACTCATGCATACAAAATTCTCGTTCAGTTAAACGAGGTATTTATTTAACGTCGAAGGTAATTCGCTTATAAAACTTGGTTATACCTTCCTCATACTCATACATTTAAGAGTACCTATATTATTTTTGTTTCATTCGCCAAATGTGAATCAGATGTCATAACAATAACAAGTGCAAATAAGTGGGAAAGCCCTGTGGACAGGAGCTTTGGCGCTCTTGTTCAATCTTTGACAAATCATATCTCCGAAAGTATTGGTTTCTCGGAGTTGGGAATTATATCACTGGATTCTTAAGACAGGACTACATCATTGATTCAACTATGATACAACTGCATCATGAAAGAAATTAAATTCAACCAAGAGCACTAAAAACCACGAACTTACCCCAGATATTCATTCCTCAAATCCACTGTGAAAATTATATTATATGAATTGAAACTTAGCCAATATTTGAGTTTTTTTTTGCTGGATCTATTCTGAACCCATTCTGATAAACTTACCAAAGTACATATATATTTCCATCAATATGGATTATCCACGGGCATTAAAATATCACCAAAAAGTATAATATCATATCATAATCCTCATAATTCTACGATAGCTAAAATGAATATGACTCTCTCTTACAGGAAAACAAGATGACATGTACGAGTATGAACACAGATCATATTATAATTCATAGATAGAATAATTATAGAATTCTGTGGAAACATGGAAGTACGATTTATTATTGAAATTTAAAAAAATCATATCTCCGAAAGTATTAGCTTGTTAGAGTTGAAACTGACATCAATGGACTTTTTATGGTGAAAGTGCATCTTGAAAAAATTGAATTTGAAATTTGTAATGTAAAAACAGAAAAATTTCCGTTACTCCAAAACCATCCGATTTTGCTCAGTAACAAACTTAACCGAGATATGAGATATGTATCCGAAACCATCAGACCGATTCTGCCCAATAACGAACTCTACCGAGATATTTATTATAGTGTCCGACCGAAACTGGTTTTTCAGCCGAAACCGAAACCGAAACCGAACTTTCGGCCAGAGTCTCAGTTTCGGCCGAAACCGAAACCGAAACCGAAGCTTTATATTTCATACTGAAATCTACTGTATTTTTTACAATTTTATTTGCATTTACATAAAAACAGTTAAGCAGTGTTAAATAAAATGAAAACACAACTTTTTTGATATCTTTATTTATAATTTTGGTATTACCAAGTTATAAAAATAATCAGTCGAAGTATACAGGGTAATTCCAAATCAGACGTCAACCTTGGAGGAGGTGTTAGTATGGATAATTTGCTGTTGTTTGAGCCATTTTTATTGATGACCAAAAATCAATAGTTTCTGAGATATTTGAGTTCTGGTTCTGATGAAAAAGAATTAGTATGATTTGAAAGGGGACGTAAGAAGCAAATAGAGAAAAAAAACGAATTATATATTTTTTTGTTGAAAATGAGCTCGAAATTTCATTAGAAAATGTATTCATAAATTATGTTCCACCATTCCATATAGGCAAGCACATGCCGTCTTTCTGATATCTTGTTATTTTCCGCCTGAAATTTACTCACGCTGTCTTTTGATACACATTCACTAATTTATATGCCGGACATTCAAAAGGTTGCTTATAAAAAATCTGCTGAAACGAAACTAGTTATGCAATCTAACGAAATATTTTATAGAATGAAGAAGGAATTTGGCAAGTTTTTAAAATAATTTTGGCATACAAAATTGTGAAATTCGAAAGTTGCAGACAAATTGATATTGAAAATTGATTTTTCATTTATTCATATACCTACCACATTTCAAATCATACTAATTCTTTTTCAGCCTCTTATACAGCATAGTTTCGATTTTTTCGTACATATCATATCCTTTTCTGATGAAAATAAACCAAAATTATCATCAAATTTGGTCAACGTAGAAAAAATTGACGAAATATGAACTAAGTTCAGAAATCTTTTAAAAATCACCCGAACTCCAAAAACTGTTGGTTTTCGGTCATTAATAAATATGGATTAAACAACAGCTAATGAGACATACTAACTCCTCCTCCAAGTTTCACGTCTTATTTGGAATCACCCTATGTAATCTAATTAATAATCATTAAAGTGAATTCTCATGAATTCTCAGTCTTAACAAAGATAGATTACAATAACTTGTACGACAATTATGTATACCTACTTTTAACTCCTGGCCAAACGACCAGGATAATTCACCAACAATCAAGTTTCGGCCCGGCCGAAAGTTTCGGCCATTTTGGGCCGAAACCGAAACTAAGGCCGAAACTATATTTCTTGGCCGAAACTGGCCGAAACCGAAACCGAAACCGAACTTTCGGTCGGTCACTAATTTATTACCCTAACCTATTCTGAAAAATTTCAACTGCCTAGCTCATTAAGTTCGAGAGTTATTGTAGAAACAAAATTTTAAAATGTTTTAAATTTTTTTGCCACTTTACGGCAATCCGATCAATACAAAACTTCGCATGCATATGAAGGTCATGATTCTACAATTTGATGCTAAATTTCAGATAGATCGAGAGATCGGTTCCGGAAATATTCATAAAAAATGTTTTTACTAAAAATGGTCATAACTCCTAAACCGCTTAGTGGATTTGAAATATTCATAAAAAATGTTTTTACTAAAAACGGTCATAACTCCGAAACCGCTTAGTGTATTTCACCCGTTCGAGAGTTATCGTGCCTACGGCCTGCCGGCCATTTGGACAGAATTGATTTCAATCACGGATTCTTGATCGGTGAGTCGAACCAAATCGTTTTTTCATTTTCATCCAAAAATTCTAAAATTACAGACATTTGGGCAAATTGATAAGCACTCTGTGCCGAGGAATAAGAGCGCCAAAAACATTTTTTTTGTTATAAAGCGTTTTCACTCATTTCGGTCAGTTCCAATTGGGTTGAATAAAGATTTGGTTTCATTAAAGTTTTTATTTTATTTTATTTTTTACAGTAAAAATGTAGGTACTCCGAAATGTGAGCGAAGCTTGTTCCGAAATTGGTTGCTCTCGCAAATTTCTTTTTTTTTTCTATCTATTTATGTGCTAGGCAACTGTAGGCCATCTACACAGTTATAATCTTATCGCAAACTCTTTCAATTTATATTTGGACATTCACACAACCCAACACCACATCCATGCCCCGAGCGGGATTCGAACCCGCGACCCCGGCACCACAGTAGGTCGCAAATTTCTTATATTTCGGAACAGAACACGAAGTAAGAGATCTGAGAGAAGTAAGACTGCTGTGTGTTCGGCTTACTTGTCTCACTTAATGGCGAGAGTGAAAATTATAACCTACAAAATTTAAAATTGAGGTAATATACTGACTTAAGCAACCTCTTCCATTATCTTCCAATGATTCAGCAGAGGATGAGGCACAGAAAAGAGCTGCTTTTTAAAAGGATATCTTCAAAAATATATGCCGTTGCTTGATTGATCACCGAGTAAATACTTTTGACAAACCCATAACATGTAACCTCAAAATTAAGTTTGTGAGATGATCACATTTCGGAATACAGCATAAATGTGTTATTTTCTGAAAAACATTGTTATCTACGATAACACCATCATTTAGGTAAGCACGACAAAGCAGACAGATCTCACATCAGTGCTTTTCTCTGTAAATATTTCTACAGGCGGTAGTTGTTTAGCCCTCCTCATCTTCCCTGAAACTAAATATTTTATTTCAATTCCTTTGAGTCCGTAAGATGAAACCAAAAGTGACATAACATCCTTAAACCCCTATAAAATTCTAATATCGCATAAATACCAAGATATTCCACCAAAAAAATCCTACTATCAACCGAAATTTGTTATTCCAATAAAAATCGAGTAGCCCCCTGAATTTATACGACCCATAATACGAATTTCTGTGATACGTTATCGTCGGCCGGCCTCTTAATGAAAATAAAGCTATAAGAAATAATGGGAATGCGCCTGCGACGAACAACATTCAGATCCGTATCTGATGTAAGCCTTTTGTACGACAAAACCAACAAGTTTGTAACAAGGGGGCCCGCTCGAGAAAAACGCGGTTCTGACGGCGTCCTATCAGTCTTCACCATCGGCGGCATTCTTCGCCTAGGTATCTGGATGTTTCAAAGTCGCCCTGAGGATGGGGTCCAAGATGTGTGTATGAATATTTGGTAGTTTTTACAGCGTTTATGGGCGATCCTAAGGTTCGCAACTGTATTGTTATGTCTACGTTGGTTGTGGATAAAGCATATATTTAGGGTATTCAAAATTACGAAATGTTCAACAGCACAAGATAAAAAAAAATTAAAATATTTATTGAGTAAAATAAATCTAAAAAGTACATACGTTAAGTCAGCTTTACTGTGCTCGTTAATTTAATGAAAGTATTTCATTTGATTTAGAACATAGTACACTACTAATATTATTTATGGTCATAAGATATATCAGGAAAACGGAATTTCAAAGAATAATATTGTTTGAATCGTTTAAACTAGAATTTCTGATAAATACTCAAATTCATTGAACGCTCAATCACATTATTCACTATTCAATGCATATCTATCGATTTTTGTTATAGTTTAGTGAATCTCTCAAAGCAACGTGGTTTATGATATTCAGCGGTTGAAAATAATATTAATAAAAATAAAATACATTGTAACGAACATATCCTTTTCCAGCAACAGTCCGGGAAGTACCCACTTCCTGGACGCTTCTTCTTTGAGAAAGTAGTATTTCCCGGCCTAGTCCAAAAAAACCCTATTTTCCGGACTTGTTACGTAAATTACTTTACTCAGATATCATCATTGTTTTAAATGTTTCAAGACATATATTACTATTATTTATAACTCTATATTTAACTATTTATAGCTAAAACAAAACAGATTAATGAAAAAGGAAAATCCAAAAACTGTGTATATATCGTAAACAGGATAAACATCGAGACTACTCTAGAGGTAAGAAAGATGAAACATTAAAAACAACTAAATGAATAGAAGCATATGAAAATCAAAAATGGCAGAACATAAATGTGCACAATCAATAGAGCTTACATGATAGATTGTATTAAAACAAAGATTCTGATGACATCAAAAGAAAACTTAAGGAGTCGACTTGGATTTGGTTGTACAGAGAGAACAATTTTGCCAACTGTTCAATTGGAATTGATCATATTTGGATAGATTTGTTGAGAACGGAAAGAAAAAGCAACTTGAAATTTTCAGGCTAGGTGGCGCGTCCCAAAACGACGGACAAGTTCGTTAATGGGCATAATCGGCCCAACGGTTTCCGAGTAATCATTTTGTTTTCAACCAATACAAATCCGACCGAATTGAAATTTGGTGAGTAGTTGTCGAGTTCAAACTTAAGGACGTTTGTGAAATTTTGTGAGAATCGTAACACTAGAAAATTTTAAAAAAATTATTAGAAAATATTATTTATGTCACGATAACACGAGAAGGAAATAAGATAACAACTTGAAGTTTTCAGGATAGGTTGTGCATCTTAATGCAACATTTGAGTTTGTTTATGGATATAATCGGCCGAACTATTTTGGAGTTATACCCATCTGAAATTTGGAATCGAAAACCCAGAAAAAGATCATTTAATGATGAATGCAACTAGCAAAGTACCCATCCTTCAATGATTTCCTTCTTTTTATTCTGTTACGAAGTGGTAATGAATTTAATTTTCATGAAATTCCGATCGAAGTAATCAATTTACAGCTAAATATAGATTAAAGCCCTGGATCACAACGGGTCTTGTCAAATCTATAAAACATAGGAATCATTTGAGATCAAGATTAACACAACACTTTTCTGCGGAATTAGAATTTGAGTATAAAAAATATAGAAATGAATTGAACGACTTAATCAGAAGGACTAAAAATGGATATTATATAAATAAAATACAGAATTTGAGAGGAAATTATAAGCAAATCTGGAGGACTATCAATGAAATAACTGAACAAAAAACGAAAAAAAACAAGTTGAGAACGCCATAATCACTTCTGAAAGTGGCGAACCAATTGCGGATGATATTAAGAAGGCAAATTTGTTCAATGAGTACTTTCTAAACACCGGAGAAAGGATGAGGAGTAGAATTCCAAAGTTGAATCTTTCTGAAGGTTTCTTAATGGAGAAGTCAATCAGATCCTCCTTTTTCCTTAAACCTACTGATGAATCAGAAATGAGGAACTTGATCTCAAGCCTTAAAAACAATTGTTCTCCTCGGCCAGACATGATAGATACAAAATTGATTAAAAAATTGGTTCAAGCACTGACGTGAAGTCAGAAGCTTTTGCGCGTATGTTCTATTGTCCATACTTCTGTATTGGACACCCTTAATCGAATTTACCATGGTAAATTATGTTGTCCATTCTCCTGTATTGGACACTCTCAATTCGAATTTACCATGGTAAATTCGAATTAAGTGTCCAATACAGGAGAATGGACAACATAATTTACCATGGTAAATTCGATTAAGGGTGTCCAATACAGAAGTATGGACAATAGAACATACGCGCAAAAGCTTCTGACTTCACGTCAGTGCTTGAACCAATTTTTTTTTCGTGACTTTTTAAAAATTTTCTAGGGGTGCGGTTCTTGAAATTTTTTTTTTCGTCATTTTTTTCAAATTTTCTAGGGATATGATTCTTACAAAATTTTAAACACGTCTTTATGTTGATTTTCTACTACTAGTTACCAAGCACCAATTCGATCGAATATTTATTTTTTGAGTTATCAAGGAAATAATATTCCAGGTGGGTATAACTCGGAAACCGTTAGACCGATTATGCCCAAAAACGAACTCAACACTCTCTTTCGGATACGCAACCTACCCTGAAAATTGCAAGTCCCTATCTCCTTTCGTTCGAAAGTTATCGAGGCAACGGTCACCCATCTACTGAACTCGCACAAGAATGCTCGAATCTCCAACAATATTTAACCGATCATATTAAAACTTGAAACTTGGCAGTAGAGTTAGGTTATGAAGGCTCTTGCAAAATTTCAGCAATTTCAAACGAATAGTTACTGATATATAGAATTTTTTTTTTATATTCAAAATGATTTATTAAAAAATTTCTACAAATGCTATCCTCACCAAATTTTGAAAACATTTCCGCGCTGGCATTCTACAACTAATAACCATGTTTGAATTTAATCGGTTCAGTACTTTTTGAGTTAATGAGGAACAAAAACCACGAAATTTCAGAAAATTTCAGATGGCTATAACTCTGAAACCGTTTGGCCGATTATGCTCATAAACAAACTGAAATGTCGCGTTCTGGTGTTCATCCTAACCTGAAAATTTCAAGCCGCTATCTCATTCCGTTCTCAAGTAATCGTGACAACAAAAATATTTTTTAATAATCTTTTAAAAATTTTCTAGCCATACGATTCGCACAAAATTCCACAAACGTGCTTAAGATCATATTCTACAACTACTCACCAAGTTTCAATTCGATCGGATTTATATTGGTTGAAAACAAAATTATTACTCGGAAACCACTGGGCCGATTATGCCCATTAACGAACTTGTCCGTCGTATTGAGAAGCGCCACTTACCCTGAAAATTTCAAGTTGCTAGCTCTTCTCGTTCTCAAGTTATCGTGGCAACGGCCGGACGGACAGAATCAAATTTGACCTCGAATTCTTCATTGGGGAGTCAAACTTAATCGTTTGAGACCATTTTCGTCAAAAAATTCGAAAGTTACAGACATTTGGGCAAAAGTATAACGCGATGTTCCCCAGAACATACGCGCAAAAATACATGAATATATAATACCTCCACTAGTTCACATAATCAATTTGTGTTTTAGAACAAGTTTTGTCCCTCAACAATGGAAGGTTTCTGTTATTACACCTGTCTTCAAGACAGGAGATCCATCCTTGTTAGTCAACTATCGGCCGATTTCATTGATCAATAATTTCGCCAAGATCTTTGAAAAGTGCTTGAAGAGCAGGCTGGTTTCCTTTTTTGGGGAAAATAAAGTAATAACTGGAAGACAATTCGGATTCATTAATAATTCTAATACCGAAAACGCTATTATTGATTTTACAACAAAGATCTTAACTGAATTGGATGAGTCGGAAAAGTGTCTGGCAGTGTTGCTATAGACATTGCCAAGGCATTCGACACAGTATCACATGATATACTTATAGGAAAACTTGAGAATTATGGTATAAGGGGACAACCGCTGGAATTACTGTCTAATTATTTATCGGAAAGAACCCAGAGAGTAAAGATGGGGAATGCATTGAGCGGTGACCGGACTGTGACCACTGGTATACCACAGGGAACAGTGTTGGGACCGGTACTGTTCCTTGTTCATATAAATAGTCTATCGTCTATAAGTAATTTTAAAGGACACATATTGAGCTATGCTGACGATACAGCTATCATCTTCGTGGGGGAGGACTGGCATTCAGTACATAATAGTGCTGAAGAAAATATGAGAAAAGTCCAGGCATGGTTTAGTGCCAACCTAATGAATTTAAATAAAGCAAAGACTAAATACGTCACGAATTTTTTGAGTTATCTGGCTTAAACTAATTGATAGAATTAAACCATGGAAGCTTCTGTACTCATATAATTTCATTTTTTTTATTTATTTATTTATTAATCGAAAATACACAAATGTACATGTGCATCCCACAGAGGCAATCGAGTTGCCTGTTTGTGAGCTCGATTGAAATCAACCGCACTTGCACGATCCAATCAACTACAAAAACAAAATCAATCAAAAATACATACAAGTAAAGAAAAAATACAATTATGAAAAACCTATCTGTGAAATACAATGCCCAAATTAAAACATATAGGTACATCAGTTCAACAGGATTTAGCCGCAAATCACCCTTTAAGTTTATTCTTCCTGAAACAACCATTACTTAAAACTTTGAGTTCATTTGGAAGACAGCTAAAAACACCTATTGCTCTAATTATACTACGTTTGGAACTTACAGTCCTCAATCTCACTGGCAATTGAATACTTTTGTTTCTAGTGATACTTCCTGACCGTAAAAATTCACTCTTAAGCTTGTCATAATGGTACTTCAAAGATTCCAGAGAAAACCAATCATCAATATGCAGGGGGATGCTTTGAGCAACTTTATTCTTGTTTACAATTTTAAAATTCTTTTTTGTTGGTTCTTTAAAAGGCTTAGACAGTTTGAATATGCTCCACCCCAAGCAATTATACCATAATTTATTACACTATGAAACAATGCATAGTATATCATAAGTAGAACATCACTGGACATTATCTTACAAAGTTTGTGAAAAATAAATCCCAAGTACCTTGTCTTATGCAGCAAATATTCAACATGTTTATCCCACCTCATTCTGTAATCCAATATTAATCCCAAGTATTTAGCCGAGTCAACCCTACCTATTGTTTTCCCATTTATACATACATTAATGTGCTGCAGAACGCTATTACAATAGTTACCGAAAGTTATGTAGACTGTCTTATCTATATTCAGAGAGAGCATGTTTGAAGTCAACCAGACACTTATGTTGCTCAAATAATAATTAAATTTATCTTCTACTTCTCTCCAATTGTTACCAGTCGACACAACTGCGGTATCATCAGCAAAATATATCAAAACATCATTAGGCACAGAGTCAAAAACATCGTTAACATACAAAATGAAAAGCAAAGGTCCCAAAACAGTACCCTGAGGAACACCAGTACTCACCTCACAATAATCACTTAAAACATTGTTAACTTTCACCCTGTGATACCTTTTTTCCAGATATGATGTTAGTAGCTGTAGAGCCTTACCTCTAATCCCATAATTATTCAATTTGTCTAATAGAAAATTGTGATTCACGGTGTCAAAAGCCTTTGCCAAATCTAAAAAAGCCACAGCCACAGGTGTGCTTCTATCGAGTCGCTTATAAATTAGATCAGTTAAGTAATCAAGAGCGTCTTTAGTTCCCAGTTTTTCCATGAATCCATACTGTCGCTCAGCTATCGACTTGTGCTTCTTAATAAAACTTAAAACTCTACAGTGAATTATCCTTTCAAAAACTTTAGGCAAGTTAGATATCAATGATATAGGCCTATAATTAGACATATTGTGTTTGTCCTTGCCTTTATGAATAGGCTTTATATCAGCTTTCTTAAATACGTCAGGCCACGTTGATTCCTCCATACACAAATTCATAATATAAACAAGAGGCTCAGTAATGATGGTATGGATGAATACATTTGAATTTGAATTTGAATACCAAATTTCTACTCAATCAGAGGTGTAGTTTTGAAAATATAGGTAAAATAATATTTTTAATGTGGACAGACAGCTTAACCAATTCAGGAATTCGATCGCTGTGTTCAGGCCTTAAACCCACCATCCCTTCTTTCGGAAGATGTACCTTGCGTTCCGAAATTGCTGGCATTACTGGCCGCAGTAAGTAATTTCGGAACACTCTTAAGTAAGAGTAAGCATCGCCAGTGAATTTCAGTAATATCTGACGTTTCAATTTACTGCTCAGTACTGTTCAGGAATATCGGAAGACGGCAGTAATATTTGCGGGCCTACAGACAGTCATACAAAAGATGCGAATCCGATCCAATACAATCATGGTAATTAGTTGTACAATGCCGACGCGCAAATTTTGCGAAATTTTGTGAGGACCATATCACTAGAAAATTTGGATAAAATCATTGAAAAACATTCTGTATCTCATTCTTGCCATGATAACTTTTGAACGGAAAGAGATAACGACCTGCAAATTTCAGGGAGGTTGCGCATCCGAATGGGACAGTTGAGTTCGTTATTTGGGGTAATCGGCCATACGGTTTTGGAGTTATACCCATCTTACTGTGTTATTTCCTCAATAACTCAAAATATACAAATCAGATCAATTAAAAATTTTTAACTACTTGTGGAATGTCGACGCGCTAATTTTCGCCAAATTTCGTGGATATCGTATCTCTAGGAAAAAATGGGTTCAAGCCCTGTGGACAGGAGCTTTCTGGCGCTCTAGTTCAAACAGACAAATTATATCTCCGAAAGTATTGGTTTCTCAGAGTTGGGAATTATATAAATGTATTCATATGATAGAACTGCATCATAAAGGAAATTCAATTCAAATAATAGTTTATTTATCAAGATTAAATGAGCAATCTGAGAATGAGAACTGCACCATGGAAGATATCAAATTAAATCTGGCCAATTTTGCCCAATAACGATCCTGACCGAGATATTCATCTCCCTAACCTATTCTGAAAATTTCAACTACCTAGCTAATTCCGTTCGAGAGTTATTGTAGAAAAACTTTTTTTAAATTTTCAAAATTTTTTTTTGACACTTTGCGGTGATCTGGTCAATACAAAACTTCACATGCGTATAGAGGTCATGATTCTACATTTTGATGCTAAATTTCAGTTAGATCGTGTGATCTGTTTCGGAAATATTCATTGAAAATATTTTTACTAAAATCCATGCACCTTGCAAATTTCAATCCGCTAACTCCTTTCGTTCGAGAGTTATCGTGCCTACGGCCGGCCGGCCGGCCGGACAGAATCGATTTCGACCTCGGATTCTTGATCAGTGAGTCGAACCAAATCGTTTGAGACCATTTCCAGCCAAAAATTCCAAAATTACAGACATTTGGGCAAATTGATAAGCACTCTGTTCCGAGGAATTAGAGCACCAAAAAACAAGTTTCGAATGAAAATTGCCCAAAACAGGTTTAAAGTACCTACAAATAGTAGATATTCCATGAATGAAAGAAGAGAAGTAATAATGAAAAATTACCTTATAATCGATCAAAAATTTCCTGATCTACGTTCACCAAATTGTCTTCTCTCTCGAACTACAGAATTACGCTTTCAATATTTACGTAATATTTTCAAACATTTTTGGGTGAGGTCCCCGTTGCATCGCTAAAATACGATGCCAATATTTCTGAAGTTATAATATTCCCTTCCGTCAGTCCCGTCATAAATTGAGAGAACTGAGCATTCTATGTCTATGGATGAAAAGCAGTCCCACTACTCTCAGATCTCTTACCTCATATTCCGTTCCGAAATGTAAGACTTTTCTGAGAAAAACTAATTTCGGAGCAAACAACTGAGATTTTTCTCACTTCGCTCATATTTCGGATTACACTTTATTCTCATAATTCTTCGATTGATTAGATAATGTCATGTCTCAGGAAAATAAGTTGACATTATGACAATTCATACATAGAATAATTATATCATTCTGTGAAAACGTAGAAATACGATTTATTTTTGAAATTTTGAAAAATCATATCTCCGAAAGTATTAGTTTGAGAGTTAAAAATGATATCATTGGATTCTTAGGGTAAAACTGCTTGTTGAAAAAAAATTTATTTGGAATTTGTTTCGTAAAAAAAAATTTTTTTTTTGTTACTCCGAAACCATCTGTCCGATTTTGCCCAATAACGAACTTAGCCGAGATATTCATCTTCCAAACCTCCCTGAAAATTTCAACTGTCTAGCTCATTCCGTTCGAGAGTTATCGTGCCTCCGGCCGGACGGACAGAATGAATTTCGACTAGGGATTCTTGATCAGTGAGTCGAACCAAATCGTTTAAGACCATTTTCATCGAAAAATTCGAAGATTACAGACATTTGGGCAAATTGATAAGCACTCAGTTCCGAGGAACTAGAGCGCCAAAAATAATATAATGTTATATTTCAGAAACTATCCGTCCTCTGCAATTCGGCAAATACCTTCTGGCCAGCATTTTACTTACAATCGAGAACCGAATTTCAGCTCGATCGACTTCGTATGAGGCATGAATAGACAATGGAACATGCACGCAATTGCTCCTGACTTCACGTCATTTATTTTTGAGAATATTCTGTTTGTAATTGTAATCAGAGCAGTTCATTAAACACTTAATTTTTAAATGACTTTTACTACCTAACCCGACATCTCACCAATTAGGAAGAGACAATTAGGGTTGGGGTATTTTCCCCCAAATTTGGGAGATTTTTGGACCGTCTGGGGAAAATTTGGGCGAAAACACTTCCGGGGTTTTTCTGAGGATTTTAAATTTCACTGGTGGTTTTTTGGGTTAAAAAAATTTAAATTTATTAAAATTTTCCCCGGAGCAGGTTCCAATTATTGGAACTAATTTTTCCACCACTTAGAATAAGCAAAGAATATCCATAACATGAATAGTATCACGAACATTCGAGAACTGTTCTTTGGACGTACCACAAAATTTTTTTTAAATTCTTGCAATATTGCACAATATTACCAATACTTTATGAATGGATTCAATTGCACAAGTGAAAAGAATGCCCAAGCCTGTGGGTGGTATTTCCTAATTCTTATACAATATCGACATCACTCAAATAGCTGTTATTGATTATCGAATATTCTGAATATTTCATTGATGACTCAGGTAGCATGGGGTTGATTACAATCTCTTGTGCAATATATTATTTATAATATATTGAAAGACATGAAGAACAACATATTATGTTTAAATTTTGGTTCATTATTTCAACATATACATCTTCGCAAATCGTGTATAGAGAAAATTGTACGTTATTCAAAAATCGAATTAATTAACACCGTTCATCTGCGGTACGTACGAGTTTGGTCTCTCAATGAAAGACGAATTATCAAAACTAACGGTTAATACTATCTATGGCGTGAGGCTCGGAATTTTTAAGATATAAGTATTCGAATAGTCGAATTTACTTATATTAGCACAAAATTCGAATTCAGAATAGTGGAATATTCGAATACAATTATGAGAGCCCTAAATTCAGGAGCCCGACCCACGCAGATATTCATGATAATGGCCAGCAGAAGCATTCGCTAATATAAGCAAAGGGCACGCTTTTCCTTTACTGGGACGCAACCGTCACTACCTAGCTACCAAAGTTTACTTTGAAAAATGGCTCTGTGGGAATGGAGCCATGGAGGACGATTTCAGGCAGTCGAGGATCCTCATTTACAGGCTTTCTTCAAAATCTGCGGTTAATAATCTCCTAGCTCTGGACAGGAACCAACCTGGTGACTGGTACTTTCTTTAGCAGGCCACCTGTTTAATAAACATTTAGGGAGAATTGAGCTATTTATTTTTATTAGAACTGGGTCGTGAGGCTTGGCCCAGCCCTTCTGAATTGCGAGCAATACGATTTTTTGTTCTATTACCCTACTTATTCAATCATAGACATTGTCAATGGTGTGAGCATACCTGATGACGTCCTCATTAGTCTTGGCCATATTAGAACTGGCTGTTCGGCAGTTTCCTTTTTCCGATTCACAGAGCGTGCATGTTTCGTCTGATGACTTGCCCATGCAGTACAATTATTGGTATTTATACCGATACCAGTGCCCTGTTAGCAGTCCCACCATTACCCGAAGTTCAGCTCATTGCAGCTGCAGGTGCTTCCTGGCATAGGAAGGGGAATCCCTTTGCCTGTGCAAGTCCTGAAGTATTTCTCCAAAAAGATTTTCACCAGTTCATGGGCCTTCTCATTTCCTTCAATATGACAGTGCCCCGGCACTATCAGAAGAGTTGACTTATTATCTAGCCAGTGGCTTTATAGTGTTCTGGCATTTCCAGGACAGTAGGGAACCTTGGATGGGTAACTCCAGGTCTCTCAGTGTGATCTGGCTACCTGTTATAATATAGATGTGCACCCCAGACACTCTTAAGCACAAATGTAGAAAGCTATTGTTTCTGCCTGTAAGATAAAAGGCTCGTGTCCCAAAGACACATTGACCCTCAGTTCCGGACCATATACCCCAATATTTGCACCTTTAACGAGGACCATCGCACTAAGACGTTCTCTGATGACCGTTACAAAGTGTGTTTTCTTACTCGGATTCATTATTGCAAGTACGGTGGCGCTGAATGAGCAGATGAACGTGGAGTGGATTAAAAATTTTTTCAAAATTTGTCTGAAATCTGAGTGAATGGGGAGGGACTGGAAGATCATAATAGCACCTCATTTCCCTTCTGTGTGTGCAAGTCAGTTTCGAGGAAATAGAGTGGTTTCCGAGAGGAAATGTCCATACCGTGGTCCTTGGGACAAATTTGAAATTAACGCTGCCCCTTTCGGGAATATTTCATTATGCGCATGAGCATACTTAGCACTGTTAGTTCTTGACCCAACAGTGCCACTACCGTCTGCTTAGGTTTCCGGTCCGCTCTATATACTGAGATTGAAACACTCATTATTCAATTAAAATTGGCCAACGTGAACAACTGTACCAAAGAGTACTGAGTTCACGTCAGTGCTTTGAGCGCGCATGTTCTGGGGAACAGCGTACTATCATTTTGCCCAAATGTCTGTAACTTTCGATTTTTTTACCGAAAATGATGTAAAACGATTAGATTCGGCTCACTGATGAGGACTGAGTCAAATTAGATTCTGTCCAGCCAGCCGTTGCTATGATAACTTTCGAACGGAAAGAGATAGTGACTTTTCAGAGTATAGGTGGCGCCCAAATACGAAAGACAAGTCCGTTAATGAGCATAATTGGCCCAATGGTTTCCCAGGACTAATTTTGTCTTACTTTTACATATACAGATTTGATCGAATTGATACTTGGTAGCTAGTTGTAGAATTCTGACACAAAGAAGTTTGTGAAATTTTGTGAGAATAGTATCAATAGAGAATTTAAAAAAATATTATTCATCTCACGATGACTTGAGAACGGAAAGAGGTAACAATTTTTAGGGTTGGTTGCCTATCCTAATGTGACATTTGGGTTTGTTAATATGCATAATCAGCCAAACGATTTTGGAGGTATACCCATCTGAAATTTGTGAGTTACTACCTCAATAACTCAAATAATATGAAACCGATCCAATTCAAATATGGTAATTATATTAGTATTGTAATTGTATTAGTTTTAGCATGCCGACTCCATAATTTTTGCAAAATATCGTATTACTACAAAATTAAAAAAAAACTGAAAATCATTGAAACAAAATTCCATATATGTGTTCCTTAAAGACATGCTGGTATTTAAGGGGGTGATTTTTTGACTTATTTTAAGAAAAAAACTTCATATGAACGTATGTCCTAAAAGTCTAACTTTGGAGATATGTAGTGATAAAATAAAAACAGTTTTATAATAATAATTGAAATAATATTGTAGATATCTTTTTAAAATTTGATACATGTCTTCTATGCATGAACGTTCATTTTGTTATGTACAAAAATTTTCAATTTCTCTACGTCCATACGTCCTGACGTCCATACGGGTTTTGCATTGAATATTTTTGGAGAAAAAAATACTATTCCACTGCTTTCCTTTGAAAAAATAAATACTTTTGAGATCCTCATTCATTTTTGAGCAAATGTGATGTTATGAGTTTTCTTTGTCCGACGCACGCTTTTCGCTCAAAAAATAAAAATCGTTTTACTCCAGGATCAATTCCTCAAAAATCTGATGCGGTGTGGAAATCTTTGTGCATCGACTGAAAGCAAATAAACAGATCAGATTTGTTCCACAATGAATGGGAATCCAAATAATATGTTTTTTTTCTCAGATGCTAGCTGTTCTTGATTAAAATAATTACTTTAAAATTGCTTCAAATCGCAGTACCACAATTTTATCACCCTGTATCTCAAAAGTTAAGACTTTTAGGACATACGTTCATAGGAAGTTTATTTCATAAAATGAGCCAGCATCTCTTTAAGGCACACCCTGATGCATAAGAAAGTATTCGTATTCGCTGAAATTTTGCGAAAGCCCTTCAAAACCTAACTCTGCAGCCAAGCTCCATGTTTGAACTCGATCGAACCTATATATTGTTGTTGATTCGAACAGACTTGGGTGAGTTGAGTAGCTGAATGGGTAACCGTTGTCACGATAAATTTCGAACAGAAATAGATAAGGACTTGTAATTTTCAGGGTTGCGCATCTGGATGGAAGAGTTTAGTTGTTGGGTATAATCGTTCCAACGATTTCGGAGTTATACCAATCTGGAATTTTATTTTCTCGATAACTCAAAAAATACAGATCCGATCGGCTTGAAACTTGGTAACTGGTTGTAGAATATTGACATAAAGACATATATACGAGAATTTTGTGAAGATCGTACCTTAGGAAATTTTAAAGAAATTATTAAAAATATTATGTATATCTTCTGCGACTGAGTGACATTTAAGTTCGTTAATAGGCATAATCAGCCAATCGGTTTTGGAGATATACGCATCTGAAATTTGGTTGTTATTCCCTCTATAATTGAAAATATGTATATAAATCCCAACCAATTAAAACTCGGTAATTACTTATGGAATGGCGACGAGCTAATTTTCGGGGAATATCGTATCCTGAAATTACTCCAGGCGTAAGATTTTTCGTATATTATTAGATATTCAACGAATTTCAATTCTGATAGAATATGTCAGAATTAAAAATTCTGTGATCATAGACAATTCTCATTGCTCAAGTCTGCCATTAAAATGGTACGAAATGTATTCATATCGTATAAAATCTGAGAAAACGGTATATATCGATGGTAAATTCGATTAAGAGTATCCAATAGAGCTAAATACACAATATAACATGCGCGCAAGAGTTCCTGACTTCACGTCAGTGCTTGAATCGATTTTATTCTTTATATTTTCCAATTTTGTTCAGTATTATATCGTTCTGAGGAGTAAATACTTAATAGATAATCATTGAAAGATACTGTGAGGTATATTCATTATATTATTATATTATATTATTATATTAATGAAGTACAACAGAATAATCAACAAGAACAGCCACCCAATTTGTTGAATGTGAACCCTTATGTTCGTGGTCTTTATTAACAAAAACCAAACGTACACAGGAGAAACATCAAGATCAAGTAAGAAAGTCGGAACAACTTGAGAAATAGAAACATAAGTACAGCAATAAAAAATAGCAGAACATGTATGTATAATACATGGAGATCACATGATGGATTGGGGTAATATAAAGATTCTTATGACAGAACCTGATTATATTAAAAGGAAACTTGTATTTTGTTGAAGACAATGCAATTTTGCAAATTGCTCAGTTGGTGTTGAGCATATTTGGCTGAATTTATTAAGGAAGGAGTTGGAACTTGGACATTTCTATGCAAAGTAAAACTATGTTAGCTATGATTTTCAAATACTGCCAAAGTGACAATTCTCGAATTTCAGAATAACTATCAACAAAATAATTCTGTAGATTTTCGTTAAGGGTCTGACGAAGGAGTCTGATATAGACTCCGAAACGTTACGATATAGTTGCTTCATCGTTGATGTCGTGTCATCATTGTCTGTTAGGCAACATTGTTCGATAGATTGGTTCTGACGAATATCTTGTGTTTCTTAGGCAGAAGCAAATCACAAAATAATATTTTTTTATTTAATAGATATTTTTCAGAGTTTGGGAGAGAAAACCCAGAAAGAAACCGTTTAATGATGTATTAATATCATATAAAAGCTGAGAAAACGGAATATATCGATGGTAAATTCGATTAAGAGTGTCCAATACAGTTAAATAGACAATAGAACATGCGCGCAAAAGTTCCTGACTTTACGTCAGTGCTTGAACCAATTTTATTTTTTATACATATCGTTCTGAAGAAGAAATATCACTATGTCCTAATTGGGACATGATCGTACGACCCTGCGTTGTACGATGGTCAGTCGCTCGTACGAGCATAAATCAAACCAAGAAAACATAGGAAAGTGTCCAAATTGATTCGATTGACCGCATTTCCGAATCAATTTGGACACTTTCCTATACAGAGTGAGTCTTTAAGTAGTACATTAATTTTAACCGTCGATTCTTATCTTCAAAAGAAACACTTTTTTCATTTAACATTTTTCCAAATTCGGCTCAGGTAAAAATATACAGGCTGTTGAAATCTAGAAAAAAAATCAGTTTTTGTTTTGTAGCTTTGACATCCTTTTTTCGAATAAAATGAATATTGGTGTAAAGTTTCCTATAACTATGAGACATATTTTCCAAATATTAGTTATTTTCTACTTCTACTGGTTTTCTAATTATGGACTCGTGGATTCATAAAACTAAACGAAATTAGCATAAAGAAAGCAGATGAGGTTTTTCTTGGGTAATTTCAAGAATATTCCATCGTTTTGGAACATTATATTATTCTTCATCATTTCTCCTTAAACGCACTGTTTTCGAGATATTCTTCATTGAATGTTTTAAAATGGAAAACTCCAGAAATTTCACTACTTTTATGGATCCGTCCCTGAGCGTTGGAATCCCGAATAAAGCTGTAAACCACGTTACCATGCCTTTTTCTCGTCCGCCAACAATGCCATAGATAATTTATATGCAGGAGTGTATTAGCACATTGTAAAATCTTTAAACGCTTGTAACTTTTTACCTGAGCCGAATCTGGAAAAATGGTGAATGAAAAAACTGTTTTATTTGATGAGAGGAATCTTTGGTTAAAATTAATGCAGTGGTCAAAGACTCACCCAGTATATTCTCAATTTGATTTATGCTCGTACGAGTGTCCGACCATCGCTGGACGCACGGTCGTGCGATCATGCCCCCATTATGCTAGGGCCACACTAGCGCGATTCTGCGAATATTCGTGTTTTCCCTGCAAGTGTAGCCGGGTGGCAGACGAATATACTTCGACGGGCTGTCGGTAAACTGGCGCGCATCAAAGGGTTTTTTATGATGCAATATTCGACTTCGGTGTTCAGTTCAGTAGCGCTCCAGATTTTGAGTGCATGTTTGATTTCGGAGGAAATTTACGACTTGTAGTAGATAAGTATTCAACGACATATAATAGAACGCCACTGCTCCCTCCATTTCAATTCTCAAGAATAGTCGTCACGTCACGTTGACTGCAGATGTAGGCAAGAACAAGAACAGGAACGAAAACTTCGCGACGTTTTCAGCGCGATAAAGTCATCAAAATGTTCGCATGCAAGTGTGGCCCCAGCATTATATACAGTGAGTTTCAAAAAGTACGCACCAAGAGAAAATTTTCTCGCCTGTATAGTTTTTAGAAATTTGGGGTTTCGGGAAAGTTGTTGCTCGAGAATCGATGATTTTTGACATATATGTAATCGATGATGTTACTATGCACACCTGTCGAAATGGACATGTTTTGAGAGAAATGACCAAAAGACGTAGAAACCAGAACAATATCAACGAGTTTCTGACAGAAATGTAGCTCAGAATATCATTTTATACCAAACTGCCAAATTTCATAGTGAAATTCCGAAATTTTCTGATATAAATATTTTGATGACAAAACGCTAGAGGGAGCTTTGGGCTTTGCGGAAATTTGAAAAAATTATTCGGAATGTAATTCCAATGAAAGAGAAATTATCACAATTCAAATAAAGTATATATTAATTCAATGTTCCCCATAAATTATGATTTATATAGTGAAAACCTCACAATCTTGGTGCAAACCGAATTATACTTGAGAAATTAAATACGCAAAGAGCTAATATCTCTCTTATTATTCTTGGAACATCATAACAAATTAAATTATTCGATATCACATCTTAAGAAAAATTCCCCAACCCTCTAAAATCGCTTTTGAATATATTTACTCATTAACCACTAAAAACGCAATACACCCCTCACCTTAAATAAAGATACCTGGGTAAATTATAAAATAAAATCGATTTGACAGGCGCATAGAATAATATACTTGCAAATTATTTATTTATTTAATGCGCCTGTCAACTCGATATCATTTTCACAGGTAACTTTGTTTCAGATAAGGTATGTATAGCGTTTTTAGTTAATAAATTTAAAAGCGATTTCAGGGTATTGGAGAATTATTTTTCAGATGTGAAATCAAAGAAATTAATTTCTTATGATGTTCCAAGAATAATTACCCATTGCGCATTTAATTTCTCAAGTATAATTCGGTTTGTACCAAGATGTGAGTTTTTCACTATAGAAATCATAATTTATGAGCATCAATGAATTAATATAAACTTTATTTGAATTGTGATAATGTCTTTTTTATTGGAATTACATTCCGAATTATTTTTGAAATTTCCGCAAAGCCTAAAGGTCCATCCCTTTAGCCTGCGGTCATCAAAATATTAATATCAAAAAATTTCGGAATTACACAAAGAAATTTTGCAGTTTGGTATAAAATGAAATTCTGTGCAACATTTCTGTCAGACACTTTTTGACATTGTTCTGGTAACTACTTCTTTTGGTCATTTTTGTAAAAACATGTCAATTCTGACAGGTGTGAACAGTAGCACGATCATTGACATATATGTCAAAAATCATCGTTTCTTGAGCACCAAATTTCCCGAAAACCAATATTTCAAAAAATTATACAGGCGAGAAAATTTCCTCTCGGTGCGTACTTTTTGAAACGCACTGTATATTATTATTAGGAGATAGTATAATAGTCTCGGATGTAAAATTTGCAGCGTCATCAATACCAACAGTCTCCCCATCGACGTTTTCACCCAACCATCCGCCCGGTCCTCGCAGCGACCGTCTAGCGCGCTGGGCGGCGAAACCGGCGAGAGAGCATCACGCCCACAAATCAGGGCGACAGCAGAGCGCGGCGCACCGCTAGCGATCTCGTTTAGCATCGCGCCAGGCGCCGCCGGAAACTGACCCATCTCTCGCGAGACGTGGGAACAATCTGACGGTACGATCGAGGCAGGCCGCAGCCGTCTACGGGGTGGCATGCGACGATAAGGACCAGAAATCGAACTAATGAGGGCGCGCTCGGAACAGTCCGGTCGCGGTAGCGTAGATTGGCGGCGAAATGACGTGGATTCGTATCGGGTGGTATTTAGGGGCGTTGGTGATGGATCTGGCATCGTGGATGAGTCTGGGGCCAATTATAGAAATATGCGTGGTGTTGAGAGGTTGCATTGTTGGGTGGGGGTTGATTCGATTCTTTTGGATGAATGAAATATACTACAGGGTCTTTAAAAAAAATGATTGGTTCTGAAACCCTCTCATTTGGCCTGCTTCATATGTATTAGGGCTTCACACGAGACGAAGGTAGGCGAGAATATAAAAAATCTCGTCTCGGTCTCGCCAATACTCAAAAAATTAAGTCTCGTTTAAGTCTCGGTCTCGTCCCGTTATCAGTTGTCTCGTCTCGTCTCGCTTAATTCTGAATAACGATAATAATGGACACTTAATTCGAATTAACCATGGTAAATTCGAATTAAGAGTGTCGAATACAGGAGAAAGAACAACATAATTGACCATGGTAAATTCGATTAAGGGTGTCCAATACAGAAGAATGGACAATAGAACATACGCGCAAAAGCTTCTGACTTCACGTCAGTGCTTGAACCAATTTTTTTTTTCGTGATTTTTTTAAAATTTTTTAGGGGTACGGTTCTTAAAAATTTTTTTTTCGTCATTTTTTTCAAATTTTCTAGGGTTACTGTTCTTACAAAATTTTAAACACGTCTTTATGTTGATTTTCTACTACTAGTTACCAAGCTTCAATTCGATCGAATATTTATTTTCCATTATTGTCCATTCTTCTGTATTGGACACTCTTAATTCGAATTTACCATGGTAAATTCGAATTAAGTGTCCAATACAGGAGAATGGACAACATTATTTACCATGGTAAATTCGATTAAGGGTGTCCAATACAGAAGAATGGACAATAGAACATACGCGCAAAAGCTTCTGACTTCACGTCAGTGCTTGAACCAATTTTAAGGTTGAGAATTCAATTTTTTCTTGAGAAATAATCTCAATTATCGTCTTTAAAAAATCGTGTATTTCTAGAATCAATGTGACAATGTATAATATAGACAAAATATATTGGTAATTATAGTGGAAACTCTTCATATTCAATTGTTTTCTGTGGATGTTGAAAATGGTCGAGTCGTATATAAGAAAATTTTTACTGTATGTGTCTGTAGTAAATAAAACTATCTTCCAGGTAGACATTTTCGAGTCAATAGTATACACTTTTATTACTCAGTAGTTTATAGACACATAGACTCAACCTAGAGTAAAAAATGGGTTCAAGCCCTGTGGACAGGAGCTTTCTGGCGCACTAGTTCAAACAGACAAATTATATCTCCAAAAGTATTGCTTTCTCAGAGTTGAGAATTATATCAATGTATTCATATGATAGAACTGCATCATAAAGGAAATTAAATTCAAATAATAGTTTATTTATCAAGATTAAATGAGCAATCTGAGAATGAGAACTGCACCATGGAAGAAACCAAATTAAAATAGCTGAATTGAATTTGACTCTCTCTTATAGAATAGGTTGAAATGTTCGAGTATGAACACAGATCATATAATAAAGCTTAGATAGAATATTTATAGCATTCTGTGAAAACATAGAAGTACGATTCATTATTGAAATTTAGAACTTCATCTTAGCAGAAATTGAATTCAAACATCAAAGAAGAATTTAAATTCAACAAGAGTGCCAAAAATCATCAATCCAAAACCAATAGACGAATTCTACCCAACAACGAACTCATCCGAGATATTCATTCCTCAATTCTATGATGAACGATAATATACATATATCTTTCCTCAAATCTACTCCAATACACCAATATTCCAGTTTTGTTTTTAGTGGAGATATTCTGAACTCAATATTATTAACTTACCATTACCATTCCCATCATCATATGGATTGACCATCGGCATGAAAATATCAACCAACAAAAAGTATGATATTAAATTAGAATTCTCATATTTATAGGATTGCTGGAATGAATGACAATGAGACAACGTCATAATGTCTCAGGAAAATAATTTGACATTATAACAATTCATAGAATACCCACAGAATAATTCTATCATTGTGTGAAAACGTAGAAATACGATTTACATTGAAATTTTGAAAAATCATATCTCCGAAAGTATTAGCTTGTTAGAGTTACAAATGAAATGAATGGATTCTTATGGTAAAACTGCTTATTGAAAAAAATTTTATTTGGAATTTGTTTTGTAAAAAATTTTTTTTTTGTTACTCCGAAACCATCTGTCCTATTTTGCCCCTTAACGAACTTAGCCGAGATACTTATCCCCCAAACCTACTCTGAAAATTTCAACTGTCTAGCTCATTCCGTTCGAGAGTTATCGTGCCTACGGCCGGCCGGCCGGACCGGCCGGACAGAATGAATTTCGACCACGTATTCTTGATCATTGAGTCGAATCAATTCGTTAAAGACCATTTTCATCGAAAAATTCGAAAATTACAGACATTTGGGCAAATTGATAAGCACTCAGTTCCGAGGAACTAGAGCGCCAAAAATGGATTTTGAAAAGAACACATTCAAACTTAAAATATAAAAATCTGCAAGGATAGATATTTATGATAAGAAATACGTTACTATAAGAAGTTATAAGAACAGTTAACAAGTTGAAATGAAAATGTGAAAACATTCTTTTTATTTACAATAAAATATTTCACAGATAGTCACAAGAGTTGATTTCGTAAAATGTATTGATCTCTATGTAGACCTTTTCCAATTTTTCGAATAAAAACTTCATACAAAAATTGTAACGAGTCTCTCGGGTTGCACTGTATGTGGTCTCGGTATCGCCCATAATATTTTTCAAAACGTCTCGTCTCGCTTTTCCGAGTCGAGAACGAGACGAGACGAGAAAAATCCCGCTCTCGTGGGAAGCCGTAATATGCATGCTGGACACATTTGCAATTCCAGCCACATAATTCATCACAGAATATACCCTAATTCTGTGGAATCCATAATTTACGCATAACCTCCCTTGATTATCATTGCTCTTATCATTGTAAACAAAGGAGAACCTCACTTTCTCCTTTGTTTACATCAATGATAAGTTCCAAAATAATTGTCTATGGGAGATTACGTTTCCTTCCTTCCCAGTTTAGTCCTGAAATTTGTATTATACTAAACGAATTGATTTAATAGTTGATATAGTTCGCATTAAGTTTGTAGAAAGTGTAATTTTCAAATAAATAAATTTTTGGATTTTGGGTACATAGCATTAATACTGAGCCTAACTTCTTGGGTTTTATAACATATCTTGTGATGACAAGAGTATAGGGTAATTTGATTGAAAGAATGATAAATCATACTGGAATTTTACTCCGTTTTCTTTCAGAAAATATCAAGCTGATGGAATCGAGAGTGAATTATTCATTACTTGGGATTCTATTCTCCTAAGCCAATTTCAAGAGATATCATATTAGCTATTGAACAAATATGAATAATCTATTCCCTTGCGTTTGAATGGAAGAATTTTTAAAATCCTATTCAGAATTTTCGAGAAGTAATTGCTGATAACTGAATGCATACTGTTGAACTAATTTTAATGTTAGAATGCAGGTAATAAATAAATTCAAATGGACAGAATACATTGAATAACTTTAGATAACTACCAGTTTGGGAGTTTAGTCATTTGTGAGAATTCTAACAATGATTTCACATCAAATGTTCAAAATGTGCTTCACTATTCTCAAGGCATTTATAAATTCTTTTTCGATCGTTGTCAAATAATTTTTTTTACATTTGTTGGCCAATTTTTGGCAGCACATTTTTATTGTTTATTGGAGGTCCTCAATATCATCGTATATATAATTTTAACATCGATTGATTATTGGACTTTAGTGTTTTTAGTGATGAGGCTTGGTTTCACTTGTCCGGTTAATGGAATTCTAATAAAAATGGTTCAAGCACTGACGTGGAGACAGGAGCTTCTGCGCAAATGTTCTATTGTCTACTCACCTCTATTGAACACTCTTAATCGAATATAGCATCGATATATACCGTTTTCTAAGGTTTCATTATATTAATACATTTCATTTCATACCATTTCAATGCTTCAGTAACGAGAGAAGTCTATGATAACAGAATTTATAATTCTGAATTATGTATTCTATTGGAATTGAAATACGAAAAAACTTATGTAACTCTAGGTTACGATCTTCACGAAATTTTATCGTGAGATAATAATAAAATAAATAATAATCTTTTTTCGTAATTTTTTTTAACATTTTCTAGTGGTACGATACTCACAAAATTTCACACACGTCTTTATGTCGACATTCTACAACTAGGTACCAAGTTTCGATTCAATCGGGCCTGTATTTTTTGAGTTATAGAAAACATAATATTCTCGATGAAAATTGCAAGTCTTCATCTCCTTTAGTTCGAAAGGTATCAAGGCAACGGTCACCCATCCAGCTACTGATTTCACACAAGGCTGCTCAGATCTCCAACAATATAGATCCGATCGTGTTCAAACTTGGAACTTGGCTGTAGAGTTAGGTTCTGAAGGCTCGCAAAATTTCAGCGATGTCGGACAAATAGTTTTTGATATAAAGAATCTTTTTCCATGATTTTCATGGTTTTTTTTCATGGTTTTTTGAAAAATTTCTAGTGATACGAGACTCACGAAATTTCGTAAGAATTTTCACATTGACATTCTACAACGAATAACCATGGTTGAATTGGATCGGTTCTGTATTTTTCGAGTTATTGACGAAATAACAACCAAATTTCAGATGGATATAACTCCAAAACCGTTTGGCTGATTATTCCTCTGAAAAAACTTAATTTTGCATTCAGATTTTCAACCTTACTTGAAAATGTCAAGTCACTATCTCCTTTCGTTCTCAGGATATCGTGAGATAAATAATACCTTTTAATAATTTTTTAAAAATTTTCTAGTTATACGATTCTAACAAAATTTCACAAGCATCCTTATGTTTGTATTTTGCAACAACTCACCAAGTTTCAATCCGATCAGATTAGTATTGGTTGAAAGCAAAATTATTACTCGGAAACTATTCGACCGATTATGGGATGCGCCACCTACCCTGAAAATTTCACGTCGCTATCTCTTTCCGTTCTCAAGGTCGGACAGAATCAAATTTGACCTCAAATTCTTTAACATGGAGTCGAACCCAATCGTTTGAGACCATTTTCGGCAAAATAATCGAAAATTACAGACGTTTGGGCATAATTATAACGCGAAGTTATCCAGAATATATGTGCGGATACTGTGGGAGGTATACTCATTATTGAAAGGTTTTTTTCTGGGTTTTCTCTCCCAAACTCTGAAAAATATCTATAAAATAAAAATTAATTATTTTGTGATTTGCTTCTGCGTAAGAAACACAAGATATTTGTCAGAAGCAATCAATTGAACAATATTGCCTAACAAACAACAACGAAACAACATCAACGAAGATACAACTATATCGTAACGTTTCGGAGTCTTTATCAGACTCCTTCGTCAGACGCTTAATGAAAATCTTTAGAATTATTTTGTTGATAGTTATTGTGAAATTCAAGAATTGTCACATTGACAGTATTTAAAAATCATAGCTAACATAGTTTTACTTTGCATAGAAATTTCCAAGTTCCAACTCCTTTTTCAATAAATTTAGCCAAATATGGTCAATACCAATTGAGCAATTTGCAAAATTGCATTCTCTGTTCAATAAAATACAAGTGGACTCCTTAAGTTTCCTTTTAATATAATCAGGTTCTGTCATTAGAATCTTTGTATTACTCCAATCCATCATGTGATCTCCTTGGATTGTACATACATGTTCTGCTATTTTTGATTTCTGTATGTCTCTATTTCTCAAGTTATTTTTATGCTCTGACTTTCTTACTTCTAGTGGTCTTGATGTTTCTCCTGTGTATGATTTACCACAAATACAAGGAATATTATATACACAGTTTTTTGATTCTTGTTTTTCATTTATGGGTTTTGTTTTCGTTAATAAAGACCTAAGATCATTTTGTGTTTTGAAGACGGTTCTTATATTGAACTTAGAACCGATTCTTCTAATTTTTTCAGAAAGGCCACGAACATAAGGGATCACATTCAACAGATTGGATTGCTGTTCTTGTTGGTTATTCTGTTGTACTTGTTGATTATTTTGCTGTTAATTGAAAGATATATTTTCAGATAACAGATTCCGAAAGAAATTTTTTTGTTCTCAGCTGAATGTTTGTTTTATCTGTAAAATTAATGTGATATCGATATTTAAGCGCAATACTAGATCAAAATGCTTAACATAGGTATTAAATGTTGGACGTACAGACGTATTCTAATGAATTGATCAGAATATTTCGAGAATTCAGAATATACCTAGAATATGATAACTGATCAGTTGAATTGCTAGAATAGTGCTATGATTATGAGGTTGAATTAAATCATTTCCTGCACTATTCATAGAAGATTGACGATTTCAATGATTTCATAGGATTTTGATGAAATGTTTTGAAAGTCATTGATAATGACAATTGGTCCCAAATACGGACATTTCCTCTCGTTTTCCAATTCCAATGAGGTTAGAATCCAAAAATTAAGAGGTTAAGCAATAGTTGATGATTTTATGGATTAAATCTAGAAAAGTAATGGTTGGGGAGAACAATTTATTTGCGCTCTTGTTCCTCGGAACAGAGTGCTTATCAAGTGCCCAAATGTCTGTAATTTTCGATTTTTTTCTATGAAGATGGTCTTTAAACGACTCACTGATCAAGAATCCGTGGTCAGAATCGATTCTGTCCGGCCAGTGCGGTCCAGCCGGTCCGGCCAGCCGGCCCTCCGTTAGCACGATAACTCTCGAACGGATTGAGCTAGGCAGTTAAAATTTCAGAGTAGGTTGAGGAGATAAATACCTCAGTTGAGGTCGTCATTGGTCAGAATCGGTATGATAGTTTCGGAGTAACGAGAAAATTTTTTTTTTTACATTACAAATTTCAAATTCAATTTTTTTTAAGCTGCAGTTTCATCATGAGAATCCATCGATATAATTTTCAACTCAATCAAGCTAATATTTTCGGAGATATTATTTTTCAAAATTTCAAACATAAATCGTACTATGTTTTCGCAAAATGCTGTACTCATAGAACTCTCTTAGTATAGAGTTCATTGTCTGTACTTAATTATTCTTTCTATGAATTATTACATGATCTGTGTTCATTCATGTCATCTTATTTTGCTTTAGGTGACATTTCAAATTTTCTTTCTGGTTCGTTATTCTTGATATAAAATACCCTTCCTGTTATAGAGAATAAAGTATGATTGAATGCAAAATGACCAATGAAATAACCTGAACTATCATAGAATAAAGGGGATGATATGATATTATACTTTTAAGATGATAATATAATGCTCGTGGAATATCCATATGATGATGGAAAGGAAATATAAACTTTGGTAGGTAAATTGGGTTCAGAATATTTCCAGTATGAACAAAACTGGAATTAAATTGATGTATTATAGTTTTCATAGTAGATTTGAGGAACGAATATCTCGGATAAGTTCGTTATTGGGTAAAATTGGTCAGTTGGTTTTGGATTAATGATTTTTGGCACTCTTGTTGAATTTGAATTCTTTTATGATGTTTGAATTTAATTCATTTTATGATGAAGTTCCATCATAAGAAACCATCGATATAATTCCTAACTCTGAAACTGATACTTCCGGACATATGATTTGACAAAGTTTGAACAAGAGCGCCAAAGCTCCTGTCCACAGGGCTTTCCCACTTTTTTCTTATGTAAATCGACTGTGGACACAGAAAATATGGACCAAATATTACAAAAATGCGTGGCTCATAAGTTATGATTAATTTGAAAAAATGGAGAAAATAAATAAATCACCCTGTAACTTGTTTATAAAGAACGACAGATCCATAAAATATGGGTTATTTAGAAGCACCTCTGTGTTCTCCAACTATCATTTCTTTAAGCGCATTTCCAAATGACTCACCCTGAATATAGCTTTCCCAACTTTTTGCGCGTATGTTCTGGGGAACATCGCGTTATAGTTTTGCCCAAATGTCTGTAACTTTCGAATTTTTTGACGAAAATGGTCTCAAACGATTAAGTTTGACTCCCCAATGAAGAATTCGAGGTCAAATTTGATTCTGTCCGTCCGGCCGTTACCACGATAACTTGAGAACGAGAAGAGCTAGCAACTTGAAATTTTCAGGGTAAGTGGCGCATCTCAATACGACGGACAAGTTCGTTAATGGGCATAATCGGCCCAGTGGTTTCCGAGTAATAATTTTGTTTTCAACCAATATAAATCCGATCGAATTGAAACTTGGTGAGTAGTTGTAGAATATGATCTTAAGCACGTTTGTGGAATTTTGTGCGAATCGTATGGCTAGAAAATTTTTAAAAGATTATTAAAAAATATTTTTGTTGTCACGATAACTTGAGAACGGAATGAGATAGCGGCTTGAAATTTTTAGGTTAGGATGAATACCAGAACGCGACATTTCAGTTTGTTTATGAGCATAATCGGCCAAACGGTTTCAGAGTTATAGCCATCTGAAATTTTCTGAAATTTCGTGGTTTTTGTTCCTCATTAACTCAAAAAGTACTTAACCGATTAAATTCAAACATGGTTATTAGTTGTAGAATGCCAACGCGGAAATGTTTTCAAAATTTGGTGAGGATAGCATTTGTAGAAAATTTTTAATAAATCATTTTGAATATAAAAAAAAAATTCTATATATCAGTAACTATTCGTTTGAAATTGCTGAAATTTTGCAAGAGCCTTCATAACCTAACTCTACTGCCAAGTTTCAAGTTTTAATACGATCGGTTAAATATTGTTGGAGATTCGAGCATTCTTGTGCGAGTTCAGTAGATGGGTGACCGTTGCCTCGATAACTTTCGAACGAAAGGAGATAGGGACTTGCAATTTTCAGGGTAGGTTGCGTATCCGAAAGAGAGTGTTGAGTTCGTTTTTGGGCATAATCGGTCTAACGGTTTCCGAGTTATACCCACCTGGAATATTATTTCCTTGATAACTCAAAAAATAAATATTCGATCGAATTGGTGCTTGGTAACTAGTAGTAGAAAATCAACATAAAGACGTGTTTAAAATTTTGTAAGAATCGTATCCCTAGAAAATTTGAAAAAAATGACGAAAAAAAAAATTTCAAGAACCGCACCCCTAGAAAATTTTTAAAAAGTCACGAAAAAAAAATTGGTTCAAGCACTGACGTGAAGTCGTGAAGAATTATGTTGTCCAAAAAAAATTGGTTCAAGCACTGACGTGAAGACGTGAAGAATTATGTTGTCCATTCTCCTGTATTGGACACTCTCAATTCGAATTTACCATGGTAAATTCGAATTAAGTGTCCAATACAGGAGAATGGACAACATAATTTACCATGGTAAATTCGATTAAGGGTGTCCAATACAGAAGTATGGACAATAGAACATACGCGCAAAAGCTTCTGACTTCACGTCAGTGCTTGAACCAATTTTTCATTGCTGAATTGAAATGGGCACATCTTTTATGAATATTAATTTGATTTAAGACCCAAAATTTCTCACCCGCCGTTATATACGACATTCACCACATAACGATCTGTTGGTACTAATAATTTCACCCTAGTGTGAATGCACTTTAACGAGGTGTTAATCAGATCCCAACAGACCCTATTAATCAACACTAAGTAAATCATAAAACAAAACAGGACCCAGCGCCGCTTCTTCATACCGCAGGTACTGGCTCTCAAAACTTTATCTCGATCAGCGTCGATAGGCATAATTTTAGGGGTGTGTATGATATAGCCCCGACAAATCGATCGTTTCTCATGCGCCTGGTGCGAACAGCCAGAATAACCCAGTGTAAATATATATTTATAATGTATACGTTTAAATCAGTCGAAAATTGGCATTGGGCAGCTTGGAGTTAACGAACCGCTAAAATTGTTGCTACGCCCTATGCCAGAGGATAATTATAGGGGTACAGTTGTAAAAGAACACCGAAAATCAGGGGCGTACTAACCCTTCGTTGTACCCAAGTCAACTTCTTACGCGCTGAAAAGGTGTCCATCTGAAATCTGACTGACACATTTCTGTATTCAATTCACGAAATGTTCTCTCTTACAAAGAGACTGGTGGTGCCATTCTGCTTTTAATATTCCTCGAATATTCCCAAATCTGGATATTACACTAATACTAAACTTATTTGACTTCAAGATCTGATAGAATGAAAATGAAAAAAACCATAGTTGTGTTTTCCAGATGATACCATGAAAATTACGTAAAATACTTTTTGTGGCAATGTTAGTATCTTTAGAACGCATTCGCAAATTGATTAGTGCTGTTAAATTGTAGTTATTAAATTATCTAATTTGTGTATGAATTTCATTAATTTCCATTTCGAATAAGTTCGATTAACGGATATGCACAAAATAACAATTCTACAAATGATTGGTTACGAAGATAACACCCGAACACAAAAAGAAGTAAGTCGCTTGTTTCATGAGAAATTTTCGAATTTGACACCTATAACCCAAAGGACAATAAGTAAAATAGAAAAGCAGCATCGTGAGTTAGGGCATGTAAGGCAGATTAAAAAATGGGTTCGCCCTGTGGACAGGAGTTTTCTGGCGCTCTAGTTCAAACAGACAAATTATTGGTTTCTCAGAGTTGAGAATGAAATCAATGTATTCTTATGATAGAACTGCATCATAAAGGAAATTCAATTCAAATAATAGTTTATTTATCAAGATTAAATGAGCAATCTGAGAATGAGAACTGCACCATGGAAGAAACCAAATTAAAATAGCTGAAATGAATTTGACTCTCTCTTATAGAACAAGATGAAATGTACGAGTATGAACACAGATCATATAATAAAGCTTAGATAGAATAATTATAGCATTCTGTGAAAACATAGAAGTACGATTCATTATTGAGATTTAGAACTTCATCTTAGCAGAAATTAAATTCAAACATCATAGAAGAATTTAAATTCAACAAGAGTGCCAAAAATTATCAATCCAAAACCAATAGATGAATTCTACCCAACAACGAACTCATCCGAGATATTCATTCCTCAATTCTATGATGAACAATAATATATATCTTTCCTCAAATCTACTCCAATACACCAATATTCCAGTTTTGTTTTTAGTGGAGATATTCTGAACTCAATATTATTAACTTACCATTACCATTCCCATCATCATATGGATTGACCTTCGGCATGAAAATATCAACCAACAAAAAGTATGATATTATATTATAATTCTCATATTTATACGATTGCTGGAATGAATGACAATGATATTAACTTACCATTACCATTCCCATCATCATATGGATTGACCATCGGCATGAAAATATCAACCAACAAAAAGTATGATATTATATTATAATTCTCATATTGATACCATTACTGGAATAAATGACAATTAGACAACGTCAAAGTTGACATTATAACAATTCATAGAATAGCCACAGAATAATTCTATCATTGAAAATTTGAAAAATCATATCTCCGAAAGTATTAGTTTGTTAGAGTTAAAAATGATATGAATGGATTCTTATGGTAAAACTGCTTATTGAAAAAAAATTAATTTGGAATTTGTTCTGTAAAAAAAAATGTTTTTTTGTTACTCCGAAACCATCTGTCCGATTTTGCCCAATAACGAACTTAGCCGAGATATTTATCCCCCAAACCTACTCTGAAAATTTCAACTGTCTAGCTCATTCCGTTCGAGAGTTATCGTGCCTACGGCCGGACTGCCGGACCGGCCGGACAGAATGAATTTCGACCACGGATTCTTGATCAGTGAGTCGAACCAAATCGTTTAAGACCATTTTCATCGAAAAATTCGAAAATTACAGACATTTGGGCAAATTGATAAGCACTCAGTTCCGAGGAACTAGAGCGCCAAAAAGCAGCTGGTAATAAACTGTGTGAGGATGTGAAATTAGATGTTATGCTTGACTTTGAAGAAAATCCACATAAAACGAATGGAGATGCCTCCACAACATTCATTGTCAGCCTTACATCAATTCTAAACATATTAAAACGAAATAAAATGCGTCCCTATAAAATGATACCTACCCAGGAGCTCCTTGATAGAAGAACTATGTTCAAAACCCTTACATAGGCCCCTGTTTCATTGAGGGCAATTTGAATTTGGCGATAAATATATAGCATTATTTCAAAATGATGTCGTTTTGACTTTGGTAAATTTATATCCTGATCAAGGAATTCCCTAAGTTCCATGGAATACGATATGGTTCCAACCGTATGGAGCACCACCACATTACCAACGCTATGTCCGGCAGAACCTCGACGCAATATTTCCAAATCAGTGGATAGCAAGGCAAGGAACGATCGAATGGCTAGCGCGAACCCCTGATCTTAACCCATTTGATTTATTTTTTTGTGAATATTTGAAGAGCATTATGTACAAAACTAAACCCCTAGATTTGAATGACCTAAAATATGGAATAACGCTTGCGATTAGGTCGATGACTCCAGAGATGTTGAATAATTTTCATTTCAGGGTAGGATGTTGCCAAGGCGTTCGCGGGGAACACTTTGAACATCTACTTCATTAACATTAAAAAAAATTTTATTACATTGATTTTTGATATTGTACCAATTTTCGCAGGATTTTATATTTTTTACTAATTTGATTTTAGCAATAAACATGAAAGTGATAACATTTCTGAAAAGAGAAAGACGAGAACTTTCAATCGATGTATCACAAGTCCATACTTCCTATTTGAAAAATTGGGGGTTGTACCTGTCTTTAGAAGGGGCTGGAAGTTAGGGTTCACATTTTTACGGAGAAGAATTACAATTTAAGATTTGAATTTGAGGTGTTTCGGGATTATCCATAAATATGTGCAGTAACCAAGTAATCAATGGATAATGAAATTATTCCATTTGGCTTTTCCACACTGTATTTGCCATTTGATTGAATGGAGCTTTATATAATTTAAGAGAGGAATGCAAGAGATAAAATATGCAGTATACAGAGATAATATAAATTGATTTATAGAATGACTTTGTGTATTAATATTTCATAATGCTCTTATTAACACCTAAAACTTATAAGCCATCAAAAATATCACCCACTCCATATTATAGAAAGAGAGATAATACTGTAGCGATCTACTTCATCCGAATCTACTTCTCGTTGCCCTCGGTAGACGGCGCAATTGTCTGCGTCACACTTTTAAGGACGACCGCATCGTTAATAAAATGCATCGTATCTTCCAGTAACGCAAATCTACAGCAGGCCCCTCACCGAGCTGCATTGAAAAGTTCAAAGGTAGAGGCTGAAACGAAACGTGGAGTGTCAATTCAAATGAAATTCAATGGAAATCAATAGGTGATGTGGGACCTCCAGGCCATGCTGTGAAACCTGGTCAGGGATGGAATTCTGAAAATGCTTTTGGCGGGTAGATCCAATGCTCAGGGATACGCTGATGACTTAGTGATAACTGTTAGAGGCAAGCATGAAGGCATACTGAGTAGCCGAATAATAGCTGCCCTTACCATTTCCCTTTGTCTAAGATCACCTTGATTACCTTCACTAGGAGGAGTAATCGGAATACCAGCGCTCCGGTCCTAAATGGCCAGACTGAACTTTTATAGAGACTGCTAATATCTAGGAGTAATACTAGACTAGATAGTAAACTAGTTATTTGGGAAGACATTAGAACTGAGACCGGCATTTAGGTTATACAAAACAGCAGAACGTCCCATTATCCCCTACGCATCCTTAGCATGGTGGACAAAATCTGATGAGACCACCACACGCAGACGGTTGTCAGGACTGCAATGGTTTTCCTCTGTTGGTCTCACAGGAGCTAGCTATTACATACTTCTCCCAGAGAAGCACTGGAGGTCACACTCAATCTGCCTCACTTGTCCCTGTATGTAAAGAAATGTAGCCTGCTGGATGCAATACGAATTTCTCGTAGTGGAAACTCCTACCTGGTAACTGGGTAGGACATATGAGGTTATTGGACCAACTGGACTCAACACTCTTGGCAAAGCCCTCAGATGTAATGCTAATCATATTCGATTTCGAAACGCCCTTTGCAACGGACATAAGAGACCGTCTGAGACCTTGTTAATCAATTGATGGACAAAAAGTCATCCATTTGGTATACGGATAGATCAAAATCGGGTAAAGGTGCAGGTATATTGTCCGAAATGAGGATCTCTGTACCCTGGTAGATGAGCCCTCTATCTTATAGGCAGAAATAATAGTTGTCTACATTTGTGCTCAAGAGTCTGAAAAGGAACCTCAAGGAGGTGCACATCTATATTATAATGCCAGGCCACACTGAGAAACCTAGAATCACCCATACAAGGTTCCCTACTGTCCCAGAAATGCCGGAATACCATAAAGCAACTGGCAAAAGCCAATAAGGTGACTCTTCTATGGGTCGATGAAGCAAGTCAGCAGACGAAACATGTAGGCACTGTGAATCGAAAAAGGAAACTGCCGATCACATATCGCAAAAGCCCAGAACTGACCAGACTAAGAATTTTACATATGCGTGAGCCAGTTCTAAAACCTCACGATGTGACATCCAAGGTTCCTAAATCCTAAGGGTTTCATCATGTATGATAACATCATTGACAATGTCCTTAGGATTAAAGGTTAGGTAGTACAAAAGATCCTATCGGTCGCAGTTCTGAAGGGCTAAACCAAGCCTCAAAATTCTAATAATAATACCTCCAGGCCACGTGTTGAAAGCCCAAATTGGTGACCCCAACGTAAAAGACGAAGGTAATTCACATTCTCTCCCTATTCCGAGGCAAATTCTTGCACTTTAACCGTCTCACTCATTTCGAGATGAAAGGCTGCCCTCTTCTATGACTGTATGTATTGTACGGTTTTCCCATCTTCTTGACGAAGATCCCCATCAGGCCAATTTCGCCCAATAACGAACCTAACCGAGATATTTATTTCCCAAACCTACTCTGAAAATTAGAACTGTCTAGCTGATTCCGTTCGAGAGTTATCGTGTTAACAGCCGGACCGAATCGATTTTGACTACGGATGCTAGACCAGTGAGTCACACCAAATCGTTTAAGACCATTTTCATCGAAAAATTCGAAAATTACAGACATTTGGGCAAATTGATAAGCACTCTGTTCCGAGAAACAAGAGTGCCAAAAACGAAATGCAGGGTTCACGGGTGTGTATTTATAGAGTATATATTAACAAACTTATCAATTCAAATGTTATATTAATGTCACCTCAAGTACTTACCCCAGAGTATTGAAAAAAACCTGAATTTGTACCCTTCCAAAATAACGATTGTACAGCAACTCCTACCAATAGATATTCCACGTCACTTGGAGTAAGTACTGCTATTGGTTTCTAAATAACCCAAAAAAATTTGGTGTATGGTTAGCAGTTTCTCATCGTAGAATATAATATGGCCCAGTTATCAGTATACCCACATCTCAACAATTCTTTATAGGAATTCAGAAATTCTTCCACTCAAACAAAAGGGAACAGGTTATTCATATCTGTTCAATAGCCCGAATATGGTATCTCTTGAAAATGACTTAGGAGAATAGAATCCCAACTAATTGTATATCTCGATTTCTCCAGAGCATTCGACCGAGTGCCTCATCGACGGCTCCTTGTGAAGCTTGAGCACTTGGGCATCCGGGGAAATCTTCTGACATGGATCAGTGCTTTTCTTTCAAACATAACATTCCGTGTAAGAGTCGGAGGTGTCTACTCCTCCTCGGACACTCCTGTCAAATCTGGTGTCCCACAGGGCTCCGTGTTAGGACCTATATTGTTTCTGCTCTACATTTCGGATCTACCGCGCCTGTTCGTATCCAAGAGTGTATTATTTGCTGATGATGGTAAATTATACAACCGTGCTATTTCCGGCTCTGTTACCCTTCAGGATGATTTGAATTCTCTTCGCCAGTGGTGCTTGGACTGGATGCTGCCTCTGAACATAGAGAAATGCACAGTGCTTCATTTGGGAAGAGGTAATCCTAAGGTTGTCTACAATATCTGTGGTCAGGCTCTGCGTGTGGTTAATAGTCATAACGATCTCGGCATCACTGTATCGGCTAACTTGAGTTGGACAGAACACATCTCGAACATCGCTTCTAAATCGAGACAAACCGCATATCTTCTTTTCAAGTGCTTCAAGGGCTGTGATCCCTAAACATTCAACCTTCTTTATCGCTACTATGTACGCCCTATTCTAGAATATGCTGGTCCTGCCTGGTTTCCCTATACACAGGGAGACAGGAATAGATTGGAGTTGGTTCAGTGCTGGATCACAAGGTTGCCATATGGTCCTGAGCCACCTTCCTATGGGGATAGATTGCAAATTTTTGATTTGCCATTTTTCGAGGATAGAAGATTGCGCGGCGACCTGATTTTCACATTTAGAGCTCTGCATGGTCATTTTGGAGATCAAATAGCGAACATCTTCAGGTTGAATCCAAATAATCTACGTGGTCATTCTCTCAAGCTTGGTAGAGAGGCGTTTCGCACATGTGAGCGTCAATATTTTTTGACTAACAGAATCTTTCATCACTGGAATGGTCTACCTGGTGGGGCGGTTGACGCCGGCAGTACGAACGCTTTCAAGAATGCTTAAGACAGGCTTCGGAGATGATACTTACAGTTACTTTCGTTTTTATATTGAGTTCAAATTAATTAATTTTTTTTTTCTTTTCTCTCACAAATCTTGTTTTTCTTTCAACACTCACTTCAATCGAATGTTATTTTATTTTTGTTTGAGTATATAGGTGTATACCTCTACTCTTAATGATGTATTAATAATAATAATGAATAATTCGCTCTATGGTCATCACAAGGTCCAAGATCAAGAGAAAGAGGCTCAGCAATTATGCTAGGTGCCTAAATTTACGTGTAATAAGTACTTAAATCCACAATTTCCTTTAGTTGGAAATTTTATTTTCTAAAAACTTAATACGAAATGTATCAACTATTAAACCAATTTATTTTGTATAATAAAAATTTTTCGTCCAAACTGGAACGTGAGGAAAAGTAATCTCCCAGTGACAATCATTTTGGAACTTATAATTTACCTGTCATTGCCTATGTATATAAAGGAGAAAGTAGGGTTATGCGTATATTATGAACTTTTGCTGGAATTGCAAATGTGTTCAGCATGAATATGAAACGGCAAAATGAGAGGGTTTCAGAACCAACTACGATGTTACAATCATTTATAAAGACTCTTTATTATTATTATTGGGCGTATGTTCTGGGGAACATCGCGTTATCATTTTGGCCAAATGTTTGAACATAAATTTTTTAGGGTATGTGGCGCATCCCAATACGAAGGACAAGTTCGTTAATGGGTATAATCGGCCCAATGGTTTCCGAGTAATAATTTCGTTTTCAATCAAAACAAACCCAATGGAATTGAAACTTGGTGAATAGTTGTAGAATATAAGCCTAAGCACGTTCGTGGAATTTTTTGAGGATTGTATCACTAGCAAATTTTACAAATATTATTAAAAAATATTGTTCACGATAACCTGAGAATGGATAGAGATAGCGACTTGAAATTTTCAGGTTAGGTTGTGCACCTGAAAGCGACATTTGAGTTTGTTTATAGGCATGATCGGCCAAACGGTTTTGGAGTTATATCCATCTGAAATTTGGTTGTTATTTCCTCAATAACTCGAAAAATACAAAACCGACTAAATTCAAACATGGCTATTAGTTGTAGAATGCCAACGCGAAAATTCTTGCGAAATTTTCACCCATCAGTAAACTTAGACGCGCCATGATAAGTTGCACCCCATACTATTGTTATGTTTTTGTTCATATTATCAGAATAGTTCAGTATAAGGTTCATAATCAACAGTTGTGTTCTTTGTAACTTGAAACTCATAAGCAATATTTAATTGACAGCATAATCATCATTATCACTTTGTAGATTCAATCCAATCGATGTTCCAACAAAGTGAAGAAAACTTCGATATCAACAGCTCACGGCACACAAGGGGAGAGGATCAAAACCTTGTGATCCTTTCGCGATCTAACCTCTCTTAAGTACATCTCTGCCATCCGAAAAGCCCAACACCGACAGCTAACCACCGAAAGAACCACGGTGCCTCGTAATATGCTCCTCTCTCTTGAATGGACCCATCGCGCCATTCAGAGACGGGGGTAGAACCAGCTATTAATGAATAATATCCTCGGAATGCATTGTCTTTCCGTGTAGTCGAATTCTACTACATTGTTTTTGTATGAGTTATGAAGGAGCTCAGGAATCCGACGGTCCAACCCTCTGTCGGTCGCATTTGGATCTACAGCGCCGATTGGGACCATGAGAAAACGAGATGTTGGGATGCGGATGGGCTTGTGAACGGTGCACTTTACATTGTAAGTTTGTTTGGTATTTGATGAGTCAATGTGGTGCGGTATTGGTGGATTCGTATAATAGAGAGATTCTTGTGGTTTAGGTTGAATAATACTGATATTAGCGGATATATTGCTTCATCTTAATGTGTTGTTGGTTTTTATCGAAAGAAATCCTTGATGTCTCATGGCTCCGTATTTCTGGGTGTTCTAACGAAAGTGGGCCATTTTAGTGTGCATGTATACAGCCCAAATTAACGAGTATCAAGTAACAATTAGCAATTACAAATAGCAAGTAAAGGTTGAACTTGTTATTTTTCGATGAAAGTGTTCAAGCAGACAAGTAACAATTATCAATTAACAAATAACAAATAGAATTTGACCAACTTTTAACCTTCTACTTTAATTGAACGAGATTTGGTACTTGTAAGCAACTAGTGCGCAGATGAACGCGGATTAGACATAAATAACATAATGTCATAATAACATGGGTTCCTCAATATCGAATTTGAACATGGAATTTTAAACACTTCTTTTCGATTATCAAGTGAACAGAGGTTATTTTGTAAAATTAATGCCTTGAATCTCCGACTTGTGCGCATCCTTACTTTTAACTTCTTAATTGTTAATTTCAGTGCATGAATGCTATATTTTTATGCTTGTTAATTCATAATTGTTAATTGATATTTGTTACTTGATAATCAAATGATTTTGCATGAATCCACACTTAATATGGCCTTGTTTTGATTCATTGTCAGATATGTGTAAAACAGTTAATAAAATGCTTTTAAATACAAAACATGCGAATACTTGTTTCTTCATTTCAAATGTAAAATAGTTTTTCAATTTTTGGCACTCTTGTTCCTCGGAACAGAGTGCTCATCAATATGCCCAAATGTTTGTAATTTTCGAATTTTTGGATGAAAATCATCTTAAACGATTTGGTTCGACTCACTGATCAAAAAATCCGGGTTCAAAATCGATTCTGTCCGGCCGGCGGGCCGTATACTCGATAACTCTCAAACTGAATGAGTTAGATATTTGAAAATTTCAGAGTAGGTTTGGGAGATCAATATCTCCGTTGAGTTCGTTATTAATCAAAATCGGGCTGATGGTTTTGGAGTAACATGAAATAAATTTTTTTTTGCATTATAAATTTAAAATTTTATTTTCTTCAAGGTGCAGTTTCATCATTAGAATACACTGATATCATATTCAAATTTAACAAGCTAATACTTTCGGGGATATGATTTTTGAAAATTTCAATATTAAATCGTAACTATGATTTCATAGAATGCTCTATCGAAAATTAACGTCCGTATCCATGAATTTTATCTGTGTTCATACTTTTAATCATTGTCATCTCATCTACAGATAAGAGACATGTCAAACAAACTATGATTGAATGCAAAATAACCATTGGAATAAACTCAGCTATCGTTGATAGTTCTTGGATAATCCATATAGTGATGATAATCAATATGATGATGATGATGGAAATATATAAGTACTTTGGTAAGTTAATCAAATTGAGTTCATGATATCTCCAGTAAAAGGAAAACTGGAATATTGGCTAAGTTTCAATTGGTGTATTATTATCTTCATAGTAAATTTGAGGAATGAATATCTCGGATAAGTTCGTTAGAATTGGTCTGTCTGTTTTGGATTAATAATATTTGGCACTCGTGTTGAATTTAAATTCTTTTGTGATGTTTCAATTTAATTTCTTTTCTGATGAAGTTCTATCATAAGAATCAATTGATAGCATTCCCAACTCTGAGAAACCAATACCTTCGGAGATATAATTTGTCAAAGTTTGACAAGAGCGCCATAGCTCCTGTCCACAGGACTTCCCACTTGTATTATCTAAAAGACTAAACGCAAAATACATATTTCCAAGATACTTTATTAAAATAAAATTCTTCTATAAAAACTCTGAAAAAATCTATAAAATCATTATGTATTTTGAAATTGCTCCTTCGTTAGAATCACAAGATATTTGTCAGAAGCAATATACAGGGCGAGTCTTTCACCACTGCATTAATTTTAACCAAAGATTCCTCTCATCAAATGAAACACTTTTTTCATTTACCATTTTTCCTGATTCGACTCAGGCAAAAAGTTACAAGCGTTTAAAGATTTCACAATGTGCTAATACACTCCCGCATATAAATTATCTATGACATTGTTGGCGGATGAGAATAAGGCATGGTAACGTGGTTTACAGCTTGATTCGGGATTCCAAAGCTCAGGGACGGATCCATAAAAGTAGTGAAATTTCTGGAGTTTTCCATTTTAAAACATTCAATGAATAATATCTCGAAAACGGTGCGTTTAAGGAGAAATGATGAAGAATAATTTAATGTTCTAAAACGATGGAATATTCTTGAAATGACTCAAGAAAAACTTTATATGCTTTCTTTATGCTAATTCCGTTTAGTTTTATGAATCCACGAGTCCATAACTAGAAAATCAGTAGAAGTAGAAAATAACTAATATTTGAAAAATATGTATCATAGTTATAGGAAACTTTACGCCAACATTCATTTTATTGGAAAAAAGGATGTCAAAGCTACAAAATAAAAACTGATTTTTTTTCAAAAATTCAACAGCCTGTATCTTTTTACCTGAGCTGAATTTGGAAAAATGTTAAATGAAAAAAGTGTTTCATTTGATGAGAAGAATATTTGGTTAAAATTAATGCAGTGGTCAAAGACTCACCCTGTATAGAACAGTGTTTCCTAATAAACCGTAACGAAACAACTACAATGACAAAACAACTATTTTGTAACGTCTGGGAGACTAAATAATACTCATTCATCAAACACCAATCGAAAATCTACAGAATTATTTTTGTTGGCTGTTATTCTGAAATTTGGAATTGGTAACAGTGACAATCTTTGAAAAAACATAACAACACAGTTTCACTTTACTCTCAGTCGAGTCTTTAAGTTTCCTTTTTGGCGCGCTGTTCAGGTGAATAGAGTGCCTATCAATTCGTCAAAATGTCTGTAAGTTTCGAATTTTGGTTAAACCATTAGTTTCGACTCACTGATGAAGAATTCGAGGTCAAAATTGATTCCGTCAGCAAGATTACGCTCGAACGCAATAAGTTAGAGAGTTGAAATGTTTGAATAGGTTTAGAGTCCAAATGCGACGGCTAAGTTTAGACAAAATCCATCACCCAGTGGCATCAGAACCCACTGAGGGGATTTTTCCCATGGACGAATTCATTTAGACTGCAAACCAACCCTGCAAATTTAAACTCTTCAACTCATATCGTTCTAGGGTATTCCTACTCACGCCCGGTTGGCTAGAAAATATTGGATTTGACTTCTGATTACCCATCAGTGATAGCAGAATATAATTTCTCTATTTCAGTATCGTAATGAGTTCATTCCAGCACTAAAAACAGTGCTGGAACTCATTCCCGCATTGTTTCTAGTTATATCGGGTTTTCCAATAGGGACTTGACAACTTTGAATTTAATTTGTGAACGCACCCTTAGACCAATCATCGAACTCTCAACGTCAATTTATTCAGTAAAGTAAACATTTTCATCATGGTGAAGTACACGAACGAAATACGTTTGCTAGTTATAAAAATTTACTACCGAAATTCGGAGTCGGTGACCGCGACTTTAAGAGTCTTAACTCCAATTTTCGGGCGTAATTCGCGCCCTAGTAGACAGGCAATTACAAGTTTGGTGCAAAAATTTTAGTCTACATATTCGCTGTTGGATGTTGTCGTGCCAGTGAGACAAAGAACCGGTCGCAGTAATGAAAAAAAACATCGCTGCCGTTCGGGCCTCCGTAGCCGACGACCCAAATCAGTCAATTCCACGGCGTTCTCAAGAATTGGGCATCCGTCAGACCACTCTATGGCGAATTTTGCGTAAGAATCTTGGTTTACACCCGTACAAGATCAAGCTGACTCAAGAATTGAAGCCGTTGGACCATTTGAAGCGACGTACGTTCTCCGATTGGGCTCTGGAAAAGCTGCGCCACGATCATGATTTTCATCGAAAAATCATCTTTAGCGATGAAGCTCATTTTTGGCTAAATGGCTTTGTCAATAAGCAAAATATGCATTTATTGGACAGGCAGCAACCACACGTGATTCACGAGACTCAATTGCATCCCCAAAAAATCACGATTTGGTGCGGTCTTCACGCCGGCGGCATCATTGGACCGTATTTTTTCGTTGATGCCAACAATCGTCACGCTACGGTCAATGGCGATCGCTACCGCGCCATGATAACGAATTTTTTTTGGCCCCAATGGCCAACATGTGGTTTCAACGGGACGGTGCCACTAGCCACACAGCACACGTAACAATCGGTTTATTGAAGCAGACATTTGGTGGGCGTGTAATTTCGAGAAACGGCCCCGTCGATTGGCTGCCTCGTTCGTGCGATTTGACGCCTCTGGACTATTTTCTTTGGGGCTACGTCAAGTCACTGGTCTATGCCAACAAGCCGACGACATTGCAAGAGCTCAGAGACAACATTGAACGCGAAATAGCGGCCGTTTCGGCTGAAATGTGTGGCCGAGTCATCGAAAATTGGGTCCAGAGAATTGACCGCTGCTAACGGGCCCTTGGTGGCCATATGAACGAAGTCGAGTTCCATTCATAAATGTTATGTTTGTACTTCAAGCCAATAATAAAGTTTTTGAAATATCTCAAATGGTTTGTGTTTTATTTAGATTCAAAGTTGTCAAGTCCCTATTGGAAAACCCTTTATTTTTCGTTTTGTGGTAGTCAGCACTGACATTCGATCCTATCAAATTTCAACACACGTCAATTGTTGTCAATATAAGATAATCTGGATAAGGTGAAATAATTGTTGAGAGGAAAGGTTTTATTTTCATCAAAAAATAAGGTACTAGAGATTTCCTTTTTGCTACTTTTGAATCATTCATTATATTAGGAAATTGTTCAATCTGATCTCCATGCTCTACGTACAATTCAAATTCCATGATATGTCAACTTTCGTAACAGTCACACCAACTGCCAAGATACAATACAAAAGTCACTAGGATGTATAATCCCAATTTTTCATCAAATTACAATAGTATTTTGCAAAAATTGCCTGAAATAGAGAAAATATCGTCTAATACTCATTGCAGAAGGCAATTCCAACACTCATGCATACGAAAACTCCCTCCTTCGTCGCTCGTTTTCGAATTTCGCATTCGTGTTTAAATATCAACCCATTCTGCAACTTGTTTTAGAATGTACTATTCCAAACTAGGAAACCATTGAGGGGATCGTTAACGAACTCTGCCTACAGAATTGAAGTTGATTACGGGATTCTTTATCAGTAATTCAAATGGAATTTTTTGATACCAAACTGTGAAAACAACAGACATTCGGCAAAATGATAGTACAGTAGCAAGAGCACCCAAAAACATGTTGGAGTTAAATATACGGAATAACTAATTTCACCCTAATTATTACCTGAAATTGTACCTTGGTTCCCAATTTAATTGGTAACTTTTGGATATTCTTCTCTAGAAGAATATCTACAAACGATCAAAGGGGTCAATTTATAAGTTTTCTTAACGATCGCTGATTTTTTTGCTCAAGTATAAATACTTTTGGACTTTTCGGATAGAAGTATGTACCTACCTACAGTAAATTCATGATATGCATATCAGTATTTCACTTGATATAATTGCATATTTTTCCGTTTGTTTATTGATATACGGAATTAAATAGTACAATGATCCTAACGTTAGAAATCGGCACAACTTGGCATCACCGGATATCCGTACCTCAACACATATCATCATTGAAGCATCAGAAGTGGTGTTGAAACCAGGTCCAAGGCGACGCGAAGGAGCTGCTGGAGTAGTTGGCAGTCACTCTCGTTGGCCCGGAGACCGATGGACGATAGGGTATCGTCCACGACACATCACCTGGGTGGCCCCAGAACTGGACCACCATCGCTTCCTTGCTCCGACACCAGTGGCGAACTTTGGTCAACTGGTACTGATTGATCTTAGTCAATAACTTCATTGCCAAAGCATTGATTGGTTAACCAGTCTCCTTTTTTTTGCTAGAATCAGCGAAGTGTAAAAGTTGGGTGTGCTGGTTTATTTTGGTAGTACGAGGGATGCCCCGGAAGGTCTCGGGTTTTGGCCACGTACCGCTCTGATTTGAAGGAAAGAAGTAAATTCGTAATAAATTCAAATAGACTCAAGATTTGTTTATTATTTAATTTGCCCTATAGAACTCAAATATCTCCTATTGAGGAACACTTTAGTCATTGCCATCTGATATTACTCTTATGAGTAATCATTAAAGGATACTTCGTGAGGTGTGCGTTAGAAACACTAGGTACTTGTCGGAAGCAATATAATATAATAATGTTGCCTAATAAACAGTAGCGAAATAAAATCAATGATGAAACAACTATTCTGTAAAGTTTCGGAGACTAAATCAGACGGCTTCTTCATCAGACACCAAGTAAAAATTATTATTATTTTTTGTTGACAGTTATTCTGAAATTTCTCACACTGTAACAAAAAATAATTCGGAGGACTTTTACTTGGTGTCTGATGAAGGAGTCTGATTTAGTCTCCAAAGTGTTACAGAATAGTTGTTTTATCGTTGATGTTGTTTCGTTACTGTTTAATAAGTGCGGATACATTTCTCATCGTATCGTATCATGGCGTCAGATGGCGTAAGAACACAGTGACAAAGCCTACACAGAACACAACTGATTTTCCTAAAACTCACACAAGCTCTTAAGATCATAAAATGAAAACCTAGGAGTGTCATCATAATCATATTCATATCATTACATGTTAATAAAAAATAGCGCCTCATCTTCAGCTTAAGAAATGGATTCAAATTATTTTAAAAATCAAGTTAAGCATTCAAGGAAGAAACTTTTTGTTTATTGCAATATTAACTCCAATACAATAAGAAATGCATTCGCACCATTTTTGTGCGTTAGTAAGTCATTTCGCTAAAAAATACACCGAAATTTCCGAAACAACGACTGAAAAATAGAAACCGAACCAGCAGACCCAAATGCCCAAACCTCACCGAGTAGTAGGTACGTTGTAATTAGTCGATAATAATTTTTCCTGGAGTTTAGACATTCTTGAATAACTCAACGTACTAGTCAAAATTATAAGAAAGAAGATATATTCATTACGAACATCCCAAAAATGATTCTGATCGGCACAAAATTGTACAGAGCAAATATGAATATTTTGTCCGGAATTGGATTTACTTTTTCAGTAATTGGTGTTACTTTTTTCGAAATTGGTTTTACTTTTTCCGAAATTGGTTTTACTTTTTACGGAATTGATTATACTTTTACCGAAATTGGTTTTACTATTTCCGAAATTGCTTTTACTTTTTCCGAAATTGCTTCTACTTTTTACGAAATTGGTTTTACTTTTTACGAAATTGCTTTTACTTTTTACGAAATTGCTTTTACTTTTGCCGACATTGGTTTTACCTTTTACGAAATTGGTTATACTTTTTCCGAAATTAGTTTTACTATTTCCGAAATTGCTTTTACTTTTTCCGAAATTGCTTTTACTTTTTCCGAAATTGCTTTTACTTTTTACGATATTGGTTTTACTTTCTCCGAAATTGAACTGGAAAAGGTATAGTGTTTCAAACGCAGAAGCAATTTCAAAATAATAAATAATAAAAAAATATTAATGCAAAAAATTTTAAGAGGTGGTTCTGAAGCAACAATTCAAGGGGGTTTTTCATATAATTTTTTGATCTGAGTTTCTACCCTTTGATATTGGGAAAATTTTTACAATAGAAATATTTGCCATTGAGACTTTATTCGATATCCACCAACATGATAATAGTTAATAAGCTTACTTAGTATTTTCAAAAAAAATGGGTTCAAGCCCTGTGGACAGGAGCTTTCTGGCGCTCTAGTTCAAACAGACAAATTATATCCAGAAAGTATTGGTTTCTCAGAGTTGGGAATTATATCAATGTATTCTTATAATAGAACTGCATGATAAAAGAAATTCAATTCAAATAATGGTTTATTTATCAAGATTAAATGAGCATTCTGAGAATAAGAACTGCACCATGGAAGAAATCAAATTAAATCTGGCCAATTTTGCCCAATAACTAACTTAACCGAGATATTAATCTCCCTAACCTACTCTGAAAATTTCAACTACCTAGCTCATTCCGTTCGAGAGTAATTGTAGAAAAACTTTTTTTAAATTTTCAAAATGCACTTTGCGGTAATCTGGTCAATACAAAACTTCACATGCGTATAAAGGTCACGATTCTACAATTTGATGCTAAATTTCAGATAGATCGAGTGATCGGTTTCGGAAATATTCATAAAAAATATTTTTACTAAAATCGGCCATAACTCCGAAACCGCTTGATGGATTTCGCCCATTAACGAAATCATCCGAGATATTTACGCTTCAAACCCACCTTGCAAATTTCAATCCGCTAACTCCTTTCGTTCGAGAGTTATCGTGCCTACGGCTGGCTGGCCGGCCGAACAGAATCGATTTCGACCTCGGATTCTTGATCAGTGAGTCGAACCAAATCGTTTGAGACCATTTTCAGACAAAAATTCCAAAATTACAGACATTTGGGCAAATTGATAAGCACTCTCTTCCGAGGAACTAGAGCGCCAAAAAAACAAGTTTCGTATGACAATTTCCCGAAACAGGTTTAAAGTACCTACAAATAGTAGATATTCCATAACACATGTATGAAAGAAGAGAAGTAATAATGAAAAATTACCTTGTAATCGATCAAAAATTTCCTGATCTACGTTCACCAAATTTTCTCCACTCTCGAACTACAGAATTATGCTTTCAATATTTACGTAATATTTTCAAACATTTTGGGTGAGGTCCCCGTTGCATCGCTAAAATACGAGTATTTCAACCCCAAAATTTTTGAAGTTATAATATTCCCTTCCGTCAGACCCGTCATAAATTGAGAGAACTGAGCATTCTATGTCAATGGATGAAAAGCAGCCTCACTACTCTCAGATCTCTTACTTCATGTTCCGTTCCGAAATGTAAGACTTTTCTGAGAAAAACTAATTTCGGAGCAAACAACTGAGATTTTTCTCACTTCGCTCACATTTCGGAATACACTTTATTCTCATAAATCTTCGATTGATTAGATAATGTCATGTCTCAGGAAAATAAGTTGACATTATGACAATTCATACGTAGAATAATTATATCATTCTTTGAAAACGTAGAAATACGATTTACTATTGAAATTTTGAAAAATCATATCTCCGAAAGTATTAGCTTGTTAGAGTTGAAAATGATATCATTGGATTCTTATGGTAAAACTGCTTATTGGAAAAAATTTAATTTTGAATTTGTTATGTAAAAAAAAAAAATTTTTGTTGTTACTCCGAAACCATCTGTCCGATTTTGCGCAATAACGAACTCAGCCGAGACATTCATCTCCCAAAGCTACTCTGAAAATTTCAACTGTCTGGCTCATTCCGCTCGAGAGTTATCGTGCATACGGCCGGCCGGACCGGCCGGACAGAATGAATTTTGACCACGGATTCTTGATCAGTGAGTCGAACCAAATCGTTTAAGACCATTTTCATCGAAAAAAACGAAAATTACAGACATTTGGGCAAATTGATAAGCACTCAGTTCAGAGGAACTAGAGCGCCAAAAATGACGTCTCTGTTAATTTAAGCGAGAGGAGTGTGAATAATATATATATTTTTTTAATTAAACTAATCAACTAATTTTGATGGATAAAGTTATAATCCAGAATAATTCCTTATTCAATTTTTCGTTTCAAATCAATCTTTTATTTTTCGAAATGTTGAAGCAACAAAATGTTCTGATGCAATATATTGTAGTGGTTGATTTCCTCACCACTTTGTGTGAAGTTTTTGAGTTACAAGAACTATCAGAAAGTGACATCAGATTAAGTTTAGCGATATGCCAAATTTAATTTTTCTACAGGTTGATTAGTTGTCGAAGAATATTATTAACTTTATTGTAACTAAAAATGTTATTCCCTTGTCTTGAACCCATCTACCAATGAGTTAAACCGTCAGTATTGAATTTTTAATTAATTACAATTTGAGAACATGGTTAAAGCCATTAAAATCTGTGCTGAAATAATATGAAAGATCTTCCGAGGTGAACCCCCATGAGGTCTTAAGAGCTTGCCTGAGTTGGGAGAATCAGTTGTGTTCTGTGTTACAACACCCTTACGCGATCTTAGGCACAGCACAGATATTTTTTTACCGAACAATCAATAGTGCAAACGCCCGACTAAAAAATCCTTTCTAAGCCCATCAGATTTGCATGAAATCGGAAACTTATATGGTCTCTGAATAAACGCTCTAATCAACTCAATCCTGAAATCAAAATCTTTAAAACATATATTGAAGTGGTACAGAACTCTGAAGAAAATTTAACCTCTACTCAAATGTCGAGAAATTTATTTTCATTCCCGCCTAGAAGATATTCATAAAACGGTTAATAAACAGTGTGTCCTATCCAAAAGGAATGAATTCCTTATTTTAGTTATTGTGTTCATGAAAAAATATTTATATTTCTATAATTGAGAAGTGGTAAATTTTTATCATTTAGAATTCAGATGTTGGTCGTAGAGCATTGTGGTAAATATAAGGTTCAATATGTCAACGCACTCTCTAAGTATTAGTCATTATTGATTCACCAAATTTTCTCCAAATTTTGCTTCAATATGAATGCCAAAATATTGCGGAGTAAATTTTCTCGATTCGTAGTATCAAAACTAATGTCTCCATTCATTTTAATTTTTTCATTAAATTACCTATACTTTGTATAATTGTATAAGTCGAAACAATTTTGTGACCGAGTTGAAGCCTGTTGATGTTTTTCATCTCAACGAAAAACTTTGATTTTTCAAACAATCAAAGTTTTCCGTTGAAAGGTAAATCCTTGATTTCCCAACAAATCCCTTAAATGCGGTTATACCACTTTTCCTCTGAGGGGCTCAAGTACTTATACGTTATCGCCTTCAAATATATGTATGCAATTTTTTTAAATATCTGTCGAAAATGTTTGAGAAAGCATTTATTGTAAATAGAACGAAATACAGAAGTTATACCTACTAGGACTCCTATTCATGGTTAGTCATGAATAGATATGATATGAATATTCACTAATACATGATTATTCCTGAATACTTGCATAACCATAAATCATGCTAACCCAAAATATACGAATAAATATTCAATTAATTTTCAAATGAATAGTTGAACATTTCATGAATAATAATGCATAATTACTAATGAATATTTGTTTGAATGAATTATTCGAATAATTGAATAAAATGAAATACATGTATTCGAATACAAAAAGGCGAAAAAGGCACAGCACTACTACGTCCAGAGGTGTTCTATATTAGCAATAATTCTAATAAAAAAAATTAATTACCAAATGCAACTATGTATTTCTAAAGTATATTATTGAATTATGGTATCGTTAATATGGAAAAATGTTGCTTGGCATTCTCTGATTCTTTCCGATCAAAAATAACTCATCGAATCCAAAATCTGTATTCAATGGCATCCTCAAGCACCGATAATGTGTAGGACCAATACACAAAGTTGGCAAACAATGGGTTCTTCAGCAGAGCGAGCGCTATTAATCAAACCGATCGCGGAATGTTGGAAAACTGGTCTTCTCGAACGCAAGAAATGCATCCGATTGTCCATATTATGGAAATTATTGGTAGTGTATCAAAAATGAATTGAGGGGGTCATAAATTTAAGCGGCGTGTATTTATTGATAAATATTTCGTATCTCTCTTCTTTTATTGTTCATATTTTAATTCGAGAGTGAGCCTTCTTTGGAATCTTGGTATTATTGCTGCTGAATGTATTGTAGTTTTTCAGTCAAACACAAGCTGAAAGAAACATATTTCCATAATTCGGTAACGTCTTTCCCATTTATAATTCGTAATATTGATAATTTTCTTGCAACTCATTTCGATATTTCCTCAAGAAAAAAAACAATTATCTCAATATCAATTCAGGAAAACATTAAAGTACTCTGGGAGGTATATTTATTATTAAATGGTTTCTTTCTGTTGGGCCGATTATGCCCAACAATGAACTTAACTGTAAGTTATCGTGGCAACGGTTACCCACACAAGGCTGCTCCGATCTCTAACAATATATCGTGTTCAAACTTGGAACTTAGTAGTAGAGTTAGGTTTTGAAGACACTCGCAAAATGTCAGTCAAGTCAGACCAATAGTTTCTGATATACTGTGAATAACAGCAACTTTGCACCAGAATGAAACCAGATTTGAGCGAAAATTAGAACAACTGCCGAAAAAATCTGTTCCATAAAATGTTTCTGGTTATAATCATATTCATGTTGACAGGAATATTGTCTATAGTTGTCAAAAAAAAATTCTGTTTGGTAAATTATTCACTTCTAAAAAGATTTATAAGCAAAAAAAGTAAAAAAATGTAATGATTTTTTGACCCTAAATTTTTGCACTAAAATTTAATTTCAAACAAGATTACTTAGAGCATTACACACAAAAAATCGAATTTTCGGAGATAATGGACTTTTTCGTATAAAAATCGCGATTTGAGTCCAACCCGGAAGTCGTAGTTGGCCGAGTTTTATATAATTTTTATCATTTTTGTGCGAAAAAAATTCAGGAATATAAATAGAACCGAAAAGTCCTTCTTGGTGCGTGATACGATCCTCACAGAATTTTTGTGTCGGCATACTACAACTAATCACCATGTTTGAATTGGATCGGTTTCGTATTTTACGGGTTATTGAGGAAATAACAACCAAATTTCATATGGTTATAAATCCAAAACCGTTTGGCCGATTATGCCTATTGAAAAATTCAAGTGTCGCATTCAGACGCAGAATCTACCTCAAAAATGGCAAGTCACTATCTCGTTCCGTTCTCAGGTTATCGTGACAGAAATATATTATTTAAAAATTTTCTATTAATACGATTCTCACAAAATTTCACAAACGTTTTTTGTCAGTATTTGACAACTAGCTACTAAGCTTTAATTCGATCTCATCTGTATTGGCTGATGACGAAATTATTACTGAGAAACCGTTGGGTCGATTATGCCCATTAACGAACTTGTCCGTCGTATTTGGATACGCCACCTGCCATGAAAAATTCAAGTCGCTATATTCATCCGTTCTCAAGTTATCGTGGCAACGGCCGGCCGCATAAAACCAAATTTGACCTCGAATTCTTCATCAGTGAGTCGATTCTAATCGTTTGAGACCATTTTCGGCAAAAAAATCGAACATTACATACATTTGTGCAAAATGATAACGCGATGTTCCCCAGAAAATGCGCGTAAAAAACCCCATACAGATGGAATCAGTACCTATGTCATCAATAATTTTTTAGCAACGATACCGCTGATAACCCGGTTATTAACAACGGTTTGTCATCAATGTCAAAAGTTTATCCCCCAACCCATAATCGTAAAATGTTACTGAAGTTGTCAACGGTTAATCTTCGTAAATATTTGTTTACTTTTTTTTATGCAAACCTTACTTATTCTAACGTTTGATAAACCATTAACATGAATTACATGCAAATGTTGAATTTATTTGACGAAATGTCAAATAACATGTCAACATAAGACATAGGAATTTGCTGTCGTGTCCTCATCACAGAACATCTACTTTCCAGAGAAGTTTCAGATACAATATTTATAGACTCTACAACAATATACCTGAACACCTGAAACAGCTCACTCAAAATCGTTTCAGGACGGAAATAAAAAAACATCTTCTTAGCTGCCTCTAATTGTTTTGGATTGTTTCTGTTTTTTTTTTCTCTCAAAAATCAGTCTCCGATGATAGAATGTATATGTGTTTTATTTAGTATGCTCACCAATGTTCTATTATTTTTGTTATTTTTGTATGGCTCATGCCCAATTTATAATTTGTAACAAGGGATAAGTGGTAGAACACCTGGGTGAACTTCCCCTTGCGATTTCTATGGAAAAAAAGACCTTTATTATTATTATTATTATTATAAATGCTATTTGTTGTATATATCCAATCCAGATTGCCTTCATTCTATTACCGTTTAATAAAACATTCGCCGTTTGGCGGTCTGTAATGACGTAGTTATCCACCCCTTGGTAGTTTAGAGTACATCAAAAAAATTCCACGCTCTCCTTTGCCATGGCCATTTCAATTGCTTTCAACAGTTTCAATCTTTCACTACTTTTGGACAATTTCAAACTTTCAACAGATGTCAACCGCTAGTAACTCAAGGAGTCATAAATTTTGATACCGGTATCAAATGTCAAAATGACAGGTTTGGAGAGGTATTTCCGTTACCGCTTGTAACCACTTTCGCTAAAATGTAGAAATTAACCGTTTGATACCGGTATAGACCCCACTAGTTAGGTGAGAATCATTCCCTTGGCGGGAGATCCATACTCAAACATTTTAACATGGAGGTTCAACTTTGAGATGATACCACCCTATTTAAAACAGAATGCTAATACAGAGACATCAAATATTCGGTACCTACCTTCATCATTATTGCATGTTTTCATGTTCTTTTCACATCAAAATCTACTTTTATTATCCTTAAATCAGAATTGAAACCAGTGTAATTCCAAAGATTTGCGTATGTCGTAGATGACTTATCTTGTGCGTCATTTAAGGTTATGTTACTATTTTTGACTGATTTCGAGTAATCTAGGACAAACGTCCATCGAATTTGTTCAACACTTTTATATTTATTAATTATTTTGCAAATATACACTTTTGTTATAAAAACTTGATACTAGATTATTGAGAAAGGTTCACTGAATCAGCTTCAACAGAAATAAACCTTGAGAAATGAACCAAAGTATCTAAAAACAGGCGAGAGACTGGCGTAAATTTTAGAACATAAGAAATGCATGGGGAATGCAGTACTCGGATCCACGGATGGATCGTAATTCAAAATTCCCGCCTAACCTAACTAATGCGTTCTATTAAGCGGTATTGTCGCTAAAAAATGATCATTGTTTCACCTTATATCCAGTAGAGGTCACAACAAAACGATAAACAAGCCGACTGAGTAAGAGCAACATCGCAAATAACAAAGTAGCAGTACCAGCCTCCTGTGCGCTTTTTACCAAGACGCACTCGCGTCCGTGAGAAATGAAACACCAACGTCACCAACTAAACGACGAAAAAATCCTCTCGCTATAAAAAGTTACAATTTTGATAAGTGCACCTAGTTTACGAGATACTAAACCGAAGGTATATCAGTCAATAAACATAAAACGCCATATAAATCCTCCCGAGATGCACCAAGACACAATCTAGCGTGTTGGCATTTTTTGCAACCTGCTAATGGCTTACAATAAAGTTGAAATTGAAGAATGAAGTTGATACTTCAACTGTTCGCTGCTTAATTGTTTTTTGTAGCCAGTTTAGAAAACAGTACCGTATCGCGCGCAGCTCTTGACCTTTCGTACGACGGTTGACACGGGTATTTTGCTCGATATGCCAGTTTTTTTACCGGATCGCTAGCATTCTTCCCGCGGGAGATAACTGGCTTACAAGAGTCTTATGTTCTTTGGTATTTAAACGTCCCGATGAGGATCTGATGTGCTCGCTGATCAAGTCTAGGAGGATTTTGTACCTGTACCATAGTCAGACAGGATTGCGATAATGTCGTCTCTTCCAGTAGTGCGCGTTAAAAATATGGAGTAATGGATTTATTTTCTACCCTTTCGAAAATAGAAAAATGGTTAAATAGGTCGAAGTAATTGATTTTTCAAGGAATATTTTCGCGCAATTCTTATTTTTCTACCATCCCCGTTACAGAGCAATGACGTCATCGATATTTTTTGGCGCTCTAGTTCCTCGGAACTGAGTGCTTATCAATTTGCCCAAATGTATGTAATTTTCGAATTTTTGGCTGAAAATGGTCTCAAACGATTTGGTTCGACTCACTGATCAAGAATCCGAGGTCGAAATTGATTCTCTCCGGCCGGTCCGGCTGGCCGGCCGGCCGTAGGCACGATTACTCTCGAACGAAAGGAGCTAGAGGATTGAAATTTGCAAGGTGGGTTTGGAGCGTTAATATCTCGGTTGAGTTCGTTAATGGGCAAAATCCATCGAGCGGTTTCGGAGTTATGGCCAATTTTGGTAAAAATATTTTTTATGTATATTTCCGAAACTGATCACTCGATCTATCTGAAATTTAGCATCAAATTGTACAATCATGACCTCCATACGTATGTGAAGTTTTGTATTGACCTGGTTACCGCAAAGTGTCAAAAACAATTTTTGAAAATTAAAAATTTTTTTTTACAATAACTCTCGAACGGAATGAGCTAGGCAGTTGAAATTTTCAGAGTAGGTTAGGGAGATGAATATCTCAGTTAAGTTTGTTATTGGGCAAAATAGGCCAGATGATTTCGGAGTAACGAAAAAAAAAAATTTTTTTAAGTAACAAATTTCAAATTCAATTTTTATTTAAGATGCAGTTTCACCATAAAAATCCATTGATGTCATTTTCAACACCAACAAGCTAATACTTTCGGAGATATGATTTTTCAAAATTTCAATAATGAATCGTACTTCTATGTTTTCACAGAATGTTATCATTATTCTATCTAAGCTTTATTATATGATCTGTGTTCATACTCGTACATGTCTATAAGAGAGAGTCAAATTCATGTCAGCTATTTTAATTTGATTTCTTCCATATGGTGCTGTTCTCATTCTCAGATTGCTCATTTAATCTTGATAAATAAACTATTATTTGGATTGAATTTCCTTTATGATGCAGTTCTATCATATGAATACATTGATATAATTTCCAACTCTGAGAAACCAATACTTTCGGAGTTATAATTTGTCTGTTTGAAGTAGAGCGCCAGAAAGCTCCTGTCCACAGGGCTTGAACCCATTTTTTTCTTAAAATTAGTTAAAGAATCACCCCCTTTAATATTAGCATGTCTCGAAGGAAAATCCTGTATAGTGAGCGTTAAAAGCATGGAATAGTGGTTTTATTTTCTCCCCTTTCTGGAATTCAGATGAATGATCTTATTTGTCAAAGTAATTTATTTTTCAAGGAATATTTTCCCATAATTCTTATTTTCATACCATTTCACGTTACCAAGCCATGACGTTATCGATATTATTTTTGGTGCTCTAGTTTCTCGGAACTGAGTGCTTATCAATTTGCCCAAATGTCTGTAATCTTCGAATTTTTCGATGAAAATGGTCTTAAACGATTTGGTGTGACTCACTGATCAAGAATCCGTGGTCGAAATTCATTCTGTCCGGCCGGTCCGGCCGGCCGGCCCTAGGCCCGATAACTCGCGAACGGAATGAGCTAGACAGTTGAAATTTTCAGAGTAGGTTTGGGAGATAAATATCTCGGCTAAGTTCGTTATTGGGCAAAATCGGACAGATGGTTTCGGAGTAACAAAAAAATGTTTATTTACATAACAAATTCCAAATAAATTTGTTTTCAAAAAGCAGTTTTACCATAAGAATCCAATGATATCATTTTTAACTCTAACAAGCTAATACTTTCGGAGATATGATTTTTCAAAATTTCAATAATAAATCGTATTTCTACGTTTTCACAGAATTATTTAATTATTCTATGTATGAATTGTCATAATGTCAACTTATCTTCCTGAGACATGACATTGTCTAATTCCTTGCTAATAGTTGGTTCGAGAAATGTCAAAATCGACAGAGAGACGGGGTCTGAGAACGGCCGTTCTAGGCAGTTCTCGGGCCTGAAAGTGGACGAAAAGCGAAGATAAGGGTAAAACACCGTCAAATAAACCCCCATGTGGTGATCTTAGGTCGAAAAGTGAAAATTAAGAATATATATCCCAGGTAAGTACCGACGTTTTATTCTAATACCGGAGATCGACAAGATCGTACGAGGAGCCCGATAGCCCGGCGGTCTAAACCGTCGAGGTTTCGGAACGAGAGTAAGCGGGCTCAAATCCCGGAAAGGGAATTACACTTTTTGGCGCTCTAGTTCCTCGGAACTGAGTGCTAATCAATTTGCCCAAATGTCTGTAATTTTCGAATTTTTGGCTGAAAATGGTCTCAAACGATTTGGTTCGACTCACTGATCAAGAATACGAGGTCGAAATCGATTCTGACGGCCGGTCCGCCGGACCGGCCGTAGGCACGATAAGTCTCGAACGAAAGGAGTATGAGGATTGAAATTTGCAAGGTGGGTTTGGGGCGTAAATATCTCGGACAAGTTCGTTATTGGGCGAAATCCAACAGGTGGTTTCGGAGTTATGGCCGATTTTAGTAAAACACATTTCTATGAATATTTCCGAAACCCATCCCTCGATCTATCTGCAATTTAGCATCAAATTGTAGAATCATGACCTTTATACGCATGTGAAGTTTTGTATTGACCAGGTTACCGCAAAGTGTTAAAAAAAAATTTCAAAATAAAAAAAAAAAATTTTTACATTAACTCTCGAACGGAATGAGCTAGGCAGTTGAAACTTCAGAGTAGGTTAGGGAGATGAATATCTCGGTTGAGTTCGTTATTGGGCAAAATAGGCCAGATGGTTTTGGAGTTAAGAAAAAAAAAATTTTTTTTAAGCAACAAATTTCAAATTCAATTTTTATTTAAGATGCAGTTTCATCCTTAAAATCGATGGATATCATTTTCAACTCCAACAAGCTAATACTTTCGAAGATATGATTTTTCTAAATTTCAATAACGAATCATACTTCTATGTTTTCACAGAATGCTATAATTATTCTATCTAAGCTTTATTATATGATCTGTGTTCATACTCGTACATTTCATCCTGTTCTATAAGAAAGAGTCAAATTCAGTTCAGCTATTTTAATTTGACTTCTTCCATGGTGCAGTTCTCATTCTCAGATTGCTCATTTAATCTCGATAAATAAACTATTATTTGAATTGAATTTCCTTTATGATGCAGTTCTATCATAAGAATACATTGATATAATTCCCAACTCTGAGAAACCAATACTTTCGGAGATATAATTTGTCTGCTTGAACTAGAGCGCCAGAAAGATCCTTTCCACAGGGCTTGAACCCATTTTTGTTTAATTGCAGCCCTTATTTTTACTTAACATGGATCATAAAATTCTGAAATCAGTGATACTTATGCAAAAACCATTTTGGGCGCTAAATCCTTTTTTTAAAATTGAAAAATATGTGAAAATTGTTTTCATCAAATGAACACTTTTTGGCGCGCTGTTCAGGTGAACAGAGTGCCTATCAATTCGTCCAAATGACTGTAATTTTCGAATATTTGGCCGAGAAGAACCTCAGACGATTAGTTATGACTTACTGATGAAGAATCGTAGGTCAAAATTGATTCTGTCCGGCCGTCAACACGATTAGGCTCGAACGCCATAAGTATGATAGTTGAAATTTTCAGAGTAGGTTTGGAGTCCTAATGAGCCGGTTCGTTAGTTCGTTAATAGGCAAAATCCACCGAGTGGTTGCAGAGTTATAGTCATCTGTTTTTTCCCCAATAACTCGAAAAATTCTGATCTTTAGTTGAAAAATATCGGGATGTAGACTTCTGTGGGGATCACATGACTGGGATATTCAAAAGAAATATTTAAAAAAATTCTGTATCTCACAAACTATCGGTCAGATATCGTTGAAATACTGCGAGGGCCCTCAAAACCATATCATACAGTAAAAGTTCTAGATTTGAACTCGATCGGATCTATATTGGTGAAGATATTGCCGAAATATCGAAATATTTCAACGATCGCGATGTACTGGTCCACTGCTTTTACACTCGGCCAGCGAAGTTGTCATCAGTTTTTGATTTTTGACGTGATATGGAGACAATTCAATGAGTTAGATCGGTCGATACGTCAGTAATAACATTCGTTCAATACCTAGGATGAATTGGTATATCTTACATGATAATGTAACTTATTTTACAGCCAAGTTCTCGATTTAAACTTGATCGAATAATATGGAACATGATAATATCTTTCTTAAATAAACAACATACGAAATTCACATTAATTCAGTATTTAGAGCTTCTGTGGCTCAGTGGAAGGGATTCGTCTTCTTGGCAAGTAGGTACCGGGATCGATTTCCGTATCCGAAATTATTGATCTTTTTCATTTTTTTTCCAATTCTATCGAAATAATAACTTTGTGAAAAGGGTTATATTTTTATGAAATTACGTGAGTATTTTCGTATATTATTAGATATTAAAAAATTACTACTATAGAGGGCGGTTTTAATAAAATGTCAATTCATAGGTTCTCACGGCACAACCGTACGTTTTCACTGATTTGTATCATAGGAATAATTCTCGGAATAAATTATTGAAAACAAAACCACAGCTATACATTACGCCGCCACAAAAAAGCACTGTTTATTTTCGACCCAAAAGTAAATGTATGTATTCGAATGGGTCCTTACGCCACCACAAACAGAGCACTTTTTATTTTTGACCCAACAGTGTATGTTTTGTATTTGAGTCGAAACTAATCCTTTGATCCCATTCTCGGCCAAACAGTGGACCTGTTTTTGCGCGTATGTTCTGGGGAACATCGCGTTATAGTTTTGCCCAAATGTCTGTAACTTTCGAATTTTTTTTACAAAAATGGTCTCAAACGATTAAGTTCGACTCCCCAATGAAGAATTCGAGGTCAAATTTCATTCTCACGGCTAATGACCTTAGCAGTCGATGCCGAAAAAAAAAAAAATTGATTCTGTCCGGCCGGCCGTCCGGCCGTCGCCATGATAACTTGAGAACGAAAAGAGCTGGCGACTTGAAATTTTCAGGGTGGGTGGCGCATCCCAATACGACGGACGAGTTCGTTTATGGGCATAATCGGCCCAGTGGTTTCCGAGTAATAATTTTGTTTTCAACCAATATAAATCCGATCGAATTGAAACTTGGTGAGTAGTTGTAGAGTATGAACCTAAGCACGTTTGTGAAATTTTGTGCGAATCGTATGACTAGAAAATTTAAAAAATATTATTAAAGAATATTTTTGTTGTCACGATAACTTGAGAACGGAATTAGATAGCGGCTTGAAGTTTTCAGGTTAGGATGTGCACCAGAATGCGACATTTCAGTTTGTTTATGAGCATAATTGGCCAAACGGTTTTAGAGTTATAGCCATCTGGAATATTATTTCCTTGATGACTCAAAAAATAAATATTCGATCGAATTGAAGCTTGGTAACTAGTAGTAGAAAATCATCATAAAGACGTGTTTAAAATTTTGTAAGAACCGTACCCCTATAAAATTTGAAAAAAATGACGAAAAAAAAAATTTTAAGAACCGCACCCCTAGAAAATTTCAAAAAAATCACGAAAAAAAAAATTGGTTCAAGCACATCGAATATACCATGGTAAATGATGTGGTCTTAATTCGAATTTACCATGGTAAATTCGAATTAAGGGGTCCAATACAGGAGAATGGACAACATAATTTACCATGTTAAATTCGATTAAAGGTGTCCAATGCAGAAGAATGGACAATAGAACATACGCGCAAAAGCTTCTGACTTCACGTCAGTGCTTAAACCAATTCTTTTAGACGTTCCTGTTTACAGCCGGATTTATATTCTTGGAAATATTATTTTTTCCTGGCACTAAGCAGCTTTGGGCGATTTCAGTACCTGGATGGGTGAACGCTGTGCCCTTAAATTTGGACAGCGCGCTAAAGCTCCTGGCCACAGTGCTTTTCCAACTTATTTAAGTAATAAAATGGTGGGTTTCACAAAACTTTGATAGCTCTCGATTTCCTGATGCTATGTTGATTCCCATTTCATTGTTGGCGCTCTTGTTCCTCGAACAGAGTGCTTATGAATTTGCCCAAATGTCTGTAATTTTCGACTTTTTGGATGGAAATGGTCTTAAACGATTTGATTCGACTCACCGATCAAGAATCCGTGGTCGAAATAAATTCTGTCCGGCCGGCTGGTCCGGATAACTCTCGAACGAAAGGAGTTAGAGGATTGAAATTTGCAGGGTAGGTTTGGAGCGTAAATATCTCGGACGAGTTCGAAAACGAGCGAAATCCACCAACCGGGTTCGGAGTTATAGCCGTTTTCAGTAAAAATATTTTTTATGAATATTTCCGGAACCGATCACTCGATCTATCTGAAACTTTGCAACGAATTGTAGAATCATGACCCTTATATGCATGCAAAGTTTTGTATGGATCAAATTGCCATAACGTGGCAAAAAAAAATTTTTTACATAACAAATTTCAAATTCGATTTTTTCTAACATGCAGTTTCATCATAAGAATCCATAAACGCCATTTCAAACCCTAACAAGCTAATACTTTCGGAGATATTTTTTAAAAATTTCAATAATAATAAATATAATATATATTATAAATAAAATATTTCGTGTTGGAAAACAAGGTTCCGCACTTCCGCATCATGAATTTGTGAATATATACAAGACTGTTTTGATACCAAAAATAATATTGACTTGTTGCATATTGAATAATTTATGTGCAAATATTGGGGATGATGTTTCAGAAGATTCAGAATTGGATCATTTTAATGATGTAGTTTATGAAGGCAATACGAAAGAACAACATAATGGAATCATGAAAACAATTAAGAGGTTAATATTACCTTTAACTTCCTTAAATAGTGAGACATGTTCCTATCTACAGTATTTTCATAATGTTGCTAGCAAAACTGAAATATGGATCTACATTTGTGTATTAAATATGTTTATTGAGTTGAGGTTCATAATACAGGATGAATGTGTTAATGGTAGGAACTATTAAATTATGAAATGAGGATTGTATTTTATTAATATATTTTGAACTATTAAAATAATTAGTTCGTCAGCCTATACCTATTCAAATATCAGGAATAAATGGACAATCTGCTATGATTGTCTTCAGCCTTGCTCTAGACATTTCGATGATACTTCTCTTAGGTATTTCGAGTTGTGCACCGAGTGTAAGTTGCCCATTCCACCCATTCCATTCCACCAAATCATTGCAGATTGCCCATCTTGATAAATAAACTATTATTTGAATTTAATTTCTTTTATGGCGCAGTTCTTTTATAAGAATCCATTGATATCATTCGCAACTATGAGAAACGAATACTTTCGGAGATATGATTTCTCAAAGTTTGAACAAGAGCGCCAAAGCTCCTGCCACAGGGCTTTTCCCCTTTTTGCGCGTATGTTCTGGGGAACATCGCGATATCATTTTGCCCAAATGTCTGTAAATTTCGAATTTTTTGACGAAAATGGTCTCAAACGATTTGGTCCGACTCCCCAATGAAGAATTCGAGGTCAAATTTCATTCTGTCCGTCCGGCCGTTGCCACGATAACTTGAGAACGGAAAGAGCTAGCGACTTGAAATTTTCAGGGTAGGTGGCGCATCCCAATACGACGGACAAGTTCGTTAATGGGCATAATTGGCCCAATGGTTTCCGAGTAATAATTTTGTTTTCAACCAATATAAATCCGATAGAATTGAAACTTGGTGAGTAGTTGTAGAATATGAACCTAAGCACTTTTGTGGAATTTAGTGCGAATCGTATGGCTATTAAATTTCAAAAAAATTGTTAAAAAATATTTTTATGTCTCGATAACCTGAGAACGGAAAGAGATAGCGATTGAAATTTTCAGGTTAGGATGTACATATGAATGTGACATTTAGGTTTGTATATAAGTATAATCGGCCAAACGGTTTTAGAGTTATAGACATCTGAAATTTGGTTGTTTTTTTCTCCTCATTAACTCGAAAAATACTGAACCGATTAAATTGAAACATGGTTATTGGTTGTAAAATGCCAACACGAAAATTCTTGCAAAATTTCGTGAGAAAAGTTTTAAGTTTCAACACGATCGGTTAGATATTGTTGGAGATTCGAGCAGCCTCGTGTGAGTTCAGTAGATGGGTGACCGTTGCCTCGATGACTTTCGAACGAAAGGTGATAGGGACTTGCAATTTTCAGGGTAGGTTGCGTATCCGAATGGGAGAGTTAAGTTCGTTTTTGGGCATAATCGGGTTAACGGTTTCCGAGTTATACCCACCTGGAATATTATTTCCTCGATAACTCAAAAAATAAAGATTCGATCGAATTGAAGCTTGGTCACTATTAGTAGAAAATCAACATAAATACGTGTTTAAAATTTTTTAGGAACCATACCCTTAGAAAATTTGAAAAAAATTACGAAAAAAAAAATTTGTAAGAACCGTACCCCTTGAAAATTTCAAAAAAATTACGAAAAATAAAATTGGTTCAAGCACTGACGTGAAGTCAGGAGCTTTTGCGCGTATGTTCTATTGTCCTTTCTCCTGTATTGGAGACCCTTAATCGAATTTACCATGGTAAATTATGTTGACCATTCTACTGTATTAGACACTTAATTCGAATTTACCATGGTAAATTCGAATTAATACAAATTAATACAATACAAACAATACAGAAGAATGGACAATAGAACATACGCGCAAAAGCTCCTGACTTCACATCAGCGCTTGAACCAATTTCTAATGCCACCATTGAATTGAATTTATTAGAGAGCTGATCAAAGCTTTATGAAACCCACCAAAAATGCCAGTAAATCCATGTTTCTGTCCTATGAATTCATTCATATATGTATATCATTGTATAATGGGTACTAAGTATTACTTATCAATGGGTGATTCATATATTTGCCATCCAGCTACCACCTCACTCGGATCAAATTATTCCTTTTATGGGCTACTCCTAGAGGAAACCACAATTTTAGTACTTGCTGTTTCTTTATCGATAATCGTCATCTGAGCACAGTGGTGACTCGTATACATGAAAAAATAATAGGGCAATAATGTAAGTTACAATCAAAAATTCTTCGATGTTTCCATTGTCTATGTTTACTCAGAAGAAATAGTTCTTTCAAAATTCAACACCATACTCTGATGTCTACCAATTCAATTGAATCAACGAAATAATTTGAGAAGTTGACTATTCGCACCCCCATACGTCGATCGGGCTGAAATTCGGTACTCGATTGTAAATTGATGGCTCGAAAGTATGTGCGGAAATTTAGCTGATTATGAGAAATATATTCTGAAATATACTTTTTTTTAGGAAAAAAATATTTTTATTTTTATTTTTTTTGTAGTGTTACGATATTCACGAAATTTAGCAACAATTTGCGCGTTGGAATTCTACAAGTAATTAGCGAGCTTTAATTGGGTCAGATTTGTATATTTTGAGTTATAGTGGAAATAACAACAACATTTCAAATTGGTACAACTACAAAACCGTCTGGTCGATTATGCCTATAAACGAACTCCAATGTTGCATTCGGGTTTCGGAAGCGCAACCTACTCTGAAAATTGCAAGTTTCTATCTCTTTCCGTTCTTGGTTATCATGAGAAACAATATTTTTTCCTAATTTTCTAGTTATACAATACTGACAAAATTTGACACACGTGTTTGCGTTGATATTCTACAGCAAGTTTCAATTCGATTGGATCTTTATTTTTTGAGTTATCGAGAATTCAATATTCCGGATGAGTATAAACTCCTAAAACGTTTTGCATATTATGCCCAACAACAAATTTAACTATACCAGTCGGATGCGCAAATTATCCTGAAAGTTGCTATCTCCCTTGGTTCGAAAGGTATCGTGGCGACGGGCATCCATCCAGCTATTGAACTCACTCAAGGCTGCTCGGATCTCCAACAATAAGGATCCTATCGTGTTTGAACTTGGGTGTAAAGTTAGGTTTTGAAGGCTCAGAGAAAATTTCAGCGATATAGGACTGATAGTTTCTGAGATATAGAATATTTTTCAATGATTTTTTAAAAAATTTCTAGTGATACTTCCCTCACGAAATTCTGCAAACATTTGCACGTTGGCATTCTGCAACAAATTACCATGTTTGAATTGGAAGATTATGCTTATTAACGAACTCAAATGTCGCATTCGGATGCGCAACCTAACCTAAAAATAACAAGTCTCTATCTTTTTTCATTCTCGAGTTCTCGTGAGATAAATAATGTTATTTAATAATTTCATTTAAATTTTTCAATGTTACGATCCTTACAAAATTTTACATACATATCTATGTCTGTATTCGATAAATAGTTACCATGTTTCAATTGGATCGGAAATGTATTGGTTGAAACAAAATTTATAGTCGGAAACAGTTGGGCCGATTATGACCATTTAGAAACTTGTCTGTCGCATTTGGATTCGCCATCTACTCTGAATCAAGCCGGACAGAATCAAATCTGATCTTAGATGATTCTCTCATTATCCTTAAAATGGTACGAAATGTATTCTAATCTTATAAAAACTGAGAAAACGGCCTATATGGATGGTAAATTCGATTAAGAGTGTCCAATATAGGTGAATGGACAATAGAACATACGCGCAAAAGCTCCTGACTTCATGCCAGAACTTGAACCAATTTTTATAATGTCTATCCGCCGTATTCACAAAGCATTCAATCTTCGTTAAGTCCTAACTGAGGTCTTCAGTCAAGGATAAATAAGAATAGCAACCTCAGTTAACGTATGTAACGGTGCTGAATCAGGCCTGTTTCACGTTAATTTTCACTTTAACTGAGGTTGCGATTCTTATATATCCTTAACTGAGGACCTCAGTTAGGACTTAATGGAGATTGAATGCTTTGTGAATACGGCGGTTTTATCTGATTACTATTTACTATTATAATTGACTTGTCTAAACATTGCATAATGTATAACACCAATAACGAATCAATCAATCAATCTGGATTTTCTCTTAAAATCTCTGAAAAAAGAGGGAAAGCCCTGTGGACAGGAGCTTTGGCACTCTTGTTCAAACTTTGACAAATTATCTCCCCGAAATTATTGGTCTCTGGGAATGATATAAATGGATTCTTACGATAGAACTGCATCATGAAAGAAATTAAATTCAAACAGACCGATTCTCCCCGATAACGAACTTATCCAAGATATTCATTCCTCAAATCTACTCTGAAAATTAAATCATATCAATTAATATTGCAATCCAATATTGCAGTTTTGTTTTTACTGGAGATATTCTGAACCCAATTTGATTATGTATCTTACCAAAGTATATATTTCCATCATCATATGGATAATCCACGACCATTACATTATCACCTTAAAAGTATAATATCATATCATCCTCATAATTCTACGATAGCTGAGGTTATTTCATTGGTCATTTTGCATTCAATCATACTTTGTTTTCTAGAACAGGAGGTGTATTTTATATCAAGAATAACGAACCAGAAATAATTTTGACATGTATCTACCATAGGTAAATATGATGACATTTAAGGACACAGATCATATAATAATTCATAAATAGAATGATTAAGAACAGCATTCTGTGGAAACGATGTATTATTGAAATTTTGAAAAATCATATCTCCGAAATTATTAGCTTATTACAGTTGAAAATAAATGATATCAATGGATTCTTATGGTGAAATTGCACCTCAAAAAACTTCAATTTGAAATTTGTAATGTAAAAAAAAAATTTTTTTCCTTACTCTGAAACCATTAAGACGATTCTACCCAATAACGAATTCAACCGAGATATCTATCTCTTAAACCTACTCTGAAAATTTCAACTGTTTGGCTCATTTCGTTCGAGAGTTATCGTGTTGACGGAGGGCTGGCCAGATAGAATCGATTTCGACCAAGGATTCTTGATCAGTGAGTCAAACCAAATCGTTTAAGATCATTTTCATCGAACAATTCGAAAATTACAGACATTTAAGCAAATTGATAAGCACTCTGTTCCGAGGAACAAGAGCGTCAAAAAATATATAATAAATGAAACTTATAATTCTTTTGAAATTTCTTCCATGTCAGAGACATAGGATATTCGTCAGAAGCGATTTTTGGATCATTGTTGCTTTATAGAAAGAAACGATAAAATAACATTTTGATAACGTTTCAAAACCTAAATCGGACACTCGATAAAAATTTCCAGTATTATTTGTTGTTGAACACTTATTCTGAGAGCACCCGGGTAAGAGCGCAAAAAATATATCAGTTAATGTTTGCTCCGCATCCATAACGATTTCGACACCAGATTTCCGTCTACGCTACTGATTTCATTTCCTCCACACAGTACGCTCTCAACTCATTCATCATTATCAGTTATTACTAATATTCTCAGCAATTCCACTGGCATTCCTCGAAGAAATTCTGAAATTAATACAACAGAAGGCATCTATTATGACACACTTCGTCCATTGATCATCCAGCTCGTCCTTGTAGTAATCAGAGGTGAAAATTCATATTTTTATGGTTATATTTCCGATAGCCGGTCATCACATTTATAAATAGATCGACTCATTTATTCATTTCGATTATTCGATCAAAGATACGTTCAGATATCTAGATAAATCATGTTTAGAGTGCCTTAACTTTTATGAAATTGAGGTAATAATGGAAACATCGAAAAATGTTCTTATACGAAACACTATCTTTTCGTTTTTTAAAGAATTTTGCTTATTTTACTGTCTTTAGTTAATTTCACTTTCATTTAATTTACTGAGTTAACAATTCAGGTCTGCTGGTTTATGTTCGAATGATAAATATTCTTTTGATTGTGATGCCAAAATTATTTTGAAAACTTGTCAAATTCCTTCTTTATTATTAAATGGTTTCTTTCTAGGTTTTCTCTCCAAAACTAAATTCTAAATCTAAAATATCTATCAAATAAAAAATTTATCATTTTGTGATTTGCTTTTGCGTAGAAAACACAGATTTGTCAGAAGCAATCAATCGAACAATGTAGCCTAACAAACAATAACGAAACAACATCAACGATGAAACAATTATATCGTAACGTTTCGGAGTCTATATCAGACTCCTTCGTCAGACACTTAACGAAAATCTTCAGAATTATGTTTTGTTGTTTGTTATTCTGATATTCAGAATAGCACTCAACAAAAAATAATTATAATAATTATTTTTTGTTCTGAAGATTCTGTGGTCAAAATCGATTCTGTCCCACCGTCCGTTAACATGATAACTCTCGAACGCAATGAGCTAGACAATTGAAATTTTCAGGCTAGGTTTGGGAGATAAATATCTCGGCTCAGTTCGTTATTGGGAAAATCAGCTTGTTGGTTTCGGAATAACGAAAAAAAATGTTTTCTTTAATTATAAATTTTGAATTAATTATTTTTAAATGCAGTTTCATTTTAAATATCCATTGATATAATTTTCAACTCCAACAAACTAATACTTTCAGAGATATGGTTTTTCAAAAGTTCAATAATACATCGTACTTCTATATGTTTTCACAGAATGCGAATTCTATCTGTCTGTTTTCTATCTGTGTTCACTGTTCATTCATGTCTTCTTATTTACCTATAACAGACATGTCAAATGTATTTCTGTTCTAACAAACAGAGTATGATTGAATGCAAAATGTCCAATTATGGGATATTGTAATTACGCCCCCCTCTATGTGCCCTTGGATAATTCATATGATGATGGAAATATATAATTTGGTAAGATTATCAAATTGGGGACATAAAATCCTCAGTGAAAACAAAACTGGAATATTGGCTAAGTTTCAATTGATATAATATTATTTTCAGAGTAGATTCGAGGAGTGAATACCTCGGATAAGTTCGTTAATTAGTTATAATTCAGTTTAGTTTATGATGCAGCTCTATTATAAGAATCTATTGATATCATTCCCAACTCTGGGAAACCAATAACTTCGGAGATGATTTGTCGAAGTTTGAACAAGAGCCCCAAAGCTCCTGTCCACAGGTCTTTCCCACATTTTTTTTACAGGTATCATATCCTTTTCTGATGAAAATAATCCAAAATTATAATCAAATCTGGTCAACGTAGAAAAAATTGACGAAAAATTAACTAAGGTGAGAAATCTTTTAAAAATCATAAGAACTCAAATATCTCGGAAACTGTTGATTTTCGGTTTTCAATAAATATGGCTCAAACAACAGCAAATGAGTCATACTAACACCTCCTCCAAGGTTGACGTCTAATTGGAAATCCCCTGTATAGATACCCCGTTTCCGATTTATAAGCAAGCGAGATACTATCGGTATTGAAAGTCATCTTAGAGCAATATACGTTGAGTGTATATGTTGAGAGTGGTGGGTTCTGTCAAAGCTTTCACTAACGGTTTCTGGTCTTATCTTAGTATTTCATTATGCACAATTCGAATATGGTGTTGATTACCAGAAAAAATCAAAATGGCGGAAAAGGTCATATTTTTATTTTCAGTTATCAAATTTGATTTTCATTTACACGGTAGGTATATACTTTATAAATTTTAAAGGACAATAATCACTAATTTTTACATCACCGTCCACTATTGGAATTGATTATGATAAGAGACCGGACACATAAACCAAATTTCAAACTGGCATATTCTGAATATTGTTCAAAATATGCCTTCGAAAATTACACAGTTCATTGAGTCCTCAAGTTGAGGCGCTTTTCAATGGAAATCTATTGATCTCAATTCATTTCATTTTAAATGTTTTTATCGGATATCTAAAAATTACCTTGTTATCTTGGACCTTATTTTCACTATTTTAAATATGTTATTTACTTATTTATTTTATTTTACTTCCACACCAACACCTCTGGTTATGGTAATTACAAATGCAGAAATACAAAACAATTTCGTGATTTAACCTAGAAATAAAATAAATCCCTCAGGATTTTCAAGCTGTCAAAAAATAAAATAATTTCTCATGAGAAATTCATTATATACAGTCATCATTTTGTTTAAAGGAGAACAGCCACCCGGTTTAACAAAAAATAGGTCTTTATTTCTAATCCTCAAATTCAATTTGGGAACTTTGAAATTAATGAAATCAATAACATCACAAATTTAGATATGAACAATCTTGAAAAGGAACACTACTGCATTATACTTTCTGCTTTACTGCTGCTACTACAGACATTTACGCAAATTGATAAGCACTCTGTTCCGAGGAACAAGAGCGTCAAAAAATATATAATAAATGAAACTTATAATTCTTTTGAAATTTCTTCCATGTCAGAGACATAGGATATTCGTCAGAAGCGATTTTTGGATCATTGTTGCTTTATAGAAAGAAACGATAAAATAACATTTTGATAACGTTTCAAAACCTAAATCGGACATTCGATAAAAATTTCCAGTATTATTTCTTGTTGAACACTTATTCTGAGAGCACCCGGGTAAGAGCGCAAAAAATATATCAGTTAATGTTTGCAGAAGGCATCTATTATGACACACTTCGTCCATTGATCATCCAGCTCGTCCTTGTAGTAATCAGAGGTGAAAATTCATATTTTTATGGTTATATTTCCGATAGCCGGTCATCACATTTATAAATAGATCGACTCATTTATTCATTTCGATTATTCGATCAAAGATACGTTCAGATATCTCGATAAATCATGTTTAGAGTGCCTTAACTTTTATGAAATTGAGGTAATAATGGAAACATCGAAAAATGTTCTTATACGAAACACTATCTTTTCGTTTTTTAAAGAATTTTGCTTATTTTACTGTTTTTAGTTAATTTCACTTTCATTTAATTTACTGAGTTAACAATTCAGGTCTGCTGGTTTATGTTCGAATGATAAATATCCTTTTGATTGTGATGCCAAAATTATTTTGAAAACTTGTCAAATTCCTTCTTTATTATTAAATGGTTTCTTTCTAGGTTTTCTCTCCAAAACTAAATTCTAAATCTAAAATATCTATAAAATAAAAAATTTATCATTTTGTGATTTGCTTTTGCGTAGAAAACACAGATTTGTCAGAAGCAATCAATCGAACAATGTTGCCTAACAAACAATAACGAAACAGCATCAACGATGAAACAATTATATCGTAACGTTTCGGAGTCTATATCAGACTCCTTCGTCAGACACTTAACGAAAATCTTCAGAATTATGTTTTGTTGTTTGTTATTCTGATATTCAGAATAGCACTCAACAAAAAATAATTGTAATAATTATTTTTTGTTCTGAAGATTCTGTGGTCAAAATCGATTCTGTCCCACCGTCCGTTAACATGATAACTCTCGAACGCAATGAGCTAGACAATTGAAATTTTCAGGCTAGGTTTGGGAGATAAATATCTCAGCTCAGTTCGTTATTGGGAAAATCAGCTTGTTGGTTTCGGAATAACGAAAAAAATGTTTTCTTTAATTATAAATTTTGAATTAATTATTTTTAAATGCAGTTTCATTTTAAATATCCATTGATATAATTTTCAACTCCAACAAACTAATACTTTCAGAGATATGGTTTTTCAAAATTTCAATAATACATCGTACTTCTATATGTTTTCACAGAATGCGAATTCTATCTGTCTGTTTTCTATCTGTGTTCACTGTTCATTCATGTCTTCTTATTTACCTATAACAGACATGTCAAATGTATTTCTGTTCTAACAAACAGAGTATGATTGAATGCAAAATGTCCAATTATGGGATATTGTAATTACGCCCCCCTCTATGTGCCCTTGGATAATTCATATGATGATGGAAATATATAATTTGGTAAGATTATCAAATTGGGGACATAATATCCTCAGTGAAAACAAAACTGGAATATTGGCTAAGTTTCAATTGATATAATATTATTTTCAGAGTAGATTCGAGGAGTGAATACCTCGGATAAGTTCGTTAATTAGTTATAATTCAGTTTAGTTTATGATGCAGCTCTATTATAAGAATCTATTGATATCATTCCCAACTCTGGGAAACCAATAACTTCGGAGATGATTTGTCGAAGTTTGAACAAGAGCCCCAAAGCTCCTGTCCACAGGTCTTTCCCACATTTTTTTTACAGGTATCATATCCTTTTCTGATGAAAATAATCCAAAATTATAATCAAATCTGGTCAACGTAGAAAAAATTGACGAAAAATTAACTAAGGTGAGAAATCTTTTAAAAATCATAAGAACTCAAATATCTCGGAAACTGTTGATTTTCGGTTTTCAATAAATATGGCTCAAACAACAGCAAATGAGTCATACTAACACCTCCTCCAAGGTTGACGTCTAATTGGAAATCCCCTGTATAGATACCCCGTTTCCGATTTATAAGCAAGCGAGATACTATCGGTATTGAAAGTCATCTTAGAGCAATATACGTTGAGTGTATGTATATGTTGAGAGTGGTGGGTTCTGTCAAAGCTTTCACTAACGGTTTCTGGTCTTATCTTAGTATTTCATTATGCACAATTCGAATATGGTGTTGATTACCAGAAAAAATCAAAATGGCGGAAAAGTTCATATTTTTATTTTCAGTTATCAAATTTGATTTTCATTTTTTCAACGTACTCCATTTTGAGAGATGAAATTTTGTTCTCAAAACACTGCAACACACGGTAGGTATATACTTTATAAATTTTAAAGGACAATAATCACTAATTTTTACATCACCGTCCACTATTGGAATTGATGATGATAAGAGACCAGACACATAAACCAAATTTCAAACTGGCATATTCTGAATATTGTTCAAAATATGCCTTCGAAAATTACGCAGTTCAATGAGCCCTCAAGTTGAGGCGCTTTTCAATGGAAATCTATTGATCTCAATTCATTTCATTTAAAATGTTTTTATCGGATATCTAAAAATTACCTTGTTATTTTGGACCTTATTTTCACTATTTTAAATATGTTATTTACTTATTTATTTTATTTTACTTCCACACCAACACCTCTGGTTATGGTAATTACAAATGCAGAAATACAAAACAATTTCGTGACTTAACCTAGAAATAAAATAAATTCCTCAGGATTTTCAAGCTGTCAAAAAATAATTTCTCATGAGAAATTCATTATATACAGTCATCATTTTGTTTAAAGGAGAACAGCCACCCGGTTTAACAAAAAATAGGTCTTTATTTCTAATCCTCAAATTCAATTTGGGAACTTTGAAATTAATGAAATCAATAACATCACAAATTTAGATATGAACAATCTTGAAAAGGAACACTACTGCATTATACTTTCTCCTTTTATCCAATGTACACATGTCGAAATCTTGCAACATTTACATGTTGATTTTTTTAAGTGTTTCATTAGACGTTTTCGAGGAAGGAATTGTAATACAGATTCAAGATTTTGGATTATCGTTTTAGAGTACATGAACTTTAATTGTAAAATAATTTCAAGAGGAATCTACTTCCGGTTTCACCGGAAACGAATGAAACTTCGTTATTTCAAATGCAACACCCTGTATATTTATACATATTCGAATTCTTCGTTCAATTCTACAGTGATTTGATGTATGATATGTGCAACCACTCAAGCGGTTCTTGCATTATAGCCTGATTATCAAATTTTTTGAAAAAAAGGTTGTCTCAAATTAGTGTCCATATCCCTCATTACAAGAATTTCTTTTTGCGAAAGTGGAACAAAAAAAAGTACGCTGATACTGTTTCTTGTATAACTTATGAGGAAATATTATACAGGATGTCTGAAAAAGGGCCCCAAAGTGAGCCTCAATAAAATTATAAAATCTCACTTTTTTCAAATGGCAACCCTATAATTTTGTAATTCCAAAAAAAACCAGTTAGGGTGTCCCGAACATTTCATGCCTCTTAAATCAGTAGTTTTGCCGTTATTGAATAAAATTCGAATTTCAGGATTGAATCAAGGTTTCTTAGTCTAACCATAGATTTATTAGAATAGAAGTTTTCAAGAAGACTATGTCTGTTGATTTATAATGCATTTTAGAGAACTGTCATTTATACTTTTTGGCGTTCTAGTTCCTCGGAACTGAGTGCTTATCAATTTGCCCAAATGTCTGTAATTTTCGAATTTTTCGATGAAAATGGCCTTAAACGATTTGGTTCGACTCACTGATCAAGAATCCGTGGTCGAAATTCATTCTGTCCGGCCGTCCGGCCGTAGGCACGATAACTCTCGAACGGAATGAGCTAGAGAGTTGAAATTTTCAGAGTAGGTTTGGGGGATAAATATCTCGGCTAAGTTTGTTATTGGGCAAAATCAGACAGATGATTTCGGAGTAACAAAAAAAAAATTTTTTTTTTACAAAACAAATACCAAATAAATCATTTTTCAATAAGCAGTTTTACCATAAGAAACCATTCATATCATTTTTAACTCTAACAAGCTAATACTTTCGGAGATATGATTTTTCAAAATTTCAATGTAAATCGTATTTCTACGTTTTCACAGAATGATAGAATTATTCTGTGGGTGTTCTATGAATTGTTATAATTACAACTTATTTTCCTGAGACATGACGTTGTCTCATTGTCATTCATTCCGGCAATCGTATAAATATGAGAATTATAATATAATATCATACTTTTTGTTGGTTGACATTTTCATGCCGATGGTCAATCCATATGAAGATGGGAATGGTAATGGTAAGTTAATAACATTGTCATTCATTCCAGCAATCGTATAAATATGAGAATTATATTATAGGTAATATCATACTTTTTGTTGGTTGATATTTTCATGCCGATGGTTAATCCATATGATGATGGGAGTGGTAAGTTAATAAATAGTATTGAGTTCAGAATATCTCCACTAAAAACAAAACTGTAATATTGGTGTATTGGAGTAGATTTGAGGAAAGATATATATTATTGTTCATCATAGAATTGAGGAATGAATATCTCGGATGAGTTCGTTGTTGGGTAGAATTTGTCTATTGGTTTTGCATTGATAATTTTTGGCACTCTTGTTGAATTTAAATTCTCCTATGATGTTTGAATTCCATTTCTGCTAAGATGAAGTTCTAAATTTCAATAATGAATCGTACTTCTATGTTTTCACAGAATGCTATAATTATTCTATCTAAGCTTTATTAAATGATCTGTGTTCATACTCCTACATTTCATCCTGTTCTATAAGGGAGAGTCAAATTCATTTCAGCTATTTTAATTTGGTTTCTTCCATGGTGCAGTTCTCATTCTCAGATCGCTCATTTAATCTTGATAAATAAACTATTATTTGAATTGAATTTCCTTTATGATGCAGTTCTATCATAAGAATATATTGATATAATTCTCAACTCTGAGAAACCAATACTTTCGGAGATATAATTTGTCTGTTTGAACTAGAGCGCCAGAAGCTCCTGTCCACAGGGCTTGAAACCATTTTTTGATTAATCGGGCACTATGCAAAATATGAATTACAGTAACAGTGATGTATTGAATATGTTCTTCATTTATGGTGAATGTAACAAAATATTAGAAAGGGCAGTCAGAACTTTTAACGAAAGAAATCCACATTTACCACCTTTAACAAAATCGAAGTTCAGGAAGTATCAAAACAATCAGACAGGTTGCACAGGAATTAGAAGTCTCATATTCGTCATGTCAAAAAGTGCTCAAAAATGCCAATATGCATAATTATAAATTCCATAAAGGTCAGGCCCTGGTAAATGGAGATCATCAGAGAAGAACTGTATTTTGCGAGAACCTTACTGGAATGCTGAACGCTGATCCCCAAATTTTAAAAAAAATTATCTGGACAGATGAAGCCAAATTTTCACAGGATGGAGTGTTAAATTCAAGAAATAAACATTTTTGGGCGGATACAAATCCACATTTGTTTCATGAGAAAAACCATCAACATAGGTTTGGTTTCAATGTCTTTTGCATGTTGATGGATGATAAACTATGTTATCATATTTTTGATGAGAATTTAACCGGTCAAAGGTATCTGGAAATCCTAAGGTCGGTGGTTTCCCCTTTTTTGGAAGAATTACCTCTTAATGTGATGTTCCATTGCTGGTACCAATTAGACGGAGCACCGGCACATTGCACAAGACCTGTCACTAACGAACTGAACTCAATGTTCGGAGAGAGGTGGATCAGACTAAATGGTCCAGTAGAGTGGCCCCCTCGTTCTCCAGACCTAACACCACTTGATTTTTATTTATGGGGTACTATAAAATCAGAGGTCTACAAAAATAACATCGACTCAAAGGAAGAACTTGAAGCGAGGGTGAGGGGTGCATTAAGGGGATTACCACCTGAACAAATAAGAAAAGCTACATCAGATGGAGTTCGTAGAAGAATTGATGAATGTATGGCGGTAGGCGGCAACATTTTGAAAATTTATTGTAGTATTAGTTTCTTGTTGTGAATAAAATTTTGTGATAGTTTTAAACTAAGAGATCATTCATTATCTATTACTGTATTCACTCGAGTCCGTTTAGGGTTAAGGCTTCCAGTACGGAGAAAATTGTTTTGATACCTCCTGAACTTTGATTTCGTTAAAGTCAGTAAATGTGAATTTCGTTCGTTGAATTTCTAATTACCTTTTCTAGGAATTTGTTACATTTGCCGCAAATAAAGAACATACCCTTGATATATCATTCCAGAGAAATTATTATTGCATGTTTTGCTTAGTGCTTGATCTGTAAGAAAAAGTAAGAATGACAGTTCCTAACATAGCCTACTTCAAAAATGCAAGCTTACAAACTGTGCGAAACCTGTCTTTAATCCTGAAATTCGAATTTTATTGAATAACGGCAAAAATACTGATTTTAGAGGCATGAAATGTTCGGGACACCATAACTGGTTTTTGACGAGCAATCGATTGGAATTACAAAATTATTATTATTATAAATCTATGGTTAGACTAAGGGACCTTGATTCAATCCTGAAATTCGAATTTTATTCAATAACGGCAAAACTACTGATTTTAGAGGCATGAAATGTTCGGGACACCTTAACTGTTTTTTTTTTGGAATTACAAAATTATAGGGTTGCCATTTGAAAGAAGTGAGATTTTATAATTTTATTGAGGCTCACTTTGGGGCCCTTTTTCAGACATCCTGTATAATATTTCCTCATAAGTTATAAAAGAAACAGTATCAGCGTACTTTCTTTTGATCCACTTTCGCAAAAAGAAATTCTTGTAATGAGGGATTTTTAAGATATGGACACTAATCTGTGACAACCTTTTTTTCGAAAAATTTGATAATCAGGCTATACTTCAAAAACCGCTTGAATGGTTGCACATATCATACATCAAATCAGTGTAAAATTAAACGAAGAATTCGAATACGTAAAAATATACAGGATGTTGCATTTGAAATAGCGAAGTTACATTCGTTTCCGGTGAAACCGGAATTAGATTCCTCTCGAAAATATTTTACAATTAAAGTTCATGTACTCTAAAACGAAAATCCAAAATCTTGAATCTGCATTACAATTCCTTCCTCGAAAACTTCTAATGAAACACTTAAAAAAATCACCCTGTATACATGATATTTTTGTAGATGTAAATATCGGAGGAATCTTTTTTGAACCCTCTCAATCTTATCAATATTGGTGATTGTCATTGGAATCCAAACCACCCAGACATAATCAAGGGGAGGTCTTACTAGGGTATTAAACAATAGGCTGGTAGTTGAAATATTGAAATCCTTAGTGTTTCTTAGAACAAAATCCATAACTTTATACGCTTTATTTGTCAGTAGCTCAAAATGATCGTTAAATTTCAAATTGTGTTGAAACATTACACCCAAGTCTTTTACCTGTGTCTTACGCTCAATGATCCTCAAATCGATTTCATAATCGAAATGTACCATTTTATTCATTCTGAACCACTGAACAATTGCATCCAAATCTCTCTGCACTAAAACACAGTCAAGTAAGCTCGAGACCTTCCTGAACAATTTGAAATCATGTTGACTATTATATACATACCTATGTTTTGTTAATTTTATACGTTGCGTTTCTAAGATATGCTTTTTTTCAGGTAGGTACATGGTGATTCACTTATCTTGGTAACTCCAATTTGCTTTGAAACGGCCGAATATATTTTAATTCTGTAAACGCCGTTTTGTACAAGTCATCGTTAGCTTGAGATGCGTGTAGAATTCGGCGAAAAAAATAAGGATGGCTGGCGTCGCGGCGCCGTCAATTTTTTTTTCCAGGAACATACCTTTTTGCGCGTATGTTCTGGGGAACATCGCGTTATAGTTTTGCCCAAATGTCTGTAACTTTCGAATTTTTTGACGAAAATGGTCTCAAACGATTAAGTTCGACTCCCCAATGAAGAATTCGAGGTCAAATTTGATTCTGTCCGTCCGGCCGTTGCCACGATAACTTGAGAACGAGAAGAGCTAGCAACTTGAAATTTTCAGGGTAGGTGGCGCATCTCAATACGACGGACAAGTTCGTTAATGGGCATAATCGGCCCAGTGGTTTCCGAGTAATAATTTTGTTTTCAACCAATATGAATCCGATCGAATTGAAACTTGGTGGGTAGTTGTAGAATATGATCTTAAGCACGTTTGTGGAATTTTGTGCGAATCGAATGGCTAGAAAATTTTTAAAAAATTATTAAAAAATATTTTTGTTGTCACGATAACTTGGGAACGGAATGAGATAGCGGCTTGAAATTTTCAGGTTAGGATGATCACCAGAACGCGACATTTCAGTTTGTTTATGAGCATAATCGGCCAAACGGTTTCAGAGTTATAGCCATCTGAAATTTTCTGAAATTTCGTGGTTTTTGTTCCTCATTAACTCAAAAAGTACTGAACCGATTGAATTCAAACATGGTTATTAGTTGTAGAATGCCAACGCGGAAATGTGCAAAATTTGGTGAGGATAGCATTTGTAGAAAATTTTTAATAAATCATTGAAAATAAAAAAAAAAAATTCTATATATCAGTAACTATTCGTTTGAAATTGCTGAAATTTTGCAAGAGCCTTCATAACTTAACTCTACTGCCAAGTTTCAAGTTTTAATACGATCGGTTAAATATTGTTGGAGATTCGAGCATTCTTGTGCGAGTTCAGTAGATGGGTGACCGTTGCCTCGATAACTTTCGAACGAAAGGAGATAGGGACTTGCAATTTTCAGGGTAGGTTGCGTATCCGAAAGAGAGTGTTGAGTTCGTTTTTGGGCATAATCGGTCTAACGGTTTCCGAGTTATACCCACCTGGAATATTATTTCCTTGATAACTCAAAAAATAAATATTCGATCGAATTGGTGCTTGGTAACTAGTAGTAGAAAATCAACATAAAGACGTGTTTAAAATTTTGTAAGAATCGTATCCCTAGAAAATTTGAAAAAAATGACGAAAAAAAAAATTTCAAGAACCGTACCCCTAGAAAATTTTTAAAAAGTCACGAAAAAAAAATTGGTTCAAGCACTGACGTGAAGTCAGAAGCTTTTGCGCGTATGTTCTATTGTCCATACTTCTGTATTGGACACCCTTAATCGAATTTACCATGGTAAATTATGTTGTCCATTCTCCTGTATTGGACACTTAATTCGAATTTACCATGGTAAATTCGAATTGAGAGTGTCCAATACAGGAGAATGGACAACATAATTTACCATGGTAAATTCGATTAAGGGTGTCCAATACAGAAGTATGGACAATAGAACATACGCGCAAAAGCTTCTGACTTCACGTCAGTGCTTGAACCAATTTTTATTATGCCATTCGAAAGATCATTCAATTCTAAATTTTATTTCCAAATACCGTTTTTACCCATTTCAAACCGTTAGCGATCTACTGGGTGTTATATGTTAATTCTATTCCATTATTGCGTCTATGTTCATGGGAACATCGCGTTATCATTTTACCCAAATGTCTATAATTTTCGAATTTTTTGCCGTAAATGGTCTCAATGGATTGGGTTTGACTGCCCGATGAAGAATTCGAGGTAAAATTTGATTCTGTCCGGCCAGCCGGCCGTTGCCATGATAACTTGGGAACGGAAAGAGCTAGCTGAAATTTTCAGGGTAGGTGGCACATCCCAATACGACGGACAAGTTCGTTAATGGGCATAATCAGCCCATTAGTTTCCGAGTGATAATTTTGTTTTCTACCAATACAAATCCGATCGAATTGATACTTGGTGATTAGTTGTAGAGTACAAACCTAAGGACGTTTGTGAAATTTGCCATTTTTGGCAAAAAATTCGAAAATTACAGACATTTGGGCAAAATGATAACGAGATGTTCCTCAGAACATCGCGCAAAAATGGAATAGAATTAACATAAAACGCCCTGTAGATCGCTAACGGTTTAAAATAGGAAATAATGGTATTTGGAAATAAAATTTAGAATTGAAACATCTTTCGAATGGCATAGTAAAGAAGGTATGCCCCTGGAAAAAAAATTAACGGCGCCGCGACACCAGCCATCTTTATGTTTCAAGCCAAATTTTACACGCATCCCAAGTCAACGTTGACTTGTACAAAACGGCGTTTACAGAATTAAAATATAATCGGCCATTTCGGAGAAATTTGGGGTTACCAAGATAAGTGAATCACCCTGTACATATACGATATTACAACATGTGGGATAGATTCAACAGGACTTTACGAAAACTTAAAATACAAAATTTACAAATCTTTTGCTTCCTAGTGTAGTAGTGTAGTTATCCAAATTCCTGACAATTTAATTCTTTAAATCTTTTGTTGTGAAGGTTATATTGATGATGTGTAATTTTGATGAATAATTTCTCTTCTTGAATATGTCTCTAGATCTTTGGAATTCATTACGAACATAAAACGTGGGAAGGCTCTGTGGACAGGGGCTTTGGCGCTCTTGTCAAAATACTAGGGAGTGATTATTCAAACTTTGACAAATTATATCTTCAGAAGTAGGTATTGGTGTCTCAGAGTTGTGAACGATATCAATGGATTATTATGAAATAAATGCATAAAAAAAATCCAAAACGTATGTGTATGACTCACTTCATTTGTTGGATTCACATACATCAGCAAATTATAATTAGAGCATTCTATGGAGGAGGTTACACGTTCAATCTGGGATCAATCTGGCATCAATCTGACATCAATCTTGCCATCAATCCATCAGTCTACGGTCTAGAATCGGTTACTCGTCAATCCATTATTGATGTCAGACTAAACTAATGCTAGATTTACAGTGTAACCTCCGTCTATGAAATCATAAAACTACGATTTATTATTGAAATTTTGATAAATCATATATCCGAAAATATTAGTTTGATTTGATAGAGTTGAGAATGTTATCAATAGATCCTTATGATGAAACTGCATCTAAAAAATTTTAATTTGAAATATGTGAAAAACTTTTTTTTTTCGTTTCGTTTTTCCTTTTGTGCCCGATAACGAGATTAAGCGAGATACTTATCTCCCTAACCTACCCTGAAAATTGGACAATTGGATTTTCACCACGGATTCTTGATCAGTTAGTCGAACCAAATCGTTTGAGACCATTTTTAGCCAAAAATTCGAAAATTACATACATAAGCACTCTATTCCGAGGAACAAGAGCACCAAAAATACAATACAACTACTGGCAGGCCATAATGTTCAGCAGGATAGGAACATGGAAATATATATCTAATAAAATTAAATGTTCTAACTTTGTACAGTATTTTTCATCTTGATTTAAATAGGGCGATTATTGCCGACAGATTTACAATTTACTTAATCAAATCCCATAAATATTTCAGTGGATGAGATCAATCGCATCAGATTGACTTCTATTATACTAATATTTCCGGAAGGTAGTCATATTTATTAATAGATCAGATTATTAATTGCCGATATCCATAAATTGACGATATGAATTGTCTGCTATTCCTTGGTATATTTAGATTAGACAAGTCAGAGGAGTTTGCACTGTGATAAGATTAAGTTTCTGTTTAACAATGATGTTAATTTCCCTTCTATCGAAACACCTGAATAACTTGTACAAGTCAAGACAGGAAAATTTAATTCGCAATGAGCGGTCAACTAGATTTACAATTTAGTTATTGTTCGATGGAACAGGCCCATAATATTTTGTGATATTGTAAATCTTGCCTGACTAAGGATTAGAAGCTAGGGACCCTTGAAAGAAGGTAGTTGATTTCAGTATATTATTTTCTGAAATAATTAGAGTCCTGAAATTTTTATGGTTAACGCATTGAAACATATGGAAGTCGGAGGATTTTATACTCAACTAGTAAAAAGAGATTCATGAAACTTCTAACAAAAAAAAATTGGTTTAAGCACTGACGTGTAGTCAGAAGCTTTTGCGCGTAAATTCTATTGTCCATTCTTCTGTATTGGACACCCTTAATCGAATTTACCATGGTATATTATGTTGTCCATTCTCCTGTATTGGACACTTAATTCGAATTTACCATGTTAAATTCGAATTAAGTGTCCAATACAGGAGAATGGACAACATAATTTACCATGGTAAATTCGATTATGGGTGACCAATACAGAAGAATGGACAATAGAACATACGCGCAAGAGCTTCTGACTTCACGTCAGTGATTGAACCAATTTTTTTTTTCGTGATTTTTTTTAAATTTTCTAGGGATACGGTTCTTAAAATTTTTTTTTTCGTAATTTTTTTCGAATTTTCTAGGGGTACGGTTCTTACAAAATTTTAAACACGTCTTTATGTTGATTTTCTACTACTACTTACCAAGCTTCAATTCGATCGAATATTTATTTTTTGAGTTATCAAGGAAATAATATTCCAGGTGCTTATAACTCGGAAACCATTAGACCAATTATGCCCAAAAACGAACTCAACTCTCCCTTTCGGATACGCAACCTACCCTGAAAATTGCAAGTCCCTATCTCCTTTCGTTCGAAAGTTATCGAGGCAACGGTCACCCATCTACTGAACTCACACAAGAATGCTCGAATCTCCAACAATATTTAACCGATCGTATTAAAACTTGAAACTTGGCAGCAGAGTTAGGTTATGAAGGCTCTTGCAAAATTTCAGCAATTTCAAACGATTAGTTACTGATATATAGAATTTTTTCTTTATTTTCAATGATTTATTAAAAATTTTCTACGAATGCTATCCTCACCAAATTTTGCAAACATTTCCGCGTTGGCATTCTACAACTAATAACCATGTTTGAATTCAATCGGTTCAGTATTTTTCGAGTTAATGAGGAACAAAAAACCACCAAATTTCAGAAAATTTCAGATGGCTATAACTCTAAAACCGTTTTGCCGATTATGCTCATAAACAAACTGAAATGTTGCGTTCTGGTGCACATCCTAACCTGAAAACTTGAAGCCGCTATCTCTTTCCGTTCTCAAGTTATCGTGACAACAAAAATATTATTTAATAATTTTCTAGCCATACGATTCGCACAAAATTTCAAAAACGTGCTTAGGTTCATATTCTACAACTACTCACCAAGTTTCAATCCGATCGGATTCATATTGGTTGAAAACAAAATTATTACTCGGAAACCACTGGGCCGATTATGCCAACTTGTCTGTCGTATTGGGATGCGCCACCTACCCTGAAAATTTCAAGTTGCTAGCTCTTTTTGTTTTCAAGTTATCGTGGCAACGGCCGGACGGCCCGACGGCCGGACGGAAGGCCGGACAGAATCAAATTTGACCTCGAATTCTTCATCGGGGAGTCGAACTTAATCGTTTGAGACCATTTTCGTCAAAAAACTCGAAAGTTACAGACATTTGGGCAAAATGATAACGCGATGTTCCCCAGAACATACGCGCAAAAATTGAGGTATTACTGCTAATATTTTTTTCGTGTTTCGAATATACAGGGTGATTTTTTTAAGTGTTTCATTAGACGTTTTCGAGGAAGGAATTGTAATACAGATTCAGTATTTTGGATTTTCGTTTTAGAGTACATGAACTTTAATTGTAAAATATTTTCAAGAGGAATCTAGTTCCGGTTTCACCGGAAACGAATGTAACTTCGCTATTTCAAATGCAACACCCTGTATATTTTTACGTATTCGAATTCTTCGTTTAATTCTACACTGATTTGATGTATGATATGTGCAACCATTCAAGCGGTTTTTGAATTATAGCCTGATTATCAAATTTTCCGAAAAAAAGGTTGTCACAGATTAGTGTCCATATCTTAAAAATCCCTCATTACAAGAATTTCTTTTTGCAAAAACCAGTTATGGTGTCCCGAACATTTCATGCCTCTAAAATCAGTATTTTTGCCGTTATTCAATAAAATTAACTACTTACACGATTAAAGACAGGTTTCGCACAGTTTGTAAGCTTGCATTTTTGAAGTAGGCTATGTTAGGAACTGTCATTCTTACTTTTTCCTACAGATCAAGCACTAAGCAAAACATGCAATAATAATTTCACTGGAATGATATATCAAGGGTATGTTCTTTATTTGCGGCAAATGATACAAATCCACATTTGATTCATGAGAAAAACCATCAACATAGGTTTGGTTTCAATGTCTTTTGCTGTTGATGGATGATAAACTATGTTATCATATTTATGATGAGAATTTAACCGGACAAAGGTATCTGGAAATCCTAAGGTCGGTGGTTTCCCCTTTTTGTAAGAATTACCTCTTAATGTGATGTTTCATTGCTGGTACCAATTAGGCGGAGCACCGGCACATTGCACGAGACCTGTCACTAACGAACTGCACGCAATGTTCGGAGTGAGGTGGATCAGACCAAATGGTCCATTAGAGTGGCCCCCTCGTTCTCCAGACCTAACACCCTTTGATTTTTATTTATGGGGTACTATAAAATCAGAGGTCTACAAAAATAACATCGACTCAAAGGAAGAACTTGAAGCGAGGGTGAGGGGTGCATTAAGGGGATTACCACCTGAACAAATAAGAAAAGCTACATCAGATGGAGTTCGTAGAAGAATTGATGAATGTATGGCGGTAGGCAGCCAACATTTTGAAAATTTATTGTAGTATTTGTTTCTTGTTGTGAATAAAATTTTTGTGATAGTTTTAAACTAAGAGATCATTCATTATCTATTACTGTATTCACTCGAGTCCGTTTAGGGTTAAGGCTTCCAGTACGGAGAAAATTGTTTTGATACCTCCTGAACTTTGATTCCGTTAAAGTCAGTAAATGTGAATTTCGTTCGTTGAATTTCTAATTACCTTTTCTAGGAATTTGTTACATTTGCCGCAAATAAAGAACATACCCTTGATATATCATTCCAGTGAAATTATTATTGCATGTTTTGCTTAGTGCTTGATCTGTAAGAAAAAGTAAGAATGACAGTTCCTAACATAGCCTACTTCAAAAATGCAAGCTTACAAACTGTGCGAAACCTGCCTTTAATCGTGAAATTCGAATTTTATTGAATAACGGCAAAAATACTGATTTTAGAGGCATGAAATGTTCGGGACACCATAACTGGTTTTTGACGAGCAATCGATTGGAATTACAAAATTATAGGGTTGCCATTTGAAAAAAGTGAGATTTCATAGTTTTATTGAGGCTCACTTTGGGGCCCTTTTTCAGACACCCTGTATAATATTTCCTCATAAGTTATACAAGAAACAGTATCAGCGTACTTTCTTTTGTTCCACTTTCGCAAAAAGAAATTCTTGTAATGAGAGATTTTTGAGATATGGACACTAATCTGAGACAACCTTTTTTTCGAAAAATTTGATAATCAGGCTATAATTCAAAAACCGCTTGAATGGTTGCACATATCATACATCAAATCAGTGTAGAATTAAACGAAGAATTCGAATACGTAAAAATATACAGGGTGTTGCATTTGAAATAGCGAAGTTACATTCGTTTCCGGTGAAACCGGAAGTAGATTCCTCTTGAAAATATTTTACTATTAAAGTTCATGTACTCTAAAACGAAAATCCAAAATCTTGAATCTGCATTACAATTCCTTTCTCGAAAACTTCTAATGAAACACTTAAAAAAATCACCCTGTATAGGTTATCTTATAGATTCTAATATGTTCATAGTTACAGTATAATTTTTTTTCCTAGGTATCTCCTTGATTTTACATTTATTCGGTTCCTTCAGTGATAAGTGCTACAACCAGAAGAAATGATTTCTTCAATTCGTTCAATTAATTTAAAGAATGATTTTGTAACAATGACTTTTGACTGATGAAATTTTGCGAAAACGTTTTGATTTAACTTCATCTGTTAGGTTTTTGTGAACACACCGGTTCATGAGAGCCGACCAGTATATTTTAAGTACATAATTGGATTTCCGTCTACTATTGTTGAGTACAAAAAAAAGATTGGAAAGCACTGACGGGAGGTCATTCTGGTTTGGCGTGCTTGTTGAAATTCATTGCCAGAATTATCACCCATCTAGGTACTGAACTCAGCCACGGATGCTTGGCTTCAGTTTATTTCCTCGAATAAAAATTATATAGACTGTGCAGTAAAATCATTGATGTGAACCCCCTTGAGAATTTCATTCGACGTTTTGAAGCATGGACAATTGAAAAATTTAATGAAGTCTGGAGCTTTAGCGCGCTCATTCATTTGAAGATCCATATATTTCACATATTACTAAAGCGTAGAGTTCTGAAGGTTATGTTTACTAGTGATCCATTATATCAAGGAAACGAAATTTTGAAGAGGCATATTCTGAAAATTGTTCGAAATATCCCCCACTTGCATTTATGAAATTGTGTTTTCACTTTGAAATACATATTTCTTCTTTCGCATGGGGAAATGTTTTTGGATATCTAACCATTTTCTAATATTTGTGTCTAACTTGCGAAATTGATTCTTTATCCTATTACCAAGGTTTGTTATTTATTTCTCATCATTTTCATACAGGTGTGTGTATCAAACATGTCCCTGTCATTCCAGAGAATGATATGAACTCGAACATAGAACGCTATGAAATATGACATCACACAATACTAAGAATAGTCATATGTGCAAACACGTCATGATTACTTTTATTTTTCAAAAATCAAAAATTGTTGATAATTTGTTTGGTTGAATGTAAAACCAGTGGCCAGTTCACCGCGATCTTTTGAATATATCGAAATTTTGGAAATATCTTCACCAATATAGATCCCATCGAGTTCAAATAAGAAATTTTACTGTATAATAAAGTTTTGAAGGTCCTCGTGAAATTTCAACGATATGTGACGGATAGTTTCCGAGAGACAGAATTTTTTTAAATATATTTTTTTTAATTTTACAGTCATGTGATCCTCACAAAATTTTGTCGGTATTTTTCAACTAATGGCCATAATTTGATCAGATCAGATTAGTGTTTTTCGAGTTATTGGGAAAACGAAATTTCAAATGGCTATAATTATGAAAGCACCCAATGGATTTTCCCCATTAACGAACTTAGCCGGCACATTTGAACTACACAGTTACTCTGAAAATTTCAATTCTCTACCTCAAAAAAAATTGATCGTTTACGACCATTCTCGTCCAACTATTCAAAAATTACAAACATTTGGACGAATTGATAGGCACTCTGTTCATAAAACAGCGCGCCAAAAACTGATGAATATTGTTTACGAGGATTGTATTCGTATGAATAATCGAATTATAGATATATAATGTAACAACCTAATAGTATGCCCAAGTGGTGACTGCATATAACCCTTGGAATATATTTACTGCGAAGTTTTCACCGTGTATAATATGCAATATCCTCATCTAAAATTCGCTTAGGAATAAAAAAAAAACACTAATTCTGAAATGGATTAAAATCCAATCATAAGTAACATTTGCATAATTTTAAACAAAATATGGACACCATAACTCATATCATTAAGTCGCAATCTCCGTGACTACCTCAAAATTTACCTCCAAAGATCTATCAATACGCTTAAATCTTAATGGTGAGTCATATGATACAACCATGTCCTCCCAAACGCTGAATACAACCACGATCATAATGGGAGTGGGCGATCTAGTTAGTACAAATCTCGATTTTAAACAATTGGGCACCTGAGGCAAAGCACCTGTACAACCTCCTCCGGTCTACAATGACTTGTAGGTGAGAGAAGTGAAAAAAGATCAAGATAGTGTAACACATATCGATTCTCAGTATCCGGATTTAAGTTCTGCGAATCGGTGCTTAATAGATTTGACCTCGCGTTGGACCGTTTGGGATCTACTAATCGATTTTCTTGGCGCGATCTTTTTTGTCAGGGTATAAAAAATTTATCCTTCCACGGTCATTACTTCTAGAACAGTACCTACCTGTTTCTAGGCTCGTAGTTCTGTTGTGAACCGATTAAGAAGGAGTTGAACCTTTCAACTATAACTTGTACTGCTCAGTAAATTAGTCACGATATGGGATACCGCAAGGGTGTGTTTGGGGTACCTCTCAATGAGTATTTCGGTTGAAAATTATAGTCCGCCTCGGAGCATTTTTTGTCTATGTAGTTGATGATTTTCACAACGATAGTTTATTGTATAATAAGCTGGAAAAGTATCCTATTCTTATATTGGGTTCTTGTTCCCCTGAACAGAGTGTGCCAGAGAGGTGCCAAATTTGATTAACTAACAAAACATACTATTTTAGATTATCCTGTGTGAGTTAAATTTATTCCATAGTAAGATATGTACTTATAAAAGAATATGTAGCCCTATAATTTAACTGTCCACTCTCTGAGTCCTGTACTTTTTTAATAAAGCCTCAAAAATAAAGTGTTGGGCCACATTACCACATTTTCCTCTCGATTTCTGATATCGCTGCAATTTTGAAGAGAGCCTTCAAAACCATATTTTACAAGTTCTAAATTCAAACTCCATCAGATCTATAATGCTGGAAATATTAGGAAAAAAAAAAGTTTTTTCCTGCAAGCCAAGCAGCCTTGGGCGAGTTCAGTACATGGATGGGTGATCGCTCGGGCTGTGTATTTGAACAAGTGCTCCATAGCAGACTGATCTCACGTCAGTGCATCTCCAATTTTTCACACTCTGCATCTTTTTTATACACAGGCGACTTGTAACGGTATAAAATCCGGTCACGCTGAATTCCTTTATACAACACTACATTTCAGTTTATTCAATGATTTAAATAGGAAATATTCAAAATTCATATGTGTAACATTCAGTTAAACACCCTTTGTTCACAAATTCCGTAATTCACAACCAGTAAAACGTAAATTGAGCCTACTTGTATATGACAAGTAGGCTCAATTGTAATTTGAAATCGATAATTTACTCCAATCTAAATTAGAAATCTTTTGACTCACGAATACGTCTTGATATTCTACAGTTAATATATAGCGAAATATTAACTGTAGAATATCAAGACGTATTCGTGAGTCAAAAGATATAGACAGAGATTTTTTCAGTATAGAAAATTTATCGTTTTGATTCTGCGAAAAAAGGGATTTACAGAATTTTCTGTGGTAATACGATGGTCAAATGAGTTACAGGTTCCGTGATCGTTTTTTTTTTTTTGAGTTGAGCTCTCATGTGAACGGTACATAATATGTTTTAACCTCCAATTTTGTTCTCTATGGCGAGATAGATAAATCGAGTTTTAGAAATCTTAAGAAACGGTGTGTTTTATTCCTAAATATACGCCAGGTTTGGCGTATTTGGGCTGGAGGAAAATTTAATCTATTGGCTAATTTTGGTTGGAATGGAACTCTACCTTACATACCTAAACATTTTTGAACTGGGACTGAATCCTTCTCTTATATACCTCATCTGGAGATATCCCGAACTTCTATTTCGAAGATTTTCTATAACGTATCTGGAGAGATCTTGATATTAATTTGGAGAACACCTTTAGCATCGATGAAGTCACCGAAGAAGACTGATTCCTAATTTGGAGCATCGTTACAGAAACCATACCGCCGTATTTACAAAGCATTATCTCCGTTAAGCCCTAACTGAGGTCCTCAGGATAAATTTGAATCGCAACCTCAGTTAACGTATGTAACGGTGGTGTAAAAGGCCTGTTTCACGTTAATTTTCACTTTAACTGAGGTGATTCAAATTTATCCTCAACTGAGCACATCAGTAAGGACTTAACGAAGATTGAGTGCTTTGTGAATACGGCGGTTAGTATTCTCTGTAATCAAAAGAATTTTTAATTGAACCTTTAAAAACTAGAATAACTCCTAGCTAGTCGGGCAGACATCTTTAAAGGTGGTTCACCGTTACAGACGACACACAAATCTGTTTCAATAGTTCAATAAATTCATTGCAATCTTAACGAGTTCCACACAGATTTCTGGAGTTGCATGCCGCATTCGTATTTCTATAAAAGTTGGTGGAACGAAGATCTTTGTTTGAATCTCAAATGGGCATCAAAAAGTTTGTCAACTTTTTAGCTGTGAACTTTCTCCCTCCCTTACTGCGCGTGAAGCGCTCCTGCTTACGGATCGTATAGTCATACCAATAAAAAGTTTGAAATGAAGGGCCTTTCATTAAGAGCACCCCATTTTGTTTTGTAAATAAACATTATTTATTTGAAAATTATTGAAATTTATATTTCATTATAAAGTACAATGGATACCATTAGTTATGGAATAAAACATCATTCAAATGTCCACCACAGAAACGTTTGGCAGGACTGAAGTGGTGGAACCCAATTTTCCGTGACTCTCTCACACAAATCAGGTGTTAGCAATTTCTCGTTCAATATTAATTTGCAAATCGTCTAAATTTGCAGGATGATTGCTGTAAACCAATGACATGATGTAACCCCAAAGGAAGAAGTCCAATGGAGTTGACTCGCAGGAACGAGGCAGATGATTTAGCGGTCCATTTCTTGAAATAATCGAATCACCGAATTTTGTTTTCAATAAAGTCATTGTGTCATTGGCAGTACCACAAGTTGACACCGTCCTGTCGAAACCACATGTTCTGCAAATCAAGATGAACCAATTCAGGCCATAAAAACTCAGTCAACATTGAACGATAATGATTTCCATTGACAGTTACCGCCTTATGAGCTTCGTTGAAAAAAAAATGGGTTCAAGCCCTGTGGACAGGAGCTTTCAGGCGCTCTAGTTCAAACAGACAAATTATATCTCCGAAAGTATTGGTTTCTCAGAGTTGCGAATTATATCAATGTATTCTTATGATAGAACTGCATCATAAAGGAAATTCAATTCAAATAATAGTTTATTTATCAAGATTAAATGAGCAATCATGAGAATGAGAACTGCACCATGGAAGAAATCGAATTAAATCTGGCCAATTTTGCCCAATAACGAACTTAACCGAGATATTCATCTCCCTAACCTACTCTGAAAATTTCAACTACCTAGCTCATTCCGTTCGAGAGTTATTGTGGAAAAACTTTTTTTAAATTTTCAAAATTTTTTTTTTACACTTTGCGGTAATCTGGTCAATACAAAACTTCACATGCGTATAAAGGTCATGATTCTACAATTTGATGCTAAATTTCAGATAGATCGAACGAACTTGTCCGAGATATTTACGCTCCAAAACCACCTTGCAATTTTCAATCCGCTAACTCCTTTCGTTCGAGAGTTATCGTGCCTACGGCTGGTCGGCTGGCCGGACAGAATCGATTTCGCACTCGGATTCTTGATCAGTGAGTCGAACCAAATCGTTTGAGACCATTTTCAGCCAAAAATTCCAAAATTACAGACACTTGGGCAAATTGATAAGCAACTAGAACTAGAGCGCCAAAAAAACAAGTTTCGTATGACAATTGCCCAAAACAGGTTTAAAGTACTAACAAATAGTAGGTATTCCATAAAACATGTATGAGAGAAGATGAGTAATAATATGAAAGAAGATGAGTAATAAATAAAATACCTTGTAATCGATCAAAAATTTCCTGATCTACGTTCACCAAATTTTCTCCTCTCTCGAACTACAGAATTATGCTTTCAATATTTACGTAATATTTTCAAACATTTTCGGGTGAGGTCCCCGTTGCATCGCTAAAATACGAGTATTTCAACCCCAATATTTTTGAAGTTTCAATATTCCCTTCTGTCAAGTTGACATTATGAAAATTCATACATAGAATAATTATATCAATGTGTGAAATTCGATTTACATTGAAATTTTGAAGAATCATATCTCCGAAAGTATTAGCTTGTTAGAGTTAAAAATGATATGAATGGATTCTTATGATAAAACTTCTTATTAAAAAAAATTTAATTTGGAATTTGTTTCGTAAAAAAAAAATTTTTTTTTTGTTACTCCGAAACCATCTGTCCGATTTTGGCCAATAACGAACTTAGCCGAGATCTACTCTGAAAATTTCAACTCTCTAGCTCATTCCGTTCGAGAGTTATCGTGCCTACGGCCGGCCGGACAGAATGAATTTTGACCACGCATTCTTGATCAGTGAGTCGAACCAAATCGTTTAAGACCATTTTCATCGAAATATTCGAAAATTACAGACATTTGGGCAAATTGATAAGCACTCAGTTCCGAGGAACTAGAGCGCCAAAAAGCTCCAATGACTCCTCCAGCATAAAATCTGCACCAAACAGTGAGTTTATCAGGATTGAATGGCAGTTCTTGATATTCTTCAGGTTTATCACCGCTCCAGATACGGCAATTAATTAACATAACCGTTTAACCATAAATGAGCCTCATCGCTGAGAATGATTTTCTTGGAAAATCTGCATCATATTCGATTTTTTCTAAGCACCAATTACTGAATACACGACGCTCTAATTGATCAGATGGTTTGAGTTCTTGGGTTAAAACAAATTTGTATGGATTAAAACCAAGGTCTTTTCGTAAAATTCGCCACAAAGACGTCTGAGAGATGCCTAGTTCCTGTGAACGATGAGAAATAGATACATTTTGATCTTCAAGAACAGTTTCACGTACGGCAGCAACATTCTCTTCACTTGTTGCATTTCTTTGTCTCACTGGTACTGTAACATCATGAAGCGTAACATTTGTTTCAAACTTCTTCACTAAAGGTTCAATTGTTCCTTTATCCGGACGACTATAACGACCAAAAATTGAAGTTGAAGCACCTGAAGTTAGAGTAACAGATCGAACAAATTTTTGGCGCTCTAGTTCCTCGGAACTGAGTGCTTATCAATTTGCCCAAATGTCTGTAATTTTCGAATTTTTCGATGAAAATGGTCTTAAACGATTTGGTTCGACTCACTGATCAAGAATCAGTGGTCGAAATTCATTCTGTCCGGCCGGCCGGCCGGCCGTAGGCACGATAACTCTCGAACGGAATGAGCTAGACAGTTGAAATTTTCAGAGTAGGTTTGGGAGATAAATATCTCGTTATTGGGCAAAATCGGACAGATGGTTTTGGAGTAACAAAAAAAATTTTTTTTTCTTACAAAACAAATTCCAAAATAATTTTTTTTCAATAAGCAGTTTTGTCATAAGAATCCAATGATATCATTTTTAACTCTAACAAGCTACTTTCGGAGATATGATTTTTCAAAATTTCAATAAAAAACGTATTTTTTGGTTTCACAGAATTATATAATTATTCTATGTATGAATTGTCATAATGTCAGCTTATTTTCCTGAGACATGACATTGTCTAATTCCTTGCTAATAGTTGGTTCGAGAAACGTCAAAATCGACTCAGAGAGACAAATGTAAAAAACCGTCAACTAAACCCCCATGTGGCGATTTTATGTCGAAAAGTGAAAATTTAGAATATATATCCCAGGTAAGTACCGACGTTTTATTCTAATACCGGAGATCGACAAGATCGTACGAGGAGCCCGATAGCCGGTGTGTCTACGCAGTCGGGTTTTCGGTTTCGGAACCAGAGAAGGCGGGCTCAAATCCCGGAAAGGGAATTACACTTTTTGGCACTCTAGTTCCTCGGAACTGAGTGCTTATCAATTTGCCCAAATGTCTGTAATTTTTATTCAATATGCAGTTTCACCATAAAAATCCATCGATATTACTTTCAACCCCAACAAAATAATAGTTTCGGAAATATGATTTTTCTAAATTTCAATGATGAATCGTACGTACTTCTATGTTTTCACAGAATGCTATAATTATTCTTTCTAAGCTTTATTATATGATCTGTGTTCATACTCGTACATTTCATCCTGTTCTATATGAAAGAGTCAAATACATTTCAGCTATTTTAATTTGATTTCTTCCATGGTGTAGTTCTCATTCTCAGATTGCTCATTTAATCTTGATAAATAAACTATTATTTGAATTTAATTTCCTTTATGATGCAGTTCTTTCATAAGAATACATTGATTTAATTCCCAACTCTGAGAAACCAATACTTTCGGAGATATAATTTGTCTGTTTGAACTAGAGCGCCATAAAGCTCCTGTCCACAGGGCTTGAACCCATTTTCATAATACATTATTTGTAAACGTTGTTGAAGCGTGTACCTTTCCATGATTAAATGGTAAACATTGACAAATACTACTGTCAATGTCACAAATAAAAAATGGCTGCCGTGGGTGAGTAATGTCAATTTGAAAATGGGTCGTTTCCATTGAAAGACCCGTTACTTTGACTTTACAACTATTTTATTTCAAACCAAAAAGGCTGAAACAATTCTTTCATCGAAATGTTGTAAAATTTTCAGTTTCAAACTGCTGTGTAAACCTGGCTTGGTAGGAATATTCTAGAGAAACACATATTATAGTCCAGGACTATTAGACTGAAATTTACCAAATACTTATCATCCTTTATAACTAGCTGAAATTTGGTATACTGCTCTGTATTTGATAATTAACAACTAGTCAAAACTACCCAAGCTTTCACCTCTTGCGTCATAAGATATACAGGAGGTGCATATGGTAATTACATCCGATAAGATCGAGTAGATTTTATGATCACGTGATTTTCGAGCATCTAGGGATATCCAAACACGATTGTTTATTCTGAGTTCGAAATTATAACCTAAATATACTGCTTCCATCATATTAAAATTTCAAAAATATGAATAATGAATTATTATTGAATCTATTACATATAGAGAAGATATAGAGGTAATAGATACTCGATAGCGATTCAGAAGATGAGGAAATCAACCATGAAGAAAAAATATGGTATTTTGCCGAAGATACCGCTATGAGATTTACAGATAATCAATTTAGGCATCATTTTCGAATAACTCCGGTCGCCTTTTTTTAATAAAATTGCATGAGGTTCATGAAGATAACGCGCCGAGAGGACATCCTGAAGTCGCAATGGAGAAGCAATTAATGATTTGCGTGTGGTACCTTGCTAACTTAGAATCATGTTTAAAAAAAAACATATACGTTCTTCCATATGTATTTTCATATAACAGAAATGTTTTATGTTGTTCCTTGGCAAATTTCGCATTCATAAATCATTCTCAATTTTTTTTGGGTCATTATTTCGTTGAAAGTTTGACGGTTATATTGACATTGAAAATAGTTGATAGCTTGATCCGCTCCACCGATTTTGCTCGGACGTCACTCGAAAAGCTCCGAGAAAATCGGTGGAGCGGATCAAGCTATCAACTATTTTCAATGTCAATATAACCGTCAAACTTTCAACGAAATAATGACCCAAAAAAAATTGAGAATGATTTATGAATGCGAAATTTGCCAAGGAACAACATAAAACATTTCTGTTATATGAAAATACATATGGAAGAACGTAAGTATATGTTTTTTTTTAAACATGATTCTAAGTTAGCAAGGTACCACACGCAAATCATTAATTGCTTCTCCATTGCGACTTCAGGATGTCCTCTCGGCACGTTATCTTCATGAACCTCATGCAATTTTATTAAAAAAAGGCGACCGGAGTTATTCGAAAATGATGCCTAAATTGATTATCTGTAAATCTCATAGCGGTATCTTCGGCAAATACCATTTTTTTTCTTCATGGTTGATTTCCTCATCTTCTGAATCGCTATCGAGTATCTATTACCTCTATATCTTCTCTATATGTAATAGATTCAATAATAATTCATTATTCATATTTTTGAAATTTTAATATGACGGAAGCAGTATATTTAGGTTAGAATTTCGAACTCAGAATAAACAATCGCGTTTGGATATCCCTAGATGCTCGAAAATCACGTGATCATAAAATCTACTCGATCTTATCGGATGTAATTACCATATGCACCTAGGGTGTAAAAAAAATATGTTATGAAGGATTTTATGTTTAAAACCTAATAGTCCTGGGCTATCAACAAAATATGACATTTGTATCTGATATTGCGTTGCACCACCCTACACCTCGCAAATAAACACGAACACAAAAGTGCGCTTTTAATGTTTAACGTTTCTTTACGCTCAGGTCACTTTCCTTACACCCAGGCACGATCTCCTGCATATTTTCTCACAGTCGGCCATGTCGCTCCGTATAAATAATAATCTCCATCCTTCACGTACGAACTTACTCATCAACATATTTTAAATTTCAGTTATTGTCGAGATGCAAATCGGGCCGGCTTTTAAATTGTTATGTTGGCAACCTGTAACGGCGATAAATCTCATTCTTATTCAAATATCTCACCTAAACTCTTTGTTTTAGCTGAAAAATGATTTTAACGGCCGTGAGAATTTTGTGCGCCGTTTTAAAAGGCGGCAGAATCTGAGTTCGAATGAGGAATTTTTTTAGTTTTGTGATTTTTGACTGATAGAGCTTTTGATGTTGTAGCAGCATAAGGAGTTGATAAAATAATAAATAGTGTACCATATCTAATACGTTTGATTTCGATTTCAGTTGAATTTTCTACTTTTTATTTTGCTTTCGTTTTGCCCAAACGTCTGTATTTTGAGAATTTTCGGCTGAAAATGGTTTAGTTTTGACTCATTGATGAATAATCCGGGGTCAAATCCAATTAAATGGGCATACAAATCTAGAAAAAACATCATCAGAACGGCACAATTATAGAAACGAACTCATATAGAAAAAAGTGGGAAAGCCCTGTAGACAGGAGCTTTGGCGCTCTTGTTCAAACTTCAACGAATATTATCTCCGAAAGTATTGGTATATTAAAATAAAATTCCAACAATAGTTTATTCATCAAGATTGAATGAGCAATCTGCAATGATTTAACCGCGTGGAATGGGCTGTTGCAACTTTCTCTCGGTGCATAGTTTACACAGCTCGAAATACCTAAGGAAAGTATCATCGAAATGTCTAGAGGAAGGCTGGAGACAATCATAGCAGATTGCCCATTTATTCCTGATATTTGAATATATAGGCTGTCATTTCATTTGTTTGAAAGATTAAATATGTATTTTGTATTCTTGTTTTTCTTTATTTGAAAACTTATCTCATTCTACGACAAAATATATTAATAAAATACACTCCTCTTTTCATAATTCAATAGTTTATACCACTAACACAATCATTCTGTATTATGAACCTTAACTCAAGAAAAAATATTCGATACACAAATGTAGATCAATATTTCAGCATTTTTCCGCTAGCAGCATTATGAAATACTGTATTTAGAGGAACAGGTTTCACTACTTAAGGAAGTATAAGGTAATATTAACGGCCGATTCCTCTTGATGATTCCATTATGTTGTTCTTCCCTATTGCTTTCATAAACTACCTACATCATTAAAATGATCTAAATCTAAATCTTCTGAAACATCATCCCCAATGCACACATACATAAATTACTCAATATGCAACAAGTCAATATTATTTTGGCATCAAAACAGTCTTGCAAATATTCACAAATTCAAGATTTGTAACCATGTTTTCCAACACAAAATATGAAGTACGAATTATAAATATACTAGAAAATAAATAAATTTGACATGTCTATATAGGTATATGAGATGACATGTAGGAATAGTGAACACAGATAGAGCACAGACAGATAGAATTCGCATTCTGTGAAAACATTATAGTAATCGTAATGTATTATTGAAATTTTGAAAAATCATATCTCAGCAAGTATTAGCTGGTTAGAGTTGAAAATGATATAAGTGGATTTTTATGATAGAACTGCATCTTAAAAAAAATTTAATTTGAAATAAGTAATGTAAAAAAAATTGTTTTTTTTCGTTAATCCGAAACCATTAGCGAACTCAACCGAGATATTTATGTCCCAAACCTACTCTTCAACTTTACTGTATAGCTCATTCCGTACGAGAGTTAGGCTTGTTTCACATGCATACGGTTCCATTCGGTTCGGTTCGTTTTCGGTTTCAACCGAAAACGAATGAAGGCCTTTCACACATATACGGTTCATATTAGGTTTTATGTTATCTTCCGACACGGGCTCACAATTCCAATTTTTCCGCGACGTCAGATTCATCAAAGCCATTCAAAATTGAACACATACATCTTTTAATGCATACTACTTCTTTAATTGATCTTTATATTTTTCGGAAGTTTTATCCCGCAGCACTGGTTTAGATTTACAGCAGAAATCAGTCGATTCACATTTGGTAAACCATCATTTTCTCATGAATACTGAGATAGCAACAATATTCCGAAGATTTGTATGTTTATATTTCTATATTTGAACAATTCGGGAAAGATATCTGCTCGATTTGAGGTTAAAACCACAGAACGAGACAGAAAACATATGTAAATATTTATTACTTTATGGTTAAAACCGAAACTAAACCGTATTTGTGTGAACGCCCCGGTTGATTTGTATTCCCTACACACGAATCCAAACCTGATAGAAACCTATTAGTGTCGAGGGAGTATTCGGTGCTGTACGGTTTCTATTCGGTACCGAATCTAAACCGGAGCACCGTTTCACACTTGTCGCCAGCGATCGAATTGAAACCGAAAACGAAACGAACCGAATGGAACCGTATGCATGTGAAACAAGCCTTATCGTGTTAATGGCCTCACCGGCTGGCCAGACCAGCCGGACTGAATCGATTTTGACCACGAATTCTTGATCAGTGTGTCGAATCAAATCGTTTAATACCATTTTCATCCGAAAATTCGAGAATTACAGTCAATTGAGCAAATTGATTAGCACTCTGTTCCGGGGAACAAGAGCGCCCAAAAGGGGAGAGCCTTGTGGCCAGGAGCTTTGACGGTCTTGTTCAAACTTTGACAAATCATATCTCCGAAATTGTATAGGTTTCTCAGAATTGGGAATGATATTAATGGATTCTTAGGATAGAACTGCGTCATGAAATGAATTAAATTCAAAAAGTGTCATTCAATAAAAACAAGAGTGCCAAAACCATTTTATTACCTCTTGTTCCAATCATGTAGACATTTATGTGCATCCTTATGGTATGTTCCTCCCAGGTTCTCGTTTCTAAAAACATAACATCTGATGTAGATGAAAGGTTGTTTTGTATCAATCCACGCGGCTGAGAATTCGTCTATACCTGTTTTGGTGACTCAAAATGTTGACATCAACTATAATCTCTTCTTCTTGGTCAACATCATCTAACAAATAAATTACAAACTCTTAAACCACCCTCCATGAAAATCTCGAGATTTGCAATTAGTAGGTTTACATATGATCTCATTATCTACTAGAAAAACAGAATCTTCATTTTGGTGGTTCAATGAACATAGCTTGCACACACACAAATTATTCAGTTCAAAACACTTTCAAAACTCAATACTCTCCAATTAATCTGCAATTTGCGGGACTGACAACCTGTAAATAAATAATACCTACCCTAAAGGCCTAGTGTTTCATATAAGGAACACGAAAAGGAACACTAAATCTAACCATATTTGAAATATTATTATCATTGTTGAATACTTGCAACAAAATGATCTGAAGCGAGCTAGAGTTGATAACAAGTTAACAGATAGGACCTATCGGCTTTAGTAGGTATCATAGGAACTAATAAATATGATTATGTTTTTATAATTTATTGTACCCTAGTGTATTCACATTTTGAAATGGATTGAATCAGTGTTGATATTGATTTGCTTGAGTGTTCCCTTTCTTTCTTTGAATTTTTTATATGTTCCTTTCATCTTTTATTTTTGATAGGAGTATCTTATATTCTCGATTAGTTAGATAGCGTATGCTGCACAATCGCTATCATGTAAAATTTAATTTGTAATATGTGCTTCTCTTTTATAGGAGAATTTTAACTGTCTGTTGAGTAAGCCCTTGTATTTAAAAATAAAATAAGACGAATAATAACATTAGACAGAGTTAAATTCTGGGATTAACAGAATATTTGGGCGCACTTTAAGCGGGTGGTGTTGTATGTTCCTTATGGAACGCAAGTACTTAATGGGTTGATATGAATGAATAGCGCTGTAGCCTTGACTTGTGCGACAATCCAAAAACATGGAAACATTTCGGCATCTACCAATAAGCCTCAGTATTTATTAAATCCATAAATCATAGAAAAGACAACTTTCCAATCATAAACCCTCCCTAGGGGCTCTAAATCACAGGTAACAATGACTTTATTTTTATTTACAGCTTATCGTTCGTACGATGGACAGATAAACCTATTATGGAAGTTCCACCGTTACAATTATCATTTCTTGGAATTGTTAATAAAAGTATAAGTGTAGCCCCACCAACTCAGGACTCGATGTTGTGAATAATTTTCCTTTTCTTCTCATTTTAGCGAAGTCCGACGACAAATCTGTAGACGCTATTTGTACAAGGTGCATCAGTTCCACACGCGATCAGTTTTGTTGATGTTTGTCATCATCTTGTGAAACTTTCGAGTGTGATTTTGTTGATTTGATCAGGATTCGTAATAGGCGATTTTATGGATTAATATGCAGTGTAAGTCAATTGGAAGTTTTTGTTTTCGTATCAGTTTCCTTTGTTTTGATTACATCTTCGTAATGTGCTTATGTTGTTGCATTGGGAGAAGATCATGATGTCTTGGTTCGATTGAAATGGGTCATCTGATATTGCGAAAGTTGAAATTCCAGATGAGGTTTTCTGTTTTCAATTGTTGAGACCTTGCTTTTCTTCAAGGATTTTTCATATAACTATACTTTTACGTCAATTTATAGTTTCTAGCATCGAAACTAAGTATATATATATATATATATATATAAATATATCATTTCAAAATACATTTAGCAAGATATAAGTGAATAATTCATTTTTCTTTGACGAATTAGGATTTTCGCAAGAAATGTTCCAATCAGGAAGAGAAAATGTTCCATATTCAGGATTATTCATTCATAATTTGTTGAGTTATGCTTATTTGTCTTATTTATATATCAGTTATATTTCATGAGCTTCAGATGGAGATAAGGTAGATAACATTTCTCAATATTATAGGGTCTTCTAAGTTGTTGGAGATACGTTATATTAAGAAAACAAAATTTCGATTGACCCATTAACATTCAAAGAATGTCTCATTCCGATGAAGATCAATGTATCTCTGTTCCAGTCAGTTCAATTTATAGAAGGAAAATGAAATGAACGAGAAAAACATAATGAAAAGTCAAAGGAACTGTGTGATTCTGAGTTCATGCAAAAATGTCACATTTTTTGATCCAAAAACGGAATTTCTTTCTGAAAATGAAAGGTGGCAGACGCACAATTCGGAGGTTTTTTGTTTCAGATCGTATCAAAATTCTTTGCTCATTAAGACATTCAATTGCTTTGAAACTTCTGTTTCCTCCATATATATAATATATATATAATATATATATACATATAAACATATTCTTTTGAACTTTCAGCTTTACATTTTGTGCATCTAACAATAAAGCTTGTGTTTGAGACCTACAAAATGTTATCAGCGGTTAGTTTAACAGGGTATCATATAATACTATCTATGATATATGTCATGATGACATATTAAATTATATCGTGAATTTTTCCTCCTCATTTTTTCATTATTTTACACAATACAAAGTAAAAACATGCATCTATGGGAGATGATAGCCCTACATATGGGCCCTGTAGGGGTCTTCGAACATCTGAAGTTCTGAATAATCATCACTTGGACTGGCCAGATCTGGTTTTGAAAGAGACCCTCCTGGCCTTACGAGCAACAATTTCCTTTTTGAATTCAATATTGAAGGGATTTCTAAGATCAATATCTTTGAGAACTAGCGGAGGCGATTCTTCTCCAAGAGATCCCATGCGCCAACAGAAGAGTATATTTGTGAGAGGAGACTTTTGAAAGGTTATGTATTATTTTTAGTTTGTTCGTTCTTCTCCTCTTGTCTTTTCATTTTTCAGGTTGAGTTTTGGGTACCTTGGAGAAACCTCTCCGTTTTTTGACGAAGGAGTCCATATTGAAGAAATAAATGCCTATCAATATTTCTAAATTTCAGCAAATTTTGTGAACAATAGTTACAAATCACAACACTCACGGGGAGACAGGGTTTTTTTGCTGAGGTTTTTCCCTAAGCTCTTGTATCATACGCAGAATTGTATGGTACCCCGTTACACCAACCTCTGCTAACACATATAAAACTCTCAGTCAAAAGAATATATATATATACATATATATATATATATATCTATGATACTAGAACTTAGGGAAAAAAACTCCAGCAAAAAAACATGTCTCCTCGTTGGTGTTGTGATTTGTAAAAATTTAAACTGTTAACAAAATAAGCTGAAATATCAAAATGTTGAAGGACATCTCTTTCTTCAATATTGATTCTTCCTTCAACAAGCAGTGAGGTTTCTCCAAGGTAACCGAAACTGAAGCTGAAAAAGGAAAAGACAAAAGAAAAGAAAACGAACTGATTAAAAATGGAATATTCCATGGTTTATCAAATAGATTCAAAATTCACTACCCATTCTTAAAAAGATTCAGAAAAATTATGAATAGCTCTAAAACTATCCTGGAATCTATATATGGGATAATTATTAACTAAACAATCTATGGTTTCCTCTTCTTCCCCGCATTCACAACTAGGGCTCTCAACTGAGATCCATCTGAAACGCATGCTGTTGCAACGACCATGACCGGTTCTTAAACGATTCAGAATAGACCATATTTTCCTTGGATGATCAACCCCCGAAACTTTATTGGAAGGTTCAGAAATTAAGTCTTTTTTAAATATATCGCAAGGAATCCATTCAGAGTGCCAAACTTTCTTGTCGCTTTCATTCGAATTGAGTAAACAGTTGGACCATAAAGGATTCATAACTTCAATCTGTAAATCTTATTGTCTGGAATATGGGAGGGAATCGGAAATGAATTCGAAAAAGAATGAAATTTACTTCAAGAATTCAAAACAGCAGTCTGGCTGCGAATCTTATGGTTCCAGTGATGATCCTTATAGATGATTTCAGCTGTGCATCAATTTTTTGCGCATGAGCAGTGAGAAACCCGACGGGGCAACAATATTCAGCTACAGAATAAAACAAAGTTAATGCTACCGTACGAAGAGTATCTGTATGAAGTACAACCTAATTTCTGCTGCAATATCCTTTCTTGTTTTCAATTTCAGGCGTAAAACACGATAATAGTGAAATATAAGATTTTTTCCGAAATAGACTTATTACCACGGAAAAATTTAAAACCACCACATTTTCCTTATTTCATCCAGAATGATTTCATTTCTCCTATCTTGCATCCAAAATATCTGAACAAACCTATCAATAAATGTAAAATTATGAGATATGACCCAAATAATCCCCTGTATTATTTGGGCACATTTCAAGTTTGCATGATAGATTCGTAGCAGGTTGTCCCCAATTTTTCCACAATTTTTCAAATACATATTAAGTATGGGCTGGTGATAAATCGTTTGAAAGGTTGCGTCATTCTCATTCAGATGTTACCAAAATTCATTATAATATTCCCTAGAATATTTCCAAAGCTTAATACAAAAATACTAAACTTAAAGATGAGATAAAAAGAAAATGAAAAAAAATCCATAACATTGTGTTTTCCAGATGGTACCATGAAAACTGCGTAAAACACTTTCTGTGGCAATGTTAGGGCCTTCGCAAATTGTTTTGTGCTGATAAATCGTAGTTTATAAATTGTCTAATTTGTATTTGAATTTCATTAACTTTGAATAATAATAACAATTTTACAAATGATTGGTTACGGAGATAACACACGAATAGAAAAAGAAGTAAGTCGCTTGTTTCATGAGAAATTTCCGAATTTGCCGCCTATAACCCAAGGGAAAATAAGTAAAATAGAGAAGTAGTTTCGCGCCGAATTCGGGCATGTAAGGCAGATTGAAAAAGCATCTGCTAATACACTGTGTGAGGATGTAAAATTAGATGTGATGCATGACTTTGAAGAAAATCCACATAAATCGAGTAGAGATGCCTCCACAACATTCAATGTCAGCCATACATCGATTCTAAACATATTAAAACAAATTGGTTCAAGCATTGACGTGAAGTCAGAAGCTTTTGCGCGTATGTTCTATTGTCCATTCTTCTGTATTGGACACCCTTAATCGAATTTACCATGGTTAACTTATGTTGTCCATTCTCCTGTATTGGACACTTAATTCGAATTTACCGTGGTAAATTCGAAGTAAGAGTGTCCTTAATCGAATTTACCATGGTTAACTTATGTTGTCCATTCTCCTGTATTGGACACTCTTACTTCGAATTTACCACGGTAAATTCGAATTAAGTGTCCAATACAGGAGAATGGACAACATAAGTTAACCATGGTAAATTCGATTAAGGGTGTCCAATACAGAAGAATGGACAATAGAACATACGCGCAAAAGCTTCTGACTTCACGTCAATGCTTGAACCAATTTTTTTTTTCGTGATTTTTTTTTAATTTTCTGGAGGCGCGGTTCCTAAAATTTTTTTTTTCGTCATTTTTTTCAAATTTTCTAGGAGTACGGTTCTTACAGAATTTTAAACACGTCTTTGTGTTGATTTTCTACTACTAGTTACCAAGCTTCAATTCAATCGAATATTTATTTTTTGAGTTATCAAGGAAACAATATTCCAGGTGAATATAAACCGGAAACCGTTAAACCGATTATGCCCAAAAACGAACTCAACTCTCCCTTTCGGATACGCAACCTACCCTGAAAATTGCAAGTCCCTATCTCCTTTGGTTCGAAAGTTATCGAGGCAACGGTCACCCATCTACTGAACTCACACAAGAATGCTCGAATCTCCAACAATATTCAACCGATCGTATTAAAACTTGAAACTTGGCAGTAGAGTTAGGTAATGAACGCTCTTGCAAAATTTCAGCAATTTCAAACGTATAGTTACTGATATATAGAATTTTTTTTTTTATTTTCAATGATTTATTAAAAATTTTCTACAGATGCTATCCTCACCAAATTTCGCAAACATTTTTGCGTTGGCATTCTACATCTAATAACCATGTTTGAATTCAATCGGTTCAGTATTTTTCGAGTAAATGAGGAACAAAAAACCACCTAATTTCAGAAAATTTCAGATGGCTATAACTCTGAAACCGTTTGGTTGATTATGCTCATAAACAAACTCAAATGTGGCATTCATATGCACAACATAACCTGAAATTTTCAAGCCGCTATCTCTTTCCGTTCTCAGGTTATCGTGACAAAAAAAATATTTTTTAATAATTTTTTTAAAATTTTCTAGCCATACGATTCGCCCAAAATTTCACAAACGTGCTTAGGTTCATATTCTACAACTACTCACCAAGTTTCAATTCGATCGGATTTATATTGGTTGAAAACAAAATTATTACTCGGAAACCACTGGGCCGATTATGCCCATTAACGAACTTGTCCGTCGTATTGCGATGCGCCACCCACTCTGAAAATTTCAAGTCGCTAGCTCTTTTCGTTCTCAAATTATCGTGGCAACGGACGGCCGGACGGCCGGCCGGACGGCCGGACGGACAGAATCAAATTTGACCTCGGATTCTTCATCGGGGAGTCAAACTTGATCGTTTGAGACCAATTTCGTCAAAAAATTCGAAAGTTACAGACATTTGGGCAAAACTATAACGCGATGTTCCCCAGAACATACGCGCAAAAATAGAAGGCAACCCTATGAAATGATACCTACCCAGGAGCTCTTGGCCTACGATTTTGATAAGAGAACTTATTTTTGTGAAGAAATGATGGACATGTTGGATAACAATATTATCCAATTAGTAAACGTTTTATTTTTTGATGAGTGCACTTTTTCTCTCAACGGCCACACTAATCGTCAAAATTGCCGCTACTGGTCTATCGAAAATCCTCACATGATGAGAAAGCAACCCACGCTATTCTACGCCAAAAGGCTAATGTTTGAGCAGGAAATGTTCGAAACCATATTATAGGCCCTTTATTCATTGAGGGCAATTTGAATGGCGATATATATTTAGCACTACTTAAAAATTATGTCGTTTCAACTGGGGCAAATTTTTTATCCTGATCAAAGAAATCATCAAGTTCCACGGAATATGATATGGTTCCATCAGGATGGAGCAACACCACATTACCAACGCAGTGTCCGGCAGTACATCGGCGCAATATTTCCAAATCGGGGGATAGGAAGGCGAGGAACGACCGAATGGCCAGCGCCCCCTGATATTGACCCATTAGATTTCTTTTTTATGGGGATATGTGAAGAGCATTGTGTTCAAAACTAAACCCCTTGATTTGAATGACCTAAAAGATCGAATAACGCTTGCGATTAATTCGATTACTCCTGAGATGTGGAGTAGTGTTCGAAGAAATTTCTATTTGGGATTAGGATGTTGCCAAGGCATTTGCGGTGAACACTTTGAACATTTGATTCATTAACATTCTTAATTATTTGGCTACATTTTGTATTACATTTTAGTATTCAAATTTCGCTAAGCAGTTATTTTTTTTCAATTAGATTTTTGCAACATACATGAAAGTGCAACATTTCTCAATAAATAATGACGAGACCTTTCAAACGATGTATCACAAGCCCATACTTGGGGGTTGTACCTGTCTTTTGAAGGGGGTTGAAGGTAGGGTTCGCATTTTTACGAAGTAGAATAATAATTTAAATTTAAAATTTGACGTGCTTCGGGATTGTGCATAAATATGTACAGTAATCAAGATAAAGAATTCATTCCATTTGGCTTTTCCACACTGTATATCGAATCGGAGGCTGTACCAGAAAAATAGAAAGATGATACATATATAATAATATACAGGGTATTTCTAAATCGATGCGAAAATTTAGGGCCTTCATTACATTTTTTTTCTGTTTTTTCCCCATATTGCCCTCTGAAATTGGAGTACCCCCTGAACATTAAAAATATTTGGAGAATATAAATGTATGTCATTAAGATTTTAGTGGACACCAGACTTCTTGATATTAATAAATTTGAATAACTTTGACAACAATAGTTAGGAAACGGAACATATCGTGAAGCAATGTTATTCAGAAATATTTCAACAGTTAATAAATGCTTCGTGATTGATTCATTATTATTTTGAGGTTAACAATTCCAAACACTTTGACAGTGGTAAATGTGGTACTTCGGCAAGGTGTAGAATTCTATTCGACTCAGATCCTTTTAAACATGCCCTGACGGTTACCAACATGATCTTGAACTTATGAAAATTTAAAGTATTTATGTGACTTTATCAACAGATATTTGTAATAATGACACTAATATGTCAATTTCAATTAAAATATAAAACTAGGAAAACCATTTCTTTTCACCTAGACTAAGGCTGGTCATCTTCTTGTTGTCCTTTAAGTAATTTAATTTAATTCTGAAATAAAAGATTCCTCAAAAACATATTTTTCCATTCACGAATGAATCCTTCTCAACAAAGTCTTTCAGTTTCTTATTTCGAAAGTTATCGTGTTCATGCTTGGACAGACGAGCAGAAACGAATTTGACCACGGATTCTTGATCAACAAGTTGAGTGGAAACGTTTGAGGCAATTCTCGTCTAAATATCCAAAAATTATAGGTATTAGGGCAAAGTTATAAAGTGCTGGTTCGAGAGAACAAAAACCTAATTACGATAAACATTTGAATATCTTGCCGTGACTCACATATACATATCAGATGTGTAATCTAAAATATCAGACCTTCTTAGAATGCCCATGTCCTGTGTTCGAATCAGGGGAGATATGAGATAATATGTTTTTGGCATTTTAATTCGTGAATACACCAACTGAATAATCTATAATCAAACATGAATATTTAATATTGATGTGGATAAAAATTGAAATTGTTCATCAAGTAATGGTTTCATAAATGTATTTCTCAATCTATGACCACTCTGGGAATGAATTTGAACAAGCACTCCAATGTAGACTGACCTATCGGCATTTTCAATTTTTTTATTCTAGAATATACAATATAAAAGATGTTTTGATATTATATTACCGCAACTTCAACACTAACGATCAAACAATTTAATTTCAACATTGAAGAATTTTATTTCAAATAGCAATGTCAAATCTCAGAAGTACAGCAGCTGCTAAAGTGAGATTCATTGATAAATTTGTTTTGTTGTGCTACACTCATATTCCAAATCTATTGTTTGGAGTATGAACATAGTAGTATCAAGTAAGATCTAATAAGAAGTCCTAAGTCAACAAAAGGTTGAGGTAATACCTTCGAAATAACTCTATGATCAATTTTTCAATCACATTTTTCGATAAGACGTTGAATCATTAACGAATTGTAACAACATTAAAAATGGCAATGACAATATCCAGGTTCTATTGTTTATTTATTGATTATTATCTGTAGATGATGGATTTTTGCGAGTCATACATTCATCATATTTATCGAACATTTTATCTAAATGTGGAAGTGGTTTGCATAATATTCGAAATATATTTAGATATAAATGGTTGGATAAAGTATATGGAACTAAGTGAATATCTTTGAAACGAAAGAGACGATATTTTTGAACTTGGCAAGCAAGTACAACTCATCATAACGTATCTGATGCAATATTCGTTGTTTTAATTTAAGTAGGAAACCCTGTATCTTTTTGCAGATTTTGAAAAGTTTTGCTGTTTAAAATTCGTACTTACTAGGTTAAGTGGAAATAATTTGTAAAAACGAGAAATAAATCACTTCGAAGTTAAATAATAGGTAAATCAGATGTTCAAAATGCTCAATATTCAAGGCTGCTAATAAACGAAAGAGAATGCCACTCTATGAATCCTCTAAGTCCAATCCATCGATTTGAAAAATTCGCATCCAGAAAATACCTAACCCGTCGATCATCGTAAGGAGGCGCTCCATTTTGTTGAAACCAAAAATTTGTGGTAACATGCCTATTATATTGAAATACAGGAATAATTTGGTTTTTTTGTAAATCCAAATACTTGTTACCATTTAAACCTCCAAAAGTGAATTTCGGATGAAAGAAGAATCTGAAAGAGTTATGTTCTGGAGATATCTCCCCGGAATGTATCACTCCAAGAAATTACTCCGGAAATTTGATTCTGTCAGATCCAAGAAATATATGGACCTCAGTAGGACCACGCTGCACCTTCTCACTGGTTTCCTCACAGGGCACTGTGGCCTTAGGAAGCATATGATGAGATTAGGGCAGGCAGAAACTGAGTGCAAATTCTGTTGGGATGAGGATAAAACTCTAGATCACCTATAACGGAATGCCTCGCCATCTCAAACCAACGTAAGGAATGCTTTGAGCAAGAAATCTGCAAGAGCGAAGATGTATAGCCTCATTGAAGCCATCCCAGATACTGAAGTTCTTCAGAACTTTGGAACTAGAAGGCGAGCTGTAGATGGTGACGACATCAACAGCTCTTACGAGGGGCACAATATACCTTAAGGTCGCAGTGCATAATTACCTCCTACAACAATATACAATATACCATTCAAATTTCCATCTATCAAAAATGGGTCTAATAGCCTATTTGCGACAATCACCATCCAAATATTCAGCTATTGAGGATGCTGGGTATGTGCTTCGTGAATCCAATCTCAATTCAATATCTGCAGCTTAGGCGATTAACTGTTCCATTCAAACAAAAAGTTGCCTCATTGGAAAACACTACATTAGCTGCAGAATATTAGTTTTCATTACAAATGTCCATCAATCGTTAGCAAAACTCCATTCGTCGGTCAATATTATCATTTGCCAATTCTTGATCCATTTGTATCTTATACGGATGGTACTTTTCAATATTTTTTTCCTACAGAACGTAGACTTATATCATGGTTTAGTGCCAAATTCATTGTAGAAGTTTAAGGTGGTTCCTCTTAATCTATTGCAATGTTTGTTTCATAGCTTCGTTCGTTGCGGTCAACCGTCTTCCAATTTTTGGTAAATTTTGACCACCCCAGTTGCATTAAAATGTTGTAATGTTTTAGTAATCGTTGAACTTGATATAAGATTTCCTAGGGATGAAAATCCCTAAAATTATAACACTTTTCCTCATGAGTTCTTACACAATCAGCATAACCGATCATCATGAATATGACACTACCCGAAAATTATAAAATAAATAACAGAGGACATAGTACGCTTCCCTGTGGAACACCTCTTTTAAAATACAAAAACGAAAAGAATCTACCATTAAGCACAACTTATTGCACACGGTTAGGAAGACACGGTGGAGAGGACCTTCTCTGCAAAAGAGATCTTAATGTCTTTGTTTGGTGATATTGGGGATGCTTTTGACAACACCCTGCACACCTCCATTTGTAATGCTGCTAAGCGCAAATGTGTAAAACCCTCTGCTGTTGAGTGGATATCGACAATGCTGAAAGGACGAGCCATCATGGCTTACCTGGGAAAACAGAAGTGACAGTGCTGACATACAGGGGTTGTCCACAAGGTGGGGTGCTATAATCCCTACTGTGGAGCCCAGTCATAGATGAACTTTTGGAAAGGCTTCCAGCGAGTGGTTTCAATGCCTAGTCATACGTTGATGACACGGTGATAACTGTTAGAGGCAAACATGAAAACATACTGAGTAACCGAATATAAGCTGCCCGCATTATCACCAAAAAGTGGCGTGAGGAAAAAGGGCTTTACCTAAATTCCTTTAAGAACATCTTGATTCCCTTCGCGATAAGGAGGAATCTGAATCTCAGAGCTCCGATCCTAAATGACCAGACTCTGAGCTTCCCGAATGAGTGACAATATCAAGGAGTCATACAAGATGATGAACTCAACTGGAGAAACGGATAGACAAAATTCTAAAGCCACAGTGGCGATGTGGGCCTGAAGAAGGCTATTTTGGTGGACATGGGGTCTGAAACCAACAATGGTAATGTGTTTATACACAGCACTAGTACGCCGCATCCTTAGCAAGGTGGACACAAACTAATATGGCCACCATATGCAGTCGATTGCTTGAACAGCTTGCCTGTATTGGTATCATAGGATGTAGCTATACTACATACACAGCAGCTCTTGAGGTCATACTTAATCTTCCTCCCTTCCACTTATTGGTGAGGAATTGTAGCCTGCTGGATACAATAAGGATTTCTCGCAGTGGGAAACTCCTACCTGGTTACTGGGTAGTATATATGAGGTTATTGGACAAACATCTTAACAAAGCCCTCTGACGTAATGCCAACCATATTTGATTTCGAAAAAACGGTCATAAGTGACCGTCTGAGAGCAGTGGACCTCTTTAATCGATTGGACAAAAAGTCATTCATTTGGTATGTGGATGGATCGAAATCAGATAAGGGCGCAGGGTTTTGGGGTATATGAGCAAATCTGAGAATCTCTGTGCTTGTGGGGAATGAGCCCTTAACTTACAGGCAGAGATCCTAACGGTCTATATTTGTACTCGAGAGTGTCTGAAACGGAACCTCAAGGGGGCACACATCTACAATATAACGGACTCCAGGCCACACTGAATGACCTGGAAACACCCATGTGCCATGTATATGTATATTGTTATAGGGGGTAACGTTGCACTGTGGGTCTAGTATCCACCCGTCAAAGCTGTCGATGTCATTACCATCTACAGCTCGCCTCCCAGTTCCAGTATCTGGGATGACTTCAAGGAGGCTATGTCTTCGCCCCTGTAGATTTCTTGCCCAAAGCACTACTTGCGTTGATTTGAGATGGCGAGGCATTCCGTTATGAGGTGACCAGGAGTTTCATCCTCCTCCCAACAGAATCTACACTCATCAGTTTCTGCTAGCCCTAATCTCATCATATGCTTCCTAAGGCCACAGTGCCCTGTGAGAAAACCAGTGAGAAGGTGTTCTTACTGAGATCTAAGTATTTCTTGGATTTGACAGTATCAAAGATACGAAAGAATTTCTTGGATTGATACATTTCGGGGAGATATCTCCAGAAAATACATCTTTCAGTTTCTTCTTTCATTCGGAATTCACTTTTATAGGTGTATCTATGAACCCCACAGTAGGGTTCCGGGCCAATGAAGGGGGTTTGTGCTTCTTTCTTGGCAAGTGTGTTGGCCTCCTCATTTCCTATGATTCAGGCGTGACCAGAAACCCAGACCACGGGGACACAAGTTGGTCTTGCCAACTTCATTGAGTTTTCTTCGGCACTCCCACATCAGCTTGGACTCGATAACATGGGAGCTCAGAGCATTAATAGCAGCTTGCCTTTCAGAGTGTATTGATATATCACATATCTGTTAGTTTCTTTCTAGGTTAATTTCCACGCATCTTTCTATTGGAAGTACTTCTGCCTGGAAGATGATCGAATAGGAGCCTACCGATAGTGAGCATTTGGTGCCTGGCCCATAAAATCCAGCGCAAGCTCCTGTAGTGGTGTCTGAACCGCCTGTGTACCATTTAATGGCATTTCTTTCAAGAACTTGTGTGGTGGATTCCCTGTCCCAGTTTTTTATCTACTTCATCGTAGTGAAGTTGAAACACCCATACAGGGTTCCCTACTGTCCTGGAAATACTGGAATACCAGTACAACTGGCTAGAGGCAATGAGGTGACTCTTCTATGGGTACCAGGGCACTGTGGTTTGAAGGAAATGAGAAGGACGATGAACCTGCGAAATGGGCCTCCAGGGTAACACCCTTCTGTGGGCTTTAAAAAGACCAATACAGGGCAGGGGTCCAATAATGGGAACTGAATAACAGAACAGCTCTTTGGAGAAATTAACCAGGACTTGCATAGGCAAAACAATTCGTGGCTTTCTCACCATCTAATAACATAAAGCTCCTGCAGATGCAGCGAGCTGCGCTTTAGGTAATGGTAGGACTGCTGACAAGACACTGCTGCTACAAATACCACTTGTACCGTTTGGGCAAGTCAGCGGACGAAACATACAGGCTCTGTAGATCGGAAAAGGAAACAGCCGAAAATATAGTATGCAAATGTCCAGAGCTGGCCAGTCTAAGAATTTAACATTTGAGAGAGATTGTTCTAAATCACCACGACGTGATAGCCATGGCTCCTAAAGATGTCATCAAGAATATTAACACCATTGACCATGTCCTTAGGATTGAATGAGAAGGATAATAGAAGAAAAGGTCATATCGGTCGCAGTTCTGAAGGGCTGGACTAAGCCACAAGACCTCGTTATAATAATAATAATAAATAATCGACCTGGAATAAATTAATGGTTCTTTATTAAAGACAAGCCTCATTTAAAAAACAGATTATCGTTGAAAATAATCGGGGAATCCCTCAATTCCAGAGATCTCAGGAATAAACCTTATCACGTCATTGTACCTACATATAAAATATATCTTACTTCATAAATAAAAATAATCAGAATAAGCAATCAAATTCAAAACGTATCCTCAGGTAGCTCAGTGATTCAGCACCGCACTAATACCTTATTTGTTGACATCTAGCCAGATATTGGATTTATCTTTACGATTCTTATCTTCCAATGTCTTTTATTAGAGAATGGCTACAAATAACATAATTTCGATTAAATCTTGTGGGATATACCTGTTTAGTAATTTCGCTGATAGTTCCGATGGAAATTATGTTGATTTACACATAAATTATTAGGGATTCTCATGAACGAGATTCCGTGGAGAATATTTCGAACGATCTTAAGGAAAATAAATAAAGAATGTGTCGGCATTACATAAATATGCATCACGAACTTTAGAATAAAAAAAAATGATATTTTAGCAGCACAAAGACTATATTTAAAGCATTCTATGGTATCATGTCAAATCTTGATTCATTTATGAGTATTTAAAATAAAAATTACAATCTTGATTTTGAAAAATGTTTGAGTGGTATTTGGAATCTAGTTGTAGATACGGTTTCAACAAGTCTGCACTCGAATGTACAGTGATTTTAATCAATTTTTGTTCATTTGCTTGATGTGAATGGTTTGTTATTTAGAACTTTTTTGTGCTCAATCCAATATTTTCCGCAGATGTTGCCCATTTTGATATTGTATTTATTCCTAGTGGTATGTTTTTGTACCAAATTCCTCTTTGCCGATTGGGGTGTGTAATCAAAAATAGTCTCTTTGTTCTTAAATTTGGATTTTTCTATCTATTTTCCATGATTTTAAGGTACAAGCAAACATAAATCATCTATTTTGGGCACGGAACATCGCGTTATCATATTGCCAAAATATCTGCAATGTTCGAATTGTTTGCCGAGAAGGATCTTAAGCGATTCGGTTCGAGGTCAAATTTGATTTTGTCCGGCCGGCCGGCCGTTGTCACGATGGGTTGAGAACGGGAAGATATAGCGACTTGAAGTTTTTCAGGATATGCGGCGCGTCCCAATACGACGGATGAGTTCGTTAATGGGCAAATCGTCCCAACGGTTTCGGAGTAATAATGTTGGCATCCACCAATACAGATCCGATCGAATTGAAACTTGGTAGGTAGTTGTAGAATACTAGCACAAGAATGTGTCAGTTGTCAGATTGTGAAATTTTGTGAGAATCGTAGCACTACAAAATTCAATAAAAATATTAAAAAATATTTTATTTATGTCACGATAATCAGAGAACGGAAAGATATAACAACTTGCAATTTTTTAGGGTAGGTTGTGCATCTGAATACGATGTTTAAATTTGTTAACAGGCATAATCTGGCAGACGGTTTTGGAGTTATAGCCATCTGAAATTATTTGAAATTTGGTAGTTTTTTGTTCCTCATTAACTCAAAAAATACTGAACCGATTGAATTCAAACATGGTTATTAGTTGTAGAATGCCAACGCGAAAATATTTGCAAAATTTGGTGAGGATAGCATCTGTTGAAAATTTTTAATAAATCATTGAAAATAAAAAAAAAAATTTATATATCAGTAACTATTCGTTTTAAATCGCTGAAATTTTGCAAGAGCCTTCATAACCTAACTCCTCTGCCAAGTTTCAAGTTTTAATACGATCTGTTAAATATTGTTGGAGATTCGAGTATTCTTGTGTGAGTTCAGTAGATGGGTGGCCGTTGCCTCGATAACTTTCGAACGAAAGGAGATAGGGACTTGCAATTTTCAGGGTAGGTTGCGTATCCAATTGGGAGAGTTTAGTTCGTTGTTGGACAATCGGCCTAACGGTTTCGGAGTCATACCCATCTGGAATATTATTTCCTCGATAACTCGAAAAATATAGACAAGATCGAATTGAAGCTTGGTAACTAGTTGTAGAATATCAACATAAAGACGGGTGTGAAATTTTGTGAGGACTGAAACACTACAATATTTTGAAAAAATTAGGAAAAAATATTATGTATCTCACTATAACTTGAGAACGGAAAGAGATAGTAACTTGCAATTTAGGTAGGGTAGGTTGCGCATACCAAATTGTTTTGGATTTATAGTCATCTGAAATTTGGTTGTTATTTCCAATATAACTCAAAATATACAAAACTGATCCAATTGAAACTCGGTAAACTTGTAGAATGCCGACCCACTAATTTTCGAGGAATTTTGTGAATATCGTGTCCTGGAGTTGCTTGACGCGTAACTCGTAGCAGTTTTTTCGTATTTCAATTACAATAGAATTCATGTGTCCAAATTAAAAATTCAGTGATCATAGACGATTCTCTACTGAAGTCTGTCATTAAATGTGATGAAATGTATTCATATAATATAAAAGCTGAGAAAACGGCCTATATCGATGCTAAATTCATAGTAGAGTGTCCAATAGAGTAGACAATAGAACATTCACGCAAAAGCTGCAGACTTCACGTCAGTGATTGAACCATTTTTTGGCGCTCTTGTTCCTCGGAACAGAGTGCTTATCAATTTGCCCAAATGTCTGTAATTTTCGAATTTTCGATGAAAATGGTCTTAAACGATTTGGTTCGACTCACTGATCAAGAATCCGTGGTCGAAATTCATTCTGTCCGGCCGGTCCGGCCAGCTAAGATCGTTATTGGGTGAAATCAGACAGATGGATTCAGAGTAAAAAAAAATTTTTTTTTTACATAACAAATTCCAAATTAAATTTTTTTCAATATGCAGTTTTACCATAAGAATCCATTGATATCATTTTTAACTCTAACAAGCTAATAATTTCGGAGATATGATTTTTCAAAATTTAAATAATAAATCGTATTTCTACGTTTTCACAGAATGATATAATAATTCTATGTATAAATTTTTATAATGTCTACTTATTTTACTGAGACATGACATTGTCTAATTCATTTCAACAATCGTAGAATTATGAGAATTATAATATGATATCATACTTTTTGTTGGTCGATATTTTCATGCCGATGGTCAATCCATATGATGATGGGAATGGTAATGGTAAGTTAATAATATTGTGTTCAGAATATCTCCAGTAAAAACAAAACTGGAATATTGATGTATTGGAGTATTGGAGTGTATTTGAGGAAAGAATATATATTATCGTTCATCATAGAATTGAGGAATGAATATCTCGGATGAGTTCGTTGTTGGGTAGAATTTGTCTATAGGTTTTGGATTGATAATTTTTGGCACTCATGTTGAATTTAAATTCTTCTATGATGTGTTAATTCAATTTCTGCTAAGATGAAGTTCTTTCATAAGAATCCATTGATATAATTCCCAACTCTGAGAAACCAATACTTTCGGAGATATAATTAGTCTGTATGAACAAGAGTGCAAGAAAGCTCCTGTCCAAAGGGCTTGAACCAATTTTTTCTGGAAATGTTTGTAGCAGCTTGCGCTTCGTATCTCTAGCCGAACGAACTTTTCGAAAATTATGCCTTGGAAAGGATCAATCGTAATATTTGAAAAACTTTATTTGAATCAGGTGTGCAGTGGTGTCCCATATAGATTTCACGCTGGATTCTTTATAATTTGCACCGATTTTCTTCTTTATATTAAGAGGGTAGTCTTCTTATATTTCCGCAAGTTTTTTGGAGTGGTTTCTCGATCTAAATGGTAGTTTCTGTTGGGCAGGAATTCCGAAAACTGATTCCACACTGACGTTCTTGGTTTTGTGGTATGTACCATTGTACATATTTAGGGACACCGGTTTGGCAATTTCATCCTTAATTTCTTTCAGGTAAATATTTCCGAATCTAATCTTTTCTTTATGGCTAATTTTTGGCGCTCTTGTTCGTCGGAAGAGAGTGCTTATCAATTTGCCCAAATTTCTGTAATATTCGAATTATTGGATGAATTTAGGACGATTTGGTTCGACTCACTGATCAAGGATCCGTGGTCAAAATCGATTATGTCCGGCCGGCCGTTAACACGATAACTCTCGAACGAATGAGCTAGACAGTCGAAATTTTCAGAGTAGGTTTCGGAGATGAATATCTCGGTTAATTTCGTTATTGGGCATTGGACAAATTTTTTTTACATATCAAATTTCGAATCAATTTTTTTTTGAATCGATTGATTTCATTTTCAACTCTAACAAGCTAGTACTTTCGGACATATGATTTTTCAAAATTTCAATAATAAATCATACTTCTATGTTGTCACAGAATGCTGTAATTATAATATGATCTGTGTTCATACATATCACCTTATCTGCCTAAGAGACGTCAAATTCATTTCCGGCTTGTTACCCATGATATACAATACTCCTCCTTTTATAGAAAACAAATTATCATTGAATGCTAAATGACCAAAGAAATAACCTCAGCTATCGTAGAATTATGAGGATTATAGGATATTATAATTGATAATAATAATGACATTGCATAATCCATATGATGACGGAAATATATACTTTGGTAAGTTAATCAACTTGGTTTCAGAATATTTCCAGTAAAAACTGGAATATTTTCTAAGTTTCAATTGATTTAATATAATTTAAATAGTGTATTTTAGGAGTGGATATCTCGGATATGTTCGATATTGGTTAGAATCGGTATGGTAGTGTCGGATTAATAATTTTTGGCACTCTTGTTTTTTTTCTTAATAACACTTTTTGAATTTAATTTCTTTTATGAAAAAAAAGTTTTATCATAAGAATCCATTGGTATCATTCCCAACTCTGAGAAACCAATACTTCGGAAATATGATTTGTCAAAGTTTGAAAAAGAACGCCAAAGCTTCTGTCCACAGGGATCTGCCACATTTTTTCAAATGAATGAACGACAAAAGCGTTTGGGATGCGAAGTAAAATTGCCTATTTGACAAGTATTAATTTTGAAGTGTTCGAGAGTTATCAGGCTCACGGACAGCCAGATAAACAAAATTAGGTTTGACCATTGATTCTTCATTAGAGAGTCGAAAATGAACGTTGAAGACCAGTTCTGGCCGAAAATTCTAAAATTACAGACATTTGGGCAAAATGTTCAGGAGAACAAATTTGTTAAAAACCCACAGGAAAATATAATCATTCAATAGCAGCTGCAATATCATTTCAAACTTTTCCATCTGTATAAATTATAATAAAATATGTATATACAAATGAATATACTAAATTTCCATTAGAGTGTTAACACTGATTCGATTGAATTAAACTCAATAATAAAACCATGGATTAACACGCTACGATAAATAGGTACCTACATTTGCATTATTCATGCGTTGCATAATTATTGTGGAAACTGAGATGGGATTATAGGAAATCCCATAGTATTTTTCATTTGATCCAGCAGTGAAAATGTATACTTCAGAGATAATTACACTGAATCGGTATTGCAATGGTATTTCAATCATTTCGTGATTTCCGATGTGTTGTTGCACTTTCCGAAGAGCATTTTATTCCTCAATTTATTATTTGTGATAAATAATTTCCAAATTAAGAACTTGGTTGTAGAATTAGGTTTTTAAGGCTATCGCGAAATTTCAGCGAAATCGGTCGGATAGTTTCTGAGATACAGTATATTTTTTAATAATTTTTTTTTAATTTTCCAGGTATACGATGTACTGAAAATTTCGCAAACGTCTTTGTAAAGGAATTCTACAACTAGTTACCAAGTTTCAATTAGATCGGACCTTTATTGTCTGAGTTAATGGGAAAACAAAATTTTAACTCCGAAACCTTTTGGCCGATCATGTCCATTGACGAATTTAACCATACCATTTGGATATGTATCCTTCCCTCAAAATATCAAGTCTCCATATTTTTCCATTCGAATGTATCGTGGCAACGGCCGACCAGACAATCAATTTTGATTTTAAATTCATCAGTTAGTCGAACCTAATCGCTTGAGACTATTCTCGGAAAAAAAATCGAAAATTATAGACATTTGGGGAAAATTATAGCTCCTAACGGAAAAATAAGGCATAAAATATTCTTGAAACATATATTTATTGCATAAATACTTTCAAATATTTTCAGAGTAGCTTGGAGCAAATGCTACAGCTAAGTTCGTTAATGGGCAAAATCTACGAAGTGGTTTCAGAGTTCAAGCCATAAAAAAATGTGTTCCCAATAACTCGAAAAATACTGATTTGATCAGTATTTTTTAAATAACTACCGCGCTTTAGGTAGTTATTTAAAAAATACTGACACGAAGACTTGATTGATGATACTGATACCAATACTGATACTGATACTGATTCTCGGCCAAACAGTGGACCAGTTTTTTTTGACCTTCGTGGTTAGTCGGATTTATATTCTTGGAAATATTATTTTTTACCTGGAGCTAAACAGCTTTGGGTGAGTTCTGTACCTGGATGGATGACCGCTCTGGCTATACATTTGAACAGTGCGCCTAAGCTCTTGGCCACAGTGCTTGTCCAGCTTGTTCTTTTTGGCGCTCTTATTCCTCGGAACAGAGTGCTTATCAATTTGCCCAAATGTCTGTAATTTTCGAATTTTTGGCTGTAAATGGTTTTAAACGATTTAGACAGTTGAAATTTTGAGAGTAGGCTTAGGAGATAAATATCTCGGTGAAGTTCGTTACTGGGCAAAATGGTTTCGGAGTAACAAAAAAAAATTTTTTTTTTACATTACAAATTTTAAATTAATTATTTTTAAGATGCAGTTTCATCATGAGAATTTATTAATGTCATGCTCAACTCTAACAAACTAATACTTTCGGACATATGATTTTTCAAAATTGCAATGATTATTCTCAACTCTATATGATTTCATAGAATACTCCAATTATAATTTTCTGATGTATATAAATACAACATGAGATGAGTCATAGACCTACGTTTTGAATTTAATTACGAAAATTCTTGAGAATTGATGCACAGAAGCCGAATTGAAAAAGTGGGAAACCCCTGTGTACGGGAGCTTTTGCGCTCTTCTTCAAACTTTGACAAATAATAACTCCGAAAGTATTGGTTTCTCCGAGTTGGGGATAATATCAATGGATTCTCATTTCATTTATTTTATTTTATGATGCAGTTCAATCATAAAATTCCATTGATATCATTCCCAACTCTGAGAAACCAATACTTTCGGAGATATAATTTCTCAAAGTTTGAACAAGAGCGCCAAAGCTCCTGTCGAAAGGGCTTTACCACTTCTTTTGATTTTTAGATATTTCTGAATTAACTCAGGTAATAAATGTTCGGAATCTAAATAAACATTGGTTTAATTGTGAAAGTGATATGTAATGGTTTCTATTTTAATGTGGTCATACGAAACAATTCTTTTCAGGTGGTTGAAAATTAAACACATACTTCTACAGAATAATCATGATTACATATTATTGGAACTTGGGACGAATAAACTTCTGAGTCTGAGGAATCCTCTCTGGTATTTGTTGCATCAACATCACTTGATGAATTGATATAATATTGCTCTACCAGCTGTTGAACACGTAAACTGATAAAAAGTAATCTGAAACCTATTTGAAGTGCATACAACAGTTTTCAACTCGTTAAATAGGTGATAATAAGAATTTTGCAAGTGAGCACTTCTCAAGCATAACATGTTACGAGAGTCGTAGTAGATTTCAATGCACAAATCGATATAATTTATTATACAGATATTTTCGATATTGTTTCAGAGTGTTTATCACTTGACAGGGATTTTTGAATGAGAGAACAATGTATTTGGCGCGTTTGTTCCCCTGAATATATCATTTCCTGTAAATGTCTGAAATGTTCGAATTTGATGACAGAAATGGTCTTCAAAGTTTAGTTTCAACTCACTGATAAAGAATCCGAGGTCAAACTTAATTTTAGTCGGTCTTCCGTCCAGCCATCGGCTCTTTAACTTTAAAACTGAATGAGTAAAAATGTTTACATTTACAGGGTAGGTTTGGGGCACAAATATCTCGGTTGAATTAGCGAATGGACAAAATCAACCAAGTGCACTCTCAAAAATGTGTGGATTTTTCATTATTAGTTGTGGAATTCATCAAGACAAATTGTGTCCAGAACAGTCACATAATCAAATTTATTTATTTTATTTATTTATCAACAGAGAAGAGTCGAGGAAAAAAACCTATAAGACTCAGCATATAATAAAAAAAATTAACACAAAATTCTCAATAAGTACACAGAACACATGCGAAAAGCAAAATAAGATAATACAGTGGAACACCAGTTAAGATCCAAAAAAAAAATTGTTGAACTTTTATACATCGAAGTGTGCCACCTGTAGATAATTTGTACATAATTAATGATTTCACTTGAACAGCTGATGTTGATATTTTATACACAGCATTGTGAATAATCCTGCACAATATTGAGTGAAAATTGCAAATATCTAACTGGCATGCGTCGAAATTGAATACACCATTTTGCCGATTTTTTTTTACAATCAAAAAATAATCAGTATTGAAGGATATTGTTGTAAAAAGAGAGCACCAAATATAGAAGATGAATATTCACGATCGCATTTCAGTAGTATAACTGTTTCAATATTATATTTTGTGCCACTATATTTAATCCATTTAGTAGAACACACTGAACCAAAATAAAATTTATCAAAATATGAACTAGTGATATTGCAAACTCCACAATATCTCTCAGATTCATCCAAAGTTTCCATAGTTCTAATTCAGTTGTAATTAAATCACCAATTATTAATCCGAAGTAGCGAGTGAAACAGAGGATTTCATATGCCAACATTTTCAATTTAGATTTCAAGTTTTCCTCGGTAATAATGTTGGGTTTGTTCGACTTTTCTTGTTGTATACCGGGTGTCCCAGTTTACCTATTCCAATCGATTATCTCCGCCTTTTCAGAAGATACAAATTTGGAACATTCCTGCTTTTCAAGTCGTCCAAGGAACCTTCAATTGAGAAAAACAAAAATTGAAAGTCACTTTTGGTTTGACCGGAAGTGACTTCGACTTTTTTATCTCAAATAATACCCTATATATTTTTTTGTTTTTACTCAAAATTTCGTTTCCAACGATGTATCACACTCTGTATTTTACTTTTGATTTGACGAAGAAAACGTCAATTGATTTTTCAAATTGGAAGATTTGCAGTAGGCTACGATATTTTGAGTGATCTTGGTTTTGACTTCAATAATCAAGGTCAATAAAAAAAACCTTCCTCAAGTTGAAATCAACTATGTATTTTACCGAACGTTAAACAAAGAATGAATAGTAAAAGAAACAAAAAATTTCAAAAAAGGTGGCAAAAAATGCCTAACACACACCTCAGCATTAAGGGCTCTACATGCATTCCTTGTTTTGTTATTTAGATCTTCCAAAACAATAGGAGGATTCTGGTGCACACGAACTTTCAAATATCCCCAAAAAAAGAAATCTAGCGGTGTTCAATCTGGAGATCTTGTAGGCCATCTTATCAGTCCATTTGAAGATAGATGGATCAGCAGTATCAGCACAAACGGACCGATAAACCGAACTGCAAGATCTCCAGATTTAATACAGCTGGATTTCCTCCTATTGATTTGGAGGATCTAAAAATAAAATAAGGAATGCATGTCAATGTAGAGCCCTTAATGCTGAAGTGTAGAGAAGTTGAACTGTTACTTGTAATTGTTTGTTCCTTTTACTATTCATTATTTGCTTAACGTTCAGTAAAATACATAGTTGATTTCAACTAGATTAAGGTTTTCGCTATTGATGACGATTATTGAAGTCAAAATCAAGATTACACAAAATATTTCAGCCTACTGCAATTATTTCAATTTGAAATTTCAATTGACGGTTTCTCCATCAAATCAAATGTAAAATACAAAGTGTGATACATCGTTTGAAAGGTAATTTTGAGTAGAAACAACAAGTTTTATGAAATATATAGGGTGCTATTTGAGATAAAAAAGTCAAAGTCACTTCCGGTCAAACCTTGAGTGACTTTCAATTTTTGTAATCCTCATGCGAAGGTTCCTTGAACGTATTGAAAATCATAATATATTCAAATTTTCATCTTTTGAAATGGCTGAAAAAAATCCATTGGAACATGTATACTGGGACACCCGGTATAATTGAAAAATTTAATTCAGGAGTTGAGATTATTAATGCAATCCGTATTATATATTGACCAAAATCTGCATCATATGGTGCTTTAATTTCAATGAATTTGTTAGAGAAAACTGATTTACTCACTCGATTATTATGATTTCGCTCTTTATGCAGCATTTGCAACAAAATTGTTCACAATTCTTGAACTGAAAACACTAAACTTCAACTTTATACCTATTATATTCATTCATTATCCAATTGTTTCCACTATCATATTATAAACAATTTCATCAACTTCTATCAATAAAAATCCTTTGACATCCTAACTTTCTTAAAATTTTTATAAATGAATACAATCGTATCGTTCCAACCTCAATATAAAATCTATATGATCGAACTCTATAGACATGAAATCTCGATCGGATCAATGTTGCCGGACGTAATCAATTGAAGCATAATTGTAATCGAAGAAATCAGAATTTCAATTGAAATACAAATAAAAAAATCGGAAAATCATGTTATAACTAGGCACTAATAGAGAATAAAATAATCTGAACACGTTTCAATTACATTCGAACTTTAAAAATATCACTTAGTTTTCAAAAAAACTACCAACGGTTGAATAAGGATATAATAATTGAAAAACTCATTTATTCTAGATCAAAACATAGTACATCAAAATGAACAGTAAAATCATATAGTAGGTACTTTCAATACTTTCTACTAAGTAATATGATAACTGATACTGTTATTCAACTTATTTAAACAAACATTTTCAGTTACAAATATTACTAATTAAATACTGAATGACAGAGAAGTATTTTAGTATAAAACAAAAGCTATAGAAACATATAAACAAGTATTATTTCAAATTTTGACACTGAAAATAATCATCATAACATCAAATTATAGGGAGATGGAATATAACTTAGTAACTTTCAACTTAGTAGCTATACCATTGCGTCCACTGCCACTTATACAGGGTTTTCCAATAAGAGGTGTTATTTTGAATAGCCCGATATTTCGGTAGATGTCACTTTTGAAGCTGTCATTTTTTGACATTTGACAAGTAGAAACTACGCCATTAATAAAAATGGAATGATACACGCTTCAACATCGCACTGAAATAATTAAAATTCACTATAAAAATGGTGAAAATTTGGCAGAGACGATTCATAAAACTCGAACATTTTTGGGTCGTCGTGAAGCAGCTTGTCGGACCGCAACAAAGAAATTGGTGGAAAAATTCGAGCTGTTGTGACAAGTTAGTTATGTGAAGATTAAAAACCCGTGCACGTCGCTCAAAAACAGCCGAGAATATTGCTGCTGTAGCCGAAAGTGTTGAAGAAAACCCAGGTTTGTCCATTCCTCGTCGTTCTTTGGAATTAGGCATTCCACAAACGTCATTACACCGTATTTTGCATAAAGATTTGGGTCTTAAGGCTTGTAAAGTTCAGTTAACACAAGAACTCAAGCCGGCCGATCATCAACAACGTCGTGTCTTTGCTGATTGGGTCGTTGAAATGCATGTAAATGATCCGGAATTCCATCGAAAAATCATCTTGAGTGATGAGGACCATTTCCACCTCGGTGGCTTCGTCAACAAGCAAAATTGTCGTATCTGGGGCTCGGAAAACCCAAGAGTTATTGTTGAAAAGCCTCTCTATCCTCAACGTGTGACTGTTTGGTGCGGTTTATGGTCCGGCGGAGTCATTGGACCTTACTTTTTCGAAAATGAGGCTGGAGCAGCAGTTACGGTGAATGGATTGCGCTATCGAGACATGATCAATGATTTTTTTATGGCCGGAATTGGACAACGTTTACTTTCAACAAGACGGCGCTACGTGCTACACAAGCAACGAAACCATTGATCTTTTGCGGGAAAAGTTTCCGGACCGTGTTATCTCTCGAAGAGGTGATCACAATTTGCCACCGAGATCTTGTGATATAACACCTTGCGACTTCTTCCTTTGGGGCCACGTGAAAGATAAGGTCTACGCCAATAGCCCAGCGTCGATTCAAGACCTCACAGATGGAATTCATGAGGCTATCGAGGACATAGGGCAGCCACTTTGCGATTTGGTTATGAAAAATTTCATTAAAAGGATATGGTCCTGTAAGCGTGGTCGTTTTGGTCATTTGCCTGATGTTATTTTCCACTATTAACGGCATAGCTTCTTCTTTATAATGAAATAAACATCCGATCATTTATATTGAAAAATATCAAAATCACACCTCTTATTGGAAAACCCTTTATTTGATTCGCAAGCATTGACATTTTTTGCCAGGTACTCCACAAATTTTGTATTTTTACCAAATGTAGTCATTTTTCTACCTGTTATATTATTGGCGTACTTGTTCCTCGGAACAGAGTGCTTATCAATTTGCCCAAATATCTGATATTTTGGAATTTTTGGATGACAATGGTCTTAAACGATTTGGTTCGACCCACTTAACAAGAATTCGTGGTCAGAATCGATTCTGTCCGGCCAGTCCGACCGTTAGCACGATAACTCTCGAACTAGAGCTAGATAGTTGAAATTTTCAGAGAAGGTTTGAGACATAAATATCTCACTTAAGTTCGTTTTTGGAAAAAATCTACCAGATGGTTTCGGAGTAACGAAAAAACAATTTTTTTTTACAAAATTTCAAATTCATGTTTTTTAAATGCAGTTTCACTATAAGAATCCCCTGATATAATTTTCAACTCTAGCAAGCTAATAGTTTTGGATATATGATTTTTCAAAATTTCAATAATACATCGTACTTCTATGTTTTCACAGATTGCTCTAATTATTCTATCTATGAATTATCGTATGATCTGTGTTCACATAAGTCATTTCATTTTCCTATAAGAGACATTTAATATTTATTTCTGGTTCGTTACAGTCATCTTGGGTAACTTTGAATTCCACTCTAACTTTCAATAAAACCTTACAAATGATAAATTTATTTTTATCATACGTAAAAGTTGGAAGCAAGTCCAAGATACTGTTTAAAACGGAAAGCACCAATATGGAGTTTGCCACATTGAAGAGAACCACTCATCTGTCGATTATTCTGTTACGTTTTACGCGCCATTTCTTAGTGCGTTTTTCAGCGGAACTTGGTTGCTTCCTAATAATTCCAAATTAAATATACAAAGGAGGTTTTGAGCAGGTGAGTAATTGATTTTCCTTGCCTTTTATGTGGACGTCTCCAGTTTCATTTTGAAATATTCATTCGTAAATATCAAGTTTTTGTTCAAATACTTAATGTTTGAACTACTTGGGAAACGTATGAATATCGGGTAAATTTGAATCGTTCAATGTTACCCGCAATTTGAATTTGGTACATCGAGTAACTTTGAATTTTCATTTTAAGGTGGAGAATGCCACGAAAATCGAAAAAAGTGACGCACGGTAGCAAAAAGTGGGAAAGCCCTGTGAAAAGGAGCTTTGGCGCTCTTGTTCAAACTTTGACAAATCATATTTCCGAAAGTATTGGTTTCTCAGAGTTGGGAATGATATCAATGGATTCTTATGATAGAACAGCATCGTAAAATAAAATTAAGTAGATAAGAATCCATTGATATAATTCCCAACTCTGAGAAACAAATACTTTCTAAGTTATTGTGATTTTCGAATCACCAACTTCACAAAGCAGTAAATATTGGTTTTGTAGGGTTTCAACAGTGGAGTAAGCAACCATAATTGCATAGTTGTATGAAGTATACTATATATATATATTTTTTTCTGTTGCACAGTGGTTTGTACAACAGAACTCAGTACTTAGTTTCATTGCACATACGGGTACACCAGTATAATTCTGAGGTAACGAAAATATAATTTTCAGAGTAGAGTTGAGGAATCAATATCTCGGATAAGTTCGTTATTTAATTTTAATTTAGTTTCTTTTTATGATGCAGTTCTATTATAAGATTCCATTGATATCATTCCCAACCCTGAGAAACCAATAATTTCGGAGATGATTTGTCAAAGTTTGAACAAGAGCACCGAAGCTCCTTTCCACAGGGCTTTCCCAATTTTCTCATTTCAAGCTTCAATTATACTTCACTTTAATCTAATATATTATTTGATCTTACTAACAGTACAAACTAGGCCACAGAGGTGGAAACTGTGAGTATAGTATTGTAATGAATAGTAATGAATTTCAATATGGGATATGTATTATGTGAGGAGCGCCTATTTAAAACTGTAATTGAAACGATGTATATCTTTTAAAAACTGTTTTAATCCAAAAAACCCATACTTAAACAATAAAAAAATGTGCGAAACGCTGTTTTTAGGCGCTCTTGTACCTCGGAACAATTATTGCTTACCAATTTGCCCAAAATGTCTGTAATTTTCGATTTTTGCGCGTATGTTCTGGGGAACATCGCGTTATAGTTTTGCCCAAATGTCTGTAACCATTAAGTTCGACTCCCCAATGAAGAATTCGAGGTCAAATTTGATTCTGTCCGGCCGGCCGTCCGGCCGTCCGGCCGTTGCCACGATAACTTGAGAACGAAAAGAGCTAGCGACTTGAAATTTTCAGGGTAGGTGGCGCATCCCAATACGACGGACAAGTTCGTTAATGGGCATAATCGGCCCAGTGGTTTCCGAGTAATAATTTTGTTTTCAACCAATATAAATCGGATCGAACTGAAACTTGGTGGGTGGTTGCAGAATATGAACCTAAGCACGTTTGTGAAATTTTGTGCGAATCGTATGGCTGGAAAATTTTAAAAAAATTATTAAAAAATATTATTGTTGTCACGATAACTTGAGAACGGAATGAGATAGCGGCTTGAAATTTTCAGGTTAGGATGTGCACCAGAACGCGACATTTCAGTTTGTTTATGAGCATAATCGGCCAAACGGTTTTAGAGTTATAGCCATCTGAAATTATCTGAAATTTGGTGGTTTTTTGTTCCTCATTAACTCAAAAAATACTGAACCGATTGAATTCAAACATGGTTATTAGTTGTAGAATGCCAACGCAAAAATGTTTGCAAAATTTGGTGAGGATAGCATTTGTAGAAAAATTTTAATTAATTATTGAAAAAAAAAAAAATTCTATACATCAGTAACTATTCGTTTGAAATTGCTGAAATTTTGCAAGAGCCTTCATAACCTAACTCTACTGCCAAGTTTCAAGTTTTAATACGATCGGTTAAATATTGTTGAAGATTCGAGCATTCTTGTGTGAGTTCAGTAGATGGTTGACCGTTGCCTCGATAACTTTCGAACGAAAGGAGATAGGGACTTGCAATTTTCAGGGTAGGTTGCGTATCCGAAAGGGAGAGTTGAGTTCGTTTTTGGGCACAAACGGTATAACGATTTCCGAGTTATACCCACCTGGAATATTATTTCCTTGATAACTCAAAAAAATAAATATTCGATCGAATTGAAGCTTGGTAACTAGTAGTAGAAAATCAACATAAAGACGTGTATAAAATTTTGTAAGAACCGTACCCCTGGAAAATTTGAAAAAAATGACGAAAAAAAAAATTTTAAGAACCGTACCCCTAGAAAATTTTAAAAAAATCACGAAAAAAAAAATTGGTTCAAGCACTGACGTGAAGAAGCTTTTGCGCGTATGTTCTATTGTCCATTCTTCTGTATTGGACAACATAATTGACCATGGTAAATTCGATTAAGGGTGTCCAATACAGAAGAATGGACAATAGAACATACGCGCAAAAGCTTCTGACTTCACGTCAGTGCTTGAACCAATTTTTTTTAAGAAAATGGTCTTAAACTATTTGGTTCGACTCACACGAAATTTTCAGAGTGGGTTTGAAAAAAAAAATTTTTTACATTACAACTTTTCAATTCATTTTTTTAAGATGTAGTTTCATCATAAGAATCCATTGGTATCATTTTCAACTCTAACAAGCTAATACTTCCGGAGATATGATTTTTCAACATTTCAATAATACATCGTAGTTCTATCTATTCACATAATGCGAATTCTATCTGTCTGTGTTCACTGTTCATAAATGTCATCTCATATAGCTATTAGAGACAAGTCAATTCGTAGTTTGGAAATATTTTCTGCTGGAAAACAAGTATCCGATTCTTTAATTTGTGAATATATACAAGACTGTTTTGAAACCGAAAATAATATTGACTGGTTGCATATTGAATAATTTATGTATAAATTCGGGATGATGTTTCAGAAGATTTATAATTGGATCATTTTGATGATGCAGTTTATGAAGGCAATAGAAAAAGAGAACATAATGGCATCAAAACAAATTACTGTTCGTTGACCTCTGAGGTTAATATTACCTTTTACTTTCTTGAGTAGTGAGACATGTTCCTATTACAGTATTTTCATGATATGGCTAGCAAAAAAATGCTGAAATATGGATCTACATTTGTGTACCAGATATTTTTTCTTGAGTTAAGGTTTATAATACAGAATGAATGTGTTAGTGGTATGAACTATTAAATTATGAAAAGGGGATTGATTGTATTATATTAATATATTTTGAACTATTAGAATAATTTGTTCGTCAGACTCTATCTACTCGAATATCAGGAATAAATGGACAATCTGCTATTATTGTCTCCAGGCTTGCTCTAGTCATTTCGATGATACTTTCCTTGTTATTTTAAATGCTAATTCTTGAAGCATTAAAGCATTGAAGATTGCTCATTTAATCTTGATTAATAAACTATTAGTTGAATTGAATTTCCTTCATGATGCAGTTCTATCATATGAATCCATCGATATCATTCCCAACTCTGAGAAAGCAATACTTTCAGAGATTTGATTTGTCATAGTTTGAACAAGAGCGCCAAAGCTCCTGTCCACAGGGCTTGAACCAATTTTATATTTTTTTGTTTGAAAAAAACGTATTTTTATTCAACCCTGTCCTTCAGTAACATTAACGCAAGACAAATGAACGATATATATTTTAATAACAAACGACTTCTTCATAATGAATAACTTCATTCTATACTGGTACCATAGACATAGAATAACATGGACTGGCCCTCACGTAACTTTACTACACAGTTCGTTGCGGAATACATTAGAAAGAGAGATGTTATGAAGGATAGAATAAGTAAAGGCAAATAATGGTATTAAAACAATGGTCTTTTTATACCATGGGCAAATACACATAATTGGAAATTGGGGTATATTGGAAAATCCCGATTTTTTAAGAGGAATATTGATTATTTTTAATTAGTATCGAAAAAGCTGAATGAATTACAGTAAGGAAATTTATGAGAAATATTTTCAGATTATAAGTATCAGAATATTTAGGAACGAGTCTCGGATTTAAATGAAAATATTTTGCCTTTAACTATTCTGTCTACAAATCACCAAAACACATACACAATAAATGAAACCAAACAAGAAAGTATACAAGAAATGTCAAAGGATAAAGGAAAATAATATTTCTCATTCTGTGATTCTGCCAATCGCCAAATTATATGAATATATTCTTATACTATGGTTTGCCTTTAACTTTTCTGTCTTTTTTCAATGCTGATATCAATGGTCTCTTTCCCACAACCAGTCCATATTATTTTATGTCTATGGTATATTCTTATACTATGGTTTGCCTTTAACTATTCTGTCTTTTTTCAATGCTGATATCAATGGTCTCTTTCTCACAACCAGTCCATATTATTTTATGTCTAAGGTATATTCTTATACTATGGTTTGCCTTTAACTATTCTGTCTTTTTTCAATGCTGATATCAATGGTCTCTTTGTCACAACCAGTCCATATTATTTTATGTCTATGACTGGGACTGGGTGATTCCATATAAGTTTGGCTGTGTATATATGGACACATAACGTCTCTTAATTCTGAATCCCACATAATATTCTAACGTTACCGGAGTAATACAACTATATGCAAAGCAGTATCAGGTGTTTAAAAATGTAGCCAGCGCATTTATGAATGGAAAGCGATAGTAGGCGTCCAAGAACCCGCACATCTGGTACTGTACTTCTGCTGGAACGTTGCACCGGAGGCGCAGGTGCTCCGCAATCCGAAGATTTGCAACGCGACTCTGAGAGAGCTGCACTCCCAGCTTATTCGAGGAGTAAGCAAATTCGCCAAATATTTCGCCGGGTGTCAACGTCCATGGGGTCGAGGCCTCCCGTTGAATGTACGTGGGTGCGCGACATGGATCAGGTGATAACAATGGTCTACATTTCTTCGATCCGTGTTTTAAAATAGACTTAGTTTCGGATGCGATTGCGTTTCTCGGGCATGGGAAAATTATGATTTGCAGATGAGGTCTTCTTGGGACAAGGTGTAAATGAACTTTTTGCGCGCATGTAATAGGGAACAGCGTGCTGCCCAAATATATTTAATTTTCGATTTTTTCATTCAGAAGACATCTGGAGAATTACTAAATGGTTACACTCTGGGTTTTCTCTCCCGAATATCTAGAGGGTGTTTCATTGGTGAATGAACATACGTTAACCTGAGATCTACTCTAGCCGAGTCCAAAAAACCTATTATATGATAGGTCAACACCTCCTAAAAGGAAGGCCAATCAACTCCCATCACTTTTCACAATATGGCGGCGATAGTGGATGAAAATTCAATTGACAACTGTTTTGTTTGTCAATAGTGAATGCTTAAATCACCGTTGAAAATTTGATTTCATGTGGAGATTCGTACTATTCTTATGTCCAAATTACCGAGGACTCACTGTCACCAACTCATTGTCCAGATTAAATGGTAGAATAATAAAATTGGTTCAAGCACTGACGTGAAGTCAGGAGCTTTTGCGCGTATGTTCTATTGCCCATTCTTCTGTATTGGTCAATCCTAATCGAATTTACCATGGTAAATTCGATTAAGAGAGTGTCCAATACAGGAGAGCAGGCAATATAATTCACTATGGTAAATTCGATTAAGAGTGTCCAATACAGGGAATGGACAATAGAACATACGCGCAAAAGCTCCTGACTTCACGTCAGTGCTTGAACCAATTTTTTTTCCGTGAAGTCAGGATAGAATACGATGATGAACACCTTGTCTTCCTTCAATTCTTCTTTCGGAGAAGAATGCATAATTATTCTAGAAAAAAATTACTGGAATTAATGTCATATTTAAAAAATCAAAGTAAAGAAAATTATTAGTTTAGTTACTAACATATTGAATGAAATTCAATTGAATTCCAGTAATACTCAATTACTTATTCTTAATCAATAAATGCCCATTCATAGATCTAAATGTGTTGTGGTGAAACATAAAGATATATTCTCATTAGTGATAGAAAAACTGGCCTTAAATGCCATCCTCACGAAATTCCGCAAGAAGTTTCGCGTTGGCATTCTACAACTAATATCCATGTTTGAATTAAATCGGTTTTGTATTTTTCGAGTTATTGAGGAAATAACTACCAAATTTCAGATGGGTATAACTCCAAAACCGTTTGCCGATTATACCTATAGACAAATTCAAATGTCGCATTCAGATGCATAACCTAACCTGAAAATTTCAAGCCACTGTGTTTTTTCGTTCTCAGGTTATCGTGTCATAAATAATATTTTTTTAAATTTTATAGTGATACGATTCTCACAAAATTTCACGAACGTGCGTAGGTTTATATTCTACAACCATTCACCAAGTTTCAATTTGATCGGATTTATATTGGTTGAAATCAAAATTATTACTCGGAAACCATAGGGCCGATTATGCCCATTAATGAACTTGTCCGTCGTATTGGGATGCGTCACCTACCCTGAAATTTTTAAGTCGCTAGCTCTTTCCGTTCTCAAGTTATCGTGGCAACGGCCGGCCGGCCGGACGGACAGAATCAAATTTGACCTCGAATTCTTCACCAGGGAGTTGAGCCCAATAGTTTGAGACCATTTTCGGCGAAAAATTCGAAAATTACAGACATTTGGGCAAAATGATAACGCGATGTTCCCCAGAACATACGCGCAAAAAGGAAGAACAGAAGATGAAATACATGTCATAGAAAAACAGAAAGGGTTCAAGAAAGGAAGATCATGAGTTGACAATATTTTTCGCCTGAAGCAGCTTGTAGAAAAAAGGACAGAGAGAAACTTGATTTTTGTATACTTGCAGAAAGCTTATGATAGTGTACCACTCGCTAAATTGTGGAAGACCTTGGAAGAAAATGGTTTAAGCCAGATATGTATAATTAGGGGAGTGAAGGAGATCTTTAAGGATATTTCAGCAAGGGTGAAGGTGGGAACCAAACTGGCTAAGGCCCAGTTCCATAATCGAACTTAAAGTCTACTTTTTCGACAAAGTCTCCTTTTACTCTCATTTTACTTAGTAAAAGGAGACTTTGTCGAAAAAGTAGACTTTAAGTTCGATTATGGAACTGGGCCTAAGGAGTTTCGTATCTCAAAAGGTCTCCGACAGGGCTGTCCGGTAGCACCGACTCTGTTTATGGTCTATCTTATTGCCTCGACACTGAAACATTCGCGAAGAAAATGTCGAAATATGGGAATTCCAATAGGAAAATGATATATACTTTTCACTCTACATATTATATGTTGAGAAAAGTGGATGAGGCATATATAGAGTGGGGTATTTACTAAAAGGAACAAGACCATAGAAATAACATTAAACATTAAGACTGCATTATAAGTAAATGACCGTTGATAAATCGAAAATCTATATTTAGACAGCATAAGACTGTGCGGCAACCTCAGAGACAGACCGTGACCATCGCCAAAATCAATTTCGACCTTAAGTATGCCGGATTTGACGACTTAATAAGACGGTGTACAAAAACCGCGAGGTGATGTTTATACAGGTTACCAAGATTGAACCAACCAAGTTGTTTTATTTTACTCGATAGGTGATCGTATTTCCTTATTTCAAAAGTGGGAAAGCCCTGTGGACAGGAGCTTTGGCGCTCTTGTTCAAACTTTGAAAAATCATATCTCCGAAAGTATTGGCGTCTCAGAGTTGGGAAAAATGAATGGATTCTTATAATAGAACTGCATCATAAAAGAAACTAAATTCATACAAGAGCTCCAAAATGTGTATATCAAAAAACTACATCGAAAGTATTGGTTGCTCCGAGTTGAGAATGATATTAATGGATTCTTATATGATCTATTTTATTTTATGATGCAGTTCTATGATAATATTCCATTGATATCATTCCCAACTTGAGAAACCAATACTTTCGCAGATACGATTTGTCAAAGTTTGAACAAGAGCACCAAAGTTCCTGTCCACAGGGCTTTCCACTTTTTGTACCGTATTTTCTGTCGCTTTTTCTGATTTTTGTGGCATTCTCCAGCTTAAAATGAAAATTCAAAGTTACCCGATGTACCACATTCAAATTGCGGTAACATTGAACGATTCAAAGTTACCCGATATTCATACGTTTCCTAAGTAGTTCACAAATTAGGAATTTTAATGAAAAATTTTATATTTACGAATGAATATTTTAAAATGAAACTGAAGACGACACATAAAAGGCAAGGGAAATCAATAAGTAACGTGCTCAAAACCGCCTTTGTATATTTAATTTTGAATTATTAGGAAGCCACCAAGTCCCGCTGAAAAACGCACTGAGAAATGGCGCATAAAACGTAACAGAACATTTTACAGATGAGTAGTTCTCTTTAATGTGGCAAACATTGGTATGTTTCGTTTTGAACTGTATCTTGGACTGCGTCCGACTCATACGTTAAAGTTGGACTTGTCCAAAATGTCCTATGTGAAGACATATCATACGATAATTCATAGATAAAGAATTAGAGCATTCTGTGAAAACAAAGAAATACGATGTATTATTGAAATTTTGAAAAATCATATCTCCGAAACTATTAGCTTATTAGAGTTGAAAATGAAATCAATAGATTCTTATGGTGAAACTGCATATTACAAAAAATTTAATTTGTAATGTGAAAATTTTGTATCTCGTCCGAAATCGTCAGGTCAATTTTGCCCAATAAAAAACCCATCCAAGATATTTATCTCCCAAACCTACTCTGAGAATTTCAACTGCTTAGCTCATTATATTCGAGAGTTATTGTGTTAACGGCCAGATCGGACAGAATTGATTCTGACCACGTATTCTTAATCAGTGAGTCGAACCAAATCGTTGAAGACCATTTTCATCCAAAAATTCGAAAATTACAGACATTTGGGCTAATTGAAAAGCACTCTGATCCGAGGAACAAGAGCGCCAAAAACAAATCGACAACAACTATTCTGAATCTTCTGCAACCTAAACATAGTCGAGACCCGATATAATTCAACTAATCTTTGAGGGAAATTGATGAGTTTTCCTGCATTATATTTCTAACGACTCTCTGCTCGAGAATTGTATTATTATTATTATTCTATCTTAATCGACTTTATTTCATCATCACAACAATATCAAAATATATAATAAATATTGACAATGGATACTAATATATTCATTTAATCATAGACCCCTACATGTTAACATGGATAACATAATAACTATCAGATCACGAATACGATTGCGAAGATGAAGTTCATTATGTGTGACGTCACATACATGCATAACTGAGAGTGGTACTTGTTTAACATTATAGATACGTCATTGGAAATTACTGTATACTATATGGAAACCACTTACCTACATATCGATTCGTTTGAAATTTAATTTTGAATTCTCATTCATATGAATTATGCACTCACATTTTGCGATAATCAAATTCTTCATCGAAATATTGGGATACGCGTCTTGTGAATTATCAGACTAAGATTCTTCAATACATTAATTTTTGGAAATATCGTATATACTCCATTCACTTTTATAAAGTCTCCCGGTTGGCCATGAAATTTTGACACATTTCACCGTGTATATTTTGAAAATGTTAGGTTATGCTCATTTTCCTGTCAGATAACTACGCAACGTTGTCCTCTCTACATAGAAGTCGTAGTAATTACGTATTTTTCAAAATGTAAATTTACTTCGGATAAATAATTAATTTGAGAAGATATTATGAGAATTCAACAATTCCAAAGACCTGGTGACTGTTCAAGAAAATTTTTCTTCTGTTGTTACTATGGAAAATATTTCACGTATGTAAACTGGTGAAACTGGTTGGAAGATTCAGTTATACTATTTTTTTGCATGGAAATCAAGAATCACTCGTTGAAATGTTAATGAAAATAATAGATACAGTAGTCCGTTACTTTGTGATAGTGATAATTCATTTGAAGAAAGAATATCCCCTTTTCGAAATTCTCAAGAAATAAGCCTACAGTAGACATTTAAATACTTTGTTGCACAACTTGAAATACACCAGTTTAAAAATGTAGTAGTCACTGTTAAACCTTCATGAAATATAGTGATAGGATATAGGAAACTAAGTAATTTCATTCCAGAGTTCAATATGTCCTAAGACAGAATGAAGTTTTCCTATTGCAGATTTCAGTTCTGTATAGCACTTCCTGATGTATACTTTGTCTCTGGTTCCGGCATTTTCAATTTCAAAGCGAACAGTTCTTTATTTTTCGAAGATAATGATAAATTATGTTATAATATTTTGTCTAAGATAGAATATTATGTTGATTGTTGAGAGTAGAAATTGGCAACGTCTGAGAGAATTGTTTTGACATTGACGATATTTCAGAAGTGCCAACCTGCCTTTGTTTTAGTTACAAAAACCTGACAGACCTAAATCATGGCCAACCGGGAGACTTTATAAAAGTGAATGGAGTATAGATAATATTATAAATATTAAGCAATCATTAAAGGATATTTTGGGAGATTAATTCATCACTAAATCCTTTCTGAGGCTTCTCTCCCAAACTCTGAAAAATATCTATAATTTAAAAAAATAATTGTTTTGAAATTGCTTCTGCTTTAGAAACATAAGATATTTGTCAGAAGCAATATATTAATAGCAACATTGCATCAGAAAAATATTTTGTGTTTTTTTATTTCATAGATATTTTTCAGAGTATGAGAGAGAAAACCCAGAAAGGAACCATATAATAATAGATAGAATTGACTTTGACCTCGAATTCTTCATCTATGAGTCGAAATTAAAGGTTTGAGACCATTTTCGGTCAACAATTCGAAAATTAAAGACATTTGTGCTAATTGATAGTCCCTCTGTGCAGGGAAACAAGCGTGCCAAAGTTTTCTGATGATTGGGTTATTCAATGGAGTAAATGGTATCTACTTCATCTGAAATTTCGAAAAATCTAGTACTCGACTGACGAAAGAAAGCTTGAAGGTTCATGCAGAGGGTGAGGCATGAGTAGACAAAAAAATCACTCGCGCAGAATCTCTTGACTTCACGTAGTATGTCAGTAATACATTATTATACCGAGGAACTAAAACCAAGTAGTTTTCTTTATTTTTGGGGCGATGTTCAGGTGAACAGATGCCTATACATTCATCCAAATATCAGTACTTTTCGATTTTTTTCCCAAGAATGGTCTCTAACGATTAGATTCGACTCACTGATGAAGAATCCGAGGTCAAACTAGATTCTATCCAGCCATCCGGCCGTCAGCAACATTACGCTCGAATGCAATGAGTTAAAGAGTTGAAATTATCAGAGTAGGTTTGGAGTTCAAATTCACCGATCAAGTTGGTTAATGGACAAAACTCGTCTAGTAGTTTCACAATTATAGACATCTGAAATTTTGTTTTCCCAATAACTCGAAAAATACTAATTTGATCTAATTGAAGCACGGTAGTTAGTATGGAAAATACCGACTGCAAAATTTTGTGTGGATCGCATGACTGTAAAATCTAGTAAAAAATATTTAAATAAATTCAGTATCTCAGAAGCTATCCGTCAGATATCGTTAAAATTCTGTAAGAGCCTTCAAAACCTTATTCTACAGTAAAGTTCTAGATTTGAACTGGATCGGATCTATATTGGTGAAGATATTATCGAAATATTCCAATGATCGGGGTGAACTTGTCCATGTTTTTACACAGGATAAAGTAAGCTGTCAACCAGTTTTTGATTTTTGACGTGCCTGGTGTGAGTTTATTTAATCATCTTGTCATAGACAACATATCATGTCTGTCTATGTTTTTATTTCCGTGCTCCCGAGCGGCCGACTGAGGTCAAATTTGATAAGTCGAAACTACAAAAAGGATGTCAAAATTCGAAGTGAGGGAATAATAATTTATCGAATAACAGGTGAAATCCCTTTGTGAAATTGATGAATCATCGATTGCATATGGGTTAAACAACACCTTAAAAGATATTATGCCCGTTATTTTCAATACGAAAGAATCACAAGTTTCAGAGCAGGTTGGACGACAATTATTTAGATGTAAGACTTTCTATCGATATTTAAAACTATTCGTTGGTCAAAGAGAATCAAATACGGTATATTGGACGTATTTTGATGAATTGAAACAGAAACTTCCATATAAAAGAAAAAGAAGTACATTTTTTTGGTTCTCTGCTGAATGAAGGTTACATTTGTGAAATCATATATGTTGTATGCATATAAATCATACACAGAAGGTAGCGGGATCGAATCCTGTAGCCGAAATTGTTCTTTATAGATTTTTTTTCATTTCTTTTTTTTGTGAATTGTCAACTCATAGTTTCTCACGACACAACCATTCGATTGGACCGATTTGTTTCATATAAATTACTCTAAGAATACATAATTGAAAATAAACCCCTTCAATATTTTTTATCTCATAGCACAATTGTATGATTGATCTTTTTTTGTCCTTACTCCACCACAAACACAGCACTGTTGATTTTCGAACCAACAGTGAAAGTATGTATTTGACCAGAGACCGCCGCCATAAACATAGTTCTGTTCATTTTTGAACCAACAGTGAATGTTGGTATTTGAATGGGTCCTTACGCCACCACAGACACAGCATTGTTTATTTTAGAAACCACAATGAATGTATGTATTTGGGTCGAAACTAATCGTTTGAGACCACTCTCAGCCAAAAAGTGGACTAGTTTTTTTTGAACGCTTGCTTTTACTGTATGATTTATATTCATGGAAATATTAGATATGTATATTATTTTTCTTTCCTGCAGCTTTGGGCGAGTTCAGTAACTGGATGCGTGAGCGATGTGACTATAAATTTGAACAAGCGCGCCAAAGCTCCTGGCCACAGTGTTTTTCCTACTTGCATAAGAGAACATTTCTTCCATTAGTTGGAATTAAGGGGTAACATGGGTTTCGTCGGGTGAAAAAAGGCCTTTTTTCAATATTTTTTTTCTATGTAAAAAATTATTTATTTAATTCAAACTTTTTTCTGTCTTATAGATACATATTTAAAGAATAATTTCTGAAATTGTCAAAAAAAAATTTAAACTTCTCCTTTGTGACGTCATTTCCGGTGACCCCTTGGAAAAAAGGTGCGTCCACGTTGTCAGCATAACTCCTGACAAAATCATCTAAAATAAAAAACAAATATATGTGTTTCAGTTAAGACCATAAGCTCGTGCTTGAACGAGGATTTTTTTTTCAATTACAACTATTTAAAAAAAAACAAAATGTCAAGCAAATTTGACCGAAATTTTAATTTTTTTCGAAAAATGTCTGCCAAAAATCCAATTTTTACTTTTTTTTTCTTTCCTTCGTTCAAGCACGAGTTTATGGTCTTAACTGAAACAAATATTTTTGTTTTTTCATTTTAGATGATTTTCTCAGGTGTTATGCTGACACCGCGGAAACACCTTTTTTCCGAGGGGTCACCGGAAATGACGTCACAAAGGAGGAGTTTTAATTTTTTTAATTAAATTTCAGAAATTATTCTATAAATATGTATCTATAAGACAGAAAAATGTTTGAAATAAATAAATAATTTTTTACATAGAAAAAAAAATATTGAAAATAGGCCTCTTTTTACCCGACGAAACCCATGTAACCCCTTAAGCAATTTAGTTCAAGAATTCACACAATGAGCAGGGAAATTTGATTTACCCGAACATAATATGCAAAACGATAACACAGTTCTCACCTAACATGATTCCATAAATACCAACATGAAAGCTATGACTATGCAATTAACAGGACAATAAGACAACCGCTGGATCAACTCATTTGCAATCGCACTACTCGGAAACATGGAAGATATGCAGAATCCTTCATTTGCAAGCGTTTATCCTCTCTAGCCAACATTTTTCAAATAGAATAATTTAATTCGGTTCGAAGAACCCAGTAAAAAATAAACATAATTAGCTATTATTGCTGGAGGTCATGTCGTGTGCGAATATCAATTTTAATTGTTGTAGGAAACTCGGTTTTTATGTCCGAGGGCGTTTCTTAGATCCCCTAGTTTGGCCGTTGTCATTGTTTCGGTACTATTGGAATTATTGGTTTGGACTGTCATAATTCTGAGCAGTAATTATGATGGTTTGGTCCATACACCTACGAATTCTCACTAGACTATATTGTTCCTGTATATAATGAACTCCATTAGGTTTTTCCACGCTGGGATGGACAGGTTCCGAGACTTGAGATTCATGGGAAATCATTTCCATATTGTGGAAGACAATTTCCATATTATGAGAGTTGATGGTTTCGAGTGCGTCAATTTTCAATTTCCAATATACCCTCCCTGAATCGCAATTATATGAATTCCAAATAAAAGCGCACGACGCAAAGCGCTATCATTTAGTAAAAATGGGTTCAAGCCCTGTGGACAGGAGCTTTCTGGCGCTCTAGTTCAAACAGACAAATTATATCTCCGAAAGTATTGGTTTCTCAGAGTTGGGAATTAGATCAATGTATTCTTAAGAAGGAACTGCGTCATAAAGGAAATTAAATTCAAATAATAGTTTATTTATCAAGATTAAATGAGCAATCTGAGAATGAGAACTCCACCATGGAATAAATCAAATTAAAATAGCTGAAATGAATTTGACTCTTTCTTATAGAACAGGATGAAATGTACGAGTATGAACACAGATCATATAATACAGCTTAGATGTAATAATTATAGCATTCCGTGAAAACATAGAAGTACGTACGATTCATTATTGAAATTTAGAAAAATCATATCTCCGCAAGTATTAGCTTGTTGGACTTGAAAATGATATCGATGGATTTTAATGGTGAAACTGCAGCTTAAATAAAAATTACAGACATTTGGGCAAATTGATAAGCACTCAGTTCCGAGGAACTAGAGCGCCAAAAAGTATAATTCCCTTTCCGGGACTTGAGCCCACCTTCTCTCGTTCCGAAACCAAAAACCCGACGGCCTAGACCAACCGGCTATCGAGCTCCTCGTACGAACTTGTCGATCTCCGGTATTAGAATAAAACGTCGGTACTTACCTGGGATATATATTCTTAATTTTCACTTTTCGACATAAAATCGCCACATGGGGGTTTATATCTTGAAATTCAAACATCATAAAAGAATTTAAATTCCACATGAGTGCCAAATTTTATTAATCCAAAATCAACAGACCAATTCTACCCAATATCGAATTTATCCGAGGTATTCATTCCTCAAATCTACTATGAAAACTATATTACATCAATTGAAACTTAGCCAATATTCCAGTTTCATTTTTACTGGAGATATTCTGAACCCAAATTGATTAACTGGCCAAAGTTCATACATATTTCCATCATCATCATCATCATATGGATTATCCAAGAGCTATCTACGATAGCTGAGGTTATTCCATTGGTCATTTCGCATTCAATCACACTTTGTTCGACATGTCTCTTATCTGTTGATGATATGACAAGTATGAACACAGATGAAATTCATAGATGCGGAGGTTAATTTTCGATATAGCATTCTGCGATATAATATTGAAATTTTGAAAAATCATATCTCCGAAAGTATCAATTTTACAGGGTTGAAAATTATATCAATGGATTCTTATGATCTGTATCCAAAAGAAATTGAATTCTAAATTTGTAATGTAAAAATTTTTTTTTTTTCGTTATTCCGAAACCTTCCGGCCGATTTTGTTCAATAACGAGCTACACCGAGATATTTATCTCCCAAAACTATTCGGAAAATTTCAAATGTCTACCGGCTGGACGGACCGGCCGAACGGCCGGACAAAATCGATTTTGACCACGGGGTCAACCAAAACGTTTAAGACCATTTTCAGCCAAAAATTCGAAAATTTCAGACATTTATGCAAATTGATATGCGCTTTATACTGTGGAATTATGTGCCGAATAAGATTTAGAACAATTATATTAAAAATAAATTATTAAAAATGTGGGAAAGCCCTGTGGTGCTCTTGTTCTAACTTTGAGGAATCATATCTCCCAAAGTACTAGTTAGAGGTGACAATTATATCAATGGATTCTTATGAAAATTGAATTTAAAATTTGTAATGTAAAAAGATAAATGTTTTGCGTTACTCCGAAACCACTGCCCAAAAACGAACTCAATTGAGATATTATTCTCCTAAACCTACTCTGAAAATTTCAACTGTCTAGCTCATTCCGTTAGAGAGTTATCGTGGTTATGGTCGGCCGGACGGACCGACCGGACGGACGGCAGTACAGAATCGATTATGACCACGGATTCTTGATCAGTGGGTAGAACCAAAACTTTTAAGACCATTTTCAGCTAAAAATTCGAAAATTACAGACATTTGGTCAAATTGATAAGCACTCTGTTGCGAGTGCCAAAAAGTACTGACGTGAATTCAGCGTGCAAAAAACATGCGCACATGTTCAAGAGAACAGCGTGCTATCATTTCGCCAAAATGTCTGTAATTTAATAATAATAATAATAATAATATTTATTGCACCATCAAAATTTGAATATTACATGGAAAGTCAAGAAATAACATAAATAGGCATATACACACATACACACATATATAAATGCGATATTAACTGATGTATATAACAAATACTAATATGATTAGACAAACAATGTGTGTTTACATTTAAAAATCATGGTCCATAAATTCCTGCACTGAATAAAAGCAATTTTGTATCAGCAACTTTTTCAATGACATCAGAAATTTCTTTCCTCTTTGTTCTTTCAGAGAATTCGGCAACTTATTGTATAGCTTGGCACACATGTAATTTGTACTTGTCTGGGTTCTTCCGAGACGATGATGTCGAATGAGTAGATGGTCTCTGTGTCTTGTTTCATAACAATGAAAACTTCCAAGAGTTTCGAAGTCTGAACTATTCTCGGCCACGTATTTTATACAAGCGAGAATGTAATCAGATGGTAAAGTGGGTATCCCCTCTTGTCTGAATAAAGGCCTACAACTTGTTCTGGTCGAGACTCCACACAGAGCACGAAGAGCTTCTTTCTGTCTTAAAAAAATGCTATGTGCATCAGAAGAACATCCCCATAGAAGTATACCATATGTTGCCACAGACTGAAAGTTGGCAAAATAAGTTATCCTGCAGACATCAGTTGAGGAGATAGCTCTCATTCGCCTTATCGTGTATATGGCCGTAGATAGCCTTCTTGATAATTCAGACAGATATGGTTTCCATGTGAGATTGCTGTCAAAGATAATCCCGAGTAGCCTCACATGTTCCCCACCGTGGCCTCCAAATCTCAGAATCTGGGTCTTGCTAACATTTAAATTTAGACCATTCGCAGTGAACCATCCCTGTGCAGCCAGCAAAGATAAAGAAGAAGCACGCGTCAGTGCCTCAACAGAACCGGCCCTGTTGAACAAATTGGTGTCGTCAGCGAAGCGGAGAGTCGCACTGACAGGTACACTCCCAGGAAAATCATTCGTATATAGAATAAATAACAGGGGTCCCAAAATAGAGCCTTGAGGAACTCCCCGGTCTGTAGAGTATGGTGTTATTTCACCTTTCCAGTCAAGAATGTTCTTTCTTTCCCGAAGGAATGACTTGAATATAGAGATAGCGGTGCCACGTATCCCATAATACTCCATCTTGTTCAACAGTATGTCAACCACAACACTGTCAAATGCCTTCGAGAGATCACAACTCAACACTTCGCATTGATCCTTATCATCAAGAGCTTCTGTGATTTACTCTAGTAAGGTACTCAATGCGGTAATGGTCGATCTTCCAGCTGTAAAGCCATGCTGATCTCCACCCAGAACATTTTTCTTCTTAAAAAATGCGATCAACCTTCTCCTTAGCAGCTCCTCGAGGATTTTAGAGAAGACAGGCAGAATGGAAATAGGCCTATAGTTGTCCGCGTTATTGGCATCTCCTTTTTTAAAAACTGGCACGACCCGGGCCACTTTCAACTTCCTCGGAAATATCCCCTGCTGAAAGCACTGATTGAATATACCACTCAAAACGTCCGCTATGGATGGAAATATCCTCCTTAATAGAACGGTATTCATGCCGTAAATATCCTGCGTGATTTTTCCTTTGAGACCCCTCACAATATCTTCGAGTTCCGAGACATCTGATGGAAAATTGAACATTGAGTGATGTGTAAAATTGTTCTTTGACATGTACTTATGAAACATAGCAAAAGAGTCGGCAATTGATCCTTGTGAGGCATTGTCTATACTATTTCCTATTTTAGAAAAATATTCGGACAAATCAACTGAGGACAGTTGTGTTTGCTCGGCTCTCGTTCCCTTTTTTCCCGTTTCTTGGTTAATAACTTTCCATATAGCTTTCGATGTATTTTCCGCATCATTGATGAATTCACTGTTAATTTTTTGTTTCTGTTTCGTGTAGATCTCTCTCAGACGCCTCTTAAGGAGTCTCAAGAGTTGCCCGGAATATTCGTCTCTTCTAACCCAATTTATTGTTTCCGCTGCATCGATGGCTGCCCTCAAGTTCTTACTATCCGATGACTCCTTACATTTCTTCTTAAGAATACCACTCGAACAGGATTCGACCTCCACTTCAGGGAACGAAGCCCCAAAGCATTCCCGAAAGGCCTCATGGAAATGATTGAAACTCATTTCAGCATCAACACTCATCAGATCATTCCACCGAGTTGCCGCAACCCGACACTCGAATTCTGAAATATTCTCTTCATTTATAAGAAATTTTGTTTTCTTGATATCATTAATTCTAGGTGCATTTGTCACCAGTTTCAATTCCTGAATACGGTGATCAGATACGTGTAAATTGAGTGTTTTGGTTAAATGAAAGAAAGTATCGGTGTTCAGATAAAAATTATCCACACAACTCTGAGACCACCTTGTAACACGACTGGGCTCACTGAACACTGGACTCAGGCCATATGATGCCAAAAGGCCCACCAGACCGTCCTTGTCCCTGCTTGGTTTGATAACGTCAATGTTAAAATCCCCTGTTATTACTATTTCATGCAATTTCTCATTGCACAACCTGTCTAGTACTTCACTCAGCCTTGTCAAAAACGTCTGAACAACCCCCTTGGGTGGTCTATAAACGGATATCAGAATCAATTTCTCATTTGGTATTTTTACAGCTGTCATCTCAATATGGCCTTCCACCGACATCTCCCCGACAAAAGTCATTCGAGAAAACTGAACCTCCCTTCTTAAAATCACAGCAGCTCCTCCGTAACTTATGCTCGAATTCGAATTCGAATTCGCCCTGCAGAAGTAATCCGCCACAACATACTCCCCGAGTCCTAATCGTTGAATGACGTCTTCGGAAAGCCAATGTTCCGTTACAGAAGCCGCTGATACATTCCTTTGTCTCAAAATAGACAAGAACAAGTCAATTTTGTTGTTTATTGATTGCAAGTTGGAATTTATTATGATAAAGTATTGTTCTCTAGAAATTTCCGATTTTTTCTGATCTCCGAAAAGGAAACCTAAATTTTTTTATTACTATGTTCTCTGGCCAATTCTCTCCCTTATATAGTTCTTCCAGCAAAGAGATGTCTGCACCTACCTTGAATGAGATACTGGAAGCACCCTGACGAACAGGCAAATCCTCCACGGTGAATTGATGCTTCGGAAACCTTGTTTGAAGATGTTCCATTATTTTCTCTTTCGTCGTTTCGGTACTTGCACGACCCACCCAAAGCCAAGCTTTCCTCTCTTTTCCACAAAATGATGCTGAAGACATTGTGCCCTTTATCATGACATCCTTTCTTTGTCTGATTCTACGTAATGAAGAACGCGCTGATGGTTTTAAGCGGGTGTTAACCACTGTCCCCCTTGAAGAAACCACTGGTGAATTCCGTGGTGAAAGGGAATTTCCGTTAGTATTGGCAACCGTGCGTTCGCCGTCTGAAATTTCCTGAACATAATCGTCAGTACTCTTATCAACCACAGGTGTTCGCAGTTTTTCATTTTTAAACATTACCATGCAGGAATCACCAGGACAGATCGAATTCTCCGCAACAGCTGGCACGAGATTCTTTTTATTTTCTTCCATTTCTTTCAGGATTGAATTATAATTTTTAAGTATTTCAATTTTATCGTATAATTCAGAAATCATTTCAACTTTTTCTTCCAGTAGTAATTTCAGGTACATTATTTCGTTGCTTCGTTCATAATCTCCGTCATCATTTGCTATATCGCGCGGTTCCTTTATATTCATACAATTACTCTCCGAAGGATTATTTACTTCCTCAACTGTATCATTTTGATGTCCTATTGAATTTTCAAAGGATATCTCATTCAGATTGGCCAATCCAGATTTCAGAGACTGGATTTCCTTGTCTTTATCCTCGCATAAACAACTTTTGGAGGTTATGTTCCCACAACAGAATATTTTTCCATCATCGTCCACATATAATCCATGGATCTTCAGAATGCAGCTAGGATGATAAGTATTTCGACATTTTTCACAGTTCACGTAATTTTTCACTTCTTTTATACACTTTTTGCAGACAGATCCCACAGTGTTGTTTACTCGTGGCGCCATGATTACTTTACTAATTTGGTGTCAAACGATTAGGTTCGACTCACTGATGGGGAATTCGAGGTCAAATTCAATTCTGTCCGGCCGTCTGGCCGTTGCCACGATAACTTTCTAAAGGAAAGAGAGAGTAACTTGCAATTTTCAGGGTAGGTTGAAAATCTTAACACAACGGTTAAGTTCGTTAATGGGCATAATCGGCCAAATGGTTTCCGAAACTATCTGAGGTACTACGTTTACGGAAATCATTGAAGCGCTTTGACGAAAATGAAAACATAATTTTAGTCCGGGGACACTTGTTTTGGTTACAACGGTACCTACTTTACAAAATTCTTACTGACTACCTATTTCATGGACTGTTATAGTTACTTTCATCTGGAGGGGAGTGTTATTCTCTCTGTTTCCGATACCGGGAATTAAAAAGTTGAGTGTCGAGTCTATGAAATGTGCAGATATCTTTGCACTGAGTTATGCGATAACAAACTGGGTTCGACCCAGGTACTATGTCGAATTGCCCTTATCACCACATATCAGTAAAATAACGCTGAAATTTTGCAAAACTTGAAAACCTAATTCTACAGCCAAGTTGCAAATTTGAACACAGTTGGATCTATATTGGTAGAAATATTAAAAACATATTGGTAGTGTTGAGCGAGTTTAGTATCTGGATGGATGACCATTACCACTTTTACCACTATAAGTGGCATTTTAAGAATATTTTTAATTATCTCAGCTCGGCTTCCTACCTTGGGCGAGTTCAGTAGCTGGATGGATGACCATTACCACTTTAACTTTAGAAGTGGCATTTTAAGAATATTTTTAATTATCTCAACTCGGCTTCCTACCTTGGGCGAGTTCAGTAGCTGGATGGATTACCGTTGCCACAATAACTTCCGAACGGAAATTCACGATAGGTTAGGTTAGGTTAGTCCTAGAGACTCGTTTGGCAACATCATCTGCCCTCTCGTCAGCATCCACAGAAGAGTTATCTTGTTGTAGTGTCCTAGAATATAAAGATAATATCGGCTAGTCCTGAATTCATATTCTTAATTCATAATCTGAATTCTGGAAGCTTGCAAAATCTAAAAATTCATACTCTGAAAAAATCAGAATGTGTAAGGAGAATAGTAAATTAGTATGCAATCCCTTGTTTTCTGGATTAATAATATGAATTGAGAGTATGAATTCAGAAGACATTCCGGCTTTTAAGGCCGGCCTTAGTGCCATCTGACTAACAGAGTATATGCGGATTTTCCTACCCCTATATTCTCTTCTCAGGTTTTCCATAACGCTACATAACTCGTGTGGATTTCAGCTTGAAATATTGTTGTGTTGCAAGCATCCCAGGGCTATGCATGCTGTATACCTCGCTATATATACCAGATGCTTTATTGAGACAAAAAGTTTACCAACTAAAAGCGCTACTATGTTCTCAATGGTTGCAATAAGCTTCCTTCATTCTTTCATAAAAGAGTCAGGACTTAATTCCTACTTCTGTCCATGGTAGACATGTCTGCCGCCTCTAATCCTTCTATTCCATCCCTATCTTGTACAAGTTGTAGACAGTGATTTAACATCAACTTTACCATTCAAGGCTTGGATGATCGTGGGACCAGTGGATGTGCATTTAATTGACAAATGCCTTTGTTTTTAGACGTGGTACTTCCAAGATGGAAAAAATCTGCTTTTTCAGGTTTCCATACCACCAACCTTCGCCTTTTTTGGCATTTTCGAACCCAAGTGTGTATCCTGATAATGGCTCTTAGAAGAAAGAAAACCTAGAGATGAAATGCAATAGATACATATATGCAAAAGCCATGATAGATCTGAAAGGTATTAAATTGAATTGAAGAACGAAGCATCAGATAATTGATAATGAAGGATTACAAAATAATACACTGAACTGAAAAAAGATTGAAATAAGTAGATCTAGGCTTACTTTGTGGATATTCTGAACCAGTAGTTTAATTGAAGGATTATAAAAAGCAATAACCTGGTTAACAAAGATATTAAGTTTTGTACGTAGGTAGCTACTCACGATTTACAGAGGATATTCCACTTTGTTGCTGACAGCACACATCTAATAGCTTTCCATTCACATTAGTACTTTGACAATCGTCAATAATGCATCAATAGTACCGCAAACCTCAGTCGCCTCGTGGTTCCAAGAAAAAGCTCCGAAAATATCTCCATTCACAGCGTTCCACTCAATTCACGATATACGAGGTTCATAATATGATTGACCTTTGTGTCTGTCGCCTTTAGACATTAGTGACATCACTCTGGTACGTCATATCTGGAAGATGGTGGGATGTGACGTCAAGTTTGCTCTACATCCTGATGATATATAGGAGTGTCTGCTTAGATTGGGCGAAAAAACTCATAAACAGTGCCCAAGGGTAAACATCGTGATGTCGCCCATGGCATTCACGTGTATGTTCAACAATCTTGACATTGAACCTCCGTTATGGCATACAGATTTCGGCCTGTTGGATTATGTAGCTCGAGGCCCTAAAGTTGGTATTGAGTCACTCACTTGGGTATATTAGTTTATTAATCTCGAATACTAAACCCTAAGAATAAAAAATCGACAAAAAATAAGCTGCTAAAGATATTTTCTATTCAAGTTAGACCAAATGTCTTCATTTGTGCCTATTTGTATTAACTTTTTGGCAGCATCTTCGTAAATACTCTCAGACATTGACATGAAAATATACCTACATTTGAAACTACATACTGTTTTCGCTGAGAACCATGGAATACAGTCAGCGTCGAAAGTATAAAATTATTGATTTATTTCCCTCCCCTTCAGGAAAAGCGAAAAATGGTTTGATAGGTCAAATTAATTTATTTTTTAAGGAACAGTTTCCCCTAATTCTTTTTGTTCTACCATTTCCCGTTACCAAGCAGTTTCGTCAACTATGGTGTCCCTAGTCCTAGTCCTAGTTTTGCAGCTTTGGTTATGAATGACTTGTTTGAGTACATACAAGATAAGGTTGAATTGCGTATACCTCTGATGAAGGTATATGTATACTCCATTGACATTTATAAAGTCTCCCGGTTGGCCATGAAATTTTGACACATTTCACAGTGTATATATTGAAAATATTAGGTTATGCCCATTTTCCTGTCAGATAACTACGCAACGTTGTCCTCTCTACATAGAAGTCGTAGTAATTACGTATTTTACACAATGTGAAGTTTCTTGGGAAAGATAATGAATTTGAGAAGATATTAGTGAATTCCACAATTCCAAAGAACTGGCGACTGTTGGAGAAATTTTTTTATCTGTTGTTGCTATATGGAAATATTTGACGTACATATAAACTGATTGGAAGATTCAGTTATGCTATTTTCTTGTACAGAAATCAACAATCAAGTGTTGAAATTTTAATGAAAAATAATGGATACTAGTCCGTTACTTCGTGATAGTTCATTTCAAAAAAGAATAAAACTACCTGAATAACCCAACAGGAAAACTTCTAAACGAACGAACGTACCTACGGGATTCTCCACTTTTCGAAATTATCAAGATATAAGCCTACAGAAGACATTTAAATACCTTGTTGCACAAACTTGAAATACGCCAGTTTCAAAATGTAGTAGTACTACGAAACCCGAGTCATTCTTATACCTTAATAAAATATAGTGATAGTGATATGATAGGAAATTTAGTAATTTCATTGGAGAGTTCAACATGTCCTAAGACAGAATGGAGTTTTCCTATTGCAGATTATTCGAAGATAATGATATGTGATAATATCTTGTCTAAGAAAGATCATTATGTTGATTGTTTAGAGTAGACATTGGCAACGTCTCAGAGAATTGTTTTGACATTGACGATATTTCAGAAGTGCCAACCTGCCTTTGTTTTAGTTACAAAAACGTGATAGACCTAAATCATGGCCAACCGGGAGACTTTATAAGTTGAATGGTTCGGTGTAATTTATGGAATTGTTGATTGTAAGGGGTGAGCAGAGTTTGAGGACAGATTGGAATATAAAAAAATTGGTTCAAGCCCTGTGGACAGGAGCTTTGGCGCTTTTGTTCAAAATTTGACAAATCATATCTCTGAAAGTATTGGTTTTCAGAGTTAGGATTGATATCAATGGATTTTTATGAGAGAACTTCATCATAAAATAAATTAAATTCAAACATCATATATGAACTTAAATTCAACAAAATCATTAATCATTAATCCAAAACCAACAGACCAATTTTACTCAATAACGAACTCATCCGAGGTATTCATTCCTCAAATCTAATATGAAAATTACATTACATCAATTGAAACTTAGCCAATATTCCAGTTTTGTTCATACTGAAAATATTCTGAACCCAACTTACCTACCAAAATATATATTTCTCTATTTCAGTATTGTAATGAGTCCATTCCAGCACTAAAAACAGTGCTGGAATTAACTCATTCCCGCATTGTTTCTAGTAATATTTTTCGTTTTTTGGTAGTCAGCACTGACATTCGATCCTATAAAATTTCAACATAGGTACGTCAATTGACAATAATATAATCTGGATATAGTGTAATAATTATTGTTGAGAGGAAAAGTTTTATTTTCATTAAAAAATAGGTACTATACAGATTTCCTCATTGCTAATTTTGAATCATACATGCTATTACTTATATTAACAGGAAACTGTTTCATATCTGATCTCCATTTCCTACGTACGATTCAAATTCCGTAATCTGTCAACTTTTGTAACAGTCACACAAACTGCCAAGATACAATACCAAAGTCACTAAGATGTATAATCCGAATTTTTCATTAAATTTCAACAGTATTCTACAAAACTTGCCTGAAATAGAGAAAATATCGTCTAATACTCGTTGCAGAAGGCAATTCCAACACTCATGCGTTCGTAAACTCGCTCCTTCGTCGCTCGTTTTCGAATTTCGCATTCGTATTTTAATAGAAGCCCATTCTGCAACTTGTTTTAGAATATACTATTCCATCATCATATGGATTATCCACGGGCATTATATTATCGTATTAAAAGTATATCATATCATCCCGTTAATTCTACGATAGCTGAGGTTATTTCATTGGTCATTTTGCATTCAATCATACTTTGGCCTCTACCCCTCTAACAGGAGGAGTATTTTATATAAAGAATAACGAACCAGAAATAACTTTGAAATGTCACTTAAAGCAAAATAAGATGACATGAATGAACACAGATCATATAATAATTCATTAATAGAATAATTAAGTACAGCCAATGAACTTTATACTAACCTAGTTAGATTTCTATGAGTACAGCATTCTGTGAAAACAGAAGTACGATTTATGTTTGAAATTTCATTGAAAAATCATATCTCCGAAAGTAATAGCTTGTTGGAGTTGAATATAATATCGATGGATTCTTATGATGAAACTGCATCCTAAAAAAAAATGCATTTGAAATTCGTAATGTAAACAAATTTTTTTTTCATTACTCCGAAACTATCATGCCGATTCTGCCCAATTACGAACTCAACGGAGATATTTATCTCCTAAACGTTCTGTGAAAAATTCAACTAGCTCAATACGTTCGAGAGTTATCGTGTCAACGGATGGCCGGCCGGACCGGCTGGATAGAATCGATTTTGACCATGGATTCTTGATCAGTGAGTCGAACCAAATCGTTCGTTTTCATTTTCATCAAAATTTCGAAAATTATAGACATTTGGGAGAATTGATAAGCACTCTGTTCCGAGGAACATGAGCGCCAAAAATATTAGCTCTAATAGAGTCATCAATTATTACAGCAACCACAGCATAATTCAAAAAAGTGGGAAAGCCCTGTGGACAGGAGCTTTGGCGCCCTTGTTCAAACTTTGACGAATCAAATCTCTGAAAACCAACAGACCAATTCTACCCAACAACGAACTTATCCGAGATATTCATGCGTCAAATCTATGATGAGCGAGATATTCATTCCTCAAATCCACTCTGAAAATTATATTGTATCAATTGAAACTTAGCCAATATTCCAGTTTTATTTTTACTGAAGATATTCTGAAATCAATATTATTAACTTACCATTACCATTCCCATCATCATATGGATTAAACATGGGCATTAAAATATCACCCAAAAAGTATGATATCATATTATAATTCTCATAATTCTACGATAGCTGAAATGAATTCGACATGTCATATCTCTATTCACTCTTATAGGAAAAGGAGTTGGCATGTATGAACACAGATCATATGGTAATTCAAAGAAAGAATAAAAGTATATCATTCGGTGAAAACATAGAAGTACGATTTATTATTGAAATTTTGAAAGAATCATATCTCCGAAAGTATTAGCTTGTTAAAGTTAAACATGATATCAGTGGATTTTCATGGTGAAACTGCATCTTGAAAATGTTATTCCGAAACTTAGCTGAGATATTTATCTCCCAAACCTACTCTGAAATTCGAACTGCCTAGCTCATTTCGTTCGAGAGTTATCGTGCGTACGGTCTGCCGGACGGTACGGTCGGACGGTACCCAACATATTGCTTGTTTCAAAACGAGGTGAGTTTAAAATATTCACTCAAATATGGTTTTCCCTTCACTTTAAATACACTTTTCAACATGTGATATTTGCTACATAGTGTTCTGGGCTGAAATTTCTTCTTCAAATGTAAAAAGTATGCTAACAATACTTCCCCTCCTCGAGGCTTGTTGTCCCTTTACTGTGAGACCAGTTTCCAAAATTCTGATATTCTGCTCCATACTTGATTTTGCACGAACTGGTTCTCCTTACTCGCTCAAGCTCTTCAAGAGCTTATGAGGGGTCTCCTTGGGGAAGACTTAGGGGGATCAGTATAATCAATAATCAATATACAATAAACTCAAACTCACATTTCAACATTGTTTACAATGTTTGTATAGGAGAGAAAAGCTTGAGATATTAAACAATCTGAGAAAAATTCTGGCATAACCATGTATTGAAATCTGTAAGTCTTGTTGCTTGATAAAATTGTTCCTGATAATTATCATGAATATCTATTTCTTCAAGCTATACCTTATACAAATATCGAGAATAATAATTGAAAAGTGGAGTTTTATACACTTGCAAGAGTCTCACATATTTCACAGGAGTTTGGGAATATGCTTTCCCTCGAATTAGACATACTATTTTTTCTTCGATCGTTGATTTACATTTAAGAAATTAATTAAAAAATATTTCATTCAAGATGTAATCAAGTAATTTTGAATAGGTTTCTCTATGTTCATATTGAAATATAGAAGTGGTAACCATGGAAATTACTTTGTTATGACAAAAGTAAAATAATTTTCAAGCTGAATTTGTTTGATTCGTTATATTTTATAAGGAATTAAAGAAGAATTAATAAATATGAACACTGATAGTGATTAATTGTTAACTTGCACACCTTCTGAACAAGTAGAAGCCGCGAACGCGGCTTCCCTTAATTTACTTCCGGCGAAATCCAGAGAGAAGTAATAACTTGCGTACCACCGCTTCATGGATTTTTGCAGAAAAAACAACAGTGTATCCTTTCCTGAGAATGTACTGATAGCTGAACTGGCTAAAACAATTAAATCTTCGACGTTGTGGGCACATTATTCCATGCTTCGATCAACTTTGTCTGTTAAAAATAATATTAATATTGCCCAGTATCAAAAACTGAGAGCATTTTTAAAACGTCAAGCTATAGGATACAAACCCAAAAAATCCAATATTTTAACGCAGGAACAAGTTCAGAAATTCATTTTAGAGGCCCCAGATGACATCTTCTTATCGACGAAAGTAAGTAGATATAGATAAAATAGTATTACTCAAAATGCATAAAATACGAAATATGCAATTTTTGATTAAAATAATATAAAAATCAAAACCATACTTTGTTTCATTTTATTGTAATAATCCATTTGTAACATTACCGCACGCTACATCAGTGCGGTAAGAATATTACCGCACTGTTATTTTCTAATTGCTTAGCAACTGCCCACTATTCTGGAATGTTGAGCTTTTGCATAGAAAACAGGTCAAAATAGTGTCACTTTTCCCACGATCGAAGAAAAAATATTTTAGAGAAATAGAGCACGTTTATTTATTACAAAACTTCCATTTGATCTGTCATCTCATTCTCCATACACCTCTGATGTGCCATCCGCCGTGAAAACATCCAGTATACAGAAGACTACACGAGAAAGAACCTTGTGAGTTTCAATAATTCACCTTCTTGAAGCATTATGTCTGTTGGACGGCGTTACATATACCTACATCAAAATAAAATGCATATTTTGGACTGGTCCTGTGTATATAACCCAAACTGAACCGTCTGGAGATTCCAAGGTTAACTAACTCTTTGCAACCGTGACTCGAACTGCATTCATCACAAAATATAATTATTTGACAACCTAATATTGCGGCTTGAAAACGTCGACCACCTCTCGAATTGCCATCTAATTTCGCTTGCTTTTTTAGTGCGACAAGACGTGAACCCAGCGCCTGCGAAAGGATTTAAGTTAATCTGATTTTTATGGAGCTCGAAACATTGTTGAAGGAACGGATGTTTTATTTGATATTTTTATGGGACCTACTTCGTAAAAAGTATCAGGATCATCATTAAATATTAATCAAAACTGAATCATTATTTATGATTAATTAATTCCGATAATATAGTTTGAGTTCACTGGGGACTGATTATGAACACTACACTAATAACTATACTCTTCTCCATTACAAATTTTGTCGTCTGACATATGTTTCGGAAATGATATTTCCATCTTCTGAGACGAAGCCTTACTAAATCATGCTATCAATTTCTACACTCAAGTATGGATTGACATTTATACTTTGTCATAAACCGCTTATTGAGAACAATGAGTGTTTAATAGGAGTTATATCATTATCGAGTAAAATATTTTTTCTCTTATGAATTTCGAAACCTTGAAATTTTCTTAATACAATTTGAAATAATAATCATTTAATGTCTAATACATATACCCGATTTTAACATGCCCGGAGTTATATCGAATATATTTCCTAGAAGTTGTTGATTTTTCGTGGAAGTTTTGATAGCTAGTTTTATATTAATCTTTTTAAAAATATTCACGAGTTTGTTGTTTGTTTTCGGATGGAACACGATGAAAGCTTGGAAACCTTTTTCCGTTTTTGCGCGTATGTTCTGGGGAACATCGCGTTATCATTTAGCACAAATGTCTGTAACTTTCGAATTTTTTTAAGAAAATGGTCTCAAACGATTTGGTTCTACTCCCCAATGAATAATTCGATGTCAAATTTGATTCTGTCCGGACGGCCGGACCGTTGCCACGATAACTTGAGAACGGAAAAACCTAGCAACTTGAAATTTTCAGGATAGGTGGCGTATCCCAATGCGACGGACAATTTCGTTAATGGGCATACTCGGCCCAATAGTTTCCGAGTAATAATTTTGTTTTCAACCAATATGAATCCGATCGAATTGAAATTTGGTGAATAGTTGTTGAATATAAACCTAAGCACGTTTGTGAAATTTTGTGAGAATCGTATCGCCAGAGAATTATTAAAAAATTATTAAAAAATATTTTTGTTGTCACGATAACCTGAGAACGGAAAGAGATAGCGGCTTGAAGTTCTCAGGTTAGGTTGTGCATCTGAATGCGACATTTGAGTTTGTTTATAAGCATAATCGGACAAACGGTTTTAGAGTTATAGCCATCTGAAATTTGGTTGTTTTTTGTTCCTCAATATCTCGAAAAATACAAAACCGATTGAAATCAAGCATGGTTATTACTTGTAGAATGCCAACGCGAAAATTCTTGCAAAATTTTGTGAGGATAGTATCTGTAGAACAATTTAAGAAATCATTGAAAATTGAAAAAAAAATTCTATATATCAGTAACTATTCGTCTGAAATTGCTGAAATTCTGCAAGAGCCCACCTAACTATACTGCCATTTTTCAAGTTTTAACACGATCGGTTAAATATTGTGGGAGATTCGAGCAGCATCGTGCGAGTTCAGTAGATGGGTGACCGTTGCCTCGATAACTTTCGAACGAAAGGAGATAGGGTCTTGCAATTTTCAGGGTAGGTTGCGTATCCGAATGGGAGAGTTGAGTTCGGTTTTGGGCATCATCGGTCTAACGGTTTCCGAGTTATTTCCACCTGGAATATTATTTCCTCGATAACTCAAAAAATAAAGATTCGATCGAATTGGTGCTTAGTAACTAGTAGTAGAAAATCAACATAAAGATGTGTTTGAAATTTTGAAGAACCGTACCCCTAGAAAATTTGAAAAAAATTACGAAAAAAAAATTGGTTCAAGCACTGACCTGAAGTCAGGAGCTTTTGCGCGTATGTTCTAATGTCCATTCTCCTGCATTGGACACCCTTTATCGAATTTACCATGGTAAATTATGTTGTCCATTCTCCTGTATTGGACACTTAATTCGAATTTACCATGGTAAATTCGAATTAAGAGTGTCTAATGCAGGAGAATGGACAATAGAACATACGTGCAAAAGCTCCTGACATCACGTCAGTGCTTGAAACAATTTTTAGTTATTTTCTTATGTAAATGGAGAAATTTTTATCTTTACGTTCGTTGATAATTTTCTGAACTAGTTGATGACCAAACCCGATCCTTTCGGTAATTTGGAAAAGCCATTTTTCTTTCTTTCTTGAAGTTTAAATTGCTTAGCGGAATATTAAATAACCGGTTGACGAGGAAATGTAAGCTGGCCCTTTTATGTGACCAGGGAGCAACTGAATCAGACGAATTGCAAATATCAGAATTGGTAGGTTTTTAACAATCTCAAAACTGATTGAATTTGAGGTATACCTAGATAGGTTCAAATCCAAGAATGGCAAGTAGCCGCCCTTTTCTATTTCGAAGGTGAACTTCACAGATGGGTATTTACGGTTTAAGATACTGGTAAATTCGTTAATAACGAACGTTGCTAACGAATTTACCAGTGTCCACACATAAACGTCTTCATGCCAGTATCCCACAACTAGTCGCCCAATTTCAATTCGATTAGGTCTTAATTTTTTGGTTTACGAGAAAATAATATTCCAAAAGGGTGTAACTCTGAAACCTTTGGGCCGCTTATGCCCAACAACGAACTTAACTGCCCAATGCGGATGCGCAACGTATCCTGAAACTTGCAAGTCTCTATATTTCACCGTTCGAAAGTTATCGTGTCAACGATCACCCATCCCGCTACTGAACTCATCCAAGGCTGCTGATATCTACAACAATATGATTTTTTTCAATAATTTTCAAGAATTTTTTAGAAATTTTCTGATAATACCATCCTAACAAAATTTTTAAAAAATTTGCGCGTCGGCATTCTACCACTAACTGCCATGTTGGAATGGGATCAGATTCATATTTTATAAGTTATTGAGGAAATAACAACAACACTTCAAATATACTGGGTGAGTCTTTGACCACTGCATTAATTTCAACCAAAGATTCTCATCGTCAAAAGAAACACTTTTTTCATTTAACATTTTTCCAAATTCGGCTCAGGTAAAAAGATACAGGCTGTTGAAATTTCGAAAAAAAATCAGTTTTTGCGCGCGTGTTCCGCAAGGAACAGCGTGCTATCATTTCGTCACAATGTCTGTATTTTTCGAATTTTTTTTCGAAAATGGTCTCAAACGATTGGGTTCGACTCCCTGATGAAGAATTCGAGGTCAAATTCAATTCTGTCCGTCCGGTCCGGCCGGCCGGCCGGTCCGGCCGGTCCGGCCGTTAGCACGATAACACTCGAACGGAACGACTTAGAGCGTTGAAATTTGCAGGGTAGTTTCGTAGCGTAAATATCTCGGACAAGTTCGTTAACGGGCGAAATCGACCGAGCGGTTTCGGAGTTAAGGCCGTTTTTAATAAAAACGTTTTTTATGAATATTTCCGGAACCGATCACTCAATCTTTTTGAAATTTGGCATCAGATTGTAGAATCATGACCTTTATATGCCTGCGAAGTTTTGTGTTGAACGGACGGCCCTAAAGTGGCAAAAAAAAATTTTGCAAATTTGAAAATTTTGTTTTCACGATAACTCGAAAAATACTGATCTGATTAAATTGAAACTCAGTAGTTAGATGCAAAAGACCAAAGCAAACACTTTTGCAAAATTTCGTGAAGATCACGTGACATGAAATACTTTGCTTTTAATGCCGAAACATATGTTTTTGAGGTTCATGCTGCCCTTTCCGGGCATTTTCCGTATTGCGCATGCGCAGATGAGAAGTCCTTTAACTGCTGTAGTTTTCGTCAGAGAGGATTGGGGTTTTGGGGTGGCGGATGCTATTCCTCCATAGAATTCAGATCCCTGATGAGGGTCTGCGCATGCGTAGATTAAAGATGCGATATCTTCCGAACCACTAGTGTTGGAGAATCGGAGTTTTTTGTAAGGTGTGTTATTTTGAGAGGACTTTTAGCCGCCAGTAGATTGCGCATGCGCAGAAGAGAAGTGACTGTTTTTGGGTTGGATGGGTTATGTTGGGAGTGCTGAGTCGATATTATGAGGTTTTAATAGAATATTCATAGCAATTCAGTGCAAGGACAAGTCAGTTTGGGGGATGTAGCGTTGTGTTCGAGTTAAAGTGTCCGTACCGTGGTCCTGGGGCTAATTTTGAAATTGATGTTACCCCTTACAGGCATTTTTCGTTATGCGCATGAGCAGACCATCAGTAATTTAACTGGTGGTGTTTTCGTCAGAGAGGATTAGGGTTTTGGGGTGGCGGATGCTATTCCTCTATAGAATCCCCTGTTGAGGGTCTGCGCATGCGTGGATTAAAGATGTGATATCTCCTGAACCACTAGTGTTGGAGAATCGGAGTTTTTCGTAAGGTGTGTTATTTTGAAAAGGACTTTTAGCCGCGAGTAGATTGCGCATGCGCAGAAGAGAAGTGACTGTTTTTGGGTTGGATGGGTTATGTTGGGAGTGCTGAGACGATATTATGAGGCTTTAAAAGAATATTCATAGCAATTCAGTGCAAGGACAAGTCAGTTTGGGGGCTGTAGCGTTGCTTCAGAGTTAAAGTGTCCTTACCTTGGCCCTGGGGCTAATTTCGAAATGGATGCAACCCCTTACGGGCATTTTTCGTTATGCGCATGAGCAGACCATCAGTGATTTAACTGGTGGTGCTTTCGTCAGAGAGGATTGGGGTTTTGGGGTGGCGGATGCTTTTCCGCTATAGAATCCCCTGGTGAGGGTCTGCGCATGCGTGGATTCAAGAAGCGATATCTCCTGAACCACTAGTGTTGGAGAATCGGAGTTTTTCGTGAGGTGTGTAATTTTGGAGGACTTGCAGCCACGAGTATACTGCGCTTGCACAGACGAGAAGTGAATGGTTTTGGGTTGTTTGGGTTATGTTGGGAGTAATGAGCCGATATTGTGAGGTTTTAAAAGAATATTCATGTCAATTCAGTGCACGGACACAAGTCAGTTTGGGGGAAATAGCGTTGTTTCCGATTTGAAATGTCTGTATGGTGGCCCTGAGGCGAATTTATAAATAACTATATTCGGTAGATCTATATTAAAATGCGTTCGGATTTGGAGAAGATGCAATTTCGTCCCTAACGGAGGACCCACAACCGAATTTTTTTCTGATCTACGGTAAAACTAACAGCCAAACTGTATTCATAGCTATATTTGTTAAAGGAACTTGAAAAAAAAAAAAAAAAGCACTGACGTGAAGTCAGTACTCTTTGGCGCGCGTGTTCACGGTGGCTAATTTGAATTGAATTATTCAAAATTTAACAGTGCTGTATCTAAGCTGCCATCAGGATAGAGTAACAAAGTTGGAAAAGAACACAAGTGACTCTCCTTAGTCGCACAAGCTCCTAGAAGATTTGGGAGGGTCAGTATAATCCTAATCATGTTTATAGCACGCGCGCAAAAGCAGATTGACTTAACAATGAAAGAAAAAGTGTAAAAAGTCAATCTGCTTTGGCGCGCGTGCTATAAACATGATTAGGATTATACTGACCCTCCCAAATCTTCTAGGAGCTTGTGCGACTAAGGAGAGTCACTTGTGTTCTTTTCCAACTTTGTTACTCTATCCTGATGGCAGCTTAGATACAGCACTGTTAAATTTTGAATAATTCAATTCAAATTAGCCACCGTGAACACGCGCGCCAAAGAGTACTGACTTCACGTCAGTGCTTTTTTTTTTTTATTTTGTAGCTTTGACTTCCTTTTTTCAAATAAAATGAATATTGGTGTAAAGTTTCCTATAACTATGCGACATATTTTCCAAATATTAGCTATTTTCGACTTCTACTGGTTTTCTAGTTATGGACTCTTGGATTCATAAAACTAAACGAAATTAGCATAAAGAAAGAAGATAAAGTTTTTCTTGGGTAATTTCAAGAATATTCCATCATTTTAGAACACTATATTATTCTTCATCATTTCTCCTTAAACGCACCGTTTTTGAGATATTCTTCATTGAATGTTTTAAAATGGAAAACTCCAGAATCAGCTCGTTGGAATCCCGAATCAAGCTGTAAACCCCGTCACCAGGCCTTTTTCTCGTCCGCCAACAATGTCATAGATAATTTATATGCAGGAGTGAATAAGCACATTGTGAAATCTTCAAAGGCTTGTAACTTTTTACCTGAGCCGAATCTGGAAAAATGGTGTATGAAAAAACTGTTTTATTTGATGAGAGGAATATTTGGTTAAAATTAATGCAGTGGTCAAAGACTCACCCTGTATATAACTCCAAAATCGTTTGGCCAATTATATCTTTTAACAAATTCAAATTTCGCATTCGGATGCGCAGCTGACCCAAAAATTGCAAGTTGCTACCTCTTTTCGCCCTCAAGTTATCATTAGATAAATAATAATTTTAACATTTTTTTTTAATTTCCTGTTGATACAATCCTCACGAAATTTCACATAGGTATTTATGTCGATATTCTACAGCAAGTTACCAAGTTACCAGACAGAATCAAATTTGACCTAGAATTCTTCATCAGAGAGTCGAACTTAATCGTTTGAAACTATTTTAGGCAAAAAATTCGAACATTACAGAAATTGGGGCAAAATGATAGCACTCTATTCCCCAGAACTTGCGTGCAAAAAAATATACAGGGTGAGTCTTTAAGTTGTACATTAATTTTAACCATAGATTCCTCCCATCAAATAAAACGCTTTTTTCAGTTACCATTTTTTCATACTCGTCAGAGAAAAAAGATGCAGGCTGTTGAAATTTGGAAAAAAAATCAGTTTTTCTTTTATAACCTTTGACATGGGTATTCAAAATTGATCGAATTTTGGTATGAAGTTTTCTATAACTATGACACATAATATCCAATTAACAGTTTTTCCCTACTTTTACTGATTTCCTCGCGAATTCCTAGAACTATGAGAAATTAGCATAATGAAAGCAGATTAAGCTTATCTTGAGTCATTTTCGAAAGACTCTATCGTTTTAAAAAATTAAATTATTCTTCATAATTTCTCCTGAAACGTACCATTTTCGAGATATTCTTCATTTGTCATAAAACATGAAAAAGAAATTTACCTGCTTATATCAATCCGAACCTCGAGTATGATCACAGATGATATGCTCAAATTGAGGTATAGAATGAGTATTGATTTCAAACTTGACATTTATAGAAATTTAATTCGATCTCTCTTGTTTCCAAATTGATTGGTTATAGTTATCACCTTGAAAGGGATAAGTTAATTACAACGTATTCAAAACTTTATTCGCTGTGTAGTTATATTTTGGAAAATAGATGAATATAGGCCTACCATGGTCTGTAATAATCTATGAATTTTTCTCCATGTAGCTATACCAAATAGTGAATATGAAGCTTTGAAATTATCTGTTATCCATGTCATGTAAACATTTATTTCCATTCTTCTTCGATTCTGCACAATCTTAATATAATAAAGTGTAATACAACTAACGTCACTTCTAATTATTTTATTCGAACTACATAGTTGATTCATATAAGTTTGCAGTATGTATATTAGAAGGAAAAAGGGAAATATCAATTATAAGTTTCATTCCACCTATTCATCCCAATTATTCTTGACGATAAATTCTCAGTCTGGATCTACGGAATAAGATGGAACTATATCTTTAAATGGTTTCTTTCTGGGTTTTCTCTCCCAAACTCTGAAAAATATCTATACAATAAAAAATTATTTTGTGATTTGCTTCTGCGTAAGAAACACAAGATATTTGTCAGAAGCGATCAATCGAACAATGTTGCCCAACAAACAACAACGAAACAACATCAACGAAGAAACAACTATGTATATCGTAACGTTTCGGAGTCTATATCAGACTCCTTCGTCAGACGCTTAACGAAAATCTTTAGAATTATTTCGTCGATAGTTATTCTGAAATTCGAGAATTGTCACATTGACAGTATTTGAAAATCATAGCTAACATAGTTTTACTTTGCATATAAATTTCCAAGTTCCAACTCCTTTTTTAATAAATTCAGCCAAATATGGTCAATACCAATTGAGCAATTTGCAGAATTGCATTCTATGTTCAATAAAATACAAGTTGACTCCTTAAGTTTCCTTTTAATATAATCAGGTTCTGTCATTAGAATCTTTGTATTACTCCAATCAATCATGTAATCTCCTTGGAATGTACATACATGTTCTGCTAGTTTTGATTTCTGTATGTCTCTATTTCTCAAGTTATTCTTATGCTCTGACTTTCTTACTTCTAGTGGTCTTGATGATTCTCCTGTGTATGATTTACCAAAATTACAAGGAATATTATATACGCACAGTTTTTGATTTTTCATTTTCAATAATGGGTTTTATCTATTTTATTTATATTGGAAGCTCTTCTAAATATCTAAATTCATGATTGATATAGAGTGCAGCAAGCCGAGCCATTAATAAAAGCTGGCGTGCAATTGTACATTGGAAATTTTCAATTTCAAATTTCGTTCACAATCCACAGAATCGACCGTTTGGTGTTATGAAGAAAGAGCCTCTGAAATATTGGGACCATCAAGATATATTCAAATTGGCAATGCGTGATTGTTGCAGCGCTATTTAGTCGTAAGTGAAATGAGCAAACAGAGAGACAGTGTTGCGTGTATCAACTGAAATTAAAATAATAGCAAGGGACAGGTAATTGGCTACCAGGCCAGATAATCATGTCGTATTAGTTCATCTTAATGAACCAGATAAAACAGGGAACTACACACGCAGATGCAACAAAAACGGCAATTTTTCATATGAACCGACAACTCGAGTCTCCGACTGTGGAGGGTGAATGTTTATATTGAGTAATCTTTCGGACCTTCTCACCAGAGCAAGAAGTGTTATTGCTGATGGTAATCAACTGTGAAAGGAATGAATTTAGACGTGATTTAGTTGATGAAATGAGTTTTTCTTATATGGCGATAATGATTATTTGATTGTGATATGATTTTGCACTGTATAAAGAATACTTAAGGCAGTAAATCGGAAAAGTAGTTCAACTGATGAGCTTTCCAATATTTTTGCGCGTATGTTCTGGGGAACATCGCGTTATTATTTTGCCCAAATGTCTGTAATTTTCGAATTTTTTGCCGAAAATGGTCTCAAGCGATTGGACAGCCATCCGTTGCCACGATACCTTGAGAATGGGGAAAGATAGCAACTTGAAATTTTCAGAGTAGGTGGTGTATCCCCATACGACGGACAAGTTCGTTAATGGGTGTAATCGGTCCAATGGTTTCCGAGTAATACCTAATTTTGTTTTCAACCCATACAAGTCCAATCGAATTGAAACTTGGTGAGTAGTAATTGTAATTTTGTGAAAGTCGTATCACTAGAAAATTTAAAAAAAATTAACAAAAAATATTATTGATGTCGCGATAACCTAAGAACGGAAAAAGATAGCGACTTGAAATTTTTGGCTAAGATTGTGCATCTGAATGCATTTCAGCTTGTTTATAGGCATAATCGACCAAACGGTTTTGGAGTTATACCCATCTGAAATTTGGTTGTTATTTCCTCAATAACTCGAGAAAAACAAAAACCGATCCAATTCAAACATGGTTATCAGTAGTAAAAAGCCAACGCGAAAATTCTTGCAAAATTTTGTGGAGATCGTAACACTAGTTAATTTCTAAAAATCATTGAAAATCATTGAAAAAAATTCTAAATGTCAGAAACTATTCGTCCGATTTCGCTGAAATTTTACGAGAGCCTTCAAAACCTAACTCTACTTCCTCTCTACTCTAACTTCCAAGTTTGACCGATCGGATCTATATTGTTGGAGATCCGAGCAGCCTTGTGTGAACTCAGTAGCAGGATGGGTGACCGTTGCCTCGATTACTTTCGAACGAAAGGAGATAGGGACTTGTAATTTTCAGGGTAGGGTGGACATCCAAATGGGAGAGTTATATTCGAGTTATTTTTGAGCATAATCCGTCTTATGTTTCGGAGTTATACCCACCTGGAATATTTTCTCTACGAAAACTCAAAAAGTATAGACTCGATCGAATTGAAGCTTGGTAACTAGTTGTAAAATATCGACATAAAGACGTGTGTAAAATTTTGTGATAACCATATCCCTAGAAAATTTTTAGAATATTACAAAAAAAATGGCTCTAGCACTGACGTGAAGTCAGGAGCTTTTGCGCGTATGTTCTATTGTCCATTCTCCTGTATTGGATAGTCTTAATCGAATTTACTATGGTGAATTCTTTTGTCCATTCTCCAGTATTGGACACTCTCAATCGAATCTTCTGTGTTTCAATTTGTATGGATTATTTGTTGACCCCTACCTACCTTCATGAAATTCAGCACACAATATCTTGCGAATACATTGTATGTTATTCAATAAGAATTATCGGCGTGAATATACAAAATTGGTTCAAGCACTGACGTGAAGTCAGGAGATGTTGCACGCATGTTCTATCGTCCATTCACCTCTATTGGGCACCCTTAATCAAATTGAATCGGCAACGTATTTTTTAAGTTATTGAGGAAATAAAAACCAAATTCAAATTAATATAGGTAACTCCAAAACTGTTTGGCCGATTATATCTTTTAACAAACTCAAATGTCGTATTAGAATGCACAATGTATCGTGAAAATTGCAATTCGCTATCTCTATAAGTTCTCAAGTAATCGTGAGATAAATCATATTTTTTAATAATTTTTTTTGAAAAATTTTGTTTTACGATCCTTACAAAATTTCACAAACTTCTTCGCGTTGATATTCTACAACTACTTACCAAGTTTCAATTCAATCGGATCTATGTTTATTGAGTTATCGAGAAAACAATATTCCAGATGGGTATAACTCTGAAACCGTTCGGCCGATTATATCCAACAATGAACATAACTGTCTCATTTGGATGTGCAACAACCCTGAAAATTGCAAGTCGCCATCTCTTTTCTTTCTCAAGTTATCGTGAGATACATAATATTTTTTCGTACACACACGTATTTCCGTTGATATTCTACAATTAGTAACATAGTTTCAATTCAATCAGGTTGGTATTTTTGAGATATCGAGAAAATAAGATTCCAGATGGGTATAAATCCGAAATCGTTTGGCCGATTAGGCCAAACAACGAACTTAACTCTCCCATTCGGATGCGCAACCTACCCTGAAAATTTTAAGTCTCTGTCTCTTTTCGTTCGTAAGTTATCGAGGCAATGGTCACCCATACAGCTATTGAACTCACACAAGGCTGCTCGGATCTCCAACAATATGGATCCGATCCTGTTCAAACTTTGAACTTGGCAGTACAATTAGGTTTTGAAGGCTCTTCAAAATTTCAGCGATGTTGGATGAATAGTTTCTGATATAGATTTATTTTCAACGATTTTCAATGATTTTTTAAAGATTTTCTTGTAATATGATCCTCACGAAATTTAGCAAGAATTTTCGGATCGGATTCGTATTTTTCGAGGTACCGAGGAAATTTCAGATGGGTATAACTCCAGAACTGTTTGGCTGATTATACCTGTTTATAAACTCAAATGTCACATTCAGATGCTAAGCCTACCCTAAAAATGACGAGGCGCTATCTCTTTCTGTTCTCAGGTTATTGCGACATACAAAATAATAATTTTTTTTAAATTTTCTAGTGTCACGATTCTCACAAAATTCCACAATCGTTGTTTTGTCATCACTCGGAAACCATTGGGCCGATTATGCCCATTGATAAACTTGTCCGTACTATTTGGACACCACCTACCTTGAAAATCTCAAGTCGCTAACCTTTTTCTGTTCTAAAGTTATTATGGCAACGACTGGCCGTTCATCAGTATGTCGAACCTAATCATTTGAGATCATTTACACCAAAAAATTCGTGCATTACAGACATTTGGGCAAAACGATAAGGAGATGTTCCCCAGAACCTGCGCGTAAAAATGTATGAAGAAAATTCAGATTCGTATAAAACGCCAAAACGAACATTGCTTTGTATGCTGGTTCAGTTTGATAAAATGCACAGTGTGAAAGGTTATAACGTTTGTCATTATGCGCAAATCGATAATAAATAATTCATGGTGATTTTTAAACTGTAACTTACGGTCGAATATAATTCACTTTGTGTTGTATTTTTCAGTGTTATTTATAACACAGTAAGGTAGAAGATCTAATCTTCCACAGCGAAGACATAATGCGATTAGACTTCGGAATATTGCGAATAAATCCACTGCAGATGACCAGCCTCAACTAGCTTAGAGAAAAGAGTGCAACAATGCTAAGCGAATCATTTTGATTCGTTTCAGTAAAGCAAATTAATGCCTTGCTGCCAAGTGCATATAATTATATGCACTTATATATGCACATATATATGCACTTATATGCACAGATAATTAATTATAATTAATTATCTTCGAATGATATATGTCAAAGTCTGGACCACCGTTTGAAAAACCTTGTAATAATGAGCTGGTAGGATTCTGTCTCGGATTCTGTTCAAAAGCTGATGCCTCTATAGAGTAATCCGAGTTGCTGGTTCCAGGGATTTCGTTGACACTCAATATCCTACCAGGCAATCTCATTCTTATTTCGCAGCGAATCGTCGATGTAGCCTTCTGCTGCACTACTTGACTTCCAACCTCCGTTTCAAAGACTCAATGTTGGCTCCTCCATTTATAAGTAGTGTAGCAGAATTTTGCCTCAATGAATGACCTGTGTATTCGTTTGGATTATTCAATTGCAAAAAAGTGGAAAACCTTTCTTGAAACACTTCCTATAATACTTTGTATTCCCATCACAGCTCTGTAGCATTTTCCAGATTGATATTTCAAAGAAAATCCATTCTCAACGAAATCGTTTGGTCTTAACGCAGTGTATCTCCGATAAATATTTAGATTATTCTCCCTAATAACTGTGAATGTTTGAACTTTTCTCGTTTTACTCTCAGGAATATTGACTATAATAATATTTCCCCCGTCCTCGATATCTGTAATTTTCATTTTCATCATTTCATCACATCTTCAGCCTCCAGCGAATCCGAATAATAAAATAATCTGAAACAACCACGTGATCAGTATACAAAATTAAAATTACTTGAAATATGATAGTTACCTTTAATCCTAAATATGAATCATCCGTTGCTTCGAAGAGAAAACATTCAAACTCTTCTTTAGAAAAACACTCTTGATCTTTTGTAAGATACCCTTGATTGGATTTTTTCAAAAATGTGCGCAACTTCAGATATTTACCAATACTTATCTATTTCATTTTTTATCGCTAGTTGCTACTTTATCATTGAATATTGGGCCCACAAAGTAGAGGATTTCCATTCTTTTTCTCTAGCCATTAAATTGAAATATGCTAGAAAGACATTCTCTTGGTAAACTGTCACATTTTTCACGAAGGGCAGAGACTGCTTCATTCGCCAAAACCTCAATTAAAAAAGACATTTTCACTTCCAACCACTTCTCACCAGCTTGCAAATGATAACTATCAATTATTTTACTTTTATATCTGTTAGAATTAATTTTGCGTGGCAACCGTAACCAGGAAAATGTTCCATAATTCACTCAATTATAACGATCTTAAATGGATAGAATTATGTGCGTCAATGTAAATCAATCCAAAAGTGGATAATCAGATTTTTATGAATTTCAAAACGTTTGAAAATAAAATAATTAAAATAACCATATACTATTACAACTCAAAGGCTTATCCTGTATAATTCAGCACGTGTATAGGCCTTACAAAGCACTGAAGTGTATTTATCATTCTCTGAACGATACGATAAAACTCAATAATTTCTAAAAATTTTTCGCTAATAATTTTCTTGATCATTCCATTGATGTTCGTTCGAAAATCAACGGAATTCTTTAATTAAAGATGTACCGCAGAACGATTGGAATTCAGTATCAGACGGATGTCTAACAATGTCCCTATAATAATAAAGGATTATTGGTTAGCCAACCGGTTAATAATTTCAAATTGGATCGTTTCGAATCAAACACCTGTTACTATGGGATTATGACATCATACGGTCCCGAGGCTGTCGTTGTGGAGGATTCGGTTTCTTATTAAATAACGTTATGATAAGTGGAGTCGTTAATGATCATTCTTCCGAGGAGAAAATTGAAATATCTTCGATTGTGGGAAATGGAGATCTGAATATGTGAATGAGATTGACTGGTACATCCGATTAATAGTCAAGTGTATTCCAAGTTGGGAATGTGTTGCGATTCTTGGAAGACGAGGCGCCAGTCGTTACACGGAGAACTGAGTTTGGTATGTGGATATTCCTACTTGGTTTACATAAGAATTGTCCATAAGTCGTTGTAATACCATAAAAATGAACACTAATCTTTTTATTGGCTCTCTGTTCAGGTGAGCAGAGTGTCTCTATTTTTCGAATATTTGTACGAGAATGGTCTCAAATGATTAGTTTCGACCCACTGATGAAGATTCTGAGGTCAAAATTGATTATGTCCGGCCGGCCGTCCGCACAATTACGCTTATGAACCCAATGAGTTCGAGAATTTAAATTTCCAAATTAGGTTTGGAGTACCAATGCGCCTGATAAGTTCGTTGATGGGCGAAATCCACCGAGTTGGTTCACAGTTATGGCTATCTGAAATTTTGTTTTCCCAATAACTCGAAAAATACTGATCTGATCGAATTAAAGCGTGGTAGTTATCTATCTCTAGCGGTTTTCAGAGTAGGTTTGTGAGATAAATATCTCGGCTAAGTTCATTATTGGGCAAAATCGGCCTGATGGTTTCGGAGTAACGAAAACAAATTTTTTTTTACATCACAAATTTCAAATTGAATTTTTTATAAGATGCAGTTTCATCATAAAAATACACTGATATCATTTTCAACTCTAACAAGCTAATAATTTCGGAGATATGATTTTTCAAAATTTAAATAATACATCGTACTTCTTTGTTATCACAGAATGCGAATTCTATCTGTGTTCACTGTTCATACATATAATCTTATCTATCTATGACAGGTATGTCAAATAGATTTATTTATGTTCTGACAAAGTATGGTTGAATGCAAAATGAACAATTATAGGATATCTAATATAATTACCCCTACTCTATGTGCCCTTGGATAATCCATATGATGACGAAAATATATTCAGAATATTTTCAGTGAAAACAAAACTGGAATATTGGCTAAGTTTCAATATATATAATATAATTAATTTTCAGAGGAGATTTGAGAAATGAATATCTCCGATAAGTTCGTTATTTAGTTTTAATTTCAGTTCTATTATAAGAATCCATTGATATCATTCCCAACTCTGAGAAAACAACTATTTCGGAAATGAATTGTCAAAGTTTCAACAAGAGCGTCAAAGCTCCTGTCCACAGGGCTTTCCCACATTTTTTGTGTAATACATAGCATCAATTCAACATTCATTACTTCGTTACTTGGGATCCCGTGCATCATTTACATATAATGACATACGTCCGTTATCATATAGGGTCGTTCAAAAATCAAGGCTTTTCCGAGAAATAATAAAACTATAAAATATGCGTTTTTGCGCGTAAGTTCTGGGGAACATCGCGTTATTGTTTTGACCAAATGTCTGTAACTTTCGAATTTTTTGACGAAAATGGTCTCAAACTGTCCGTCCGGCCGTCCGGCCGTTGCCACGATAACTTGAGAACGAAGAGAGCTAGCGACTTGAAATTTTCAGGGTAGGTGGCGCATCGCAATACGACGGACAAGTTCGTTAATGGGCATAATCGGCCCAGTCGTTTCCGAGTAATAATTTTGTTTTCAACCAATATAAATCCGATCAAATTGAAACTTGGTGGGTAGTTGTAGAATATGAACCTAAGCACGTTTGTGAAATTTTGTGCGAATCGTATTGCTATAAAATTTTAAAAAAATTATTAAAAAATATTTTTGTTGTCACGATAACTTGAGAACCGAATGAGATAGCGGCTTGAAATTTTCAGGTTAGGATGTGCACCAGAACGCAACATTTCAGTTCCTCTATGAGCATAATCGGCCTAACGGTTTTAGAGTTATAGCCATCTGAAAACTTCTGAAATTTGGTGGTTTTTGTTCCTCATTAACTCGAAAAATACCGAACCGATAGAATTCAAACATGGTTATTAGTTGTAGAATGCCAACGCAAAAATGTTTGCAAAATTTGGTGAGGATAGCATTTGTAGAAAATTTTTAATAAATCATTGAAAATAAAAAAAAAATTCTATATATCAGTAACTATTCGTTTGGAATTGCTGAAATTTTGCAAGAGCCTTCATAACCTAACTCTACTGCCAAGTTTCAAGTTTTAATACGATCGGTTAAATATTGTTGGAGATTCGAGCATTCTTGTGCGAGTTCAGTAGATGGGTGACCGTTGCCACTCGATAACTTTCGAACGAAAGAAGATAGGGACTTGCAATTTTCAGGGTAGGTTGCGTATCCGAAAGGGAGAATTGATTTCGTTTTTGGGCAAAATCGGTCTAACGGTTTCCAAGTTATACCCACCTGGAATATTATTTCCTCGATAACTTAAAAAATATGGACTCGATCGAATTGAAGCTTGCCAATTGGTTGTAGAATATCGACTTGAAGACGTGTGTAGAATTTTGTGTGAACCGTATCGCTAGAAAATTAAAAAAAATATTTTTTTAGGTCACGATAACCTGAGAAAGGAAAGAGATAGCGATTTGAAATTTTCAGGTTATTTTGTGCATCTGAATGCGACATTTGAGTTTGTTCATGAGCATAATCGGTCAAACGGTTTTGGAGTTATATTCATCTGAAATTTGATTGTTATTTTCTCAATAACTCGAAAAATATACAACCAATCCAATTCAATCTTAGTTATTAGTTGTAGAATGCCAACGCGAAAGTTCTTGCAAAATTTTGTGAGGATCGTATCACTAGAAAGTTTTTGAGAAATCATTGAAAAAAAATTCTAGATATCAGAAACTATTCATCCGACATGGCTGACATTTTGCGAGAGCCTTCAGAACATAATTCTACTACCAAGTTCCAAGTTTGAATACGATAGGATCTATGTATGTATATGAAATTTATATCATTTTTTTATTAAATATTTAAAACTGTAATTAGTTCTTTGAAATACCATTGAATGAAGAAATTCTTGTAAGTTGACAAAATATCTTTATTTGAAAATAAAAATGCATCATTTTATTAAAATGATAGTTTGACTATCCAATTGCGTCTTTTCTCTTTTCTTTATAATATTTTTGCTGTAAGTCAGTATAGCTTAACTTTCAAAGTAACGTCCTACAATATTAATTTGAATGATATTATAAAAATTGGTTCAAGCACTGACGTGAAGTCAGAAGCTTTTGCGCGTATGTTCTATTGTCCATTCTTCTGTATTGGGCACCCTTAATCGAATTTACCATGGTAAATTATGTTGTCCATTCTCCTGTATTGGACACTTAATTCGAATTTACCATGGTAAATTCGAATTAAGAGTGTCCAATTCAGGAGAATGGACAACATAATTTACCATGGTAAATTCGATTAAGGGTGTCCAATACAGATGAATGGACAATAGAACATACGCGCAAAAGCTTCTGACTTCACGTCAGTGCTTGAACCATTTTTTCAAATAGAATGACCTGTATGTCATAAAATGTATTGAACGAGAATTGAATTTCCTTTCAAACGGTATAAAATGTTCCTATACCTACCTAAATTATAAGGTTTTCGAATTAAAAGCACATTTTCATACTAATAGCAATATCAAGCTACTTTTTGTATTAACTATCCATGAAATGTTATATAACATGTTAATTATGATAATTTAACAATTGGCATCAATTGTAAAGTATTGTTAAATGTATTAAAGCAGATTTTATTGAAAAATCCTTCAAATGAAAGGCAATAATTATACAAATGAAGTTTTGATGAAATTGTTCATCCTTCACTGTCCATGAGATCGAATTGTAAGATGATCATGCATTCATGCAGAAAGTTCTGGTTAGGCCTAAATCTTTTTCTGCACTTCTGGTGACAGCATGAGTATTTGCGTTAAAATAAATTAATCTTCTTTGGCAATGCTTCAGCATTATTCGATTCAAAAATTACGATATTTTGCTTTTCATTTGGCGTATCGTTGACACTTGGGGCTCAAGCGGTTACAAAGAGTATGATATCAAAGGAATGTCACGAACACACAACATTTTCGATAACGGGGGGAGCACTACATACAGATCGGCGTTTTCCAGCTTCCCATTACCATATTGAAATTTTTTGTCTTGCGATTTTCGTTAGGGACCAAAGTCTCCATATTTTCAAGATATCAAGAAGTATAGATGGTGTTCCAAAAAAAGCTAGTCATCTCACAACTTCCAAATTTTCAATGTGACACCCAGTATACTTTGTAATTTTTTTAATTCTACGACAAATTTTAAGGCAAGTTTATGAGGAGAACTTTTTGGCGCTCTAGTTCCTCGGAACTGAGTGCTTATCAATTTGCCCAAATGTCTGTAATTTTCGAATTTTTCGATGAAAATGGTCTTTTACGATTTGGTTTGACTCACTGATCAAGAATCCGTGGTCGAAATTCATTCTGTCCGGCCGTCCGGCCGGCCGTAGGCACGATAACTCTCGAACGGAATGAGCTAGACAGTTGAAATTTTCAGAGTAGGTTTGGGAGATAAATATCTCGGCTAAGTTCGTTATTGGGCAAAATCGGACAGATGGTTTCGGAGTAACAAAAAAAAATTTTTTTTTATAAGGCAAATTCCAAATTAATTTTTTTCAATAAGCTGTTTTACCATAAGAATCCAATGATATCATTTTTAACTCTAACAAGCTAATACTTTCGGAGATATGATTATTCAAAATTTCAATAATAAATCGTATTTCAACGTTGTCACAGAATGATATTATTCTATGTATGAATTGTCATAATGTCAAATGATGTTCCTGAGACATGACATTATCTAATCAATCGAAGAATTGTGAGTGAAGTGAGAAAAATCTCAGTTGTTTGCTTCGAAATTAGGTTTTCTCAGAAAATTCTTACATTCCGGAACGGAACAGGAAGTAAGAGATCTGAGAGTAGTGAGACTGCTTTTCATCCATAGACATAGATATAACTCTAGAACGGAATGAGGTAGGTAGTTGAAATTTCCAGAGTAGTTTAGGGAGATGAATATCTCGGTTAAGTTCGTTATTGGGCAAAATTGGCCAGATTTAATTTGATTTCTTCCATGGTGCAGTTCTCATTCTCATGATTGCTCATTTAATCTTGATAAATAAACTATTATTTAAATTGAATTTCCTTTATGATGCAGTTCTATCATATGAATACATTGATATAATTCCCAACTCTGAGAAACCAATACTTTCGGAGATATAATTTGTCTGTTTGAACTAGAGCGCCAGAAAGCTCCTGTCCACAGGGCTTGTTTATTCATCTAAGCAGCCGTTTTGACTTATTTTTTAGGCAAATAGGCGCATTTTCCAAGCTTGTAAAAATAACAAAATGTCATGGGCACAGAATATTTTTTATTTGCGGAATGCATACATTTGATGCTTACAATTCAATGATAAAAAGAAATATTAGAAAAATTCGAAAATGACAAAAGTATACAAGGTATCAAATTGAAAATTTGGAAGTTATTAGATGACTAGCCTTTTTTGGAACACCATGTATACTTCTCAATATCTTGAAAATATAGAGACTAAGGTCCACACTTGCAAGGGAAAACATTTCAATATGGTAATGGGAAGCTGGAAAACACCGATCTGTATCTAGTGCTCTACCACGTTATCGAAAATGTTGTGTGTTCGTGGCATTCTTGAGACACTTGAGGCCCAATTGTCAACGATACACCAAATGAAAGGTAAAAGAGGTTTTGGAATCTAGTTTATTATTAGTACGTCACCGTGGAAAAAAAATCATTTATTTTAAAAAGTACCCTCACCCTCTACCATTTGTTTTAGTGGGGATTACAAAAACTTATTTCACCAGGGTTTCAAAGTGCTCGAGCTGCTTACCCAAACCGTCGAATTTCATTGCTCTATCTCTATCAACTGGTATCCTAAATATTAGCAAAATAAGCAAACTCACCCCTGGTTTAAACCATCCCTAACTTCCATCAGAAGACCCAAAAGACAATTTAACAGCAGGAAGTGGAACACCCTAATGGAACCCTATCACCTCGTTGCCCGTGTCGGTGTGGCGGCCCCGGACCCTGTATACAGGGTGAGCCTTTAAGTTATATATTAATTTTGACCGTAGATTCCACTCATCAAACGAAACACTTTTTCCCTCAACTATTTTTCCAAATTTGGCACAGGTAAAAACATACAACCTGTTGAAATTTCGAAATAAAGCAGTTATTATTTTGCAGCTTGAAATGGTTTTTCCGAATGAAATGAATGTTGGTGATAACTTTCCTATTGCTATGACACTTATCCTTCAAAGATGACCGACAAACTTCCTTGTCACTTTTATTCAAATTGAGAAATCAGTTAGACCATAAAGGGTTACAATCTGGGAATACTAACGCCTGGAATTTAGGAGATAATCCGAAATGAATTTGGAAAAGAATGGAATTTTTTCCAAGAATTTGAAACAGCAGTCTGCCTGCGAATGCGGGGCGGGACAATGTTTGAAAGAACTGGCAACCAATGCATAAGTGTAGATCTCATAGTTCCAGTGATGATCCTCATAGATGAATTCAGCTGTGCATCAATTTTTTGCGTATGAACAATGTTAAACCAGACGGGGCAACAATATTCAGCGGCAGAAAAAGCCAAGGATAAGACTGCCGTACGAAGAGTATCTGCATCAGCACCCCATGAAGTACCAGCTATTTTTTGCAGAATATTATTTTTATTTTTTGTTTTCAACTTCAGACGCAAGTTCTCCAAATGGGCTTTGAAATTCAAAGAGGAATCAAGTTTCACTCCTAGGTGTTCAGGATTAAAATTGAGTCTCAAGAAAGAATCACCGAAAGTTACACCGACTATACAACGTACGTTACGTACGTACGTTACACCCAAATCAACTACTATTAATAAGATTACAATTAATTGGACCTGTTTATGAGTCCCCATCAATACATTTTCATGCCAACTTAATCTTATTTCGACTTATAAAGGGTGTTGATTCTTTTATGGCGCTCTTGTTCCTCGGAACTTGGTGCTTATCAATTTGCCCAAATGTCCGTAATTTTCGAATTTTTGGCTGAAAATGGTCTTAAACGATTTGGTTCGACTCACTGATCAAGGATCCGTGGTCGGAGTCGATTCTGTTCGACCGTCCGGCCGTCCGTTAACACGATAAATCTCGAACGAAAGGAGTTAGAGGATTGAAATTTGCAGGGTAGATTTGGAGCGTAAATATGTTGGACCAGATCGTTAACGGGTGAAATCCACCGAGCGGTTTCGGAGTTATGGCCGTTTTTAGTGAAACAAATTTTCATGAATATTTCCGAAACCGATCACTCGATCTGTCTGAAATTTAGCGTCAAATTGTAGAATAATGACCTTTATAAACATGCGAAGTTTTTTTTGATCGGGTTGCTGTAGAGTATAAAAAAAATTTAATTTTGTTTCTACAATAACTCTCGAACAGAATGAGCTATGCAGTTGAAATTTTCAGAGTATAGGTTTGGGCGATAAATATCTCATTATCGTTATTCGGAGTAACAAGAACAAAAATTATTTTCACATTAAAAATTTCAAATTCAATTTTTTTTAAGATGCAGTTTCAACATAAAAATCCATTGATATCATTTTCAACTCTAACAAGCTAATAGTTTCGGAGATATGATTTTTCGAAATTTCATAATAAATCGTACTTCCATGTTTTCACAGAAAGCTATAATTATTCTATCTATGAATTATTATATGATCTGTGTTCATACTCGTACATGTCATCTTGTTTTCCTATAAGAGAGAGTCAAAATCAGTTCAGCTATCGTAGAATTATGAGGATTACCTATAATATAATATTATACATTTTGGAGATATTTGAATGCCCGTGGATTATCCATATGATGGAGGAAATATATGCTTTGGTAAGTTTATCAGAATGGGTTCAGAATAGCTCCAGTACAATCAAAACTCAAATATTAGAGTTTCGATTGATATAATATCATTTTCTGAGTGGATTTGAGGAAGGAATATCTCGCGTAGTTTTTGACGCTCTTGTTTGAATTCATCATCATGAATGATGTAGTTCTATCAGAAGAATCCATCGATATATTCCCATTTCTGAGAAACCAATACTTTCGGAGATATCATTTGTCACAGATTGAACAAGAGCGCCAAATCTCCTGCCACAGGGCTTTCCCCCTTTTTTTAACAGAAGGTAGAACTCATGAAAATAAATCATTTCACCAAAAATGGCATGTATAAAATATGCATGATGTGGTTGCTATCCACGCCCGAAATCCCTTGCGATTCCACGGATTTTCGAGTACGGCTCTGTCTCCACGTTTTCAACCATTGTAAATGCATAATCCCAAGGTTGTATACCAATTAGCAATGCTTATCTGTGCAAAACCTAACGTTGTACGTCGAACAAGTGAAAATATTCAAACCTTACCCTCATATCCCTCAATGTTCCTGTGCTCGCCAATCATAGGCCTTTAGCTAATGGCTTCTCCTCCATTGTTTTATGATTAGAGTTTCCCTTCATCTAATCTTGTCCACGGTAAACTATCCACAAGTATATACAGTGTGGAACAGCCAAATGGAATAAATTCGATAACGGATAAATGAGAGCGTGTTTGGAAAAACTCTTGGACACGTCGATTTGTATTTTTAACTGAGCATTTTTTTCAAAAAAAAAAAAAATTATATAGGGTGCGTCATGTGACAGTGGCCAATACCCACTTTCTTATTTTAAATGCAAGCCCCTGTATATTATTAATTTTTTGGATTCTTCAGAGAATTCTAGACATAAATCATGTACAATGTCCTATATCTAACTGCTTCGGAAATATTAAGTGTTTTCAGATTTACTACAAAAATTAACATTAAAAAAAGAAAATTTTTTTATTTCACAAATTCGCTACATTACACTAAAAACCTAATAATTAATACTGATTATTTCTTAATAATTTAAAAAAAAAACAAAAAAATATTAATGTCAATGTAGTAAATGTTCAAAATGCTCGCCGCGAACGTCTGAAAACACTTAATATTTCCGAAACAGTTGACGATAGGTATAGGACATTGTACATGATTTATGTCTAGAATTCTCTGAAGAATCCAAAAAATTCATAATATACAGGGGCTTGCATTTAAAATAAGAAAGTGGGTATTGGCCACTGTCACATGACGCACCCTATATAATTTTTTTTTTTTTGAAAAAAATGCTCAGTTAAAAATACAAATCGACGTGTCCAAGCGTTTTTCCAAACACGCTCTCATTTATCCGTTATCGAATTTATTCCATTTGGCTGTTCCACACTGTAGATACTGTGCGGCCCATGAAATAAAGTACAACGTCTTGGTTGTCATAATTCGAATATGAGCTTTTAAGGTGATGGAAATATGATGACTAATTCAAACATAATGACCATCAAATTCCGCCAGGCTCGATCATCAGAACTCCAAACGCATACTACCGAAATCGAAGCAGATACTTAAATCGATAAAGATTCATAAACACCCAAAGCAACAACACAAATTACAAAATAACACATCATACGGTCGTATCAGTAGGAGCCGGTGAAAGTATAAAAACTGTGCAGCCTACAGGTTCATTTCAATTTCATGGACCGACAGGAATGAGCTACTACAGGTGGTTCGAAAGTATGAAGTACATATCGTCATACGTGAGAACAGCTTACCGGAGGCACTTGACTGATAAACAAAATAGAAATAATTGTACATCGTAATCAGATTCATTCATAAAAAATACTTGGTCGTTATTTTGTCATCGGAGGTTCGTGATATGGAAGTTCAACATACTCCTACAAGTTGATATAGAGATGTTACAGATGGAGTATCCTGTTTTGATCCTCAGTTCAGTTCGAAATACGAAGCGTCTATACAGGGTCTTTCACGAGGAACCTCACCCATATTTATACGGGAAACTACTGACCGTATTTTCATGAAATTCAGCACTTATAAGTACTTCACGATGCTGATTTTTTCATTGCAGAAATAGATTCCTTAGAAAATTTCAAGTTATTTTGATGTAACATTTTTCAGTTTTGGTTGGAAAATTCTCTCTGAGCGGGAAAATTCGAAAAAAAAATCGAAAATAGAGCTCCGCTGAAACAAGAATAACTTCGAGGTTTTTGGATGGAAAATTTCCATTTTTGGGATTTTTCAAGATGTAAGATTGATGTATCCACTTTAAAAATCGAAATCGCGATTCATGATACAGGGGGTGAAAAAATCGCTTTCAAAGTTAGGGATGACAAAATCGTGAAAAATCAATTTTTTCAAATTAGAACCCCATTTTTTTATGGCAACGGTCAAAACTTTGAGCATCTTCTCTAGTTATAACTGCGAAAGTTTGCCATGGTTCTCCTAATAGTAACTTGAAGTCGGTTTCAAGAAGGGGTGAAAAATCTACAGCATGGTTCAAATAACAGTTCCTGAAAATTTCATCTTTTTGGCGTGAAGGGAAAAGAAATAGCTGAAAATTCAAGACGAAAAACAGTTTTTTGTGAATAACTCAGAAAATATCCATTTTAGGGCAAGTGTGTGATGCATACACTCACATTAGTTTTTAACGTAGATTCAATATCTGCCATAAAAAAATGGGGTTCTAATTTGAAAAAATTGATTTCTCACGATTTTGTCATCCCTAACTTTGAAAGCGATTTTTTCACCCCCTGTATCATGAATCGCGATTTCGATTCTTAAAGTGGATACATCAATTTTACATCTTGAAAAATCCCAAAAATGAAAATTTTCCATCCAAAAACCTCGAAGTTGTTCTTGTTTCAGCGGAGCTCTATTTTCGATTTTTTTTTCGAATTTTCCCGCTCAGAGAGAATTTTCCAACCAAAACTGAAAAATGTTACATCAAAATAACTTGAAATTTTCTAAGGAATCTATTTCTGCAATAAAAAAATGGTGTTCTAATTTGAAAAACGGAAGTTGACGTCATTTCCGGAAAAACCGGAGGTGCTCATGCCTTGAAAATATTTTAGATTTCATCAGCATCGTGAAATACTTATAAGTGCTGAATTTCATGAAAATACGTTCAGTAGTTTCCCGTATAAATATGGGTCAGGTTCCTCGTGAAAGACCCTGTATTCCAACTGCCTATTCTAGCTATCCTTTGATAATTTTGTGGAATTGAGGGTCTGAAATGGTTGAAAAATACGCTTCCTGGTGTTACATTGACTATTTCACTGATATCAAAATCTGACCAACCGCAGGCCAAAGACATCTCGTATTATCTCGAAAACATCAGCTGTCTTTGAATTATGATTGGTCTTACGACTTTGCTCTTTTCAACGACTCAACCATGGATACAGACTGTTTGACGAATGATAAATATAAATTACGGACTTCAAAATGAGTAATTTTATTCGTGAAATAGTCTAATGAAATATTAATCGTGTCTGAATTTATCTCATAAGTCCGTCTTTTATTTCTTAACTCCACTGAGTTGCTTAGAGGAAACACCACTCGTCCTTCGGATTTTTGCGTATTCTCCGAAAATTATGATTGAGGTGTCATTCGATTCGGAATGGCATGTAGATAGTCGTTGAAAAAATGCTAAGGCCGCTCGCAAAAATTGCAATAGTTATAAAAATTAAGTGAAAAAAAAGGGGGTTTAGGTTCTCGGCAACATCTCTAAAACTATTTGAGATAATTCAAATTTGAAAAAAGATTCAAATAGAGTACTAATATTTATAATTTTCCTAGAGGGTTTCAAATACGCCCGAACACGGGTACTCCGGCTTGCGCAAGACGCCTAAATTTTTTAAATTCTTTATTTTCATATTTAATAAATTTAAATAATATTTATTCATGAAATGTCAGAAGGGGGCGAGGCTTACGCAAGCCGGAGTACCCGTTTTCGGGAGTATTTTCAACCCTCTGGAAAAATTATAAATATTGGTCCTAGTTCTTGGGAGTTGGGTAAATTGTTTATATTGCAATAATCGGACGGCGCGTATAATAGAGCCTTACTTTTTTGACGAAAACCTTGCAGCAGAACGTTATTTGAACTCTTTGCCGGCACTGGCAACAATGTTTCCAAATGATGAGGAAGCAGATGTAGCCCATCGAAATATTTGGTTGCAACAAGATTGGGCTACTCCTCACTTTGAAATAAACTTCCGCCAATATCTTGACGCCACATTTCCTGGCAGGTGGGTAGGACGTCGAGAACCTATTGAGTGGCCACCGCGTTCCCCATACTTGGACCTCTTGAATTATTTTTTGGGGATTATTCAAAAGCAAAGGTTTATTTTAATAGACCAAATAATTCAGAAGATATTTCAAATACAAATATGACGTCCATCAGTCTGTAAAAATGAATGACGTCATAAGTGAAATTTGTATGCCATAAGAGGTTAATTAAAAACTTAAATTGACTTGTCCGAGAGTTTTGCTTGAAAACATTCAATGAATCAGTTATGAATTTTGTTTTTACTTCATCAACAACTGTATTTATTGAGCATTGTGACGCATTTTGTAGCTGTATGACTTTCTAAGATAACACTACATTGATACAATTGATATGAACATGTTTCAAAATTTAGTGGAGGGGTTGGAATGCCTCAGTCTTTCTTCTTCATCATTATTAACCACCAACATTATTTTCACATTTTTGGGTGAATCATTGCATGTACTTAAAATAATTAATTTCTACATTGATACGTAATTATGGAAAAAAGTTCAATAGCCAAGAATAATTTTGATCTAAATGTTCGATCAGTTTCCCGAATGCTTTTATCTCTACAATCTCCCAAAAATGTAGTAAGGATCCTAATCCTACCTATATGAATCATTTGGAACACTGCTTTTAACTTACGTGCGAAAATAAATTACTTCAATAATTGCGAATTAATTTATTATGTATTTTGAAAACTATATTTGTGCTGTTTGATTCTAAACTCTAACTCACTATATCACATATTGCACAATCATTCAACTAATTAAATACGTATTAGCTTTATTAAGAGAGACTTATTATCTTCAATAAATCTACATCAGCATTTATTTGTATGGAGATAGATATAGAAATGTATGCTGGAACCTAACTATTTAGTAATTTGCTTGGTTTGCCAATGTATGATGAAATATTACATTATTTGGCACACTTCTTCCCCCGAAAATTTTTGGAACTATTACGAAAATAAAATTTTGAATGCGAATATCTGCGGATTTAGTAAAATATTAAACTCACTCAGTAGGGATTCGAACCCGGATTTCCTCTGCGCACATGGTGTGCTCACTAACATTTCTGCTGCCGAGGTGTTGATGCAAATTCTGAGATTTACATCATTCGCAATCTCAGAAGAAGTACATACCAGTTCAAATTTTGTTTTTCATATTTATTCCAAAACTAAGAAGCTGATCGAGCTGAAATCTGATGCTTGATTGGCGTCATGAAGGTTTGTGCGGAATTTCAGCGGAATCTGACAGAAGGTTCCGAAATATAGAATTTATAATCTTTTTTAAGAAAATTTTTTTACTGGTGATAGGATCCTCACCAATTTGGCAATTGCACGTTTGCATTCTACAAGTAATCACCAAGTTTCAATTCAATCGGATTTGTATTTTTCAAGTTTCGATGAAATAACAACAAAGATTCAGATGGGTATTAGACTGATTCAAGAAAAATCGACTATTTTTTTTTCTTAAATATATCGAAAATATTGTTGGAAGTGATGAAAAAAAAATCCTGTGAAAGATACAGCCCTTAATATTAATATTAAGATGTCCCGCATGATAAATTTCAATTTCCCGTATGATTAACATGGGAAAGCTGGTTTTTTTGATTTAGAATTCTATAACTTTTTAATCGTTTATCAAAAAAGCTAGACTAAATCATTTTCTTGTGTAAAATTGAACGCTCTACAAAAAAGCTTTCGCAGAATTTTTCGATAAACCGACGCGTTTTGAAGTTATTCAACTTTAAAATATAATATATAATATTTTCTCATTTTTTCCAATTTTTTGACGAAACAATCAAGTTTATCAAAAAATTTTGTCAAATTTTACAAATTTTTTGTATTTTATATTTCTTTTGGTTTAACAGATAGTTTCGTCAAAAAATTGGAAAAAAATGAGAAATTATTATAAATTATATTTTAAAGTTGAATAACTTCAAAACGCGTCGGTTTATCGAAAAATTTTCAAATAGCTTTTTTGTAGAGCGTTCAATTTTACACTAGAAAATGATTTAGTCTAGCCTTTTGATAAACGATTAAAGAGTTCTAAACTCAAAAAAACAAGCTTTCCCATGTTAATCATACGGAAAATTGAAATTTATCATGCGGAACATCTTAATATTAATATTAAGGGCTGTAACTTTCACAGGATTTTTTTTTCATCATTTCCAACAATATTTTCGATATATTTAAGAAAAAAAAAATAGTCGATTTTTTTTTAATCCGTCTAATGGGTATAACTCCGAGACCCTTAGGCCGATTATGTCCATTATCGAACTCAACCGTCGCATATGGAACTTCAACCTACCCTGGAAATTTCAAGTCTATATCCTCCTCCGTTCGCTAGTAATCGTATAGGCAACAATAGCATGCCGTTCCCTGGACTACGGGCAAAAAGAGAAATTTTTCGCTTGTTTTGTTACCTCGAACTTATCTTAGCGAATACTGATGGAAAGACCGAGGTATTTAGTAAGTTTTACACCACAATGTTTTCGTCATTTGAATTAACCCATAACTACAATCAATTTTAGAAATCATATCTCCGGAAGTATTGGTTTCTTAGAATATGGAATGAAATCAATGGATTTTACTATGATACAACTCCATCATGAAAGGAATTAAATTCAACAAGAGTGCCAGAAATTATTAATCCGAAACCACGAAATTATCCGAAATATTCATTCCTCAAATCCACTCTGAAAATTATATTATATCAATTGAAACTTAGCCAATATTCCAGTTTCGTTTTTACTGGAGATATTCTGAACCCAATTCGATTAACTTTTACCATTACCTTTTCCATCATCATATGATTATCCATGAGCGTTAAAATATCACCCAAAAAGTATATCATATTATAATCCTTAAAAATTCTACGATAGCTGAAATGAATTTGACATGTCTCTGTATGTTAACATGTATGAACACAGGTCATATAATAATTCATAGATAGAATAATTATTGCATCCTGTGAAAACCTAGAAGTTCGATTTATTATTGAAATTTTGAAAAATCATATCTCCGAAAGTATTAGCTTGTTATCAATGGATTCTTGTGGTGAAACTGCATCTTAAAAATAATTGAATTTGAAATTTGTAATGTGAAAAAAATTTTTTTTTCGTTACTCCGATACCACTTTTGGCCAATAACTTAACCGATATATTTATCTCCCAAACCTACTCCGAACATTTCAACTGTCTAGCTCATTCCGTTCGAAAGTCATCGTGTCTACGGCCGAACAGAATTAATTTTGACTATTCTTGATCAGTGAGTCGAACCAAATCCTTCAGGAATATTTTTATCAAAAAATTCTGAAATTACAGACATTTGGGCTAATTGTAATTGAAACTAAAAATGGGTTCAAGCCCTGTGGACAGGAGCTTTCTGGCGCTCTAGTTCAAACAGACAAATTATATCTCCGAAAGTATTGGTTTCTCAGAGTTGGGAATTATATCAATGTATTCTTATGATAGAACTGCATCATAAAAGAAATTCAATTCAAATAATAGTTTATTTATCAAGATTAAATGAGCAATCTGAGAATGAGAACTGCACCATGGCAGAAACCAAATTAAAATAGCTGAAATGAATTTGACTCTCTCTTATAGAACAGGATGAAAAGTACGAGTACGAACACAGATCATATAATAAAGCTTAGATAGAATAATTATAGCATTATGTGAAAACATAGAAGTATGATTCATTATTGAAATTTAAACTTCATCTTAGCAGAAATTGAATTCAAACATCATAGAAGGATTCAAATTCAACAAGAGTGCCAAAAATTATCAATCCAAAACCAATAGACGAATTCGACCCAACAACGAACTCATCCGAGATATTCATTCCTCAATTCTATGATGAACGATAATATATATCTTTCCTCAAATCTACTCCAATACACAAATATTCAAGTTTTGTTTTTAGTGGAGATATTCTGAACTCAATATTATTAACTTACCATTCCCATCATCATATGGATTGACCATCGGCATGAAAATATCAACCAACGAAAAGTATGATATTATATTATAATTCTCATATTTATACGATTGCTGGAATGAATGTCAATGTTATTAACTTACCATTACCATTCCCATCATCATATGGATTGACCATCGGCATGAAAATATCAACCAACAAAAAGTATGATATTATATGAGGAGTAACTTTTCAAAACGCATTATGTCCAATTTGGGCGAAATTGAGTTTGAAGCGGATTCAGAAATGTTTTCTGTTGCTCTATAGCCCTATGTAAACAAAATCTTCCAAATGGCATTATGTCCCTCTGTAATTCAAATCCAAAGTATGTAAGCCGCATCGCAATGAATTATGTTTACGTTTGCATTTTTAAAAGAAATAAAATATAACCAAAAACATGTTTTATCGATTTGCTCATGTTAATTAGGTTACAGGCCAACACTTACTGTGCAGAGTGTTTTCTCTAAATGTATAAAAAATCGCAACAAACAGCATTATTTTCAATTTCAACCACATCAAAACGCAAACAGCATTATATACAATGAGATGAATCAAAACGCATTAAGTCCAAACGTTTTTTACATTCTCTGTGTATATCTGATCAATATTGATTTAAATGAGATTAGTTATTACCTTCAGATGTAAATTTCTATCAAACAAACTCGACATACTCAAATTATAAGCCAGGGAGGAAGAAAAAATCGTTTTTCGTTGATTCCCAATAAAATGGTTTTTGGACCTAATGCGTTTTGATAAGTTGCTCCTCATATTATGATTCTCATATTGATACCATTACTGGAATGAATGACAATGAGACAACGTCAAAGTTGACATTATAACAATTCAGAGAATAGCCACAGAATAATTCTATCATTGAAATTTTGAAGAATCATATCTCTGAAAGTATTAGCTTGTTAGAGTTTAAAATGATATGAATGGATTCTTATGGTAAAACTGCTTATTGAAATAAATTTAATTTGGAATTTGTTCTGTAAAAAAAAAATTTTTTTTTTGTTACTCCGAAACCATTTGTCAGATTTTGCCCAATAACGAACTTAGCCGAGATATTTATCCCCCAAACCTACTCTGAAAATTTCAATTGTCTAGCTCATTCCGTTCGAGAGTTATCGTGCCTACGGCCGGACGGCCGGACGGCCGGACAGAATGAATTTCGACCACGAATTCTTGATCAGTGAGTCGAACCAAATCGTTCAAGACCATTTTCATCGAAAAATTCGAAAATTACAGACATTTGGGCAAATTGATAAGCACTCAGTTCCGAGGAACTAGAGCGCCAAAAAGCACTGACGCGAAGTTTTTGCGCGCATTATCTATTGTCTATTCACGCCTCATACGTACTAGATCGAGCTGAAATTCTGTACTCGATTGTAAAATGGTGGCTTGAAGAAATATGCGGATTCTGACGAATAGTTTGTGAAATATAATTTATTTTGTAATTGTTATTTCAAGTAATTACAAAGCATTAATTGGATCGGATTTTTTCAATTTGAATTATTGAGGAAATCAACAAAATTTAAGATGGGTATAACTCCAAAACCATTTAGCCGTTTATGCCCATTGATGAACCTAACTGTCCCATTCGGATGCACAAACTACCCTGAAAATTGCAACTCGCTATAGTTCTTTCTGTTCAAGAGTTATCGTGGCAACGGTCATCCATCCAGCTACGGAACTCACCCAATGTTGCTCGGCTCAGCTAAATTTTTTTCAATATTTCCAATAATATAGATCCAATCGTGTTCAAGTTTGGCTACAAAGTTAGGTTTTGAAGGCACTCGCAAAATTTCAGTGATATCGGACGGATAGTTTCTGAGATACAGAAACCGACAAACTAACCTCTGCGATATAATCAGTGTATAGTATAATAGGTATAGATTAACGGTGAAAGGTGAATATGAATGAATTTTATAACTTTTCATCTTTTTGCGCGTATGTTCTGGGGAACATCGCGTTATCATTTTGCCGAAATGTCTGTAACTTTCGAATTTGTTGACGAAAATGGTCTCAAACGATTTAGTTCGACTCCCCAATGAAGAATTCGAGGTCAAATTTGATTCTGTCCGGCCGGCCGTCCAGCCGTCCGGCCGTCCGGCCATTGCCATGATAACTTGAGAACTAAAAGAGCTAGCGACTTGAAAATTTCAGGGTGGGTGGCGCATCTCAATACGACGGACAAGTTCGTTAATGGGCATAATCGGCCCAGTGGTTTCCGAGTAATAATTTTGTTTTCAACCAATATAAATCCGATCGGATTGAGTGGCTGTAGATTATGAACCTTAGCACGTTTGTGAAATTTTGTGCGAATCGTAGGGCTAGAAAATTATTAAAAAATGTTTTTGTTGTCACGATAACTTGAGAACGGAAAGAGATAGTGGCTTCAAGTTTTCAGGTTAGGATGTGCATCAGAACGTGACATTTCAGTTTGTTTAATCGGCCAAACGGTTTTAGAGTTATAGCCATCTGAAATTTGGTTGAAAATTTGAAATTTGTTCCTCATTAACTCGAAAAATACTAAACCGATTTAATTCAAACATGGTTATTAGTTGTAGAATGCCAACGCGAAAATTCTTGCAAAATTTCGTGAGGATAGTATTTGTAGCAAATTTTTAGAAATCATTGAAAATTGAAAAAAAAATTCTATATGTCAGTATTTATTCGTTTGAAATTGCTGAAATTTTGCAAGAGCCTTCATAACGTAACTCTACTGCCATGTTTCAAGTTTTAACACGATCGGTTAAATATTGTTGGAGATTCGAGCAGCCTTGTGTGAGTTCAGTAGATGGGTGACCGTTGCCTCGATAACTTTCGAACGAAAGGAGATAGGGACTTGCAATTTTCAGGGTAGGTTGCGTATCCGAAAGGGAGAGTTGAGTTCGTTTTTGGGCATAATCGGTCAAACGGTTTCCGAGTTATAGCCACCCGAAATATTATTTCCTTGATAACACGAAAAATAAATATTCGATCGAATTGAAGCTTGGCAACTAGTTGTAGAAAATCAACAAAAAGACGAGTTTAAAATTTTGTAAGAAGCGTACCCCTAGAAAGTTTGGAAAAAATGACGAAAAAAAAAATTTTAAGAACTGTACCCCTGGAAAATTTCAAAAAAATCACTAAAAAAAAATTGGTTCAAGCTTCTGACTCCACGTCAGTGCTTGAACCAATTTTTCAGCTTTCTAATTTCAGGAAAATATCATCATGTTACATATTATTCGACGGTTTTTATCCCTCATCTTTTTATTGATTTCCTAATGAATTCCTATTGAATTCCAATGAAATTCCGGTTGAGTTGGAATTCTGGTGTACAAATTTTTGTCAGTGGTTTCCTCCTCGTTTAATATCTACATTTATGTCCTCCAGATGCCCTGGCCATGACAACCAGCTGTGCCAGCATAAAACTATCTAAAACTAAAAGTAACTATCTTCTTACAATACAAATATCTATGATTGAACCATCGAACCGATGAATCCATAGGGATTCTTAATCGGGAAGTCAAATTGAATCGTTGAAACCATTCTCAAAATCCGAAGACAACAGACCACAGACAGGAAAATTATACGAGCGAACAGAAACAATTTTGCGTCTAATTCGGTTAAATGAACAGATAACAAAACAAAAATCACGAGCAAGCCGGAGATTTCGTAATCTTTAGATTAATCTCGTCGTCAGGTTATAGAATGATTCCCCGAAATCCATAAACTAACCCAATAAGAGCGCGTCAATCCAACGCACCGATAAATGCAAGGACAAGGTGTACGCTTCCTATGGCCAGGGATTCCTCCCGATCCAGATAAGATCGTTCCTACTCCCCCCACCACCTTACAATGTTGATGGCCAAGATTTAGTTGTCTCCAGGATCAACATATGTATAAAATGACTAAGTTGTCCGCGAAAAACGCATAACCGAATCGGCCCATAGACGAACACGGTTGGTTAATTCTGATGAATCATAGTATAAGCGACGTGTTTGAGCGGTTTGTGTGGATTGTAGCAGGAATTACGATCAGATATCGTGGAAGATTCATGGCAGAAGTTTGCAGGCGAAGAAGAAGATCACTAGGTAAATATTTTTTCGCGGTGTGTAAAGGGCTTAACGTCAGTTTTGTGTTGATCGGTGGATTCTGTGTTCGTCGAAAGAGTGTTGTGTAATATTCGATTTCAGGTGGTGAGTGGAAAACTATAGGAGATGTGTGAACTTAGAATATCATTTCCAGGAATTTTAATTATTATCAGCAAATTTTTAAGAAAATGCTCGGAATAGATTAGCTAAAATCAACAACGTGATATCTGTGGAAATTGGATAATTTACCTTGAAATTACATCAATGAATTTATTCCCTTTGACAAAATCGTTGTATGGAAACACATAGAATTTTTATTTATTTTTACTATTAATTGTTCAACTCTATTGCTACGATAACAAGTAATTGAAATTCAAGTTTACATGTCCAATGAAATTTGCATATTAAATTCAATTCATTAGCTTTTTTTCCAACAAAATGTAAGTTTCTCTAGCTCATTGTCCTCTTACGATTTAATACCCTGCAATTATAGTGCACTCCTTCTAATACATTTATTCTTTCGAATTTTTTCGAATTGTTGAAGGGTATTTTTGCCTGTACCTCAAGAGCAATAAACTCTGAATAATATGATTGGAATGTTTGTGGGAAATATGGCACGGAGTATGGAAAAAGTATTTTCGACCAATTTCTGATATTCTGATAAAACGATGCAATCGATTCACATACAAATTTTATCGCCATATGACCTATCAATAAAATGAGATGGAAGACGGAAGTGACTCTGACTTTTTTATCTCAAATATCACCCTATATATTTTTTGCAATTTTTTATTTTTACTCAAAATTATTTTTCCAACGAGGTATCACACTTTGTATTTTATATTTGATTTGATGGAGAAAACGTCAATTGAAATTTAAAATTGAGAGAATTGCAGTATAGGCTACGATATTTTGCGTAGGTAATCAAAATCAGGAATGCATGTACTGCCCTTAATGCTGAGGTGTTGAGAAGTGTTACTTCGCGTGAACTAGTCCACCAAGCTGAAAGATGTGTAGAAGCAGATGTTCAAAATTTCGAATACAAGCTTTAGTTATTATAGGTATGTTTTGCCCCCTTTTTTATAATTCTTTGTTTGTTTTACTATTCACTCTTTGTTTAACGTTCGGTAAAATACATCAAGTTCAACTTTAGGAAGGTTTTTTTTATTGATGAAGATTATTGAAGTCAAAATCAAGATTACACAGAATATCGTAGCCTACTACAACTCTTTCAATTTGAAATTTCATTTGACATTTTCTCCATCAAATCAAATGTAAAATACCTATTGTGATACATTGCTGGAAAGATAATTTTGAGTAGAAATTTGAAATTGTAAAAAATATACAGGGTGCTATTTGAGATAAAAAAGTCAGAGTCACTTCCGGTCAAACCGAAAGAGACTTTCAATTTTTGTTTTTCTCAGATGAAATTGCCTTAAACGAACTGATAATCATAAAATTTTAAAATTTTTATCTTTTGAAATGGCTGAGATAATCCATTGAAACATGTATACTGGGACATCCGGGATATACAACAAATCGGTGAAAAACTATTTACCTATTCCTGAAAGAGTACCATAGAGCTTCTAAAGTCACGTTAGTGGTTCCAAAAAATTGGTAAGAATGTTATAACTATTCTTATATGAATCAATAAAAAATTGTATACGATTTACTCTAATTTATTTTATATTGTGACGCGATATAGCAACTTCATCAGGCTATATCATACCGTAGTATGATGTATATGTTGTGTAAATCTTATATGATTTTTTACTCAGTTGATATGGATTTGTATCAAATAAAAGCCACAGGTATTTTTTTTTTTATTCTTGTATAACAATTAAAAAAAATAATAATTCAGTATTTGCTTTTTTAAATTATTGTTGAAAATCCTGAGAAATTACGAATAAATTCCACATTCATTGATATTTTGAGTTTCGATAGACACTAATAATCAAAATTGTTCACTATTTTTGGATATTTCCGTCAACATTTCCCAAGATAAATTGGATGATTTTTCAATTTTTCTCGATAATTTTATCTCTATTTTCATGATTTCATCTGGAAGTAATCTTACCAAAGTGCAGGAAAATGTTGTATATAAAACAATATACAAAAATACATATATGTTCGGGTTTTTAACATTTCTTATTGCTAAATGGTGAATGCGCTATGTTATCACGGGACTCATACATTACTATACAGAAAATTCATCGACGACCTTATGTGACATATTCAAAGTGGTCTGAAAATGGCCAAAATACTATTTTCTGAAATGGATTTCCCTTTCATTTTCACGATTCCATGTTTTCCGGTTCAATTGTTATAAAATTGATATCTACATAAATTTTGCAACCGTCTTGCCATTACGTAAATTTATTTCTGTGTAAATATATTTACTCACTATCCAGTTCGCATATTCAGAGATTTGTGTATGTAAGAGTACACAAGTCGAATAAATAACCGAATACATAAAGTTTTTCGAAGAACATAGATCTTTAAATCTAAATAGATTTTGAGTCCAGCTAATAATGATAGTGAATCAGATTTATAGCAATGGATGTATTAGTTTGCTCCTATACTCTGATCGTGTGATTTCTAGAAACAATTTACTAGATACCTTCAAATTTCAATTAATAGATTCAAATTTATTTCAATACACTACCACTTATGTATAGGTACATGGTCCTCACGAAATTCTTTATATTTAAATCATTATTTTTCATCTTACCACTGCATTATCTGGGATATTATCAAAAAATATTTTTATTACTTATAACACTAGTAAGGTTATGTGAGTCAATTGAAACCTAACCTACAAATATGAATTCTCTGAGTTATTCCTTTCGAAAATTATTGTGCTTAGGAACAATCGGTCGGAGGGGTAGAATCAAACATGACCACGAATTTTTCATCGGTATCTAGTTCCAATGTAACCGTTTGAAAGCATATTCGGTTCAAACTGATATCGCACTGTTACAAGAACGCAAAATTCAAATCCGTATCGCAGAACAATTCTAGAATTTTCCTTATCTCGATTATCATAATAATCAAGACACAATGGAGAGGGTTTTCCTATAAATACCGAGTGAAAAATCATAGTATTGTTGTGAATCATATAGCCATCGATATGTTCATGAATTTTTCAACAAGAGGTGACTATACTTAATGTCTTAATTATTATATTATTGGTTGGAAAAGTTTTGTGATCTGTATACGGAGAAATTCGAGTGCTCAGTTCCTCATTCCTACGAAATTTTACTTGATTAGTAGAAATAAAAGTGAGTGCTCCGGAAATTATTAAGAGCGCTATTCATTTCGATATAGATAAGGTTTGAGGTTACATACATTCGCGAATGATTAAAATTCATCATGCGGTTGTAGTTCTTCATAATTATCATCATTCTCAATTTGTATTTACGTATTTCCTATTATTCTGGAAGAAGTTCAACGCAGATTGAAACTTCTATGAAATGTTACGCTCTCTATTACAACTTGCTTACCTCTACTAATTTTTCCATAACTTGCACACACCGAAATCCATAAACTAACCCAATAAGAACACGTCAATCCAAAGTACCGATAATTGCAAGGAGAAAGTGTAAGCTTCCGATGGCCACGTATTTCTCCCGATCCAGGAATGATCGTTCCTACTCCTCCCACCACCTTACAATGTTGATGGCCAAGATTTAGTTGTCTCCAGAATCAATATATGTAGGACTAAGTTGTCGGCGAAAAACGCATAACCGAATACGCCCATAAACAAACACTGTTGTGGTTAATTCTGATGATGAATCGTGTTATAAACGACGTGTTTGAGTGGTTTGTGTGGATTGTAGCAGGAATAACGATCAGATATTGTGGAAGATTCATGGCGGAAGAAGAACACTAGGTAAACATTTTTTCGCGGTGTGTAAAGGGTTTAACGTCAGTTTTGTGTTGATCGGTGGATTCTGTGTTTCGTCCAAAGACTGTTGTGTAAAATTTGATTTCAGGTGGTGAGTGGAAAACTATAGGAAATGTATGAACGTGGAATATCATTTACAGGAATTTCAATTATTACCGGCAAATTTTTAAGAGAATTCTCGGAATAGATTAACCAAAATCAACAACGTGATATCTGTAGAAATTGGGTTATTTACCTTGTAACTACATCAATGAATTTATTCCCTTTGACAAAATCGTTGAATGGAATACCTATAGAGAGAATTTTTGTTTATTTTTTCTATTAATTGTTCAACTCTGTTTGTTCGTTGACAAGTTATTGAAATTAACGTTTACATGTCCAATGAAATTTGCATAGTAAATTTAATTCTTTAGCTTTTTATTTACCACACTTTATGTTCCGCTTATTGACCTCTTACTATTTAATACCCAGCAATTATAATGCACTCCTTGTATTAAATTTAATTTTTTCGATTTTTTTCAAATTGTTGAAGGTTATTTTTTCCACTAATTCAAGAAGATTGAACTCTAAAAAATACAATTAGAAATGTGTGAAATTTCCTGTGGTGAGTGGATCAATAAGGAATTTGAGTATTCGGAATATCATTTCCAGGAATTTTAATTATTACAAAATGGCTACCAGCAAATTTTTAAGAAAACTCCTCGAATAGATCGATCAAAATCAACAACTGAGATATCTATCGAACTTGAATAATTTATCTTGCTATTATATCCATGTTTTTTTGCGATTGTCAAAATCGTTGTATAGAACATAGAGAGAATTTTTGTTTTTTGGCGTGCTTTTCAATCCAAACAGAGTGCCTACCAATTCGTCCACAAGACTGTAATTTTTGAATTTTTGGCCGAGAACGGTATCAAACGGTTAGTTTCAACTCACTCAATGAGTCATCAGAGAGTTAAATTAAGGTTAGGAGTTCAAATGTGCCGGCTCAGTTCGTTAATGGACAAAGTCCATTGGGTGGTTTCAGAATTATAGCTAGCTGTTTGTTTTCCCAGTAAATCGAAAAATACTGATCTGATCGAATTGAAGCATGAACACAAGGAGAGTTATGCAGAATTTTATGAGGATCGCATGATTAGAAAATAATTAAAAAATTCTGTATCTCAGAAACGATACGTCCGATATCGTTGAAATTTTGCGAGAGTTGTAGATTTGATCTTCGTCGAATTTATATTGTAGAAGATATTCAGGAAATACAAAAAAATCCCAAAAAAAGTGGATCAGTGTTTTTTGGCGCTTGTTTTTACAGTCGGATTTATATTCGTGGAAAAATTGGGAATATTTTTTTTTCCCGATTACATCCATTTGCGAATGATTAAATTTCATCGTGCGGTTGTAGTTCTTGCTAAATATCATCATTTTCATTTTGTATCTATGTTTTTCTTATTATTCTCGAACAAGTTCGTTTCAAGTGATATTTCGATGGCACCTTCTGTAGGTATTTCTACTTGTGAAATTAGGGGGTCTTCAGTGACGAAAATTCTTAACAAAGAAATTTCATCCATATAAAATGAGAATCCAGCAGGAACTCATCGAAGATGATCCACAAAGAAGACTCCAGTTTGAGAAAAAATTATGGATCTACTAAACAGAAATGTTGTAAACATAGAAACGTCCTTTTTCCTGACGAATCAACGTTTAAGTTAAATGGTGAGGTAAATCGTCATCATTTTCATCATTGGGCAGACAATAACCCTTATTGGATGAGGGAGGGCCACGCTCAATATCAAGAAAAAGTCAATGATTGGGCAGGGATTGCTCGTGATCGAGTGATAGGACCAATTTTCTTCCAAGTAAATCTCAATGTAGCTGGATATTTAGATTTCTTGCAGGAAGTACTAGTTCCGAGTTTGGATACTAAGTTTCCTGTCCCGGATAAAGCCGATGTCTCGAATAGAAACATCTGGTTTCAACATTTTGCAAGACTTGTCCGTGAGTATCTGGATGAAATATTTCCAGGCCGATGGATTGGCAGAAGAGGACCCTTTGAATGGCCTCTCAGGTCTCCAGATTTAACACCAATGAACTATTTCTAATGGGGTACTTGAAAAGTGAAGTTTTTATGAGCAAGCCGGTAAACATTGAGCGGTTACAAGATCGAATAACACAGGGGTGTAGGCTGATTGCTGCCAAAGTAATTAGAAATGTCCCAAACTAGTTTCAGTTCTTTTTAGGATATTGTCAATTAGTTAGTGGACAACATTTTGAGCATTTATTGAAGAAACATATTTGGGCTGATATCCGATATATCAGTTGATCATATTTCTTTTATATTCTGGAACTAAATAAAAGTAAATTGGTACGCATGTTTAACTCAATATACCTTTTAAAAATAGTTTTAAAACAATCAGTATTGTCATTTAAAAAATTGGTTCAAGCCCTGTGAACAGGAGCTTTCTGGCGCTCTTGTTCAAACTGACAAATTTATCTCCGAAAGTATTGGTTTCTCAGAGTTGGATTATATCAATGGATTCTTATGAAAGAACTTCATCTTAGCAGAAATTGAATTCAAACATCATAGAAGAATTCAAATTCAACAAAAGTGCCAAAAATTATCAATCCAAAACCAATAGACATATTCTACCCAACAACGAACTCATCCTAGATATTCATTCCTCAATTCCATGATGAACGATAATATATATTATTTCCTCAAACCCACCCAAATACAATATTCCAGTTTTATTTTTACTGGAGATATTCTGAACTCGATATTATTAACTTACCATTACCATTCCCATCATCATATGGATTGACCATCGGCATGAAAATATCAACCAACAAAAAGTATGATATCATATTATAATTCTCATAATTCTACGAAAGCTGAAATGAATTAGACAATGTCATGTGTCAGGAAAATAAGTTGACATTATGACAATTCATACATAGAATGATTATATCATTCTGTGAAAACGTAGAAATACGATTTATTATTGAAACTTTGAAAAATCATATCTCCGAAAGTATCAGCTTGTAAGAGTTAAAAATGATATCAATGGATTCTTATGGTAAAACTGCTCATTGAAAAAAATTTAATTTGGAATTCGTCATGTAAAAAATTTTTTTTTTGTTACCCCGGCACCGTTTGACCGATTTTGCCCAATAACGAACTTAGCCAAGATATTTATCTACCAAACCTACTCTGAAAATTTCAACTGTCCAGCTCATTTCGTTCGAGAGATATCGTGCCTACGGCCGACAAATTGATAAGCACTCTGTTCCGAAGAACAAGAGCGCCAAAAATACTATCGATGGCGTCATATCTCAAATTTGGTATACACACTGTATGACATTTTCTTACATCAAAAAAAGTATAATACTAATCAACCTGTCCGAGCATGTTTACAATGAGAAGAATGTTGAGGATTTTTATTGTTTTGTTTTATAGTCGATAATGAATTTGAAATACTTCATTGTAATTGAATCTACTGAATGATATGCATATTGTTGAAGGCTATATGTTCAGAGAGTGTAAAGTTGTTATGTTGTTGTGTGGATTATTCAAATAAGTTATAAAAAAATTGACGTGAATCAGGAGCTTTTATGCGCATGTTTTATTATCTATACTATCCTATTCGACACTTTACTACGAATTTAGCATCTATAGGTATATACCGTTTCTCAGCTTTTACAATATATATGAATACATTTCATACCGTTTCAATTTTTAATTCTGACATATGTATTTTCTATTGGAATTGAAATACGAAAAAACTTACGCTTCAAGTAACGCCAGGACGCGATATTCACGAAATTCCGCGAAAATTACTGATCGGCATTCTACAAGTGATCACCCAGTTTTAATTGGATCAGATTTGTAACGACCTTAAATGTCGCATTCAGAAGTGCAACCTACCCTGAAAATTGCAAGTCGCTATGTTTTTCCGTCTCATCGGAGATACATAACATTTTTTCGTAATTTTTTTTAAATTTTCTAGTGGCATGGTCCTCACAATTTTCCACTCGTCATCAACGAACTTAACTGTTTGACTGTGATGCGCAACCTACCTTGAAAATTTCAAGTCGCTTCAGTCTCTTTCAGTTCGAAAGTTATCGTGGCAATGGTCACCCATCCAACTACTGAACTCACACAAGGCTGATCCGATCTCCAACAATATATATCCGATTGGGTTCAAATTTGGAACTTGGCTATAGACTCTCGCAAAATTTCAACAGTATCGGACGAATAGTTTCTGTTATATAGAAATTTTTTTAATGATTTTCAATTATTTTTCAAAAATTTTTCAGCGATTCGATCCTTATTATAATATTTCGCAAGGATTTTCAAGTCAGCTTTCTACAACTAACAACCATATTTCAATTGAATCGGTATCGTATTTTTCCAGTTATTGAGGAAATAACAACCAAATTTCAGATGGTTATAACTCCGACACCGTTCGGCGGATGATGCCTACTAAAAAACTCAAATATCGCAGTCAGATGTACCATCTATCGCAATTCGCTATCTCTTTCCGCTCTGAGGTTATCGTGACATATAAATAATATTTTTTAATATATTTTTTTTTTATCTTCTAGTGATACGATTCTCACAAACGTCTTTAAGTTTGTATTCTACAACTACTCACCAAGATTAAATTGGATCGGATTTGTATTGGTTGAAAACAAAATCATTACTCGGAAACCATGGGTCCGATTATGCCCATTAACGAACTTGTCCGTCGCATTGGGACGCTCCACCTACCCTGAAAATTTTAAGTCGCTATCTTTTCCGGTTCTCAAGCCATCATGGCCAAATTACAGACATTTGGGCCAAATGAAACGAGATGTTCCCTAGAACAGGCAAGCAAAAATAACATAAGAGGAAGGAAAAAGTTTGAGAGACTCTCACATTAATTCAGCCATCTATCTCGAAAAATATGAAAATATCTGAGGAATCAAAGTTCAAATCATTAGAATACTACTTATTTATGCCACCATAATTCCGAAAAATGTTTACGGGCCTTTTAAAGTTTTCATTGTTTTCACTCGATAACATTCAAACAAGATTCAAAACATCAACCAAATCTAGTGCATCCAAATGAATTGAGATAAGTACATCACCGATAAAAAAATATGTACTTTCGTTAATTCGCTATATTTGATTACGGTGTCTTATCTTCTACGTAGGTAATTTTAATTGAGGTTGGTTTCGTATAGGTTCCTTCTACTTCTGAATGGCGCCAAAAAATGAGTAAGCTTTTGTTGGCAAAGTGTCATCGTATAATAATGAATTTCAAGAAGTACTACTCGAGGAGTGTTTACTTATTGACTAACCCATTCATTTTTTCCGACTCGTTTATGAATGGAGCTTATGCAGATAATATAGAGCTACTCCATTATACAGTGTGAGTGATTTTAATGAAAGGTAGAACTTTATATTATTTAATTTACTTTTTGAATGAAATGAAATAACGTTCTACCTTCCGTTGAAATGAAGACTTATCTTGGATATCACATTGTATAATGCCTATACAAGATGAGTCTAGTACATAATGAATAACCATAAATTCCTCAAATCAAATAAAACCCGTTTTCATTTAGTATGTATCCAGATCAGGTTCAGGTAAAAATATATAAGCGTTTAAAGATTTCACGATGTGCTAATACGCTGCACTTTTTTTACTCGTTCAATATATAAAACTATTACTGAAATCCCTATTGCAGAAAAACGGAAAATCTGAATCAACTGATGCTTTGAATATATTCAATGAAATTTTTTGAGGAATCATATTTAGTCGCCCAAGTTTTATAATGCAGCATTTCTAACAAAAATATCCCACTATTAAAACACTAAATTTCAACTTGCTTTTCATTCAATATAGATCAATTGTTTCCACTATAGATTTTACACAATTTGATCATCGCCCATTCTCGTATTGAAACTTCCTTGAATATAGTAATTTTCAAGAAAATAATCAGATCGATATATAGTGCCTATCGGGTGTCGAGATGAGTTGAATGTGGTACTTATTAACTTAAATAATCATTAAAGGATACTGAGGGAGGTATATTCATCATTAAATGGTATCTTTCTGGGTTTTCTCTCCCAAACTCTGATAAATATCTATTAAATAAAAATTTATTATTTTGTGAATTGCTTTTGCGTAAGACACACAAGATATTTGTCAAAAGCAATAAATCGAACAATGTTGCCTAGCAAATAATAACGAAACAATATCAACGATGAAACAACTATTTCGTAACGTTTCGTAGACTAAAACATACTCCTTCGTCAGACACTTAACGAAAACCTTCAGAATTATTTTTTGTTTATATAGCTATTCTGAAATTCGAGATTTGTGAAGTAAAATTTGTAAAATAAACTTTATAATATAAAATGAAAAAGCGTAAGTGATTTATTATATTTAAGAAGGTTCCAGAGTTTCTTTTTAACGACTCACTACGAAATAGTTTATTCTGAAAATACTCATAGTTTCAGTGGAGGTTAGAAAACAGATGTTTTTATTACAAATATAATATAGTGCACGAATTTTGATGATTTAAAACAGTTATTTTTGAACCAGAACATTCATAGAAGCTTCGCGATTTCAATAATTCCATAGAATTTCCTATTTTTTACTTGGCTTTTATCATAGTTCAGATATCGCTGAAATTTGGCAAGAGCCTTCAAAATCCAAGTTCTTCTTGATTTAAACCCGACCAGATCTATATTGTTGGAAATACATATTAGGAAAATAGTATTTTTTCCAGGAAGCCAAGCAACCTTGGGCGAGTTCAGTACTTGGCGACTGCTCTGGCTATGAATTTGAGCAAGCACGCCAAAGCAGACTGACAGTGCTTCACAACTTTTTTTATTCTATTCTTTAACAGCATCGATATTCATTCCTTATGTCATGTTAACACATTTGGTTCTCATGTGATATAATTTTGTCGACAACTTGAGTAAATTGGGTCCAATAATATTATCCTTCAGAAATACGGCAGTATAGATTATATTTGATATACTGGACGTTTCTCAGTAAATTTTTGTACGCCAAATTAAACCAATATTAAAAATATTCCGTTGATTCACGATTAGTCATTTTTCCATAGTAGGGGACCCTTGTCGTTTCCTATTAAATAACAATTAGTGAATCGTTCGGCGTTTACCAAAGGTCCCAATAAACCAAAATCACTTCCTCCTCCCACGATCTCCGAACTAATAAAATAAATGATTCACGGCTAGCCTCCTCAAAACCGCAGCCTCTCTTCTAAATACGCTCAACCCAATCATGCCGAAGTGATAATAGTAATATAAATAGACGGCAAGAAAAAAGTTACAACACCATTATAATTAGTTGTCGGCTTCGCCTATTAGTTTAAACAACCTATAGGTAGGTTTATTAAAACGAAACACCATATATTATGTCCGATCCTCTTTTTCCCATCGAGACCAGGGAGATCGCGGCATCGAATTTGAGAGCGGCCACTTACTCATAGACAAATGTCGGACCGGACCACCGGAGTCAGAAGTTTGGCCTCCGGTATATTCCGGAGCCTTAGGCCGATGCGCGGTGTACCTCCTTTGTACTCGTTAAATCTGAGCCACTATAACGCGGTTAAGTGTCGGCGAGAAAATGTACGGGATGCGCCAGATGAATCAGTGACGAAATAAATATCACACCTTATATCAGTCCATTATTAAAATAATTACCTATGTCGTCTTGCAATCGTTGAATACAATTGCGTCTACAACTATATCCCTATCATAACAGGATATATTTGTGGACGGTATTGTAAATGATTACGTCGTCTTATAATCTTTGAATACAATTGCGTCTACAACTATGTATATACCGTTATGATCGGGCAAATGTAATAAAATAATTATGTCATTTAGTAATCGTTCAATACAATTGCGTCTACAACTTCATCCTGTTATGACCCGGTAAACACAATAAAATAATTATGTCGCCTTGTTATCGTTGAATACAGTTGAGTCTTCAACTATATCCCTATTAAACGGGCTATATTTGTAGACGAAAATGTAAATAATTATACCGTCTTATAATCGTTGAATGCAATTGCGCCTAAAATTATATCCCGTTATAAGCGAGTCCACGCAATAAAATAATTATTCCATATTGTAATCGTTCAATACAATGGCGTCTACAACTATATCCCGTTATGAAAGTGTCAAAAAGTAGTAAAATAATTATGTCATCTTTCAATCATTGCATACAATTGCGTCCATGATATCCCGATCATAACGGGATATAGTTGTAGACGATATTGTAAATAATTACGTCGTCTTATAACCTGTGATTACAATTGCGTCTACAACTATATACCGTTATGATCGGGCAAATGTAATAAAATTATGTCATCCTGTAATCATTGAATACAGTTGCGTCTACAACTTTATCCCTATTAAACGGGATATAGTTGTGGACGAAATTGTTAATAATTATGTCGTCTTATAATCGTTGAATACAGTTGCGCCTAAAATTATATCCCGTTATAAGCGGGCAAACGTAATAAAATAATTATGTCATCTTGTAATCGTTGGATACAATTTCGTCTACAACTATATCCTGCTAGGACTGGGTAAACGTAATAAAATAATTATGTCGTTTTATAATCATTGAATACGATTACAAAACGACATAATTATTTTATGTTAGGAGCACAACGTAACCCATTGTTATTTCGTTTCGATAACAACTGTAGATAAAACCAGTTGAAATAAAGTTCAAATGTACGAATGTAATTCATTTTGAAAATTGAGATCTATCGTGATCACAATGATTATATTCAGTTCCGAAATAATCAATCGCTACTGAAACTATAGGCAGTTGTAATCATTAATTGGTGTCGACTACAATCACCTAGAGTATACCTGGATGAAATTATGAATTCATTATAAATTTCATATCCTTTTAGCATTTATAGAATAAGAAATGCATAATATCATAATAATTATTAATATCAATGATATAATTATCGACTACAACATAATAATGTATTACTACTATGATCAAGTGTACTCAGTTGAAATTTCTAGTATAACGACTACCAATATACGTTTAAACGGGAATAGGTAGTAGTCATAATCGACTATTAGTTGAATAGATTACAACTACAATCACAACATTATCTGTTTTCGTTTCAATGATTCTTAATCACACTATGAATTTCAACGTGAATCAAAAGTGTGTCTCGTTTCATTTACAATGTTACCTACTAAATTTATATGAATGTGAATTCTGGAAACATGATATTGTTTCCTGATTGTCTGATACGGTAGGATGGATATTTCGATTTGTTCAGTACCTGTATCTTCAATTAATATATAAAACATTCTTAAGGATATTTTTCAGGTGAGTTCAGATTAGATTTTCGAAATCACAACTGAATAGAACTTAATATTGGAAAGAACTGTGAGTGTTTTTGTCAATGACACTTCAGAATTCCTTGCCAGGTTTTACCGGTATGTTGACGACTTTGTTCTGAATTTTTGATTTATGACCTCGTAAATAAAGGGATACGGATCATGTTGTTTAACCTGTGGTAACAGTTTGCATTCGGTCTCGAAACCGAAAATATCTGTTATATCGGAAATGCAAGGGAAAATATATCATGTGAATATAAGAACAATCTATAATGAGACAAATATACCAGAAAAAAAAACAAAAAAATAAGTAATTATTCATAGACAAAAAAAATTAATGAACTAAATCATCTTAATTATTAGTTACATAGCAGTTGTTCACTGATTTGTACGGATCGTCCATATATCTGTTAGGAAAATGTAGGCATAATCCAAGCTAGAGATATTAACCATTTCGTACACAGAAATTGTTAAATTCACGAAAGTTTATAGAGAAACATTATGTTAATGAAAATAATAAATATTACAAACACATTAAATGAAACTTACTCTTACGAGGATTATTAATATTCTTCAATATCATTAAATCTATCCCACAATAGATGGACAAACTATTCTGGATACTACAGCCAAATTGTTATAGTATTTGATTAGATGGTTGTCCACCAAACCAAATTCTTACGAAATCAGAAGTGAGTAGATACCAATATCTATGATTAGAATCATTCTAGTTTTCATTTCTTTTTTATTATGTTTGCTCTCATTGTAGTCTTTTCAAACTCTGTAATGTGCTGGTAAAACGATACTGCACAAGTTAAGGTCAGTTTTGCCAGCTCATGGGGTAATGGGTGAGCTCCAAAAATATACGTTTATTGTAGAATATTTCTCGGTAAATTTGATGCGATTTCATTTCAGAAACAGTCAGTTTCCATTGAGCTATATTGATAATTTTCAGCGTATTTTCTGCCTTTCAACTGAATTGACTCAGTATGTATTGACTGCTTGAGACCTAAGAGGCCTAGGCATTTCGTTTCCTGTACCAGAAGAACAATTTGAGTCCACGCGCGTCACAATAGATTTCTATGGTATTCAGCACTGCCACGTCTACCATGGTACCACCCCCTCACTGCCTAGCACGCACCACCAATAGGAGACCATTTTGTGGTACCTGAGCGAAATTTAGAAAGGGGCAATGCCGCAATTGTGTTATCTAGCAAGCAATCGACTTACGGTATGCTTCTTCGACTATTGCTACGGGTCGACCAGGTACTACTCCACTATTCGAGTACTCCACAACCGGCCAATAATCAAAGACCAAGGTACTACTCCCTTACATGCCCCGCCTAGCCGTTTGTCTTCTACTTCGTGGTGTGTCATATCCATCAAATAAAAGAGATCGCAAAACCTATCTCACACGTACTACAAAACTAGAAGGTACACTTAGCACATCGCTAACGTAGAGAAGCAGGATTTTAGTGGCATCACGTTGTTGAGCTTTGCGCGTACAGGTTCAGTTTTCAGTTTGAGTTCGACCGTTGTGGGTTCAAGTTCGCGATTTTGAGCGAGTACAATTCGCGCTACGGAACCACCAATGTTCAGTTGGGGGAGGTGCTGTTATGTTTCAGAAACCAACGAAGATACCTGGTTTGGCAACCAGAATTAACAGTGAGTTTTATTACCATTTTTCGTGTTAACTACTTTCCCTTTTTTAAATTTTACTTTTTTTCCCTTTCGTTGGGGTCTCTGACAGTTTTCATATAGTTTCATGTTTTTTCAATCGTAGTTGTCAAGTTCTCCTGCATTCTCAAGCATTTGTCTAATTTTAGTTTTTTTTCAATTTTGCAATTCTCACATTTTTTTTCATAGTTGCAACAATTTGGACACCATTAAATATTTTACTTTCAATTTTGTCCTATCTTGGTTAATTTTGATTGAAATCAGTCCTAAAGTTTTTGTGTCCCTTCAATTCTTTAAAGGATATCTTTGAATTATTCTCCTTCATTCAAACGGTAGTACAGTTCCCGAATCTGCACTTTTCATTTTTTGTTTCAAACTTTTTACGTTTTCCTATTTCTACATAATTTTACGATGTTTAATTGATTCCATCCATACTTTTCCCAAATTAACTTTTTCTTTGTTGAACTATTTTTCCTCATCAATTGTTCTTCTAATTAATATTACTATTCCTTGAATAAACAGTAATAATTATTTTACAATATAATCCTTGTAATCTTTATGATATGAATTTTCTTTTTGGTGTGATGTTGAAAATTATATTTTCTATATTTTTATTCTTCTTCATCAAAATTTCTGAACTGTTTCAAAACAAATCGGTAATATTCAATTCAACATCATGATCAATAGCAAAAGATTGAGTCATTACTAGTAGCATCTTGTGATTTTCAAACATTGAGCGATTCGCTCAAAGATATAGTCGTATTCCACCTGATCAGACTTCCAAATTTATTTCATAACTATTTTTATTATTAGTTTCTATTTGATTTGTTACGTCGATAATACAAAATCCCTAAAGGGGGCTGCAACATTAAAAAAAAATATATACAATAAAATTTATGCACTTCGAGAAATGTTCATTCAGAATTAATCATAATGCAAATGCATTCCATGATTTCATTCTGGAACTCCAAGTGAAATACGATTCTTTCCTATATGGGCAATTAGAAATAATATATCGAATTTATTCTAGTGTATTATATAATTAACCACAGCATTTGTAATTGAGTTTTCATACCATGTTATTATTACAATTAGATATACAATCATTACAATCCAAGTCTCCAGATTCATCAATCACAATTCACAGGACTTGTCTGTATTATTTATAACTCTTTATGCTTCGGAAACTAACCAAGCAATTTAATTTTTTCTGTTTCTTATTAGGTGAATGAAATGTTGAATGTTGTCTTATTTCAGAGTTTTCACTAGTATGTACATTTGTATGTCGGTACATATATTCAAAAATATTTACACAGAATTATTAATGACCAATAGTAACCCAACATGTTTCGTATATTAACAATACAATACAATAGAAAATGTCTCTGAATTCCGAATCCTGAGGGATATGCAAGTCTAAAATGGGAATAAGTGGAATTAGTTTTTTATTCCGCACAATGGAATTATTCCTATCTGAACAGAAAAGCCCACCTTGGAATCTTTAAGATTATATTTATCAACGAATTCCTAGAATTTTCAATTACTCAGTTGTTGTACAACAGTCAAAATTTATTATTATTATAGCGGACATTTTGCAGGAATTTGGACAAACAGACGATGTTATATTTAAAACTTTATATTACTTCACCAAAGTTCCGAAACCCATTCAGTATATTTTTCAAGGCTAAAATACAGAAAGCTATTATCTCAAAGAAAATATACAAAATGAACAAAAGGGTCTGATCTCGTAATTACAATTTAACACATATATAATATAAGTATTTCAGCCTATACTCTATCGCAAAATTCTATGGGACCAATCCTTTTCTTATTAATTTCTTTAATTAGACACTTCCTCAAATCAAGACATATAGTGGTCATGTCAATATATCAAAATATAATTTATAGTAAAGATATTTATTTTTGTATTTTGCTGGTCATCTTCAGTCTTGAAGAAGAAACTGAATTTGTTTCGATAAGTCGGCGAAAAAATATAAAGATTTAAACTTAAAATCATTTGATTGTCCAAATTCTTACAAAATATCCGCTAAATTCAAATCATGGACGATACGAATAGAGATGTATTTATTATTATAAATGAGGGATGTTGGTTCATCGATGATCTATTGTTGTCCCTTTTAACTTGGAGATGGAGATGCCTTCATCCTTTATCACTTCTTTCCATGACCCAATCACTCATATTTATTTTGAGAGTAAAATTTCCTTTGCTTTTCATTTTATTTGCAGAGATTTAATAAAATTCGCCAAGTCTATTTATAATATAGATTGATGATTGCAGGAAAATATCGTTAAACATTATTTTCTAATAACAAAATATTATGACCAAAATTTCAAGATTAGAAGATGGTTTAATGAATAATTCTTAATAAGTCTATATAATAGAAAGATCAATTTTTAGCTTTCCGTTTGAATCGGTTAATATTTCAAAATTATACACTCTAGTTCATCAAATTCATCTCTAACTGTCTTTCACAATAGTAGGGAAAGTTCAGGGACAATATTTCATCCAAAAAATATAAATATTCAAATCATATTTGAAAAATTTGAAATAAAGAGTATGGTATGTTTCCATATGAAACGAAATAATTGAAGTATCTGAATTATCCCAATACTAAAATGAAGATGGGTTTCATAGAAAAGGAACAAAAAAACTTTTTCGAAAATGTTACTATAAACGTGACGTTTTTTTGGATGTTAGGAGGGGGGTTAGGGGAAAATTTCCAGGATATTTATCGAGGAAAAAGACGGAAGTTTCGTAGGGTTTTGCGTTTTCGGAGCGAAAAGAAGGGGGTGTATTTTTAAAAAAATCGCAAAAACGTCGATTTTGGCAAAAGGTGCAAAATTGTGTGGAGGCATCCGGAGAAACGGTGGCGTTCGGAACGAAGGTATTTGCGGGAACGCGAAGACGAGATTCGAAATTAGTCCGTAACACGGCCCTTTTTTCGATTCTATCTTTCGTTTTCCCGGAAGAACGATAGGAAAATGTGACTTTTTCGCGAAAATCGACAAAATTCTGACGTTTCACGTATTTCTGTGGCGAATTTCAACGCGGCTCCTTCAAGTTCGGCGTTTTGGGACCGAACGAACCACGATAAATGTCAAATCGAATTTGAATTTCGAACGGAGTCACTCGAAAATCTTGGAATCGAATAGAAAAACCGTGAGAAATATGAACGAGTAACCGATTTCGATCGATCGCTTGACAGGATTGACGATATTCTGAAAATCGAAAGACGGAAATCGTCCCAGTACTATAAAATGTTTATATGCCAGAAAATCGGAAACGATTCACGAAGCTGGCATGGCCGAGCGGTCTAAGGCGTTGGTAAATGGATTTATAGCTCCCGAGCCTCGCGGAGCGGCGGGATCGAGTCTCCGAGCGTCCGAAATAGCTTTCTCTTAGTATTCTTTCATTTTTACCCAAAGAGGAGCGTACTCCAGTAAACGTATCTTGGGATTTGGATCTTTTCGGTAAGATACGAAATCTATAATGAATATCCGTTCGATCGGACGGATTTTTGCATTAAAATTACTCACTATATTCAAACATTAAGCAGAAAATTAACTATACAGGGTGTTTCCAGTAAAATGTCACCCCTACAGATCTATCGTAAAGAGAATTCTCAAAACTGTAAAACCGTTACGAAATGATAACCGCTGCTATACGGGGTGTTTTCAATAAAATGTGAACTCCGAAACCGCTGTATTCGGTTTATAGAAACTCAAGAACGGCTGAACCGATTTCGATGAAACTTTGTGTGTGTATCTGAGTATTATTTCAGGTCCGCAATATACCCCGGTAGGTGGCGCTGCTATCGGTCTGTAGAAACTCAGAAATGCCTCGACTGATTTTGATGAAACATTGTGTACGTGTTTGAGTGGTTCTCAGTGTCACAATAGAAACCCGTTAGGTGGTGCTGCATTCGGTTTATAACAACTCAAGAACGACTGGACCGATTAGGATGAAACTTTGTGCGTGTATCTGACAAAGTTCCAGATCCACAATATTCCCCGGTTAGGTGACACTATAATCGGTTTACAGGAACTCAAAAATGGCTATACCGTTTTTGATGAATCTTTGTGATTGTATTTCGGAACGCACAAAGGTTCATAATACTATTCTGTATGTAACGCTATATTCGGATTTTAGCAACTCAAAAACTCCTGACATATTTCGATGGTACTTTCGGGTGTAAATGATTATCAGAATCACAACAGGACCCGTTAGATGGCATTGAACTACCGGTTCAATTGATCTACCGATTCCATTTATCTACCGATTATATTGATCTACCAAAAAAATTTAGATCTACTGGAAAAATACAGATCTACCGGAAAAATGTAGATCTACCGGAAAAATGTAGATCTACCGAAAAAGTGTAGATCTACTGGAAAAATGTAGATCAACCGAAAAAATGTAGATCTACCGGAAAAATGCAGATCTACCAGAAAAATGTAGATCTACCGTAAAAATGTAGATCTCCCAGAAAAATGTGGATCTATTGCTAGGTGGATCTGCTGGCTCATCTGAATCCCAAAATATGGACTGCTGGCCACTAGTTTATTACTAAAACTAGCTACAGCTGGTTTTTAGTTTTGAATTAAATCTCCTTATATATGTAACTCTTTTAATATCACATTTTCTTCAATCCAACAATTTTTCTTTATTTCGATTCAATCCTTAAGCCATCGCTACAGTATCACTTTGCATCACGATTATTATCTTCGATTTATCCACTTTTTTTTTAATCGAATTAATTTTTTTCAATGTTTTTTGCAGGTGTTCGAGCAATTTTTTGCATATTTATGGCGATAGGCTCCATGACTCCTAGTCTTGCAGAATGCAACACGAAGCAGTGGTGGACAGATCCCTGTAACACACAACCGACGATACCGCATCTCATGGAAAAATTCAGACATGGAAGAAGTGTCAAGCACAGAAGTGTGGTCATAGATCAGCTGAAGTTGTCGATCAATATGAGCAGAAAGCTGCTGAAAGATCTCGAAAAGATATACACGAATGAGGTAATTATTCGGTAGAATGTCTAGTTAGTCTAGTTAGTCTAGTTGAACGCCAAATATGTCGGAATAAATGAGGAAATTACATTCAGTTGAGGACAAAACAATGAAATTCAATCGTTGATTTGAATTTAATTTTAAACGCAAAGTTACTGGATTATTTGAATTTGACATCCTGAATTTTATGCACAAATATCTGAAAAATTTTGATAAAATAAATGAAATTATTCCTATACAGAAACAATTATTATGGATTGAATTTGAATCCAGAAATATTGAAGTGAATTAAAATGGTAAAATTTTAAGGTGTTTTCTGGGGTAGAAATAGTAAAACAATTAAAATAATTATATAATACTAAATGTCATTCAGTAAACAATATTCATTATTATTACTATCTTTCAATTGATTGACAAATTCTATCACATAAATCACCTTGAAATTCACCATTTTAATTCTCCTCTATATTTCTAGTTTCATATTCATTCCATAATAATTGCTTCTGTGACAGAAAAATGTTTTCGTAATTTATAAAATTTCTTTTATTTATAGGTATTGATGTGAAAAAATATCATGCAATGTATGTCCGAAATTTAAAGAATGAAATTCAAATTGATGTAACAAAGCACCTTATTCTTATCTTTATTTCGCACGATTCGTCGATTGCGATAAAATATTCCTTTCGAACTAATCGAATTTTTTTACAGACTGAAAGTGTAAGGGTGAAAAGGAGAAACCTTGAGTGGCTCAACGCAGCAGAGATGATAACAAGTATTAGTTCTCCCAGAAAATTCGTAAGTAAAATCTTATATTTTTCAGTAAACAAAAAATATATGCATTTTTCCACTAAATAAATATAACAAGTGGCAATATTTTCAATACAATCATACTATCAATTAAGTTCTCAGTTTTAATGTGAAATATTGATTCATCTACTCCTGAAATCCTGAAAAAGAGAGTTTCTAAATTCATCCACAAAATTTTAAGGAATGGCTATTTAGCAAAATTGAATGGCAATCTTTCATTTAATTTTCTGTTCTAAGCCCCTTTCCCTCTAAGTACCTCATCTTTGAAATTAGAAAAAAAAAATTGTTTTTATTGGGTATCAAAAATTTAAATATTCGTCATTTAGAATTTATTTGACATCAACTTACTTGATAGTTAATATGACTACATTTTGCAGTAGCTTAAATTAACCAAGAACTTATTATGCAAATTTTTTTGAGGGTTGATTATCTCACCCGCTAACGCTAATGTTTGCTATCTTGCGATCTGCCTAACTTTATTGAAAACATTCAAGAAAAGCACTGACGCGAATTCAGGAGCTTTTGCGCAAAAGTTTTATTTTACAGTGCTTCCCAATAACTCCACACCAAGAGAGACTTTTTTTTTTTATTATTATTTCCGAATTTTATCAATTACAGAAAGTTGGTGCATTTAAAATGATATAAAACTCGGCCACCTGAGTTTGAGTGGAAATCGACAACATTATCAAACAAAAATCTCCATTATCTCGGAAAATCCGAATTTTTTCTTTGAATCGCTTTGAGTAACCTTGTTTGAAATTACAATTTATATTCATGTGCCAAATTTCAGTTCGAAGAAGCAAAAAAAATATTTTTTCTTTTTTTGCTCATAACTCATAATTTAAAATTTGAATAATTACCTAACGGATTTTTTTTCGGGGACTACACGACATTTTGTTTCAACTTTATTATTTATTTATTTATTCATTTAAATTAAAGTGTCTCGGCTACTAGGCCATTGACACAGGGTACAATGTTTGAACTTTGTTTAACGACATTTGTCAAATTTTTCCTCAAAAGAGTTATAAGCAAAAAAAGGAAACATATTTTGCACAGTTTTCCATCCTGAATTTTCGGACATTGATCTAAATTCTAATTTCGAACAATTCTATTTACAGCGGTTCATTCAAAAGTTAGAATTTTCTGAGATAGTCGACATTTTTGTCGCAGTTGGTCGAGTTTATATCATTTTTTCATCATTTCGGATGCACCAACTTTTTGTAAAAAATAAAATTCGGAAATATTAACAAAAATGAAAAGTCCCTCTTGGTGCGGAGTTGCTGGGAAACACTGTATATGGCGCACCTCAGGCACCCTCCCGAAATACTGTATGAAACTTCAAGCCGTCTATTTAGCAGTAACACGTGAGAAAAAGCACTGGGCGTCAACTGAATTAAAATTTTGAAATAAATAAATATGATTCGGACCTGGACGAATGTAAGGATAATTTATGACTTTTGATATGAGAAAATTTCATAAATGAAGCTTACTCCATTCACACTTACTTCGAACCGCCATACCAAAAATATATTTTTTTACAGGAAAAAAAACTGAGAAAACTACAGCCCAACTTGCAACGGTTTGCAGGCACCCTTGAAGTACTATCTTGCACCCCTATCAAATCTCAGGGACACTTCAACGAAACGAAAAGGCTTCAAATATTACACGAAGCGAAAAACATTCTCGGAGCGTTCATCTGCGAGGTTAACGAAGCTATACCCACAATTTTCCGACGAAAACTACCCCTAAGAAAAATGAACATAAAGCTACAGAGCCAGATGAACCTAACAGACGCATATTTTTACGACGTGCAAATCTTGAAAAATCTGAGCTGGTTCTTCAAACAGTTGAAGCGCAAAGCTCTGAGAGGAAAGAAAAAGGCTCGAAAACATGTCTACCAGATTCACAACGAGTAGATGGCTATCTAGAATTAGGTTTTTTTATGCTGTGATATTATGTAATAATGCTTGTGATACAATGGGTTTGAAATCGTTGAATGCGATGGACTCAAAAAAATACATCGATGGTGGTGAATGGTTGACGGCCGGCTAATTAGCGGCTCTTTATTCTATAGGACCGCTTCTTTATAGCCAGTATAGTCGCAACGACCAGCAGGGATGATACCAAAGGGTCCTCCGTTGGTCGAAAAAAACAAAATCAAATAAATTAATAGACCAGTGCTGAATGAGGCCTTTGAAAATGGTAAAAAGTGAAAAAAAAATAATAGTAAGATGAAACCCATTGGAAGAGGAGGGAGGAGAGTGTAACAAAATTAAAGGAAAAATAATTTACGAGTGATCTGAGGTTGGGAAGTGGAAGGGGTGAGTTTTTAAGGGTAAGAAACGGTTTATCTCGAGTCCTATGAAAAAAAGTTGAATGGCAAAGTTGTAGGTAACAGAAAGATCTACAACTTTTGTATTAACGCTTTTTCCGTTGAACCTCAAAATTTATGCGAAAAATTCAAATAAAAAGTTTTTGGTTTTTTATTTTTATCTGTTACAAATTTTTTTTCACGAAATTTGATGAAAATTTATCTTTTTATGTTCCAAATACAATGTTATTTTTTTGATTTGAAATATTGATATTTGCACCTTATTTAGACTTAATATCGAAAAAGCAGCCTAATTTTCAATAGAAAATTCTCACGTCAAAATATCAGCTTTTTTAAAAAAGTCGGTTGGCTTTTTTTTCGTTGAAATCTACTTTCTGATGGTGTAAAAAAATATTCATTACCTTGGTAAATTTTCTCATAAATTGCTACGAAATAACAGCTAGTCCCTAGCCTCTTCCCCACTTCTCTATATGAAATACCTTTCGATGGGATAATATTTTCCGTCGGTCACTCAAGCTTATAAGTTATCTTAAAATAGCAATAAATAGGCAATCTACACATATAATTTAGAGAAGATTCTACAACTTTCACAAAATATTGTAATGTGTTATTAAATATTAACTTTATTAAATTAGCATTTTCTGAGAAAATTTACGATAGTAATGTATATTTTTTTTACAGTATCAGAAAGTAGAGATTTGAACGAACAAAAAGCCCATATTTTGACGTGAGAATTTTCGATTGAATATTAGACTGCTTTTCCGATATTAAGCCAAAATAAGGTGAAAAAATGAATATTCTAAATCAAAAAATTACAGTGTGTTTGGGATATAAAAAGATAAGTTTTCACTATATTTTGTAGATATTTTGACTTTTTGTAGATCTTTTTATTATTGCCTACAACTCTGTAATTTAACTTTTTTCCATAGGACTTTTTCTAGAAATCGAGATCGTTTTCATCCTTAAAAACTCACCCCCTTCCACTTCCCGACCTCAGATCACCCGTGAATTATTTATTCTTTTGATTTTTGTTATAGTCTCTTCCTTTTCCAATGGGTTTTATCCTACTATTATTTTTTTTTGTTTAAAAAGTTAAAAAAATTGTCAAATAAACATTTGAAGATACGATCAACGTTGGAACCGAAGGATTGACAAAATGAGGAGAATATTGTAAAAATTTCAAAAATCTCATTTTTATTCTTAGTATCCAGGAGCTTGATTTAGATTGAACCCGTAAACTGACAATATCAGTATTTTATGTATGTTTTTGTGAAGTAATTTTATGTCTCGACTTTAGTTTGTAAAACTTCACATTCCAGGTCAGTATGACAACAACTGTATATTATTTATTTAATTTATTGTACATTAATTTATTTCTCTCCAAAAGGCATTAAATGAAACCTTATAGTATTATGATGTAAAAAATCGAATTGTATGAATGAAACCAATGTAAATATGTATTTAAGTATGTATGCAAACGTTCCCTTTTTTACTTTTGTATTTATTTTGTACTTAATAGAGAAAAATAAATCATTGACTTGATCTGCGTAGTGGGGAACTCTGTCAAAACTAAGAATACTCTAGGCATTTTTCTCGTTATACTTCGAAAGCTTTTTTTGGTTTCGTCGCCTTTAAATATTTAACCGACTAGCAGATCAAGTCATCGAAATCTGAGGTAAAAATCGTTTTTTTTTCACAATACATCTGTTTTGATCATTTTAATTAATAAATGAAATACATTAATTAATCATAATCAATATTCTTTAAATTATACAATTGAGTAAAAACTAACGCACAAAATGCATATCTTCGGTATTTAATATTTTGTAGAAAAATGCCCGAACAGGTCCATTTTTATTTCAAATTACTCAACTTTTCATGTGTAATTGAGGGTTTGTCATGCACCCTATACGAGAGGTGGAGAGTAGTTGAGTCTGTTTAAATGGCAACCCTAACTTTTTGTTCCAGAAATGGAAAGACCTTTTCTTGCTGAGGATGATTTGGTTATTTTATCAACCCTTTCATTATTAAAGGGATAAAATTGTTGAACTCCTTAAATTAAAATTTTTACTTTTTTCGCGTATGTGAGGTCGATCACAAACATTTTCAAAGCTCTTATTTTCTCTGAGCAGTAGGTATCATTGATTCAAATAATGAAATAACAAATCCTATATTTTCTTCACCTGATCTATGCAATCTAATCTTCATTTTCTTCAAAAAAAATATGAACACAGCGATACTTACTTTCATTTGCTTGTCAATATGCTAAAATTTGCAAAATGAAGTAGTAAGGTTAACTGAAAAAAATAGAATTTTTATTTTGATACTAGTTGGTTATGTGGATAAAATAAGAACAGGACGTGCCTATAATTTGCTCTACCGTTAGTAGAATTGTAGCTAAATTTGAAAAACGGGTCCTGTCGAAGATTGGCCAAAATCTGGACGACCCAAAATTTTGGATGACATACGTATGAATGTTTTGCTTGCCACTGTGGAAGATCTTTATATTTCTACTGGTCAGTTAGCTCTTGTGGAAGACATCTTTAAAAAAAAATGGGTTCAAGCCCTGTGGACAGGAGCTTTCTGGCGCTCTAGTTCAAACAGACAAATTATATCTCCGAAAGTATTGGTTTCTCAGAGTTGGGAATTATATCAATGTATTCATATGATAGAACTGCATCATAAAGGAAATTCATTTCAAATAATAGATTATTTATCAAGATTAAATGAGCAATCATGTGAATGAGAACTGCACCATGGAAGAAATCAAATTAAATCTGATCAATTTTGCCCAATAACGAACTTAACTGAGATATTCATCTCCCTAACCTACTCTGAAAATGTCAACTACCTACCGCATTCCGTTCGAGAGTTATTGTAGAAAAACTTTTTTTTTATTTTCAAATTTTTTTTTTTCAAATAGTAGATATTCCATAAAACATGTATGAAAGAAGAGAAGTAATAATGAAAAATTACCTTGTAATCGATCAAAAATTTCCTGATCTACGTTCACCAAATTTTCTGCTCTCTCGAACTACAGAATTATGCTTTCAATATTTACGTAATATTCTCAAACATTTTTGGGTGAGGTCCCCGTTGCATCGCTAAAATACGAGTATTTCAACCCTAATATTTTTGAAGTTGTAATATTCCCTTCCGTCAGTCCCGTCATAAATTGAGAGTACTGAGCATTCTATGTCTATGGATGAAAAGCAGTCTCACTACTCTCAGATCTCTTACTTCATGTTCCGTTCCGAAATGTAAGACTTTTCTGAGAAAAACTAATTTCGGAGCAAACCACTGAGATTTTTCTCACTTCGCTCACAATTCTTCGATTGATTAGATAATGTCATGTCTCAGGAAAATAATTTGACATTATGACAATTCATACATAGAATAATTATATCATTCTGTGACAACGTAGAAATACGATTTATTATTGAAATTTTGAAAAATCATATCCCCGAAAGTATTAGCTTGTTAGAGTTAAAAATGATATCATTGGATTCTTATGGTGAAACTGCTTATTGAAAAAAATTTAATTTGGAATTTGTTTTGTAAAAAAAAATTTTTTTTTGTTACTCCGAAACAATCTGTCCGATTTTGCCCAATAACAATCTTAGCCGAGATATTTATCTCCCAAACCTACTCTGCAAATTTCAACTGTCTAGCTCATTCCGTTCGAGAGTTATCGTGCCTACGGCCGGCCGGACACAATGAATTTCGACCACGGATTCTTGATCAGTGAGTCGAACCAAATCGTTTAAGACCATTTTCATCGAAAAATTCGGAAATTACAGACATTTGGGCAAATTGATAAGCACTCATTTCCGAGGAGCTAGAGCGCCAAAAAGTGTGCACTATCAGAAAACAGAAATATATCATCCCTATAAATTTCAACTGATTCATTAATTTTCCGAGACTGATTATAATTTCCGATTGGAATTTTATGAGATGAGAATATACGATGAAAATTAAAATTTTCTCTCAAATATTTTTTTTTTCGATGAAGCCACATTTTGCATTCGTCATAACTGTCGTTTCTGGGTATCAAAACAGTCCACATTGGATACATGCAGCTTATACACAGCATCGTCAGAAAGTTCTTTGTTGGGACGGATAAATAAATAATATGGTTCCTACTCCTTATTTTTTTTGCAGAAACACAATTTCTACTTTTTGAACTGTTGACAGCACTCCTCGTTTTATTACCTAAGAACAACGATGATGATTCAATCAATGAAAATATTTGGTTTCAACAAGATGGGGCACCACCGCACTTCGGTGTCAATGTGACAAAGTCCTCAATGATACGTTCCCTGGTAGATGGATCGGTAGAAGAAGTCCCATCGACTGGCCTGCTCGATCAACTGATTTAACGCCATTATATTTTTTTATGGGTTTGCATGAAAAATATGGATCATGTATTATCATACCCACTACATTAAAAGAGTTGAAGGTTCGGATAAGGCAGATAAGTCAGAGTTTTGAGAAGTTTACAGAGGTTCACTCAGGTTGTATATTTTTTGTTGGGATAATGTCATGTCGCTAATGGTGCTCAATTGGATCATTTAATTCACTGAATAAAACGTATCAATTAAATTTTCATTTATTTTTGTAATTGTGATTTTTATTTCAGATGATTCATTAATCACTACCCTACGAAAATGGCATGTTTTCGATATCACTTCATAGACATCAATCACTCCTGAAGTGAATTTCATTGACATCAAAATACATAAAAAAAGGAAAAATTCGAATTCAATAAGGTTAACCACTTCATTCCTATGAAACATTCTCAAATAGCACAGAGGTGAAGTCAGGTGCTCCTGCGCGCATGTTCTATTGTCTATTCACGCCTTATACAAAGTCGAGTCGAAATTCAGTACTCGATTGTAAAATGGAGGCTCGAAGGTATATGATTGGATTTTACCGTATTCTGACGGATAGTTCCTGAAATAGAAATTTCGTTTTCATTAAGATTTTTCATACTCAAATTGCCTCAAAACTAGATTCAGTTGAAAAGCAGTATTAATACTTTATATTTACACAATGATATATTCTCAAAAGAACCAAACACGTACCTAAAACTGTTTCATTAAATTGGAACATACTATTTTGAAATAAATTGCTAATGTCATATACGAAAGTTTTGTCAACATACGAAATATTCAGCAGTTATATACCGAATGCTTGACAAATACACGAATGTCAAATATTCGATAATTTGGCGAGCACGACGGGTGTGTGAAGGACTATTTCCCAATAACAAATTCACTCAATTTTAATTGTAGGGTTGAAATAATATTAACAGTATTTTAAATAAATAAAATCTTTTTGACAATCATCCCAAATGTTTTCGATGCTTTAAAACGTCACAAAAATATTCACCTAAAGCACACGTGCAAATACCCGGATATTTTCACGATGCATTGATATTCAAAAATATTGGTTCGTTGCTGAGAGATTTGTATCATATGCGTTAATATGATTCGTTGACAGTTTTTGAAGGGAATAGTCTAAAATATGTATTTTTGAAGTTTTCGGTATCACTACAATGTTACTATGCCCCGCTGCTCGTTCAACTTCAATCACCATGAATCCCCATGTGTTTTCAATGGGACTAAGATCTGGTAAAGCTGAAGGCCATGGAATGGTTGTCACTAGGTGTTCTTTCATCCAAGCTTGAGTATGGGTCGAAGTATGGTATCTTTGCATTATCCTGCTGAAAACACCGCCCCTCTGGATATGAAGCATGCGCTGTTTCAAGGAGAAAATTGTTTTCAATGCCACAATACTTTTCACTATTAATGGTACCATCAACTATACAGAGAGGCGTAGCACCATGCTGGAGATTTAGCTCCCCAAACCATTATTTTGGTGGGAAACTCGAATGATAACAGGTTGTTTTGATAGGATTTTTGAGTGATTTCCACCAAGTTGGGAACAACTTCCACCAAATATAAAGACATTATTGAAAACGTTCATAAAAATTCTATCCTTCGTTCCTTTTGTACTGGTGTCATTATATGGATTCTTTTTGGATTTCTTGATATGTAGCCTTGTCTTTTCAGTGATATACGGACGGTTTATGGACATACTTTTATATTTCGTTGATTTCCAAATGAATTAGCCAATTTGCGAAACCCTAGGCGCACATAGTGTCGTCCTAAGGCCAATAAAGCGATTAAATTGTTTCCTTTAATCTTGAGCGGTCTTCCTGAAACTGGTATATGCCTCGTATCTATGCCATTTTATATCCTCTTTATATAGTGTCCTATACTGCACTTTCTTCGAGTTCAGTCGATTGCACTAATTTTTTAACGTTTCGAAAACCTTCTCTATACAAATATTTTACCTGTTTTCTTTTTTATAGTTTTCACATTATTTCATGATCAACAATATTTGACAAATAGTGTTGCCATGCAACTTTGGCCATAACCGACTATCAGCACAGCCTATTTGATACATGATACATGACTCTTCTCTTAGAATATTACAAAAAAGAAATATATTAAAATGAATTCGGAATCCGAAATTATAAATTCTGGATACTTTCTAGACGGAACATATATTTCAGAAGGATACAAAACTATCACATATTTCAATGACCCATCCCACTGGCATATAATAAAATTTCTGCCAATTCGACCTATAGACCCAATTTCCTCTATTAATTCATGCGGGGTTCTTTCAAGTCTCAAATTTCCTTCTTCTAGAAGATATCTTGTTCACTGCCGGATGGATTGACAGGAATGTATCTGACCACAGATATTTCATCAGCGAGTCGAACGTTTCAGCTCATTTTTGCGCGTATGTTTTGGGGAACATCGCGTTATCATTTAGCTCAAATGGTAAATTTCGAATTTTTTGCCGAAAATGATTTCAAGCGATTTGGTTCAACTCTCTATCTCTAATGAAGAATTCGAGCTCAAATTTGATTCTGTCCGGCCGGCCGTTGCCACGATAACTTGAGAACGGAAAGAGATAGTGCCTTGAAATTTTCAGGGTAGGTGGGGCGTCTCAATACGACGGACACGTTCGTTGATGGGCATAATCGGCATAATGGTTTCCGAGTAATAATTTTGTTTTCAACCAATACAAATCTGATCAACCTGAAACTTGGTGAGTAGTTGTAGATTACAAATCTTAAGACGTTTGTGAATACTTGTGAGAATCGTATCACTAGAAAATTTAATAAAATATTTAGAAAAATCTTGTTTATGTCACTAAACCTGAGAACGGAAAGAGATGGCGACTTGAAATTTTCAGGTCAGGTAGCGCATCAAAATGCAACATTTGTGTTTGTTTAAAGGCTTAATCAGCCAAACGGTTCTGGAATACATACATCTGAAATTTGGTTGTTATTTCCTCAATAACTCGAAAAATACAAAACTGATACAAATCAAACAAGCTTATCAGTTGTAGAATGCCAACGTGAAAATACTTGCGAAATTTCTTGAGGATCGAATCACTAGAAAAAATTATTGAATATCATTCAAAAAAAATCTGTATATCAGAATCTATTCGTCCAATATCGCTGAGCCTTCAGAACCTAACTCTACTCCCAAGTTCCAAGTTTGAACACGATCGGATCTATATTGTTGAAGATCCGAGCAGCCTTGTGTGAGTTCAGTAGCTGAATTGGTGAACTTTGCTTCGATAACTTTCGAATGAAAGAAGCTAGGGAATTGCTATTTTCAGGGTAGGTTGCGCATAAGAATGGGATAGTTAAGTTCCTTTTTTGACATAATCGGCCCAACGGTTTATAAAACGGTTTTATAAAAAAATATAGACTCGATCGAATTGAAGCTTGGTAACTAGTTGTAGAATATCGACATACAGACGCGTGTAAAATTTTGTGAGACCGTGCCCCTAGAAAATTAAAAAAATTTACGAAAAAAAAGTTGGTTCAAGCACTTACGTGAAGTTAGGAGTTTTTGCGCGTATGTTCTATTATCCATTCTCCTGTATTGGACGCATACGCGCAAAAGTTCCTGCCTTCACGTCATTGCTCGAACCAATTTAGTGCTCCAATTTCTAGAAATATAGACAATAGGTCTCTTGCATGTAACACGAAATCACATATGTTTATGTTTTTCTGAATCTACTTCAATACTCAGAGATGAAATCATCATGTATGCCCTCATCCTCTTTCATAATTTATAAAATTTGAATATTTCGGTATTGGAAATCGGTAAATCAAGAAGCAATTTCAAATGAGGTGAAACTCTTCTGAATCGTTGCTATGACGGCTGACGTAATCAAGATGTACCATCTGATTGTTACAGCCAATGTCGACAACGAGCCGTTATAGGTTGCTGTGTTACACTGGAATAAAGAGTGAAACGGACACGAGAAGAGAGTGAGAGTAGATATGACGGGTTACGTCACGCGGGGGCTCCGAGTTTCGATCATTTGAACAGGCATTATGTGCAACCAAATTTGAATGATCGTGTTCTCGTTGAAAATTGAAATTTTTGACGGCGGTTGAACTTTTTCAGTATTCTTATGGATATAATTATCGATTCCAATAATGAAAAAAAATTATGCAAGAGACCTATTGGTCAAATTAAATCAGCCTGGTCCGAAGCCGCAAAACCAGGAATATATTGAAGACAAAACGATGAACTCCCGACTGACCCGATATCAGTACACATTCGATAGATAAGACTAAAGAAATCTACACAAATCGGTCACCGATGCCAAGCTTGCCAAATACTCCTTTGTCATCGTGAAGCAACGGCCTGTTACAAAAGCAGACGCAACGTGATTCACCGCATTTCCCTGCAGACCTAATCGTTCGTCGTCGTCGTCCCACGAAATTGGCAAATATGGGAAATATACTGGAAATTCCGCCTTCCAACAGCGTCAACAACGTCGCCTAGTCATTGCCTTGGACGTCCTGGGCGCCTAGAGGGCGCTGCGAGCAATCCAACCGACGTCTGCGGCGGGATATCTTCAGGATGAATGGACCGGGGTCTGGAGATCCAGAGTGACTTGACGACCTTGAAAATATATGTCAAGATCTATTATTATCCGGTCGAAGTACAGGAAGATTCCAAAGTAATGCTGTAAGAGTGGGTGGGCGCCTGTCGACGTGCTCTGATGGAAGATATACTAACTGACAAAGAAACTGCAATAACCAGAACGAGCTGTTTAAATTGTAATTTTTTTTTTGGTAAAACATAGATAGTATAGCAAGGAGTAAATGATTGAAACCTGAAGAAAAGAACGAAGGGTTTACAATTTTTTTTAATAAATTTGTTAATAATATGTTTGTCCACCGCGATTATCTATACTCTCCCCAACACATCTTAGCATTGATGCAATAAGATGGTCTATTTCTTCTTGAGGGATACTATCCCAAGCTACCTGTAGTTCATGTATCAGAGCCGCCAAATTTCGTGGGGGCTGTTGTAAAATTCCAAGCCTTCTACCCATGATGTCCCAAACAAGCTCTATGGGCGAAAGATCGGGGGATCTGGGCGGCCATGGCAAAAGATCAACATGCGTCGCTTCAAAAAAGTTTAAACTAACTCTGGCAATATGAGGTCGAGCATTATCTTGCTGAATTATTGGATTCTCGAGCCGGTTAAGGTAAGGGAGAACATATGGCTCCACTATTTCTTGAAGATAACGCAGCGCTGTCATGTTACCTTGGATGAAGACTAAAGGTGACCTACTTGCATGTGCAATAGTACCCCATACCAAAACGCCTACTGTCCGGTGTACATGGTGCTCAATATCAATCTGAGGTTCATGTCTTTCTCCCAGACGATGTCTAACCCTTCTTCGGCCATCATGTGCACCCAAGTAAAATCGAGATTCATCAGAAAAGACGACCTGATACCATTCCACATTCCAATGTTTACGTTCTTTACACCACTGTAATCGTTGCCGGTGATGCTCAACCGTCAGTGGCAACACAAGATGGGGTCGATAATGCTGCAGTCCAAAAGACCTTATCCGGCGGTAAACCGTTCGGACAGTTACAGGATGGCCTTGTTCTCCTAACCACTCATCAGCCAAAGATCGAGTTGTCGCAAATCGATCTCTAATAGCCATAAGTCTTAGACGTCGATCTTGAACTTCATTTGTGTCCCTTCGACGTCCGGTGCATACTCTTCTTCAATTTTGGGCATTATCAAACCATGCTTGACAACATCTCATAGCGGTAGTTGGATTTCTGTTCGTACGTTTAGCGATTTCTCGAAATGACAACCCCGCCTCCCGTAGACCAAAAATTCGACCTCTTTCAAATTCACTTAGCTGGCGATAAATTCCGCGTACACGTGCTCGAGGCATTTTAACAACAACTAAACATCGACTTTGGATTTCCTCGAACACCAGGTTTGTTGTGAAATTTAAAAAAATTGCAAAAAATGACTACAATATGTGAGTAACAAAAAATGTTTACATGAAAAAATCTACACGATTTTTTTCTCCGAATTTTAATCATTTACTCCTTGCTATACTATCTATGTTTTACCAAAAAAAATTAAAATTTAAACAGCCCCCTCTGGGTGTTGCAGTTTCTCTGTCAGTTAGTATACAGGGTGAGTCTTTGACCACTGCATTAATTTTAACCAAAGATTCCTCTCATCAAATGAAACACTTTTTTCATTTGCCATTTTTCCAGATTCGGCTCAGGTAAAAACATACAAGCGTTTAAAGATTTCACAATGTGCTAATACACTCCCGCTTATAAATTATCTATGACATTGTTGGCGAACGAGAATAAGGCATGGTAACGTGGTTTACAGCTTGATTCGGGATTCCAACGCTCAGGGACGGATCCATAAAAATAGTGAAATTTCTGGAGTTTTCCATTTTAAAACATTCAATGAAGAATATCTCGAAAACGGTGCGTTTAAGGTGAAACGATGAAGAATAATATAATGTTTTAAAACGATGGAATATTCTTGAAATGACTCAAGAAAAACTTTATATGCTTTCTTTATACCAATTTCGTTTAGTTTTATGAATCCACGAGTTCATAACTAGAAAACCAGTAGAAGTAGAAAATCACTAATATTTGGAAAATATGTATCATAGTTATAGGAAACTTTACGCCAACATTCATTTTATTCGAAAAAAGGATGTCAAAGGTACAAATCAAAAACTGATTTTTTTTTCACAATTTCAACAGCCTGTATCTTTTTTCCTGAGCTGAATTTGGAAAAATGTTAAATGAAAAAGTGTTTCATTTGATGAGAGGAATCTTTGGTTAAAATTAATGCAGTGGTCAAAGACTCACCCTGTATAGGCAACGTCGATTAAAATACACTTCGATGAAAATTTGATAATGTTATAGTTTTAGTGATTTTTAAGCGATTTCTCACCTTAGTTCATTTGTCTTCGATTTTTTCTATGTTGACCAAATTTCATTTTAATTTTTGGATTATTTTTATCAGACAAGGATATGATATGTGTGAAACATGAGAAACTATGCTGTGTTAGATGTTGATAAAGTATTAGTTATAAGTTCGTAAATAGTTACAGTGTTATAGATAGTATAGCTATTTGAAATTTTTTCTTCCCAATAATTATTGTAAAAATACTGACCTTATCGTATAAAAGCGCGGTAGTTAGTTGAAAATAACCGACACGAGGGCCTTCAAAACCTCATTTTATCTTAAAGTTAAAGTTTTTAATTGGATGGGATTTATAGTTGTGAAGATATTTCCGGAATATTTCAACGATCGAGATGTACTGGTCCATAATTTTGCACTCGACAAACGATTTAGTCAACAGTTTTTGATTTTTGACGAAGAGAATTCAAAGAATCATGACGTGTTTGCGTAGATCGCGAAATATACCGATTCGGACCATTTTCGAACAGGAAACATGGTAAAATGTGAAGTGATGAGTTAATAGCCCGTGGTACAGGGATCGATCCCCGTAGCTAAAATTGTTTCTTTTTCGTTTTTTTTTCATTTCTATCGAAATAATAACTTGAATGGCGATGAATAATATATTTACTGAATTTAAGTCACTTTGTTAATAAAATTACGAGATAATTTCGTATATTATTAGATATTTCACGAATTTAGTTTCGTTTTTCATCTTATGCCACAATTGTAGGATTGAACTGATTTATGTCCTTACGCCATCACAAATAAAGCACTGTTTATTTTCAACCAAACAGTAAATTTATTGTCATGGTTTTCAAATCTTTTGTTTTTTATTAGGAAAGTTAACCAGTTGAAGATATTGCTTTGTTTAAAATTTTTGTTAGGAATGATTATCTATTATGCCTTCGGAATGCCGAATTTCCACTCGAATTTCCATAAATAATCATGATCATTTTTGCTGCAATCTAAATAGACTGTATAACGCAGCATTGAAACTTTATACTTATTTTTATGATCTCCTAGCATTTAAGACATGTTTTCTTATGCTTTCTGTTCTCGCGTTTTTTCCCTTGGCCATATTTCTATCAACTTTATATATTTATATATATATATGTATATCTTACCTATAGGCCAGTATAGAACCGTTAGTAAGCTAAGTATATCGGTCGATCATAGTCCCCAAAACCTCAATTAAGATATTTTAACTAAGGGTGCAAGTGGTAGACCAGGAAATCATGACAATCAGTTCATGATTTATCTGGACTTGCTCCCATTGAATTTGCTTACAACTAACTAATCCTTTATTTTTGTCAAATCTATTGTTTTTTTCTATGAAGTCAATTAACCTATTATTTATTTATTTATTTATTTATTCATTTATTTATTTATTTATTTATTTATTCATTTATTTATTTATTTATTCATCTATTTATTTATTTATTTATTTATTTATATATTCATTTCTTTTATTTATTTATTCATTTATTTACGTATTTATTTATTTATTCACTTATTTATTTATTTATTTATTCATTTATTTATTTATTTATCTATTTATTTATTTATTTATTTATTTATTAAAAATGGTCGAAGGATGGAATTCATAAGTTTTGCTTTGTTAAGATGTGTTGGAGAAGTATACAGGATGGTATGTTATATATAGTTTAGAACTCCAATTTAGAATTGTAAAATATTTAGGAACGTCTTAGAAAGACCAAAATTATAGTTTTCATGTTCACAGACATGATTGGAAATTTAAAATTACGAATTGGTTTATGGAGGAGAAACCGAAGAAACGAAAAAATAATGGAATGGGAATGAGAGATTATTTTTTGAGAGTTCAGACTTCTAGGAAACGAAGAGAAATCACATAAGAATTCCTAAATAAAAGGGGATTACAATTTTGAATCAATATAAAGAGAAGTTTAGTTTAAAACCCTTTTATTGTATATTATATATAAAGTAAAACCAGTATCTTCAATAACGAGTTCCAGATTCTCTCAAAAAAAATGTGGGAAAGCCCTGTCGACAGGAGATTTGGCGTTCTGGCTCAAACTTTAACAAATTATATCTCCGGAAGTATTGGTTTCTCAGAGTTGGTAATATTAATGGAATCTTGTGATAAACCCGCATCATAAATCAAATAAGAATCCATTGATATAATTCCCAACTCGGAGAAACCAATACTTTCGGAGTTATGATTTGTCAAAGTTTGAACAAGAGCGCCAAAGCTACTGTCCACAGGGCTTTCCTACTTTTTCAATTTGGCTTCTGTGCGTCAATTCTCAAGAATTTTTGTAATTAAATTCAAAACGTAGGTCTATGACTCATCTCAAATTGGATTTATATACATCAGGAAATTATAATTAGAGTATTCTATGAAATCATATAGAATTGAGAACAGTTATTGAAATTTTGAAGAATCGTATCTCCGAAAGTATTAGTCTGTAAGAGTTGAGAATGACATCAATGGATTCTTATGAAGAAACTGCATCTTAAAAAAAATAAATTGAATTCATTTTTTGTAATGATAATTTTTTTTTGTTACTCCGAAACCACCTGCCCGATATTGCCCAATAACGAACTTTACTGAGATATTTATCTCCTAAACCTACTCTGAAAATTTCAACTGTCTAGCTCAAATCGTTTAAGACCATTTTCAGCCAAAAAAAAAATTACATTCATTTGGGCAAATTGATAAGCACTCTGTTCCGAGGAACAAGAGCGCCAGAAATTAATTGAAAGACAAGCAAGAAATATGCGCGGAATCCGAAGAGATGTCTCCGGATTTTGGAAGGGGAATGAAAATAATAGAAAAGGAAGAAAATATTATAAAAGTTGTATCTCAGGATTTTGGAGGTGGAAAGAAAATAATAGGAAGGAAAACAAGAAATAAACCGAAGAGGAGTGTCGGGATTTTGGAAGGGGAAAGAAAATAATAAGTTAGCTATAGAATTAGAGTAATATTTAGGTTGTTTATATTCATTAAATTGTTTTCTGTTAGGATTCTATTCAAATTTATGAATTTTAATTGTTTCAAAATCACCTAGAATCTACCCAGAGAAACATATTTAAAGTAATATAATTCATATCAGTATGTATGTGAATGGATGCTTACGCCACCACATACACAGCGCTGTTTATTCTCGACCCAACAATGAATGTATGTATTTGATTCGAAACTAATCGTTTGAGATTATTTCCGGCCAAAAAGTGGACCAGTTTTGTTGGACGCTTGTTTTTACAGTCGGGTTCATATTCACGGAAATATTGAGAATATTATTTTTTTTTCCTGGAGCTAAGCAGGCTTGAGCGGTTTCAGTATCGGGATGGCTGACTGCTATGCCTATAAATATCAACAGCACGCTATCGCACAGCCTGTATTAATGAGAACAAGAAAGGGGACGATGAATGCAGAATTAAATTTAATCGTAAAATTAAACTACCAAACTATTATAATATGATCAATGGTTAGAGGCAATGTAAAAAGATGTTAACGTATATAGAACATATCCTCCCAATTTTTCTTGATCGCTACCAATCTCCCCACATGGCGTACTGTTTCGCATCATTCAAAACAAATCTAGGCATTCCATGAAGTGTATTCCCATTTACGTCAACTATTTGCGTAGGCTGTGGAGTAAGTCACATCTCTGGTACCCTTTTGTCAATTTCATTAGTAATCATCTATGAGATGAATCACTCCCAGTGATTTCTATGAGTATATCCTCAAAGCATTCGGCGCCTAATATATGAAATGTTACGAAAGAATCAGAGATGAAAAAATGAATCCTTAGAAAAATCAGAAATCAGATTCTCGTACCTAAGAACTGAGATCATTCTTATCCAGGGGCGGATCGTGAATTTGTGGGGCCCTGGGCTAATACTACTTAGGGGCCCTCAAAAAAATTAATGTGATGTAGGTGTACTGTATATATAGGGCACAATAAAATATTTTATTTATTTAATATGACTTGCGTACGTATGTATATTATAAAATAACCTTTCGGCATTTTTGTGCTACATAATCCTAAATCTACTCATCACATAGTAATTCCTATGAATTACAATTTATGAGATTAACTGTTAAATAATTCAGTCGTTAGTTCGACGTTGTTGTCCTATATTTGTTCTCTACGTAAGATATCCTGGAAAAAGAGCACTCTGTATTGTATAGGCAACGTTAAAAAAATCTTTGATGTCGTATAACAATTTGGGAAACAATTCCCATCAACAAGTTTCTTTCCATGAATTAGCATAAACATTTCACAGCAAGAGGTGTAAGACTCTGGCTCAGACTGTAGTCTAGTAAGTAATATTTCAACTGTTACACTCATTCACTAAAAAATGTTCGTCTACGTCATCTGGATAACAATCAATAAATTTACGTACACATTCCAGATCTATGCTTTCCATATTCATGTCTTGCAAATCCATTGAAAATTTGATTTTTTTGCTAGATGTCTCATAGACTAGGCTTCTTTTACTTAAATCCATAATCAGCTTCTAACGCAACGTTTAGCGTGTCTCTTAATTTTTTCAGCGCCATATACCTACTGAGATTTTATCTGTGGAATCTGGAAATTTTTAAGTTATGCGTATTTTGTTAATTTCACTGTACCTAGTCTGTTCCCACATCAGTCCTGTTTTGTAGCTTTTTCTTCGTATTCCCTTAGCTTCTGATCCGATTGGTGTCGTAAGTTGTTCACGAACTCTTTTAATGACACAATTAATTTAGTGCCTTTACAAATATCTAAATCAGGCCGTTGTATTTTTGCGCGTATGTTCTGGGGAACATCGCGTTATCGTTTTGCCCAAATGTCTGTAATTTCCGAATATTGTGCCGATAATGGTCTCACACGACAAGGTTCAACTATCTGATGAAGAATTCGAGATCAAATTTGATTCTGTCCGGCCGGCCGTTGCCACGATAACTTGAGAACGGAAAGACATAGTGACTTTAAATTATCAGGATAGGTGGCGCTTCCCAATACGACGGACAAGTTCGTTAATGGGCATAATCGGCCCAAGGGTTTCCGACCATTTTTTTGACCATTACTAATCTGATCGCATTGAAACTTGGTGAGTGAGTGAAGAATACAAACCTAAGGATATTTGTGAAATTTTGTGAGAATTGTATCGCTAGAAAGTTTCAAAAAAATTATTAAAAAATATTATTCATGTCACGATAACCTGAGAACGGAAATAGATAGCGACTTGAAATTCTCAGGTTAGGTTGTGCATCTGAATGCGACATTTGAGTTTTCTAGGCATAATCGATCAAACGGTTTTGGAGTTATACCCATCTGATATTTGGTTGTTTTTGCCTCAATAACTCGAAAAATTCAAAACCGATTCAATTTAAATACATGGTTATTAGTTGTAGAATGCCAAGGCGAACATTCCTGCGGAATTTCGTGAGGTTCGTATAACTAGAAATTTTTATAAAATCATTGAAATAAATTCTATAAATCAGAAACTATTCATCCGATCTAGCTGAGCCTTCAGAACCTAACTCTACTACCAAGTTCCAAGTTTGAACACGATCGGATCTATATTGCTGGAGATCCGGGCATCCTTGTGTGAGTTCAGTAGCTGGATGGGTGACCGTTGCCTCGATAACTCTCGAACGAAAGGAGATAGGGACTTGCAATTTTCACGGGTGTTTGCGCATCTGAATGGGAGAGTTAAGTTCGCTGTTGGCTATAATCGGCCCAATGGTTTCGAAGTTATACCCATCTGGAATATTATTTCCTTGATAACTCAAAAAATATAGAGTCGATCGAATTGAAGCTTGCTAACTAGTTGTAGAATATCGATTTGTCCGTACTCCTGAGAACGGATAATAGAATCCACCATGGTAAATTCGATCAAGAGTGTCCAATATAGGAGAATGGACAATAGAACATAGGCGCAAAATCTCCTGACTTCACGTCAGGGCTTGTTTGATTTGTATTAACTAAATTAAATATCTGCAAAATTTCTTACCGAAAAATAATTAGAATTGCACTTTCTCATTTTCGCTGAAAATTTTCTTATCATCATAATTATTTTTTAAAGATTTGACAGCATCATAGTGACAGCATCTGGTCTGACTTAAGCATTTTACGCTTTTTTACGATTCTTAGAAAATTACGCATACATCTTCAAGTGTGTAATCTACAATTACACACAAGTATCAATTCGATCGGATCTTGGTTGAAAACTAAATCATTACTAGGAAAGCATGGGGCTGATTATGCCCATTAACGAACTTGTCCGTTGTACATATTGGGGCGCGCCACCTACCCTGAAAATTTCAAGTCGCTATCTCTTTCCGTTCTCATGCCGTTATCGTGCCAAAAGTCGGCCGGCCGGACAGAATCAAATTTGATCACGAAAGCTTCATAAGGTAGTTGAACCCCTGAACATTTGAGACAATTTTGGGATAAAAAACGGAAATTAGAGACATTTGGGTAAAATGATAACAGTGACGCTGTCAGCGTGTTACTTTGGCGATGAGAAGTCTCCTTAGGTAGTAATTAGTGACCGACCGAAAGTTCGGTTTCGGTTTCGGTTTCGGCCAGTTTCGGCCAAAAAATCTAGTTTCGGCCTTAGTTTCGGTTTCGGCCCAAAATGGCCGAAACTTTCGGCCGGGCCGAAACTTGACTGTTCGTGAATTATCCTGGTCGTTTGGCCAGGAGTTAAAAGTAGGTATACATAATTGTCGTACAAGTTATTGTAATCTATCTTTGTTAACACTGAGAATTCATGAGAATTCACTTTAATGATTATTAATTAGATTACATAGGGTGATTCCAAATTAGACGTGAAACTTGGAGGAGGAGTTAGTATGTCTCATTAGCTGTTGTTTAATCCATATTTATTAATAACCGAAAATCAACAGTTTTTGGAGTTCGGGTGATTTTTAAAAGATTTTTGAACTTAGTTTATATTTCGTCAATTTTTTCTACGTTGACCAAATTTGATGATAATTTCGGTTTATTTTCATCAGAAAAGGATATAATATGTACGAAAAAATCAAAACTATGCCGTATAAGAGGTTGAAAAAGAATTAGTATGATTTGAAATATGGTATATGAATAGATGAAAAATCAATTTCTAATATCAATTTGTCTGTAACTTTCGAATTTCACAATTTTGTATGCCAAAATTATTTTAAAATCTTGCCAAATTCATTTTTCATTCTATAAAAGATTTCGTTAGATTGCATACCTAGTTTCGTTTCAGCAGATTTTTTATAAGAAACCTTTTGAATGTCCTGCATGTAAAATAGTGAATGTGTATCAAAAGACAGCCTGAGTAGATTTCAGGCGGAAAATAACAACTGAAGATATCAGAAAGACGGCATGTGCTTGCCTATATGGAATGGTGGAACATAATTTATGAATACAATTTCTAATGAAATTTCGAGCTCATTTGCAACAAAAAAATATTGAATTCGTTATTTTTGTCTATTTGCTTCTTACGTCCCCTTTCAAATCATACTAATTCTTTTTCATCAGAACCAGAACTGAAATATCTCGGAAACTGTTGATTTTTGGTCATAAAAAAAAATGCCTCAAACCACAGCAAATTATCCATACTAACACCTCCTCCAAGGTTGTCGTCTGATTTAGAATTACCCTGTATACTTCGACTGATTATTTTTATAACTTGGTAATACCAAAGTAATAAATAAAGATATCAAAAAAGTTGTCTTTTTATTTTATTTAACACTGCTTAACTGTTTTTATGTATATGCAAATAAAATTGTCAGAAATACAGTAGATTTCAGTATGAAATATAAAGTTTCGGTTTCGGTTTCGGTTTCGGCCGAAACTGAGACCCTGGCCGAAAGTTCGGTTTCGGTTTCGGTTTCGGCTGAAAAACCAGTTTCGGTCGGACACTAGTAGTAATAGACCATATAGACAAGAAAACAAGCGACGGGGAATTCCCTGTTCTATTTGATAGACGCGCAGACGATTTGATTTATTTCAGACTTGCCAACCTTGTGATTGGAATTTATTTTCAATTTTAGATATTTATTAGATATGTTCTTTACAATTTCTATTATTTTCAATGTGGCCGGTGAGTTCTTTGTATCCACGGGGCCCTGGGCTGGAGACCATAATGCCCATACGTAGATCAGCCTCTGTTCTTATCAATCCAAATGCGGAAGTGGGTAGAAATCGTGAGTAATAAAGAGATGTAACAAACCAATAATTTTCGAACGCCATTGGCTGCCGTACCACAATGGAACAACAGAAAACATATAGTATTTATTATTATTAGTATTATAGATAGGTATTGCTTTATTTAGCTACATTATACTGGGTGATCGATTTAACCTGAAATATTCTTCACTTGAAAACTAGGTATAACAGAAAAAAACTTGTAAAGACGAAAGTTTAATATCTCTAAAGATCGCATCCTCTAGTACTCAATTCCGCCCACCCACTCACTCTATGTAGACAGAGAAGGGTACTAAATATATGTTTCTTTGGTGGTTTTTCTATGCTTTTGTTCTTGTTCCCCTTCGTTGCGCGTATAGCCCCAACTAGCACAAATGAAAATTTTCATTCGGAAAAATCATGCATAGGGGTTGCCGTTCAAGATTTCAAAGTGGGCGTTTTTTTATTTCAATGTGGTCTGAATACAGTTCGACCAGCTGCTGAGATATCAAAATTTTATCACTACAATTTTTCCTCAGGGATGCGTAGTTTTCGACTACAAATAAAATACCAGATTAAATGAATCACCTGGTATGCATCATACAGGGTGTTCCATAAATAGACCGCCAAACTTTAGGAGCAAATTCCTCGGCTAAAGATAAAGCTAGTTTTTGCGCGTATGTTCTGGTGAACATACATATACATCTCTTTTTGCCCAAATGTCTGTAATTTTCGGAATTTTTGCCGAAGATATTCTCAAACGATTGGATTCGACGCCCTGACGGTCAAATTGGAATGGCCGTCAGGCCATTGCCACGATAATTTGAGAACAGAAAGAGATAGCAACTTGGATTTTCAGGGTAGGTGGTGACTCCCAATACGATGGACAAATTTGTTAATGGAAAAAATCGGCCCAAATGGTTTACGAGTAATAATTTGGTTTTCAACCAATACAAATCTGATCAAATGAAAATTTGGTGATCAGTTGTAGAATACAAACTCCAAGATGTTTGTGAAATTTTTTGAGAATCGTATCACTAGAAAATAAAAAAAAAATTAAAATATTTTATTTATGTCACGATAACCTGAGAACGAAACGAGATAGTGACTTGCAATTATTAGGGTAGTTGGTTGTGCATGTGAATGCAACATTTGAGCTTGCTAATAGGCATAATTGGTCAAAGAGTTTTGGAGTTATACCCATCTGAAATTCTGTTCGTATTTCCTCAATAGCTCGAAAAATACAAAACCGATCCAATTCACACATGGTTACCTATTAGATGTAGAATATCGACGCAAAAATTCTTGCAAAATTTCGTGAGGATCGTATGTCTTGAAAATTAAAAAAAAAACATTGAAAATTATTGAATATAATTCTAATCAGAAACTATTCGTCCGACATCGGCTTCAAAACCTAACTCTACTGCCAAGTTCCAAGAATGGCATTAAAATGGTATGAAATGTATTCATATATTATAAAAGCTGAGAAAAAGTTTATATATCGAGAAGTAGAGTGTCCAATAGAGTTGAGTAGACAATAGAACATAGGTACTAGCCAAAGCTCCTGACTTTAACTCAGTGCTTGAACCAATTTTATTCATATAAAAACGTTTGGAATTGTCATCCCCTGTTGAGATATAATTATTGGAAGGGTATGACTATTTGATAGTGAACAATTTTAGGTTGCAGGAAAATCTAACTTGGCTGAAACATTACTTTTTTCTCCTCCGGGATGAAAACTTTTCGTCCCTGTCACACGGGAGAAAAGTACCCGATTCTCTCCCGGTTAGATGGCTAATGTGCGCATACGGGTACTTTACTTTATCTCCCGGTTGGCGGTTACCTAGCAACCGCGTGTTTATATCTCAAGTTGATGACAGCTGAGTCAAAAAAAGGTTAATTATTTCAGTGAATACCGACGAATATAATAAAAAATGGATTTGATTAACTCTGATGAAAGTGAATTAGACGGAGAAGAAAAAAATCGTATACGCACCTAGGGAGAAAAGTAGGACATCCTCGCCCGCGATTGTCACCCTCGCCTCAGGCTCGGGAGACAATCATTCGCGGGCGTGAATGACTTCTTTTCTCCCTCGGTGCGTAATATACTATTCATCTTAGCCCATTTATCATGCATTCTTTATTACATCTGTAAAGGGTTGAAATCTTCAATCCCTTTCAATATCCTGTAACTTTTTAAACATGAAAAAGAGCAATCGAGTGTTTGATTCATGGAATGGGCTTCCGACTTCGGTTGTTGACAGCGCATCGACAAATCCAAAAATAGCATAGACAGTTTGAAACGAATTCAACACCAGTTAAGCTGATCGGAAGGCATTCGATTCGATTATTTTTGCTGATTATTTAGGTTGTGTAATTGAGTTTTCAGTGATTTTTTTTCTGTTTGATTTGTGAACTGATTCATGTTGTAATTTTCCTAGTTCTTTTGGAGTTTATAGGCATAAGCCTCTACACTTATTCGTATTTTAAATGAATAAATAGCGAGTTTCAACTCGGACAGATCAGTAGTTTTTGATTTATCGAGAAAACAAAATTTTTTCCATTTTCATTTTATTTCTCTGTTCCTAGTTATCCGATTAACACAAATCGTCGCATATACATTCAAGACGTAATTCCACTGTCTGATGATGAATTTAAGTTAGATCGAATGATTATTTTCGAATATATTCGGAGAAAAATCTTAAACTCAAAATGGCCATAACTCAGAACTCAATCGTCGGATTTTGCCCATTAAGCAAATTAGCCAAGATATTTATACCCCAAACCTGCAGTGCAAATTTCAACGATCTAGTTGATCTCGTTCGAAAGTTATCGTGCCGACAGTAAAGACCCCGTATTATTCCTCAGTGAGTCGAACCCAATCGTTTGAGACCATTTTCGGCCAATACTCCCAAAACTACAGACATTGACGTTCTGTTCGGGACAAAAAGTGCGCCAAAAATACAAATAACGTGATACGTATACTGTAATCGTTCTAGTAGTAATAACGTTATCAGATATAATCAGTTATATTACACACAATTTCATTATAAAATTCCCTGCAATTACCAATTGAAGGAATTCAATGAGGAAATTAATCGAATCAGTACCCAAGAATACATGGGTTTTCCGAAAACTTCGCAGATAAATGGAAAAACCTACGAGCTTTTAATTGAAAAAACATGTGTGGTACTACAGAACAATTAGGAGAAACTAACCTTGGTAATATATCAAGTGTAATTTTTCACATGTCCAGTGAAATGAGAGCGATTTAAATATGGAATTATTCAATTCTCATAGAAGAATTGGGAAAATACTATGTTACTCAATAGTAAGTTATGAAATTGTTGATATACATACATACTTTCAAATGGTAATAAGAGTTGGGTTTTCTGGAATGCTGAAGAATGATAGCTGATTAATGTTTCCATGTACTAATGCATTATTAGTCGATGTTGTATACATGCTGATATTATTCTCATGTACCAGGTGTCAAATTGAAAACTAGCCATGCCAATTATGTTACGACAGGTATGTTTTGAGAACAGATTGTATTATTGTTTGGCTTGTAACGGAAATCGTTTCGAGCATATCATTCGATTAGTAGACTAAGTATGAACACTTTAATGACATGCAGAAATCCAGCCGGCAAGACTTGGAACTGCAATCCCAAGATACAGTGATGGATGTACGCCATGATTGTGATACCAAAAATCAAGTATGGGGCAGCAGTCAAGCATACAAAATAAGCTAATGCAGTACGAGGAAAAGCCTCGTCAAAGTACAAAGGCTTGCCTGTGTGCATCACTGGAACTATGGGAACATGTCCTACCAGGGAACTTATGATTATCACAAACCGCACACCCCTTTATCTAGTGATAGACCAATTGGCCCATGAAGCCATTCTCAGAATATCTAGGAATGGAACAGGTAATGAGAGTATTAAAATTGGTTCAAGCCCTGTGGACAGGAGCTATTGGGCGCATGTTCATCTTCCTTGTGGCCCGTACTGACCAGTAAAGAAAAAAAGCAGTATCATGTTGAATACCTTAATATTATTCTGGAACACAAATTTTCCATTACAATAATCTTCATCTAGCTTCTATTTAGTATCAATTCCTGTAGAACGTGATCATAATAAGTGTTTTCCATATAATAAAATGTGTTTGAACTGGGTATGTAGGAAAATGACATCAATTATTGGAATTAATTGATTTGACAAACAGCCGTCAAATGAGGTAAATAGATTTTTGTGACGATTTTCTGTGACCATAGAACGTCAAAACACGCTGGAATGTGAATTTTAAGCAATATCTTCTGGAATTGAGATCGTATCGAACTGAAATTTTGCACACTCGTGTAGAATGCTTGATTTAACGTCGGTACAAATTTTTTTATTAAAAAATTTTCCAACTGCCCGATCCCAACAATACTTAGATAATATTATATCCATAAATTAAGCATTTCATTATTGCATTTCTTGAAATAGGTACCTTTTCAAGTCGATCAACATCGTCCTTATTCTTTCGACGTCTAAACTATGACTTGATTCTTTATGTTTATGTCTTTGAATTTGTTTTCGGTGGAATTCAAAGAGTTCATAGAATAATCGATGAAAATACTGAGAGAGACCCAGGAAATTTGACACATTTTGTCTTATATCTCCAGAAATTGAAATCGTATAGAGCCAAAATTTTGCACAATGTTGCAAAATACTACAATTGACGTTGGTACAAGTTTTTGTTGCAATCTGATGAATAGTTCACGAAAAAAAAATTTTTTTTTCGAAAAAATTAAAAGAAATATTTTTTAAAAAATTACCAACATTTCGATCATAACAGAATTTTGCCAAAAGTTGCGCGTTTATATCCTCGAACTGACTACCAAGTTTCGATTCAACATCTTCTTTAGTTCCTGAAATATCAGGGAAATAACCTCAAAATTTGAAATGTCTATAACTTCTAAACCGTCCGGCCGATTTTGCCCGTTAACGAACTTAACCGTCGCATTTTGATCAGAAACCTACCCTGAAAGTTTGAAGTCGATAGGACCTTCGGTGCTCCTGTTATCGTGCCTACGGCCGGAAGGCCGGCCGGCCGGCCGGTTGGACGGCACCCTAATATCTGACACCGGATTCGTGATCAGGGAGTCCGAATTAGTCTATTAGCCAATTTTCAGCTCGAAATTCGAAAATTACAGACATTTGGACGAAATGATAGGACGATGTTCCCCTAGAACATGCGCCCAAAAACCAGGAAAGCCAGTTCCTCTCTTACCAGGTACATTTCATCAGCTAATCTTCACTACGATCCTTGGAAGGAAAAAAGGCTGAGACATGGAATCCACCACCCAAGTTCTCAAAAGAAATGTCATTAAATGGTACTCAGACGGTTCAAAAACTACTACAGGAGCTGGCGCTGGAGTATATGGGCCAGGCCAGAATGCTCACTATCGCTAGGCTCCTATCCGAGCATCTTTCAGGCAGTAGTACTTGCAATAGAAATATGCGTGGAAATGAACCCAGAAAGAAACTATCGTTGTGATATAGCAATCCACTCTGACCTCAATGAAGTAGGCACGAACAACAGGACCTCCTTGGTCTTGGTTCCTGGTCACGCGGGAATTAAAGGAAATGAGGAGGCCAACACACTTTCTAAGAAAGGAGCAGAAACCACCTTTATTGGCCTGGAATCCTACTGTGGGGTGAGTAGAGACGCCTACAAAAGAGATTTTCAGATGAAATAAGAAACTGATGGAGGTGTTTTCTTGAGATCTCTACCCGGAATGTCTCGGTTAAGTTCGTTATTGGGCCAAAACCGGCCAGGTGGTTTCGGAGTAACCAAACAATTTTTTTTTTACAATAAATATTCGAAATTCAATTTTTTTCAAGATGCAGGTTCATCATAATAATCCAATTCATTCCCAACTCTGAGAAACCAATAATTTCGGAGATATGATGAAGTAAGAATAAGTACTCGTTTCTAGTTTGACAAGAGCGCCAAAACCACTATCCACAGAGCTTTCCCAAATTTTTGTATATATAATAAACAAATATTCTATGATGTGGTGTTTGGCTTGACATAATGACAAATATTTTCCGCATAAAGAATTATATTTTCTCCAATGACGACATAGGTTTTTTCCAAATTCGTTTTAGAATTAGATTATCTCATCTACTAAATCATCAGAATTTGTTTTAAAAAGTTCTGACAAGCTCATGATATTAATGCAACCTGAAATAAAAAAATGGGTTCAAGCCCTGTGGACATAAGCTTTCTGCGCTCTAGTTCAAACAGACGAATTATATCTCCGAAAGTATTGGTTTCTCTGAGTTGGGAATTATATCAATGTATACATATGATAGAGCTGCATCATAAAGGAAATTCAATTCAAATAATAGTTTATTTATCAAGATTAAATGAGCAATCATGAGAATGAGAACTGCACCATGGAAGAAATCGAATTAAATCTGGCCAATTTTGCCCAATAACGAACTTAGCCGAGATATTCATCTCCCTAACCTACTCTGAAAATTTCAACTACCTAGCTCATTCCCTTCGAGAGTTATTGTGGAAAAATAAATTTTCAAAATTTTTTTTTTACACTTTGCGGTAATCTGGTCAATACAAAACTTCACATGCGTATAAAGGTCATGATTCTACAATTTGATCCTAAATTTCAGATTGATCGACCGAACTTGTCCGAGATATTTACGCTCCAAAACCACCTTGCAATTTTCAATCCGCTAACTCCTTTCGTTCGAGAGTAATCGTGCCTACGGCCGGTCGGCCGGCCGGACAGAATCGATTTCGCACTCGGATTCTTGATCAGTGAGTCGAACCAAATCGTTTGAGACCATTTTCAGCCAAAAATTCCAAAATTACAGACACTTGGGAAAATTGATAAGCACTCTGTTCCGAGGAACTAGAGCGCCAAAAAAACAAGTTTCGTATGACAATTGCCCAAAACAGGTTTAAAGTACCTACAAATAGTAGGTATTCCATAAAACATGTATGAAAGAAGATGAGTAATAATATGAAAGAAGATGAGTAATAAATAAAAAATTACCTTGTAATCGATCAAAAATTTCCTGATCTACGTCCACCAAATTTTCTCCTCTCTCGAACTACAGAATTATGCTTTCAATATTTACGTAATATTTTCAAACATTTTCGGGTGAGGTCCCCGTTGCATCGCTAAAATACGAGTATTTCAACCCCAATATTTTTGAAGTTACAATATTCCCTTCTGTCGAGTTGACATTATGACAATTCATACATAGAATAATTATATCAATGTGTGAAATACGATTTACATTGAAATTTTGAAGAATCATATCTCCGAAAGTATTAGCTTGTTAGAGTTAAAAATGATATGAATGGATTCTTATGATAAAACTTCTTATTAAAAAAAATTCAATTTGGAATTTGTTTCGTAAAAAAAAATTTTTTCTTTGTTACTCCGAAACCATCTGTCCGATTTTGCCCAATAACGAACTTAGCCGAGATATTTATCCCCCAAACCTACTCTGATATCGTTATCGTGCCGGCCGGACAGAATGAATTTCGACCACGGATTCTTGATCAGTGAGTCGAACCAAATCGTTTAAGACCATTTTCATCGAAATATTCGAAAATTACAGACATTTGGGCAAATTGATAAGCACTCAGTTCCGAGGAACTAGAGCGCCAAAAAATATTCACAAGGAAGAAGAGGAATTAGATTTAATTATATTTCCTTTATCATTAAGCAGATAATATTTTCAACTTCTGATAAGAAAATATCTATTTCTTCTTTATTTAATGATATTTTTTGTGTATAGCCTATGGAATTTCTTTCAAGGAAAGCAAACTTTGGGATAGCGGCTTATATCTATATTATTTTTGGCGCTCTAGTTCCTCGGAACTGAGTGCTTATCAATTTGCCCAAATGTCTGTAATTTTCGAATTTTTCGATGAAAATGGTCTTAAACGATTTGGTTCGACTCACTGATCAAGAATCCGTGGTCGAAATTCATTCTGTCCGGCCGGTCCGGCCGTCCGGCCGTAGGCACGATAACTCTCGAACGGAATGAGCTAGACAGTTGAAATTTTCAGAGTAGGTTTGGGGGATAAATATCTCGGCTAAGTTCGTTATTGGGCAAAATCGGACAGACGGTTTCGGAGTAACAAAAAAAAAATTTTTTTTTTTACAGAACAAATTCCAAATTGAATTTTTTTTCAATAAGGAGTTTCACCATAAGAATCCATTCATATCATTTTTAACTCTAACAAACTAATACTTTCGGAGATATGAATTTTCAAAATTTCAATGATAGAATTATTCTGTGGCTATTCTATGAATTGTTATAACGTCAACTTTGACGTTGTCTCATTGTCATTCATTCCAGTAATGGTATCAATATGAGAATTATAGTATCATCATACTTTTTGTTGGTTGATATTTTCATGCCGATGGTCAATCCATATGATGATGGGAATGGTAATGGTAAGTTAATAACATTGTCATTCATTCCAGCAATCGTATAAATATGAGAATTATAATATAATATCATAGTTTTTGTTGGTTGATATTTTCATGCCGATGGTCAATCCATATGATGATGGGAATGGTAATGGTAAGTTAATAATATTGAGTTCAGAATATCTCCACTAAAAACAAAACTGGAATTGAGGAATGAATATCTCGGATGAGTTCGTTGTTGGGTAGAATTCGTCTATTGGTTTTGGATTGATAATTTTTGGCACTCTTGTTGAATTTAAATTCTTCTATGATGTTTGAATTCAATTTCTGCTAAGATGAAGTTCTAAATTTCAATAATGAATCGTACTTCTATGTTTTCACAGAATGCTATAATTATTCTATCTAAGCATTATTATATGATCTGGTTCATACTCGTACATTTCGTCCTGTTCTATAAGAGAGAGTGAAATTCATTTCAGCTATTTTAATTTGGTTTCTTCCATGGTGCAGTTCTCATTCTCAGATTGCTCATTTGATCTTGATAAATAAACTATTATTTGAATTGAATTTCCTGTATGATGCAGTTCTATCATAAGAATACATTGATATAATTCTTAACTCTGAGAAACCAATACTTTCGGAGATATAATTTGTCTGTTTGAACTAGAGCGCCAGAAAGCTCCTGTCCACAGGGCTTGAACCCATTTTTATTAATATTAATTGTGGTCTTATGCATCGAGCAAGTGCTCGATGGCTTGATGGCTTTAAGATATCATATTGCTCCATTAAAAATGCAAGAATCACTAGTTCATTTATAGAGTGCTCATTACTATCATTGCTCCATTTTTGGCGCTCTTGTTCCTCGGAACAGAGTGCTTATCAATTTGCCCAAGTGTCTCTAATTTTCGAATTTAGGCTGAAAATGGTTTCAAACGGCCGGTCCGGCCGGCCGGCCGGCCGTAGGCACGATAACTCTCGAACGAAAGGAGTTAGAGGATTGAAATTTGCAAGCTGGGTTTGGAGCGTAAATATCTCGGACGAGTTCGCCAATGGGTGAAATCCATCAAGCGGTTTCGGAGTTATGGCTGTTTTCAGTAAAAACATTTTTTATGAATATTTCCGAAACAAATCACTCGATCTTCCTGAAATTTAGCATCAAATTGTAGCATCATGACTTTTATATGCATGTGAAGTTTTGTATGGATCAGGTTACTGCAAAGTGTCAAAATCAATTTTTGATAATTAAAAAAAAAATTTTCTACAATAACTCTTGAACGGAATGAGCTAGGTTGACATTTTCAGAGTAGGTTAGGGAGATGAATATCTCAGTTAAGGTCGTTATTGGGCAAAATAGGCCATATGGTTTCGGAGTAACGAAAAAAAATTTTTTTTTAAGTAAAAATTTTCAAATTCAATTTTTATTTAAGATGCAGTTTCACCATAAAAATCCATTGATATCATTTTCAACTCCAACAAGCTAATACTTTCGGAGATATGATTTTTCGAAATTTCAATAATGAATCGTTCTCCTATGTTTTCACAGAATGCTATGATTATTCTATCTATGCTTTATTATATGATCTGTGTTAATACTCGTACATGTCATCCTGCTCTAAGGGAGATACAAATTCATTTCAGCTATTTTAATTTGATTTCATTCTCAGATTGCTCATTCAATCTTGATAAATAAACTATTATTTGAATTGAATTTCCGTTAGGATGCAGTTCTATCATAAGAATACATTGATATAATTCCCAACTCTGAGAAGCCAATACTTTCGGAGATATAATTTGTCTGTTTGAACAAGAGTGCCAGAAAGCTCCTTTCCACAGGGCTTGAACCAATTGTTTAAATAACCAATTCATAGCTCTCTCTCGACTTTACCGACAATCATTCATAAGTAGCGTCTTTAGTAGATTCAATAATCTTATGTGGAATCATTTCAACCTCACTTTCACTACTGATTTCCATTTTTGCGCGCATGTTCTAGGAAACAGCTTGCATGCTATCATTTTGTCCAAATGTTATGTTCGACTCACTGTCCAGCCCTTGCCACGATAACTTTCGAACGGAAAGAGATAGCGACTAGAAATTTTTAGGGTAGGTTGCGAATCCGAATACCGACGTCGGTTAATGGGTGAAACCTAATTATAAGGCCAAGTTACAAATTTAAACAATTCCGATCTATATTGTAGGAGTTATTGTAAATCTACTGGAACCCGAGCAGCATTGGACAAGTTCAGTATCTGAATGGTTGACTGTTACCACAATACCTTGTGAGCGGAAAGAAATATCGACTTCCACTTTCCAGATTAGGTTGTGCTTCCGAATGTCACATTTGAGTTCGTTAATAGGCATAATCGTCCCATCGGTTTTGGAGTCAACAATCCGTCTGACATCGCTGAAATTTCGCAAAAGCCTTCAAAACCTAGCTTTACATCCAAATTCCAAAATTTTAACAAGATCGGATCCTTATTGTTGGAGATATTGAAAAAAATATTGGAGGCCGTGCTGCCTTGGGTATGTTCAGTAGCTGGATGGGTGGCCGTTGTCACAATAACTTTCGAACGGAGAGAAATAGCGACTTGCAATAATTTTCAGGGTAGGTTGCACATCCAAATGGGATTGGTAAGTTCGTTATACATCTTGGATTTTTTTTTAGTTCCTCATTAACTCAATTTTTCCGAAATTTCGTGAATATCATAACACTAGAAAAAAAGCTGAAAAAAGAATTAACTTCCCCGCCAAAAATCCTAATTCAATATGCTTCGAAACTAATAATTCCCGTCCAAACAAAACATACTATAGCATTAACTATAATAATATACATAATTTAAATTCAGAAATTTCGAGAGGTTGTTATACTAGGGATCAATTATCCGTACTAATGTAGTTTATATAATGGGGATTCTCATCGAGAACATAATAATACACCATTGTATAAGATCATCTTCATGCAATGATTACTAAAATCAAAACTTTGTTACTTACCAGTATATGGAAGTTGAGTACTTGACTCAAAATGTGCATGTGGTCTCCCTCTATACAGTAAAGCTCGAATTGAATTAGCGATTATTTATAGATTTCTTCATGATCACTTACGTAACAGAAAACTGTAGATTAGAGCGCTATACAACCTCTGACTTGGGTAATACCCGTATAGATGTGGCCCTCGTCGGGAAACCCCATAGTGGTTGTATCTCGTTTTCATGGGTGGAGCTACAACGGGCAAGCGAGACAATGCCCCGAGGATCCATATCTGCCTTGGACAGGAAACAACAAATGATTAACGAATGGCTGAATTTTTTAGTCACTAAGGGACTTTTGAGCTTTGTAAGGAATTTGACGAAAACATATTTTTCTGCTCTCTGTTGCTGAGATAATCGATGTGCATTTATTCAGGTGAAGTCGAGTTGAGAATAATCTTCATTTTGTGGTCTTTCTTGTTGTTCGGTTCCGTCAAGAAGAAACATTGAATATCACTTATTTTGCCTTATAAGCAATCACACACAATAAACTGATCTTCCTTTGGCACATGATCATTGATCATGTCAGATTTTGGCCGAATCCGATTTTTCGGTCAGATAGATGCGAAGTTTGTAGAGATTATTTGATATGATGATATTTTTATATCTATCTCTATACAGGGTGAGTCTTTGAGTCAAGGGCGTAGCCAGGAATTAATTTCGGGGGGGGTTTTGGAATAGGAATTAATTTCGGGGGGGGTTTTGGGGGTGTAAGGGTCACTTTCTGCAGCAAAAAAATTTTTTTTTATAAGAAAAATAACATTTCGGGGGGGGGGGTTTGAACCCCTAAAACCCCCCCTCTTGGCTACGCCCTTGCTTTGAGTTGTACATTAAATTCAACCATTGGTTTCTTTCATCAAATGAAACATTTTTTTTATTTACCAATTTTACAAATTCGGCACAGGTAAAAAAACATGCTGTTGAAATTTAAAAAAAATCAGTTTTTATTTGAAATGCTTTTTCTCAATATGCCTAATGCATGTTGATGTCCTCATTCCTATGGTTGAAATTCATGAAAATGTAATGTAAAGACTCACCCTGTTTATAAAATTGAACCTGTTTCCCTTGCTTGCGCCATAACTTAAGAAGGGCCGTGCTAATGTAGCCATTCTTTATTCTCCTTGGAGTTCAAGGAAGGTTTTTACGAAGAGAAAAATTGCCAGGAACTGCAAAAAAATCGAAAAACTTAAAATTGCTCATTGGTAAATGGTGGATGCGCTGACAGACGTTGGCGTACTACATTGTTACTTATCGCTTTTGACAGTTCGCGTGGCACATATTCCTTTTAATAATATAAATAGTTATACACTGGATAAATGTGTATAAGAGTAAACACCACTGATATTTCATTAGGCCACTTTCTGTTTTTCATTTATTTATTTTATAAAATAACTCAGAATTCAAATCGTAACGTCTGACAAAGTCCTGAGCGAAATCTGCAATTATTAGTTTCGTTTGAAAGAAAGATAGGTAAGATGTTTTCGCTGCTGCACACTGTTATTTTCGGTGCTCGAAGTTTTGGTGTTTGTGCAGGTAAGACTGATGCTATGGCTTTATGAATGTTTAATTTTGATTGCAGCATGATTAATTTTACATCTTGCGAACTACAATGGTTGTAAAGTTGTTTTCCGTCCAAATTAAAGTCAATAAAATAAAATTTTACGTATGTGTCTAAGAGTACGCATACTAGGTTGTATAAGAGTACGCACAGAAAAGAACAAGGAAGAAAAGAAACGACCAAAGACAGTAAAATGAAATTTACATTATCATACATAATCTGGGCCATATGGGAAAGTCCTGAGTGAGAAGAATAATATTTTTTTTGTTTGAATACTTACGCTCTAATATTATATGGGTTCACTAATGTAAAATTGTAATCGATTTTGTGTTCAAATTTTTTCAGGAATTTCCTTTGTTCATGTTGTGTCATGTAACCTGTTTTGAATGTTTCATGTGGGAATATTATTTTTTACTTTCACATTTATTTTTTGAGTATGTAAATAAATGAAAATGCTTTTTTCGTTCATTTTTAACTGTTCTTTGCCTTTGAATTAGGGAGATATCGTATTTTGATAGGTGTGCGTACTCTTAAACATAACCGTGCGTATTCTTATATACACCACTGCATAAGGGTACGCATTCGTTGATGTCCAGAAAAAGTTGAATAACTTTTGTTTGTATGTTATATGAATATGTGATGCTATTTAAATATGTTCTTTAATATTCGAGTAAGATCAAATGGTATGAAAAAATGTCACAGATATTGAACTTTATTCACTAAGTGCGTACTCTTATACACATTGATTCTAACGATTTCGTTGAATACATTCGCGGCACTCGAGGTCACATTTTCGTTTTCCATGGAACAGATGAGTTCGATAATTTAGATTTCATTGAAAAACAAGAGCTAATTTGTTTACTCGCAGGTCAATTAGTTTCACTTGCGCCGAAAAGCCCCAGTCAAAAACAGAGCAATTAAAAAATTAGGTTATGTTTATCTGTTTTCAGAAGAGTTACATTTTCATTTTTCTAAATAATACTTTTTTGTAGATTTGGCTGAGTAGATACAATTAATTGTTGCCATTATTCTACAACTAATTTACCATATTTGAATTGGATTGGTTAGGCATTTTTTGAGTTATTGAGGAAATAAGAACAACATTTCAGATTGAAAAGTTTCTAGTAAAACGATCCTCACGAAATTTGGTAAGAATTTGCATGTCAGTATTCTACAACTAATTACAATGTTTGAATTAGATTGGTTTAATATTTTTTGAGTTAAGAAGGGAATTAAAACAAAATTTCTGATAGAAATAACTCCAGAACTGTTCGTCCAATTATACCTATTAACGAACTCAAATGATGCATTTGGATGTTCAACCTACCCTGAAAATTGCAAGTTGCTATCTCTTTGCGTTCTCAAGTTATCGTGAGTTGAATAATATTTTATAAGTATTTTTTTAAAATTATCTAGTGATGATTCCAACTAAATTTCACAAACGTCTTTGTGTCAGTATTCTACAACTAGCCTCTAACATTCAATTCGATCGGATCTGTATTGATTGAAAACAAAATGATTACTTGGAAACCGTTCGGCCGATTATGTCCATTAACGAACCTCTTCATCGTATTGGGAGGCACCTACTCCGAAAATTTCAAGGCGCTATTTCCTTTTGTTCTCAAGTTATCGTGGCAACGGCGGTGGATACATTTATAAGAGTTGTGTTGAAGTTTTGATTGTTTAACTTCATCCTATTCTCAATAAATTTCTATCAAAAATTAGTTTAGTGACCTAAAAACTTAATGTATTTCCCTTCAGTTGTGTAGGAGAAGAAGCCAAGATCTAAAGCTGATGGCGAACAGATTTTTGTTATCGATTTTCTAATCCTATGTTTTTGAGCGTATGTTCTGGGGAACATCGCGTTATCATTTTGCCCAAATGTCTGTAACTTTCGAATTTTTTGATGAAAATGGCCTCAAACGATTGGGTTCGACTACCCGATGAAGAATTCGAGGTAAAATTTCATTATGTCCGGCCGGCCGTCCCGCCGTTGCTACGATAACTTGAGAACGGAAAGAGCGAGCGACTTGAAATTTTCAGGGTAGGTGGTGCATCCCAATACGACGGACAAGTTCGTTAATGGGCATAATCGGACCAATGGTTTCCGAGTATTAATTTTGTTTTCAACCAATTTGAATCCGATCGAATTGAAACTTGGTGAATAGTTGAAGAATATAAACCTCAGTACGTTTGTGGGAATCGTACAGCTAGAAAATTAAAAAAAATATATTTTTTATGTCACGATAACTTAAGAACGGAAAGAGATAGCGATTTGAAATTTTCAGGTTAGGTTGTGCAACTGAATGAGACATTTGAGTTTGTTTATAAGCATAATGGGTCAAACGGTTTTGGAGTTAGAGACATCTGAAATTTGCTTGTTATTTCCTCAATAACTCAGAAATATATAAAACTGATCCAATTCAAACACGGTTATTAGTTGTAGAATGCCAACGCGAAAATTCATACAAAATTTCGTGAGGATCGTATGACTAGAAATTAAAAAAAAAATCATTGATAAAAATTTATATGAATATTGTCCGTACTCCTGTATTGGACACTCTTAATCGAATTTACCATGGCAAACGGACAATAGAATTCACCGTGGTAAATTTGATTGGGAGTGTCCAATACAGGAGAATGGACAATAGAACATACGCGCAAAAGCTCCTGACTTCACGTCAGTCCTTGAAACAATTTTTTTAAACGTAAACCGTGACTCTTTCGAGGGAGTTCTACAAAAATTTGTTCGACGCACGATTGAAAATGCTATACCTTCTAAATGGCAGTTTAATGGTTGGTGCTTTTGCAAGCACAAAGAAATGAAACATGATAATAGCATGATTTCAGCTAATAATAGTTCAGATGATAAATAATGCATTAATCGTGAAGAAACGCAAGTGGCCAAACATCGATGAATTTTTGAATATGCATGGATTTGTTGGGTCAGATTCACCTACAACCTCAATACTCATCAATCCCATTACGATATTCAAATTTTTAACCATCAAGTTTCACAATGGAATTTATAGACACGACACAGAAAGAAAATAGAAAATCAGCCCATGTAATTCATGAACAGCTGCAGTTAAGGCAAGAATTGAACTTTAAAATGTGAATTTTGTCGCAATATACCACGGCACCTGGAAAAAATAATTCAACGATTTCATAATTACAGAACCTACACACTTCTTGACATGATAAATTGAATCATAAATAAAATCAGATGAAAAATTGCTCAACATAGATGAACTTTGCGAGGAGAAGTGTAACGAAGAATTTAAAAGACATATTCGTAATAGGTTCAAACACAATGATCCATTAAAAATGTGCTGACCTACATAGAATTCTCCATTGTAGATTGTTCATTATTTTAAACATTGACCTTTCAGGCATTGTTTCAAGTGGAAACTCATTGTAATTTTTCATAGCAAATGTGGCAAAATTCATGATATAAATAATTGTAGCTTTATAGGGCTCTGGAATTTTCTTATTTTGCTGCTTCATACACTGTTCTTATTTTTAAATCCAGCTATAGAATTTTTTCTCGGAGCATGGCAAGCATTACTTACTTTTCTTCTCTGTTTACAATAGAAACATCAAATGATCCTAAATTTTTCCTCTGTTCTTTCAAAAATTATTGTGCTGATCGAATCGGGAGTAAATTGCTTATTAGTAGGTATACTATCTATCAATGTTTATGTTTATCTCACCTCTTACCTAAGAGATAAATTATTATACTGATAACCGACTTATTGTAGAACTAATTTTTAATTTGTGTTGGAGATTCGTTTTAAAAGAACGAATGAAAGGCTTAAGGTTATCTCTTTCAATAAATGAGTCGAAATATAATTTGTATCAAACTTAGGCAATAACCAGCAAAATGGGCCATTATTGCAGGGCAGTTTTATATTATTTTCAAGGTGAATCTCTCAACTACCAAGCGGTGGAAGTTGGTCAGCCATATTCTTTTGATTGGAAGAGGAGAAATGCTCATAAAATCATTTTGAACGGAACTTTGGAATTATATGAAAATTTTTGTATCTTTGTTCGTTACAAAATACATAATTATCAAAGTATTCAAAAGTAGATAATCAATCCTTACAAAATCTTAACAGAATTAATTGAATATCTTTATAACATATTTCCTATGCTGGGATCTGGGTCGATGACCATTTGTAAAAATTCTTACCATAAAGTACATTATTATTATATACTTATTAATATTCTTATGATTGGGAGCTTTAGATGTGTAAGCAGAGGTAAGTATAACGGGGTACTATATTCGACGTATGATTCTTAGAGCTTTTCTTTCCTCAATATGGATTCCTTGCTCAAAAAAAGGATAGGTTTTTCCAAGGTCCCCGAAACTCAACCAGATAAATGAAAAGACAAGAGGAGAAAACGAACAAATTATAAATAATACATTGTAGATATATGTATATTGTTGTAGGGGGTAACGTTGCACTGCGACATTAAGGTCTATTGTGCTCCCCGTCAGAGCTGTCGATGTCATCACCATCTACAGCTCGCCTTCCAGTTCCAGAGTTCTGATGAACTCCAGTATCTGGGATGGCTTCCAGGAGGCTACGTCTTCGCTCCTACAAATTTCTTGCCCAAAGCATTCCTTGCATTGGTTTGAGATGGCGAGGCATTCAGTTATCAGGTGATCAGGAATTTCATCTTCCTCCTAACATAATCTACACTCGTCAGTTTCTGCTAGTCCTTTCTTATCATTTTCTTCCTAAGGCCACAGTCCCCTGTGAGGAAAACAGTGAGGAGGTGCAGCGTGTCCTTACTGAGGTTCAAGTATTTCTTGGATCTGACACTATCATCGTTCCGGAGGAATTTCTTGGAGTGATACATTCCGGGGAGAGATCTCCAGAATATACCTCTTTCAGTTTCTTCTTTCATCCGAAATTCACTTATGTAGGTGTATCTACCAACCCCAAAGTAGTGTTCCGGGCCAATAAAGGGTGTTTGTGCTCCTTTCTAGATAAGTGTGTTGGCCTCCTCATTTCCTGTGATTCCCGCGTGACCAGGAACCAGACCTAGGAGACCCTGTTGTTCCTTCCTACTTCATTGAGTTTTCTTCGGCACTCCCATATTACCTTGGACTCGATAAGATGGGAGCTCAGAGCTTCAATAGCAGCTTGACTGTCAGAGTGGATTGCTATATCACATATCTGATAGTTTCTTTCTAGTTTCATTTCCACGCATTTTTCTATTGCAAGTACTTCTGCCTGAAAGATGCTTGGATAGGAGCCTAACGATAGTGATCATTTGGTGCTTGGCCCATATACTCCTGTGCCAGCTCCTGCAGTGCATTTTTGAATCGCCTGTGTACCATTTAATGGCATTTCTTTCAAGAACTTGGGTGGTGGATTCCCTCTCCCAGTGTTTTTTCCTACCTATCATCGTAGAGAAGTAAAATAATACATAGGTAAGCTTTAAAAGTCCCTAGTTCTCATAAATATACTCCTATGTAGCTACAGGGATTTCTTGAAGAAGAATCGCCTCCGCTAATTTTCAAAGATTTCACTCTTGTTCTTAGAATTCCCCCAATATTTGAGATGAAAAAGAAAAATGTCGTTGCTCGTAAGGCCAAAACCAGGTTTGGCCAATCCAAGCGATGATTATTCAGAACTTTAGATGTTCGAAGACAGCTACAGGATATATGCCTCACTTTCCATTGTATAAAAGAACAAAAAAATGAGCCGGAATTTACATTACAATTCAATATGTCATCAAGATATATCATATTATTATAAAATGAATTGATAAATTGAAATTGAATGTCAAAATGTGCTCCATGTTCTCTAGGCATTTATCAATTATCTTCCGTTTATTGTCAGCACATTATCAGTCTCCAATATTATCATAGTCCCTTTTGGAAACATCATCTTTCAGATATGTCAAAATCCAAGAGAGTCAAGTCTGGAGACCTTGTTGGAATAGAAGGCTGGAGGCCTTGACTAATACCGCGTTCGACTTAAAATTTCTGCAAATATCTTAGGTTTGCAGAAGTAGTGTGGGTAGTTGTCCCATCCTGAGGACAATAACCCAACTGTATTTCTCCATTGTCTAGTTGAATTGGTTCCACCATTATTCCTTTGTACCTTTCACCATTGATGGTAGCTTCGAACAAACTGTTTAGTTGAGTCTCGAATCAATGACGTGAAAACAGGAGCTTTTGCGTGCATGTTCCATTGTCTACTCACGCCTCATACGGATCGAGCTGAAATTCAGTAGTCGATTGAAGAAATGGGAGAGCCCTGTGGTCAGGAGCTTTGACGCTCTTGTTCAAACTTTGACAATTCATCTCCGAAATTATTAGTTTCTCAGAGTTGGGAATGATATCAATGAATTATCATAATAGAACTGCATCATAGAAGAAACTAAATTAAAAATAAATAACTTATTCAAGATATACTGCATCATAAAAGAAACTAAATTAAAATTAAATAACGAACTTATTCGAGATATTCATTCCTCAATACCTCTCTGAAAATTATATCATATCAATTGAAACTTAGCCAATATTCCAGTTTTGTTTTCAGTAAAAATATTCTAAACTCAATTTGATAAACTTACCAGATTATATATTTCCATCATCATATATGGATTATCCGAGGGCCTATAGGGTAGGGGTAATTATAATATCCTATAATTGGTCATTTTGCATTCAATCGTACTTTGTTTGTTGGAACAGAAATACATTTGACATGTCTGTCATAGGTAGATAAGATTACATGTCTGAACAGTGAACACAGACAGATATAATTCGCATTCTGTGAAAACAGAATTAGGTACGATGTATTATTGAAATTTTGAAAAATCCTATCTCCGAAAATATTAGCTTGTTAAAGTTGAAAATGATATCAATGTTCTTATGATGAAATTGCATCTTAAAAAAAATTCGACATTTGTAATGTAACAAACATTTTTATTTTGTTACTCCGAACCGAGATATTTGTCTCCCAAACTTACTCCGAAATTTTCAACTATCTAGCTCATTCCGTGCGAGAGTTATCGTGTTCAAATATTCGAAAATTACAGACATTTGGGAAAATTGATAAGCAATCTGTTCCGAGGAACAAGAGCGCCAAAAATTGTGGCACGAAGGTTTGTGCGGAACTTCGGCACATTCTGACAAATATTTCCTTAAATATAATTTTTTTTAAGAAAACAAATGCTCCAGTCTTTTCCTACTGATCAATCACTCAATCAATCACTGACGTGAAGTCAGCAGCTTTTGCGCGTATGTGCTATTGTCCATTCTCCTGTATTGGACACTTTTAATCGAATTTACCATGGTGAATTCTATTGTCTATTCTCCTGTATAAGACACTCTTAATCGAATTCATCATGGTAAATTCGATAAAGAGTGTCCAATACAGGAGAACAGACAATATAATTCACCATGGTAAATTCGATTAAGAGTGTTCAATACAGGAGAATCGACAATACAACATACGCGCAAAAGCTCCTGACTTCACGTCAGTGCTTGAACCAATTTTTTTTTTGTGAAAGCAGGAGCTTTTGCGCGTATGTTCTATTGTCCATTTTCCTGTATTGAACACTCTTAATCGAATTTACCATGGTGAATTCTATTGTCTGTTCTCCTGTATTGGACACTCTTAATCGAATTTACCAAGGTGAATTCGATTAAGAGTGTCCAATACAGGAGAATAGACAATAAAATTCACCGTGGTAAATTCGATTAAAAGTGTCCAATACAGGAGAATGGACAATAGAACATACGCGCAAAAGCTCCTGACTTCACGTCAGTGCTTGAACCTATTTTTTTTTTCGTGAAGTCAGGATAGAAAGCAATGATGAAATAATGAACACATCATTCTCTACCTTATATTCTTCTTTAGGAGAAGAATACTTAATTATTCTTGAAAAATATTACTGGAATTAATGTCATATTTAAATAATCAAAGTAAAGAAAATTATGAGTTCAGATACTAACATATTGAATGAAATTCAATTGAATTCCAGTAATATTCAATTACTTATTCTTAACCAATAAATGCCCATTGATAGATCTAAAGGTGTTGAGGTGAAACATAAAGATATATTCTCATTAGTGATAGAAAAACTGGCCTAAAATTCCTCTCTACCCATCACGAGATTTAATATCGACAAATGAACCTCTCACCTTACAAGATCAGAAAGTGTGGTTAATTTAAAGTTGAGTTTTGAAGCCTTCAGCAAAATTTCAGCGATATCATATTAAAAATAATACATAACCTTTCAAAAGTCCTCTCTCACAAATATACCGCTCTGAAGGCACATGGATCTCTTGAAGAAGAATCGCCTTCTCTATTTCTCAAAGATATTCACTCTTGTTCATAGAAATCCCTTCAATATTTAGTTGCCTTCTCCTGAGGAGGATCTCTTTCAAAACCAGGTCTGACCGCTAATGTATGTCTATCATCTCCCATAGATTTGTGATGAAATAACATTATTTTCCCAAGAACATACGCGCAAAAATATGTCATCGTGACATTCATGCCATATGATATGTTGTCTATGATTCTTGCTTTTGAAGGTTCTCGCAAAAATACTACGATTCGCATCCAGCTACCGAACTCACAAAAGGCTGCTCGGTTCTCCAACTATATGGATCCGATCGTGTTCAAACTTGGAACTCTGCAGTAGAGTTAGGTTCTGAAGGCTCTTCCAAAATTTCAGCCATGCCGGACGAATAGTTTATGATATATAGAATTTTTTTCAATTATTTTAAATAATTTATTTGAAATTTTCTAGTTATACTATCCTCACGAAATTCCGCAGAAATATTCGCGTTGGCATTCTACAACTAATAACCATGTTTGAATCATATCGGTTTCGTATTTTTGCAGTTATTGAGGAAATAACAACCAAATTTCAGATGGGTATAATTCCAAAACCGTTTGGCCGATTATACCTATAGACAAACTCAAATGTCGCATTCAGATGCACAACCTAACCTGAAAATTTCAAGCCGCTATCTCTATCCGTTCTCAGGTTATCGAGTCATGAATAATATGTTTTAATAATTTTTTTAAAATTTTCTAGTGACGCGATGCTCACAAAATTTCACAAACGTGCTTAGGTTTATATTCTACAAACTACTCACCAAGTTTAAATTCGATCGGATTTATTTTGGTTGAAAACAAAATTATAACTCGGAAACCATTGGGCCGATTATACCCATTAACGAACTTGTCCGTCGTATTGGGATGCGCCACCCACGCTAAAAATTTCTAGTCGCTAGCTCTTTCCGTTCTCAAGTTATCGTGGCAACGGCCGGCCGGCCGGACGGCACGTACCACATAATTAAATTTCACATTTGGGCAAAATGATAACGCGATGTTCCCCAGAACATACGTGCAAAAATTTTGAGCCATTACGTCATTGGTGTAAGGTATGATGACGTATCGGTGTTTTTTTGAGTCTATTTTCTGATGGGGTACATCGCGTTATCATTTTGCCCAAATGACTGTTATTCTCGATTTTTTTTGGCGAAAATGGTCTCAAATGATAGGGTTCGACTCCCCGATGAAGAATTCGAGGTCAAAATTTTCAAAAAATTATTAGAAAATATGTCACGATAACATGAGAACGGAAAGAGATAGCGACTTGAAATTATCAGGTTAGGTTGTGCATCTGAATGCGACATTTAAGTTTGTTTAAAGGCACAACCGGCCAAATGGTCTTGGAGTTATACCCATCTGAAATTTAGTTGATATTTCCTCAACAGCTCGAAAAGTACATAACTGATCCAATTCAAACATGGTTTTTAGTTGTAGAATGCCAACGCAAAAATTCTTGCGAGATTTCGTGAGGATCGTATCACTAGAAAATTGTTTTGATTTTTGTATGAATTATGGAATAAAAATCTACCATAGCCCTTCTACGCTTTCGTAGTATAGTAGTAGTAGTTATGAACATAACTGAAACTATCTTCCAAAGGACCAACGACCGAGCTCTTCCTGCCCAAAAATGGTTTTACCTACTGTTTGAAATCGGAATCTCAATCTCAAAAGCAACCTTTATCTTTGAAGTTGAGACTTGAATACAATATTCACGCTGTCTACATTTATCTCTTCAGATTAGCGCGACACTCGATAGTTCCCTTCATTATTCACGTTGCTCAAGATGGCAATTTATTATAATTTTATTAAAATTAACAATTACCAAACACTTAAGTCATGACTATAAGCGCAAGACAATCGCTTCTTTCAAAATAATTATATAACAAAGTAAACTGAAGTTAATCTGTTGACAAATATTTTTTTTCAACAGGACTATCGGTCGCATTTCGACAAAATAATAATGGCCAACATAAAATTGATTTTCGCGCTCTAGTGGCGATGCCAATCGTTCTGGTATCCTTGGAAATTATTGCTGAATTTTATTAGATTGAAGAATTGACAAATTGGATTGTGCTGGGTACTTCTTTTCCTTTTTTTGGCTATTGGAATGCCGCATATTGCGTTTCTCGTTCCATGATGTCGGAAAAAAAGAATGTTGATTTATTCCTTTTGGAATTGCTGACATCAATGACAGTAGGTTGACTGAGAATAATTAGCATCCACTGTATAATATGGAAACAAAGATTGTGATTCTATCAAATTATACAGAGTGTCTATTTGAAAACTTACCAGGCCAATTATGTCACGACAGAGAGGTTTTGAGATAAAATGCCGGAACAGGCAATTTTTATTCGGAGGGAATAGTATATTCTAAAACAAGTTACAGAATGGGCTGATATTTGAACACGAATGCGAAATTCGAAAACGAGCGACGAAGGAGCGAGTTTTCGTACGCATGAGTGTTGGAATTGCCTTCTGCAACGAGTTTTAGACGATATTTTCTCTGTTTCAGGCAAGTTTTGTAAAATACTGTTGAAATTTAATGAAAAATTAGGATTATACATACTAATTACTTTTTTATTGTATCTTGGCAGTTGGTGTGACTGTTACGAAAGTTGACAGATCATGGGATTTGAATTGTACGTATAGAGCATGGAGATCAGATTGAACAGTTTCCTAATATCATGAATGATTCAAAATTAGCAAGAAGGAAATCTCTAGTACCTTATTTTATTATGAAAATAAAACCTTTCCTCTCAACAATTATTTCACCTTATCCAGATTATCTTATATTGACGATAATTGACGTGTGTTGAAATTTGATAGGATCGAATGTCAGTGCTGACTACCACAAAACGGAAAATATAACTAGAAACAATGTGGGAATGAGTTCATTCCAGCACTGTTTTTAGTGCTGGAATGAACTCATTACAATACTGAAATAGAGAAACACATTTCGAGCACTATTGCAAGCTTAAATCTTCTCAAGCCTAGGCGTAGAATTTGTCACCCCTAAATTTTTAATAGGGAATACAGTGTGAGCTATTCCTCAATTGAAAGACAACTTGTCCCTCTACATGAATACTACAGTTTGCAAATTTTTAATGAGTCCTTGAAGTAGTTACAGGGTGTTCGTACTTAGTGTACTAATCAAATGAGATACTCGAAAAGATTTCCATTACAAGCCAAACAATTATACAACCTGCTCTCAAATGTTTTTCATTACATTACAAATTTCAAATTCAATTTTTCTTTAGATGCAGTTCTATAATAAAAATCTATTGATATGATTTTAAACTCTAACAAATGAATATATTCTCAGATATGATTTCACAGAATGCTGCAATCGAAAATTAACTATGAATTTAAAGATCTTTGTTCATACATGTCATCATTGTCATCTCATCTACAGTTAAGAGACAGCTATCGTAGATAGCTCTTGGATAAACATATGAAGGTGAAAATATATACTTTTGTAAGTTAATCAAATTGGGTTCAGAATATCTACAGAAAAATAAAAACTGGATTATTGGCTAAGTTTATATTGATATAATATAACTTTAATAGTAGATTTGAGGAATTAATATCTCGGAGAAGTTCGATATTGGTTAGAATCAGTCTGGTGGTTTCGGATAGAATCAAATTTTACCTCGAATTCTTCATCAGGGAATCAAACCCGATCGTTTGAGACCATTTTCGTCAAAAGATCGAAAATTACAGACATTTATTGGATAATGCGATGCTCCCCAGAACAAGTGCGCAAAAAGTGAGGAAAGTACTGAGGTGCGGTCAATCTGATTTGGCGCGCTTGTTCAAATTGATAGCCGGAGTGGTCTCCCATCCAGATAATGAACTTACCCAATTCTGCATAACTTCTACTTCCTTCAACATTTCGTTTTCAATAATTTGAATGTTGAAGTTGAATTGAATTCTCCTCATTTGACATCTGTCAACACTGAACAGTGTCAACGTATCGACTCTCAGCGGAGACTGCCGAAGGGGGGTAGTCTATAAACATTTTACAAATCAATTGGAAAAAACTGGTCCCCTCTTTAGGATATAATTTCCCCAAAATCTCCAGCAATATAGATCCGACCCGATCGGGTTCGAACCTAAAACATGGCTTTGAAATAAGGTTTTTTGGGCATCTGACGGATAGTTTCTGGAATTTTTGGTCTCAAACGATTTGGTTCGACTCATTCTGTCCGGCCGGCCGGCCAGCCGTAGGCACGATTACTCTCGAACGAAAGGAGTTAGAGGATTGAAATTTGCAAGGTCGGTTTGGAGCGTAAATATCTCCTTTTAGTTCGTTAATGGGCACAATCCATCAAGCGGTTTCAAAGTTATGGCCGATTTTAGTAAAAATATTTCTTATGAATATTTCCGAAACCGATCACTCGATCTATCTGAAATTTAGCACCAAATTGTAGAATCATGACCTCCATACGTATGTGAAGTTTTGTATTGACCAGGTAACCGCAAAGTGTAAAAAAATTTTTGAAAATTTAAATTTTTTTTTTACAATAGGGGAATCCAGGGCAAAACGGGGTACTGGGGCATAACGGGGTATCGCCATTTTACGTCAATCTTATTCGAATAAACCCGCCAAATCTCAGACGCACTATCCCCATTACCAATACCCTTCCCCGCAATAGACGCAGCACGAATCGGGCGAACGTTAGTCTAACTTTATCCGCCATCGAGTTATAAACGCCTTATGTTGTAAAAGTGGATCGTATATTTTCTTAAGGTATGTACAGTTTTCGAAAAGTTAATGATGTTTTGTTTATGCTATATCGTTACTGCCTTCATATAGATACTTCATCCAATGCATGGCTTCAAAAATACTTTTACGCTGATTTTTTTATTCTTGTTTTATTCAAGCATGTGTTTTGGGGCAAAACGGGGGGATACCCCATTTTGCCCCAACGGGGGTACCCCGTTTTGCCCCAAGCAATGTATTCAGATTTATTATGTTTTTCTATTGATTTCAGATGGTACGAAAATACGCAAGAAAGACAACTCGTTAAAATTGGTCTAAAGAATCAATGAAAGAAGCAGTGCAGGCGACTATTGAGGGTACCATGGGTTATAAAAAAGCAGCACAGCAATTTAAGGTGCCTCAAACTACATTAGAACGTTATGTTGCTAAAGCAAAAAGAGATTTGGGGTCAAATTTTAAAATAGCGCAATTAGGAAGCGCCAGAAATGTGTTTAGCGAAGCTCAAGAGTTAGAGATTGTAAAATATATAAAGGAGATGGAATCAAGATTATTCGGCTTTACAATGAGAGAGTTAAGAAAATTTGTTTATCAATTGGCGGTCGCAAACGGTGTTGCAAACAGGTTTAGTAAAGACACTGGGATGGCCGGTCCTGACTGGATGGAACATTTTCTTCGGAAACACCCTACCATAACCCTTAGAAAACCAGAAGCGACATCAGGGGCCAGAGCAATGGGCTTCAATAAGGTTGCTGTAAATCAGTTCTTTGGTTTGCTTACAAGTATTATCGATAAATATCAATTAACTGCAGAGAAGATTTTTAATTGTGATGAGACAGGTATCACTGTAAATCCAAAGGGACATTCGAGGATATTAGCACTTAAAGGAAAACGCCAAGTTGGAGTTCTCACTTCTGCAGAGAGGGGGGAAACCGTTACTGTTGAAATTTGTTGCTCAGCTTCGGGAAGTTATGTTCCTCCTTGCCTTATTTTTCCCAGGAAAAGGAAACGCCCTGAGTTTGAAATTGGTTTGCCACCTGGTTCTATGATCGAAACAAGTGATTCTGGTTGGGTGACTGGAGACATTTTTTTCAGATTAAAAAATTTGTCCAATTTTGTGGGGCTTCAAAGGATAACGCTGTACTTTTAATTTTTGATGGCCATGCTAGTCATACAAAAAATCTTGACCTTATTAATTGTGCCCGAGAACATGGAGTGATTCTGCTTTGTTTACCACCGCATTGTTCGCACAAGTTACAACCTTTGGCCGTCGGCTTTATGAAACCTCTCAGCAACTACTACGAAAATGAAGTAAGAGTGTGGCTGCGAAGTAATCCCGGAAAAGTCGTAACACTTTGGCAACTTTCGACTCTTTTTGGTGCTGCCTATGTTAACGCAGCAACAATGAAAAATGCTTTAAGTGTTTTCAAAAAAACTGGGATTTGGCCACCCAATGAAAATGTTTTTTGTGAAAGTGACTTTTTACCAGCTGCTACAACAGATATACCTTTAGACGATGAAGGCAACGAACAGCAATCTTTAGGAGAAAATGCCCATCAGACTCCAGAAAAATCTGAGATCCAAAAAAATAGAGTAGAGACAACTCCGCCTCGACGTGTACCAATGAAGAACATAAACAATAATTCTTCACCATTACCACAGTGTTCGTGGATGCCCGATGCTCCTCCAACTCATAAAGCTACACCGAATAAGGTAGTTCTTTTAGAGCCAAACATATTTCCTCTGACATCGCCGCAAGAATTGCAACCAATTCCTAATGTTACTTCCGTAGCAAAACGCCCTAAGCGAAAACGTGGGAAAACAGCAATTTTAACATCCACTCCTTACAAAATGGAATTGGAAACATCTGTTCAAGAAAGAAATAAGAAAGCTAATGGTGTCAAAAGAAAAATAGGTAGTGTAGAGAAAAATACTAAGAAAAAAGCAGTTCCTAAATTAACCAAAAAAAAAAAGCATTGAAAGATAAAAACAATGAAGATTCCACAAGTGAGGAAGACGATGCGATATGTTTTTATTGCGAAGAATTCTATAGTACTTCTACCGAAGGATGGATTTCATGTTGTCTTTGTCACAAATGGGTTCATAATTCCTGCGCAGGTATTGACAGCGATGACGATGAGACTGTGTTCCGATGTGAATTATGTTCCTAAATAACTTTCATTATCATATAATAATTATATCACTAAGAGTTTTTGTATTAATAAAATATTTCCTTTCACCTACACGTACCTAATATACTAACCCATTTCACCCCAGACACAATCCCCATTTTGCCCCGTATACGGGGCAAAGCGGGGAAAGGCTTGACTCTTGAAAAATATATAAAAAAACTACGTAAAAATTTTTAGTTGGTTATTTAGTTGGCTAAAGTCTAAAGATAATATATTTACCTAGCTAAATTCAAAATAGCAATGTTGAGTTAACATGTTTTATAAGAAAATTAGGATCTTAAAGTTAGGCACCCCATATTGCCCCGGATTCCCCTAACTCTCGAACGGTATGAGCTAGGCAGTTGAAATTTTCAGAGTAGGTTAGGGAGATGAATATCTCGGTTAAGTTCGTTATTGGGCAAAATAGGTCAGATGGTTTCGGAGTAACGAAAAAAAAAACATTTTTTAAGTAACAAATTTCAAATTCAATTTTTATTTAAGATGCAGTTTCACCATAAAAATCCATTGATATCATTTTCAACTCCAACAAGCTAATACATTCGGAGATATGATTTTTCGAAATTTCAATAATGAATCGTACTTCCATGTTTTCACAGAATGTTATCATTATTCTATCTAAGCTTTATTATATGACCTGTGTTCATACTCGTACATGTCATCCTGTTCTATAAGAGAGAGTCGAATTCATTTCAGCTATTTTAATTTGATTTCTTCCATGGTGCAGTTCTCATTTTTAGATTGCTCTTTTAATCTTGATAAATAAACTATTATTTGAATTGAATTTCCTTTATGATGCAGTTCTATCATAAGAATACATTGATATAATTCCCAACTCTGAGAAACCAATACTTTCGGAGATATAATTTGTCTGTTTGAACTAGAGCGCCAGAAAGCTCCTGTCCACAGGGCTTGAACCCATTTTCAAATAATATTTAGAAAATTATCTAGTGCATAAGTCTTGGAGTGGCTATTGTTCATCTAACTACCAAGCTTTAATCCGAGTAGATAATTATTTTTCGAGTTATTGGGCAAATAGAAGTTCAGATAGCTATAAATACGAAAATACCCTGCGGTTTTCCTATTATAGAACTCAAAAAGTGCATAGGAACTCCAGATCTACCCTGCACATTTCAACTTTCTTACATACATTTCGTCGGACAGAATTAAGTTTGACCTCGGTTTCTTGATCAGTGAGTCGAAACTAATCGTTCGAGACCATTCTCGGCCAAAATATTTAAAATAACATACATGTGCGTAAATTGATAGCAACACTATTCAGGGCAACAAGCGTGCCAAAAATCTAAAATCATCCCTTTTTTGGAACCACAACGAACCTCAATTTCCGTGGTCCATCGCAGCATCCTTTTCTTCTTGATCTCAAGGTAAATGAACTTCCTCTAAGCTGCACTCGTACAGCAAGAGAGGGGTTCTTTAGCTTGAAGTCAACATTTATAAGATAGAAAGTCCCATTCGACTAAGTTTGCCGGATAGCGGTGTCTGAACTCGTTGCTTGCGGGTAGTGTGGTAGTGTGTTAGTCGGTGAAGGCGGTAGGAAGTGTTTCTCTTGAGCAACATGCGGTTCGTCATGCTGACAACGATCTTCGTGGCTGCGACCCTCTATCAGGCGCATCTTGGATACTGCCAAAACGTTCACGATGGTATGTCTTCATTCTTCTGTTGGTTCTGTTTGGTAGATGAATGACGAGAGTGTAAAACTTGAAGGTTTTTCGCCCTAATTGGGAATTAAAATACATTTGGTGGTGTAAAAGGATGACACAATAAATGTACACTAATAATAATGGTGATATATGATCAACTGAAATAACGAGATGATTACTCAATGAGGATTCCTCTTAATTCATTTTGCAGAAAGTTCACTGTATTGTCCTCTGTATTCATTTTGTAGGAAGGTCAGTTAATTGAGGACAAATTGTAAAATATCAGAATATTTAATTATTAATTTTTGGAGCCTAAGAAGTTCCTCCATATGACCTTTGACAGCCCTTCAACCGAACAATCCTATTATCGCAGTAGAGAGTATTCAGATTTCCCTGAGATGAAGATGAATGTATCCAGATATGTTTTACAGTTCCAGCATATGGAATATGGACTAACATAGTTAACATTCAGTAAAATCGGGTCTTTGGGATTTTTTCACAAAAATACATGTGAAAAACGTTGCAGATTGTACACAATCACATTACTCATAACTATCGTACCAGTTACTGCACAACATCATCACCAACATTTAATTAAACATAACCAGGTTGAAAGATATTACCACTTCTATGTCTGAACATTTAGGTATGAGATCTATTGGAATAATACCAGACCAAAATAGATTTTTCTACCTATTCATATGAATTTCTTCATGGAATTTTGGAGAAATGACCTACGTTTCGTACGGCGGATGATCATATACCTTTAAAGCAGTTTAAAATGTTTCTAAAGCTCTGTATATTATACTGAGTGAGTGAAAAGTAACGCATATAATCCATATCACCGGTATTTACTATTTTGTTGAGAAATCCTCCAACAGGTCAATTTTTATTTCAAATAAAGCAACTTGTATAGTAAAACTGAGGAGTTCTTCATTCACGGGTGGTGGGTAGTTGAGTATTTTTAAATGGCAACACTAATTGTATTGAATGGATAGCCGTTTGTTGCCGAGGATGGGCTCTTAATGGGGTTTTTGGGCGCATGTTCTAGGGGAACATCGTCCTATCATTTCGTCCAAATGTCTGTAATTTTCGAATTTCGAGCTGAAAATTGGCTAATAGACTAATTCGGACTCCCTGATCACGAATCCGGTGTCAGATTTTTGGGTGCCGTATGGCCGGCCGGCCGGCCGGCCGGCCGTACTTCCGGCCGTAGGCACGATAACAGGAGCACCGAAGGTCCTATCGACTTCAAAAATTCAGGGTAGGTTTCTGATCAAAATGCGACGGTTAAGTTCGTTAACGGGCAAAATCGGCCGGACGGTTTAGGAGTTATAGATATTTAAAATTTTGAGGTTATTTCCCTGATATTTCAGGAACTAAAGAAGATGTTGAATCGAAACTTGGTAGTCAGTTCGAGGATATAAACGCGCAACTTTTGGCAAAATTCTGTTATGATCGAAATGTTGGTAATTTTTAAAAAAATATTTCTTTTAATTTTTTCGAAAAAAAAATTTTTTTTTCGTGAACTATTCATCAGATTGCAACAAAAACTTGTACTAACGTCAATTGTAGTATTTTCCAACATTGTGCAAAATTTTGGCTCTATACGATTTCAATTTCTGGAGATATAAGACAAAATGTGTCAAATTTCCTGGGTCTCTCTCAGTATTTTCATCGATTATTCTATGAACTCTTTGAATTCCACCGAAAACAAATTCAAAGACATAAACATAAAGAATCAAGTCATAGTTTAGACGTCGAAAGAAGGACGATGTTGATCGACTTGAAAAGGTACCTATTTCAAGAAATGCAATAATGAAATGCTTAATTTATGGATATAATATTATCTAAGTATTGTTGGGATCGGGCAGTTGGAAAATTTTTTAATAAAAAAATTTGTACCGACGTGTAATCAAGCATTCTACACGAGTGTGCAAAATTTCAGTTCGATACGATCTCAATTCCAGAAGATATTGCTTAAAATTCACATTCCAGCGTGTTTTGACGTTCTATGGTCACAGAAAATCGTCACAAAAATCTATTTACCTCATTTGACGGCTGTTTGTCAAATCAATTAATTCCAATAATTGATGTCAGATTTCCTACATACCAAGTTCAAACACATTTTATTATATGGAAAACACTTATTATGATCACGTTCTACAGGAATTGATACTAAATAGAAGCTAGATGAAGATTATTGTAATGGAAAATTTGTGTTCCAGAATAATATTAAGGTATTCAACATGATACTGCTTTTTTTCTTTACTGGTCAGTACGGGCCACAAGGAAGATGAACATGCGCCCAATAGCTCCTGTCCACAGGGCTTGAACCAATTTTTTATTTATCAACCCTTTTATTATTATAGGGATCTAATTGTGATTTATATTCCAGATAAATAATCAATTACTACCCTACGATAAAGGCATATTTTCGATAACACTTCAAAAATATCAATTACTGCTTAAGTGTCTGTTATTGACCTATAAAAACATATAAACTACTTCATTCCAATATTAAAAGAATTGGTTTTAGCCCTGTGGACAGGAGCTTTGGCGCTCTTGTTCGAACTTTGACACAATATATCTCCGAAAGTATTGGTTCCTCAGAGTTGGGAATTATATCAATGTATTCTTATGATAAAACTGCATCATAAAAGAAATTCAATTCAAATAATAGTTTATTTATGAAGATTAAATGAGCAATCTGAGAATGAGAACTGCACCATGGAAGAAATCAAATTAAAATAGCTGAAATGAATTTGACTCTCTCTTATAGAACAGGATGACATGTACGAGTATGAACACAGATCATATAATAATGCATATATAGAATAATCATAGCATTCAGACATTTGGGCAAATCAATAAGCACTCTGTTCCAAGGTACAAGAGCGCCAACAAGAGATGATAAAAAAACCATCAATGGCTGAATCCTCCTCAGTAATAAAAGTATCCTTTTCTGGCCCAAAAAGTTAGGGTTGCCATTGCAAAAAACTATCGTCCACCCTTCATAGAGGGTGGAATACCGAAGAAATGAACTTTTTGTGTTCCTTTTTGGCGCTCTTGTTCCTCGGAATAGAGTGCTTATCAATTTGCTCAAATGTCTGTAATTTTCCAATTTTTGGCTGAAAATGGTCTTAAACGATTTATTTCAACTCACTGATCAAGAGTACGTGGTCGAAATCGATTCTGTCCGGCCGGCCGTCCAGCCGTCCGTCCGGCCAGCCGGCCATTAACACGATAACTCTCAAACGGAATGAGCTAGACAGTTGAATCCAATTCGACCTCGAATACTTCATCAGTGAGTCGAACATTATATCGTTTGAGACCTTTTTCGGTAAAAAATTCGAAAGTTACGGGCATTTCGGCAAAATGATATCACCATATATTACCCAGAATATGCGCGCCAAAAATGATGTATCTGCTCGTGTTAAATGCTTAATTATTTGAATGAATGAAGATGGTTAAGAGTTCATATTTCCAATAGAATATTGGATATTAAATTTTCTCCGATACTGGTGTGAATAATGCCATTTCTATCCATATTCAAATTGTTTCTGTCGCAATTCTCAATTATATACGGGGCAACAAACGATAGATTCAAACGAACAGTCGTGGTGTTCGCCTAGTTATTATTGATACCGAGTCTATTGTCGATATGAAAAAAAATTGCACCTACTCTAACCGGTTAATTGCACTCTGGTGCCACCGATTCCTTTCCTCAACTTTCCTTGTTTCACCTTGGTATAGAACCTGATTACATTTCTCATTTTTTGCAGCCCAATTAATTCATTTCTTACACTGCATTTTCACCAGGGACCTTGGTCTATCTGCGTGGTATCTTAGAAGCTATTATTATCCCTCCAGTTGATTCATCTATCTGAAAGTCCCACATACTCAATGAAATGCGTGATTTTGTTCCAGTCGTAGCTTTCTTGTAGGTCTGATGGAGAATACTACCATAATAAATACTCAACGCGAGATCTTTCGATATATAAAGGGTGAGTCCTTCTCTTTTTGAGCGCATATTCTGGAGAACAGCCTGCTATCATTCTACCCAAAAGTTAACTCTCGAATTTTTTGCCAAAAATGGTCTCAAATGATTAGGTTCGACTCACTGATGAAGAATTCGAGGTCACATTTGATTCTGTCCAGCCAACCGAACGGAAAGAGATATGAAATTTTCAGGGTCATTGGCGCGTTCAAATGTGACAGACAAGTTCGTTAATGGGCACAATTGGCCAAACGGTTTTCGAGTAATTTGTGTTAAGTTTGTTTTCAACCAATACAGATCCGATCAGATTGAAACTTAGTAACTATTTGTGGGATACCGCCATAAGGACGTATGTGGAATTTTGTTAGAATCTTATCACTAGAAAATTTCAAAAAAATTATTGAAAGATTATTTATGTCACGATAACCTGAGAACGGAAAGAGATATCAACTTGAAATTTTGAGGTTAGGTTGTGCACCTGAATGGAACATTTGAGTATTTTATAGGTATAATCCGCCAAACGGTTTTGGAGTTATACCCATCTGAGATTTGGTTGCTATTTCCTCAATAACTCGAAAAATACGAAACCGATCCATTTCAAACAAGGTTTTCAGTTGTAGAATGGCAACACAAAAATTCCTGCGAAATTTCGTGAGTATCGTATCCCTAGAAAATTAAAAAAAATATATTGAAAAACATTGAAAAAAATTCTATATATCAGAAACTATTCCTCCGACATCGCTGAAATTTTGCGAGAGCCTTCAAAACCTAACAGTACTGCCAAGTTACAAGTTTGAGGACGATCGGATTATATTGTTGGAGATCCGAGCAGCCTTATGCGAGTTCAGTAGTTGGATGGTTGACCGCTGCCTCGATAACTTTCAAATGAAAGGATATAGGGACTTGCAGTTTTCAGGGTAGGTTCATGGGAGAGTTAATTTCGTTATTGGGCATCATCGGTCCAAGGGTTTCGGAGTTATACCCATCTGGAATATTATTTACTTTATAACATAAAAAATATAAACTCAATCGAATTGAAGCTTGGTAACTAGTTGAAGAATATCGACATAAAGACGTGTGTAAAATTTTGAGGGGACCACACCACAAATTTAACAAAAATTACGAAAAAATATTATGTATCTCACTATACCTTGCGAACGGAAAGAGATAGTCACTTGCAGTTTTCAGGGTAGTTTGCAATCCGAATGCGACATTTACGTTCGTTAATTGGCATAATCAGCCGAACTGATTTGGCGTTATACTTATCTGAAATTTTGTTGTTATTTCCTCTATAACTCAAAATATACACATCTGATGCAATTAAAACTTTGTGAACATTTGTAGAATGCGGAATTTCATGAATATCGAATCCTGGAGTTACTTGAGGCGTAAGTTTATTCGTATTCCACTTCCAATAGAATTAAAAATCCTGTGATCGTAGACGTTACGGAAGTCCGTCATTAAAATAGTATGAAATGTATTCATATATTATAAAGGCTGAGAAAACGGTATATAGGGTGTGCCACGTACGATGGTACCCTGGTCTTTTACGGAGAACGGAACGTACGATTTTATTGGAAATTTGGTTTCTTGGCTACGAACCACTGCTCTATCGATATAGACTATTTTCAGCGATGCGGTGTTACCACTTATATCATCAAGAAGTACTAACAACTTCGATAATTCAAATGGAACACCCTATATATTATTGCTTTTTTCGTGTTGACGAAGCCTCTTAATTAATTCTGAACTTCCTCATCACCATCTCTAGCGGTTTTCGAGGGATTAATTGATTTATTTCCTTTATGTTCAAAACATATATTGAATTTAACATTAATCACTTCGTAACTCGAACTCCTAGAAAGCAGTAATTTCGGGTATGGATTACCAATATCCCGTGTATCAACTACGTATAACGACATACGTCCCTATAATCATACAGGGTTGTTCAAAATCCGAGGTGTTTCCGAGACATAATTAAAATGATAAAATTGGTTCAAGCCCTGTGGACATCAGGAGCTTTCTGGCGCCCTAGTTCAAACAGACAAATTATATCTCCGAAAGTATTGGTTTCTCAGAGTTTGGAATTATATCAATGTATTCTTATGATAGAACTGCATCATAAAAGAAATTCAATTAAAATAATAGTTTATATATCAAGATTAAATGAGCAATCTAAGAATGAGAAATGCACCATGGAAGAAATCAAATTAAAATAGCTGAACTGAATTTGACTCTCTCTTATAGAACAGGATGAAATGTACGAGTATGAACACAGATCATATAATAAAGCTTAGATAGAATAATTATAGCATTCTGTGAAAACATAGAAGTACGATTCATTATTGAAATTTAGAAAAATCATATCTCCGAAAGTATTAGCTTGTTGTAGTTGAAAATGATATCGATGGATTTTAATGGTGAAACTGCATCTTAAATAAAAATTGAATTTGAAATTTGTTGCTTAAAAAAAATTTTTTTTTCGTTAGGTACTCCGAAACCATCTGGCCTATTTTGCCCAATAACGAACTTAACCGAGATATTCATCTCCCTAACCTACTCTGAAAAATTTCAACTGCCTAGCTCATTCCGTTCGAGAGTTATTGTAGAAAAAACTTTTTTAAATTTTGAAAAAAATTTTTTTTACACTTTGCGGTAACCTGTTCAGTACAAAACATGCGTATAAGGGTCATTATTCTATAATTTGATGCTAAATTTCAGATAGATCGAGTGCTCGGTTTCGGAAATATTCATAAAAAATGTGTTTCACTAAAATCGGCCATAACTCCGAAACCGCTTGATGGATTTCGCCCACTAACGAACTCGTCTGAGATATTTACGCTCCAAACCCACCTTGCAAATTTCAATCCTCTAACTCCTTTTGGTCGAGAGTTATCGTGCCTACGGCCGGCCGGCCGGACCGGCCGGACAGAATCGATTTCGACCTCGGATTCTTGATCAGTGAGGCGAACCAAATCGTTTGAGACCATTTTCAGCCAAAAATTCGAAAATTACAGACCTTTGGGCAAATTGATAAGCACTCAGTTCCGAGGAATTAGAGCGCCAAAAAGTGCGTATTTTCAAATGGAATGCCCTGCATATCAAAAGATGTATTGAAAGAGAATTGAATTTCCGATCAAACGAAATAACATAATAATAATTAAAAGTAGGATTTCATGCCAATAGAAATATTGAGCTACATTTTATATTAGGTATCCATGAAATGTACTTGTAACTTATGATAATTTAACGTTCGGCATCGATTGTAAAGTATTGTTGTATTCATTAGAGATTTGGTTCAAATGGAAGGCAATAATTATGCAAATGAAGTTTCGATGAAATTGTTCATTCTTCACGGGAAATGCGATCAAATTGTAGCAAGAACATGCAGAATGTTTAATAAGATGTATCCTGACTTAGAATCGATGGACAAGAGATAGTTTATAGGTCTGCAGAATAATTCCATCCTTTATGGATCAAAACTTAATGCGGAATGAACAATGCCGAAGCTTAAAACTTGAAAAGAAGATATCATTTTAAATGTATTAACTTATTTTAAGGCAAATCCTCATGCTTTCAACAGAAATGCAGAATAAGATTTAGGTGTAACCAGAACTTATATTCAGGATTAAACATTCTACATGTTCTTGCTACAATTTGATTGCATTTTCCCCATAAAAATAAACAATTTCAAAATAACTTCATTAGTATAATTATTACTTTCCATTTGAATCACTATTCAATCAAATCTACTTCAATAAATCCAACAATAGGTACCTACTTTACAATGTCTCGGAAATGTCTCGGATTTTGAACAACCCTGTATGACTAGGGACGTATGTCATTATACGTAAATGATACGGACCTTGGTAATCCATACCAGAAATTTCCGCTTTCTAGGATTCCAAGCAACGAAGTGATGAATGTTGAATTGAAGCTATGTTTTGCACAAAAAAGCAATTAAATCAATTAATTACTCGAAAACCGCTTGAGATAGGGGGGAGAAAATTCATACAGAACTAATCAGGAGACTACGTCGAATCGAAAAAAGCAATAATATGTAGGATGTTCCATTTGAAATATCATAGTTGTTAGTATTTTTTGTATAAGCGGCAACACCACAACACTAAAAATATTCCAGATCGATAGAGCAGTATTTCCTAGTCAAGAAACCAAATGTTCAATAAAATCGTACGTCGCGTTCTCCGTAAAAGTCCAGTACCATCGACAGTGGCCCAGCCTGTATATCCATGCTAAATTCGTATAGTAGAGTGTCCAATAGAGATGAGAAGATAATGGAACGTACGAGCAAAAGCTTCTGACTTCACGTAAGTGCTCGAACCAAGTTTTTATTTTGTATAATTTTTTGGTCACACGATGCTCATGACATTTTGCTTAAATTCTCGTGTCGGTATTTTTGAAGGAACTACCAACTGCATTCAGTTCAGTCGATCATATTAGTATTTTTCTATTGATTGGGACAACAAAATTTCAGATGACCTTAACTCGGAAACCAATCGGCGTATTTTCTCATTACTGAACTTAACCTATACATTCGGAGTCCAAAACAACCCACCAATTTCCGACTGTATAACTAATTTCATTCGGGTGAAATAGTGCGTACGGCCGGACGAACTAAGAGTCTGTTCAGGAGAATAAGTGTACTAAACATGTAATGTATTCTCCTATCCGCCCACATGAACTCTTAAACTACCAAAGAATCTCCCATAAATTTCTGAAACCCACCACTCCCAAAAAAACGCCGTATCACTATAACTATAACGAGACGAAGCAAAGATGCCGACGTTATATAATCCGCAGAGATCTGCCTCTTTATGTAATCCGCATAATCAATAGCTCGTCCGACACCACTTCCTTCAATTTGCGAGAGGAAACCACTGTCATAAGAACTTTCACACGGATTTTGAACTGTTGTTCTCGTTGTTCACGCTATTATGGCGCAGCCGCTGGCCATCTGACTGACCTGATGCTCTTAATCTTCGCTTCTCCATTTGTGGGCATCCAGAGGAAACGGAGATTAGAAAGTAATTAGTTTGATGAAGGAGATCATTATATGTCATCATCTCGGTTCATTTAATTTTGACGGTATATCACGAGTGAATAATACACGATATTTGATCGCGGATCGTTTCGTTATATAATTCGCTATTTTTTTTATGGAAACAGTCGGCCTTGGTTTTGGTTGTGAAAAATCGTCAAAGTGTATTGCGTTAAGTTAGCGATGATTGAGAAAAGTGTGGAGGTGTGAAATATCTGACACCATTGTCACAACTAGAAGGAAATTAGAATTTATACTCATAATACTCAATTCATTGTTGAGCCCTACAGATCTCATTTGAAGGTCATTTTTCTACTTCTGTGATGCCGATCCTGGGCTGAACTGAGTATTTGAGGACCATTATTCCTTCGCGTAAAGTTGTTGAGACTCAGTCCTGATGGCATGCTGACAAATATGCTCGAGCAGAGAAGGGGTGGTCTATCTAACTATAGAAATAGTGGGTGTAGGGTTTCCTAGTTAAACGTCCTTAGTTCGATTAGTCTGAAGAGAACTGGGCACGTATCCGATCGTATCAGGCTCATTGCGAGCCATATACAAAAATCTACATGTCATCATCTGGGCCCCGTTCCTGATCACTAGGTCGGGCGAGTTCTAGTATCCGTTCCATGACTGCGATGGTGGTTGAGCCAAAAGCTCAGGCTTTTTCAAGCCTGAGCTGAGGCTGCACTTTTACAGTGCACTCCCACCAAGTAATGCTACCATAAGTGATTTGTGATTTCACCACCATCCCGTACAGGCAGTTAAGCTGTTTCGGAGCCAGTCCCCACCTCTTTCCACAAGTCCGCTGGCAAGACCAAAGAGAGAGTCTAGCCTTGTGGATCACCTTTTGTAGGTGTGACTTCCAGTTCAGCTTTCTATCCAGTATGACACCTAGATATCTAGCCTAATCCGCAAAAGTGATGTGAACTCCATCCATAGTAAGGGAACCCAGCTTCCTCTTCCTAGTGAATGGCACAATCAAGGTTCACATTCAATTCTTTCCCCACACACCAGCCTTTTGTGGCTGTTAGCGCCTCTGATAGGCTCTGACTATGTCATCGGCGTACGCTTGGACATATGTGTAAAATTGGTGTAACTCCATACCTTTTAAATACATTATTTTTCTGCTTAATGATATCATATTTAGTCCCATCTGTCATTAAAATAGTGAAGTGAATACAATATTTGCAGTATTATCCTAACTATTGCAGTCGCTTCACTATATTAATGAGAAATATTGCTAAATGTGATATCATTAAGCACACAAATATGTATTTGAAAGGCATGGAGTAACACCCCTTTTACAATTATCGACACATACATAGGGTGTTCCATCTCAAACGAGCCACCGTATATTTATTATCCCATAGTGATTGGAAAAATGAGTCACAAAAATCTTGGACTTGAGATGTCTCAACAAGAAGGAGATCGGACAGGCCCCTCCATAGGATCTCTTCTTCCAATCCAACGACAAGGCTATTGCAAATTGAGGTACCTATTGCCGAACTGGTATGGCGTAGTGAGGAGGAGCTCCGTCTTGTTGGAAATGCAATTGTTGTTCGGGTAGTAGAGGATCGTTTTCTAATTTTTCTGTTATTAACGGATCAATCGCTTTCTCCAGTATTTCAAGATACATTTTGCCATTTAAATTACCAGGAACAAACAGTGGTCCAAGGAGATGGTCTCCCAAAATTCCTACCCAAACGTTTAGCTTTCCCGGAAATTGAGTGTGAGCTTCTCGAAATACATGAGGATTTGTATCGCTGTAGTTTGAGAGAATTTTTATTATTACTTGGGAAATATTGCAACTCAATTTTTTTAAGTTTGTAAAAAGGACTTGAAAATTGTAAGAATATCCAAAAAAGGTGGCTCATTTGAGCTTAAAAATTGGTTTTTGGTGAAAACGGTTCATCGAAATTACGTTTTTCATACACCGTTGTAAAGAGGCATCCGAGACCTGTCAAGTGAAGTATCACTCAACCCCTCTCCCTTATTCAATTTTGAGGGGTTGAAGCGCCCCCTTTTAGGGGGTTGCTCGTTGAAGCCTCAAATATACGTCAAAAGATGTCCCCCAAACAAAATAATTCCATGTGTTTCCGGAAATTTTTCCAATCACTATGGGATGAGAAATATACGGGGTGGCTCGTCTGAGATGGAACACCTTGTATATCCAGCGTTTTCAGAGTAGGTTTGGGAGATAAGTATCTCAGATAAGTTCGTTATTGGGCGCGTACTGGTGGTTTCGGGGTATCGAAAAAAAGTTATTTTTTAAATTACAAATTTCTTATTCAATAATTTTTGAGATGCAGTTTCATCATAAGAATTCATCGATATCATCCTCAAGTCAAACAAATTAATATTTTCGGAGATGACTTTTAAAAATTTCAATTATTAATCGTATTATTAATCATATGATTCCATAGAATTATCTAATTATAATTTGCTGACGTATGTAAATCCAACATATGAGGTGAGTAACAGACCTATGTTTTGAATTCAATTTTCATGATGCAGTTCTATCATAAGAATCCATTGATATCATTCCCAACGTTTACGGTGGGTTTCACAAAGCCTTGACTACTCTTAATTGCCAAATCATTGTTATTCTATGCCAATTTCCAGTCAACTTCTGATGCCACCACCGAATTAAATCCACAATTGAGCTACTGGAATCTTCGTGGAACCCACCATAAGAAACAATACTACTATTTCAGAAACTATGCTCGATCGACGTGAATAGACAATGGAACATACTCGTAAAAGCTCCTGACTTGACATCAGTGCTTGAACCAATTTTGTGATGTTCGATTCATAAGGTTTATTATTTTGAAACAATAAATTAAAACGAATACATTTTACAAGTCACAATAATTGCCGTAAGTTACAATCGCTTCAACGGATTTGCATACTCATCTCATGTGTTCTGGTAGCCTGTATACTATCTGTTCGAATACATCCACCGAGAATATTATTGGCTTCATTCGTATAATGCAATTCTTATCAGAATTTTAATCGACTGCTTTCCCCCTGACCTGCATGCCAACTGAAGATACCTTTTTGCGTAACATTCGCATGTAGGTAGGTATAATGTATATATATATATATAAATATCTTCGCTGGATTCGAGCAGATTAACCCATGAATGCGATAAGTCCGAAGAAGCGGATTATTTTGCAATACATTTGTTTCTCTTTCATCGTGAATCACTCGCTATACAGGCTGTGAATTTGTTGTGTTTAGGTTGATTGAAGATATATGAGCACAACACAAAATAGTTTGAATAGTTGTCAAACAATGATATGATATCAGAGACCTTGAAGCGATAATCCCCTTGTACTTATATTTATACTGCGCGTATGTTCTGGGGAACATCGCGTCATTTTGCCCAAATGTCTGTAACTTTCGAATTTTTGGACGAAAATGGTCTCAAACGATTAAGTTCGATTCCCCAATGAAGAATTCGAGGTCAAATTTGATTCTGTCCGGCCGGCCGTCCGGCCGTTGCCACGATAACTTGTGAACGAAAAGAGCTAGCAACTTGAAATTTTCAGGGTGGGTGGCGCATCCCAATACGACGGAAAAGTTCTTTAATGGGCATAATCGGCCGAGTGGTTTCCGAGTAATAATTTTGTTTTCAACCAATATAAATCCGATCGAATTGAAACTTGGTGAGTAGTTGTAGAATATGAACCTTATTATGTTTGTGAAATTTTGTGCGAATCATATGGCTAGAAAATTATTAAAAAAATATTAAAAAATATATTTGTTGTCACGATAACTTGAGAACGGAAAGAGATAGCGGCTTCAAGGTTTCAGGTTAGGATGTGCACAGGAACGCGACATTCCAGTTTGTTTATGAGCATAATCGGCCGAACGGTTTTAGAGTTATAGCCATTTGAAATTTGGTTGTTTTTTGTTCCTGATTAACTCGAAAAATACTGAATCGATTGAATTCAACCATGGTAATTAGTTGTAGAATGCCAACGCGAAAATTCTTGCTTAATTTCGTGAGGATAGTATCAGTAGAAAATGTTTAAGAAATCATTGAAAATTGGAAAAAAAAATTCTATAAATCCGTAACTATTCGTTTGAAATTGCTGAAATTTTGGAAGAGCCTTCATAACCTAACTCTTCTGCCAAGTTTCAAGTTTTAATACGATCGGTTAAATATTGTTGGAGATTCCAGCATTATTGTGCGAGTTCAGTAGATGGGTGACCGTTGCCTCGATAAGTTTCGAACGAAAGGAGATAGGGACTTGCAATTTTCAGGGTAGGTTGCGTATCCGAATGTGAGAGTTTAGTTCGTTTTTGGGCATAATCGGTTTAACGGTTTCTGAGTTATACCCACCTGGAATATTATTTCCTCGATAACTCAAAAAATATAGACTCGATCGAATTGAAGCTTGCCAATTAGTTGTGGAATATCGACTTGAAGACGTGTGTAGAATTTTGTGTGAACCGTATCGCTAGAAAATTAAGAAAAATATTTTTTATGTCACGATAACCTGAGAAAGGAAAGAGATAGCGATTTGAAATTTTCAGGTTATGTTGTGCATCTAAATGCGACATTTGAATTTGTTCATTAGCATAATCGGACAAACGGTTTGGGAGTTATATTCATCTGAAATTTGATTGTTATTTTATCAATAACTCGAGAAATATAGAACCAATCCAATTCAAACTTTTATATTAGTTGTAGAATGCCAACGCGAAAGTTCTTGCAAAATTTTGTGAGGATCGTATCACTAGAAAATTTTTAAGAAATCATTGAAAAAAATTCTAGATATCAGAAACTATTCATCGGACATGACTGACTTTTTCGAGAGCCTTCAGAACAGAACTCTACTACCAAGTTCCAAGTTTGAATACGATAGGATCTATATATGTATATGAAATTTATTCCATTTTTTTAATGTTTAAAACTGTAATTAGTTCTTTGAAATACCATTGAATGAAGAAATTCTTGTAAGTTAACAAAATATATTTATTTGAACAATGAAAATGCATCATTTTATTAAAATGATAGTTAGACTATCCAATTGCTTCTTTTCTTTATAATATTTTTGCTGTAAGTAGGTATAGCTTAGAACTTTCAAAGTAACGTCCTACAATATTCAAAAATGATATTATAAATAAAAAATTGGTTCAAGCACTGACGTGAAGTCAGAAGCTTTTACGCGTATGTTCTATTGTCCATTCTTCTGTATTGGACACCCTTAATCGAATTTACCATGGTAAATTATGTTGTCCACTCTCCTGTATTGGACACTCTTAATTCAAATTTACCATGGTTAGTTCGAATTAAGTGTCCAATACAGGAGAATGGACAACATAATTTACCATGGTAAATTCGATCAAGGGTGTCCAATACAGAAGAATGGACAAGAGAACATACGCGCAAAAGCTTCTGACTTCACGTCAGTGCTTGAGCCAATTTTATTTAATTGCGCTTGCGTGATAACCTGGGCGTTTTCGCTTCCATATGGTAGTCCGCATGAGACTGTAACCATGGTACTTGCACGTTTGGAAAAAGAATATACGTAGAGATCTATAGTTTTGAGTAGCCGCAACGAGTAGCTTCGTTGATTGAACGCCAGGTGTCAATTCTGTCTATTTTGAACTCAGAGGGGACTGCTGGATTTTAATAAACCGGTTCACTCGTATGGTTTTTTCATCGGCGTTGAATTATGCTCCACTGATGAAACTGTGGTATGTAGCTATTCAACTTCGATGAAATCACACTCTGTGGATGGCTCTGAACTATGGTCTCTACTAGTCCATTCATCTCTCATCTACTAGTTGTAGCTTTACCCCAAAACGATAATCCCCTTGTACTTGTAATGATATGATATGATTCCATTTTACTGAAACTCCTAATTTTCCGGGAAGACCTCTAATAAATCCCTAAGAACTTGTTCGAGTAATAAGAATCAGTTGTGTTCTGTGTATGCTTTGATACTGCGTCCTTTGGTAAAGCACCGTTGATTTTGACCCATCAGTGGATATTAGCCGTACCCATTCTAAAAACGATTCAGAAATCGTTGATGAGTTTTGCCAGGCAATTGTATTTCCGGAATGAAATATTGAGATGTAGATAAATATCTTGATTGAGTTCATTATTGCGCAAAATCGGATTGATGGTTACGGAGTAACGAAAAAAAAATGCTTACCCTAAAACACATCATCTATTCGTATATAAACCTTACCAATTTGAAATATTTGGATGTGTCTTAGCGATAGCTCCTAGGTTGTCCATAAAAGTTTCTGCCAATGGCTAAGCGGACTTTCCATCATAAGTAGCTAGTATAAATTTTACCGTTGAAACTAGAATAGTTTTGATTCAAACACGTTTCTGAAAGTTGGAGCATTTTCAACTGAATCACTATGTTGACTTTGTTTTCATCCCTGACTACATAATACATCCCTGACTATTTACACTGTACCCTAAGGTGCCATTATAGGGAAAAGATTGACAACGTCGAATGATACTAATTTAGTCTTGGTCGGTAGGGCAAGATTATTAATCTTTTCTAGTTCAAGCGAGTTCTTGATGGAAAATGTTAATATACTTTTTAATCGGCTTTATAAGAAAACGTGAAATTTTGCCAGCCTCTGCTGAAATGTATGAAACTACAAGTCTAATATTAATTGAGGTACCTGCTTGAGGATCACTCAGAAATAAATTTTGAATTTTCATCTATTGAATACTGTCTTTCGAAAAGTTTTTAATTTGCCGTGAGAATTTGGTTGGCTGATCCTTATCAAGTATTTTATAGTTTTCATTTTTGGCGCTCTTGTTCTTCGGAACAGAGAGCTATTCGATTTGCCCAAATGTCTGTAATTTTTGGCAGAAAATGGTTCTAAACGAGTTGGTTCGGCTCACTGATCAAGATTCCATGGTCAAAATGGATTCTGTCCGTCCGTTCGTTAACACGATAACTCTCGAATGGAATGAGCTAGACAGTTGAAATTTTCAGAGTAGGTTTAGGAGATACATATCTCAGTTAAGTTATTGGGCAAAATCGGCCAGGTGGTTACGGAGTAGCAAAAAAAAAAATTTTTAACATTACAAATTTTAAATTAAATTTTTTTAAAGATGCAGTTTCATCATAAGAATCCATTGATATTATTCTCAACTCTAGCAAACTAATACTTTCAGAGATATAATTTTTCAAAATTTGAATAATTATTCTCAATTCTATATGATTTCATAGAATACTCTAATAATAAGTTCCTGATCTATATGAATCCAACATGAGATGAGTCATAGACCTTCGTTTTGAATTTAATTACGAAAATTCTCGAGAATTGACGCACAGAAGCCAAAATGAAAAAATGGAAAAGCCCTGTGGACAGGAGCTTTGGCGCTCTTGTTCAAACTTCGACAATTCATAACTCCGAAAGTATTGATTTCTCCGAGTTGGGAATGATATCAATGGATTCTTATTCAATTTTTCTTTTGTTGAAGTCATCTTCCATGTTTTTTGCGATCACTGTTTTTCGCTTATCGCCTTTCGTAAAAGTAGTATTATCCTTGACGCTTTTTGAATTTAAAGTTTTCAACATTCTGAATTATGAATGAACGTTTGTCGGAAAATACTTGTTCTCTAATAAAATATACCGCCGTATTCACAAAGCATTCAATCTCCGTTAAGTCCTAACTGAGGTCTTCAGTTAAGGATAAATTGAGGATAATAAAGGACAATAAGGAATAAATGTGGTAAAACAGGCCTGTTTGACCACCGTTAAATACATTAACTGAGGTTGCGATTCAAAAATGTATTCTTAACTGAGAACCTCAGTTAGGACTTAACGGAGATTCAAACACTTAACAATGCTTTGTGAATACGGCGGATAATCTGTGATATTTAATGGCTATACTCTGCTCATCTTCGTGACACGAGGTTAGATGGATTATTAGATACTATTAACTTATATCGGAAAGACGGAAATCTCAATAATATACCTCGGCTTCTTCTCGTTAAATGTTACGAAATTTCGGGTTAGTCATTCTTACAGGAAGTCACAAAAACATAGTAGAATTCAATGTTGCTATTTCACCTGTATTTGAGTTCCTCTAAAAGAAGGTTGATGCATGAAGCAGGTCAATGGCATTTTCACGGTGTTGACAACAACGCCGGAAGATGACGATCAGCGTAGTACCTGGAAGGATTTTCAGAGGAAGGTTTCATTTTAAATTGAGAGATAGACGCAGCCTTGTTTGGGTTAGCTGATATTTCAATTCAAATACAAAGTATAAATTTTGATTTTTTTTTATTTTTCTTCAAAAATGTTATATTTCAGATACTGTGAGATTTCACTGAAAATCTGCACAGACATTAAAGCAGCCATACAGTGTGGAAAAGCTAGATGGAATATATTCATTATCTTGGTTACTGTATATTATTATGGAAAATCCCTAAACATCTCAATTCCAAATTGTCATTCTTCTTCAAAAATTGCACGAATCAAATTAGGAAAATTTAAAATCAAGTGATTAGCGAAATATGGAACAATTTCAGAAAATAAAGTGTAATACAAAATGTAGCAAAATAATTATGAATGTTAATGAAGTATATGTTCACAGTGTTCACCGCAAATGCCTTAGCAACATCCTAACCTCAAATAAAAATGTTTTCCAACATTATTCAACATCTCAGGAGTGATCGACCTAATCGCAAGCGTTATTCGATCTTTTAGGTTGTTCAAATCAAGGGGTTTAGTTTTGTATACAATGCTCTTTACATATCCCCATAAAAAGAAATCTAATGGGTTGAGATCAGGGGATCGCGCTGACCATTCGATCGTTCCTCGCCTTCCTATCCACCGATTTGGAAATTGCGTCGAGGTACTGCCAGACATTGCGTTGGTAATGTGGTGGTGCTCCATCCTGTTGGATCCATATCGTATTCCGAAGAACTTGAGGATTTCCTTAATATGGATATAAATTTGCCAAAGTTGAAACAACAACATTTTGAAGTGCACTCATCAGAAAACAAAACATCTACTAATTGGATAATATCGTTATCCAACATGTCTGTCATTTAAGTAATAATTAAAGGATACTGTGGGAGGTATACTCATAATTGAAAGGTTTTTTTCTGGGTTTTCTCTCCCAAACTCTGAAAAATATCTATAAAATAAAAATTAATTATTTTGTGATTTGCTTCTGCGTAAGAAACACAGGATATTTGTCAGAAGCAATCAATTGAACAATGTTGCCTAACAAACAACAACGAAACAACATCAACGAAGAAACAACTATATCGTAACGTTTCGGAGTCTATATCAGACTCCTTCGTCAGACGCTTAATGAAAATGTTTAGAATTATTTTGTTGATAGTTATTGTGAAATACAATTCTTGAATTTCACAAAATAATTTTTATTTTATAGGTATTTTTCAGAGTTTGGGAGAGAAAACCCAGAAAAAAACCTTTCAATAATATCTATTATTTGTTCACAAATATGAGTTCTCCTATATAAAAGTCGTTTTCCAAGAGCTCCTGGGTGGGTATATTTCATAGGGATGCATTTTATTTTGTTTTAATATATTCAGAATCGATATATGGCTGACATTGAATGTTGTCGAGGCAGTTCTACTCGATTGGGATATAGGCGGCAAATGCGAAAATTTCTCATGAAACAAGCGACTTACTTCTTTTTCCGTTTGGGTGCTAGTTCCATAACCAATCATTTGTGAAAATTTTATTTTGTGCATTTCCGTTAATCGAACCAATAACCAAAATTAAAGTTAATGAAACTCAAACACAAATTAGACAATTTATAAACTACAACTTATCAGCACAAAACTATTTGTGAAGGCGTTCTAAAGAAACTAACATTGCCACAGAAAGTGTTATACGTAGTTTTTTATGTACCATCTGAAAAACACAATTGAAGGCAAATAAGTTCAGTGTTATTGTAATAAGATATGGGAATATTCCAGGGAATTTTATAATGAATTTCGGTAATCACATGATTTTATATGTCTCTGTTTTGAATTTTGCAATAAACATGAAAGTGATAATATTTCTGAATAGAGAATACTAAATACTCAATGCATATACATATACGTATTTTCAGAGTAAATATTGAATTTTTCTAGGGATCACTATTTGAAATTACAAATGGTTATTTTTCCGGAACCACCGGATATCTCTGGCTCATTCAATAACTTATCTATATATTTGAACTATGTATCTACCCTGGAAATTGCCAGTTACAAGTAATTTCATCAAACTATGAATTTTTTTTTAGCAAAATACAAAAATTTGAATGTTATTGAAGCGCCCTGATACGAGCACGGGCATGAAATTTATTAGATATTGAAATATCGAGTTTGATACACAATTTCTTGTGATAAAGAGCGAGGTCAATCCAAGCTCCCTACTCACCTTGACCAAACAATACCACATCTTAAATTATAGTCTACAACCGCATAATCTCACTTAATGAACATACCATCCTGACAAACGTACCTTGGGCGCCATACCACACGAACAGCTGATAAAACAGGGAGAGTCTGTAAAAAATGTAACAGGAAGTCATTGGCTCTGTATTAGACTTGCAGAACTGGTGAAGGATACAGAACCTTGGGCTGATTGAATTTTATTAATTTTAGATTCAGCTCGAGGGCGGTGTTGCAAGATTGATTGCTTGTATTTACATCAACTTTCTTATGGGATTTCCCGCAGCCATTTGACTATAATCCCATACGCATCTTCATTCAAAAATCGTGTTTTAACTCTCCTCTGAATGTGGATACACTGATTTGAGATACTAAAAAAATTAATTTCCAATCCTATTTTCTCTTTTGAGTGAATTAACTTTATCTATGACCTTAAGAACTCCATTAAATTAATAGTTATTCGAATTCCCGGCAGCAGTTTGCTGTTTACTTGTGTTCGCACTCGTAACCTGACATGAAAATTTGAGAAACACCAAATGTGTTGGTAAAATACCTATGAAGCTGATTTTTGGCGCTCTTGTCCATCGGAACAGAGTGCTTATCAATTTGCCCAAATGTCTATAATTCTCGTATTATTGGAGGAGAATAGTCTTAAATGTTTTGGTTCGAATTTCTGATCAAGATTCTGTGGTCAAAATCGATTCTGTCCATCTGGCCGGCCGGCCAAATGGCCGTTAACACGATAACTCTCGAACGCAATGAGCTAGACCGTTGAATTTTTCATAGTAGGTTTGGGAGATAATTATTTTAGTTGAGTTTGTTATTAGGCAAAATCAGCCAGGTGGTTTCGGAGTAACAACAAAAAAATTCAGCATTAAAAATTTCAAATTAATTTTTTAAGATGCAGTTTAATCATAAGAATCCACTGACACCATTCTCAACTCTAACAAGCTAATACTTTCGGATATATAATTTTCCTAAATTTCAATAATTAATCGTAATTTTATGATACAATAGAATGCTCTATGGTGGAGGTTACACGTTTAATCTGGTTCAGTTTGACATCAATCATGGATGGATGCAACATCTCCTAAACGGAAGGCCAATCAAGTCTCCATCATTTATGCGAGTATGTCCTGGGGAACATCGCGTTATCATTTTGCCCAAATGTCTGCCTAGCGACTTGAAATATTCAGGGTAGGTGGCGCATCCCAATACGATGAACAAGTTCGTTAATGGGCATAATCGGACCAAATGGTTTCCGAGTAGGTAATAATTTTGTTTTCAACCCATTTAAATCCGATCGGATTGAAACTTGGTGGATAGTTGTAGAATATAAACCTTAGCACGTTTGTGAAATTTTGTGAGAATCGTGTCGCTAGAAATTTATTAAAAAATCATTAAATAATATTTTTATTGTCACGATAAACTGAGAACGGAAAGAGATAGCGGCTTGAAGTTTTCAGGTTAGGTTGTGCATCTGAATGCGACATTTGAGTTTGTTTATAAGCATAATCGGCCAAACGGTTTTAGAGTTATAGCCATCTGAAATTTGGTTGTTATTTCCCTAATAACTCGAAAAAACATGATCGGATCTATATTGTTGGAGATCCGAGCAGCCTTGTGTGAGTTCAGTACAGCTGGATGGGTGAGCGTTGCCTTGACAACTCTCGAACGAAAGGAGAAAGGGACTTGAAATTTTCAGGATAGGTTGCACATCTGAATGGAACAGTTAAGTTTGCTGTTGGCCATAATCGGCCCAACGGTTTCAGAGTTATACCCATCTGGAATATCATTTCCTCGATAACTCAAAAAATATATACTCGATCGAATTGAAGCTTGGTAACTAGTTGTAGAATATCGACCTGAAGACGTGCGTAAAATTTTGTGGGGACCGTACCACTAGAAATTTTTTTAAAAATTACGAAAAAATATTATGTATTTCATGATTCCTTGAGAACGGAAAGAAATAGAGACTTGCAGGTTTCAGGGTAGATTACGCATATGAATACGACATTTAACTTCGTTAACTAGCATAATCGGCCAAATGGTTTTGGAGTTATATCATTCTGAAAGTTGGTTGTTATTTCCTCAATAACTCAAAAAATACAAATCCGATCCAATCCAAATATGGTTACTAGTGGAGGAATGCCTGCGCAAAAATTGTTGCAAAATTTCGTGAGGATCCTAGCATCGGAAAATTTTTAAAAAATCATTGAAAAAAAAATTGGTTCAAGCACTGACGTGAAGTCAGTTCTCTTGTCCATTCTCCTTTTTTGGACACTCTCAATCGAATTTACCATGGTGAATTATATTGCCTGTTCTCCTGTATTGGACAATCCGAATTTACCATGGTAAATTCGATTAAGAGTGTCAAATACAGGAGAATGGACAATAGAACATACGCGCAAAAGCTTCTGACTTCACGTCAGTGCTTGAACCAATTTTTTTGTAATTTTTTTTTCTAGGGGTGGCGAAGGTTGGTGAAAGTTCAATTGACAGCTGTTTTGTTTGTCAATAGTAAATGCCTAAGTCACCGTTGAAATTTTGATTTCAAGTGGAGATTCGTACTATTTTTATGTCCAAACTACCGAGGACTCAGTGTTACCAACCATTGTCCAGATTATATGGTAGAATAATGAAAGGTAGAACAGAAGTTGAAATACATGTCATCGAAGAGCAGAAAGGGTTCAAGGCATGAAGATCATGCGTTGACGACATTTTTCCTAAAGCAGCTTATGGAAAAAAGGGCAGAGAGAAACCTAATTTTTGTAGACTTGCAGAAGGCGTATGTGTACCACTCGCTAAATTGTAGAAGACCTTGGAAAGAAATGGCGTAGGCCAGATATATATTAGAGCAGTGAAGGAGCTCTTATCGGATGATATTTCAGCAAGGGTAAAGGAGGGAACCAAACTGTCTAAGGAGTTTCATATCTCAAAAGGTCTCTGACAGTGCTGTCCAGTAGCACCAGCTCTGTTTAAGGTCATTCTTGCCTCGACTCTGAAACATTGGCGAAGATAATATCGAAATATGGGAATTCCAATAGGAACATTTTTCACTATATACTTTGCTGACGACCTGGTCATCATGGCCAAAGGTGAGGGAGATATTTATTATTTGTTGAGATAATTGGATGTTGAGATAGCTGGATGGAGTGGGGTATGACCATAAACACCTCAAAAACAAAATATATTGTTGTGAATAATGGCAGGAGTGATATTATCCTGCGAGATGAAATGATACAGGGAGTAGATGAATATGCCTATCTCGGAGTGACCCTCACAGCAGTCGGATCCAGTGGAAACGGAAATAAAGAAAAGGATCGCTCAAGGAAGCTCAATTACGAAACAACTGAATGGCTTACTTTGGAGGTCACAAGCAAGAAATTATATTAAAAGAAAAAACTACAAAACGTTAATAGAGAATATGGAGTAACCAATATGGAGCCGAGGTATGGGAAATGACAACGTAACTTAAGAATAAAATTGAAGCGATGAAGATGGGACATTGGATGCGCTATTCTAGAACGCTACAGGATCGAATCAGTAATGAAGAGATAAAAGCTAGAGTGGGTATGGCTGCAACTATTAGAGACACAAGTGAAGTAAAAACGCTACAATAGTTAGGGAACGTGTCAAGGATGAGTGACGAGAGATGGCCATTAATAGTTCTCAATTGGGCGCCTTCGCAAAGAAGAAGAGGAAGATCTAGAAGAACGTGGAGGGAAGGAGTTCAGGAAGCGATGACAGGAGAAGTTTGCAACACCGAGATTGGCAGAATAGGACTCTATGGCAACTGAGAAATTACATTATTTTATATAAAGATCCTTATTATTTTATAAAAACGTCTTTCTGATAATAAAACACCCCTTTTTATGCTGTCGATTCCGTTCATCTTTTGAAAAATATAAGAAATATCTGGTAGACCTACCATATCCTTATATCCAACATCAATTGAAAAGCAGAATGTGAAACTACCCCTAATTTTTTTAACCAAACCACAGTGGTAGCACTTATGGAACTTGGTCCTAGGGCATCACTTGAGTATCATGAAGATTATGCTATTTTTGTTAAGATTCCAAATCAAGGACCAATAGAGGACCAATGGAAAATATAGGTGCGCTATTGAATAAAATCAGCTCATTATTGCATGGTATGTATAATTCATTGATTTGTTTCGATATTAGAAAAATCCTATAATTCAACTTTTGAATTTACCGTCTTTTCCCCATCCACTTTGGCGGTCATATTGATTTTGATAACTGGCCTTCAATGTAGGAGGTGTTGATTGCAGTAAAATCAGTTACGAACTTTGACGCATTTTGACGCTTTTTGACGCATTTCGGGGTTTCCATAAATACTTACAGTAACCAATATTTGGCTTTTTCACACTGTATGGGCTATCAGGCGGAAACTACATCGATTCGCTTCAATTCGCTTACATTACGTATTCCGATCGTGAGAAATATAGTGGTTAAAAGGTATGAGAGTCAGGTTGGGAGACTGTAATCCATCTAACGCAGGGGTTCCCAAACTATTTTTGAGCACGCCTCCCTGCTGCCTAAAATGAAAAGCCCCTCCCCCCCTGTGAATTTTAATTTTTGTCGTATTGAATGAGATTCTCGTTTGGATAAGTATTAGTTCAGTAAACTGTTCTGTGCGCACTTAGCCCACGGCCTCGTGCCCCCTTTATAATGTTGCTACGCCTCCCCAAGGGGGCGCGCCCCACACTTTGAAAAACCCTGATCTAACGCCTGTTGAAAATATTTGGCAAATTCATTTCCAAAAAAACCACGTTATACTACGGTTGGTTACATTGAGGCTTCTTAAAACGCAATTCATCAAGTATCTTGGCACGAAGTGACAAAACATTGTGAAATAAAAACAAATCTTTCCAATTTATGTCGTGATTGGTTCAAAAAAGGAAATATAATTAGAAACAATTAGCGTTACACAACTAGAACCATTAGTAGATCATTTCAGGACATTGTCTTGGTCACGATTTGTTCTGAAAGCGTCAAGAAATTCCTCATAGCATCGTTAGCGGATTGGACCAGAATAATTTTGCAGTTCGAGGCCAAGAAAGGATGAATAATGGTCCGAAATAAAAAAAAAATTGAAATCAGAAAATAATAATAGGGGTTGGACGTATAATTAAATACAAATTTGAGACTTACTTCATATGAATCAGTGTGATAAAACCTGACTTTCACACTATGAAAGATTGATGGAGATACATTTCTGTAATATTCACGATAATAAATTATTATTTTATTCCTTATATATTTGTTTTGTAAGCTTCCTCAAGTTTTTGGTTTACATGATCATATAGTTCATTTGAAGGTTTGAGTTCCCCAACATAGTCGATACCGAAAAAATACAAAAATTCGAAAATTGCAGACATTTGGGCATTTTTGTTCTAATTTATAGATATTATCAGATTTTGGGAGAGAAAACACAGAAAAGAAATATTTAAATTAATAGGCATCCTTTTCAGGTTAACAAGCACACCAAAAACCGTCTGCCGTACATTCATTGCTTTTATCTCAGTCTTTTGGATCAAAACTCAGAAATAATCTAGATCCTTACGTTGAAGAGGCCAGATGTGATATGGAATGAATAACAAATTCACCGTAGGCCCATCCTGGCAAGCATGATGTCGAATAAAAATATAAAAAAGCACTGACGTGAAGTCAGTACTCTTTAGTGCGTTTGTTAACTTTGACCATTCACAGCTGGGTCGAATATTGACAATGCTGTGCGTAGTAACAACTGACACTCCTCACTCGCACGAGCTCCTAGGAGCTTCTGGGGATCTCCTTGAGGAAGACCTAGGAGGGTCAGTAATAGTATAATCATAATCATGTCCTAAGCAAGCGCGCCAAAGCAGATTGACCTCACGTCAGTGCTTTTTTACTCGTTTCATAGTGGAGAAAACAGTTAAATCACTTTTGGTCTGCTCATGTGGAGAACGAAAACAGCCCGAAAGAAGTAGCGTGAATTCCAAAATTGGCTCAAAACTGGCTTGCACACACACAGAATTGACATGAGGTGGTAATATGGCCTCCCAGTCCCTCCCCAGTCACCCAACATTAAAAAAAATGAAAATGAAAAAAAAAATATAAATTCCACATACGGTTCATCCACTTATTAATTCACCGTACCTACAAAAAGTGATTTCACGATTGGGAGAATACATCAACAAACATAGCGCGAGTAAAGTGAAATTACTCGATTTGTATATAAATCGCTCAGATCAAAACACATCAGTGCCCACGAGCCCAAAAAATTCTGCAACTAGCTAGTCCTTGTCGTAGGGAATCCAATCCAGCACCAAAATCTCAATCCCGCAAACGCGCGGCATTAAAGTAATCAATCCCGCGGATCCGCAAAAATGCGGGATTGTTAACAATATATATACTCTTTGTACTCATACTATTAAAAATGCTAATAAAAATTGGTTCAAGCACTGAAGTGAAGTCAGGAGCTTTTGTGCGTATGCTCTATTGACCATTCTCCTATATTATATAATAACTGTATAAGACAGGTATTCTACAACTAGTTACCAAGCTTCAGTTCGATCGAGTCTATATTTTTTGAGTTATCGAGGAAATAATATGCGTGGATATGGTGGATATAACTCCGAAACAGTTGGACCGATTATGCCCGTAAACGAACTTAACTCTCACATTCAGATACGCATCATACCCTGAAAATTGCAAGTCCCCATCTCCTTTCGTTCGAAAGTTATCGAGGCAACAGTCATCAATCCATCTACTGAACTCACACAAGGCTGCTCGAAACTCGGAACTTGGCAGTAGAGTTAGGTTCTGAAGGCTCTCCCAAAATTCCAGCGATGTCGAACGAATAGTTACTGATATATAGAATTGTTTTCCATAATTTTCGATGATTTCTTAAAAAATTTCTAGTGTTACGATCCTCACGAAATTTTGCAATAATTTTGCGTTGGCATTGTACAACAAATAACCATGTTTGAATTTAATCGGTTTTGTATTTTTCGAGTTATTGAGGAAATAACAACCCAATTTCAGGTGGGTATAACTCCAAAACCGTTTGGCCGATCTCTTCAATTCTCAGTTTATCGTGACATAAAATATACTTCTTCATAATTTGTTTTAAATTTTCTCGTAATACGATTCTCACGAAATTTCACAAAAGTGCTTAGGTTTATATTCTACAACTATTCACCAAGTTTCAATTCGATCGGATTTATATTGGTTGAAAACAAAATTATTACTCGGAATCCATTGGGCCGATTATACCTACTAACGAACTTGTCCGTCTCATTGGGATGCGCCACCTACCCTGACAGCGGATGACAGATATTCTCATATACATTTGTGTTTGTATTGAATAGTATCATGCCATATTCATAGTGACCACAGCGACTGACAGTTATTCTTATAGGCACTTATGTTTGTATTGAAGCGTATCATGCCGTATTCATAGTGACCACAGCGGACGAAAAAGTACTTTTCCCTTTTCTGGGACGTTTGCGCTTTCATTGTCGAATACAGAATTTTAATATCGAGTCCCGCAAATCCCGCACGGAAAATCCCGCAATGTTGATCCCGCAGAATTTCAGCGGGATCCCACATTTGCGGGATCCAGCAATTGCGGGATTGGATTCCCTAGTCGTAAGTGAAGCGATCTAGAGTGACATGTGCATTTTTTCTCGTCATTCTTCGAGGATTACGATTTCATATTGAAATTATCAATAGTGTAAAACTCATCTAAAGGTGCGTATTCACTTGCAACAGAACACTCCGAACAAACCGCGCGCGCTGCAACAAACATTGTGCGGGCTGTTTGGAGAGTTTGCGGTATTCGCTGCTTTCCCAACCGTATCAGTATTTACGTGATCGTCGACATGGATGCAGACGATGTGATGCAGACGTAGCGAAACTAGATAGAAGACTATCCCTTTTTTTGTGTCATTCACTTCGAATCCCATATTTCTACTAATTACTGTCCACGCATCATGTTTTTTAATTTTGTTAAAATAATAGCCGCTTGTGAGATCCCATAAGATAGGATGCAGCTCGAATTGATCGATCAATTCGAGGCATTTTTCTCCTGCTCCATTCCATTTTCTCTACTTCTCTCGAAAGAACACCAAACACAACAAACTCCCGTATCCACTGAACACCGGTGAATCATTCCCTTTGATCAGATCGCATTTACCGACAAACCTCGGAAAATGTTTCCCACCCGTATCAGTGTTTACGTGTTCGTCGACATGGATGCAGACGATGTGATAGTTGCCGCTGGTGCTCTTTTAATTATAGATGCGCTAACAAGCCTTAATTCTTTTTTTTTATTTTAAAATTTTTTTTTCCAATTTTTTTTATTACTTTTTTTTATCTATGGTAGGTCTTGGTTTATCTTTGTCTAGGAGAAAAGCCACGCGTGTAAATGCAAACCATTTTGACAAGTATATTATATTATATTATTTATAGAAAATATCAAACCAGGATATTTAGTATAAAATAATTTCATTTACAGAGTTGTAATTGTATTGTAATTACAATAATAATTGCCAAATTATTCCTACAGATTTTTTCCCCTTGGTTTTTTCCCTTCTAAAACTATATAGAAGACTTTCCATTTTTTTTTACATTTACTTCAAATCCCATATTTTTACCAATTACTGCCCACTCATCATGCTTTTCAATTTTGTTGAAATAATACCCGTTTGTGGGATCCCATAAGATGGGATGCAGTTCAAATTGATCGATTAATTCTAGGCATTTTTTCCTGCTCCAGTGCATTTTATTCGCTTCTCTCGAACGAACTCCTAATCCCTTTGATCAAATCGCATTTACCGACAAACCTCGGAAAATGTTTTGCGCGTTCGGTTCTGTTCTGCGCGACGTACTGACTATACAAATTTGTTACAGCGCGCGCGGTTCGTTCGGACCGTTCGGAGCATTCTGTTGCAAGTGAGTACGGAGCGAAAATGTTTTGCGCGTTCGGTTCTGTTCTGCGCGACGTACTGACTAGACAAATTTGTTACAGCGCGCGCGGTTCGTTCGGACCGTTCGGAGCATTCTGTTGCAAGTGAATACGCAGCATAAGGTTTCACAATTCATCCATATTTAAATTAGTTTCCCTTGTACATAATATGATAGCGAGTGCAATAATCAGATAAAACAGGTGTAGGAACCGAATTCGATGTGTAAACAGATTATATTATGATTCACGCTTGAAACAGCTCCAATAATTCGTGGGTATTCGGAATTCTAAATTATTGAAATTTTGAGGCTCCTAGGGGTCTGTTTTCAATTAAATTTTGCACACCCTGAGAGGTCATTATTGTTCTCTTCAATGCCAAAATTACTTCAATATGTAGTTTCGGAATTTCAACCTTAATAGTTGAGTATTTTTTCTAGTTCCGTGACCATCTGAAATCTTGCTTAGGTGTTTGGGTCAGTATTTTGCAGCTAACTACCGTGTTTCTATTCGATCAGATCTGTATTTTTCCAGTTATTGGAAAAACAAAATTTCTGTACATAGTCATTCGATCAATACAAAATTGGTTCAAGCCCTGTGGACAGGAGCTTTTTGGCGCTCTTGTTCAAACAGACAAATTATATCTCCGAAAGTATTGGTTTCTCAGAGTTGGGAATTATATCAACGGATTCCTATGATAGAACTGCATCATGAAAGAAATTAAATTTAAAAAAATGTTAAATTCAAGAAAAATGCTTAAAAAATTATCTTTAAAAAAAAAGAGCAATCTACAATGCTTCAATGCTTCAAAAATTGTCATTAAATTTATTTATCAAGATCCAAGGAGCAATCTGCAATGATTCAACCTCGTGGAATGGGTTGTTGTAACTCACACTCGGTGGATAGTTTTGACAACTCGAAATACCTAAGGAAAGTATCATCGAAATGTCTAGAGCAAGACTGGAGACAATCATAGCAGATTGTCCATTTATTCCTGATATTTGAGTAGGTAGTGGATTACGAACAAATTATTTTAATAGTTAAAAATATATTAATTAAATACTATCCGCTTTTCATAATTTGAAATTTAATAGTTCATACCACTAACACATTCATTTCTGTATTATGAACCATAACTCAAGAAAAAATGATTGATACACAAATATAGATCCATATTCCAGTATTTTTTTGCTGGCAACATTATGAAAATACATGTCTCACTACCACTATTTAAGGAAGTAAAAGGTAATATTAACCTCAGTGGTCAACGAACAGTAATTTCTTTTGATGATTCCATTATGTTCCTTTTTCCCATTTCCTCCATAAACTACATACTTGTATATATTCACAAATTCAAGAATCGAATACTTTCCAAGAGAAAATGACAACTATGAATTGACAATCTCTAATAGCTAAAAAAGATGACATTTATGAATAGTGATCACAGACATATTCTGTGTTCACATTCTGTGATTACATAGAACTTACGATGTATTATTGAAAATTGGAAACATCATATCTCCGAAAGTATTAGCTTGTTAGAGTTGAATATGATATCAATGGATTCATATGATGAAAAAGCAAATTTGAATTCAAAAGATGTATTGTAAAAAAAATATTTTTTGTTGTTACTCCGAAACTATCAGACCGATTTTGCCCAATAACGAACTCAGCCGAGATATTTATTCCTCAAACCTACTCCGTTCGAGAGTTATTATGTTAACGGCCAGCTGGACGGCCGGCCGGGCAGAATCGATTCCGACCACGGATTCTTGATTAGTGAGTCGAACCAAATCGTGCAAGACCATTTTCAGCCAAAAATTCTAAAATTACAGACATTTGGGCAAATTGATATGCACTCTGTTCCGAGGAACCAGAGCGCCAAAAACGTTGCATTCATATATAAGCCGTAATTCTACAATTCGGTGCTAAATTCGAGATAGATCGAGTGAGGAGTTTAGGAAATGTTCAGTGAAAAATGCTTCAACTCAAAATGGCCATATAGCCGAAACCACTCGGCAGATTTCGCCCATTAACGACCTTAACTGAGAAATTTACGACCCAAACCTCAGATTTGACCTCGGTTTATTCATCGGTGAGTCGAAGTCAATCGGTTGAGACCATTTTCGGCCAAAAATTCCAAAAATATAGATATCTGGGCAAAACTATATCACGCTGTTCCTGTCGTAACAGGCGCGGAAAAACGAAAACTTTCGTTCTCTCCAAAAAAAGATCGTTTGGATTAACTCCTTCCTGGTCAGGAACATACCACAAATCTCAACAACTGAAATGACTGTTTCTACTTTTGATTTTTCACCACAAGTTTTAACATCTGCAGAGGATTGCGATGTGAAATACGAAAATGTATACAGGGTGGTTCACGACCCTTCGCTAGAATATATCAAAGAAAGACTCGAGATAAACACTTGAAATTTTATACTTAAGCTCTGTTAGGAGAGATGAATTCTTAGAAAAAAATTCAGATGCGTTCGACTGATACCAACTTTTGTTTCTTAAATGGTATACCTACCAAGTTTTTTCACTCATAATCTGATTACCCATTCAATTCTACATAGTTTTAATATGTCACTTACATATTATTCTCAGAAAATTCGTGTGAAATCTGAAAAAACCCTTTGAATTTTCTCAAATAGGCTTCGTACCAATGTTAATGACTTGTATATTTTGGCATGAAAATTCCTAAGTTTCTAGCTTCTATCAGAAGACCAATGCTTCTTCTTTAATTGAAAATTCAATTGAACATACAGTGTGTTTCTATTTAAATGTCAAAGCCGGTCATGACAAAAACCCCAAACCTAATTTTTTTCAAATAAAAACCCATTTTTTTATTGGTCAGCTGGAATCTACGTGTATAGATAGTGTATTTTATATAATACATACTACTGCTCTAAAATGCTTAGTTCCCGAGATATTCGGTAAGTAAAGCAGTAGTATTATGTATTATAAAAAATACACTATTTTTTAACGTAGATGCCAGCTGTCCAATAAACAAATGGGTTCTCATTTGAATACATTTTTTGAGTTGAGTTTTTGTCATGACTGATTTTGATATTGAAATAGAAACACCCTGTATGTTCCATTAAATTTGTAATTGGCGAAGGAGAAGCATTGGTATGTCTTCTGATAGAAGCTAAAAAATTAGGAATTTTCATGCTAAAATCTACAAGTTATTAACATTGAAATGAAGTGTGTATTTGAGAAAATTTAAAGGGTATTTTCAGATTTCACACTTATTTTCTGAGAAAGATATGGACGTGACACATTAAAACATTGTAGAATTCAATGGGTAGTCTGATGATCATTGAAAAAACTAGGTATAACCTTTAAAAATCGATTTTGTTTGCAAGAATTAATCTCTCCTAATAAAACTTAACTATAAAATTTCAAAAGTTTATTTCGAGTCTTTCTATGAAATATTCGAATGAACGGTATTCGTTAATCACCCTGAATAAAATTTCTATACGAAGTATTTTTATCGAATTACAATTTAAAATTTTATTATATGCTAAAACCTCTCAAAACTCATTAAGAACGAACAAAGAAGTAGTCTGGTGCTCGACACGTGAGCGTATTATTATTTTGTGGGTGGCACGATTAACAGGTGAAAGTAAAGCACCGTAAAAACAGCCTCCTTTGTTTACGTTCAAACGCCGTTGTTTACAGATCCAATTTGTAAATTAATATGTTCGCATCGTAAATTGCTAGTGCAATGTTGATGAATTACCAGCTCATGACTTAATCACAATGCAAGACTAATTTGCAATGGTAACCATCGGCTTTTAATTGGACTTATAAACCTACTCTACTAGCTATATCAACTTGGAGCTCTTAAAAAGTTTCGAAAGATTAATTATAAACTAATTCGATGAAATGTAATCGTTATAGATTATAGGGTCGGAAATTGTATGATTTAATGACTATATTAAATCATGTTGTTTTACAATTTTCCCAAATTGCGAACCTAAAGAATTTAGGCAGAAATTCTGGCGCGATTAGGTTCAACTCACTGATGAAGAATCCGAGGTCAAATTTGATTTATCCGGCAGGCCACGATAACTTTCTAACGGAAAGAGATTGAGACTTAGAATTTTCAAGGTAGGTGGCGCGTCCAAATGCGACGGACAAGTTTGTTAATGGGCATAACCGGCCTAACGGTTTCATAGTCCTAATTTTGTTTTCAACCAATACCGACATAATGACGTGGCAATTGCATTTTTCACAGGTTTTGGGTCAGGGGTTATTACAAAATCAAATTTCTTAAAAATAGGCCAACTAGTTTCAACTTTATTTCAAAGTCTGGCTGTACCCGGGTGAGGGTTACCTGTCCTGTGGTAGTGAAGGGGACAAAGAAGTCACTTACTCCGTAAATATCGGTTTATTATAGTTCTGAATCTAAAGCTACATAAAATATCATCTGAATTCATAATGGTACAATTCTTCAATACTATTAATAATACTTTCTTCAGCAAGGAAAATTCCTATATACAGTGTGGAAATGACAAATGGAATGAATGTATCATCTTGGTCACTGTATAAATTCAGAAAATTCCGAAATTATATTATATTATAATTCAAATTTTAAATTGTGATCTTTTTTCGTAAGAAAGCGTACTCTACCTTCAACCCCGTTCGAACTATAGGTACAACCCCCAATTTTTCAAATAAGAAGTATGGTCTTGTGATACATCGTTTGAAAGTTCTCGTCATTCTCTGTTCAGAAATGTTATCAATTTCATGTTTATCGCTAATATCAAAAAGAAAAAAATAAAATTAGGTGATTGGCGATATTTTGTACAATATCAAAAACTAAAATGTAATACAAACCGCCGTATTCACAAAGCATTCAACCTCCGTTAAGTCTAATAATGAAAAATGGCGATACCGTTGTTAAAAAATCAACAAGTCAAGAGCGTTCCTGCTAATCGGGTCCTTCCTGAATGGCTTCGTATAATAAAAATACTTATGCATATGTTTCACAAATCAAATGGTGGCATATGATTTCACGCTTCAAATATTCACTGGTGGGGAGAGGCTGATTTCCGTGTTTCGTCTCATAGGTGGCGTGAGCGATTATAATGATCGACCAAGCCGGCTCTGAGAGGCTTAACCCGGGTCAGTTTAGTTGAATTTGTTAGGAAAGCTACAGGGTACTGATGAAGGCCAAGAAGCCAGAAACGCGTCTGCTCTTGCTTTCTCGGCAGATCAGTGAACCCCCTGGGGTCTATTTGATTTGTGAAACATATGCATAAGTATTTTTATTATACGAAGCCATTCAGGAAGGACCCGATTAGCAGGAACGCTCTTGACTTGTTGACTCCGTTAAGTCCTAACTAAGGTCCTCAGATAAATAAGAATCACAACCTCAGTTTAAGTGAAAATTAACGTGAATTAGGCCTATTTCACAACCGTTGAATACGTTAACTGAGGTTGCGATTAAAATTTATCCTTATCTGAGGACCTCAATTAGGACTTAACGGAGGTTGAATGCTTTGTGAATACGGCAGATTATGTAGCAACAAAATTATGAATGTTAATGAAGTAGATGTTCACCGCAAACGCCTTGGCACCCTCCTAACCCCAAATAAAAATTTCTTTCAACATTATACAACATCTCAGGAGTGATCGACCTAATCGCAAGCCTTATTTGATCTTTTAGGTCATTCAAATCAAGGGGTTTGATTTTGCACACAAATCATATATATCCCCATAAAAATGAATCTATTGCCATTTAAATAACCCCCAATGAAAAAAGGGCCTATGATATGGTTTCGAAGATTTCCTGCCCAAACATTAACCTTTTGAGGGAATTGCATGTGTTCCTCTTCCATCCAGTGAGGGTTTTCGGTAGACAATTTTTACAATTAGCATGGTGGCCGTTGAAAGAAAAAGTGCGCTCATCAGACAACAAAACTATTACTAATTGGATAATATTGTTATCCAACATGTCCATCATATTTTTAGTGATGTCCATCATAATTTTAGTATTATTGTAATGAGATTTGGGAATATTTGAAGGAAAATTATAAGCAATTATGGGTTTCGGCAATTAAATCATTTAATTTTATCCATTTTGAGTTTTCCAATACACATGAAAGTAATAACATTTCTGAATTGAGAATGACGCGACTTTCAAACGATGTATCACGAGCTCATACTTCCTATACAAAAAATTGGGGGTTGTACCTATATTTCGAAGGGGGTTGAAGGTAGGGTTCGCAGTTTTACGTAGAAGGATGACAATATAAAATTTGAAGTTGACGATTTTCGGGATATTCTTTAAATATGTACATTAACCAAGATAATAAATTTATTCCATTTTGCTTCTGCACACTGTATAAATAACCAGTAGGGATAAATTTTGACGGCCTAGGCCAGAAAATCAGCTTTTCCGCAGCGAAAACAGTCCGGGAAAGCAACGGATCAGAATACTGGATTGGCGTATTTTGTGGTCTGAATTTGCACAGAGAAAGTAGAAATTCTTGAACGATTTCAGAAAAATAAATCGTCAAAAACAGTATTTTCCATAACTGTTACGTAAATTTCCATAATAAAATAAAGGTCTCAGAGTCACCTGAATGACTCAAAAGAGAGAGGATTCTGATATGAAGACAAAATGTTTAAATTTCGTTCATTATATAACCTAGTAATGACAGTTCTCCTTTTCTGTGATCCTCATTGTCTATTCACGATTATTCTCCAAATTACCCTCGTTTGAACAAATACGTGTCTGATACCGATCATCACAACACTGCAGTTATCGTTATCCTCAATTCTGAAGTCATTAATTAAATTTTACGCCAGCCGCAGAATGTCTTGAAGACATTGCAGTCGCTCATTAAGCGATTTTTTCTTATTTCCTCAATGCAGCAAATCGTGACACTGATGGGATGGATTTGTCCTGAGATGGATAACTATCCTTTCACTGGACTCAGAACGAGGTGCAAGAGTGCAATTTTGCCCCTCTGTGAGAATGGCTTTCAGCAATTAAGCTTGTCACATCTTACAGATGTTATCCCCTTTGTTGGAGGACGTTGTCAGTGATTGAATGGAATGAATGTTGTTTATTATAGTTTTCAAGAAGTAACTGGATGAATGAAGATCACTGATTGGTCGAAGGATGCAAGAAATTGGAACTTGTGAAGGGTTCTATATAATGGAATGTCATTCTTCATACATCTACAGTTAGAAGGCGATGACGAGGAGTGAAATTGATAATATACTGAAAAGTGAGAGGCGACTATTAAAAGTAATTGCTGGATTTGAGGGATGAAAGCTTTGGCGCTCTTGTTCAAACTTATCTCCGAGAGTATTGGTTTTTTAGAATTGGGAATTATATCAATGGATTATTATAATACAACTGCATCATAAATTCAAACAAGAGCACCAAAAACCATGAACTTAATCGCGATATTCATTCTTCAAATCCACTCTGAAAATTATATTACCTATATCAATTGAAATTTAGCCAATATTTGAGTTTTTTTTTACTGGAGATATTCTGAAACCATTATGATTAACTTACCACAGAATATATTTCCGTCATCATATGGATTATCCACGGGCATTAAAATATCACCAAAAAGTATAATATCATATTAACGGGTCCGCTAAATAACTTTTTTTTTTGAAAATGCAATAAAAAAAAGCTACTGAATATTTTCTCAAATTTCTTTTTTTATTCAAGTACAATCCTTTCGGTTAATAATGGAAAATAAGTTCATTCAAATGGCTGCCTCGGCTGGCCATGCAGTAGCCTACACGATCGGTCAAATTTTTAAGCACATTATCGATTGTGTGCAGCTGCATTTCACCAATGGCTTCATGAATATTGTCCTTCAAAGCGTCAATTCTCTCTGGCTTATTGGCGTAACACTTATCTTTGATGGCACCCCACAAATAATAGTCCAACTGTGTCAAATCGCAGCTCCGAGGTGGCCAAACGACATCAGCTCTGCGGCTGATAATGCGATCTTCAAAATCAGGGCAACTCCTGAACCAATTGGACTTTGTATGGCGTCATACCAAGTTCTTTATACAAAATTCGTCTCAATGATGTCTCCGAAATGTTCAATTCTTGAGAACGACTTTTCACGCTCTGGTTTATCGATGAGGATGCCACTTTCTTTAATTTTTTTCACAAGATAACGAACATACGGAGCTGACGGTGCTTCTCTTCTTCCATAATCCGTACGCAATTTTCGCACACATTCTGAAACATTACCAAGATTTTCAAAGTAATGTCGCAATATTTCCCAGCGTTGTTCAAGCGTATACACAACCATATTCGTTAAGCGGAAGGGTAAAACTAATTATCTGTCAAATCAGACATGAGCTAAGTGTTACTATTCAGGAAATATGCACTAGTTGAAAAAAAAACGTTAGCTGGCGGACCTTTTATAATCCTAATAATTCTACGATAGCTGAAATGAATTTGACTCTCTTTAATGGGTAAACAATGTACGAGTATGAACACAGATCAAATAATAATTCATAGATAGAATAATTATAGCATTTTGTGAAGATATAGAAGTACGATTCATTATTGAAATTTTGAAAAATCATATCTCGGAAAGTATTAGCTTGTTAGAGTTGAAAATGATATCAGCATAATTTTATAGTGAAACTGCACTTTAAGAAAAATTTAATTTGAAATTTGTAATATAAAAAAATTTTTATTTTCGTTTGCCCTATAACGAACTCAACCGAGATATTTATCTCCCAAACCTATACTCTGAAAATTGTAACTGCCTAGCTCATTCTGTTCGAGAGTTATCGTGCCTACGGACGTCCAGACAGAATCGATTTCAACCAGGGATTCTTCATCGGTGAGTCGAAACCAAAGCGTTTAAGACCATATTTCGCCAAAAACTCGAAAATTACACAAGTTTCGACAAATTGATAAGAACTCTGTTCCGAGTAACAAGAGCGCCAAAAAGAAAAATAATTGATAGTCTTTTTATTATACAGGATGAAGAACTGTTTGACAGAACAATCATATGCATCTAAATATATCTTAGAACTTAAGTTCCTTATTCAAAGCCATAGGTGAATCAATCAAGGTGCACTTTTTGGTTAGTTCAAAAATGACATCCAAACTGATGCACTCCTTGCTTTTGATTTTACTGAAAATATCATTTAATGCCTCTTTAAATGGTTTTTGTTGGTTGATATTTTCATGCCGATGGTCAATCCATATGATGATGGGAATGGTAATGGTAAGTTAATAATATTGAGTTCAGAATATCTCCACTAAAAACAAAACTGGAATATTGGTGTATTGGAGTAGATTTGAGGAAAGATATATATTATCGTTCATCATAGAATTGAGGAATGAATATCTCGGATGAGTTCGTTGTTGGGTAGAATTCGTCTATTGGTTTTGGATTGATAATTTTTGGCACTCTTGTTGAATTTAAATTTTTTATGATGTTTGAATTCAATTTCTGCTAAGATGATGTTCTGTCATAAGAATCCATTGATATAATTCCCATCTCTTACCAATACCTTCGAAGATATGATTTGTCAAAGTTTGAACAAGAGCGCCAAAGCTCCTGTCCACAAGGCTTGAACCAATTTTTCCTAAGAATTCTTCGAACAGTAATTGAAGAAATCTGAAATATTATGGCCAATGTAATAATCAGAATATATTTTTAGTGATTGAGTAACAGTTAACCTGGAAGACTAGGGCAACGTGGTTGATGCTGGCGGTAACATATGCAGTCAATGAAGAATTCACAGTATCATCTATATACTTCTTCGCGTTCCAATTTTGTTGGGCGAGAGGTATCGTAATCAATTCCAGACATTTTTGGCGCTCTTGTTCCTCGGAACAGAGTGCTTAGCAATTTGCCCAAATGTCTGTAATTTTAGAATTTTTGGCTGTAAATGATGTTAAGCGATTTGGCTCGACTCACTGATCAAGAATCCATGAACAAAATTGATTCTGTTCGGCCGTCCGTCCATCTGTCCGTCCGGCCGTAACACGAAAACTCTCGAACGGAATGAGCTAGACAGTTGAAATTTTTAGAGTAGGTTTAGGAGGTAAATATCTCAGTTAAGTTCGATGTTGGGCAAAATCGACCAGGTGGTTTCGGGGTAACAAAAAAAAAATTTATATTACGAATTTGTAATTCAATTTTTTTAGGATCCAGTTGTATCATAAGGTTCTATGGGATGTCATTTTCAACTCTAACAAACTAATACTTTCCGAGATATGATTTTTCAAAATTTCAATAATTATGCTCAGTTTGAACAAGAGCGCCAAAGCTCCTGTACACAGGACTTGAACAATTTTTTTAGTAGCACAAGGCTGCGGAAATACTCAAACTGGGTACGATTAATTATAAATAAATATATAAAAAATATCCCAAATGGTTCGATTTTTGTTATATCCAGATTTTCAAGAAATAAATTATAAATGACAGTTCATCAGCTCATGGTAATTTTCATTGCGAACAACCTAAATTATTTGATCTGAAATATAACTAGATCGAATAGAATGAAAATATTCTTTTCGGGAATTGTAGTGTAAAATATAGTATAGTAGTTGAATGTAGTGCTAAGGTCATTTTTTGATCGAAAGTATCCGATTATGCTAATTTAACTGTGAGAGGGCTAAGACATTTACTCGGAGACATAGCTTGAAAAAGGGATATATATATATATATTATTATTATATGTATTATATCAGAGCAATAGTTGCCCCCAGGAATAGATAAAATCCGTGAAATGCTTCTACCTGCATTGTTGTCTGAAATAAATATTAATCATTACGATTGTCTTCCTGTTCATTTTATTGCGAATTATTTGAGGAAAACGCTTCCACTAACTACATCCAACCTACAGATCAAAAATATGTAATCCAATATAATGGTGTTGGTCCATCAGGCCGGATAAATGACTTAGAGGCTTGATATTTCCGGAATAATACGACTATATCAATTTTTTTTTTCTGGAGATATTCAGATCGAACAAAATTTCAATCGAGTAGAATGTAAACTAATTTGAATGATTAAACAGAACTCCAGCAGGAATCAATAACAACAGATATGCATATAGAAAAATCAATTTTATCAGATCAAACCACAAATTTGTTCATATCAGTATATACGATATTCATAACATAATATTGGCACCAAATCAGGAAAGAAAAGGAGGATTATCTCAAAACTGCAGGATTTTATGGTCTTGGGTGTGTATCTGTCTGAATAAATCAACCGTATCCATTCTAATGAATCAGAAATTTACTATTTATTGATTTGATGATGTAATATATGTGTGTTCTATGATCTTGAATTGAATACATCTTGATCTATGTCAGCCATAAATGACGTTACTAGGCCAAACCTAGAAAATCGGATTGAAAATCAATGAATTTCCACTAGTATTAAATATTGAAGAATTTAAATAAGTAGATACTATATATTTTACTGATTTGTAGTACCGTAAGTACACTATTGAAATTTATGGATATCAGAGATCCGTTACATCAAGAAAACAACGTTTCAAATGGGAATATTATGGTAATTGTGAATAATATGCATTCGAATAAATAAGCAAATTCATTGTACATTCAAAGAACGTCTCATCGCTTTTCTATGCCAATATATAGTCCATCTAGAAAGTATCTGGAATTTATTATTTTTCATAATTTTAATATATTTCTTTTTTGTTGAAAAGAGTAATGTATAAAATAGTTTGTGAAGATAGTCGGCTCTGGCCAAAGTTACATGGCAACACTATTTGTCAAATATTGTTAATTGTCAACAGGTATACACTATATGAAATTTTAGGCGAATTTAAGCGAGTAAAGGCGGGTTTATACAGCAAATAAGATAAGATAAAATAAAATAAGAAATAAAATAAGAAAGTTAAACATGTACATTACTATGAGAGCGTTTATACACGAATTAAGATAAAATAAGAAATAAGAATAAGAATTAAAGTTGGCCAACTCTCATCTTTATTTCTTATTTTATGTTATTTTGTTTGGAAAATGACAATGCGCATGCTCAAAGAGTGAAATTCATAGAACTTGCATAAAATTGTCAAAAAGCTGCGATTGGATTGGTTCATTCTTATTTCTTATTTTGTTTTAGATTATCTGTATAAACCGATCCGTTTAACCCTTAATTCTTATTTTATTTTAATTTGTTTCTTATTTTATCTTATTTGCTGTATAAACCCGCCTTAACCGGAACAGAGCAGTTAAGACCAATCCCTTGCTATTATAACCGATCGGTTATGTTTAGCAGGAGATTGGTCTTAACCGCTCTGCTCCGGTTACTCGCTTAAATTTGACTAATGTCGCAACTACAAAACAGAAAACAGGTAGAATATTTGTAGATAGAAAAGGTTTTCGAATTGTTGAAAAATTAGTGATTGAACTCGGAAAAAGTGCAGTATATGGGACAATAAAGAGGATAAAAATGGCATATATACTAGGCATAGACCAGTTTCAGGAACACCGCTTGAGATTAAAAGAAACAATTTACACGCTTTGTTTGCCTTAGGACGACACAAGTCGCGCCAAGGGTTTCGCAAATTGGTTAACCGATTTGGTAATCAACGAAATATAAAAGTATGTCCAGAAACCGTCCGTATGTCACTGAAAAGACAAGGCTACATATCAAGGAAACCAAATTCCCTGTAATGATACCATTACAAAGTAACGAAGGAAAGACTTCTGTCAACGTTTTCAAGAAGATAATTTTAATAATGTTTTTATATCTGATGAAAGTTGTTTCCAACTTGGTGGAAATCACTTAATAAAAATCTTATGAAAATAAGCTATAATCATTCAAATTTCCAATTTTCCCACCAAAATAATGGTTTGGGGAGCAATATCTTAGCGTGGCTACTCTGTATAGTTGATGGTAGCATAAATAGTGAAAAGTATTGTGGCATTCTAAACGATTTTCACCAGGATAAGGCAAGATGCCATACTCTGGCCTATACTCAAGCTTGGACGCAAGAACACCAAGTTACAACCATTCCTTTGCCAGGAGCTTCACCAGATCTTAGTCCCTTTGAAAATATATGGGGCCTAATGAAGATTGAAGTTGAACGAGCAGCGCCACGAAATGAAGATGATTCAATTCATTCAGTTTTACAGTCCTGGACTACAATCATCAAAAATTATGAAGGTGATCTAGTTTCGGGTGTTCCTCGACATTTAGTCAAGTGTTTACACTTATTTATGATAAGAATGTTATATGTTTCTTCAGAAAATTCATTATGTTGTTGCCTTTGGAAGAATTATTACCACCATTCAAATTGCCCTCAATGGAAAAGAAGTCTATGACATTTTAAATTCTCCTTCGATCCCATCTTGTCAAGGCAAATAAGTTCAGTATTATTATTGTAATAAGATATGGGAATATTCCAGAGAATATTCTAATGAATTTCGGTAATCAAATGATGAAACATCGCGTTTTCATTTTGCCCAAATATCTGTAATTTTCGAATTTTTCACCGAAAATGGTCTCAAAAGATTGAGTTCGACTCCCTGATCAAGAATTCGAGGTCAAATTTGATTCTGTCCGGCCGGCCGTTGCCACGATAACTTGAGAACGGAAAGAGATAGCGACTTGAAATTTTCAGGGTAGGTGGCGCATCCCAATAGGACGGACAAGTTCGTTAATGGGCATAATCAGCCCAACGATTTCCGAGTAATAATTTTGTCTACAACCAATACTAATTCGATCGAATTAAAACTTGGTGAGTAATTGTAGAATATTAACCTAAGGACGTTTGTGAAATTTTGTGACATCGTATCGTATAAATTTTAGAAAAATTATTAAAAAATATTATTTACGTCACGATAACCTAAAAACGGAAAGAGATAGCGACTCGAAATTTTCAGGTAAGGTTGGGAATTTTAATGCGTCATTTGAGGTCGTTTATAGGCATAATCGGCGAAACGGTTTTGGAGTTATACCTATCTAAAATTTGGTTGTTATTTCCTCAATAACTCGAAAAATACAAAGCCTATCCAATTCAAACATGGTTACTAGTTGTAGAATGGCAACGCGAAAATTCTTGCAAGCAAAATTTTGTGAGGATCGTATAACTACAAAATTTTTAAAAAATCATAGAAAATTATTGAAAAAAATTCTATACATCAGAAACTATTCTACCGATATCGCTGAAATTTTGCGAGAGCCTTCAGAACCGAACTCTACTACTAAGTTCCAAGTTTGAACACGATCGGATGTATATTGTTGGAAATCCGAGCACCCTTGTGTGAGTTTAGTAGTTGTAACCGTGGAACTAGAAAATTACGTGAAAATATTATGTATCTCTTGATTCCTTGAGAATGGAAAGAAATAGCGACCTGCAGTTTTCAGGGTAGATACGACATTCAAGTTCGTTAACTAGCATAATCGGCAAATGGTTTTGGAGTTATATGAATCTGAAATTTGTTTGTTATTTCCTCAATAACTCAAAAAATACGAATCTGATCCAATTCAAATATGGTTCTTAGTTGTAGAATGCCAACGCGCATGTTGATAGTTATTTTGTGAAATTCACAAAATAACTATCAACAAAATAATTCTAAAGATTTTCATTAAGCGTCTGACGAAGGAGTCTGATATAGACTCCGAAACGTTACGATATAGTTGTTTCTTCGTTGATGTTATTTCGTTGTTGTTTGTTAGACAACATTGTTCAATTGATTGCTTCTGACAAATATATTGTTTTTCTTACGCAGAAGCAAATCAAAAAATAATTAATTTTTATTTTATAGATATTTTTCAGAGTTTGGGAGAGAAAACCCAGAAAAAAACCTTTCAATGATGTATCATAAGCCCATACTTCCCATTTGAAAAACTGGGGGTCATTCCAAGGGGGTTGAAGGAAGGGTTCGCATTTTTACGAAGAAGAATGACTGTCATCCTAGCTGTCATAGCTGCCAACTTATTAGCGCACATACCATGACAGTCCAATATGATTCTTCAAATCCTCGTTTTAATCAAACTCCACAAAATCCCCCACAATGATCCGCTACATTCGCCGTATTCATCTTGCAACTCAATCTTCTCAAAAAATCTCCATAAATTATACATAAACCTTTCTCCAGTCTATTCCGTCAGCAATATTCCCAACCACTAATATGTTTTTATCCGACTATTTTGTATGTTTTATATTTGTTTAATAGCGCAGTGAGTGTGTACCTATTGTAATTAAACATTGTAACCGGATATCCATTTTAAAAAGCTAATTAGTGTCATTACCTAATAGCCGGATATTACAGTAATAAGTTATGTGTGAGATTGAGCTGATTATGAAGTATTTATGAGGCATTTATTTACTGGTTGATTGTGACTTCAGAATTTATTGGAGAATTGCGATCTCGGTTCTTCAGTTCTGTGTTATATCGATGTAAGTACGTCAGGGTAACGTGAGAGGAGTCGTAAATATCAAGAATATCCTTCTTCAGTTTTATATTCTTACCCGATGGACGCTCTAGTTTCTTGCGTTTACCATGAATAATGAATATCATTACTGTGAAGGTTGGTGGAATATACACAGGCTCGGATCAAAACTTATTGGCACCGTATCTCAAACCAAAAGATTTCACCCCCTTCCTTGAAATACAGTTTCTGAAAGAAAATTGATTCCTCCTCATTTTTGGCGCTCTAGTTCCTCGGAACAGAGTGCTTATCAATTTGCCCAAATGTCTGTAATTTTCGAATTTTTCGATGAAAATGGTCTTAAACGATTTGGTTCGACTCACTGATCAAGAATCCGTGGTCGAAATTCATTCTGTCCGGCCGGTCCGGCCGTAGGCACGATAACTCTCGAACGGAATGAGATAGACAGTTGAAATTTTCAGGAGGTTTGGGGGATAAATATCTCGGCTAAGTTCGTTATTGGGTAAAATCGGACAGATGGTTTCGGAGTAACAAAAATAATTTTTTTTTACAGAACAAATTCCAAATTAAATTTTTTTCAATAAGCAGTTTCACCATAAGAATACATTCATATTATTTTTAACTCTAACAAGCTAATACTTTCGGCGATATGATTTTTCAAAATTTCAATGCAAATCGTATTTCTACGTTTTCACACAATGATAGAATTATTCTGTGGGTATTCTATGAATTGTTATAATATCAAATTATTTTCCTGAGACATGACGTTGTCTCATTGTTATTCATTCCAGCAATCCTATAAATATGAGAATTCTGATTTAATATCATACTTTTTGTTGGTTGATATTTTCATGTCGATGGTCAATCCATATGATGATGGGAATGGTAATGGTAAGTTAATAATATTGTGTTCAGAATATCTCCACTAAAAACAAACCTGGAATATTGGTGTATTGGAGTAGATTTGAGGAAAGATATATATTATCGTTCATCATAGAATTGAGGAATGAATATCTCGGATGAGTTCGTTGTTGGGTAGAATTCGTCTATTGGTTTTGGATTGATAATTTTTGGCACTCTTGTTGAATTTAAATTCTTCTATGATGTTTGAATTCAATTTCTGCTAAGATGAAGTTCTAAATTTCAATAATGAATCGTACTTCTATGTTTTCACAGAATGCTATAAATATTCTATCTAAGCTTTATTATATGATCTGTGTTCATACTCGTACATTTCATCCTGTTCTATAAGAGAGAGTCAAATTCATTTCAGCTATTTCAATTTGGTTTTCTTCCATGGTGCAGTTCTCATTCTCAGATTGCTCATTTAATCTTGATAAATAAACTATTATTTGAATTGAATTTCCTTTATGATGCAGTTCTATCATAAGAATACATTGATATAATTCTCAACTCTGAGAAACCAATACTTTTGGAGATATAATTTGTCTGTTTGAACTAGAGCGCCAGAAAGCTCCTGTCCACAGGGCTTGAACCCATTTTTCTTCTTGTTCTAAGAGTTATCAGATCGTTTTTGTGAGAGGCTGAATTTCCTTGTTCGTTAAGCCTGGACGAAACATTTTTCCAATCACTGAAATTTTTGACAAAATATGATTCAGATTTAATTTCCGAATGAAAATTGGTTTGAGCACTGACGTGACTGATCTTTTGCGCTCATGTTCTATTATCGCATTAGGATGCACAACTGATACCAAAAATTGCAAGTCGCTATGTGTTTCCGTACTCAAATAATCGTGAGATAAATAATATTGAAAACACTTTTCTTATTTTCTTGTCATACGATACTCACAAAATTCCATAATTTTCTTTGCGTTGCTACTCTACAACTACTCACCAAGTTTCAATTTCATCGGATCCATATTTTTTGAGTTATCGAGAAAACAATAATCCAGATGGGTATAACTCTGAAATCGTTTGACCGATTGTACCCAACAATATACATAACTGTTCCATTCGGATGCGCAACCTACGCTGAAAATTGCAAGTCGCTATCTCTTTCCGTTCGGAAGTTATCGTGGCATTGGTCACCCATCCAGCTACTGAACTAAATGCTGCTCTGATCTCCAACAATATAGATCTGATCATGTTCAAATTTGAAACTTGGGTGTAGAGTTAGCTTTTGAAATATCAGTGATGTCGGACGAATATTTTCAAATATATAGAATTTTTTTCAAAGATTTTCAATGATTTTTCAAAAATTTTCTGATACGATCCTCAAGAAATTTCTTAAAAATTGTACTGCCAGCATTCTACAACTAATAAGCATGTTTGAATCGGATTGGTTTCATAATTTTTTAGTTAAGGAAGAAATAAAATCGAAATTTCAGATAGGTATAACTCCAGAACTGCCTGGCTGATTATGCCTATTAATGAACTCAAATGTTGCATTTGGATGCTCAACTTACCCTGAAAATTGCAAGTCGCTATCTCTTTTCGTTCTCAGGTTTTCGTGAGATAATTATATTTTTCAATAATTTTTTTTAAATTTTCCAATGATACGATTCTCGCAAAATTTCACGTACGTCCTCTAGACTTTCAATTCGAACAAAATTATTATTCGGAAACCGTTGAGCCGATTATGCTCATTAACGAACTGGTCCGTCGCATTGGAACGCGCCACCTACCCTGGAAATTTCAAGTCGCTATCTCTTTCAGTTCTCAAGTTATCGTGACAACGTACGGCCAGCCAGCTGAACAGAATAAATTTTGACCTCGAATTCTTCATTAGGGAGTCGAACTCAATCGTTCGACATTTGCAGACATCTGTGCAAATATAATGATAATGATAACGCGCTTGTTCTTGTAAAAGACTTCAGAACCAGTGCTTAACTCCATTCAGCAACTGGAGTGTTAAGAAATTTATTGGTTCTTAATACATTGACTATTAATGGTATTCCGTTCCTCTAGGGGCTCTTGAAACAAGTAAAAACTGAAACTATCCATCTGCTGACACCTTTTGTGCAGAAAACAAAGGTGAGACAGATGAGTGGGAGAAATTCCGAATGAATAAGATTAAACATCCTAAAAGTGCCCTCATTAGTTCTTGCATCGGAAATTTTGGACTTATTCCCAATCTAAACAGAAACGATAAATGAGAGTATTGATGTAACCCATCAGGAAAGTTTTAAGATTGAAATCCCAATCTATGTTGATAATTTCCCCATTTTCACCCAGATGAAGGAACCTCTTCTTTTGGCGCTCTAGTTTTCTTCTATCATGTCGTTCAAATACAATTACCCTGCAAGAATTCAGTACTAGGTACTTCCTTTAGTTCTCGAAACAATACTATTTCCTTTTGTTCTCGAAACAATAGTATTTCCAATAATTCGCAAAACTACTACTACATTGTTCTGTATCATAAATACACTTTTATTCAAGTCTACTACAAACTAAGTGGTCACTTCTTTCTTGCTGTGCATTTTCATACAGAAGGAAGATTCCAAATTGAATATATATTATACATTTGTATAATTACTTGTAATCAAAGTATCGGTAACAAGAAAATACAGTTTGTTGTTTGTTTAAAGTGCGTTCGAATCTTTCACCACTTCCTCTTGATCTTCGTAATTGTTATTTAATTTCAAATAACAATTTACGCCGAAATCAACGAGATTACGGCTGGGTGCTTAAAGTAAAGTAGATATGTCCTTTTCGCTGATGATGCCAAAGTGTATAACAACCCCATATCTAACTCAGACACTCTGCAGAAGGATCTGGATACATTGAGTGATTAGTGCTTGAATTGGATGCTGCCGCTTAATACGGAAAAGTGCACTTTGTAGCATATTGGTAGGAATAACCCTAACCAGAACTATACCATCAATGGTCAGCCTTTACGTACGGTTACAAGCCAGAGGGTTCTAGGGATTACAGTTTCGAATGACCTAACTTGGACGAATCATATAAGTAACATTACCTCCAAATCGAGACAAGTTGCCTTTCTTCTCTTCAAGTGCTTCAAGGGGTGTGATGCCAGAACTTTTAACCTACTCTACCGATACTATGTGCGTCCAATCACAATATGCTGGCCCTGCATGGTGGCCTTCCTTCCAGGCTGACGGGAACCGATTGGAGCTGCTCCAGAGATGGGTTACCAGACTCCCCTATGGTCCGGTGCGACCGTCTTATGATGAGAGACTAAGAATATTTAACTTGCCTACATTTGAGGACAGGAGATTGCGAGGAGATCTGATATTCACTTTTAGACATTCATGGTCATTTTGGGGAGCACATGAGGAGTCTGTTCACGCTGAATCGGAACCACCTTCGTGGCCACTCGTTCAAGCTTAGTAGGGAGACTTTTCGAACATCCCAACTACAGTGGTTTTTACCCAATAGAGTGTTTCATCATTGGAATCGTCTGTCTGATAACATAGTCGACGCTACTTGTACCAACGCCTTCAATTTATCATTTATTCACTTCAATCAACTTTTTTCTTTATGTAAATTGAGTATATATAGGTTCATGCCTCTACTCTTATTGTATTAATAATAATAATAATAATAATAATAATATACCACTTTTTCGTTGGTTGTGCATTCACAACGACATTAATCAACGAGATTGATAATCTTCACCAGCTTTTTCTCAAAGTAGAAACAACAAAAACTCATCCCCCTGATAAAACAATCAGGGTGCCCAACACAGTCTCTTTGATTTCCAAAAATCGGCTTGTTCATTTTGAACAAACCCGTATTTGTATAATTTAGCTCTTAACTCATTATGTATTATCCAGTTTGCTGGATCGGGATCGAAAGAGAAAATTTCTGATTTCTCATTTACTTCGAGTTGGTCTTGTCGTTCCACGCTAGTAGCAGCATACCTGTGTCTTTCATTAGCAAAGGTTTTGGTTCGATTTGAGTATTGCTTTTGACTAAATAAATTTGGTAATGGTAAAGGGATGGAGGTAGAGTTATATGTATGGGATATTTCTAATCTAAATACAAGATGTTAAACACAGAACATAATGAAAGTGGATAACCCAACAACTTGCAGAGCATGCCATAGCTAGCAGGAAACTGTTATGCACATCGCGTCTGCTTGCAGAGCCTATGCTTCACCAGGGTATATAGAGATACAATACGACACTCATAATTCTCTACTTCCATGTGACAGAAGTAAATGGTATATGCAAGGAACCAGTGCGGCTATAATATGTAGGTACCTCTAGTAATTGAAGCGGTTGAGAGAATGAAAGAGCTCTCATATCCTAAAACTATATCTACCTACAACTCGGCAGATGCGCGCAATAAAATCAGATATCGTCCTGCTGGAGGAAGAGCTTGATTCATTGTTTGTTGCCAAATTTTTCTCCCCTGTCGAAAATAATGTGATGATAAGAGGAGAAAAGGAAATGGAAAGGTACAAGGATTTAATGTTCAAAATGAGAACTCCATACCCTGGGCGTAAAGTTAGGATGGTCGTGATAATCATATGATGTCTAGGCAGAATGACAGCGAACTTCATGATGTAATTAAATATTATTCTGACCTGTAGATCTCTGACCGAGATATTGGAGCCCAAAATGCAGAAAGTAGTGTAGTAGTAGTCACTTCGTGTCATTAGGTCTCATGAACTGTAAAGGCCACTTGTAGCTAGTCTCTTTTTTGTTGAGGGACGCTGCAAGGGCAGGGCGGAGAACTCATCTAAGGAATGTGTCAACTCATTATAATTTGCACCTGCCCCTATTAATAGGGACAATATTTTTAAATTAGATTTATAGCAGAGATAATCAAGAAACAAGTACAGAATATGACAGAACAACTGAAAGGACATACAAACAAGGAAATAAAAAGTATTTTGTATATATGGCAGTCAAAAGTGCTGACAAATGGGAATCCATTTCAGTAAATACTATGAACAGTAAGAAGTCATCTCAGGGAAGATGAGTTTTCCCAAAAAACACCCAACAAGAAGAAGATCATGAACAATTTCTAATGACATGCAAATAAAAATGCGAATAATATAGTACATTTCGCTAATATATATTCAACTTACATACAGAGGAATCGGAATCTTATCTGCAAATATTATTCGTTCCATTTACCATCCGCAAAATCGTGACACCAGATCAGATTTAGACTGGTTGATTTGGTAATTTTACCGTGTTCATCTGATTAATTAAAACTGGACCGAACAGATTACGTAAAGGCAGTTTCGCAATTCCTGCACTGATTTATTGTCTCGTCAAACAAAGAAATATTTTATGGAAACCAAATGAAATTACTTCGCTTCGTAATGAAACTTCCTTGATGCAAAAAATTCCGATATTTCAATGCAAAATTTAATCGCTTTCGAAGTATCTTCCCATGGTCATGAACATTGCTTAGCGTTTTCAAGATGATATTGAAAAATAGCTCATACCATTGCTAATAAATCAACGAGTCCAGAGCGTTCTGCCAAAAGAGTCCCTTAATGGGTACATATAATAGATCAACTTATTCATAGAGTGTTAGATCCTGATTCTTCCATCAGGATAATGTTATTTCGAAGGACCAGATTTATCTTACCCTTGCTTGAATCGTTACTTGAATTAGATAACAATTCTTATAAATCCCTTCAATATTTGAATTTGATTAGGAAAATGTCGTTGCTCGTAAGGCCAGGAGGGTTTTTTCGAAACCAGACTTGGCGAATCCAAGCGATGATTATTCAGAAATACAGATGTTCGAAGACCGCTACAGGACTCTAATGTAGGGCTATCATCTCCCATAGATATGTGCTTCAGTTTCCATTGTATAAAAGAACGAAAACATGAGCTGAAAAATTGGCGTTATAATTCAATATGTCATACAATATACGAGTAAAATCTTCCTCGTATATGAAAATGTATAGAAAGGAAGAAGTGACTACATAGTTGGTACGAAAACTAAAAGAATTAGTAATTTCGTGAACGATCAAAAATAGTAGTATCTTGAACTAAGCGAAGTAGTAATAGTGGTGAATATTTGAAGTGTAATGTGGGTAAAAACGGGGTAAATATGAACATTGATTGGGGGTTCGATCTTAAAACCGCCCTGAAATGTTACAACAATACTCTCATTGGTCGTATTTGAATAGAGTGGTAATAAATCCGAAATTTCGTATGCAAGAACCAATGAGGGCACTTCTACGATGTTGAATCTTAGGCATTCGAAATCTGGAATTTTTCTCATTCACATGCGCTGACCTCCCTTGTTTTCTGCATAAAAGCTGTCAGCGCAGCTGGATAATTTCCGCAGTTTAAGGGTTTCAATAGCCTCTAGAAAAACGAATACCAGCACTGGGCAATGTCTTAAGAAACTGATATGTTTTCTCACACTCCAGTTGTTGCAGGAATTTGAGCATTTGTTCGGAAGTCTTTCATAGGAATAAGGCGATAAATCGTTGTAGAGTGGTCTACCTTTTACAAGAAATTGAACTTAACTGAGCTTCCCGTAGCATGCCTGAGCGGATATATAAAGATGTATATATGTTTCGTCCTGGAATCATCTCATGATAATTACATGAGTTTACTAGTGTTGGATGTCGAGATATTGATACATCTTTTCGCTTATAGTTATCCGGGTGTGCGTCCACAGAAAGCTTTCTATTTTTTGAACATTGTTGAACAACTTCTATGTAGCGATTTTTGCCCAGGCCACAGAAAGGTTCTTGTCCAATAGGTAGCTTTCTAGTACCTTGTCAAGTTCGTCTGCTAATTCATTTCCTTCAACACCTCAGTGCCCAGGTACCCATAAAAGAGTCAGTTTGCTAAAAAATCAACTACTATATGAGTTATGATGATTTTTATAAGAAATCATCTTGACAAAAATTTGAAACAGCTATTACTATAACGAGATTACTAAGCGATTTATAATAGTCGAAGATTGTTTGTATCATATAGAAAAGGGAAATATACGGTACCGCCCTGCGGCATTCATTTCTTCTCTAAATTACCTGAAAAATAGCTGAGTATCTCTCACTTGAAAATTCTAATATGAATACCGGTCACTGCTTTGGAAGTTTTTCGGCAAATGTTCTTTTTAATGCTGGAAGAGATATACTAGACGTATAAGAGCTTGGTGTATGGGAATCGGCGTAGGTTGCTAGAGGATATTTAGAAGAAAGAGTGACCAAAAATGTTTCCATTGCTCACAAATTTCAAACCGGTGATGTTTCGGGAAGTGGATTAAGCACTGGGGAACAGCACGAAATCGAAAGGAGTGCTTGCTCGGTCATTAATCAATCTTCAGAGGATATACCTCTGATCGTGGACACTAAAGGCAAAGGTGTATCCATCAAATTTTAAAACTGTCAAAATATTGTTTTACGTGTTCATGACAACTAGCTCTAATATTATTTGTTATCTAAAGTAATGAGCTTTCGTAACTAACGTATTCAATTGTGGTATAGCTATTATTACAACTAGGGAAATATGAATAGTATATTTCCCGAGGTTGTCAAAGTTACATCCCGAGGGCGGAGCCCGAGGGATGTATAGACAACCGAGGGAAATGTATTCATATTTCCCGTGGTGTAATCAATAGTTTTTTTCTGATTGAAACAATCTGATATGGAAAAATTATTATTAGATTGTATATTTTTGTAATAATTAAATTTTTAACGTTGCTATGGGCCATGTTTCTGAGAATCTTGGTTGACTGGTTTCATTTTGACGTCTTGTCAAAAATAAAATTATTGAAAATATGTCGAACTACGTCAAAACTCAAGCGGCAAAGGCCCGTGAATCTTTGGTTCCGGCCAAATCTCAAGCTGCCTACAGCAAAGAGTACGAATGCTTTCAGGAGTGGAAAAGAAAAAATTTGGTGGACGGTGTGAGCGATAATATTTTGTTAGCATATTTCCAAGATTTGGTATGTTGCTCTGATTCTTGTTATTCTTGATGTATGATTAATTCATTCGATCCTCAGCCGCAGAAATATTCTCCAAACACGTTATGGCCGAAACTATCGATGTTAAGATCTATGCTACATTTGAAGGAAAAAACTACTGTCAAATTATTCGATGAAGTCGAAGCATTTGTTAAGAACAAAAATAAAGGATACGTTCGTAAAAAATCAGCAGTGTTGTCCCGGGAGCAGCTCAAGACATTCTTGAGTGAAGCTCCTAATGACGATTTTTTGATGTATAAGGTAAAAGTTTCATTTTGATTTCCTCTGTTGATAAGATTTTTACATTCACAATTTTGAAGGTTGTTTTAATAATGGAAATCTTTGGCGCCTGCAGAACACGAGAGTTGGTGAATATGCTCTCTTCAGATATCGAAGATCGTGGGTCGGTAATCATAATCAAAGTCCCAAAGACTAAGAATGATATAAACAGAATATTCACTATAATTGATGAAGAAGATCTGGGTGCTGCTCGTTTGGTGAGGGAGTATTCGGCGTTGCGTCCGCAAGGCGTTCTTAGGTTCTTCGTAACTTATAGGAATAAGAAGTGTACTCTTCAGCCTGTCGGCAAAAATACCTTCGGAAAAATTCCGAGTAAGGTTGCTGAATGATTGGGTTTAGATAATCCGAAAACATATACAGGCCATTGTGGAAGACGAACATCCGCGACATTGGTTGCCGATGCGGGAGCCTCAATGACAACACTCAAGAGACATGGTGGTTGGAAAAGTTCGTCTCTTGCAGAAGGCTATCTGGCTGACAGTATGCTGCACAAAAATAAGGTAGCGAAGATGATAGCAGGTGTGGAGGGAGAGCCATCTGCAGCATCACAATCTTTGAAGACCGTTTTGGGAGAATCGTCCGAGACTGCTGTTGCACGGAATGTTCTCAAGAAAACTGTAGTCTCGTCGACGAATAATTATGAACAAGATATTTCTTCTTCCTTTGTATCTGGTGGAAATACTTTTAGTGGAAATTTCAACAATTGCTGTTTCCATTTTGTTACTAAATAAAGAAATAAAATATGATTTGACGTTTTGAAAGAAATATGATTTGACGTTTCATATTTCCCTAGGGAAATATGAACTGACGTTTCATATTTCCCTTGGGAAATATGAGTGTGTTATGACACATGGTAACTAAGGCGATATAGCTCAATATTGGTTCGATCAGAAAAAACTATTGTATTATGAGTTACTGAGGGTGTTATGTAGGTTTTGGTACGTTTATGACGTTAATAATTATTTATATTTCATATAAAAATGTCTGAATCTTCAGTGATACGATAAAATGATTCCATCATTAATATTTTCTTGAGTACTTTCGTTTACCCAATTCAAGACTTTCCCAAACCGAAATATTCAGCTATATGACTCCCATTGTAAGCAATTTCTTGCATATTCAAAATTCCACTTCCTTGATTTTGAACGGAGGTTATAGGTGATTTCACGTAATCCATTCGTTCGAGTCTTCGCTATAAATACGGGTTAGAATCGAAATGCTGATAAACATTATAGTATTATCACCTATTACTATTCAGCCGATGCGTTCATGTATAACGTAATTGATTAATGCGTATCTGATAATTAAAATTGATAGATTGCGCCAGTTTATGTAACGCACCCGTATTGGATGGAAGATGTAATGGGATCTGAAATGCAAATATAGAAACGAAAGAGCCCAGAATGCGGAAACGGAGACCTACTAACTGAAATGTCTGCGATTTCACATTGGAATCTTACAAGAAATGCATGTATATGGTATTGGGATCCACAGAAGATCTGATAGTATGCGATGAAGATATTTTGTACTAGTTTCTACCCCGGTTTCGCCACTGTGGTCTTTATTAAGATTCAGCAGTCACCTAAACTGTCACATCATTTCATTTCATAAACAGCTTGAGATCATGAATTGAATTCCTACAGAAATAGTATATTATTTTATATGACTGAAATTATTCATGAAGGTGATGTTTATAGGATGAAACGAATGCAAGTATCGCAAATAATCCGAGTGACTAATAATAGTAATAAATAAGCAAATATACTATTATATCTACTTTGTACGCAACGATTAATTATTTCTTGAATAATCTCAAATTCTATATTTATATGATAATTATGATATTATATGATATGATATGATATCATATGATATGATATGATATGATATGATATGATATGATATGATATGATATGATATGATATGATATGATATGATATGATATGATATCATGGGAGAATCAGTTTTATTCTGTGTAGACTGTGCTATTGTATCCTATGGCACCTTAAGCTATACAAGAAATTTTTTGCTGATATCAGCCTTCAGTTCCGAGTTATTGGACTTTGAAGTTTCTGTATGTGACCAAGTTTATTCCATAAATTACAGTAAGCCTAGAAATAAATAAGTGAGTTTTCTGTCACCTGGTGAACAACATTTGTTTACCGATTCAAAAGTTGCTTTGTTGGTTTAATTTTTGTTGTTGAATATGCAGTTTTCTAACGAAGAATATGCAGATATCATTTTTTTGTACGGTTTTTGTGATGGAAACGCATTAGATGCTTGTCGGAGGTACAACAGGAGATTCCCCAATAGACGACAAACATCCCGCCAAGTGTTTTCCGACGCTTATCAAAGACTGCGACAGTTTGGAATTTGTAATTCCTGTACTAGTTCTGGTTATACTACACAAAAAATTATTATGATGTTATGAGGAAAGAAGAAGTGATATTTTGTGTGCTCGATAATCGGGAAATTAGTAATAGACGCATTGCTGCCCGTCTTATTGTGTCCTAAAGTTTTTTTTGGAGAACCTTGAAAACCGAAGTTTTACATCCATTTCATAAACAAAAAGTACATATTCTGCACCCAAGAGATCACCTGCAGAGACACGCCATTTGTTAATGGCTTCGCAACATGAGCAAAATGAAAATTTCATCAGAGAGACGTTTTGGTCGGACGAAGCTACTTTTACTCGGGATGGCATAAATATCTGCCACAATGAACATATATGGTCTCTAGAAAATCCGCACACTTTTAAAAGAAGTGGTTTTCAACAAAGATTCTCTAGTAATGTATGGGGCAGAGTCTTTAACGGACAATTGTATATATTTTGTATTGTTGTAGGGGTTAACGTTGCACTACAACCTTAAGGTCTATTGTGCCCCCCCTTCAGAGCTCTCGATGTCATTACCATCTACAGCTCACCTTCCAGTTCCAGAGTTCTGATGAACTCCAGTATCTGGGATGACTTCAAGGAGGCTACATCTTCGCTTCTGCAGATTTCTTGCCCAAAGGGTTCCTTGCGTTGGTTTGAGATGGCGAGGCATTCAGTTATCAGATGATCAGGAGTTTCATCCTCCTCCCAACAGAATCTGCACTCGTCAGTTTCTGTTAGCCCTAATCTCATCATATGCTTCCTGAGGCCGCAGTGCCCTGTGAGGAAGCCAGTGAGGAGGTGCAGCGTATTCTTACTGAGGTCCAACTATTTCTTGGATCTGACAGTATCAAAGTTACGGAGAAATTTCTTGCAGCTATACATTCCGGGGAGAGTTCTCCTGAAAATAACTCTCTCAGTTCCTTCTTTTGTCCGGAATTCACTTTTGTAGGTGTGTCTACCAACCCCACAATAAGGTTCCGGGCCAATAAAGGGGGTTTGTGCTTCTTTCTTGGCAAGTGTGTTGGCCTCCTCATTTCCTATGATTTCCGCGTAACCAGGAACCCAGACCAAGGAGACCCTGCTGTTCTTGCCTACTTCATTGAGTTTTCTTCGGCACTCCCATATTAGCTTGGATTCAATAACATGGGAGCTCAGAGCTTCATAGCAGCTTGACTGTCAGAGTGGATTGCTATATCACATCTCCAATAGTTTCATTCTAGGTTCATTTCAACGCATATTTCGATTGCAAGTACTTCTGCCTGAAAGATATGCTCGGATAGGAGCCTAGCGATAGTGAGCATTTGGCGCCTAGCCCTTATGCTCCATTTAATGGCATTTCATGTTTTTAACGGACAATTACTTCCAATTCAAATCCTTGCTAATCGTTTGAATGCCGATGCGTACCTGCAATTTTTTGAAAACGATATCGCAAATTTGCTAGAAGATTTTCCTGTGGATTTGCTATACAATCGTATGTAGGACGGAGCATCACCGCATGTTGGACGAAATATTCTCGCCTGATCAAACCAAACTTTTGATAGGAGATTGGTCGGCGTGGTCAGATGCTATGGCACCTGTCTTGAATCCTTTGTATTATTTTGTATGGGGGCATTTAAAACAACTTGTTTACGCAGTGGAAATTAATAATCAAGAACAATTAATGGAACGAATCATTAATGCAGTCAAATCCACTCAAAATAGGCAAAACATGCAAGTAGTATACTATTCCCTCATTTTGCATTGTTTAGCCTATATCGATGCTGATGGTGATATTTTTGATCATTTAATTTAATTATTTTTGTATTTTTATATCATTAGGCCTTAAAGTTGATAATTAATGACATGCAGAAACTTTGAAGTCTTATGATATATGGGAAACAAACCAAAAAATTTTATTTCACATTTTTTATCAAGAACATTAACCTGTATACGTTTCTCAATTTTTCGCCTCGAGTTTTGAATCACCCTGTATAGAGAAATCAGGGAGACGCAGATAAGTATATTCAAATGCAAAAGTTTAACGGGTAATTCCGCAAAAGTAGCAGAGAAATACCAATTTACTGTTTTAAACTTAAGAATGTTTGTTTAGCCGTTCTCAAGGTATTAACCTTTTTCCAGAGTTTTTCTACACCCTGAATACATCGCACTGTTTTGATTAAGGGTGTTAAATATAATTTTACCATGATATTCCTCTGTCCATTCTACTGAAACGAAAGGATTACTATCGCAGAAAAGTTAGGTATAAAAACGTCACTCTAAAAGATTTCCATTTTGGGTTCGAGCAAAATCCAGTGGTGATAAAGAGAAAATTGAATCCTTAATTTAAGCAAAGCTATAACTATAACAAAACTGAATGACCCATCCAATACTGGAACGTACATAATCTACGAAAGTACTCCATCTGCAGAATACAGTTCTCATACAACAAGAGATATGAACAGCCGATGAAGCGAGAAACTCATCGGAGACCAAATATGCAGATCTTCAATTTGTATGGCACAGAAATACTTATCATCATGTGCGGCACAGATTATCGAAACTATTTCAAGCCTAAATAGTATATGACCACGATATCCTGTCTTGCCTTTAAATTCTCAAGAATCCGTTCCTGTTCAATCAAGTGAGAGTTGCGTTCAGTTGTGCGTCTTCCTTCTCGAAGAAATCGAAAGTTATTCAGACAGCATTCTGATAAATCTCTGAATATTCCAGTTGCTTAATAGGGTATTGTGTGTTGGATCGTGACAGACGCTGCGACATGCACGACTCAAGCCATCATGTCCACGACAACACCTAAAAGTGAAATTTTCCTATACGTCTGAAGCCAGATTGACTTGTTTCTGTGATGTATCGACGTTCAAATGTAACGTTTTCAAGTTTCACTTTCTGCAGGAAGTGCTGGGCAAATATGATGACTGATCCTTGAGTTATTGAAACTTTTTTCGTATTCGTTTTCCTGCATGGGTCTAAAGGTTGGGAACCACGGGCGGATGAACTCAAGCCAGGTTATTGGACATCGTCTTCGTGGATATCTTAATGGAGAGCGTTATCTGATGGAGTGTTTCTCAATGTACCTATGCAATATGCATATTAACGTTTCTTCTTATGAAGGAATACCAACGTATATTTAATGCGTTGTGGAAGGCGAAGTCAGCAATAAATCTTCAACTTAAAGAACTAGGCCATTTCGTTTCAGATATGTACTCGAGTCTTGCTCAGCTTAGCTAGCCTAATAGCAGTCACTCTTTCCTCGATTTTTTCAATTCTTCAATTTAATAGGCAGATATATTTTAGAATACATTAATATATGAAGTACAAATTATTATTGAAAATTAGGTTGAATTAACTAATATCTTCAGGTGCCACAAAACCAACAACTTTTGGAATTTTTCCTTAAATTACTTTGTCTCCGAAAAACAGGGCGATTCCAAATTAGACGTGAACCTTGAAGGAGGTGTTAATAGGGATCATTTCCTGTCGTTTGAGCCATATTTATTGATAACTGAAAATCAACAGTTTCTGAGATATTTGACTTCTTGTGATTTTCAAACGATTTCTCGTTTTTCGACGTTGACCAAATTTGATTATAATTTTGGATCACTTTTATCAGAAAAGGATATTATAAGGGAAAAAAGTAAAACTATAACGAATTAAATATTTTTGGCGTTCTACTTCCTCGGAACTGAGTGCTTATCAATTTGCCCAAATGTCTGTAATTTTCGAATTTTTGGCTGTAAATGGTCTCAAAGGATTTGGTTCGACTCACTATCCGGCCGGCCGGCCGTAGGCACGATAACTCTCGAACGAAAGGAGCTATAGGATTGAAATTTGCAAGGTGGGTTTGGAGCGTAAATATCTCGGACAAGTTCGTTAATGGGCCAAATACATCGAGCGGTTTCGGAGTTATAGCCGGTATTACTCAAACACATTTCTTATGAATATTTCCGAAACCGATTACTCGATCTATCTGAAATTTACAATCAAATTGTAGAATCATGACCTTCATACGCATGTGAAGTTTTGTATTGAACAGGTTACCGCAAAGTGTCAAAAAAAAAATTTTCAAAATAATTTTTCTACAATAACTCTCGAACAGAATGAGCTAGGCAATTGAAATTTTCAGAGTAGGTTAGGGAGATGAATATCTCGGTTAGGTTCGTTATTGGGCAAAATAGGCCTGATGGTTCCGGAGTACCGAAAAAAAAAATAATTTTTTTTTGAGCAACAATTTTCAAATTCAATTTTTATATAAGATGCAGTTTCACCATTAAAATCCATCGATATCATTTTCAACTCCAACAAGCTAATTCTTTCGGAGATATGGTTTTTCTAAATTTCAATAATGAATCGTTAATAATTATTCTATCTAAGCTTTTAATATGATATGTGTTCATACTCGTACATGTCATCCTGTTCTATAAGGCTGGTTTTCCTGTCACGCTGACGGTAGCGCTGACGGTCAGCGCTGATCGGTCTCTCGGATCACGCTGATCACATTGAGAAATAGAAGGATGCTATTGTCTCTGGCTCACTGAATGTGGAGGCTTGTCGGCGCCAGCTGGTCAGCGGCTCCGACGCGCCGGCGCGTACGTGCGCGAATATAGCTCAGCGCTGACAGCCGTCAGCGCCGCGTGACTCGAAAACGCTACCTATAGCTACATACATATTGACCCATCAGCGCTGACCGTCAGCGTGACAGGAAAACCAGCCTAAGAGAGAGTCAAATTCAGTTCAGCCATTTTAATTTGATTTCTTCCATGGTGCAGTTCTCATTCTCAGATTGCTCATTTAATCTTGATAAATAAACTACTATTTGAATTGAAATTCCTTTATGATGCATTTCTATCATAAGAATACATTGATATAATCCCCAACTCTGAGAAACCCATACTTTCGGAGATATAATTTGTCTCTTTGAACAAGAGCGCCAGAAAGCTCCTGTCCACAGGGCTTGAATCAATTTTTTTATTGTAAATAAAGTCGAAATTTCATTAGAAAATGTATTAATAAATTATATTCGAAATGTCCTCGAACATTCCACATACAAGCACGTGCCCTCTTTCTCAATTTCTCTGCTGAGGGTTGAATGACAAGAGGGTGACTAAAAATGCCTTATCGATAGCGTCAACCTAAGGGAACCGGGCTCACCCTGTTGTGTAAGAGTCTTACCCTTCCGGATCTTTGGGAGGGTTGACCGTTTTATTTTCCATTACTCGTGAGAACATAAATGGAAAATGACTGAAATACAGAAAAAAGTAGATTAGAGAAAAAAACACGCGTTTGTAGTTAGCCGAACTAAAAATAGAAAATAAATAATAGTCTGAAAAATATAAAAAACATGCTAAAATACTAAAAAAATACTAAAAGTAGAAAATAGTTTTCAATGAATTTAAATTGAGAATAGTGCGATTAACCAACAAATGTAAAAAATGAAAAATTATACTTATATGATTTAATTATATATATATTCCATATTATGACGCATTTAGTTAACAAACCGATGACCTGGACATGGAGTTTTGTGCTTACCTTCCTTCTTTCTTCCTTTTTTTACGACTCATTAAAAATTAGTTTCACAATATCACACACCCAGTAAACCATTAAATCAATTCATTACTAATGCTTCTAGGTATAACTGATGTATTCTCCATTTAATTTGATTGGGTAACGCAGAAAAATTGAGATATAATTGTTTAATAACTAATTTATCCGTATATTTTTCTCTATTTATGTTCAGCATTTGACAATAATTCAATTGTGCACCTTAATTCAAATAGTGTAGAATTTTGAAATTCAAGTTGCATTTATGTCCTTCTGATAATAAATAATCCTAATAATTAGAACTATAGATTTGATGTACTGGTAGGATGATGGTGTTAAATCAATTAATCCAAAATATTTGTTTATTCAAAATGAGATATTAACCTATTTAATTTGGTGCCTCGATATGCCTCGATATGTTGAATTTTTTATTTTTATCGTTAATTTCTGATTTTTAATGTGGTAATGTTAGTTTCTGTAGAACACCCTCGCAAATAATTTTGTGCTGATAAGTTGTAGTTTATAATTTGTCTAATTTGTGTTTGAATTCCATTAACTCCAATTTTGAATAGTGGTAAGATTAACGGAAATGCACAAAATAACATTGAGTACGGAGATAACACCTGAACACAAAAAGAAGTAAATCGCCTGTTACGCGAGTTGGGGCATGTAAGGCAGATTACAAAAAACCAGCTGCTAATACACTGTGTGAGGATGTGGAATTGGATGTGATGCTTAACTTTGAAGAAAATCCACATAAATCGAGTAGAGATGTCTCCACAACATTCAACGTCAGCCATACATCGATTCTGAACTTATTAAAACAAAATATACATATGATACCTGCACAGGAGGTTTGTGAGCAATTAGATGGACATGTTGGATAACAATATTATCCAATTAGTAGACGTTTTGTTTTCTGATGAGTGCACTTTTTCTCGCAACTCACTCCTGAGATGTTCAATAATGTTACAAGAAATTTTTATTTGAGGTCAGGATGTTGCCAAAGCGTTCGCGGTGATATACATAAACATCTACTTCATTAACATTCATAATTTTTCTGCTACATTTTGAATTAAATTTTAGGTTTTAATACTGTACCAAAATTTGCTAATTACTTAATTTCATTTTTTGCTTATTCGATTTTTGCAATATACATGAAAGTAATAACATTTCTAAATAGATGAGGGTGAGAATTTTCGAACGATGTATCACAAGCCCATTTGAAAAATTGGGGGTTGTACATGTCTTTCGAAGGGGGTTGAAGGTAGGGTTTGCATTCTCACGACGAAGAATGAAAATTTTAAATTTAAATTTGATATGTTTCGGAATTTTCCATAAATATATACATCAGTAACCAAGATTATGTATTTATGGTCCACACTGTATACCAATCCCACAGACTCAAATCAAGAAATAACACATATATAAAGTACAAGCGTCAGTATTCAAAATATTCTTAGTGAATTAACGAACGAAGAGGTGCAAATAAAACATTCGACGCAACACTCCATTTGTTTTCAATATTTCTGCATGACGACTCCACCATCGTTTGATTTACCACAATAAATGTTAAGAAATTGGATCGATCTGGCATTTCTCAATTCTTCACTTATTTTTATTGCCAAATCGAATCTGTCGCTTCGCAATCTCCTGATAAAACGGTGTATGTCAAATTATTATTGCTCTGAAAATGTCAAGAGGAGCAATCAATGTAGAAACTTCATTTATCGTTCTAGTAGAGTTCAAACCGGGCTCTATCGTGTCACCCCGTGGGACCTTCATTGCTAAAATATATAGACCACTGGGTATCATTCTCCATACCCTTACAATGCAAATTCAACTGGTCGTCAAAAAATCGTCGTGTGCAGGAAGGGGTGGGGGGCATTTTTCCAAAAATTTACAAAATTTTTTTTTCTGTTTATGGTCATCTATATTAGGTGACTATCACTCACACAAATTTCTATTGAAATATACGATTTAGAAATATTTTTTATTAATTGTCAAAATAGTCGGATACAATGCTCTTAAATGGAATTCCTTAAGATATAACCGCTTGCCCTGAACACCCATATTAACTATTATGTTCCGCTCGGTTTTACTCGAGATCTGTTAGAATTATCGAAAAAATGCTTCATATGAAAGGTCTGCTCCGAAAACCAACGATTCAGATGCTTCTTTCAAAATTACAATAGGCAGAACAGTTTCCTCACAAAATAAGAAATTGTGTTATTAACTCCCATTAACCGAAACCGAACCTGGAGACGCTAGTAAGGCGCAATTTGTAGCGTAAGTCCATGTTAGTGGCGACCTTATGGATTTGAGCTTTGATCTATGCACATAAGGTTCGTTATATCTATCCGACCAAATTTACAGTACTATTCCTGCGTGCATTCAGAACGCACATTTTGAAGATATTGTTTAAATTCCTTAATTTTTTATGTGTATGAGAATTTTTACGTATAATTCATAGATAGTTGTTTTAATTTTGTTAATTCGTTAATAAATATGCAAATATGCGAGTTCAAACTTATATTCATTACTTCATAAATCAATTTTGTGACGTAATATTAACACATTTTTGAAATCATCGCTCATTCTCATTAGTAGTTTCAAGATTTCCTGAATCCTAGACCAAAATTCTGGAAAAGAATTAAGAAGGTATATAGTTGGTATCTATGATACTAACAGTAGGTTTCACGAAGCTTTGACAGCTCTTAATTGCCGAAATTAGTGTTGTGAGTGTGGAAAATGTCTTAAATACTCCTCTGATAAATACTAAAAAATGTCCGAAAATAATCATTACTTCTAAAAACAGTCGACATTTAGAGTTTTTTAGTATTTATTGACATTATCGAAAATGTCTGGATAAATATCATAAATTTCTTTTCTACTTAAGAATTGCTAGACAATTTTAATTTTTGTCTGATATTTATTCTTCTTTTCTACTTGGATCGAAGATGCTTAACGATCTGAGATGCCAATTATACAAACAATTTTTAAGAAGTTTATTTTTTTCTAGTTTTGGATCGAAGATGCTTAACGATTTGTGATGCCATTATACAGAGTTTTGTTTTAAGCAGTTTATTCTTTTCTACTTGGATCGAAGATTCTTAACGATCTGTGAGCCAATCGGGAAATTATACAAAGTTTTTTTTTAACAAGTTTATTTTTATTATTTAACAGTCTAATTAAATCGATTTTTCTAATACTAATTCTTAATTCAGAACCTGGCTCCTGTCTTTTATCTCTTATACACAATAAAATAACACGATAATAACTCATTCAATGATAAGTTATTTGTTATTTCCAATTGACCTAGAAAAATTTCTTAAAATGCCTCAAATTGTCCTGATATTTTAACTTCACATGTAACGATTGTCATATTTTTCCGCAATATCCGTAAATACTTAAATACTCAAAATGCTCGACCTTGGGGGAATGTTTCGGAGATTTTCCCAGGATATTTGTCCCTAACTTAAAAACTCGAGTATTTCACATCACTAGCCGAATTAGTGCGATTCTATGTCGATTTTCAGTTCATTTTTGATACAACCATCGAATTAAATCCACAATTAAGCTAATCGAAGCTTCGTGAGGGTCTAAATATTTCTTACATGTCATGATTCATCTAATTCAACTATCACTATCAGATGAAGAATCATCAAGGGAAGGAAAATTCGAAAAATTTTAAGTACTAGTATTTGCACATGTTTTTTGGGCCATACATTTGCAGGAGCCAATACACGGAATTTGTTTTCTTTTACAGGAACACATTGATCCTGTGCAATCTGAAATGAGAATTTCCATTTCATAAAGAATATTTACGGATCTGATATTCGATATAATATTTACCTTTCCTACAACTGCAGTTGCTAAGGATAGATGTTTCCTTAGGTAGAATTGGCATCGTCGTTAATTTTGGCAGAAGTTTTCCATTTTCTACATACCATCCACTAAATATAGGATCCGGTAAAGATGGTCGTGGTACATTACTATTGATCCAAATATTTGTTTGGTAATGGACTCGAAGGCTGTGTTGTCTCAAACTATCCAATGTTGGAGGTAATTTACTTATGGATCTTGAAGAAGCTATAATATTCCCCTGAGCCTGTTGATACATTTCACATTTTCGTTTGTCGTATAAAGATTACAAATTCAACAATATCATTGAATACTTCCAAACATGGCACCGGAAGTACATGATGAATTCAAAAATAGGAATTTTGTCATTAAATTTTTGATTGGAAATTTTAACCAACTCTCTGTAGATCAGGCGCTAGAGCATATCAACAAAAACTCCAAAGCTGCAGGAGGAATAGTGGGATTAACTAAAAATAGTACTAGAATGGATGAATGGTTCTTGAGTTACAACATTATTGGTATGAAGTTAGTCACATTTCGCTCATCTTTGCATCTTCATTAAGTCAAAATGTCGAAGAAGGTAAAAAAAGAATGAAAATTGATGAAGATTCTGTGCAGATACTGCAGAGTGAAGTTGAATTCGTAATCCATCTGTATACGACAAACGAAAATGTGAAATGTATCAACAGGCTCAGGGGAATACTATAGCTTCTTCAAGATCCATAAGTAAATTACCTCCAAAATTGGATAGTTTGAGACAACACAGCCTTCGAGTCCTTTACCAAACAAAAATTCGGATCAATAGTAATGTACCTAGACTATCTTTACCGGATCCTATATTTAGTGGGTGGTATGTAGAAAATGGAAAACTTCTGCCAAAATTAACGACGATGCCAATCCTACCTAAGGAAACATCTATCCATAGCAACTGCAGTTGTAGGAAAGGTAAATATTATATCGAATATCAGAGCCGTAAATATTCTTTTTCTACAAACGTCAAAAAATGACAAGGTTCGCACATTGACAACAATATGCGAAGTGACCCTTTTTTTCATTTTCCTTCGTTACCATGACACCGTGCGCGAAGTAGTGTGCGAAATACTTACTTCGCACACTGCATGTAAACTATATGGAATTTTTATATTTTAACCTTTATGTTCCTCGATTTCTCCGGTAAAAGATTTGAAATTACTGAATTGGCCGCATCTGTCAAGTTAGGTGGGGTACTGATTACTTCATCGTCGCTCGAAATTTCCATTATTTTACAGTTATAAATATCACGCACGAAATTGACGCGAATAAAAAGTCACTCCAAAATAATTATCGAGAACTGTCACTTTGAAATAATTGTCAACAAATGCCATTTTATTTCCATAGTTACAGTAATTACTTGATTTGGAAAAACATTTTAAGCCAGTTCAATACTATTTTTCATATTAAGCTATGCATGTTACTTATTTTAGAACAATATTTTTGGCGTTTGTAGAAAAATTTTTGTTTGCATCTCATGCGCGAAATACTTTGGTGATCTCGACTATTTTTTTAACTCCGCTGCGCCTCGTTAAAAAAATCAGTTCTCGATCACCAAAGTAGCATTTCGCGCACTAGATACAAAAATAACTATTTTCTACAAACGTCAAAAAATGACAAGGTTCGCGTACTGACAACAATATGCGAAGTGACCCTTTTTTTCATTTTCCTTCGTTACCATGACACCGTGCGCGAAGTAGTGTGCGAAATACCTACTTCGCACACTGCATGTAAACTATATGGAATTTTTATATTTTAACCTTTGTGTTCCTCGATTTCTCCGGTGAAAGATTTAAAATTACAGAATTGGCCGCATCTGCCCAGTTAGGTGAGGTACTGCTTACAGCATCGTCGCTCGAAATTTCCATTATTTCACGCACGAAATTGACGCGAATAAAAAGTCACTCCAAAATAATTATCAAGAACTGTCACTTTGAAATAATGGTCAACAAATGCCATTTTATTTCCATAGTTACAGTAATTACTTGATTTGGAAAAACAGTTTAAGCCAGTTCCCTACTGTTTTTCATATTAAGCTAAGCATGTTACTTATTTTAGAACAATATTTTTGAAGTTTGTAGAAAAAATTTTGTTTGCATCTCATGCGCGAAATACTTTGGTGATCTCGACTATTTTTTTTAACTCGGCTGCGCCTCGTTAAAAAAAATCAGTTCTCGATCACCAAAGTAGCATTTCGCGCACTAGATACAAAAATAACTATTATGAAATGGAAATTCTCATTTCAGATTGCACAGGATCAATGTGTTCCTGTAAAAGAAAATAAATTCCGTGTATTGGCTCCTGCAAAAATATGGCCCAAAAAACATGTGCAAGTACTAGTACTTAAAATTTTTCAAATTTTCCTTCCCTTGATGATTCTTCATCTGATAGTGATAGTTGAATTAGATGAATCATGACATGTAAGAAATTTTTAGACCCTAAATATCATAGACACCAACTATATACCTCCTTAATTCTTTTCCAGAATTTTCGTCTAGGATTCAGGAAATCTTGTTACTACTAATGAGAATGAGCGATGATTTCAAAAATGTATTAATATTACGTCATAAAATTGATTTATGAAGTAATGAATATAAGTTTGAACTCGCATATTTGCATATTTATTAACGAATTAACAAAATTAAATCAACTATCTATGAATTATACGAAAATTCTCATACATATAAAAAATTAAGGAATTTAAACAATATCTTCAAAATGTGCGTTCTGAATGCACGCAGGAATAGTACTGTAAATTTGGTCGGATAGATATAACGAACCTTATGTGCATAGATCAAAGCTCAAATCCATAAGGTCGCCACTAACATGGACTTACGCTACAAATTGCGCCTTACTAGCGTCTCCAGGTTCGGTTTCGGTTAATGGGAGTTAATAACACAATTTCTTATTTTGTGAGGAAACTGTTCTGCCTATTGTAATTTTGAAAGAAGCATCTGAATCGTTGGTTTTCGGAGCAGACCTTTCATATGAATCATTTTTTCGATAATTCTAACAGATCTCGAGTAAAACCGAGCGGAACATAATAGTTAATATGGGTGTTCAGGGCAAGCGGTTATATCTTAAGGAATTCCATTTAAGAGCATTGTATCCGACTATTTTGACAATTAATAAAAAATATTTCTAAATCGTATATTTCAATAGAAATTTATGTGAGTGATAGTCACCTAATAGAGATGACCATAAACAGAAAAAAAAAATTTGTCAATTTTTGGAAAAATGCCCCCCACCCCTTCCTGCACACGACGATTTTTTGACGACCAGTTGAATTTGCATTGTAAGGGTATGGAGAATGATACCCAGTGGTCTATATATTTTAGCAATGAAGGTCCCACGAAAATCTGTTTTAGAGCTCTTTTCATGCTTTGTGAACTCTACTATTCTAACTACGGGTTTATGTCCATCAGTCCTCCAGATGTATAGCGGAGTGCGTTTTTCAGCGTTATATTTAATGATAGAATAAAATCAGGAGCAAAATGACAGTATGCATTTATTAGATTTGTTTAGCCATTATGAATGTTGAAATCGTTTTAATTATTAGAGAGATGTAATATGTTAAGTACCAAACATATTATGCATGGAAATGATGAAATTGAGACATTCGATGCATTCTCCTTCTTTAGATCTGTTTTTGGCGCTCTAGTTCCTCGGAACTGAGTGCTTATCAATTTGCCCAAATGTCTGTAATTTTCGAATTTTTCGATGAAAATGGTCTTAAACGATTTGGTTCGACTCACTGATCAAGAATCCGTTGTCGAAATTCATTCTGTCCGGCCAGCCGTAGGCACGATAACTCTCGAACGGAATGAGCTAGACAGTTGAAATTTTCAGAGTAGGTTTGGGAGATAAATATCTCGGCTAAGTTCGTTATTGGGCAAAATTGGACAGATGGTTTCGGAGTAACAAAAAAATTAATTTTTTTTTACAAGGCAAATTCCAAATTAATTTTTTTTCAATAAGCTGTTTTACCTTAAGAATCCAATGATATCATTTTTAACTCTAACAAGCTAATACTTTCGGAGATATGATTTTTCAATATTTCAATAATAAATCGTATTTCAACGTTGTCACAGAATGATATTATTCTATGTATGAATTGTCATAATGTCAAATGATGTTCCTGAGACATGACATTATCTAATCAATCGAAGAATTGTGAGCGAAGTGAGAAAAATCTCAGTTGTTTGCTCCGAAATTAAGTTTTCTCAGAAAATTCTTACATTTCGGAACGGAACATGAAGTAAGAGATCTGAGAGTAGTGAGACTGCTTTTCATCCATAGACATAGATATAACTCTCGAACGGAATGAGGTAGGTAGTTGAAATTTTAAGAGTAGTTTAGGGAGATGAATATCTCGGTTAAGTTCGTTATTGGGCAAAATTGGCCAGATTTAATTTGATTTCTTCCATGGTGCAGTTCTCATTCTCATGATTGCTCATTTAATCTTGATAAATAAACTATTATTTAAATTGAATTTCCTTTATGATGCAGTTCTATCATATGAATACATTGATATAATTCCCAACTCTGAGAAACCAATACTTTTGGAGATATAATTTGTCTGTTTGAACTAGAGCGCCAGAAAGCTCCGGCCGGTCCGGCAGGCAGGCCGGCCGTAGGTACGATAACTCTCGAACGAAAGGAGTTGGAGGAGTGAAATTTGCAAAGTGGGTTTGGAGCGTAAATATCTCGGACAAGTTTGTTAACGGGCAAAATCCATTAAGCAGCCAATTTCAGTAAAAACATTTTATATGAATATTTCCGAAACCGATCACTCGATCTATCTGAAATTTAGCATCAAATTGAAGAATCATGACCTTCATACGCATGTGAAGTTTTGTATTGAACAGGTTACCGCAAAGTGTTAAAAAAAAATTTTGAAAATTTAAAAATTTTTTTTCTACAATAACTATCGAACGGAATGAGCTAGGCAGTTGAAATTTTCAGAGTAGGTTAGGGAGATGAATATATCAGTTATGTTCGTTATTGGGCAAAATAGGCCAGATGGTTTCGGAGTAACGAAAAAAAAATTTTTTGAAGTAACAAATTTCAAATTCGATTTTTATTCAAGATGCAGTTTTACCATAAAAATCCATTGATATCATTTTCTACTCCAACAAGCTAATACTTTCGGAGATATGATTTTTCGAAATTTCAATAATGAATCGTACTTCAATGTTTTCACAGAATGCTATAATTATTCTATCTAAGCTTTATTATATGATCTGTGTACATACTCGTACATGTCATCCAGTTCTATAAGAGAGAGTCAAATTCATTTCAGCTATTTTAACTTGATTTCTTCCATGGTGCAGTTCTCATTCTCAGATTGCTCATTTAATCTTGATAAATAAACTATTATATGAATTGAATTTCCTTTATGATGCAGTTCTATCATAAGAATACATTGATATAATTCCCAACTCTGAGAAACCAATACTTTCGGAGATATAATTTGTCTGTTTGAACTAGAGCGCCAGAAAGCTCCTGTCCACAGGGCTTGAATCAATTTTCAACTAATAACAGTGCTTTGATTCGATCAGATTGGTATTTTTCGAGTTATTGGGCAAACAAAATCTCAAATGGCTATAACTCTGAAACCACTTGGTTGATTTTGTCCATTAAAGAAATTGGCTGACGTATTTGGACCCCACAACTACCCTAAAAATTTCAACTCTCCAACTCATTGCGTTCGAGCGTAATCGTGCTGACGTATGGACGGCCGACAGTAGAGAATCAATTCTGACCTCGGATTCTTCATCAGTAAGTCGAAACTAATCGTTTGAGGCCATTCTCAGCCAAATATTCGAAAATTACAGAGATTTGGACGAATTGATAGGCACTCTTTTCATAGAACAGCGCGCCAATAAAAAAAATCTGTATATCAGAAACTATCCGTCATCATATTGTTGAAATTCTACGAGAGTCTTCAAAACCTTATTCTAAAGTAAAGTTCTAGATTTGAACTCGATCGGGTCTATATTGGTGAAGATATCACCGAAATATTCCAACGATGGGGGTGTACTGGTCCACTATATTTAAATTCCACCGTACAATTATTTGTCATTAGTTTTAGATTTTTGACGTGGCTCTAAATTATTTCATATCATATTTTGTGCTCTCCATAGACCGTATATCTGTCTTTCATGAATTTCATGTTCCTCTATGATCTTTACATAAACATATGACATGTGTCTGACAACCTGTCAAGTTTATCAGGGAAGATCCAATTTCACTCTGTTCTGTTTAAAAAATGATTTAAATTGAAACTGAATGCCTATCGCGGGTTGAGACGAGTTAAATATGATACAAATGTACATATTTTAATGAACAGGGATTCACTTTGGTTGTATTCCAGTGAAATAATTCAACTCAGAAATATGAAAGAAAAATGTAAGTTGTCATCAGGTTTTGCAGTTAATGGAAGGGGATTATAAATATATTCTCTTGCCCCTCAATATTAAATATTTCAGCTTATTTAAAGTTAATTACTGGAAATAATGGGAAGATATTATATTTTCCTCTGGAGCTAAACAGCTTTAGGCGAGTTCAGTACCTGGATGGGTGAGGTCTGGCTATAAATTTGGACAGCGTGTCAAAGGTCCTGTCCACAGGGCTTTTATTTGAAGAATAATTTTATGATTTTTTCAAATAGACTTACATTATAAAACAAACTCCATACTACTAAATAAAAATGTCAATTCACACTTCGAGGTATCTTAAATATCTAACTATTTATGAACAAAATATCTTCAAAATGAAATGTCTCTCTGAATTCATATTCTTAATTCATGATCTGCATTATGGATACTTACCTCACACATGTCTTAGGTTACGTGGAGTTTATAGTCGTGTTATTGGAAGTTTTGTTAGGAGAGTGAAAAAATAGGGAAGCTAATGTAAATCGATTACTAAGACGTCGGCGGGAATGTTGGATAAAAAGTTCGGAAAGAAGAAAGTTGTCAGAAACCTTCTTGAAAATTGCTAGAGCTTGTTTCATTTATTTGGGAGGTATATTCATTATTAAATTGTTTCTTGCTGGGTTAACTCTCCCAAACTCTGAAAAATATCTATAAAATAAAAAATGTATTATTTTGTGATCTGCTTCTGTGCAAAAAACATAAGAGATTTGTCAGAAGCAATCAATCGAATAATTTTGCCTGATAACAAATAAAGAAACAACATCAACGATAAAACAACTATATCCTTACGTTTCAGATTCTATATCAGACTCTAACAAAAATTAAAGGAAAAATAATTTACTGGCGATCTGAGGTCGGGAAGTGGAGGGAAATGAGTATGGGTAAGAAACGGTTTTGCTCGATTTCCGGCAAAACCTATAGGCAAAACTACAAGTTAAAGGCAAAGTTGTAGGTAATAAAAAGTTATACAACTTTTGTATCAACACCTTTTTCGCATAACACATAATTTATGTGAAAATTTCAAATAACCAAGGTTTTGGTTTTTTATCTTTATCTTTAAAAAAAAAATTTCCACGAAATTGGGTGAAATCTTACTATTTCATGTACGATGTAATTTTTTTGTTTTAAAATATTTATTTTTTCTCCTTATTTTGACTTAATATCGAAAAAGCAGCGATATTTTCAATAGAAAACTCTTAGGTCAAAATATCTGCTTTTTTGAGAGAGTCAGTGGGCTTTTCCTTCGTTGAAATCTCTTTTTTCTGAAGGTGTAAAAAATATATACATTACTATGGTAAAATTTCTCCGAAAATGCTAGGAAATAACAGGTAGTAAGGCAACAGACTCTCTTAGCCCCTTCTCCACTTCTATATGAAATACCTTTTGATGGGCTAAAATTTTCCGTAGATTACTCAGGTAAATGAGTTATCTTGAAATAGTAATAAAAAGGCATCTACGTATATAATTTAGAGAAATTTTTCAGTTCTCAAAATATTGTAGATGTATTAAATATTCACATTATTAACGTTATCTGAGACAATTTACTTTAGTAATGTATATTTCTTTTACACCATCAAAATGTTGATATTTCAACGAACAAGAAACCAATTGACTGTTTTCAAAAAGCAGTTATTTTGACATGAGAATTTTCGATTGAAAATTATGCTGCCTTTTCGACATTAAGTCAAAATGAGGTGAAAAGATAAATATACTAAATCGAAGAAATTACAATGTATGTATTTAGGACATAAAACGCAAGTTTTAAACAGATTTCGTGAAAAATAAAATTTTTGTAGCAGATAAAAATAAAAAACCATAAACCTGGTTTTTTGAAATTTTCGCAAAAATTTTGAAGTTATGTGAAAAAAGATTAAATACAAAAATTGTTGAGATCAACAACTTTGCCATTTTAACGTTTTTCCATAGGACTTGAAGTTTTGCCGGAAATCGAGATAAGCAGTTTCATACCCTTAAAAACTCAAGAATCGGTTCTAAGTTCAATACCTATAAGAACCGTCTTCAAAACACAAAATGATCTTAGGTCTTTCATAACGAAAACAAAACCAATAAATGAAAAACAAAAATCAAAAAACTGTGTATATAATATTCCTTGTATTTGTGGTAAATCATACACAGGAGCAACATCAAGACCACTAGAAGTAAGAAAGTCAGAACATAAGAATAACTTGAGAAATAGAGACATACAGAAATCAAAAATAGCAGAACATGTATGTACAATCCAAGGAGATCACATGATGGATTGGAGTAATACGAAGATTCTAATGACAGAACCTGATTATATTAAAAGGAAACTTAAGGAGTCAACTTGTATTTTATTGAACAGAGAATGCAATTTTGCAAATTGCTCAATTGGTATTGACCATATTTGGCTAAATTTATTGAAAAAGGAGTTGGAACTTGGAAATTTCTATGCAAAGTAAAACTATGTTAGCTATGATTTTTAAATACTGTCAATGTGACAATTCTTGAATTTCACAATAACTATCAACAAAATTATTCCAAAGATTTTCATTGAGCGTCTGACGAAGGAGTCTGATATAGACTCCGAAACGTTACGATATAGTTGTTTCTTCGTTGATGTTGTTTCGTTGTTGTTTGTTAGGCAACATTGTTCAATTGATTGCTTCTGACAAATATCTTGTGTTTCTTACGCAGAAGCAAATCACAAAATAATTAATTTTTATTTTATAGATATTTTTCAGAGTTAGGGAGAGAAAACCCAGAAAAAAAAATCCCTTCAATTACCTTAAAAACTTCCCGACCTCAGATCCTAGGGTTTCATCATAATATTATTTTTTTTGTTTAAAAAATTATCAACCCTGGTCTACACACAACAATATTCATATTGAAGCCGCGTCAATGTTATTGACACAATATAGTCCTCACACGTTCAATATATTGTTCAATTTCGATATTGCGTGAATATTATTGACCGTATAAGGTGCTCTTTATATTGCTGTTGTCAGTAGAGTTATACCGGATTTACCGAAAGCATGGGAGAAGGTATCATTAAACTTATCAAATCTGTGAGTAATAGGATATATATTTATTAATCGAAATGATACAACAATCGAAATCGCACTGCTAGAGAGTGCCTGTATTCTCGGTAGCAAATTTATTTCGAACAAATTTAATTAGTTTCTCGCTTAATCTGTTATAGGCATCTCTGAGGGTGAAAGTTTTTCGATCTCGATTATCAATTAATAATAATGATGATCACCATATGAGATAATCGCGTTGAATGCTTCAGAAATGGAAAGAAAACCTTCAGTCTTCTATTACGGGTTGAGACAAATTTTTTTTTGCTTCGTCAATTCGAGAATTATGGAGCACAACATCTATGGAGTGGCAGTTATCAAATCGATTCGATTATTCTCGCTAACCCATCAATTTCAAAATTCCAATGTTCTATTATGCATTACAAAATCTCATTCTTTATCATGGGAAGCTCAAATTTTAATATTTCGTCAATATTTCAGTTTCATTTGAGTATACTATTTCCATTAGCACCTTACGAAATTCGGATGTGCTTTATTATCATTCAAATCGCTCAAAAAGATTTCACGTTCACTTTACGGTATTTTAAATCGATAATTTCCATTTGTTTTGGCAATTTCATACATTGATCGAAGATAATCTCTTATTTATGGTGCTTTTATGGTTATTTATTTATGAAATCTGCTGGTTTAGGTGCAGTTGATTGAGTCAATTTTTAGGTTGACTAGTTGCACTAATGTGATGAATATTGACTAACTGATGATGCTAAGGATATTTCTCCATTTCATTTCGGAATTGAAAATACAGGTTTGATCACAATATGATTCAGTGAACTTGGAATATGCTGCCAAACATTTTATGTTCATTGATTAAATGTTAATGTGAAAATCTACTTAACTTGTTAGAAGGATAAGGTCTCATCCAAAATTTGCCACGGAAGTTTTTCTTCCGGATATTTTTCCTTTTATTTTGAGATTTTGAGGATTGAGTGTGGAAATTCGAAGAAATTATTCATCGGGAACCAATCAACATAAAAGTTGAAATGTTTCCCACTTTTGGAATGTTCGGTCCATAAATATTCCATGAAGTGTTCTACGATAAGTATAGCTAACATCATGAATGAGGTAAAGATGAGATGAATTAGTAGGAAGCAGTAGTCAAAATTAGAAATGAAAGAAAGATATTTGTCAAAATAGCAGTGAAAAAATGGAAAAAATGTTCTGTTTGTAAATAATTGGAAATAACATTCAACGACTGCAGCTTTAGCGTGTTATAACATGCGTAAACTAGTGAAATTCATATACAGGGTGAGTCTTTGACCACTGCATTAATTTTAACCAAAGATTCTTCTCATCAAATGAAACACTTTTTTCATCTACCATTTTTCCAGATTCGGCTCAGGTAAAAAGTTACAAGCGTTTAAAGATTTCACAATGTGCTAATACACTCCCGCATATAAATTATCTATGACATTGTTGGCGGGCGAGAATAAGGCATGGTAACGTGGTTTACAGCTTGATTCGGGATTCCAACGCTCAGGGACGGATCCATAAAAGTAGTGAAACTTCTGGAGTTTTCCATTTTAAAACATTCAATGAAGAATATCTCGAAAACGGTGCGTTTAAGGAGAAATGATGAAGAATAATATAATGTTCTAAAACGATGGAATATTCTTGAAACGACTCAAGAAAAACTTTATATGCTCTCTTTATGCTAATTTCGTTTAGTCTTATGAATCCCCGAGCCCATAACTAGAAAACCAGTAGAAGTAGAAAATAACTAATATTTGGAAAATATGTATCATAGTTATAGGAAACTTTACGCCAACATTCATTTTATTCGAAAAAAGGATGGCAAAGCTACAAAATAAAAACTGATATTTTTTCAAAATTTCAACAGCCTGTATCTTTTTACCTGAGCTGAATTTGGAAAAATGTTAAATGAAAAAAGTGTTTCATTTGATGAGAGGAATCTTTCGTTAAAATTAATGCAGTGGTCAAAGACTCAGCCTGTATATTAGAGATGCGTTATATCCAGTATTAGGGCTTCACACGAGACGAGAGTAGGCGAGAGTATAAAAAATCTCATCTCGCTCTCGCCAATTCCCAAAAAATTAAGTCTCATTTAAGTCTCGTTCTCGTACCGTTATCAGTTGTCTCGTCTCGTCTCGCTTAATTCTGAATAACGATAATAAATATTATAATATATAAACGAAATGGTATACAATAATGAATAATTTTGTAAAGCTATATTTATTACGCTCTTATACAAAAATATTTGTACATGTACAATATGTACATATTATTTTTAAACACCGATAATTTCAACTTTTAAATTACTCGATGACCAAGAATTCAAACATAATCACGCTTGCATCACATCATTTTTCAATGATGTACGTGTTTTTGCCATGATCATACCTGCTATGGAAAATACGCTTCTACGAGACGAGAACGAGACGAGACGAGAAAAATCTCGCTCTCGCGTGAAGCCCTATCCAGTAGTCTTAAAATTGTTTGAAAATATGCATCCAAATAAATAAGCAAATCTATTGAATGATTTCGGAATTTGAAAAATGATTGCCCCTATATTTTGTACAGATCCAATTGAGTTCAAACTTAGTATTTAGGTGCCGAGTGGCGACTTTATGGCTTAAATTGAAATGACTCCTTTGTGTTTAATATCTATTTAAAATGATAAATTAACACAGAAAATTCATGAATATTGGTAAATATTCATGAATAGCAGTTCAGGTATAAATAATATGAATAATAATACATGAATATTCATCCATGACTAGTTATTATTATTATTATTATTGATAAGGGGTTACGTTGCACCGCGACCTTGAGATCTATTGTGCCCCCCATCAGAGCTGTTCTCACCATTAGGCCATCTACAGCTCGCCCTCCAGTTCCAGAGTATAAATGAACCTCAATATCTGGGAAGGCTTCAAGGATATTACGTCTTCACTCCTACAAGTTTCCTGTCCAAAGCATTCCTTTCGCTGACTTGCAATGGCGAGGCATTCTGTAACAAGGTGAAGAGGAGTTTCTTCCTCCTGCCCACAGAATCTGCACTCGTCAGTATCTGATAAACTTATTCTCATCAAATGCTTCCTGAGGCGACAGTGTCCTGTGAGGAAGCCAGTGACCAGGTGTAACTTATTCTTACAGAGATCCAGATACCTTTTGGATCTCACTTCTTTAAAGTTCCTAAGGAACTTTTTGGAATGAACCAAACCTGGAAGATTCCGCCAGAGTGTCTCTCTTTTGGTTTCCTCCTTCTCCAGAAACTCTTTCTTGTAGGTGCATTTTCCTATACCGCAGAAAGGTTCTGGGCCGATAAAAGGAGTTCGTGCTGCCTTTCTGGCAAATGTATCGGCCTCTTCGTTCCCCTTGACTCCCGAGTGACCGGGGACCAAGACTAAAAAGACCTTATTATTCTTGCCAATTTCATTTAGTTTTCTTCGGCACTCCCATATCAACTTTGAATCGATGGCATGGGAGCTCAGTGCTTTGATAGCAGATTGACTATCCGAATGGATTGCTATGTCGCATTTCTGATATTTTCTTTCTAGGTTAATATCTGCACATCTTTCGATTGCGAGTAATTCTGCCTGGAAGATACTCAAACGGGAGCCTACCGACAGTGCGCACTTGGTGCCTGTCCCAAATACCCCAGCGCCAGCTCCCGTCGTGGTTTTTGAGCCATCTGTGTACCATTTTATGGTATTTTCTTTGAAAGTCTGGGTGGTGAACTCCCTTTCCCATTCTTCCTTTCTACTTATCATCGTGGTGAAGTTCTTCTCAATGACTAGTTGAAAATAGATGTATACATCTGACTGACTATTCATGAGTAAATACTTCGATTGAACGCGTACTGATGATTGTTTATTTAAATTATTATCGACTCATTAATGAAAATTGGAATTAAAATCATTTTAATTATTTCATTCTGGGTTGCATGTCCACGTATCTTTTAGCAATCCATATCCTGATCCGGAAAAAAAATTACCATGCTATAGGTTCAATTTTTAGAAATAATGAAAAAGTATGTAGATGTATAACTACTAGCTGATCCGCGCAACTTGCTCTGCGCCAAATCGGTTATTACTGGTTCAAATTGTACTTCCAAACGCGAAAAATCTCAAGAAGAGCTAGAACAACATGGCCAATTATATTTACAAACTATCTAGGGACCAACCCAAACATATAAGTTCATATGAGTAAAAATCTACAAAAAATACCTAAGAACCCGATGGCAGAGCCATTTACCGGTTCCAATTGAGATAAACACCATCCTATATACCGTGTGTCCCAGTATAGACTAAAAATTTGAAAATTTCTTGATTTTCAATTCGTTCAAGGAACCTTCAGCTGAGAAAAACAAAAATTGAAGGTCACTTTTGGTTTGACCGGAAGCGACTCTGACTTTTTGGCGCTCTAGTTCCTCGGAACTGAGTGCTTATCAATTTGCCCAAATGTCTGTAATTTTCGAATTTTTCGATGAAAATGGTCTCAAACGATTAGGTTCGACTCACTGATCAAGAATCCGTGGTCGAAATTCATTCTGTATGGCCGGTCCGGCCGGTCCGGCCGTCCGGCCGTAGCCACGATAACTCTCGAATGGAATATGCTAGACAGTTGAAATGTTCAGAGTAGGTTTGGGGGATAAATATCTCGGCTAAGTTCGTTATTGGGCAAAATCGGACAGATGGTTAACTCTAACAAACTAATACTTTCGGAGATATGATTTTTCAAAATTTCAATGATAGAATTATTCTGTGGCTATTCTATGAATTGTTATAACGTCAACTTTGACGTTGTCTCATTGTCATTCATTCCAGTAATGGTATCAATATGAGAATTATAATATTATCATACTTTTTGTTGGTTGATATTTTCATGCCGATGGTCAATCCATATGATGATGGGAATGGTAATGGTAAGTTAATAATATTGAGTTCAGAATATCTCCACTAAAAACAAAACTGGAATTGAGGAATGAATATCTTGGATGAGTTCGTTGTTGGGTAGAATTCGTCTATTGGTTTTGGATTGATAATTTTTGGCACTCTTGTTGAATTTAAATTCTTCTATGATGTTTGAATTCAATTTCTGCTAAGATCAAGTTCTAAGTTTCAATAATGAATCGTACTTCTATGTTTTCACAGAATGCTATAATTATTCTATCTAAGCTTTATTATATGATCTGTGTTCATACTCGTACATTTCATCCTGTTTTATAAGAGAGAGTCAAATTCATTTCAGCTATTTTAATGTGGTTTCTTCCATGGTGCAGTTCTCATTCTCAAATTGCTCATTTAATCTTGATAAATAAACTATTATTTGAATTGAATTTCCTGTATGATGCAGTTCTATCATAAGAATACTTTGATATAATTCTCAACTCTGAGAAACCAATACTTTCCGAGATATAATTTGTCTGTTTCAACTAGACCGCCAGAAAACTCCTGTCCACAGGGCTTGAACCGAGGCTTGAACCCATTTTATTTCTATTGTTAAATTGACCAAATAATGCCAGAAACTTCGAAAAAATAATTTGCCTTTAATTGAAAGTTAGTTCTGAAGGATATACTAGTAAAATATCCTTTATGAATTATGTATGTATGAGATGTTTGTTAGAAGTTTTTTACTAACTCTGCTGAATTCCTGACCTAATTTTGTATTCCATTTTTGGCGCTCTAGTTCCTCGGAACTGAGTGCTTATCAATTTGCCCAAATGTCTGTAATTTTCGAATTATTCGATGAAAATGGTCTTAAGCGATTTGGTTCGACTCACTGATCAAGAATCCGTGGTCGAAAATCATTCTGTCCGGCCGGCCGTAGGCACGATAACTCTCGAACGAAATGAGCTAGACAGTTGAAATTATCAGAGTAGGTTTGGGAGATAAATATCTCGGCTAAGTTCGTTATTGGGCAAAATCGGACAGCTGGTTTCGGAGTAACAAAAAAAAAATATTTTTTACAAAACAAATTCAAAATTAATTTTTTTTTTTCAATAAGCAGTTTTACCATAAGAATCCAATGATATCATTTTTAACTCTAACAAGCTAATACTTTGGGAGATATGATTTTTCAAAATTTCAATAATAAATCGTATTTCAACGTTGTCACACAATGATATAATTATTCTATGTATGAATTGTAATAATGTCAACTTATTTTCCTGAGACATGTCATTATCTAATCAATCGAAGAATTGTGAGCGAAGTGAGAAAAATCTCAGTTGTTTGCTCCGAAATTAGTTTTCTCAGAAAAGTCTTACATTTCGAAACGGAACATGAAGTAAGAGATCTGAGAGTAGTGAGACTGCTTTTCATCCATAGACATAGATATAACTCTCGAACGGAATGAGCTAGGTAGTTGAAATTTTCAGAGTGGGTTAGGGAGATGAATATCTCGGTTAAGTTCGTTATTGGACAAAATTGGCCAGATTTAATTTGATTTCTTCCATGGTGCAGTTCTCATTCTCATGATTGCTCATTTAATCTTGATAAATAAACTATCATTTGAATTGAACTTCCTTTATGATGTAGTTCTATCATATGAATACATTGATATAATTCTCAACTCTGAGAAACCAATACTTTCGGAGATATAATTTGTCTGTTTGAACTAGAGCGCCAGAAAGCTCCTGTCCACAGGGCTTGAACCCATTTTTTATCCCAAATAGCACCCTATATTATTTTTTCAATTTTTTATATCTAGTCAAAATTACCTTTCCAACGATGTATACACTTGTATTTTACATTTGATTTGATAGAGAAAACGTCAATTGATATTTCAAACTGAAAGAGTTGCAGTAGGCTTCAATATTTTTGTAATCTTGATTTTGACTTCGATAATAATCGATATCAATAAAAAAACCTTCCTCAAGTTGAAATCAACTATGTATTATACCGAACGTTAAACAAAGCATGAATAGTAAAATAAACAACCAATTACAAAAAAAGGGGACAAAAAATACCTATAAAAACTAAAGCATATTTTCGAAATGTTGACCATCTGCTTCGACACATCTTTCAGCTCGGTGGACTAGTTCGCGCGAAGTAACACTTCTCAACACCTCATCATTAAGGGCTCTACATGCATTCCTTAGTTTGTTTTTCAGATCTTCCAAATCGGGGAGGATTCTGGTACACACGATATTTCAAATATCTCCAAAGGAAGAAATCCAGCGGTGTTAAATCGGAAGATCTTGCAGGCCATTTTATAGGTCCGTGTGTGCCGATCCATCTATCTTCAAATGGACCAATAAGATGGTCTGAGAGATCTCCAGATTTAACACCGCAAAATTTGAAAGATCGTGTTCACCAGACTGTTCCTATTGATTTGGAAAAACTAAAAAATTGGTTCAAGCACGGACATGAAGTCAGAAGCTTTTGCGCATATGTTCTATTGTCCATTCTCCTGTATTGGACACTCTTAATTCGAATTTATCATGGTAAATTCGAATTTAGTGTCCAATACAGGAGAATGGACAACATAATTTACCATGGTAAATTCGATTAAGGGTGTCCAATACAGAAGAATGGACAATAGAACATATGCGCAAAAGCTTCTGACTTCACGTCAGTGCTTGAACCAATTTTTTTTTCCGTAATTTTTTTCAAATTTTTTAGGGGTACGGTTCTTACAAAATTTGAAACACGTCTTCATGTTGATTTTCTACTACTAGTTACCAAGCTTCAATTCGATCGAAGCTTTATGTAACTTGGCAGTAGAGTTAGGTTATAAAGGCTCTTGCAAAATTTCAGCAATTTCAAACGAATAGTTACTGATATATAGAATTTTTATTTTCAATTTTCAATGGTTTTTTAAACATTTTCTACAAATACCATCCTCACGAAATTTTGCAAGTATTTTCTCAAGTTATCGTGACAACAAAATTATTTTTTAATAATTTTCTAGCCATACAATTCGCACAAAATTTCACAAAAGTGCTAAGGTTCATATTCTACAACTACTCACCAAGTTTCAATCCGATCGGATTTATATTGGTTGAAAACAAGATTATTACTCGGAAACCACTGGGCTGGTTATGCCCATTAACGAACTTGTATGTCGTATTGGGATGCGCCACCTACCCTGAAAATTTCAAGTTGCTAGCTCTTTTTGTTCTCAAGTTATAGTGGCAACGGCCGGACGGCCGTACGGCCGGCCGGACGGAATCAAATTTGACCTCGAATTCTTCATTGGGGAGTCGAACTGAATCGTTTGAGACCATTTTCGTCAAAAAATTCGAAAGTTACAGATATTTGGGCAAAATGATAACGCGATGTTCCCCAGAACATACGCGCAAAAAAAATAAGGAATGCATGGAGAGCCGTTAATACTGAGGTTTGAGAAGTGTTACTTCGCGTGAACTAGTCCACCGAGCTGAAAGATGTGTAGAAGCAGATGGTCAACATTGCGAACATATGTTTAAGTTATTATAGGTATTTTTTGTCCTCTTTTTTGTATTTTTTTTATTTTACAATTAATTTTTTGTTTAACGTTTAGTAAAATTCAAAGTTGATTTCAACTAGAGGAATGTTTTTTTCACAGAAGACGTATATTGATGTCAAAATCAAGATTACACAAAATATCTCCGACTACTGCAATTCTATCCATTTGAAATTTCAATTGACGTTTTCTTCATCAAATCAAATGAAACATACAAAGTGTGATACATAGTTGGAAAGGTAATTTTGTTTTTCTTAGTTTAAGGTTATTTGAACGAAATGAAAATAATAATATTTTCAAATTTTTATCTTTTGAAATGGTTTAGATAATCCATTGGAACATGTATTCTGGGACATCCGGTATATGATCAGGGACTTCCATTTAACTTTCATGCTTTTATTTAGTATGAGCATGAATGAAATAGAGCTACAAGGCATTGTATTCAAATCCAACACGAGATTAGTTTAGCATGAACATTTCTTTCAACAGTAAGAAATTGAGCTATACTCTCAAAGGTCAATTTCATCAAATGCCAGATTCCGATAGAAACTCCCTATTTTCTATCGCAAGGAATGCATACACCTACAACAGAATCACCTTCCACACCAAAACGCATCGGTCGAACCCATTGCATGTGTACTTGAAATACAGCTGTAACGAGTTGAAATATTCATATTTAATATCCAGGTCAAGACTGCTCCGCGCATTACACGAGCAATTGTTTTCTGCTTAAATTTAGTATAGGTGGACTTCTGGTAATTAAACAAGGATAGCATCAGTTTTTCGACACCTCTAATTCAATGAGTAAACACAAGGGAGTAATTGGCAATTAAGTCTGTCCGTACTCTGCAGTAATTACAAGGAGTTGGTAAATTATGTGAGGAAATTTTCAATGGCCCCCGCCATCGTATAGATCGTTAGTGCACAGAGAAATCAGGCGTTTTGCGGGGTTTCTCTTGTAGAAATTGTTTTCGAGTTTCTTAGACCATTTGTTCTGTTATTGATTGAAAAACAATGGTCAGTTTTGCATTGTTGTTTCAAGCTTGTTGAGGAGTATGATGAATCAGACTGTTGTTGATTGTTTTGTATGATACTCTCCGAGCCTAAAGAATGTTAAATTAGTACCTACTTGACTGAAACTTATCGGTAATTCTTAGTCAGGGTTATGGGATGATGATTAAGGTGGAGTCAAGTGGCTTAGAGCGATCGTTGATTGAATAATGCACATTCTACTGATTTGTAACACGTAAAAGTCGACTGAGATCAATGGTAATCATAAATCCGTCATTTGAAGAGAAAACATTGGATAAATACAGACGTGAGGTTAGTTTCCTTTGGTGCGTTTGTTCAACTTCAAAGCCAGAGTGGTCACCAATTCAGTTAGTGAACTCGCCCAAGGCTGATTGGCTTTCAGGAAAAAATATTGTTTTCACAATATTTTCAACAACATAGATCCGATCGAGTTTAAATCTAGAACTCGGCTGTAGAATGAGGTTTTGAAGGCTCTTGCAAAATTTCAGTGAAATCTGAGCTGTGTTAAGTCAAAAATAACAAAAATATTCTATGGAACCATTGATATAGTGAATCTTATTGAATGGTGAAGCTTATTATTAATTTAACCTTGAATTTAATAATAAGCTTCACAATTCAATAAGATTCACTATATCACTGGTTCCATAGAAACATTCAATCAAACCTAAATACATATATTGCATAATGTTGTATGACCTTAAGGTCTAATCAGCCTCCCTCAGAGCTTTTGATGCTATCACCACCTACAGCTCGCCATCCAGTTCCAGAGATCTGATGAACTCCAGTATCTGGGATGGCTTCAAGGAGGCTACGTCTTCGCTCCTGCAGATTCCTTCGTTGGTTCGAGATGGTGAGGCATTCCGTTATTAGGTGATCAGGAGTTTCATCCTCCTTCACACAGAATTTGCACTCGTCAGTTTCTGTAAGCCCTAATCTCATCATATCCTTCCTAAGTCAGCAGTGCCCTGTAAGGAAACCAGGGAAGAGGTGCAGCGTATTTTACTGAGATCCATAAATTTCTTGGATCTGACAGAGTCAAAGTTCTGGAGGAACTCCCATTCCTGGGAGAGATCACCAAACTATAGGTACCTCTTTCAGCTGCTACTTTCATCCAAAATTCACTTTGGTAAGTGTTCCGGGCCAATAAAAGGGGTTCGTGCTCCTTTCTTGGCAAACGTGTTGGCCTACTCATTTCCTTTTATTCCCGAGTGATCAGGAACCCAGACCAAGGAGACCCTGTTGTTCTTGCCTACTTCATTAGGTCTTCTTCGGCACTCCCATATTAGCTTAGACTCGATAACATGGGAGCTCAGAGCTTTAATAACAGCTTGACTATCAGAATGGATTGCTATATCAAAACTCTGATAGTTTCTTTCTAGGATCATTTCCACGCATCTTTCGATTTCGAGTATTTCTGCGCTCGGATAGGAGCCTAGCGATAGTGGGCATTTGGTGCCTGCCTCATATATTCCAGCGCCAGCTCTTATATTAGGTTTTGAACCATCTGTGTACCATTTAATGGCATTTTTATAAGAACTTGGTGAATTCCCTGTCCCATTCTTTCTTCCTACCTAGCATCGTAGTGAAGTTCTTTTCGATGCTTATTTCTTAATCATTTCGTCTCAAGGAAGATTGGCTGATGAAATGTACCTGGTAACCTAAATAAATATATAGTTCATTGGATTTTTTTTTAGGTTTTTTTCTCCCAAACTCATCCAAAGTTGTTTCTTCTTCTGCCTTAGAAAAACTAGATTTATCAGGAGCGATTTATAGAACTGTTGCCTAATAAACAGTAACGAAATAACACCAAGGATAAAACAAAAATTTTCTGTAACGTTTCAGAACTTAAATCAGACATCTTCATCAGACGATAGGAGAAAAATCTCCAGAAGGATTGTTGAACACTTATTCTGAAATTTGTCACACTCAACTAAATTCCAGAATGAGTATTCAACAGTCCTTCTGAAGATTTTTCTCCCCCAAACTCTGATAAATTATATAATATCTAGGAAAGGAAGGATTGTTGAACCTTCATTCTGAAATTTGTCACACTCAACCAAATGTCAGCATAAGTGTTCAACAGGCCTTCCTTTCCTAGATGTTATATATATTTTTCTTTGTTTGGGGGAGAACACACAGATAAAAACCATTTGATGATGTATGTATCTCTCGTCGAAGTATCCTCCAATGAGTACCTGAATATATGGGTCCCAATTCTTCAAAATATGTCTATAAGTAGTTGTCGACCATTTAAACATATCAATCCATGATTGATGTCAGACTGAACCCATGACAGATTGACCGTGTAACCTCCATCTTATAGAGGGAGTTAAAGAATTAATACAAAATTAAGTTGACCGCAATTAGACATCACCTCAATTATTTTGAATGGGATAACCTGAAATACAATATTAAATTTTTTTTCATATAAATCCCATCAATTATGATGAATTGTTCTTGGAAGAAGTTGGAACTAAAGCAAAATTTGTTGCAATTCGATAGGTATGAACCATGATTGAAACTTAAATAAACTCAACCCATATTAATTTCCGCTAATAAATTAGCGAATTTGGGTTTGTTTAAGTTACTGTCCTCAAGTAGTGTCAACTTGAAATTCCCGTTGAGGTGACCATGACACTTAAGCACAGCAAAGTTGAGTGATGTATGATCAAGTTCAACGTTGTATGAAGATCATAACAACGATAAATGATTTATATTTTTCCTTGAAAATATATCCATATATTTTGTAGACCAAAGAAATTACCCTTTTATGTTGAAATATTGCAGGTTACTATTGTTTTGGTAATTACATGGAATTCTATCAAAACATCGATGTTTCAACAACATTTCTTCAAGGAGCTGTCCTTACTCGATTTACTTTTTCAGCTGATATTTGTTGTCTGAATTCAGAAAATTATGATATTGAACCACAGTAAAATATCATATTTATCAACAGTACATAACGGGTTTGAAAATGACTATCTGTTATTGTAACACTTGAGGCACAAATTCTTGCAAATCGAAAGATGCATGGAAATGATCCTTGAAAGAAACTATAAAGAGGTGTGATATGGCAATCCATTATGACAGTCAAGCTGCTGTTTTAGCTCTGAGCTCCCATGTTATATCGAGTCTAAGCTAATATGGGAGTGCCGAAGAAAACTTAATGAAGTAGGCAATAACAGCAAGGTCTCCTTGGTCTGGGTTCCTGGTCACTCGGGAATTATAGGAAATGAGGAGGCCAACACACTTGCCAAGAAAGGAGCATGAACCCCATTTATTGGTCCGGAACCCTACTGTGGGGTAGGTAGATACACCTACAGAAGTGAATTTAAAGGAACTGAAAGAGGTTCTGGAGATATATCTCAAGAATGTATCACTCCAAAAACTTCCTCTGAATCTTTGACACTGTCAGATCCAAGAAGTATATGGATCTCAGTAAAAACTCTGTAAAAGCTAGCAGAAACTGACGAGTGCAGATTCTGTGGGGAGGAGGATTAAACTCCTGATCATTTGCCTGATTATGGAATGCCTTGCCATCTCAAACCAACGAAAGGAATACTTTGTGCAAGAAATCTGCATGAGCGAAGACGTAGCCTCCTTGGAGCCATCCCAGAAACTGAAGTTCATCAGAACTCTAGAACAGGAAGGCGAGCTGATGATGGTGACATCGGTAGCTCTGATGGGTCGGCACAATAGACCATAAGGTCGCAGTGCAACGTTACCCCCTACAACAATTCACAAATATACAACCCTTCGGGCAACATAATTGATAACTTATCCGAATTCAGCAATTGATAATTTACTCATTTCTATTTTTTTTCAGACGACAGCGACATGTACATGGAAGAAAACAGACCACTTGCAGACTACACACAAGATTACCAACCACAGGCGAATTTCTACCCCTCATTTCCGTCATACGAAAACCCTCCTTCAGGCCATTCGAGACCTTTCTATCAGCAGCAAGAAGGGGCCTACAGCCACCGACCCCAAGGATCCTACCAACAGAGATTCGACTACGACACTGCCAAATACACTGGATATAAAGACACACCTATCGAAGCACCTTCTGAGAACTTGGATGTTTTAGGCTCAGGTAACTTTGGAGTCATCAAAGGTGGAACGTTCTATCAGGGAAATGAAGTCGCTGAGAGCTCGAATTACGAAGAAGAGTACTCGCCTTATTATCAAAATGGACATGGAAGGCCATCCTCATTTTACTACAACCAGAATCCGAGACCCTATCAACATGAGCAGTTTGCAAACTTCAGGGACTTTGCTGATATCAATACGCCATCTTACAGTCAATACATTGTAGTTTACGCCAATAAAAATGGTACCACAGGTGTTCCCACTCCCACTGTAGTCAAAAAGAGACCAAATAATATATTCGAGAGTCTTGCACAGTTAGATATGTCTAAAGATGAGAACGAACCAACTACAACGGTACCACCGAAGAAACTGTCGAAATTCAAGAGGAAATTAGCTCTTCTACCAAAAGAGAAGAAGATTAAGACCAAAACTTATGGCAAAACTCAAGCTGATAATGCTGAGCCTTTATTAGCTCTGAGCTAAAAATAATCGACTACCTTTAGTTAACGTACCTGAGTGAAGCCTTGTCAACAGCCTCAGGCTGGGCCTACAGCCTGAGTTCCAATAGAACGCTTATTTTGAAGCGAAGAGATTTGGGTGAATGGAATAGAAACTTTTTACACATTCTGGATGGTTTAACAACAATGATCTGGTTTTTTCTGGAGCAAACAGGCGTAAATTGAGAATACATTCGACTTATAAATTTTGTTATGAGTATTGAATATAATAAGTACCGTTTAATGTGTAATAATATACATTATATAAAAAACTGACAAACAATAAATAAGGAACAAACATGAAATAGATTTTAATGTTGAAAGCACTATCTAGTTTTTTCGAGATTGTTAATTCTGACTGATTCAATTAAGTGAAGAACTATTTTGTAATATTATATTGGAAATAATTTTGGATTACCTAGAGAAGATGAAGCATTGTGAATTGTAGTTCAAATTGAAGAAATTAATATAAATAGATGTAGGTAATCATTTCCGTGTAGGTACAATTTGAATAATATGTTTTAGTGAAAATTAAATTTGTTTTTGACATATAGATTTCTTTTGCTATCCCTATCGCAGCAATATTAGTACAGATACCAATAATGAGTACAAATGGAACGAATTTAAACAATTCACCAACTTCACGAAACATCACCCTATGCGGATTTGAAATAGAGGTATTGTATATTCGGATCGTAAGCTTGTTGTATCGTAATAAGTATAATTTCAATAAGATGTTTAAATAGATCATGAGAACAGACATATTATTTGATAATATTTTATATAATATCAAGCTGAAAAGATTCCTTCTCATGGAAATCGCATAAAATCGAAAGCTAGATCATAGACAAGGGATACATGAGCTAGATGTATGAAAACTCCCGATGGGTTGAAACAGCTACAGATTTCTGTTTATATTCGGTCGCTGCAGCATCTCTTATTCATTATTTGAAATTGCGGATAGAAACCTGTTATCGATTCAGAATTTGATGTTTCAAGCTCATGAAATTCATTTAATGTCTTTTCTTCATTTCATATCTATAAAACAGAATGTTCTATTTCAATATGGATACTCATTATGGGCAAATCGGAGACTAACTGAAACTGTAGATTACTACTTGGGTCTTCAGCTACTTCGACAGTTTATCAATAGATGGCGCCACAGGTACATATCAATATTGAATGTTGAGAACGAAATTATTCAGGGAGTGGAAATGTGCAGGGTAGGTTTCAAGTCTAAATGCAATATTTGAGTGGATTAATGGGTAAAATCTGCCTAGTGGTGTCGGAGTTATAATCTACTGAAATTTTAGTTCCCCTATAACTCGAAAAGTGAAGATCTCTTCAAATAAAAACTTGTTAGTCAGTTGAAACATAACGATATGAAACCTTGTGAAAAATTGCGTAAGGATCGTACGGCTGATATTAAAAAACATATATATTATTTGGAAATTCTGTATCTCAGAAATGTCCGACAAATATCGCTGAAATATTGCAAGAGCCTTCGAAACCTTATTTTACAGCCAAGTTCTAGATTTAAATATACATCAATGGAAATATTGAGGTAATAAAGAAAAAATATAACCAATACGGAGGATCGATTTTTTTTACAGTTGATCAGCAAAATTATATTATAAGTCACAGAAGTTCCGAGAATTTTCTAGCAAACAACCCTGATCTTATATTTCTATTGCTCACCAAAGTAAAATTTGAGAAGTCTAGGTGAAAAATATCCTTAAACACTTAAATGTGATTGATATTGGATGCTGAGCAGCCTTGGCTGAGTTCAGTTACTAGATGGGTGACCGTCACCACGATAACTTTCGAACGGAGAGAGATGGCGACTTGAAATTTTCAGGGTAGGTTGCGCAGCTGAATGCGACAAATTATTTCGTTAATGGACATTATCGGCCAAACGGTTTTTGGAGATACCCCCACCTTAAGTTTTGATGTTATTTCCGCAATAACTCAAAATATACAGATCCAATTAAATCTTGTTAATTACTTGTATCATGTCGATGAGCTCCGCACATAACTTCGAGCCACCAGTTTACAGTCGAGTACCGAATATCAGCTTGATCGACTTTGTATATGAGGCGTGAGTAGACGAAAGAACATGCGCGCAGAAGCTCCTGACTTCACGTCAGTGCTTGAACCAATTTTTTTCTGATATTTTAGAATTTTTAAGGGGTACGTTTCTTATAAAATTTCACACACGTCTTTATGTCGATATTCTAGAACTAGTAACCTAGCTTCAATTCGATCGAGTCTATATTTTTTGAGTTATTGAGTAAATAATATTCCAGGTAGGAAACTCCGCAACCGTTAGGCCGATTATGCCCAAAAACGAAGTTTACTCTCCCATTCGGATTTGCATCCTACCCTGAAAATTGCAAGTCTCTATCTCCTTCCATTCGAAATTTATCGAGGCAATTACCTAACAAGCTACAGAACTCACACAAGGCTGCTCGGATCTCCAACAATGTAGATCCGATCGTGTTCAAACTTAGAACTTGGCAGTAGAGTAAGATTCTGAAGGCTCTCGCACAATTTCAGCATTGTCGGACGTATAGTTTCTGATATATAGAGTTTTTCAATGATATTTTCAAAATGTTCTAGTCACGATTCGCACGAAATTATGCTGGAGTTTCTGCGCCGGCATTCTAAAACTAATTGCCACGTTTGAATTGGATCGGTTCAGTATTTTTCGAGTTATTAAGAACATAACAACCACATTTCAGATGAATATAACTCCAAAACCGTTTGGCCGATTATGCCTCCTAACGAACTGAAATATCGAATTCTGATGCTCAACCGAACCTAAAAACTCCAAGTCGCCATCTCTTTCCGTTCTCAGGTTATCGTGACAAATAATATTTTTTAATATATTTTTTTTAATTTTCATGTAATACAATTCACGCAAAATTTCAAGAATTCGATCGGATTTGTATTGGTTGAATACAAATTTATTACTCGGAAATCATTGGACCGATTATGCCCATCAACGAACTTGTCCGTCATATTGAGACGCGCCCCCTACCCTGAAAATTTCAAGTCGCTATCTCTGTCCTTTCTCAAGTTTGTCCTCGAATTCTTCATCAAGTAGTAGAACCCAATCGTTTGAGACCATTTTCGGCAAAAATTCGAAAATTACAGACATTTGCTCAAAATGAAGTGGCGATGGGCTGGACACATTGCGAGACAAGACCCATCAAGATGGACCAACAAATTTACGCAATGGCGACCGAGAACGACAAAGAGAAAGGCAGGAAGACCCCAAATGCGATGGCGAGACGACATCCAACGAGTGGCAGGAAAAAACTGGCTACAAACTGCCCGAGATAGAACAACATGGAGGACATTGGAAGAGGCCTACATTCAGGAGTGGATGAACATGGGCTAAAGAAGAAGAAGAAGAAGAAGAAGCTCAAAATGATAACGAGATGTTCCCCAGAACATGCACGCCTAAAAATATTATTTATGGGACGATAACCTGAGAATGGAAAGAGATATTGACATTCGGGTAGGTTAGGCATCCGAAAGCGACATTTATTTTGAGTTCATTAATGAGCATAATCAGCCAAAGGGTTTGTTAGTTATACCCATCTGAAATTTGGTTGCTATTTCTTCAATAACTCAAAAAATACAACTCTGATCCAATCCAAACATGGTTATAGTTGTAGAATACCGACGCGAAAATTCTTCAAAATTCGGGAGTATCGTATAACCAGAAATTAAAAAAAAAATTGAAAATTATTGCAAAAAATTCTATATATCAGAAACTATTTGTCTAACATCGCTGATTTTGCGAGAGCCTTCAATTCTACTGCCAAGTTCAAGTTTCAACACGAGTATTGTTGGAGATAACTTGAGAACGGAAAGAAATAGCGACTTGCAATTGTCAGGGTAGGTTGCGCATGCTAAAGCGACATTCAAATTCGTTAATTGGCATAATCGGCCAAACGGATCTGTAGTTTTACTCATCGGAAATTTTGTTGTTATTTCCTCTATAACTAAAAATATACAAATCTTATCCAATTAACACTCGGTAATTACTTATAGAATGCCAAAGCCACTAATTCTAGCGTAATATTCGAAATATCGTATCCTGGATTTACTTGAGGCGTAAGTTTTTTGGTATTTCAATTCCAATAGAGTACATATGTCAGAATTAAAAATTCTGTGATCATAGACGATTCTCTAGTTATTGAAGTCTGTCATTGAAATGTATTCGTATATGTATTATGAAAGCTTAGAAAACGGTATACCGGGTGTCCCAGTATACATGTTCCGATGAATTATCTCAGCTAATTCAAAAGATAAAATTTGAAAATTTTTATGATTTTCAATTTGTTCAAGGCTCCTTCAACTCCTCCAACATAAATTGGAGGTCACTTTCGGTTTGACCGGAAGTGACTATGACTTTTTTATCTCAGAACACCACATATTTTTGGCAATGTTTTAATTCTACTCAAAATTACCTTTCCAACGATGTATCACACTTTGTATTTTACATTTGATTTGAGGGAGAAAACGTCAATTGATATTTCAAATTGAAACAATTGCAGTAGGCTACGATATTCTGTGTGATCTCGATGTTGATTTCAATAATGGAGATCAATAAAAAAACTTTCTCAAGTTGAAATCAACTATTTATTCTACCGAAAGTTAAACAAAGAATTAATAGGAAAAGAAACAAAAAATTACAAAAAAGAGGGCAAACAAATATCTATAATAAATAAAGCATATGTTCGAAATTTTCACCCTGCTTCTACACATCTTTCAGCTCGATGGACTAGTTCACGGGAAGTAACACTTCTCAACACCTCAGCATTAAGGGCTTTATATGCATTCCTCTTTTTGTTTTTTAGATCTTCCAAATCAATAGGAGGAGTCTGGTACACACGGTCTTTCAAATATCCCCAAAGGATGAAATCTGGCGTTGTTGAATCTGGAGATCTTGCAGGCCATCTTATCGTTCTATTTGAAGATAGGTGGATCGGCACACACGGGTTATAAGTCAAAATCAAGATTATACAAAATATTGTAGCCTACTGCAATTCTTTCAATTTGAAATTTCAGTTGACGTTTTCTCCCTCAAATAGTAATTTTGAGTAGAATTAAAAAAATGCCAAAAACATGTAGGGTGCTATTTGAGATAAAAAAGTCAGAGTCACTTCGGGTCAAACCGAAAGTGACTTTCAAGTTTTGTTTTTCTCAGTTGAAGGTTCCTTGAACGAATTGAAAATCAGGAAATTCTCAAATTTTTATGTTTTGAAATGGCTAAGATTATCCATTGGAGCATGTATACTGGGACACCCGGTATATCGCTGCTAATTTCGATTGAGAGTGTCTAATAGAGGTAAGTAGACAATATAATATGTGCGCAAAAGATCATAACTTCACGTCAGTCCTTGAAACATTTTTTTTAATATTATTTTATTTCAATTAGATTCTCCCTTATATTCCACCTTAAAAACAGCGAGCCCTCTATAAAATCCCCCATCTCGTAATACCCGTACAATATACCTAAGTTACTTTATCGCCGGCGTATTACAGCGACAACATTACACTTTTTCACGCCGGGAAAGTATATACAATATTAACTTGAAAATTTCCCACTTCTTCGAGACAACAAACGGCGACCCCTCGCGAAAGAAATAGATAGGCATTCCAAAGCACGAACTCGCATCGGTTAGTTGCACATTCCAGTCGTTGGGAGTCGGTGTAGTAGAAGACTGTAAAACCATAAAACCGGATTTATGTCTTTATTGCCGGTAGTTCTCATTTGAGGGGGACCTTTTGCACCTCGGAAAAGTCGGAGCGCCAGAGTGGAATCTAATCGTTGAATTATTCACGGGTGATGGGATGTTATCCTTCTGACTATTAAAATTAGGTTTTCGAGCATTATGCGACAAAAATGATGTACTATTCGTTATATCTCAGCTAAAGCAAATTTTTAAATATCGTTGTATCTATTTCTTCATTTGTTCTTGGTTATGGTTCTATAATAGATATAACAGATGGTCCTTCGAACCGGATCACATGGTTGATTTGCGATCATTGTACTAATCAAGTATTTTGACGCCTTCATTTCAAGGCCTGCATTTCGCGAAGTTTGGGCTGAAAATGGTGCCAAATTTTTTTCATAAAATCTGCTGAGCGAGAAGTCGTCGGAGTTGATTTCGTAACTAATGAATTGTTGGGCGAAAATTTCGTATGATGTCCGTAAAATTTATGTCCATTTGCGATAGATGGTGCTTTACGCGTAACGAAGGGAGCAAGAGGAAAAAGACAACCATGTATTTAGCAATCATAACAATTATTAACAGGCAACCTGTTGAGAATAGCTAAATACATGTTGGTATTTTGTTTGTGATTTTTCTGCTTTTCCTCTTGTTCCCTTCGTTGTACGTCCAGCGTCATCTATCATAGATGAATAAAAATTTAACGGACATATTAAACTTATTCTTTTACATAATATTGTATGTAATTTGATTTTGCTTGTTATAAGTAGTAAAGAGCACTGCCATGAAGTCAGGACCTTTTGCTCGCAGGTTCCATTGTCTATTCAAGCCTCATTGAATACTCGATTGTATAATGGTACCTCGAATATATGTGCGGAATTTCAACTGATTCTAGAGTATCTTTTCTGAAATATAAAATATTTGAAGAAATAATATTTTTATTTTTTTCTAGTGATACGATATTCACAAAATTTCGAGAAAATTAGCGCGTTGGCATTCTAAAACCAATCACTAAGGTTTAATTGCATCGGACTTGTAAATTTTGATTTATAGAGGAAATAAATCTTGTTCAAATTTTGACAAATCATATCTCCGGAAGTATTGGTTTCTCAGAGTTGGGAATAAAATCAATGGATCATTGCGATATAATTGCATCATACAAAAAATTAAATTGAAAAAAGGGTAATTAAAAAAAAACAAGAGTGCCAAAAATTATTAATCAGAAACCACCAGACCGATTCTACCAAATAACGAACTTATCCCAGATATTTATTCCTCAAATATACTCTGAAAATTATGTTATATCAATTGTAACTTAGCCAATATTCCAGATTTGTTATAACTGGAGATATTCTGAAACCAATCTGATAACTTACCAAAGTATATATTTCCGTCATCATATGGATTATCCAAGGGCATTATATTATCACCCAAAAATTCCTCATAATTCTACGATAGCTGAGGTTATTTCATTGGTCATTTTGCATTCAACCATAATTCGTTTTCAAGAACAGAAGGGGATTTTATTTCATGAGCAACGAACTTTCATTAAATGTGAATGTCTCGTATAGGTAGATAAGAGGACATGTATGAACACAGATCATATAATAATTCATAGATCGAATAATTACAGCATTCTGTAAAAACACGCAAGTACGATTTATTATTGAAATTTTGAAAAATTATATCTCTGAAACTAATGGCTTGTTAGAGTTGATGAAATTGCTTCTTAATTAAAATTAAATTGGAAATTTGTGATGTAAAAAAAAATTTTTTCTCGTTATTCTGAAACTATCAAGCCTATTTTGTCCAATAACTTAACCGATATAAAGTGTAACCTCTTTATTCCGGACAGTTGATGGCAAGGTAGTTGTTCGGATTTTCGATTTGTCCGGTAATAGGAAAACATTCTTATTCTTATACGTTGTTTATTAAATGAAATAATTTATTCATAAAAGTAACAGAAAACAATAAATTAGTTTAAATTCCCGACTACAAGAGAAATATAACTTATCTATTTCTTATATTTGTTATTTGTTTATTGAAAATTTATTTATTAAATAAAATATATTATTCAAAAAGGGAACAAAAAACATAAATTGAATTCAAATTTTCATAAACAAGAGATCACATTTATATTTATCTATGTATTTATTTTCAACCTAGAAAGACATAATATGAAATATTTGTTTGAACATTAGAGTCAGATTAATTTTTAACTGCTATATTTTTTCATTTCGAATAGCTTCGAACGTTGTGCTTTCCTTCGGCATTTTTGGATAACAATCGTTGTGAACTGTGAACATAACTAAAAATAAATTAAACGTAAGTTGGTACTCAAGCGCACCCCAGCAATCTTCTGAATCGTGTTCCACTCTCAGACGCGGTGGCTCGTGTGCGTCCGGATTATAGAGATGCGTCCGGTCTATGGGTTAGGCGTCCGGAGTACTGGATGTCCGGATTTAAATGTGTTCGAATTAGAGTCGTTATACTGTATTCGTCTCCCAAATCTACTGTGACTGTCTAGCTCTAGCTCATTCAGTTCGAGAGTTATCGTGTTAACAGCTGGCCGGACATAATCCATTTTGACCACGGATTCTTGACCAGTGAGTCGAACCGAATCGCTTAAAACCATTTCATCCAAAATTACAGACATTTGGGATAAATAATAAGCACTATGTTCCGAGGAACAAGAGCGCCAAAAATTACAGACGTTCGTACGTGATGATAGTGCCCGCAGGAAAAACCATGCAAAACACTCTTAAAAAGTCCCAAAAACAGTAAATTTTTCATGTTTCTCAGTATTCGCTATTTTCCACAGAATATATTCATCTATAATAATTGTTCACTCCATGTTAGATTTATTATTACAGATCCCCAGAGTATCAGGAAATGTTCACTTACAAATGCGCATTGGATGAAAACAAACACTCATCCTCTCGACCCGAGGTGCATCCAAGCGAGAAAATCGCGCTATGAGAAGGAAAATCCCTTGCAGAACAGGCGGAAACTGAGATGATAAAGTAATCTAACTTAGATAAACCAATCTAGACTTTCTTTATTGCCTTTCAGCTATCCACCACGCCACAATTTCGCGACTAGTGTGTCATAAATTCGCCGCCACCAATTTGTTACTGCGGTCCCTGAAAAGTTGGAAATAAGCGACATATCCTGAGGAGTTTTATTGCTGTTGAATTGAAGTATTGCTGGTAGTTTGAGGAGGTTATATTATTTGAGAAGAAAGAGTATTAATTTCAATTTATGACAAGGTAATTCTTTCTCTGGTTTGGAATGTGCAATGTCGTTCATCGATGGTCCAGACGTTATATAGGGATGTTCTATACGCTTTATGACAAACTCTGGCAGATGATTGCTGCGTTTGTTCTGAACATTTTGTTTCCTATAAACTTAAGTCCAATTCGTTATCGTTTAGAAGATTTGAAAAAATATATTGTTTGAGTCAGAAGTACTGTATCAATGTGCAATGTCGTTCATCGATGGTCCAGACGTTATACAGTGTGGAACAGCCAAATGGAATAAATTCGATAACGGATAAATGAGAGCGTGTTTGGAAAAACGCTTGGACACGTCGATTTGTATTTTTAACTGAGCATTTTTTTCAAAAAAAAAAAATTATATAGGGTGCGTCATGTGACAGTGGCCAATACCCACTTTATTATTTTAAATGCAAGCCCCTGTATATTATTAATTTTTTGGATTCTTCAGAGAATTCTAGACATAAATCATGTACAATGTCCTATACCTATCTTCAACTGTTTCGGAAATATTAAGTGTTTTCAGACGTTCGCGGCGAGCCTTTTGAACATTTACTACATTGACATTAATATTTTTTTGTTTTTTTTTAATTATTAAGAAATAATCAGTATTAATTATTAGGTTGTTAGTGTAATGTAGCGAATTTGTGAAATAAAAAAATTTTTTAATGTTAATTTTTGTAATAAATCTGAAAACACTTAATATTTCCGAAACAGTTGAAGATAGGTATAGGACATTATTTATGTCTAGAATTCTCTGAAGAATCCAAAAAATTAATAATATACAGGGGCTTGCATTTAAAATAAGAAAGTGGGTATTGGCCACTGTCACATGACGCACCCTATATAATTTTTTTTTTTTGAAAAAAATGCTCAGTTAAAAATACAAATCGACGTGTCCAAGCGTTTTTCCAAACACGCTCTCATTTATCCGTTATCGAATTTATTCCATTTGGCTGTTCCACACTGTATAGGGATGTTCTATACGCTTTATGGCAAACTCTGGCAGATGATTGCTGCGTTTGTTCTGAACATTTTGTTTCTTATAAACTTAACTCCAATTCGTTATCGTTTAGAAGACTTGAAAAAATATATTGTTTGAGTCAGAAGTACTGTATCAATTCTTCTATTCTTTAAGAATTAATGGTGAAAAGTTTCACATCGACGAATTAAAGATTAGTAGACAGGAGATTTGGGTCGTTTCTTATCTGGTTAGCTACATCTTCAATTCTATCAAGTAATTGATGATGAGATGTAATTCCAATATGATGGATGAGCGATTGGGATCCGGCGAACGAGGTAACCATAAGCTATTAATCAACCTTGATCAAGCCATCTTTTCGAAAAATGTTCATTTAACAAAGCTACCACAGGGTCTTAAATGTTTGTAACATCGTAGTTGGCATTGGATTTTCATCTGCCGCTTCTCACATCTTAAGTGTGTTCTGTTCATATCATTGATAGAATATCTAAACAGACGGCCAGGGCCAATATTGAATTATTGTCAATTCTTAAGATTCTTTTTAAAATTCAGTTTACAAATTATTTAAATCTGCAATGACTTATAATTTAGAACAAAACAGAATTATTGTGATGTCCTATTACCGCAATTACATTAATCAATAGTGAATGGATTTACTCCGTATAGAGGCCTGTAAAAATGAATATCTGGCGAAATATCCTAATGCCCAGATTCTGGAATCTTCTCTGAAAGCCCACATCAGAGGTCTTATAAAAAGATTTTTGCTAGAAACTTTAACAAGGGAAAATCGACAAGAAGACCTCAAGCTATCAAGAAGTTGTTGAAGAACTGAGAAATCAAGTTGAAAAAAATCCTCAAATGTTTCTGAATGAATTACCTTTACAGTCCGATTTCACCTTGAGTACTTGCTACAGAGTGTTGAAAAAAAAATTAATTTGTACCCTTACAAAATAACGATGGTACAGGAACTCCTACCCTGATATTTCACGTCACCGAGAGTACTGCTATTGGTTTCTAAGGAATCTTAACACGACAGATTATTGGACTTAAGTATTTTCAGTGATGTGGCTTGGTTTCACTTGTTGGGTTATGTGAATTCTCAAAACTGAAGAATTTGGACATCTGAGAATCCCCATAGTTTTATTGAGACTCCATTACAGTAGCAAAAAGTTGGTGTAAGGTTAGCAGTTTCTCGCCGTAGAATATATGTCCCAGTTTTCTTTCATGATACCATTAATGCCGAAAGGTACAAAAGAATGATGCTGGAGCCATTCATAAACCAATTAGATGACGAAGAAATACAGTTGGGATATTTTCGACAAGATGGCGCAACTGCCCACACTACTTCTGCGAATCTAAATTATCTGCAGGAGTTCTATAACAACCGTATAATAAGTCAAGGACTCCTGCCTTCCTCTCCAACACGCTCTCCAGACTTGACTCCCCCGGACTGTAGCATCTTTGCATATCTAAAAGATCAAAAGATAATACGATAATATTGAGGACCTCCAATCGTCAATAACAATGTGCTGCCGAAATTTTGGCCCACAAATGTGGCTTCAAGAACAATTTCGATAAGGCGACTCAGTGATTTATTTCTAGTGGTTTGCTTCAGTGTTTTGTGTATTTTAGTATTTTCCTTTTCTTTGAGTTTATAAGCTTTGCTTCAACTCTATTCATTGTAATAATAATAATAAAATAATATATTTGACAACAAACGAAAAAGAATTTATAAATGCCTTGGAGCACATTTTGAACATTTGATGTGAATTCATTGTTAGAATTCTCACAAATGACCAAACTCCCAAAATGGGAGTTATCTTCTTCTTCTTCTAGTACCTATCCGCTTCGGATGTTGGCAATCATATTGGCAATTATAATTTTATTCGTCGCCGCTCGAAACAATTCCGCCGAGGTTTTCCCAAACCAAGTTCGCAGGTTCCTCAGCCAGGAAATTCTTCTTCTGCCTGGCCCTCTCTTTCCTTTAACTTTCCCTTGTATTATTGATTGTAAGAGGGAATATCTGCCTTGGTTTCTCATCACATGTCCCAGGTATTCTAGTTTCCTGCGCTTGATTGTGTACATGATTTCTGGTCCTTTGTTCATCCTTTCGAGAACCGCCCTGTTTGTCATGTGAGCTGTCCACGTTATTTTAAGGATTCTCCTGTACAGCCACATCTTAAATGCTTCCAGTTTCTTGGTGGTGGCTTCTTTGAGCGTCCAGGATTCCACGCCATACAGTAATACGGAAAAGACATAAGATCGTAGGTGTCTCAGTTTTGTTTCGGGGGACAGATTGTGACTCTTAAAAATGGCGCTCATTTTGTTAAAAACCGTCCTCGCCTTTCCTATGCGGCATCTTATTTCTTGCTCGTTGTCCCACTGCTCATTTATTATCGTTCCTAAGTAGCAATATTGGTTTACGCGTTCTAACCGAGTTCCATTGATATATAGGTGAGCTCCCTTTATATCCTTCTTGCTTATTACCATCTGTTTAGTTTTTTGGACGTTGATATTGAGCCCATGTTGTAGACTATATTGCGTAATTCCGTCCATCAACTTTTGTAGTCCTTCCAAACTGTCCGCTATCACCATGGTATCGTCGGCGTATCGAATGTTGTTCAATCTGGCTCCGTTTAAGAGGATACCTTCCTCTACTCCCTCGAGGGCTTCGTTAAAAATTCTTTCCGAATACATATTAAAAATTAGCGGCGAGAGGATGCAGCCCTGTCGGACCCCACGTAGAATTTTCACCTGTTCTGTTCGCTCGCCATCCAGTCTCATGCATGCTGTCTGGTTCCAGTATAAATTTGAAATTATTCTGAGATCTTTATCGTCTAAGTCCGCGTCTTTTAGAATGTTAATCATCTTGTGATGTTGGACTCTATCAAAAGCTTTTTCGTAGTCTATTAGACACGCATATACGTCACAATTGACATCTCTACATCTTTGGATTAGTACTTGCACTCCAAAAAGTGCTTCTCTGGTACCGACTGCATTTATGAATCCGAATTGGTTATGTGATATCTGTTCTTCACATTTCTTGTGTATTCTCCTATGGATAATTTTAAGAAACAACTTCAACATATGGCTCATCAGGCTGATGGTCCGATAATCTTCACACTTTTTTGCCCCAGGTTTCTTAGGTAGTGCTATAAATTCAGATTGTAACCATTTTCCGGGATATCTCCCGAGTTGAAAATTCTGTTGAAAATGTTTGTGATCCAGGCTATTCCTCCTTTGTCTAGGAGTTTGAGGAATTCAGTGTCTATGTTATCTGGTCCTACTGCTTTTTTGTTTTTCATTTGTTTAATAGCTATTTCCACTTCTTGCACCAGAATGCCTGGACCTGTGGATACTTCTGATATTGGACAACAGTCGTCTGGTCTTTGATCTTGGAAGAGAGTCTCCAGATATGATTTCCATGTCTCTTTCATGTCCTGTTTGTCAATGATTATTTTACCACTTGTGTCTGTGATCTTCATAATTTGTCGCTTTTTAAAAGTCCCTGTTGCCTCTTTCACTTTTTTATGTACGTTGAAACTGTCGTACCTGGCTTGTAATATTTCTATTTCCGCACACCTCTCCGCTGCTTCTTTTTTCTTGGCTTCTCTGATCTTTCTTCGGATATGTGTTTGCATCTTTCTGTATTCCACTTTATTCCCTTTGAGTGTTCTTCTTTGCTCCATTAGGTTTAGAATATCCTCGGTCATCCAAGATTTCCTCTTTGTTTCCTTGTCTGGTCTTAAAAACTCTTTCTTTGTTAGCTCTACTATTTTCTCAAAATTTTCAATCTCCTCTCGTATGTTATTCTCCTCTTTTAATTGTTTAGTCTCGTCGTTGATGTACTCACATACTTTTTTTTTATTATAGGTTGCTGAAGGGCTGTTATGTCATATTTAAGTGTGGTTTTTTTCTTTACGTCCTTGAGTCTTATCTTACTGTTATTCAATGTATTCTGTCCATTTTTAGTGATTTTTTACCTGCGTTTGAACACAAATTAGTTCAATAGCTTGCGTTCAGTTATCAGCACTTACTTCTGAAACATTCTAAAAATTTTAAGAATCCATTCAAACACAGATTATTCATATATGTTCAATAGCCGTTATGATATCTCTTAAAAATAGCTTAGGAGAATAGAATCCCTAGTAATGAATTATTCACTATCGATAGCATCCCCTTGATATTTTCTGAAAGAAAACTCCTCAAAACGGAGTAAAATTCCAGTATAGTTTATCATTCTTTCAATCAAATTACCCTACTCTGGTCATCACAAGGTCTGTTGTAAACTCAGAGACGGAGTTAGGTTCAGCAATTACGCTATGTACCCAAAATCACGTGTAACCACATTACGTAAACCACATCAACTATACTAAACCAAATTATTTTGAATAATAAAAATTTTTGGTTTAAACTGGGATGAGAGGAAATGTAATATCATTCTGGAACTCATCATTGTAAACAAAGGAGAAAGTGAGGTAGTGCGTATATTTATGAATTCCACAGAATTAATGTACACTCTTTGATGAATTCTGTTATCTGGAATTGCAAATGTGTTCGACAGGCATATGAAGGGGCAAAATGAGAGGGTTTCAGAACCAACTACTATGTTACAATCATTCATATAAAAACCCTGTATAAATACGTAATTAATTAAGTGTGTAAAGAAAAATTCAAAATAAAAACTTTATTCACTTTCTTTACTATTCTAACTTAATTGTTCTTCTCCCATTTTACTTCAAATTACTAAATATTCCTTCACTATGGCAGGAATACGTCTGGTGATGGGTCAGCTAGTAAATAAATTAACACAGAAGTAATTCAGTTATAATTTATTAATTTCTGAGCATTTTGTTCCTGATATTTCATCTATAATCATAAAACCTGTTGGATAAATTAGGTCCTTCAAGAATACCTCTGACATTCAGTTTTGGACCAGTTGTAACTACTTTCAACAAATCTCTAGCGTCGCAACAGTAGATGAATCCCTTAGAACCATCCTTCCAAGCAGTCCTGTCCCAGCCATAGTTACTACAAATGTCTGTACATAGCTTATCGTTGGTATCCAGTTTTTTAGCGAATGGATTGTTCAGAACAACGAAAGCTATAGCTTTCTGAGAATCCTCGGAATAGACAATTTTCCACATAAATTTTGGAACAGCTAGTTTCGACTTCGACACTAGGAACATATTTGTCAAGTTATCGTTAACGTCAGGGAGTTGAAGAATTTTGAAGCTGCCAGTATACACCTGAAAAAAAAGTGTGATTGAAATACATATTCTGGATAAAGCGGACTAATTACTAAACACTTAGTTTCACGAGGAGTGTGATATGTAACGTTAATAGTATCCAATCTATCGCTCTTTCTAAATTTGGGCTTATTAAACCCCTAGTCATGAACCGATTAGTAAGACAAAGACTGTTAATAGGGGCTGTATATTGTATATTGTTGTAGAGGTTAACATTGCACTGCGACGTTGAGGTCTATTGTGCCCCACATCAGAGCTGCCGATATCATCACCATCTACAGCTTGCCTTCCAGTTCCAGAGTTTTGATGAACTGCAGTATCTGGAATGGCTTCGCTTGTGCAGATTTATTGCCCAGAGCATTCCTTGGGTTAGTTTGACTCGGTGAGGCATTCCGTAATCAGGTGATCAAGAGTTTCATCCTCCTCCCTACAGAATCAGCACTCATCAGCTTCTGCTAGCCATAATCTCATCATATGCTTCCTAATATAGCAGGGCAATGTGAGGTAACTGTGAGGAGGTGCAGCGTGAGCGATCTCCAGAGTACACCTCTTTCAGTATTATTTTTCATCCAAAATTCGCTTCTGTAGTGTGTTGGTCTCCTCATTTCCTTTAATTCCCAAGTGACCAGAAACCCTGACCAAGGAGACCCCGTTGTTCTTGCTCACTTCATTAAGTTTTCTTCGGCACTCCCATATTATCTCAGATTCAAGAACATGGGAGTTCAGAGCTTTAAGAACAGCTTGATTGTCAGAATGGATTACTATATCACACCTCCGATAGTTTTTTCCGGGTTCATTTCCACGCATCTTTCGATTGAACGTATTTGTGCCTGAGGCTCGGATAGGACCTAGCGATAGTGAGCATTTGGTGCCTGCCCCATATACTCCAGCGCCAGCTCCTATATTGGGTTTTGAACCGTCTATGTACCATTTAATGGCATTTTTTTTAAGAGCTTGGGTGGTGGATTCCCTGTCCCATCAGTCTTTCTTCCTACCTAGCATCGTAGTGAAGATCTTTTCAATGTATAAATTTTTAATAATTTCATCACTAGGAAGATTGGCTCATGAAATGTACCTGGTAAGAGAGGATCAGGCTTTCTAGTTTTAATACACTCATTACGTGTTATTTCCCTAGATATTCTGATAATGGCTTCATGGGCCATTTTGTCTAACATCAGATGAAGGGATGTGAGATTTGTGATCATCTTAAGTGCCCTGGAGAACAGGTTCCCATAGCTCCAGTGATACACATACAGGCAAGCCTTTGTACTTTATCGAGGGTTTTACTGGTACTATTCTGGCCTATTTTTGTATTCCAGACTACTGCCCCATACTTGATTTTTGGTCTCACATTCATGACGTACATCCATCGCAGTATCTTGGGGTTGCAGCCCCAAGTCTTATGGGTTGGATTTCTGCACGCCCTTAAAGCCTTTATTACTTTACTAGCAGTGATTTGAATATGCTTATTCCACAGAAGTTTACTCTACTTTGTACTGATAGGAGCTAGATCACTGTTGAATAAAACAATCTTTCTTTCGTACATTTCGATAACTTCATGTGTGTCCACTGCTATCAAGGTGCAATTTATTGGGATCTTTCAACAATTCAATGGAATTTTCGAAAACTGTGTGCAATGCTCTTTGAACTTATTGAAAATATTTCTGGTTGTTTTCCCGACATAGCACTTATTGGAATCTAGATTTAATGTAGATACATAAGAAAATCACCTGTAAGTCTTCACCATAGTATTCTGCAGTATCTCTAACCAAAGTCTCCAATCTCTTCCAATTGCCGTTGTTGATTGCCTGCCACTGAGGAACAGTGTTGATGTAGAAAAACGTCGCATATTGCCAAGATGCAAAAAGAAAATCGGCGTCTGGTGCTAAGTGTCCTCTAGCCAAGTAAGACTTTTTGTTGATATACTTTTCCGCCAAGGTTGCAGAGCCAAGTAAGCTACTGAATGTAGCTTTCTCGAAGGTCTGCTTGTAAGCTACCTCTGCAGATACACCTGGTCCAAGTCCTTCTGTACTGAAGGCAGGCCTGTATCTAGATTTTGAAGCATCTGTAATTGATAATAATAATTGAGGGAATGTTTGTGCAAACTTCTAGAAATAGATATAATACATAGGACAAGTCAATTATAACAATACCACATCATACAGGAATTCTTCCAAACTGCTATATGATTTTCTCAGCATTAGTTCCTTCACTGTTCAATAATTTAGAGCTCTGAGTGTCCAATGCTTTCAATACCTTTGGAAGTTGAATTTATTTTCGTATACTTGGAAAGGAAGAGGATTCTCAAATTTCGATATTCTCTGCAAGGTAAGTTCTGGAATTTTTGGTGACATAACAATGATGAATAATACATATTTGAACAGAAACAAGCACATTTCATAGATCGACAGAGTTTTGGTTTTTTTTTGGAACTGGAAAAAACTGATGTGAAACTATATTATTATTCTCCTTATTTTTCTTTAATTGAATACTTGTAGCTTCTAATTGACGCATATTACCTCAAATGAAAAAGTATATATGATATACACTAATTTATTCAATATTATGACGCGTTTGGTTCACAGATCGAGTTCCTCAGGCTACATCATATGCCAATGCAGTATTATGTAGGATGAAACCGAAGACGAACCGAGACAAGTGAAACAAGCCTTACCAAGAATGGGACATATAAATGAGGACTGAATGAAATACCAACTATTCACTATATTGTAGCTAAGTGCTTCCTCACAGGATATATAAGGAGAGATGAGTGTCAACAATACTTACAATCTATTTCGGTTCCAATTAACACATGTGAAGAATATAGTGCATTTCCATTTTTGCTGTCATAGCAAGCTTCAATCAACGTCAAAAATTGCCCCCGCTCAACAGGAAATCCTATCTTGATAATACGTCCTTTTCCATCTCCACATATTTCGTTGGTACTCAAAGTAGCCCCTCTTGTACCCTTGGTACAAAGTACGCTTTCAAAATCCACATTTTGCTTCAATATCTTGATCGTTTCCCCGTCTATACATGATATCAGCGAGGTATTTGAGTTTGCTTGAAAAAGATTGGACAATTAATTGATGCAGGAAATAGTTGCAAAAAATACAGATTGAATGAAGGGAGACACTAGCATAAAGACATGGAGCTGCTGAAGGATTATTAATACTTCAAACTAAATTTAAAAAACTTTCGTTATTGATCATAAACGTAAAATATTACCCATATTTCAGCAAACAATGAAAAGATAATTTGACGTTTTCTTGTTAGAAGAGTATAACTCTTATTACAATAAAATTTGTTTTTCTCAACAAAGGAGCTCGCGTGTAAAACGTGAATATTTGTCTATTGAGTTAACTGGGTTTTAGTTTACCATGTGTGGTCTCACCCTTGAAAATAATACTTTCACGAAAATATAACTGTGAGTAGAATTTCTCGTTAAGATTCGACCTTTGTGGAGCGATTCATTGCCTATTTCCTGTAAAAAAAAATGCTCCAATCGATTTTACAGCTGAAGTGGTAAGAAAATTATCATTTTGTTAACACCTTGCTCAGTGCTGTGGAATTTATCTAGCTGTTGCAGCAGGTTTCATGCAGAACTCAAGTAAAGTCAATTCAGATAGTGGGAAAAATTTCAGATTTCGAATAATTAAGATTAAACACCCTAGAAGTTCACTTATTGGTGCTTGCATCCGGAATTTCAGATGCATTCCCACTCTATTTCATAAACGACAAATGAGAGTATTGTTGTTATATATCAGGGCGGTTTTAAGATCGAAACCCCAATCAATGTTAATATTTCCCCCGTTTCTAACCAGTAGAAGGAACCTCCTATTTTTCTTCTATTTGGTCTTTTATGTACAATTACACTGAAATAATTCACTACAACTACATAATATGAAATTGGATAAATAAATCGTCGATTTCAGCTACCACCAGATATAAAATATCGGTGGAATCTATTTATCACTCGACGAATGAACGCGTCAAACTTCTGATATTAAGTCAGTTTTATCATATTTTTATATTCTTTCATATGAATCTGTATGTAGGTACCAGTTGTACTATTTTGAATTGAACCGTTTTTTGGACGTTTAAGGTATTCAAGAACATTGTGTGCGGTAATTCGAAGCATTCTGTTAAATTTCCATTTGAGTATATTTGCTCTTAATATCAATTTTTTGATGAAGGAATTTTCAGTTGCTCCATATCCTATAACCACACGCTGCATTCAATAACGTAATGAGATTAATTCATAGTTATCTACTCACTTATTGCCAAGGTGTTTCTGTAGCTTGGACACAGAAGAACCATATTTTCATTCTTGTTCAGTTCTATGTTCCCTTTATCTGGTAAAACCAATTTAAATTCAGATGTAGAGTTGTCAACCAGTACAGGCATATGTTCTTCATCTTTTGCGCGCAATGGTAAAGAACAACCTGCAAATCGAGTGGAAGTTATGGTTATGTATAACTTGTACGTATGGTAGCCGTTTGAAATGGTCACTATTATATTTTTACTATCGGCATAATTGATATGCATCATTTCAAATTCACAATAACATATTTTCCATATCAATGAATTACAATTGAAATATGCGGCCGAAAACTCCTTGGTAAATGACCATTTGTACCTGGGTATGCGGAAAGGGTATCAAGAAAATCAAGAAAATTCAGTCCCATCAAGTATCAGGGAAAACAAGACATACGGTGAAATATTCATTAATTTTAACCATCAACAAATATTCCGCGTGGCTGGGCTAGATCACCTCATCGCTCAGTGTTTCCTGAAGAGGAAAGTATCATTCAGGGGCAGACACAAATCCAGGGTTTCAAGGTTATCACCAATCATCAGTGTGACTTAGCTGAACACTGAATGAAAATTAGCGGCGTTCTAGGAAACTTAAAGCCATCGGTCGAGAACTGGCCGGGAAAGAACCCCACCATCGCCACCTATAGAGAACCCTTACGAACTCCGACCCTCTGCGATGAAGAAACCTTGAGTAGTTTAACTAACTACACTGAACCGGGCGTTTCAGTCGGTAAAGGTCGCTTCACAGGTAGATGGCGTTGCCATTCCTTGACCCTTTTACGACAAAAGAATGAACATCGCTGAACATCGCTCAAGGTTTCTTCATCACAAAGGGTCCGAGTTCGTAAGGATTCTACATAGGTGGCGCTGGTGGGGTTCTTTCCCTACTAGTTCTCGACCGATGGATTTAAGTTTGTTATAACGCCGTCAGTTTTCATTCAGTGTTCGGCTAAGTCACACTGATGATTGGTAATAACCATGAAACCCTGGGTTTTTGTCTGCTCCTGAATTATACTTTCCTCTTTGGGGAACACTGAGCGATGAGGTGATCTAGCCCGGCCATGCGGAATATTTGTTGATGGTTAAAATCAATGAATATTTCACCATGTGGCTTGTTTTAGTTGTTGGCAATTAGCCACAGTTCACCTCATTCATAGTATTAGGTAATTTCCTCAAAGGGTACCAAATATCTCATGAAATATTAGATAATTCACAATAAATGAAATAGACAAGATCATTTAGTGCCAAACTTCCTCCAGGAAAAAAGGGCAACAAAGTGTTTGGCCTCAGTTTTCCTATTCTTCAAATCGATCTGCCTGATTAGGGCCGAGTATTTCTCCGCTCAAGGAAATTACATACGAATGGCTTAATGTATTCTTTGTAGATTATTTTCCGAAAAGATAAATCTTTGGAATAACTAGGACTTCACACGAGAGCGAGATTTTTCTCGTCTCGACTCGTTCTCGTCTCGGAAAAGCGAGACGACACTATTTGAAAAATATTATAGGCTATACCTAGACCACATACAGCGCGACCCAAGAGTCTCGTTTTTGGTCTTGTAAATTTCTTTTTATGAAGATTTTATTCGAAAAATTAGGAATATTCTACAATATATTTCACAAAATATCAACCTCTGAAATATTTTATTGTAAGTGAAAATAATTCTTTCACATTTTTATTTCAACTTGTTAACTGTTCTTACAGTAACGTATCTCTTATCATAAATATTTATCATTGCAGATTTTGAGGTTTAAATGTGTTCTTTTCAAGATCAATTTTTTACTCTCGGTTGAGTATATGTTTCTATAAACTACTGAGTAATAAACGTGTATACTATTAAAAGGTTTTCTTCGGTTCATAATTTTTTACCTGGGAAGATCATCTTATTTACTTCAGATACATAACGTAACAACTTTTCTCTATTTCACTATCGTAATGAGTCCATTCCAGCACTGATCCTATCAAATTTCAACACACGTCAATTGACAAAACAATATAATCTGGATATAGTGAAATAATTGTTGAGGAAAAGCTTTATTTTCAAAAATATGGTACTAGAGATTTCCTTCTTGCTAATTTTGAATCATTTATGCTATTAGGAAACTGTTTCAAATCTGATTCCCATGCCCTACGTACGTTTCAAATTCAAATTCCGTAATCTGTCAACTTTCATAACAGTCACACCAACTACCAAGATAGAATACAAAAGTCACTAGGATGTATAATCCGAATTTTTCATTAAATTTCAACAGTATTTTACAAAACTTGCCTGAAATAGAGAAAATATCGTCTAATACTCGTTGCAGAAGGCAATTCCAACACTCATGCGTTCGAAAACTCGCTCCTTCGTCGCTCGTTTTCGAATTTCGCATTCATGTTTTAATAGGAGCCCATTCTGCAACTTGTTTTAGAATATACTATTATTGCCTCTAAATCCCAATGCTTTTGAAATATTGCCTCTATTTGAACATCTGGAAAAATCTATGGTTTTTTCTTGTGCTTTCTGTAGTGAAGAAGTGAAAAATTATTGTATATATCTGTGGATGTACTTGTACATATAATAAAACTGGTAAAGAAATGAAAAATGAAGCTAATCAATGTTTCGAAAAGTGTTAGGAGGAATACGCCAAGAATACCCTCAATGATCTACCCACTGGGAAGGAATTCATTGAAATTGATACCAATTTGTCCAATTGTATCAAAAAATGTATCGACATCGATAGCCTCATTAAAACATCAACAAAACCTTCGAAACATTGGAAAAATATTTTAGAGTGGTGGAAAGTGCATAAAAAAGTTCTTCCTACACTCTCCAAGATGGCCGATGATTTATTAATGGCTACCTCCGTACCTGCTGAAAGATTATTTTCTACAGCAGGTATGATGATGGCAAAAGCACCTACATCATTGAAGGATGATGTGATGCAAGCATGATTATGTTTGAATTCTTGGTCATCGAGTAATTAAAAGATAAAATTAACACTGTTTAAAATTAAAAAAATGATGTACATTTACAAATATTTTTATATAAGTGCGTAATAAATATAGCTTTACAAAATTTTTCATTGTTATCTACCATTGCGTTTATATATTATAATATTTATTATTGTTATTCAGAAATAAGCGAGACGGGACGAGAGAAATGATATCGAGACGAGACCGAGACTTAAACGAGACGGAATTTTTTGGGAATTGGCGAGACCGAGACGAGAGTTTTTATAGTCTCACCACTCTCGTGTCGTGTGAAGCCCTAGGAATAATCCAGTGAATTTTTTTGTAATACCTATACACTGCTATTTTGTCTGTGTTGGGATAGGTACTATCATTCAACGGGGTAGTGTTGAAAAAAAAATCCGAATTTTGTATATCAGAAAGTATCCGTCCGATATCGTTGAAATTCAAGATACTTCAAAACCTCATTTTGCAGTAAAGTCCTAGATTTTAACTCGATCTGACCTATATTGGACAATAGATAGTCATATCAATTGCCTTTACAAAGTTACTTAAATCTTGCTCATAACTTATAGTTTTAAGTTTCTAGCAAGATGTTTGCTCGAGCAAATATGTCGAACCGAAGAATATCAGCACTCCAAATGCCTTCTCCTTCACTTCTCTGCAGCAATGATATATCAAATACCGCACCTAGTGATTTTTGTAATTATGAGGGAAAGTTATTTGGCTGAGATATAGATATATTACTCACTCATGAATCGATAGCACGATTTTTAAGGATTTTGATAATGAAACAATTAATTTTTAATCATGGAACTGGAGAGCCGCAACGTCACATCGAAAGAGCTGCAGGTTGCCGACCTCAGGCCAACCTTTGAAGTCTTCAATCTGAGTCGCAAATCTTGAAATCATTTTATACGACGTAGTGCCATCAGATTTGCATTCCCTTGTTGAAATTATACTTACGCCATGCATCGTTGCCATATTCATAAGATGAACCAAAAATTTGCACCAAAAATTCCGTAACTTGAGAAGTCTTTGTATTTCCGCTTCTGTTCACACCATTATTTGAACGGAAATGTATCAGCCGGATACAAATTCAAATAGGCATCATTTGATTATGAGACCGTTCAGAATACGAAAACATTCATCACCTTACTAAAACATGGTGCTTATGTTGCTAATTTTCTCAGAAATTTGGGAGACATTGATGCGACAAGGACACAGAGATTAGAATCTCGAAAGGTTTTAACAATCGAATGATTGTTGATACTTCTCGAGAAGTCTCAAAAATCGAATGAATGTACGAACTTCTCGAAAACCTACATATCGATTTTTGATATCAATATTCAATTGTGCCTTGCCTTGCCCACATTTCATGATTATTAGGAGATATAATATGATTATTGAGAATCTATATTTTGAATGCCATCTGTAGATCGTCGGTTCACGCACCGACACTTGTAAAGAGTGTCTCAGCAAGAACTTGAATTTCGAATTGCGCGCCATTTTTGACTGTCAATTGTTGAGTCAGCCAGATTTGTTGTTTGTTTAACTAAAACATAGACATTTACGAAAATGGTGCGTTATAGCATAGAAGAACATTTTTTAATAGTGAAAACATATTATAAAAATGGGTTCAAGCCCTGTGGACAGGAGCTTTCTGGCGCTCTAGTTCAAACAGACAAATTATATCTCCGAAAGTATTGGTTTCTCTGAGTTGGGAATTATATCAATGTATACATATGATAGAGCTGCATCATAAAGGAAATTCAATTCAAATAATAGTTTATTTATCAAGATTAAATGAGCAATCATGAGAATGAGAACTGCACCATGGAAGAAATCGAATTAAATCTGGCCAATTTTGCCCAATAACGAACTTAACCGAGATATTCATTTTTCTAACCTACTCTGAAAATTTCAACTACCTAGTTCATTCCGTTCGAGAGTTATTGTGGAAAAACTTTTTTTAAATTTTCAAAAATTTTTTTTTACACTTTGCGGTAATCTGGTCAATACAAAACTTCACATGCGTATAAAGGTCATGATTCTACAATTTGATGCTAAATTTCAGATAGATCGAACGAACTTGTCCGAGACCATTTTCAGCCAAAAATTCCAAAATTACAGACACTTGGGCAAATTGATAAGCACTCTGTTCCGAGGAACTAGAGCGCCAAAAAAACAAGTTTCGTATGACAATTGCCCAAAACAGGTTTAAAATACCTACAAATAGTAGATATTCCATAAAACATGTATGAAAGAAGATGAGTAATAATATGAAAGAAGATGAGTAATAAATAAAAAATTACCTTGTAATCGATCAAAAATTTCCTGATCTACGTTCACCTAATTTTCTCCTCTCTCGAACTACAGAATTATGCTTTCAATATTTACGTAATATTTTCAAACATTTTCGGGTGAGGTCCCCGTTGCATCGCTAAAATACGAGTATTTCAACCCCAATATTTTTGAAGTTACAATATTCCCTTCTGTCAAGTTGACATTATGACAATTCATACATAGAATAATTATATCAATGTGTGAAATACGATTTACATTGAAATTTTGAAGAATCATATCTCCGAAAGTATAAGCTTGTTAGAGTTAAAAATGATATGAATGGATTCTTATGATAAAACTTCTCATTAAAAAAAATTTAATTTGGAATTTGTTTCGTAAAAAAAAAATTATTTTTTTGTTACTCCGAAACCATCAGTCCGATTTTGCCCAACTCAGCCAAGATATTTATCCCCCAAACCTACTCTGAAAATTTCAACTCTCTAGCTCATTCCGTTCGAGAATTATCGTGCCTACAGCCGGCCGGACAGAATGAATTTCGAGCACGGATTCTTGATCAGTGAGTCGAACCAAATCGTTTAAGACCATTTTCATCGAAATATTCGAAAATTACAGACATTCTAAAAGGTCCCTATATCTTCAGGGACAAAACCTGGTTTTCCAGAAAGTGGCGTGCCTTTATATCCCCAGTATTTGGGTAGCCAGTAACCTCGTTCAACAAACAATTCACTTATTCCAGAACAATCGAAGGTTATCCCGCTTTGAGTGGAAATCGCAAGTTGTTAATTCCCTCAACTATGGGGATTCCAAAATTGGATGAATCAAAATGGCGCCTTCTAGCACAATTCTTTCTCGAAAAATATATTCGAATGTTAAAGACGGCACGCGAATACGTTCACCATCCGGGCTCTTTATCGACAAAAAAACATCGCGATTTAATCAGTGCTTCTCAAACAAAACCGTAACATGGAGATAACACCCGAACACAAAAAGAATTAAATCGTTTGTTTCATGAGTAATGTCCGAATTAGCCAACTTCAACCGAAGGGGGCAATAAGTTATATAAAGAGGCCCAAACTCAAAAAACTGAGTTTGGGCATGTAAGTCAGATTAAAAAGCAGATGTTAATACACTGTATGATGATGTGAAATTAGAAGGGATGCTTGAGTTGGGTCAAAAAATTAACAGTGCTATGCCTAAGGTGGCGTAAGGACACAGGAAAACAAGGCCTACACAGAACACAACTAGTTCTCTTTACTCGCTCAAGCTATTCGAGAGCTTATGATGTGTCTCCTTGGGGAAGACCTAGGAGGATCAGTATAATAATATACAAATATATACAAATCGAGTAGAGATGCCTTCACAACATACAATGTCAGCTATACATCGATTCTAAACATATTAAAACAAAATAAAATACATTCGTATAAAATTATAACTACTCAAGAGCCCTTGGAAGCCGATTTTGATAGGAGAACTTAATTTTGTGAACAAAGGATGGACATGTTGGATAACCATATTATCCAATTAGTAGACGATTTGTTTTCTGATGAGTGCACTTTTTCTCTTAACGGCCATGCTAATCTCAAAAATGCCGCTACTGGTCTATCGAGAATTCCCACTGGAAGATAGAGGAACACAAGCAATTAACTCAAAATTTTTGGCAGGAAATGTTCGAAACCATATCATAGGCCCCTTTTTCATTGAGGGCAATTTGAATGTCGATAATTATTCAGCACTTGTTCAAAACGATGTCGTTCCGACTCTGGCAAATTTATATCCTGATCAAGGAAATCCTTAAGTTCCACGGAATACGATATGGTTCTAACAGGATGGATAACCAACGTAATGTCCGTAAGTAACTCCACGCAATATTTCCAAATCGGTGGTTGATATACCCTGATCTTAACCCGTTAGATTTTTTTTTATGGGGATATGTGAAAAGCATTATGTACAAAACTAAATCCCTTGGATTGAATGACCTAAAAATCGAAACGCTTTCGATTAGGTGGATTACTGCTGAAATGTTGAATAATGTTGGAAGAAATTTTTATTTGAGGTAAGGATGTTGCCAAGGCGTTCGCGGTGAATACTTCGAACATCTATACTTCATTATCAGTCATAATATTTTCGCTACATTTCGTATTACATTTCAGTTTTTGATACTGGACCAAATTTCGCTACCACTTGATTTTTATTTTGTTTTACTTTGATTTTTAAAATGAACATGAAAGTGATAACATTTTTGTAAAGAGAATGACTTTTCAAACGATCGTATTTTTTCAACTGTAGGTCATTACGGTTCTTCTGTAGGATTTGTAGAGGTTATGATGATGAGACTGCAATTGAAGTAGTGTACTATTTATTTGTTCATACTCATTTTTTGTTTCTTTCACTATTCATTCTTTGTTTAACGTTTGGTGAAATACATGAGAATGAATAGTAAGAGAAACAAAAAATTAGAAAAAAGGGGGAAAAAAAATATATTTAATACCTAAAGCATATGTTCGAAATGCTGAACATCTGATTCTACACATATTTCAGATCGGTGGACTAATTAACGCGAAGTAACACTTCTCAACACCTTAGCAATAAGGGCTCTATATGCATTCCTTATTTTGTTCTTTAGATCTTCCATATCAATAGGAGAAGTCTGGTACACATGATCTTTCAAATATCCCCAAAGGATGAAACCTAGCGGTGTTAAATCTCTGGAGATCTCGCAGGCCATCTTATCGGTCCATTTGAAGATAGATGGATCGGCACACACGGATTATAAGTCAAAATCAAGATTATACGAAATATCATAGCCTATACTGCAATTCATCCAAAATGATATTTCAATTGACGTTTTCTCCCTCAAATCAAATGTAAAATACATAGTGTGATACATCGTTGGAAAGCTAATTTTGATTAAAATTGAAAGATTGTTGAAAATGTACAGGGTACTTTTTGAGATAAAAAAAAGTCAGAGTCACTTCCGGTCAAACCAAAAGTGACATTCAATTTTTGTTTTTCTCCGTTGAAGGCTCCTTGAACGAGTTGAAAATCATAAAATTTTCAAATTGTATCTTTTGAAATGGCTGAGATAATCCATTGGAACATGTATACTGGGACACTCGATATAGTCATTTAGAAATATAAGTACCTAGTAATAAGTATTTTGTGGATATTTTTTTGAGGAATTTTTCTTGTTGATTTCACCGAATTGAATAAATATATAAACAAAATTTGGTCTCTTGGCCCGAAAAGATATTTAAAATAGTCTAGTTTAGTAATAGCATTAAATAATCATTAAAGGATACAGTGGGAGGTATATTCATTAATAAATGGCTTCTTTCTGGGTTTGCTCTCCCAATCTGTGAAAAATGTCTATTAAATAAAAATTTATTATTTTGTGAAGTGCTTCTGCGTATAAAATACAAGATATTTGGCAGAAGCAATAAATCAAACCAGGTTGCCTAACAAACAATAACGAAACAACATCAACGATGGAACAACTATTTCGTAAAGTTTCGAAGTGTAAATCTGACTCCTTCGTCTTCGATTTCGTCAGAAACTAACGAAAATCTTCAGAATTATTTTTTGTTGATATAGCTATTCTGAAATTCGAGAATTCACAGTTTGGGAGAGAGTACCCAGAAAGAAACCATTAAATAGTAATAATCTTATTTTCCACGGATATTTAATATTGGTGAATAAGGAAATAATCGAAAATATTACGGATTAGGAGAGATGGACGGTCTCTTTTAATCGATTTGCGATCTTCAAAGCTTGAAATCTTAACTTCTGGGGGTAACATAACTCTCGATTGAAAGGGTTTACTATTCATTGAAACAATGGTACCAAATAATAATAATAAAGCTTGTGTGGAATTTGCAACCTCCTCCACTATTGTATTGTTAATGACAATGAGAGACTTCAGAAACTTCGATTATGAGCAGAACAATTTTCATTTACAATCTATACCATGGAAAAATATTTTTGATATCGATGATATTGACGGTAAAATTGCTTTTATAAATTACAACCTCATATCTTTATTAGATTTAAATGCGCCTTTTCGAACTGTTAGAATCACAAAAAGGTATGCGCCCTGGCTCACAGAAACGCTAAGAGAGTTAATGGACTTAAGAGATAGCACACTTAACCGCTATAGAAGATTTAAGAAAGAAAAAGACTTTGTTCTCTACAAAAAAATTCGAAACTGGGTGTTCTTGGCTGTTAAAAGTGAAAAAAAGGCATACTATAATAACGTTTTAAATGTTAGGAAAGATAAGAGATTTTGGTCAACCCTCAAATCCTTGAATATAACTAACAGAAAATCTACAGATATCCCTGAAAATCTGAAAGACGCTAATATGATAAATCTACATTTTATCAATTCCATTCCGAAAATCGCCATGGATAATGAACTGTTTGAATTTTACTCATCCAACATTCAAAATAACAATATGAAGGAGTTTCGTTTTCGTGAGGTAGAAGAATATGAAATTTTTAGAATTATTTAGAAAATCAAATCCAAGGCGACGGGTCATGACGGTGTTAATATAGAAACTATTCGACTTTGTACCCCTTTCATTCTGCCATATTTGACCCATGTGGTGAATTACTGCCTCGGTAAATCTGTATTTCCTTCTGACTGGAAGAAAGCATTGGTAATTCCTCTTCCCAGAAAGTATGATCCAAAACCTTTAGATGACATAAGACCTATCAGCATACTCCCAGCTTTATCTAAAATCATCGAACATGTTATTCAAGACCAATTGCGAGAACATTTGGACAGATATAAAATCATTCCGAGTGTGCAATCTGGGTTCAGACCTGGCCATAGTTGTTGCACAGCCTTGCTCAATATCACTGATGAAATCTTCAGGTCTATTGACCGAGGGGATCTCACGATTTTAACATTGCTGGATTATTCGAAAGCCTTCGATTCGATAAATCATCAGCTACTTCTTGCCATATTGCATTTCATTGGTCTTTCCCAGGGAGCTATCGATCTGTTGGCCAGTTATATTAAGTTAAGATCTCAGGCGGTAAAAGTTGATGGCAAATTATCTTCGTTCCTTAACATGAGATGTGGAGTCCCGCAAGGATCCATTCTGGGCCCACTCTTATTCATCATTTATATTTCATGTTTCATCTATGTCTACATATCAGCAACAGCTCATTTTTATGCAGATGACGGTCAGCCTATATTATCATTCAGACCTATTGAATCACGTCAGGCTGTTGCAGCACTTAATTTTGAACTACACAACATCTATGAGATTTCAAGGAAACATTGTCTCCAATTGAATGCCGGTAAGTCTGTGTGCCAACTGTTTGGAAGGAAGATGGATAGAGGTCGATTTTTGGGGACATACAGTCAAAGTGTGAACATTGATAATAATATTATCAGTTTTCATAGAGTGCTAGGAATTTTGGGTTGACTGAGGATTCTGAATTAAGGTTCACGGAGCACATAAATGCTTGTACAGAGCGTACCTTAATTTGAGCCTGCTATACCAGTTCAAAAATTATTTGAACAGATCTACTAAGGTTGTGCTTTGTGAATCCTTGGTGCTTACGCACATGAATTTCTGTGATGCCGTCTACCATCCCTGTTTGACAGATTTTGATATAAACAGAATCCAGGTTTTGCAGAATTCTTGTCTTCGTTTTATTCATGGTATAAATAAATACGAGCATATAACTAATACGCTCAAGAAAACTGGTTGGCTTAATATGGAGCACAGAAGAAGGTTTCATTCCGTGGTTATGTTCTTCAAAATAATTAGGGAAGAATCGCCATTGTATCTTTTTAACAAGATTATTTTCCGTTCTAGTGTTCATTCTGTTAATGTTCGTTCTAGATCAGCGATTTCTGTTCCTAAACACAAAACTGCAATTTTCACTAGGTCTTTTTCATATCAGGTACCCAACGTAATGAACAAGTTGAGTTTGATTATAGAAAGTTTGCACTAGATAAATTCAAACTGCATATATTGAATAATTTCCGTAATGATCCAATGTATGACTAGGTTGATGATTTTTTTTTATTATTATTTTTTCAATGACAGTTAAAAGTTCTATGCGAGCTATCTGGAGTGGAGAGTTTAAGTGCTCGGAATTAATTTGTTAATTAATTTTTTTTTATCTTATGCGGTAGTATTGGATTTATGTTTTTTACTTTCGATTATGTTTGTTCTATTTTCATAATAAAATTAATTCTAGAGGGTTAGATGGAAGAATAGACACACGTTTTTGGTATCGATATCACAGTATTCACCATGTTTATAATAGCCAAGATTGTGTGAGCTAAATCTCGCCCTATGATATATAATCATTCATTGTAGTGATTTGTATCAATAAAGACCATTATTATCATTATTATTAATATTAATCCTCACCTGACGACGAAACTTGCGTGCACTGAGCGAACAATAACACTGCACTGTACAAAATCAGCAATCGACTGAACCTAACATTCTTATTCATTCTGACCATGATTACCAACTAACAAAGCGCTATTTTTATCCAAGCAGACATACTCGATAAAATGACTGACTCTGAACAACTTTTCGTAGAAGAACTAATTATATGTATATCCGGTAAATATGAGCAGATAAATGAGTAACTAACGTACCGTTAAGATCAATAAACAAGGAAATTAGATTTCGATTCCATTCGCGTTGATTAATGATTAACGGGAAGATTGTAAAAGCACGTACTTGATAAGTGTGTATTGCGGAATTAAGGAAATATTTGAATTTTTTGTGAACGGAAACGGAAATAGGTATCTACTGCGATATCCTAATCGAGCTCTTAGACGGATTGTAGATGTGATTGTCACATTTTTGGCGCTCATTTAATTAATATCATTTAAAGGTCTATGATAAATAGTAGAATGTCAAGTACCTTGAATTTATAAAAGCTGTCCAATTTTAAGTTGTATCTTCGGGGACATTCTGTGTACTTTTATATGAGTAAATAGCAGCATTGGTCAATTTTATTCCTAATGATTAGTTGGTTATAAATTATGATTCATAATCTGAAATTCTCGGATTTCAGAATGACTATCAACAAAATAATTGTGAAGATTTTCGTATGAAGCGTCTGACGAAGGAGTCTGATATAGACTCCGAAACGTTACCATATAGTTGTTTCTTCGTTAATGTTGTTTCGTTGTTATTTGTTAGGCAACATTGTTCGATTGATTACTTCTGACAAATCTCTTGTGTTTCTTACGCAGAAGCAAATCTAAAATCAAATAATTTTTATTTTATAGATATTTTTCAGAATTTGGGAGAGAAAACCCAGAAACAAACCATTTAATGATGAATATACGATAATGATTTCATAATCTGATGGTATTGAATATTGCTGTAGGATGTTTAGTTTCTCATTGAATAGGGTTTATACTAAGGAGTTAAAATTAGAGGAAATATCTTTCTTCATGCCTTGGGAATAGTATGTCGAATATTGAATCCTAGTATTTTTCCTTTGTTTGTTCTTCTTCCATTACCACATTATTTTTGGCAGGGGAGATACATTTGAAGACCAAAAATGGATTGAGGGCTTTGTCCAGCAGAATCATATATGGCTTTATTGCGTGGATCCGGAATCTGCCAAGCTGTTGAGAAAGCATAGCGTTAGTATATGCAAGCTCTTGTGTCTTTCTATATACCCGTTTATAACTGGAGTCCAGCCTACTTCAAAAAGGCAAAGGATAATTCTTCCGACAGGCCTTGGTCTTCCAAATTCCTTAAAAATATGGATTGCAGATTTTACTCATGTGATCTTTGAGGAGCGTCTTCAGTTGGACCTGTCTTATCTATCTGTCAGCCTTCTCTTCTGTGGTCTGTTGGCGTGATCGGTGTTCCTGCTAACTCATGATAGATTCCTGATTCCATTGATTCCCGATTTGATGATGAGCCATTTTTAGAAATGTGCCGTTACCTCTCAATATCCTAATTGCCATTTCCAAAGTAAGTTGCTGGTGTTGGTATTCCAAACAAAGTACCCCGAAAGAGAAGTTAGACAGCTGTAATATCCATATATCTCATAGCTCCTTTTGGTAGCGGACTGTTTAGGCATTCTTGATTAGGGTAGTCTCCAGTGCATCTATCTGTTCCATTCCAAGAAAGTTGTAAGTTTATTCATCTTCATGGTGCGGGAATCGAATCTTCTCTGAGCCGATTTTGCCCAATAACGAACTTAACCGAGATTTTTATCTGCCAAACCTACTCTGAAAATTCAACTGTCTTGACTAGTTCATTCCGTTCGATAGGACATAATCAATTTTGACCACGGATTCTTGACAAGTGAGTCAAACCAAATTTTTTAAGACCTTATTAATCCAAAAATTTAAAAATTACAGACATTTGGGCAAATTGGTAAGCACTGTGTTCCGAGGGATAAGAGCGCCAAAAACAATTCAGAAAATGTCTTTGATTTTCTCGTATAATAAATTGATTAAACCTGATTAATAATATTCATGTTTCGAAGATATTTTATGATTTTAGTAAATGAGGTGAAAAATATAAGAAAGAACTGACGTGAAGTCATCAGTAGAACAGTAAATTAAATTTGCATTGCTGCGCTTGCTAATTACATGATTGTGATTATACTGATGTTAATGCTAACGGCCGACCGGACGGATAGAATTGTATTCGACCCAGGATTATTAATCATTGAGTTGAGACTACTTTCGGTAAAACATTCCAAAAATAGAGACATTGGGTCAAAATTATAGCATGCTGTTCCAGGTGGAACAAACGCGTGAAAATGAATGAGTTCGAATAAATGAACCTGAAAATGAAAAGTTTATACATCTGAATATGAAACAATAAACCATAATTTTAAGTTCACAATCTATTTTTCTCGTCTGTAACTCAAACAATTTCCCATCAACTGGCAACTCAATTCCAATGAAAAACCACAATTTGTACCTCGCCCCCACCGTCTGGTGTCACTCTGAAAATTCAAAAACAAAATTAAATCCTAAATCATTTATAGCATATTTTCCACAGCCGCAATTTCACGCTGGTCCATCTCGGTATTCCAGACGAGACCATTGTTCTCAGGTAGCGCTAGGTAAACACAAGAAGACGATGGGTTTTTGCTTTTTCGTTCGCAATTTCGACGAAACTTAATTTTCCTGTATTAGGCTCGCGGTACAATGGAAAACTTCACCCCCACTGGGAGCGGTATATAGACAGTTCAATCCAGTGCCGAGTCGCGAGACCAGGGGGTAATTGGATTAGGAGATGATTTCTGACAGGGAGTTCGAGTATTTATATCGTGGATTTGATTAGAAGGTAGTAGAGAAATATTGGCTCGAAATTGTTGAGTTTTTGCGTATGGATTAGACGAGAAACAAGCGAAATATTTTGAATACTTACTATGGTTAAACATTTTAAAGCACTCTAATGACGTAGTGAGACTCAGCACGCTTGTTAATGTCATAAGCAATAGGTTTCGCTGATTCCTAAAGTCTTAGTATCAAGTAGAGAGCAGTGTAATAGGTGGCATTGTTCGTTTGTTTGTGTTAGACCAAGGTTGATTGAGCTAGTTGCCCGTAGTGCAGTCTAGAGAGGCTTATTGCACCTCGGTCAGTCGCCTATTAGCTGACAGGGTCTCATAGTTGATAACCTTGAGATCAGGTTGCTAGATGCCATAGGGTCTCTTAGTCGATTCCCTGCAGCTTAGGTTTACTTAACCAAGCTAAGTATTGCACCGCTGACATTATATTGCTCTCATGTAACATTCCCACTGCCTTGTCGGTATATTACCTACATAAGATCCATTTTTCTAGCAAGTAGGCTAAGGCCCTTGACTACGTTCCTCGTACGGTTTCTGGCACTCAGGGTCATGTCATCACCCCCATAGTGAAGTCTTCATCGTGTGTGGACTGAACAGTCAAATATGACATGTGAGGCAGTTTCATCTGCCTCCCCACATTTCCTACAAACAGGGTCTTCTCGGAGAATCCCCATGTTGTGAATTAGAGTTAAGATTAGATTCAAAGGGTGCAAACGGTGTATTAGTGATACATCATACGTTGTCTGGACTATGAAGTACTCGAAGATATAGCGTCAGGACTCTCATAAATTGTGGTGCAACGTAAACCAATTGTTTTACAACACCTTGGGTACTACCCTATGAAATCGAGGAAAGGAAAAATTGTTGGTACCGCTAGGCACCACGAGGGTAAGGTCATTTCAGATTTGGATATGAGTAAGCTGGAGTCGAGGGTTGAACCCTTGCCTTGTGTATCACGGGAGATATGGGAACCTGTACTACCAGGGCACTTGAAATTGTCACAAATCTCACACCCCTTCATCTAGTGATAGACAAATTGGCGCATGAAGCCATTCTCAGAATATCTAGGAAAGCAACTGCTAATGAGAGTGTTGAAAACCAGAATGCCTGGTACTCCCTCACCAGGTATATTTCATCAACCAATCTTCCTAGTGACCGAATGATTAAGAAAGTAACCATCGAAAAGAACTTCACTACGATGCTAGGAAGGAAGAAATACTGGGACAGGGAATCTACCACCCAAGTTCTCATAAAATGCCATTAAATGGTAGACAGACACCAAATGCTCACTATTGCTAGGCTCCTATCCGAGCGTCTTTCAGGCAAAAATACTGCCAATTAAAAGATGCGTGGAAATGAACCTAGAAAGAAACTATTGATATAGCAATCCATTCTGACAATCAAGCTGTGAGCAACCATGTTTTCGAGTCTAAGCTAATGTGGGAGTGCCGAAGAAAACTTAATGGAATAGGCAAGAAAAGGGTCTCCTTGGTCTGAGTTCCTAGTCCCTCGGGAATTAAAGGAAATGAGGAGGTCAACATACTTGCCAAGAAAGAAGCTCGAACCCTTTTTATTGTCCCGGAACTATATTGTGGGGTAGGTAGATACGCCTACAAAAGAGACGAGAAACTCTCACTTAGACGAAGTCAGAGCAAATTGGGGTAGTTGTCGAACTTCATTAATTGTGAAAGGCAATTCTATCGAAGTGGTAAGGATTTTAATTGAGTTATAATATTGTAATTATCAAAACCAGTGTTGTAAAATCTAGGGCTTCACACGAGACGAGAGTATAAAAAATCTCGTCTCGGTCTCGCCAATTCCCTAAAAATTGAGTCTCGTTTAAGTCTCGTTCTCGTCTAGTTATCAGTTGTCTCGTCTCGTCTCGCTTAATTCTTAATACCGATAATAAATATTATAATATATAATAATGAATAATTTTGTGAAGCTATATTTATTACGCTCATATACAGAAATATTTGTACATGTTCATATTATTTTTAATTTTAAACACTGATAATTTCATAATAATAATGAAGACCCTATTGGCAGGAACGCTCTGGATTTGCCGACTTACTGATAATTTCATCTTTTAAATTACTCGATGACCAAGAATTCAAACATAATCACGCTTGCATCATATCATCCTTCAATGATGAACGTGCTTTTGCCATGATCATACCTGCTGTGGAAAATAATCTCTCAACAGGCACGGATGTCACCACTAATAAATTATCGGCCATCTTGGAAAGTGTAGGAAGAAATTTTTCATCACTCTCCACCACTGTTAAATATTTTGATTCCTATTTGCTCTTTCTAACAGCAAATATTCTTCAAACTCAGCTTTCAAATATTTCGAACGTTTTGTTGATAATTTAAAAAGGCTATCGATGTGGATACATTTTTTAATAGAATTGAACAATTCTAAATAGTTTTCAAAGAATTCCTTCCCGGTGGGTAGGTCAATGAGGGTGTTCTTGACGTATTCCTCATAACACTTTTCGAAACATTGAATAGCTTCATTCCTTTATCAGTTTTATTATACGTACTTCCACAGATGTTTACAATAATTGTTCACATCTTCACTACAAGGAGCACAAGACAATAAATTTCTCCAGATGTTCAGATAGAGACGAAATTTTCAAAGCATTGGGATTTAGGAGCAATTAAAGTTGTCCGTTAAGTATTGAATTCATAATGGCATCAGTTTTTATGGTTGTGAATTCTATTTTTTCTTGAAAAATAATCTCAATTATCGCAAGGTATTCAAAAAATCATATATTTCTAGAACGATCGATGTATAATATAGACAAAATAAATTGGTAATTATAGTGCAAACTCCTCATATTCAATTATTGTTTTCTGTAGGTGTTGAAAAAAGTAGAGACTCTTGTGTTGCGCTGTATGTGGTCTTGGTATCGCCTACAATATTCTTGAAAACGTCTCTTCTCGTCTCGTCTCGCGTTTCCGAGATGAGACGAGAAAAATCTCGCTCTCGCGTGAAGCCCTAGTAAAATCCAGAGACGCGAAAGACAAAATGTCAGGGGCGTAACTCGATCAACCCCTAGGTGATTTATATAAAAATCCGACAGTTGTATAGATATATTTCATGCTGGCACCTTGAACTCTTCCTCAATATAGGTACCTCAATCAAATTTTAAGGTTTCCTTCAGAGTATACTGATGGTTACTTAAGGGACATCCTGCATGAGCTATCGAAGTGCAACAACGACATAACATTCCCCCCGCTATCTCGAAGCACACGCCATCACTTCCAATACTCCATCACCGTCCAAACTACAGAATTATGTATACGGCACATCCGAGGATCGAGACTGGGAAAGACACGTCCTTAATTGAGGCCAGGGAATCCTCTCCAGCCATCCGGACTTGTTTCCATTAATTAACGGGGATTCCCCAGTCGCAGGAAGACATCGAAGTCGGCTGCGACTTCTCGATTCGCGAGACTAACCGGGATACATGGCTTCATCAGGCTTTCGCCTTTTAATTCGTTTCGCTAGCGCCGAGTTGTTCTGTATCGGGAATTTGTAAATATGAAGATATGGGTCTTCAGGGGCCTTATTCATCATATGAAGGTTTAATTTTTGAAGTTTTCGGGAGGTCACGGTATACTATTTAATTTATGTTTGGAGTTGAGGAATGAAGGATTGTTGTTCAGAAAAGTCTGAATTGTGTTTTGAAGTTTGGTGATTCCTATGAGACATATTTTAGCAGTATATTTGACAGACTGAATTCATGTTTAGTTTCCCATTTCGCTATAAATGTTCTTGAAATTCGGCATTTAAGTTTAGAATATTCATCACTACAAAAGTAACTGCACTGTTGTCCACTACAAATTTTGTCATGTATGTTTCGGACGTTATGTTTCTCTATTTCAGTATCGTAATGAGTCCATTCCAGCACTGAAAACAGTGCTGGAATGAACTCATTCCCGCATTGTTTCTAGTTATATTTTTCGTTTTGTGGTAGTTAGCACTGACATTCGATCCTATCAAATTTCAACACACGTCAATTGCCAATACAATATAATCTGGATATAGTGAAATAATTGTTGAGGAAAAGCTTTATTTTCATTAAGAAATATGGTACTAGAGATTTCCTCCTTGCTAATTTTGAATCATTCATGCTATTAGGAAACTGTTTTAAATCTGATCTCCATGCCCTACGTATGTTTCAAATTCAAATTCCGTAATCTGTCAACTTTCGTAACAATCACACCAACTACCAAGATACAATACGAAAGTCACTAGGATGTATAATCCGAATTTTTCATTAAATTTCAACAGTATTCTACAAAACTTGCCTGAAATAGAGAAAATATCGTCTAATACTCGTTGCAGAAGGCAATTCCAACACTCGTGCGTTCAAATTTCGCATTCGTGTTTTAATGGGAGCCCATTTTGCAAACTTGTTTTAGAATATACTATTCCATCCTCAAAGACGAAACAATACAGTAACGCTTCGTCTTTGAAGTTGGAAACATCGATTCTGAAACATACGTCACACGATAAACTTTGTGGACAAGAGTTGCTTTTGTAATGTTAATAATCAGTTCACAAAGAACTCAAATTAGAATAACAGAATATTGATAATATCAAAATAGTAAGATTTAACGGGTAATTCCGCGAAAGGCAGACAAAAATCTTTCTGCTGGTACCTGCTGACACGTGTTTCTGCTAATTGGCTTCTTCAGGACAGGGCAACCATGAAATCAAGGAAACGATGGAAAGAAAAACTGAAAATAGGTAACATCACCACAGGAGCGAGCAACCAATTTGTGCCTTCAACTGTAGGAACCTGCAATTTGGAGTAGGCTATGGCATGTAGGAAGCATAAGCAGCCTATGTGATGTGACCTCAACCCGAGGATATGAAATATAGAAATGAGGATAGTGAAGAAAGTATATCAAAATGGGGTAATTCCGTGAAAGAAGCAGAGGATTGGGAGTTCCTAGAGCAAAAGGCACAAATTGGCTTTCCATTTTTCTTTGATTTCTTGGTTGGAAAAAGCGGGAAAATGTTTCTTAAAAAATAATTTGCTTTGGCAAGTCGAACCATTTTCCGCTATTCAATAAAGGGGATCAAATAAATCTATTATTCCATAATTTTGACGCTCACTGTATAGAGATGAAGTTGAATCGTTATTCGACTTGCCATCAAAATGTCAAAACCGTGAGTGATTTCGCCAGAGGTCATTTGGCTTCCATTTGTCAGACGAGAACAGGATTCAAGAACAAGAAAAATGTTTCTCTATTTCAGTATCGTAATAATTCCATTCCAGCACTAAAAACAGTGCTGGAATGAACTCATTCCCGCATTGTTTCCAGTTATATTTTTCGTTTTGTGGTAGTCAGCACTGACATTCGATCCTACCAAATATCAACACACGTCAATTGACAATACAATATAATCTGGATATAGTGAAATAATTGTTGAGGAAAAGTTTTATTATCATTAAAGAATATGGTACTACAGATTTCCTTCTTGCTAATTTTGAATTATTAATGCTATTAGGAAACTGTTTTTAATCCGATCTCCATGCCCTACGTACGTTTCAAATTCAAATTCCGTAATCTGTCAACTTTCGTAACAGTCACGTACACCAACTACCAAGATACAATACAAAAGTCACTAGGATGTATAATCCGAATTTTTCATTAAATTTCAACAGTATTTTACAAAACTTGCCTGAAATAGAGAGAAAATCGTCTAATACTCGTTGCAGAAGGCAATTCCAACACACATGCGTTCGAAAACTCGCTCCTTTGTCCTTTGATTTTGAATTTCGCATTCGTGTTTTAACAGGAGCCCATTCTGCAACTTGTTCTAGAATATACTATTCAAGCACTGACGTGAAGTCAGGAGCTTTTGCGCATATGTTCTATTGTCCATTCTGCTGTTTTGGACACTCTTAATCGAATTTACCATAGTAAACTCGATTTGAGGGTCCAATACAGAAGAATGGACAATAGAACATACGCGCAAAAGCTCCTGACTTTATGCCAGTGCATGAAACAATTTTTTTTCTCGTATTTTTATCAAAATTTACTAGTGGTACGGTCCTCATAAAATTTTACACATGTCATTATGTCAATATTCTACAACTAGTTACCAAGCTTGAATTCGATAGAGTCTATATTTCTTGAGTTATCGAGGAAATAATATTCCAGGTGGGTATAACTCCGAAACCATTAGAGCTATTATCCTCAAAAACGAACTTAACCCTCCCATTCGGATGCGCCACCTACCTTGAAAATTATCCGATCGTGTTCAAACTTAGAACTTGGTAGACGAGTTAGGGCCTTAATACTCGGAAACCATTGGGCCGATTATGCCCATTAACGAACTTATCCGTCGTATTGGGATGCGCCACCTACCCTGAAAATTTCAAAGCGCTATCTCTTTCCGTTCTCAAGTTATCCTGGCAACGACCGGACAGAATCAAATTTGACCTCAAATTCTTCAACAAGAAATCGAACCCAATCGTTTGCGACCATTTTTAGCGAAAGATTCGAAAATTAGCAACATTTGGACAAAATGATAACGCGATGTTCCTAAGAACATCGCAAAAATGTATTGAATGAAGAAATAAACAAGTTGGAGAAGCACTGTGGCCAGGAGTTTCGACACGCTGTTCAAATTTATAGCTAAAGCGGTAACCTATCCAAGTACTGAACTCGCCCAAAGCTGCTTAGCTCCAGGAAAAATAATATGTTCCCTATATTTCCAAGAATATAAATCTGACTGTAAACACATACGTCCAAAAAGAACTGGTCAACTCTTTGGTCGAGAATGGCATCAAATGATTAATTTCGATTCAAAAATATACTACTCACTGTCGGGACGAAAATAAACAGACTGTGTCTGTGGTGGCGCAAGGACCCACTCAAATACATACGTTCACTGTTGGGTCAAAAATAAAAAGTCCTATGTTTGAGGTTTCGTAAGGACCCATTCGAATATATACGGGGTACGTTCATTTTTGGTATCGTATTATTACTATTCAAATCTAGTTGCGAAGTTTATTTTCTATTTTTATTTTTTATTTAATGCTGGTGTAACCTGTCCATTCCTGCTTTGTGTTTTCCGTGGCCCTCTTGTGTGTCTGTTAGTCACCAGCTATCGGCCCAGCCGGTGTGAAGGGTGTCCCTGTTTTTCCTTTTTTCACCAGTATATTTTAGGAGTTAACTTGATGCCCATTATGGCATGTATAAAGTGTAATGTCACTATTAAAGTGGGGGTGGATAAGGTTGTCAGGTGTGACGGCTGTAGTAGACCTGTACATCTCGCTTGTTCTGAGCTTACTGCAGCAGAATTGAAATGCTTCGACTTACGGTCGAACGCGAAAAGACGAGTAAAATACCTCTGTGATGAGTGTGAGCAGGGGCTTCATCAGATCCCCAAGATCTTTCAGTTAATTAATGAGCTGAGGGATGAGATACGCGAGCTGAAACAGGCTGGTACGGTGGATGTTTCCGTGACACAGTTGCCTGCGCCGGTGCCATCGAGTGAACAGGTGATTGCGGAAGTTGTTGAAAGAACAAAACGTGCTAATAATGTAGTAATTCATGGCAGCTCTGAGGGGGGCTCCAGCAGGCTGGAACAGGTAAGGGAGGACGTGGCGCTTGTGCAGTCGCTGTTGAAGGAGTGTAATATTCCTGATCAAGTTGTTACTCCCATTAGACTCGGAAAATTCGATCCCACCAAGCAGGTACGGTCTCGTCCCATGAAGGTGCGTTTGTCTTCCCCGGAGTTGGTTCCTATGGTGTTGCGCAGGTTTCAGAAAATCAAGGATAAATGTGCGGGAGTATTCATAACTCCGGACAGGACGCCACAGCAAATGGAGATGTTTAGGGCCGTTAAGGCTGAGATGGAGCTGCGCATGGCCGAGGGTGAGACTGGTCTCAAAATAAAACATGTAGGGGGTGTTCCTACGATAGTGAGCTCTGGCTCGAAAAACTAGTGTCTTCCAACAGGATTATTTCTTCTGTTTCGGCCAGTCAGCGTCCAGGTGGTTCGATTTATTACCAGAATTCCAGGGGGCTCAATTCTAAATTGCCTCAATTTTTCAAATCAGCCTGTGAATATACATATGACATTATTTGTATCGGTGAGACGTGGCTTAGTGACTCGGTGACTGATTGCGAGATAGTTCCGCCGGGATATAGTGTGGTGCGTTGTGACAGACAGTTTCTCAGGGTCAGCAGATCTCGTGGAGGAGGAGTGCTGGTTGCACTTTCAGATAATATTTCTTACAAAACGTTGAATACTGAATTCTTGACTGATCGTGTTCCGCTGATTGATGTGGTTTTGTGTCAGTGTACTTATCCTTACGATTTCATCATATGTGTGGTTTATGTTCCTCCTGATATTACTGTCTTTCAGCTCGAGACCTTCACATCTGCCCTTGAGATGGGCTTTCTTGGAAAGACGGTCGTATTAATCGGCGATCTTAATATTCCCAATTTTAGTGTTGGGCCTTCTTGTCCTAAGTCGGTGCTGTTCAGGAATTTTTGTGACCTCCTAAAGTTGCAGCAGTTCAACTTCATCTACAACAGAGACCAAAAATTGCTTGACTTGGTCCTTGCAGGAGATACTGTCGTGGTATCTGTGGCTCATTCTGAGTCCCCCTTTGTCCCGGAGGATCTGTATCATCCCGCGCTGAGCATGATTGTGAGCCGAAGCTCCTTTGAACGCCAAATAAATTTTCCAACACGCAACAATACGTTTTATAACTTCAGGAAAGCTGATTTTCCGGCCTTGCGTTCGTCGCTCGGTTCCGTTGATTGGAATATTCTCCAAACATTTGATAATGTTGATGACGCTCTGCGCTATTTTTATGATAAATTGTTCGAAGTCATAAAAGATCATGTACCTACTGGAACTTATACCTCTGGGAAACGCTGCTTTCCGGTGTGGTTTACTCCTGACTTGAAGCGCAACATCCGATTAAAGAATTATTATCGTTCAAGGTGGCGGTCCACAGGAGGAACTAAATATCTCCGAGAATTCAGGCGTTTGCGGTCGTTGGTCAAGTCTGGAATTTCTTCGGCATACGACGATTACTTGGCTGAGGTGCAAGGCGATTTGGAGTCAAATCCTTCCTCTTTCTGGGGATACATCAACCACAGGAATAGTGGCACAAGAATTCCTGGTGTATTTCATAGCGACGGAAGATCACATGACGATCCAAGAGATATAGTCGATTTGTTCGCAAAGCATTTTTCAAATGTTCGTATGCCAGACACAGTCAGGGATTATAGCGAGACTCATTTTTCCCAATTCCCTCCAGTTGTCTTGCCTTCTATAACTGAAGATGAAATTAGATATATTATGGATAAATTTCCTGATAAAACAACTGCTGGTGACGATCAGCTACCCTCATTTTTCATCAGAAACTGTGGCTCTGTGCTTGCTGAGCCTCTACATCGCATCATCTCTGTCAGCTTGCGTACTTCCATTTTTCCCACTATTTGGAAGAGAGCCCGAGTAGTTCCGATTTTCAAAAAAGGCGATAAATCACAAGTAGGGAACTATAGACCAATATCTGTACTGTGTAACTTTGCGAAAGTATATGAAGAAGCTTTATACGCTAATATCAGTCATAATGTTAGACCACATATATCAGCAATGCAACACGGTTTCATGCGGGGCAGGTCTACGGTCACGAATTTGGCAACATTGTCGCAGTTTATCGCGGAGACTCTGGATGATGGAGGTCAGGTCGATGTTATTTATACAGACTTTTCACGAGCCTTCGACTCGGTTGATCACCGTATGTTGCTGAATAAACTTTCTTTTTTTGGCTTCAGTCCAGCATATGTCAACCTGATGAGATCTTACTTGGAGGGAAGAATGAGTTATGTGTTTTATAATGGCTTCAAGTCTTTCGAATTTTGTCTGTCATCTGGTGTGCCGCAAGGATCTAATCTTGGACCATTGTTATTCATAATTTTTATCAACGATCTTCTGGCTCTTCTCAGTTGCTTAGCCTTGGCCTATGCAGATGACTTCAAACTTTACCTGAGGATACGCGGAATTGCTGATTTAGAGCTGCTCCAGTCCAGCTTGGAGTTAGTTAATGTTTGGTGTTCGCGCAATGGACTCATTTTAAATATACAAAAGTGTTTTAAGTTGACTTTCACGAGAAGCTTACGTCCTCTCACCTTCAATTATTCTATTGATAATTGTCTTATCGCTAGTGGAGATCGGATTCGTGATTTGGGGGTGTTATTTGATTCGACGTTCAGCTTTGTGCCTCACATCGAAGAGCTTTGTTCTTCGGCTAGTCGATCTTTGGGGTTTGTGTTCCGGTGTTCCAGGGAGTTCCCTGATGTTTCAGTCCTCAGAATTCTCTATTTTTCTCTTGTCGTCAGCAAATTAGAGTACGCCAACTTGGTTTGGTTTCCGATATACAGTTCCCACCTAACATCACTTGAACGCATTCATAGAAAATTCTTGAAGTGTGCTGAATATAGAAAGACTGGCAGGTATCCTGAACGTGGTGCGGATTTGTCGGAGATCATGCGGGAAATGCGAGTTTCAACGTTGCAGGAGAGACAGAAGCGACAGTGCGCTAAATTTGCGCAAAAGCTTGTCACTGGAAAAATTGATTCACCTCATCTACTGTCCAGGGTTGACATTCGTGTACCAAGAATTGAAGCGAGGACCACATCAACTTTTCGACTCCCTACACCTCGGACTAACATACTTGAGCAAGCTCCGGTCTATCGATTGTGCAGGGCTGCTGATGAACTTAAGTTTAATTTGTTTTTCTAGTTCGGGGCGGTTATTGTTTATTGTTGTATCATTGAATGTGTAATTTTGTTTGAATAATTGTTCATATTATTCATTGTCAATATGTTACCCTGTTATTGGGAAATTTCCTGTTGGGTAAAATAAACTATTATTATTATTATTATTATATACAAATCACTTTTGGGTCAAAAATGAATAGTTCTTTATTAGTAGCAGCGAAATTTATAGCAGTAGTATTATTTTCAATAATTTATTCCGAGAATTATACCTATGATAAAAATCAGTCGAATAACTGTACAGTTGTGCCACGAGGACTTATGAATAGATCTCTTATCAAAAACGCCCTGCATAGCAGTAATTTTTTTAATATCTAATAATATACAAAAATACTCACATAATGGAAATATCGACTTAATTCCGTCCATGACCCTTTTCACAAAGTTATTATTCTGATAGAATTGGAAACAATAATGAAAATATCAATAATTTCGGCTACTGGAATAGATACCGGTACCTACTTGCCATGAAGACGAATCCCTACCACTGGCCACAGAAGCACTAAATAATTAATGTGAATTCCGTAACTTCAACTTATATTATTACTGACCTCTGATACCTTGATTTCAAATTTCTAATTGCAGAAAAGTATTACCATGTAACATATTATTCAATCAAGTTTAAATCGATAGCTTGGCTGTAAAATAAGTTACATATCACAGACAAGATAAGTATCTAACGAATGTTATTCATGACATATCAACTTGTCAAATTAAACTAAAGCCCATCTGAATAATTAAATTCCTTGGGTCACGTCAAAATTCAAAAACTGTTGACAACTTCGTGGTCGAGGGTAAAACCAGTGGACCAGTACGTCTCGAACGTTGGAATATTTCGATATTTCAGCTTCACCAATAGATAAAGATCTGATCAAGTTCAAATCTAGAGATTTTTCGAAATATATATTTTTCAAATTTTTCGGTCATATGATAATCATAAAACTTTGCGTCTTCGTGTCATTATTTGTCAACTAACTACCGTGCTTTAATTCGATCAGATCAGTATTTTTCGAGTCATTGGGAAAACAATATTTCAGATGGATATAACTCTGAAACCACTGGATTTTGCCCATTAACGAACGAATCCGGTGCATTGGGACACCAAACCTACTACGAAGATATCAACACTCTAACTCATTGCATTCAAGCGTCATCTTGCGGACGGACGGACGGCCAGAATCAAATTTGACCTTGGTTTTTTGATCAGTGGGTCGAAACTAATCGCTTGAGATGCTTCTCGGCCAAATACTCGAAAAATACAGACATTTCAATGAATTGATAGGTTCAACTAAACAGCGCGCCAAAAAGACGGCTTGAAGGTTCATGTAAAGGGTCCGCCATCTAACGTTTTTTTTTTCAACTAGTGCTCATTTCGTGAATGGTAACAATTAGCTCATGTCTGATTTGACAGATAATTAGTTTTATCCTTCCGCTGAACGAGTATGGTTGTGTATACGCTTGAGCAACGCTGGGAAATACTGTGACATTACTTTGAAAATCATTGCAATGTTGCAGAATGTGTGCGAAAATTGCGTACGGATTTTTTAAGAAGAAGAGCACCGTCAGCTCCGTATGTTCGTTATCTTGTGAAAAAAGTGAAAGAAACTGGCATCCTTATCGATAAACCACAGCGAGAAAAGCCAAAAACAGTGCGTACACCCGAGAATATTGCTGCTGTGGCTTAAAGTGTGCGTGAAGCGCCATCAACCTCAATTCACCGTCGTTCACAAGAATTGAACATTTCGGAGACATCATTGAGATGAATTTTGCATAAAGACCTTGGTATGACGCCATACAAAGTCCAATTGGTTCAGGAGTTGCCCTGTTTTTGAAGATCGCATTATCAGCCGCAGAGCTGATGTCGTTGAGCCACCTCGGAGCTGCGATTTGACACCGGACTATTATTTGTGGGGTGCCGTCAAAGATGAGTGTTACGCCAACAAGCCAGAGACAATTGATGCTTTAAAGGACAATATTCGTGAAGCCATTGGTTAAATACAGCTGCACACATTCGATAATGTGCTTAAAAATTGGAGCGATCGTGTAGGCTACTGCATGGCCTGCCGAGGCAGCCATTTGAATGAAATTATTTTCCATTATTAACCGGAAGGATTGTACTTTCAAATATAAAAAGGAATTTGAGAAAATATTCAGTAGCTTTTTTTTAGTGCCTTTAAAAAAAAAAAAGTTATTTGGCGAACCCGTTAGTATTTCGTCAGTGTAGGTGAGGCGTAAACAGGCAGAAAATCATGCGCACAAAAGCTACTGACTTCACGGCAGTTTTAGAAAATTGGAAGTAATTTTGATCTTATTTTAAGGTATTCACTATTTTATTCTTGGTGAACGTTAATATTAATATAACTACCTGCATCTTAAATCACCTTAGTTAGGAAGATCAATTTCAAGGTAACGAAGGCTATCAAAAATAGTAAAGCACTTTTAAAACCCCATTCAAAACTTTCTTCTACAACATTTGTATTAAATCTCCACGCCATCCACATTCAGCTTTAATGCACTTCATACTTTAATTCGCGACACTTCAACTGGAATACCATGAAAATTAAATGATACGTCCGTCTCCAAGGGGGTAATTTCAAACACTTCAGAGGCCGTAAAAGAAGCGAAAAAGGCCCATTCCACAAGCTTGAAAAAGAGCAGACAAGGGACCATCAGCAGCGTGCTCTTGCAGTCGGATAAAATAATATTTCCATACGACTCTGTCCGTTATGGGACGATAGGGACATTAGGACAATCTGGGGGGAGACACAAATAATAAATATTAGAATAAGAATTCCGAGAGTGTTTTGCTTCGTTCGTGCTCGTCGTGACAGTGGCGGCTTTTGGGCAATGAACAAGATCAAAATATTCTTAAAAAGCACTGACGTGAAGTTAGGAGCTTTAACGCTCATGTTCTATTCATCTCTGTTGGACGCTCTCACTCGAATTTAACATCGATATAGACCGTTTTCTCAGCTTTTATGAGATATAACATTTCGTTATTTTATTGACATACTCAAGTAATGAAAGAATCGTCTAAGATCACAGATTTTTTAATTCTACTATCTATTTTATCGGAATAGAAATTCATTAAATATCAACTAAGTCACTATCTCTTTCCGTTCTCAAGATAGATGCCCGTTGGAAATATTAAAATATTGTTAATTTTCGCTTTGATATGAACAAACAGGTTAAAAATTATTGAGCATTGAAAATACATTTTTTGTATAATATTACTATTGATCCATTTTATCATGATCAGAAGCTACTTAAAAATGATTTTCGATCATTTTTATCTCTCATTGTTAAAAATTTTTTTATAAATAATTGCGTTGTTTATAAAATAATTTGAAATTTTTTTTTTGGAAACATCTTTGATGATAATTATGAATTTTGAAAATAAATTTTTTTTTATTGTTTAAAAATGGATTTGTTAATTAACAATTTTTTTCTACCACTTGCAATTAATATTAAGGAATAATTTTTTTAGATCATAATTTGTCTTGGTCTTTGATATAAAAAAACTGATTATTATTTAAATTTTCATTATTTATTAAATACACAATTTGTTATAATCAATAGAATTGTATCTCTGCATTGTTTTCTATTTCTATATTAAAAAACAAAAATAATCATGTATTATTTAAAAAAAAATTTTAATTTTCTGTTCCTTTTCATTTCATTATTCTCACCTGGTTTTTGGCGCTCTTATTCCTCGGAACAGAGTGCTTATCAATTTGCCCAAATGTCTGTAATTTTTTAATTTTCAGCTGAATATGGTCTTAAACTATTTGGTTCGACTCACTGATCAAGAATACGTGGTTGAAATCCATTCTGTCCGGCCGGCCGTTAACACTATAACTTTCGAACGGAATGAGCTAGACAGTTGAAATTTTCAGAATAGGTTTGGGAGATAAATTTCTCGGCTAACTTCGTTATTGGGCAAAATCGGTCAGATGGTTTCGGAGTAACAAAAAAAAAATTTTTTTACATCACAAATTTCAAAATATGTTTTTCTCAAGATGCAGTTTCACCATAGGAATCCATTAATGTCATTTTAAACTCTAACAAGCTAATACTTTCGGATTTATGATTTTTCAATAATTAGTCTTACTTTTGTGTTTACCCAGAATGCCATAATTATTTTATCTATGAATTATTATAATATGATCTGTGTTGATATATGTCAACTTATTTTCCTGAGACATGATATGTCAAATTTTGATATTTAATGCCCTTAGTTAATCCATATGATGATGGGAATGGTAATGGTAAGTTAATAATATTGAGTTCAGAGTATCTCCAGTTATAAACAAAACTGAAATATTGGCTAAAGTTTCGATTGATATAATATAATTTTCAGATAGGATTTGAGGAAAAAATATATCGTTCATCATTGAATTGAGGAACGAATATCTCGGATGAGTTCGTTATTGGGTAGAATTGGTGTATTGGTTTGGATTAATAATTTTTGGCACTCTTGTTGAATTTAAACTCTTTTATGATGTTTGAATTTAATTTATGCTATTACGAAGTTCTATCATAAGAATCCATTGATATAATTCCCAACTTTTACCAATACTTTCGAAGATATGATTTGTCAAAGTTTGGACAAGAGCGCCAAAGCTCCTGTCCACAGGGCTTCTTTTATGTTCAATTTTATTAACTTTTGAACAAATGGAGATACAATTCTACATCTAGAGAGATGATTATATAATTTCTTGGAATTATTAAATTTTGAAGATCCTGCACAACTTCGAATTAATTTTTATTGTAGTAAGTAACGATCTTTTACGGAAATTTAATTGAGAAGATTTCTCAGATTGCTCAAGATGGTTTAAATGGGTATATTTTGTGTATTTTGCGGAGATGTAACATCTTTGGAAAACACCGTTATCATATTTCTAATATCGTTTTTCCTTCGCTGAATAAATTATCTTATTAATTAATTAACTTATCAATCAGTCTATCGTTTTTAGATTGCACACTGTTGCTAGAAGTACATAAGTTCTTGGATTTTCGAGTAAAAATAAAGCTTTTTCGAGATATTCTTGTTTTTTTCATCGAGACAGCTCTGCTGTGTTGACGTTATCTGCCCTGGTCCATCTTCACAAATTCGAAAATACAGAAATTGATGGAAGTTACAAAACTATAGAATAAGAGGTATACTAGGGATAAACATAAAAAATATGAAAACAAAACTAATAAAAAATCCAATACCCAATTTTTTCCTAATTCCTATTCATACCTAATAAGTAAATCGAGAACAACAACAAAATACAGAAATTGATGGAAGTTACAAAACTATAGAAAAAGAGGCATACTAGGGATAAACATAAGAAAATATGAAAACAAAACTAATAAAAAATCCGATACCCAATTTTTTCCTGATTCCCATTCATACCTAATAAGTAAATCGAGAACAACACAATAATAAAAAATCAGCCACTCCTATTGTTCCTAGACATACTTTGTTAATGAATGGCTGAAAAACAAATGGTTTCAATATCCGTATGATAGCTTCATTAGAAGCAAACTCTCCTTCGATTTTATTGCCGAATACATAATTAATATTTATATGTAGAATCCCAGTATTGGTAAATGCCCCTTTTTAAAACTAATTTTATTATAACGAACCTGTTTTTCTCGTAAGCAAGCTGTTGTTTTCTACATAATTTGTTTTATAATTATTATACTTTTATTGATGTCAATTTCGTGTGAATATTTTCGCAGGACTCATCTATTTACAGTTTCAAGTGTATATGTATTTTATTAACTCTATATTCTGGTTTTTTATCAATTATTTTATTTTTGACTGGCTTATTCTATTATCCACCTTGTGTAATAATCACAATTCCTATTGTAGAGCCCTGAGGATGACTTAAAAAAGTCGAAACGTCGGCAATATATCTATAGAGGTTTTAGTCAATTTGACCTTTTCCCAACCAACTCCAAGTTATAATATTCAGTATTGCTATTAGACCCACTAAAGTCACCACCAAGTATAATTTTTATTCTTTTCATCCATGCCCTCCAACTCTAACACAATAATCATTAGCCGACACTTGGAGATAAACGCCCTCCTTCCAGTTATCCGCCACTGCCACCCTCATCGACCTCCTTAAGCATTCTTCCCAACAACAATGCAACACATTGTTCTAGACGTCGTTCTGATGACAGTTTCGCTTCTTTCGGAAAAAGTTTTATAGGCGTCTTGGGGCGAAGCCCGGAATCTTAGATGTGTATACTTTAAAATAATGTTCCGGTCGTTCTGATTCGTCGTTCTCCAGGATATCAGGCGGCCATGAGACCCGGCGCTATGCGGTTATCATCAACATTATGCAGAGGGATATGTTCGCTTGATAATGGGGTCGAGACTTGGGAGTTTTGGAGGTTATGGAGAAATCTGGGTATAATCATGAAATGAAAAGATTCAGAAGCGATTAATCAGACTTATCGTTTTCATCCTTTGTGCTTCATAAGGTCGAATTTTAAAATCTTTACGTCTTCATTACAGCGTAGATTTTTTTGTAATGTCAATTATATGCTCAGTTGTTACCTAGAAGGAAGAATTTCTTCGTGGCTGATTCGACACTTGCTTAGCGCATGGTTTACGTGCCTTGGAAATATTAGAGATTTTTATTTATATACTTATTCATAGATAGATAGATAGGTAGATAAAAGGAAAAAGGGAAAGGGAAAAATGGAATTGTAACGGTATAAAATTCCCTAACACAGAATTATTTTATGTAACACCACATTTCCCTTTGTTCTCTATAGTGAGATAGATAAATGGTGTTCTAGAAATCTGAAAAATGTGTTCGTGTGTTTGTTGTTAAATATACGCCAGGATTGGCTGTAAGTCATTTTTGGCGCTCTAGTTCCACGGAACTGAGTGCTTATCAATTTGCCCAAATGTCTGTAATTTTCGAATTTTTCGATGAAAATGGTCTTGAACGATTTGGTTCGACTCACTGATCAAGAATCCGTGGTCGAAATTCATTCTGTCCGGCCGGTCCGGCCGTCCGGCCGGCCGTAGGCACGATAACTCTCGAACGGAATGAGCTAGAGAGTAGAAATTTTCAGAGTAGGTTCGGTAGATAAATATCTCGGCTAAGTTCGTTATTGGGCAAAATCGGACAGATGGTTTCGGAGTACTAAAAAAAAAATTTTTTTTTTACATGACAAAATCCAAATTAAATTTTTTTCAATAAGCAATTTTACCATAAGAATCCAATGATATCATTTTTAACTCTGAGAAGCTAATACTTTCGGAGATATGATGTTTCAAAATAATAAATCGTATTTCAACGTTTTCACAGAATTATATAATTATTCTATGCATGAATTGTCATCTTCTTCTTCTTCTTCTACCGCGGTGCCGTCTCAGGCTGAACTGAGGCCTTCTGGCCCATTGTTCTCCCGCTTGACAAACTCGTGAGACTCATTCCAAAAAACACGCTGACAGGAATGCCGCGAGTTTAAAAGGAGAAGTCCCTCTCACCATAGGAATCGTAGGTGTTGGGTTGCCTAGGTGTATGACCCTCAATTCTTTAAGGTTGTTACAGTCGAACAGAATATGTTCAGCTGTTTCTTCCATGCTCTTGCACCAGCGACACAGAGCGCTATCGGCCAATTCCATCCTATTCAGATGTTTGTTGAACTGGTGACCAGTTAGTAATCCAGTCACCAGGCTGAGTTCTCTTCTTTCGAGTGAAAGAAGTTTCTTTACTTCAGACTTTGACGATGGTTTCTTAATGAGAAGCCTTGACTGCCTGAGTCCTACTCCCATGTTCCATACACTGGAGAAATTCTTGTCCAAACGATTCTTGAAGAATGTTTTAACAGAGGTACGACATACCGGAAGTGAAGGCTCAGGACCTATATATGGTATCCGAGCCCCCTGCTTCGCCAGCTTATCTGCCTTAACATTACCTGAAATCTCCGAGTGAGCCGGACACCAGATGAGTTTTACAACGTTACCAGCGCCCAGCCTTCGCAGAGCCTTCCTGCATTCGCCTACTAAGTAGGAGTTTATCTTCACATCAGATAGGGATTTTAACGTTCCTTGACTGTCACAACATATATATATGTACTTGCCAGAGTATCCTAGTCGGATGTTTTCCAGCGCGCAGACAAGAACAGCGTATAGTTCTGCCTGTATTATCGAGCAGTTCTTCCCGAGAGGGATGGACATGCTCACTCGAGGTCCCACAATGCCTGCACCTGTCCCTGTAGTCGTTACAGAGCCATCTGTGAACCATGTGGGCCCCTCTGGTTTAAGGAGATCACTCCTTGTATCCCATTGGTCTCTATCAGGAACAATCACCCTATAGGGTTCGTTAAAGCAGAATAAGGAGCCCGCACGGTCACTCCTCCGGAGGAGAGATGCATCATCATCCTCCACCTTCTTGAGTGCCCTCGCGTGTCCCCTAAACATTCCGCTGTCACGCCACTGTCCCTGTTCCCAGATTCTTAAAGCTGTCTTCATAGCCCCCTCCTCAACTACAAGATGCAGGGGAGGTAGCCCCAGCAGGCACTCCATAGCTGTTGTTGGAGTATATCTCAGAGCACCTGTGATGCTTAAACAAGCTTTTCTCTGAGTTCTTGTCAATTTGTTGCGGATATATGACTTCTTCAAAGAAGTCCACCACACCAATGATGCGTAGGTTAGGATAGGCCTCACCACCACAGTATACAACCAGTGAATAATGTGTGGTTTGAAGCCCCATCCATTTCCCACTACTCTCCGAGTAGACCAAAAGATCATCTCAGCCTTTTTTGTTTGTTTCTCAATGTGTTTGTTCCACAGTAGTTTGTGGTCCAGTATCACACCCAGATATCGAACTTGCTCTGTTAGATTGAGCCCTACTCCAAACAGACTTGGTAGTCTTATGTTACAGGGCCCCCTCTTCCTGTCGAAGAGAACCATCTCTGTTTTTTCAGGATTAACTGTAAGATCGTTATTCAAACACCATCGCTCAATCCTACACAGAGCATCCTGCATAAGATCAGCGACGACATTTGGATGTTTACCTCTGATTAGTATCACGAGATCATCTGCATAGGCTACAACCTTTAGGCCAGCCCCCGCCAGCTCAACCAGGAGCCCATCCAGGACCAGATTCCACAGAAGAGGTGAGAGAACACCACCCTGTGGGCATCCCCTGCCTGGTGTTCCCCTAATGGTTGAGCTGCCTAGACGAGCCACTATGCTGCGGTCCCTTAAAAGGGATCCTGCCCATCGACAGACTGCAAAAGGAACCCCATGTTTGGTTAGTGCATTGTGCATAGCTCCAAATGCAGTATTATTGAATGCACCCTCTATGTCCAGAAACACAGCAAGAGTGCACTCTCGATAATGTAGTCCGCTCTCGATGCAGCTGACCACTGAATGAAGAGCAGAATCTACTGATTTGCCCATCTGATAGGCATGCTGAGTTGGATGTAGTGGGCTAGCCACTAAGGTTCCATCTCTGATATATCGTTCAACCAATCTCTCCAGCGTTTTGACTAAAAAGGAGGAGAGGCTTATTGGTCGGAAGTTTTTCGTCTGAGTATATGACGACTTTCCAGGCTTGGGTATGAACACAACCCTCACCTTTCTCCAGGACTTTGGTATGTGTCCTAGGGCTAGACTCGCTCGGAGTATATGATGCAGTGGGGGTGTCAGCAGCTCCAAGCCATGAATTGTCATAATATCAACTTATTTTCCTGAGACATGACATTGTCTTATTCCTTGCTAATAGTTGGTTCGAGAAACGTCAAAATCGACTTAGAGAGACAAGGGTAAAAAACCGTCAAATAAACCCCCATGTGGCGATTTTATGTCTAAAAGTGAAAATTAAGAATATATATCCCAGGTAAATACCGACGTTTTATTCTAATATCGGAGATCGACAAAATCGTACGAGGAGCCCGATAGCCGGTTCGTCTAGTCAGTCGGGTTTTCGGTTTCGGATCGAGAGAAGGCGGGCCCAAATCCCGGAAAGGGAATTACACTTTTTGGCGCTATAGTTCCTCGGAACTGAGTGCTTATCAATTTGACCAAATGTCTGTAATTTTTATTTAAGATGCAGTTTCACCATTAAAATCCATCGATATCATTTTCAACTCCAACAAGCTAATAGTTTCGGTGATATGATTTTTCTAAATTTCAATAATGAATCGTACGTACTTCTTTGTGTCAAAGAATGCTATAATTATTAAATATAAGCTTAATTATATGATCTGTGTTCCTACTCGTACATTTCATCCTGTTTTATAAGAATGAGATTGCTCATTTAATCTTGATAAATAAACTATTATTTGAATTTAATTTCCTTTATGATGCAGTTCTTTCATAAGAATACATTGATTTAATTCCCAACTCTGAGAAACCAATACTTTCGGAGATATAATTTGTCTGTTTGAACTAGAGCGCCAGAAAGCTCCTGTCCACAGGGTTTGAACCCATTTTTAAAATATGGTTTTGGGATATTAATATTAGTTTTGTAAATTGATTAACGTGATTTATTCAGATTGATATTAGTTAGAACAGTTCTGCACGCCATTTTATTTAGAAAATCATATAGAGTATTTGATGTTTGGTTGTTTCGATTTCATACTCATTTTTTTGGTAGATGTGAATTTAATATTGTTGTTATTCTGAATGAATCAGGTGAGAATATCTCGAATTTTTCGAAGAATTATGTGCCTCGTATTTTTTTGTGTTTGGTTAATTCTTACGACAAAAGGTCACGTGAAATTATATAGGTATTTCTTATCTTTGCGAGCACGTTCTGGGAAACATCGCGTTATCGTTTTGCCCAAATGTCTGTAACTTTCGAATTTCTTGTCAAAAATGGTCTCAAACGATTGGGTACAACTCACTGACGAATAATTCCAGGTCAAATTTGATTCCCTTCGGCCAGCGGTTGCCACGATAACTTGAGAACGGAAAGAGATAGCGACGCATTTTCAGGAAAGGAGGCGCTTCTTAATACGACGGACAAATTCATTAATTATTCATTAATAATTGGGCCTATAGTTTTTTGAATAATAATTTTGTCACTAACGAATACAGATATGATCGAATTGATACTTGTTAGTTGTAAAATACTGATTGCACAAAGGAGTAGAATTTTGTGAGAATCGTATTACTGAAAAATTTTAAGAAAGTTATTAAAAATGGGTTCAAGCCCTGTGGACAGGTGCTTTCTGGTGCTCTTGTTCAAACAGACAAATTATATCTCCGACAGTATTGGTTTCTCAGAGTTGGGAATTATATCAATGGATTCTTATGAAAGAACTTCATATTAGCAGAATTTGAATTCATAAATCATAGAAGAATTTAAATTCAACAAGAGTGCCAAAAATTATAAATCCAAAACCAATAGACGAATTCTACCCAACAACGAACTCATCCGAGATATTCATTCCTCAATTCTATGATGAACGATAATATATATCGTTCCTCAAATCCACTCCAATACTCCAATACACCAATATTCCAGTTTTGTTTTTAGTGGAGATATTCTGAACTCCATATTATTAACTTACCATTACCATTCCCATCATCATATGGATTGACCATCGGCTGAAAATATAAACCAACAAAAAGTATGATATTATATTATAATTCTCATAATTCTACGATTGCCGGAATGAATTAGACAACGTCATGTCTCAGGAAAATAAGTTGACATTATAACAATTCATAGAATACACACAGAATAATTATATCATTCTGTGAATACATAGAAATATGATTTATATTGAAATATTGAAAATCATATCTCCGAAAGTATTAGCTTGTTAGAGTCAAAAATGATATCAATGGATTCTTATGGTAAAACTGCATATTGAAAAAAATTTAATTTGGAATTTGTTATTTAAAAAAAAATAATTTTTTTGTTACTCCGAAACCATCTGTCCGATTTCGCTCAATAACGAACTTAGCCGAGATATTTATCTCCCAAACCTACTCTGAAAATTTCAACTGTCTAGCTCATTCCGTTCGAGAGTTATCCTGTCTACGGCCGGCCGGACCGGCCGGACAGAATGAATTTCGACCACGGATTCTTGATCAGTGTTTCGAACCAAATCGTTTAAGACCATTTTCATCGAAAAATTAGAAAATTACAGACATTTGGGCAAGTTGATAAGCACTCTGTTCCGAGGAACAAGAGCGCCAAAAATACTATTCATGTGAGATACTTGAGAACGGAAAGAGATAGCGATTTGCAATTTTTAGGTTAGGTTGTGCATCTGAATGCGACATTGAAGTTTGTTAATAGGCATAATGGGCCAAACGGTTTTGGAGTTATCACCATCTGAAATTTGGATATTATTTCCTCAATAACTCGAAAAATACGATCCATCTCAAACATGGTAATTAGTTTAAGAATGTCGACGCGCAAATTACGTTGTTATTTCCTCGATAACTCCAAATAAACAAATCTGATCCAATTAAAACTCGGTAAAATGCCGATCCACTAATAATTTTCGCGGAATTTCGTGAATATCGTACCCTGGAGTTACTTGAGGCTTGATTTTTTTCGTATTTCAATTCCAATAGAATACATATGATAAAATTAAATATTCTTCGATCATAGACGTTCCTCCGAGCGTTCCTCTCGTTACTGAAGTCTGTCATTAAAATGGTATGAAATGTATTTATATATTATAAAAAAAAAAAAGCACTGACGTGAAGTCAGTACTCTTTGGCGCGCGTGTTCACGGTGGCTAATTTGAATTGAATGATTCAAAAATTATCAGTGTTGTATCTAAGCTGCCATCAGGATAGAGTAACAAAGTTGGAAAAGAACACAAGTGACTCTCCTTAGTCGCACAAGCTCCTAGAAGATTTGGGAGGGTCAGTATAATCCTAATCATATTTATAGCACGCGCGCCAAAGCAGATTGACTTTTTACACTTTTTCTTTCATTGTTAAGTCAATCTGCTTTTGCGCGCGTGCTATATACATGATTAGGATTATACTGACCCTCCCAAATCTTCTAGGAGCTTGTGCGACTAAGGAGAGTCACTTGTGTTCTTTTCCAACTTTGTTACTCTATCCTGATGGCAGCTTAGATACAACACTGATAATTTTTGAATCATTCAATTCAAATTAGCCACCGTGAACACGCGCGCCAAAGAGTACTGACTTCACGTCAGTGCTTTTTTTTTTTTTTTTCAAGTTCCTTTAACAAATATAGCTATCAATACAGTTTGGCTGTTAGTTTTACCGTAGATCAGATAAAAATTCGGTTGTGGGTCCTCCGAAATTGCATCTTCTCCAAATCCGAACGCATTTTAATATAGATCTACCGAATATAGTTATTTATAAATTCGCCTCAGGGCCACCATACAGACATTTCAAATCGGAAACAACGCTATTTCCCCCAAACTGACTTGTGTCCGTGCACTGAATTGACATGAATATTCTTTTAAAACCTCACAATATCGGCTCATTACTCCCAACATAACCCAAACAACCCAAAACCATTCACTTCTCGTCTGCGCAAGCGCAGTATACTCGTGGCTGCAAGTCCTCCCAAAATTACACACCTCACAAAAAACTCCGATTCTCCAACACTAGTGGTTCAGGAGATATCGCTTCTTGAATCCACGCATGCGCAGATCCTCACCAGGGCATTCTATAGCGGAAAAGCATCCGCCACCCCAAAACCCCAATCCTCTCTGACGAAAGCACCACCAGTTAAATCACTGATGGTCTGCTCATGCGCATAACGAAAAATGCCCGTAAGGGGTTACATCCATTTCGAAATTAGCCCCAGGGCCACGGTACGGACACTTTAACTCTGAAACAACGCTACAGCCCCCAAACTGACTTGTCCTTGCACTGAATTGCTATGAATATTCTTTTAAAACCTCATAATATCGTCTCAGCACTCCCAACATAACCCATCCAACCCAAAAACAGTCACTTCTCTTCTGCGCATGCGCAATCTACTCACGGCTAAAAGTCCTCTCAAAATAACACACCTTACAAAAAACTCCGATTCTCCAACACTAGTGGTTCAGGAGATATCACATCTTTAATCCACGCATGCGCAGACCCTCAACAGGGGATTCTACAGAGGAATAGCATCCGCCACCCCAAAACCCTAATCCTCTCTGACGAAAACACCACCAGTTAAATTACTGATGGTCTGCTCATGCGCATAACGAAAAATGCCTGTAAGGGGTAACATCAATTTCAAAATTAGCCCCAGGGCCACGGTACGGACACTTTAACTCGGAAACAACGCTACATCCCCCAAACTGACTTGTCCTTGCACTGAATTGCTATGAATATTCTTTTAAAACCTCATAATATCGACTCACCACTCCCAACATAACCCATCCAACCCAAAAACAGTCACTTCTCTTCTGCGCATGCGCAATCTACTGGCGGCTAAAAGTCCTCTCAAAATAACACAACTTACAAAAAACTCCGATTCTCCAACACTAGTGGTTCGGAAGATATCGCATCTTTAATCTACGCATGCGCAGACCCTCATCAGGGATCTGAATTCTATGGAGGAATAGCATCCGCCACCCCAAAACCCCAATCCTCTCTGACGAAAACTACAGCAGTTAAAGGACTTCTCATCTGCGCATGCGCAATACGGAAAATGCCCGGAAAGGGCAGCATGAACCTCAAAAACATATGTTTCGGCATTAAAAGCAAAGTATTCCGCAAAATAGTAGTAATTTTTTTATTTTTTTCATGTCACGTGATCTTCACGAAATTTTGCAAAAGTGTTTGCTTTGGTCTTTTGCATCTAACTACTGAGTTTCAATTTAATCAGATCAGTATTTTTCGAGTTATCGTGAAAACAAAATTTTCAAATTTTCAAAATTTTTTTTTTACACTTTAGGGCCGTCCGTTCAACACAAAACTTCGCAGGCATATAAAGGTCATGATTCTACAATCTGATGCCAAATTTCAAAAAGATCGAGTGATCGGTTCCGGAAATATTCATAAAAAACGTTTTTATTAAAAACGGCCTTAACTCCGAAACCGCTCGGTCGATTTCGCCCGTTAACGAACTTGTCCGAGATATTTACGCTACGAAACTACCCTGCAAATTTCAACGCTCTAAGTCGTTCCGTTCAAGAGTTATCGTGCTAACGGCCGGACCGGCCGGACCGGCCGGCCGGCCGGACGGACAGAATTGAATTTGACCTCGAATTCTTCATCAGGGAGTCGAACCCAATCGTTTGAGACCATTTTCGAAAAAAAATTCGAAAAATACAGACATTGTGACGAAATGATAGCACGCTGTTCCTTGCGGAACACGCGCGCAAAAAGCTGAGAAAACGGTATATATCGATGCTAAATTCCATTAGGAGTGTCCAACTGAGAATAGACAATAGAGCATGTGCGAAAAAACTCATTACTTCACGTCAGTGCTCGAATCAATTTTTTGGTCAATTTGAAATTTTGATACAACGACAATATACGATTTTGAACTTTGAGTTGTTTATTGCCTCTCTGGTTGAGGAGTAAAGAATTCCTTATTAGGCTTGTTGGCGCTCTTGTTCCTCGAAACAGAGTGCTTATCGATTTGCGCAAATGTCTGCAATTTTCGAATTTTTTGATGGGAATGGTCTTAAATGATTTGGTTCGCCTCACTGATCAAGAATCCGTGGTCGAAATTTATTCTGTCCGGCCGGTCGTAGGCACGGTAACTCTCGAACGGAATGAGCTAGACAGTTGAAATTTTCAGAGTAGGTTTGGGAGATAAATATCTCGGCTAAGTTCGTTATTAGGCAAAATCGGACAGATGATTTCAGAGTAACAAAAAAAAAATTTTTTTTACATAACAAATTCCAAATGGAAATTTTTCAATATGCAGTTTTACCATAAGAATCCATTGATATCATTTTCAACTCTAACAAGCTAATACTTTCGAAGATGATTTTTTTTTTCAAAATTTCAATAATAGATCGTATTTCTACTGATCAAGAATCAGAGGTCGAAAACGATTCTGTCTGGCCGGTCCGTCCGGACGGCCAGCCGGCCGTAGGCACGATAACTCTCGATCGAAAGGAGTTAGAGGATTGAAATTTGCAAGGTGGGTTTGGAGCGTAAATATCTCGGTTAAGTTCGTCAATGGGCGAAATCCATCAAGCGGTTTCGGAGTTATGGTCGATTTTAGTAAAACACATTTTTTATGAATATTTCCGAAACTGATCACTCGATCTATCAGAAATTTACCATCAAATTGTAGAATCATGCCCCTTATACGCATGCGAAGTTTTGTTTTGACCAGGTTACCGCAAAGTGTCAAAAAAAAAAATTTCAAAATAAAAAAAAAAATTTCTACAATAACTCTCGAACGGAATGAGCTAGGCAGTTGAAATTTTCAGAGTAGGTTAGGGAGATGAATATCTCGGTTAAGTTGGTTATTGGGCAAAATAAACCAGATGGTTTCGGTAAGATGCAGTTTCACTATTGAAATCCATCGATATCATTTTCAACTCCAACAAGCTAATACTTTCGGAGATATGATTTTTCTAAATTTCAATAATGAATCGTACTTCTATATTTTCACAGAATGCTATAATGCTATCTAAGCTTTATTTTATGATCTGTGCTCATACTCATACATTTCATCCTGTTCTATAAGAGATAGTCAAATTCAGTTCAGCTATTTTCATTTGATTTCTTCCATGGTGCAGTTCTCATTCTCAGATTGCTCATTTAATCTTGATAAATAAACTATTATTTGAATTGAATTTCCTTTATGATGCAGTTCTATCATAAGAATACATTGATATAATTCCCAACTCTGAGAAACCAATACTTTCGGAGATATAATTTGTCTGTTTGAACTAGAGCGCCAGAAAGCTCCTGTCCACAGGGCTTGAACCAATTTTTTTACATGCGTACGGCTCCATTTGGTTCAGTTCTTTTTCTGATTCAACCGAAAACGAATGAAGCCCTTTCACACATATACGGTTCATATTAGGTTTTATGTTTTCTCCCGAAACACAGGCTCAATCACAATGCCAATTTTTTCACGACGCCAGATTCATCAAAGTCATTCAAAATTTGAACACAATTTGAAATTCCATGCTTTCTGCGTCTTCAATTTGACCTATTTTTCGGAAGTTTTGTCCCACAGCACTGGCTTAGATTTACTGCAGAAATCAGTCGATCCACAGTTGGTAAACCAAAATTTTCTCATGAATACTGAGATAGCAACAATATCCCGAAAATATGTATTTATTTTTATATTTCTATATATTTAAACAATTTGGGAAAGATTGAAATATATCTGCTCGGTTTGAGATTAAAACCACAGGATGTGACAGACAACATATGTAAATATTTATTACTTTATGGTTAAAACGGAAACTAAACCGTGTTTGTGTGAACATCCCGGTTGATCTGTATTCCGTGATACATGAATCCAAACCTATTCGTGTCGTGAGAGTATTCGGTGCTTTACGGTTTCTATTCGGTACCAAATCTGAACCGAAGCACCGTTTCACACTTCTGGCCAGCAACCGAAACGGAACAGAAAATGAACCGAACCGAATGGAACCGTATGCATGTGAAATAAGCCGTAGGAATAGGCCGGCATATCTCTACCTCCGCCCTTTCCATTCACCCAACCGTGAACCTCCCAGATAGCACACAATATCCTATGGATATCCGTTTCAAGTCCATTTCAGGTCGGGATATCTTCGTACGTAGAATGGTAGAATGGATATCCATAAGGTATCCATCAGCAGATATTAAATGGATATTCAACGCTGGATATCCTATGGATGTCCATAGAATATCAATTGGAGACATTAAATGGATATCCTTTTCTCACAATGACGGATCTCCTATGGACGTCCATAAGATAATTGGTTGTCAGTTGTCATTGTCAATTTATCCGTTAACTGTAGATCCATAGTAGATCTCTCAAATAAGGTTGAAAATCAATACAAAATGAACAATGTGCCCAATAGATATTTCAGTATAAAATTAATTGATTTTTTACGTTCCTGTTGTGGATTCGGAAATCAGAATCAAATATATGATATATCATGTCATTATTAGGGTTATGTTCGACATGAAACGTTCACCGTACGCCTCCGATATTGGAAAATCGGCGCTATTCAGTGTATTTCTTGGGTGAGTACTGAAAAGTTGAGATAAATTTCATAAATAGCAACTTTTTGAAGCTCGCTATTATATTTGTTTATTTCAGATTATGGTTCTGTGGAATATACTCACTGATGTTTTGGAGGAAATGAAAGAAATTAATATGAAGCCTGTCTCAAACAAGGACGAATAAGAAATTTATTCAATCTTTCTATTAGTTGATAATTTCCCGATAAACAAATGAAGGAGTTCGAAACACTATTGAATGACAAACCAATTTTCTATTGTAAGTATAAAAGGTAGTCACTTATTCGCCAAACTGAATCATGAATATTTTAGGTTAAGGAATTTTACAAGATGGGAAGGAGTTTCTTAGATGACTTCTAAAAGAAGTTATTATACCTGGTTGTGAGCCAAGAATAAAAAAATGTTGGGTTTCGAGAAAACTGGCTGAACTATTGATGGGTGAGTTTTTCAACATACAATTCATTATAGTACCTAGCACAAAAAACACTACACCACTTATATTTGTGTTTAAAATCTTGACTTTGTATAGTGCAATAATATGTGTTGTGGTTTTGTATATTCATATCCGTGAAAGTCATTTGCAAACATTGAATCATTTGTCGAATTCAAGCGAGTAACCGGAACAAAGAGGTTAAGACCAATCCCTTGTTATTATAATCGATCGGTTATATTCAGCAAGAGACTGGTCTTAACCACTCTGCTCCGGTTACTCGCTTAAATTCGACTATTGTGTATTCAAAATTCCTACATTACATTATTCACCTGTAGGTACCTGACTACATGAAGGAACCTTTCAATTATGTTTCGGGAATAATTAGATAGAAAAATCTCATTGTTATGAGAATCTGCATGATACATTAGCGTTACTATATAAGAGATGTGCAGTATATAATTTATACCAGTGCATTACACAAAAGAATGCTAAAGGCTCCATTCTTTGACATTTCTAGTAATCCTATTTACAAATTTTACTCAAAAAGGTTTTAAAGTTTCCTGATTTTTTTGTATTCTCTAGTGACCGCAGATAAAAATCACCCATCTTCGGAAAAGAAGGCAACTGAAGTATCAACATAGGATTGGCGCAGAAGGGCCAAGGAGAGGAGCCTGTACAGCAAAAAGAACGCAGAACTCTGAAGTGGATTCTTTAAAATTTTCAAATAAGTATAATTTTTTGTGTTGTGTTCATTGGTTCGAATGTTATTTTTCAGTTATAAATTATTTTCAAGTACACTCTGTTTTCTTTCCAAGTAATGATATTCAAGGAATTCTTCTGTGAATTAAACAACATTTGTTTTGATTATTTAACAAATTCTTTCTAAGACATATATGTTCCATTTTCAAGATTTAGATCTTGTAATCAAAAGAAAGTATATTTTTTTATTTCGAATGGTTTTCATTGCACTTTCAATTTGAATATTATAGTAACGATTAAAGTAAAAAAATCTCTGTCACTTTAATGATTAAACTAGATAACTGATAAGATTCAAATGTTGTTGTCAAAAGGAAAGTCATTTTTAATTTACAAAAGATATCTCATGAACATAAATATCGGTAACGGACATCTCATGGATATCCATAACAGATGTCTTATGGATGCCTGTAACAGATATCTTATGGACGTCGGTAACGGGTATCCTATGGATGTCCGATTTGGTGGCCGACAGATATCTTTAGGACATCCATAGGCTATCCAATAACCTCCCAGGATATCCTATGGATGTCCGGAATATCCGCTACGGATATCCATCGGACATCCATAGGACGATCCTGTGCTATCTGGGCTATCCTGTCTGGTGAACCGGGTTTCTCGAAGTCGAGGTCACACTCTTGGATCCCCTCATAAAACTCGTTCTGATTTCGTATGTGTTATTCAACAGATGTGACGAAGTATGGGCTTTCAAAACTATAGATTAATTATCGAAATCCGTGGAGATTCGCTCATCTCCAACGATTCACCTATTGTGGCCGCCATACTCCTTACGTTTCACTCATGCTATCGAATAATCCAAATGTCCTGATTACAATCTAACCTTATTTAAATATGCGATTCTTGAGAATGGAGAAAAAATCGCCTATCCAAGCCCCATTCCAGTATCCGAAGTCATGCGGAAAATGGAAAATAAAAGAGACATAAATCGAGTCGAATCGCGGGTCGAGCGAGCGGTTACTCTCCGAGCAAATAACGGATAACCCGTATAAGATACCGTTGACATTATTTGTTATATTACGTGAGATATATATATGTGCGGAGGGTTGGGACCCCTGCCGGCCCTTCCTCACTCCGCACGTTCGTGTACGAAGGACCGTCGAAACTAATTTGAAGTTGGCGGAAGGATACATTTGTCATAGAATCCCTAGCGGGTCATGATCGGCTTGGATGAAGTTATGAGAGACAGAGTTCACTAGATCACATCGCGGCGGTCGCGGAATAGCTTCAGACGTTGGTTTGATGGAGGGTAGGTGGAGGTTGAAAGTCCAAGTCACGCACCGATCGATCTGGAGATGTGGAATTGAAATCGAGTTTCTGCTCTATGGAATTAACAACGTGGTTGAGGGTGAAAGTGATGCCTGTAATTTTTGCGCGTATGTTCTGGGGAACATCACGTTATCATTTTGTCCAAATGTCTGTAACTTTCGAATTTTTTTACGAAAATGGTCTCAAATGATTTGGTTCGTCTCCACAATAAAGAATTCGAGGTCAAATTTGATTCTGTCCGGCCGTTGCCACGATAACTTAAGAACGGAAAGAGCTAGCGATTTAAAATTTTTAGGGTAGGTGGCGCATCGCAATACGACGGACAAGTTCGTTAATGGGCATAATAGGCCCAATGGTTTCCGAGTGATAATTTTGTTTTCAACCAATATAAATCCGATCGAATTAACACTTGGTGCGTAGTTGTAGAATATGAACCTAAGCACGTTTGTGAGAATCGTATCACTAGAAAATTTAAAGAAATTGTTAAAAAATATGTTTTAAGTCTCGATAACCTGAGAACGGAAAGAGATAGCGAGTTGAAATTTTCAGGTTAGGTTGTGCATATGAATGTGACATTTGAGTTATAAGCATAATTGGCCAAACGGTTTTAGAGTTATAGTCATCTGAAATTTGGTTGTTTTTTTCTCCTCATTCACTCGAAAAATACTGAACCGATTGAATTGAAACATGGTTGTTAGTTGTAGAATGCCAACACAAAATTCTTGCAAAATTTCGTGAGGATAGTATTTATAGATCATTTTTGAGAAATCATTGAAAATTCAAAAAAAAAATTCTATATATCAGTAACTATTCATCTGAAACTGCTGAAATTTTGCGAGAGCCTTTAGAACCTAACTGTACTGCCAAGTTTTAAGTTTCAACACGATCGGTTAAATATTGTTGGAGATTCAAGCAGCCTTGTGTGAGTTCAGTAGATGGGTGACCGTTGCCTCGATAACTTTCGAACGAAAGGAGATAGGGACTTGCAGTTTTCAGGTTCGGTTGCGTATCCGAATGGGAGAGTTAAGTTCGTTTTGGGCATAATCGGTTTAAGGGTTTCCGAGTTATACCCACCTGAAATATTATTTCCTCGATAACTCAAAAAATAAACATTCGATCGAATTGAAGCTTGGTAACTAATAGCAGAAAATCAACATAAAGACGTGTTTAAAATTTTGTAAGAACCGTACCCCTAGAAAATTTTAAAAAAATTACGAAAAAAATTTTTTTTGTAAGAACCGTACCCGTAGAAAATTTTAAAAAAATTACGAAAAAAAAAATTGTTCAAGCACTAACGTGAAGTCATGAGCTTTTGCGCGTATGTTCTATTGTCCATTCTCCTGTATTGGACACCCTTAATCGAATTTACCATGGTAAAATATGGTGTCCTTTCTCTTGTATTAAGAGCTCGCTTTGATAGTATTTAGTATCACTTAATTGCATTCAACCGCTGAACGAAAATGCCGGGCTCGATACCATATAAATTTAATTTAATGAACCTAAAATTCCATAGAATTCGGGAATGACAACAATACGCAACAGATGTCACCCATAAACTCTATCGATCGTTAAACGAACCTCTCATATCTCGCCCTCGAGTATGAAATACCGTCAATAGTAATTCGAAATATCAAAACAGTCAAAACGTATCTCGGCATTCTCGTAACTCGAGTTGCGTTATCCCTCTCGGTGCCACATAATAGACGACCGAAAATCATTCGAATGAATTCGCTCGTGTTTTTCAGAATATCTCGAGATATCTCGAGAGGTTTCAAGAATCGGTTCGATTATTTTTACTCGAGAGGTCTCATCTCTACCTATCAGTCGGCCCAAACATCTATATTTTTCGAAATATACGGATATTTCAGAAATTACGATAGATTAGCGCCAGAGCTGAGCCGAAGCATTGTGCTTAGTGCTTGTGAATGTGCTTGAAGCCTTTTTGTGCTCCCGAGCACTTTTTAAATCCAGTGCTTAGTGCTTAGTAATTCAAGCACTTCATTAACAGGCTTAGAGCTTCGTAATCCCTTAAGTACTCCCGAGCACTTCCGAGGATTACTAAGCACTAAGCCTTTCCGAATTCTTGTCGTAACACGAATAGACGCTGACGCGCTGCGGTGGGAGGAGTTAATGAGTACCATATTTATTCGATATATATGCATTTAAATTTCTATCCCATTTACAATGCTAAATTGCTCATGAATACAATCAAAATAGAAAACAAGCCCTGTGGACAGGAGCTTTCTGGCGCTCTAGTTCAAACAGACAAATTATATCTCCAAAAGTATTAGTTTCTCAGAGTTGAGAATTATATCAATATATTCTTATGATAGAACTGCATCATATAGGAAATTCAATTCAAATAATAGTTTATTTATCAAGATTAAATGAGAAATCTGAGAATGAGAACTGCACCATGGAAGAAATCAAATTAAAATAGCTGAAATGAATCTGACTCTCTCTTATAGAACAGGATGACATGTACGAGCACAGAACCTAACCTAACCTAACGATATATTCGGTGTGTACGAGTATGAACACAGAGCATATAATAAAGCTTAGATAGAATAATTATAGCATTCTGTGAAAATATAGAAGTATGATTCATTATTGAAATTTCGAAAATCATATTTCCGAAAGTATAAGCTTGTTGGAGTTAAAATCAGCCAAATTATATCTCCGACAGTATTGGTTTCTCAGAGTTGGGAATAATATCAATGGATCCTTATGAAAGAACTTCATATTAGCATAAATTGAATTCAAACATCATAGAAGAATATAAATTCAACAAGAGTGCCAAAAATTATCAATCCAAAACCAATAGACGAATTCTACTCAACAACTAACTCATCCGAGACATTATAACGACATACGACTGTTCCCAAGTCGCAGTGGTTAAGATCGGAGCTACTAGAACTCAGGGATCCGCGGTCTAGCTCCAGTGGAGATGGGAGTGGATTCCTAAAAAGGGAACCTAGTAAATGGGCGCCAGGTAAATTTAAGTCTCCCAGATACCCCTGCGTAATGTACTAATTCCTAAATTCACCAAAAGAATATTCACGCTAATAACAAACAGTTTATTCTAATAGCATACAACCCAGGTCTTTAGATCCAGCAAAATTTAACTATTATGAAACCCTGAATAAGGGTGGCGGAAATTGTACGTAGATATTATTCTTGGATTCAAATACGCGTCGCTTGAGCTCAGGCGCATTCACGTTTCTCCTCTATGATCATATACGATTACTACAAATCTTGCCCCAATTTCCGCTTTCCAATAACAATAACCTAGATAATTGATAACAATATATGTTCAAGTTATATATATAGTAGGTATAAGATGGTTCGGGATATGTTTTCTATAACTTGCGTGCTATTCCTTGTGCCTGAACGTATTATTGCCTCGATGGTCTCGCAATACCGTTCTCCTTCCCTTTGTACTCGCCGTCTGCGACTTTTGACTGAATGTCCCCCAGCGCTGCTTCCTGACCACCTTGTATATACTCGGGATCGGTAACACTGCGTTGGCTGTCTCACAGCGCTACTTATGGACCACCTTGTATATATTCGAATGTCTCAATTACACTCTTCCTGATATAAAAAATCGTGCTGGCCTCAAAAACTCCTGCCACCATAAACTTCGGACTGCCACAAAAACTCCTGATGTTACAAAAACCCCTGATGTTCGGGGTTGCCCTGCACACGTTTGCTTCGAAACCAAATCTTGTCGTGCCTCCACCAAATAATTCTTCAAGCACACAGCGATGTTCTGTCAAAGTCGCCAAGATCGTTCACGTGTTCAACTCTTAGATTTGCAGAAAGGTCGTTAGATCCTCTTTCAAGACGAGTGCAAGGTACCTGTTATCTTCCCAAATCAAACCAATGTAACCCTCACTCCTTATTCGATTTTCGAAACTATATCCAACTAAGAAGAAATCACCAATTCTTATTAAGTTCCGAAAATACGCCTAACCTACTGCTCCTCCTTCGAGTGTTCACAAAATGGACGACCTCATGTCCCTGACTGGCGCAGACCCTCACAAATTTCAGACTGTCACAATTCAACAATATTGCCAACTTATTCGGTTCTTCGAATACAACAATTATTATTTAGCGTCGATTGGCACCACTGAGATCCAACCTCAAATTCGACGTCAACACAAACGACAACCTTATCGTAAACAAAACATAATTAAACCCTTGCCTGAGTTAAAAATAAACGTTACAACATTCATTCCTCAATTCTACGATGAACGATAATATATATCTTTTCTCAAATCCACTCCATACAAAAATATTCCAGTTTTGTTTTAAGTGGAGATATTCTGAACTCTATATTATTAACTTACCATTACCATTCCCATCATCATATGGATTGGCCATCGGCATGAAAATATCAACCAACAAAAAGTATGATATTATATTATATATCTCACATTTCTACTGGAATGAATGAATTAGACAACGTCATGTCTCAGCAAAATAAGTTGACATTATAATAATTCATAGAATACCCACAGAATAATTATATAATTCTGTAAAAACATATAAATACGATTTATATTGAAATTTTGAAAAATCATATATCCGAAAGTATTAGCTTGTTAGAGTTAAAGATGATATGAATGGGTTCTTATGGTAAAACTGCATATCGAAATAAATGTAATTTGGAATTTGTTATATAAAAAAAATTTTTATTTTTGTTACTCCGAAACCATCTGTCCGATTTTGCCCAATAACGAACTTAACCGAGATATTCATCCCGCAAACCTACTCTGAAAATTTCAACTGTCTAGCTCATTCCGTTCGAGAGTAATCGTGCCTACGGCCGGCCGGACCGGCCGGACAGAATGAATTTCGAGCACGGATTCTTGATCAGTGAGTCGAACCAAATCGTTTAAGACCATTTTCATCGAAAAATTCGAAAATTACAGACATTTAGGCAAATTGATAAGCACTCAGTTCCGAGGAACTAGAGCGCCAATAATGCTACCCAATTTCTGCGGATTAAATTTTTGACAGTTTGAGAAATTTAAAAAAACTGACTTCATGTTGATCAATTCGAATTCAATTATGTATTAATGAAAAAATGCCCCAAAGCGCACTGAATTCATGTCAGTGATTTTTTTTATTATAAAGGGAAAGAAAATACTTGGCCTAAGTATCATAACATAATACTATGTTGTTGTCATATATGTTTCGGGTTTGGCCCATTTTTAAATAGGGAAATACATTTTACATGTGCAGAAAAAAACTAAGACGCTTATGGAATTCATATTTCCATTCATTGTCATTTCCTTAAATAATAAGGACCTTTTCAATATGTGTGAGAATAGAACGAATTTTGAGATTGTTAGTTTTATAGAAATTTGTTTCGCTGCACTCTATTTCTAATCCTTCTATGATGCATATGAGCAATACAAGTTTGCTAGTTCACATGTTTCTCCAATTGAATACAATTTTATTTAACAATTCGCATATCCTCATTTCCATGTAAAAGGATGCTTAGTGCTTAGTGCTCGAAAAACCTAATTACTTTTATAAAGTGCTGTATAATCGCAAGCGTTTTGTGAAAATGCAGTGCTTTGTGCTCGAGGCTCGGATCATTTTTATTGAGTGCTTAGTGCTTAGGGCTTGAAGCACTTTTATTCAGTGCTCGGCACAGCTCTGATTAGCGCATTGTTTGCTCATTGTGAAATTGGATACTGGATCTCCGCTGATAGATTGGGTCTCTGATCGAATTCAGAGAGGAAATCTAAGGATTAAGATTTGCACAAGTGCAAATACCCGTATATTTTCACGCTGCATTGATGTTCAAAAATATTGGATCTTTGCTAAGTGATTTGTATCATATGCGTTATAAATATGATGGTTGAATTTATTTGAGGGGAAGAATCAAAGTAATTCAAGTAATTGAAATAATATTTTTCAAAGGAATGATCATTGAAATCATGTGAAATAAATGAGAATATCACGATTATATCACCATAGCCATCGATTGCGAATATCGAAATTAGTTCAAGCACTGACGTGGTCAGGAGCTTTTGCGCGTATGTTCTATTGTCCATTCTCTTGTAGTGGGCACACTTAATCGAATTTACCATGGTAAATTCGGTGGACACTCTTAATCGAATTTGCCATGGTAAGTTCAGCCATGTCAGATGATTAGTTTCCGATAAATGGAATTTTTTTCAATAATTTTCTAAAACTTTCCTACTGATACGATCCTCACGAAATTTCGGGAAAATTTTTGCGGTGACATTCTACAACTAATAACCATGTTTGAATTGGACCGGTATTCTATTTTTTGAGTTATTGAGGAAATATCAACCAAATTTCAGATGGGTATAACTCCAAAACCGTTTGGCCGATTATGCCTAAAGTAAAACATGAATGTTGCATTCAGATGCCCTACCTATTCTAAAAATTTCAAGTCGCTAACTCTTTCTGTTCTCAGATTATCGTGAAATAAATAAAATTATTTAATAATTTTTTTGAAATTTTCTAGTGCTACGATTATGGAAAAATTCCACAAACGACATTAGATTTGCATTCTACAACTACTCACCAAGTTTCAATGCGATCAGATTAGTAATGGTTGACAACAAAATTATTACTCGGAAACCATTAGGTCGATATATATATATATATATATATATATATATATATATATATATATATATATATATGTCAAGTGTATAGTTCCGGTACTTTTTGCAAGGTGTATATTTCTCTGCATACATAGATCATATATTGAATATATAATCCGTTTCTTTTTGAATTTTCAATATATGTCTAATGGTTTCTGTTTTAGATTATTATATATATATGGCATAGTTCCAAGACTTTTTTCAAGGAAATGATTGTAAATCTGATATTTTTCATAGTTTTTCCGCATACATTAGATCAATAGCACTCTAAGAAGTCATTGATGTCAAAAAATCTCTGAAAACCCCTAGATATTTTCGAAAGCCTGCTCAATAAACGATTGAAGATTTTATATCTTTTGTCGGTTTTCTCGAACACAATAGATTCATACAAGGTATTCTAATGGTAGATATCAAAAGATTACTGAAAACTTAGTGTATTCTGAATATAATTCAGTTCCATCTCAGATATCGATATATCCGCGAAATATATTTGAGCGTTTTCTCGCAGAAAGTAGAATCATATTACTCCCGCGAGTCATAGATGTCAAAAGATTTCTAAAAACTCATTTGATTCAGAATATAATCCATCAGTTTCATTTCAGATGTCGTCATGTTCAGAGACTTTCATAGAAATACATAATTGAAGATTGTATATTATTATCGTCGGTTTCCTCGCACAAAATTGATTCATATTATTCTGATGAGTTATTCTCAAATTATGTCAAAAGATGGAATACTTCATTATTCAGGACTAATTCATCAGTTTCATTTCAGATGCAATTAAATATATCGTCTAGAATCGGGAAAATCACCATATAAATAATCGAAGATTTTATATTTTTATCGACTTTCTCGCACACAATATATTCGCATCACTTCGACGTGTCTTATTATGTCAAGAGACTCACAAAACTTCATTATGATTATAATTAATCAGTATTATTCCAGAAATCGATTTATGCTCTAATTGCGGTACAATCTTCATAGAAATAATTGAAATTTTTATAATTTTGTCGATTTTATCGCATAGAGAATTTTCCTATTCCGTTGTCATAGTTACATTATATTCATATTACAACGACGAGCTGGATATGTCAAAATATTTCTACAAACTTATTACATCTTCAATATATAATTTTGGAGATTCATTTCAGATGTTACCATAATATTTAGTTCTGGGACATCACTCATGGAAATAATTGTTGATTTAATATTTTCGTCAGTGATTTCGCATAGGTACAATATATTCATATTACTCCTTCGAGTTGTATATGTCAAAATCTTCATGTCGAATACATATAATTCGGAAGATTCATTCAAGGTGTTACCATACTATCTAGTTTCTTTTTGAATTTTCAATATATGTCTAGTGGTTTCTGTTTAAGATATATATGGCATAGTTCCGAGACTTTTTTCACAGAAATGATTGGAAATTTGATATTTTTCATAGTTTTTCCGCATATATCAGATCAATAGTACTCTAAGAAGTCATTGATGTCAAAAAATCTCTGAAAACCCCTAGATATTTTCGAAAGCCTGCTCAATAAACGATTGAAGATTTTATATCTTTTGTTGGTATTCTCGAACACAATAGATTCATACTAGGTACTCTAATGGTAGATATCAAAAGATTCCTGAAAACTTTGTGTATTCTGAATATAACTCAGTTCCATTTCAGATATCGATATATCCGCGAGATATATTTGACCGTTTTCTCGCACAAAATAGAATCATATTACTCCCACGAGTCATAGATGTCAAAAGATTTCTAAAAACTCATTTGATTCAGAATATATCCCATCAGTTTCATTTCAGATGTCGTCTTGTTCAGAGACTTTCATAGAAATACATAATAGAAGATTGTATATTATTATCGTCGGTTTCCTAGCACAAAATTGATTCATATCATTCTGATGAGATATTCTCAAATTAATCCAAAAGATCCTCAACAACTAATAAACAACAGACAAAATATTACTCCGACATAAAGGTCGAAAGATGGAATACTTCATTATTCTGGAATAATTCATCGGTTTTATTTCAGTTGCAGATAAATATATCGTCTAGAATCGGTTATATCGCCATATAAATAATCGAAGATTTTATATTTTCATCGACTTTCTCGCACACAATAGATTCGCATCACTTCGACGTGTCTTATTGGGTAGTTCTCACGTAATGTTCCACTTTGGTGTTCATGACAGTTTTCTGCTACATAAAACTGGTTTAATCGTTTAATTCTCTATATTATATCCTTTTGAAATGTAACAATCACTATAAAGAATAAAAAATTGCAAAATTTCAAAAATTTTAATTTTCAACGCTAGTTTTCTTTCCAGAAGAATTGAAAACCTCACCTCCGTGACTGTTCCTCTTAGTTATCGCATTGTCCTAAACTTAAAATTATAGCATTAATGGAATTCTGGCACAGCGTATTTCTAGTTCATTATCCACAATTAACTAAATAATGTTGACATGATAAAATCTCAATAAAAAAATTATCGGTGTTCGAATTATACTTATATTAGTCGATGTTCCTGCATTATCTATCACCTCCGTGAAGCGACATTGTAATTTGACTCTTTAATCGCAAGATGAAGGTATCTTCATCGTGGACCGCCTGGAATATCGGTTGATGCGCAGGTAATACTGACCACTTGAGATTTGAACTTCAAAGTGTAACTTATTGGTTAAATTCTTACCCAAGTGATAAAGAAGTGTATGGGAAATTTGGGATTCTCACCTCCGTGAAGATGAATTGTAAGGTAGGAGATTATTTTATTCAATTATTTGTTATCTGAATATACTTAATTACGAAAGTTATTTAATGAGTTAAAATATTGTTTTGAAGCCTTTTTCTTTAAATGAGATATTCTATAAAAAAGTAAAATTTCTCACCTCCGTGAATCTCACCTCCGTGAATATAGTAATTCACGGAGGTGAGGTACTCTTCACGGATGTGATAATAATATTCTGTTCCTCCTTTCAGGACATGAATTCTAACATTATTAAAAAAAAATAGGGTAAAAGTTACTGCATCTCATGAAGAACAGAAGAAAAAACAACGAAAATCTATGAGAAGACTTCATGAAGCCCGAAAAAATGATCCTGAATTATACGAAGAAGAAAAACGTAAAGAACGAGGGCTATTATATAAGAAAAAAGGAAGGAAAAATTAAAAATATTCTGGATATGTCCGAAAGAGAAAAATTGGTTCAAGCACTGACGTAAAGTCAGGAGCTTTTGCGCGTATGTTCCATTGTCCATCCTCCTGTATTGGACACTCTTAATCGAATTTACCATGGTGAATTCTATTGTTCGTTCTTCTGTATTGGACACTCTCTTAATAGAATTTACCATGGTGAATTCTATTGTCTATTCTCCTGTATGAGACACTCTTAATCGAATTTACCATGGTGAATTCGATTAAGGCTGTCCAATACAGGAGAATAGACAATAGAATTCACCATGGTAAATTCGATTAAAAGTGTCCAATACAGGAGAATGGACAATAGAACATACGCGCAAAAGCTCCTGACTTCACGTCAGTGCTTGAACAATGTCTTTTTTATATTGAGGATATATGAAATTTTTTTTTCATTTAAAATTTAACATTATTTCATTTCCGTGAATTTTGTCTCACATCCGTGAATGCCGGTTTCATGAAAATCTCATTATTTCACAAAATACCAACGAAAGTGTGTAACCTTAGGCATAAGATTAATAAGAATTAATTTCTGGTTTAGGATATCTAAAAATAAATTCGATTATTGTTAATTTATTTTTTTTTAAACTAAAATGCGAAAGGGGAACATTTGGTGGGAATTACCCTATTATGTCAAGAGACTCACAAAACTTCCTTTCATTATGATCATAATTAATCAGTATTATTCCAGAAATCGATTTATGCTCAAATTGCGGTACAATCCTCATAGAAATAATTGAAATTTTTATAATTTTGTCGGTTATATTGCATATAGAATTTTCATATTCCGTCGTCATAGTTACATTATATTAATAATAATAATAATATTCATATTACAACGACGAGTTGGATATGTCAAAATATTTCTACAAACTTATTACATCTTCAATATATAACTTTGGAGATTCATTTCAGATGTTACCATAATATCTAGTTCTGGGACATCACTCATGGAAATAATTGTTGATTCAATATTTTCGTCAGTGATTTCGCATAGGTACAATATATTCATATTACGCCTTCGAGTTGGATATGTCAAAATATTCCTACTAACCTCTTTCATGTCAAATACATATAATTCGGAAGATTCATTTAAGGTGTTACCATAATATCTAGTTTCTTTTTGAATTTTCAATATATGTCTAGTGGTTTCTGTTCAAGATATATATGGCATAGTTCCGAGACTTTTTTCACAGAAATGATTGGAAATTTGATATTTTTCATAGTTTTTCCGCATACATTACATCAATAGCACTCTAAGAAGTCATTGATGTCAAAAAATCTCTGAAAACCCCTGGATATTATCGAACGTCTGCTCAATAAACGATTGAAACTTTTATATCTTTTGTTGGTGTTCTCGAACACAATAGATTCATAATAGGTACTCTAATGGTAGATATCAAAAGATTCCTGAAAACTTAGTGTATTCTGAATATAATTCAGTTCCATTTCAGAGATATCGATATATCCGCGAGATATATTTGAGCGTTTTCTCGCACAAAATAGAATCATATTACTCCCACGAGTCATAGATGTCAAAAGATTTCTAAAAACTCATTTGATTCAGAATATAATCCATCAGTTTCATTTAAGATGTCGTCTTGTTCAGAGACTTTCATAGAAATACATAATTGAAGTTTGTATATTATTATCGTCGGATTCCTCGCACAAAATTGATTCATATTATTCCGATAAGTTATTCTCAAATTATGTCAAAAGATCATCAAAAACTAATAAACAACAGAAAAAATTTTACTCCGACATAAATGTCGAAAGATGGAATACTACATTATTCTGCAATAATTCATCAGTTTTATTTCAGATGCAAATAAATATATCGTCTAGAATCGGGAAAATCACCATATAAATAATCGAAGATTTTATATTTTTATCGACTTTCTCGCACACAATAGATTCGCATCACTTCGACGTGTCTTATTATGTCAAGAGACTCACAAAACTTCCTTTCATTATGATTATAATTAATCAGTATTATTCCAGAAATCGATTTTTGCTCAAATTGCGGTACAATCCTCATAGAAATAATTGAAGTTTTTATAATTTTGTCGGTTTTATCGCCTAGAGAATTTTCATATTCCGTCGTCATACTTACATTATATTCATATTACAACGACGAGTTGGATATGTCAAAATATTACTACAAACTTATTATATCTTCAATATATAATTCTGGAGATTCATTTCAGATGTTACCATAAAATCTAGTTCTGGGACATTACTCATGGAAATAATTGTTGATTTAATATTTTCGTCAGTGATTTCGCATAGGTACAATATATTCATATTACGCCTTCGAGTTGGATATGTCAAAATATTCCTACAAACTTATTTTATATCGAATACATATAATTCGGAAGATTATTTTAAGATGTTACCATAATATCTATTTCCGGGACATTGCTCATGGAAATAATTGTCGATTTAATATCTTCGCTAGTGATTTCGCATAGGTAAAATATATTCATTAAGCCTTCGAGCTGGATACGTCAAAATATTCCTACAAACTTATATTATATCGAATACATATAATTATATGTAAGTAATGTGTATGTAAGTAATCTTTCGAATGCGAAAGATTACTTTAATATGTTACCATGGAAATAATTGCTGATTTAATATTTTCGTCAGTGATTTCGCATAGGTACAATATATTCATAGGTATTGCTACGTCGAGATGGATATGTCAAACTATTCCTACAAACTTATTTTTTCGTGAGTACTTATAATTCGGAAGATTCATTTCAGATGTTGCCAGAACATCTAGTTCCGGGACATTTCTCATGGAAATAATTGTTGATTTAATTTTTTCGACGGTGATTTCGCATAGTTACGTACCTACAATATATTACGCCGTCGAGTTGGAAATGTCACAATATTCCTACAAAATTATTTCATCTGGAATACCTATAATTCTAAAGATTCATTTCAGATGTCACCATAGTATCTAGTTCCGGGACATTACACATAGAAATAATGGTTCAAAGATTATTTAAAACTCTGTTTATTCTGAATGTAATTCATTTGCTTAATTTCGAATGACAATATGTCGTTTATTTCCCGTTTAGGTACTACAAATAGACCAACATTTTTTTGTACGTTTTCCATATACGGGTGACTCATTGAGTTATACATCAATTTCAACCTAGATCACTCTCATCAAACGCTTTTTTCATTGAATACTTTTCCACCTTCGGCCCAGGTATCAGTTTTTATTTTGTATCTTACATGGTGTTTCCTAATGAATTGAATCTAGGTGTGAACTTTCCTATAACAATCACACATCCTCCAAATATAGTTTTTTCCTACTTCCTACAATGGTGTCCTAGTTATTGACTCACGGATTCATAAAACTAAATAAAATTGGTTCAAGCACTGACGTGAAGTCAGGAGCTTTTGCGCGTATGTTCTATTGTCCATTATCCTGTATTGGACACCCTTAATCGAATTTATCATAGTGAATTATGTTGTCCATTCTCCTGTATTGGACACTTAATTCGAATTCACCATAGTAAATTCGACTTACTGATATATAGATTTTTTTTTTAATTTTCAATGATTTCTTAAAAATTTTCTACATATTATTATACTATACTCACAAAATTTTGCAAGAATTTTCACGTTGGCATTCTACAACTAACAACCACGTTTCAAGTCAATCGGTTTAGTATTTTTGAGTAAATGAGGAGAAAAAACAACCAAACTTCAGATGGCTATAACACTAAAACCGTTTGGCCGATTATGCTTATAAACAAAGGCAAATGTCGTGTTCTGATGCACACCCTAACCTGGAAACTTCAAGCCGCTATGTCTTTCCGTTCTCAAGTTATCGTGACAAGAAAAATATTTTTTAATAATTTTTTAATAATTTTCCAGCCATACGATTCTCACAAAATTTCACAAACTACTCACCAAGTTTCAATTCGATCGGATTCATATTGGTTGAAGACAAAATTATTACTCGGAAACCATTGAGCCGATTATGCCCATTAACGAACTTGTCCGTCGTATTGGGATGCGCCACCTGCCGTGAAAATTTCAAGTCGCTAGCTCTTTCCGTTCTCAAGTTATCTTGGCAACGGCCGGATGGCCGGCCGGACGGACAGAATCAAATTTGACCTCGAATTCTTCATCAGGGAGTCGAACCCAATCGTTTGAAACCATTTTCGGCGAAAAATTTGAAAATTACAGACATTTGGGGAAAATGATAACGCGATGTTCCCCAGAACGTACGCGCAAAAACTTGGTAATTACTCGTAGAATGCCGACGTGCTAATTCTTATGAAATTTAGTGATATCGTATCGCAAAAAAAATATCTTTTTTTCAAAAATTTTATATTTCAGAAAGTATCCGTCAGAATCCGTCAAATTCCGCACATACCTTGGAGCCATAATTACACAATCGAGTACTGAAGTTCAGTTCGATCCACTTTGTATGAGGCGTGAATTAATAGACAATAGTACATGCGCGGAAAAGTTCCTGACTTCACGTCAGTGCTTTTTAAGAATTTTTCATCTATTGATTAGAGTTGAAATTTGGTGTTCAGAGAGATAATAATGACATAGAAGCGTGTGCAAAATTTCCTATGGATCGGTTTACTAGGGACGAAAAAATTTCAAATACAATTGTTGTTTTTCAAATTTGATATTTTGGTCATGGAAAGTGATTTTTAGAGAACGCAAAATATCAATCTGAGGCAGTACAGAAAATTCGAATGAAAATTCTATATTATTTTCCTTTTATTCTTGAAAATACCTGACCCAGTTGAAACCTGGGTGTAAAATAATGACATTTATATGCATGCAAAATTTCATGAGTATAGTGAAATTAAGATGATCAGTCTGTTTTTGAGGGTTGTTCAACATTATATTCAGATCGGTCAAAGCAGATTGACTTCACTTCCACGCTTTTTGGGTATATAGGTTCCTGAAGTGACCCTGTTCTATAATTACGTACTTCTCTTAGCGAACTCTAGGAGGTCGCGGTAAGATGAAGGAGCATAGGGGTTGATATCCAAATCGCAAATCCTAATAAATGACAAACGCTACCGTATCTCGTCATAAATATGTCCTAGACTTAATCGTTGGTTTCGCGCGGGAAAGAAAATTCAACACGTGGTAAGCAATTTTTTGTTATAACGTATATTTCCTTATGTACTTCGTATCTTCCACATAAGAAGTCCCGGAACTAGGCCTTATAAAATAGTACATATCTGAAAAGTATTAAACTTGTCCAAACACGTTCAATCCTTATATCTCGTAGTGTACATATTCGAGGTCTCGGAACTAGGCGTTTACCTGCAATTTTTTTCAACCCATATCTAACAGTAAACCTACATTTTTCGAGAGCCTTCAAATCATAATTCTACAGCCAAATTCATAATTTGAACATGATCGGATCTATAATGATGGGGATATTGAAACAATACTGTAAAGCGAGCAGCATTGGGCGAGTTCAGTATCAGGATGTGTGACCGTTACCATGATAACTTTTGAATGGAAAGAGATGGCGACTTGCAATTTTCAAAGTAGATCAGCAATTCAAGTGCGATACTTGAGTTCGTTAATAGGCATAATCGATCGACATGTTTTGGAGTTATACCCATCTGAAGTCGTTGTTATTTCCTAAATAACTCTAAGCATACAGATCAGATCCAATTTAAACTTACTAATTAGTTGCGAATGCTGATGCGCAAATTTTTGAGAAATTTCGTGAGGATCGTATATTTAGAACATTTTAAAAATATCATTAAAAACTCTGTTTCAGAAAGTATCAGTACGATATCGATATCCGATCGAATTGAAACTTGGTAACTAGTTGACGTATGCCGTCACAAAGAGTGAAATTTCGTGAGAATCATATTATTAGAAAATTTTAAAAAAATTATTAAAAACTATTCTCTATCTCAGAAACTGCTCGTCCGATATCACTGAAATTTTGGTAGGGTCTACAAAATACAATTTTACAGGCAAGTTCCGAATTTAAATACAATCGGATCTTGGTTGATGGAGATATTGAAAAACAATTGGAAGTCGGGATGCCTTGGGCAAGTTCAGTAGCTGGATGGGTGACCGTTGCCACGATAACGATAACGGAAAGAGATAGCAATTAGCATTTTTTCGGGTAGGTTGCGCAACCGGTATGAAGATAGCAGTCTAATGTTAGCAGCCGATTTCGAATGCCAGACCGTAGCAGCCGAAATTTCGTTTATGCTTACATTTTCAAGAAATATGAATATTTCCCAATAGTTCTTCAATACAAAAATGTTGCTACCTCAATAGGGATCTACCCTAAAAAATATATTACGATGTACCCTCTGTCAAAAACTACCACATTTTCCTATCATATAATAAATGAATATGAACTATTATTATATAGGGAATTCGAAGTAAAAGAAGAATATGAAGAAAATGGTGTTTCCGATAAAAATGTGATATGTGAATATCCATGATGTACGCTTTCAGAGAAATCTACTCCGGTGTACTCAAACGCCTCCGTTTAAGGGAAAACTACCCCTTATCTCTACTACCAGTATATCGAATGTATGACAATAATCGTGTTATTTCAAAGTTGAAGAAAATTATGAAGAAAATGATGTTTCACTCTGAAAATTTGATATGCTGATGATCGTGATGTGTTTTATCAGAAAAATCTACAGCGATGAACTTACAAGCCTTCCTTATATGGAAAACTACCCCTTGTCTCTACTTCCAATAGATCGAATGTATCAGAATTATCGTGTTATTTCAAAGATCAAGAAAATGATGTTTCACTCTGAAAATTGAATATGTTAATAATCATAATGTACTGTATCAGAAAAATCTTTCAGGATGAAACATCATTATCTTCATAATTTTCTTTAACTTTAAAATAACACGATTATTCTGATACATTCGATCTATTGGAAGTAGAGACAAGACGTAGTTTTTCATACCAGGGAGGCTTGTAAGTCCTTCGCGGTAGATTTTTCTGATAAAGTACATTATGATTATTAAAACGTCAAATTTTCAGAGTGGAACATCATTTTCTTCATAATTTTTTTAAACTTTGAAATAACACGATTATTCTGGTACATTCAATCTATTGGAAGTAGTTACAAGGGGTAGTTTTCCATACAAGGAAGGCTTGTAAGCCCATCACGGTAGCTTTTTCTTATGGAGTACACCACGAGTATCATCATGTCAAATTTTCATGGTGAACAATCATAATTTTCTTCAACTTTGAAATAACACGATTATTGTGATACATTCGATATATATTGGTCGTAGAGACAAGGGGTAGTTTTCCATACAAGAGTGGCTTGTAATTACATCGCGGTAGATTTTTCTGAAAGAGTATATCATGATTAATAACGTATCAAATTTTCAGTGTCAAACATAATTTTCTTCATAATTTTTCTCAACTTTGAGATAGCACGATTATTCTGATACATTGGATATATTGTTAGTATAAGAAAAAGGGACATTTTTCCATACAAGGGACGCTTGTAAGTGCCTCGCAATAGATTTTTACTCAAAAAATATAGTAGGCACATTCACATATATTTTTTGGTTAGAGTATGTAATTTAGGCCCCTAAGCAGGTAGCAATATTTTTTTTAATTGTAGAACTAGTGAGAAATACACAAATTCAAAGTGTACGCATAAACAAAGTTTCTGGTGCTACGGTCTGGCAGCCGATTCCTTGAAATCGGCTGCTACCTTTAGGCTGCTATCTTCACACCGGTGGCTGCGCATCGGAATGCGACACTTAAGTTGGTTAACGAGCTTAATCGGCTAAACGGTTTCGGAGCTATATCCATCAGAAATTATGTTGTTATTTCCTCAATAACTATAAACAAACAAATCCGATCCAACTCGATAAATAGTTGTAGAATATCAACGGATTCTCAAAATCTCGATATACAGGGTATCGTTTCAAGGATACAATCGTTCCATATTTTTTTGTTAATCTGGACCTGGATTTTCCTTGTGATAATTAATTGATTTATTTAAGCTTCAAATAAGAAAGATGTGCTCCAAATATGAAGAAAATGTACTGGGTGGTTCGATTGTTATAAGCTCGAAAAGTAATAAGTAAAATTCATGAATCACACTGTATCTCGGTAACCAAAGCAGTCAGAGCCAATAAATTGGGTATATCTCTAGAACCACCTTAGTGTCCTATATTCACTGTTTCAGTTTTTTCGTTTATCAATGAAACGACCTGTAACCTGTAGAATAATTGAAATCATATAAGTGAATTTTATTAATATTTTCTAAAACAATATGTATAATCTTGTGAAACTGAAGTGAAGAATTGTACATAATATACAATTCTTCGTTTGATTTAGAATTATATGTTAAGTGTTCAGTTCCGGTACTTTATTTGTGACATAATGCAGTTTTCCGGTACTTTAGTCGAGTTCCGGTACTGAATAAAATCAGTTAAATAGGACCGTTCATTTCATGATTCAAAGAATCATTATAAAATGGTTTCTTTCTGGGTTTTCACTCCCAAACTGTGAACAATATCTATTGAATAAAAATTTTGTTATTTTTTGAATTGCTCCTGCGTAAGAAACACAAGATATTTGTCAGAAACAATAAATCGATCAATGTCGAAGCCTAAATCAGACTACTTCGTCAAAAATATAAAATTTTCATTTAATAGATATTTTTCAGAGTTTGAGAGAGGAAACCTGGAAAGAAAGCATTCAATAATGAATAAACCTGCCACGGTATCCTTTAATGAATATTTAAATAATCAATATATGAACCATGAAATAACCGGGTTCTGGTACTGAATAAAATTAGATGAAAAGGAACGTTCATTTCATGGTTCAAATAATTATTATTTGAATCATGAACGGACACGCAAAAGCTCCAGAGTTCACCTCATTGACTTTAAACTAATTTCAGTCAGTACCAGAACTCTACTGAAGTCCTGGTAAACGATATCAGGTACCAAAAAATTGGTTCAAGCACTGACGTGAAGTCAGAAGCTTTTGCGCGTATGTTCTATTGTCCATTCTTAATTCGAATTTACCATGGTAAATTCGAATTAAGTGTCCAATACGGGAGAATGGACAACATAATTTACCATGGTAAATCCGATTAAGGGTGTCCAATACAGAAGAATGGACAATAGAACATACGCGCAAAAGCTTCTGACTTCACGTCAGTGCTTGAACCAATTTTTTTTTCGTGATTTTTTTTCGAATCTTCTAGTGGTACGGTTCTTACAAAATTTTGAACACGTCTTTATGTTGATTTTCACTACTAGTTGCCAAGCTCCAATTCGATCGAATATTTATTTTTTCAGTTATCAAGAAAATAATATTCCAGGTGGGTATAACTCGGAAACCGTTAGACCGATTATGCCCAAAAACGAACTCAACTCTCCCTTTCGGATACGCAACCTACCCTGAAAATTGCATTTCCCTATCTCCTTTTGTTCGAAAGTTATCGAGGCAACGGTCACCCATCTACTGAATTCACACAAGAATGCTCCAATCTCCAACAATATTAAACCGATCGTATTAAAACTTGAAATTTAGCAGTAGAGTTAGGTTATGAAGGCTCTTGAAAAATTTCATCAATTTTTAACGATTAGTTACTGATATATAGAATTTTTTTTTTATTTTCAATGATTTATTAAAAATTTTCTACGTAAGTTGTCCTCACCAAATTTTGCAAACATTTCCGCGTTGGCATTCTACAACTAACAACCATGTTTGAATTCAATCGGTTCAGTACTTTTCGAGTTAATGAGGAACAAAAACCACGAAATTTCAGAAAATTTCAGATGGCTATAACTCTAAAACCGTTTGGCCGATTGTGCTCATAAACAAACTGAAATGTCGCGTTCTGGTGTTCATCCTAACCTGAAAATTTCAAGCCGCTATCTCATTCCGTTCTCAAGTTATCGTGACAACAAAAATATTTTTTAATAATTTTTTTAAAATTTTCTAGCCATATGATTCGCACAAAATTTCACAGACGTGCTTAGGTTCATATTATACAACTACTCACCAAGTTTCAATTCGATCGGATTTATATTGGTTCAAAACAAAATTATTACTCGGAAACCGCTGGGCCGATTATGCCCATTAACGAACTTGTCCGTCGTATTGGGATGCGCCACCTACCCTGAAAATTTCAAGTTGCTAGCTCTTTTCGTTCTCAAGTTATCGTGGCAACTGCCGGACGGCCGGACGGCCGGCTGGACAGAATCAAATTTGACCTCGAATTCTTCATTGGGGAGTCGAACTTAATCGTTTGAGACCATTTTTTTCAAAAAATTCGAAAGTTACAGACATTTGGGCAAAACTATAACGCGATGTACCCCAGAACATACGCGCAAAAAGTCCAGTAATTATATGCGCATGAGATAGATTGATAGTGATTCGTATAATTTATCTGAAATATTATTTTGAATGACTAGAAATTCACCCGAATGAATAGGCGCAAAATCTCCTGGGTATTTGCAACTAACATGTACCAGTACCGTATATCAACAAAAGTAAGGGTTATCTACATTAGGTCCAAAAAAACCGACTTAACAAATAGATATATCACGTTTGTATCCATTCCGGTATTGCATTGAAAATGATCTGAACAATGAAATGAAAGGCTAGCAAAAGCATAGAGTTGAAACTTATAATAATTTTTTTATTTAATCACGTAAATACCAGTCGGAGCCCTGGGGGAAAGTTATGTTTCTCTTAAAATTCTCCATGTAATTGCCAAAATTCATCTCGATTAGATCTTTATTCACGGAAATATTGTATTCAGAACCTTACAACAAATATTCAAAAAGCCGGAAAATAATGCAGATATGTGATTTCGGAGGAAAATATCTACTCACGAAAATTAATATTCATTGTACTCTACTTCATATTGACATGAAATCTATTTGTTGAATGAACAATGTTGTATTATTATCTACCCAAATTATATGTAGATGCCCTATGTTTTTAGGTATACTGTATTCCTGTTTATATTGCTTAAATAATCATGATGGATTCTACTTCTTCCTACAATAAACTTTCCTATGGCTATTAAAACTTCACATTGATGTAATTTCGAAAAGTCTGAATGAACATGCACTCTACTCCGGTCCTTTTCATCTGATTGTATTCAGTGTCGATACTCGGCAAATGTACCGGAAAACTACATTATGTCCCAAATAAAGGACCGGAACTAAACGCTTGACATATATTGATATGGTTTGAAATTATTATTTTGATATTCTGGAATATGATGTAAATTTTGTAGAGTATGTGTGTTATAGTGTTTTAGGATAATACTTAAATATATTTCTGCTATTATTTGAAATGATTGAAAATTTACTTGAATGAATAGGCGCAAAACCTCCTAAGTATTTGCAACTAACATGTACCAGTACCGTAGATCAACTAAAGTAAGGGTTATCGACATTAGGTCCAAAAAAAACTGGCCTAACAAATACATATTTTACGTTTGTATCTATTCCGTTGTTGCATTTAAAATGATCTGAGCAATGAAATGAAAGGGTTAGAAAGTAAAATGTCTTCTCAAGAAAATGAATATTCATTATTGATATTCATATTTATATTGACCAGAAATCTATTCGTTCAATGAACAATGTTGGATTATTATCAACCCAAAATATATGTTTGTAGGTATATTGTATTCCTGTTTATATTGGTTGAATAATCATGATGGATTCTAATTCTTCCCGCACTAAACTTTCCTAAGGCGATTCAAACTTTACAGTGATGAAATTTCGAAAACTCTGAATGAACGTGCACTTTACTTCAGTCCTTTTAATCTGAATTTATTCAGTACCGGAACTTGGCAAAAGTACCGGAAAACTACATTAGGTACCAAGTAAAGTACCGGAACCAAACGCTTGACATATTGATATGGTTTGAAATTATTATTTTTATATTCTGGAAAATGATGTAAATTTTGTAGATTATGTGTGTTATAGAATTTTCGGAGATCCATGGAAACATATTGCTAGGTGGTTTGAAGATATATGAGTTTAGATAGAAGCGTCACTTTATTTGAGAAGAGTTTTTTTTATATAATTCAAGGAAATAAATTTTCGATTTATGTTAAGAACTCCCAAATGAGTATTGAGTCTCAGTAATATAATAATTGAAATCATATAAGTAAGTTCTATTAATATATTTTTATAACAATATGTATATTCTAGCGAAACACAAGTGAAGAATTATAAATAATTCATAATTGAGGAGTAACCATTCAAAACGCATGTTCAATTTGGGCGAAATTGAGTTTGAAGCGGATTTAGAAATGATTTATATTGCTCTATAGCTCTATGTTAACAAAATCTTCCAAATGGCATTATGTCCCTGTGTAACTCAAATCCAAAGTATGTAAGCCGCAACGCAATAAATTATGTACACGTTTGTATTAAAAAAAAATAAAATATAATCAAAAAAATGTTTTATCGATTTACTCATGTTAATTAGGTTACAGGCCAACACTTACTATGCAGACTGTTTTCTCTAAATGTATAAAAAATCGCAACAAACAGCATTATTTTCAATTTCAACCACATCAAGTAGCGAAAAACTACATTACGTCCCAAATAAAGTACCGGAACTAAACGCTTGACATATATTGATATGGTTTGAAATTATCATTTTGATATACTGGAATATGATGTAAATTTGGTAGAGTGAGTGTGTTATATAATTTTAAATGATCCATGGAAACATTTGTAGGTAGTTTGAAAATATATTAATTCAGATAAAAGCGTCACTTTATTTGGGAAGAGTCTTTTTAAATATAATTCAGGGAAATAAGTGTTAGATTTGTATAAAAACCCTCCAAATGAGTATTGAGTCTCAGTAATATAATAATTGAAATCATACAAGTAAATTTCATTATTATTTTCTATAACAATATGTATATCCTTGTGAAACTCAAGTGGAGAATTTTAAATAATTCACAATACTTCACTTGAGTTTCACTAGACTATACCATATACATGTATGTCAAGGGTTTATATCCGGTACTTCATTTGAGGTTGTTTTGACGAGTTCCGGTACTGAATAAAATCAGTTGAAAAGGACCGTTCATTTCATGGTTCAGATAATTATTATTTGAATCGTGAAATAAACGGGCACGCAAAAACTCCAGAGTTCACCTCATTGACTTTAAACTAATTTCAGCCTGAATCAGAACTCGTCTGAAGTCCTAGTAAACGATATCAGGTACCAAAAAAGTCCAGTAATTATATGCGCATGAGATAGATTAACAGTGGTGTGTATAATTGAATCGAAATATTATTTGAAATGATTTGAAATTTACCTGAATGAATAGGCGCAAAACCTCCTAGGTATTTGAAACTAACTTCTACCAGTACCGTAGATCAAGAAAAGTCAGGGTTATCGACATTAGATCCAAAAAAACCGGCTTGACAAATTCATATTTTTCGTTTGTATCCATTACGTTGTTGAATTGAAAATAATCTTAACAATGAAATGAAAGGGCTTGCAAAAGCTTAGTTCATTTCAGTGAATTTCAACAAATTTCGACCAGAACATGAAGTAGAACAGTAATTGTTGAATGGTTTTGAATAAAGGATTGAAACTTATGGTGATATATTGGAATCAAGAAGTTTTGTATTTAATCACATAAATACCGGTCGGAGCCCTAGGGGAAATTATGTTTATCTTAAAATTCTCCATTTAATTGTTCATCTCGATTAGATCTCTATTTACAGATTATCGTATTCACAACCATACAAATATATTCTAAACGTCGGAAAATAATGCGGATATGTGGAGGAATAAATGTCTACTCACGAAAATAAATATTCATTGTACCGTACTTTATTTTGACAAGAAATCTATTTGTGGAATGAAAAATATTGGATTATAGTCTACCCAAATTATATGCAGTTGCCAAGGATATCTATTCATATTTGATAATTAGCATGATACAGATATAACGTAGCATTTATCCAAAATACATTGAAATTTAGTACTGATATGGTGAGGTACCGGAAGCATGCAATTGACATAAATACGATATTTGTTCCGGTACTGTACCGGAACCCGACGAATAACATATATTTATTCCGGACCAGTACCGGAACTCGACAAAAGTTCCGGCAAAAGGCAATAGGGCTCAAAAAAAGTACCGGAACTATACGTTTGACATATATATATATATATATATATATATATATATATATATATTTATATATATATACATATATATATTTTTTTGACTGAGAGTCTTATATGTGTTAGCAGAGGTTGGTGTAACGGGGTACCATACAATTCTGCGTATGATACAAGAGCTTATGGAAAAACCTCAGCAAAAAACCCTGTCTCCCCGCGAGTGTTATGATTTGTAACTATTGTTCACAAAATTTGCTGATTGATAGGCATTTATTTCTTCAATATGGACCCCTTCGTCAAAAAACGGAAAGGTTTCTCCAAGGTACCCGAAACTCAACCTGAAAAATGAAACGACAAGAGGAGAAGAACGAACAAACTAAAAATAATACATAACCTTTCAAAAGTCTCCTCTCACAAATATACTCTTCTGTAGGCGCATGGGATCTCTTGGTCGATTATGCCCGTTAACGAACTTGTCCGTCGTATTGGGATGCGCCACCTACTTTGAAAATTTCGAGTCGTTATATGTTTCCGTTCTCAAGTATCGTGGCAACGGCCAGCCAGCCGGCTGACAGAACAGAATCAAATTTTACCTCGAATTATTCATGCGGGAGTCGAATCCAATCGTTTGGGATCATTTTCGGCAAAAAATTCGAAAATTACAGACATTTGGACAAAATGATAACGCGATATTCCCCAGAACATACGCGCAAATATAATACTTTATGAGAGATCTCACAGAGCACACTATCAGAGATGAATTATGAATTCCCCAGAAGCTCGCCATAGACAGTGATTGTGATTACCACAAATATGTCTTCATAGGAGATCGCTGGGACTTCGCTATGAAAGGTGAATGCGAATGTCGCCATTTGGTACACAATGTGGGTTATTTGATAATTTCCACATAGGATATCACAGAGACCTCGTTGAGCTCATCCCAAGCGGCGGATATTGGGACGAGAAATAGAACTTTCCTCAACCTCCCTGAGAGGTAACAAAAGTCCTCACATTTTCCCGGCAAGAAGTCGCTGAGATATATATGGGAGCTCTCTGTGTTGCCTGGGATTCTACCTAGTAAAATTTTAAATTGAATCTTCGTTTCGAATTTCCTGAAAATTACAAAACCTCTGCTCTTGCTTAGATCTATTATTGCTGAATACATCGAATTAAAACTCTCTATAAGACGGTTTCTAACAAATGTAACACAATCATAATACTAACTTATCTCTGGTTCAATGAATGCATGAATGGAAAAAGATTCTCATTACCATACTTCTGAGTTATTTCCCCTACCCAACTGAATATTTCAAGAAATGTCCCCTAATTAAACACCGTACGCCCTCAGGAACCAAAATCGCGCAACTTCCCGTGCATAGACAATAAAGAATTGAATTAAAACAGAAGAGAAGTCGACAATTCTACCGAAGGTCCCTAGCTCCCCTTTATTAGCTGGAGGTGGACAATTTTTCTGGGTTTTACTAATGAATTTAGGCCGACGAGTCCAGGATTGCCTCTCTCACGCTGCAGCGGAGTTATTAGCCCTCCTGCTTTCCCTATACTTCTACCTTCCCGCGGGAGTAAAGTTGCGTCGCTGACAATTTGAAACTTATTTTAACATTCATATACAGTTATGCGTATCTGCTCTCTTGGTTGGTGGTCCTTAATTTATATGTATATTTATTAGAATATCTTGTCCGCGTAGTCGTAAATTCTGGACCCTAGGAAGGGTGAGAGACAGCGCCGGACTCAGATCCTGGATTATCTAGTGCGAAGTTGTTTGAGGAATCAACTGAAGTGAATGATTTAAATAGTGAATGAAATTTTTTTTATACTCCATTCCTTTTGAAATTGTGTGATTGGATGGGTATTCTATAATTCAGAAATGTTCGTATAGTATAGTGAATTTCAATACTGGAATAGCGCCATCTATAGATGGGAAGCTCCAGCCCGTATCTCGTAGGTGAAGGAATTCTTTTATCGATCGAGGGTCGATAAAATCACTATTGATGTCGTTTTTCTCAGGCGACGCTTGTATTAATTTTTCTTTGTCAGAATAATTACGTTTCAGAATTCTGTTGAATTTAGATATATTATTTCGTCTAATCAACTGATTTGAAGCGATTTAAACTAGGTTAGGGCTAAAACTGATAAGTTATTTGTTATTTTTGTTGGGATCTGATTAGTTGAATACACGAAAGTAGGTATTTCTTGGAACGGGTAAGTTTTTTTTTCTAGATTTTTATAGTGTTTGTTTGCTAATTATAATCTACATACCAAATTTCATATTGCTAGGACTTCAGAAACTATCTTAGTGTTATTGGTTAAACATACAGTCTTAAACCCTTTTTTATGGGCGTCGGGGGGTAAAAGTTACAGACTTCTTAATTTTCATGTTGTTTTAAGCTGATTCTTATCATTCCAAATGTCAGCTCGGAAGTACCGGGGATTTGATGAACATGTCAGTCAGTTAGTGTCAAAATCGGCGTATTTCAGTTATTAATAAAAGCTAACGAATAAAATTTAGACACCATTATCTAGGCCAAAACTATAAGAGTTTGAAAATACGTTAAAAGGTTAGGTAGATATATAAAAAAATACTTGACATTTCAGATAACGTACTGAGGTTGCTGCTCAACAAGACGAATATTTGAACTTAACCTCAATTAATATTGAGACTATAAGAAATTATCTACCTAAGAGCCCAAATCGAAAATTTCACAAGAAGTGAGATGGTTTAAAAAGTTCACATCTTTCAACATTCAATAAGCGTCATCTGCGGTAATATGTATCTGGCTACTATGGAATAATTTATTCCATTCTGTTCATATTTTGGTATCCTTATAATTCTTCAATTCTGCTAAACTTCTTTTTTCGGCACAATTTTATATTACAGGATGCGGCAGCACAACTGCCTTTTTGCGCACATGTTCTGGGGAACATCGCATTATCATTTTGTCCAAATATCTGTAATTTTCAAATTTTTTGCCGAAAATAGTCTCAAACGATTAGGTTCGAATCCATAATGAAGCATTCGAGGTCAAATTTGATTATGTCCGGCCGGCCGTTTCCATGATAACTTTGAGAACTTGAGAGATAACGACTTGAAATATTCAGGGTAAGTGGCGCGTCCCAATACGACGGACAAGGTCGTTAATAGTTTCCCAGTAATAATGTTGCTTTCAACCAATACAAATCCGATCGAATTGAAACTTGGTGAGTAGTTGTAGAATAGAAACTTAAAGACGTTTGTGAACTGTTGTGAGACCTGCAATTTTTAGGGTAGGCTGTGCATCTGAATGTGACATTTGAGTTCGTTTATAGGCATAAACAGACAAACGGCTTTGGAGTTATACCCTTCTGAAATTAGGTTGTTATTTCTTCGATAAAACGAAAAATACGAACAATTCAAACATGGTTATTAGTTGTAGAATGCCGACGCAATAATTCTTGCAAAATTTCGTGAAGATCTTATCACTAGAAATTTTTAAATAAAATCGTTGAAAATCATTGAAGAAAATTATATATATCAGAAACTATTCGTCCTACATCGCTGAAATATTGAGAGAACTTTCTATATCTAACTCTGCAACCAAGCTCCAAGTTTGGAATCTATATTGTTCGAGATCCGAGCAACCTTGGGTGAGTTCAGTAGCTGGATGTGTGACCGTTGCTTCGATTTGCCTTTGAGACCTATTTTTCGAGTGGATGTTCTGTGATCGCAACCCCTACGTGGGTCCCTACGTTCGGAGAAACTACAAGTACGTCTAGACAAAGAACTGGAGTCACTCGACCTATTAGATCACCAGATAACGTTGAGGGAGTGGGGGAAGCGTCATTGGCTGCGTTCAGCGGACACAACAGTTGTAAAACAGTTGGAAGAATTTTCGCTGAACGATCCTGCTCAGTGAGCGCCTGCTCAACATGTTTAATGAGCGGACGCCATTTTTGTGAGTGACATTTAATTCCGCTCACTTAGCAAAACACGTTGTGAAAACTGTCAAAGCATAGTTTTAGAGGTTAGATTTTTTTTGAAAGTGTAAACATTTAAAGAGAACACAATAGAATTAGGTTATGTAAATGTCACCTTCGCACCGTTTTAATTATTAACCGTTCAGAAAACCGCTCTCTTATCACTTTAGGATCTGTGAGCGCTCAGTGAGCAGCTTTGCAACTGCTCTTTCCGCTGAACGCAGCCATTGTTGTGATCGCCGCGGCATTTTGCGCGCAAACTTGATGCGTCTGCCCTTGAAATTTCCTATTATTTTTTGCAGGAGTATTCTCCATAATGATCGTCATTTCTATCCATATAACATGGCGATTGTGCAGGAACTTTCCGAACATTACTTCCCAGAGCGCCTCATCTCAATAAGGGTCGATTTGGAGTAGCCGGCCCACTCTCCCGATATGACCCTTTGCAATTTTTTTTTCTATGGGTTTTTTTGAAATCGCATGTTTATGTAAACCGTACAAGGACCATACAGTATCTGAAGATTAACATTCAGGAAGAAATTGCCAACATATCACCTGATATGCTGACAAACGCCAGAAATCGGTTTACTCACTGTATGCTGAATGGAGGACGTCATATACCTGATTTGATGCTTAAAAAATATTCATTAAAATGTGGGAAAGCTCTGTGGATAGGAGTTTTGGCGCTCTTGTTCAAACTTTGACAAATTATATCTTCGTAAATATTGGTTTCTCAGAGTTGGGAATGATATCAATGGAATCTTATGATAGAACCGCATTATAAAAATAAAATAAATTAAATTATAATCCATTGATATCATTCCCTATTCGGAGGAACTAATACTCCCGGATTTATGATTTGTCAAAGTTTGAACAAGAGCGCTAAGGCTCATGTCCACAGGGTTTTCCCCCTTTTGCAATTTGGCTTCTGTTCGTCAACTCTCAAGAATTTTCGTAATTAAATTCAAAACTTAGGTCTATGACTCATCCCATGTTGGATTTATATACATCAGCAAATTATTATTAGAGTATTCCATGAAATCATATAGAGTTGAGAATAATTATTGAAATTTTGAAAAATCATATGTCTGAAACTATTAGTTTGTTAGAGTTGAGAATGACATCAATGGATTCTTATGATGAAACTGCATCAAGAAAAAATGGAATTTAAAATTTGTAATGTAAACAAGTTGTTTTTGTTACTCCAAAACCACCTGGCCGACTTTGTCCAATAATGAACCTAATCGAGATATTTATCTCCTAAACCTACTCTGAACATTTCAACTGTTTAGCTCATTCGGTTCGAGAGTTATCGAGTTAACGGCCGATCAGGAGGACAGAATCGATTTTGACCATAGTTGATAAATGAGTCGAACCCAATCGTTCAAGACCATTTTCAGCCAAAAATTCGAAAATTACAGACAGTTGGGAAAATTGATAAGCACTCTGTTCCGAGGAAAAAGAGCGCCAAAAACTAATTGAAACAAAAGTTTAGGTATGTGCCCACATTATGGAAAACAAATAAAAATTTTCCGATTCTTACGATTGGTTTTATTATGTTTTTAAAAAGGGACGTTAGATTGCCATGCCCTGTACCTATATACATATACAAATCTGCATCTTATAAAAACGAAGTATTATGATAATACTATTATGTTTTTTGAGTTTGGAATGTAGGAGACATTTACCTTGTTCAAATTCATATCAATTAAGATTGTGAAGAGATCGAAAAAAGGAAAATTATACAGTGGACCAAATTAATTCCAGTCAAACTACTATACAAAATTTTCATAGAATTAAAGAGAATTAAAGTTTTCAGTGAACGATGTTAATTCCGTGGACCAGAAGAATGTTGTAATCCCACTCGTGGCGCATTCACCATATTGTAATTAACTGACCAACGCATTCGCCAATTTGCATACTCTTCAAAGAGTCTCGTATTAAGCGCTTCGAATGCAATTCAAAGGCTCGGATATACTCTAAACTCATCCACGGTGAGATAAAACGATGAAAATCCAATTTCCTAACAATTTTACGCTAGGTAAACACCTCGGCTCGCTCATAATTGAGGCCTGAATAGCACGGTATACCTCGTAGCCGTCTGACAAGTGTCAGGAGTTTTCTGCCGGCGCGACTTGCTCCCTGTCCCGTTCCCCCGCTTGATATATGAGAAAAATAAGGAGTATAACGGGATGACGGGAGCGACGGGGTCCCGTAGGAGCGAGGTTAACTGGATACATGATTAATGAATATTGTGTTACAAGTCCTCGTTACTTATACATGGATGGGGGCAGAGGAATAGATTCTGCCTGATTAGGCGTTTTTTCCGCTTTTCGTAGGGAAATTGGACGAGGTTGTTTGACCGGAAAAATCGAGAAGTGGGTGGATATCCGATACTGGAGCTTTGGTGAGAAATGGATGGGTCTGGTGACAAGAATTTATTTGTGGGAATGAAGGATATGTGGAGAATGTAATTTTCGTGATTTATGCGCTATAATCTGCTTTAAGAAGGAAGAACATTTTTTCATGCTATGGAAATAAATAATTGGGAGAAGTCATTTTGAAAGTGATGCGCATGAAATTGAACCATTTCACCCAAAAATGTCTTATTCGGTAATTAAATGAATTATTTCTGAGTTTTCTCTTCCAAACTCTGAGAAATATTCGTTTTTGCGCATATGTTCTGGGGAACATCGCGTTATCATTTTGCCCAAATGTCTGTAATTTTCGAATTTTTTGACGAAAATGGTCTCAAACGATTTGGTTCGACTCCCCAATGAATAATTCGAGGTCAAATTTGATTCTGTCCGGCCGGCCGTCCGGCCGTCTGGCCGTTGCCACGATAACTTGAGAACGAAAAGAGCTAGCAACTTGAAATTTTCAGGGTAGGTGGCGCATCCCAATACGACGGACATGTTCGTTAATGGGCATAATCGGCCCAATCGTTTCCGAGTAATAATTTTGTTTTCAACCAATATAAATCCGATCGAATTGAAGCTTGGTGAGTAGATGTAGAATATGAACCTAAGCACGTCTGTGAAATTTTGTGCGAATCGTATGGCTGGAAAATTATTGAAAAGTTATTAAAACATATTTTTGTTGTCACGATAACTTGAGAACGGAAAGAGATAGCGGCTTGAAGTTTTCAGGTTCAGATGTGCATCTGAACACGACATTTGAGTTTGTTTATAAGCATAATCGGACAAACGGTTTTAGAGTTATAGTCATCCGAAATTTGGTTGTTTTTTCCTCCTCATTAACTCGAAAAATACTAAACCGATTGAATTGAAACATGGTTATTAGTTGTAGAATGCCAACGCAAAAATTCTTGCAAAATTTGGTGAGGATAATATTCATGGCAAATCTTTAAGGAATCATTGAAAATTAAAAAAAAAAATTATATAACAGTAACTATTCGTCTGAAATTACTGAAATTTCGCGAGAGCCTTAAGAATCTAATTCTACTGCCAAGTTTTAAGTTTTAACACGATAGGTTAAATATTGTTGGAGATTCGAGCAGCCTTGTGTGAGTTCAGTAGATGGGTTACCGTTGCCTCGATAACTTTCGAACAAAAGGAGATAGGGACTTGCAATTTTCCAGGTGGGTTGCGTATCCGGATGGGAGAGTTAAGTTCGTTATTGGGAATAATCGGTTTAACGGTTTCCGAGTTATACCCACCTGCAATATTATTTCCTCGATAACTCAAATAATAAAGAGTCGATCGAATTGAAGCTTGTTAACCATTAGTAGAAAATCAACATAAAGACGTGTTTAAATTTTTTTAAAAACCATACCCCTAGAAAATTTGAAAAAAACTACGAAATTTTTTTTTTGTAAGAACCGTACCCCTAGAAAATTTCAAAAAAATTACGAAAAAAAATTGGTTCAAGCACTGACGTGAAGTCAGGAGCTTTTGTGCGTATGTTCTATTGTCCATTCTCCTGTATTGGACACCCTAAATCGAATTTACCATGGTAAATTATGTTTTCCATTCGCCTGTATTGGACACTTAATTCGAATTTACCATGGTAAATTATGTTTTCCATTCGCCTGTATTGGACACTTAATTCGAATTTACCATGGTAAATTCGAATTAAGAGTGTCCAATACAGGAGAATGGACAATAGAACATACGCACAAAAGCTCCCGACTTTACGTCAGTGCTTGAACCAATTTTTTAAATAAAAATTCATTATTTTGTGTATTGCTTCTGCGTAAGGAACACAAGATATTTGTCACAAGCAATAAATCGAACAATGTTGTCTAACAAACAATAACGAAACAACATTAATGATGAAACAACTATTTCGTAACTTTTCGTAGTCAAAATCTCCTGCGTCAGACACTAAACGGAAATCGTCCGAATTATATTTTGTCGAATTTCAGAATAGCTCAAAAAAATTTATTCTGAAGATTTTCGTTTAGTGTCTGACGAAGCAATAATAATTAGAGGATACTAATTTGATCGAATTAAAACTTGATGAGTAGTTGTAAAATACAAAGGACGTTTGTGGACTTTTGTGAGAATCGTATCGCGAGAATATTTAAAAAAAATTATTAAATAATAATATTTATGTCACGATAACCTGAGAACGGAAAAGGTAGCAACTTGAAATTTTCAGGTTAGGTTGTGCATCTGAGTGCGACACTTGACTTTGTTAATCAGCATAATCAGCCAAACGGTTTTGGAGTCATGCCCATCTGAAATTTGGTTGTTATTTCTACAATAACTCGAAAAATTCAAAACCGATCCAATTCAAGCATGCTTATTAGTTGTAGAATGCCAACATGAAAATTCTTGCAAAATTTTGTGAGAATCGTATCACTGGAAATTTGTTTTAAAATCATTGAAATCAAATTATATATATCATCAACTATTCTTCAGACATGGCTGAAATTATGCGAGAACCTTCAAAATCTAACTCTACTACCAAGTTCCAAGTTTGAACACGATCGGATCTATATAGGTATTGTTGCAGATCCGAGCAGCCTTGTGTGATTTCAGTAGCTGGATGGGTGACCGGTGCCTCGATAACTGTCGAGCGAAAGGCGATAGGGATTTGCAATGTTCAGAGTAGGTTACGCATCTGAATAGGAGAGTTAAGTTCGCTGTTCGCCATAATCGGCCCAACGGTTTCGGAGTTATACCCATCTGGAATATTATTTCCTCGATAACTCAAGAAATATAGACTCGATCGAATTGAAGCTTGCTAACTAGTTGTAGAATACCGACGTGAAGATGTGTGTAACATTTTGGAAGGACCATACCATTAGAAAAATTCAAAAAAATCACGAAAAAATTTGATGTTTTACACGATACCTTCAGAACGGAAACAAATAGCGACTTGCAGGTTTCCATGGTAGATTGCGCATCTGAATTAGACATTTAAGTTCATCAATTAGCGTAATCGGCCAAATGGTTTTGGAGTTATATTAATCTGAAATTGGGTTATTATTTCTTCAATAACCCAAAAAAATACCATGCCGATCCAATTCCAACATGGTAATTAGTTCTAGAATGCCGACGCAAATATTTTTTAAAAATTTCGTGTTCGTATTACTAGAAAATTCTTAAAAAAATATTGAAAAATATCGACATAAAGGCGAGTGTGCTTAAAAAATGTTTAATAAATTACGGAAAAAAAATGTTTCTAGTACCTACTAACGTGAAGTCAGTGAATTCACCATGGTAAATTGGTAAAGATTGTCCAATACAGGAGAATGGACAATAGAGCATACGCGCAAAAGCTCCTGACTTCACGTCAGTGCTTGAACCAATTGTTGAACATTCCGGATTGCCGATAAGTTTCGACTCACTTGATTAATCCGCAGTAATTCAATATTGTCCAGATGACTGTGGTCGAGATAATGAGTTAAAGTTGTGAAAGTTGCTGAGTAGGTTTGGAGCAAAAATGTCTTGTTTCAGTTTGTTAATGGACAGAATCCGCCAAGTAGCTTTAGAGTTATAGCCATCTGAAAATATGTTCTCCCAATAACTTGCAAAATATTAATCTGATCGAATTAAATCCTGGAAAATTAGTGAAAAAACACCGTCACAAAAAATTACGCAGAATTTAATATGAATGGTTTGACTAGGAAATTTAAAAAAAATAAAATATAAAATTGTTTATCACAGAAACTATTTGTCAGATATCTGAAATCTTTAGAAATGCATCAAACCATCATTTCACAGCCAAGATCTGGATTTCATTGGATTAAGATTTTTGGAAATATTAGAAAAATATTTTCTCTATTTCAGTATCATAATGAGTCCATTTCAGCACTAAAAACAGTGCTGGAATTAACTCATTCCCGCATTGTTTCTAGTAATATTTTTCGTTTTGTGGTAGTCAGCACTGACATTCGATCCTATATCAAATTTCAACAGACGTCAATCATCAATATAATATAATCTGGATATAGTAAAATAATTGTTGAGGGGAAAAATTTAATTTTCATAAAAAATAATGTACTAGATATTTCCTTTTTGCCAATTTTGAATAATTCATGCTATTAGGATACTGTTTTAAATCTTATCTCCATGCCCTACGTACGATTCAAATTCAAATTCCGTAATCTGTCAACTTTCATAACAGTCTTACCTACTGCCAAGATACAATACAAAAGTCACTAGGATGTACAATCCGAATTTTTCATTAAATTTCAACAGTATTTTACAAAATTTGCCAAAATAGAGAAAATATCGTCTAATACTATTTGCAGAAGGCAATTCCAACTCTCATGCTGCATGCTCATGTTGCATTCGTGTTTAAATTTGAGCCTATTCTGCAACTTGTTTTAGAATAATATTCTGGATTAGTATATTATACTAATCTGTTCTCCTAGAATCCAAACCTCCTTGAACTGGTTCTATATCTGGATGAGTGACCGTTCTGGATATGCTTTTGAACAAGCTGGTCAAAGCAGACTGACCTCACGACCATGTTCCCGAATTTTTGGGCGTAATTTCTAGGGATCAGCTAACTTTCATTTCTCCTAAATGTCTGCAATTTTCGAATTGTTAACCGACAATGGTCTCAAATGAATGGCATGACTAACTGATAAAGAATTCAATGCCAAATTCAATTATGTTCGGGTAGGTTCCACATCTGAATGTGGGACAGATCCGATAGAAGAAAGTTTGTAATTCATTGCAAATTTCGGTAAAATTTTGTTAGGTTCGTATCTTGAAAAACAAATTTATTCGAAAATTTCAGAAACTATGTGTCAGATTCCGCTAAAAGTCTTGACAACATTCAAGTCACGATTTAACAATGAGAAAATAAAATTTCGAACAGTTATCTACTTCTTCTGATATTTCAAATCAATGTAAATCTCAGAACTTCAATAATACCACGATAGCCGAGATTTAATCGTTCTCGCCAGCCACGCAGAAGATCCTGGTTCGAATCACCGCTAAGAAATTCCACAACACCCACAAAAATATATGAATGTTAATGAAACAGTTTTTCAAAGGGTTCACCGTGGAACGCCTTGGAAACATCATAATCTCAAAAACAAATTTCTTCCAACATTATTCAACATCTCAGGAGTGATCTACATAATCGCAAGCGTTATTCGATCTTTTAGGTCATGCAAATCAATGGGTTTAGTTTTGTATACAATCCTCTTCACATATACTCATGAAAAGATATCTGATGGGTTAAGATTAAGGATCGCACAGGCCATTCGATCGTTATTCGCCTTCCTATTCACCGATTTGGAAATATGGCGTCGAGGTTTTTCCGGACATTGCGTTCGTGGTCCTCCATTCTGTTTGAGCCATATCCTATTCCGTGGAACTTCAGGATTTCCTTGAGAAGGATATAAATTTGCCAAAGTTGGAATGTCATCATTTTGAAGTAGTGGTAAATAATTATCGCCATTCAAATTGCCTTCAGTAAAAAATTGTTCTTATGATATACCTAGTTTCGAAAATTTCTTTCCCAAAACATTAACCTTTTGTATACGAATTGCGAGTGGTCTCTCTCATCCAGTGAGGATTTTCGGTAGATAATTAGCGGTAATTTTGACAGTTAGCATGGCCGTCTAGAGAAAAAGTGCACTTATCAAAAATATAACGTCTACTAATTGGATAATATTGTTATCTAAATCGTCTTCCAAGAGCTCCTGGGTAGGTGTCATTTTAGAGGGATTGTTCTTATATGTTTAAAATCGATGTATGGCTGACATTGTATGTTGTGGAGGCATCTCTACTTGATTTATGTGGATTTTCTTCAAAGTCGAGCATCACATCCTCACACAGTATCTAAGCAGCTGCTGTTTTAATCTGCCTTACATGCCCAAACTGGCGAAACTACTTCTCTATTTTACTTATTGTCCCTTGTGTTATAGGCGGCCAATTCGGAAATTTCTCATGAAACAAGCGACTTACCTCTTTTGTGTTCGATTGTATCTCCGTAACCAATCATTTCTAAAATTGTTATTTTGTGCATTTTCGTTAATCGAACCATTATTCAAAATTGAAGTTAATGAAATTCAAACACAAATTAGACAATTAATGAACTACAACTTATCAGGACAAAACAATTTGTGAAGGCGTCCTAAAGAAGCTAACATTGTCACACAAAGTGTTAGTTAGTTTCCATGATACCATCTGGAAAACAATATTTTATGTTTTTTTTCATTTTCTTGATCTTGATTTTGAAGGCAAATAATTTTAGTAATATTGTACAAGATTTGGGAATATTCGAGGAAATATTATAAGGAATTCCTTTAGTCGCGTGATTTCATTTTTTTCTAGTTTGAGTTTTGCTATAAACATGAAAGTGATAACATTTCTGAATAGAAAATGACGAGACCTTTCAAACAATGTATCACAAGCCAATACATCCTATTTGAAATTGGGGTTGTACCTGTCTTTCTAAGGGGGTTGAAGGTAGGGTTTAACTTGTACGAAGAAGAATGAACATTTAAAATTTGAATTTGACATGTTTCGGAATTTTCCATAAATATGTACACTAATTAATAAATTTATTCCATTTGGCATTTCCATTCTGTATACGACTTGTAACAGAAAGCAAGTTACGTGCCTGTATTCACTCCTTGTATACTTACTTCTAATTAATTCAGAAGAACACGAAATATTATGTTCAAACCCGATTACATCTCATCTCGTACTCACATCAACCCCCAAACTGCCCATAACCCAAATTCATTATCAAAATTACCCCGAAAAATAATTAGGTAGCACGTTCCCACAGGTGACATACCTCCAGCTCGTATCACTCATCTCTAACTATCTGTCGGCGGTAAATCAAGAGCTCGAAATACTTTTGGGACATTTTTATGACAGAACGAGTAACGTAATTGCACGTTAAAAGGGGTCAAATGTATAGTTTATGGCCGATTCGGTCCCCAGAGGGCGACTCATTACCAACGAACAATTAATAGCGACGATAATCTTATTTAACCGTGCCCCAATGCTCGCTAACTGCATCGCAATCAATACAGGACATGTTCGAGCCAGTTTGTGGCCGGTGTTGATTTAGTATTCGACAGAGTTGTGATGGTTATCCTTCATATTGGTCGTTTCGTTTGGGCGGCGGTGTTTGATTGATGTTTTGGATAAACGTTTTACAGCCCTATGAATGTGATTGGCTACGGATAGAGAGATAACATGAAATTTCTACAGTTTTTAACTGTATTCCATATCGGAAAATGACACCCTCGCCGAAGCGGTGATTCGGGTTTTGGATGTTAGAAATTCATCAAAATAATCTTCAAAATTAGAGTGGTTCATGGTTGTGTACTCGCTTGGTATAATTGGTTTGAAAGTAAAGAGACTAAAGAGAGTATTTAATCTCGAGTAATTTTTATTCAAATAGGAGGTAGAGCACTTTCGGTCTAGAATGCCTGCATCAGTACCATTGTTACACATAATTTATCAACAAATCTAACGTTGGAATTAGTCACAGTCCTTAGTAATGTAGTAGAAATAACGTCAACGTCAACTGAATACGATTGCAATTAAATATTGCAGCTATACTGACAACTATCGTTCAAGACGCGGGATAAATTCATTTATTCATTTATTTATCCCGCGTCTAGAACGATATTTGTCAGTATAGCTGGAATATTTAATTGTAATCGAAATTTCGTGAGGATCATATAACTGAAAATTTGTTCATTCACTGACGTGAAGTCAGGAGCTTTTGCGCGTATGTTATATTGTTTACTCACCTCTATTGGACACTCTTAATCGAATTTAAAATCGATATATACCTACCGTTTTCTCAGCTTTTATAATATATTAATACATTTGATACCTTTTAAGGACAGACCTCAGTAACGAGAGAATCTATGATTACACAATTTTTAGTTCAGACAAATTTGTTCTATAGTAATTGAAATAGGAAAAAACTTAGGCCTCAAGTAACTCCGGGGTACGATATTCACGAAATTCCGCAAAAAATAGTGGTACGGCATTCTACAAGTAATAACAGAGTTTTAATTGGATCAGATTTGTATATTTTGAGCAGCAAACATTTAAAATAAGTATAACTCAAAAATCATTTGGCAGATTATGCCAATTAACGAACCTGAAAATTACAATGCGTTATCTCTTTCCGTTCTCAAGTTATCGTGAGATACATATAATATTTTTGAAATTTTCTAGTGGTACGGTCCTCACAAAATTTCACATGTCCTTTTGTCAATATTCTATAACCAGTAAGCAAGCTTTACTTCGATCAGGTGTGTATTTTAAAGTTACCGAGAAAATAATTTTCCAGGTGGGAATAACTTCGAAACCGTTGGGTCGATTATGCCCAGCAATGAATTTAACTCTCCCATTCTGATGCGCACACTACTCTGAACATTTCAAGTCTCTATCTTTTTTCGTTCGAAAGTTATCGAGACAACGGTCATCCAGCTACTGAACTCACCCGTGGCTGCCAGATCTACAAAAATATATATCCAATCATGTTCAAACGTGGATCTTGGAAGTATAGTTTGGTTTTGAAGGGTCTTTCGCAATTTCAGCGATGTCAGAAGAAAAGTTTCTGATGAATAAATTTTCTTTCAAGGATTTTTAATAATTTTTTGAAAGCGATACGATCTCCGCCAAAGTTTGCAGGAATTTTTGAAGCGGCATTCTACTAATAATTATGTTTAAATTGGATCGAATTCGTATTTTTCAAGTTATTGTAGAAATAAAAGCCAAATTTCCGATGGGTATAACTCCAAAACCATTTAGCCGACTATGCCTATTGACAAACTCAAATCTCGCATTCGGGTGCACAACGTATTCTGAATATTGCAAGTCGCTATATCTTTCCGTTCTCAGGTTATCGTGACATAAATAATATTTTTTAATTATTTTTTTTTAGTTTTCGAGTGATACGATTGTCACAAAATTTCACAAACGTTTTTGTGTCAGTATTCCACAAAGAGCTACAAAGTTTCAATTCGATCGAATCTGTATTGGTTGATGACAAAATTATTATTCGGAAACAGTTGGGCCGATTATACTCATCAACGAACTCATATGTCGAATTGGGACATGCCACCTACCCTGAAAATTTCAAGCCGCTATCTCTTACCGTTCTCAAGTTATCGTGGCAACGGCCGGCCGGCCGGATAGAATCAAATTTGACCTCGAATTCTTCATCAGGGAGTCGAACCCCATATTTGGACAAAATGATAATGCGATGTTTTCCAGAACATCCGTATTCCTCAATAACTCAAAAAATACATATCCAATGCAACTTAAACCAGGTAATTATTCAGGAAGGAAAACACTCCAAGTCATCTCCACATTTATTGATTAGTGTCAGTTGGAAAACGAATACTGACTTCGGTAATTATTTGTAAAATGCCAAAGCACTAATTTTTGCAGGAACGTTAGGATACGTTCCTAACGTTCCTGCAAAAATTAGTGCTTTGGCATTTTACAAATAATTACCGATAAATCACCAATAGAAAAAATATTTGTTTTTTCTTCAAATGTTTAATATTTCAGAAACTATCTGTGATAATCCGCTGAAATTCCGCACATACCTTCAAACCGCCTTTTACAAGTGAGTACCGAATTTCAGCTCGATCAACTTTGTATGAAGAGTGAATTGACAATGGGACATGAGCCCAAAAGCTCCTAACTTCGCATCAGTGCTTTTTAAGAATTTTTGAATAACATTTTTGTAACACAAAAGTTGAATGCTCATTTTCTAGTAGTCCCGTTCCTGTGGCCCACTAAGTATGAGAAATCAGAAGATAACTATTTAAGAGTCTATGAAATTATCAACTAAATCCAACGACAGTGAAAACAATTTTCTATTACAACACCCATTGATCGTACTTTTATATATTCCCATTTCTACGGCTGATTTTCACCTCAGGCAACAAAAGAACCCACGGTAAGGGGACGCTGCGCTTGCACACGAGCACATACACCCTTTCTGACCGGGGTGCAATATGCGATCTTGGACAAATAATTCGAATGATGATTGCCGAAGCAGCGTAAGACCATTATCGGGACAAGTGTTTGTTTAGGTCCAGAATGGAAAGATTAAAATGAAACGAAGCAGAAGACTTTATAAATAAATATTGGGTAAACATTAATCACTGTGAGGCAGCCATCGGTACAAGAATGGGGCCAACGAACCAAAGAATAAGGTCGATTTCAAATTTAATGAGTTGCTTGTGGGGTGGACGACGCCGAGAAACGATTGTTTGGGTTTTCGATCGGACAAATATTACACCAAGTATTGTTGGTATTAGGGGATGAGGAAACGGTGGATTAAGGATTCGACTCGTGTACTTTTAATCGGCCAAAAGCGCTTTGGGATTGGAATTATTGAGTGAATATTTTTCGTTGAATGTGTAAGCGGATATATTCAAAACTACATCTATAGATGAGGACAGGAAGACTTTCTGGAATGATTGGAAGCCATTCGTTTAGAACCATGAATTCCACCTTATATAAAAAAGGAGGGAAAGCCCTGTGGCAGGAGCTTTGGCGCTCTGGTTCAATTTTTGACAAACCATATCTCCGAAAGTATTGGTTTCTCGGAGTTGGGAATGATATCAATGGATTCTTATAATAGAACTGCACCATCAAAGAAACTAATGATAAATAATAGTTTATTTAACAAGATTGAATGAGCAATCTGCAATGATTTAACCTCGTGGAATGGGTTGTTGCAACTTGCACTCGGTGCATAGTTCACAACTGGAAATACCTAAGATCAGACGATCAAATTACTTTAATAGTTCAAAAAAAAATCATCTTTTCATAATTTAATAGTTACAACTAACACATTCATTCTGTATTATATACCGTAGCTCAAGAAAGACTATTTTATACACAAATGTAGATCAATATTTCAGCATTTTTTTGCTAGCAATATTATGAAAATACTGTATACGGGAATATGTCTCACTACTTAAAAAGTAAATTGACCACGGCGGTCAACGAACAGTAATTTCTTTTGTTGATTACATTATGTTGTTCGTTCCTATCGCCTTCATAAACTACATCATTAAAATGATCCAATTCTAAATCTTCTGAAACATCATCCCCAATATTTGCACATGAATTATTCAATATGCAACAAGTCAATACTATTTTTCGTATCAAAACAGTCTTGTATTTGTATATATTCACAAATTCAAGATGCGGAACCTTGTTTTCTCACATAGAGCAATTTCAAAGTATGAATTATATAAACAAATAAGATGTCATGAATGAACAGTTAACACAGATAGAACACAGATAGATAGAACTCGCATTTTGTGAAAACAGAAGTAAGGTAAATGTCCCAATTATCGACACAATAGCGTGTTCCTCAAAGTGTCTAATACATTTCGACTTCAAAGAATAATTTTATATGAATGAAATATTCTGCTTCTACTTCTCTGAACCCTCTATTTTGATAAAAGTACAAAAAACGAACATATTGAAAGGGATAAATATTATAAAAAAAATGAATGGTGTCTCAAAGCAGATGTACCCATTATCGACACCGGAAAAATATGAATTACCAATCATCGACATACATGTGCACCAAATATCGACACTTTGGGAAATCCAGATTTTGGCATCAATAATATGTTTGTATTTAAAGAAATATTGATATATTTAGTGAAAATAACAGTTTAAAAATGTTCACAAAAATTAAAAAAACAAGAGATATATAAATTCTCTGCTCAATATGAAAAAATATTTGATGATCTTTGGTTAATCCTTAGAAATTAACGTTTTCACTTCAGATACTTCCTATAAGCCACGTTCATTCAACTTTTTAGGCTCGGTAATTCTACGTGTTTCTCCTCTGTCCTAACTCAATTTTCTTTTGTGTCATTTTCAAGGGCTCTCTCATTTGATTCACTATATTTTGCATTTTGTATGCTTGCTTCACCAAGAACTTGGGCTTCAAAAAGATAATCTGTAATCCCCCCATTCTTACCATTCATATCTTGATGTAGCCCACAAACATTTATATCCGTGTCGGAGTAATCACGGTCATAACAATCCAGTAGTAAATCTACACCCAAATTCTCTTCCCTTACATCCAAGAGAGACGAATTCAGGGAAAAGTTAGCGATTTCTATTCTACTCGATTCAAAATTATTATTTGCGTCAGAAGTTGCTTCCGACGGGACACAGTATTTTTCATGTATGTATGTATGTATTTTCATTTTGTAATCATGAGATAAGTGGAAACTAAATATGACCAATTATCCCCACATAAATGTGCATATGATTGACAGTCATGAAAAAATGGATGATTAAATCATAAAAATGGACCACAATCGAAACTCGATCAGTACTGAGAGCAATTTTGAATATTCTATGAGCTGATTATCAAAAGATAACAAAAATAGTTCAATGAGTTCTCCATATAATTGATATAAATTCTCTGCTCAATATGAAAAAATATTTGATGATCTTTGGTTAATCCTTAGAAATTAGTATTTTTTTCTCTTCAATGTATTCTGAAAAATTGTATGATTTCTTTGCAATAAATGTATTATTATTATTATTATTATTATTATTTTTACTTATGGTATGAGTCTCAGCCGTCGACAGAATATTGCACCTTTTATCGACATAGTGTTGAACGTAGTATCGACATCAAAATTTGTTGTACTTTTATCACGTAATTCGATGGAAAACAGTGTGTCAATAATTGGTACACTGAAAATTGTGGATCTTTTGGGTAGGATAACGAAACAATCGTATCCAGGAAAATGGAGTTAACGTTTCTGAAAGTTAATCAAAAATCATCCTCAGCGACTCAAATATTGACAAATAGATGTCGATATCTGGGTCACAATATGTTTCAGAAGTACCATTTATCGACACACAAATTTCTCATAAAACAATTAACTGTATTCAGTTCTATTAAAAAAAATTTAATGTGCATCATACATTAAATTTTTTTTAATAGAACTGAATACAGTTAATTGTCTCAAGTTATATTATTCTTCAAAAATTAAATTTCACCTGCATTCGTTGAATCTGGGGAGACATAAATGAAGAGTGTGGACTTATCAGAATAGCAAGGAAAACAGTGCTCACTCGATGAAGACCGACAATCGGCCAATTAACAGCTGATTTTTCGCTGAGGATGCTCAAGAGAAATTAATGGTGTGAACAAATTCATCCAAGAAACTATAAACTAGATAATTTTTGAATTAAAATTTGTAAGAAAATTTTCTTCGTCTTGTTTTATGGAAAATAAACGGATGTTGTCGATAATTGGGACACTGTCGATAATTGGGTCATTTACCTTACGATGTTTTATTGAAGTTTTGAAAAATCATATCTCCGATATGATTGTATTGTATGTATTAGATTGTTATTTATTTAAGGGTTGTGCTGGGCAGACGAAACCCACCCCTCCACTGCGACCAATCAGTCTATTGTGGCACACCTGTAGTATATAATCTATACTTCACCCACAAGCTCAAGGATCTTGATGAGGGATATGAGTCTGGTGGGTGAGAACTTGTCCAGTTCCCTCAGTGTCAGTATCTGATCCTGTCCCCAGCGGGGCAGTCACACATGATGTGTTCGATAGACTCGTCGTCCTCCAGGCAAAGTCTGTTGTTAGACTTGAAAATGACAACGATGGATTCTTATGATGGAACTGCATCTTAAAAATAATTGAAATTCAAATTTGTAATGCAAAAAAAATGTTTTTTTCGTTACACCGAAACCATTATGCTGATTCAGCCCAACAATTAAATAAACCGAGATATGTATATCTTAAACCTACCCTGAAAATGTCAACTGTGTAGCTCATTCCGTTCGAGAGTTATTGTGCCTACGGCCGGCCGGACCGGTCAGCCGTGTTTTTTTGCCACTTATGGCAATCTGATCAATATGAAACTTCGCAAGCATATCAAGGCTATGATTCGACAATTTGATGCTGAATTTTATATAGATCGAGTATTTGGTTTCGGAAATATTCATAAAAAATGCTTTTTTAAACGGCCATAACACCATTTTCGGCAAAAAATTCGAAAATTACTGAAATTTGCGTAAAATGATTGCGCGCTATTCCCCGAACATGCACACAAAAATAACCCTCGTGAAAAGCACTGACGCGAAGTCAGGGGCTTTTGCGAGTCTATTAACGCCTCAGATTACCTCACGAAATTCTGCATAAACCTTCAAGCCATCTTATTTTCAACCGAGTACTAGGTTAAAATTCGATCAAATCTGTAGTTGAAAATATTGGGAAAATAAAATGTGACGGAAATTCAATATATGTTTTCTGAAATATTGAATTTTATAAGAATTTTTTTCTTCTGGATCATCCTCCAATCGTTATCATGTGGAAAAATGCACTGACTGTTTTGTCTTTGCTATACTCATCCATTTTTGGGGTATATATCTTATTGGTCTGTTGACTTATCTCTTTGGTCTTTCGGCTTGTCTTGAAAACCTGTTGCGGCTTGCGCTTAATTGTTAAAATTGTTTTCAATTTGCTTTGTAGATTAAGTTGTTTGTTTTTCGAAAACAACGACAGCATTATTTTCTATCTCGGAGCTAATCAGAAGATAACGCCACCTCCCTTTAGATGTCTGCCCGACTAGCTGGCAGCTCAACGATACACTTATGCTTCCTGGGATATTAGAGTTCTAAGAAATTTATGTTTATTTTTGATATCATGTTTTGAATTATGTTTTTTTCTTATTATAATGTAAAATGGCATGTCCGTATGAACAAATAAATAAATAAATAATCTATACAACTGGTTTTTAAAGGTTTAATCAAGAAAAATTCCTTTGATTAAAAAGAAGACGCCTAGCTCAGATTTTCCAGGGAAAATTTTAGGTATTCCTCCTGATGGATGATCAGGACCCTTTCAGGTGTGAATATGGGTTCTTCCAACAGGAACTTACGATCGCTCCAGACGCGGTGTAGGTAATTTAGGGATCGGTCCCAGTTCAACATCAAACATCAAAATAATCAAAGGTTTCAGTAAGGTTGATTTTCACTCCAATCCAACAATAGCTTCAACATAACATATTCTATGCATGCAGCCTCAGATAAAACCTGGCAGAGATTTTCTCGCACCAGCCGAAAACGATGATCAATGAAACCAGTGTTACACATACTACTTTGCAGAATTTATTATTTCTCTGTACGAAGTTGGGGACATAAGTTAACAGTACACAAACTAAATTCATCGAAATTCATTAAAGCTTAGAAAAACACGAGGCACAAAATCCTTCGAAAATTGAAGAAACTCTCCTCTGATTTGTTCAGAACAACAACGATATTAAATTCATATATAATAGAAAAATGGGTTCAAGCCCTGTGGACAGGAGCTTTCTGGCGCTCTAGTTCAAACAGACAAATTATATCTGGTATTGGTTTCTCAGAGTTGGGAATTATATCAATGTATTCATATGATATCACTGCATCATAAAGGAAATTCAATTCAAATAATAGTTTATTAGATAAGTAATAATAAATTACCTTGTAATCGATCAAAAATTTCCTGATCTACGTTCATCAAATTTTCTCCTCTCTCGAACTACAGAATTATGCTTTCAATATTTACGTAATATTATCAAACATTTTCGGGTGACGTCCCCGTTGCATCGCTAAAATACGAGTATTTCAACCCCAATATTCTTGAAGTTACAATATTCCCTTCTGTCAAGTTGACTTTATGACAATTCATACAAAGAATATACATAGAATAATTATATCAATCTGTGAAATACGATTTACATTGAAATTTTGAAAAATCATATCTCCGAGAGTATTAGCTTGTTAGAGTTAAAAATGATATGAATGGATTCTTATCATGAAACTGCTTATTAAAAAAAATTTAATTTGGAATTTGTTTTGTAAAAAAAAAATTTTTTTTTTATTATTTCGAAACCTTCTGTCCGATTTTGCCCAGTAACGAACTAAGCCGAGATATTCATCCCCCAAACCTACTCTGAAAATTTCAACTCTCTAGCTCATTCCGTTCGAGAGTTATCGTGCCTACGGCCGGACCGGCCGGACGGCCGGCCGGACAGAATGAATTTCGACCACGGATTCTTGATCAGTGAGTCGAACCAAATCGTTTAAGACCATTTTCATCGAAATATTCGAAAATTTCAGACATTTGGGCAAATTGATAAGCACTCAGTTCCGAGGAACTAGAGTGCCAAAAATTAGTAGAAATTTAAATAATCAAAGAGTAAGTACTCTACATTATTGTCTAACAAAAATAGCGTGCAAAACTATATTAACTAATTTGAGTCTGAAATCATACCTAATTTAATTTACCACAACCAATTTCAACTTCACAAAAACATATCTAAATAGTACCTACTCATCATCAACTTGACTTATATCTTTACAGATAATAACACAAACTGTTAAGAGATATTCAGACTACCATTTCTTTCATCTCAACTATTGAGAACACAGGAATATCACGAGAAACGTTTCAGAGATGTATTTCGCTCAAGAGCTTCAACCGTAAAGAACGAATAAATCCCCGAGACCTTGCTATACCCATCAATCAGAGTTGAAACCATAGATAAACGGTATTGAACAAAATTATACGGAAATGATTTCTATAAGATATTGAAATATTAAATGTGGAAAATCAATACGGATTCATAAGACAAAACATTCCTAATTTAGACTGAAAATAAATCAATGTTGATAAAATGAACAAACTGCTAGGTGAGAAATAAAGCATACTCGTGTTTTATGGGTTGCCCACTAATAACAAGGGGTATGATGAACCACGAAGCTAGAGAAATGAATGAGTGCCGAATATATTGAATATCTGTATGATTGGAATAAACTAAAAAGGTAATGTTTTAAATAGTGACAGGGTTTTATACCGTTACATAATTTTCTTGAGCATGCTGCTGCAACTTTCATTCAATATTACTATTATTTATCCTGCCAGCTACAGCTATATAGAAAACTAAGATTTAGGTCTGCTTTGTATGATGAGAAATTTAAACTTGCGAGGAAAAAATTGAAACAACTAATTAAACATGAAGAAAAAAATTATACTGAAAGAATAGAGCAAGAATTGTGTGAGAACCCAGAAAATTTCTGGGATTTCATAAATAAAAAGAGGAACAGGGATTTCGATATAGGAAGGTTTGAGCATGATGGTGAGGAAGTTACAGGAGCAAGGACATCAGAGGCATTTGCAAGTTATTTTTCTTCAGTATTTGATCAAAAAAAGTCAACTTACAGAATTGACTTCCCTCCCGATAATAGTCTATGCAATGATTCCTTTTCATTGAATAAAGTAACCGAATCTGAGTTTGTCAAGGCCATTAAGAAATTGAAACCTAAGAAATCAGCAGGTACTGATGGTATGCCACCTTATATCCTCAAGGCCTGTGGTGACTGGTTGAGAGTCCCACTAGTCCACATATTTAATATCATTATATATACTAAAATTTTTCCAAACGAGTGGAAAATAGGTTTGGTCACTCCAGTACACAAATCAGGCGAGAGAACACTAGTTGAAAATTATAGACCTGTATCTATAATGTGTGCACCATCTAAGCTTTTCGAGCAAATAATGTATGATAATCTATACCAACATGTAAATAGGTATATTTGTTCCGAACAACACGGATTTGTCAAAATAAATCGATCGAGACCAACCTGTTCCTATACACTCATTATGCTCATCAGGATATACAGAACAAATGTCAGCTGGATACTGTATACACAGATTTTAGGAAAGCTTTCGATAGGGTCGACCATGATGTGCTGCTGTTCAAACTCAGTCGATTTGGATTCTCGGATGACATTCTCAAGTTGATAGGTAATTATTTAGAAAATCGATTCTTGATTGTCAGACATCATGGAAATTGGTCGGGAAAGTTCGAGGCTAATTCGGGCGTACCGCAAGGCTCAAATTTGGGACCACTTCTTTTCGTTTTATTTATCAACGACTTTCCCGGGATTGTCAGGTTCTCAAGGTGCCTCATGTATGCTGATGATTTAAAGATATTCAGAACCATTCGGACGGTGAGAGACTGTATTCTCTTGCAGAAGGACTTAGATCGTATCTGCGAATGGAGCTACAGCAATAAATTATATTTTAATATTGAGAAATGTAGCATTATGTCAGTAACACGCTTAAAGAATCCAATATATTTCAACTATATTTTGAATGGAGCCTTTCTGCGGCGGAGTGCGGAAGTGAGGGACCTTGGACTTGTCTACGATCGGGAAATGTCTCACAAGAACCACATTCAAAATGTCACAAAGTCTGCCAATCGACTGTTGGGTTTTGTTATTAGACAGACATCAGGTTTCACCAACGTTGAGACGATCAAACTTCTCTATTACAGTTTAGTTAGAACGAGATTAGAATATGCATCCAACCTGTGGTTTGGGGAATACCAATCGACGTTGAACCAGCTTGAAAGAGTACAGAATAAATTGTTACGCTACCTTTACTTCAAGAAATATCACGTACGACCCAATTATATCACAGTCAGAACAGTAAATCTTAGAAGTGAATTCAAAGTTTTATCCCTAGATAATAGAAGAAAGCTTTATCTGTTGATGTTTTTGTTCAAGATACTTAACAATAAGATTGATTCACCTGAAATACTGTCTCTGATACGATTTCATGTACCTGTTAGGAGAACTCGTTCTTCCGTTATGTTTAGCTTACCATTGATTACGTGCACCTCCAGATCCCCACTTGCGTGCATGCTGAGTTTGGCTAATGTATTAAATTTATTTGTTGATGTCAACTGGAATCAGTCACAATATAACTTCCGAAGGTTGGTAATCGGACATTTGGTCAATTTCTCATTATAAAAAAAAATTTTATCCTTTACGGGAATAATTCAGCAACTTTCAACAGAGGATGTGTTCAATCTTAGGCATATGGGTTTTCTTGAGTTCTCTTTCATTGTTATGATGTCGTTAACCATTCTGCACTGTACATCGATCATATTTTGTTAATTTTTTTTTTTTTAATTGATTGTATTAGAAAATAAGTTATCCATGTTAAAAGACTGTGCAGTCTGTTTGGATAAAATAAAATAAATAAATAAATAAAATAAATGTTATGATGAATAAGACGTCTATTCATCATCTATTTTATTACTGTCCAAATAACATACTCAACTACAAGATTTCATAACATAACAACCAGTTCATCTTATCGATTCTGGAATATTTATTTCCCAAATTTTTCGGCGTGAATAACATCATTGGATATCAGCCCGAATTTCACTTAAATCCACTTTGCACCACGAAACTCCAGTGTCACATCATTTATCGTTATTGTCACCGTATAGGAGTTCCTGATATATCTTTCAATTAAGGTCTTATTTAAGTACATTCCGCTGTTTATGGAAATGTGACGTCCAAACCCTTCTGTATCCAGGGGTGCGCGGGTTGACGGGGGTCGCGTTAATAGCCCCAACGTCGCTTAAAATTGAAGATAAAGGTTTTTCGCATCGAAATATCAGACAGTTTGAAACTTTAATGGCATTCAGCGCCTTGCTGGTCGTATATTTTTGGACGTATATATTCAGATTACTTCCATAATTGATTAGGTTGGCTCATGTGAAAACGGTGAAAAACCTATCATGGCTTATTTTCCTACCCTAATTAGGTAATATATTTATTCCGCAAGGGTCGGAAGGTGTGAACCCTTTTTATAATTAGTGTGATTTTGAAAACTGAATACGTTTATTATTAGTCGAGTTTTGGGGGGAATATTCCATACAAAATTTAACAAATATATACAAGTTTAGTATGGGTGAATATGATATTAGAAGAGCTAACTCAGAAGGAAATACTACAATTCATTTCACAAAAGGATTCATTTTTGGCGCTCTCATTCCTCGAAACAGAGTGCTTATCAATTTGCCCAAATGTCTGTAATTTACGAATTTTTTATGGAAATGGTCTTAAACGATTTGGTTAGATTCCCTGATCAAGAATCTCGGTTAAGATCGTTATTGGGCCAAATCAGTCTGGTTTCGGAGTAACGAAAAAAAAATTTTTTTGTATTACAAATTTCATATTGAATTATTTTTAAGATGCAGTTTCATCATTAGGATCCATTGATATCATTCCCAACTCTGAGAACCCAATACTTTCGGAGATATGATTTATCAAAGATTGAACAAGAGCACCAAAGCTCCTATCCTCAAGGCTTTCCCACATTTTATTCCTATTCTGAATAAACAGTGTCTCTTCCTTTTGTTTTATTATTTCCTGAAATAAGGAAACACTTTCGAAATCTTTAGTTCTTATGGATTCCAGTATCTGCCAGGGCTTCATCCATTATGATTTCATGGCCCAAGCGCTCTTTGAGTTGGCTACGAATCAGACCTATCATGTTTGCGTATTGCTATAAACATTGCTATTGAAGTCATATTGCTATCCTCCGAATTCTTAAGAATATGGCTATGGTATTAAGTATTCTGTTCGGACTGTTATAGCAATAATGATTATCAATTTTCTCCCAGCAATATTGCATCAAGTAAGGTAAATGTCCCAATTATACACAACTTCGGGTTATCCTCTATAATACAAGGCGAAGAAGATTCCATACAAATTTTAATTCAACAAATATCTAGTTTATAGTTTCTTGAACGAATTCATTTACACCATTGATTCCTCTTAAGCATCCTCACCGAAACAGCAGCTATTAATTGGTCGAATGTCAGTTTTCATCGAGTGAGCACTGTTTTCCTTACTATTCTAGTTAAGTCCACACTCTTCATTTATATCTCTCCAGATTCAATGAATCGAGGTGAAATTTGATTTTTTGAAGAATGATACAATTTGAGAAGGTTAACTGTATTCAGTTCTATTGAAAAATGTTTAGTGTGTATCATATTTTATGAAAAATTTGTGTGTCGATAAATGGTACATCTGAAACACATTGTGTCCCAGATATTGACATCTATGTCTATATTTGAGTCGCTGAGGATGATTTTTGATTAAGTTACAGAAATGTTAACTCCATTTTCCTGGATACGATTGTTTCGTTATTGTACCCAAAAGACCCACAATTTTCAGTGTACCAATTATCCACACATCGTTTTCCGTCGAATTACTAGATAAAAGTACAAGAAATTTTGATGTCGATAGTACGTTCAACTCTATGTCGATAAAAGGTGCAGTATACTGTCGATGACGGAGACTCATACCATAAGTAAAAATAATCAATTTTATGGAGAACTCATTAAAACTATTTTTATTATCTTTTGATAATCAGCTATTAGAATATTCGAAATTGCTCTCAGTACTGATCGACATTCGATTGTGGCCCATTTTTATGATTTAATCATCCATTTTTTCACGAATGTCGATCATACGCACATGTGGTGATAATTGGTTATATTTAGTTTCCAGTTATCTCATGATTACAAAATGTCTAGAAGACTGCAACACACACATGAACAATGTTGTGTCCTTTCGGAAGCAACTTCTGACGCAAATAATAATTTTGAATCGAGTAGAATAAACTTTTCTCTGAATTCGTCTCTCTTGAGTGTAGATTTACTATGCATTGTTATGACCGTGATTACTCCGACACTGATATAAATTTTTCTGGGCTACATTTGAAGCCCAAGTTTTGTATGGAGCGAGCATATACTATAGAAGACACAAATAAAGACAATATCCCAACCTCTTTCAAAGAAGCTTTGTTTTGGCCTTCACTAAACCAACCAACCAACCACCAAAAGTAACAGGAAACAGAGGAAATAATTACATGCTGTTGCGTCTTCCTAAAGCTAGAAGGAAAATCACAGGATAAAATTGGAGAAAAAGAAGGCAGAGCAAAGGGAAAAATAAGGGAGAAGATTAGAAAGAATAGCTAGAAGCGAAGAGAAATGCAAAGATGAGGAAGAGAGAAGAATAGCAAGAATGGCTAGAAATAAAGGGAAATGCAGAGATGAGGAAGATTCGTCTTTATCAAAGCCATGCCGAGGAGTGTTCATAATTGGAAATGGCCAATTAAAATAGATGATGTGGATTACACTATCGATGAGATCACATGCAGAATTACTGAGCCTAAAAAGTTGAATAAACGTGGCTTATTTGGAGTACCTGAAGTTGAAACGTTAATTTCTGAGGATTAACCAAAGATCATCGAATATTTTTTCATATTAAGCAGAGAATTTATATTTCTCTTGTTTTTTTAGTTTTTGTGAACATTTTTGAAATATCATTTTCAAATATTAATATTTCTGTAAATACAAACATATTATTTATGCCAAATTCTGGATTTCCCACAGTGTCGGTAATTGGTTCACGTGCATGTCGATGATTGGTAATTCACATTTTTCTAGTGTCGATAATGGGGGCATCTGCAAAGATAAATCATTCATTTTATTTAAAATATTCTGCCCTTTCAAGATGTTCGTTTTTGGGACGTTTATCACAACTGAAGGTTCAAAGAAGTATAAACTGAATATTTAATTCATATAAAATCATTCTTCGAAGTCGAAATGTATTAGATACTTCGAGGAACACGCTATTGTGTCGATAATTGGGACATTTACCTTATGTCAAAATTCATTGATTTTAGAGCTGACACTATATATTTCATGACTTTTATGTGAAATAGAAGAAGAATTTAACCTTACTTGATAAGCATTTCGTCCGTCTTTCGGTGGTTATTCGTAATTCCTAACCAAATATATAAAATGTTAAGAAGGCGAAAAACTAACTATGTTATTTATGAAACTAATAAGATGGAGCTATTGATTAGTTTCCAGGAAACACACCTACAAGAACCGAAAAATTGAAGACTTGCAAACACCTAGACAAATAATAAATTTTAATTTTTTCCTGCCGTCAGTCAGGCTTCGAATGTACACTTCTAAGTGAAACGGAACAGGATCTCTCCTAGATTTCTCCTGAACAAATTCTTCAAGTTCTTCAATTAAATCAAAAGAAGTCATCTTTCTATTAAGGCTGAATTAATAGTTTATTTAATATTTTTCATTCAGTGAGTCAGTCTTCGAATGTAGATCTCTGACAGCCGTACCGTAGTAGTACTCCTAGTTTGCTCATGAACAAATAAATAAATTAATAGAATTCCCTCAGCTCTTCAATTAAATAAAAAGCATCAATCTTATTATCAAGACTGAATAGTTTGTGAACTTTTCTCTTCACAAATAGAAGGATTTGTCAGTGTCAGAACTAAGTCTTAGAAATTTCCTTAAAATTAAGTATTTTAAAGTATCTTTAACAAAATATATAGATTATGTATACCTATATTTATTGAAGGACCTACCTATTTTCAATATTTTCGAATTCTTGGAAGAAAAAATTGGTTCACTGTCATATTCCAAATCCTGTTATCCTATTAGCAAGTACTATTATGAGGTTGCTCAGATAGCAATGTGGATAGTAATAAACTTATCCAAGGATGCTTGGCTTTTAGGCAAAAAATACTATTTCCACAATATCTCCAACAATATACAGGGTGATTTCTGACCAATGACCCATCGGACAGGGGATAATAGAAGACCTTATGGGAAGTCACAAATGCACAAAGAAACATCTCTTATGCCTACTTTAATAGTTGCTGATATACAGGGTCTTTCCTGAAAAATAACATTCTCCTCCTATAAACATCAATCCTCTCAGAAGAAAACTCCAGAAATTAAATCCATCAGATCAAATTTGAGTATTTTTCTTCCAATTCGTAGCTATCCGATCAATACAAAATATCGCATGCATATAAACGTCCTGAATTTCAGCGATTAGTTTCGGAAATATAAATAAAAAATGCTGTAACTATAAATGGCCATAACTCCGAAACCACTCGGTGGATTTCATCCAATAACCAACTTAACCGACATCTTTACGCTCTAAAATTACCCTGCAAAGTAGAACTCTCTTAATCATTTCGTTCGAGAGTTATCGTGTTTACAGACGGCTGGACAGCTGGACGGACAGAATTGAAATTGACCCGAGAATATTCATCAGTGAGTCGAGCCCAATCGTTTGAGATCATTTACGACCAAAAGTTCCAAAAATTCAGACATCTGAGCAAAATGATTGACACTCTGTCCTCCTGAACAGCACTTCGAAAAAGATTTAAAATTCATTACCCATCCTAAAAAAAGAAACTTTGTGAATAACCTTACATCCTGAAATGTATACATGGGACAATTATTTCCTTAATTACACATTGTTTTCCCTGTTTCAACGCATTCACAACTATAATTCTCAACTGAGTTCCATCTGAAAATCATGCTGTTGCAACGACCATGACCTGTGCTTAAACAGTTCAGAATAGATCAGATTTTCCTGAAAGAAATTAGACTGCCAATTTTCTTTTCGCTTTCATTCAAATTGAGGAAACAGTTGGACCATAAACATTTGCACGACATCTGGGAATCTTATTATCTGGAATATAGGAGAGAATCAGAAATTAATTTTGAGAAGAGTTAAATTTAATCCAAGAATTGAAAAGAGTAGTCTACGTATGAATGTAAACATTTGCACGACATCAATCTGGGAATCTTATTGTCTGGAATATAGGAGAGAATCAGAAATTAATTTTGAGAAGAGTTAAATTTAATCCAAGAATTGAAAACGGTAGTCTACGTATGAATGTAGAAGTGCGGTTGGCTCAGTGGTAGAGTAATTGACTTGGGAACGGAAGCCCCAAGTTCAATTCCGAGGCTAGGAAAGAAATTTTCTAGTCACGGTAATCGCCACCATTCACTGTTGGGTCAAAAATTAACAGTGCTGTGCCTAAAAGTGGCGTTAGGACACAGTAACAAAGCCTACACAGAACACAACTGGTTTTCCTAACTCGGTCAAGCTCTTAGAGCTTATGAGGGGTCTCCTTGTGGAAGACCCAGGAGGATCAGTATAATAATAATAATAATAATGTGGGGCAAGACAATGTTTGAAAGAATTGGTAAAACATGAATAGGTTTAGATCTAATATTTCCAGTGATGTGCATTAATTGTTTGCGCATGACCACTGTTAAACCAGACGGGGCATCAATATTCAGCTGCAGACTACTAAGACTAAGGCTGCAGAAAAACACTAACCCCCAGTTTCTGAAAGGCTGATCAACACAAATGTTAACTAATCAGACATCAACCTCTTGTTAACCATCATTTGAGTTGTTCAAAGCGCAAAAACTAAGACTGATTTGACATTAACAGCTCTGTTAGTTCATCAACACTTTGACCAGCCTTTCAGAAGCCGGGTGTAAGAGTAGCTGCATCAGCACCCCATGATGTACCATCTAATTTTTACAGAATATATGCCTGTTTTCAACTTTAGACGTTAGTCATGCAAATGGAATGATCTTGTCGAATATGACCATAGACATAGAATAATATGGACTGGTTCTGAGAAAGAGACCATTGATATCAGCATTAAAAAGAGATAGAATACTTCAAGGCAAAACCAGAGACAATAGAATAGATTCTATTTCTCTATGGGCAAAACCACGGTGTGGCGGTATAAGAATATATTCTTATACTGTGGCAATTGGGAACTTCCAAAACTCTGGTGGCGGGATTCGACAACTAACCAAGCTCCTAATGAGCCACGTGTTCGAGTTTAATTGTTCAGTATTCGTCAATAAACTTTTGTTTAAAAGAAAAATTCAAGTTGAAATAGTGAATATTATCCTGCCTAATATGTCTTCGACCAGAAACGACTATTGTTGTGTGCCTCAATGCAATTCATTGGCGAAAAAAATGCCAAAATGTATAGGTTTGAGTTTTCACTTCTTACCTCCGGAAAACCAAATATAAATATTGGAAGAGTACTTAACCTGGACCTACATCCAGATAATCTTTATTATACCTCAAACATTACACTTATTGTTAATAATTCTTTTCACATAATATATATGTATCATATTTTGAAAAAATCATTTCAATTATTCGTAACTGTTTTACAAAAGCTTTATCTGGTTCAATTTGACACTATATTCTCATAAATAAACTAGAACATCATGCACCTGAACTTTAATTAATACATCAGTAATATATTTACACCTCCTCCGTGCTCCGATTTTACAAGAATATACCATACCTTCTATTTTAAGTTTACCATTCTCCACATTAATGGGCCATCAATTTTATGTGGTACTGAATTAAGGGCACTACTTTGTAAACATAAAGAACAAATATCTATAAAACTGGGACCACAATTTGTTTTGTCACACACGATTACATGATCTACATTTAGAACCTCTTCTCCTTCTACAAGGACTCTAGAATTAGAAGTTGAAGCTCCTATGTACTCCAGAAATTCTAATCAACTGAGTCCCTTCCTAATCATTCGCAAATAGTAACTGAAAGAACTTTTAAATATAATGGAAGTTTGACAAACATATATGAATATACTTACTGGTTGTAGTCTTTATATCAATCAAGTGCCATAAAATTAGTTATATAATGATCAATATTATAATCTATATCACAAAGTAATCCAACAATGATCTCAAGTCAATTATAATTTAAATTTTCCATGAAAATTTCGGTCAAACTTCGTCGACTGACCTGTCCAACACGAGATTGTTTACATTTATTACTAGCCTGGTTAGTTGCCGAATCCCGCCACCAGAGTTTTGGAAGTTCCCAATAAATATCCCATGTATATTTGCCCATGGTATAAAAACACCATTATTTTTATACCATGATATATGCCTTGAATTATTCCATCCTTCATAACATCTCTCTCTCTCTAATGTATTCCGCAATGAACAGTGTGATAAAATTACGTGAGGGCCAGTCCATGTTTTTCTATGTCTATGAATATGACTCAACCATACTTGTCAACCCCCAAATCAAGTTATTGTCAAATTTTTAAGTGTCATCGCATAAACCCTCGGATATAAACCAAAATTCCCAGTATCACCAACAATGAAGATTCTGGAATATGAGATACCACCTAGACCAGAAATCAAAGCTGATGATTTCGAAAGTGGAATTACTACAAGACTTATGGCGAAAAGGAATAGTGACGATAGTAAAAGGAATAGTCTTAATTTTCCACCTGGATCGTTCATTCCAAATTCTAATATTCTGCTTCGTAGAAACATATCGCAATTGATAGACGAAGGTAATTCAACGATGTTTCCATACCACTACACATTTTATTTTCATGGTTATCATTGGTAGGATGAGAAATTATCAGATATACAATATGTTCAAGGTTAGCGAAGAAAATTTATTAGCTAGTTGGATCTTTCCTGATTCAAAAACATCACTCACAATATTCTTTCCGCTATTCTGATTAGCTATCAGTTTTATCCTGAGAAACTTTTTAGAGGCATTCATTATTACATGCTTGATTGGAATAGAATCAAACACTGCTACTGAAATCTATCATCCTTTATGTTTGGACACAAAATTTCAAGGGTATGTTCCGAAATTTTATTATAATTTTCATCATTTTACCCAAATCCAGGGCAGGTCCCGCACCCGAATGCAATGGTTGAGATTGTTATCACCTGTCAAGAGTAATATATTCATGGAAAATTTTGAAGAAAAATTTGTGGATACATATTCGTTGAAACCAAAAGCTTGGTGGCGATATGTTGACGATATATTTGTAATTTGGCAACATGGTAGAGAAGAGTTAGACAAATTTTTCGATTTCATAAACTCAAAGGAACCTACAATGAAATTCACTTTGGAAATAGAGACAAATAATCAGCCTTCTTTTCCAGATGTTTCGATAATTAAGTATCCGAACCATTTCGAAACGAGTGTCTTCAGGAAGCAGACACATACAAATAGATATTTAAATTTCTATTCAAACCATCAACTTAGTGTAAAAAGAGGTGTTATTAAAACACTTTACGATAGAGCTAACCTTATTTGTTCTACTCTTGAAATTCGAAATAAAGAAATTGATTTCATCAGAAAATTTCTTGAAGTTAATGGATATCCTAGACAATTCATAAATTACTCAATCATGAATTTAGATAGAAGAGTAAATAATCGAGTACAACAGAATAATCAACAAGAACAGCAACCCAATATGCTGAATGTGTTCCCTTATGTTCGTGGCCTTACTAAAAAAATCAGAAGAATCGGTTCTAAGTTCAATATAAGAACCGTCTTCAAACACTATAAAAGTAACTACACTCTTGTCGTCTGATAAATGTTTCGGAAACAAAGTTTCCATCTTCAAAGACGAAGCGTTACGAAGTAACGCTTATTGAAAACGGAGGTGGAACTTGTAAATTTCTGTACAAAGTAAAACTATGTTAGCTATGATTTTCAAATACTGTCAAGGTGACAATTTTCGAATCTCAGAATAACAATCAACAAAATAATTCTGACGATTTTTTCGTTAAGCTTCTGACGAAGGAGTCTGATATAGACTCCGAAACGTTACGATATAGTTGTTTCTTCGTTGATGTTGTTTCGTTGTTATTTGTTAGGCAACATTGTTCGATCGATTGCTTCTGACAAATATCTTGTGTTTCTTACGCAGAAGCAAATCACAAAATAATTAATTTTTTATTTTATAGATATTTTTTCAGAGTTTGGGAGAGAAAACCCAGACGGAAACCATTCAATGATGAATATACCTCCCACAGTATTCTTTAATGATTACTTGGAACAAACCTTTTGGAAATTTTTAGGCTGTGTTGCTCTTATTTCTTCCCGAATTATCTGTTTCAACTCTTCTATGTTGTTTGGCTGATTGTGCCTTGAATTATTAATCTTGAATGGGTGCCATTTATGGCATTTCAATTTTCTCAAAACCGATTTTTGCGATATTTTGTTATTTGCCGCTATAGAGAAATGAGAATTTTCCTCCAACTTTAATAAAATATTCAATTCTACCTCCAAAGTATTGATCTCTCAGAGTTGGAAATGATATCAATAAATTCTTATGAAATGCATCATAAAAGGAATTACAATAAATAAGAATCCATTGATATCATTCCCTACTCTGAGAAACCAATACTTTCGGAGATATGATTTGTCAAAGTTTGAACAAGAGGGCCAAAGCTCCTGTCCACAGGGCTTTCCCACTTTCTCTACTTGGCTTCTGTGGTTCAATTCTCAAGAATTTTTGTAATTAAATTCAGAACGTAGGCGTATGACTCACCTCATATGAGTTTTACATACAACATAAAATTATAATTTATATTCTATGAAATCATAATATAGAATTGAGAATAATTATTGAAATTTTGAACAATCATATCTCCGAAAGTATTAGTTTGTTGGAGTTGAGAATGATACCAATGGATTCTTATAATGAAACTGTAGGTATCTTAAAAAAAATTAAATTTCAAATTTGTAATGAAAAAAAAAATTTGTTTTTTGTTCCTCCGAAACTGCCTGCCTGATTTAGCCCTATAAAGAATTTAACCGAGATAATTATCTCCCAAATCTACTCTGCAAATTTCAACTCATTCCGTTCGCGACTTATCGTGTTAACGCCCGGTCGACCAGACAGAATGGATTTTGACCACGGATTCTCAATCTGTGAGTCGAGCAAAATCGTTTAAGACCAATTTCAGCCAAAAATTCGAAAATTACAGACATTTGGTCAAATTGATAAGCACTCTGTTCCGAAGAACAAGAGCGCCAAAAAGTGTTTATTTGATGAGTACTTATTTAAACATTTTCACATGTCTTATAAATTCAAAAAATTAATATCTTGATTATTGACCCAAATGGCGTTACATAATATGTGCATTTCTGAATTCCGAATCTTATGATCTATCCATCTAAGATGGAGAACATAGGGGCTTGCAATTTGAAAAATCGATGATGTCACTGCTTGGTAACGGGAAATGGTATGAAAATAAGAGTTTCGAGAAAATGATACTATTTTTCGAAAATACTGACAGGCAGAAAATAAATCCATTATTCCATATTTTTGAAGCTCACGGTTTCATAATCGTCTTGAAATTCAATATTCATTGATTCAGGAGAAATTGCACAGAGGCACGTTGGGGGGATGAGGGATGAGGTAGATGATTCCAAATGAAGGGGTCAATGCAAGAAGTGCCTCAGTCACATTTTAATTGAATAAGAAAATAGGATAACGCGGATAAGTTTATTAAAATGGAGAAGTATAACGGGTAATTCCGCAAAAGGAGCAGAGAAAATCATTCTGCTGGTACCTGCCGACACGTGTTTCTGCTAGTTGGCTTCTTCAGGACAGGGCAACCAAGAAACCAAGAAAAAGGTGGAAACATAACTGAATACAGGTGACACCACAACAGGAGCGAGCAACCAATTTGTGCCTTCAGCTCTAGGACCTCCAATTCGAAGGCAAACTATGGCATCGGCACGAAGGAAGCATATGCTACCTGTGCGATGCGACCTCAACCCGAGGATATGTAATAAGAAAATAGGATAACGCGGATAAGTTTATTAAAATGGAGAAGTATAACGGGTAATTCCGCAAAAGGAGCAGAGAAAATCATTCTACTGGTACCTGCCGACACGTGTTTCTGCTAGTTGGCTTCTTCAGGACAGGGCAACCAAGAAACCAAGAAAAAGGTGGAAACATAACTGAAAACAGGTGACACCACAACAGGAGCGAGCAACCAATTTGTGCCTTCAGCTCTAGGACCTCCAATTCGGAGGCAAACTATGGCATCGGCACGAAGGAAGCATAAGCTACCTGTGCGATGCGACCTCAACCCGAGGATATGTAATAAGAAAATAGGATAACGCGGATAAGTTTATTAAAATGGAGAAGTATAACGGGTAATTCCGCAAAAGGAGCAGAGAAAATCATTCTGCTGGTACCTGCCGACACGTGTTTATGCTAGTTGGCTTCTTCAGGACAGGGCAACCAAGAAACCAAGAAAAAGGTGGAAACATAATTGAAAACAGGTGACACCACAACAGGAGCGAGCAACCAATTTGTGCCTTCAGCTCTAGGACCTCCAATTCGGAGGCAAACTATGGCATCGGCACGAAGGAAGCATAAACTACCTGTGCGATGCGACCTCAACCCGAGGATATGTAATAAGAAAATAGGATAACGCAGATAAGTTTATTAAAATGGAGAAGTATAACGGGTAATTCCGCAAAAGGAGCAGAGAAAATAATTCTGCTGGTACATGCTGACACGTGTTTCTGCTAGTTGGCTTCTTCAGGACAGGGCAACCAAGAAACCAAGAAAAAGATGGAAACATAACTGAAAACAGGTGACACCACAACAGGAGCGAGCAACCAATTTGTGCCTTCAGCTCTAGGACCTCCTATTTTCTTATTACATATCCTCGGGTTGAGGTCGCATCGCACAGGTAGCTTATGCTTCCTTCGTGCCGGTGCCATAGTTTGCCTCCGAATTGGAGGTCCTAGAGCTGAAGGCACAAATTGGTTGCTCGCTCCTGTTGTGGTGTCACCTGTATTCAGTTATGTTTCCACCTTTTTCTTGGTTTCTTGGTTGCCCTGTCCTGAAGAAGCCAACTAGCAGAAACACGTGTCTGCAGGTACCAGCAGAATGATTTTCTCTGCTCCTTTTGCGGAATTACCCGTTATACTTCTCCATTTTAATTGAATTTCGGAATGTGCCACCATATAGTGGTATTTTTCATAGGCTTTCTGACGGGATATTTAAATTAGCAGGAATAAATATCTAAGTGCCGCGTTCACATTGTCTCCGTAGGAATTTACTTTGTTTTCAATGCAAGAAGTACCTAAGTCAAGACTTGACAGATACAGTGCAAAATGTGCCTAAAGTTGCATTTTCATGTTGACGCTCGGCGCTAGCGTAAATTGAGGTCACGTGGTACGTTTTACAATGAAATCTCAGATTCTGTGATGAACACCATCTGAAATAGAGCGTCTAGCGTCTAGCGATAAAGCTAAAAAATATTTAGTTTTGACGCTACTTGTTTACGCTCGACGCTCTATTTCAGATTGAGTTCCACCAAAGAATCTGATGTTCCAGGCACGGGCCTAAGGGTGGGGATAGGGGGGTTATCCCTCCACAATGTTGAAAAGAGACAAATTTTCAACACAGTTGGGAAAATATTTCCAGTGATGTGCATTAATTGTTTGCGCATGACCACTGTTAAACCAGACGGGGCATCAATATTCAGCTGCAGACTACTAAGACTAAGGCTGCAGAAAAACACTAACTCCCAGTTTCTGAAAGGCTGATCAACACAAATGTTAACTAATCAGACATCAACCTCTTGTTAACCATCATTTGAGTTGTTCAAAGCGCAAAAACTAGGACTGATTTGACATTAACAGTTCTGTTAGTTGATAAACACTTTGACCAGCCTTTCAGAAGTCGGGTGTAAGAGTAGCTGCATCAGCCCCTCATGATGTGCCATCTAATTTTTACAGAATATATGCCTGAGAATCTGAGGTTCCAGGCACGGGCCTAAGGGTGGGGATAGGGGGGTTATCCCTCCCAAATGTTGAAAAGAGACAAATTTTCAACACAGTTTGGAAAAATTTCGAAGGAGTTGGAAAAAGTTCGAGGCAGTTGGAGAAACTTCAATGAAGTTGGAATATTTCCCAAAAATTGTTATAAAATGTGAAGGAATTTGACCGCCTGACCGGACAAATGCAGAGCAGGCAGACGGGATAACATGGAATAACATCATGTTACCTTGTACACATTCCTGTTGCCGTGAATTCAATATTCAATAGTTTTCGGCACAATATGTGCAGCCGGCAAGAAATAATATTTATCATAATATTGCGTTATTCCAAAGCGGTTAGCTCTCTAGATGTTTCAGTTTCGCCGAGTAGTCATAAAACAAACCATCTGGTACCAATTTGAGCTGATTCTCACTGTCGAGCAGCATTTTAAAAAGCTTTTATTTCTATTGAATTTAGCAACGTAAATATGTAAGTACGCAGTTTGCCCCTTTTTTTAATAATATAATTAGATAAGTTTGAATTTCGGAAAACTAGTTTTGATGTTCTGGGTTTCTCTCAAATGGGCTGTTCTACGGACGGAATAACCATTACGCGTTACCGGGACGGACCTAAGGGAAAGGGAGGGAGGACGATCTCCCCAATGTTGAACGGAAAAATGTTAAAGCAGTTTGAATCAGCAATCTGGATCCGCAATACAAAGAAAAATACATAACAATCGTCAGAACGTAGTGTATCAAGACAACCAAAATAAACTTCAGCAACCAGAACTAAATAAGGGCAAGAAGAGAATGATGCGCTCAAATGTTTTGTATATCCTAAGGGCATTACGTAATAAATCTCATTTCAATGTTAAGAATTTTTACTTAAATGTATCTTTAATTTTGTACAATATAACAATTTCAACACAAAAAGTGTTGCATTACGTAATAAATCTCATTTCAATGTTAAGAATTTTTACTTAAATGTATCTTTAATTTTGTACAATATAACAATTTCAACACAAAAAGTGCCTAAGTCCAAAAGTATTATTATTTTTTTTATGAAATAAAAAACTTTTTTTTAGTTTAATACTGAAAGTAGAATGTTTTTTCTACATAAAATACAATACCTTACATATTTTGATGAAACAGTTTGTGTAATTAAAATGGAAAAGTATAACGGGTAATTCCGCAAAAGGAGCAGAGATAATCATTCTGCTGGTACCTGCCAACACGTGTTTCTGCTAGTTGGCTTCTTCAGGACAGGGCAACCAAGAAACCAAGAAAAAGGTGGAAAGATAACTGAAAACAGGCGACACCACAACAGGAGCGAGCAACCAATTTGTGCCTTCAGCTCTAGGACCTCCAATTCGGAGGTAAACTATGGCATCGGCACGAAGGAAGCATAAGCTACCTGTGCGATGCGACCTAAACCCGAGGATATGTTATAAGAAAATAGGATAACGCGGATAAGTTTATTAAAATGGAAAAGTATAACGGGTAATTCCGCAAAAGGAGCAGAGATAATCATTCTGCTGGTACCTGCCGACACGTGTTTCTGCTAGTTGGCTTCTTCAGGACAGGGCAACCAAGAAACCAAGAAAAAGGTGGAAAGATAACTGAAAACAGGCGACACCACAACAGGAGCGAGCAACCAATTTGTGCCTTCAGCTCTAGGACCTCCAATTCGGAGGTAAACTATGGCATCGGCACGAAGGAAGCATAAGCTACCTGTGCGATGCGACCTAAACCCGAGGATATGTTATAAGAAAATAGGATAACGCGGATAAGTTTATTAAAATGGAAAAGTATAACGGGTAATTCCGCAAAAGGAGCAGAGATAATCATTCTGCTGGTACCTGCCGACACGTGTTTCTGCTAGTTGGCTTCTTCAGGACAGGGCAACCAAGAAACCAAGAAAAAGGTGGAAAGATAACTGAAAACAGGCGACACCACAACAGGAGCGAGCAACCAATTTGTGCCTTCAGCTCTAGGACCTCCAATTCGGAGGTAAACTATGGCATCGGCACGAAGGAAGCATAAGCTACCTGTGCGATGCGACCTAAACCCGAGGATATGTTATAAGAAAATAGGATAACGCGGATAAGTTTATTAAAATGGAAAAGTATAACGGGTAATTCCGCAAAAGGAGCAGAGATAATCATTCTGCTGGTACCTGCCGACACGTGTTTCTGCTAGTTGGCTTCTTCAGGACAGGGCAACCAAGAAACCAAGAAAAAGGTGGAAAGATAACTGAAAACAGGCGACACCACAACAGGAGCGAGCAACCAATTTGTGCCTTCAGCTCTAGGACCTCCAATTCGGAGGTAAACTATGGCATCGGCACGAAGGAAGCATAAGCTACCTGTGCGATGCGACCTAAACCCGAGGATATGTTATAAGAAAATAGGATAACGCGGATAAGTTTATTAAAATGGAAAAGTATAACGGGTAATTCCGCAAAAGGAGCAGAGATAATCATTCTGCTGGTACCTGCCGACACGTGTTTCTGCTAGTTGGCTTCTTCAGGACAGGGCAACCAAGAAACCAAGAAAAAGGTGGAAAGATAACTGAAAACAGGCGACACCACAACAGGAGCGAGCAACCAATTTGTGCCAATTGTGTTATCTTTCCACCTTTTTCTTGGTTTCTTGGTTGCCCTGTCCTGAAGAAGCCAACTAGCAGAAACACGTGTCGGCAGGTACCAGTAGAATGATTATCTCTGCTCCTTTTGCGGAATTACCCGTTATACTTTTCCATTTTAATAAATTTATCCGCGTTATCCTATTTTCTTATAACATATCCTCGGGTTTAGGTCGCATCGCACAGGTAGCTTATGCTTCCTTCGTGCCGATGCCATAGTTTACCTCCGAATTGGAGGTCCTAGAGCTGAAGGCACAAATTGGTTGCTCGCTCCTGTTGTGGTGTCGCCTGTTTTCAGTTATCTTTCCACCTTTTTCTTGGTTTCTTGGTTGCCCTGTCCTGAAGAAGCCAACTAGCAGAAACACGTGTCGGCAGGTACCAGCAGAATGATTATCTCTGCTCCTTTTGCGGAATTACCCGTTATACTTTTCCATTTTAATAAACTTATCCGCGTTATCCTATTTTCTTATAACATATCCTCGGGTTTAGGTCGCATCGCACAGGTAGCTTATGCTTCCTTCGTGCCGATGCCATAGTTTACCTCTGAATTGGAGGTCCTAGAGCTGAAGGCACAAATTGGTTGCTCGCTCCTGTTGTGGTGTCGCCTGTTTTCAGTTATCTTTCCACCTTTTTCTTGGTTTCTTGGTTGCCCTGTCCTGAAGAAGCCAACTAGCAGAAACACATGTCGGCAGGTACCAGCAGAATGATTATCTCTGCTCCTTTTGCGGAATTACCCGTTATACTTTTCCATTTTAATAAACTTATCCGCGTTATCCTATTTTCTTAAGTTTGTGTAATGTTTCATAATCAAACATAAACTTTCACACCTTAATATCTCATAATCACTCATTTGTGACTTAGGTACTTCTTGCATTGACCCCTTCAAATGTATATTCCTTCAGAATGAACTAATGAACTTGAAATATGTGGAATTCAGGTTAGAGCGTGTGTATAACCTTCGAGATTTCAGAAATGAATAATTCCTCACTTCTCATTAGCGAAGATCGAAATACGATATGAATTATAATAATTTCGATATTTCCAGATTGTGGAAGCATCTCAGGATCTGGGATAACAATATCCAACATCGTTGCCTACAAGGAAGAACGTGGAGGACTGATTGCGACATCCGAAACGCCTACTTCGACGGCATCGCCTCTGCAGAAGTTGCGCGAGTCGGTCAGGAGGCGTTCGCGCAGCAGGAGCTCCTCGAGTTCGCAGAGGACGATTCAAAGCGATCCTGAGAAATCTACCAGGAGGGTATCTATGAGGACAGCTCAACTGGAAATGGCTGAAGTTCGAAAGCTATCACCGGAATCTCTGAGAACTTCCATCGATAATTCCAACCAAGAAGTATGTTAAGCAATTGGAATAGAAGTAGATTCAGTATTTGGAAAGCGTTTCGGGGTCATAGACTTCATCAGTTAATTCATATTTAATTTCTTCTAAACTACTGGGTTCAATTTGTGTAGCATGCTATTTTGACAGTTTTCGTATTGAGAACTGTAACATTTTGATTAATGAAAATCGTTAGAATTATTTTGTTGATAGTTATTTTGTGAAATTCAAGAATTGTCACATTGACAGTATTTAAAAAGTCATAGCTAACATAGTTTGACTTCGCATAGAAATTTCCAAGTTCCAACTCCTTTTTCAATAAATTTAGCCAAATATGGTCAATACCAATTGAACAATTTGCAAAATTGCATTCTCTGTTCAATAAAATACAAGTTGACTCCTTAAGTTTTTTTTTTTTACTGTCAATGTAACAATTCTTGAATTTCACAAAATAACTATCAACAAAATAATTCTAACAATTTTCATTAAGCGTCTGACGAAGGAGTCTGATATAGACTCCGAAACGTTACGATATAGTTGTTTCTTCGTTGATGTTGTTTCGTTGTTGTTTGTTAGGCAACATTGTTCAATTGCTTGCTTCTGACAAATATCCTGTGTTTCTTACGCAGAACAAATCACAAAATAATTAATTTTTGCGCGTATGTTCTGGGGAACATCGCGTTATAGTTTTTCCCAAATGTCTGTAACTTTCGAATTTTTTGACGAAAATGGTCTCAAACGATTAAGTTCGACTTCCCAATGAAGAATTCGAGGTCAAATTTGATTCTGTCCGTCCGGCCGTCCGTTGCCACGATTACTTGAGAACGAAAAGAGCTAGCGACTTGAAATTTTCAGGGTAGGCGGCGTATCCCAATACGACTGACAAGTTCGTTAATTGGCATAATCGGCCGGGTGGTTTCCGAGTAATAATTTTGTTTTCAACCAATATAAATCCGATCGAATTGAAACTTGGTGGGTAGTTGTAAAATATAAACCTAAGCACGTTTGTGAAATTTTGTGCGAATCGTATGGCTAGGAAATTTTTAAAAAATTATTGAAAAATATTTTTGTTGTCACGATAACTTGAGAACGGAATGAGATATCGGCTTAAAATTTTCAGGTTAGGATGTGCACCAGAACGCGACATTTCAGTTTGTTTATGAGCATAATCTGCCAAACGGTTTTAGAGTTATAGCCATCTGAAATTTTCTGAAATTTGGTGGTTTTTTGTTCGTCATTAACTCGAAAAATACTGAACCGATTGAATTCAAACATGATTATTAGTTGTAGAATGCCAACGCAAAAATGTTTGCAAAATTTGGTGAAGATAGCATTTGTAGAAAATTTTTGATAAATCATTGAAAATAAAAAAAAATTCTATATATCAGTAACTATTCGTTTGAAATTGCTGAAATTTTGCAAGAGCCTTCATAACCTAACTCTACTGCCAAGTTTCAAGTTTTAATACGATCGGTTAAATATTGTTGGAGATTCGAGCATTCTTGTGTGAGTTCAGTAGATGGGTGACCGTTGCCTCGATAACTTTCGAACGAAAGGAGATAGGGACTTGCAATTTTCAGGGTAGGTTGCGTATCCGAAAGGGACGGTCTAACGGTTTCCGAGTTATACCCACCTGGAATATTATTTCCTTGATAACTCAAAAAATAAATATTCGATCGAATTGAAGCTTGGTAACTAGTAGTAGAAAATCAACATAAGGACGTGTTTAAAATTTTGTAAGAACCGTACCCCTAGAAATTTGAAAAAAATGACGAAAAAAAAAATTTAAGAACCGTACCCCAAGAAAATTTAAAAAAAATCACGAAAAAAAAAATTGGTCCAAGCACTGACGTGAAGTCAAAAGCTTTTGCGCGTATGTTCTATTGTCCATTCTTCTGTATTGGACACCCTTGATCGAATTTACCATGGTAAATTATGTTGTCCATTCTCCTGTATTGGACACTCTTAAGTCGAATTTACCATGGTAAATTCGAATTAAGTGTCCAATACAGGAGAATGGACAACATGAATTTACCATTGTAAATTATGTTGTCCATTCTCCTGTATTGGACACTCTTAATTCGAATTTACCATGGTAAATTCGAATTAAGTGTCCAATACAGGAGAATGGACAACATAATTTACCATGGTAAATTCGATTAAGGGTGTCCAATACAGAAGAATGGACAATAGAACATACGCGCAAAAGCTTCTGACTTCACGTCAGTGCTTGAACCAATTTTTTTTTTATAGATATTTTTCAGAGTTTGGGAGAGAAAACCCAGAAAAAACCTTTCAATAACTATTAATGCATGATTATCATAGGCAACCTGAATTATGTCACAACTTCACTGAAATATGTTTCTCTATTTCTATTTTTCGTTTTGTTGTAGTCAGCACTGACATTCGATTCTATCAAATTTCAGCACACGTCAATTGTCAATATAATATAATATGGATATAGTGAAATAATTGTTGAGAGGAAAAGTTTTATTTTCATTGAAGAATAAGGTACTAGAGATTTTCTTCCTGCTAATTTTGAATGATTCATGCTATAATAATAATAATAATAATCATTAGGTCCTTATTACGATATTTCATACATAGCATTCATCACAATATTGAGGGCGAGATTTAGTTCGCATAATCCTAGGCAAAACAACTCCTGTCTACACAAAACAGAAGAATCAACCCAAAATCATGCGCCTATTCCACGTTCTAACCCTCCCTATTAGGAAACTATTCTGAATCTGATCTCATTGCCCTACGTACGACTCAAATTCAAATTCCGTAATATGTCAACTTTCGTAACAGTCACACCAACTGCCATGATACAATACAAAAGTCACTATCTAGGATGTATAATACGAATTTTTCATCAAATTTCAACAGTATTTCACAAAACTTCGCTGAAATAGAGAAAATATCGTCCTACACTCGTTGCAGAAGGCAATTATAACACTCATGCGTTCCAAAACTCGCTCCTTCGTCGCTCTCGTTTTCGAATTTCGCATTCGTGTTTGAATAGGAGCCCATTCTGCAACTTGTTTTAGAATACACTATTCAAATATTAGATCTAAGGTCTGTGTATCTACTATCCATAAAAATACTATTTGATTCCACAGAAAAATTTCTAATTCTAAATGATATGGCAGAAACTGCTAAAGCATCCTCTCCGAGTTTGCTGCCTTAGAAAATCCAAAATTTGCATGAGAAAGCTTATTCAGAATTCATAGCGTGGTGCAAGGAGAAGAACTTTCTGCCTCTTCATGCCTCATACGAAGTCAATCGATCTGAAATTCGGTACGCGATTGTGAAATGGTGGCTCAAAATATGTGCAGAATTTCAGCTGATTCTAACGCAAAGTTTCTGAAATATAAAATTTTTCAAGATAAACTGAAAAAGCTGACAAAAATTACGCGCATATTCTATTGTCTACCTAACTCTATTATAGACACTCTTTATCGAATGTAGCATCGATATAAATAGATACCGTTATCTCAGCTTTTATAATATACATATATAATACATTGAATACCATTTTAATGACATAATTCAGTGACGAGAGAATCTATGACACAGAATTTTCAATTCTTTCATTTATGTATTCTATTGAAATTGAAATACGAAAAAACTCACGCCTCAAGTAACTCCAGGATACGACATTCCGCGAAAACTAGTGGGCCGGCATTCTACAAGTAATCACCGACTTTTAATTGGGTCAGATTTGTATAATTTGTAGTCATGGAGGAAATAAAACAAAATTTCAGATGAATATAACTCCAAAACCATTCTGCTGATTATATCAATTAAGGAGCATAAATGTCGTATTCGGATGCGCAACCTACCCTGAAAATTGCAAGTCGCTATCTCTTTCCGTTCTCAAGTTACCGTGAGATACATAATATTTTTTCGTAATTTTTTAAAAACTTTCTAGTAGTACGATTCTCTCGCGTGTCTTTATGTCGATATTCCACAATTAGATTCTAAGTTTCAATTCGATCGGATCTGTTTTTTTTTGAGTTATCGAGAAAATAATATTCCAGATGGGTATAACTCCGAAACCGTTTTTCTGATCATGCCCATCAACAAACTTAAATTTCCCATTCGGATGCGCAACCTTCCCTGAGACTTTCAAGTCCCTATCTCTTTTTGTTCCACATTTATCGAGGCAACGGTGACCCATCCAGATACTGAACTCAACCAAGGGTGCTCGAATCTTCAACAATATATATCCGATCGTGTTCAAACTTGGAACTTGGAAGTAGAGTTAGGTTTTGAAGGCTCAGCGATGTCGGATGAATCGTTTCTGATATATAGAATTAATTTCCACGATTTTCAATGATTTTTAAAAATTTTGTAGTAATACAATCCTCACGAGTTTTAGCTCCGGCATTCTACAATCAATTACCATGTTCGCATTGGATCGGATTAGTATTTTTCGAGTTATTGAGGAAATAACAACCAAATTTCAGATGAGAATAACTCCGGAACCGTTTGGCCGTTTATCCCTATTAACAAACTCAAATGTCTCATTCAGATCCTCCCTACCCAAAAAAATGCAAGTCCTATCTCAATAGTGTTTTTCAACTTTTTCCCATAAATTAAATTGCAAAGCTCTTATTGGAGCACCCTTTAATTGGAGCACACTGTATTCAATGTTTTATTTGTAACCACTCCATTTCTATGCTAGCCCTTTACGGATAGTCGGTGCAACGAAATAAAATAGTAGATTTCGAGATTATTGTATGGATTAAATTTTTTCTCACGTCCTTTTGTAAAAATATTAGGTAAGTTTATCACAGGATGAGGACTGGCTCAATCAAACAACTTTATAATGCCGACGTTTCGTTAGATATTCAAAATTTTTCAAGGCTGGAAAAGAGGTACAATATTGGTAAAGAACAATGTCGCTCAATGACAGATGAGATCAAATAACTTACCCTTAATTATATGTTGTTACATGTTGCAATTTCAGAAATCATAGTCAAACATGAATTGACAAAATACCATAAAATAGTCACATAAATAAAGTTGTTGTATATAAATAAATATTGTATATAACAGATATTCACACTCACAAAATAAACAAACAGAAACAGAATGGCGAAAACTGAACACATACTGAATCGTCCAGTCCACAATCTACACATCGATGCAGTTGTCTTTTATCAGGAACTAGTTCTTTCATCCGCGCAATGACTGAGGTAATCACAATTCCAAAGAAATGTTTACGTGGGAAAACGGGGTGCACTTCTTTTATAAATATTTAAAAGATTAAAATATACTGAACTCAATTCCTGAGTATCCCTGTCAATTCATGTTTGACTATGATTTCTGAAATTGCAACATGTAACAACATATAATTAAGGGTAAGTTTTTTGATCTCATCTGTCATTGAGCGACATTGTTCTTTACCAATATTGTACCTCTTTTCCAGCCTTGAAAAAGTTAGAATATCTAACCAAACGTCGGCATTATAAAGTTGTTTGATAGAGCCAGTCCTCATCCTGTGAAAAACTTACCTAATATTGTATGGAATTCTCAACGATTTCAACTCACTGTAGTGTATTTCAGGTTGAACTGCTAAATGTTGACGAACTGACTAACTCAGAAAGAAGAAACAGCAAAGGACGAAACAGCAATGGCAGAGTATCTTTTGAGAAACAAGGAAAGTGAAAATACATTCACCAAAACATAAGTACCTACCCAACAAGAATTTTTGAGAAATAAATATATGTCATAATTGTTAAGGTCTTAATATTAGTTTTAGGTAGGGCAAAAGGTCACATTTAATTCTACAGAACACTGGATTACTCGCTAAACTAGTTATAGGAATCATTAATAATTATTTCTGTCGACTTTTGAATATTAAGCCAGTTTAATGTACCCACATGAAACCATTAGCATGATCGTGATGTTCAACAAAGATATTATAGGACATTCAAAAACCTGAAAATCAGAATATCACATGTCTGATCCATACCTCCTACACTGAAGGCCAGTCATCAAAACCAATATGGCCACCAAGTGGATGGAGAAAGGGAAGTAAATTCAAAAGTTGAATTATTGGGTGATTTTGAATCTTAACAAGAATAGCAGTATCTTCATGATATTCAAGTGATGCCCTAGGACCAAGTTCCATAAGTGCTACCACTGTGGTTTGATAAAAAATTTGTAGAACTAGTTTCACATTCTACTTTTCAATTGATATTTGATATAATGATATGGTACGTCTACCAGTTATTTCTTATATTTTTCAAAAGATAAACTGAGTCGACAGCATAAAAAAATGGCCTTTCATTATCATTATGTTTATATAAAATTTAAATGGTTGAAGCCCTGTGGACAGGAGCTTTTTGGCTCTCTTGTTCATACAGACAAATTATAGCTCCGAATTTATTGGTTTCTCAGAGTTGTGAATTATATCAATGGATTCCTATGATAGAACTGCATCATGAAAGAAATTGAATTTAAAAACAGTCAAATTATATCTCCGGAAGTATTGGTTTCTCAGAGTTGGGAATTATATCAATGGATTCCTATGATAGAACTGCATCATGAAAGAAATTAGATTTATTAAAAAAAAAAAGGTTCGTTTAAAAAAAATGCTTCAAAAATTATCTTTTGAAAAAGTTCACATACGTTTTAATGTCAATATTCTACAAATAGTTACCAAGTCTCAATTCGATGGAGTTTGAGTTGTCGAGAAAATAATATTCCAGATGGGTATAACTCCGACATACCGTCGGGCTGATTATACCCAACAACGAACTTAACTCTTCTCCATTCGGATGTGCAACCTACCCTGAAAATCTTAAGTTCCTATCTCTTTCCGTTCGAAAGTTATCGAGGCAATGGGCACCCATCCAGCCACTGAAGTCACACAAGGCTGCTCGAATCTCCAATAATATAGATCCGATCGTGTTCAAACTTGGAACTTGGCTGTAGAGTTAGGTTTTGAAGGCTCTCGCAAAATTTCAGCGATGTTGTTTTATCGTTGATCTTGTTTCGTTATTTTTCGCTAGGCAACATCGTTTGATACATTGCTTCTGACAAGTAGAGCAGAAGTAAGTAGAGAAGAAGTAGAGAGAAAACCCAGAAATAAACCATTTAATAATGCATAGTATAGTATACATCCCACAGTATCATTTAATGATTACCGATAATAGTTTCTGATACCTATAAAAATTTTTTTTCAATATTTTTTTCAAAATAAATTTCGTAAACGTCTTTGTGTCAGTATTCAACAACAGGCTACCTAGTTTCAATTTGATCGGATCTGTATTCGTTGATAACAAAATTGTTACTCGGAAACCGTTGGGCCGATTATGCCCATTAACTAACTTAACCGTCACATTTTGATGCGCAGCCTACCTTTATAATTTCAAGTCACTATCTTTCTCCGTGCGGAAGATATCGTGGCAACGGCTGAACGGCTGGACATAATCAAATTTGTCTTCGAATTCTTCATCAGTGAGTCGAACCTAATCGTTTGATACTATTTTCAGCAAAAAATTCGAAAGCTACACACGTTTGGGCAAAATGACAGCAGGCTGTTCTTCAGAACATAAGCACAAAAAAAAAAAAAAGCACTGACGTGTAGTCAGTACTCTTTGGCGCGCGTGTTCAAGGTGGCTAATTTGAATTGAATGATGAGTACTTCAAGCTCAGTAGATAGAGCGAGCCGAAGATCTACCCAAAGGATAGTGGACACCATTCACTGTCGGTTCAAAAATTAACAGTGCTGTATCTAAGCTGCCATCAGGATAGATTAACAAAGTTGGAAAAGAACACAACTGACTCTCCTTAGTCGCACAAGCTCCTAGAAGATTTGGGAGGGTCAGTATAATCCTAATCATGTTAATCGCACGCGCGCCAAAGCAGATTGACTTTTTACACTTTTTCTTTCATTGTTAAGTCAATCTGCTTTTGCGCGCGTGCGATTAACATGATTAGGATTATACTGACCCTCCCAAATCTTCTAGGAGCTTGTGCGACTAAGGAGAGTCACTTGAGTTCTTTTCCAACTTTGTTAATCTATCCTGATGGCAGCTTAGATACAGCACTGTTAATTTTTGAACCGACAGTGAATGGTGTCCACTATCCTTTGGGTAGATCTTCGGCTCGCTCTATCTACTGAGCTTGAAGTACTCATCATTCAATTCAAATTAGCCACCTTGAACACGCGCGCCAAAGAGTACTGACTACACGTCAGTGCTTTTTTTTTTTTTTTTCAAGTTCCTTTAACAAATATAGCCATCAATACAGTTTGGCTGTTAGCTTTACCGTAGATCGAAAAAAAATGCGGTTGTGAGACCTCCGTTTGGAACGCAATTGCCTCTTCTCCAAATCCGAACGTATTTTAATATAGATCTACCGAATATAGTTATTTATAAATTCGCCTCAGGGCCACCATACAGACATTTCAACTCGGAAACAACACTATTTCCCCCAAACTGACTTGTGTCCGTGCACTGAATTGACATGAATATTCTTTTAAAACCTCACAATATCGGCTCATTGCTTCCAACATAACCCAAACAACCCAAAACCATTCACTTCTCATCTGCGCAAGCGCAATATACTCGTGGCTGCAAGTCCTCCCAAAATTACACACCTCACTAAAAACTCCGATTCTCCAACACTAGTGGTTCAGGAGATATCGCTTCTTGAATCCACGCATGCGCAGACCCTCACCAGGGGATTCTATAGAGGAATAGCATCCGCCACCCCAAAATCCCAATCCTCTCTGATGAAAGCACCAGCAGTTAAATCACTGATGGTCTGCTCATGCGCATAACGAAAAATGCCCGTAAGGGGTTACATCAATTTCGAAATTAGCCCCAGGGCCACGATACGGACACTTTAACTCGGAAACAACGCTACATCCCCCAATCTGACTTGTCCTTGCACTGAATTGCCATGAATATTCTTTTAAAACCTCACAATATCGGGTCAGCACTCCCAACATAACCCATACAACCCAAAAACAGTCACTTCTCTTCTGCGCATGCGCAATCTGCTCGCGGCTAAAAGTCCTTTCAAAATAACACACCTTACAAAAAACTCCGATTCTCCAACACTAGTGGTTCGGAAGATATCGCATCTTCAATCTACGCATGCGCAGACCCTCATCAGGGATCTGGATTCTATGGAGGAATAGCATCCGCCACCCCAAAACCCCAATCCTCTCTGACGAAAACTACAGCAGTTAAATGACTTCTCATCTGCGCATGCGCACAACGAAAAATGTCCGGAAAGGGCAGCATGAACCTCAAAAAAATAGGTTTCGGCATTTTAAGCAAAGTATTTCGCAAAATAGTAGTAATTTTTTTATTTTTTTCATGTCACGTGATCTTCACGAAATTTTGCAAAAGTGTTTGCATTGGTCTTTTGCATCTAACTACTGAGTTTCAATTTAATCAGATCAGTATTTTTCGAGTTATCCTGAAAACAAAATTAAAAAATTTTTGAAATTTTTTTTTGCTACTTTAGGGCCGTCCGATCAAAACAAAACTTCGCAGGCATATAAAGGTCATGATTCTACAATTTGCTGCCAAATTTCAGAAAGCTCGAGTGATTGGTTCCGGAAATATTCATTAAAAACATTTTGACTAAAAACGGCCTTAACTCCGAAACCGCTTGGTGGATTTCGCCCGTTAACGAACTTGTCCGAGATATTTACGCTACAAAACTACCCTGTCTCTAAGTCGTTCCGTTCGAGAGTTATCGTGCTAACGGCCGGCCGGACCGGCCGGCCGGACCGGACGGGCAGAATTGAGTTTGACCTCGAATTCTTCATCAGGAAGTCGAACCTAATCGTTTGAGACCATTTTCGAAAAAAAATTCGAAAAATACAGACATTGTGACGAAATGATAGCACGCTGTTCCTTGCGGAACACGCGCGCAAAAAGATGATTAAATGTTATTTTTATAATTTCAAAAGATTTAAATGAAAATAATTTACTATGCCTAGGCGTCACCGTTTGGGAAAGAAAACCCAGAAAATAATCATCTGCACATGCCAAACTATCTTTTGATGATTACTGAGAAAAAAATAATTTGAAGGCAATCCTTTATTTAAGAGCAGCAGTAAATAATACTTCCAGCATTGCAGATCATTGAATTTTCTTAAATTCGATATAGTATAGAATATGCGACTAAAGTCAATACTCAATATTATAGTCACTCATAATATAGCAGCTATAAACATTTATGCTGCATAAGTTTCAAATTTGCTATTTTTTAGCTTCAACAATTTAAACAAGGAATCAAATTGATTAAAGTCATTACTAACATTTCTAAAGGGCTCAAAATAACTTTTCCTACAATGGGTCTCAAAGTAATGAAAACATAATTCATAAGACTCTTCAAAAAACGGTGCACCGGTGACAAAATTAAGGATAGTAAATATCTTATGGGTCCAACTATCAAACCTATCAGAGATCTTGTCTGTTTTCCATTTTCCGCTTCCAATGATCTCTTTTTGATCCGACTTGGAGCCAATAGTTGATTGATAGTATTTCTGATAGAATCTATTACTTCAATGGCCTTCAGTATCGTCTGATTTATACCGCATGTAACAATAGACTCGAAGTAGTTGTTTGGAAGCACAGGTTTGTAGAGATTCAGCAGATTGTTTGTAACGTTGAAAAGTGTTTGGTTGAGCTTAGGTTGGATTGGTTTCAATAAAATGATAACCAAATCTAATACAAGTTCACGTACAACATTTTTCCCAGATGCTTGATCCGGTCCTCGAAGTCTTGTTGGTTTGGAAGTCACAGTGATGTTAGTACTATTGATAATTGGTTCGATTCTTAGGCTTAAGACATCCACAAAGTTATTGACATATCTCCCAGCGATACTCAGGAATAAACCTCGAAGTTTCAAGTGTTTTTCGAGAAACTGGGTGGCATGGAATTTAAGGAGTGTGGTTACGTTAGAGAAGCTTATCCTCAAATTGTTCCCTTTGAGGATCAAGACGTCTTTGCCGAGGAAACTGTTGACTTTAGATACGAAACTGGGAGTATCCAAGATGGCTTCTATGATAAGCTTCCCTATGGTGGTATTCAACAGTTTTGGTACTAAGGAGTCTATAACCGAGATCTTAGGAAACTTCGGCGGAACTCTCAACACATTGCCGGTCTCAGGAGGAACCTCTCGTATGTTTCCGGACAGTATTATATCCTCGTTGAAAGCTTCGTCAAAATTGAAGTCCTCCTCTAGACATTTCACTGTAGCTATTTGAATAGCAACCTGAAAAAAAATAGACGTTCAATATTATGAAATTGAACAATGTTAAAAGTGCAGATAAATTGATTTCCAAGACGATCCAGACAGAGTCAATTGATAGCTAGAGGCTTGTATGAAGAATTCCTCATATAAGAAAGATGGGAAAGCACTGACGAGAGGCCAGTCTGCTTTGCCGCACTTGCTCATGCAAATTCTAAGCCAGAGCAGGTACTGAACTCGGCTGAGGCTGCTGACTCATGTTTTCACTATAATTCCAATAATAAAGATCTGATCGAGTTTAAATCTGGGCCTTGGTTGTTTACTACGGATTTGAAGGATATATGAACTGTTATATTTGTCAAAAAATGCAATAAAATTCTATGAAATGATCAATCTTCTTCGAACGGGCTGCTGGCCGGACAGAATTGATTTCGACTTTGGATTTTTCATCACTGAGTTGAAACTAACCGTTGGATACCATCTTCGAACAAATATTCGAAACTTTTGGGCAAATTTAAAGGCACTCTGTTCAGGCAAACAAGCTCGCCTAAAATGATAATAACGTTGTCAACAAATTTTGATAAGTGATCACTTATTTGATTATCTTCGGTCAAAAACTATGGTTTCGAAAATGCGTCCCCTTCAAGAAATATTTCATATCAATTTGTGTTCAATTCGACAATCAAAGCGGCCTAAACCCTTAACATGGGGGGTCGCGCTATATATTGATTAAGAGGGTCTCTTATAGTTTTTATTCACAGAAATTCCAATGCAAATGTACGAGACGCACTACAGATTGTTACACTGTCCTACTTACAAGTGTTAACAATAACATTCGAATGGAAAGAAATAGAGACTTGCAATTTTAGGGTAGATTGCTCATCCAATTGCGACAGTAAATTTTGTTGATATACGTAATCGGCCAAACGGTTTTGGAGTTATATTCATCTGAATTTCTATTGTTATTTTCTCAATATCTCAAAGTATACAGATCCGATCCCTATTTAATCTTGGTAATCAGTTGTAGAATGCCAAAGCGCAAATTTTGCTGAATACCATGAGGATCATATTATTAGAAAATTACTTAAAAATTAAAAAAAAATCTGTATCTCAGAGACTATTACTCCGATATCTCTGATTCACGACAGCCTTCAAAACCATATTTTACAGCCTAGTTCCAAATTTGAATTGCCTTGCGTGAGTTCAGTAGCTGGATTGGTAACCATTGACACGATAACTTTCGAACGGAAAGAAATATAGCAACCTGCAATTTTCAGGGTAGGGCTGCGCATCCGAATGCTATAGTTACTGGGTGTAATAGGCCGAACGATTTCGGAGTTATACCCATCTGAAAATTAGTTGATAATTTCTCAATAGTTCAAAAAATCAAATCTGATTCAATTTAAACTTGGTAAAGTACTTATAGAATGATAGTGCACTAGTTTTTGCAAAATTTTGATAGGATCTTATTACTAAAAAATAAATGAAAATATTTCTTGAAAAAAAAGTGTTTCTCATTATATTATTATATTATTCAGTATTATCATTATAACAAGTTTATATGTGTCATATTATATTTTATTGTCATATCAACGAAAATAGTAGATTTATTGTTTAGATCGCTCTATAGTGATGGTCTTTTTTCCGCGTTAGTAAGTTTTAGTAGTCAAATTCGCATGAGATCTTTGCTACAGTATTGATTTTTTAGTATTCCTGAAGATGAATTTGAAAAAGTTCGAAAGCTTGGATTCGTTCAATAAAGGGGGTGTTATAATCTATTTAATTGAGCGACTATATATCCAATATCTTTTGGTTAGTAATTCTAGTTTCGATCTAATTAATCCGCTACTTATGAATATACGTTATATTTTCTGCTTTTAAGAAATGATATATTATGTTAGATGCAAGAATTGATTTGATTACGCAAAAATTGAAACTCTTACCAAACTGAGGAGACACAATATAATTTTAGTCGTAGCCATTGTTCTCAATTACGAACCAACAGACTGAATCTTAACGAATCTGACGTCTAGATTTTTCTAGGAGTTAAACTGCAAATAAGAGATATTCTGTGATTACATTTAATCTTCTTGGTTTTCCGTGAAAACATTGAATATTTGTTTGGGAGTTTTTCAAGTTATGGCAACTAGTTGATCTTAGAGAACTGGAATAATGAGAAGGAATTATGGGCTCAGGAAAAGCAAATAGAAGAATAAATGTGTTTATCATTAAGTTGAGCGTTTCGCAGAAAGATTGCTTGTAATTAGATAAAACTATTTTCGATATCAAAATACATAGAAAGTTCAACTTATTACAAAACAGATTTGCCTATCAGTACTTTTTGGCGCTCTTGTTCCTCGGAACAGAGTGCTTATCAATTTGCCGAAATGTCTGTAATTTTCCGATGAAAATGGTCTTAAACGATTTGGTTCGAATCACTGATCCATGGTCGAAATTCATTCTGTCCGGCCTTAGTCACGATAACTCTTGAACGGAATGATCCAGCCCGTTATTGGGCAAAATCGGAGAAATGGTTTCGGAGTAACAAAAAAAAAATTTTTTTTACATAACAAATTCCAAGTTAAATTTTTTCCAATAAGCAGTTTTATCATAAGAATCCATGGATATCATTTTTAACTCTAACAAGCTAATACTTTCGGTGATATGATTTTTCAAACTTTCAATAATGAATCGTATTTCTACGTTTTCACAGAATGATATAATAATTCTATGTATGAATTGTCATAATGTCAACATATTTTCCTGAGACATGAAATTGTCTAATTCATTTCAGCAATCGTAGAATTATGAGAATTATAATATGATATGATAGTTTTTGTTGGTTGATATTTTCATGCCGATGCTCAATCCATAGGATGATGGGAATGGTAATGGTAAGTTAATGATATTGTGTTCAGAATATCTTCAGTAAAAGAAAACTGGAATATTGGTGTATCGGAGTTTTGGAGTGGATTTGAGGAAATAATATATATTATCGTCTGATATAGACTCCGAAACGTTACGATATAGTTGTTTCTTCATTGATGTTGTTTCGATGTTATTTGTTAGGCAACATTGTTTAATTGATTGCTTCCGACAAATATCTTGTGTTTCTTACGCAGAAGCAAATCACAAAATAATTAATTTTTTATTTAATAGATATTATTCAGAGTTTGGGAGAGAAAACCCAGAAAGAAACCATTCAATGATGAATATACCTCCCGCAGTATCCTTAAATGTTTATTCAGGTACATTTAGTTTAACTGCGTATTTATTGGGTACTTAGTCACTAATTTGGCCCTCTTTCTACTGTCAAGCCCTCTAAGTTTGTAAGAAGATTGATGCTTGTACCAGAGCTGTCCCAAAGCCCTGTGCTTAGTGCTCGTCAAAGTGCTCTGAGCACTTTTGTGCTCCTAAGCACTTTACTCGCGAGCACTATATCGAAGCAGTGCTTAGTGTTTAGTGCTTCTCATAATTTTCGAAAAGACTTAGTGCTCAGAACTCCCGAAAAGTGCTTCCGAGCACTACAAATCGCTCCCGAGCATAGCAGAGTGCTCCCAAGCACTAGAGTGCTCCCGAGCACCACAAAGTGCTCCCAAGTACTAGAGTGCTCCCGAGCACTACAAAGTGCTACCGAGCACTACAAAGTGCTCCCAAGCACTAGAGTGCTCCCGAGCACTACAAAGTGCTCCCAAGCACTGCAAAGCTGCGGAGCACTTCTCGGGATAACCGATTCATACTTGTCACAACCTGAAAACATAAGACGATCGCATCATTATGGACATTCGACTCATTCGAGTGTATAGTTAAAGAAGTTACAGTCAGTAGTGAGTGAACTGCGCAGTTTCGCAAGAATCTAAGTAAAAATGCCATTCTTTATAACTTGTCATATAAAATGGTACCAAACATCAATATGTTTCAAATCTTGAGAATTTTGACCAACAACATGCACACTCTGTGGTGCTACAAATAGTTCCTAAAACTGCTGGTTATTGTTTTTCTAAACCTGACTCTGCATATTTTGGGTGAGTGAAAAGCTATAAACTTTTGCCATGAGCATTTATGGCGGAATATATAGCTTAGTCAGACACTTTCGGTAAACTAATTATCAAAAATTCCTGAAAAGCACTGGTGTGAGTTCAGGAGCTTTCGTGCGTATGTTGAAATGCATAGAGGGAGCGGGATCCAGAAAAAAATATATATAACAAGCAATTACCAAGTTTCAATTCGATAGGAATAGTATTTTTCGATTTATTAAGAAAACTCAATTTTAGATGGTCATTACTCCGAAATTATTGAGCGGATTTTGCCCATTAATGCTACCAGGGTATTTCGGCCCTTAACCTAACCTGCAAATGTCAAGTCCTTATGTCCCTATGAGTGTTTACGGGGATGGCCGAAAGGACCAACAGATTTTAATTTGACCAGGAATTCCCCATCAGTGAGTCCAACTCAACCGGATGAGACAGTTTTTGGCGCTCTAGTTCCTCGGAACTGAGTGCTTATCAATTTGGCCAAATGTCTGTAATTTTTCGATGAAAATGGTCTTAAACGATTTGGTTCGAATCACTGATCCATGGTCGAAATTCATTCTGTCCGGCCTTAGTCACGATAACTCTTGAACGGAATGATCCAGCCCGTTATTGGGCAAAATCGGACAAATGGTTTCGGAGTAACAAAAAAAAAATTTTTTTTTACAGAATAAATTCCAAGTTAAATTTTTTCCAATAAGCTGTTTTACCATAAGAATCCACGGATATCATTTTTAACTCTAACAAGCTAATACTTTCGGAGATATGATTTTTCAAACTTTCAATAATAAATCGTATTTCTACGTTTTCACAAAATGATATAATTATTCTATGTATGAATTGTCATAATGTCAACATATTTTCCTGAGACATGAAATTGTCTAATTCATTTCAGCAATCGTAGAATTATGAGAATTATAATATGATATCATAGTTTTTGTTGGTTGATATTTTCATGCCGATGGTCAATCCATAGGATGATGGGAATGGTAATGGTAAGTTAATGATATTGTGTTCAGAATATCTCCAGTAAAAGAAAACTGGAATATTGTTGTATCGGAGTTTTGGAGTGGATTTGAGGAAATAATATATATTATCGTTCATCATAGAATTGAGGAATGAATATCTCGCATGAGTTCGTTGTTGGGTAGAATTTGTCTATTGGTTTTGGATTGATAATTTTTGGCACACTTGTTGAATTTAAATTCTTCTATGATGTTTGAATTCAATTTCTGCTAAGATGAAATTCTTCCATAAGAATCCATTGATATAATTCCCAACTTTGAGAAACCAATACTTTCGGAGATTTAATTTGTCTGTTTGAACAAGAGCGCCAGAAAGCTCCTGTCCACAGGGCTTGAACTAATTTTTGGCGCTCTAGTTCCTCGGAACTGAGTGCTTATAAATTTGGCCAAATGTCTGTAATTTTCGAATTTTTCGATGAAAATGGTCTTAAACGATTTGGTTCGACCCACTGATCAAGAATCCGTGATCGAAATTCATTCTGTCCGGCCGGCCGGCCGGCCATAGGCACGATAACTCTCGAATGGAATGAGCTAGAGAGTAGAAATTTTGAGAGTAGGTTTGGCAGATTAATATCTCGGCTAAGTTCGTTATTGGACAAAATCGGACAGATGGTTTCGCAGTGACAAAAAAAAAAATTTTTTTACATAACAAATTCCAAATTAAATTTCTTTCAATAAGCAGTTTTACCATAAGAATCCAATGATATCATTTTTAACTCTGAGATGCTAATACTTTCGGATATCTGATTTTTCAAAATTTCAATAAAAAATCGTATTTCTACGTTTTCACAGAATTATATAATTATTATATGTATGAATTGTCATAATGTCAACTTATTTTCCTGAGACATGACATTGTCTAATTCCTTGCTAATAGTTGGTTCGAGAAACGTCAAAATCGACTTAGAGAGACAAGGGTAAAAAACCGTCAAATAAACCCCCATGTGGCGATTTTATGTCGAAAAGTGAAAATTAAGAATGTATATCCCAGGTAAGTACCGACGTTTTATTCTAATACCGGAGATCGACAAGATCGTACGAGGAACACGATAGCTGTTTCGTCTAGTTAGTCGGGTTTTCGGTTTAGGAACGAGAGAAGGCGGGCTCAAATCCCGGAAAGGGAATTACACTTTTTGGCGCTCTAGTTCCTCGGAACTGAGTGCTTATCAATTTGCCCAAATGTCTGTAATTTTTATTCAAGATGCAGTTTCACCATTAAAATCCATCGATATCATTTTCAACTCCAACAAGCTAATACTTTCGGAGATATGATTTTTCTAAATTTCAATAATGAATCGTACATACTTCTATGTTTTCGAAGAATGCTATAATTATTCTATCTAAGCTTTATTATATGATCTGTGTTCATACTCGTACATTTCATCCTGTTTTATAAAAAAGAGTCAAATTCATTTCAGCTATTTTAATTTGATTTCTTCTATGGTGCTGTTCTCATTCTCAGATTGCTCATTTAATCTTGATAAATAAACTATTATTTGAATTTAATTTCCTTTATGATGTACTTCTTTCATAAGAATCCATTGATATAATTCCCAACTTTGAGAAACCAATACTTTCGGATATATAATTTGTCTGTTTGAACAAGACCGCCAGAAGGTTCCTGTCCACAGGGCTTGAACCAATTTTTTCTCATAAAAGACCAATCGTAATTCCATTCTAACTATGATTTTGTAGGCGCATGCTCAAGGCGCGCGATTATTTTGCCCAAATTTCTGTAATTTTCGATTTCGCCGAAAAGAGTCTTAAACGATTAGGTTCTGCATACTGATGGACAATTCGTGGTGGTCAAATTTAATTGGCCCTTGCAGCGATAACTTTTGAACTGAAAAGGATAGCAGCTTGCAATTTTCAGCGTTGGATGCGCATCTGAGTGCGACGTTTAGGTCTGTTAGTGGGCGTAATCAGCCAATCGGTTCCTGAGTTAAGCCCATCCGACATGTTGTTCTCCCAACTCAGATAATACAGATCCGATCGGATTAGAACTTGTAATGAGATGCAAAATGCTGACGCGCAATTTTCTGCCAAATTTCGTGAGGATCGTGTCACTAAAAAAAAAAAATTATATTTCAGAAACTATCAGTCAGACTCCGCTGATATTCCACGCAAACCGCCATTTTAGAATCGACAACCAGATTTCAGCTCGATTGGCATTGTATTTTAGCAATTATTGTGCAAATAAAATTGGAGCTAGTTTCTTCTTGTGAAATTTAAAATCCTGTAAATCTCAGAATTGTGAGAACTCCTCGATGGCCGAGATGTTAGAGCACTTGGCTGCCGTGCAGGAAATCTGGGTTCGAATCACGGCTTCACATGTTAACGCTAAAACAAGAGCTTAAAAGTTCATGGAATGTCGTGAGGGTATTTGGGGCGTTATTAGACAACATAACATGGGCTTTCTCTGGTTACTCGATGGACTATTATCAATTAATCCCCTTGTATATTTCGAGATATTTGTTCGAATTTCATTCTCCCCCATTTTAAGCGCAGTATGCTTATCAATTTGCCCAAATGTCTGTAATTTTCGAATTTTTGGTTGAAAATGGTCTTGAACGGTTTGGATCCACTCACTCAGCAAAAATCCGTGGTCAAAATCGATTCTGTCCGGTCGTCCGTTAACAGATAACTCTCGAACGGAAGGAGCTAGACAGTTCAAATGATCAGTGTTGGTTTGGGAAATAAATATCTCGGTTAAGTTCGTTATTGGGCAAAATCGGTATGGTGGTTTCGGAGTCACGGCAAAACATTTTTTTTTATATTACAAATTCTAAATACATTTTTTTTAGGATGCAGGTTCATCATAAGAACCCACTGATACTATAATCAATTCTAACAAACTAATACTTTCGGAGATATGATTTCACAGAATGCTGTTATCGTATCTATGAATATATAAATATGAATGTGATCCTACAATATGTCATCTTAGGGCTTTTCGGAAAGTGTAACCTATATACAATAGACTATATTCTATTTTGAGTTCACTGTGGACTTAAAATGCACACTAAAAGTAACTACACTCTTGTCCACTACAGTTTTTTGTCGTCTGACATATGTTTCGGAAACAATGTTTCCATCTTCAAAGACGAAGCGTTACTAAAGCATGCAATTAATTTCTACATTCCAGTACGGGTTAACATTATACCCTTAGTCATAAACCAATTAGTGATAATAATGGGTTGTTAATAGGGGTTAGGTAATTATTGAGTAACATATCCTTTCTCTTATACATTTCGATACCCTCAATTGTTCCTAGGTACGCTTTATTGGAATTGTTCAACAATTTGACGGAATTTGCTGAAATTGAGTGGCCAGTTGTTTCTGGTTGTTTGCCCGTCGTAACACTTGTTGCAATCTAGACATTTAATTTCATATATACCCGATTTTAACATGTCCGGAGTTTTATCGAATGTATTTCCTAGTTGTTTAATTTTCGTGGAAGTTTTGAAAGCCAGTTTTAGATTAACCTTTTTGAAAATATTCTGGAGTTTGTTTTCGGATGGAACGTGAACGCGTGGAAACCTTTTACCGTTTTTATTCCTTTCGTTAGGGTGATGTTACTGAAAGATTTTTATGTTTATGTTTGTTGATAATTTTCTGAACTAATTGATGACTATACCCGTTTCTTTCGGCAATTTGGAAAATCATTTTTCTTTCTTTCTTGAAATTAACATTGCTTAGCGGAATATTAAATAACCGGTTGACGAGGAAATGTAAGCTGGATGTTTTATGTGACCAGGGAGCTACCGAATCAGACGAAATGTATGTCAGACAAAACATATGTCAGACGACAAAAAACTGTAGTGGACAAGAGTGTAGTTACTTTTATAGTATACAATATTGCTATTGTATATGGTGTAACCCTAGATCGAATAGATCATCATCAGCTGTTTACAGGTTCTTGCAAAGAATCGCGTTCTCGATCACCGTTTCCGAACGCGGCAGTCCGCGCTCAGTGCCGAGGTAGAATATTCAAACCGTATTTTTTATTTTTTTATAATTTTATTCCTACTTTGAAAATATTTTGTGTTGGAAAGCAAGGTTCCGAATCTTGAATTTGTGAATATATACAAGATTGTTTTGATACCAAAAATAATATTGACTTGTTACATATTGAATAACTTATGTATAAATATTGGGGATGATGTTTCAGAAGATTTAGAATTAGATCATTTGAATGATGTAGGCAATAGGTAAGAATAACCTAATGAAATCATCAAGAGAAATTACTATTCATTGACCACCTAGGTTAATATTACCTTTTACTTCCTAAAGTAGTGAGATATGTTCCTAAATACAGTATTTTCATAATATTGCTAGCAAAAAAATGCTAAAATATTGATCTACATCTGTATCAAATATTTTTTCTTGAGTTAAGGCTCATAATACAGAATTAATGTGCTTGTGTTATGAACTATTAAATTATGAAAAGAGGGTTGTATTTCATTAATATATTTTGTTTTTCAATATATAATCTTTCAAATGAATGAAATGGAGTATTATATCGTTTGTTCGTCAGGCTAAACCCTCAGAAATCAGGAATAAATGGGCAATCGGCTTTGATTGCCTCCAGCTTTGCTCTAGACATTTCTATGATACTTTCCTTAGGTATTCCGAAACAGCGCTTGACAAAGTGCAAAGGCTAGCTTGTGTGTGCATCACGGGAGCTATGAGAACGTGTCCAACCAGGGCACTTGAGATCATCACAGATCTCTCACCTCTACATCTAGTGATTGAGAGGTTAGCCCATGAGGCCACCCTCAGAATATCTAAGGAAGGTACAGGAACTGAGAGGATTAAATGTCAGAGAGCCTGGACCTCTTTGACTAATTACATCCCATCAGTGAACCTTCCTAGTGATGCAATGGTCAAAAAGGTAAGCATTGAGAAGAACATCACCACGATGATAAGTAGAAAGGAAGAATGAGAAAGGGAGTTCACCACCCAGACTTTCAAAGAAAATACCATAAAATGGTACACAGATGGCTCAAAAACCACGACGGGAGCTGGCGCTGGGGTATATGGGACAGGCACCAAGTGCGCACTGTCGGTAGGCTCCCGTTTGAGTATCTTCCAGGCAGAATTACTCGCAATCGAAAGATGTGCAGATATTAACCTAGAAAGAAAATATCAGAAATGCGACATAGCAATCCATTCGGATAGTCAATCTGCTATCAAAGCACTGAGCTCCCATGCCATCGATTCAAAGTTGATATGGGAGTGCCGAAGAAAACTAAATGAAATTGGCAAGGATAATAAGGTCTTTTTAGTCTGGGTCCCCAGTCACTCGGGAGTCAAGGGGAACGAAGAGGCCTATACACTTGCCAGAAAGGCAGCACGAACTCCTTTTATCGGCCCAGAACCTTTCTGCGGTATAGGAAAATGCACCTACAAGAAAGAGTTTCTGGAGAAGGAAGAAACCAAAAGAGAGACACTCTGGCGGAATCTTCCAGGTTTGGTTCATTCCAAAAAGTTCCTTAGGAACTTTAAAGAAGTGAGATCCAAAAGGTATCTGGATCTCTGTAAGAATAAGTTACACCTGGTCACTGGCTTCCTCACAGGACACTGTCGCCTCAGGAAGCATTTGATGAGAATAGGTTTATCAGATACTGACGAGTGCAGATTCTGTGGGGAGGAGGAAGAAACTCCTCTTCACCTTGTTACAGAATGCCTCGCCATTGCAAGTCAGCGAAAGGAATGCTTTGGACAGGAAACTTGTAGGAGTGAAGACGTAATATCCTTGAAGCCTTCCCAGATATTGAGGTTCATTTATACTCTGGAACTGGAGGGCGAGCTGTAGATGGCGTAATGGTGAGAACAGCTCTGATGGGGGGCACAATAGATCTCAAGGTCGCGGTGCAACGTTACCCCTTATCAATAATAATAATAATAATAATAGGTATTCCGAATCATGAAAACTATGACCGAGTGTAAGTTACAACAACCCATTCCACGAGGTTAAATCATTGCAAATTGCACATTAAATCTCAATAAATGAACTAATATTTGAATTTGAATTCTTTTATGATGCAGTTTTGTCATAAGAATCCGTTGATATCATTCACAACTCTGAGAAACCAATACTTTCGGAGATATGATTTGTCAAAGCTTGAAAAAGAGCGCCAAATCTCCTGTCCACAAGGCTTTCCCACTTTTTTACTTCGGACCTTCGAATATCCTCTCTCTGCCTCTCATATAATTTAGTACACGTACCTAATAGTTTTACTTCCGACCCAAGAAATTCCCCCCTTACCCCGGGCGATCGCAAACACGCAGATTATGTCATGTAGAAATCGCTGCAACCCCCGATCCATAATTCAGTTACACCAACTCAGCCAGCTAATCGCGATATGATTAATTCAAACTTAATCAGATCACCCGAGCATTCACCGAGCAGTTGGCATGACTGACTGGAGCGACGGCGACGTCGAAACGGGGCTTAATCAAGCGGATTACTAGATTACCTTGGCAACCTGATTGCGAGGAGCGAATCTTAGCATGACGTCAGGTGGGAATGCTAATTAATACGGCCCTAGACCGAGCTAGGTTCCTTAATTCGGTTATGAAATATTTAAGGCCTGGTTCAGACCGACGGGACCTGCTGTCAACGATGCGATGACGTTTAGACCGTCATAGTGGCGGTGAGATGAGTTATTGTTGCACTATTAGGAGGAAATATGCAAATAAGACGTATATGGTGGTGAATTATAGATGGGGCGATATGGTGAATTACGAGGGGGTAATGGAAGGACCTGAAAGCAGTATGATGGCATGTGGGGAGTCATCAAGTCTTCTATATCTACAGTGGGTGGTCATATTATTTGGGACACCTCCATAGTTTTGGTATTTTCTAGTTTAGAATCGCATTTCGAGCAAGTTAACCACCAATTACAAGATAGTTTTGGTTTGTATTGTAGCTGGTCCTATTATGAGTGTCAGATAAAGCAAAATGGGTAACTACCCATACATTCGAACGGAATGAGCTAGACAGTTGAAATTTTCAGATTAGGTTTGGGACATAAATATCTCAGCTAGTTCGTCATTGAGCAAAATCGGCCAAATGGTTTCGGAGTAACGAAAAAAGTATTATTTTTACATTACAAATTTCAAATATACTTTGCCTTAAGATGCAGTTTCACCTTAAGAATCCATCGATATAATTTTCAACTCTAAGAAGCTAATAGTTTCGGAGATACATCGTACTTCTATGTTTTCACAGAATGCTCTAATTATTCTGTCTATGAATTATCGTATGATCTGTGTTCACACAAGTCATATTATTTTCCTATAAGAGACATTTCAAATTTATTTCTGTTTCATTACAGTCATCTTGGGTTACTTTGAATTCCACTTTTACTTTGAATAAAACCTTACCAATGATAAATTCATTTGTATCATAGGTGAAAGTTGGACGCAAGCCCAAGATAACGTTTAATACGGAACAAACATACTGAGAACTTTGCCACATTAAAGAGAACTACTCATCTGTCAAATATTCACTGTTACGTTTTACGCGCCATTTCTGAGTGCGTTTTTCAGCGGGAGTTGGTTGCTTCCTAATAATTCAAAACTAAATGTACAAGGACTGTTTTGAGCAGGTGAGCTACTGATTCTCCTTTTGATTTATTTGGTCATCTCCATTTTCATTTTAAAATATTCATTCGTAAACATTGAATTTTGTTGAAATTATTAATTTCTGATCTACTTGGGTAACCCGCAATTCGAATTTGGTACAACAGGTTTCTTTGTATTTTCATTTTAAGGTGGAGAATGCCGCGAAAATCGGATAAAGTGACGCCTGGTGTCAGAAAATATGGAAACAAGCACTGACGTGAAGTCAGAAGCTTTTGCGCGTATGTTCTATTGTCCATTCTTTTGTATTGGACACCCTTAATCAAAGGGTGTCCAATACAGAAGAATGGACAATAGAACATACGCGCAAATGCTTCTGACTTCACGTCAGTGCTTGAACCAAATTTTTTTTTCGTGATTCTTTTGAAATTTTCTAGGGGTACGGTTCTTAAAATTTTTTTTGTCATTTTTTTCAAATTTTCTAGGGGTACGGTTTTCACAAAATTTTAAACACGTCTTTGTGTTGATTTTCTACTACTAGTTACCAAGCTTCAATTCGATCAAATATTTATTTTTTGAGTTATCAAGGAAATAGTGGTCCAGGTGGGTATAACTCGGAAACCGTTAAACCGATTATGCCCAAAAACAAACTCAACTGTCCCTTTCGGATACGCAACCTACCGTGAAAATTGCAAGTCTCTATCTCCTTTCGTTCGAAAGTGATCGAGGCAACGGTCACCCATCTACTGAACTCACACAAAGCTGCTGGAATCTCCAACAATATTTAACCGATCGTGTTAAAACTTGAAACTTGGCAAAATTTCAGCAATTTCAAACGAATAGTTACTGATATATAGAATTTTTTTTTCAATTTTCAATGATTTTTCAAAAACTTTCTACAAATACTACCCTCACGAAATTTTCAAGAATTTTCGCGTTGGCATTCTACAACTAATAACCATGTTTGAGTTCAATCGGTTTAGTATTTTTTGAGTTGATGAGGAACAAAAAACAACCAAATTTCAGATGGCTATAACTCTAAAACCGTTTGGCCGATTAGGCTCATAAATAAACTAAATTGTCGCGTTCTGATGCACATCCTAACCTGTAAACTTTAAGCCGCTATGTCTTTCCGTTCTCAAGTTGTCGTGACAACAAAAATATGTTTTAATATTTTTTTAATGATTTTCTAGCCATACGATTCGCACAAAATTTTACAAGCGTGCTTAGGTTCATATTCTACAACCACACATTAAGTTTCAATTCGATCGGATTCATATTAGTTAAAAACAAAATTATTACTCGGAAACGACTAGGCCGATTATGCCCATTAACGAACTTGTCCGTCGTATTGGGATGCGCCACCCACCGTGAAAATTTTCAAGTCGCTAGCTCTTTTCGTTTTCAAGTTATCGTGGCAACGGCCGGACGGCCGGCCGGACAGAATCAAATTTGACCTCGAATTCTTCATTGGGAGTCGAACTAAATCGTTTGAGAACATTTTTGTCAAACAATTCGAAAGTTACAGACATTTGGGCAAAATGATAACGCGATGTTCCCCAGAACATACGCGCAAAAAAGTGGGAAAGTCTTGAGGATAGGAGCTTCGGAGCTCTTGTCAAATTTTGACAAATCGTATATCTGTATTGGTTTCTCAGAGTTGGGAATGACTTCCAAATGGTGTATCACAAACCCATACCTATTTGGAAATTGGGGGTTGTACCTATCTTTTGAAGGGGGTTGAAGGTAGGGTTCGCATTTTTACGAAGAAGAATGACAATTTAAAATCCAAATTTGATGTTTTGGGATTTTCCATAAATATATACAGTAACCAAGATAATGAATTTATTCCAGTTGGCTTTTCCACACTCTATGTATATTATTAGATCAGAATTGAAATATTGTGTTTTTGGCGCTCTTGTTCCTCGGAACAGAGTGCTTATCGATTTGCCCAAATATCTGTAGGTTTCGAATTTTTGGCTTAAAATGGTCTCAAACGATTTGGTTCGACTCACTGCTCAAGAATCTGAGGTCGAAATCGATTCTGTCCGGCCGGCCGTCCGGCCGTTAGCACGACAAATCTCGAACGAAAGGAGTATTAAGAGGATTGAAATTTGCAAGGTGCGTTTGAAGCGTAAATATCTCGGACGAGTCGTTAATGGGCGAAATCCATCAAGCGGTTTCGGAGTTATGGCCGTTTTTAGAAAAAACATTTTTTATGAATATTTCCGAAACAGATACCTCGATCTGTCTGAAATTTAGTATCAAATTGTAGAATCATGACCTTCATACGTATGTGAAGTTTTGTATTGATCAGGTTACCGTAAGGCGTAAAAAAATTTTTTGAAAATTTTTTAATTATCTTTTTACCATCTGGCCTATTTTGCCCAATAACGTACTTACCCGAGATATTCATCTCCCTAACCTATCCGAAAATTTCAACGGCCTAGCTCGTTCCGTTTGAGAGTTATTGTAGAAATATTTTTTCTAAAATTTTGAAAAATTGTTTTTGACACTTTGCGGTAACCTGGTCAATACAAAAATTCACATGCGTATAAAGGTCATGATTCTACAATTTGATGCTAAATTTCAGATAGATCGAGTGATCGGTTACGGAAATATTCATAAAAAATGTTTTTACTAAAATCGGCCATAACTCCGAAATCGCTTGATGGATTTTTCCCATTAACAAACTTCTCCGAGATATTTATGCTCCAAACCCACCTTGTAAATTTCAATCTTCTAACTCCTTTCGTTCGAGAGTTATTGTGCCTACGGCCGGCCGGCTGGCCGGACCGGCCGGTCAGAATTGATTTTGACCTCGGATTCTTGATCGGAAAATTACAGACATTTGGGCAAATTGATAAGCACTCTGTTCCGAGGAACTAGAGCGCCAAAAATAGTTGTATTAATAGATAATCTAGTGCCTGATCGAAATTTTTTTGTTTTTCTTTTAAATTAACAAAATGGCAGCCTCAGGAAACTTTTGCCAATATTTTCAGGAAAAAAACAACCAAGATATTTTGAAAAAGCTGACTACACTTAACCCCTTGAATGATTTTATTTGCCCCTGTTCCTAAGCCGACATATTTATCAATTATTGTAATTGATAGTATGACATGAAAAGAAAATCTGGTGAAAAAGACATGCATAATAATGTCGAAGATATCACTTTCAAAACTGAGAACTTGCCATCTTTATTAAAAATATTAGATCATATGATGTCCGTGAAAGCTAGTGTCTCTTTATTCTGTTTCACTCTACAGTGGAGCGACCATAAGGAAAGATTTCCTCTGCCATAATCCATCGAAGAAAGAAATTGAATTTGGCAAACTTCCACATTCGAAACATCCTTCATGTAAATTTGACCCGAGTTCCAAGCAGCCGTTGATGTCAGTTGAAATGCCGACAATTTGACGTTAATGCCGACCAAATAAGACAACTAACCGGCATCTGCTCCACCCCAAGATGACCACTGACCCGGCCATCAAACTATCCGCCCCCCATTGCCATCGCTGGCGGTAGGATTTGACACACAAACCATCCCGCCCGCATAAATGATTCAGGTTTGTTTAGCATGTTTGTATGTACGCAGAAAATCGGAAAATGAATCATTTATGAGGTTTGCGTAATGGGGAATACGCAGTTTCGCATCTGGGGACACTTAAGTTATGAGTTATTGGAGTTGAATTATAGAAAGTGACCGCTATCCAATTTTGGTCTGGGGTGAGAATTGGAATTGAAACTGGGTGGAATCGTTTTAGGGAATTTCAAATCCATAGATAGGGCTGAGAACAGGAAGTTCAACGAGGATTCATTATATCGTTAGTAAAATGTTTCAATTTAATGAAACTCATTTTTGGCGCGCTATCCAAATTTCTGTAAATTTCGAATATTTGGCTGAGGATGCTCTTAAACGATTAGTTTCCACTCACTGCTCAAGAATCCGAGGTCAGAATTGTCCGGCCGGCCGGCCGGTCGTCAGCACGATTACGTTCGAATACAATGAGTTAGTGAGTTGAAATTTTGAGGGTCGGTTTAGAGTCCAAATGAGTCGGCAAAGTTCGTTAATGGCCTTTTTTTTTTTTTTTTTTTTTTTACAGGAGAAACCCTTTATGGGCGAACCTTAAAAGGAACAGTGTGGGAGTCCATCTTCTCCTGAAGATGTTTACCGCACTAAAACTCCTGTCTCCATCAGGGCGTCGATGGGTGTTTTGAGTTAGTATTCAATACTTTTACTCATGTTGTCTCTCTTTGAGAACTTCTTTTTAATTAATTGATAAGTGGGACTTCTTCACTTCATTTGATGTCGGTTTCTTCATTGTCCTCTGACAGTTATTAGTGCCCTTTTCGGCCGTTTGATCTTTGATGGGTCTTCTGGGTCATAATTCAGAGCCTCTCTGAGTGTTGTATTCGTGTGTCGTTCGGTGTTTTCCAGGATCTTCTTGTTCCTTTGTCGTATTTGGTCTTCCATCGTGCTCATCCCTAAGTCTTGCCGGATGTTCTTATTCCTGATGAACCAAGGCGCATCAGTTATTTGTCGCAGAAGTCTATTCTGGGCAATTTCCAGTTTCTTCATGTGGCTTTTGGCTGTCTCTCCCCATGCAGTTGAACAGTACAAAATGCGTGGAATTATGATGGATTTGTACAATCGCAGTTTGTTACTAATGCTGAGCTTACTCTTTCTAGCAATAAGTGGATGTAGTTCTATTTTCCTCACGGCAATTTTCTGCTGTATGTATTCGATGTGGTCTTTCCACGTAATTTTTCTATCAAATATTACCCCTAGGTATTTGATCTTCTCTTTCCACGGAATCTTCTCTTCGTCTATCTCTATTTCGTCTGAGGGTAATGTGCTTTTCTTGCTGAATACAATCGCCTGCGTCTTTCTTGAATTCACTTTGATTTTCCATTTGCTCATCCATTCCAGGATGGTGTCTATTGCAGTCTGTGCGTATCGTTTTCCTAGGTTCACGTTTCTGGAATGTGCTAGTATTGCCGTGTCGTCTGCATATGTGAACACTTTTGTATCGTTGGGGAGGTCACTCGGTATATCCGCAGTATATAAATTATACAGCTTGGACGATAATACTCCTCCTTGTGGAACTCCGCCTGTTATGGGAGTTTTGCGGGATCTATGTCTTCCTATTTTCACTTGAAAGGATCTTTTCCTCAGGTAATTTCCAACGATCTTTATGAGCGGTAGGCTTATGTCAGCTTCCTTCATCTTGTATAGTAGACCTTCATGCCACATCTTGTCAAATGCCTTCGAAACATCCAAGAAGGCTGCCACGTTTACGTGTTTCCTGTTTACGTTGTGGATTATATTTTCTGTTAGTCTCAGGGTCTGTAGTTCTGTTGAATGTCCAGCTCTAAATCCAAATTGTTCTGGTGGGATCACTTTCTTCTCTTCCAGTTCCTCTTCTAGTCTTCGTAGAATTAGTCGTTCTACCAGTTTTCCTAGTGTACATAGTAGACTTATGGGTCGGTGATTTTGTGGGAATAGTGTGTTTTCTCCAAGTTTCGGGATCATGATCACTGTGGCATTCTTCCATGCTTTAGGGAAGTATAATTGTCGTAGGATGCCGTTGGAAAGGTTCGCGATGAATTCCAGGTATTCAATCGGAAGGTGTCGAAGTTGAGTGTTGGTAATTCCGTCTTCGCCTGGTGCACTCTTCTTTTTAGTGTGTTTAATCTCTTCTTTCAACTCGTCAATTGTTGTAGGTCTTATTTCTTCTTCTGTTTCATTTCGCATTATTCGTGCTGCTGTTCTTTCCACTCTTTCTTCAAAGTCGATATCGTCGTCTGGTGATCTATGCGGTGAGAATTGTAGTTCCAGCGTCTCAGCGAAGGCATTCGCTTTATCTTCGTCCGCGTATACTATGCCATTTACTCCGTGTAAAGGCCGTGATCTGTTGCTCTTGTTCTTCAGAATTCTATTCAGACGCCACATTGGTTTGTAGTGGGCGTCTTGCTCTTCACAGTCTTCGTTAATGCTTTCTAGTAGCACTTGCCATTTATCGTTCCTGTATTTCTGTATTTCTTCTTTGACTAAGTTTGCTAGTCTGTTGGCCTCTCTCTTGTCTTCGGGATATAGGGTACGTTGTGCTATTCTTCGTGCTCTGTTTTTATTTCTGATCAGAGCCTTTATTTCAGGGGGTAATTTATTGACGTCTTTGGAATTCTTCCCTGTTATCCTCGTGGCTTTTTCCAGCGAAGTTTGGATTTCCTTGGTTATTTCGTTTACTTCGATTTCGATGTCGTTGGGAGTTCGTAGGTCCGGTGGGATTCTTTCGGTGTTTTTCAGTAATTCACTGAATTTTCTCCAGTCGATTCTTCTTTCTTCTTGTTGGTGTGGTACTGAATCCCAGTTATCCAGTGTCAGGATAACTGGATTATGGTTGGAGCTCAGTACCGTCTCGGTGTCTATGGTGGTGGGTTGACTAATATTGTTCATAATGAATACGTCCAGTAAGTCGGGTCTTCCTGCGGAACCGAAGAACGTCGGTCGGTCCGGACCGATTACCGTGTAATTATTTGTTTCCGCGTGTGCTGCTAGCATTCTTCCGCGCGCGGTCGTTACTCTGGAGTTCCAGATACTGTGTTTCGCGTTCAAGTCACCGCCTAAAATGATTTCATTGGTCGAAGGGAATATTTCGTCCAAGTCGGATGCTAAAAAATTGACTGACGGCGAATTATATGCCGCTATGATCGTTATTGTCCGATTGCCAGTCATATATACGTTAATCGCGGCGTTCTCTAGATTTACAGTATTGAAAATATTAATTCGCTCGTGCTTTATTGAATTTTTAATGAGTATAGCCACACCCCCGCTATATTCTGATTTATCACTTCTGTATATCGCGAAATTCGGTAAAGCTAAATGAACTTGGGGTGTGAGTTTTGTTTCGCTCAGTAGAGCCACGTCGAAATTTTCTTCGGATAAGTAGTCACCGAGTTCTAGGATTTTGTGCCTGATGGAATTCGCGTTCCACGCAAGTATCTTTAGTGATCGCGGTTTTATTCTATTGAAGACTACTGGCTATCTTGTTCATCAGCACGGTCATTTGTGCTAGCATTTCTGCGACTTGCCTTGGGCTTGTACTATTCTTTTCTGGCGCCGGTTTCACGGATTGTTTTGTTGCTGATAGGTATGATTTACCTTCAACAACTTTATTATCGCGGACTGGTCTTTTCGGTTGACTTTGATTTTTGTCGGTCGATTTCCGAATATTAGCCGGGTAAAATTTACATCCTCGGTAGTTAGCTGGATGAGGTAGGTTGCAGTTTGCGCAAACTGCTGGGGTATCCGTTGTCTTTTGGCAGTCGTTGGACCAATGTCCTTCACCGCATTTAACGCATCGCGGGTTGATGCGACACGTCGATTGTGTGTGTCCGTAATTTTGGCAACGGTGACATTGAAGATGTCTTTTTGTCGATCTCTGTGGCTCGACTCTAATTCTAAAATATCCTAGAAATTCTAGGTTAAAAATCTTTTTATTTTCCTCAATTCGCGTTAGTTTAACCAGCATTAACGGGAATACGAATTTGTTACCCGCTTCTCGCTTGTACATTTGGGTGACTTGAAGTACGTCGAAACCCAGGTCAGTCAGTTGTTTTTTCACCGTCTCTTCAGTCTCGTGCGACGGAATTCCGCGAAGGACTACCCTCATTACTTTTTCGTCGTCGCGCGTATACGTATAGAACTGTTGGCCAAATTTTTCAAGACCTTTCGTGAGGTTGCGGTGGTCTTCTTCTGTTTCCACGTGAATGTGGAGGGCATTACTATTTTCCGTGGCATATTTGATTTTAATATTTTGACTTTTAGCCAATTTTTCTACGGCGGGAAATGAATTTTTGTTTAGAATTTTGATCGGTGGAATTCTCTTCACCGAATTCTTTTTAAATATTTCAGCTGGTTTGCTGATTGGCAGTGGGGGGAAATTGATTGTCGAATCATCATTATTTTGGGGGGTTGTTATTGAATTGGTCGCGGGGGGGTTGATGTCTTCGATTGCGGGCTCTGTTGACATAAGCATGTCATCATTACCGTCTTCTTTTTGCAGAACATCGAATCTATTCGATGTTCTGACGGGGGAGTTAGATTCTGCGAATTGGACTCTTGCCCTTTTTCTTTTTTCATTAACTTTTGGCAACTGCTTAGCGTTCAGCGGTATACCTAATTTATCGGCAATTAACACGAATAAATTATAAAGGGCAGCGCGGTCGTCCGCAATCGTTTCGAAAAACGAGTCGACGGTCAAACCGGCCATATTCAAAATAGAAATATATACACACTAATAGTGGGTCAAGAACATATTTATAAGATAAATAAAATAAGTCACAGTTGTGAACTCACCTGTAGTTTCCTGTGGAACCAGCGATCCGAAGATCTAGACTCAACACATCACTACAAACTTCACTAACTTGTCACCAGTACCCGTAACGGGTCGATCGAGTCGGCTAACCCGTCAGACGGGTTGAACTTAACAGCACTGCACACTGGTACGGGAGCGCATGCGCACTGATCGGACGAGCACTGATCTGACGTCTGCACTGGACGAAGCCACGACGGAGACGATGATGAATTCGTTAATGGCCAAAATCTACCGAGTGGTTTCTGAGTTATAGCCATTTGAAATTTATTTCCCAATAACTGCGAGGATCGCATGACTGGAAACCTTTAAAAAATGAATTTGAAACAAAATCTGTATATTTGAAACTATCCCTCAGATGTCTACGAGAGCCTTCAAAACATCACTTGACAGTAAAGTTCTAGATTTAAACTCGATCGGATCTAAATTGGTGAAAATATTACGGAAATATTCAAACGATGGGGGTGTAATGGTCCACTATTGGCGATCTAGTTCCTCGGAACTGAGTGCTTATCAATTTGCCCAAATGTCTGTAATTTTCGAATTTTTGGCTGAAAATGGTCTCAAACGATTTGGTTCGACTCAGTGATCAAGAATCCGAGGTCGAAATCGATTATGTCCGGCCGGCCGTAGGCACGATAACTCTCGAACGAAAGAAGTTAAAGGATTGAAATTAGCAAGGTTGCAAGGTTACCGCAAAGTGTCAAAAAAAAATGTTTCAAAATTTCAAAGAATTTTTTCTACAATAACTCTCGAACGGAATGAGCTAGGCAGTTGAAATTTTCAGAGTAGGTTAGGGAGATGAATATCTCGGTTAAGTTCGTTATTGGGCAAAATAGGCCAGATGGTTTCGGAGTAACGAAAAAAAAAATTTTTTTTTTTTTTTTTTCAAGATACAAAGTTCAAATTAAATTAATATTTGAGATGCAGTTTCACCATTAAAATCCATCGATATCATTTTCAACTCCAACAAGCTAATACTTACGGAGATATGATTTTTCTAAATTTCAATAATGAATCGTACTTCTATGTTTTCACAGAATGCTATAATTATTCTTTCTAAGAACCACAGTATTCCATTTTTAGACATATTAGTCATCAGGGAGGAAAAAAGGTTGAAAAACAATTGGTACATGAAACCGAACAACGCAGGTAGATGTATAAATTTCCATTCCAATCACAGTTTCTCACAAAAAAAGAATGTAGCCAAAAATTTTATAGATAGAGCGATTTCTCTGAGCGATGAGGAATACAGAGTGCATAATTTGAATAAAGTGACTGAAATCCTGAAGCAGAACAACTATCCAACATACTACATAAAAACCTGTATAAACATCTACAATAAAGCTAAATGTACTACCCAAACGAATTAAGACACAGACGTGGAAACGGTGAGCACATCACAGGACACAGTAACATCCCAAAATATAACAACTAAAAATTGGTTCAAGCACTGACGTGAAGTCAGAAGCTTTTGCGCGTATGTTCTATTGTCCATTCTTCTGTATTGGACACCCTTAATCGAATTTACCATGGTTAATTATGTTGTCCATTCTCCTGTATTGGACACTTAATTCGAATTTAACATGGTAAATTCGAATTAAGTGTCCAATACAGGAGAATGGACAACTTAATTAACCATGGTAAATTCGATTAAGGGTGTCCAATACAGAAGAATGGACAATAGAACATACGCGCAAAAGCTTCTGACTTCACGTCAGTGCTTGAACCAATTTTTTTTTTATTTATAATATCATTTCAATTAATATTGTAGGACGTTACTTTAAAATTTCTAAGCTATACTGACTTACAGCTAAAATATTATAAAGAAAAGAAGCAATTGGATAGTCTAACTATCATTTTAATAAAATGATGCATTTTTATTGTTCAAATAAAGATATTTTGTTAACTTACAAGAATTTCTTCATTCAATGGTATTTCAAAGATCTAATTACAGTGTTAAATATAAAATAAGTGTCCAATACAGGAGAATGGACAACATAATTTACCATGGTAAATTCGATTAAGGGTGTCCAATACAGAAGAATGGAAAATAGAACATACGCGCAAAAGCTATCTATCATTTTCTTCAAGTTTCACGCCCCAAAAAGGCCTAAATCGTCAGTTTCGCTTTCGAAAATTTCCGACCCCGTCTCTCGAATTAATTCTGACGTTTCTCGGATTGACTTTTTGAATGGAAAATCGTCGGACTCAAAACCTCCGAAACTTGTATCGAATTAGTATATTTAGGCTCAACCTAGAAGAACGAAATTTGGGAAAAACACAAATCGATTCGTCTTCTTCGACTCGACGGCAAAAGTCCGGGTCGAGCGATCGTTTCTTCGGAGCCTTACGCTACACCAAATCGGTACTACTGAACTCGCACAAGAATGCTCGAATCTCCAACAATATTTAACCGATCATATTAAAACTTGAAACTTGGCAGTAGAGTTAGGTTATGAAGGCTCTTGCAAAATTTCATGAATTTCAAACGAATAGTTACTGATATATAGAATTTTTTTTTTTTATTTTTAATGATTTATTAAAAATTTTCTACAAATGCTATCCTCACCAAATTTTGCAAACATTTTTGCGTTGCCATTCTACAACTAATAACAATGTTTGAATTCCATCGGTTCAGTATTTTTCGAGTTAATGAGGAACAAAAAACCACCAAATTTCAGAAAATTTCAGATTGCTATAACTCTATAACCGTTTGGTCGATTATACTCATAAACGAACTGAAATTACGCGTTCTGGTGCACATCCTAACCTGAAAATTTCAAGCCGCTATCTCATTCCGTTCGCAAGTTATCGTGACAACAAAAATATTTTTTAATAATTTTTTTAAAATTTTCTAGCCATACGATTCGCACAAAATTTCACAAACGTGCTTAGGGTCATATTCTACAACTACCCACCAAGTTTCAATTTGATCGGATTCATATTGGTTGAAAACAAAATCATTACTCGGAAACCACTGGGCCGATTATGCCCATTAACGAACTTGTCCGTCGTATTGGGATGCGCCACCTACCCTGAAAATTTCAAGTCGCTAGTTCTTTTCGTTCTCAAGTTATCGTGGCAACGGCCGGCCGGACGGCTGGCCGGACAGAATCAAATTTGACCTCGAATTCTTCATTGGGGAGTCGAACTTAATCGTTTGAGACCATTTTTTTCAAAAAATTCGAAAGTTACAGACATTTGGGCAAAACTATAACGCGATGTTCCCCAGAACATACGCGCAAAAAATACTTCAAGCTTGTATTTTATCCTACATTATCATATAAGATTGAAAAAATTTTCCGCGAATACAATGGTGCTGCGGCATTCTATAATGTTCTCGATAATAAGAGGAAATATTACACAACGCTAAAAGAAAAATGGGTTCAAGCCCTGTGGACAGGAGCTTTCTGGCGCTCTAGTTCAAACAGACAAATTATATCTCCGAAAGTATTGGTTTCTCAGAGTTGGGAATTATATCAATGTATTCTTATGATAGAACTGCATCATAATGGGTATTCAATTCAAATAATAGTTTATTTATCAAGATTAAATGAGCAATCTGAGAATGAGAACTGCACCATGGCAGAAACCAAATTAAAATAGCTGAAATGAATTTGACTCTCTCTTATAGAACAGGATGAAAAGTACGAGTACGAACACAGATCATATAATAAAGCTTAGATAGAATAATTATAGCATTCTGTGAAAACATAGAAGTATGATTCATTAGTGAAATTTAGAACTTCACCTTAGCAGAAATTGAATTCAAACATCATAGAAGAATTCAAGTTCAACAAGAGTGCCAAAAATTATCAATCCAAAACCAATAGACGAATTCTACCCAACAACGAACTCATCCGAGATATTCATTCCTCAATTCTATGATGAACGATAATATATATCTTTCCTCAAATCTACTCCAATACACCAATATTCCAGTTTTGTTTTTAGTGGAGATATTCTGAACTCAATATTATTAACTTACCATTCCCATCATCATATGGATTGACCATCGGCATGAAAATATCAACCAACAAAAAGTATGATATTATATTATAATTCTCATATTTATACGATTGCTGGAATGAATGACAATGTTATTAACTTACCATTACCATTCCCATCATCATATGGATTGACAATCGGCATGAAAATATCAACCAACAAAAAGTATGATATTATATGAGGAGTAACTTTTTAAAACGCATTATGTCCAATTTGGGCGAAATTGAGTTTGAAGCGGATTCAGAAATGTTTTCTGTTGCTCTATAGCCCTATGTAAACAAAATCTTCCAAATGGCATTATGTCCCTCTGTAATTCAAATCCAAAGTATGTAAGCCGCATCGCGATGAATTATGTTTACGTTTGCATTTTTAAATGAAATAAAATATAACCAAAAACATATTTTATCGATTTGCTCATGTTAATTAGGTTACAGGCCAACACTTACTGTGCAGACTGTTTTCTCTAAATGTATAAAAAATCGCAACAAACAGCATTATTTTCAATTTCAACCACATCAAAACGCATTATATACAATGAGATGAATCAAAACGCATTAAGTCCAAACGTTTTTACATTTTCTGTGTATATCTGATCAATATTGATTTAAATGAGATTAGTTATTACCTTTAGATGTAAATTTCTATGAAACAAACTCGACATACTCAAATTATAAGCCAGGGAGGAAGAAAAAATCGTTTTTCGTTGATTCCCAATAAAATGGTTTTTGGACTTAATGCGTTTTGATAAGTTGCTCCTCATATTATGATTCTCATATTGATACCATTACTGGAATGAATGACAATGAGACAACGTCAAAGTTGACATTATAACAATTCATAGAATAGTCACAGAATAATTCAATCATTGAAATTTTGAAAAATCATATCAGTATTAGCTTGTTAGAGTTTAAAATGATATGAATGGATTCTTATGGTAAAACTGCTTATTGAGAAAAATTCAATTTGGAATTTGTTCTGTAAAAAAAAAATTTTTTTTTTGTTACTCCGAAACCATCTGTCAGATTTTGCCCAATAACGAACTTAGCTGAGATATTTATCCCCCAAACCTACTCTGAAAATTTCAACTGTCTAGCTCATTCCGTTAGAGAGTTATCGTGCCTACGGCCGGACGGCCGGACAGAATGATTTTCGACCACGAATTCTTGATCAGTGAGTCGAACCAAATCGTTTAAGACCATTTTCATCGAAAAATTCGAAAATTACAGACATTTGGGCAAATTGATAAGCACTCAGTCCCGAGGAACTAGGACGCCAAAAAATGGGTTCAAGCCCTGTGGACAGGAGCTTTCTGGCACTCTAGTTCAAACAGGCAAATTATATCTCCGACAGTATTGGTTTCTCAGAGTTGGGAATTATATCAATGTATTCATATGATAGAACTGCATCCTAAAGGAAATTCAATTCAAATAATAGTTTATTTATCAAGATTAAATGAGCAATCATGAGAATGAGAACTGCACCATGGAAGAAATCAAATTAAATCTGGCCAATTTTACCCAATAACGAACTCAACCGAGATATTCATCTCCCTAAACTACTCTGAAAATTTCAAATACCTACCTCATTCCGTTCGAGAGTTATATCTATGTCTATTGATGAAAAGCAGTCTCACTACTCTCAGATCTCTTACTTCATGTTCCGTTCCGAAATGTAAGAATTTTCTGAGAAAACCTAATTTTGGAGCAAACAACTGAGATTTTTCTCACTTCGCTCACAATTCTTCGATTGATTAGATAATGTCATGTCTCAGGAACATCATTTGATATTATGACAATTCATACATAGAATAATATCATTCTGTGACAACGTCGAAATACGATTTATTATTGAAATTTTGAAAAATCATATCTCCGAAAGTATTAGCTTGTTAGAGTTAAAAATGATATCATTGGATCCTTATGGTAAAAATTTTTTTTTTGTTACTCCGAAATCATCTGTCCGATTTTGCCCAATAACGAACTCAGCTGAGATATTTATCTCCCAAACCTACTCTGAAAATTTCAACTGTCTAGCTCATTCCGTTCGAGAGTTATCGTGCCTACGGCCGGCGGGCCGGACCGGCCGGACGGCCGGACAGAATGAATTTCGACCACGGATTCTTGATCAGTGAGTCGAACCAAATCGTTTAAGACCATTTTCATCGAAAAATTCGAAAATTACAGACATTTGGGCAAATTGATAAGCACTCAGTTCCGAGGAACTAGAGCGCCAAAAACACCAATTTTACAACAATCAGAAATTGTTCATAAGATAGAATGTAATAACTGCACAAAATGCTACATGGGCCAGACAAAACAACTGCTGCAGGAAAGGATAAGACAACATAAAAATGATGCAGAAAAATCTCACATAACACAGAGAACGGCCCTCACTGCACACGTCCATGCTGAGGGACATAGATTCAATTTCTCAGAGGTCACAGTTCTGGATTACGAACCTATCTACAGTAGACGCCTAATTAGTGAAATGATTCTTATAAGGTCCAACAACACAGCAAACTATAGGGAGGACGTCCAACATCTCAGTTTTGTGTATGATAGTCTTATATTGGGCCATACTGTTGTTTCAGAGACTCAAAATAGCGGATCTTAATGGAAATAACTGAGAACTTTCGGAACCTCGATGTTTGTGCTTGCTCATTTTGGTGTTTTATTGTGAAAGTCATTTTAGTATATCTAGGTCGCATCCACCATATACAAAATGTTTTAATTTGTTTTGTTAAATTACTTATTATCATAGTTTTGTTTAATCTTATTGTTTGTTTACTCGATATGTGATATTATGGTTGTATAATGTTTTACTGGAAAGTTGAGTGTCATGCCCATGTTGCTCAGTGTGGTTTGTGGAACATACCGGGGGGCGATTCTGTCTACTCATGTCGTGTTGACAACACATGAACCATTCCCAAAATACCTGAAGGAAATAGAATTAAAATTAAAACGAGAATTACTCAGACAATTATTTTAATAAAATTGACGATATTCTATCCGATGAGATACGAGGTGAGTGGCGGATCGTCTCTGGGTGCTTTTTCATTTGTTTCTAAGTTTATTTTGACATTCCAGCCTTGAGAAAGAATCACAACAGATTCAAAACGTTGGCAATGTACTAAAAGGATAATGAATTAAAAAATTTGTCCAAATTCCTGCAATAATTATTTCAATATTCTTTCTAAGCTTTATTATATGATCTGTGTTCATACTCGTACATTTCATCCTGTTCTATAAGAGAGAGTCAAATTCAGTTCAGCTATTTTAATTTGATTTCTTCCATGGTGCAGTTCTCATTCTCAGATTGCTCATTTAATCTTGATGAATAAACTATTATTTGAATTGAATTTCCTTTATGATACAGTTCTATCATAAGAATACAGTGATATAATTCCCAACTCTGAGAAACCAATACTTTCGGAGATATAATTGGACTGTTTGAAATAGAGCGCCAGAAAGCTCCTGTCCACAGAGCTTGAACCCATTTTTTTTTTAATTCGATCAGACAAGTTGTCAACAGTTTTAGATTTTTGACATGAATCTAATAGTATATTCCGAAATGTGAGCGAAGTGAGAAAAATTGCAGAAGTTTGTTCCGAAAATGGTTTACCTCAGCAATTTCCCAGAAGATTCTTATATTTCGGTGCAGAACATAAGTTTTCTCAGATCTCTTACTTCGTGTTCTATACCGAAATATAAAAAATTGCTGAGAGAAAATAATTTCGGAACAAGCTTCAGAAATTTTTCTCACTTCGCTCACATTTCGGAATGCACATTAATTATTTCATCTCTCATTTCATATTATATTTTGTGCTCTCCATAGATCATATATCTGTCTTCCATGAATTTCATTGTCCGCTATGATCTTTACATAAACATATGACATGTGTCCGACAACCTGCTAAGTTTATCTGGAAAGATCCAATTTTATTCATGTTTAAAACCTTGCAAGTCCCTATCTCTTTCCGTTCGAAAGTTATGGAGGCAGCGGTCACCCATCCAGCTACTGAACTCACCCAAGGTGGCTCCGATCTCCAACAATATAGATCCAATCGTATTCAAACTTAGAACTTGGCTGTAGAGTTAGCTTTGAAGGCTCTCGCGAAATTTCAGCAATCTCGGACGAATAGTTTCTGATATATTTTTTTCCATGATTTTCAATGATTTTTTTTTAAGTTATCTAGCTATACGATCCTCACGAAATTTCGCAAGTATTTTTTCGTCAGCATTCTACAACTGATTACCATTTTTGAATTGGATCGGATTCGTATTTATTCGAATTTATTTTCTATAACTATGACACATATTTTTCAATTATCATTTTTAACCTACTATTCCTAGTTATAGACTCCCAGATTCAAAAAACTAAATGAGACTAGCATAAAGAAAGCAGATGAGGTTTATCTCAAGTCATTAAAGGAATGTTCAATCATTTCGGAAAATTGAATCCTTCCTCATGATTTCTCCTAAAACACACCGTTTTCGAGATATTCTTCATTGAATAACATAAGATCTAATGAAAATTCGAGATATGTCACTAGTCTCAATAATTCGTTCCTGTGCGACACCTGAATCCTTCATTCGTAAACAAGAAGTAGTTCCTGAAACCGCCACCATGCACCATTACCGAAGGAATTCCAAATTGTCCCGTGATTGGCCAATCTATCTGGTATTCTTTCTATTTTCTTTTGTCTCTGATCATTCATCTATAACATTTGATAAGAATTTGGATATTTATGTAATTATCAATGTGACAACAAGCGATGATGAAATTATTTATAATATTATCATAGAAACAAGCGGAAAATACTGGATTGAAATCAACTGCAAGTGCAGAAATTCAGTTGATGGGCATAATTGGCCAACGGTTTCGGAGTTATACCCATCTGGATTATTATTTTCTCGATACCTCAAAAACTACAAACCCAATCGAATTCAAACTTGGTAACTAGTTGTAGAACACCGACATAAAGACGTGTTTGAAATTTTGTGAGGACTGTGCTGTAAATTTTACGAAAAAATATTATATATTTCACGACTACTTGAGAACGGAAAGAGATAACGACTTGCAATTTTCCGGGTAGGTTGCTGAATGCGACAGTTGAGTTCGTTAATTAGCATAATCGGCCAAATGGTTTTGGAGTTAAAATCATCTGAAATGTTGTTATTGTTTCCTCTATATCTCAAAATATACCAATCTGATCCAATTAAAATTTGGTGATTACCTACTTGTAGATTGCCGACCCACTCATTTTTGCAGAATTTCCTGAATATCGTATCCTGGAGTTACTACAGGAGTAAGTCTTTTCGTATTTCAAATCCAACAGAATACATAGGTCAGAATTAAAAATTATAGACGATTCTCTCGTTACTGAATTCATTGTCATTAAAATGAAATGAAATGTAATTGGAAATCTTTTTTTTTTTTAGAACAGTGTATATAAATAAATAACTAAATAAATAAATAAATATATTATAAAAGCTGAGAAAACGGTATACAGGGTCTTTCACGAGGAACCTCACCCATATTTATACGGGAAACTACTGAACATATTTTCATGAAATTCAGCACTTATATGTATTTCACGATGCTGATGAAATCTAAAATATTTTCAAGGCATGAGCACCTCCGGTTTTTCCGGAAATGACGTCAACTTCCGTTTTTCAAATTAGAACACCATTTTTTTATTGCAGAAATAGATTCCTTAGAAAATTTCAAGTTATTTTGATGTAACATTTTTCAGTTTTGAATGGAAAATTCTCTCTGAGCGGGAAAATTCGAAAAAAAAATCGAAAATAGAGCTCCGCTGAAACAAGAATAACTTCGAGGTTTTTGGATAGAAAATTTTCATTTTTGGGATTTTTCAAGATGTAAGATTGGTGTATCCGCTTTGAAAATCGAAATCGCGATTCATGATACAGGGGGTGAAAAAATCGCTTTCAAAGTTAGGGATGACAAAATCGTGAAAAATCAATTTTTTCAAATTAGAACCCCATTTTTTTATGGCAGATATTCAATCTACGTTAAAAAATAATGTGAGTGTATGCATCACACCCTTGCCCTAAAATGGATATTTTCTGAGTTATTCACAAAAAACTGTTTTTCGTCTTGAATTTTCAGCTATTTCTTTTCCCTTCACGCCAAAAAGATGAAATTTTCAGGAACTGTTATTTGAACCATGCTGTAGATTTTTCACCCCTTCTTGAAACCGAGTTCAAGTTACTATTAGGAGAACCATGGCAAACTCTCGCAGTTATAACTAGAGAAGATGCTCAAAGTTTTGACCGTTAATTTCTAGACATTTATTTATACGTCTCAGGAATGCTTCGTGCGTTGCTCTTCTTATTTCATCGGGAGGAAGAGATCTGCAAAAGTGTTTAAAAACCAAATTGAGTTTCAAAACTATGAATCTAAAAATCTAAACAAACCTGAACGCATTTCTGACTCGTTCTATGCAGTCCTCTTTATCAGTCAGGGGAGTTGAGTAGACAATATTTTTTATCCTACCCCAAACATAATAGTCTAAAGGAGTTAAATTCGCCATCTGTTTAGGAACAACCTGTAGCTTCTTTCTCTTGCATATTAGGGTAGTAAAATCTAAAACATGGTTTAAGTAACAGTTCCTGAAAATTTCATCTTTTTGGCGTGAAGGGAAAAGAAATAGCTGAAAATTCAAGACGAAAACCAGTTTTTTGTGAATAACTCAGAAAATATCCACTTTAGGGCAAGGGTGTGATGCATACACTCACATTATTTTATAACGTAGATTCAATATCTGCGATTGAAAAATGGGGTTCTAATTTGAAAAAATTGATTTTTCACGATTTTGTCATCCCTAACTTTGAAAGCGATTTTTTCACCCCCTGTATCATGAATCGCGATTTCGATTTCTAAAGTGGATACATCAATCTTACATCTTGAAAAATCCCAAAAATGAAAATTTTCCATCCAAAAACCTCGAAGTTATTCTTGTTTCAGCGGAGCTCTATTTTCGATTTTTTTTTCGAATTTTCCCGCTCAGAGAGAATTTTCCAACCAAAACTGAAAAATGTTACATCAAAATAACTTGAATTTTTCTAAGGAATCTATTTCTGCAATGAAAAAATGGTGTTCTAATTTGAAAAACGGAAGTTGACGTCATTTCCGGAAAAACCGGAGGTGCTCATGCCTTGAAAATATTTTAGATTTCATCAGCATCGTAAAGTACTTATAAGTGCTGAATTTCATGAAAATACGTTCAGTAGTTTCCCGTATAAATATGGGTGAGGTTCCTCGTGAAAGACCCTGTATATCGATGCTAAATTCGATTAAGTGTGTCCAATAGACGTGAGTAGACAATAGAAAATTCGCGCAAAAGCTCCGGACTTCACGTCAGTGCTTGAACCAATTTTCTGCGTTAGAGACAATAGCTAATTTTCAGATGCAATATATAGAACAATGCTGCTGAATAAACAGTAAATAAACAACATCAACGATATAACTATCACTATACTGTAACGTTTCAGAGACTGCACCATCAGACACGAAGCGAAAATCTTCAGAATAATTTTTTGTTGATAGTTATTCTGAAATTTGTCACACACAGTCTTTGAAAAAAAAATATAACAGAGTTTCACTTTACATAGAAATTACCAAGTTTTAAGTCTTTCTTCAACAAATTTAACCAAATATAGTCAATTCCAATTGAGTAATTTACAAAATTGTTTTCTCTGTTCAACCAATATAAGTCAACTCCTTAAGTTTCCTTTTTATTTTATGTCGCCATCAGACTTCGTCATTTTTCCGTTTTATCGTTGATGTTGTTTCGTTACTATTTATTAGGCAACATTGTTCTATATATTGGATCTGACAAATATATTGTGTTTCTAACGCAGAAGCAATTTCAAAATAATAAAAATTTTTATTTCATAGGTATAATTTAAAGTTTTGGAGAAAAACCTGGAAAGAAACCATTTAGTGACAAATTCACCTCCCAAAGTATCCTTTTATGATTAAATATTTATTTATTGTATTTTCTGGTGGACTTTAGGGCCGGTCGAATGACCGGACAGGATTCAATTTAACTGAGAGTTCTTCATGGGTAAGACATATGGAAGTTCATTTTCGCCCAAAATTCGAAATTTTAGACATTCGCGCGAAATAATGCCACTCTGGAACGAGCGTGAATATAGATGATTATTTGTGCTCAATAATTTCTGAAATAATATAACATTTGCCCCATTTTCAGGTTGTTCAAACTCGTTTTTACAATACTCATCAGTAAATTCAAATTATCTCCGAATTTCTATGACAATACGAACGTAAACTTCTCCTGGCTCAAAATGACATTGGCAAGAAGAAACTAGATGAGAAATTAACGCCACACCAGCTTGGTCTCCTTTGAAATTCAACCAGCAAGTGAAATATGTAACAAATTGACGCGCCAAGCAGGGGGTGGGTGTACATATACGTGCTCGAGCCCCCAGGGGGTTCAGTTTCGACAGGTCCTCGAGCACATAGGCATATGGTGCTGCAACATACATTAGCAAGTTGCATATAACATGCGGCGGCTTATATGCGAGGGGTGCGATCGGGGGTGGGGAGTGTAGCGAGACGCAACATGAAACATGAATACCGTCGGAGGGTGTCCGCCCCTTCGATCTGAGGGATTGGAAATATAATATATTATGCGCTGGCTAATCTAAAACTATTTTATCGGGAGAAGAGGTGCAGGAGCACCTGTGTAAATGGTTTGTGGTTGATTCATGTAGAATCTTATGTTGGAATGAACATCATTCACGGAAACATTGCAAGTAAAATAGTTATTCATGTACGAAGCACAAAAAGCTGTCTATTATAGTCGAGTCTGCAAGCAGGCAAGACAAGCAGGCGAGACAATAGCCAGTTTTTCGCCGAGGTTAGGGCTTCACGCGAGAGCGAGATTTTTCTCGTCTCGTCTCGATCTCGTCTCGTAGAAGCGAGACGAGACGAGACGAGACGAGACGTTTTCTAAAATATTATAGGCGATACCGTTTTTTGTTATATTTAAATTTTTTTATGAAGTTTTATATACGACTCGACTTTTATCTACTACCACAGAAAAAAATTGAATATGAAGAGTTTCCACTATAAATACCAATATATTTTGTCTTCATTATGCATCGATCGTTCTAGAAATACACGATTTTTCAGAAGATTATTAATTCGTTATGACCTTACGATAATTGAGATTATTTTTCAAGAAAAAATAGAATTCACAAACATAAAAACGGATGCCATTATGCATTCAATACTTAACGGACAACTTTTATTGCCCCTAAATCCCAATGCTTTGAAAATTGCGTCTCTATCTGAACATCTGGAGAAATTTATTCTATTGTGCTCCTTGTAGTGAAGATGTGAACAATTATTGTATGCATCTGCGGAACTACGTATAATGCAACTGGTAAAGAAATGAAGCTATTCAATGTTTTGAAAAGTGTTATGAGATGAGGAATACGCCAAGAACACCCTCAATGATCTACCCACTGGGAAGGTATTCTTTGAAAACTATACCAAATTGTTCAATTCTATTAAAAAATGTATCGACATCGATAGCCTATTTAAAATATCAACTAAACTTTCGAAATAGTGGAAAGCTGAGTTTGAAGAATATTTGCTGTTAGAAGGAGCAAATAGGAATCAACATATTTTACAGTGGTGGAGAGTGATGAAAAAGTTCTTCCTACTCTTTCCAAGATGGCCGATGATTTATTAATGGCTACATCCGTACCTGTTGAAAGATTATTTTCCACAGCAGGTATGATCATGGCAAAAACACGAACATCATTGAAAAATGATGTGATGCAAGCGTGATTATTTTTGTATTCATCGAGTAATTTAAAAGTTGAAATTATCAGTGTTTAAAATTGAAAATAATATGTACATGTACAGATATTTTTGTATAAGAGCGTAATAAATATAGCTTTACAAAATTATTCATTATTGTATACCATTTCGTTTATATATTATAATATTTATTACCTTTATTCAGAATTAAGCGAGAAGTGACGAGACAACTGATAACTGGGAATTGGCGAGAGCGAGACGAGATTTTTTATACTCTCGCCTAATCTCGTCTCTTGTGAAGCCCTAGCCGAGGTGCATATTACATTTTTTCGTCGACCTCTACATACTTATGAATTTCGGACGTCTTAAAAAATAGCAAATGACATACACTTATGTTTGTATTGAACCATATCATGCCGTATTCATAATGACCACAGCCGACGAAAATGTAATTAAGTGAAGTATTTGCCTTCAAGATAGTCGATTTTACAGCATCAAATTGGTAAATAAAATGTCACTTTTCTTAGAGGTCGTCAAAAATAATAATTTATGTAACAAGGCCGGAAAATATGGTTTGTGGAAGTCTGTGAGTCCAAAAAAACTATTTTCGGACGTTTGGCGTACAATATTTTTTCGGAAGCGTGTAGAATCACAAATCAACGAGAAGACACATTCCTTTATTTCTTTATTATACAAATTTATTCTCCTTTTAAATAATCAGAACAGAAAAGAAAATACTACATATTAACAGAAACATCCTAATTCTTATTTATATTAATATTTATATTAAAATTAGAGCAATTGCTAATATTGAAGGGACTCAATTCGTATGAAATGCTGGGTATATTCAAATTCTTCTTGTTGAAGCCAGAACAAGATGCCAAAGTTTCCGTTTCACATTGATTGTTTTCTTCTGATGATTTTTGAATGGTTTTAGGACTTTGTAAGTTGTTTGTAAGAGAATTATTCAACAACAACGCAGTGATCTTCCTGGCCTAGTCCTGGAAGAACGCAGACTAGGTCGGGAAATGCTATTTCCTCAAAAAAGTCCGGGAAGTGGTTACTTCCCCAACGGTTGCCGAAAATATTTATGTACCAAGAACGAAAAACTGTCTATTATAGTCGAGTCTGCAAATTGCTATCCAAGCCAGAGCCGAGGATATCAAGCAGGCGAGACAATAGACAGTTTTTCGCCGAGGAGCATTGTACATTTTTTAGTCGATCTCCACATATGTTAATGAATTTCTGACCTCTTGAATAATTTCACAATAGTAAATGACACCTACACTTATGTTTGCATTGAACCGTATCCATAGTGACAACAGCACTGACAGTTATTCTTACAGACACTTATGTTTGTAATGAACCGTACCATGCCGTATTCATAGTGTCCACAGCGGACGAGAAAGTAATTTTGCGGACTAGAAAGTAATTCTGCGCACGAGAAAGTACTTTCTCGTCCGCAAGGTACTTACCTTCAATAATAGTCGATTTATGGTCACAAATTAGCACCTAAAATGTCACTTTTCATGGATGTCGACGAAAAAATATATTTACTTTCTAACAAGGCAAAACTTGAAAATACCACCTGTGTTTCAAAATGTATTACAACTTTCATGAATACGTGTTAAAAATTTATAGGGCATGTAGGAAATAGACGTAAAATTTCCTATAGACATATGTCGTTGCGGCGTTAGTTTTCCAGTAAGTTGAGGTCGTTGGAGAAATTTTGATATTTTTTGAAAATCTAAAAATAAACTTATCGGAAGGACACGAAAATTTACATATTAGTTGTGTTAATTGAGTTAAGTTGATTTAATACTCCATCGAAAATGTATGTAATCCAGTGGCGGAGATATAGATATGTTTATACCCTTTTGGCGCGCTGTTCAGGTAAATAGACTACCATCAATTTGTCCAATTGTCTGTAATTTTCGAATTTTTGGATGAAAAATCCCATTGATTCTGTCCTGTGGCCATCAGCACGATTACGCTCGAAAGCAATTAGTTAGAGAGTTGAAATTTTCAGAGTATATGTGGTGTCGAAGTGCACCAACTCAGTTCGTTAATGAACAAAATCTGTCGTGAAGTTTCCGAATTATAGCCATCTGAAAATAACTTGAAAAATCTGGTATAATCGAATTAACGCACGGTATTCCGTTGAAAAATACCAACACGAAGACTTATGCAAAATTTTTGGAGGATGGTATGACTAGAAATTAAAAAAAATATATATTTGAAAAAATTCTGTAGGTACCTCAGAAACTATAAGTCCGGTATCGTTGAAATTTAGCCTTCACAAACCTGATTATACAATAAGCAGGTTTTTTTTTCAAAATGAAAGAATTATTGTCAGATTCAGAGGAGGTTGGAAAACAGTTATTTAGATGCATTTAAATAGATATTTGAAACGTTGGTAAAAGAAAATCATTGGACTTATTTTGATTAATTGAAACAGATATTTTCAGATCATAGATCCTGAAGTGACTTTTCTGTTCTCCACTGAATGAGGGTTTCATTTGTGAAATCGATTTGAAATCGATATATTAAAGCAATATTGGCTCGAAATGAGTAAAATAGGCGATATTGGACGTATTCTGCTGAATTAAATTTGATCGAATTTATATTGGAAAAGATATTACGGAATTACAGAAAAATAACAAAAACTGAAATGTGAAATTTGAAAACAAGGTATCAAATGTCATTAATGAAATTCGTTCATAAACCACCTTTCACCGTAGATCTAAAAGGTCCCAGCTTAACTGTATTAGTTCGAATGTCTGACTTATAGAAGTCGTAGAAAATGTGCCGGGATCCAGTCCCTGAGCCGAAATCGCTCTTTTTCATCTTTTGGCGCTCTATTTCCTCGGAACTGAGTGCTTATCAATTTGCCCAAATGTCTGTAATTTTCGAATTTTTCGATGAAAATGGTCTTAAACGATTTGGTTCGACTCACTGATCAAGAATCCGTGGTCGAAATTCATTCCGTAGGCACGATAACTCTCGAACGGAATGAGCTAGTCAGTTGAAATTTTCAGAGTAAGTTTGGGAGATAAATATCTTGGCTAAGTTCATTATTGGGCAAAATCGGACAGATGGTTTCGGAGTAACAAAAAAAAATTTTTTTTTTACAAGGCAAATTCCAAATTGAATTTTTTTCAATAAGCTGTTTTACCATAAGAATCCAATGATATCATTCTTAACTCTAAAAAGCCAGTACTTTCGGAGATATGATTTTTCAAAATTTCAATAATAAATCGTATTTCAACGTTGTCACAGAATGATATTATTCTATGTATGAATTGTCATAATATCAAATGATGTTCCTGAGACATGACATTATCTAATCAATCGAAGAATTGTGAGCGAAGTGAGAAAAATCTCAGTTGTTTGCTCCGAAATTAGGTTTTCTCAGAAAATTCTTACATTTCGGAACGGAACATGAAGTAAGAGATCTGAGAGTAGTGAGACTGCTTTTCATCCATAGACATAGATATAACTCTCGAACGGAATGAGGTAGGTAGTTGAAATTTTCAGAGTAGTTTAGGGAGATGAATATCTCGGTTAAGTTCGTTATTGGGCAAAATTGGCCAGATTTAATTTGATTTCTTCCATGGTGCTGTTCTCATTCTCATGATTGCTCATTTAATCTTGATAAATAAACTATTATTTAAATTGAATTTTCTTTATGATGCAGTTCTATCATATGAATACATTGATATAATTCCCAACTCTGAGAAACCAATACTTTTGGAGATATAATTTGTCTGTTTGAACTAGAGCGCCAGAAAGCTCCTGTCCACAGGGCTTGAACCAATTTTTTTCATTTCTATTTAAATAATGAATCCGAGGAAATGGTTATCGATCGAATTAAGGTTGATTTTTTCTTAAAATTACGTGGAAAGTTAGTATTTTCGTATATTTTTATAGTAGGGGAGCACAAGTGGGAATTTCACAATTTACTAAAGTGCGGCAGATTAATATACAGGGGAATACCTTGTACCCGAGTAAGTACCTCCACCAAATATAAGACCCATAAATATGGTCATGGATAAAGGATCAGATTAGTAAGAAAAAATGATCATCAGAAATTCTCGAGCACGTCAGATTAAGGTGGGGTAAGTTAATTACATGCTAAAAAGTGTTATTTTCCTGTAATCTGAAAATTTGAGAGTGACATGAAGAAAAGGGCGGGCTTCAAAGTTGTATTTTTTGGAAGAATTTCAATTTCTTTCGATCAGTCAAAAAATTCGACATCTGTCAGTTAGATTAGAATGGGCAAGGTTTTAAATTTTTCATGCAAACCCACCATGCAAACGATCAGATTAATATACGTACTACGTATTCAAAATACGTAGTACATGGCTGCTATCAATATCTGACGCGCTCGCGTAAGTCCATGCAACACATTTTTTTTACATTTTTGAACTTCTAAATCTGGATCTGGGTCCAGAGGCTATAAAATTAAACAAGTACACCAAGTCTCCTGGCCACAAACCTTATTTTGAATAATTTCTACGCCGTAGACATTAATATATAGGTATATATAGCGATTTTGTTCAGAGCAATAAAGTAATCTTACGCTTTCATCGAACCACGGTATCCAAGATACTCATTTCTTGTGGTTTAAAATTCTGAAACGTACTACTCTTAAAGAAGCGGATTCTGCGGAAAGTTCTTGTTATATCAAGAAAAATTCCAAATATAGTTCCCCCTGCAATATTATGGTATCCGGTGAAGAATGAGAGTCGACAAGCTGCTCTTTCTGGGCTTGTCCGACATCTGACACCGCCCGCGGTGGCGGAGGTCACGACGCCGCGCCCCGTCGCTAATTAGCTAAGGTGCTGACACGTCGGTCGTGGACAATTTGATATTGGGTGTGGTTCATTTTCTATCGCATTCAATGCAAACACTGTGAGGTCGATCAGGAACCAATGTACCAATGTACTGACACTGTGAAAAACAAAGAAAATATTTCAACTTTTTGTGAGGTCTTCATCTCATAGTGATTGCGAAATAAGAATGTTTAATTCCGTAATTTTATCAAATTCGAACTCATATCCTGTAACGTGCCAATCGTCCACTTACAGACGATTGTCGAGCATGAGAATCTACTTTTAATTTTCTAGGAGTGGGAGGCTAACCTGGCTTAATTCGGCAACAAAACTCCCTCCCAGGTTTTCACAATATCATTATTAAAATTGAAAAATTACAATAGGTCGTCCCTTTCTCACTCTACATAGTCTTATACTACTTAACTTAATAGAAAACAAAGTCATGGCCTCCTCGGAGTTCGATACTATGATCCTGATCTTGATGTTCCAATTTCAAAGAAACCACTTCTAGATGGCCATCCAATTCGAAGTAAAGTGTCTGCTATTTTCTCATCCAAAGGAAGTACTACGCTGATTTCCCCAATTTCAAGGGTAGGTATATCTGGATGATTCCTCGGTACAAATTCAATTCCAGCCAAGGTATAATTTCAATCCAAACCAAGGTACAATTTCTATCCAAGCTAAGGTACAATTACCATCCAAGCCAAGGTGCTATTGGGGAAAACGAACAAAGGAATTATAATACGAAAAACTTTTACAACTCCTTCTCGGGTTTCTGAACTTAAATCTACAATTAATCAATCACAAAATATATCACAAATTGAACCTGAGAAGGAGCCCTGTTCAGAATATCAAACAACTTCTACGGAATTTACAAGATCTGAAATCGCTTCCACAAAATGGATGACACTGAAAAAACTATGATCTTTAAAATTCAATTTTCTTCCCTGGTGAGGATTCTGACCTATAATGATATCAAATTAAGCACTTACCGAGAATTTCAGCACAATTCTCGCCGATAATTCAACTCGTAAATCTAACGATAAAAATGCTGTTATATTGAAAGTTTCCGGAATCGTAAGAAGAACAGCAGAACTTTTCAGCCTTTTCATGAAACATGAAGATGCCGACGCTCCGGTTTACGCGCAGGCTTTCGGTAGTGTTCGACGCTTCATAATTTACGCCACGATCAACACAGAGGCGGATCGTCCACTTGATTTATCCATAGACGTGCTATATCGTTGCAATCCATCTGGTTAGAGCATATAGTAGAGTTCAAACCGGGCTCTATCGTGTCACCCCGTGTGACCTTCATTGCTAAAATGTATAGACCACTGGGTTAGTGTTGAGTAGGACACGACTTGAAAAAGAGTTTGTAAGAGTAGCCTCTTTTTTGTCCTGAGCCAGTACAATGTCCCACTTCAAAAGAGGCGAGGCGTACTGAACCATTTGAAGTTATTATAGTACGAATTATGCGCGCCTCCTGGTGCCTCAAATGTTAGACGCGACGTGCTTTTGTCACTGCGGTATTGATGAGTAAGCTCTCTAGGAGGTTTGTCACTCGAACTTGGAAAGTTGTAAGAGTGCTTAGCTTATGTAATGAGGGTTTCGGCAAGAACATATCTAACGGACAGATATTAGGAGGATGAACCACATTTGATTGTTTAGTACAATTATTATGAAATTAGGCAATTCTACTACCCTCACATCAAAGGTTCCGACACAAAATGGAATTTCTTTATCTGCCTCTGCCTCGCTCTCGCTCGACCGCGACAAATAAATTGAAGTAGTACAATTTTAAATTTCGAGGCACTCTTACATTTTGACGTTATGTCCGGGACAAATGAAGCGCCTCTTGTATGTCCTACTCAACACTACACTGGGTATCATTCTCCATACCCTTACAATGTAAATTCAACTGGTCGTCAAAAAATCGTCGTGTGCAGGAAGGGGTGGGGGGCATTTTTCCAAAAATTGACAAAATTTTTTTTTCTGTTCATGGTCATCTATATATGCTTCTTTCAAAATTACAATAGGCAGAACAGTTTCCTCACAAAGTAAGAAATTGTGTTATTAACTCCCATTAACCGAAACCGAACCTGGAGACGCTTGTAAGGCGCAATTTGTAGCGTTAGTCCGTGTTAGTGGCGACCTTGTGGATTTGAGCTTTGATCTATGCACATAAGGTTCGTTATATCTATCCGACCAACTTTACAGTACTATTCCTGCGTGCCTTCAGAACGCATTTTGAAGATATCGTTTAAATTCCTAATTTTGTATATATATGAGAATTTTACATATAATTCATATATATTTGATTTAATTTTGTTAATTCGTTAATAAATATGCAAATATGCGAGTTCAAACTTATATTCATTACTTCATAAATCAATTTTGTGCATAATATTAACACATTTTTGAAATCATCGTTCATTATCATTAGTAGTAACAAGATTTCCTGAATCCTAGACCAAAAATCTGGAAAAGAATTAAGAAGGTATATAGTTGGTATCTATGATATTTAGGGTCTAAAAATTTCTTACATGTCCTGATTCATCTAATTCAACTATCACTATCACATGAAGAATCATCAAGCGAAGGAAGATTTGAAAAATTTGAAGAACTCGTTTTTGCACATTTTTTTTTGGGCCATACATTTGCAGGAGCCAATACACGGAATTTGTTTTTTTTTACAGGAACACATTGATCCTGTGCAATCTGAAATGAGAATTTCCATTTCATAAAGAATATTTACGGATCTGATATTCGATATAATATTTACCTTTCCTACAACTGCAGTTGCTAAGGATAGATGTTTCCTTAGGTAGGATTGGCATCGTCGTTAATTTTGGCAGAAGTTTTCCATTTTCTACATACCGACCACTAAATATAGGAATCGGTAAAGATGGTCATGGTACATTACTATTGATCCAAATTTTTGTTTGGTAATGGACTCTAAGGCTGTGTTGTCTCAAACTATCCAATGTTGGAGGTAATGTACTTATGGATCTTGAAGAAGCTGTAGTATTCCCCTGAGCCTGTTGATACATTTCACATTTTCGTTTGTCGTATACAGATGGATTATAAATTCAACAATATCATTGAATACTTCTTCTCTCAAATTCTCAAAATCTTGAAAGTTCACTCTGCAGTATCTGCACAGAATCTTCATCAATTTTCATTCTTTTTTTACCTTCTTCGACATTTTGACCGAATGAAGATGCAAAGATGAGTGTAATGTGACTAACTTCATACCAATAATGTTGTAACTCAAGAACCATTCATCCATTCTAGTACTATTTTCAGTTAATCCCACTGTTCCTCCTGCAGCTTTGGAGTTTTTGTTGATATGCTCTAGCGCCTGATCTACAGAAAGTTGGTTAAAATTCCCAATCAAACATTTAATGACAAAATTCCCATTTTTGAATTCATCATGTACTTCCGGTGCCATGTTTGAAAGTATTCAATGATATTGTTGAATTTGTAATCTGTCTGTATACGACAAACGAAAATGTGAAATGTATAAACAGGCTCAGGGGAATATTATAGCTTCTTCAAGATCCATAAGTAAATTACCTCCAACATTGGATAGATTACATTGGTAAATATTATATCGAATATCAGATCCGTAAATATTCTTTATGAAACGGAAATTCTCATTTCAGATTGCACAGGATCAATGTGTTCCTGTAAAAGAAAACAAATTCCGTGTATTGGCTCCTGCAAATGTATGGCCCAAAAAACATGTGCAAATACGAGTACTTCAAATTTTCAAATCTTCCTTCCCTTGATGCTTCTTCATCTGATAGTGATAGTTGAATTAGATGAATCATGACATGTAAGAAATATTTAGACCCTAACATTGGGTTTCACGAATCTTCGATTAGCTTAATTGTGGATTTAATTCGATGGTAAGATCAAAAATGAACTGAAAATCGACATAGAATTGCACTAATTCGGCAATAAAGAGCTGTCAAAGCTTCGTGAAACCCACCGTTAGTATCATAGATACCTACCAACTATATACCTTCTTAATTCTTTTCCAGATTTTTGGTCTAGGATTCAGGAAATCTTGAAACTACTAATGAGAATGAGCGATGATTTCAAAAATGTGTTAATATTACGTCACAAAATTGATTTATGAAGTAATGAATATAAGTTTGAACTCGCATATTTGCATATTTATTGACGAATTAACAAAATTAAATTAACTTTATATGAATTATATGTAAAAATTCTCATACATATAAAAAATTAAGGAATTTAAACAATATCTTCAAAATGTGCGTTCTGAATACACGCAGGAATAGTACTGTAAAGTTGGTCGGATAGATATAACGAACCTTATGTGCATAGATCAAAGCTCAAATCCATAAGGTTGCCACTAACATGGACTAACCTAACAAATTGCGCCTTACTAGCGTCTTCAGGTTCGGTTTCGGTTAATGGGAGTTAATAACACAATTTCTTATTTTGTGAGGAAACTGTTCTGGCTATTGTAATTTTGAAAGAATCATCTTCATCGTTGGTTATCGGAGCAGACCTTTCATATAAAGCATTTTTTCGATAATCCCAACAGATCTCGAGTAAAACCGAGCGGAACAAAATAGTTAATATGGGTGTTCAGGGCAAGCGGTTATATCTTAAGGAATTCCATATAAGAGCATTGTATCCGACTTTTTTGACAATTAATAAAAAATATTTCTGAATCGTATATTTCAACAGAAGTTTGTGTGAGTGATATTCACCTAATATAGATGACCATGAACAGAAAAAAAATTTTTTGCAATTTTTGGAAAAATGGCACCCACCCCTTCCTGCACACGACAATTCTTTGACGACCAGTTGAATTTACATTGTAAGGGTATGGAGAATGATACCCAGTGGTCTATACATTTTAGCAATGAAGGTCACACGAAAATCTGTTTTAGAGCTCTTTTCATGCCTTGTGAACTCTACTAATAGGTCTAAATGGATGAGGGAAAAACACCCTGGAATCTTTCCTCAGGCCAGAAAAAACAGTAAGAAAATACTGAGAGAATTAAATCTCTCACTTACCAAACATATCCTATGACTAAGCAGGGATCAAATTAGATCTTTCACTGGACTGATATCCGCTCACTGTAATCTAAGAAAACACATACACACTCTGGGCATCCTCACGGAAGAACCACTATGCAGGTTGTGCTATGAGGAGGAAGTCATCTTCAAATGTGAACATGCAACATCCTGCAGGGAGCAAAATAACCGAGAAATCGCCTATAGTGACGATAGAGCCTCCAAGTGAATCCTAGTGAATGTGCAATTAGATCTTGTTAAGACACATACACTTTTCTCTCAAAAGATCACCAGGGTATCGAAGGCTGCAGTGCCGTGAGTGCTACTCTCACTCTCTCAGTGTCTCGGAAAATCTACATATCCCTCTACATTGCCAATAGCAGTGCCTAGGTAGGATTGATCAGATTTAATTGCATAGATATACAGCTTGCCAAAAAAGTAACGTAACTCTTCAATAATTCTTGTACGAAGAATTATGAAGGAAAATCCTCGCACCCTTCGATTTTTAATTTCGAAAGAAATTTATCGTATGATATTTCTCACCCCCTACTACTAAATTTTTTCAAATGGGAATATATGGATTGTGGTACATCAAATGGAAGGTAATTTGATCGCCTACTCAACGATGCAAAGGAAAGGGAAATTGGTTGTGCCATTTTTTCTATTAACACATTGGAAAATAATCAATTGGGTACGATTACTCGCTTTTTGAAATCCAAGAGTTTCCTATTCAAGGATGGAAAATAATTTTAATGTATTAAATGTCCGAGCACCGATGGCTGTTTGACAAAGTGCAAGCCGTTCTTCGAAACTCCTCAATTAATTATTTAACGCAGCAACAGGTATTCTTCCGACAATTATGTTGTCCATTCTCCTGTATTGGACACTCTTAATTCGAATTTACCATGGTAAATTCGAATTAAGTGTCCAATACAGGAGAATGGACAACATAATTTACCATGGTAAATTCGATTAAGGGTGTCCAATACAGAAGAATGGACAATAGAACATACGCGCAAAAGCTTCCGACTTCACGTCAGTGCTTGAACCAATTTTTTGTTCGTGATTTTTTTCAAATTTTCTAGGGTTACGGTTCTTACAAAATTTTAAACACGTCTTTATGATGATTTTCTACTACTAGTTACTCAACTCTCCCTTTCGGATACGCAACCTACCCTGAAAATTGCAAGTCCCTATCTCCATATCTCCTTTAGTTCGAAAGTTATCGAGGCAACGGTCACCCATCTACTGAACTCACACAAGAATGCTCGAATCTCCAACAATAAACAACCGATGGTGTTAAAACTTGAAACTTGGCAGTAGAGTTAGGTTATGAAGGCTCTTGCAAAATTTCAGCAATTTCAAACGAATAGTTACTGATATATAGAACTTTTTTTTTCAATTTTCAATGAATTTTTTAAAAATTTTTTACAAATACTATACTCACGAAATTTTGCAAGAATTTTCGCGTTGGCATTCTACAACTAATTGCCATGTTTGAATTCAATCGGTTTAGTATTTTTCGAGTTAATGAGGAACAAAAGACAACCAAATTTCAGATGGCTATAACTCTAAAACCGTTTGGCCGATTATGCTCATAAACAAACCGAAATGTCGCGTTCTGGTGCACATCCTAACCTGAAAAATTCAAGCCGCTATCTCTTTCCGTTCTCAAGTTATCGTGACAAAAAAAATATTTTTTAATAATTTTTTTGAAATTTTCTAGCCCTATGATTCACACAAAATTTCACGAACGTGCTTAGGTTCATATTCTACAACTAGTCACCAAGTTTCAATTTGATCGGATTCATATTGGTTAAAAACAAAATTATTACTCGGAAACCACTGGGCCGATTATGCCCATTAATAAACTTGTCCGTCGTATGGGGATGCGTCACCCACCCTGAAAATTTCAAGTCGCTAGCTCTTTTCGTTCTCAAGTTATCGTGGCAACGGCCGGACGGCCGGCCGGACAGAATCAAATTTGACCTCGAATTCTTCATTGGGGAGTCGAACTAAATCGTTTGAGACAATTTTCGTCAAAAAATTCGAAAGTTACAGACATTTGGGCAAAACTATAATGCGATGTTCCCCAGAACATACGCGCAAAAAGGTCCAATAATATGATGGCCAATTGTGCCCAACCACACATTTAATTTTTCAGGATGTTTGGTTGATCTGTCTGCACCCAATGAGGATTTGCTGTGGACCAGAAGCGACAATTATGTCGATGGACATACCCATTCAAGTAATTCAAGAATTCTCGATGAAAAGGTATCATCCTCATTGCATTTCTCCTGATCTCCACAAAACTGCGCTTTTGATTTTCGTTCATAAATAAATATGGCTCAAATGACAGAAAATGATCCATACTAACACCCCCCCAAGGTTCACGTCTAATTTGGAATCACCCTGTATGTACTTTATTCGGTGAATCTGCGGGAGGCTGTTCGTTATACGTGAAAAACATAACCTATCCATCTAAGTTACGATCAGCTTAGTATTCAAATACCACCCTTTATCCTTTCCCGATAATCCCTCAGGACAGGTAACGAGTCCCAGTCCCAAGTTACCCAAGAAAATTCGTAATCCATATTCATTTATCAATTAAACCGTCTTCGTTCCGATTAAGACTGCCGTTGATCCTAAATTCGATTATGATAAAAACTGCTCCAGACAAATTTAATTGCCACTGGAGGATATCCCGCAGCTCGAAGAAGTTGTTAGGGGGTATTTAAAGTAGTTAAACTGAATTGGTATTTGAGATCTTAATTAGCTAACACCTTGGCATCCCTTGAGGATGAGCGGAATATTTTAAGCCTTTCTTCGGAGATATCATTTTTCGCTTTATCTTGTTATTTAATTTTTGTATAATGAATATTCAGGAATTGAGAGAAAGCATTTTTCACAGAATTATTTATAATAGTGCTCGATACTTTTATTATCATTACATGAAAATTTCGAAATTTTATTCTATTACGTCATTGGCTCGCGTTAATTCGTCTAAATTTCCTGCCATACCTGTGAAATCTGAATTTTAACGTTGGTATCAGTCAACGAAAAACAAAATTACAGCTTTTATTCGTATCGTATTTTCAAAAAAAACATAATATATAATTATATTAGTTATATAATGTCAATTAAATATCATTGAAAATCGTTGGAGAAAATTCTTTATATCAGAAGCTATTCGTCCGACATCACTGAAATTTTGTGACAGCCTTAAGAACCTTACTCTGCTACCAAGTTCCAAGTTTGAACACGATCGGATCTATTTTGTAGGTGATCCGAGCAGCCTTGGGTGAGTTCAGTAGCTGGATGGGTTACCGTTGCTTTGATAACTTTCGAACGAAAGGAGATATGGACTCGCAAGTTTCAGGGTAGGTTTCGCATCCAAATGGGAAGGTTAAGTTCGTTTTTGGGCATAATCGGTCCAACGGCATCGGAGTTATACCCACCTGGAATATTATTTCCTCGATAACTCAAAAAATTTAGACTCGATCGAATTGAAGCTTGGTAACTAGTTGTAGAATATCGACATGAAGACGTGTGTAAAATATCGACATGAAGGCCTGTGTGAAATTTTATGAGAACCGTACTTCTAGAATATTCTAAAAAATTGCAAAAAAATTGGTTAAGAATTTTGTGTTTATTCATCTATTGAACAACCTTTCTATATTGAATGGTTTCTTTCTGTGTTTTCTCTCTCCCAAACTCTGAAAAACATCTTTGAAATAAAAAATTAATTATTTTGCGATTTGCTTCTGCGTAAGAAACACAAGATATTTGTCAGAAGCAATCAATCGGGCAATGTTGCCTAACAAATAACAACGAAACAACATCAACGAAGAAACAACTATATCGTAACGTTTCGGAGAATATATCAGACTCCTTCGTCAGGCACTTGACGAAAATATCTTAAGAATTATTTTGTTGATTGTTATTCTCAGATTCGAGAAATGTCACATTGACAGTATAACAATCAATCAATCATTGTCAGAATAACAATCAACAAAATAATTCCCATGATCTTTTCGTTAAGCGTCTGACGATGGAGTCTGATATAGACTCTGAAACGTTACGATATAGACTCCGAAACATTACGATATATGTAGTTGTTTCTTCGTTGATGTTGTTTCGTTGTTATTTGTTAGGTAACATTGTTTGATTGATTACTTCTGACAAATATCTTGTGTTTCTTAGGTAGAAGCAAATCACGAAATAATTAATTTTTTATTTTATAAATGTTTTAGGGTGTTGGGAGTTTGGGAGAGAAAACCCAGAAAGAATCCATTCAATGATGAATATACCTCCCACAGTATCCTTTAATGATTACTTAACCTTTCTATAACTATGTGAGGGGAATATCCATACAAAGTTCGGTGCGTTGTCACTTTTTTTTTGTGAGGTTATCCACATTGTCATTCTTATAGCATCAGCCTGTCTGGACTGATGCCAATTCTTCTTCATTCTACCTGAAGAAGGGAAGCTGAACACACCGTAGGTTTCGAAAAATATATTTTATCCTAGTATTTAGGACCGTTTGTCCAAGTCACTTCGTTATTGTTTAATATTTCCATCAGTATAGTAGATAAGAAAGCTTTTTCACAATTGGGAGGAACCACGTTGGCTTTCTTAGCTGTCTTAAATAAGCAAAATGATATAAAGATATCCATATGAGGTCCATCGATGCAATGGCTTGAGAATATCTGAAAATACTGACTCATGCTGTATTATTGTAATCATTACTGAATAACGCAATTATATTATTACCCATCCAAAAACGCCATAAGAACAGACTGAATAATCCACAAACCGTCAGATTTAAAAACTCTATGTCAATATCACCACAGGGATTACGCCTGGGATTTCTATTTTTCAACACTTCTGAGTGAAAATCCGCTGCCAAGGTTCCGTAGGGGAATAAGATCGGTAATTATAATGGACCATACAAGGCAGTTCCAAGTCCCCGATCGCTTAATTACGCAATTTTCACGTCGACCACACAGAGTCGAGCTGCGGAAAATGAAGAATCATCTAACGAATTGTAAATAAAGCGATTTTCCGCCCGTCCGTATAAATTACATCGACGACAGCGGTAAAAGCCACTGATTTAATTTGACGCCTGATTATTCATTCTAGTGCTATACTGAAAGACTGTTCAGCTTCAAGAATGAATAGACTGCCTACTCCATGAAGATTCAGTTATACTTATACCAACTCTAGAAGTCTTGAATTACCATCGTTTGCATCATGATAATATATTTCTGAACCGTATTTTTGCCTTATATAAATATCACTTTTTCCTCTTCTTGTTTTGGGTATTTCCGCAAAGTTCACAACATTCGCATTCTTTTAAATAGTTACCAACAAGTTTGGGTTTTTGGACTGTCTTCAGAATGGTTCGGAGTCTCGTGCGCAGACGCAAGTGCTGCAGACAGGTTTTAGCATGGCGTCTGACAGAATAACTCATAACATCTTCTGGCAGAGACTGACTGAAGTAGAAACTAGTGATGATCTACAGCATTGGCTCAGATCTTGCATAGGTAGATCACAATTTTTGTCATGGTGCATGGTAGCGTTTCTGATGTAACATTCAATAAATTTGGAGTTCCACAAGGTCCACACTTAGTACCGCTACTGTTTGTAATCTACATTAATAATAGTGGCCAATGTTTCGAGTATACATTCTTTTTGGTTTACGGTAACAGTCTGAAGCACTCCGAAGTTATTCAAATTAGTGTTTATTCCTCCAAGCTGATTTGAATATATTCTACATATTTTGAGCTGATAGTTGTTTGTATCTTAGTCTAGGAAAATGTAATATGATAACTTTCAGTCTTAAAGTGAATTCATTTCAGTACAATTATTTCGTCAATAGCATCTTTCGACGAAGGTTGATATATGATTCAGGAACTACTGTCCACATTGAAATTAAATGTTGTATTTTCTTGTTGTGATTCTTTGTTTAATTAATAACTAATAACACTACCTGAATAGATATTACTCCATAATTTTCAAATCAGAATATTTCGAAAACGGAACACAATATTAAGTTTCACTATGAGTAATGAATGAATTTATGCTTAGTTAAAATTTAGCATAGAACATCAAATTTTGAAAAAAGTTGAAAACTACTCGGTTCGAAACGTCTTACGATTGTGGATGGTGAGGTGGACGACCTTTGAAAAGTATATTCTAAGACAAGTTGCAGAATGGGCTCCTATTCAAACACGAATGCGAAATTCTAAAACGAGCGACAAAGGAGCAAGTTTTTGAATGCATGAGTGTTGGAATTGCCTTCTGCAAAGTGTATAAGACGATATTTTCTCTATTTCAGGCAAGTTTTATAAAATACTGTTGATATTCAATGAAAAACTCGGATTATACATTCTAGTGACTTTTGTATTGTATCTTGGCAGTTGGTGTTACTATTAGGGAAGTTGACAGATTACGGAATTCGAATTTGAATCGTACGTAGGGCATGGAGATCAGATTTGAAACAGTTTCCTAAAAGCAAGAATGAGTCAAATTTAACAAGAAAGAAAATTTCTAGTAACTTATTTTTTAATGAAAATAAAACTTTTCCTCTGAACAATTCATTCACTATATCCATATTATATTATATTGAAAATTGACATGTGTTGAAATTTGATAGGATCGAATGTCAGTGCTGACTACCACAAAGCGAAAAATATAACTAGAAACAATGCGGGAATGAGTTCATTCCAGCACTGTTTTTAGTGCTGGAATTGACTCATTACGATACAGAAATAGAGAAAATATTCTACGTCCTCCTTAATTACATTCTATCAGTACTTTCCAAATTTAATAGCCGAGGCAGTATGGGTAATTCACGAATGAATTATTTTTGGTGCTCTTGGTGCCTATCAATTTGGCGAAATGTATTTACGGTATGTAGCAATGGAATGCAATAAGAGATCCAACAATTATGATACAAGGTCTTTATAAATGGTTGTAACAACGTAGTTAGTTCTGAAACCCTCTCATTCCGCCGTTTCATATGCATACTGGCACATTTGCAATTCCACCCACAGAATTCATAATATACGCGTAACCTCACTTTCTCCTTTGTTTACATCGGTTATGGCAAACGAGTTCCAAATTGATTGTCACTGGGAGATTACTTCCTAGTTTGAACCAAACATTTTTATTATACTAAATAAATTGATTTCATAGTTATATAGTTCGCATTAAGTTTGTAGAAGGTGAAATTTTCAAATAAATGAATTTTTGGATATAAGTTTCTATTACACGCAATTTTGGTTACATAGCATAATTACTGAGCCTAATTCCCACTCTGGGTAGAGTAATTTGATTGAACGAATGATAAATGATACTGGAATTTTACTCCGTTTTAAGGAGTTTTCTATCAGCAAATATCAAGCTGATGGAAAAGAAGGGTTTATTATTCATTAGTTGAGATTCTATTATCGTAAGTCATTTTCAAGAGATATCATATTAGCTATTGAACAGATATCAATAATCTGTGTTTGAATGAAAGAATTTCTATAATCATATTCAGAAATATTGAGATGTAAGTACTGATAACTGAATGAATACTATTGAACTAATTTTAATGTATGAATGCAGGTAATAAAACAATACAAATGGACTGAATACATTGAATAACTGTAAGATAACTGAGTTTGGCTATATGTGAGAATTCTAACAATGAAATCACATCAGATATTCTAAATGTGCTCCATTATTCTTAAGGCATTTATCAATTCTTTTTCGTTTATTGTCAAATATATTTTTTAACACTTGAGGGCCAAAATTTTGGCAGCACATTGTTATTGATAATTGGGGGTACTCAGTATTATTGTGGTTTCTTTTGAAAACCTCATCTTTCAGATATGCAAAGATGCTAAAGTCCAGTGGAGTCCTTCACTTATTATACGGTTATGATAGAACTCCTGTAAATAAATTAAATTTGCAGGAGTAGTGTGGGCCGTTGCCCCATCTTATTGAAAATATCAAATATGTATTTCTTCGTCATCTAGTTGGTTTATGATTGGCTCCAGCAATACTCTCTTGTACGTTCCACCATTGCTAACCACACATTAACTTTTTGCGAATGTGTTTACAACACATCTGATGAGCCCACATCAGATGTGTTATAAACAGATTCACGCAGCTGAAAATGTTAATAAGGGAAAATCGACAGGTAGACCTCAAGTATTCTCAAGAAGTTGTTGAAGAAATGAGAACGCGAGTAGAAAAAAATCCTTCAGAGAAGATCCTAGAATCTGAACATCAGGATATTCCGCCAGATATTCATTTTTACAGGCCTCTACAGAGTAAATGCATTCACCATTGATTAATGCACTATTGCAGTAATATGACATCACAATAAATGTATACTGTTTTAAATTATAAGTCATTGCAGATTTAAATAATTTGGGAACATTTCACGAATATTTAAAAGAATCTTAAGAATTGAGAATAATTCAATATTGGCTGTCAGTTTAGAAATGATACACTATACTACTATGATATAAACAGTACACAAGAAGTGAGAAGCGACAAATAAAAATCCAAAGCCTACTGCGATGTTACAGTCATCTATAAATACCCTGTAGTATCTATTTCATATCATACAAAATCTCGCCTAGTAAATAAAACATGAGATGGATCTATCAGAATGATGTCGAAGAAAGGATACATCGCCATCCTTTCACAAACACTCAACTACCATTAGACTCCGTTACTAGTACATAGTATCTTCTGAAAGAATCCCTTTCTATCTGGCTGAATATTGAATTCGTTCCACTCAGAGCGGTCCATATATGCATGTTCCTCCGCTGGTTCAGATACAGGCATGTAAATTTCGAAGTCACACTACTGAAAACTGAGTTCCAACACCTCTGACGACGTGGTCCTCCAGGGTTTTTATAAATTGATTCAATTCTAAGCTCAAGGGAAATGCGGCTTGTTTCTGACAATATAGCGAGAGTATTGACTCAGTCGTAGAGTTGCCAGGGCCGGGTTTCCGTGAATAGATGAAATTTCATACCGGGAGTTGAACGGTAAGCAATCCTCCTACTCTGATCAATAATCGAATTGAAAACCGAATTTTGAAGGAGATATTCAAACATCATTCAAAATGTATCTATTACTCCTATTTTGTGTTGATTGCATTAATTATATCATTTTTGGCAAGCTTGATTCCCTGACTGAATGCCTATCAATTCGAATTTGTTACTCTCCACCCAACCTTCCAGCCGTTGCCACGATATCTTTCGACTATTTCGGTCTAATTCAACCAAGGTAATAAGTGCCGACGCGCAAATTTATATATTATTAATATTATATAATATATTATATATTATATATTATATATTATATATTATATATTATATATTATATATTATATATTATATATTATATATTATATATTATATATAATATATTATATATTATATATTATATATTATACAGGGTGTCCCAAGTTTGAGTGCCTATTAGACGTTTCTGGTGAACTGGACATATTTGAAATCTGAAAATTGGATATTATGATATTGCTTGAAATACTCCACAGAGCTAAAATATTTTCGAAGCCCAAGCACTTTCGGTTACACAGGGATTGAAAATAAATTTGATGAAAAGGTTTGCATTCTTGGTATGATCAAGTATTCAATGCTGAATACATTTCTGTTAAAACCATTGTATTCATTCGAATAGTTTTCAAAATATCGAAAAAAACCGGATAAAAAGTCAAATATGTTTAGTCAGTATTATGTACATTATTCTTATTTTAAATCTCCTGAGCGTGAACCGTTTTTAGAACATCGAAGAGGAAGAATGTGGAAAGGACATGCATCTTTTGAGTTTCAGAAATATCATCACAGGGTGTTTCAAATTCTGTGTTGAATATTGTGATCAAAATTTGGCCACAACTTCTGTTTTACAAATTAGAACCCTATTTTTGCGCGTATGTTCTGGGGAACCTCGCATTATAGTTTTGCCCAATAGTCTGAAACTTTCGAATTTTTTGGCGAAAATGTTCTCAAACGATTTAGTTTGACTCCCCAATGAAGAATTTGAGGTCAAATTTGATTCTGTCCGGCCGTCCGTCCGGCCGTCGCCACGATAACTTGAGAACGAAAAGAGCTAGCGACTTGAAATTTTCAGGATGGGTGGGGCATCTCAATACGACGAACAAGTTCGTTAATGGGCATAATCGGCCCAGTGGTTTCCGAGTAATAATTTTGTTTTCAACCAATATGAATCCGATCGAATTGAAACTTGGTGAGTAGTTGTAGAATACCAACCTAAGCACATTTGTGACATTTTGTGTTAATCGTATGTCTAGAAAATTTTAAAAAAGTTATTAAAAAATATTTTTGTTGTCACGATAACTTGAGAACGGAAAGAGATAGCAGCTTGAAGTTTCCAGGTTAGGATGTGCACAAGAACGCGACATTTCAGCTTGTTTAAGAGCATAATCAGCCAAACGGTTTTTGAGTTATAGCCATCTGAAATTTGTTTGTTTTTTGTTCCTCATTAACTCGAAAAATACTAAACCCATTGAATTCAAACATGGTAGTTATTTGTAGAATGCCAACGCGAAAATTCTTGCAAAATTTCATGAGGATAGTATTTGTAAAATATTTTTAAAAAATCATTGAAAATTGAAAAAAAAATTCTATATATCAGTAACTATTCGTTTGAAATTGCTGAAATTTTTCAAGAGCCTTCATAACCTCACTCTACCGCCAAGTTTCAAGTTTCAACACGGTCGGTTGAATATTGTTGGAGATTCGAGCATTATTGTGTGAGTTCAGTAGATGGGTGGCCGTTGCCTCGATAGCTTTCGAACGAAAGAAGATAGGGACTTGCAATTTTCAGGGTAGGTTGCGTATCCGAAAGGGAGAGTTGAGTTCTTTTTTGGGCATAATCGGTCGAACGGTTTCCGAGCTATACCTACCTGGAATATTATTTCCTTGATAACTCAAAAAATAAATATTCGATCGAATTGAAGCTTGGTAACTAGTAGTAGAAAATCATCATAAAGACGTGTTTAAAATTTTGAAAGAACCGTACTCCAAGAAAATTTGAAAAAAATGACGAAAAAAAAATTTTTAAGAACCGCACCCCTAGAAAATTTCAAAAATATCACGAAAAAAAAATTGGTTCAAGCACTGACGTGAAGTCAGAAGCTTTTGCGCGTATGTTCTGTTGTCCATTCTTCTGTATTGGACACCCTTAATTTACCATGGTAAATTCGATTAAGGGTGTCCAATACAGAAGAATGGACAATAGAACATACGCGCAAAAGCTTCTGACTTCACGTCAGTGCTTGAACCAATTTTTTTTAGGATTGCGTTGGATTCTGCAGTGAAAAATAATTGCAGTTTTCTAACATGATTATGCTCCTAAATGAAAAACTCAGTAATTTTTCAATTTAGGAGCAATTAAAAAAATGGGTTCAAGCCCTGTGGACAGGAGCTTTCTGGCGCTCTAGTTCAAACAGACAAATTATATCTCCGAAAGTATTGGTTTCTCAGAGTTGGGAATTCAATCAATGTACTCTTATGAAATAACTGCATCATAAAGGAAATTAAATTCAAATAATAGTTTATTTATCAAGATTAAATGAGCAATCTGAGAATGAGAACTGCACCATGGAAGAAATCAAATTGAAATAGCGGAAATTAATTTGACTATTTCTTATAGAACAGGATGAAATGTACGAGTATGAACACAGATCATATAATAAAGCTTAGATAGAATAATTATAGCATTCTGTGAAAACAGAAGTATGTACGATTCATTATTGAAATTTAGAAAAATCATATGTCCGGAAGTATTAGCTTGTTAGAGTTGAAAATGATATCGATGGATTTTAATGGTGAAACTGCATCTTAAATAAAAATTACAGACATTTGGGCAAATTGATAAGCACTCAGTTCCGAGGAACTAGAGCGCCAAAAAGTGTAATTCCCTTTCCGGGATTTGAGCCCGCCTTCTCTCGTTCCGTAACCGAAAACCAAATCAAAAAACCGAAACCGAAAACCCGACGGCCTAGACCAACCGGCTATCGGGCTCCTCGTACGATCTTGTCGATCTCCGGTATTAGAATAAAACGTCGGTACTTACCTGGGATATATATTCTTAATTTTCACTCTTCGACATAAAATAGCCTCATGGGGGTTTATTTGACGGTTTTTACCCTTGTCTCTCTAAGTCGATTTTGACGTTTCTCGAACCAACTATTAGCAAGGAACTAGACTATGTCATGTCTCAGAAAAATAAGTTGACATTATGACAATTCATACATAGAAAAATTATATACTTCTGTGAAAACGTAAAAATACGATTTATTATTGAAATTTTGAAAATTCATATCTCCGAAAGTATTAGCTTGTTAGAGTTGAAAATGATATTATTGGATTCTTATGATAAAACTGCTTATTGAAAAAAATTCAATTTGGAATTTGTTTTGTAAAAAAAAATTTTTTTTTTTGTTACTCCGAAACCATCTGTCCGATTTTAGCCGAGATATTTATCTCCCAAACTTATTCTGAAAATTTCAACTTTCTAGCTCATTCCGTTCGAGAGTTATCGTGCCTACGGCCGGACCGACCGGACGGCCGGACCGGCCGGACAGAATGAATTTCGACCACGGATTCTTGATCAGTGAGTCGAACCAAATCGTTTAAGACCATTTTCATCGAAAAATTCGAAAATTACAGACATTTGGGCAAATTGATAAGCACTCAGTTCCGAGGAACTAGAGCGCCAAAAATAGGGATCTTATTTGAAAAACAGAAGTTATGACCAATTTTTGATCACAATTTTCTATACAAATTTTGAAACACACTGTGACGATATTTCTGAAATTTAAAAGATGCATGACCTTTCCACATTCTTCCTCTTCGATGTTGTAAAAATGGTTCATGGTCAGGATGTTTAAAATAAGAATAATTAACATAATACTGACTAATCATATTTTCCTTTTTTATCGATATTTTGAAAACTATTCGAATGAATACAATGGTTTTAACAGAAATGTATTCAGCATTGAATACTTGATCATCCCAGGAATGCAAAACTTGAAAAAAATTTTTCACCAAATCTATATTCACTCCCTGTATAACCGGAAGTGCTTGGGCTTCGAAAATATTTTAGCTCTATAGAGAATTTCAAGCAATATCATAATCCCAATTTTCAGATTTCAAATATGTCCAGTTCTCCAGAAACTTCTAATAGGCACTCGAACTTGGCGAACCCTGTATATTATATATTATATATTATATATTATATATTATATATTATATATTATATATATATGTATTATATGTTATACAATTTATTAATAGAAAACAAAAACAAAATTGAAAAAACTTTTTGTCTTAGAAACTATCCGTCCGATCTGAAATTTTGCGAGAGCCTTCATATCTTAAATTTACAGTCAAGTTTCAAATTTGAACTTGATCTGAACTATATTGTTGTGGATCCGAGCAGCCTTGGGTGAATTCAGTATAGCTGAATGGGTGATCGTTTCCATGATAACTTTCGAATGGAGAAATATAGCAATTTTCAGGTTAGGTTGTCTATCCAAACGAGCCAATTATGTTCTTTGTTGGGCATAATTGGCCGAACGGTTAGGGTACCCTTCTCAAATTTTATTGTTATTCCCTCAATTACTCAAAATATACAAATTCGATCCAATTCAAACTTGATAATCGCTCGTAGAATGCCAACGCACTAATTCTCGTGAAATATTGATAATGATTGACGATATACGAATATCGTATCTCTACAAATAAAATGGAAATTTTGTTTTCTTAAAAATTTTTACATTTCAGAAACTATACGTGAGAGTCCTCCGAAATTACGCTGAAATTTCAGTCATATCTTCGGGACACCATTTTAGAATCGAGTACCTAACTCCCGAGTGAATAGACAATGTAACATCCGTTAAGAAGCTCCTGCTGAGTTCACGTTAGTGCTTTTTTTCAATATTTGGCATTTACTTCTAGGTCATTAGCCATTTAGTTCAAATCAGTAATATACAATATATACTCCATTCACTTTTATAAAGTCTCCCGGTTGGCCATGATTTAGGCCTATCAGGTTTTTGTTACTAAAACAAAGGTAGGTTGGCACTTCTGAAATATCGTCAAGGTCAAAACAATTCTCTGAGACGTTGCCAATTTCTACTCTAAACAATCAACAAAATGATCCTCCTTACACAAGATATTATCACAGATCATTATCTTCGAATAATCTGAAATAGGAAAACTCCATTCTGTCTTAGGACATGTTGAATTCTCCAATGAAATTACTTAATTTCCTATCCTATCACTATATTTTATTAAGGTATAAGAATGACTCGGGTTTCGTAGTACTACTACATTTTGAAACCGGTGTATTTCAAGTTTGTGCAACAAGGTATTTCAATGTCTTCTGTAGGCTTATTTCTTGAGAATTTCGAAAACTGGGGAATTCCATAGGTACGTCTGTTCGTTTAGAAGTTTTCCTGCTGGGTTATTCATGTAGGTACTTTTATTCTTTTTTGAAATGAACTATCACGAAGTGAAGGACTAGTATCCATTATTTTTCATTAAAATTTCAACACTTGATTGTTGTTTCTGTACAAGAAAATAGCATAACTGAGTCTTTCAATCAGTTTATATACGTGAAATATTTCCATAGCAACAACAGATAAAACATTTTCTCCAATTGTCGCCAGTCCTTTGGAATTGTGGAATTCACTAATATCTTCTCAAATTCATTATCTTTCCCAAGAAAATTCACATGGTGTAAAATACGTAATTACTAAGACTTCTATGTAGAGAGGACAAGTTATCTGACAGGAAAATGAGCATAACCTAATATTTTCAAAATATACACTGTGAAATGTGTCAAAATTTCATGGCCAACCGGAAGACTTTATAAATGTGAATGGAGTATACCTAATATACCTACATATCAGTAAAAATGAATATACAGTAATAAAATTAATATATAAAAATAAATAGATGAATACTTAACTGAGCATATGGTTTGTACAAGGAAAAGAGTATAATTATGTTCAGATAAATAAATAAATATACGTCATGTGAGAAACAATTAATGAACATTCAAATTTGAAAGAATCTTCTTAATTATTCCACCAGATTTTTCGCAGGCTTGTAGGCAATGCGAGTGATGGGTTTCTTTTTGACATAGCACTGATTGCGGAGAAGGTTATCCGAAGAGCAAACGAGATGATGCTTGAGCCTTGTGCGTCCAATTTTTTATCGAATTTATCTGCTCTCTTCCAGACAAATTCAAAGTCATTTTATCGTTGTAACGAATGTTGTGCCTCTCTTTAATTTACTATCTATTCCATCCCATTCTTTCTGCCACTCCTTCATGGTAACATTCCTCAAAGTTATCTTCAAGTCTTCCAGCCGTCTTGGTATTTCCTCTTCTTGGTGTGATTAATTCTCGCGTGGGTGCATCAGTGTCTTCCTCGAATACAATATATCCTGGACACTTAACGAAAACTATTTCTTAATTTTCAGTAATTAACTTGTTACACATTTGAAGGATTATTTACATAAAAGGATCTGTACTGAACACCTCAAGGATGGACTTTAGGGAGCTCAAGGAATCGGAACAGACAAGGTAAGTTCCACAATATTAAGTATCTATTCCAAAGTTAGAGAGCTTTCAAAATTGCTGTTAATTCAGCTGTATGTATTGTTGTTATTGGATCCAGACGCCAATGTCATTTTTCTGATCCAGACACGACTCGTATGGTTTCGTCAGTTCGGGAACCGTCAGTAATATGTATTTTCTTCTGGTGGTATGTGTCAATTATATTATATACGACGTTCACATCTTGCCTGAGGGTAGTGCAGCCTTTTTTGTATCTGCTGCATTGCAGGTGCATCCTGGGACTTTTAAGCAGCAAAGGTGGTACTTCCAGATGTGAGAGGTTGTATACTGTGGGTAGTTTCAATTTATTCCTGAGTTAAAATTTCTCAAAAAAATATACACCAACAATTTAACACCAGACCCACCATTACACGTCCGCTAGGAGTGGGGGTACGTACACTCCTAGCGGACGCGTAATGGTAGGTCTGGTGATACATTTTTGGTGTATATTTTCGTCAAATACTTTGGAATAGTTGGGATGTGGTCTCTGAGCCCACATATTCGATATGAGGTTGGTCCAAGTAATTCAGCGGAGGGCCTCCAGCCTCACAGTAGATAGATATGGAGGGACTAGTCCTAAATGTACCGATCCATAATCGTAATCCTCCCGATCTATTTCTTCAATCTATCTTTCAATTTTGTGAACAATATATATAACGTGGTTATAACTAGGGCTTATATAACGAGACGACACGAGAATTTTTGAAAAATATTATAGGCGATACTGAGACCACATCATACAGCGCAACCCGAGAGTCTCGTTTTTGGTCTCGCTAAATTATTTGTATGAAGTTTTTATTCGGAAAATTAGGAAAGGTCTACATACATAGAGAACAATATATTTTACAAAATATCAAGTCTTGTGACTATCTGTGAAATATTTTATTGTGAATTGAAATGATTTCAACTTGTTAACTGTTCTTATAGTAACGTATCTCTTATCATAAATATTTATCCTTGCAGATTTTTATATTTCAGATTTGAATGTGTTTTTTTCAGGATCGATTTTTTACTGTCGGTTGAGTATATGTGCCTATGAAGTAATGAGTAATAAACGTGTATAATTTTGAAAGGGTTTCTTTGGTTCGAAATTTTCTACCTGGAAGTTCTTCTTATTTACTAAAGATACACACAGTAAAGTTTTCTTATATACGACTCGACCTTTTTCAACACCAGCAGATAAAGTTAATATGAAGAGTTGCCACTATAATTACCAATATATTTTGTCTATATTATAAATCGATTGTTCTAGGAAGACACGATTATTTAAAAGATTATCAATTATTATGGTTGTTATGACCTTGCGATAATAGAGATAAATTTTCGAGAAAAAATACAATTTACATCCATAAAAACTTATGCCATTATGAATTCAATACTTAACGGACAACTTTTATTGCCCCTAAATCCGTATGGTTTTAAAATTTCGTCTCTATTTGAACATCTGGAGAAATTTATTGTTTTTTGTTTTGCTTCTCGTAGTGAATATGTGAGCAATTATTGTATACAGCTGTGGAAAAACATATAATAAAACTGGTAAAGAAATGAAGCTATTCAATGTTTCGAAAAGTGTTATGAGGACTACACCAAGAACACCCTCAAAGATCTACCCACTGGGAAGGTATTCATTGAAAACTGTACCAATTTCTCCTATTCTATTAAAAAATGTATCGATATCCTCAAAACCGTCGATATATTGGAAAGCTGAGTTTGAAGAATATTTGCTGTTAGAAAGAGCAAATAGGAATCAAAATATTTCACAGTGGAAAAGTGATGAACAAGTTCTTCCTACACTTGCCAAGATGGCCGATGATTTCTTAATGGCTACGTCCATATCTATTAAAATATTATTTTCCACAGCAGGTATGATCATGGCAAAAGCACGTACATCATTGAAATATCATGATGTGATGCAAGCGTGATTATGTTTGAATTCTTGGTCATCGAGTAATTTAAAAGACGAAGTTAACCGAGTTTAAAATTGAAAAAAATATTTGCGTAATAAATATAGCTTTGCAAGGTTATTAATTATTATCTACCATTTCGTTTATATTTTATAATATTCATTATCTTCATTCAGAATTAAGCGAGACGAGACGAGAACGAGACTTGATTTATTGGGAATTGTCGAGACCGAGACGAGATTCTTTATTCTCTCGCCTACTCGTCTCGTGTGAAGCCCTAGTTATAACACCCCACATACCGATGAAAAACTAAAAATTCTTCCTTCTTTATCAGGTATGGTACCTAGACTTAGTGAAATCTGACGATGTGGCAGATGACCTCGAATTGTTCTAAAAGCTGGTCCAGCTCTGGTCACGGCACTGAAAACCGGCGCCCTTCGATTTTTTCCATTTTTCATTTTCACCGACAAGGATGTTTTATACTAAAAGCTTTTCATGGATGTAAAATTTCCCGTTTAATATTCATGAAGCGGCGAAAAATCAACTGTCACAAATGACGCGGCGCGAATGGCCGTCACAACCTCGGGATTCCGGGTATTGATTCATGTCGACAAACTGGTCATTGTTCGGGAAATCGGGACAAATATTTCCCGATCTGTATATTTCACGGGTTCGTTAGTGTGATTGCTTTATGGAAAACACTTGACGGTTCGGAAATATACGTACGGTTTTTATGGAAATCGTTTTCACGTCGGAGGGAGGACTCGATTATGTTTTTATTACGGTTTATTTATGGTTGTTTGGAGATTCTGATCGATTGGAGGGAGATGAATCTATTTGTTCATATCGGATCTGATTGTGTTGCGGGTTATGTTGCATTCCAATATTTTGTCGTTTATGTTTTGAAAGACTTTATTTTTCATTATATCCGTCAAATTTTTGTCAAGTCTTTCTCATAACTTATAAACTGTTCGTAGACTAAATAATAATAATGATTCAAATCTTATACTTCCCCAAATTTCTTTAATTGTTTCGCAAAACTGATGGCTTCATTTGAACTGATTCAATATGAGGAGCAGTGATACAAGATATCAAAAGTAGGTATGAATTCCAGATTATTTTTTATATGAAATTGGTTTGAGCCATTTAAAAATTACATTCGAAGGTAAGGCATAACATTCATGACAAATTTTTAGTTTAGATTAGCTTACTTTCTGACTCTGATCCTCAATATAATTTGCTCAATGTTACTGCTTGATAAAAATACTAGGTAAATTTATTATCTTTTCCAAAATATGCAGTTGTTCTTAAGAAAATTTCAAATATAGAAACAAGAAAAAACAAACAATTATATATCATTGTTGATAAGAAATTCTTGATAATAGATTTATATTTGCTGAATTTCTCTGTTTCTGTTTGCTTGTGAATGTAGGTCAGGGCCGTAGCTAAGAGCTATTCCGTGGGGGGGGGAGAAACGTCTTTTGGCGCCCCTAATTCGAAAAAATAGGCAAAAATCGAAAAACACACACATATGGATAAAGTGTACATATATTGATAAAAACTACATAGTTTCTTAATAAAGAATAAATTAATATAACTATGAATGAAAATAATTTTACAAAGAATACCGCGTTCTGAATTTGTCTTTTTGAGTGAAAAAAATTGTTTGCATCTCTCAAAAGATCCAGGGCCAAAAAAGAATTGTATTTGACAAAAATAAATATATACAGGATGGTCCAGATCTTCACCAAGAAATTTTAACCACTTATTCTACGTCAAAAATAAGCCCTAGTTTGTCGTATAAACGTATGTCGAAAAATGCTATTAGAAAAAATAAATGTTTTTTTTTCTTTTACTTCGAACATCTTCTTTAAATTCGTATTTGGGTGTGACTGTTAACGCTTAATTTTTTGGAATTACACGTTTCGTTTATCATATATATATCATATCAAATTTTAGCGATTTCCTCATGCATGAGAAAGTGTTTTTTTTTAACTCGGAAACGGTTCCTCGTACGTTAAAAAGTCTAGAGGATGAATTTGCTTCAAATTAAATAAGGATTCCATGAAAAATTTTTATTGTTGGAAAAACGAGTGGCATATTATTTTTTATTGAAAGGTTTTTCTTCTGGTTTTCTCTCCCAAACTCTGAAAAATATCTATAAAATAAAAATTAATTATTTTGTGATTTGCTTCTGCGTAAGAAACACAAGATATTTGTCAGAAGCAATCAATTGAACAATGTTGCCTAACAAACAACAACGAAACATCATCAACGAAGAAACAACTATATCGTAACGTTTCGGGGTCTATATCAGAATCCTGCGTCTGTCACATTGTGACAATTCTTGAATTTCACAAAATAACTATCAACAAAATAATTCTAAAGATTTTCATTAAGCGTCTGACGAAGGAGTCTGATATAGACTCCGAAACGTTACGATATAGTTGTTTCTTCGTTGATGTTGTTTCGTTGTTGTTTGTTAGGCAACATTGTTCAATTGATTACTTCTGACAAATATCTTGTGTTTCTTACGCAGAAGCAAATCACAAAATAATTTATTTTTATTTTATAGATATTTTTCAGAGTTTGGAAGAGAAAACCCAGAAAAAAAATCCTTTCAATAATGAGTATACCTCCCACAGTATCCTTTAATGATTATTTATCATTTTTTGCCTAAAAAATATTCCGTCTCGATGCAGTACGGACGCCACTGGTAGAATTTAAAAATATTAATTTTGTTCTAAAAGTGCTACTTGATCCTTTAAACCTATGTCCCAAATTTCATAGAAATATTTCAAGAAGTGTAAAAGTTATCAATAAAAAACATTTTTTTTTTCTATAATTTCAACACCCTGTATCTCGGAGATGAAGCTTTTCTCGACATAAGTTTATATGACAAACTAGGGCTTATTTTTCACGTAGAATACGTGGATAAAATTTATTGGTTAAGATCTTGATGATACGAATAATCTGAAGATTTTATAAATATTAAAATGAAAACTTTCGAAAAATGATATAACAATAATTTCCTGTTATCCTGCTATCTAGAGTGGAATGTTCCAACAATTCATCGAAAATATCTGCTATTTGGAATATTGAATGAGTTTTTTGTAATTCCTGAATTTCAGCAATATTTTTGTACTCATCACCCTGAAAATTTTTGTAGTTTGCATATAGAAAATTAAATCTTCGATGTCACTCAATCGAATATTTTACCGAAATATCACGAAAAAAAAAATTTATGTTTTATAGACTCTGAAAATTAACCTGTCAGTGCAGTTGTTGAATGAAGATTCACAAGGTGCTACTTCCCTTAAAAACAATGTGTCAGCAATGGCCAAAACTTAATCTTTCGCTCTATCGAAAATACAGTCCTCTTTTTAGCGCGCATGTTCTGGGTAACATCACACGTTATCAGTTTGCCCAAATGTCTGTAATTTTCGAATTAATGCCAAAAATTGTGATGAATTGTAATGAGGAATTATTCGATGTCAAATTTGATTCTGTCCGACCGGCTGGCCGTTGCCACGATAACTTGAGAACGGAAAGAGATAGTGCCTTGAAATTTTCAGGGTAGGTTGTGCATCTTAATGCTAGTTTGTTCATAGGTATACCCATCTGAAATTTGCTTGTTATTTCCTCAATAACTCGAAAAATCCAAAACCGATCCAATTCAAACGTGGTTATTAGTTGTAGAATGCCAACGCGAAATCTTGCGAAATTTCGTGAAGATCGTATCACTAGAAATTTTTTAAAAAATCATTGAAAAAATTCTATATGTCCTAAGCTATTCGTTCGATATCGCTGAAATTTTGCGAGAGCCTTCAGAACTTAACTCTACTGCCAACTTCCAAGTTTGAACACGATGAGATAGATATTGTTGGATATTCGAGCAGCCTTGTGTGAGTTCAGTAGATGGATGGCTGACTCTTGCCTCGATAACTTTGGAACGAAAGGAGATAGGCACTTGCAATTTTCAGGGTGGATTGCGCATCCGAATGGGAGAGTTAAGTTCGTTTTAGGGCATAATCGGCCGAACGGTTTCGGAGTTATAACCACCTGGAATATTATATCCTCGATAACTCAAAAAATATAGACCTGATCGAAATGATGCTTGGACTAGTTGCGGAATATCGAAATAAAGACGTGTGTAAAATTTAGTGAGAACCGTAGAAATTTAAAAAAAATTGGTTCTTAATCGGTAAATTCGATTTAGGAGAATGGACAATAGAACATGCGCCAAAAGCTCCTGACTTCGCGTCAGGTGCTTGAACAACTCGCCGTTAGCCATGTATTCATGACATTTGCGCCTTTTTCCGTTTCAATTTTTCCATTCTGGGCTGTCCTTCTGAATTCCGCTCCAGACGGTTTGAACTTATTTTGGCAAGGATCCATATCCATATTCGGTTTTCGATTTTAACTTTCAATCCATATTCATATTCACTATTCAAGAATAATTTATATAAGAAGAAGAAGGTTATGTTTCTTCCTATTGAACGATTTTGATGTATAGCTGGGGAAGGCCGGGAATTCCCCACTCCTGCCATCTAGTCTTTAGCAGCAACAAAGCTTTCTACAATGCTTTCGGTCTAGTACAAATAAATTGAGTAGATGGTAGGGTAGACAATCATTTGATACAGTCACTGTACTTATGTATAATAATAATCATTTTATGCAAGTAGTAGTTCAAAAAAATTATTTTCATTATGTCATTTTGCTATAGTTTTTCAAATATCCGCGGTCAATTTGGCGCCCTTTGAGATATGATCCGGGGGGGGAGGCTCCCCTCCCTCCCCCCCCGGTAGCGACGGCCCTGATGTAGGTAAATGTTTTATTGGGATTAATCAAATGTGTTATTGGAATATCAATTTGTATAGAAAAAAACATTAATTAATTCCAGATTATTCTTGCGAATGTGGATGGTAAAATTTCTCATTGAATATTTATAATTTCCAGAAAATCAGTCCGATATTTCAATGATATTATTATTGGGTAATTTTGTTGGAAATGTTGGGGGAATGTTATCATTTTTAAGAAATACAGTTTCATTATTTAAACGTTATTCTTTTCAAGATATTTTTGTTCAAAATGTTGGATAATTATTTAATATTCCTTATTCAAAGTTAAAACTTATGTCGAGTTCATTATCATCATTTGTTTCCGAAGTTAAATGTTCTTTTTTTCATTTTAGAATATATATCGGATTTTCATTCATTTTTCATTGAATGCACCACCCCTATAGTGATGATTCACTAGAAGAGGAACCCCAGAAACCCGCTTCGCAATCCTTCGAACCGGCACCTGTATGAAATTACATCACATCTAGATCTTGACTGAATTCTGATTCACAAAATATTTTGCTTAATCTTTCTGCATGATGAAATACTAGCTAAATTTATTTTCTTTTCCAAAATATGAAGTTGTTCTTAAGAAAGTTTCGAATATAGAAAATTAAAACAACAAACTAATTTCGATTATTTTCGATGAGAAATTCTTGGAAATAGATCTATATTTGCTGGATTTTCATGTCAACATTCGCTTGTAAATGTAGATAAATGTTTATATAGGATTGAACAAATCTATTATATAATCTATTATTAACAAAAAACATAAATTCATTTCGGATTATTCAAGAAAATGTGGGTGGTAAAATTTCTCATTGAATATTTATACTTTTCAGAAAATCAGTTCGATTTTCATTGGTATTATTTTTCCATATTGAAATTTTAAAGATCTCAAATCCATTTATGGTATTTTTGTTGGAAATGTCGGTTTTTCATTGTCAGTTTTTAGAAAAATATTTTCGTTATTTAAACGCTATTCATTTCAAGATATATTTATGTTCAAAATGTTGGATAATGTTTTTATAATTCTTTATTCCATGTCAAAATTTATAAATAATTCGTTATTATCATTTAGTTGGAAATCTAAGATATATTTTGAAAGATTGGTTGTTAAATCTGAAATTTATCCAAAGTATAATGTTTTTTTTCTTATTATAGAATAAATATCACATTTTCAGTCATTTCTTCCATTTATTCTTCAGTACCTACCTATAGTGATGATCCACTAGAGGAGGCACCCCAGAAACCGTCTTCACAATCCGGCTCCTGTATAAAATTACATAACATCGGGATTTCGACAGATAGAGATCAAGAAAGAAGACCATATAGAAAACTACCACACAATTAGCAGAAACACGTGTCGGTAAGTAGCAGCAAAATGATTTTCCTCTGCTTATTCTGCTGAATTACCTCCTTTACTTTTATGATTGTGCAATAAATTGCCGATTTGCTTATATTATGTTTTGATCTCGATTAAGATTGACAATGTCTCCATTTGACTTTCGGCCTACCAGTTTATAAGAAAACAAATTTTAAAAGGGGATATTTATCATAATCTGAATAAGCATTCTGAGAAGTAGGTAATAGGTCTCATGCATGTATTTTTTTTATCATCGGAATCGATTTTTATATCCATAAGAATAATGAAAAAGTTCAACCGACGTCGATAATTCCAATTTTCAAAGAGGAAACGATCATTCAAATTTGGTTTCACATAATAGCTGTTCAAACGATCGAAAGTTGGCGCCGGTCCGTGACGTCACCCGTCATATCTACTCTCTCTCTCTCTTCTCTGTGTCCGTTGCACTCTAAGTTTCGCTGTAACAAGCAGATGGACTCGCCGAGGGTAGATTTTGATTAGGTCTCTCTCTTCTCTTGTCCGTTTCACTCTCTGTTTCGCTGTAAAAAGCAGATGGTCTCGCCAAGGGTAGATTTTGATTACGTCAGCCGTCATAGCAACGATTGTACCTATCCGAAGTGTTTCACCCCATTTAAATGTGCTTCCTGATATTCCGATTTTCGATACCGAAATATTCAAATTTCAAAAATTTTGAAAGTGGATGAGGGCACACATGATGATGCTCTGGAAGTAGATTCAGAAAAACATAAAGATATGGTATTTCCTGTTACATGCAAGAGACCTATTCAAATAAGAAATAATTATTATATACGAAGGAAACAGCAAGAATGCTGGCAGAAAATTTCATATACAGTTACAGTGCGTTTACTCAACTACGGAGTACCGTATCAAAGCTATTAACATTAACATTTTTTTACTTTTCCTTCGCATTGAAAAGTTTTAATATTTCAAATATTGAAATGAATTTGAAAGGAAATTTCTCTCCACCACCCAACATCATCCCTCTATAGAGGTAGAAATTCCCCCACCTTTTACCGACAAAATATGAACTGAACAACCCTCCTTGATATTCGATACGGAAAATTCGCAGTTAGATCCACTTAAATATTAATTTGCTTGCATTTTCTCCTTCAGACACAGCTCATTCAGACTCTTAACCATAATCGAAAGGGAATGGTTGTTTTGAATAAATATTAGTTGGAGGAATTGTTATGGACAGATGGTTTACGGGGGCCCTCTTTGGATGATTCGATTTTTCATCTGGGATTCCGAGTCTAAGATCCTTCCGATTAAATCCGTGAGGATGATGAGTTGACGAATGGAATAAACAACTATGGAGGGATAAGGATCTTAAATTCTTGTACATGGTTTATCAAAAATATTGAAAATGTTAAGTAGTGGTTTGTTACATCCTACAAATATTATGAAACTCATTTCTGTTCTCGATTCGTAATTTATACTGATATTCTGGATATACCGGGTGTCCCAGTATACATGTTACAATTAATTATCTCAGCCATTTCGAAAGATAGAAATTTGAGAATCTTATGATTTTCAATTCGTTCAAGGAACCTTCAACTGAGAAAAACAAAAATTGAATGTCATTTTCTGTTTGACCGGAAGTGACTCTGACTTTTTTTTATCTCAAATAGCACCCTATATATTTTTCGCAATTTTTAATTCTATCAAAATTACCTTAAAGACTATGTATCATACTTTGTATTTTACATTTGATTTGATGGAGACATGTCAATTGATATTTCGAATTGAAAGAATTGCAGTAGGCTATATTTTGCGTAATCTCGATTTTGACTTCAATAATCGAGATCAATAAAAAAAAACCTTCTTCAAGTTGAAATCAACTATGTGTTTCACCGAACGTTAAACAAAGAATAAATAGTAAAAGAAGCAAAAAATTACAAAAAGGGGGCAAAAAAATACCTATAATGACTAAAGCATATGTTCGAAATGTTCAACATCTGCTTCTACACATCTTTCAGCTCGGTGGACTAGTTTACGCGAAGTAACACTTCTCAAGACCTCAGCTTAAGGGAGGAGTCTGGTAAATACGATTATTCAAATTTCCCCAAAGGAAGAAATCTAGCGGTGTTAAATCTTGAGATCTTGCAGGCCATCTTAAGGGTCTATTTGAAGATAGATGGATCGGCACACACGAATTATAAGTCAAAATCAAGATTGCATAAAATATCGTAGCCTACTGCAATTCTTTCAATTTGAAATTTCAATTGACATTTTCTCCCTCAAATCAAATGTAAAATACAAAGTGTGATACATCGTTCGAAAGATAATTTTGAGGAGATTTAAAAAATTGCCGAAAATGTATAGGGTGCTATTTGAGATAAGAAAGTTAGAGTCACTTCCGGTCAAACCCAAAGTGACTTTCAATTTTCGACCGGGGGGACACCCGGTATATGGCCAACAGAATAAATCTAAATATACAGAGTGTTTCAATTTGAAACGAAAATAATTTTGACTGAGATACAGGGTATTTATTGAATTTTACTCATTTCTTCCATGGGTGATAACAATGAACCACCCTGTATATTCTTCTTATATTTGGCATACACATTTCTTCTTTAAAGCTCAAATGGATCAATGTTGATTGCCTACCGACTTTTTTAAAAAAGGATATATTTTGCTGTGAGAATTATATATTGAAAATTAGGGTGCTCTTCCGATATTCAGTCAAAATAAGTTAAAAAATTAATATTTCAATTAAAAAAAATTACAGTGTACTTGGGACCCAAAAAGGTAAGTTTTCTCTACATTTCGTGAGAAAAGTAAATTTTTTGTAAAAGATAAAAATAAAAAACCAAAAACTTGGTTATTTGAATTTTTCACATACATTTTGAGGTTATGTGAAAAAAGTGTGAGATCTTTTTATTACCTACAACTTTGCCATTTATTTTTTTCCATAGGACTTTCTGCTTTGGTAGAAATCGAGATAAGCAATTTTATACCTTTAAAAACTCACCCCCTTCCAATTGCCGACCTCAGATCGCCCGTAAATTATCTTTCCTTTAATTTTTATTATATTCTCTTTTTTTACCAATGGGTTCCTTCTTGCTATTATTTTTTTTCCACTTTTTACCATTTCCAAAGCCTGGTTTATGATGGATCTGAAGGTCTAATTTCTGGGCAAGAACGAAATGCATCGACGAAATACTGGGAAGTTTCAAAGAACAAGGAATGACAGGAATGATTATAATTTCAAAAGTGCGTATGACCCAAGTGCGACTGTGATTGATACAAACAATAAGATAAAGGGTGTCTCAGCAAGAACTTGAATTTTAAAAATGTGTATTTATTTAATATTTCATTAACATTTTTTTCTACATAATATGTATGGAGGTAGTGATAACATTTACCCATGAAACAAAATATCGGTTAAATGGCGACCGTTGCTCTGTTGGCAGGTGTGCACACTTTTGATGAAATTTTCCAGTACATTTTGCAGTAAGGGCTGATGGATGTGTCGGATTTGACGAGCAATTTCTTCTTTGAGTTCCTCAGTTGTCTCAGGATGGTTAGCCTAGACCTAACATTACAAAAAATCCCAGAGAATATAGTCCAAACAAGTTAAATCACAACTTCTTGGCGGCCAGTTTTGATCTCCGAAACGAGAAATTACTCGACCTCGAAACTTGCTATGTAACAAAGTCATTGTTTCCCTTCCGGTGTGACAGGTAGCGCCATCCTATTGAAACCACATCTCATTTAAGTCCATTCCGTCTAATTCTGCCCAAAAAAGTCTGCCAACATGGTCGATTATGCACGCCGAAATGATGATCACGTAAATTGTGAATCGTCACAGTAAAATTTTCCCTATTTTTATAATGGGTTTTAACTATTTTGCTGTTTATTGTTTCTCTACTTTTAGTTTCCGTTGCATTCAAGGTGGCATTTTTTTCCAAAACTAACGTTCTTCTCAGCTATAATGCACCATTTTCGTAAATGTCTATGTTTTAATTAAACAAACGACAAATATGGTTGACTCAACAATTGACAGTCCAAAATGGCGCGCAATTTGAAATTCTTGCTGAGACACCCGTTATTTGTAGCCAAGAAATGTAAGCGTTCTCGGACGAGTAATACTGAACATGAACTTCATTGTTAAAAATTGTTACCATTTTCAATCATCTCGAGGATCTCATATCTAGATTCATGTGATGAATGTGCCATTACCAAGATTGAGGAGGAAGAATGAGAAATTTTAATCATCGCGAAGTGGAACTCTTAATTGGTGGTGATGAAAAACCTCGACAGAAATATGAACAGAAGACAAAGATATGAAACTCTTCATCATTAACGGAAGGGCCCTGATATTTCCCAAATGAAACGCGGTTGAATTTGACAGGAAGAGTAACGTCGAATCTTGTAACTGAAATAAATTGGAAAATATTCTTAAAAAGCGCAGACGAGAAGTCAGGCGCTTAAGTACTAGTTCCATAGTCTATTCACACGTCATACAGAATCGATCGAGCTGAAATTCAGCACTAGATTGTAAAATGGTGGCTAGAAAGTACGTGCGGAATTTCAGCGGATTTAGTTTCTCAACTTTCTGAAATTGTGAAGAAAAAAATGTAATATTTTTTCTACATTCAGGTACAGACCTCGCCCAACGCTGCTCGGTTTCCAATATTATTACCATATCTCCATTAATTAAAATCAGATCGTGTTCTTATATGAAAATGTGTTGTGGTATCATGATTTGAAGGCTCTCACAAAATTTCAGCGATATCGGACGGATAGTTTCTGATACGATCCTCACAACATTTTTCTACAACTACATGGTTACTAAATTTCAATTCGATTGGATCTGCATTGTTTGAGTTATTGGGAAAATAATAATCCAGATGGGTATAACTCCGAAACCGTTGGCCAATTATGCCCATCAACTGAATTTCCGCACATGCAGTTGATTTCAATCCAGTATTTTCCGCTTGTTTCTATGATAACATTATAAATAATTTCATCATCGCTTGTTGTCACATTGATAATTCAATAAATATCCTAATTCTAATCAAATGTTATAGATGAATGATCAGAGACAAAAGAAAAGGGAAAGAAAACCAGATAGATTTCTACTCCGAAACCGTTTGGCCGATTACGTCGCATTCGGATGCGCAATCTACCCTGAAAATTTCAAGTCGCTGACTATTTCTGTTCGCAAATTATTGTGGCAATGGATTATCGGACACAATCGATTTCGACATCGAATTCTTCATCAGTGAGTCGAACCTAATCCTTTGACACCACTTTCGGTAAAAATTCGACTATTAGAGATATTCGCGCAAATTGATAGCACGCTCTTTTCTAGAACATGCTATAAAACCCATTAAATTAATATTTGTTTTCTGATATATTCTTCAGATGCAGTTTTAAAATTTTAAACTAACCCTAAGTTCTACATTCTTGTAATAATGCATTTCCATATATGAATCGTAATGAATTCTATATGTTTGAGCAAGCCAGATTTACTTCATAGAGGTACAAAGGATGTTTTCACAGGACTCGTTCTTTAGAACTGATATAGTTGGTTTTGCTGATTGAGTATTTCCGCATATTCATCATTTGGTGTTCTGTGTAGCAAAATTAAGTATCATTAAACGTCTAAAGGGCGGTATAGTAAATTGAAATACTTAATATCCTAATTAGACCAGGGTCGATAATTTTTGAAACCGAATAAAATTATAGTAGAATGAAGCCCATTGTAAAAGGAAGAGAATATAACAAAAATTATAGGAAAAATAATTTACGGGCGATCTGAGGTCGGGAAGGGGAAGAGGGCGAGTTTTTAAGGGTAAAAAACGGTTTATCTCGATTTCCGGCAAAACTACAAGTCCTATGGGGAAAAGTTGAATCGCAAAGTTGTAGGTAATAAAAAGATCTACAACTTTTGTTTTCACATAACCTCAAAATTTATGTGAAAAATTCAAATAACCACGTTTTTGGTTTTTAATTTTTATCTTTTACAAAAAAAAAATATTTTTCCACCAAATTTGGTAAAACCTTACCTTTTCATGTCCCAAATACACTGTAATTTTTTGGATTTGAAATATTTTTGTTTTCACCTTAATTTGACTCAATATCGAAAAAGCATCCTAATTTTCAATTAAAAATTCTCACGTCAAAATCCCTGCTTTCTTAAAAAAGTAGGTGGTCTTTCTATTCGTTAAAATCTCTACTTTCTGATGGTCTAAGAACAATATACATTACTAAGGTGAATTCTCCCAGAAAATGCTACGAAGAAACAGGCAGTAAGGCGCAGACCCTCATAGCCCCTTCCTCATTTCTCTATGAAATAACTTCACTCAGGTATACAAGTTATCTCAAAAGACCAACAAATAGGCATCTACACATATAATTTAGACAAGATTGTACAACTTTCTCAAAATATTGTGGATATCTTATTAAATATTAACTTTATTAACTTAGCATTTTCCGAGAAAATTTACCATAGTAATGTATATTTTTTTACACCATCAGAAAGTAGAGACTCCAGTGAACAAAAAACCCACGTACTTTTTTAAAAAAGCAGATATTTTGACGTGAGAATTTTTGATTGAAAATTTGGGTGCTTTTTCGATATTAAGTCAAATTAATGTGAAAACAAAAATATTTCAAATCCAAAAAATTACAGTGTATTTGGGACATGAAAAAGTAAGTTTTTACCAAATTTGGTGAAAAAATATTTTTTTTTTGTAAAAGATAAAAATTAAAAACCAAAAACGTGGTTATTTGAATTTTTCACATAAATTTTGAGATTATGTGAAAAAAGTTTGATAACAAAAGTTGTAGATCTTTTCATTACCTACAACTTTGCCATTCAACTTTTCCCCATAGGACTTGTAGTTTAGCCGGAAATCGAGATAAACCGTTTCTTACCCTTAAAAACTCGCCCTCTTCCCCTTCCCGACCTCAGATCGCCCTTAAATTATTTTTCCTATAATTTTTGTTATATTATCTTCCTTTTCCAATGGGTTTCAATCTACTATAATTTTTGTTCACTTTTTATCATTTTTAAAGGCTTCTACCCTGGTCTAAATTTCTTTGAGTAAGAAGTAGAATTTGTTGAAATACGTTGACTAAATAGTCCATTATTACCTCCCACAGTATCCTTCAATGATTACTTAAACAGTCCATCTCAAGGTCCATCTCTTTAATGGGGTTGCTGATTCTGCCATTTTATTGCGTTCGCTAATCTACTCTATACTCTACCAAATTTCATCATTAATATCTTTCTTTTAATATAAAAACTATAATTTAGATTATCTGTTCTTGTTAATCTAAAGTTTATTATTTTGAATTTGCTTTCTACATATTATGCATGAACGATTTCAGAGTTTGTTGTCGAGAATTTCTTCCTCGTGTAAATCTGAAATATTGAGAGTTTGTCTATTTCTTGGAAATTATGTACTGAAATAAATGTAATCATTTCGGGTATAAATTCTTTGATCGTAAAATTGTCTATCTGTCAAATTTAATTTGATGTATCTCCACAGTTTCCTGGAAAGGCCGTACAAACACCACATTAAATTTTTTTGGGTATACGTAGAATTGTCCCTAAACCCCTAAAAGCAGAATACATACTTTTTTTTGTCTGTCTTGTTCCTCGCAACAGAGTGCTTATCAATTTGCCCAATTGTTTGTAATTTTCCTGTGTTCACTGTTCATACATGTAATCTTAAATACCTATAACAGACATGTCAAATGTATTTCTTTTCTAACAAACAAAGTATGTTTGAATGCAAAATGACCAATTACCCCTACCCTATATGCTATTGGATAATCCATATTATGATGATGGAAATATATAATTTGGTATGTTTATCAAAATGTGTTCAGAATATCTTCTGCGAAAACAAAGCTGGAATATTGGCTAAGTTTCAATTGATATAATATAGTTTTCAGAGTAGATTTGAGGAATGAATATCTCGGATGAGTTCGACATTGGGTAGAATCGGTCTGGTGGTTTTGGATTCATAATTTTTGGCATTTTTTGCATTGTTTTTTGGCGCTCTTGCTCCTCGGAACAGAGTGCTTACCAATTTGCCCAAATGTCTGAAATTTTAGAATTTTTGGACGAAAATTGTCTTGAACGATTTGGTTCGATCCACTGATCAAAAATACGTGGTCAAAATCGATTCTGTCCGGCTGGCCCTATGATAACTCGATAACTCTAGAACGGAATGAGCTAGACAGTTGAAATTTTCGGAGTAGGTTTAGGAGATAGATATCTCGGTTGAGTGCGTTATTGGGCAAAATCAGACAGATGGTTTCGGAGTAAAGAAAAAAAAATTTAATGCTTGTGGCTTTTACTTGATGCAAATCCATATTAACTCAATGAAAAATTATATACGATTTACACTTATTTATTCAATATTGTGACGCGTTTCGTCGACACAGCGACTTCATCAGACTACATCATACTAAATTCTTAACAAGTTATTATCTCCCTATACCTAGATGACATGGACACAGAATCATTTAAAACTAATTACATGAGAAACTTATTTAAAACAAATTACATAATAGACTTATTTAAAACTAATTACATGAGATTTCACTGCTGGTTTCTTTGTACACATTAACAATAATTCATTCCTAATGCTTTTATTTATAAATTGATTCTCTATTTGAATAGATTGAGTAACGGTGAAAAATTTAGATCTAATTGTTCATTAACTAAATTACCCGTATGTTTTTCCCTATTTATTTCGACCATTTCCCAGTAATTAAGTTGCGCACCTTTATTCAAATTGTGTAGAATTTTGAAATCCGAGTTAAACTTATGTCCTTCTGCTAATAAATGATTCGAATAATTTGAATTAATTTTGTTGTTTTTGAAGCTGTGATGATGTTCCTTTATTCTTATGCCAAAATTTCTACCAGTTTTGCCTATATATGATTTGTCACAACTCCCGCAATTTAATTGATAAACACCGGATTTATCTTCTTTATTCCTTTTCGATTTATTGTTTTTTATGAATTTGGCAAGGTTATTATTTGTCCGGAACGAGATATTCACCTGTTGGTTTTGAAGAAACCTTTTAAGTTGTTGACTCGTTGTACCAAAATATGTTAAGCTATTGAATATTTTATTTTTATCCTTAATTTCTGGATATACTAAACTAATTGTTTTTCTAAATTGTTTTTTCGTCAACATTTTTCTGATTAACTCTGTGTTATATCCGTTGTTCACCGCTATTTGTTCGATAATTTCTAATTCTGTACCATAATTTTCCTCGGATAAAGGTATATTAATTAGCCGGTGTAACATACTATGAAATGCCGCGACTTTATGTTCGAATGGATGACACGAGGATCGATGAATGATTGTATCCGTATGGGATGGTTTCCTAAATATTGAAAAATCATGTTGATTGTTTTTCCGCGTTATTGTTAAATCCAAAAAATTAATTGCACCATTATTTTCCATTTCAATTGTGAATTTGACATTTGGATGAATGCTATTAATAAAATCTACAAATATTTTCAGTTGCCGGTCTGTTCCTTTGAAACACGCGAGCACATCATCTACATATCTAAACCAATATACGAATTTGGAAAAAATAGGATGTGTTTTAGCGATGGCTTCTAGGTTGTCCATGAATATTTCTGCCAAAAGGGGGCTGAGCGGATTCCCCATGGGGAATCCGCTCAGCCTAGAAGCCATCGCTAAAACACATCCTATTTTTTCCAAATTCGTATATTGGTTTAGATACGTAGATGATGTGCTCGCGTGTTTCAAAGGAACAGACCGGCAACTGAAAATATTTGTAGATTTTATTAATAGCATTCATCCAAATGTCAAATTCACAATTGAAATGGAAAATAATGGTGCAATTAATTTTTTGGATTTAACAATAACGCGGAAAAACAATCAACATGATTTTTCAATATTTAGGAAACCATCCCATACGGATACAATCATTCATCGATCCTCGTGTCATCCATTCGAACATAAAGTCGCGGCATTTCATAGTATGTTACACCGGCTAATTAATATACCTTTATCCGAGGAAAATTATGGTACAGAATTAGAAATTATCGAACAAATAGCGGTGAACAACGGATATAACACAGAGTTAATCAGAAAAATGTTGACGAAAAAACAATTTAGAAAAACAATTAGTTTAGTATATCCAGAAATTAAGGATAAAAATAAAATATTCAATAGCTTAACATATTTTGGTACAACGAGTCAACAACTTAAAAGGTTTCTTCAAAACCAACAGGTGAATATCTCGTTCCGGACAAATAATAACCTTGCCAAATTCATAAAAAACAATAAATCGAAAAGGAATAAAGAAGATAAATCCGGTGTTTATCAATTAAATTGCGGGAGTTGTGACAAATCATATATAGGCAAAACTGGTAGAAATTTTGGCATAAGAATAAAGGAACATCATCACAGCTTCAAAAACAACAAAATTAATTCAAATTATTCGAATCATTTATTAGCAGAAGGACATAAGTTTAACTCGGATTTCAAAATTCTACACAATTTGAATAAAGGTGCGCAACTTAATTACTGGGAAATGGTCGAAATAAATAGGGAAAAACATACGGGTAATTTAGTTAATGAACAATTAGATCTAAATTTTTCACCGTTACTCAATCTATTCAAATAGAGAATCAATTTATAAATAAAAGCATTAGGAATGAATTATTGTTAATGTGTACAAAGAAACCAGCAGTGAAATCTCATGTAATTAGTTTTAAATAAGTCTATTATGTAATTTGTTTTAAATAAGTTTCTCATGTAATTAGTTTTAAATGATTCTGTGTCCATGTCATCTAGGTATAGGGAGATAATAACTTGTTAAGAATTTAGTATGATGTAGTCTGATGAAGTCGCTGTGTCGACGAAACGCGTCACAATATTGAATAAATAAGTGTAAATCGTATATAATTTTTCATTGAAAAAAAAATTGTTTTTACATTACACATTTCGAATTAATTTTTTTTAAATGCAGTTTCACCATAAGAATCCACTGATATCATTTTCAACTCTAACAAGCTGATAGTGTCGGAGATGATTTTTCAGAATTTCAATAATACATCTTACTTCTATGTTTCCACAGAATGCTCTAATTATTGTATCTATGAATTATCGTATGATCTGTGTTTCCACATGTCATCTTGGACTTGCGTCCAACTTTTTCGTATGAGTTGGACAACATATCAACCTGAAGTTTGCCCCATCTGAGTACTAATCATCTGTCAAATATTCTGTTACGTTACGTGCCATGTCTGAGTGCGTTTTTCAGCGGGAGTTAGTTGCTTCCTGATATTTGAAAACTAAATATACAAAGGTGATTTTGAGCAGGTGAGTTATTGCCTTTTATGTGGTCGTCTCCAGTTTCATTTTGAAATATTCATTCACAAACATAAAATTTTTGTTATAATTCTTAATACCTGAACTACTTGGAAAACGTATGTATATAGGGTAACGTTGAATCGTTCAATGTTACCCGCAATTTGAATTTGGTACATCGGGTAACTTCGATTTGTCATTTTAAGGTGGAGAAAGCCACGAAAATCGGAAAAAGCGACTCCCGGTGGTATGGTACAGAAAGTTTGAATGCCCTGTGGACAGGAGCTTTGGCGCTCTTGTTCAAACTTTGACAAATCATATCTGCGAAAGTCTTGGATTCTCAGAGTTCGGAATGATCTCAATGGATTCTTATGATTGAACTTCATCATACAATAAAATAACTTCATCATACAACTTCATCATACAATAAAATAAATTATACAAGAATCTATTGATAACATTACCAACTCTGAGAAACCAATTCTTTCGAAGTTATTTTTCAATAGCCACATTTTGGAGCTTTTGTTTTGATTTAGTTCCTTTTGTTATGCAGTTCTACTATAAGAACCGATTGATGATTATTCCCTACTCTGAGACACCAATACTTATACTTAGATATGATTTGTCAAAGTTTGAAAAAGAGCGCCAAAGCTCCTGTCCACAGTGCTTTCCCAATTTGTTTAGAATTAATTTCTTTTATGATGTAGTTCTATCATAAGAATCCATTGATATAATTCCCAACTCTTAGAAACCAATACTTTCGGCGATATGATTTGTCAAAGTTTTTAAGAATTTTGTTCACTCAGAACTTTTAGTCCAAGAAAACGTTAGAAATATTATATATATGAACGGTTTCATTTGGAATTAATAAAAAAAAAATCCAAAATTACTCTCTCAATAAACACCTCTCACCTCTCACCCCATCGGCACAACCCCAAACTCCATTCCAGACCCGCCAATGTGAAGTATTCAAATTGATTTCCCCGGAAATGCCCCCGCCGCCGTTCCGGGACCGTAAAACTCGCGCTATCCCAAAATCAAATCCGGAAATACATTCATCCGGCGTGTTATTGATATTGCCGTCCAAAGGCCGTAAACACGGCATCTGAGGACCGTCGTATGGCCGGCCGAATGCGAAAAACTTACGGCGATGCGCGATCTCGTGAAATATCGATGAGGAGAGCCGGAATCGACAGGGACCTCTAACTATTTTTACGACCTCGAACTGTTTTGAAGTTATTACTTGGGAAGGTGAAGGTGGCGAGGGTGATTGGGGGCGAAAGGAGGTGGACACGGGCTTGTACGTTGCGATGGAGGAGGTAAAATAATGCAGTTTTGTTCTGAACCCAGTTTGATTAACTTACCAAAGTATATATTTCCATCATCATATGGATTATCCAAGGGCATTATTTTATCACCCAAAAATTATGATATCCTATTATCCTCATAATTATATGTTAGCTGGGGTTATTTCATTGGTCATTTTGGATTGAATCATAATTTGTTTTCTAGGACAGGAGATATTTTATATCATGAACACAGATCATGAAATTCATAGATACAAACCCGGACGTTAATTTTCGATCACAGCATTCTGTGAAATCATAGAATTACGATTTATTATTAAAATTTTGAAAAATCAAATCTCCGAAACGATTAGCTTATTAGAGTTTAAAATGATATCACTGAATTCTTGTGATAGAACTGCATCCTAAAAAAGAATTGAAATGTACAATGTAAAACAAAAAACATTTTTTCGTTTCCCGGAACCAATAACGAAAAATTTCAACCGTCTAGCTCGTTCCGTTCGAGAGATATCGTGTTAATGGTCAGCCAGACAGAATCAATTTTGAGCACGGATTCTTGATCAATGAGTCGAACCATTAGACACTTTTAAGGGTGTCCAATACAGGAGAATGGATAATAAAACATTCGCACAAAAGCTCCACCCTACTTCACGCCAGTGCTTGAACCATTTTTTTTTCGTGATTTTTTTATAATCTTCTAAGGGTACGGTTCTCACAAAATTTTACACACGTCTTTATGTTCATATTCTACCACTAGTTACCAAGCTTCAATTCGATCGAATCTATTTTTTTTTTTAATTATCGAGGAAATAATATTCCAGGCTGGTATAAATCCGAAAAGAGGACAAACATGAACAAATTAAGAATAATACATAAGCGTTCAAAAGTCCACTCTCACGAATATAATCCTCTGTAGCAGCATGGATCTCTTGAAGAAGAATCGCCTCCGCTAGATATTAATTGTTCTCAGAAATCCCATCAATATTTGATTTCAAAACAGAAAATGTCGTAGCTCATAATGCCAGGAGGGTGTCTGTCAAAACCAGGTCTGACCAATCCGAACGATGATTATTCAGAACTTAAAATGTTCGAGGACCGCTACAGGACCCTAATGTAGGGCTATCATCTCCCATAGATACATGCTTCACTCTCTATTGTGTTATGAAAAAATCGGCCTGAAAATTTATGTTATAATTTAATATGTTATCATGAAATTCATGGTTTCGAAGATTCTCGCAAAATTTCAGCGATGTCGAGCAAATACATTTTTTTCAGTTAACTTTTTAAAGTTTTAGGTAATACGATCTTCACGAAATTTTGTAGGAATTTTTGCGTTGGCATTCTAGAACTAATTACCATGTTTGAATTGAATCGGCATCGTATTTTTTGCGATATTGAAGAATTAATAACTGAATTTCAGATTGATATAACTCTAAAACCATTTGGCTGATTATGCTAATTAACGAACTATATTGTCGCACTCAGTTGAGCAATCTACCCTGAAAACTGCAAGTGGCTATTTCTTTCCATTCCCAAGGTATCGTGAGATACATAATATGTTTTCGTAATTTTTTTAAAATTTTCCAGTGGACGGTCCTTACAAAATTTTACACACTTCTAGCTAGCAAGCTTCAATTCGATAGAGTCTATATTTTTTGATCTCCAACAATATAGATCCGATCGTGTTCAAACTTGTATTTTGGTAGTAGAGTTAGGTTATGAAGGCTCTCGCAAGATTTCAGCGATGTCAGACGAATAGTTCTGGATATATAGAATCTTTTTCAATGATTTTTCAAAAAATTTCTGGTGACATGATTCTCTCGAAATTTTGCATATATTTTTGCGCTAACATTCTACAACTAATAACCATGTTTGAATTGAATCTGTCTCGCATTTTTCAAGTTATTGGGAAAATAACATCCAAATTTCAGATGGGTATAACTCCAAAACCGTTCGGCCGATTATGCCTATAAACAAACTCAAATGTCACATTCAGATGCACAACCTAACCTGAAAATTTTAAGTCGCTATCATTTTCTTTTCTCAAGTTATCGTGACATAAATAATATTTTTTAATAATTTCTTCAAAATCTTCTAGTAATACGATTCTCACAAATTTTCAGAAATATCCTTAGATTTGTATTCTACGACTACACACAAGTTTCAATTCGATCGGATTAGTATTGGATGAAAACAAAATTATTAGTCGGAAACCATAGGTCCGATTATGCCCATTAATGAACTTGTCCGTCGTATTGGGATGCGCCACCTACCCTGAAAATGACAAGTCGCTATCTCCTTCCGTTCTCAAGTTATCGTGGCAACGGCCGGCCGGACACAATCAAGTTTTAGCTCGGATTCTTCTTCAGTGAGTCGAAAGTAATCGTTTGAGAGCATTCTCGGCCAAAAATTACAAACATTTGGACGAATTGATATGTACTCTATTCACCTAAACAGCTGAACACAAACATGATATTCAAGAACTGCAATTAATTTCGTTTCTCTGCAGGTCAGTTAATCCCATCGAACTCTTGTGTGCTTGATATTTTATTAATAATTTCAGCTACAGAATTATTATCGTCAGAGGGGATAAATGTGTTCATTAAAACAATAAAACTTTCGGGTGGCCCCTCTCATCTGAACCCCCAGTTATCATATCGTTCCATCTCATATTTACTCATGTCCTGCAATATGGGACCAATTTTTCGACCCGGGCCGTACAAACTACCCCCTGTCACGCCACAGGTGACGTCGGACGTGGCGTAATAACGTCAAATAAACATGTTTATCGCCCCGTGAGTGAAACATTCAGGCCGAAGGCAAACATAACGGCGTGTTGGGACATTCTTCTGTGTGCGCCTTGCGACCATTACGAGAAAGCAATTACACGTCGAAGGATTGCCGAAAACAAGGTTTTTTCGTGCAGAATTAATTAGATTAGGGGTGGTTTGGGGGTGGTGTATCTAGAAAAAGATTTAGCTTAGGAACTTTCAGTGTTGTCAGTCTCAGATTTTGCAGCAGGCTTGGAACCTATTTCCAACTAGGAGATGCTTTTCATCGACAAAGTTCTGGAATGGAAATGGATTCTCCTTAATTACTTATCATGAATAATATGTTCCTGAAAAATTCCGAAAAAACATTTGTGGATATTCGTTGAATACAAAAGGTTGGTGGTGGTATGTTGATGATATATTTGTAATTTGCCAACATGGAAGAGGAGATTTTGACAAATTTTTCGATAACATAAATTCAAAGGAACCAAGATTTTGAAATTCACTTTGGAAAGAGTTGTCTTTTCTAGATTTTTGGATAATTAAGTATCAGAACCATTTTGCAACAAATGACTTATACAAATAGATATTTGAATTTCTATTCAAATTATCAACTCAGTATGAGAAGAGCTAATCTAATTTGTGTTATTCTTGAAAGTTGGCATAATCAAATTGATTTCATCAAAAAATTTCTAGAAGGTAATGGATATCCTAAGCAATAATTCACAAATAGATCTATTATGAATTCAGATAGGAGAGCTCCAAATGAAATCAGAATTAATCAATCATATTCAAATTTTAAATTGTCATTCTTTTTCGTAAAATGTAACCCTACCTTCAACCCCCATCGATAGGCAGGTACAACCCCCAATTTTTCAAATAGGAAGTATGGGCTTGCGATACATCGTTTGAAAGGTCGCGTCATTGTCTATTAAAAAATGGGTTCAAGCCCTGTGGACAGGAGCTTTCTGGCGCTCTAGTTCAAACAGACAAATTATATCTCCGAAAGTATTGGTTTCTCAGAGTTGGGAATTATATCAATGTATTCATATGATAGAACTGCATCATAAAGGAAATTCAATTCAAATAATAGTTTATTTATCAAGATTAAATGAGCAATCATGAGAATGAGAACTGCACCACATTTTCAATTTTTTTTTTGACACTTTGCGGTACTCTGGTCAATACAAAACTTCGCATGCGTATAAAGGTCATGATTCTACAATTTGATGCTAAATTTCAGATAGATCGAGTGATCGGTTTCGGAAATATTCATAAAAAATATTTTTACTAAAATCACCCATAACTCCGAAACTCCTTGATGGATTCCGCCCATTAACGAAACTCTTCGAGATATTCACGCTCCAAAACCACCTTGCAATTTTCAATCCGCTAACTCCTTTCGTTCGAGAGTTATCGTGCCTACGGCCGGTCGGCCGGCCGGACAGAATCGATTTCGCACTCGGATTCTTGATCAGTGAGTCGAACCAAATCGTTTGAGACCATTGTCAGCCAAAAATTACAGACACTTGGGCAAATTGATAAGCACTCTGTTCCGAGGAACTAGAGCGCCAAAAAAACAAGTTTCGTATGACAATTGCCCAAAACAGGTTGAAAGTACCTATACAAATAGTAGGTATTCCATAAAACATGTATGAAAGAAGATAAGTAATAATAAAAAATTACCTTGTAATCGATCAAAAATTTCCTGATCTACGTTCACCAAATTTTCTCCTCTCTCGAACTAGAGAATTATGCTTTCAATATTTACGTAAAATTTTCTAACATTTTCGGGTGAGGTCCCCGTTGCATCGCTAAAATACGAGTATTTCAACCCCAATATTTTTGAAGTTACAATATTCCCTTCTGTCAAGTTGACATTATGAGAATTCATACATAGAATAATTATATCAATCTATGAAATACGATTTACATTGAAATTTTGAAGAATCATATCTCTGAAAGTATTAGCTTGTTAGAATTAAAAATGATATGAATGGATTCTTATGATTAAACTGCTTATTAAAAAAAATTTAATTTGGAATTTGTTCTGTAAAAAAAAATTTTTTTTTTGATACTCCGAAACCATCTGTCCGATTTTGCCCAATAACGAAATGAGCCGAGATATTTATCCCCCAAACCTACTCTGAAAATTTCAACTCTCTAGCTCATTCCGTTCGAGAGTTATCGTGCCTACGGCCGGCCGGCCGGACGGAATGAATTTCGACCACGGATTCTTGATCAGTGAGTCGAACCAAATCGTTTAAGACCATTTTCATCGAAATATTCGAAAATAACAGACATTTGGGCAAATTGATAAGCACTCAGTTCCGAGGAACTAGAGCGCCAAAAATGTTAGCACTTTTATGGTTACCGATATTCATTATAATATTCCCTCGAATATTTCCAACTATTATTACCATAATACTAATCTTATTTGCCTTCAAGATGTGATAGAAAGAAAATGCATTGTGCATTGTGATTTCCAGATGGTACCATGAAAACTACGTAAAACAATTTCTGTGGCAATGTTAGTTTCTTTAGAACGCCTTCACAAATTGTTTTGTGCTGATAAGTTGTAGTTTATAAATTGTCTAATTTGTGTTTGAATTCAATGAACTTCAATTAACAGAAATGCACAAAATAACAATTATACAAATGATTGGTTACGTAGATATCACCCGAACACAAAGGAGTAATTTGCATGTTTTATGAGAAATATCCGAATTTTCCGCCTATAACGCAAGGGATAATAATTAAAATAGAGAATCTGTTTCACGAGTTTGGACATAAAAGACGGATTATAAAAGCAGCTGCCAATACAGTGTGTGAGGATGTGAAATTAGAACTGATGCTTGACTTTGAAGAAAATCCAGATAAATCGAGTAGAGATGCCTCCACAACATTCAATGTTAGACATATATCGATTTTGAACATATTAAAACAAAATAAAATGCATACAATGAAACCTACCCCGGAGCTCTTGGAAGACTCATTTTGAGAACAAATGATGGACATGTTGGATAACAATATTATCCAATTAGTAAACGTTTTGTTTCTTGATGAGTGCACTTTTTCTCTCAACTGCCTGCTAATCGTCAAAATAGCCGCTACTGGTCTACCGAAAATCCTCACTGGATGTGGGAGGAACACACGCAATTCCTTCAAAAGGTTAATGTTTGGCAGGAAATGTTCGAAACCATATCACAGGACCCCTTTTCATTGAGAGTAATTTGAATAGCGATAATTATTTAGCACTCTTTCAAAATGATGTCGTTCCAACATGGCGAATTTTATTCTGATCAAGGAAATCCTCAAGTTCCAAGGAATACGATATGGTTCCAACAGGATGGAGCACCACCACATTACCAACGCAATGTCCAGCAGTACCTCGACGGAATATTTCCATATCGGTGGTTAGGAAGGCGACGAACGATCGGATGGCCAGTGAGATCCCCTGATCATAACCCATTAGATTTATTTTTATAAGGATATGTGAAGGGCATTGTGTACAAAACTAAACCCCTTGACCTGAATGGCCTAAAACATAGAAGAACGCATGCGACTAGGTCGATCAGCCCCGAGATGTTGAATAGAGTTAGAAGAAATTTTTATTTTATGTTTGCATGTTGTCAAGGCGTTCGAGATGAACATCTACTTCATTAACATTCATAATTTTTGTGCTACATTTTGTATTATATTTTAGTTTTTGATATTGTTCCCCCAAATTTTGCTTATTACTGGAGATTATGTTTTTCTTATTTGATATTTGCAATAAACATGAAAGTGATAGCATTTCTGAATAGAGAATGACGATGTATCCATACTACCTAATTAAAGAATTGGGGGTTTTACCAGTCTTTCGAAGGAAGTTGAAGGTAGGGTTCGTATTTTTACGAAGAAGAATGGCAATTTTAAAATTTAAATTTGACGTGTTTCGAGATTTTCCATAAATATTTACAGTAGTAACCAAGATAATAAATTTATTCCCTTTGGCTTTTCCACACTGTAGACTATCTCTACTATCACCTTCTGGATATAATTCCAGATGCATAGCATCGTGATAGCCGACAAAATCTATAAATGTTTTCGTTCATTCTGATCTAGTTTGACATTAATTATTGGCGCTCTAGTTCCTCAGAAAAGAGTGCTTATCAATTTGCCCAAATGTCTGTAATTTTCGAATTGCTGGCTGAAAATGGTCTCAAACGATTTGGTTCGACTCACTGATCAAGAATCCGAGGTTGAAATCAATTCTGTGCGGCCGGTCCGGCCGGCTGGCCGGCCGTAGGCACGATAACTCTCGAACGAAAGAAGTTAGAGGATTGAAATTTGCAAGGTGGGTTTGGAGCGTAAGTATCTCAGAAGAGTTCGCTAATGGGCGGAATCCATAAAGCGGTTTCGGAGTTATGGCCGATTTTAATTAAAAACGTTATTTATAAATATTTCCGAAAGGGATCATTCGATCTATCTGAAATTTAGCATCAAATTGTAGAATCATGACCTTTATTCGCATATGGAGTTTTGTATTGACCAGGTTACCGCAAAGTGTCAAAAAAAAAATTTTAAATTTTTGAAATTTTTTTCTACAATAACTCTCGAACGGAATGAGCTAGGCAGTTGGAATTTTCAGAATAGCTTAGGGAAATGAATATCTCGGTTAAGTTCGTTATTGCTAATACTTTTGGAGATATGATTTTTCGAAATTTCAATTATGAATCGTACTTCTATGTTTTCACAGAATGCTATAATTATTCTATCTAAGCTTTATTTTATGCTCTGTGTTCATACTCGTACATGTCATCCTGTTCTATAAGAGAGAGTCCACTTCATTTCACCTATTTATTTGATTTCTTCCATGGTGCATCATTCGAATTGAATTTCCTTTATGATGCAGTTCTATCATAAGAATACATTGATATAATTCTCAATTCTGAGAAACCAATACTTTCGGTGATATAATTTGTCTGTTTGAACTAGAGTGCCAGAAAGCTCCTGTCCACAGGGATTGAACCAAGTTTTCAGTCTCGGCTAAGTAGTCCGGTCAATTTAAGCCTAAAATAAGGAGGAAGGTTACATGAATTCCCAACAACCTGAAAATTGGCATAGTTGTTCTAAATATCATTATGAAGAAAACCTCAAAAGTCCTCATTGTTCCGAGGTGTGCTAAAAATTTGGCACGGGTCAAAGGTAAAAAAAATGAGTTTATTGCGATTTTTAGCAAAACGGTGAGTTAACTCGCAAAATTACTCCAGTACAAAATTGTAGATCACAAAATTCTCTACAAAAAATGTTCCAATAATTTTTTCCCCAAAAGCCACCATTTTGAAGATATAACGCTTTGAAAAGTTGGATCAGTCGTAATCCCTTTATTTTGCACACGTACGCCATATATGAACGTCACTAATGGTGTTATAGAACCAAAATAAGTTTGCTATTAGTGATTGTAACTTGCCTATGTAAAATATAAGTTAAACTATGAGAATCTCAGGTTTAATGAAACCCTGTTCGTAAATTTGTACGTACCTTGGGACAACGTCTGTCTTTAATTTAATTGGCTGCGATACGACATCTGCTTTTTACAGGAGAGGAAAAACTACGGTTTTCAAAATGTTTGAAAAAAAAGATTTACTACAATATGCTGAAGTTTTTAAAAATTGTAATTCAACAACACGTAATCACTAATGGAGTTCAATTTCTTCTTGTTATGTACGGAGCTCCTAAGAAAACGACTTGTTTAGATAAGTTGCGGTACGCATCTTTCGTTAAAAATACGCGTAACAAAAAACAAGTCAACTTAGCTTCTCTTCCTCCAACCTCAGTAGCTGCTCACCAACATCTGTTTCGAGTATATTATCAAGTTCAAGTGTGGCTTGGTAATCAGCTGGACACTAAAGGCTGGGGTTGGAAGTTGGTCGACAATACACTAGAGCCAGTTCAAACTTTACTTCCACCAGCACCTGAGAAACTTCTCAACACAATATTTTGCAACTGCAAAAAAGGATGTAGTGCAAAATGTGGTTGCAAAAAATTTGGAGTGTTTTGTTCCCTGGCATGCACACTGTCAAGGCCGATCATGCTCGAATGTTGAGTCACCAACTCTCGAAGATTCATTTGATACCGATCAGGAATCGCTATCGGGACAGTTCACGTGTGAAATGGAAGAAGAACAAGAGGACGAACAGGAAGAATAACGAGAAGAAGATCAAGAAGAAGAAGAAACAGTAATCTTAGAAAATTATGAATCAGACGAGTAGCTTTTTGGGCGCATGTTCTAGGGGAACATCGTCCTATCATTTCGTCCAAATGTCTGTAATTTTCGAATTTCGAGCTGAAAATTGGCTAATAGACTAATTCGGACTCCCTGATCACGAATCCGGTGTCAGATTTTTGGGTGCCGTAGGCACGATAACAGGAGCACCGAAGGTCCTATCGACTTCAAACTTTCAGGGTAGGTTTCTGATCAAAATGCGACGGTTAAGTTCGTTAACGGGCAAAATCGGCCGGACGGTTTAGGAGTTATAGACATTTAAAATTTTGAGGTTATTTCCCTGATATTTCAGGAACTAAAGAAGATGTTGAATCGAAACTTGGTAGTCAGTTCGAGGATATAAACGCGCAACTTTTGGCAAAATTCTGTTATGATCGAAATGTTGGTAATTTTTAAAAAAATATTTCTTTTAATTTTTTCGAAAAAAAAAATTTTTTTTCGTGAACTATTCATCAAATTGCAACAAAAACTTGTACTAACGTCAATTGTAGTATTTTGCAACATTGTGCAAAATTTTGGCTCTATACGATTTCAATATCTGGAGATATAAGACAAAATGTGTCAAATTACCTGGGTCTCTCAGTATTTTCATCGATTATTATATAATAATCAATAATATTAAGGTATTCAACATGATACTGCTTTTTTTCTTTACTGGTCAGTACGGGCCACAAGGAAGATGAACATGCGCCCAATAGCTCCTGTCCACAGGGCTTGAACCAATTTTTGGGCGCATGTTCTAGGGGAACATCGTCCTATCATTTCGTCCAAATGTCTGTAATTTTCGAATTTCGAGCTGAAAATTGGCTAATAGACTAATTCGGACTCCCTGATCACGAATCCGGTGTCAGATCTTTGGGTGCCATCCGGCCGGCCGGCCTTCCGGCCGTAGGCACGATAACAGGAGCACCGAAGGTCCTATCGACTTCAAACTTTCAGGGTAGGTTTCTGATCAAAATGCGACGGTTAAGTTCGTTAACGGGCAAAATCGGCCGGACGGTTTAGAAGTTATAGACATTTCAAATTTTGAGGTTATTTCCCTGATATTTCAGAAACTAAAGAAGATGTTGAATCGAAACTTGGTAGTCAGTTCGAGGATATAAACGCGCAACTTTTGGCAAAATTCTGTTATCGTCGAAATGTTGGTAATTTTTAAAAAAATATTTCTTTTAATTTTTTCGAAAAAAAAAATTTTTTTTCGTGAACTATTCATCAGATTGCAACAAAAACTTGTACTAACGTCAATTGTAGTATTTTGCAACATTGTGCAAAATTTTGGCTCTATACGATTTCAATTTCTGGAGATATAAGACAAAATGTGTCAAATTTCCTGGGTCTCTCTCAGTATTTTCATCGATTATTATATAATAATCAATAATATTAAGGTTTTCAACATGATACTGCTATTTTTCTTTATTTTCTTTACTGGTCAGTACGGGCCACAAGGAAGATGAACATGCGCCCAATAGCTCCTGTCCACAGGGCTTGAACCAATTTTTTTATTATTTTAACTATTTTATTTTTTATTACACCGCTGTTATTTTTACCAACTATTATGTACAATATTATTTTACAATAGTTTTAAAACATACAAAATCTCAGCAGACCAGTGGAATAGGCCTACTGGGGAAACCACTACCTCACAGGTGGCGTGGAAACGTGTGCAAAATATGAGGATTACGACTGATCCAACTTTTCGAAGCGTTATATCTCCAAAATGGTGGCTTTTGGGAAAAAAAAATATTGGTACATTTGTTGTAGAGAATTTTGTGATCTACAATTTTGTATTGAGGTAATTTTACGAAAAAGCCCACCGTTTCGCTAAAAATCGCAAAAAACTAATTTTTTTGACCTTTGACCCCGTGCCAAATTTTTAGCGCACCTCGGAACGATGAGGTTTTTTGAGGTTTTCCTTATAATGATATTTAGAACAACTATGCCAATTTTCAGCATGTTGGGAATTTATGTAACCTTGAATGTGTAGATAGACCGGACTAAAGTTAGGATACGCTATTCCCGGATCTTGTTGACTGCTAGGCATGTCGAACTCATAGTCACAAGGGGAAAATTATAATTGTGGAATCGGAATTGACTCGTTCTCAGATGTTTTCAGTGACTTTTATGAAATTGAATTCTGCAGATAATTCAGGAACGTCAAAAATTTGAGACGAACTGACACAATTGAACACTGTGAACAAAGTAAATGATACTACGCCTGACTATAGAGGACTGTTCTGCCAACTCAGCGACAAAAGAATTCCGAAAATCTCTTAAAGCGGCATTTTTAAATGATCAATTACCGATATCTTCTCATTAATTATCATGTTCAGATGAAGAATTTTCGATCATAGATCTTTCTATAGTTTCAAGTTAGACATTGAGTCACGTCCTACATTCTGGTTGAACTCAATTACAAAAGTGAACAAAAAGACATAAATTCATTCCTTTCGTACGCCCTACCTTCGTCAGAGGCACGAAGAAAAAACCGAACAACTAGTTAAGCGTAAAGATCGGCATCCTGAAATGCTTAAGCAGGGGAGAAAACCCGTCTGGAAGAATCATTGGGCCCAAGAGGAGCAGATGAGAACGAAGGTATTCCTCACGAGATCGGGTATCAACCTTTTTCTGGAAATATATCGAGGTCGGCTCTGACATTGACTATTTTCCGGTAATGGGAAAATACCGACTGAACAGGCAATTAACAGCTTGTTCTCGTAACGTTCGTGAATAGAGATAAGGGGTGTTTTACACTTATTCCAACTTTGGAAGCAGGTATGGTTTGAATGGGATCGATATGTGAGAGATCGTTCAAGAAGAACGTGTAGACATAGTAATGATACAAAATATTGACAAAGGAATTATTCTTTGTCGATGAATAAATTTTCATTTGGATTGATTATTTTTCACTTTCTAATATTTCACTAGATATATGTTTTCATTCTAATCATTTATTTGCGATATCATACCAAAATTTTATAGCGAAAATAAAATCAGTATGATTAATATTCATTTTCATTTGACATTTGATTGGAAATCGATCAATTTCGATGAGCAGAAGAATTTTAATAAATTGCCCTCAAGATCTATTCTCCTCAATGATAAGCAGAAATATCCCTCAATTCCAGAAAGGAAATCTTTAGATGTCTATAATGAGTAGTGGTCCATTTGATATCTTCATAGTTTATTTCGAAGTATATCAAAAAATTGGTTCAAGCCCTGTGGACAGGAGCTTTGGCGCTCTTGTTCAAACTTTGACAAATCATATCTCCGAAGTATTGGGAATGATATAAAGGGATTCTTACGATAGAACTGCATCATGAAGGAAATTATATCCAAACAGACCGATTCTATACAATAACGAACATCTCCGAGATAATCACTCCTAAAATCTACTCTGAAAATTATATTATATCTATTAAAACTTATATAATATTGCAGTTTTGTATTTACTGGAGATATTCTGAACCCAATTTAATTATGTATCTTACCAAAGTATATTATTTCCATCATCATATGGATTATCCACGGGCATTATATTATCACCTCAAATGTATAATATTATATCAGCCTCATAATTCTACGATAGCTGAGGTAATTTCATTGGTCATTTTGCATTCAGTAATACTTTTTTCTAGAACAGAAGGTGTATTTTATATCAAGAATAACGAACCAGAAATAATTTTGACATTTATCTACGGTTTATTATTGAAATTTTGGAAAATCATATCTCCGAAAGTATTAATTTGTAAGAGTTGAAAATTTCAGACAGGCCGGACAGAATCGATTTTGACCACGGATTCTTGATCAGTGAGTCCAACCAAATCGTTTATGACCATTTTCATAAAAAAATTTGAAAATTACAGAAATTTGAGCACTCTGTTCCGAGGACCAAAAGCGCTAAAAACATGATATTGAATGTAGCAATATCTTAAGAACTAGCACAGATTATCATCATTTGAAAGGTCAGTAGCAGATGTCAGTTCAGAATTCAATTTCCACAATAATTGTTAAACTATGAAACTGATGGAGCTGAAATCCAATACTCTATTGTAAGATGGCGGCACGAAGAGACAATTTTTTTGTAAAATTTCAGGGGCATCGTATCACTAGAAAAAAAAATATGGGAAAGATCGGTAGACAGAAGCTTTGGTGCTTTTTTCAAAACTACTAGCACTCAAATTTTGACAAATCATATTTCCGAAAATATTAGTTTGTCTCGAGTTGGGAATGAAATCAATGGATTCTTATCATAGAACTGCATCATGAAAAATTAAATTCAAATCGTTGGTCTATGACTCACCTCATATGTTGGATTTACATACATCAAATTATAATTAAAGCATTCAATGAAATCATAAAATTACGATATTTATTGGAATTTTGAAGAATCATATCTCCGAAAGTATTAATTTATTAGAGTTCAGAATGATATCAGTGGATTCTTATGATGAAACTACATCTTAAGAAAAATTGAATTTGAAATTTATAATGTAAATAATTTTTCTTTTCATTACTCCGAAACCATTTGCCCACTAATGAACTTAACCGAGATACTTATCTGCCAAACGTACTATGAAAATTTCAACTATCTAGCTCATTCCGTTCAAGAGTTATCGTGTTAACGGCCTGTCGTTCGGACGGCTGGACAGAATCGATTTTGACCAAAACGTTTGAGACCATTTTCAGTCAAAAATTCGAAAATTACAGACATTTAGACAAAGTCATGATCACCCTAATCCGAGGAACAAGAGCGCCAAAAAATGTTATATTTCTGATACTATCTTTCAGATTCCACTCAACTTTTGCGCAAACCTTCGAGCCGCCACTTAAAAAAACACCGGATTTCAGCTCGACCGGCTTTGTATTTCAGGATATACCTATTGTGAAATGAAATTTCGAGAATATATCGAGGAAGAAAAAGAATGGTTGAGTATGAAAGATAATGGATAGGACAATCATCATACTGAGAAATTAAAGGAATGACTAAAATACAAGACAAATAAATATATATATATTCTTTTGACTGAGAGCTGTAAATGTGTTAGCAGAGGTTGGTGTAACGGGGTACCATACAATTCGACGTATGATACAAGAGCTTAGGGAAAAACCTCAGCAAAAAACCCTTTCTCCCCGTGAGTGTGGTGATTTGTAACTATTGTTTACAAAATTTGCTGAAATTTAAAAATATTGATGGGGATATATTTCTTCAATGTGGATTCCCTCGTCAAAAAACGGATAGGTTTCTCCAAGGTACCCGAAACTCAACCTGAAAAATGAAAAGATAAGAGGAGGAAACGAACAAATTAAAAATAATACATAACCTTTCAAAAGTCTCCTCTCACAAAAATACTTCTCTGTAGACGAATGGGATCTCGTGGAGAAGAATCGCCTCCGCTAGTTTTCGAAGATATTCACTCCTGAAATCCCTTCAATATTTGAATTCAAAAATGAAAATGTTGCTCGTAAAGCCAGGAGGGTCTCTTTCAAAACCAGGTCTGACCGGTCCAAGTCCAAGCGATGATTATTCAGAACTTCAGATGTTCGAAGCCCGCTACAGGGCCCTTAAGAAGGGCTATCATCTCCCATAGATATATATTTTACTTTATATTGTATAAAAGAATGAAAAAATGCGCCGGACAAATTACTACTTATAAGAAGTAATTTGAGTTGCTTAGAGAAAACACCACTCGTCCTTTGGACTCGTGGTGTTTTCAAGCACCTCAGTTGAGTTAGGAAATAAGTCGACAGACTTATAGTGACTATTTCACTCCTATCAAAATCTGATAGCCAGCTTGATGAATGATAAATATAAATTACAGGCGTCAACATGGGTCATTTTGTTCGTGAAATAGTCTAATGTAATATCATTCGTGACTAAATTTATCTCATAAGTCTTTTATTTCTTAACTCAACTGAGTTGCTTGGAGGAAACACCACCCGTCCTTCGGACTCGTGGTGTTTTCAAGCAACTCAGTTTCGTTGAGAAATTAGTCCACAGACTTATCGCGAAAATTCAATTACTAGTGATATTCTTCTTCCTCTTTTATTTAGTTCGTAACCTGTTCTTCTTCACGGTGTCTCTATCGAAGTGGATACCCAGCTCTCCAGCTATCTTTTCCTCGGTCTTCCTATGTCTCTCCTTCCAGTGGGTTTTCGATCTCGTGCCATCTTTATGATTCTTTCATAGCCCGCTCTACCGACATGATCATTCCATTCTCTGCGTCTCTTTCTGACGAGTTTCCCGATGTCCACCACTCCGCATTCTTCCCTTATCGCCGAGTTCCTTATGCGATCTCTTCTGGTTTTTCCAACTATATTCCTCAGTGTACTCATTTCGGCCGTACGTAATAGTTGTTTAGTCCTATTCGTGTCAGCTCGTGTCTCCGCAGCGTAAGTCAATACGGGCCTTACCATCGTTTTGTAGATCTTTACTTTGCTCTCTGTCCTGAGGTATTTATTCTTCCATGTTACGTCTCTCAGATATCCAGATATGCGTGCCCCCTTCCTAACCTATTGCCTGACTTCTTTATAATTATTTACATCGCTCGTTACTTCTACACCCAGGTACTTGATGTTCATTACCTGCTCTATGATCTTATCGTCCACCACCAACTTACACCTAATGGGATCTTTCGATATCACCAAAGATTTTGTTTTTTTCCGTTGATATCAACATGTTCAAGGTCGTCGCCGCTTCCGAAAAGGCGTGAAGGAGTCTATGTAGATTGTCCTCTGAATCTGCGATCAAGACCGCATCGTCCGCGTAGCATAAAATGGTAATATCTTTGCCACTCATAGTATAACCCTTCATGTTTTTAACTCTGTCAATCAACTTGTTCATTACTAGATTGAAAATCATAGGACTTAGGGAGTCTCCTTGGCGGATACCATTTGGTGTTTTAATTTCCCTCGTTACACCTGATGTTGTTTGAACTCTTGTTTTCGTGTTCGTGTATAGATCTTTGATCAGCTTCGTTAATTGTTTTGGTGTGTTATTCAACTGCAGAATTGCTATCACGTCTTTCAGCCTAACGCGATCGAATGCCTTTTTTAGATCCACAAAGCACATAAACGCCGGCGTATTGAATTCGATAGCTTTCTCGACTATCTGACGAATTATAAATATAGCATCCGTTGTTGACCGATTTTTACGGAATGCCTGCTGTTCTTCATTGATGTTCAGGTACGGTTGCAGTTTTCCCAAAATAATCTTGGTAAATAATTTTTGTACTGAGCTCAGCAAGGTTATACCTCTATAGTTTTCAGGATTGCTTTTCTCACCTTTTTTGAATATTGGGACAGTTGTACTAGTTTTCCATTCCGATGGAATCCTTGCAGTCTTCAATAGTATATTAAATAATGTTTCTAATTCGTCTTCTAGTCGTTCTCCTCCATACTTCAAAAATTCATTACAGATTTCGTCGTTTCCTGCAGCCTTCCTGTTTTTGAGTTCTCCGAGAGCCTCTTCAATATCGTTTTTTGTAATTTCTATTGTTTGGTCACCCCCTTCTACTTCCTTGTCATCTTCCAGGTCATCAATACCCTCTTTGTATAATTCCTTGAAATATTCCTCCCATTGATTAATATTGACAGTGTTTATTTTTATGGTCATTGATCTCTAATTTTCTATTCCGTAGCATCCGCCAAACTTTCTTCTGCGATCCGTATAGATCATGTTCCATGTCTTTTGTGTATTGCTCCCAGTATTCTTCTTTTATTTGCCTTATCCTCTGATTAACCACGTTTCGTTCTGCGACATACTCCCTGTAGTCGTACGTGTTTCTCGTAGTCTTATACCTTAGAAATGCCTTTCGTTTCCCTTCAGTTATTTCCTTAACTTCTTCGGTATACCATGGTGTTTTCTTGATGTGCAATGAGTTCCCACATATTTTTCTCTTCCACTATCTCTTCTACTAGTGATATTACTACTGAAAATTCAATCCCTAGTGATATTACTAGTGAAAATTTAAAAATATTCGAATCAAAAACCTTGAGATCACGGAATCAATCACTCACTTATAACCGAAAGGAAACTTATTTCTCCTTTTGTGTGTTCAAGATGCCGAACTTCCAAAACATCCCTTCCAGGAAGAGGAGCACCCCACAGCACGCCTGTTGGCTTCAGCTCGATCAGATATCCGCGGAAAGTAGATTTAATACACCTGGAACGGAGCCGAAAGGCGGAAAAAGCGCAGATAAGTTAATTGACAACGGCGTGGATAACACATCCAATCCCATTTTACTCCTGCCCGTCCTGTAAACATAACCTAACGGCAGGATGGAACATTTCTCCGCTGGTTTTCGTCGGTTATCCAGATTAAAACGATGTGTGCGTATGGATCGACGCTGTTTCGGGTCAGGGGCGTGCGTTTAAATGGAGAAACGAGTTTTCAATTTTAGTTTGCGGTTGGAACACATTGAGTTTCACCGTAGTTATCAAGACTGTGTGTTGACAGAAAATGGATCACTGGATAATTCTGCCTTCATTCGATGAGGTCAACTGTGCTAATTGCCAATTACTAAGAAAAGTTACACGGTGAAATATTAATTGAATTTAACCATCAACAAATATTCCGCGTGGCCGGGCTAGATCACCTCATCGCTTTGTGTTCCCCAAACAGGGAAGTTAGGTTAAGTTTCCTAGAACGCCTTCGGTGTCATTGATGTCACACTGATGATTGGTAATAATCATGGAACCCTGGGTTTGTGTCTGCCCTCGAATGACGCTTTCCTCTTTGGGGAACACTGAGAGATGAGGTGATCTAGCCCGGCCACGAGGAATATTTGTTGATGGTTAAAATCAATGAATATTTCACCGTGTACCTCTTCTTAGTCATTGAAAATTAGCACAGTTCACCTCATTGAATGTTCACTGGTTGGTGGTTTATCTAACCACACTAAACCGGGCGTTTTCAGTCCGTAAAGGTCTTATATAGTTAGATGGCATTGCCATCCCTGACCCCCTTACGACAAAACAATGGACGTCGCTGAACATCACTCAAGGTTTCTTCATCGCAGAGGGTCAGAGTTCGTAAGGATTTTCATAGGTGCCGCTGGTGGTATTCTTTCCCTACTATTTCGCGACTGATTGATTTAAGTTTCCTAGAACACCTTCGGTGTTATTCAGTGTTGGCTAAGTCACACTGATGATTGGTAATAACCATGAAGCCCTGGGTTTGTGTCGGTCTTTGAATGACGCTTTTCTCTTTGGGAAACACTGAGCGATGAGGTGATCTGGCCCGGCCACGAGGAATATTTGTTGATGGTTAAAATCAATGAATATTTCACCGTGTAATTCAGCATTGAATGTTTGAATACACAAACAGTCGATGATCACAGAATTTAAAATAGCATGTTACTGAGTTTTTCCAGGCAGATGATGTGGTTCTCACAGGATGATGGTATATCTGAAAGATTTTGAGGATTAAGGACATTATTGAAGTATTTTTACATCAATCGTCTATATAGAGGTTTTTTGAATTACGCTAGACGTCTTGCTCGTGTTTGATTTCAAAAACATTGGTTCTGATATTTACTATAATATAACTCAATGAATATCCTTAAAACTTTGATAGAATTTTCTTTCGCAATTACTTAACTTCGACTACTACCGCAATTTGCTCTGACTTCGTCCAAGCGAGAGTTCTCCACTTCGGCATTTCCTCATCTCATAGGGTAGTACTCCCAAGGTGGTGTGCAACTATTGGTGATTCTATGACAGAAAATACCCCTCCCCCACACTCTTAGATCAATAGGATTCCACAGAAACGAGTATTATATACACCAGATACATATATTCGGTTAACCTAAATAGCAGCCAAAGTGGTAAGTGCTCTTTGGGATCTGTCTTGGATCACTATCGATATCTTAATGGTATTTGGGGCACCTGAGAGTCCAGAGGACGTCTGATGTGTAGCTAATGCGTCGTTTGCACCCTTCGAATTTAATCTTTACTTTAACTATATACAAGAAGTAATTCAAATCCTTGTTGAAATCGAACTACGATTCACCAGAGGTTATGTTATCATGTAGAATTACGCCAATTAGGACGGCCTCATAGATAGTGAAATTCTCGGCTCTTGTATATCTTTGGAGTTAGTTTGAAACTGAATTTTATACCAGCAATTTCACCACAATTCTAACAAGGAGCGAAAATTATGTATTAATTTCTCACCCTGAAAGAAAATTTCGTCATAAAAGCGCAACTCTGTAGGTGAAGTGGATAAGATTTCCTTTTATACACTAATATTCTAAGTATTCATTAAAGGAGACTGTGTGGGAGGTATATTGATTATTAATTTCTTTCTTTCTGGGTTTTCTCCACCAAACTCCAGAAAATATCTATGAAATGAAAAAAAAATATTATGTTGTGAATTGTTTCTGCCTAAGAAACTCAAGATATTTATCAGAAGCAATCTATCGAACAATGTTGCCTAACAAACAATAACGAAATAACATCATTTCGTAACGTTTCGGAGTCTATATCTGACTCCTTCGTCAGACACTTAACGGAAATCTTCAGAATTATTTTTTGTTGATAGCTATTCTGAAAATTAAGAACTACCACGTTGATATTATTTGAAAATATAGATACTTTATGTATATTCCGAAATGTGAGCAAAGTGAGAAAAATCACAGAAGTTTGTTCCGAAATTGGTTTATCTCAGCCATGCATTTCCCTGAATATTCTTATATTTCGGTACAGAACATAAGTTCTTCCAGATCTCTTACTTCGTGTTCTGTACTGAAATATAAGAATCTTCTAAAAAATTGATGACAGAAAACAATTTCGAAACAAGCTACTGAAATTGTTCTCATTTCGCTCACAATTCGGAATACACATATAGTTTTAGTTTGTATAGAAATTTCCAAGTTTCAACTCCTTTTTTAATAAATTCAGCTTAATATAGTCAATACTAATTGAGCAATTTGCAAAATTGTATTCTCTGTTCAACAAAATACAAGTAGTTGACTCCTTAAGTTTTCTTTTAATGTAATCAGATTCTGTCATCAGAATCTTTACATTACTCCCATCCACCATGTGATATCCTTGGATTGACATTCATGTTCTGCTATTTTTGATTTCTGTACCTATGTCTCTATTTCTCAAATTGTTCTTATGTTCCAACTTTCTTACTTTTAGTGGTCTTGATGATTCTCCTGTCTACGATTCACCACAACTCCAAGCAGTATTATATACACAGTTTTTTGATTTTTTATTTTCATTAATAGGTTTTGTCTTTGTTAATACATTTTTTTAGAGCATTTTGTATCTTGAAAATGGTTCTTATATTGAGCTTAGAACTGATTCTTCTGAGTTTCTCAGAAATGCCACATCTTTCAAGAATTATATAATAGTAATAATGTCAATAATAGTCAATATGTAAATTCATATTGAAATTTAATTATCGAAGTATTATGTCTCTAAATTTGAAGTTGATGTATTCTAACTCTTTTGGATAATTTGTATAGGTACATCATCAGATATTGATGCATTTTTGGCGCTATTGTTCCTCGGAACAGATCAATTGGTCCATATTTCTAAGTTGCAACAACTCATTCCATGAGGTTAAATATTTACAGATTGCTCATTCAATCTTGATAAATAAACTATTCAATTCTTTTACGGTGCAGTTCTATCATAAGAATCCATTGATATAATTCCCAGCTCTGAAAAATCAATACTTTCGGAGAGCGCCAAAGCTCCTGCTAGAGGGCTTGCCCCCTTTTTGTTTTTACTGAAAACCGTTGTTTCTAGCGACTTTGATAACACATTCATTTTTTGAGAAAACAAGTTGTGAAAAGGATTTTTCCATTCAAAAGTGACATATAGTGTACGACAAAAAAGTTAGGCCCTATTTAAATATGATGACACAATGTATGTGGCGTTTCCGATGGGTATTAAAACCAACACAATATTCTAGGACTGTACAATATAAATCTCTGTATACCAAAATTCGTCAAATTATTATATTTTTCTCCAGAAATGTTCACAAAAAACCTAATAAAAAATTAATTTTGAAGCCCTGTATATTTTAATCAAAGGCGTTTCCGACTCACCCTCATTCGAACTATTCTTATTATTTTATGATGCACTATCGCGTACTACTATGAGTACTATGTAATGTAGATTTTCACCGACAACCCACATATTGCGTCGGCAATCAAATTCGGCACGCCCCTGCTCACGATATTTCTTCCGGTAGAGATGAGTAGGAAATGGAGGCGAAACTGAATTTTATTACACTTTAGTACGACAGTCGAAGGTAAAACTGCGGAATTGTTAGCGCCGGAAACGGAAATCGACCCGGGAAATCCCGGGGGAAGCGCACTCTCTGACACTTCCGATATCTCCGGAAATAAGATATCAGCGGTCGAATTCGGGAAAACATAATTGATAACTCTTTCGGAACCGTCGACGTAAATATTTCAGCCCCCGTGTTTTGGGGTTTTACCCGCACGTTACTATGTAGGGGTTGAGGGTATGCGGAACTTTTTAGACTTTTTGGTTATCGGAGTTTCAACGGATTAGACTCTGGAGATTTACTACGTTCATTAGGAGTTATTATGTGTTTCGGACAAAGCAGGAAGAAATTAAGTATACACTATTCACTTTTATAAAGTCTCCCGGTTGGCCATGAAATTTTGACACATTTCACCGTGTATATTTTGAAAATGTTAGGTTATGCTCATTTGGCTGTCAGATAACTACACAACGTTGTCCTCTCTACATAGAAGTCGTAGTAATTACGTATTTTTTCACAATGTGAATTTTCTAGGGAAAAATAACGAATTTGAGAAGATATTATGTGAATTCAACAATTCCAAAGACCTGGCGTCTGTTCAAGAAAATTTTTCATCTGTTGCTACTATGGAAAATATTTCACGTATATAAACTGGTAAAACTGGTTGGAAGATTCAGTTATGCTATTTTTTTGCACGGAAATCAAGAATCACGTATTGTAATTTTATTGAAAAATAATGGATACAGTAGTCCGTTTCTTTGGGATAGTTCATTCGAAAAAAGAATAATAGTACCTGAATATCCCGGCAGAACATCTAAACGAACAGACGTACCTATGGAATTCCCCACTTTTCGAAATTCTCAAGAAATAAGCCTACAGTAGACATTCAAATACCTTGTTGCACAACTTGAAATACATCAGTTTAAAAATGTAGTAGTCACTGTTAAACCTTCATAAAATATAGTGATAGGATATGATATAGGGAACTAAGTAATTTCATTCGAGAGTTCAATATGTCCTAAGACAATCATTAAAGGATACTGTGGGAGGTATACTCATTATTGAGAAGTTTTTTTCTGGGTTTTCTCTCCCAAACTCTGAAAAATGTCCATAAAATAAAAATTAATTATTTTGTGATTTGCTTCTGCGTAAGAAACACAAGATATTTGTCAGAAGCAATAAATTGAACAATTGCTTCTGACAAATATCTTGTGTTTCTTACGCTGAAGCAAACACAAAATAATTAATTTTTATTTTTTAGATATTTTTCAGAGTTTGGGAGAGAGAACCCAGGAAAAAACCTTTCAATAATGTCCTAAGACAGAATGAAGTTTTCCTATTGCAGATTTCAGTTCTGTATAGCACTTCCTGATGTATATTTTGTCTCTGGTTCCGGCATTTTCAATTTCAAGGCAAAGAGTTCTTTATTTTTCGATGATAATGATATGTGATAATAATTTGTCCAAGGTCGAACATTATGTTGATTGTTGAGAGTAGAAATTGGTAACGTCTCAGAAAATTTTTTTGAGATTGACGATTTTTCAGAAGTGCCAGCCTGCCTTTGTTTTAGTCACAAAAACGTGATCGACCTAAATCAGCGCCAACCGGGACACATTTCACCGTGTATATTTTGAAAATGTTAGGTTATGCTCATTTGGCTGTCAGCACACAACGTTGTCCTCTCCACATAGAAGTCGTAGTAATTACGTATTTTTTCACAATGTGAAATTTCTTTGGAAAAATAATGAATTTGAGAAGATATTATGTGAATACAACAATTCGAAAGACCTAGCGTCTGTTCAAGAAAATTTTTCATCTGTTGTTACTATGGAAAATATTTCACGTATATAAACTGGTAAAACTGGTTGGAAGATTCAGTTATGCTATTTTTTGCAACGAAATCAAGAATCGCGTATTGAAATTCTAATGAAAAATAATGGATACAGTAGTCCGTTTCTTTGTGATAGTTCATTCTCGAAAAAAGAATGAAAGTACCTGAATATCCCGGCAGAACTTCTAAATGAACAGACGTACCTATGCAATTCCCCAATTTCGAAATTCTCAAGAAATAAGCCTACAGTAGACATTCAAATACCTTGTTGCACAACTTGAAATACATCAGTTTAAAAATGTAGTTGTCACTGTTGAACCTTCATAAAATATAGTGATAGGATATGATATAGGAAACTGAGTAATTTCATTCGAGAGTTCAATATGTCCTAAGACAATCATTAAGGGATACTGTGGGGGGTGTACTCATTATTGAGAAGTTTTTTTCTGGGTTTTCCCTCCCAAACTCTGAAAAATATCTATAAAATAAAAAGTAATTATTTTGTGATTTGCTTCTGCATTTGCTTCTGCGTAAGAAACACAAGATATTTGTCAGAAGCAATCAATTGAACAATTGCTTCTGACAAACATCTTGTGTTTCTTACGCCGAACAAATCACAAAATAATTAATTTTTATTTTATAGATATTTTTCAGAGTTTGGGAGAGAAAACCCAGAAAAAAACCTTTCAATAATGTCCTAAGACAGAATGAAGTTTTCCTATTGCAGATTTCAGTTCTGTATATAGCACTTCCTGATGTATACTTTGTCTCTGGTTCCGGCATTTTCAATTTCAAGGCAAAGAGTTCTTTATTTTTCGATGATAATGATATGTGATAATATTTTGTCCAAGGTAGAACATTATGTTGATTGTTGAGAGTAGAAATTGGCAACGTCTCAGAGAAATTTTTTGAGATTGATGATTTTTCAGAAGTGCCAACCTGCATTTGTTTTAGTTACAAAAACGTGATCGACCTAAATCATGGCCAACCGGGAGACTTTATAAAAGTGAATGGAGTATACAGGGTGAGTCTTTGAGTTGTACATTAATTTTAACCATAGATTCTTATTGTCAAATGAAACACTTTTTTCATTCACCATTTTTCCAAATTCGGCTCAGGTAAAAAGATACAGGCTGTTGACATTTCGCAAAAAAATCAGTTTTTATTTTGTAGCTTTGACATGCTTATTTCGAATAAAATGAATATTGGTGTGAAGTTTTCTATAACAATGATACATATTTTGCAAATATTAGTTTTTTCCTACTTCTACTGGTTTTCTAGTTAGACTCGTGGATTCATAAAACTAAACGAAATTAGCATAAAGAAAGCAGATAAAGTTTTTCTTGAGTCATTTCAAGAATATTCAATCGTTTTAGAATATCAAATTATTCTTCATCAATTCTCCTTAAACGGATCGTTTTCGGGATATTCTTCATTGAATGTTATAAAATGGGAATCTTCAGAAATTTCACTACTTTTATGGATCCACCGCTGAGCGTTGGAATCCCAAATCAAGCTGTGAACTACGTTATCGTACCTTTTTCTTGTCCTCCATTAATGTCATATATCATTCATATGCAGGAGTGTATTAGCACATTGTGAAATCTTTAAAAGCTTATAACTTTTTAGCTGAGCCGAATTTGGGAAAATTGTTAATGAAAAAAAAAGTGTTTTATTTGATGAGAGGAATCTATGGTTAAAATTAATGTACAACTTTAAGACTCACCATGTATGTTCCAGTTTCTATGAATTTATACAGATATTTTTTGCCTTACTTCTCTAACAAAAACTGTAACACTTTTTTGGTGCCGGAAAACAAAAAATATCAGGCAATTGAATTTAGGAACATCTTCTGATAGTTTAGTCGTTCTAGACGTCTGAGTATGAAAGAAGTCGTTTGTTATGTCTCTAAATTTCAATTAGTGTCTTGGCATCCTAGTAGTGGGGAAATTTGCGAATCCAACATTTTTATCGGAGATATTTATTTGATGGCCTAATAACCTCAAAATTTTGGGAATTTTATTGGTGTTTTCACATACATGTTTTCAGTTCAACAGCTCAGACTATGTTGATATTGAACCTAGTGACAGCCACTAGCTGAGATGATTAATTCCTTGACTAGGAACCGTGATGCCCAGACATCCTCACCTTATAGTTACGCTCTTGTCCACTACGAATTTTGTCAGATTATTCTATATTCTGTAGTACTATTTATTATTAACCGATGAAGAATCGGAGGTGAAACTTAATTTTGTCTGGCCGGCTGTATGCGTTGGATCATACGATGAGCTTGCCCACCATCAATCGGAAGCATAGAACTGTAGATAAAATATGATCACTTGCGGCAGCAAGGAAGAAGATGATCAAGAGGCAAAAGTGGATAGATGATAACAACACATTCACTGCTGAACCTGGGCGAAAATCCCATGATCACAGGAAAAAGTCGAACAGTTCTAGAAACATTTGTATGAACAACCATCGGAAACTAGGGATACTTCAGTATTTCACAAATTCCAGACGTTATGCGATCAAAATCTGTAACAGGCTGAAGAGCTGACTGAAATAACAACCGATGAGATTAGAAATGCCCTGAAGAGTAGCATGAGTTCAACGCACCTGGACTGGATGGCATTCAGAACTACTGTTGGAAGAACTTTCCAGCTAATCACCAACATATAACTAGATTACTGAGCGGTATAATAATTCATCGTAAGCCTTTTGGGAAGACCCTGTATCTCCAAAACGAAACGTCAACAGAACGTTTGATGATCTATTTTGAATCAGTATATAGGTCTCCTAACTACAACTGATGTTTGGACTATGGGTCACCAGTCATCTATAGACACTGCTCTGTATCAGCTGACTGAAGTCATCCAGAGAACTCTGGACACCAAAGAAATCGTAATGTGTGCATTCCTGGATATATTTTGGGCCTTTGACAACACAGCACGTGTGTCTGTTAAAGAACAACTTGAAAGGCGAGGAGTGAATAAAACCATAATCAAATGGAAGTATGAGCTATTGTCGACGAGGATAACCAAGACACCGAGTGGGTAATAAGAACACTCCTGTCAAAGCCACTCGTGGAACACCTCAAGGGGGAGTAACGTCTCCCCTTCTTTGGAGCCTAGTAGTGGACGAGCTCCTCCACAGGTTAACGGAGCTCGGCTTCGGGTGTATAGGCTATGCCGATGACATAGTCTAGTCCTGATAGTCAGAGGTAAATTCGAGGGCACCTTTTGTGACTTACTACAGGAGGGAATTAGAATCATTGAGCGGTGCCTGTTAGTGGAGCTGAGCATAAACTCAGAGAAGGAAACTTCCATCCGTGAGATCCCTTTTTTTGAAAGAAGATATTATAGAATGGAAGTCTAAAATTAAATATCTAGGGGTAACACTAGATAGTAAACTTCTGTGTAATACGCATGTTAAAATCACTACTAGCAAAGCAATACGGGCTTTGATGGCGTGCAGAAATCTAGCCGGTAAGACTAGGGGTTGCAACTCCAAGATACTGTGATGGATGTACGTCATCTTTGTGAGACCCATAATCTCATATGGGGCAGTAGTCTGGTATACAAAAATACGCCAGCATAGTATGAGGAAAACCCATTACAAATTACAAAGGCTGGCCTGTGTGTGCATCACTGGAGCTATGGGAACCTGTCCTACCCGGGCACTTAGAGTATTAAAAACCAGAAAGCCTGGTCCTCTCTGACCAGATACATTTCATCAGCCTATCTTCCTAGTGAGGAAATTATTGGGAAAGTAAGCATCGAAAGAACTTCACTACGATGCTCTGTAGAAAAAAAGACTCAATCCACCACACAAGCTGTTACAAAAATGCCATTAAATGGTACACAGACGGTTCAAACACCACTACAGGAGCTGGCACTGTAGTATATGGGGCAGGCACCAAATGTTCCTATCCGAGCGTCTTTCAGGCAGATTAGAAGTACTTGCAATCGAAAGATGCGTGGTAATGAACCTAGAAAGAAACTATCAGATAAGTCATATAGCAAATCCACTCTGACAGTCAAGCTGCTATTAAAGCTTTGAGCTCTAAGAATATGGTAGTGTAAAAGGAAACTTGATGAAGTAGGCGAGAACAACAGGGTCTCCTTGGTCTGGGTTCCTGGTTTCGTGGGAATTAAAGGAAATGGGAAGGCCAACACACTTGCCAATAATCAAATAAAAGCCAAATTTTGCTTTTCAGCAATTTTTAATTTGATATTTCTTAAACTATACAGGTTGAGTCTTTGACCACTGCATTAATTTTAACCAAAGATTCCTCTCATCAAATGAAACCCTTTTTTCATTTACCATTTTTCCAGATTCGGCTCAGGTAAAAAGTTACAAGCGTTTAAAGATTTCACAATGTGCTAATACACTCCCGCATATAAATTATCTATGACATTGTTGGCGCACGAGAATAAGGCATGGTAACGTGGTTTACAGCTTGATTCGGGATTCCAAAGCTCAGGGACGGATCCATAAAAGTAGTGAAATTTCTGGAGTTTTCCATTTTAAAACATTCAATGAAGAATATCTCGAAAACGGTGCGTTTAAGGAGAAATTATGAAGAATAATATAATGTTCTAAAACGATAGAATACGCTTGAAATGACTCAAGAAAAACTTTATATGCTTTCTTTATGCTAATTTCGTTTAGTTTTATGAATCCACGAGTCCATAACTAGAAAACCAGTAGATGTAGAAAATAACTAATATTTGGAAAATATGTATCATAGTTATAGGAAACTTTACGCCAACATTCATTTTATTCGAAAAAAGGATGTCAAAGCTACAAAATAAAAAATGATTTTTTTTCAAATTTTCAACAGCCTGTATCTTTTTACCTGAGCTGAATTTGGAAAAATGTTGAATGAAAAAAGTGTTTCATTTGATGAGAGGAATCTTTGGTTAAAATTAATGCAGTGGTCAAAGACTCACCCTGTATATACACTATACAGGTCTATTTACAAGAAATAATCGCTTACATTAAGGATTTACATTTAGTGCCCGATCTCTGGGATCTTATTTAAAAATATAACATTATATATCTGTCATGAGATGTGTGGAAGAATGTGACAATTTTTCTAGAGGTATGTCGAATCAAATAAAAGACATATACATCTCAGTTGGGATGAAGGATTTCAGGAGTTCTTGTTATCGATTTAACGATAACAATCTTCCTGCAGGATGAGGTGATGGGATAATTTATGTTTAATTTTGATGTTTGTGTTTTCCGCCGTGGTTGTCCCGAGATGTTGTGCTTTTTCCAGTTTCTACGTCGTGTGTTTGTAAACTTTTATTGTCTGACTTTTAGTTATGTCGTGTATTGTATCCGCGTTTCCGGATTTATGTAGTACTTTATTGTAGTGAATCTTGGTTTATTTAAAATTATTCAGAGGAATTTATTTTGAATATTTGAATAATCTGTAAGTTTTTGAAATTTGTGTTCGATGTATTGCTCCATATAGGGTTCGCATATAAAAACACTGGTCTGATTCCTTGATTATAAATTCTAAGTTTTGAATTCCGGCTCAGCTTACTATGCTTGTTCAGTAAGGGGAAAATGTTACGTTGGATTATATTCTTCTTTCGCGATAAGTCGTTAATGCGAATTATAGTTCAGTTTTTCGTCTAGGGTTATTTATTTATTTATTTATTTATTTAAATTTATTACATCCAACAGGCACATGCCCAATTACAGGTGTAAGTAACATGGAAAAATTATCAAAAAATAACATACTGAACGGAATCGCCGTCGGCAGAAACAAAAATCAATATCAATTTTCTATCAGACAATACAACCAAGGGCGTAGCCAGGGGGGGGGGTTTGGGGGTTCAAACCCCCCCGAAATGCTATTTTTCTCTTAAAAAAAATTTTTTTGCTGCAGAAAGTGACCCTTATGCCCCCAAAACCCCCGAAATTAATTCCTATTTCAAAACCCCCCCCGAAATTAATTCCTGGCTACGCCCTTGAATACAACTGTCTTTTAAATTCACTTATAGACAGAAAAAAAACATCCACTGAAGGGACATTGTTTAGGCTTCTACACATCGACAAAACAGGACTGTGGAAATGGTGCTGCGAACTTGGGACAGTAATCCTAAACATTAAATGAGATCTAGATGCAAGTCTAGGCGCGTTGAAATCCAGGAGAGAAAGTAACGATGCTGAGTCAATACAATTATGGATCAATTTATATGCAAAAGTAGCATCAGCAATTTCTCTTCTTTTCCTCAAACTGGTGAAATCAAACTCGTCAACAATGACTGATGGTCGGGATGAATGGGATAAATATTATGTTTCTTGAAGTACAAAAACTTCAAAAACTTTCTATGGACAGATTCCGACGCTGAAATATGTTTACCGTGGTACGGATTCCACACCACACTGCAGTATTCAAGCTTACTACGCCCTAAACAGAAATACACTGATTGCAAAGCTCTAAGACATGAGAATTCCCTGCAGTTGCGCAGAAGAAAACCCAAAGACTTTGTGGCACCGCAAATTATGTTTTCGATATGGGGACTGAATGAGAGCCTGCAGTCGAACAAAACGCCCAAGTCTTTAGTTTCAACAACCATTCTCAAAGTTCTACCCTCGATTGTATACTCGAATTCAATAGGGGAAAGTTTTCTGGAATAACTCATTACCTTACATTTCTCAATATTCAAGGGTAACATGTTCGATGCGCACCATTCAGACAAGCGCCGGATATCGTCCTGCAGGATATGACAATCAGCTATACTGGTAAGTTCCCTAAAGAATTTTAGATCATCTGCGAAAAGAAGCCTCAACGATACTAGAATACTGCAGACGTCGTCGATGAACATGAGGAATAGTAGAGGCCCCAGGTTGGAACCCTGTGGAACTCCAGAGCAGGCTATAAAATAGTAAGATTTAACTCCCTCATATTCAACATACAACCGTCTGCCATCCAGATAATACTTCAAGAGCAACGTAAGGTCAACAGAAATACCGAACCTCGACAATTTCCTCAAGAGCTGTCTATGAGATACTTTGTCGAACGCTCTGTTGAAATCAGCGTAAACTACATCAATTTGCCTGTGATTATCCAGTGAGCCCGAAATGTACTGAGTGAAGGTGCAGAGATTCGAGACCGTGCTCCTCGACCGCATAAAGCCATGCTGGCACTCTGATAAACTGATGTGTACATGTGAATAGATCAGGTCGTAGAGAACAATCTCAAATAACTTTGAAAACACAGATATAAGTGCAATGGGTCTGTAGTTTCTGACATCTGCAACCTTGCCCGATTTGAACACGGGACAAATACGCGAGGTTTTCCACAATGCAGGAAATTGCTTGGTTCTTAATATTATGTTGAACATAAGGGACAATGGATGACAGAACAAACCTATATGTTTTTTAACTACACTAGCAGGAACATTGTCAGGACCAAAGGTCAGCTTATTTTTAAGTTTCCTGGCTGCCCCCAGTATCTGTTCACCTGTAATCTCCTGAATATGCAGACATCCAGAAGAATTCATGAAATGATCTCCCCGATCATCGGCACTGAAATCCGATCCCTCACCCCCTGAACCGAGATATTTGACTGTGTTTTGCTGTTTTATGGTCTGATCGACGTTTTGTCGATTTTCGTTTTATTCTGTGCGTAGAGTGTACCTGAGTAGTTTTATTAGCGTTTATTCTGATTTTCCATCTGTCGTAGTACTTTTCGAGTTTCTGAATGTGCTCTTATATGTATTTGTCTGCCTGAGTTGGATGGAGGGATTCTGCTATTACCGCGGTGTCGACGGCAAAAATTTTCAGTTTTGTTCTGTCTGTTTCTGGAATGTTGTTCATGTAGTAGTTGAAGAGGCTTGGGGAGAGGATACCTCCTTGTGGAAACCCAGCAGGGATGGGAGATTTGTTGGAAAGGGATTTTTCAACCATGGTTTGGAATGTTCGGCCCGAGATGTAGGATTGTATGATTTCGATTATGTGTACTGGGAGTTTGGTTTGGAGAAGTTTGAATATGAGGCCCTCATGCCACACGGTGTCAAATGCTTTCTCGATATCTAAACTAGGCATTGCTGTGACTCTTCGGAAATTGAAATTTTTTCTGATTTTATCGGTGATTGTGGCCAGTTGGAGGGTTGTGTTGTGGGACGATCTGAATCCGAATTGTTCATCAATGATTTCATTGTGAATGATTTCGTGTTCTTTAATTCTGTTTGATAATATCTTTTCGAGTAGCTTTGACATTGTCGGTAAAATGCTTATGGGGCGGCAATTTGTGGCATATTTATGATCTTTTTCGGGCCTTGGAAAAGATAGGACGATAGCATTTTTCCATGTGGATGGAAAGTATGATAATTTGAGGCAACTGTTGAAGATGTAAGTGAGTTGGACAATAGCTTTCCGCGTGAGTGATTTTAGGGTGCGGTTTCTGATTTAATCTATTCCTGGGGCTTTCTTGTTTTTGAGGGATTTGATGACATGTTTAATTTTCCTATGAGTTGCGAGGTTCTCGGGAGGTATTTCGTGGATTTGGATTTTAAGGTTTGGATAGCTCTTTCAACTAATGTTCTGGTCTCGTTGTCGGACATGTCATGGTTTGAGTTGTATATGTATGCGTATGTGTCAGCTAGATGTTGAGCCTTGTCTTCGTTTTCGAGAATGTAACCTTGAGGTCCGTGTAGTATGTGTATGCCGAAAGTTTTGTTTCCTTTAAGTGAGCGTGCTATTTGCCACATTTTGTTTGTGTTTGTCAAGTTTTTGTGAAGTTTTCCCATTTGGCCGTTTAGAGTGATTTTATTGCACTTCTTGCCAAGAAAGGAGCACAAACCCCTTTTATTGGCCCGAAAACCTACTGCGGGGTTTGTAGATACACCTACAAAACTAAATATAGGAAGAAAGAAAAAACTGAAAGAGGTGTACTCTGGAGATCTCTCCCAGGAATGTATCACTCCAAAAAATTCCTCTTTGGCACTGTCAGATCCATGAAATATATGGACCTCAGTAGAAACCCGCTGCATCCCCTCTCTGGTTTCCTCGCTGCTGCCTTAAGAAGCATATGATGAGGTTAGGGCTAGCAAAAACTAACGAGTGCTGATTTTGTGGGAATGAGGATGAAACTCCTGATCACCTGATTACGGAATACCACGTAATCTCAAAGCAACGCAAAGAATGCTTTGGTCAAGAAATCTGCAGGAGCGAAGACGTAGCCTTCTTGAGGCTATCCCACATACTGGAGTTCATCAGTACTCTGGAACAGTAAGGCGAACTGTAAATGGTGATGACAGCTGTAACGGAGTGCACAATAGAACTTAAGGTCCTAGTGCAACGTTCCCCCTACAACAATACATAATATACAATGGCTCACCAGTCAACCTGTATATATCTATGTATTTATGTACTTGATCTGATGATCGCAAATCCGTATGACTGAGGGCCGGATAATCGAGTCTCGACTGTAGTTTCAGTGAAATCATATCATTTAACGTTCCGCTCTTGTTGGTAATCTCTTCATATCCTATTCCGGTCCCTATACCGCCTCGATTTACCACGTTAACCTCCAAAACCTCCGCTTCACACTCCTATCCACCCGCTTAACATGCCCATATCCCGGTATTACCCGTAACTCGTAATTTAACCACGTCAGATCGTTGCTAACTGACAGAACCGCGTGACCTCCGCTCGACGTAACATCCGGTTCCGTTCGAGCGGCATTCTTAATAAGCTTTCCAGATGGCTGGACATCGGTGCCGACCGCAAACGGCGTCGTTCGGCGGGCGGCCACTTGCCCAAGCTCAGATCGGATTAGGGTCCCGCGGGAGCGTAGGGACTCCCTGAAATCAAATTGAGTCCGGATTGCCGCGACCTGAACCGGTAGGTATCAGCGGTCGCCGTCATCATCCGGCGGCTGGGTAATAACCGAGTTAATAATATTCCTTCTTAGGTTCTTGGGCGGAGGGATCTTTGACCCCCTTGAAGGGTGGGTTTTGGGGTTGCGAGAAGGAGATGTAAGTTATTCGATTCCAAGATTGGATTGTGCTTGTCCTCCTGATCGACTGTGGGTATTCTTATTCAGATACAAATCTAGAGAAAACTACCCAACTAGCAATTTCATATTTTATAATAGTTGTGGAAACGTTTTCAACCAAAATCATATAAAACATTCTTAGTCGCTGAATTGTTTTCAATACGTTTATACAACAGGTACTAACCCAGAATTGGCACATTTTATAAAATAATTTTGTCATTCGAAACATTTTATAGAGCCCTTTATAAGCATTACAAGACTATTTCATCAACATTCTGGCACCATCTAAAAAACTGTTTTGTAATAGCTTTATAAGGTTTTTCATATAAACGTTCTGAAATAAAAATGATACATAGAATGATATCAATAAAATTAATTGATTTCATGTTGAAAACGGCAATCCTGAATAAGAACAACATATAGAAAATATAGATGTCATGTGTCATTATTGTTTACACGAAGCCATTTTATTTATATATACTTCTGCAGTTAGAGACAAATTTTTGGATACACCCAACGAAATTCTCAATGCAAATGAAATTTCTTCGTCAATTGTAGCACTAAAATGACATATTTTAAACGCACCCCCTTGTTTCGAATGTTTTACATAAAAAAATTGAACAAAACAAAAATGTGGCTTGTCAGTCTGATAATCATTTGTACGAAAATGTATTCCAATTTGTTCTACAGATTATTTTTGAGTCATTTCATGCTCTTGGATGGTTGAAATATCTACACACTGGTGATTTTTAGTGTGTTTAAAAGACTCCCCACTCTGAGTAATCACAAAGGCCGCCATGTTTAATGTCGTTCTCTTATAAAATGATTTTGCATCAGTTTCAAGCATTTCGTGGTGATTTACCTACTTTACAACTACTATAAAACATGTTTTTATGTTTTACCGCGTGAAAGTCAACATAACCTGCAGAATCAGTGAAACAGTTAAAGTTTTCGTGTGGAATATCTGATAAATACATATTTTTGCAAGGAAATTCAAAAGAACAAATAACAGGTAACCTGATGTACGTTTCTTATTAATAAGTCGATATCTTAAGCTCAAACATGATTGTGGTGATAATTTTGTACCTACAGAAAATTGTCTTCAGCACACCTTCAGCAGTAGCATAATGCTTCCTGAACCTATATATAAAATTCCAAATTAAAAAACAACGATATGTTATTATTGTACCTTCAATTCTTGATTAACTGCGAAGTAATTAAGTTATGCATAGGTAAGACATTTGTTCTTGAAGCAAAATTGTAACTTAAAGCACTCCTATATAACTGTTTTATGAGGTTATACAGAACATCTTTGAAAAATATATTTTTAATATATTTAAAGTAGAATTATAAATATCCCCAGAATGAATAAAGAAACCATTAAAAAGCAATTCAGTTTTATAAGCAGAATTGTTTTATAAGTTAGTTATAAAACTTTTAACAAATGGTTAACTAACAGTTTTATAACATATTTCATAATTCTGCTGTATAGACGTTTTCACGATAAATTTATAAAGTATTTCGATTATCCACAACATAACGAAGTTTATGTAGCTTTAATATAATGAATTGATATTTTGGAAGCACTAATATGATACTTATGAAATATATTAGTCGCGAATCATTGGAGTTATAAGACAACTTTGCCGGTTGGGTAATTACTATTATTCAGCTAAGTTAGATTCAAATATAAAATTTTCCTTCAGACTGGTGACTGCAGGTTAGGTTAGCTCAATTCGATACCTTAGACCATGAACTGCCCAACTAGCAATTTTATATTTTATAATAGTTGTGGAAACGTTTTCAACCAAAATCTTATAAAACATTCTTAGTCGCTGAATTGTTTTCAATACGTTTATAGAACAGATATAAATCCAAAATTGGCACATTATATAAAATAATTTTGTCATTCGAAACATTTTATAAAGCTCTTCATAAACATTACAAGACTATTTCATAAACATTCTGGCGCCATCTAAAAAACTGTTTTGTAATAGCTTTATAAAGTTTTTGATATGAGCGTTCTGAAATAAAGATGTTACATAGAATGATATCTATAAAATTAATTGTTTTAAGTTGGCAAATGACAATCCTGAATTATAACAGCATAGCGAAAATATAGATGTCATGTGTCATTATTGTTTACACGAAGACATTTTATTTATATATAACTCTTACAGACACATGTTTGAATACATACAACGAAATTCTCAATGCAAATGAAATTTCTTCGTGAAATGTAGCACTAAAATGACATTTTTTAAACGCGCCCCCTTGTTTCGAATGTTTCACATAAAAAAAATGAACAAAACAAAAAAGTGGCTTGTCAGTCGAATGATCATTTGTACGAAAATGTATTCTTATTTGTTCTACAGATTATTTTTGAGTCATTTCATGCTGTGGATGGTTGAAATATCTACACATTGGCGATTTTTAGTGTGTTTAAAACACTCAGTACTCTATCACAAATGCCGCCATGTTTAATGGCGTTCTCTTATAAAATGATTTTGCATCAGTTTCAAGCATTTCGTTGTAATGTAGCTACTTAACAACTACTATAAAACATGTTATTATGTTCTACCACGTGAAAGTCAACATAACCTGCAAAATCAGTGAAACAGTTAACGTTTTCCTGTGGAATATCTGATAAATACATATTTCTGCAAGAATATTCAAAAGGAGAAATAACAGTTACTCTGATGAAGGTATCTTTATTATTAATAAGTTGATATCTTGAACACAAACATGATTGCGGTGATAATTTCGCACCTACAGAAAATTGTCTGCTGCAGTAGCATAATGCTTCCTGAAACTCATGCATAGATAAGACATTTGTGCTTTTAGCTAGAAAACTAATATGCATTGGCTTCATGGTAATCATAACTTTTTTAGAAACTTTCAAGACTGTGCAGAGAGTTGAGAATAGAATTAAACACTTTCAGTGTGGGAACAGAATGATCAGCTGCTTTTGGATGAAATTGTCATGGAAATTGAATACTATAAAATAGTTATGAAGTGGTTACCGAAACGACAATTTAGTTCTGGATGTAAAATAGTAACTAAAAGCATTTCTATATAACTGTTTCATGAGGTTATACAGAACATTTTTGAAATTGGTTTTTAATATATTTGAAATAAAATTATAAATATCCCCAGAATTAATAAAGAAACCATTAAAAAGCAATTCAGTTTTATAAGCAGAATTGTTTCATAAGTTAGTTATAAACCTCTTAACAAATGGTTAAGTAACAGTTTTATAACATATTTCATAATTCTGCTGTACAGACGTTTTCACGATAAATTTATAAAGTATTTCGATTGTCCACAACAGAATGAAGTTTATGTAGCTTTAATATAATGAATTGATATTTTGGAAGCACTAATATGATACTTATGAAATATATTAGTCGCGAATCATTGGAGTTATAAGACAACTTTGCTGGTTGGGTGCTTTGTGCTAAATTGAGCTACTACGGATTAAATAAAACTTTTTTGATTTTTTTTAGATCCAAGGTATTCTTTCGATATCAGAAGGTACGTCTGCAGAATAATTGCTCTGAATATAGTACAATTACATTAGGTGTACCGAAAGGATCCATTATTGGTCCCGTGTTATTCATTATTTTTAATTATAGGAATGAATCACTATGAAATATGGATAGATAAATACAAACAAAACCCTTCTTTTCCAGATCTTCGTTTCCTTCAGATGTGATCAAGATATAGGTGGTGAGCAGATTCCATCCTCTAGCTGCTGTAGAAATTTCGGAATCATTTTCGATTGTCAGCTAAGATCTAAGGAGCATTCTTTCCTATTGTTGAAGAAGGTCTTTGCTTGCCCTGTGACATCTATACCGTGAAAGACATTTTTTAGACCATTACTCGTGTAAATATCTTTCTGAAACTCTGGTGCTGTCCGTACTGAAATAATAATAATAATAATAATAATAATTTATTCCTTTCATCAAACAATGATACAATTAAAATGCAATGCATACTCTGTAGAATTAAGTCCAACAAATTGGAATAAATAAGGATCCCACAGAAGCTTTAGAAACTATCACTTGTACGTGGTCCATCCGAATGTTTACTCCCTTGTATTAATCTGACTTACAACTATAAACAATTTTTTGATAAATTATACTTGTGTAGATTACATTACATGTACAAATATTACAACTATTAAAACATATATATGTTTTTTTTTTAATTTATTTATTCCTTTATTTATTTTTTTTTATTATATTTTTTTTTACCACTACTTCACTGCAATTCCTATGCCCATTTCCCACAATCTCATATACGTTTCTGTCTCACTGTTATTGGATTTGATTCACGAGGTCATGAAAAAATTTTCTCCCCGATCCCGTGATCCAAGATTTCATCCTCTTCTTGAACAATGTTGAACTATTTATTTTCCTTATTTCTAGAGGTAATACACCATATATTCTTGGCGATAGATACTCACATTGTCTTTGACCTATGGTTTTATAACAACGAGGTACAAAAAATAAATTATCCTTGTTCCTTGTGCTGTAGCAATGTGAGACTGGTATGGACGTAATCTTATGCCTTTTAGTTCGCAACAGGATACACATACAAAAGAGCTGTCTCACATCAAAAAACGCAGACTCCGAATATAAAGTGTCACTTGGATATAACATAGGCCTACTAAACATCACTCTCAAGATCCATCTGTGTATAACGTTCAGGCTCTCCAAATGTGTGTCACACACACCTCCCCAGCCAACTATCCCGTATGCTAATTGTGATTGCACAAGTGCATGATATAGTATCTTCAAATGTTTTATGTCCAGATAGTCTCTGAGGAGTTTAAACCTGAATAACATCCCTCTTAATTTTTTGACAACATTTGCTATCTGTAGGTCCCACCTCAGATGACGGTCAATTACGATCCCAAGGTATGTGACTGACTCAGCCTCGGGAATACAAGAATTTGGGGTTATAAGCAGAGGTCCCATATTTGGTAAACCATCAGAATATGACGAGAATGGCAGGTATTTTGTTTTCTCCAAGTTGAGTGTAAGCTTATTGTATCTTAGCCATTTCTCTATATTCCCGAAGTCGCTTTCTGCCTCGGACTTAAGTTGTTGCCATGTTTTCCCTTCATAAAATATCGCAGTATCATCTGCAAAACTAATGATTTTCCCTTTTGTATTTAAATCCAGTAAACTATTAATGTACAGAGTGAACAAAATCGGTCCTAAAACAGTTCCCTGGGGTACTCCGTATGTGACATGCATTGTATCGCTGAGGTATTCCCCAATACAAACTCACTGCTCTCGCCCTGTAAGATAGCTTTCCAAAAGTTTACTGACGTTTCCTCGCATTCCGTAGCTATTCAACTTTTCCAAAAGTTTTCCATGACACACTGTATCGAAAGCTTTCGACAGGTCAACAAACACACATAGAGATGGTTTGCTGTTATCAAGTGATTCATAAAGATATTTAGTCAGTTGGTGAATGGCATCATCTGTAGATTTCCCCTCCATGAACCCATATTGATGCCTTGATATTATGTCATGTTTTTCACAAAATTTCAAAATCCTTATTTTGATAATCTTCTCAATAATTTTTGAGATATTGGAAATCAATGAAATTGGTCTGTAATTCCCCGTCTCTGTTCTATTTCCTGACTTGTATATTGGTTTGATGATTCCGACCTTTAGACACTTAGGAAAATATCCTCTTTCAAAGCAACTGTTGATTAAATGCGTTAGGGGAGCCTTTATTTGATCAGAGATTTTCCTCAGAGTTTCCGTTTGAATATCACCATGGCCGGGAGATTTTTTTGCCTTTAATTCTTTAATAACACGGTTCACCTCGTCTGTGGTTGTGGGGTACAGGTACATAGACTCTCTTACAGATTTTCTTTTTTCGGAGTAATTCTCAGGTTCAACTATTCTGTCTGCATAGGTTTGGCCTAATCTGCTATAATACTGATTGAAAATATTTGCAATATCTTTTCCAGATTCAACAAGGTCACCGTTCATACAATGAATTTTTTCAATTTTTGTTTTGGCTCTGGAACGATTGCATATTTCACCTACACATTTCCACAGGGCCGAAGACTGGTTAGAATTATCAGCTATCTGTTTCTGTATAAACATTTTTTTCGAGAGTCTTATCAGTTTATTTAATTTATTTCTATAAGTATTGTATTGAATTTTCAGATCAGTGTCATCTGGTGACCTCATTAAGCGATCATACATGAGTTCTCTTTGCTTCACTGAGACTAAGACTGCTTGGGTCATCCATGGCTTTCGAAGTCTTTTATTCTTCTTTATTTTGATGTTTACTGTACTCTTCTGGATTAGTGCTTTGATCCCCTCGATGAGATACCTCGTTTTTTCATCTATATCCTCCAGAGAATGGAATTCATTCCATTCTTGATTTTCCAGTTCAGTCCTGAGTGCTGAGTAGTTAATGAATGGCCTGTACCTAATTTCACTTGTTTTCGATATTGTTCTAGAATTTTGGTCCCAGTCCAATGTGATAGCAGTCGGGTAATGATCTGTAATATCAGTCTGAAATATATAAGGATTTATGTTAACAGCTGGTGAAGTTTTAACCAAAAAATGATCAAGGCATGTCTTGCTTGCAGGACGGGTGTACTTGTTGATGTATGACTCAAATCCATAACTACTGAATATGTTCTTATATTCCTCAGAAAAATCTGAATCAGAGAGTAAGTCTATATTTATATCTCCTGTTATCACCTGTATATCACCCCTCCTCATTTGTCTAATATAGTTGTCGAAATCAACATTGAACTGGCTCGGACAGGTACTGGGTGATCTATATACAGCCGCCAGTGTTATATCCCTATTATTCACCACAGCACTCACCTCCAGTATCCTGATATTTCCGATGTTCCTTATCTCATATGCATGATTCACTGTTTCTCTCAAGTAGACGACCACACCATCATTCCTATTCAGATCACCTTCATTGTATAAAGTTACATAGCCTCTAACACTGAGAGAATCCAAATCATGTACTATAAAAGTTTCAGAAAGTACTATTATTTCAAAGTCATTCGGAAATCTACTCAGAAACAAAATCAATTGGTCGAAATTCTTCATAATGCTCCGTATATTGAGATTTAATATTCTAAGTGGTATGTGAACCGATGTGATGAAGTCGTCTATCTTTGAAATTACTCTTGTATCCCTTGTTTCGCTCTTATACTCTCTAATGAAGGCATCCATGTTATAATAAATAGCAACAGAACGTGGGCAGAAACTGTTACGAACAATATAAATTAGGATAAAATATAAACAAATATGTATAAATAAAATGATTCGAATATGTACACGGAGGACAGAAACCGTTATAAATATGAATAAATACAATATACTGTATAAATAAAATGAATCGAATATGTATAAATAAAATCAATAAATATTCTATCATAAAAAAATCCATCAAATATGTACAGATAAAACCTAAAACCCAAAATAACAAACAACATCAACAGAATATTGGGGTATACACAGAGATAAAATTTAGGTAACTAACATTCAACGACCAAACAAAGGAGCAAATATAATTTTCTTCGTAAGGGACGAACCTGCGAATAAAAAAAAACAATTTAGGGTTCTCGACTGGACTTAAACGGCGTAACTGGCGGGTTTTGATGCCGCTCGAGCGCTGTTTCATTCATAGTTAGCTTGTTATTCACTGGAATTCTCAAGTGCAATATTCGAAAAAGAAAAACGAAAAATTCTCCAAACACCGGAAAAACAATAAGTGCTCCAATCAGGGAGGAAATTTTTGGTACACGCTGGTGGGAAAATTAGGACGGGACACACACGCTTCAGGACGCTTGAGGATAAATATAATAAGGGGGCTCAGGGTCAAAAATACACTCAAATCTAAAATGTCAATTATGGTTTGGCGAATTTTTCATTCTTGCATTCCTACCTATTTAAGGAAGAAGTTGGTATTTAGAGGGGATAATGTTGCGATTAGACATAGTCAAAGACTTAGGTAACCTAGATTCGGATCAGCCATGTTTCACCACTCATTTACCATCAATGCTGTGAAGGTACACAACGAATATTTGTTGATTTTTCGAATAACTTCCTTGAACTCATTCAGAGGTAATTCATGCTAATACTTTCAAAATTGTCAGAATTTATAATCAATTTTTGTGATCCGAGTTTGGTGCAAACAATTTATTTCATTTTAGTTATTTTTGGCGCTCTAGTTCCTCGGAACTGAGTGCTTATCAATTTGCCCAAATGTCTGTAATTTTCGAATTTTTCGTGAAAATGGTCTTAAACGATTTGGTTCGACTCACTGATCAAGAATCCGTGGTCGAAATTCATTCTGTCCGGCCGGTCCGGCCGTCCAGCCGGCCGGCCGTAGGCACGATAAATCTCGAACGAAATGAGCTAGACAGTTGAACTTTTCAGAGTAGGTTTGAGAGATAAATATCTCGGCTAAGTTCGTTATTGGGCAAAATCGGACAGATGGTTTCGGAGTAACAAAAAAAAATTTTTTTTTACAAAACAAAATCCAAATTAAATTTTTTTCATTAAGCATTTTTACCATAAGAATCCAATGATATCATTTTTAACCCTAACAAGCTAATACTTTCGGAGATATGTTTTTTCAAAATTTCAATAATAAATCGTATTTCACAGAATGATATAATTATTCTATGTATGAATTGTCATAATGTCAACTTATTTTCCTGAGACATGACATTATCTAATCAATCGAAGAATTATGAGAATAAAGTGTATTCCGAAATGTGAGCGAAGTGAGAAAACTCTCAGTTGTTTGCTCCGAAATTAGTTTTTCTCAGAAAAGTCTTACATTTCGGAACGGAACATGTAGTAAGAGAATGCTCAGTTCTCTCAATTTATGACCGGACTTACGGAAGGGAATATTATAACTTCAAAAATATTGGGGTTGAAATACTCGTATTTTAGCGATGCAACGGGGACCTCACCCAAAAATGTTTGAAAATATTACGTAGATATTGAAAGCATAATTATTCTGTAGTTCGAGAGAGGAGAAAATTTGGTGAACGTAGATCAGGAAATTTTTGATCGATTACAAGGTAATTTTTCATTATTATTCTTCTTTAATACATGTTTTATGGAATATCTACTATTTGTAGGTACTTTAAACCTGTTTTGGGCAATTGTCATACGAAACTTGTTGGCGCTCTAGTTCTTCGGAACTGAGTGCTTATCAATTTGCCCAAATGCCTGTAATTTTCGAATTTTTCGATGAAAATGGTCTTAAACGATTTGGTTCGACTCACTGCTCAAGAATCCGAGGTTGAAATCGATTCTGTCTGGCCGGCCGGCCGTAGGCACGATAACTCTTGAACGAAAGGAGTTAGTGGATTGAAATTTGCAAGGTGAGTTTGGAGCGTAAATATCTCGGACGAGCTTGTTAATGGGCGAAATCCATCAAGCGGCTTTGGAGTTATGGCCGATTTTAGTAAAAATATTTTTTATGAATATTTCCGAAACCTATCACTCGATCTATCTGAAATTTAGCATCAGATTGTAGAATCATGACCTTTATACGCATGTGAAGTTTTGTATTGACGATATTACCGCAAAGTGTAAAAAAAAATGTTTGAAAATTTGAAAAAAGTTTTTCTACAATAACTCTCGAACGGAATGAGCTAGGTAGTTGAAATTTTCAGAGTAGGTTAGGGAGATGAATATCTCGGTTTATTTCGTTATTTGGCAAAATTGACCGGATTTAATTCGATTTCTTCCATGGTGCAGTTCTCATTCTCAGATTGCTCATTTAATCTTGATGAATAAACTATTATTTGAATTGAATTTCCTTCATGATGCAGTTCTATCATAAGAATACATTGATATAATTCCCAACTCTGAGAAACCAATACTTTCGGAGATATAATTTGTCTGTTTGAACTAGAGCGCCAGAAAGCTCATGTCCACAGGGCTTGAACCCATTTTTTAATTTAATTTTTCGGGTGTCTCGTCGTTTGTAACACCCAAAAATTTAACACTGACCAGTCTACTTATTCTCTGATTATCATTCTGAACACTCAAAATATGAAGGTATGAAACCGCACGGAACTTGTTTTGGTAACATTCAACAACAAGAAATTATAGGCAAACTAAGAATTAAGGTCACTCAGACTAGTATTACATTTAGAATAAAGTGTATCATCATACTTTGTTACGAAATGATAGTGGCATCATCAGCATACAACGAAAAAAATCAGAGCCCTCCCAAAATGGAATTGGGCCCAATATAGAGCCTTGTGGGACACTCATATTAATATGAAGAAGTATAACGGGTTATCCTATTTTCTTACTCATATTGATGTTGAATGTGTTAGAATGTACATCTATTTTACAAGAATTATTTACTTGAATAACGGAAACGAATTGTTTTCTTCCTTCCAGGAAAGAGGATCCCATCCAAGTAAAAGCCCACTCATTTCATAACCCTCAAGTTTTCTGGAAGTCTTACATGATCAACACAATCGAATGCCCTGCTGAGGTCACAGAAGACACCAACAGGACATTCGTCACTCCCGGCAGATTTTTGCGCGTATGTTCTGGGGAACATCGCGTTATCATTTTGCCAAAATGTCTGTAATTTTCGAATTTTTCGCTAAAAATGGTCTCAAACGATTGGTTCGACTCCCTGATGAAGAATTCGAGGTAAATTTGATTCTGTCCGGCTGGCCTTCTGGTTATACGCTAATACCCATCTGAAATTTGGTTGTTATTTTCTCAATAATTCGAAAAATGCAAAACCTATCCAATTCAAACATTGTTATTAGTTGTAGAATGGCAACGCAAAAATTTTTGCAAAATTTCATGAGGATCGTATGACTAAATGATTATTAAAAAATCATAGAAAATTATTGAAAAAAATTCTATACATCAGAAATTATTCGTCCGACATCACTGAAATTTTGCGAGATCTTTCAGAACCTAACTATAGAGTTAGGTCTGATCATGTTCAAACTTGGAACTTGGTAATAGTACCAAGTTCCAAGTTTGAATATAATCGGATCTATATTGTTGGAGATCCGAGCAGCCTTGTGTGAGTTCTGTAGCTGTATGGGTGGCCGTTGCGTCGATCACTCTCGAATGAAAAGAAAGAGGGACCTGCAATTTTCAAGATAGGTTGCACATTGGAGAGATAAGTTCGCTGTTGGTCATAATCGGACCAACGGTTTCGGAGGTATACCCATCTGGAATATTATTTCCTCGATAACTCAAAAAATATAGATTCGATCAAATTGAAGCTTGGTAATTAGTTGTAGAATATCGACATGAAGACGTATGTAAAATTTTGTGAGGACCGTACTACTAGAAATTTTTTTAAAAATTACGAAAAAAATATTTTGTATCTCATGATTCCTTGAGAACGGAAAGAAATAGCAGACTTGCAGTTTTCAGGGTAGATTGCGCATCTGAATGCGACATCTAAGTTCGTTAACTAGCATAATCGGCCAGATGGTTTTGGAGTTATATGAAACTGAAATTTGGTTGATATTTCCTCAATAACTCATGGTAAAATCGATTCCAATACAGAACATTGGACAAGAGAACATACGCGCAAAAGCTTCTGACTTCACGTCAGTGCTTGAACCAATTTTTAATCTTTGACCTTAATATATTCTGCATTTCTTCTTTTTGGGACTCTTGTTCCTCGGAACAGAGTGCATATCAATTTTCCCAAATGTCTGTAATTTTCGAATTTTTAGCTGAAAATGGTCGTAAATGATTTGGTTTGACTCATTGGTCAAGCACCCATGATCAAAATCGATTCTGCCCGGTCGGCCGTAACCACGATAACTCTAGAATGGAATGAGCTAGATAAATGAAATTTTCAGAGTAGGTTTGGTAGATAAATATCTCGGCAAAGTTCGTTATTAGGCAAAATCGGTCAGATGGTTTCGGAGTAACAAAAACAAAATATTATAGAATATGAATTTTAAATCCAATTTTTCTAAGATGCAGTTTCATCATGATAATTCATTGATATCATTCTCAACTCTAACAAACTAATACTTTTGAATATATATTATTTTTCGAAATTTCAATAATTATTATCAATTCTATATGACTCCATAGAATACTCTAATTAAAATTTTCTGATGTATTTAAATCCAACATGAGGTGAGTCATAGACCCAAGTTTTGAATTTAATCACGAAAATTCATGAAAACTGACGCACAAGAGTCAACTTGAAAAAGTGGGAAAGCCCTGTGAACAGGAACTTTGGCACTCTTGTTCAAATTTTGACAAATCATATCTCCGAAAGTGTTGGTTTTTCAGAGTTGGTAAGAATATCAATAGATTCTTATGATAGAACTGCATCATACTATAAATCAAAGACCAATACTTTCGGATATATGATATGTCAAAGTTTGAACAAGAGTGCCAAAGCTCCTGTCCACAGGGCTTCCCCACATTTTTCTTTTTGGAGAAGATACATACTTCCACGCAGGTCCTTTGTGAGCCAATAATTTTTATATACATTCATTACTTCATTACCTTTGCTATGGTGTAGTATCTTCCATGGAGCAACCTAAAAAAAATTGCTGAAAATTACCGCGATGTTAACTGGATCTTCAATCACAGTGTCCCCAACATTAAAGGATTTTAGTGTTTATATTAACGCTTGTTGCCTCCATTGCTAGGCAATTATACATTGTTAGAGACTCTACAACATCCCACACCTTATGCTCCTCTTTTCAATGTTTCCTTCAACATAAATTCAGAGGAAAAATGTTTTGTACATACAAATGTTCCAATATTCAATACCCTACCACAACCAAGTTGTCATTCTTGTTGACTTAATCTAAGAACAAAACACAAAGAACACTAATAACTAAGAAAAAATCAATCCTAAAAATTACATAACACAAAATAGGAAATTCCTGCAAATTGCACGACTTGGAACAAGAAATATGAATTAAAAAGCTTAGAATTTGATTTGAAATATCGGAAGATTTCTGAGTGCCTGCATCTCTCTGCGAAAATAGAAATAGAATAGTATCCTTGCATTTTGATATTATTTGGACCGCATTTTGGCTGAAAATATGCCAAAGAATGTCTACACAATGTATTCTACGTATCAATAACAAAACGGTAGGCAAGAGAACAAGCGCGCCAAAAAACAGAATATAAATTATTTCAAGATCTACTTCTTGGTCTGAAATACTGCCCTAGAATCAACCCAGAATATCCACCAGCGTAAGAAACTCCAAAAAATATTTTATTTTCCCTTAAGGAATCGGAACAATATCAAGTCCATAAATATCCTAAATTCAACACACCTCATTATCGCCCGCTCACCAAAACTCATCCGACCAAATGACGCGCGCACAAAAGAGCAAAATCCGCGTAACTCATTACGAGGGGCACCAGAATAAAGACATATCCAGAATTCAATAAAACTACACAGTTTCATGGACTAACTACCCCGCCACGCCCTCGCACATAACAACCCCCAGGGGGTGCAAACTGTTAAAAACGCGGAAAAATAATTCTGTTCGTACGTACAATGGTCGCAAATTTGTATATGCAACAGAATCAGGAGGCATTCAACGTTTATTGTGTTATTATACGGCGCAAATGTACAGGGTATCTCTGACAGATGTGCTGAATCGTAATTTTTCGGATTGTTGCCGGTCCAAACGCGATTTACGGGACCCCACACGCCTTATGCGCGCTCGCCACCCTCGTATGTCCGTTTGGCCGTGTCGAATGAACGGGATCAAGAAACCATTTGCAACAATGGGTTGTTGTGTAATGAACAAGCGGGTAATTGGTATTACAGTATGGGTTTTTCGATGTGGAGAACTGCGGTTGATCATTTTTGGTGCTCTTGTTCCTCGGAACAGAGTGCTTATCAATTTGCCCAAATGCCCGTAATTTTCGAATTTTCGGATGAAAATGGTCTTGAACGATTTGGTTCGACTCACCGATCAAGAATCCGTGGTTGAAATAAATTCGGTCAGGCCGGTCCGGCCGGCCGTAGGCACGATAACTCTGGAACGAAAGGAGTTAGAGCCTGTTAGAGGATTGAGATTTGCAGGGTAGGTTTGGAGCGTAAATATTTCGGTCAAGTTCGTTAACGGGCGAAATCCACCAAGCGGTTTCGGAGTTATGACCTTTTTTAGTAAAACCATTTTTAATGAATATTTCCGGAACTCGATCTATTTGAAATTCAGCTACAAATTGTAGAATCATGACCTTTATATGCATGCGTATTGATCGGATTGTCGTAAAGAGTCAAAAAACGGCCGGCGTGGCATTTGTGTCCGAATACAACTAAAACTGAGGTTTCTTGCTTTCATTTGAACAATTATCAAAAATATAGAACATTGAATGTAACTTTCGGTGATTCTTTCTTGAGACATAATTTTTATCCTAAATACCTAGGAGTGAAACTAGATTCCTCTTTGAATTTCAAAGCCCATTTGGATGACTTGTGTCTGAAGTTGAAAACAAGAAATAATATTCTCCAGAAAGTAGCTGGTACTTCATGGGGTGCTGATGCAGCTACTGTTCGAATGGCAGCCTTAGCCTTGGTTTTTTCTGCCGCTGAATATTGTTGCCCCGTCTGGTTTAATAGTGCTAATACTCAAAAAATTGATGCACTGCTGAATTCATCTTTGAGGATCATCACTGGAACTATTAGATCTACACCTATTCATTGGTTGCCAGTTCTTTCAAACATTGTCCCGCCCACATTCGCAGGCAGACTGCTCTTTCAAATTCTTGGAATAAATTTAATTCTATTCCGAATTCATTTCCGATTCTCTCCTACATTCCAGACAATAAGATTCCCAGATTGAAGTCTCGAAACCCTTTATGGCCCAACTGTTTTCTCAATTTGAATAAAAATGTCAAGGAAGTTTGGCGGTCTAAATGGATTTCTTGCGATTTATTCAACAAACTTTTAATTTCTGATCCTTAAAATAGAGTTCCGGGGTTTGATCTTCCTAGGAAAATATGGTCTATTCTAAATCTTTTAAGAATCGGTCATGGTCGCAAAGGAAACCATAGATCATTTAGTTAATAATTGTCGCATATATAGATTCAAGGATGGTTTTAGGGCTATTCATAATGTTTCTGAATCTTTTTTAGAATGGGTAGCGAATTTCAAATCTATTCAATAAAATATAGAATATTCCATTTTTTATTTGTTCGTTTTCTCCTTTTGTATTTTCCTTTTCCAGATTAAGTTTCGGGTACCTTGGAGAAACTTCTCTGCTTGTTGAAGGAAGAAGCGAAAGTAAAGAAAAAGATGCCCTTCAATATTTAATATTTCAGCATATTTTGTTATCAATTTCAATTTTCATAAAGCACAACACTTAACGGGAAGACCGTTTTTTTTTGCTGAGGTTTTTCCCCGAGCTCTTGTATCATACATCGAATTGTATGGTACCCCGTTACACTAGCCTCTGCTAACACTTTTTTCATACACTTGCTTTATTGTTGGATAAAAACAAATTGTAATGCTCTAAGAAAGAATATATGATAAGAGGATTGTATTTTAGTAATATATTTCAACTATTAAAAATAATTTGTTCGCCAGCTTAAACCTATTCAAATATCAGGAATAAATGGACAATCTGCTATGATTTTCTCCAGCCTTGCTCAGGACATTTCGATGATACTTTCCTTAGGTATTTCGAGTTGTCAAATCTATGCACCGAGTGTAAGTTGCAACAACCCATTCCACGAGGTTAAATCGCTCATTTAATCTTGATAAATAATTTATTATTTGAATTTAATTTCTTTAATGGTGCAGTTCTATTATAAGAATCCATTGATATCATTCCCAACTCTGAGGAACTCGCTAAGCAACCAATCCTTTCGGAGATATGGTTTGTCAAAAATTGAACAAGAGCGTCTAAGCTCCTGCCACAGGGCTTTCCCCCTTTTATGAGGTGAATGCAAAATACATAGTACGAATTGTTCAGATTATGTTTGCAAATGTTTAGCGATATAAGAGATACCTAATACAAATTAAATATCTTGGTGTGGTATTTGATAGGCATATACAGGGTGTCTAGCAACTAGTCAGCCATAGTTCACTGATATGGAGGTCCTTGAAAATTAAAAATATTTCACACCTTAAGTCAACCGTTTTGCAGATACAGAGGATGATTGAACTGATTCTACTGATAATACACTTCTGAGTGGAATATCTATTATATTTTACCATATTTTCATATGGTAAGCATTATGAACTGACACGAGTGTGAATGTATATTAAAAAAATTATTAAAAAGTCAGGAGCTTTAGCGCCCATGTTCCATTGTTTATTCAAGCCTTATACAAAGTCGGTGGATGTGAAATTCGGTACTCTAGTGTAAAATGTTGGCTGGAAGGTATGTGCAGAATTTCAGCGGATTCTGCCGAATAGTTTCTGAATATAAAATTTTTCTAGAAAAAATATACCTACTATCCTCACGAATTCCGCAAAAATTACTGTGTCAGTATTCTATAAGTAGATAATTACAAAGTCTTCATCGGATCGGATTTGTATTTTTTGAGTTATTTAGGAAATAATACCAAAATATCAGATAGGTATAACTCCGAAGACGTTTGGCCGATGATACCCATTAATAAACTTAATTATCGCTTATCTCTTTCTGTTCGAAAGTTATCGTGGTATTGGTCCCTTATGCAGATACTAAACTTGCCAAACTCTGCCTGTCAATATCTCCAACAATATAGATCCGATCGTTTTCGAGTTTGGAGCTTGGCTGTAAAATTAGGTTTTGAAGAAGATTTCAGCGATATCAGTCAGATTGTTTCTGAGATACATCATTTTTTTAATAATTTTTTACCGTATGGGTGATTATGTCTATTGACGAAAACAGAATATTTTTTAATATTTTTTTCTTAATTTCCTGGTAGTATTACGAAAGTTCGCTTTGTCGGCATTTTACAATTAGTGAACAAGTTTTAATTCGATCAGACTTGTACTGTTTAATTTATTGGGAAAACAAAATTTTGAATGGGTAAAACCGAAACAGTTTGGCCGATTATGCTCATAAACGAACATAACCCATGCATTCGGATTCGAAAGTTTTCGTGGCAACGTCCGACCGGCGAATTTGACTTCGAATTATTCCTCAGTGAGTCGCACATAATCGTTTGAGATAAATAATAGCATGATGTTTCCTAGAACATGCCCGCAAAAAAACGTTTTGTGAAAAATTTGTTTAGTTGAAAATGTTCATCCTGTATATACATATATTTCGAAAACCTATTCATTGGGCCCCCATAAATATCTCTCATTGTAACAACAAAATGCGGTACACCAAAATGAAAGAAAATAAGATAAGAAATATTTAGGCAAATTGAATTCTGAATAAATCAACCTCCAACGACTCTGTTGATACTGGGGGAGTAACTATATGTTTTTCTGAATTAATGAAAAATATATGTAGTATATTTCATTTTGTGTTCAGTCGAATAGTAGAAGAAGAAGAAAATTAATATGAAATAGGTAACCCTAATATACAATAAGATATAAACATATTAACAACACTGTAGATACTTTAAAAAATCATGAAAATGCAGTTTCAGCTCCCCATTACAGTTCTGTATGGGACACACTGTATATATGGAAAATCTGACTCATAATACCCAACGAAATTCAGTTGATTAATAGTATATTCTAAAACAAGTGGCAGAATGGGCTCCTATTCAAACACAAATGCGAAATTCGAAGTGTTGGAATTGCCTTCTGCAACGACTATTAGACGATATTTTCTCTATTCCAGGCAAGTTTTGTAAAATACTGTTCAAATTCAATGAAAAATTCGGATTAAATTTCCTATTAACTTTTGTATTATATCTTGACAGATGGTGTGACTGTTACGAAAGTTAACAGATTACGGAATTTGTATTTGAATCATACGTAGGGCATGGAGATCAGATTTAAAACAGTTTCCTAATATAGCATGAACGATTCAAAATTAGGAAACACCTTAATTTTAAATGAAATAAAACTTTTCCTCTCAACAATTATTTCACTATATCCAGATTATATTATATTGACAATTGACGATGGTTGAAATTTGATAGGATCGAATGTCAGTGCTGACTACCATAAAACGAACAAGCCCTGTGGACAGGAGCTTTCTGGCGCTCTAGTTCAAACAGACAAATTATATCTCCGAAAGTATTGGTTTCTCAGAGTTAGGAATTAAATCAATGTATTCTTATGAAAGAACTGCATCATAAAGGAAATTAAATTCAATAATAGTTTATTTATCAAGATTAAATGAGCAATCTGAGAATGAGAACTGCACCGTGGAATTAATCAAATTAAAATAGCTGAAATGAATTTGACTCTTTCTTATAAAACAGGATGAAATGTACGAGTATGAACACAGATCATATAATAAAGCTTATATAGAATAATTATAGCATTCTGTGAAATCATAGAAGTACGATTCATTATTGAAATTTAGAAAAATCATATCTCCGAAAGTATTAGCTTGTTGGAGTTGAAAACGATATCCATGGATTTTAATGGTGAAACTGCATCTTAAATAAAAATTACAGACATTTGGGCAAATTGATAAGAACTCAGTTCCGAGGAACTAGAGCGCCAAAAAGTGTAATTCCCTTTCCGGGATTTGAGCCCGAATTCTCTCGTTCCGAAACCGAATACCGACTGACTAGACGAACCGGCTATCAAGCTCCTCGTACGATTTTGTCGATCTCCGGTATTATAATAAAACGACAGTACTTACCTGGGATGTATATTCTTAATTTTCACTTTTCGACATAAAATCGCCACATGGGGGTTTATTTGACGGTTTTTTACCCTTGTCTCCTCACTAAGTCGATTTTGACGTTTCTCGAACCAACTATTAGCAAGGAATTAGACAATGTCATGTCTCAGGGAAAATAAGTTGACATTATGACAATTCATACATAGAATAATTATATAATTCTGTGAAAACGTTGAAATACGATTTATTATCGAAATTTTGAGAAATAATATCTCCGAAAGTATTAGCTTCTTAGAGTTAAAAATGATATCAATGGATTCTTATAGTAAAACTGCTTATTGAAAAAATATTAATTTGGAATTTGTTATGTAAAAAAAATTTTTTTTTTGTTACTCCGAAACCATCTGTCCGATTTGCCCAATAACGAACTTAGCCGAGATATTTATCTGCCAAACCTACTCTGAAAATTTCAACTCTCTAGCTCATTCCGTTCGAGAGTTATCGTGCCTACGGCCGGCCGGACGGCAGAATGAATTTCGACCATGGATTCTTGATCAGTGAGTCGAACCAAATCGTTTAAGACCATTTTCATCGAATAACTCGAAAATTACAGACATTTGGGCAAATTGATAAGCACTCAGTTCCGAGGAACTAGAGCGCCAAAAATATA